>JAWZYU010000001.1:66121400-70921400 GCA_038380435.1 Ryuthela nishihirai
ATGTGATTCGAGTCCTTTAACTTACTTATAGTAACGTTTTTCCTTAAAAAAGGTAATTTTTAAGTGTGGCGTTCCATTGTCATAACATGGAGTGGACATAATGGCGTAGCTGATCAGTCGGGCCATCCTCCGTCGAATGGCCTTTGCACAAATCTTCATAGCTTCCCCCATCAGTGAATACTGACGTTATCATAAGCACTGTGGCCCTCTATTCTGACGTTACAATATGGGAGAGAGGCGCTCAACTCGAATATGAACGACCCCAGTTAAAGCATATTTTTCGTGGTGACTGCAGGTTTTGATGTAGTCCTGGTACACACATGCGACGGTCACACACGGAAATCCCAGATGTTCTGCAGTCGCGGAAATGGAGCACCCCACTTTCCTCACACCAACTATCTGCCCACAGTTGAACTCGTTCAGTTCACAGTGTTTACCCATTATAACCATTATAAGAGTCGTGAGTATGCTACACAGCAAGTAGGTATCTCACTTATTTATAGCTCGCAAAAGGTTTCGGCTGACCGCATTACTGTGGCGGAGCAGGGCAGGTTTGTGGATGGGTGGGTTTATTTAATAAATTGTGCTTCCAGTGTATATTAAAGCTTTGGACCATTCTTTTCCCTTTGTGTAAGCTGGCGCCTTTTAATAAAAGAATTGTTTCTATAGAAAGCATTTCAAAAACAAACCAGAAGCTGTTCCCTTTGCTGTTGAACATGATGTTAAGCTAAGTGATGACTCAGTTGACTCCGCAGCTTTCAATTCGGCAATCAATCAAATGAAAGAAATCGCACGCGCATGTAATAGTAATGAGAACGTCCTTCTGCCAATTCCAGGAGTCAGTGCGACGTTCTCTTTCCCCGCGTTGGGCAGTGTTCGATGGGAAAGGGTGGTTCCATGGTTGGCGTGGTGAGCGGTGCCAGCCACCGTTGCCTCCAGTCCAGATCGATACGATGCTGAAGCGACAAAGAAATCTTAGTTTTGTTCTTTAGGGCTGCAACCTTCAAATCTTTCTTCCAACTCGGTCAGAGTTCTCGGACTCCAAATGCTTTTCTACTAGAATTTATCAGACATCATAGTAGCCCGGATATAGCAGTTAAAGACTTAAAACAGGATATATCACCTCTCCCCCGACTACTTTTTGAAAAAAAAAAGTGAAAAGTGTGAAAATATTAAGAAAAATTTTGCATTACATTTTTTAAACATATAGGCCTCATTTCAATAGTCTTAATTATTTCAACTCCATAATGGATAGAGAGGTCAAAGAAGAGGAATCTGGTGATGATGAAGATCAATAGATTTTTTTCCCTTTCTCCATTTCTTAGATTATGGCCCTATTCCAACGCTAAAATCAAAACCTGAATTTCTCGATTCAGACACCAAACGCGTCAGCATTCATTAGACTTTAATTTGTTTGTGCCCTTCATTCGGTGATAAAAAAAGTGATCGTTAAAATTTAAATTCTCTTGTGGGACATACAGCTATGATTACACGTTTAAGAGAACCTTAATTTGTGCACATGAAATATGCTAAGAATATCTTTGAGCGCAGACCTTCTTGAAAAAACTGTCAGGTGGCTCTTCTAATATCCCCTTCGTCTGAACCTTGAAGACTTTATGGCTCAGCCGTTTAGATGACTCTGAAGTAAAACAGCGCATCCCTCACGGGAAAATAAACTCACTCAAAAGTTACATATTTCAATGAATCCCGGGTGACAATTTTCGGATATTCAGGAAGTTACTCTATGGTTCACACTTCATTAGTTTTTCGAGAATTTGTTTTCCCCAGTTTTTGAAAATTCGCGTATTTGACAGAGTAATGGAACCCGGGTTCGAATATCGAATGAGAAACGGGTGTTCCTTTTCTTTCTGTTCAGTTCCGGTCTCCCTCCTTCTTCGTGGAGAATTGTGCTCCTGTCAGAGTTCCGTTGCAAGTATTTGATTCAAAATAGCAAAGGACATTGCAACGAATAGGATGAGTTGTTCATTTTCAACGAAACGTTTCAACTTACTTAAAACGTGCTAGTTTAACTTAGTCCTGGTCAATTCAAAACGTCTGTAACTTCCATTTAATCTGAAGCTATCATATGCTACTCATCATGAGTCAGTTTAATATATAAAACATAGTGATAATAAAATTCATAAACATTTACTAACCACCTCAATTTAATCAACTAAAAAAAATCTTAATTAGGAGTAATATTTTTTTTATCGATAATTTTACGATAAATGGCTTATAATGCCTTTCTATCCGATTTAAAAAGGATGCACTTTTTCTCATTAACTGAATTAAACAACAGGTACGAGATATTCCAAGACTTTATTCAGAATTGGATAGGAGAAGGGGACCAACTGGATAGCTATTACGAGACAGATGGACGCTTCCGTCAAGGCTATCCAGCGTGTTCCTTAACGCACACAAGCAGCCACATGTCTCAACGTTCCATCCAAAGGATGGCAGTCTTTAAAGGCTCATCGGTGTCTCCTTTAAAGGCTCATCGGTGTCTCCTTTAAAGGCTCATCGGTGTCTCCTTTAAAGACTCATTGGTGTCTCCTTTATCGCCGAGATCAAGATTTAACGAAGAAAATGTTGACACGTCAATGCACAGTGAGGACTCGAACCTGAATACATCAAATTAGAAACTCGGCACGCTAAGACTGATCCAATCCGCTTTGCACAAATGGGAATTGAATAATTCTTGGCAGACACTCTGATAGGGGAAATTTGAAATGAAAAAAAAATCCAAAATTACAAAAAATTTTAATTCTTTACCGATTATAATTCTAAATGAAACAATCTTTGTGCATTTCAGATTTTTTATTGCTAATTATCTAATGAGCGTTTCTAATGGTGTCAGCCTGTTTTCAGTGTTAAAGTAAAAAAGCTTTTATTAGTTTTTATAAATTCATTATTATTTTTGTATGCCTTTTTTCTTATTTACATAAAGATAAGTGTCAATGTGCCAAAGTTATGTACTTAAATAATTTGCACGTTAACCTACGTGAGCTTAGATGCTCATGGGTTAATAAGAGTATTGCAAATATATGCTGTTTGTAACTTTATTATTATAATAAACTGATGATGATGATTCCTTAATGTTCAGCGGGAAGCAATGGAATAAACTGTACAGCTGAGAACGTGTAATTATTCGGTTAATTTTTAACTTCTCGAATCAAACTTTACAAGCAAAAGCCGCAGCCCTTGTGTGTTTTTTTTTATTTCAAAGCCATCAGGTGACCTGTACGATACCATGAAGTTGATATAGCCTTAGGGGAATATAATCAATATTAATTGCAGCTCATAATTTTTATCTTGTTTTTTACAATGTAGAAACGTCTGCCTTGAAAACTTTGTAAATAACCAGCAGTCGTGTTGGGAAAGTTCTAAATGGCCACCACAGAAGTAGTTAAAGGTTGGGTATTTTGGGCAAAGAGAATAATGTGCCGTCTGGTTACTTATTTTCTAAACTTGTTGTTTAATGAAAATTTTACTAATAACCGAAAACCTCAACGCAACTTTCAAAGCAGACAGCTCCGTCGTTAAATTTCGGATTTAAGAATTTTAATTTAAGTTTCGAAAATTTCGGATTTAAGAATTTTAATTTAAGTTTCGAAAATTTCGGAAGTGATACTGGCAACACCTATGAATATCGAGCAAACGATTATCGGCTTTGATGTTTGGGAGAAAAGTCTGTTGCCAAGGCTACGATTGTTTTTCTTGCTTTGTTGACAGAAACAGCAAAGAAAAAAATGTCTTCTGCAACCAATTGATTTCCGTCGTCGGATTCATTAATCATTACTATAAGCAATAATCTATCCGATAAAATCCAGTCAATTTCTAAAGCCATAATATCGTCTACGGTTTTCGAATTAGTATCAAAGTAAAAGAAATATTCAACTCTTGATAAGCTATCGTTAAATGCAGCTATTTTTAACGTAGGCAATCATATAGCAAAAAGGGATATAAGATTGCCTGTATCGTATACAATGTGATGATGGCTATATATGTATATATATATGTCCTATATTACGTCAATATATATATATTGTCACCTAACAATAGGCGACAGTTACTTAAGTAACTGTCGCCTATTGTTAGGACTAAAGTTTGGACTAAAGTTTGGACAAAAAATTTAGAAAATTACTGAAAAACTTTAGAACTTCTTTTAAAGTTGACCAAAAATTGATTAGAAAAATATTCTTGTATGGTTAGGCTCGGATCTAGAAAGAATTTAAGAGGATGACGGTTATTGTCTAGATTTAACCGGAACTCAGCAGAATATCTTTCCGGCATTCTTTTTATATTTTCCTATTTTATACGTAGTTCTTGCAAAATCGAGCGCTATATGTTTTTCCTCTCTGTTCTAATGATCCATTAAAAATATTCTTGCAAAACATATAATATGTATGGTTACTATATTTTCCTACTATTACGTCATCAGCGTAGAGTCGCTCAAAAGAATATCCGAACACTATGGCTGATTACAGAATTCAAAAAAATATCTGGCAACGATTTTTTTAGAAATTAGTGACCTGGCAACCTTCGTGTCACGTGATTACAGAATTTGGGAAAAATATCTGGAGCGTGTACAGCAACTGTACACGCTCCAGTTACCGTTCACAGTAAACTGGAGCATGTGCAGTAACTGCACACGCTCCAGTTTGCTGTGAACGGTAACTGCACACGCTCAATATTTCCGTGAGTGAGCCCACAAGATCTAATATCAAAATAATATGACCACCTACAGTCGCTCAAAAAAGTATCCGAACACTATGGTTGATTACAGAATTCAGAAAAAATATGTGGCAACGATTTTTTTAGAAATTAGTGACCTGGCAACCTTCGTGTATGTACACGTTCACGAAGGTTACCCTAAATGGTAAAAAATCTACAACTGCAAAATTAATATATTGCTTGTTCTTAAAAGTAATATGTTTGTCCCCAGTCTTTCCTCCAAAACGAAGGACACCTTTGCTCATCATCATCATCATCATCAAGCAGCCATGGGCTACGGAGGTCCAACCAGACCGCGCAGTTTAATTCTCCAAGCATATATGTCCTGAGCTACATCTGCTGCATCCGGCCACTGTACACCAATTCTAACAAGGTACTGTTTGACATTGTCTGCCCACCGCATCCTAGGTCTCCCCCTCCTTCTGAGGCCTCTAGACACACTGTTCATAACCCTATTCGCCAATCTATAATTATCCATACGGGCAACATGACCAAACCAGCGGAGTCTCTCTCTGCACAATATGCTGCTTAAAGGAGGTTGCAGACTCCTTTGCCTAACCTCATCATTAGTTACAAAGTCAAACCACCTAATACCCAAGATACTGCGTAAGCATCTAGAATCAAAAGCATCTAGTTTCCTGTTATCTTGTTTACACAGCGTCCAAGTTTCACTACCATAACTAACCCTAGAAAGAACCAAACTATTATACAGTCTAATTTTAGTCTTTAGGTGCATACGCCTATTTCTCCACAATCTCCATAGATTCTTAAAAGTCCCGGCAGCAATACCTATTCGTCTGTTAATCTCATGCCGCACATCACCAGTATCAGTTACGTAGCTCCCAAGGCAATTAAACTGTGACACCTGCTCAAGACTGCAACCATTCAGATTAACTGAATCACAACCTGCCTGACCAATTTTCATCACTTTAGTTTTCTCTCTGTTTATAACTAAACCTACTGTACTACCAGTCTCATCAATAGCTCGAATGAAAGAGTTCATCTCATCAACATCATTTGCCAAAAGGGCTAAATCATCAGCATAATCTAAATCAGAAATTTTCGTATCTCCAGCCCATTTAAGGCCAAAATCTTTCCCTTGAAGTGAATTTCGCATAACATAATCAATAACCAAACTAAAGAGAAAAGGAGACAAAATGCACCCTTGTCGAACACCAGAAGTAATGCTAAACCAATTGCTACAAGACTTACCAACTCTCACACATGACTCAGTGTTATTATAGAGAGCTTTCATTATGTTAACTAAGTTGTCTGGTATACCATATGAACTCACAATCAACCACAAATTATGACGATCAACAGAGTCGAAAGCCTTTTTGAAATCAACAAAGCTAGCAACCAAAGGTTTCTGAAACTCTAAACATTTCTCAAGAATCTGCCTAAGTGAAAATATCTGATCCACACATCCCCTACCACTTCTGAATCCACATTGCTCATCACGCAATTGCCTGTCAACCAGATTCTTAATTCTATTAAGCACAATCATGGAAAGAACTTTACCTGGAACAGAGAGTAGGCTGACACCCCCTATAGTTATCCCAGGAACTGCGATCACCTTTTTTGAAAATAGGGATAATAATAGCTCTGGTAAAATCTTTAGGAACCATGCCTTTATCATAAAAGTTATTCAAAATTTCAGTCATCCAAATGATAACTGAAACATTCCCAGCTCTAAGCATTTCTGTAGTAATTTCATCCACCCCTGGGGATTTATGAAGTTTAAATTTAGAAATAGCCAAACTAACTTCAGATTGTGTTATAGGGCCAACATTAAAGCCAACAATGCATCTATCATCATTGCAAACAATGGGAGTAGAATTAACCACATTGTTTAGAACATCACTGAAATGCTCAGCCCACCTAGCCATGACAGAATCCTCAGCTTCTATAACCTGACCTTGTTTATCCTTCAATCCCTGTATACCTGTTCGTTTTCTACCACACAAAACATTAACTATCTGGTACAGCTCTCTGCTGTTGTGCTGTCTAACTGTTTCCTCAGCTTTGTCAGCCAGGCCATCAAGCCAAAGATTCTTATCAGTAGCTAACTGATCCTTTACACGTTTATTACGTTCTTTGTAATGCTTTCTATTAGGACTAGTAGGGTACTGATTAAGGACATTCCTGCAGTTCCTTCTTTCTGAAATAAGCTCAAGTGCCTTATCACTTAAATAATTCTGCCTCCTCTGCTCCTTTTTCCCTAAAAGAGTACTGTTAGTTTCCAAAAAAGCCTGTTTAAAATGGCCCCATTCTTCCTCAACTTCAGTATTAAGCAAACCATGACTGTCATAATGACTAAGTAACCTATCATGGTAAGCTTTAGCTATAACTGGGTCTTTCAGAGCTTCAGTATTAAAGGTAAATTTTTTAACCCTAGCACAACACTTTTTAAGTTTAAGTTGCAAGACACTTTTAACACTTTTAACAAGATAATGGTCAGATCCAATTTCAGCTCCCCTATATGCCCTGGTATTTCTAACAGAACTAGCCCATTTGCTGTTAATTAATATATAATCAATCATATTCCTATGCAGCCCATCAGGTGAAACCCATGTGTATTTATGTATGTCGTGGTGTTTGTAATATGTGTTAGTTATTCTGAAACCATTGAGTTTACTTACCTGTAGGAGACGTTGCCCATTGCCATTGCAGCTACCAATACCAAAAGGGCCTATTACTCCTCCCCAAAGGTCAGAGTCAGTACCAACTTTGGCATTGAAGTCACCAAGAACAAGGGTAATATCTCCTTTCTTGACAGAATTCAAAATATCCTGAAGTTGTCCGTAAAACCTATCCTTCTCATCCTCATAAGAATCCTCATTGGGGGCATAACAGCAGATAACATTCAAGTCTTTAATGCTTGTCTGAAATTTTGCTGTAAGAAACCTTTCATTAATGCACTCATATCCTAGAAGAGCATCACTAGCATGTCTGCTGAGCAGCAGACCCACGCCTTGGTGATGCTTTCCATCCTCCCTCCCTGTAAAGAGAAATTTAAAGTTATTTTTAAGTATCTCAACTTTACCTGTCCATCTGGTCTCTTGCAAGCCTAGAATATCTAGGTTATAGCGCTGGAATTCTGCATGAGGACATCAAGAGAATAATCTCTATGTAATGTCCTCACGTTCCACGTTCCTGCAGAGAGAAAATGATTAGTAGGTTTTTTAAAGAAATTAGGTTTATTGAGATTGGTAGGGCCAACAATATCAAACAGCCCCCTGATCGCAGGCATGGGGCAAAGACCTGTTCCTCCTCCGCTAAAGGCTGAAGTCACCGATGCTGGTAGGAACATCAGGCACCACCTTTTCAAGTGGACTTTTTCAAGAGCGATATGCCCTGCCTGAGACACATTACTCCAGTTTAGGCTTGACGATGCCCAACTAGCTAAGTAAGGTTCAGGTACCTGCGATGGCCTCTGATTAGGAGTATTCACCAGCTGATATAAGGTATCCCATGCCTCTGTTCACTTAGAGCTGGCAACCCAGAAGCAAACAGAAAACACAGCAGCAGACTCTCCCTCAATAGAGGCCCACCAGTGCAGCAAGTCCAGGATCCATAATCAAGCTCAAATCCATAAACAAGTCCAGTCTAGTAGGTATAAATGGTCAGCACCAGGGCCCTGTGAAGTTGACCACTCCTCAGCAGGGTTGAAAAAAAAAGAAAAAAGTGGCCATAGATGACCAGATCAGTAGGCCATACTGAACTGGCAGCCCTCCCCTTCCGTTCCCTTCCAAAAGAGAATATCTCTTTTGAAAGGTACTAACGGCCTGCACCACGAGAAGGCGGGGTCGGACATTAGGTGCTAGACCTGGCCGGTTCTGTGCATCATCACTAAACTAAAGCTTAAGAAGATATTAGGACCATCAAATTCGATCTGCAGTTTCCGCTTATAACTTTTAGCAACGTAAAGTTTTCGCCGCAATTTACAGTTGGTTATGGTTATTTATATATTATTTTCTACTAGGAGACAGATGAAACCTCCCATATGTGTTATGCGTGTTATTTAAGAAGCACAAGGCTCTTTTGTATACGGGCACGTCTTAACGTCCAATCCGACAGCCGGTGGCTTTCGTAAATACATCGGAAATTCATTCTCTTACCTAGGACAGAACGAAAATCGAACCTGGAAAATCATGTTACTGGCCTGTACAGTACCAAATGAACCAACCGCAACATGGACTCTCCTATTTCTAGTAGAGATAGAAATGAATTTGTTCGAATCCTTTCGATTTGAACTCGAGTTAGTCATTCTTATTTTTGTTTCTGCCGTCAACGATAAGATGGTTAAAATCAGGAGATTGTGGGCTCTTCAAGAACCAATAACATACCGTCTCTCATCGTTATCACTGACAC
Organism: Ryuthela nishihirai; assembly: GCA_038380435.1. Classification (NCBI taxonomy): domain Eukaryota; kingdom Metazoa; phylum Arthropoda; class Arachnida; order Araneae; family Heptathelidae; genus Ryuthela; species Ryuthela nishihirai. The sequence goes on from JAWZYU010000001.1 coordinate 66,130,509, forward strand.
TGCCAGGATCATCAGCTTGACCTTAAAGCCAAATAGCGCCATCGTCTCCCACTTAACTCTCATGAGACCAGTAAACAGCCCCCAGATCATCGGCAGCATTTCCTCTCTCTTATTCTCTCGCAACATCCATATTTCACTAGTGCATCCGTTCGGGTTATCTTATTCCTGAAATAGACTTTTGCCTTTCCTGTGAATATATTCCGGCTCGTAACAGTTTAAAATTCAATCCCCTTAACATCTAACACAGTTAGTGGTATTTCTCTACAGCAGTCGTTAAGTTGAGATACAATTCAATGGCATCTAAGTATAAAATACGATGAGTTTGGTTGTTTTATTTTTGAATGGCACTTTTCTGGCATACAATAGACTAAATGGTTAGAATTGTATTTGGGAAGAAGACACACTTAGACAACTGTTAGGAGAAAAATAAATACCTCCCGTCTGGGTTATTCAATGTGTTCTTTAACATGCACAGGATGCGACTGTCCTGTACACGGTGCCACGGCCTTACTTCTCATCCGATGGACGGCAACGTTTCCGAGTCCATCGGTGTCTCTTTCTAACCAATGGTGGGGGTGATAGGATTTCCAAAACCAAGGGAAGAGAAGATAAATTTCGACGCTGGCATAGTTGTGACTCGAACCTATATACCTACCAGAATAGCAGATTACAAGCCTTGGCGCGCTGCCGACTGGGCCAACTCCCATACTAAAGTAACAGTAGCATAGCATGAAAGGAAACTGCCCAGTTGAGCCTTCAACAGTTCTCATAGGCACAGGTCAACGAGTTATCAATCAACGTATGATTTATGCTAACTGTTACCTGCGCAGTCTCATAGTCTCTCCAATTGCCACTGACGCCACCCTTAAAATATCGTTGTTTCCTACTTTGGTTCATTGAAAGAGAAACTACCACTGGAATCCAACTTTAAAAAGCTTTCCATAGTTTGTTTACATGAGCCCTTGTGACGTGGCCATTTACCTCATTGAGTACTACAAGAAAACGCTACTCAGATATAAAACCAAACCCATACCTACACAGAAAATTAAGAGCTTTCAAAACGCGATTGCTACCAGCGCAAACAAAAATGCAGTGCAATTCCTTAACACAACTACTCTTTCTTCAAAAAGGAAGCAATTATGCATTCCTTATGACAAATAATGAAATCTCTCTGAACAAGGGACTTTCGCACATTTTATTTAACTCTTAGCTGAAATCTCCTGCAGTAAAAGAGCGGAGCATTGCAATTTCCGACTAATTGACACTCAGCTACGACTGAAGTGGTACTCTTGCATACTTCTGAGAACGAAAGCAAACATAGAAGTCCATCACTTCATTTCTCTTCGTGAGATCTAAGATTTTAGATATCTTCCAACCTAAGTTGATCATGACAAGCAGAAAAATATTCCGAATAAATCTTATCTCTAGAATGTCATTTTACAAAATGAAGAGATTCCCGAAAGAGTTTGCTGTCACACATACGTACACTTTACGTTTGGGTTGCGTTATAGTTTAGGATAAAATTACAGTAAACTTATATTTATTAAAATCATTACCAGAAAGCTGACAATCAGCCACAATTGAATAAAATAATGTATTATTTATTCAATTGTGTTAATAATTAATTGAATAAATATGAAGACGAATAAAATATGATTATGATAAATAAGAAATTTACACTTCAGGCAGCACACTTTTCATAAATTAGATGGCTTATTAATTTAAAAGAAATCACCCAAAGACAGAGATAATCTGTAAGCTTTTGACTTCGGTTGGTTTCTCATTTACACAAGGACTTACTCATTGGATTAGTAATCAGATTCTCTAATCACTACACCAGTTAGAACTTTTTCTTGCATTCTGCTTTACCTTTCTTTCGGATTACAAACAAAATCAGAATTTAAATTATAACTGATCCCAAAGTCGACACCATCTGTACCATTTCATGCTTACGCTCAAATTCACCCGCACGAAAAGCGTTTTTAATTTCTATAACTCATGCTCCTAAACCTTTCTGAAAGATTACAATTCCCTAGAGAGTCGTAACCCTTATGAGGGGATTTAGGTGGGGGTTGTCTCAGTCTGTAGCGTGCCAGATGCTTAAGCTGCAGTTACCAGATTCCAATCCCAACAGTATTGAAGTTGAATTTTTTTTCCGCTAACTCCCGTTCTTCCTTGGTGAGAAAGGAAACACCACTGGACTTAGAAAATCAGCTAAAGAACATGCTGGATGACCTTGACGAAAGACTTCCATCTGTTTCCTAAGAAGATGTTGTCCAATGGATCCTTGTGACCTGGCCATTTAGCTCATTGCTTGAAAAAAAAAATGTGCCGCTTAGAAGTGAAGCAATTCAACTCTTTCCCTGCAGAGCTCTGTCATTACGTATCTTGCAATGGTTATGTTCTGTTTTGAAGTTGAAAGCCGCTGTTTTGCTGATACGGCTAGCAAGGTGGGATAAGAGATCAACAACAATTGCACTCCCTCATTAGAATTAATGCTCCAGGAAATGTCAATCGATTACCAGCTGCCGTTGTTTATGTATGAGATTATTCAGGTCCAGATTCTAGGGCAGGCATGCCTCTTCTCTCCCCTTGAAAATGCTAGCAGCATGAATGGAAACGAAAAAATATAAACATATTATATATAAAATATTACACGCATTTTTTTAAGAAATATTGAAAGATTACTAAAGGGAGGAAAATTTTTTAATACTGGAACAGCGATCCAGTCACTCGGTTTTTTTTATCTCACGCCCTTATTGGAAATAAATACTCTCTATGATAATTAAATAAGGCTACTAAGATTTACGGGTGTGCTACTGGACTAAATAGATTCAATGTCTCAGTAAGGAAGAATACATTATTCTACTCTCGATTAAAACTAATGAGATCCTTGAAATAATGAGTTGAAAAAAATTGGTTGTCCTAATTGGGATTCGAACCCAGTCTCCCAGAAGCATGCTGAGCGTCTGAAGCGCTAAACCACTGAGGAACGGACCATCTCTTCAACTAAGTGGCATATACGTCTTCCTGTTGAGTCATCAAAGGCGCCATCTATTATCAGGAGTTGAAGAGATGGTCAGTTCCTTGGTGGTCTAGCGGTTAAGACGCCCGGTATGCTTCTGGGAGACCTGGGTTCGAATCCCAGTCAGAACAACCAATTTTTTTCAACTCATTATTTCACGTTCCCTTGACTACAATACTTGTCACACAGGTCACGTGTTCCTTGTCTACAGGACTTTTCCTGTGATAATTTATTACTAATGAGATCTTTCTACGAAAGCCATCCTGCGTTGTATTTTATGTTCAGAGGTTTGTTTCCTCAGCACATGGAACCACGGCTTAACGTCCCATCCGATGGAGAGCAATCGTTTGAAACCAGTCAGTCTCTTTCTAACGGAAAACAGACAAAAAGAATTGTGAAACTGGAGAAAATATGAGCATTGGCAACGTTGGGATTGGAACTTGTGAATGCATGAGTGCGAGCTGAGCATGTTACTGACGGAACCACAGAGCAGCTCATCATCGATCCTTTTTGTTCACGAGAGATGTAAAAACAGATCCGTGATGGGTTAGCCTAGAAATGCATTTTGCTCTTCAAAAGTAAGCCTACGGGGTTTTATAAGCTTCTATTATTCATTAGGTTCCATTGCAGCTGCATGTCATTACTCAAACCACATCAGTGGGAGGGGACGTGGAGGTAGGAGGGGTTAAAGTGATGAATGTGTATTTATCACACGTCATGAACTTGTAGAAAGCTTTTCACTTGGAATTTTGACAAGAATGATGCCCCGGTGACTAATTTGGATAGATTTATATTGTTGTTTTGTCTCCGATAAAGTAATGCGAATTAAAGACAACTCCGCAAGGTCAAAGCTGAAGATGAAGTTGTTGCAAGAAGTTTATATGGAAATGTAAGATATAAAAACTTATTACGAATAAATCTACTGGAGAAAAAACAACACATATCTGCTGATAGTTCTGGGAAAGCTGAAAAGAATCCAGTTACGAAAGAGAAGAGAAGAATTTGTGAGGTGACCAGTCCTCGCGAAAAAAGTAAAATCAACTATTAATATGATAACCTCAACAAGAACTTTGCATTTGCAGTAGGAAAATTGCAGATTCAATCCGTGATGATGAAAATGAGAATGGAAAACACGAATGCAATTAATGTTTCTCATTTCTGGTTTTATATAAAGTTTTATCCACAATTTATTTAAGATTCATATACAGTTTGTCATAAATGTACAAGATCTTATTTAGTAGAAGCCCATTCTTGAAAATGATTAATGTTCAGGATTTGTGATTCATGTTACGTTTCTAATGGAATTTTTGAAATATGGTGAATATCACCTCATTGGGTAACATTTACAAAAAAGCAAGAGAAATTTTGTGATTCACCAAATACGATATTTAAATTCAAATGACTTAGAAGCCGATTAATTTATATCAGAATTTCTCAGACGTTTCCAATCACTATCCTCTCTCTCTAACTCACGATTGACAGAACTGTCACCTTTTCCTTTTTATTATTATGTTTATCATTATTATATGTGTTATGTCCTAATATCGTGGTCATTAAATGAGTTTGAATAGTAAGGTAAATTAATTTTTGAGGTCACTTCAGAACCTTTCAAAATTGTTAAGAATAAATTTTCATTTATTACTTTTTTTTACAACTGTAATTCTTTTGCGCCCTTTGAAAGAAACCTCTCTGGCCCACCTAACAGTTTCGGGATCTTTGATTCCGAATAAGAGGTAAAGTTTATCATATGCTAATGCGGAGCTATCAAACAGCATCTAATCTCACTCTATAAAAAATATAGAAATCTCTTTATATTCATTAGAGAGGAATGTTTTCATTTTGTCACCAATGGCAATTGAAGGTAAGTTTCGGTTATATGGGGAGCGGGGGTGGCTCAGTCGGTAGCGCGCCAGGCTCGTAATCTGTAGTTCCCAGGTTCGAGTCCCAGCTGGGTCAGCGTTGAGATTTTTCTCCGCAAAATTCCCCGCCCTGCCCACGGTCAGTAGGGGACACCGATGGGCTTGGAAAGGCCGCCGTCCGTCGGATGGGACGTTAAGCCGTGGCTCCGTGTGCGGGAGAGACATACCCTGTGCACGTTAAAGAACACGCTGGATGGCCTTGACGGGAGGCTACCATCTGTCTCCCAACAGCTGTTCCAGTGGGTCCCCTCCCCCAACCTTCTCTGAGCCTTCGGGGTCCATGTGACCTGGCCATTTAGCCCATGGTGTGCAAAAAAGTGCCGCTCAGAGGTAAAACAACCCAACCCAACTCGGTTATATGGAAATTATAATGCTATGATTCAGACCCTTTGATCTTAAGGTTGATACAAGTTTGTCTTCTTGATTTTAGATTAAAGACTTGTTTTTATATAGTTTTTCTATGGAACTATTATTGACAGAAATGACGGATTAGCTTTGTTAGCGACGAGTAGTGCACAAAACTTTACCTTATCCTACTTACAACACGTAAATAAACAGTTACAACACGTAAATAAACAGTTGGAGTTATTCTGATTGTATTGAGCAAAAAAAAAAGCACGAAAGAGAAACTGCATTGCGATGTTTTTCTCCCTTTAGTGTAGAACGGACGAAATGGCAAAGTCATAAAAACTAGAACTCAGAGTTGGTTAATGAGGTTTACTCGATAGATATGGGCAATTATGGGCAGTTAGAAGCCTCCGATTAAGGCGACCCATATTCTTGTAATCCCCATGCTCGTTTCCACCGAAGAATCTCAATGTTGATAATGTCAGGATTCTTTACCTACGAAGTTCATGCTACGAGCTAAACACGCCATTGGCTGAAACAGAAAGTGGAGAGAAAAAAATAACTCTAGGGAGATAAATATTGTATTTGAAGCTGATACCATTTTACAATATAACGAAAACTTTCTCAATTATTACACCTAAACATTTCAACGAACTTTGCACGAAACATTCTCAGAAATAACTTGAACCTCTCACCAACTATGAAAAGATTCTGAGAATTGTGTCTCATGTAATGTTTACTTTAAAGTACAAAGTGACAGCATTTAGAATTATCTGCAGAAAACAATTTCAATAACTCAGTAACAAATTATCACAGGAAAACATCCTGTAGACAAGAAACACTTAAGATAATTAGTTGGAAAAAATTGGTTGTCCTGACTGGGATTCGAACCCAGATCTCCCAAAAGCATACCGAGCGTCTATCACGCCTATCATGCCATGTCCAGTAACATGCCGGACGGTTAAGATATCCAGTATGCTTCTGGGAGACCTGGGTTCGAATCCCAGTCATGACAACCAATTTTTTCCAACTAATTATTTCAATAACTTCCTATTGGACTAGAAAGTACAACCTTTAGTGTATTAAATATATATCGGATACCTAAAGAAGATCTGTGTGCAATATAATGTTAACGGTTAAGTAATTTCTCATAAATGTTATCCGAAATATCCGATGCTTTGAGCTATTTATGTTTAGGAGATTTTCTTGTGAACCCAAACCGAATTTCTCATTGGCTCCTGAATACTACGCAGCGATCTTGTGAACTAGTCATCACCATATTGGCTCTTCCTTTTACTGTTACTAAGCTAATCATGATCCCAACACGAAAGAGCGATCTCACTTGCTGCCGTGAAAGGGAACCAAGGTCAGCAAGTAGCTGTAAGCAGGAAGGTCAGAAGGCCAGCATGCACGTGGTGCGTCTATCCCCGATTCTTCCTCTACCAGCAGATACGAATAAGGCTATCTAAATTTATTATATGCACAGGGTCATTCGGAGACGGGCCATAGCGAAGAGCTTTTTAGCCACGAACTGCACACATGGACCCTCGTTCACGACGATAAGGCGTTCTCTATTACATCTCGTGATCCTCCAATACATCACAACCAAAAGCAACTGTTGCTATGGATTTCAGTAAAGTCTACTGATGTAAGGAGATGTGTCAAGGCAATAAACGTAAATCGCACTTCGTAACAGCTCTACTGAAACTTTGGCAGTAAAGTGAATTCGGGTATGCGCTCAAGGTTTCTAAGAATCGATACTTACCGACAGTAGATTTAGCAATGAATGTGTTATTCGAAACTTTTTGTCTATGGGCTTCTACTATAAAGTAATCATGTGTTAAAAATTGTTCTAAAATTTGTTTACTGAAATTTACTGCAAAATATATCAATATTGTATTGGCTATTATTTGCATTATTATATTATTAATACGAATTTGAACGTTTTAAATGATAGGAATTCTTAACTATAGGTACAGTTCTCAGTGTAAGCGAATTTCCTCATACTGTTTCTGCGTATTAGCTTATCCGAGCCCCGGATCTAGAGAAAGCAACTTAAGTTAATTGAGGGGGGGGGGGCGTCAAAAGAATGGATTAAGTCAGAGTGGACCGGTAAGCCATTCCGGTGCACAATTTTTCCTTCCGTTTTAGTGATCTTTAAAATATTCGCCTTTCAAAAATATATATAGTTAATATTTTTTTCGATTTTGTTCCAGTTATAAGCATTTTCAAAGAGAAGCAGAGTTCACAGATATTGGCTTTCGGCTTTCCCACCACTCACACTTGATCCGATCCTGAGTTTACTCTGTCTGAGAGTTCAAAAGTGTTCCCCTCCCTGTATAAAATTTAAAAACTCCAATCCATGTTACCAACAAATAATGAAGAATTTTAAGTAAATCTGAACTGAGATTCTGTGTTAACGGACCCGATTACGATTTCGAGGAAATGTTTTAAATAAACCACTTTTAGAAAGAAAACTTTAGTTGTTGAAATAATGACTGGCACTTACCATTTTGTTTCCGAATTACTAATCACATAGGTGATTTAGCATAAAATATTACCATACTTTATGTGTAAGGATTGAAAACAAATTTCATAGAATCGTAAAATTTGCGAAACAAAAAATACTATATTATGTAATCTTCTTGTTCATAAAAGCAGAAAGGTAAAAGGTTAGGTGTCAAAGGTTAGGTGGGTGTTTTACCTCTGAACGACACTTTTCTACACACAATGGCTAAAGGGAAGGATCCACGGAAAGTGAGAAGGTCTACGATCAAGGTCATCTAACTTGTTCTTTAACGTTCATAGAGTATGGCTCTCCTTCGCACGGGGACAAGACTTTAAAGTCGCAAACACAAATGGCAGCTTTTTCAAGGCCATTGCTTATAAGTGCAAAGCCACTGAGAGCAGATCTGGGGTTAGAGACAAAATCTCAATGCAGCCATCGTGAAGTTGAAACCTGGAAGCGTCATGAAGCTATCGAGTTCTACCTACTCCAATAATCCCCATCCAACAAAGGTAGAACATCTGCAACTTTCTGTCAAATACTTGAGGCATTGAACACTTTGAGAGGGGAAAAAAACATGTTTGCTTCCTACGTTTCGTAGTGACATTTCATTTCCAACATAATTCGAAGTCAATGTCATTCGAAAGTCAACTCATGTACAATCAATTTATTTAGGCCCTGATCTAGAAAAGCATAAAGGAAGGGTTGGGGGGGGGGGGTGACAAGAGACTGGATTTCCATTTCAGTGTAACATTTTTCCCTTCGTTTTGGAAGTTTTTAACCCGCAGCCGGTCTCCCCTAGATTAAGCCCTGATTGTGTTCAGTAAGAGCTTAAAAAGAACAACATTTCGATAAAAACGTTAACTGATTCATATCTTTTGTTTTGCACAACGTTAAATAACTTTAGAACGTGCGATGGATTCCTTGATCAGAAACAGATTAAGAGATCAGTCAGAACTCAATTTGCTCGTGAATCCTGGCATGTTCACTCGCACTCGCTTCTGTGGCTTTCGTGGGCCACCCTGTATGCATCTGTTATTAAAACTATCACTTATTGCCAAGATATTATAACGTAACGAACTTTTTATACATTTTGGCTTCAAATACAGAGCCTTTCTGGGTATATTTCTTTCCAGGCCATTTTCATGGCCTTACCTTTATATTGAAGAGATTACATTGAAATGAGTCTTACTACTCGATATAGTTCAGCCACGTGATTGTAAGTTTTGTTAACTAATTTTCCACTGCAGACAATAAAAGATTCGTATGCTTCGTTCTTTTTATTTTGAAATATTGACATTTGTCATTATGTTGACAGAGCTCTTCAGTTGAAAAATCATTTTTAGCATTAATATCTAAAACAGGTATTCAATGCAACCTTAGATATCATATAAATAATGTCTGTTGAGCAAAATGAAAATTATCGTTTCGAATATAAAACGCCAAAATCTCTTTGCTTCTTCATTGTCCGCGTTACGGAATAATTTGTTAAGGTGGTTCGTGTATCTATAATCATCATACAGCAGGTTATTCGATGTACCACGCATCTACAATCATCATACAGCAGGTTATTCGATGTACCACGCATCTACAATCATCATACAGCAGGTTATTCGATGTACCACGCATCTACAATCATCATACAGCAGGTTATTCGATGTACCACGCATCTACAATCATCATACAGCAGGTTATTCGATGTACCACGCATCTACAATCATCATACAGCAGGTTATTCGATGTACCACCATCTACAATCATCATACAGCAGGTTATTCGATGTACCACGCATCTATAATCATCATACAGCAGGTTATTCGATGTACCACGCATCTACAATCATCATACAGCAGGTTATTCGATGTACCACGCATCTACAATCATCATACAGCAGGTTATTCGATGTACCACGCATCTACAATCATCATACAGCAGGTTATTCGATGTACCACGCATCTACAATCATCATACAGCAGGTTATTCGATGTACCACGCATCTACAATCATCATACAGCAGGTTATTCGATGTACCACGCATCTACAATCATCATACAGCAGGTTATTCGATGTACCACCATCTACAATCATCATACAGCAGGTTATTCGATGTACCACGCATCTATAATCATCATACAGCAGGTTATTCGATGTACCACGCATCTACAATCATCATACAGCAGGTTATTCGATGTACCACGCATCTACAATCATCATACAGCAGGTTATTCGATGTACCACGCATCTACAATCATCATACAGCAGGTTATTCGATGTACCACGCATCTACAATCATCATACAGCAGGTTATTCGATGTACCACCATCTACAATCATCATACAGCAGGTTATTCGATGTACCACGCATCTATAATCATCATACAGCAGGTTATTCGATGTACCACGCATCTACAATCATCATACAGCAGGTTATTCGATGTACCACGCATCTACAATCATCATACAGCAGGTTATTCGATGTACCACACATCTACAATCATCATGCAGAACGTTATTCGACGTATCATTCATCTACAATCATCTTGCAGAACATTATTCGTGCATCTACAATCATCATGCAAAATATGATTCGATCATTCGTGCATCCGCAATCATCATACAGAATATGATTCGATGATTCGTACGTATGCAATCATCATGTAGAATATGATTCAATAATTCATGCGTTTGCAATCATCATGCAGAATGCAGTTCGATGATTCGTGCATCTGCAATCATCCTCGTATGCATGCAGAATATGTTTTAATATTCCATTCAATGCAACCTTAAAAATGGATCTCAATTACAGAATGATTACGAAATAAGACATTTAGATTATTAAATGATAAAATGATGGATTATTAAGTATAATTCCAGCAGAATTTTTACGTTTTTTTACAATAAATATGATACTTCTTTTTTTTTACAATAAATAGGGTTTTTTTACAGTAATAAACGATACAGATGACATGTCATCTATATCAATCATTTATAGTATTTAAGCTTTTTAGTAGCCTTCCAATCACTTTGTAACTTATCATCCCTCTTCTATCTATTTCTCTTTCTCCCTTCTCCATTGATATGCCTTGTTGAGCAATGGACCTTCAAATGCAGCATCAATTACAGAGCACTCATATCCGCTACTGAGTCCCCCACCCCTCATCTGAGGCTTCATTCTGGCAGCAATCCAACACATCCAAACCACAGCTTAATGTCACTGGCACTCTCTCCTACTTAACTGATTTATAGTTTATGATCAAACCAAATGTGTGGGTTTGCCAGTCTTCTTCGGATCTTCTGCTCTGCACGAGACTATTTTTCTGGATCAAGAAGTATCAGAAAGTAGCATATTGTTTTAAATATGTATAATGAACTTGCAGTATTTGCCTAAATTAAATAACATTTAGGTCTCTTTGATCAGTAATCAAGCGCGCTAACAACCGTCCCGTGGCCGAGTGGTTAGTGCTCTTGTCTACTGATCTAAGGGACCCGGGAAAGGCATGGATGTTTGTGTTGTGTTTCTGCTGAGGTCCCGTCAACCTCTCAGACCTTCTGCTATGGCATATAAACTGTCAGACCTCTGTGGCAAGCAGCTGCTTGAGGGGGTATTTAATTTTAACTAACCCAATTAGCTATCAACGACGCATACATCTTGTGTCAAACTGTAACAAGTCACAGTATCACACACGAATTGCGTGTCTTCACCTTTTTTTTACTTAGCCAATTGTGGCCGAGTGGTTAGCGCGCTTGGCTACTGATCTAAGGGACCTGGGTTCGAGCCCCGGATAAGGCATGAACGTTTGTATTGTTTTTCTGCTGAGGTCCTGCCATCCTCACAGACCTTCTACTATGGCATATAAACTGGCAGGCTCCTGTCAGACCTCTGTGGCAAGCAGCTGCTTGAGGGGGTATTTATTTATTTATATTTTATTACAATTTGACCTTGGATAAGAGCCTAATACAAATGAATATAGAAGGACCAAATTTAGGGCAGAGACTCTGAGTCTTCTTTCTACAAACTTCACGAATGCTATGCACGTTTTGTTTCTGATTTAAAGTTCCTCGGTTCGTGATCCAGTTCGTGCATGAGTTCTAGAAGTAATTCTTCTCCATTTTCGTTAGAACCTTCACAAATCTTTTATTTAAAATTACTTCTCTTTTCAGACAAAAGCAGTTAAACAAATGAAATATTTCACAGAAGATATCTCTCAAGTGTTAAATGGTTCAGAGACTCTTTGTACTTCACCATGAAAGTCAGTTCCACAAGAATCCCAATATAAAAGACGCTCGTAATCTGCATTCTCAGTTCCAATTGTACCTGAGTTGAAATTTATCTTTGCTAATCCCCATTCCACCCTCTGGGAAAAGTGGGGCACAGATGTGCTTGGAAGGGTCACCTTCTGTTGGATAGAACATTAAGCCATCTCCCAGAGTGCAGCTGAGCCATACTCTGCACATCAAAGAACACTTTTGATGATCTTGACGCGCTTCTACTGTCTTTCAATAGCTGTTTAGTTGATAAGATCCAGTGGCCCACAGGAAGGTAAGACAGGATTCCTTGATCTGTGACTTGCCGATTTAGCCCATTCCATGCATAAAACTACAGCTCAGAATTAAAGCAATTCAACCCCCAATTAAAGCTGGGGTGGGAAGAAGACTCATTGGTTGTCTGTTAGGAATAGATGGGAGCCTCCCGAAAGACCATCTGGCTTATTCTTTAATGTGCACAGGTTCTGGCTCTGCATATCACGGCCCAATGTCACATTCGGGAGAGCTTTTTTCCAAGCCCATCATTTCTAAGCCCAGTTTTCTAGCCATTCTCTTCACCTAGGACAAACACAGGACAAAAAAATAAAATCACAACCCGGATACTTCGAATTCAAATCTCAGAACCTCACAAACGATACCGACTGAATTATCATCACCCTATAGATATCGATGGATTGTTCCTTCGTCGTGTGTGGATAAAAACAGACGATACTTAAAGACCCGCCGCTTGCTGTCGTCTTTCATGGCGCTTAATCTCTCTGCTATAAAAAAGAGAGATTTCGGACATTGTCTGCCTCCTGTTCCCACGCGCTTTTGTAGTTCTCTCAGCAACACCTTTCAGTCGAGATGCCAACGCATCAGCTCCTGACGGGCCCCAAAGGCTTACGGTATGGAGATAACGTTATCTCTTTTGCAGCCAAGATGTGTAGCCAACTTTACGAGCATCTCTTGAGGTGAAGTCTAGCCTTTGGGAGAGACAAGATAAAGGATGCCGTCGCCAGCGGTGTACGACCTTTAGTACGTAGCTTCGACTTCACACAGATGTTTAAAAAGCCATCCACAGGCAGCTGAGATATGGAGGCATCGTGAAAGGAGATCGAAAGGGATGAGGGGAAAAACACAAGTAGATGACTCTTTTTTTTTCAAAGGATTGAATCTTTTCATGTTTGCCGACAATAACTCTGTTTTTCTTTCTTTGAACAGGAGTCGCGATTATAAGGGATTATGAGAGTTTTTTTTCTCTCTCTGAGGATCAGGTAATTTTTCAAGCATTTTGTTTTTACGTTTTTTTAAAGGTTCTGAGATTGGAATTTGAATTTCATTATAGGATGGAAATTATCTATGTTTTGATCAGGAGAAGCTGGATCTTTCAAAAAAAAAAACGAACTAGAATCTATCCTTCTGCTACTCTTATCTTGTGGGAATCTAAACATTAAAACCAGAGTGATATTTACACTAAAGTTTTTAAAATTAACACCTCAATTTGAAGAGAAAGGCTTGAATGGTCAGAGCAGTTTGTGAGCGAAGGAAGCAAAATTTTAATAACCGGTGAAGAGCATTGCGTCCTTTCAGTGGCTATCTAGGAATGGAATTATTAATTTGTTTTCGTAAAATTAAGATCTTCGTATTTCGAAATCTCAAGAACTTTAAGTAACAGGTTGCACTTATTTTCCTCTGCAATTTGGTTGACTTTTTTTTTGTTTGAGGTTTTATGGCCCATTAGTACATGAGATTATAATGCGCTAAATAAACTGCATTTTGTGAAATTATTTTTTTTTTCATTGAAACAATGTGATAGCCACGAAAAATTCTTTGATCCCGCCATCAGATCCTCTTCAATATGACGCACAACGATTTTGATGATTTGATGATCAGTCAGTATCCTGATGCAGCTAATAGATTGAGGTCACGATGTTATAGTTTGCGAATTCGAAACCAAACGACAAGCGTTATTTTTTACGGGATTTTCAGCTTCCTCTCCTTGATAAAAAAAAACATCGATGAATTTTCGAAACTGCATTTCGCTCACACCTGACAGAAATTGATTAGTTTTTTGTTTTGCTCTGAGCGGCACTTTTTGCACTAAATGGCCAGGTCGCAAAGACACCAAGGCTTAAAGAAGGTTTGGGGAAGGTTACCCATTGGATAGCTGATAGGAGATATGTAGTAGCCTCCCATCGAGGACATTCACCGTTATTTCTAACGTGCACAGGTTATGGTTCTCCTACACACGAATCACGACATAACGTCCCATTCGACGGACGGCGACCTTTCCAAGCTTATCGGTGTCTCCTTTCTCACTGAGGTCAGGATGGGCATCAGCGAAGTTAAATCTCAATGCTAGGACTCAGTGCTAGATTACGAACCTGGTGCGTTACCTGATGAGCCATCCTCCCCTTCTCTCTCCTCTCTGACAAAAGAGTTCACCTCTATAAACTGATTAATGTTCCAAAGCATATTTGAACAAAGAAAGAGCTTATGCATTTTCGGAGCACGTATTATTTTGGTGATTACGGAAATTTGTGTCCGCCAATCAGCTTTCTATCAAAAATTCAAATTGCTTTCGAATTGTTCTTCAAAATTTTACAATCATATCGTAAAATACTTTTTCCAAATGATCTAGATTTTTAGCTCATAGAATACCAAACAGTACTGCCGAAATGATAGCTTCACTAACGTCACAAAATGTAACTCATATCACAATGCTATCAGAAGCATAGCTTTGAAATCTGGTATGCTTACAAGTTCCTGTAAAGAATGCTTGTGTTTGTGATTTTTATGGATATAGATAATCATAAACACAAGCATTCATATAATTTGGTGATAATATAGAATGCTTGTGTTTTATGATTTTTAGGTATCATCATACATAAATATCATAAATACAAGCATTCTTAAGTTTTTCATAGCATTTCGTAGTTTGAAACAGAATTTTTCTCATTTCTGTTTATTAACCTATAGTTTTCAGACACTACCTGAATATACTAGTTTAAGCTTTGTTTATTCTGTAGAATCAGATATCTTATCCCTTTTATGATGCCTTAGTATTTTTTGTAGTCTCCATCTTTTTCTTGCAAACGATTTGCAGACAGAGGACTAAAGGTCCCCAACAGGGCGTTGTCGACAGCCACGCACTTTCCGCAGAATTTCAGGAACGCGACATCAGAAGATTGTGAAGTATTGTCGCGTGATCCAACAGCTTAAAACAAACTTACACATCCAGCACCAATGTTGCTTGCTGTTTTCTATGATGTGGCCCTGGTCGATAGAATAAACGTGTCGTCTGATGCAACTGTTCAGACGCTCTTCTATGATGCAGCTGTTCAGACTCTCCTCGTTACAACGCGCAGGCCATCAAAGTAATATATATTTCTTTAATCACTCCCTTCTTGTCATTATGAGTATTTATTTTTTCGAAAGATAAGTTCGCTTTATTGAACGGCATCGTTATATAGCGAAATTGGGTGATTCGCGCTAAAAAGTAATAAATCTATGTAATACAATCAATTTAAAATGTACTAGTACCAGGACTACCGACAGGATATTTTGGAATCCACCAGATTTCCATAGTATCCGGATTCCTTCTATTGCTGGCTTATTTGTCACCATTAGTTTTTTTACTCTTTCTGCCTTTGCATCAAGGAGCTTGGCTCAGTGGCGAAGTGTATGTGGCAACTTTGAAAGCAACTGAAACACTGAGACTGCTCATATGACGCATCGATAGTTCTCACAGGTCATTGGTTAATTGAGATGTCAATCAGTTATCATTCAACCAATGATAAATCGTTGATCTCTGGTGGCAGACTCGTTGGCGCAATTGCCTCCATAGTTGCCAGCGGTATAGTTCATCGAATATACTCTCTTTATAGTGGTTATCGAAAATGTTTAGGTCATGATATCGTTAGATTAAAAAACTGTTACCTTATCTGAACCTCACTTCCAAATCCAGAGATGTTTCTTTTTTCCTAAAGCAGAACACATAAAAAAACTGAGAGAATTTGCTTTGATATAATGGAGAATAATGCATTATGATGCATTGATTATATAGAACACGTTTACTGTATGTAAACGAAGATTAAAATTTTGATTTAATAGGAAGTATAGATCATTAGAAATTCTCGTAATAACTAAATTTAAGCGGTGTAAACCACATTGTGATAAATAGAAAATCCCGGACAAAAAATACAGAATCATACAGTAACAAAAAGCAGTCTTTTCAAAATTAGGACGGCTCAGTCAATAGCGAGCCACGCTCGTAATCTGCAGTTCCCAGGTTGGAGTCCCAATTCTGCCAGCATTCAGATTTATCTCCGCAAACTCCTGCTTTGTTTTCGGTCAGAAAAGAGACTCCGAATGGCTTGGAAACGCCGCCGTCCTTCGGGAGGGACGTTAAAAGCCGTGGTTCCGTATGCAAGAGAGTCATACACTGTTGAACGTTAAAGAACACACTGGATGACCGCGACGCGAGGTTTCCATTTCTCACCTAACATCTGTCCCGTGGGTCCCTTTCCTCTAACCGTCTCTGAGCCCTTGAGGTTCTTGTGATCTGGCCATTTAGTCTACTCTGTGCAAAAGTGTGCTCAGAGGTAAAACAACCCAACTCTTCCTAAAAATCGATGTTTGCAGGAGCTAATTTAACTACCAAGAGTAAAATGTTCTCCTAAATGAAAAAAATGCGAAACACTATTTATAACATTACTCTTCATTTTCTAGTTATGGACAATAAAAGAATCGTCTGCTAGAATTATGTTTGTACGTTTTCTTGTAGTACAGCTGAAATTTGTTACAATCGCTAACTATTTATTTTATAGCAGAATCAGTGGATTTTTAATTCACACTAGACCCAATTTGTCGCAAGTAAAATCGCTTGACGGAGACTTATTACGGTTTTCGAAATATTTATTCGGTGATGCAAAATGGTTATACTATATTGAAGGTGTTCACGAAAAGGGAAATAACAATTATAATAATTATTATTTCTTTAATTCTTTATGTAGCAATGCATAATTTAGTTACAAATAAAGCCTTTGTATAACTTAAAAAGTCTGGAACACGCATTCGAGATTGAAATAGGACAAAAAAAAAAGTTTCTCTTTTGTTCTAAAACCAGGGCGAAACTACCGCGAGGTACAGGCTGTGCAATGCACCGGGGCCCGATGGGGATGGGACCCTCCAGATGCACAGGAGCCCGATGGGGATGGGGCCCTCCAGATGCACCGGAGTCCGATGGGTATGGGACCAGGCCCAGTTAATGGTTTATTCATCGTAATATTCGGGTGGATCCCCATACGATAGGGGCTCATGATGATCTAGTTTGGCCATTGACTGGAATAAAATAACTGCCATATGAAAAGCTGTTAACTATACTTTTGAGTCTCAAGTTAACTATACTTCTGAATGTCAATTGATATGAGATATTTATTACAGCAGATCGTTGCTCCTTTGGAAGTAACTGGTTACTCTTTCGTCTCTCAGCCACAACGATCCATTCGAAGGTTAGATCAAGAAAAAAAAATGTTTCTAAGTTAAACGTTTCCTCTTCAGAATGACACTTAATAGGGTTCTCACCAAACCTCTTATTTTTCCATAGACTGCTTCAGCTTTTGGAATCTGTTATGTATTTTCAAAACTGACGAGAATTAATAATCCTTTAAATGCAGTTCTTTCACAAAAAGTTGTCTAACACGAATACCTCGTAGAAATGCACCTTCATTATGTTACCTGTATTACCTCGGGCTTATCCTTTTATGGCAAATACGCTGCGTGCGAGTCACGTTGAATCTTGGTTGCAGCATTTGCAAAAGGACCGGAACTAGTGTAATCGATATATGCGATACCTAAAACGCTTTCAGCAGCAATTCAAAATCCCTTTATCCAGCGAGTAAAGTGTTTTCCTGCTCAAAAGCCGAATGCTAATCGGCTGCTTTCCCTCTATGATCCACAAGCGGTGGCATGCCAAGCTAAAATAAGAACTTTCTGCAGAATTTCTGGATCACCGCAGGGTGACTGCGTGACCTAATGCTCGAAAAAAAATATCCACAATCAGAGTTGTTTGCTACTCTGCTGTTGCCTCCAGCATGATGGGCCAGACATACTTTGTGCGCAATAAATAGCCAATTGCAGAAACGTTGCTTAGGTTCGTTCATCGTACTGGAAGCGCGAAGTCCCAAGTGCCGTGGATATTGTATTTTCAGTTGGGGAATATTCTCAGTGATCGAAATGGAATGGATGAAGGAAGACATATCTCATTTATATTGTTGCCGACCTAAAACATCCTGTACTTTTGCTATTACATCTAAGTTCGAATCTGTTCTTTCGAGGCAGGATACTATTCGCTTAATTTGTAAAATATACATGAATTTCACCCTCTTGATTTATTTCCCCATTTGGGCAGCTATAGGAGGAAGTAGACATCACCGCCATGTATTGACAATCCATTTGCAAGAAGGGATTCTTCGAAGTGCCATTTCGTCGTCTGAAGAGCAGGTTAGGTTGTTTTATCTCTGAGCGGCACTTTTTTGCACACCATGGGATAAATGGCCAAGTCACATGGACCCCGAAGGCTCAGAGATGGTTGGGGGAGACCCACTGGAACAGCTGTTGGGAGACAGATGGTAGCCTCCCGTTAAGGCCATCCAGCGTGTTCTTTAATGTGCACAGGGTATAGCTCTCACACACATAGGGTCATGGCTCAAAGCCCCATCTAAATGATGGCAGCCTTTTCAAGCCCATTGGTGTCCCCTACTGACTGTGGTCAGGCTAAGGAGTTTGCGGAGATAAATTTCAATGCTGGCCCAGCTGGGACTCGAACCTGGCTGATTCTGACAGCTGGGATTAATCAGCAGGTAACAGATTACGTGCCTTACGCGCTACCGACTGAGCCCTCCCCCCCCCCGCCCCCCTGAAGAGCAGGAAGAATAAGAAATGATCTTCCTGAAGAGTTTGTCTCATCTCCTATCACGACTGTTTTTAAAAAGGCCTTAAGTTGCCTTATCAAAATTCCTTTGATGCTTTAAATTCTGCCATTGTTTTTACTTAAGACTGTTTAGGGACGTGGGTTGACTCAGTTGGTAGCGCTTCACTTCTTATAATCTACAGTTCCCAGGTCGAGTCCCAACTGTACCACCGTTGAAATTTATATCCACTAACTCTACCCTACCCTCGGTGAGGAAAGGTTCACCATTGGGCTTTGAACTTGCCGCCTTCCGTCGGATGAGACGTTAAGCCATGACTCCGTGTGCAGGAGAATTATACCCTCTAAAGAACATGGATGCCGTAGACAGGAGTATTCTATCGGTCTCTTAACAGTTGTCTAGTGGGTCCCCTTCCCCAACCTTCTAGGAGTCCTAAGTCTTTGTGACTTTGCCATTTAACCCACGTGTGAAAAAAAAAAGTGCGCTCAGAGGTAAAACAACAAACCAACCAAGACTATTTATTTGAACTGCCATTTGTTTGCTTCTTATCTGAAACATTTCAAATAATCTTATAGTTTTATTCTTATATTACTGGAGAGCAGTTTACTGAATCCCCTACTGTTAATTTTCCCAAATGAGTCCCTGTAAATCTTATTTACATTTCATTCATTGCTATTAAAATTAAATTCTTCTTCTTAAACTTTATTATTCTCGTTAAAGTCACGCAAACTGTTCTTTAACGTGCGCATTGCATGGATAGCTAGTTTTTTTTTTTTGTTAAAAATAGAAGCTAGGAAAAAAATCAAACTTTCTTCTAAGCGTAGATTGTTAATCAACGCGTGTGAAATTTCATAGTTCAATTAACATACTTAATGTTTCATATTGGAGGTGTTTAATGCTGAACGGAATATCCCCGAAAGTGCATAAAGTTTAAAACAACACCTTTAAATCTATACGATTTTAACACAGATATAATAATAGAGAACTAGATAGTGCACGACCAACATTTTCGTCTTGGCAACATGGATCCAAAATTTTCCTAACCCTGAGCCCAGTTTGACACTAAAATAGCGGTTGTTTAGTTAGTAGTAGCGTTCATATTCAGATTAGATTTTGAAAATTTTATTTTATATCGTTGATAAAGTGCCGTTTCATATTTTGCATCAAATGTCACAAAATATTACAATCTAAAAATCTTGTGCTTCTATAAATTACTTCAACATAGCTATGAAAGAAAGCAAAATATCCTTTTCAATGGCGATACTATGGGTTGCTGTGTAAAATTCCACTATTTCTTACTGATAACCGATTTTATTTTAGTTATACATTAATGGAATCAAATGTACTGTATAGAAGAAACAATAAATTCAAATAGGATAGTTACATTCACCATTTTAACGTACTAAGTCACTTCAGGCAATTCTTTCGTTTTAACATTTCAAAATCAATGCAAATACATTGTAAAACGAAACTTTTCCATTTATATTCTTTTCCAGTTAGCACTGTCATAAGGGGAAAATATTTGTTTCCTTTGGAGAAATATTGAAATCAGTTGTTTTAACAATTTCCATCATTCGGCCAAAATTCAAATAAAAAACAATATGAAATCCTTAAAAATCAAAAGCATTATTTTACTACTGAATTATCCTTGATGAGATATATTTCATTTAAATTGCAACTTAATAACATTTAAACTAGCTCAATGAATAAGAATCGCTTACCAGAATGAGTTTCTGACAACAAAATGTCAGTCGTTTGCAACGTAGGTTGAAGCATTGTTCTGTAGGGAAATGGAGGGACTGCTTTACGGAGAATGAGTGAGGCCGCTTATCGATGACATTTTCCTAGTCCAGGTGGTAAAAGAGAACTTTAATGTTAGCCTATGGGGAAACTCAGGATTTGATCAGAAAAATAATGAATCATGATAGCTTTCTTTCGTGTTCCCATTGGTTGCACGAATAAGGTAGACTATAGAGGATAGCCTTCAGCAGTATTTTACCTAAAACAATTATCAAAAAAAAAAATTCCGCAATCAAATAAGGCTGTGTTTTCAGATTCGGGATCGGTCATAAACACTCAATAAAAGAAACCGCTTCAAAGTTTTCAACGCTTGAACCACCAGAAAAATATGCGTTTTTTTTTATTTGTGAGAAATCAAAAATATTAAAGACTGAAATATAGATATTTATACCTTTTCAAAGGTTAATTTTAGACACTTTTATTCTGTCTTTCAATCTGTTGGCTTTTTATTTGATATTAATAAATTTCTTGAACCATTTTACTGATTTTTTTTCATAACATACATATTTAAAAAATTTATAAAAAATATTTTATTTGACTAATGTTGAATTTCAATTAGCTAATAAGTGGATTAATTTGAAAAAAATCTCCTAACATTATTTTTTAAAACTATTTTATGTATATTAAAATATATTAAAAAATTTTCATTTTATGTAAACATTAAAATTAATTGCAATTGAACTTTATTGCTCTATATTATATTTCTATAATTCCATGCAGTTAAACATAAGACTCAACATATTTTCGCATTTGCAAACCGTAGGATTTCAAATTAACGTTTCTCCGTTAAAAAATATTTGGAATAAAAAAATAAAGAAATTTGAGGATTATATGCTTAATACTAATAATCAAGACTTGCTGTCGTTTTTTAAACTGCTATCTTATTTGTAATACTTCTGTGAATATCATTTTGGCTACATGAATACATTTCCTTATTGCCAAAAAATATGTATTTTAATAAAAATTTGAAGGCTTTGAAAAACCTGCGCAATATCATCAATTCACAGCCTTTTTTCGCAATGATTGGTAGAGTAGAATTTCAATTTTACTAAGTTAATACGTAGAGCAAACCGGTTTTGCCACCTAGGCTCGGAGAAACCAAGCGATATCCCAAGCTACACTTTTACACCGGCAAAGCATTAGAGGCAGTTAGAGGCAGCTCTCCTGTTAAGTACAGAGGTCAATGAGTTGAGGCGTAACCATCGAGACGGTCACAGTTTCGTTGCCAATTCCCTAGTTCTTTCTTCTTTACTATATCTATGGATTTAAACGAAAATGTTAGTTATATTTTATATATTTATTCAGAACCAAGACAATTTTAACGAGTTGATGTTTTTCTGAAACAAATGCTTTCAATAGATCCGGAAGTTTGGAAATATTAGTTTTAAAGCAAAGGTCAATTGCTAACTTTAAAAATAAGCCTTTTTAATACATTGTGCTGTAGCTGAAGATAAGTCGATATGAGTCAAATCTATCAAAATAACGATTTTCAAAATATTCTTTTAATATTTAAATAATTATGGATGTTTGAAACATTTAACAGCAACGTTACCAGTCATAGCAATTTACTTTTAAGGTTAATTAAAACACAAAAAACTGTTATAACAAATCATTAAATAAATAAATGCAATTTTAGAAGTTTGCTTAACGATTTTTTCAGTTTTCGTTCGTTTTGTAAAAAAAAAGGTTTTGGACGAACGTCAGAGAAGTATGTACTGTTAAAAGTTCCAGTTTCAGTAAGTATTGAATAATTAAAGACTAGATCTGAGAAAATTGAGCTTTAAAAAGATTTGAGAGAGATTTACAATTGATCTCCAATGGCATTACAACGTAAAAAAGATACTTCAAATTTAGCAATCACTAAATGTGACTTTCTAGCCACACATTACATGAAAATGTTCACAATACATTTTGACGAATAATATATACTCCTACTTAGAACGCTTACGTTTCCAAAAAAAAACAAAGTAACATTTTAACACGTAATTCTTTTTAAAATAGTTCCAACGAGGTTTTCATATTACAGCGCTGTCACCGGTCTACTGGTCATGCTATAGGGACTGCAGAGGCAATGGGTGGAGCTCAATAGCGGACGATCAATGGGGATAATCGCTTGCACGCAAAGGGTTCTGTTGCCAAGATAGCGTTTCTAACTGAGTCAGTTTTGTAAGCGGTAAAATTAACTTCTGTGGTAAGTCTAATCAGCTTTTACTTTGGCTGACATCTGACAACAGAAACTCGGATAAGCCTTATACCTTGACTCAAACGCTTCCGGTAAAATGTGCGTGATGTTTTCAATTCAATACTCTAAAATTCTCCCAGTCGAATAAGGTAAAGGAGAAAATATTTCTTCGGAGTCGAGTGTTATCGTCTTTTTCTATTAGCAGTTTTAAATATAAAATATTTTATCAATGGACGTCTAAATAAGCCATGAAATGTTGAGAAGTATTATGCACTCTCATGTAACAGAAAAATGCTTATAAATTGTAACAAAAGAGGTCATACCTCTCCAAAATGTGCATCAATTCGAAATTGTAAAAGTTCTGGAAAATTATTTCACATCACGGAACACTGAACTCGTGACCCTAAACTGCTATCGATCGTTTAGTCGTTGGATGGCCTCTGCATGCAGCGCTCCAAGAAGATCCGATCCATATTTTAAAAGGGGAAAATTTACCGAAGCGGAAAGAAACATTATCGGAATGGTGATGGTTACAATTCACCAAATGATGTACAAAAATCACTCTGAATGCGGTGGTTTAAGATAAAAATACTCTGGTTACTCATAATTCGGTGAAGGTAGGGGGGGGAAAAAGAAAAGTTAATTCGTATGTTCTTTTTTTCAAAATTAATGGCAATGATTTTCTCCGAGCCCAGGCCGTTAGTAGATGAACTTTTTTTTCCCCAATCACCACAGATTATGAACAGGGTGCGGAAATTTTTGGGGAAACATCAGGGCAGGACTACCGCATAAGCTAACTAAGCTACAGCTTAAGGCCTCACGATTATGAGGGGCCTTACAAATTTAAGTTTACTCTGTCACGAAATTTCATATTCGAATTAAGTTATTGCGAAAACATTGTTCATTTCAGCTTTAAGCTCTCGTTATTGTAAACTAGTGCTAGTATAATGTTTTCACCACATCAATTTCATATTTATTTTTTAGTGTTTCCTTCAATCAGAATAATAAATATGTAACTTATTTCGACTTTCGAAATTTTGAGGCCTCATAAACTTATTGTAGCTTAGGGGTCAGAATATCAAAGTCTGGTCTTGGGAAGCAAAACAAAACTAAGTAATCTACTTCAAAAATTTTTTTTCTTTGTTAAGATTTAATTAAATCTCTAACATGCGTAAAATGTTTTCATTACATTCATCACGATGTAGTGAGTGAAAAATGATTCATAACTCTTAACAAGCAAATTCATTGCTTCAATTTCCGAAATAAAAATGCCAATCAAAATCAGTAGATCAGTGTCTCTCAAACTGTGTGCCGCGAGAGATTTTCAAATTGACACTAGATATTACAAAGATTTCATTTTGACTTGACTTGTGTTATCGACGTGCTTTAATAAAAATCTTTCAGATTTTATCAACTGGGATGTTGTATTTATCAAGCTTTTTCCAAATTTTGATATTAATTTTTGATTATTTCAAGCCATAGAATGGACAAATATTTAAAACAAACACCGAGTTATGATTAATTATAATTATTATTATATTTATTTTAAATAAAATGCATTTAACGAAACTTCAATTTTCCTCTTTTTAGGTAACCATCAAAAAAAATTTTTAGGTGTGCCGCGGAAAAAAAATTAGATTCAGTGTGCCGCAGAGTAAAAAAGTCTGCGAGACACTGCAGTAGATGAATAGTAGTTGGTTTTGAAGTCCCCTATTGCTATCATTTGTCTTATTTGTTGGTGAGAATCTTTTAGATAAAAGGCAGATACGACGTAAAGAATCTTTTTTTATCCTTTGATCGAATTCAATAGCAAAATGCAAGTGATTTCAAAAATATTGTTTGTAACATGTATATTACTCACGAAATACTAAAATGTTAATAATGAATTGCAATATAAATATTATTTATGCGTTAAAATTAATAGGAACAATATCTCGTTCTCAGGAGAGAACGAAGAAACTTTTGCTCACTTTATGGTGTGTTCTCTGCATAGGTCAGATAGCATTTTTATTACGCTATCTCTCAAACACTCGTTGGAGACCAAATAAATATTTAATAATAATAATATATCAATATATCACAATGCAATACAAACACAATGCAAAAAAACATATATGGTACAAATACAATAAAACAACTGATAAAAAGAAAGAAGCCAGAATTTTGGTCATAACTATTTTGAGCCAAGGAGTTTTACAACCCGTCAATAAATTTCTCCGAAATATTAATTATGATTTTCACCTATTAATATTTTTGTTTTAATCTTTATTCACTGCTCAAATATTTCTTTTTCTTCAGATATTCATTTCTTAACTGATATTTTTAAAATCTTTTTCTATGGTTTGTTATCGATATCTAATCATGCAATTCTTTCAATGCAAATGTTTGATACAGACCGTCATCATCCATTGGATTTACTGTCTTGGGAAAGTCTTTATCTCCTTTCCTTGATATTCTTCGTCAGTTTCATTAGCTTCCCTCTTCTACTTGATGTTTATCTGAGTCGTCATCATCTTTTCATTTTCTATTTGCTTTATTGTTCGTATCCAAGGGAATATAATGCAATCCGTCCATTGTTTATCCAGATCAATACTTTCTACTATTTGCTAATTCATGTCATTATCGCGTTCTGCTGTTTATTTTCATAATTATCCTTTGGTCTTCCATTTGTTTATTTTGTAAACAAAAGCGATCAAATAGACCAATCAATAGAAATTTACCAGAAAACTAAGTGTAAGGAAGTCTGTAGGTGCTTTGCAAATCTGCATATGTTTGGTTACGTACAATACTCGGAAAATTTTGATGCTTTGGTATGGCTTTAACCCGATGAGAAGTATTAGGTTTTCAATTCGAAAAGTATGTCAGACCAAGGGAACCACGTGATTCATTCCATACACGCACACATTCTCCCCCAAATTCAAATTTTCCAGGTTCTGCATCAGTTGATTTGATGCATAATCAGTGAGCCAAAATAAGATTTATCTTTTGTTATATATATATAGCCGTTCCGTAGCCGAATGGTTAACGCGCTTGGCTACTGATCTAAGGGAGATCTAAGGATTTCGTGTTGTTTTTCCGCTGAGGTCCCGCCATCCTCACAGACCTTCTACTATGGCGTATAACCTGACAGGCTCCTGTCAGACCTCTGTGGCAAGCAGCTGCTTGAAGGATTTATAAATATATATTACCATTTTTGTTAAGTATTTTAATATAAAATGTCTTATTACATCAATAATACAAAAATTAGACCTTCGTTCAACATAGTAATAACTGGCAACATAATTTTATTCCTGTAAGTCGGCTTCACCACATGGAGTTACGAAGAAAGGAAGATGCCCCATCGTTTTGAAACCGTAACCGACGTCGCCATATTGCTCTTATTCGTAAGCGTGCGTTGTTTACGTTAGCGCATGAGAAATTGTGCAAAAAAGTTGGCACCTCTAGAGCATATTCTTGCAGAAATTAACCTGTGAAAGAGATAAAAGGAATAACATTTCATTGGTAAGAAATTAAAATAAAGAGTTTCTTCCGGAATTTTTAAACTTTTCGTTATTTTAATTATATTAGAAAATAGCGTAAACAACCGCTAATACGGCTATATATTGCTAATCTTACATTATTTGAAATGTCCCCTCATCTCCTGTTTTGCCTGAAGGGTATAATTGGTGAATTGCTTTTATTTGATATGTAATTTATTACGATAGACGTCCAATATGGACCTCAACAACCGTTTTTAAAAACCACACAGACAAATTTAATCGTGGTGTTCAACTACAGATTTTGCAAACACATTCAAACACAAAAAAAAGGAATTTAAAAAAAGAGTAAATTCCCGTGTACTTAATAATATTACTGTTATTAGGAAATATTAAGATTTAATTGTGCCAGTATTCGCACAAAACATTCACAAATGCGATGACAACTGACTCTTCAGCACAACCCTCAGGGTAGGAGTAACATGACAGTTTCGGCTACACTAGCCAACTATGCTAATTGATAGTAAGGGCGCTTCCACCTATTCCTAAATCCATGATTCACCATGACTAACTCTTTCTGTCGTAAGCTAATCTTACCAGAAGCTGAACCGATTAACTGAAAAAAATCTTTCCAAAGGTAGATCTTTGCGAAACTTTTGTAGACAAATTTCCCATTGAAAATATTTAATTTAACGCTTGAATTAAGTTCAATCTTTCAAAGATACGTACACTAAATTCTGAATCAATCTGACAGTAAGCACCGAAATATAGAAAATTTGAAATTATCTGATTGAGCTTTTGTGTGAGCATTTTACATCCGAACTTTACAGAAAAAGATTTGAAAAGTTTGAAATTTTAGGACTTCCCGACACTCATTACCTTTAAACAGAAAGTTCCTTTTGTACAGCATGTGTTTCCTAGTTCAAATTTATTTCATCCATTCACTCAATAGCCATCAAGCCATAAGGTCGTTATAATGCTAAAGCAAGCAACTGCATATATTGCTCCGGCTACTACAGAATTGTTACTTTGAAAGCATTTAACTAACACTAACATCTTTGAAGAGATTACTAGGGGAGAGAATATTGGGATTGGCTCAATGGTTAGATCGTAAGGGTTCGATTCCCACTGTGCCTACGATTTCCCCTTTAATCCCCACTTTGACCTCTGTTGGTTTGCAATCCACGATGGTTTAAAAGGTATGCCTCTTTCTGTCTCAAGACAATACTTTATTGGTCCACAATATGTCTCAAGACAATGCTATATTGGTCCACAATATGTCTCAAGACCACGACTTATCAATCCACAATGGTTTACAAGGTATGCCTCTTCTGTCTCAAGACAACACTTTATTGGTCCACAATATGTCTCAAGACAATGCTATATTGGTCCACAATATGTCTCAAGACCACTACTTATCAATCCATAATGGTTTACAAGATATGCCTCTTTCTGTCTCAAGACAACGCTTTATTGGTCCACAATATGTCTCAAGACCACGACTTATCAATCTACAATGGTTTACAAGGTATGCCTCTTTCTGTCTCAAGACAACACTTTATTGGTCCACAATATATCTCAAGACAACGCTTTATTGGTCCACAATCTGTCTCAAGACAACCCTTTATTGGTCCACAATATGTCTCAAGACAACGCTTTATTGGTCCACAATATGTCTCAAGACCACGGCTTATCAATCCACAAAGGGTACAAGATATGCCCTTTCGGTCTCAAGACAATGGCTTATTGATTCATGAGATGGACTTTCCCAAAAGTATCGGTGTCTCATTTCTCCCATGGCGTTATTTAACAAAAAAAACCTGCGAAAATCTGCCGAAATCTTAACTCTGGACTAGTTTGCACCCGAACATTAGAATCTCAGGTACGAATCCTCTGTCCCGCTACCAGTTGAGCCTTTAATCCTCAATGCAATCGGGCAAAATTAATAGCAAACTCATATTGAAAGAAAGAACAAATATTTGGTTTTTGTCTTTTACTATTATACTTAAGTTGTGCACTGCAGTTCAGAAATGAGAGCGAAATTGAGTTCTATTCCTAATACGCACAAAACGTTTTGAAGCGTACATGTCAATCATAGTGAATCATGTCATCAATCATTCACGATCGATCATAATTCGCCTCTGCATCGAGAAGTAGTGTACATAGTGGTGTACTATTTGTCGCGGCAGAACTTATGCACATAACACTCTATGGCCCCATTTAACAAACTTTCTCACATAATTTACTGTAAAAGCAATGTCAGTGGTTGGAGATTAGCTAATTGACGCTTAGTAAGAGTTTAGTCCGCAAACGCAAATCTACAACATTAGTGGAAAGAGAGCATATTGTATGCATGGTGCGTGTTCAAGAGGAAGTGTCCTTGTGTTTTCTGTTGGAGAAATATAAGTTCGAAAGCTATGAATTAAAAGCAACAAATGTTTTTTTATTGAAGCTCAACAGATTAACAGATCAACAGATTAAACTTTTTTTAAGCTCAACAGATGTATGGGTATTAAATATACATTTGTTGTGTGGAATTTGACAAAAAAAATCCCTGTTAGTTGCTTTTTTTTAGGGGGAGGAGATAAAAAATTTCTATTTTGGTTAAAACATCTGTGCAGATTTCGCAAGCCCTATATTATTTAGTGTACTTAAAATATGTAATTTGCCCTAATTTTTCTTAAAAACCTTTAATATCCGAATCGCATATTCGCCGTTCACGGAAATCGCTAACGTAACATAACCACCTGCGATCTGCGAGGTCAGATGTGTAAACAAATGAGGGTTAACTGTATATTGCTGTAACATTTTTGCTCTCCTTCTCCGAAGCTAAACAATACCTTTGATAGAACAAGTAATAGTCTTAATATTCAAGGGATTTCGCTTAAGTGACTACTGACAATTGAGCTGTTTTATACGATATCTCTCCGAAATTATAATATATACGGTTATCTTAGTTTATTCTCTGTAAACCGAGGGAGGAATGGCTCAGTCGGTAGCGCGCCAGGCTTGTAATCTACAGTTCCCAGGTTCGAGTCCCGCCTGGCCAAGCGTTGAGATTTATCTCCGCAACCACCACCTCACCCTGCTCTCGATGAATAGGGGAGAGCGATGGGTTTGGAATAGGTCGCTTTCGTCGGTTGGCACGTTAAGCCGTCGCTCTGTGTGGGGGAGAGCCATACCCTAAACATATTAAAGAACACACTGGATGGCCTTGGCGAGAGGCTATCATCTGCCTACCAATAGCTGTCCTGTGGGTTCCCTCCTCCCAACCTTCTCGGGGTCCTCGTGACCTGGCCATTTAGCCCATTGTGTGTAAAAAAATTGCCGCTCAGGTATAAAACAACATAACCCTGTAAACAGCATATTTCAAGTAAACCTCATATAACAACTAATCTAATTAACGGAGTACATTAGCTTGTAGATAGCTAACTTCAAGCATTCAGGATCGATTTGAAGTGGATGAAAAGACGATATGAATGAAAGAAGTAACAAGAGATTAAAAAACAAATAACTGATTTCAAGCAGCTAATATTTATTTTGATGTCAGGAAGCACGGGATGTGGAATATGTAGGTTATTTAAGGATTGAAATAGGATTAAATAATACCTGCTCTCAGACAAAAATAGTTGCATCGCTTTACTTCCGTATGTCGTTAAGCAACTTTAAAACAAATCGCTGGAGTTTGTTTTGAGGTAACATATTCCCTTTTGGTATATTTTGATTCTAAATATGTTCGTCTTTACAGTAGTCAGAACTTCTGGCATGAACCCAATCTGTGTTTATTTATATGGGATTTTAAAAACAAACCTGCCATCGTCGCCAGTTTCATTAGTCAGTTCTTTTTTCAAGCTTTACACCATACAGAGCTGTTGAGCCACCATACAGAACTTCGAGCCAACAGAACAGAAAATATGGCTGTGTTTTTAAAAGAGTTGCGAAAGTCAAAGCATGAAAATAAACAAGACTCTTATGAATTCAGAGGCCGCAGCAAAGACATATCGCGATATAAATATAACGTCTTCTAGGGAATGAGAAAATAAATAAGCTTGATAGCACTTCAGAAACACTGTGGAAATAAATCATTAAACCTTTTCAGATCCTTCGAGGGAGAAACATTCCACATATTTACTACATTCGAAGAGGAGGAGGGGCTTAAGTGAATAACTTCTCAGGCTCTAGCCCAGTGTCTCGCAAACTGTGTGCCGCGAGAGATTCCAAGTGTGCCGTGAGAGATTTTCAAATTGACACTAGATATTCGAAAGATTTCATTTTGACTTGACTTGTGTTATCGCCGTGCTTTAATATCGACGTGTTATCGACGTGCTTTAATAAAAAACTTTCAGATTTTATCAACTGGGATCTTGTAAGTATTTATCAAGCTTTTTCCAAATTTTGGTATTAATTTTTGATTATTTCAAGCCATAGAACGGACAAATATTTAAAACAAACACCGAGTTATGAATTAAAGCACGAGAGAAAATCTTCAAGTAAAACCAGGCTGATGACTTCAACAAAGCGCAAATATAATGACGATTATATAGAGTTTGCTTTTATTATTTTTAGGTGTGCCGCGGAAAAAAAATTAGATTCAGTGTGCCGCAGAGCAAAAAAGTTTGCGAGACACTGCTCTAGCCAAAAGTTCCCAGTGCATATTCGAATCTCAACTACGTCTGCATCGAGATTTTATCCGCTAACCCCCATTCTGCCCTCGGTGAGAAAGAGACTTCGATGGATTTGAACAAAGCAGACTTTCATTAGTTGGGACATCAAGCAGTGGTTCCTTGTGCAAAAGAGCCATACTTAGTTAAAGGACACTCTGGATGACCTTGACGAGAGACTCCTATCTGTCGCCACAGGGGTATATTCAGAAGCTTCCAAAAGGAGAGGTTTTTGTCATGTTTGAGTCTAATAAGCTTCTTTGTTGTTTTTCTCTTTTCAAGTTTTGGGGCTCTGATTTTCGAGGAGTTCCTTACAAAATGCACTCCTCATTTGAACTTGCACAACCCAGAAGGAATGCCGTGCGTACGATACAAAGAAGTAGTGTAAGTAACAAATGATCACAGTTGCAGCATGTTTAGATGAGGCAGATACATGGATATTAGGGTAACATCAGTACGAGATGTGGCTGACTTTCGGGGCAATTCAAGCACTAATACCATTAAGAATCAAAAACGTTCCTAATAATCTCCTCGTATGGTTCTCCAGATTTGCTGCACTTGTATCTGAAGATTCATCACATTACGTGCTGGAGTCGGTTCCTTTCTCAGACGTCGTTTCATGACGTCCCGGATGTGCTCAATCGGCATTGGATCCGGCAACTGAGCTGCCCATGGTTGCACGGGAACGGCTTACAAACACTGTTGAGCAGTACGTACGGTATGTGGTCTGGCATTATCGTGCTGGAATGTGGTGTTTGCCATGTTCTGCAGGAGTGGTAAGACCACAGGCGGAAGTGGTATCCACATACCGCTGGGCAGTTAAAATATCCTCGATGACTATGAGAGATGACTGACTGTCGTAAGAAATATCTCCCTACACCAGGATCCCAGCAGTGGATGCTGTATAGCACTCAACGATACATGATGTGGGAGCTCTCTAGACGATACATCGCCACACGCCAGTGCGGACATTGTTCTGTGCCAGAGAGATGCGGGCCTCATTACTGGATGACGATCTATCGCCATTTCATCCAACTCAGCTCGTGGGTTGCACCACTGCAATCTGTCATGCTTGTGTCTATGTAAGGGGTATGCAGAGGTGAAGGCGCCTCCCTCAAATACCGTCTTATCATGCAGGCGTCGATGAATGGTACTGATAAATACCAGCGGGGCCCATCAGTCATTCTGTAACTGGATATTTGTTGAGCAGTCACGTTTCTGGGAATAACAGCCATCTGGCGAATCTACCGATCATCCTGATCCTTAGTCACTCAAGGATGACCTTATCCTGAATGACGACATGAAACATCTTTCCGTGTTCACTGCTGGCACTAGCCACCAACTGTTCTCGCATCACGTCTCAAATGCGCTGCTGTCACCACATGTGTCATGTAGATCATCCTGTTTCACGTAGACCGATGGTAACCAGATTTTCAGGTCAGGTTCGGTTTCTTTAATCTACAGGTTGTTTCAAAACTCTCTGTACAAATTTCAATGGGAGATAGGAAGCACCAAGACAAACCTTTTTCGTCTGTGAATGTATGTCTGCTAACGTAACCCTTCGGTGCTAGAGGGCGCTGTTTGGCGGTCCTGCAATTGACTGGAGGGGTCAAGTGGGAACGGAGAACGGACTTACTGGGATCACGTATACCACTCGTTTTGTTGGCATACAGAACAGCAGTGCACGAGACAACTGGACAGACACCTTCCATCATGCTCTTTGGAAGAGAGTTACGTCTTCCCTGTGACCTTTCATATAGTCGGCCCGAAGCAATA
The DNA here is from genome assembly GCA_038380435.1 of Ryuthela nishihirai. Lineage (NCBI taxonomy): Eukaryota > Metazoa > Arthropoda > Arachnida > Araneae > Heptathelidae > Ryuthela > Ryuthela nishihirai. The sequence goes on from JAWZYU010000001.1 coordinate 66,163,381, forward strand.
CCTTTATGCACTCCACAATACGTACAAGAATACAACAACGACTAGAAGAAATCCATCACTCCCGTCAGACGTGTGTTTGCCGTCAGCATTCGTAAATCAGACACTTTACGTGTAACATTGAGTGTTTCACGACTGCTGAGATCGCTGACATGCATCTGGCATATGGGGCTGCCAATCGAAATGGAAGAGCTGCTGTGAGTTTGTACCGACAGCACTTCCAAACAGATGTATGCCAAACTACCGAACATTTGCACGTTTGCACCGGCAACTGCGAAAAACTGGAACATTTCATGCAAAATATGCATGATACTGATTAGACCATGCGCACTCCTGACGTGGAAGAATAGATTCTACGGCGGATTGAGGACAATCTAGGCACAAGCACGAGCTGTTGCATGTAGCCACGCCCTCGTGTGAGTGTTGCACGAGCAGTAGTTACATCAGTTTCAACGTCAGAGAGTCCAGACGTAATCTCAGGATTACCCTCTTGGTGTGGAATTCGTGTGCTGGTTTCTGCAGCAGACTGCGGTGCATCCTTATTTTCCAGCTCATGTGCTCATCTCAGATGAGGCCTCTTTCACGCGTGAGGGTGTGTTTAATGTGCACAATTCTCACGTTTGGGCGCACGAAAATCCACATGCCACAATAGCGCATAATCATCAACAACGGTTTGCCGTCAATGTTAGGGCGGGTATCGTCCATGACATTTTGATTGGGCCATACCTGCTGCCTCCCCGACTCAATGGGCAACTTTATCGGGTAATTTTTTAAGAAACGTTGCCGGGATTTCTGGAAGATGTTCCCGTGGCTATTCGCAGACGAATGTGGTTTCAACACGACGGGCACCAGCATATTTCAGCAATGATATGCGTGATTATCTGAACACCACTTTTGGGAGCCGATGCATAGGCTGGGGTGAACCCGTGGTCTGGCCACCAAGATCGCCCGATTTAACATGTGTCAATTTCTTCCTTTGGGGACACATGAAGAACCTCGTGTACGAGACTCCCATTGACTCAGATGAAGACCTCGTCGCAAGAATCACTGTCGCCTCTGCAACTGTTCGTGAAATTCCGGGAATCTTCCAACATGTACGGCAATCAATGCTTCGACGCTATCATGCATGCAATGCTGTGGCCGGTCGCAACTGTGACCACCTTCTTTAAATAAACATGTTGTTCACACTTGTTTCCATTCCTTTATGTACTAGTTCCACCGATATTTCTGTCAGCGCCCTCTAGCACCGAAGGGTTACGTCAGCGGACATACATTCATAGACGAAAAAGGTTTGTCTTGGTGTTCCCTATCTCTCCCATTGAAATTTGTACAGAGTTTTGAAACACCTGTACACTGTTCACTTTTGTCCAACGACAACCTTCCCTACAACTGATAGAATTCGCGTCATCCGCCAGATTTTAAATGTAGCCAGACATTCGATTTTCTCTTCATTTGCGTATATCACTGTCTCGCACTTCCATACTAATTTGCATAAACGGAGCTCTACTTCTTCTAGATAGGGCAATTATTTTGATGAACAGTGTATTTTGCTTAAGCCTCAAGCTGGATTATAACGCTCAACCCTGGATAATTCCCTCTTGGTTTGGAGATACAGTACGTATCTCCAAACCAAGGTGGTGCCTCTGCAACTGCGATTGAAGTTAGAGAGGTATGATACAGAGGTATGACAGGCTCCTTTCAGACCTCTGTAGAGTTACAGAGGTATGACAGGTTACAGAGGTATGACAGGCTCCTTTCAGACCTCTGTAGCAAGCAGCTGCTTGAGGAAATCATTATTTTACTTTTTTTACGCCACTATATCTCCAAATAGCCTGCACAGCTCTGAGCCTTTGGAATCCTTGTTATTTAGCCCCATAGCTCATTGTGTGCAAATAAAATAATTCAAGGCCCCAGGGCCCCTCATGATTCTAGGGCCCTTTCTGCTCCCAGAGATTAGTAAGTAAATAAATAAAGTTCATAATACTACTACTTTATCTTAGAGAACTTTATGTTTTTTCTTTGGATATAATGTCATTTTTAAGACACATAAGTAATTTAATGCTCTTAATAGCCAACTGAGATGAAGCTAACTGATATGCTGTCTAGCTAGTAGCTGATTCAGATGTACTAATTCATAACGTTTTAAAAATGTATTTTGTACTAATTTCAAAAGTTGCCCAAATTAAAAATAATAAATTTCTTTATAAAAATACTGCTAGGTCAGAAGTAAAGCAACCCAAAAATATAAGTCCCTATGCGGCATAATGTTAAGAGAATTCCACCCATTTCTCCCAATATCAATTCCTCATATATCAAAATAGTTATCCATTAGTATAAAAATAAATTATGAAGCTTCAATCGCCGTTGTTTACTTAGGTGTATGAGGTAAGTTCGTTCAATATATGCTTCACCTCTATTTAACTCTTGAGGTTCTTTCTATATGATCATAAAGACCACTTGAGGCGAAAAAATTTAACCTTTCAAAGGTAAAGCAACTGAACTATTATAAAACCAACTAAGACGAAATACTGTTGCATGAAAACATGGCTTCGCTGTGGCCGAGTGTTTAGTGAACTGGGCTGTTGATCTAAGAGACCTGAATTTTCTGCTGAAGTCGCGGGATCTTCATAGACCTTTCACTATGGTTTATATATATATATTACAAATATAAACTGACAGGCCCCTGTCAGACTTCTGTAACAAGCAGCTGCTTGAGGGGATATATATTTTACTTTTTTTTAATAAAAACAGAAGTTTCATATAGATGACGAGATATATTTCAGTACGTGCTACAATGTGCTAAAAGATGGAAGCGGAGCACACTACCTACGTAAATGTAAACTAAATAATATTATGTAAAATGTACTAAAACCTCAGTAATCAGTACACATTGTATCTTTTACCATATATAATATCGGAGGCAAGGCCTCATAAATCTCATGCAGGTTCTTTCGGATAATTTGTGTAATAAAAGATATCTTACCCACCCTCCCTGAATATATCGGTAATTTTGCTATGTTCCCCAAGCTTTTATTTGCATCCTGGAAATCGCGTACGAAACTAAGTTGTTCGTAATCTTCTCATTCTCTCACTTCTGTCTTGATTGCTTTCTTATCTGATGATGAGATGATCCTGTTAATAGCTCCGAGGCACGTTAAGATTTATCATTCTTTCACACTTTTCTACGAGACTGTTAATCTTATCATTGATACTTTATCTTTCGCTTTGACAACCTAATTTTGCGATATAATTAATCACCATCTAATTATTCAACAGTTAATCATCAGATTTTCAATAAGTCTTTTACAAGGATAGGTTACATGTCTCTTCATAAAGTGTATGGCCAAGGGTATCTTACATACTGATAATGTTTGTAGACTATGTTTAAAAGTCTTTGGCACATGACTATCCATTAAGCAGAGTGACATATATGTTAAAATGATCGGACTTCACAGAATTAAAGCACATTTTCCTTTGACATTTGTATTCGAAAATAAAAAAAAATACTCAATATACAAATGACCTTTTTTTCTGTGTTTAGAACCAGAATGAAAACGACACTAATTTTCTCTCTCTTTTTTTGACTGCAGATCAATTAAGATTCCTGTTATCCATTGTGAATTCCTTTAGATATTTTCTATCTTCACAATATAAGAGCAGTAGTTTTCTTTTGCCAAGTTTCAGTGATAATGAAACATTGACCTACATATATCTACGAGATCACATGGATGCCACACATAGCTTAATGATGTCCAGGGGAATGAAGAGCTGTCAAAGTAGGTTGAATATAAGCCCTAAGACAATAGAGGAAAACGATGAGTTTCTTGTAAATACAGTTCGAAAGCCCGCACTTGTTGATTTTTCAGATAGGATATCATGTCTCAGTAGTGGTTTAAACATTTGAAGGCCATTCATTTTCTATGATTGTAGAAGTTTTCTTCTAACATTGGAGTAATGGAACATTGAAGTATATAATGATCATCAGTCTCAACAGATAAACAGTGAGAACAAAGATCACTGTCCTTTGGCTTTGTCTGTTGACTTGCTTGAAGCTTTTTTCAGTCTGGTGATAATCACTTCAAATTTCTTTTCTTGCTCTTCACGGATGAATTGTGTTTTGTCCTACACAGCAATTTGCGGTGTCATTTAATACGAAGGGAACCAGGCAGTGACGTATTTAAGGGGGAGTTTTTTTGGGGGGAACAACCTCCCCTTAATATATAGGTTTCAAAGTTTTCTTTGCATTTGCCTATTAGTTGCCATTTTTTTTCATATTTACGTATTGATTACCTATGTTTTAATCTTTTGAAAGAAGACGAATCTCCCCTCCAACATATTTTCAAAACATGCTGCTGGAACCAGGAAGACGATTTCATGCCATGAATATCGGTGAACAAGATATCTACGGTAGTGGTAGTGTCATGGTTTGGGGAGATATGTCTTTATGTGGCCACACAGATCTGTATATGCTTCAAACAGGCTACGTCATTTAGTCGCAGATGCTGGGATGAAATCTTGGAGCCCTTCGTGCAGCTTATGCTGCCATAGGCGATACCTCCTCCAACCAACATGATGATAACATCCTCACATTGTCACCTTGTCTATCGCTCTCTGGAGCATTGCACTCCGTATGGAGTGACCAGCTTGGTCTCTCGACCTAAATACTATATCAACATGCATGGATTGCTCTCCTGGATTCGACTCCTGCAAGCCTCCTGGAGCTTTGACATGCTTCGGATGAGCAATAGAGTGAGCAATGGAGATTACTATCCACAGCGCTGCTCGACAGTCTTATCAACAGCATGAGACATCGTTGCAAGGCCTGCATTGTAGGAAGGGGTGACCACACTTCATATTGACCCACTTTGGCTATCTCAATTGACCTTCACCATTTTACCATGTGTCTGCATTCGTATATAATTTTTCCTATTTTTCAATATTATTCTTACGCACAGTGTTTATATGCACTTTATCATCCGATCCGTATGCAGCAGTTCCAACGAGTTTTCAGGTTGTTCCTTAATTCATGGAAACTATTGTGCATAAAGGTTTAATTTACTGGAAAACCGATTATATACGGCAGATAAAGGTTAACTAATTTCCGGTTAATATTTCGATTTAATCGAGGAAAATACGGAGTCCAACTAAAACCACTTAATAAATTCAAGGTTCAAGCCCGAATAAATATCCTACTCTTCTCGACTTAATAAATTCAAGGCCACACTTCATCTAATAAGTAATTATGTCAATTTTACCATATTCCCATTCGAATATTATATCTTTCTCCTTTTCGGTGATTAATGCAAAAAGCGTTTACAATTTGCATAGGGGTATAGGTTGCCACTCCTTTGAGCTTTCCATGACCGAGTAATAAGCATATTTGGCAGCAAAGCAAATGACACTTCAAGCAAGGATGTTTTCTCTTTGATGTATATTGTCTTTCTGCTCTGTCCTCGCCCTCTTCACAGATCTTCTACATGGCGTATTATGCTGACAGGCTGCTGTCAGACCTCTTTGGAAAATGGGGGCTGCCTGGGGAGTAATTTGGTTTCCTATTATTTTGATCATTCGAAGAAAATCTCTCCTCAATTGCATTTCAGTATTCTTTTTTATTCAATATGAATAAAAACATCTTCATTTGATCCTTACGTGAAGAACATTAGCCTCTTGTTGTACATTAATCATCCGATATTGTTTGCCAATTGAAACTGATATCTTTATCGCGGCTGACATAAAGCCGATTGATGGCTTTATAGTGTCTACTTAATTCTCATCGTCCACAGAACTTCCTTCGCCAGCGCCCGCTAAGTGACCTTCCCCGCCCTTGTATCGTGAATTCCGCATTGGAGCCAACCTAAACGTCACTGTCTCCACCCTCCGCCTTCAATGGGTGTGTCCCGGTGAGTGAACTCTCCGCATCCTCTCGGCTCTGCGTCTCGGAGCAAAGCCATGTGAGCTGATGCGCACGCGGGCTCACCCGTGACATTTGAAAAACCTTCATCAATACAGATAACTTTCAGTGTTCCGCTTTTCTCACACTTATCCTTTAAGTCGATCCAAAATATTTCTGAAAGGCGGAGATGAGAGGCTTGCTTAACCACGCACAGCCACCACTCTGTCATTCACTGTCTGCCGTCGTCACTATTGACAACCAGAGATGTCGAAGTCGTCGTCGCCATCGTTTGCCTCTGTCTCGCGTCGTAATTAGTTTTGCTGCTTGTTTGCTTTTTTCATTTGTTGATGCTGCTTTCATTATTTTCTTTTAAGGACTCTGCGAAGGATTAGATGAATTATGAGGAGGAGGAAGGCCTGTTATGATAAAGGATTTCACACGAGGATCGTCTGATGTAAGAGGATACAATAGCATTTAATGGGATAAAAGTTATTAAGTAAATAACACTTTGTACGAAAATTATAACGGTCATAACTCTACTCATCACATTTTATTCTTTTGGTAAATACACGATGAAATTTGTTTTATGGTAGCCTTGAAAATTATTATTACCACCTACAAAATAATGTCATATGTTTCTAGCCAATGCAAGATAAAGTGTATAGTCATTTTCTCTATCCAACATTTATAAACAAACTCCGTTTGCCGTTTGGAATCGGCAAAATAAAAGACACACAAAATTTCAGTAATATAATATGAAAATATGTAGAAATTAAATCATTAGGATAACTAAAAATTTCAAACCGAATATCACAGTGCATATCTCAGCAGAAGCGGGGAGAGGAATCATGCTCCTCCGACACGAATCATCATAAGTGGAAGCAATTCAGACAAAAGACTGCAATTGAAGAAACGATGGTTCTCATAGATCTTTGGTTTACTAAGATGTTAATTACTTGCTAATCAACCAATGGTATCATAGATCAACAAACGAAATAGATCATTGGTTGATTGAAAAGTGATCGAAAGCTCAGTAAACCAATGGCATGTGAGAATCACTGATGCTTCAACTGCGCAGTCCCAGTTGCTTCCAATCATGCTTAGCCACTGCTGTGAAGATGTTTAATTACAGGGGAACTGTAAATTACTGAAACTTAGAGAAATATATACATGAATGTATTGTGCTATCCAGTGGCGCACTCAGGACTTAATCTTGGCGGGGGGGGGGGGACCGCTGACTCGGCTCGGGCAAACGAACGGCAAACTAACGCTCGGTCCTCCCGATTCGTTCGCCTTGTGTTCACAGCGTGAACACAAGGCGTGGAATACAAGGTGGGAATACCCTATAGCTCGCGGGGTGATTCCCGCGACAACACAATATTGTGTTCACACAAGGTGGGAATACCCTATAGCTCGCGGGGTGATTCCCGCGAGCTATAGGGTATTCCCACCTTATATGTCCGCAAATTCATAAGTAGTATAGAAATAGATGACACGACACAACATAAATAAAAAATAATAATTTTAATTAGGAAAAGATTTTTGGAAAATTTTCTAATGTTTTTTTTTTGTTTCTTTGGGGTGTGCCAGGCCCTCTTGGCCTCCCCCTCTGCGTGCACCACTGGTGCTATATAAGGAGAATAATTTCTGATGGAGGAAATATGTAGAAACGTCATTTTGTCCTTTCCAGTTCAATCCGATGAACTGCCCTCTCCTCCTTAATTTGTTTTACACATCGGGTCTATATCTCCGTATGTTAAAAACTTAATGGTCACTTTATTTGGTTTGGACCCATAATATCTCTATAGGAGTCAAATTCAAATTACGGTAACTCCTAAATATTTTTATAGAAGATGTGGCTGAAGATAAAGATCTCAAGGATATGATATCAATGAAGATTGAGATCTATCTGATTCTCGTTTTTCAACAATATTTGATCGGTACTTGAAGAATTATAGAAGCTGGGATATTTAACATCAGCAATACCGGTTGAAATAATTGACTTGAAATTTTTAATAGCAGGTTGAAAGAATAACTGTTATACTTTGCTTATATGCATGCAAGAGTATTTTAGCCGTTTATGTAATGATTAATTCAATTTCCGCCGATATCGGACAATACTTGCAGAATAAGCTAAGTTGTTAAAAAAATACTTAAACGTTTCTACATTCATAATTCTTTAATTTCCCAATGCATATTTTTCAGAACTGAGATTTAGATCGTTTTGACTGAAATCTTTAATTTATCTTCAGTCACATTTTTCTATAAAAGTCTTATTTAAGGAATTACAGAGCTTATATCTGACTTCCTATTAATGAATGCTGACATATGGTTATAATATTACTTATTATTTTTCTTCGTGATATTTATCTGGCATATCATGTGAACAAAAATGAATTAATATTTAGAAATCAATGACGAATTAATGACACTTAATTATAGACACGATAAAAAAAAAAACAATGGAGGAGGAGAGAGCAAAGGGATTGGATTAAACCGGAACGAACCACAGGGCCGTTCCAGTAATTTTTCCCCTAAATTATTCTTGTCAAACAGCGAAATATATGTTTTTCCCCATCTTTTGTAGTGGTCATTTAGAAACATTCTTACAAAATGTGGGCGAGGTCACAAATACCCCCAAGGATTCAGAGCTGGGCAGTGATCCACTGGGCGGTTGCTACGAGACACACTGAAACTTCCCATTAAGGCCATCCAATAAGTTCTTTAACGTGCACGATTATGCTTTTCCGGCACATGGGCCACGGCTTAATGTCCCAATAGAAACACGGCTGTCTTCCCAAGCCTATAAGTGTCCCCTTTTTTCACTTAGGGAAAGAGTAAAAAATCTCAATGAAGACACAGTGGGAACTCGATCTCGAAACATCAGATTGCAAGCTTGGTGCGCTACAATTGTGATAATCCCCAATCATGATTACTCAGTCACTCGAAATCATCAAATATTAATAACATAATGATTCTGATGCTAGTGCACTTTATATGCATATAAGTATCTTAATTATTATTAAAGATGAATTCGGGTTCGGGCTCAAAATAACACGGAAAACTTTGGGCATATTCAGCCTCATTCAAAGTTAAATTTCTGATTTTTCTTTCAGTTGTGAAAATAGATCAAATCATTTCTTTTCATTATAATTTCAACCTTTTAATCAATCTTTAGTATTTAAAAATAAGTTCTATTCAGCCTTTTGCTATTTAGATATTCTCTTTCATTGGTGAATCGCTCTTAGCGTTTATAATGATGTTAAATATTATTTTCAATTTGCACCAATATTTCCAGTATTTTTCGTTCCAAATAATATTAAGAGTTTAATTTTATCATCATATAACCGTGATTAAAGTTTGCAATAGCCTATAAAACAAAAAAATAAAAAAAAATGCTTACAAATATGCATTTCTGTAAATATATATTTTAAGATGTGTCAAAATATTTTCAACCTAATCTGCATTTGGTTAATTCGACCCCGGGTTCCATATTTGAGCCTGAATACATTTATGGCTCTTTTATATTTAAAATATAGGTAGGACAAGTCGGACTTTAGATCAAAGAAGATGGAGTTCCACTTTGACATCGTAAACTTCTCTCTTCAGTTTTAGTAGTGATGCTTTAGAGATGTGAGGATAAATTGTGAGAGGTCATCTCATAGAAACGACGTTATAGGCTATGGCGTTTTAATATAATTTTGTCCCATCTGAACTTTTGATATTGTTGCGGATTACAAAAATGGATAGCCACTGAGCGTGAGTATTAAAAGCTATATTTCAAAACCAAATTCAATACAAGGTAAATTGTTACAAAGGAAATATGGATGAAGTATCTTATTAACAAATCAACTATTAACATGCACAAGTCATCAATCTTCCTGCGTAGAGCACACAATATCAGCTCTGTGTATTTTACTAAATACTACCTTTTACTTGATTTACCAGGTCACCCGAAGATCTTCACTCGTAAACCAATTCTCGTCCTGTGCTAATAACTTTTCACACACTAGCCGAACAAAAAGACAGTCCGTGTAGACATTCGAAGTTAGCCATAAAAGTTCCCACTTTTATACTTCCGCGTATACACAACACATCAAGTTACTTCTTGATACTTAACGATAAAAGATCCCACTTTTATCCTTCCGCGTATACACAACACATCAAGTTACTTCTTGATACTTACGCGCACTGTCTCAGAACAGCTCACCGTCCATTTTCGAACTCTCCGACCGTTACAACACAACAACCGTTACAATACAAAAATGACCGTTAACGCTCCACTCTTCTTCTCCAAATTCTCCCAACGTTCTTATTCGTTGGCTGAAACTTTTTGCTTTCGGTTGCCAGATTCCTTCTGTCGTAACACTGCCCCCTTCCTAGGTCTTGTTCGTCCCGAACAATTCTGGATTCCAAAGTTTCTTCAGTTCTTCGATGAAACGGAGCCAAACGATCCACGTGAACCACCTTGCACTTTGTAGCTGGACGTCGACGAATGCGATATACCACGTCATTAATCCTGTTAACTATTGTATATGGACCTTCCCAAGGTTTCTGAAGTTTTGGAGATAGTCCTTTCTTTCTATGTGGACTGTATAGCCAGACAAGATCTCCTTGATTGAAAATAGTTCCATTTATTTTACTGTCATATCTTGTTTTGGTTCTGTCACTTGTTATGTCGATGTTATGTCTAACGGAGTGATGGATTTCTTCTAGTCGTTGTTGCAATTCTTGTACGTATTGTGGAGTGGACACAGGCATTGCTTCGGGCCGACCATATAAAAGGTCACAGGGAAGACGTAACTCTCTTCCAAAAATCATCATGGAAGGTGTCTGTCCAGTTGTCTCATGCACTGCCGTTCTATATGCCAGCAAAAGGAGTGGTACATGGCGATCCCAGTCACGTTGGTGGTCGTTCACAAATAATGCTAAATGCTGAGCAATTGTTCTATTGAACCTTTCAACCATACCATCCGACTGAGGGTGTAAGGGAGTTGTTCTGGTTTTATGAATGCCTAATAGTTGACAGATGCCTTTAAACACATTGGATTCAAAATTCCGTCCTTGATCAGAGTGGAGTTGTAAAGGTACTCCATACCTACTAATGAAGTTATTAACTATCATCTCAGCCACTGTTGTTGCTTCCTGGTCTTGGATGGGATATACCTCAGGCCACTTTGTGAAATAATCCATTACCACTAATAAATATCGATTTCCATCATCAGTTCTAGGAAACGGACCCATTACATCAATGGCTATTCTTTCAAAAGGGGCACCAACGTTATACGTCTGCAGCTTACCCCGACTCCTAGTCTTAGGGCCTTTCTTTGCTGCACAGGCTTCACATTGCCTACACCATCTCTCAACGTCTGCCCTACTTTTCAACCAATGAAATCGTTCCCTGGCTTTGGCTAATGTCTTATTAACACCGAAATGTCCTCCAGTGGCACTATCATGTACATCTTTCATCACAAGTTCCACTCGGGATCGAGGAAGGATTATCTGCCAACGGATCAGCCGTCCAGTGGGATTCTCCCATCTTCTGTATAATACTCCGTCTTCCATTTTTAAGGAGTCCCACTGTGCCCAGTAACTTTTAGTAGTTGGACTATACCTCGAGATTTGCTCCCAATTAGGTCTTACATCAGATTTTTCAATCAATTCTAATATTGGTTTTATGTCTTCATCATCTAGTTGAGCCTTCCTGATTTCAATTGGATTCCAGATGTTAGGGGTGTCATTGTTTGTTTGTGTCGATACTATTTGTCTTATGGGCATTATCTCTTTAGTTCCAAATTTCAGTTCTGCATTATAGCAATGTTTACAGTTGTCAATACATGGGCGCCTGGAAAGAGCATCTGCATTCTTATGCATTTTACCACTTCGATGTTCGATGGAGAAATCGTATTCTTGTAACCGTTGTATCCACCTAGCGATTTGTCCTTCAGGGTTTTTGAAGTTTAATAACCATCTAAGTGCAGCATGATCAGTACGTATAAGGAATTTCTGGCCATAGAGATAATGATGAAAATGTTCTATTGCTTTTACTATTGCTAACAGTTCTTTGCGTGTTACACAGTAATTCCGCTCTGGTTTGGATAAAGTTTTACTAAAGTATGCAATAACTCTCTCTTGTCCGTCTTGTTCCTGTGAAAGCACAGCACCAACTCCTGTGTTACTTGCGTCAGTATCTATTACGAATTGTTTTCCAGTTTGTGGGTACGCTAGCACTGGTGCTGTGGAAAGAGTTTTCTTTAGCTGTTGAAAGGCTATATCGCATTCAGTGGTCCACATAAACCGCTGGCCCTCTTCTGTCAGACGATGTAATGGCCTTGCGATGTTGGAGAAACCTTTGACAAATCTTCTATAGTAGGTGCAAAGTCCAATAAAACTACGAAGTTGATGAACATCTTGTGGTGGAGGCCAGTCTCTTACAGCTTCTATCTTACTAGGATCAGTCTTAATCCCTGCTGTAGTGATCACATGACCAAGGTAATGAACTTCTTGCTGGAACAGTTTACACTTTGTCGGTCCCAATTTTAACTTGGCTGCCTTAAGTTTTTCAAATACTTGACGAAGATTTCTCAAATGTTCTTCAAAAGTTCTTCCAAGAACTATGATGTCGTCCAAGTAAACCAGGCAGACCTCCAAAGACAAACCTTTGAGCACTGACTCCATTAGTCGCTCAAATGTGGCAGGTGCATTACAAAGTCCAAATGGCATCACCTTAAACTGCCAAAGTCCATTCCCTGTACTGAAAGCTGTTTTCTCACGGTCTTCAGGACGTATACCAACTTGCCAATAGCCGCTCTTTAAATCTAAAGTTGAAAACCATTCTGACCCAGATAAAGTGTCTAGTGTATCGTCAATCCTGGGTAAAGGAAAGGAATCTTTCTTTGTTACGTCATTTAATCTGCGATAATCTACACAAAATCGTGTAGATCCATCCTTTTTCTTGACAAGAACTACTGGTGATGTCCAGGGACTCTGTGATGGTTCTATAATGCCCTGAGCTTCCATGTCCTTTATGAGTTGTTCCGTCTCCTCTCTTTTTGCCAATGGAAGCCTTCGTGCCGGCAGATGGACTGGAGGAGAATCACCAGTGTTGATTTTATGTTCTGTCAGGTTAGTACGGCCATAATCATTTGATGTGGCAGAAAAAATGTCAGAAAATTCTTTTAATGGGTTCTCGGCCTTAACAGCTTGGTTTTCAGCTAATATTTGTCTTGTTTCTCTCCATAATTCAGTAAGATGAGATGGGATGTCTGTATGATTTTGATGTGAATCGGTAACTTCTATTTTATTTATACTTGTTACACAGGTAACAGCTTCACATATTGCTAATTCCTCACCTTTTTTTAACATTCTATTGGATTTGTTACAGTTCATCACTCTGATAGGGATCTGTTCTTTATCTATTCTGACTAACGTCCTTGCAACCAGGATATTATGAGCCAAAGCTCCTTTACCAGAGGCATCAGTAACTGCCAATCGGAAGGCCCCAGAAGTCTCCGCCCGATGTCCACGGACTATAACTTCACTTTGTGCTGGGATCTCTGTGTCTTCCGTCACTAATATTGGAGTTACGCTTGATAAAGAATCAGACGTCCGGCTAAGCAGAGGAATCTCTTCTGTCTCATAGATGAGTAGGTTATCACTGGGTCTGATGTCGAATCCATGTTTCTTAAGAAAATCAAGACCTAATATGCATTCATCGTAGATGTCAGCGATGTAAACAGGATGGCGAACCAGACAGCTACCAACTCGGATGTTAAGTTCTATTTTTCCATGGACTTTCGCACGATCTCCAGTGGCTGTTTGTAGGCTTATTTTAGACTGTGTAGTATTCAAGTTTGGGTGAGGTATTATTTTCTTTACTATATCCTTTCTGAGTAAAGTTACATTTGCACCAGTGTCGACTATCATACGGCAAGGTATTCCATTTATGGCTCCATCAGCTACTAATCCATTATTATCACCATGTAATGTTGAAACATGGGCGACTTCCCCTGGGGCCAACCAATCAACAGCCAGCCTTTGCCCCGCAAGACTGACTAATTTCAGTTTCCCTGATTCTGTTGTCTAGTTGATGGACTTGGACTCCTCATTCGTTTCCTAGTGCAGTTGGTACGAATGTGTCCGGTCTTGCCACAATTCCAACACTGAAGGTCTGTTGTAGGTTTTGAAGAAGAACCTTTTATATCTTTCAAAACGGATAGTATGGCTTTGGTTAGTTCTTTCATTTCATTATCCTTTTCTACAGTTTCTTCTGCACTCACAAACCTCACTGCACGTTTGTTCGCTCGGGAGGAAAGCCTGGAGCACTCGTATTTCATAGCATGTACCACAGCTGACTTTAAGGATTCACCTTCCAACATCCTCAGAGATTGCTGAGTGTCAGGGTCAGCAAAGCATCAATAAATTGTAATTGAGCTAAATTATCTTGAATTTCTGGTGGACAGTTACTATAAGCCAATCTAGCTAGACGCTCAATATCACTAGCAAGCTCTTGCAAAGTTTCACCACTTTTCTGCATGCGATGTTTAAATTGAGTCACGTAATATTGTTTTAAATAACTATCACCAAACCTTAGTTCTAATGCAGAAACTAGACTTTGATAATCAAGTCGTTTTTCTTCTGGAACAGACTGCAAAACTTCCGCAGCAGAATTTCTTAAGGAAGCTGCAAGAAAACTGGCCTTTTGGAATTCATTCCACTCATTGGCTGTAGCGATAACTTCGAATTGTGTTTTAAATACTGTCCAAGATGATTGACCATCATATGTAGAAGGTTTAGTTGTATTTTTAGCGATATGTGTAATAACATTATTTCCACTAGAATTATTATTATCACAGGCAGAAGGTAACATTTCATTTCTCAAAATCTGAAACTGGCGTTCACAATCAGTTTTTACAATTTCTATTTCATGTTTATAATCTAACTTAACACTATCAAGATCATATTTTACACTGTCAATTTCAACCTTTAAACAATCACATTGTTTATTAAGTTCGGTTTTAATGTCCTTACACTGATCAGTAATCTTATCAATTTGAGAAGCCACTTCAGCTCTCATCTCAGTATTTTGTGCGGCCAGGTCACCTATTTTGTTAGCCATATCGGCTTTCAAGTCATTATTTTGACTTTTAATGTCATTCATCTGTGTAGCCATATCGGCTTTCATATCAGTCATCTGCGTAGCCATATCGACTTTCAAGCTATTTATCAACTTTACTAATTCATCCATACTTCTAGTTAACGGCATTCAATAAATTATCCCACTTCTGACACCAAATGTTGCGGATTACAAAAATGGATAGCCACTGAGCGTGAGTATTAAAAGCTATATTTCAAAACCAAATTCAATACAAGGTAAATTGTTACAAAGGAAATATGGATGAAGTATCTTATTAACAAATCAACTATTAACATGCACAAGTCATCAATCTTCCTGCGTAGAGCACACAATATCAGCTCTGTGTATTTTACTAAATACTACCTTTTACTTGATTTACCAGGTCACCCGAAGATCTTCACTCGTAAACCAATTCTCGTCCTGTGCTAATAACTTTTCACACACTAGCCGAACAAAAAGACAGTCCGTGTAGACATTCGAAGTTAGCCATAAAAGTTCCCACTTTTATACTTCCGCGTATACACAACACATCAAGTTACTTCTTGATACTTAACGATAAAAGATCCCACTTTTATCCTTCCGCGTATACACAACACATCAAGTTACTTCTTGATACTTACGCGCACTGTCTCAGAACAGCTCACCGTCCATTTTCGAACTCTCCGACCGTTACAACACAACAACCGTTACAATACAAAAATGACCGTTAACGCTCCACTCTTCTTCTCCAAATTCTCCCAACGTTCTTATTCGTTGGCTGAAACTTTTTGCTTTCGGTTGCCAGATTCCTTCTGTCGTAACAATATATTAAAATACTAGCTAGAAATTCTTTTGTCTTTACCTTACGTAATCTTAGCATGTTCGTACCAGATTTAGAAAAATATTTAAAGAGTTCCAAGAGACTGCGTTGAAATAAAATGTACCAGACCCCCCTTTCTGAGTTATTTTAGTTTCATAAATTATTTCGCAAACAGTATAATGTTTTTCGAAAACGGTCTACAGTGATCAGATGCATCAGAGGTAGCTATGGACAGATGTGTTTGGAGAACTAAATTGCACAATCTGGTTAGACCTCTGTATGCCACGGCTGCTTGAGGATGATGATATTTTTCGAAAAACATTCCTGCAAAATGTGTGTAACATATATTTCCTATTTTTTTCCTTCTCCGTTGCGGTTTTTGGAATTCTCCAGGGAGGACATGGGCCCCTTCCACTCTTCTAGATCCGGTTTTAAACCTGATTATCATAATTCCGAAAGCGCCTTAGGTAAGCCCAAAGCTATTATCGTCATTTTGCTTGGAAATCTATGCATATCTTACCCATAAGGTTTTCTTATCTTCTTGTAAACTTAAGATTTTTTGGTATTTAGTATTAGATTTTTCTATGAAGTTAGAGATGTACCTTTCATTTACAGTTTTTCAAAAATTAAAGAAGCATGTATTTCAACCTCTAATTTACAATAGTAAGGGGAAATGATTAATTCCTGTGATATCCTAGCTAGCGCTTTCGTATTTTATTGGGCAAAAGTGCAACTTCACTGTATACTTTCAAATATGCAAGGAAGCCAGATGTAAAGGATCGCATATTTTGTTATTCTTACATGTCGATCATCAGTTATTAATATTCCTTTTCCCCATTATTAATTCATTTCGAATTTTACTTTAAGTGTATTAAGAAGCTCAATTTCCTTAAAATAGAGCTTCTTTGTTAGTTTTTAAATGCAGAGGTGATTTTTCTTAATCTATGTGATTTACCAATGTAGTAAAAAAAGGCTTTTTAATTCTTGGGTTGGGCTGTTTCCTTCTGAACACAATTTTTTTCACACAATTGACTAAATAGCCAGATTAATAGAATCGAGGGCTCATATCGTAGTGAAAGGTTTAATGAAGATCTAAGAGACATGTGAAGGCCTCCCGTCAAAGTCATTAAGGGGGTTCTTGAATGATGCGCAAAATATGGCGCTTCCATACATGGGGCTATAACGCCTATTCGGCTTACGTCCTATTCGATGGATGTCAGTTTTTCCAAACTGACTGGGCTCCCCTTTATCACTGAGAGATAATTTTAGCGGAAAAAATCTCAGTAAAAGCGTAGTAGAGGCTCGAGTCTAGAAACGTAAGGTTGTGAATCTGGAATGCTACCAACTGAGCCAATCACCCCTTTTTTATGTTCATGCTCTCAAATGAAATTTTATCAGATTCACAATTAAAGTAACAGTAAAAAAACTAATTAAAGTAATTAAAGTAACAGTCACCGATGTAACATTTTCTGACATAAGGGAGAAAGCTACGATCTCGTGTCTTTAAAAAAAGTGTTTTCGTGGTTTATTTGGCAAATGATTCAAATAAAAATGTCCTTAAAAGAAAATTAAAACTATAAAAACATGACATTGTAGGAGCCTAGCTATGCTGAGACACATTATGAATTTTGAAACGTATTAATATTACATAATTTCTGCTATATTTTCTTCGATTCCACAAACTTCGTTTACTAGATTTTTTCTTCAGTTTTTATGTTTACAGTCGCTCAAAAAAGTATCCGAACGCTATGGTTGCATACAAAATTCAAAAAAAATATCTGGCAAAGATTTTTTTAGAAATTAATGATCTGGCAACCTTCGTGTACTGTACACGAAGATTGCCAGATCATTAATTTCTAAAAAAATCGTTGCCAGTTGTTTTTTTTTTTTTTATTTTGTATACAACCATAGCGTTCGGATACTTTTTTGACCGACTGTATCATCTAGGGCATGGTTTTGTTTAGAAATTACACCACTGTTTCAAAATTTGTGTTTTACACACAAATATGAAAAATAGCATTGAAGACGACTAAAGATAAGAAATAGGTATTTAACCATTGACTTGACTGTAAAATACTTTATTATAACAGGGTAGTTGATTCTATCCTGCCTTCTTGCAACAGTTGTTTTTGTCTAACTGGGAAACTTTCGTGGCAGCAGCAGAATGAAACTTGACAACTTTATTATGAAAATTTGGAGCTACTCTCGGACTCGAATCTCAACTCTCGTCGCCGCACTCAACAAGTTATCGACTGACTCACTCTCAGACCTCCTCTGCTTGGTTCGGTCTCGCCTCTTTTCGCCAGCATCGTTTAAGCCTGCTAGGTTTAAAAACATTAGCCTAACTCTTTGCATTTTGCAGTTTAATTTGCCCTGATTGCCCCAGGAAGTGCCCACTCATTAAGTTGACCCTGACCTTGACCATTAGCCACATTAACGCTGTTATAAGACGGAAGCCGATTATATCTGCTTTCCACATCGGAACTGTTCATCGGAACTGCGTTCGAAGAATTGTCGAAGGTCGCTTCCATTTACATTGTTAGAATCATATATCAATACATAAATAGGCGTAGATGAAACGGAAGGAAGTGCCTAACTTGACACTGACTATCCAGTGCAGAAAATAAAGTTGAACCGTAATATGTCTCGAACTGATCCAGAATGAGCCGTAGTGTTCAGGCAGTTGTTTTTTAGTTGTTTAGTTACTTTTATTATGCATTCCATAAAGCAAACCTAGGAAACGAGCCCTTAGGACTTATACAGGACTTGGACAGAAAATGGCAACAATTTCATGTTATCTCAGTAGAAAATAACATTCAGAGCTCAATAACTTCTCCAATATGATTTTTAATGAAAAATATATCTAATGTAATTCGGATCTAATATTGATTCGGTATATATCTAATATTGATTCTAATATTGATCTAATATTAATATTGATATCTAATGTAATTCGGATCTAATATTGATCTAATATTGATTCGGATCTTTAACTTATCTAAATCTCGATTTTAAACAATATTTGCTCAGTTTTCAAAGAGTTATGAACGCTGAAATATTTAACAGTCTACAAAAAAGAACCCAAATTTAATTAAAACATTAAAACTGATTAAGAGATCAGAGCTTACTCCAGTAGAATCAACTTTGATCTCTGATCTGTTAACCTGTTTTAATGTTTTAATTAAACCGGTTAATTCAAGCTTGTTAAATATTCCAGCATTCATAACTCTTTGAATACTGAACAAATATTGTTTAAATTCGTGATTGGAATAGATTTGATGAGATCTTTAATTTATCTTTAGACATATTTTTCACTAAAAATCGTATTGAAAAAGTTATTGATCTCTGAATACGATTTTCCATTGAGATCACACGCGAATAATCTAGTAATCCTAGTTTTTCTGATAAATGAACACCACGCAGGTTTCCTCCATGTTAAATTATACTGACAAAATCTTCTATGACAAAATCCTGCCTGAGGAGACTTTTATTTCTTCTCACATTTATTTTCCATTTGAACCGCTGATCAAAACGATGAAGAATCATACCTCTGGAAACTTATCCATGACCTTTCTGCATGAAAAATAAGCATGTAAAAGAATGCTGCTTGAAATATACTGGTTGTCATGAAAATTAAGTCATCCTAACCTGAGTGATTGTCAAGGATTACACTCCTACCTAAGCTTTTCACTTCTTAATATTTATTACGGAAATCATTCGGAGCGACTGCTATTTCACAAGCATATCCGTTTCCCAAATGAAGCGTCCGGTATTAAACAGATTTCATTTCAAACTGCGACCATAAATTTCTATTTTCCGTTCCAATCGCGAATGAAATAATTTAGTCGGTTAATGGAGCATACCTCGTGTTACTACAAAAATAATGAAGGCAATTTTAAACCTTTGCATATTCCATATTTAAAAACATCTATTAATTAGCTATATGACAAGTTGTTACTCTCGAACTTCTGTTTTTCCTTCAGCACTCTTCTGACGAAAGGCAAAAAACGGCAGTTCAGCAGTGCATCTGATTGGCTCGTTTTGGTTCCTACTTAAAATGACATTTTAGTTTTGCTTTTTTTTTGTCATAGTTAAATTTATCCTCTCTCAACTAAATAGTCTCATGGTAATATCCCCAATCGCGTAACAAATCAGTTCTTCCCCGCTCTCTATCATCTTAGAAAAGACTATCGTATTTCTTCGATTCTAAGACGCCATCGATTGTAAGACGCACCTTAATTTCAGTACCACCAACAGAAAAAAAACTATGATTCTAAGAGAAAATAAATAAAACGCTAAAATATATCTAACAAATATTTTTATTACAATAGAATTTAATTTACTAACAACAATAGTACCTATTTATCAATAGATATGTTTGTTATTCATCACTTCCTTTTGAATCAATTCAGAGTCTGATTCTTCTGAGCCGTCGATATCTGCATCTGATTCAATATCAGAGTCTACTTCACATTCAGAGTCCGATTCTTCTGAGCCGTCTTTATCTTCATTATCCCATAACATATCGTCTTCTGAGTCATCGAGAGCGTTGGTGATGCAACATTTTTTAACTGAGTGCTGCACTATTCTTTCTGGGATTAGCTTCCAAGCTGTTGATACCCTTTCAGCCAATTTTGATGCCGGCGCTTTCTTAATTTTTCCGGAAGGTGTCAGAGGAAGGTTGTCAATCAACAGACAGGTTTCAAGCTCACTATAATTCACTCACAGAGTTCCACTAAAATGAAATAACGGTGGCTTCACATTTGGAAAACACGGGAAATTTTGAAAAAAAAAAGCGATTCTAAGACGCACCCCATTTTTAGAGACGTTTATATGGTAAAATTAGTGCGTCTTAGAATCGAAGAAATACCGTAATTAATTAAAATAAATAAATCGCCCTAAAGCAACTCCTTGCAATAGAGGTCTTGCAGGAGCAGGGGGGAGATGCCCTCCCCCCCTTCAGAATGCTAGTAATTGTAATGTGCATATTTCATGCATTTTTCAAGAAATTTTTAATGATCTCTATAACGGAGGCGGAAACGTTACATTTCAATGAGAAGTCAATCTCTTGCCCCCCCCCTTTACTTTTATCCAGCTCGATTTATAAATTTCCCCCTCCTTTATTTTTTTCCAGATACGGGCCTGGACAGAAGCCTGCCAATTTAGTACAACATAGAGAAGGTCTATGAAAAAAACGACACCTAAGCAGAAATACGACACAAGGAAATTAATATCCACACCTTACCGGAGGCTCGAACCCATATCCCTTAGATTTTATAGGCAGTAAGTTGTTATGACAGTGAAATGTGAAAACTTGAACACCTTGAAAGCAAAATTAACTCTTCAGGCATAGTCCAATGTTTCCTAAATTAGGGTTCGCAATGTATTTCTAGAATAGTGATTCTCAAAAGATAATTTCTAGTCGCCAAGAGCAATTTATGATGATCAGTCACAAGTAATTTGTTGTGGTTGCATTTAAATGAAATGGAATACCAGGCGTGAACATACAGACTTGTAAGGTGAACTTAGAGAAAAACGATTGTGTTTTTTTTAGATATAAAAGCTTTTATTTTTCATTTTTATCTCATTTTCAAAAAACTTACGAGATAATGAGTTCACTCTGTCGTCTGTCCCTCTGTAGACATCGAATTTTATTTTTTTATATAGATTAAAAATTATTTTTGTATTAAATAGGCATTGACGAAATATTACGATTTGCACTTTACGAATCTCCCTAAGGCCATAATTGCGCCATCTAACGGTAGAAAGAAATCGAAAATTCCAAACTTTTTAACGAATATTGCAAATGAGGTATTTATGCTAGAAATTTAAGATTTTGGTGTAGAATGTGAAGATCACGAAGTTTTCATTGGGGGCATTAAGTTGGCCCTTTAGACCCAGGGTGGGTGGGAAATGCAGCTGTTTTAAGAGAAAATTGAGAAACTTTTTAGTTGGTACTAATAAAATATCATAATTCGCATTTTTTTAAATATTTAATTAGTTTTAATTTATATCGTTAGAGGTCACTAAATATAGAAAAGGTGAAACTTTTAACTGATGTTGCAAGTGATCTGTTTATAGTAGAAATTTGAAATTTCAATGGTAGAGTCAAGAGATATTCCACGAATAGCAACAATATGACCCTTTTTCTCAAAGGAGTGTGAGAAAAGCAACTTTTTTAATCGAAGGAATAAAGGAGAAATACTTTTATGTTAATACAGTAGTATTTTATTAGCACTTATTCAACATAAAAGTTGTATAAGTACTAATAAAAGTAAGTAAATTCATCCCCCACCCCCATCATCCGTTATTTCGAATTAAGACTTATAAGGAGCGAAAAGGTAGGTAAGCGAAAAACTTCATTCTCTTTGAAAACGAGATTCCCACGTATGCTAGAGGCGATATGCGTTTTTTTAGTTAACACATAGTTACCCATCATCATCATCCTAAAGAGGCCATGGGCTACGGAGGTCAACGATGATCAAATATGCACAGATTGTGTACGGCTATCATATTTTATAAGGCTTTGCTTCAAGGGAAAAATAAAGTAACGAATGCAATAAATTTGAATATATAAAGATGCGCTTGTTCGTAGATGTTCTTTTTATGGAGAATTTGTACGTAAAAAATTATAATTAATACTTTTTTTTATTTCATTTTTGAAATTTACTGGTAACCGCGCACGACCACAGGGTATTTGAGAATCCATATGATTTTCATTTTCAAAAACGATCATTAGAATAGCACACATACCGATTGAACACAGAGCAATATCACTTGTTATTTTCGTATGGGACGTTAAGCCGTGGCCCCGTGTGCGGGAGACATACCCTGTACACGTTAAAAAAACATGCTGGATGGCCTTGACGGGAGGCTACCAACAGCTGTTCCAGTGGGTCCCCTCCCCCAACCCTCTCTGAGCCTTCGGAGTCCACGTGACCTGGCCATTTAGCCCATGGTGTGCAAAAAAGTGCCGTTCAGAGGTAAAACAACCCAATCCAACCCAACCTGTTATTTTATTTCTTATGAATGCAATTATTTTGGATGATATTGCTATCATTTAAAATTTAAATACTTGCCATTAGCTATAGTTTAATAAAATATTTTATGAGTTAATTGTAATCAAATCTTTAAAAACTTTCCTCTAGGAAGGGAAGGTAACTTAAAACCTTGCGAAACATGAAGAATTCTCAAGAAAGAAAAGCTCGGAAAATTCTAAGCTATACTGTTCAGATTATCTTAAGTATTGAAAAGACCAGCTGAATTTCAATATCACACGTAAATAGCAAAAAAAATACCCGCTCAAGCAGCTGCTTGCCACCGAGATCTGGCAGGAACCTGTCAGATGGAGAAGATCTGTGAGGAAGGGGAGAGCTTAGTAGAAACAC
This sequence comes from Ryuthela nishihirai, assembly GCA_038380435.1. NCBI lineage: Eukaryota > Metazoa > Arthropoda > Arachnida > Araneae > Heptathelidae > Ryuthela > Ryuthela nishihirai. The sequence goes on from JAWZYU010000001.1 coordinate 66,186,594, forward strand.
AACACAAATATCCATACTCTACCCTGGGCTCGAACCCAAGTCCCTTCGATCAGTAGCCAAGCGTGCTAACCACTCGGCCACCAAGACGGTAAAATGGAGAAGGAAACTTATTTACTTCCGTTACATAGTACCATCAAAACGATTTCTCTTGATCTGAGACGGTTACCAAAGCGATTTCCATTGCTGTAGCTATTACTGCGTTGCCAATTCTGGAGCAATTTCGCTTGGTTAATTGCGAACACACCAACCTACACCTTAAAGGTTACCAATGGGCCTGAAATAACAAGCAATTTCCTTTGATTGCTGCGGCGCACACTACGATCCCATTTATACGATAATTTCTGTTCTTCCTGCTTCATATAACTGAACACTATTTTCTCTAAGCACCTAGCGTGACAAAAAAAGTCCTTTTCCTCTGCCAACCTTAATGCAAGCTAAAATTACAACTTAGCAGTAGAGCGGAATAATAAAATTACTTCCGGGAACAAAGAACTTTCCAAGATGACGCAGTTTTTGAAAGAATAATGCTGCATGCACGTTTGTTCGCTAGACAAAATTTATATCTCTTCAAAATTAGTATTTCCGATGATGAGAAAGAATTATCGAAGCCAGACAGCTCTGACTGATGTACAACACTTGGCTTCTCCGAATCTAATGATTTCCTGATGCTGCTTTAAAGAATGATTTAGGCAAAATATGTGAAAGCAAGTTTAGGTCAAAATATCTACAACACCGTTTTAAATTAAGGAGAAACACATTTATTTTAAGGAAAAGGAAATAAAGAAGATTATCAATATTATCAATCTTTTGAAAAATAATATTAAATTCACAAATAAAAAAAATTAATGAACACTCTATTTTTTGCAGCTTTTTTTCGGATTTAACAATGCAGGAACACTGAACTATGGATTCCTGTTCATGGAAAAAATTTTATTGACCGTTTTCATTGTTGAATCAACATTTAGAAATAAAGTCAAAATAAGTACAAATGGAATCCTTTTTTATTTTTTTTTTGTAAAATTATTGCCGGTTTTCCAAAAAAGCAGGGCCATACCTATAATTTCTTTATGGAGACCGTGGAAAGAGTGTGGGCCGCAGATTTTTAATAAATTAGGGAATTATCATCGTAAAAGGGAATTAGTATAATAATTTAAATAAATATTAAATAAATTAAATAATTCAATAGCTAAATTTTAATTTCTATTAAAACGATGAAAGGCCAAAAAAGGAAAAATAAAATTAGTTTTTTTAAACAAAAAAATTATGACTTATTTAATAAGAACATTGGGAGTGATCAAATGAAGTTAAAAGTTCATTGAAGACAACTTTTAACGAAGTTAAGTTTGCTTTTAGTAAATCCTGGAAGTGACCCTCGGTGAGACGATCCCTTTACATGGTTTAGACCAGCGCTGTCCAACTAGGATTTTTATGGCCTGCGAACAAAATCAAGTTTTTACTTGAAATTTTAAATAAATATCTGTAATCCGCCTTATAATTTTTTGTCAACTTATATTACTTTACTTGATATGCAATCTTCTACTTACTCATTGCTAACCCTCAGATACTTAACGTATTCGATACTCCACTCAACTGGCAGAAAACAGTTAAATACCTTGGTGTTACTTTACATCACAAGCTCAGATGGGACAAACACATTGACTACGTTTTGCAAAAGGCAAACATGGTTAGATGTCAGCTTGGTCCTTTGATGGATAGGAATTCTATCCTTTCCATTGATCATAAACTGCTACGCTATCATACTGTTCTTAGGACAATCATAACTTATGCAGCCCCCATTTGGGCTAACACTAAGACAAATATTAAGAAGATTCAGACCTATCAAAATAAGATTCTTAGACAAGCTGTAAATGCTCCATGGTTTGTAACCAACAGACAAATACATGGAGATTTAGGTGTGCAGCATATTTACACTTATATAAAGCAGATTTCTAAGAAATTCTTCGAAACTGTGGACACAAATCCTCGTGAATTTATTTCAAATATTTTGAAATTTGACCACGATGCTATGAGTAGATTCAAGAGAGCTAGACCCTTTTCGAACTGGAAACCTTTTCGGTGTGACTTCCTGAACTATCATATTTATTTATTGTTTTTACTGCCCTTCGGGGCTCACCTTTTTGGTGATTCTTTTCTTGTCTTTTGACTCATACCATTTATTGGACACTTTCCGACGGAAAAGGTTATGGGATCTTAGATCCTGGTACTTTGAAAAATCCTAATTATGCTACATGCTACATACAACTTACTCATTCTATAAAGTAGGTATAAAGTAGTAAAATTAGGATCATTATACGGAACAACAAAAGGTGAAGACATTTATAAGGAATTAAAATGTGCAGTAGCGGAATATGGCGGATTTGATAAGTGCACAGCTATTGTAACTGACGGTTCCAGAGCTATGACTGGCAAAAATATTGGGCTCGCAGGATTGTTATAAAAAGAAGGAATCAATTGTCGAATGTTGCACTGTATTGTGCACCAGGAGACATTGTGTGGCATTTCGCTGAGACTAAACGACGTAATGGAAAAGGTTGTCAAAATTACCAATTTAATTCGTGGCGGAAATCGATCTCTTACATACAGAAAATTTAAAACTTTTTGGCACGAATTGCATGCTGAGTATGGCGATCTGCTTTTACATAGTAATATTCGCTGGTTAAGTGCCGAAAAATGCCTCAAGAGATTATCTACAGTTCGAAAAGAAATTCATCTTTTTCTCACAGAAGTGGGCACTAATGAAGTTTTAATAGCAAGTTTTGTTGATGAAAATTTTCTATTTTTCACTTGCTTTCCTAACAGACATTACAGATTATTTAAATGTCTTGAATAAATCCTTACAAGGAAAAGATCAAATGTGTGCTGTCTTTATAATCATGTTACTGGGTTAGAAACAAACTACAATTGTTGAAGTCAAATCTGCAGGAAAAAAATTTAATTCATTTTGAAACTTGTAAAGAATTCAACGAAGAATGAAGCAACTTAATAAAACAGTTAATTTTTTTTTTAAATTGCTCCTAAATTAGATATCCTAATTGAAGTTTTTAATAGAAGATTTTCTCAATTTGATGACCTTAACAGAGTTTAAATATATTCAGTAATCCATTAAATATTGATATTAGCACCGTAGATCCCAAATATCAAATGGAATTATGTGACCTTCAGGCCGACCCAATTATTGCATCTAGTAAAGAAGCTGAAATAGAATTGTTCAAACTTTTGCCTAAGGAAAAATATCCAGAACTGAAAGATTTTGGACAAATAATTTCTATGTTCGGAAGTACATAAATCTGCGAGCGTGTATTTTCTGATATGAAACATATAAAATCAAGAAACAAAAACTGCTTGAAAGACTCTACACCTGATACTTCGGCTCGCAACAACAAATATCGATATGGACGTAAAAGAAATTATTGCCCAACAACTACGGCCACAATGATCCAATTAAATTTATTAAATATTTGATAGGTTATAAATAAATATATGATGAAAGTTTATAAAATTTATATTGGTTTATTATTACTTATTATTTTTCGTATAAATAAATTAATCTTTTGGGGGTTTTGAGGTTTATTATTACTTATTATTTTTCATATAAATAAAATAATTTTTTGAGGTGACATGAACTGACTTTTCATTTACTTCTCCTATCCTATTCTTTTTTTTGGCCCGCGAAATATTGGCAAAAGAAAAAGTGGCCCGCGGTCTTAGAGAAGTTGGACAGCACCGGTTTAGACCGTTTTCAGTGCAGAAAACGTAACTAAACAAGCAGCTGTTTCGAGTAGGAGATTAAAATCGTAACATCAAAGAATAAAACTGCTTTTAACAGTTATAGTTATATTCGTTTAGGGTCCCTAGTAATGAGCATGTCGTTTTTACTTAACGTTTCTGTCCTTAAGAAAAAGCACAATCCTGAGCTAAAAAAAAACTTTCTTGAGAACATCTTCCGCCAGCCACTAGTTGGTCATTACTGGTTTAAGGAGGGGGAGGGGGTGATATCTCTTTGTTCTAATGTTTCAAAGAGAGTGCATAGAGATATGGGTACCTCGTTATCATTTTTACTTTTTTCCCATTATCGTACTATAATAATTAATATAATATTGGGACTATAGTTATATATAATTTATAAAGTTATTTATTCTATTTATATAGTTTTATTGCATTATAATTACTCTTATATATTTATATATTAATTATGATATATAAATGTGTTAGCGCTAACTGAAGCATTGGTCAGTTAAATCTGACTTCAGTCTTTTTAGGGCATGTCTTTATATGAGAAAGTCTTTATAAGCTGGGAATAGTTTCTGGTACCCTTCAATGCCCTATATTAAATCAAATATTATAATAATTATTATAATATTGCAATTTACTGAATTTAATATTTAATTAATATTATATATTAGCCCCAAAAACTTAAATAAGACACCACGAATAATAAGTATCTAGACTCGTTCTTAGCATCATAGTGCTACTTTCGATATTCGAAAAGTAAAATGTGAAATAGTGAGGACAAAAAACTAACTTGTTTCATAATAGCAAATAGTCTTTTATGTTGAAGGCACTTATTCGAAAATTCATTTAGTTATGGAGGCTCTTTATACACGAACCACTTAACAAAAAAAAAATATGTGTTCGGTTCTGTCTACCAAGCCTCCGGCCTTCATCCTTGCTAACCTAAGCAAAGAAACTTTTGAATGGAATGCTGATTTGCCCACAGATCTCCCCCCCCCAAAAAAAAACAAAAGGGGAAAAATCCTGTCGTCTTATGCGAAATCTCAAACTTGTCTACCTATTTTGAAATCCATAATAGTTGTCTTTGTATATTTTAATTTTGCCCCATAGTATATGTCCGACACTAAAAATAAATTTACAAAACAACTATAAAATATTTTTCCATATAGAATATCATTTTAACCTTTCCTGTCCGGGAGAATAGTTTAGTAATTGAGAAACCCTTCTCAAGTGTTAGTCTCAGAGCCCCCTCACAACCCCCCCCCCCCCCGCCACTCCCCTATCGTTTCTCAAAATTAAATCCTGGGTACGTGCCTAGTTGGTGAATAACATCGTTATGAACACGAAAAGCCATTCATTTATTAAATATAAGAGAATATGTCAAAAATGAGTAAAAACCACGTTTATTTTTAATTACCAAAGACTGATTAAAAGGTAAAGATTATGATGAAAATTATTCTGAAGTCGTCTGGATTATTTTGAGCCCGAGCCTGAACTCATCGCGAGTACAGTCGCTCAAAAAAGTATCCGTACACTACGGTTGATTACAAAATTCAGAAAAAATATCTGGCAATGATTTTTTTTAGAAATTAGTGATCTGGCAACCTTCGTGTCACGTGACACGAAGGTTGCCAGATCACTTTCTAAAAAAAACGTTGCCAGATATTTTTTTCTGAATTTTATAATCAACCGTAGTGTTCGGATACTTTTTTGAGCGACTGTACATATTAAATGAAAAGTTTACTTTATGTGAAAGAAGCGATCGTTTTGCTGACAAAGTATAAGTTCAAAAAAACTCGAGCGTTTCATAGAAAACCGGTATATGTGAAAATTTCAGTGGCAGAGATAACGAAGTTTGCATAGGGAAAGTGGACAGGATTCTCATAATTCCTTGGACTTCTCATAATTGCGGGTAACTGCATTGAAAAGAACAAAATTAACTCAGAAGAATTTGCAAACTTCTTTTTCCTTATTACATGTCCAATCCCCCTCCACCAATTTTTTTTTTATCTGTTAAAACGCAAAAGTTGCATTTTGCCACCCGCCCTCGGAGCTAGTGAGTCAAATTTCTGATGTATTGGAAACCCATTGCCAATGCTCTCCATCTCCAAAATCTCAACTTTTTAGCACGAACAGATCGCTTGCAATAGTTCATTCATGAAGGATATGTCACTGTGTGTTTTGTTGCCGTCAACAGCACTTTCTTGTACGAGGTGTCCGACAAATAATAGTGGGGTTTCGGAAAGCACTGTCCCCAAATACATAAATGGCATCACATTGTATATTGTACCTATACCCCACTCAGTTTCACGGGAGGCCACTAGCAAGACTGCGCACCTCCACATTTCTTAAGAGATGTTATGAAAATTCTTAGTGCAACATTTCATGACAGAAGGATTGGCAGGGGAGGTTCTATTCTATTGCCACCAAGGCGCTCTGATTTCCCACCCCTCGATTTCTTCTTCTGGGGCACTGGAAGGGATTATGTTTACATGGACAAATTCGAGATCTCAATCATTTGAGAGTCAAAAGAAGAGAAGCAACTGAGCAAGTAACAATATTATATGATACAACGTATATGGCAAGAAATGAAATACCGATTTGTGAAATACCGAAATACCGCAGGTCACGAAAGGTGCACATTATGTACAAAACCATTTGTGGTACGCTTTCAGTTAAAATATTACTTTCTTGAATATGTATATTATTTTCGTACATAATATACATAGAATATCTATTCCTACATATTCTCGAAACCTCGCCATTATTTTTCGGACATCCTTTATTAATAACACCGATAATTTAGTAACACTAATAATCGAATGACACTCTGTGCTGTAAAGAGAGTAAAATGATAATTTGACGTCAGTACCCCTTCAAGCGCGAGGCCCCTCTGATCTTGGGGCCTGTTCGGCTGCTTCACTCGAATCACCTTCACGCTGGCTCTGTTTGCCAACTTCAGAATTTCCGTATGAATGAAAGGTCCTAAATTCCTCTTTTCACCGGCTATTATTCCTGACGTATCTACTCTTGTTGTAACAACTGTATGAAAGATTCTTAGTCAAATGCATAGTCTAAAGTAAATTATTGATTAAGTTATAATTACCCAAGTTCGGGTACATTAAATGTAAGGCTATATATTAAACAGAATTATTTTGCTGATGTATGCGATTTAAAAGAAAATATGTCAGACATCTGTATTTTTAAATGTATTAAAGTTGCAAGATGGTTTGATGCTGTTTGCGAACTACTCAAATCAAAATTTACAATGAAAATATAAACCTTCCCTTGCCACATGTAGTGAATGACACGAACAGATTGATTGGCAAGTGACGTATGGTACCATGTGTGCTGCGACAGACTCCGCAAACACTATTGCACAATGCATTCTAATATAATCATTTCCAACAGCTTTTGAGAGAACAGCAGCTGGCGAGCGAAAGTTTTGCCAGTTGCCAATGGTGTAGTGAATGAATTGACCCGATAGCTATTTCATATGCCATTTGATTACGTACCTCATTATCTTTACTATACAGTATAACTGACTTCATGAGTTTTAATCAAAACTAGATAAATAAAAAATCAAATTAAGATTTTCTCTGTGATTTTTCCGTATTTCTTAGAAATGCATCTGATAGTGTCATAAATAATTCGATGACATTTTGTAACTGATTTTTAATAACATTTGTTGAAGTAGCGCGTTAAAATGTACTCTATTTTTTGTATGTTCTAGTTGTATCTAATACGTCCTACAACTATATTAGTACAGGTATCATTTTGGTGCAAAAGGAATTTCAGATAGCTGGAAGTAAGGCAGATCAGCAGATTAAAATAAAAGAGGGCGTAACTGTGAAAGAATGGTATCTGTTAAAAATGAGTTGGGGCCCGAACTTTTTTCGGGTTCAAAATAACACAGACAACTTCGGGATCAGTCATAAGTTAATTTTCTTTAACTGTTACAAAAAATTAGTAACTAATATGAAATAAATAATTACTTTTAGTTATAATTTCAACCTTTTAATAACTCTTTTACAACTAAAATTAAGAACCATTCAGCCATTGATTATTTCTTAGATATTTTTCCCTCTTTCGAATGAATCGCTCTTAGCCTTTATAACATCACTCAAGAGTTTTCCTTTCCACCAATTATTCCCAGTATTTTTCGCTACAAATAATATTAAAATTTTAAATTTATCATCAAATAATTTCAATTATTTTGAAGTCTGTAATAGTTTGTAATATGAAGAATTCAAAAATGGTTTAAGATGTGCACTTCGTATATATGTTTTGAAATAAGTCAGAGGATCGGCCACGGGATCGTTTTAGAGATATTTAAACATTTTGTGAAAAATGCATGAAATATACATCAGTTTAACAATTTCATCCTCTATTACCCTTCGTATCATTGTCAAGGCCCTTCCTATCATTTGCCCAGGGAAACATCCCTCCTCCCACATACACACACAAAAAATTCTGTCATCTTATACGAAATCTCAAACTTGTCTACCTGCTTTGAAATCCAAACCAGATGTTTTTGTATAATTTTATTTTAGCCCCATAGTATATGTTCGAAACTAAATTTAGACTTAAAAAAAACTATAAAATTTTATTCCATATAGAATATCATTTTTACCTTTCTTGTGCGGTGAAATATTATAGTACTTGGGAATCCCTACCCAAATTTCATTCTCAACCCCATTCCCATAACCTAAATCCTGGGTACTTGCCTGCCCTTACTCTCCCTCCTAGATCCGGCCCTGGTTTTTAATAACGCATGCGTATTTCTTTTAAGTAGATTTGTCTTTTTAAATCATTTCGTAGCATTCACCTTTTACCTTGTCAACAGAAAAGTTACAAAGTCTGCTTGTAGAAATAGTTTTATTTTTATTCAGGAACAAAAATAAAGAAGAATAGAATAATTCCAGGACTAGGCAACTGGCATAGTGGGTAGTGGCATAGTGGTTAGGCAGCTAGCGACTGTTCCAGCAAGGCAAACTTTGTGTGTTGTGTTAGCTCTACCAAAGGCAGTGGTCAGCTCTACCAAAGGCAGTGGTCAGCAGCTTCGGTCTTAGTAGGGCATGTCCTTGTATGAGAAGGCCTGTATTAAGCTAGGAGTAGCTTCTAGGATTCTTCTCTGTCCTATATGTCGCAAATCAAAAAAAAAATCAAAAAAGAATTAGATGTTTCAAATATTGTAGGCCACTAACTTTTCAAAGGGAAAACTTAATTTTTCCTCTTTTTTGCTTTAGGAATAAGGATACTTATATATGTCGTTTACTTCACAAGTTTCCTATCATTTTAATTCCTAATTTTGTCAAACGCAAATGAATAAATGTGATAACTCAAATGAATAAATAACAAAAACTTACAAATGCTTAATAATCACCACATCTTAGTTTCACTGTTCATAAATTTCACTTTCTCTGTTCAAATGAAATCATTTTTGCATCTGAAACATTTTCAAAGCAATCAGAAATCTCTTCGTCGTCATGAAATATGTACTTTACAAAACTTTAATATGCAGTGAATGGTTCTTTTGGGTAAAAATTCCCGACGTTTAAATTGAGTTATAAATTTTGAAAGTGCGGCGAGCATACATTTCAACGTTTCTCTTTAGAGTAAATGTGATTTCGATTCAGTGCAATGAGCTTAAAGTGCGTCTATTATTGCTTTTTGCTTGAAGTGATAATGGATCGCCGCAGCTTGAGTTTTCAGATATTACTTGCAACTTAATACCGTGTTCGTTCTTCCTTCAGTTTAATGAAAACATTTTCTGATTAGAAGTTAATGAACAGTTGAAATGATTGTAGTTTTGACTGTTTCTTAAAGTAAGAGAAATGGCCCACCTAAGAGGGGTGAGTTTATTAAAACATTCCAACACCACTGAAAAGGGCCATAGGTGGGTCCAATCAGCAGATAGCGCTTCAAACTCATAGCCAGAGTTCCGAGGTTCGAGTTTCCTGAGGTATTTGCATCTTCGAGATGCCTTCTCCTCGTACTTGAAAAATATTCATTTTTCGCCGCAATCTATTGAAGTTCCTCCACTCCTGCGATATATCCGCCTCCGCTCAGTGGCCTAACTAGGAGCAGAATGGCCTGTGGCAAAATTTATGGGATCCTTACCTTCATTACTTTTGTGTTTAATATAGAGACCTAAAACTTTTTTTATCTAACCCATTTCTTTCATTGAAAAGAAAAAAATAATTCATGTAAGAATAGTAATATATAAAATATTACTAAATAATCGTGATAATTTCTTTCTTTTTGATTTTAGTATGGTATAAGTTCGATTTTGAACGAGCCCATCAGAAGCCCTAGGCTCCTGATATTTTGCCACCTATGCCACCCTATTTTTACGCCATTGTCTCCGCTACGGGTGCATTGCAACCATACACGCCGACTTTTGGATTTTTGCAAATATAAGAGGAGGAAACAAGAATGTCTCATTTCTCATACTCGTATTTCCATTTTAAGACCTCATCTCACCTCTCCTCATGACTAACATTTATCCTAAAATAAAATTAAGAATTATACTACGTAACTATTTTAACAGTGAAAAAGATACGAGAAAATAAAGTTCAGAATCTTGGTTTCTAAATGCAAACATCTATAGGTAACACTGAATGGCATATGCACTCAAAATGCACAAAAGAATTTTTGTCTTCGAACGTGATATATTGTTAGGTAATACTTGGGGTTTTTTTGTAGTCAGTATTGTTTGAAGTTGTTAATATTTTTATATTTTATGTTGCTTTTACTTATGTTCGTTATTTACGAAAGCAATGCTCATTGATTCTATGAAAATGGTTCGCGGACCATCACATTCAGAAGCACTGTTCTATAATAATAATACTTTATTTGTTCCTTTAAAGTCATATTACATAACAGTTTTATAAGGTATTTTAGGAAATAAATAGAGTTGTAAAGAACAAAAATAATAACAATAACACTTAAACGAAAAATAGTAAAGATAAAAAAATATATAAACTTAGCAATGTCGAAAACCAAGAGGCACATTATGCCCATCCTACTTCCTGAAATAGTTCTATTCAGTAATTTTTAGCTCTGGAGCAATGACATATCGAAATTTGACCTCTGTACTCGAAGGACCCATAGCACTCAAAATTTGTCATAATTTCTGGGTTCTATGACTCAAAACATTTACTGGAATCAAAGTTTAGTTCTTTAGCACTGATAGACCTAAATTTGACCTTTGACCTCGACATCTACAACCAGAAACACCCCCACACAACAATTTTCACGTTTCTAGTGCTCTTATTTCGTAGTTTGACCTCCACATGACCTCCATTTGACCTTAAAAGCCACGACGGAGGTCAAATTTCGAGTTTTTCCATTGAGCTACGATGCGGATTACCGCTAGGAGCAAATTTTCAGAATTATACCTTTTCTGTATCTAGCTATAATTATGATATAGATAAAGCGTAATCCGCTGTCAGTCAGTCGACTGTCAATCACTCACAATCATCTATATACATATATTAGATGAGAAATCAGGAGAAGCCTAACGTAGCTTCTTGGTTATCTCCGGCCTTTGTGTAGGGAAGCACCTTCTTCCCTTTTCTTTTTGTAAAAAAACAACATAGTGAATTGTTTTTGTGGGACATCAGTGTATATTATCCTAATTCGTATCTTTTCTGCAGTTCAACTGTCTTTTCAAATAATAAATGCATTTCACTGTTGAACTGTTTTTACTTTTTTTAATATTTCCTTTTTCGTGTGATGTTTGTTCATTAGATCCGCGCCAACTGCAGGGTTGCGTTCCTCCTTTAACACGTGGTTGGCAAAACTATGATCGATGAGAGCCAGAGCCTATGTAAAATTTGGTATGAAGGGAAGTGATCTCTGAGAGAATGCCTAAATTTCACCACTCCATATTATAAGATAGTTATAGATAGATATATAAATTATAATACACACTTCATTTTATTAATATTATTCATTTATATGTTTTATTACCAAATTATTTTTATATTATATTTTAGCAGAATTTTTTTTATTTTTTCGGAAACTGGAAATGAAACACAAAAATGTTTTAGCAAATTGTGCAATTTTTTTTATCCGTATAAAGCAGAAATTCAGGTTAAAAGGATGCAGATTTAACTGCACTAGAAAATTACCCTAATGCTAAAATACCCCGGTTCTGTTGTACCAGAAACATTTTCGCCTTCCGGAAATATAAGTATTCATATGTCTATTACTAAGTGTATATTAATATAGTGAGTTAAAATTAGCCACGGTTTCGCAGAGCACCGGGTATACTTTGAGTTGAAATTACAGCAAGCCTATCCAATTATTAACATGCCGATCAGAAAATTATTATTAATCAGAAAATTATTATTAGATTAATTATTAACAGGCCGGCCCTGATTCCGGCTACAATGGTAGCACCATCTCTGCCTGTTTTATGTGCTCTATGGTATACGAATTTGGCAAGTACATTTAGCCCATGTGGTTATGGATCATTTGATCCCTTTTACTGTAATTATCGCCAATCCTAAAAGCAGCTGAATTGGAAAGAAATCCGTAGTTTCAAAACACTCCGTCTATTATAATATACTGGCATACCTATCAGACCTCTGAGATAAGTTAGTTGCCTTAGGTATATTCATTGTTGTTATCTTTTCTGAATTTTTATGATACTTACATGAGTTTGCATTTTTTTATAGGGTGATCTGACTAATTTGGAGAAAAAGGCAGTTTTCCTAACGGTACATGACATTGGCAGCAATCGTAAGTTACAGATTTCACCTATTTTTAAATTGTGAATATGACTGTTTTTACATGTGCAATGCTTTTCAACAAAGAAAAATGGACTTTTAATTAAAATTTCTTTAAATCACCGAGTTCATACCAAGATTGCTTAGTCATGGTAAAGTAATTAACTTTTAAAACCGTGGCCGAGTGGTTAGCACGCTTGGCTACTGATCTAAGGGACCTGGATTCGAGCCCCGGATTAGGCATGGATGTGTGTGTCGTTTTTCTGCTTGAGGTCCTGCCATCCTCTCAGATCTCCTACTGTGACATATAAACTGACAGGCTCCTGTCAGACCTCTGTGGCAAGCAGCTGCTTGAGGGGGTATATATGGAAGAGTGGGAAGCAGTTCAGATGCTTTTTGCTGATGGTATACTAAATAGAACCTGTCTGAGCTAGCTCCTCAGAGCTGTTTGCTTTAGACATTTGGGTCTATATACAACTTCACAGAATGTTGAGTCTAAATTGCATCCAAAATTTCAGAAAACAGAATCATTTCTAAGATTATTATCAAAATAATGGAAACACCGACGGCAACTGGAGTACATGCAATGCGCCGTATGCATATCATAGGATGACGTCACCCGCGATGTGAGGTAGAGAAAAGTGAGAAGCACGATGTTGTCTTTCACGTAGCAGTGCCACAGGCGCAGGTGAAAAAGCTGTTGTTATGTAATTGTCGACATTGTCAGATCTTAATGACATCCAAAATGGCATGATAGTTGGCACGCATCTTGCAGAAGCTTCAGTAACCAGAATGGCGAAAATAATAGGTATGAAACGAGGAACTGTATCGAAGATTATGACTACCTATCAAAAACTACAGGGCGACCCAATGAATAGGCGAAAGTTGGCACGGATTGTATAAAGGAAGCATAAGACCACGGCACCGCAAATAGCAGCAGAGTTGAATACCAGTTGGAGTGATCCCATTTCCATCATAACAGTTTGTCAGGAACTCTGTCGTGCCAGTATTTATGGCCGTGCTGCAATCCACAAACCTCTGATTACCAATATCAATGCAACAAAACGTGTAAGGTGGTGCAAAGCACATAAAAATTGAGATGTTAAAGACTGGCAACGTGCCATCTGGCCTGATGAATCATGTTACACATTGTTTCTCACCACTGTAGAGTGCATGTCTGGCGAAAACCTGCAGAAGCATACTGCCCCGACTGGTTCTAACTGTGAAGCATGCTGGTGGGTGCCATATCATGGCATTACTTAGGGCCATTAGTTATTCTGTAAGGTCGTGTCACATCTGCAATGTATGAATCCATTCTCAGGACCACCTGCACCCAAAGTTACGGCCATTGTTCCCTAATGGCTGTCACTGGTTTCAAGTGGATAATGCACCCATGCATTGTGAGAAATTTGTCAAGTTGTGGTTTGCAGAGCATGAGGATGAGGAACAGCAACTACCCTGACCACCTCAATCTCCAGATCTCAATATTACTGAACATTTGTGGGAATATCTGGAGCGCAAGGTCAAATCACATTTTCCACCTCCAGCATCACTGGCACAGTTGGGCCATATTTTACAGGAAGAATGGTTCCACATTCCATTTCCGTATGTGTATCACTTGTATAAGTCTATTCACGTCGGATTGTGTCTGTTCTGAACGCCCCAGGTAGGCCTGCAGCTTATTAATAAAATGTTCTCCACAAATAGTACAGAGTTCAATAAACCTCTGTATCTGTGTATATTACTGACATTTTAGTGGTGTTGTTCAAATGGATTTTACAAAGGATCCGTCTTTAATTAATGCACTGTAGAAAGATTTTCATAAAATTTTGTTCGTTCTGAAGGATTTTTCACCAGTCAGTGTTTAACATCATATTCAGACTTAAACCAGAAGAATTAGTTTTGCAACGTTTCTCAGCAGAGGTTCCAAGAATATTTTAGTTTAGAGGGAATATGCGAATTAAACAAATTTGCATCCCATTTCCGTTATATATATATAGCTTTTGAAGGATATCTATATACTAGAATTGAAAATGCAAAGACAATAACAAAGATGTGGAAACTGTGAGCTCCAGCCCCTCTACTTCACCGAGCTGGGATACACGACTGAACAGAGACTTCTCAGTCTCAGTTCAGTCGTGAGAGTAAATCAGTGGCAACTAATTTTATTTTAAATTATTAGGAATTTAATATAAAAGGAGGTTCTGAATGAAAAGCCTAGTTTCATAGGCACAAGAATCGGGGCTATAGTGTAACTAGTATTGAATGAGCTTCATGTATATAATGAAGAAAAGAGCCCCCCCCCCCACACACAAGATGTTGCACCATGTTACAGGGTTTCCTCCAAAAAACAGTTGAAAACTCTGGAAGTATGTTTAAGATGCCGAGTTTTCAAACGATAGTCATGGGTTTGATCCTTAGATATCAAGCACTACTCTTCAACTCTCTTGTAGTCTTGTAGAACAGAAATGTTGAATTTAATTGTGTAAACACATGAGAATTACCAAACCAATAAATTAATTAAATATAAAACCAATAGTTTAATGAAATATACTGTTAAATTAGTTTTAAGTTCAGAGTAAATTACATAAATTATTCACTGTATTCAGGGAAAGAAATTAATTCCCTTGAGTTTATTGAATATTAATAAACGTACTAAAGAAATTAATTTTCTTGAGTGATCTTGATGATCATGGTAAATGCTATTTCATCTTGAAGGTGTTTCTTCTTAATAGATGAAATCACAACTTTAAAGAAATAATTTTTATAAAAAATAAATCTAAGATTTGTCGAAAAATAAATAATATCGAATGAATTATTCATATCTAAAACAATCTTAATGCGATTTTTTTTATCAACTTTCATGAACTGCTTTTCTTAACATTGCAATTTCATCTAATAAGAAGCAAAACTTCAAATAAAAAAAGCACTTACCAATTTCGTCGGAATCAACACTGAAGATATTTAATTTCCATTAGCTAGAAACACAGTGCATAAATATAAAAATTATTTCTTTTTGAATGGTTTGAGAAGTTAAGCTTAATATTAAAGCAAAATTAAAATATGAAAATTGCATTGTAGTGTAGGAGCTTAGACGGCAGAACTATTCATGGTAGAGATCAACGAGCTAGAATAGAGTGTGCAAACGCTTTCAAAAACTGAATGGGCTTCAACGACATGTTGTCCACACTTTGCGTGACCTATTTACTATCTACTCTATCTCTTTGGTAGAAATTCAAAAGGATAATATTACCAGCCATGTTGTGGGTGGAACTTTGGATCATGGCATTATTTTACAGAAATTAGAAAACTATGGAAGTAGAGGCATTGTATTTTACTGGTTTCAAAGCTACTTATCAAATAGATTTACAGTAACTAAAATTAACAATACCTACAGCGGAAAGTGTCAAGTTAAATATGGTACTACTCAAGGATCTGTTTTAGGCCAGCTTTTGTTTTTGATTTGCATAAACAACTTAACAAAATTAAAACTAAATAGCACCATGTTTTTATATGCCGATGATATAATTTTAGTTAATATCAACAAATCGGAAGAAGATATAGTTAAACATGTACAAAAATACTATAATATTACTAAATGATGATTAAACTATAATAAACTTTATCTAAAAACCAATAAAACCAAATGGATGGATTTTCATTCACCTGGTTTCAAAATTACAAGTTATTTAATTAAAACACACAAATTAAAGTACACAGAAAAGGAAACCATTTCTTAACTAAGAAACTGCAGCAGCATCAAAATTTACAGAGTACATAAAACATCTAGAATTTCATTTCGACATACCCCTCAATTATCTCAGTATGAATGGAATGTTCATACTGAGAAAATCTGCGGCAAATTAAGGCTTTGTTTTAAAATTAAATACACTATGACGTGTTATGGATACCAACATATGTATTATGTTTTATAAAGCAAATCTGTGTGTCAGTTTTAAATTATACCATAACGATACATGGTACAACCAACTTAACAAATATTAGAAAAATAGAACGTATTCAATCAATAGCAAAAAATATTATACTTAAAGACCGTATACATCTAACTATAGCCCAAGATATATTTATTTACTTGGATATTTTAACTTACCAGAGTCTATATAAGTCCAACATGATAAAAACACAAAATTTAAAGAAAAAAATTATTTTCAACTACCGAATTTTGCAATTAACTGCGGAAAGTGCACAAGTTTCATACAAAGTAGTTTACAAATGAAAGTGGCTGAGCTATTTATTTATTTACACTTTACAAACTCTGGGACATTTAATGCTTCACTTCTATTTCACATCATTTTGTTTCTTCTTAACGTACAATACAAAATTATAGATATAAAGAATAGTAAAACACGTAAAATACAGTAAATAAACCTTAAAATATAGCACAAATTTGCATAAAGATGAATTTGGAATCTCATTTAGTCTTGGAAATTAAAAGTCAGTTGAAATAGTTGATAAAGCAGTAGAGAAATGAATTTTCATTTGTTGGTGAGACAAGCAACCAGCTGGAAAGGAATTTTACCAAATCAACTTTTTGTTTAAATGTGGTGCAAAAGAGGTATGGCCGTCAAGCACTAGTCTAAAACTTTTAGGCCTATTGCTGATTGGATTATCCGTAATGTTTTGTAATGTATAGTGTAAGATGTCAAATTTTCTCAGTTTAGCAAACAAACCGTTCCTTGAATACTATTTTTTCTGCAATTAAGTACGATATGAAATAACGAGCTGAAAAAAATTGGTTTTGCCATGAGTGGGATTATCCTGTGATTCATGACTGTTTCTCACGTGGTTTCTCCCAGACGGTGTTGTATTATAAATATACTAGCTGAACTTACACGGCGCTGCCCGGGTGTCACTTTTAACCTGTATATTCTTTTCACTACACCAAAAGTAAATTTTGTAAGTACTCCCCACCCCCGGACATTTTAGCACAGATTTTCAATAGAAAGAAATTTGCCCGGTGTTGACTTGTATCATTGTCGATGTCAGCGAGCACTCTCATAGCTCGTGGCTTAGTTTTTCCGTAAGCTATCGAGATTTTTATTTCCGTTACCACAGATTTTGCCGCCCTATGGTTCTCGTGATATTCGTCCCACGGTCGAAATTTCATGCACAGAGTCCCCCGTGTGCACCGGTGATTGCTTTGAAAATCATCAAATTCTCACTTGGCCCGTGGCATCGTTTCTACACAAATTGTGACAGCTCGTGTATTACTTTTAATCTGCATAATTTGTTTCGTGCACTAATGGTTAGTTTTCTAAGTATCCCCCCCCCCCGACATTTTATGATAATTTGAACACGTAGAATTCCCCGGTGTTGCAAAGGTCATTGCTAATTCGGTGCGCTCTCTCAGAGCCCGTGGCAAACGATCGAGTTATTTTCATTTCGTCAGATTTTGGCATTCTCTAATTCCCGACGTACTTCACCGAAAGGTTCCAAATTTCGCAAACGGGTTCCTCGTGCCCGACTTCATTTTTGGTTAGAAAATCAGGTCCCTAGCTGCAATGGAACCCCTAAATAATGCTTTTGGAAATGTGGGGAATCTGGCAACGGCATCAGATTTGTAGCAGAACATTTAAATGCTGTTTTAAATCTTTACTTTCATAGGTAGGGAGCAATAAATGGCAACAGTAAATTTGACAGCGATTCTCGTTTCCCGTAGGAAAAGCATCTATATGTTACCGGCAATGTATGAAAAGCCGGCATTCTATAGAATACCCGGCGTTTTTAGGCAATGTATGAAATATGAGAATTATTACATACTTTCCCTAGTCATTGTATAGAATACCTAGGCATCATATAGAATGACAAATACTATTTTGGCAAAATATGAAAAAGGCTTTTATTGAAAGATGCATGTGAAAATGTAAGAAGTACAAAATATAAGATACAGGATTTTTCTACAAAAAGACAAAAATACCATTGCTGAACTACCGCCAGAAATATTAACATCATAACCTGTAACGAATCTGTCGTCCGCATTATAAAAAACGCCCAAATGAGGTAAAGCCAAGTGAGAAAGAATCAGTAAATTGTTGAATATTCGAAGTTTGCAATTCGAGTTAGGATACTCGTATTTCACTTTACTACTTGTCAAATCTATTTCAGTGGAGTTCCGAGATGCTTGTGATATGTCGTTTTTTGTAATCTGTTTTTTGACCTTAACTCTCTTTCTATGGAAGCTAGGGTTCTCAAACTTTGGGATCCCTATTGAGGCAACCCTCTTTTACACTCTTGCAACGCTAGGGGGCGCTTTTCCGAATGGAAGGGTGTCTTTTTGGTGTCCAAAGTGACCAACTACGGCGCTCTTTTTTACCGAAACTAGGGACTGGCGGATCTGGCAATCAGGGTGAGCCTATAGGGGGCCCAGGGGAACATTTACTGGTCAATTCGAATTGGACTGAGTGCTCTGGCTCTCTGTTTGAGGCGAGCTCGAGAGTCACGTGACTCGCATTGCGACATTAAACATCACTGCCGGGAGTATTTTATACTTTGCCGATTTGCCTTTTGGCATTCTATAGAATGCCTAGGAAATGTGTGAAATATGAATCGTTTCATACATTGCCGGCTAGTTTTAGGCATTATATACAATGCCTAGGCATTCTATAGAATGCCGGATTTCAAACTTTGCCGGTGACATATATAATAAAAGATGTCCGTCTGTCTGTGGCAACCATAACTCATCGGGAAATCTACGTACACCCTCCACGTTTTTAGAGAACGTTTCTGGTTGTGGTCCGGATAGCAGTGCCAAATTTCAAGTCAAAAGTCCAAGATGGGGGCTTGCTGGAACCAAATATTTACCATGCTATTCCTACGGGAAACGAGAATCGTTATTAAATTTACTGTTGCCATTTATTGCTCCCTACCTATGAAAGTAAAGATTTAAAATAGCATTTAAATGTTCTGCTACAATTCTGATGCTTTGCCAGATTCCCCACATTTCCAAAAGCATTATTTAGGGGTTCCATTGCAGCTAGGGACCTGATTTTCTAACCAAAAATGGGGTAGGGCATGGGGAACCAGTCTGCGAAATTTGGGACCTTTCGGTGATATACGTCGGGAATTAGAATGCCAAAATCTGTCGAATTGAAAATAACTCGATCGTTTTTCACGGGCTCTGAGGGCGCGCGCCGAGTCAGCAATGACTTTTGCAACACCTGGAAATTCTTCGTGTTCAAACTGTGATAAAATGTCGGGGTGGGGGGATATTCACTAACTTTTAGTGCAGGAAACAGCAGAATATGCAGATTAAAAGTGAGATACGAGCTGTCACAATTTGTGTAGAAATGAAGCCACGGTCCAAGTGAGAACCTGATTTTTAAACAAATCACCGGGCAACACGGGGGATGCTGTGCAGGAAATTTGGACCGTGAGAACGAATATCACGGGAGCCATAGGGTAGCAAAATCTGTGGTAACGGAAATAAAATCTCGATAGCTTAAGCAGAAACTAAGCCATGGGCTATGAAGAGTGCTCGCTGACGTCAACAACAATCTGGGCATATTTCTTCCTGTTGAAAATCTGTGCTAAAGATGGGGGGGGGGGGTCTTACAAAATTTACCTTTAATGCAGTGAAAATAAGAATATACAGGTTAAAAGTGACACCCGGGCAGCGCCGGGTATGTTCAGCTAGTGGTAAATATTTTTGGTTCTCGCAAACCCTTCTTTTGGACTTTCGACCTGAAATTTGGCACTGCAATCCGGACCACAGCCAAAAACGTTCTCTGAAAATTTGGAGTGTGTACGTTGAATTCCCGCGATGAGTTATGGCTGCCACAGACAGACACCTTCTTTTATTATATAGATTTGTTTTGCGGATCTGGCAATATTGCCAAAGTAAACAAGTCGGCGAAGTTCGGATTAGCTTAGATTGTATTTTTACTAGCACCTACAGATGACATTGGCTCGTGGTCCTGACGATAAGCAGGCCGAGGCCTGCTTTACAAATAGGACCAGCACTATGAGGGATGTGTAAGAAGAAGTAGATTGTATTTTGGGTGAATGGGTTAATCGAGGCCAGGCCTCGATTTAAAACTTTTGTTATGGATATACATAATATTTGGGAGGTGACTGGGATCTCATCGGACACAACTATTTTAACGATGAAAATTGTAAGAAGCTCCGTTTTATCCTACTAGAAGTATGGTGTAGTAACGGGCCGTGGCCGAATAGTTAGTACGTTTGGCTGCTGATCAATAGGACCTGGATTCGAAGCTCGTGGTAAGGCATGAATGTTTGTGTTGGCCTTATCTGCTAAGGTCTCGCCATCTTCGTCATCAGACCTTTGTGGCAAGCAGCTGCTTGAGGGGTATTGTAATGGGCACCCCTGTCTAGAACTATTTTTGAATTAGCATTTAAATATTCTCCTTTCAGTAAACTAAAATCGAGAGTAATAGAGTATCACAGAAAAACTTCCTGTAGACAAGAAACCCTTAAAATGCTTAGTTGGGGAAAAAAAATTCTGGGTAGGATTGAGATTTACTGAAATGTCCGAGTTTTATTTTCTGAAAAAAAAAGAACCCTAACTAGTAGGGCATAAATAGTAAAACTTGTTGAGGATTAATGCTGCACACCTTCCACCTATCTCTTTTCTTCAGTCGTAGAGGGAGCACTAGTGTATGCATGACCTCCTGTCTAAACAAGAAATAATCTATATCAAACTGTAAAGAAAACTACTTAATTTTTCCTTTAAAAATGGTATTAATTAAATTGAAAATATATGATTGTAATTATTTTTCTAACAAACAAATGATATATTCTGTACTCTGTGTAATTTGCTGAAAACTTTTAATATGCGAATAGTTTGAAGTATAAACTTAATAATTTTAGTGCTCAACAACAAAGAACTTTAAGTTAGAATAATAGAATTTCTCATATATGAGCATTTTTGTATACGAGCTGGAATACCAGGTTTCTGTGATATTTGTCCTTTTATACACCTGCTAGTAGTTTGTTAGAATAATATAAAGGAAAAATTGTCATTAGCCAGGTGGATCTGAATCCACGACCTTCTGATAACATGTCAGGTGCTCTAGCATTATGTAGAGCACCTGACATGTTATCAGGAGGTTCAGATCCCACCTGGCTAATGACAATTTTTCCTCTATATTATTCTAACGAACTTTAAGTTATTTTGATTATGCATTTTGGTTGCAAACAAAAAAAAATTGCAGTTTTTAGAAATATATAAATATTTCTCAACTTTCGTGCAAAAGTTATAGTTTACTTTCACTTAAGTATTGAAAATCAGTGATCGAGTACATAGTCAAGAAATACTTTCTGGGGAGCCCTAACTTAAATTTTGGGTGAAATAACTAACTACGAAAAGGTAAAAAAAAAATTTATATAAGTGTAATATTCTTTACTTACAGTCAGTAAAACTTATAATCACAGTAGAATAGCAAATGGGTTAAAGCAAGTGTGTTTTTTATATGAACAAAAGTTCTCTCAGTCAAACAAATGCCCTATTCTATTTATAAGGTTTTATGTTCAAAATAATCATTTATATACATATACACAATTTCTTTCCTGAAGTGAATGTTTCAGTTACTATAATAAAATTATTAATAGATTCAACATTCCAAGATTTTGTGGAGCATCCTTGCATGTCTGAAATCAAACCCAGGTCTGTGTTCATCCATGTTGATGTTCCAGGTCAGGAAGATCATGCTGATGAACTCCCAGCAGAGTAAGTTTTGTTTTTCTGATTTCATAAACAAACATCTTAGTTTTTGATGGAAGTATAATAGTTTCAGTAGTAAAATATCACAGAGATTCTTTTGTGATAATTTACTAAACTCTATTTTTATTATTAATATTGTGACATTTATAATGCCATTTCAATGTATTTTGAAATAATACACAAACTAGACAATCCAAAACGAGCTGGAATACCAGATTTTTTTTATCAGCAAAGATAATAACCACTAAATGCAGGCATGAATCTAGAAAAAAATTAAGGCAGTGGCCCAAGTGACTGGTTCAAGCTCGAATGCACTGGAATACCATTTCAGTATATATATTTTTCTATTTTGTTTTAAATGGAATTTTAAATTTTTAACAAAGTATGTGGAATATACTGTATATTTAATATTTTTCACCTCTGTTTTTGTTTTTAACATTCTTAAAGAGAAGGGAAAAGGAATGGTCCCTCCCCCTCCCCCCCTCACACACTCTCTCTCTCTTTCTCCCTTTATACTTGAGCAAGTCAAATAGCACAGTTAAAGAAGATAAATTAAGTACTTATTATGACTGTTTTACTATAACTTAAATTTTGGATCTAGGAATTAATATATATGATTTAAGACTTTACTTTCTCCATAGTTCATTTTTCATCACTCACTATTTTTCTGGGATGCCAAGAACAAAGTGCCTCTTAATTTTATGAATTATTTATTCAATTTTTCTAGTGTTTCAGTTTTCAGCTGGGTTCTAAAAAATTGCTGACAAGAGGAGAATTTCCAAACTTGTGTTTAAGTAGGGCTCCCAGATACTCCTTTTTTCTATGTATTCCCTCTGTCACATAGTTTTCTGTGATATTTGTCCTTTTTTTTAACAACTTAGTCATCAAACATTTTAACAACTTGCGTGATCTTTTGGGGGTGGCTGGAACAGCATTTTGACAAAGCTGACAAATACACCTCATCTGCTCAATAGCAATAACTACAACTTTTTCAAATTCAGCTAAATAAGGTATTTGAAATTTTTAGGAATTTTTATTTTTTAAATTCTTGTTTATTTTTGATTTTTTAATTTTTTTAAGATATAAAGCTTTGTTCGTTATTTTACTGTTTTGTAATTTTAAGGTCTTATGACGAGTTCTAATAAATTATGGCAATTTTTATTATGAATAAAATTTTTAACTTTCCATTTCTTCTTGCTACAATTACTAGCACCCGAGTTAGTGTTAGGTGGAAGGGGAGCAAAATAACACTGTGAAAGGGACAAAAAAGTGATACCACTTCAGTGTTCTTTAGTTATAGCTGGTAAAATTTAAAATTACAATAGAAAAACAAATGGGTTAAAGCAAGTAAATATGATAAAAATTATCTTGAAACTTAATTTTCTAAATTTTTTATCCCAAAATTTTGGGGGTAGAGTTCTCTGGGCCACTTTCCTGATTATGTACCTCATATTGATTATTACACACAATTATAAATCTTAGATTATTACACATAATTATAAATTTTAGAATTGTTACAAAACAAATGCCGTATTCATAAAGTTTTATGTTTAAAACAACCATTCATTTATATACATATAATTAGGGCTGGATCTGGGGGGGGGGCAAGGGAGCCATGCTTCCCTTGGTACCCCCCTTTCAGAATGCTAATAAGGATAATAGAGGCAAAAAATTATTAAACTTATTTATATTTCATGCATTTTTCATGAAATTTTTTGCTCAGAGGTAAAACAACCAACTCACTGAAGTAAATAGTTTTATAAATCAGTGATCAGACACATAGTCAAAATATTTTCTAGGGAGCCCTAATATATGTTAGGTTGGAGAGAAATCAATGTATAAGAACTGCACAAAATAATTTCTTTTATTGTCATTGGGCTTTCAATTGATTATTGCATCCTGATTTTAGTAAGCTAAAGCCTGGTTCAGTGGTTGAAATGTCTTAGTTTTTATTTCTAAAAAAAATGAGCATCATTATTTATGGAATGCATGCCTCAATGCCCCCCACAGACTTGGAGGCTTTACTATAAAACAGCATCAGAGATGGAAATAAATTATGTTTCATTTTAAACTGATTTTATTCATTCATATGAAATGTAAATATAACTGATATTGAAGAAAAATATGTTGGACCAATTAATATAAATATCCCAAATCTTTATCTGTAAATTGGGTTTCCAGACATGTAAATCATCTTCTGCTTAAATCTACTTGAATTTAAAAGAAATACAGATGGTGAACAAATTCTTAGAAAAATATTATATATATATTAATTCTTAGAAAAATATTATATATAATATTAAAACAAAACTTATTTTTATTGCTTTCATTGCCTAGATTCCAATTTCCAACTATTCAAATAATGGGAGAAGACCTTGTCTCAGTATTAGATCATCTGAAGTAAGTGTGTTATTAATTGTAGTTTTTTAAAACTATTGAAAGTTTTTGGGAAAAAAATATTTAAGAATGAAATACATAGAATTCTAACATTTATTAATTGCAAATTTTGCCCAGGATTTGTGTAATAAACGAAATAAATGTTTACTAAAGTTCCTCATCCAGCAAATTGAAGGTTTCAACCTGTGAAAAATAATAAATTTTAAAAAGGACACTACATTCTTAGCAGCTAAAATTAAATTTTTACTGGATCTAGCTTAGGGTAACTTTGGGGAAGAGAACTTAATCAATAGCTGTTAGGGGCATAAGAAAGCTTCCTGTCAAGGCCATCTTTTTGATCAGTGGGAAAGCATTGATTGAAGCAAGAGAAGCAATGTTTGCTTTAAATTTCTGATAATTAAACAAGGACTAAAGTTATCTTAAATATATTCTTAATGTCATAAAATATAAATCTGCTGAAGTAAAAGGTCAAGATATTTTCATAATTATATTGCTGTGTACTTAACACAGTTTCAAACTATGTTGTTGCATCCACTTATGCTTTTGATCATTTGTATTGTATACCTTACATAATTTGATCTGAACCTTGTTCTTAGTGAAAGGAAATGGATATAACCTTTCATTCCATATACTGAGTTGTAGGTCCCCTTTATTAATTTCACCTGTTATGATATCAATATTGTATGTATACAAAGTGTCTAAATAGAAATGAAACCACTTTGAAGCATTGTAACTTTTTATATATAAATTTTTTTGATTATATGTTCATATATTTATGACATTATTCGTTATTTATTCTCCACAAGAGAGACTGAAATGTGTACTATGGATAGCTGGTCTCCAACCAAGGTGCATTGTCTGTGATATTGAACCATCGTAGATATCACATTATGTACCCGAATGTACCCAGATGTTATGTTCCTGTATATCATATTAAACTTAAGCATACTGACTGTGATCTGTATGAATATTCCTCGTTTTGCATTCTCCAATAAAAAGTATATAAGGCTTCAAAGTTGTTCTGTTTCTTATAGACACCTTGTATATTAATGTAAAATGTAAATATTAAATGTAATATATATTTAGCTTGCTTCTTTTCTGCCTGGAGATCTTCTGACCCTCCAGGGTCAAGGTCAGCCCTTATGACTCGACCTTTTCTCCCACATAGTGGGGAAGTACTACTGTTCTACTGAGTTACAGATATCCTGTGGCTTTGTCCAAAGGAAGTTTACCCCTAAAATGTTCAATGAAGTGAAATAAAAACGTGTATAAAACTCTAGTGGCTGACACATAGAACAAACTGATAGGAAATCTGCCATCAGTAACCTTACGATCAAGAGAAAAGACATTACACTATTTCCATTGAAGGATGTTGTGCAACAAGAAGTATAACTACTACTGGGGAACAGCAAAGCCAAGTATCTACAAGCTACAACACTGACATTGGAACAGTTGAGGCTACAATGAAGGGGACCTGCAACTCAGCACATGGAACAAAAAGTTATATCCATTTATTTATACTAAGAGCATGGGTCATATTAAAGTATGTAAGATATATAAATGATTAAAACATAGGCAGATGAAGCAACACAGTCTAAAACAGTATTAAATAGTAATATAATAGCCTAACTCTTAAGTCTTCAAATTTCCCTCTTTTACGAGTTAAGTATTATAAAAGGAACACTAAATCACGAGAGTACTACCTGTTGGAAGTGAACGATAAATTTCTCCTCCAAATTTTAACAAGTGGCTGCAGCAATCCTTATTTCATGTGATATAATTTGCATGGTACTGCTCCATCTTTTAGCTAATAAATATAAATGGAAGCAACATTAATAATTTATTCATTGGATATAGGAAAAAAAATGTCTTGAGCTGGGTAGACCCATGACCTCCTGATAACATATCAAGTGCTCTGACCACTGAGTTATTGGCTGCTGATCAAGATCTTCTCTATTTATAGTTTTAAGCATCATACCATGGAGTCAGTCTCACCATCTACATTGACTATAATTGAATGAACATAACCTATAGGGGCTTACCTGTGTTTGTCTATTATTAACATTAATATTCCCTTCCTTGATGACAGTTATTGTCAACTAAAATTCTTAGCTTTATACTAGTTGAGTTATTTCTTCAGGAAGATTTGGCAGTTAGCTTGTATAACTATAGAACATATGGGCTTCGAATTCCAATCCTGAATAAAGCACGAATGTTTTTTTCATATATTTCTTTTTGCTGGTCTTTTCATTTTCACAGATCTTCTATATGCTGTATTATATTGAAAAGTTCCTGTTAGGCCCTCCATAGTAAATTCGCCATCTAAATAATATATATATCAACAATGTTCCATATAAATTTGAAGCTCGTCACACTTATGGTTGTCATATTACTATATTCACCACATTATACAGGGTGTCTGAAAAATGGTGGTGGCGTTTTGAGAACCAATATGAAAAAATAGGAAAATAATATACTTATTCAAGAAAGTAATATTTGAATTAAAGCATACCTTAAATAGTATTATTATGGTATGTTATATACCAAATTAATCAGCCTTTAATTCTGGATATTTTTCAAAGAAAATATTTTACAAAAAAAGACTTTTATTTTAATGGGGCTTTTATAGAGGCATGAGTAAAAAAATGCATCTGGTAATGCAAGTAAAAATTCATTTAAAAAAAACTAATGGACATAAATTATTATAATTCACATGAATAGAAAGGCTATTTGGCAGTAGTACAGTTCACGGTCCTCAGCCGCCATTTTGTTTTTGACGCAATGTAACAAAACGGCCCTTTTAGTTGATTCCCACAACTCCCGAGACCATAACCACAAGCAGGAGTTTCTAGAAAAAAGATTGTTTTTTTCGTTACCATAGTAACGAAAAATCCGAGTTTACGTCAAACGCAATGCACCGTAACCATAGTAACAAACCCAAACAAACGTAAAAAAAATTTAAATTGCCGCAAAAAAACCTCGTAACCGTCAATTACAGAATGAAAACTCATAAAAGTGCCAAATCCAACAAAAAATAAAACGATTGCCTTCCTACATACATAAAAAGCCTCAAGACTAAATAATGTCCTCCAAGACAACACATACCAAAAAACATGAAAATCGGAAACAGTGCACCGGCGACCGAATTATAAAAAAGCCCCAAAACTAAATAATGTCCTCCAAGACAACACATACCAAAAAACATGAAAATCGGAAACAGTGCACCGCCGACCGAATTATAAAAAAGTCCCAAAACTAAATAATGTCCTCCAAGACAACACAAACAAAAAACATGAAAAATGGAAACAGTGCACTGCCGACCGAATTATAAAAAAGCCCCGAAACTAAATAATGTCCTCCAAGGCAACACACAACGGAAAACCATGAAAATCAGAAACAGTGCACCGGCGACCGAATTATAAAAAAAGCCCCAAAAAAAAAATCTGACAAAAAAAAACATCTTACAGCTCAAATAACCCTTCCCTAAATTACATTGTCATTTTACCTCTGAGCCTCCACGTTTTTCCCACACCATGGGCTAAATGTCGAGATCACATGAACCCCGAAGGCTCACAAAAGGTACGGAACCCACTACAACAGCTGTTGGCAGACAGAAACTTCATGTCAAGGCCATCCAGCGTGTTCTTTAACGTACACAGTAACTCTCCCATACACAGGACCACGGCTTAACATCCTACCCGACGGACGGCGACCTTTCCAAGCCCATCGGTGTCCCCTACTAACTATGAACCGAGTTTGAAAATTTGCCGATATAAATCTAAACGCTGACATAGCTCGGACTCGAACCTTGGAACTACAGATTACAAGCCTGGCGCGCTACCGACTCCGCCACTCTCACCCCACCTCTAAATTTTTCATTCTTTCCCGACCATCAAAAACTGCCGTTTTTTCACACACTGACAATTCGACAATACCCAGAATTACTACATCAAAAAGTCACCAGATGCTTCCACATGTTAACGATAATTCATATAACCATTTTTAAAAGACTCCTAAATATACAACAAAATTAATAAATCACTATAATACATTAATAATTACCATACTACACGTAACTACTAAAAATCATTCAATTCACCCCCAAACTATTCTAACGAAATATATGCGTTCTTTACTATCGCCATTTTCAATCCCACACGCAAAAACTTGCATACTCCCCCACTACATCGGCCCCTAAATATCTTTAATAACTAATTGTAAACCATATCCTAACCATTTTTCAAAAAAAAAAAGCTAGAACATATTAATTATTCGTATCCTACCTATCACTGAACCCCCCCCCCCCCCATATTAAATATATAATACACATGAACTTACCTCTAACCATATAGGTATGTTATCCAAAGTCATCAAGCAAAAATGGCGAAAAAAACCAAACGTAACTTCACACTCTCGTCAAATCACACACATAACATGTGACTCCACATTACCCACCCAAAAGAAACAAATCAAAGAGCCATAGGCCACCAACAACAAACAGTTACGTTTCTACGTCATACCTTACAAATCGACATCATACTTTACACTTCGACGTCACACGCCACTTGAGCAATGCCATCTATCGGCTGAGGACCGTAAACCCTACACGGGCCGGCTATTTATTTATGAATAATAATAAAAAATATATATATTTACTTAAAACAAGAAAATTACTCCGTTTTGTAATTTTTTTTCTCGGTACAACACTTTGAGAAAAGTCCAGGCTTTTTGCCAACTGTGCTGAGTCATATAAACAAGTCAACTTAGAATATTTTTTTTAAATAGCCATTCAATTGAAATAAGTCATTATATACTAAATTAAATAGAATTTAATTCTGAATTATATGAAAATGAAAAATATATACAAATTTATAATATTGATTTTAATGACTTTTTCATGTGATAAGTGAAAAAATAATCAGACTACACAGTTAAGACAATTTTGGAAAACCTCATGAATAAAAACAGTTAAATTATATATTAATAAGGAAATATAAAGGAAATTTCTTCCCAAATACTATAATATTTATCTGAAATATTATTTTTATTTCTTTTGATGATTCTTTTTAGCATAGTATATTTTAAAACACTGGCCAATGTTATGCAAGGTGACTTGAACTTTTCACATTAATGGAGTTTTCTGTCCTGTTTATGAAATGGAGAAACACTCTTGGCTGCTTTTTTTTTACTAAACATTACAAATTTTTTCTTTAGGTGTTGAATTTTGGTGATCTTGGCTAAGTGCTGAAAAGTTCATTCACCAAAGCAAAAAAATGTCATCTGGGTGGCTCAGCCAAGATCTTGAGAGGGGAATAGGGTAAAATGTATTTAGACTTAGATCATCCATGTAAACAACTACCATGCGACTGGCTGTCCCCACTCTTACATGTGTGAGCTAGCAGTTAGAACCACAGAGCCGTGTGTTGCAGCCAGTCTTGAAGAAGCTCTGGCTATGAAGACTTTTTTTTTATAGTTATAGTTTTCATTTTAAGAGCAGGAAAGATTCATAGAATGCTGGATAAATGATATAAATGATAAAAATATTTCTAGGAATAGTAAAAGAAGTTTAAGGCAGAAAAGAGTGTAAAATGGTGGGGGGAAACAGAGGTACATATTTCATAATTACTTCTAAAATCTCCCGTTTTTAAAAATAGCAGCTTTTTTGTTAATTTTCAGGAAATTTTTTAAACTTTAAGGAAAAATATGTTGATAACAATTCAAATAAAGCCTGTGAGCTTAAATCAGAAGGTTACTTCAGCAAAGAGTAATGTTTACCAACAAACTGGCACTACCATATAGCACTTCTAAGAAATGGCCATCAGATGGCTTCAACAAATTATTTATATTGTAGTTTAATAAAATATGCATCAATTGAAAAAAAAGAATTACATATTTTTAAAAGATATATTAAAAAAATTTTCAAACAGCAATTTCTATTTTTTTTAAATCTAATTTTTTTTCTTGTACTAAGAATGAACATAGACATCTTGGGCCCTCATTTCAGATTTTGTCAATCACTATGTTCACCTTGGACCCTAGAAGGGTTAACATCTTATCTAATAGATGGATCATTCTTTTCCAAGACTGACTCTTTCTCACTAAGGGCAGCATGTGAAATGGAGGAATCTCAAGAATACACAATTGTAGCCCATACTTGGGAACCTTGATTACAGGTCTGGCACACTATCAATTGCATTATCTCATGCACTAAAAAAAAATGTTCATTTCATGATGAGAAAGAATTCACATTAGAGAAGAATAAAACTTATTTTCCTAGAAATTTATTTGGGTTAAAAATTGCAGGGAAAATAAATGTTTAATCACATCGATTTTTTTTTTACATTAGTTTCAACAGAAATAGGAGCAATCACTTTTAATTTCATGTCAATTTCAAATCTTTGAAATCGACATAAAACTAAGAGTGATTATTCCCATTTCTGATAAATCTTTAATGTTTGTGATTTATTTTAGATGTTCTATTTTAAACAATGATAATTATTGCAAAACTATTGAATCAGAATTTTTTTTATGGTACAAAGATATTTGCCAAAAAAAAAACTGAATTTAACCAGCTATCAAGTGAATTATGTGTAAACATTGTAACAATAGTGTACAAAATATAAAAATATTATTTTGATATATAAAAAATATACTTTTGACATAAATATTTGTCAAATAATCTACTGAATTCAACCAGTTATCAAGTGAACTATGCTTAAACATTGCAACAATGGTGTACAAAATATAATAATATATTTTAACTTTTTGACCTAGCAAAAATAATTTTGTGATTGATTAAAACAGTTAGCCTGCATTTCTCTGGAACATTGGAACCTGGTTTCAAACCCAGAAAAGATGTGTGTTTGTGTTGCCTTTTTCTGAGGTCTCATCTGCACCACAGATTTTCTCTATAACATATAGTATTATACTTGTAGCATCTTATCAGACATCCATGGTTTCTTTATTCTTTAGAAGCAAAAGTGTTATAACAACTGGTATATGTGATATTACTTGAATGTTACAATGTATTCTTTTAAAAGTGCATTTGCATTTTGTTTCCACCTCTTCTAAAATATTTTAATTGAAAATTTTTAATTGAATTTTTTATAATTATTTAATCAGTTATCCAATTTTACAAGAGTATAAATTTTATTATCTCATTGTTACCTTATTGTTTTCAATATGTATATATAATTGTAGGCATCAATGTGAATATGTTTCTGCATATTGTGTTTAACATTTTTGTAAAATCTTACTTATTTTTGTTTTAAACAGGGTCAAATTAGTTGTTGGATTTGGAGAAGGAGCAGGTGCCAATATTTTAGTCAGATTTGCTGTAAGAGTCAGATTTCTTTATTTTTATTTCTTACTTAAATAAGTTCTCATTTAAAATAAATTGTATACAACAAAACTTACTGAAGTGAGTGTAAAGCATTAAATTTCTCCGAAGAACAGTAATAAAGGTAGTAAGTCGGTGTTTGCATCAAGAGTCAGCATCCTTTCAAAAATAACAGCCATTTTTGTTCAAAGAAATTCATTTCAAAGAAAATAACCACCAAAATATTTTTAGGGATGCAACAAATATGTATGTATACAATGACATACAGATACATAGTGCCTAGTTTCTAATGTCCAGACCTAATAATGACAATAACTAGGGTCAGAACACTTCCACCATCCAGTCACAACTTTCAAAACTAACACAACACATCTACATCACACATGTACCTGTCTATTTTGAAGTTTGCTGGCCAGAATACATGTATTACAATTTTTTTATATTATGAAGAATACTGCTTATAGCATCTAACCTTGCACCCTAGGAGATTCCTTTTAACAATATTTTATTCTAAGGTCAGATCCCTTAACACAGTTTTATATCTTGGGCTATCAAGCTGACAACTTCCATTCTGAATCACATTGAATATGAAGTAGGACAGAATTCATATTTCAGAATCTAAAGTGTTGAAATAGGCTATATAACCTTTCATGTAGATAGATTCAAGAGAGCCATGCTTACCTCGCACTGTTAAATTAGAGGAGCATTATTGTCATGGAATTAAAACTTTAATTTGGTAGCATAGAAAATATCAATAAATGATGTCCATAGTATAATAAATAAAAATAAATACCCCCTCAAGCAGTTGCTTGCCACTGAGGTCTGACAGGAGCCTGTCAGTTTATATGCCAAAGTAGAAGATCTGAGAGGATGGCAGGACCTCAGCAGAAAAATGACACATACATCCATGCCTTACCTGGGGCTCGAACCCAGGTCCCAATAGTATACTCTACAAAATATTGCTTAAATATTTTGTAGAATTCAATTAATTCATTCATTATCAGCCCTCTGCAAAATACCAATTAAACTGCAGTTTTAACAAGGGCAGTTATCTTTTCAAGGTATTTCATACTTTTGGAATTACTTCACAACAGTGACTTTGGTTGGATAATGTTTAACAGTTGAATTGAGACATCATTTGAAAAGCATGGAATGGAATCATTATGGCAATTTCAGCTCATTCAAAATTGTGCTTCATCATTAAATCACTTTTCCACATTGGAAATCATTTTGGTTTTCTCTGATTCATTCCACTTGTTTCACTGAAGCCATGTAAAAAGACTTCTTGGCAGATATTCAACCCTGAACAAGTACAAGAGTCCTAAAATGATGACCTTCTCTCAGGAGAGCTACCCGTTTTAGGCCTCTTGTGCATTTATATTTCCTTTTTAGCTTTTCTTAGGTTAGCCCTTCGGGGCCCACCCATGGGTGGTTTATATTTTTATATTTTTACTCATGCCAAATAGGCATATCATTAGATGGAGATGGTGATGGGTAAAGTTTTACCTGGTACATCGAATATCTTTTAACGATCTACGATATTCAACCCTGTATGACAAACTCCAAGAACTGCCATGGACTGTTCTTAGAGAAATTCTTACTCCTTCCTCAGTTGTTCATTGCTTAAGCAGTTGGGGAAACATTAGACTCTTCTGACCTTAGCTCAGATAACCAAGAACAGTTTTCTAGCAAAAAAGTCATTTTCCTTTAACAGCCAGGTTTGTGTACCATACCTGCTCTTCAAATTTATTTGACAGTCTTGTCACTGAAGAATTCCGAGGTTCACTGCAGTTTTATGCAGTAAACCTCGTTTTATGCAGTAAAATAACTTTAATCAGTAACCATTATTATTTACATACTCTTTTGACCTCTCAAATTTTCTAATATTTAGAAACAGTCTTAATCTTGTTGTGCTTCATGTCTCAGAGATGCTTTCATCTTATACCACTTAATAATTACTAGGCTTTAGAAGAGTAAGCAATTGCAATGAAAACTAATACTAATTGGCACTCAGAACAGCAGTTATAATTGACTGTATCTTAGGAACATTCATATTAAATCCATGTGGGGTGGGGGTGGCTCAGCCAGTGGTGCACCAGGCTTGTAATCTGCAGTTCCCAGGTTCAAGTCCCAGCTGGGCCAACATTGAGATTTATCTCCACAAACTACTTGGCCTGCCCACAGTCAGTAGGGGACACCAATGGGCTTGAAAAGGCTGCCATCATTTAGATGGGGCTTTGATCCATGACCCTGTGTGTGTGAGAACTATACCCTGTGCACATTAAAGAACATGCTGGATGGCCTTGACAGGAGACTACCATCTGTCTCCCAACAGTTGTCCAGTGGGTCTCATCCCCTCCCCCCACACACACATACAACATTCTCTGAGTCTTTAGAAGTCCATGTGATCCCATTTTGTGCAAAAAAAAATGCTAATCAGAGGTAAAACATCCCAACCCTGAATTAAATTCATGCAACAATTTCTGTTGGTTGCCCATTTTTAAGTTTTTTTTTTGTGAACAGATAAGGATATTGAAATTGAATAAAAATTAATGAATTGACCATTAAATTTTACATTCATTGATTTATAACATTTGTTTAGCATGCACAAGTAATAACTGTCATTTAAATTCTTAATTGTAATATTTGCATAAGTAATGTAGGACTTTTTGGCAGAAGTATAATTTGCTAATTGTATTTTTAAATCATAAAGCAAATTTAAAATTTTTAATTATATGTACATGTATGTTGACATCATTTTAATCAAATTTGATTTCAGAAAAATGTTTAAAATTTTCTTGTAATTTAATGATTTTATTATAAATTTCAAATATTACTACTTTTCATACATCAGTATTTTTGTATAATATATGTTACCGGCAATGTAGGAAAAGCCAGCATTCTATAGAATACCCGGCGTTTTTAGGCAATGTATGAAATATGAGAGTTATTACATACTTTCCCTAGTCATTGTATAGAATACCTAGGCATTATATAGAATGACAAATACTATTTCGGCAAAGTATGAAAAAGGCTTTTATTGAAAAGATGCATGTGAAAATGTCAGAAGTACAAAATATAAGATATGGGATTTTTCTACAAAAAGAGAAAAATACCATTGCTGAACTACCGCCAGAAATATTAACATCATAACCTGTAATGAATCTGTCGTCCGCATTATAAAAAACGCCCCAAATGAGGTAAAGCCAAGTGAGAACGAATCAGTAAAGTGTTGAATATTCGAAGTTTGCAATTCGAGTTAGGATACTCGTATTTCACTTTACTACTAGTCAAATCTATTTCAGTGGAGTTCCGAGATGCTTGTGATATGTCGTTTTTTGATTACTTTTTTTAATCTGTTTTTTTACCTTAACTCTCTTTCTATGGAAGCTAGGGTTCTCAAACTTTGGGATCCCTATTGAGGCAACCCTCTTTTACACTCTTACAACGCTAGGGGGCACTTTTCCAAATGGAAGGGTGTCTTTTTGGTGTCCAAAGTGACCAACTAGGGCGCTCTTTTTTACCGAAACTAGGGACTGGCAGATCTGGCAATCAGGGTGAGCCTATAGGGGACCCAGGGGAACATTTACTGGTCAATTCGAATTGGACTGAGTGCTCTGGCTCTCTGTTTGAGCCGAGCGTCGAGAGTCACGTGACTCGCATTGGGACATTAAACATCACTGCCGGGAGTATTTTATACTTTGTCGATTTGCCTTTTGGCATTCTACAGAATGCCTAGGAAATGTGTGAAATATGAATCGTTTCATACATTGCCAGCTAGTTTTAGGCATTATATGCAATGCCTAGGCATTCTATAGAATGCCGGATTTCAAACTTTGCCGGTGACATATACACTACAATGAAACCTTAATGTATCATTCTTGTGGCCATTGTTCTTGATGCATTGTTCATTTTGTATAGTAATTTTTTTACATCTATCATTCAGAATTCTTGTTATTATCCCAAAATTTCCTCAATAGATTGATATTTGGAAATATTTCCCAGTGGTTAAAATTCAAAATAGAAACATACCAATAGTGAAGTGTGTGAGTTTTGTTATCTTGACAGGCTGCCAGTTGTATGGGCAAGTTTCATAAACTGAAGCCCATCCTAAGAGAGCTTATCTTCTGCACAAATTCATGCACAATCTGATGATTGTCACTGAATGATTTGCAACAATTTTTTTAATAAACTAGAGTGATATTTTTCTTTCTAATAGAAAACTGTAATTTTTTGGTGTCCAAATCAAAACTATTAGAATTTTTTTTGGTACATGCTGTTTTGAAAACAGTTAAAGCATTTATTCACACACACACTCACTATTGAACATTGTGAATTATTCAGTATTTATAATATAGAAAAAATCATTGTTCCAACTGAAACACCATGCTGGAAAGAAAACAGCTGACAATCACAGACATTTTTTTAGAAAAAATTAAATTTTGTTTTATCTACAGAAATTTAATTAAATATCATAGATTAATTGTATAATATACACTGTAAAGAAATCTTGATGTATTGCTCCTTATCCACTTATTTTTCCTGATGACTTCTTTCAAAGAAAACAAAACTTTGTTACTTTATTGCCCTCTAACAGAAGAAATTCAAACTGATGGAAGGTTCTAAAAATGTGAAATATAGTATGTTATTGGTACCTCTCCAATTCAGAAATAATTTTTCATTTATTTAAAATAAGAAAATTTAGTTTGCCCTTCCCTTGCCTCAGGAGGATTGATGGTGGAATATAGCTTACTAGCATAAATAGACTATTTATAATATTAGTGTAATGTTTTGCCATTTTTCTATTTTAACAGCCCCTAAAAATTTTGAATTTCTCTTCCCTGGAGGGAATGGGTAAGTCCCAGCTATCAATAGAAATCCATTGACCACTTCACTGATGTGATATTAAGCCATGGCTCCCATTTGCAGGAGACCCATATCCTGTGCATTCTAAAGAACATGCTGAATGGCCTTAAGAGGCTTCTATCTGTCTCCTAAAGCTGTTCAGTTGGTCTCCTTCCCCTCCACAGATCTGAGCTCTTGGGGACTCTGCGACCTGGCCATTTATCCTATTGTGTGCAAAAAAAGTACTTCTCAGAATTAAACAGCCAAATGCTTGACAATCACACTGTATGACTTAAATATAAAATTTCTGCTATACAAGCAGACTACTTAAAATATTAACGTATATTTCCGCAGATAAGACGATAGTTGAATCATAAAAAAAGGCCCCCAAAATCCGGGTCGTCTTATAGGACAGATACAAAAAAAATTTGATTGAAATTTATATAAATTGAAACCATTATAAAATAAAACAAATCACTCACCAATGTATTTAAAATCCTGCAAAATCTTCACATTCATCATCTAAGGCAATATAAGGCAATATAATTATGTTTATTGAGCTACTGAGGAAAAAACGGACAAACCGTAATTATTTACTAGTACAGAGTAGGGTATGTCCACAAAATATAATAGCCCATACGAGGCTTTTGTGAATAGTCAAGGTCATTACCCGAATGCCCGAATCAGTGCGAATGTTTGCGAATAGGACATAATTCCGTATACGCTATACAGTATTATTATCCAGATGATGATCGTCGATCTAAACTAAATTCATAGGCCGTTGATAGTTTGGGGTCGTCTTATAGGACAGATATATGCTAAAACTATAAAACTTTGATGAAAATTTATACCTCGTCTTATCTGAAGGTCGTCTTATCTGCGGAAATATACGGTAGTTGAAAATTTTGCCATTTTTCAGCTTTAGTGTCATCTGACAGTGGAAATTTAAACTAATAAAAAATTTGTAAAAGCAAATAGCAATATCTTATTAGTATCCAACCTGAAAAGAATTTTTTATTTATCCTTTAAAACAAAAAAGTTGAAAGTGTACAGACAGTCAGATGGCAAAGTGATCAACTGCTCTTTTTCTGAAAACAAGCCAAAAATTAAATTATCAATTTTACTTGATTAATTTGCATATGCATTGGTGTTTTCTTTCTTCTTCTTTTGTTTATTTCATGCTTCCCTGCATTTTTTATTTTTTTATGTCTGTTTCTTTTTAGGCTGTTCAAAAATAATAGATCAAGATTTCACTGTAATCAATTACAATAAATTTGTTTACTTCTGGCATTTGTGCATAATCTGTATTTGTTGAGTTTATGCTATTTCAATCAATTCAAAGTTCTAAATACTTTTTTGATTTTACAGTTAGCTCATCCTACCAGAGTACTGGGCCTCATTCTTATTCACTGTGTTTCTACAGGTGTTGGGGTCATGGAGTATTTTAAAGACAAGGTAATGCTTAATGGTAACATTTCATAGATTTCATATTATAAAAATTTTATGTTAAGGTGACCAACTTTAAAGTGACTGAAGTTAACTTTAATGAACCTTCAAGATTAAGGTGAAAGCTGAAAAGGGATATTTTTTAAAGAAGAAAACGTTTTTTTAAAAATTACATCAGGTTGTTTTAATAAAACAAATATTATATTCATTTCACATATAATCAAAATTATATTTTACATGAGTAAGATATACAATATTTTAAGTTTTGATTGTGCTTTCTTCAAGCCCATATTTGTTTCATTAAAGTGAATACTTTCTCCTCACAGGTATTTGTTCTTGGGAGATATAAGCAGATAGCCACTATCAATTTTAATTTGTAATTGACACAGTTGATGTTTTCCCATTTTTTCTCTTTTTTAACTGAAAGGTATAAATCTGAAGAAATAGATATGTAAGAAAATACCTGCTAAAACTGAAATTTTTAATGTAAACTTATAAATATATAGCCTAAAAGTGCAATTTATTATACACACTGCATCCATCCACAAATCTGCCGTACTCTGCCACGATAATATGGCCAGCCAAAACCCCTTGCAGACTATAAATAGGACAGATACCTGCCTGCTGTATAGCATACCTGCAACTGTTATGATGGGTAAACATGGTGACCTGAGCAAGTTCAATCATGGGCAGATAGTTGATGCAAGAAAGATGGGACTTTATATCCGTAACTTAAGAATGTCTGAAATTTCCATGTTAGATTGTTTCACATATACCAGGACTACATCAAAACTATCAAAACCTACAACTGCCAAGAAAAATATGGCCTTAACTGGGCTGTTGATGTTTGAGGTGAGTGCTGCCTCTCCTGTTGTGCAACATCAGAATGGAGGCCCACAGTGCAGATGATATATGTCAGCATTTAACAACAGAGCAGCTACGAGGGTTTGTGCAAAGACCATTCAACATACAATGGTATGACTGGGCTATGGCAACTGATGCCCACATTTGAGTACCCTTGTTAACAGCATTTCACTAGGTTGTGAGTCTGGAGTGGATGAAGGAACATTCCCAATGGAACATGCAAGACGAAATGAGTAGCTTAATCTGATGAATCAAGGTTCCACCTACACTGAATGGAGGTTGCATGTGTAACATAAACCACATGAGGCCATTGACCCCAACTGTCAAGTCAGGGGTTACAGGCCAATGGAGGTGGTGTAATGTTCTAGGGCATTTTACATAGGCCACCTTGGGGCCCCTTCTACCTATTGAGACCACCATCACTGCACAAGGCTATTTGACGTACTTGCCAGTCACCTACACCTGTTCATGGCTATCCATTTCCCACAGCAGGATACTTTCTTTCAACAAGACAGAGCCCCATCTCATTGCTCTCATTTGACAAAGCACTTGTTGGAGGAGATTCCAGTGAGTTCACAACCCTCAAATGGCCCTCTTGCTCTCTGGATTTGAACCCTATTGAGTATCTGTGGGATGATGCAGAACAATGCATTTGAGTGCAAAACTCACCATTGGCAACTCTCAGTGTTTTATGGACAGCTGTCTTGGAATCATGGCAGCAATACCAGCCAAACATTTCCAACACCTGGTAGAATCCATACTATGATGCATTGCTGCTGTTGTGAGGATGAAAAGTGGACCCACATGTTATCAGGTGGGTGTGTATAATAAAGTGTAGTATGCAATGGTGTACAAAATTAATTAAAGAAAGGCCCTTTTCAAGCCCATCGGTGTTCCCTACTGACCAAGGGCAGGTAGGGAGTTTTACAGAGATAAATCTCAGCTGGGACTCGAACCTGGCTTCAATTGTGTGATTCATAGGTGTATAAAATTTCAAGTTGAGATGTTAATATTAAACATAAATATCATAAGTGTCATATATTAACCCTCAGAACAATCAAATAACATCTGTCAAAACATTAAAGTTAGATATGTTAAGTATAATGCTTAAGAGAAACCAGTTCCATTGAATGACTGAATACTGACCACCGACACATCATATGCTGTACTCATATTGTAGCACATGTTTGCAATGTATTATCATGTAGTGCAATATTTTGTTAGTTACAAAATTACATTTCACAGAGTTGCCATTTTTGCAAAGCATTTTGAATAATTAAAAAATAAAATGAATGATAAATTTAGAAAATCTGGATAAAAGTCAGGTCATTTAACAAAGTGTAATGAGTGCTAAAAATGTGGGAAATATCACTCCAAATTTGGGATGGTTGGTCAACCTACTATACAGGGCATTAGGTAGTATAATAAAAATACATAAATTAGTTTGTTCTTTTTAAGTAGAATTATAATTTTTTATAAATATGCACTTCTGTATCAAAAATTCAACTTTTTTGTGTATTAATTGGCCATAATGTCGCTTTTAGGAAGTTTCTACACTTCAATTGTATGGGTTGGGTTGTTTTACCTCTGAGCAGCACTTTTTTACACACAATGGGTTAAATGGTTAGGTCGCAAGGACCTCGAAGGCTAAGAGAAGGTTGTGGGAGGGGACCCATTGGACAGTTATTGGCAGACAAATGGTAGCCTCCCCTCAAGGCCATCTCAGTGCTTTAAGGTATTCTTTGACATGCACAGGTTATGGCTTTCCCACCATGAGGCCACGGGTTAATGTCTCATCCAGTGAATGGAAACCTTTCCAAGCCCATCGGTGTTCCCTACTGACCAATTATACAGAAAAATCTTAAGTTTGGAAAAATGGCAGGGCAGGGTGGGGAGTTTTATAGAGATAAATCTCAAACCTGGCTTCAATTGTATGATTCATAAGTGTTTAAAATTGCAAGTTAAGATGTTAATATTAAGCATAAATGTCATAAACGTCATATAATAACCCTCAGAACAAGCCTAAGATACTGGAAAATAGGATGGAGCCCAAAAAGCCAAAATTTTAAGGGTGCCTGTTCATATTTTATGCAATAAAACATTTATGCATTTTGATGTTAGTTTTTTTTTCATTGTAATTTCATTTGTTAAATCATATTCAAAGTTATAATCATAAACCCCCTCGGTGTGAGCGCCTGTCCGTGGTGAGGGGGACCACCCTGTGAAGGTTCCGCTGGCTCGGTTACCTTCGCAGGGTCCTAAACGCTCGCCCGCGTGTTTGCCGTGCACGGAGACCCGTGTCCCGGGAAAGGAGGATCCTGGTAGTTGCTCGGGGGTCCTCGTCTTCTCTCCTCAGCTCATGACTGGCGTGGTCCCCATTGGCCGTCTTGCCATTGGGGAGCCTGTCTGTCGCGGGGCTGGGCAGCGGATTCCGGGGCCTCTGCTATACACTGCTTTGGCCTCTGCTTCCGGTAAACGGGAGCTCCTGGGGTGGCCCCCCCAGGAGCAATCGGCTGGTGGGCAGGTCCTGCTAGGGTCAACCGTGCAGAGCAGTGAGTAACCTTGCCCACGGTCCGGGTACAGGTTTACAAGTTTCCTCACAGATTATTTTCCTTTTGTAGTTATCCTTTCTTTGTGAGGCCAGTTTGACCATTCACAATTTTTCTTATTTTACGCTTTGTTTGATTTGTGTAGAATGTTTTGTTCTGCACATTTCTCTTTTTATTTTCCTTATATTTATTTGTGAGGGCTTGGCTCACTGTCTGTGTGGGTATAGTGCCTGCGTAGCCCTGGCGCCCGACTGGGCGTCCCCTTATTGGGCTCCGTGGAGGGTGGGGACAGCGGGCACTGAACCACACTAAACCAAACATGAGAGTGAATGATGAAAATGCGATCACCGCCAACAAGAGGGCTCGACATGAACCCCCGTCTTCTTCATCTACGTTATCTCTGCCGTCGTCTTCTGTGTCTGTGTCTTCGTTCCCAAAGTTCCTGATCATCCACTCCATGGGTGATCAGGTGCTTGGGGACATGTCCCCTTTTTTTGTGAACAAAGGTTTGAAAGGTCTTGCGGGAGAACCGAAATCCGTAAAGCGCTTACGATCTGGCGACTTACAAGTTGAGACCGCTTGTTCCAAACACTCGGAACTACTCCTGAAAGTCAAGGAAATTGGTGGGGTGGCTGTCGAAGTCACTCCCCATAAAACTTTGAATTCCTCTCGGGGTGTGATCACCGAGTGGGGCCTCCTCAAAGTCACTGAGGAGGAGATCCTCTCGGAGCTCACACCTCAAGGAGTAACAGCGGTCCACCAGGTTTCGACATGCCGTGATGGGAAATTGACACCCACCCAGGTGTTGATTGTGACATTTAACACGCCACGCCTGCCTTCTTCCATCAAGGCAGGTTATTTACATTGTGAGGTACGGCCGTATATACCGAACCCTCTGCGCTGTTTTCAGTGTCAGATATACGGTCATGCCCGCACAGCATGCAGGGGCAAGCCCACCTGTGCTCGCTGTGGCAGTAAGGATCGTCCTGTGCCACCTGTGCTCGCTGTGGCAGTAAGGATCGTCTCGATCCTGACTGCACAGCAGAAAAGGCATGCTGTGTGAACTGTAGTGGCGAACATCCGGCATACTCCCACGACTGTCTGAAGTGGAAAGAGGAAAAGGAGGTACAACGCCTCAAAGTCATAAATAACATCTCTTATGCTGAGGCGAGAAAGCTTGCTGCACCGCCTGCTCCGCCTGGCAAGGTTTCCTATGCCAGTGCAGTCATTGGAAAGCCCATCGTTCCAATGACTTCGGTTGCGGTGCAGACTGACATCAGTGTACCACCTACTGAGTCTTTCTCGCCAGCTGCGAAGTACCTCCTCACGCAGGCGAGACCGAGGGTGGTGTCAACTTTGACATCAACCCCAGTTTCCATTCCTGCAGCTCAGCCTTCCACCTCCACCGGAAGGCTTCCTCCCTCCCGTCCTCAGACAGCAAGACCTTCCAAACCGAAGGGGCCCCCACCGGGGCCAAAAAAGAAAATAACAGCACCACAAAGGGCAGTCACTGATCCATGCCCCTCGGACGATTCCGAGGACATGGATACCGACCGCCCCCTATTCACTAAACCGTCCTCTGTGGCGGTTAAGTTGAATAGGAATTCGTCGTCCGCCCACTCTTCTAAGTCCTGAGATGGCCACACTCCTACAATGGAATTGTCGTGGATTCCAGAGGAATCTTGACGACATCAAGGTCCTCCTTCAGGCACACCAGCCCATCTGTGTGTGCCTGCAGGAGACATACTTGCAGCCAGTCACAGATCCCACGATCCGGCACTTTTCACTGGTTCGCCGGGACCGGGATGGAGATGGCCCAGCTCGCGGGGGTGTCGCCATCCTCGTGAGCAACCACTCTCCATTCCAGGTCGTACCCCTCACCACCAACTTGGAGGCAGTAGCCGTCCGTCTCTTCGTGGGGTTCTCGCTGACTGTCTGCTCTGTATATCTTCCACCTGGGAGCATCGTCTTCCAGGAAGACCTTGATGATCTCGTCTCGCAGCTGCCATCCCCCTTCCTCATTATGGGGGACCTCAACGGACACAGTCCACTTTGGGGCAGTGCTGACACCAACGGGAGGGGCGGGGTCCTGGAGCAGTGGCTCCTGGATCCTTCTCTCTCCCTGTTGAACACCGGTGTCAGTACTTACTTTCACTCCCCAACCCGCTCTTTCACTGCCATTGACCTCACCATCTGCTCCTCCTCGATCCTTCCACTCTTTACATGGGAGGTCGAGGACAACCTTTATGGAAGTGATCACCTCCCCGTGGTGTGCACCATCTCTCGTGGGGGGCCTTGCAGCCCTTCACGTGTCTCACGGTGGAGGCTGGATCGGGCTGACTGGGGTGGTTTCGAG
Source organism: Ryuthela nishihirai (assembly GCA_038380435.1). NCBI lineage: Eukaryota > Metazoa > Arthropoda > Arachnida > Araneae > Heptathelidae > Ryuthela > Ryuthela nishihirai. The sequence goes on from JAWZYU010000001.1 coordinate 66,230,584, forward strand.
CTGCTCTCTGAGCTCGATGACCACTCTGTCAGCCAGGAGCCAATCAATGTGGCAGTAGCGGAGATAACGGACTGTATCGTAGATGCAGCTGCATCAACAATTCCTCAAACTTCTACATGGTTTCCTCGCTTTCCGAAACCGTGGTGGAATCCAGATTGCACCGCAGCTCGTAAGGCTCAGAACAAGGCTTGGGGGGTGTTTCGGAGATATCCGACGACCCCCAACCTCGAAAATTTCAAACGCGCCAGGGCGAAAGCTCGTTTCGTCCGACGCCAGAGCCAGAAGGAATTTTGGATCAAGTATACATCTTCTATCACCCGCACGACTACTTCTAAGGTCGTGTGGGATAAAGTCCGGAAGATGAGTGGGAACTACACGTCCCACTCGTTATTGATCCTGGAGCACAATGGACAGGCAATTGCTGATCCCAAAGCAATTGCCGACACTCTGGGGGAGTCTTTCTCTTCCATCTCTTCGTCTTCCTCTTACTCCCCCGAGTTTCTGGCCCAGAAGGGCAGGGCGGAGCGCTCTCCGCTGTCTTTCCACTCGAATGGCCTGGAGCCTTACAACAGGCCATTCACAGCGGAGGAGCTTCGCCTTGCTCTGCACTCTTCTCGTGCCTCTGCTGTAGGGCCGGACAATGTCCATTATGCCATGCTCCAACATCTTTCACCTTCGAGTAAGGATCGGCTGCTCCATCTCTTCAATCGCATTTTTGTCGAGGAGCAGTTTCCGGACTCCTGGCGGGAGGCCATCGTCTTGGCCTTCCCCAAGCCAGGCAAAGATCCCAAGATTCCTTCCAATTATCGTCCCATCGCATTGACGAGCTGCGTGTGCAAGGTGTTGGAAAGAATGGTAAATGCCAGACTCATCTGGTATTTAGAACATCACAACCTTCTTTCCAACACCCAGTGTGGCTTTCGCAGGCAACGGTCAACTCTTGACCATCTGATACGCCTCGAATCGGCTATCAGAAATTCATTTTTAAGAAGAGAGCACCTGGTGTCAATTTTCTTCGACATCGAAAAAGCGTACGACACGGCTTGGAGATTCGGCATTCTTCGTGACCTCCACAGCTTCGGCTTGAGAGGTCACATGCCGATCTTCATATCCAACTTCTTATCGACACGCTCTTTTCGTGTCCGTGTCGGTAACACTCTGTCGCGGCCGTACCCCCAAGAACAGGGGGTGCCACAAGGCTGCGTTCTGAGTGTTACGCTTTTCGCTGTCAAGATTAATTCTATAACTAGACAACTTCCTCCATCAGTAGGCAATGCTCTCTATGTTGATGACTTTAGCATCTTTTGCTCATCGTCCAGCATGAGGGTCATTGAAAGACAACTGCAAATTGCCCTGAACAATCTTTCGGTTTGGGCGACGGCAAACGGGTTTCGGTTCTCCCCACAGAAGACCGCTTGTGTGCACTTTTGCCACAAGCGTAATCTTCATCTGGATCCTGAGCTGCGGCTCGCGGGTAACATCATTCCAGTTGTGGCGGAGACCAAGTTTCTCGGTCTCATATTCGATCGGAAATTGACCTTTTTACCACACATACGTCATCTCAGGTCCAAGTGCACGCGGGCATTGAACATCGTGAAGGTCCTCTCCTCCCTTTCTTGGGGGGCGGACCGATGTTCTTTGCTCCACCTGTACCGTGCACTTGTCCGATCGAAACTGGACTACGGATCCCAGGTGTACGACTCGGCCCGGGATTCGGTGGTGAAGGTGCTGGACTCCCTCCATCATCAGGCTCTCCGTGTTTGCATGGGAGCCTTCCACACTTCACCGGTCCAGAGTCTTTACGTTGAGACCGACGAACCTTCTTTATCTCTTCGCCGTCAGCAGTTGTCCCTACAATATGCTTCTAAATTGCAATCCCTGCCTGGCCATCCCACTTGGGACTGCGTTTTCAGTCCGAAGTGGGAAATGCTTTACAATAATCGGCCGACTGCCATTCGTCCTTTTGGTTTGCAAGTCCGAGGCTACCTCAGAGACATCAACACCAGTCTCGATAGCGTTGCACAGTCGACAGCTGAGCCACTTCCACCATGGCTCGCTGTTTCCCCTACCTGCGATTTTTCCCTGTGCAGGATGGGGAAGGCCTTTACACCCGACTGTGTGTACCGGCAACTCTTTGCCAGCCATCGTGCTGAGCACCTGGACTTCTTGCCTGTCTTTACAGATGGCTCGAAGTCCGGCACTTCAGTGGGATCAGCCATGGTCTGCTGTGATGTAATCATTGCAGACCAGATCCCACTGCAGTGTTCCATCTTCACTGCAGAGTTGCACGCTATCAGCCTCGCCTTGGACCACGTGGCGACTAAGCATCATCGTCGGTGTGTGCTTTACACCGACTCGCTTAGCTCGCTACAGGCTTTGATCTCGGTGAGGCATCAGCCTCACCCAGTTCTTACCAAGATCCGCCAGCAACTATATCATCTGGCAGCCACCACCACCATCCATTTCTGTTGGGTGCCCGGTCACGTCGGGATTAGGGGCAATGACTTGGCAGATGCTGCTGCCAAGTCAGCCACGCCCCTGTCCGACTCTCCGTTGCCGGTTCCCTATCTGGATTTCCGGCAGCGTTTTACCATCGAGCTCCGGGCACAGTGGCAGAGATCTTGGTCGGAACAGCTTACGAACAAGCTCTTTGAGATCAAGCCTATCATCAAACCATGGCAGTCTTGTTACCGCAGGAATCGTAAGGAGGAAGTTGTACTTGCTCGGCTCCGCTTAGGTCACTCGTATATTACTCATTCGTTTCTTCTACGGGCGGACGACGTACCTAAGTGCGAGTTTTGTGACACCATTTTAACAATCAAACATATTTTAATTGAATGTCCATGTTTTAACCTAGAACGTCGTTTGTATTTTACTTTTCACAAATTTACGTCCGAGCCACTTACACTCGGACATCTTTTAACTGATCATTGCTTTTTACCTCCAATTTTTGCCTTTTTGAAGTTTACAGGTTATTTTAACAGGTTATGATTTTACGGATTTGTTATTTATTCGTCATCTGACCTAGGTCATTTACACCTGGGTTAGTTTTATCCATTGTATATACTGTATATATATATAAATATTTGTTCTTTTACAGTAATTTTTATCACGGTTTTTTGTTATATATTTTTGTTGGTTTTGTCTTTACTTGTTTTACACTTGTTGTTGTTTTTGTATTGTATTTTATCACCTTTAGATGTTGCTTTTAACATTGGTTGTAGGTTTACACGATTTTTAATATCTTATTTACTACTTGTCTTTGTCTGGCGCATTATGGCCTTAGTTGCCGATGCGCCAATAAACCTAAAACAACCAACCAAATATAATCATAAACAATTATATAAATCTACCAGCAACTCTAATGCTAATTATTTCATTCACACCAGTGTGTCTTATTGTTAGCCCCTCTTACTGGGCTATAGAAATTGCAATTATTTTTGGGAGTAACTTTAACTTTATTATGTAAAACAATGCCCCTGTTAGTTAAAATGGATTAATTATAGTGAGATCAGTTTTTGTACATGCTATAATAAGGCCATTTAAAATTATACTTGCATTTAGTGTTTAAGATTCTTAAAAAAATATTTACTTCAAAATAAAAATGTTTCAGGAAAACAAAAAACATCAAAGAATTTAATGTATGTTTATAAATGTATGTTTCATTCAAACAGTAACTGTTCCTTTACTAGTTATATATATATTTGTATTTTAATTGCAGTTTATGAATTGGAAACTTTCGAATGTTGGAATGAATCCTTCAACTGAACAGTATCTAGTTCTTCACAAATTTGGAGCGGTATGTGTGAAAATATTTTTAAATGCGTTTTAAATGTGGTACATTCTATTATTTATGTTTGAAAGATCACAAACAACAGATTGGAAGCATTTTCTACTCAAATAACTTGAGTACTCACAAGCACATTTTTGAAATAAATTTAACTATCTGTATTGTACATATACTTAAAATGCTACATATATATACTTAGTCAACTTTTCTGTAGGTAGCAAATAATTAATCTGCAAATGATTTCTAAATTTTATCAAATGGGAAGCTTTAAGTCCAAAATGCTGATTTTGGTAATGCAAGATTTGAATGCCATTTCCTTAGTTGTTATTATTAAAATTAAAATGATCCATTTACAATAACTATTTTTTATGCATTTTAAAATCTGTTTCTCTAAGTGTATATACAGTCTTCCATCCAATTAATCTTCATTGTTGCAAACTGAGGCTTGAAAATTCAACTTGTATTGATGAAAACTTAAGATTTTTCTGTATAATATGATGTTACACAAAAACACATCCCTAATTAAAATGTAGAGTTGACTCCACTTATAATGAAACTAGTTTATAATGAACCTCCAATTATAATACTCAAATGCTTCTTCCTTGCTGATGTGGATTGCAAGATCGTATGTTTGGTAGCGTGACAGATGATACCACCTATGTGAAAGAGCAACTATGGAAACTAATTATGCATATAATTACTCCATAGATTATATGGGAATAACATATATTTCTTTTCCTATACAGTGTACATAGTTTGTGAGAAACAATTTGCCACAGGTAGAGGAAACAAACAGTGAAAAATTAAACACTGTGCTATTTATATTACATTAAAAATATTTTGTGTCCACTCATGTCAGACCATGTAGACCATTCTAGACATTCTTGATATAGAGCAGATAGGAGTTTTTTTTTTTAAAAAAGGGTATAGATAACATTAAATTTCTCAGAAAACTGCATTACCTCTGGATTGTTCAAGAAACTTTTTTTTTTCTCCCACACATTTTTCTACAAGAGAGGTTTTTTTTACCACACTTTCTCTATAGGAGAGAATTTTTTACCATATTCTCTACAGGAGAGGTTCACAGAGCATCAGAGAGATGTCAGCCAAAACGTGGTAACAACAGCCACTGCCAAGCTGGCAATACAACACACAGCTTCCATAGACTGGAAGCATGCGCATCCACTTACTATGGAACCATTATCTACAAGGCTGAAATAATGACCTAGCCTGTCCCCACCTGCAACCAAGATACTGGAATCATCCCTCACGACATGAGGAAAGAAGTTCTTAACAGCCTTAATGTCACCACATAGTGTCACTTCACTGAAGACAAAGTGCTGTCCTTGCTCCAAAGAGCTTCTGAGTTTGCTCCTAAAATCTTTTAATATGAAAATAGTTTGAAGGATAAACTTAAAAAAATTTTTGCTCAATGACAGAGAACTTTAAGTTATTTTAATTAAATTCAAATGTTACTTTGAATTGGAAAAATAAAAGTGGTTTTAAACTTGAGCAATCAATCTGTTATTCTCTTTTAAATTTGACAATATTTAGAACTGCAAAACATTTGTGAGGAACAAACAACTTTTGCACATAAGAAAATATTTCTGATTTCATTTTCAAATTTTGTTATTTGAGTGGCATCTGAAATCTCATACATCATAATGTAATAAAGTATGTGTTAATACTTGGCCTAAATATGTGTTATACTAAGTTCTTATTACAGTTAAGTTATTTTTAGTTTATCATTCATCTTATATTTTTAGCAAAATAATTTTGGTCTGCAAATGTTGCTAAATATGGATAGTATTGGCAAGGTTTTTTACTGATTAAATATCTTATAAGCATCATTGTTTAATTTTGAATATGTGTTATCAAATACTAATGAAATGGTATCTCAAATAGCCATTTGCTAGTGAAAACTAGCAAAATACTGTCAATGTAAATCACCATAGAGAAGAACTGTGAGAAATGTAAAAGTTCAGTGGAATAGGAGCATAAATGTTTCTGTTAGGCTAGTTTGGAAACCTAGATTCCTTTCCACTCCAATTAAATGCTTAAATATTCATTCACTGTAAGCCATAGCAAAATATTGGTGTTTTTTAGGGTTTCTCAAATTCATGTTTCATTAATGTAGTAGTGACAGTTAAATTATAAAGATATTCTCACTGTAATTTTGATACATTTGTTATTTCCAGGTGGTGCAATTTGATACATTAAATTAAGAATATATAGTTTCACTTTAATGTTTATGCTTTCAAGATTCCTTGATAAATACAGTAGATGTCTGCTTATCAATTAATTGGTCCCATAATATCACATCATTAAGAGAATTGTTATTGTGGAAATTTAATATTTCCATAGGAATTAACTAAAATAAGTTTAACTCGTTCGAAGATGCATTATTATATGCATTTAATATTATTAAATTAATATTAATATATATATATAATGCACATTTAATAACATTAATATACATTAAATTTAACACATATATAAAACCAAAATAAACGTTTGCATGTGCAGTTTAATACAAAATAACTAAGGTTATTATCTGTTGAAACTTAAAAGTTAAATTAACATTTTTTGCAACTACCAGAAGAGCATTTTTCTCACAATACTTTTGGGCTACTGTGGTGATTAGGACAGGTTTTGATTGACCATAAAACAAAGAAGTTTAAAGTAAATCCCTCACACTGCTGGAGCTGTTCATAGAGATACTAATCCTTTATGTACACATGCTTAAATTTTAAACAGTGATTTTGAACTGTGGTAAAAGAGCTTCCAGAATCTTCTTAAACTTTCCTGAACCTCATTACTTCAAGCACATCAATGTTATTTCAAGAGATGGTGTTAAATAGTTAGCTTTGTTAAAACGAAATTCTATTGTGTGAAACATTAAGCAGGTGTCTGTTGTACAATGAAAACTATATTTATTCTGTTTAAAATTTTTTATGGCCAAAATGCAATTGATTTTCTCACATTTTTCATTCTAAAGCCATATTTTAATTAGCTGCATTGTGAGGATTTCACTATATCTCATTATTTCATTTCCAAAAATATAATATTTGCTTTGCTCTTTAATTCTTATAGTTAGTTAACACTTAATCAGATGAGTTAAGTGAATATGATTTTTTTTTACACTTGTACATGTTAACTAATGGATGGATCTTTGATGTTACAAAAATTCAGTACCAAAAACATGAAATTTTCAAAAATTTGAAGGCTACAAATATAATGCTAATAAATGCAATAATAATAGCAAACTGCAGTTAACATCAATAAAAATTTAGTGTGATGATTTTAATGTCTTTTTTTTTTAACTTTAAGAAATTTCCATATTTTTATTGTAAGAACAGAGTAGTGGCACAGCCAAGATTTTTGGAAAGGAAAATAGTATTGAAGATTTTTTTTTAATTTGCATTAAAACTAAAACTAATGATTTCTTTGAAACTGCCTTGGGTAAATTTTATTTTAATCTCTCCATCCCATGGCCGAGTGGTTAGCGCGCTTGGCTACTGATCTAAGGGACCTGGGTTTGAGCCCCGGGTAAGGCATGGCTGTTTGTGTCGTTTTTCTGCTGAGGTCCTGCCATTATCTCAGACCTTCTACTATGGCATATAAACTGACAGGCTCGTGTCAGACCTCTGTGGCAAGCAGTTGCTTGAGGGGGTATTTATTTTTTATTTATTTTTTCCATGGCTATACCATTTGTACAGAAGCATTACATATAATAATGCATGAATCTATATGATTGAATAAAATGTACCTAATTTATTTTAAAATATTTACATTATTTTGATACCACATTATATTTGCACACTAACATATGGTTCCTTCAGAAAAACAGAGGAAACTAAGTAAGTATACTATGCAAATAATTGTTCAATATACTGAAATCTAGTCAAGTTTTCAGTCATATTTTACACATGCAAAGTGTTTAATTATTTTTATGTGTATAATAGTATCCAACATCTATGATTCACAAGCTATCTTAGCCAACTTATTTCTTAATAGTTATAAATTAAGTTTAATCAGAAATTAGACATCACAAAGTTCACATAATTAATGATACTTAACTTCCAAAAATTAAAAATTCTTGGTAAAAATTTATTTTGGAAATGTACAGATTTTCTAACATTTTGTCTAATAGAATCTTTTCCCCATAACTTCAAATATTTTTAGATAGCAGAGAGTATTTCAGTCTTTGTACATATTATGTATTTATAATTTATGTGCATATTATGTATTTATGTTTAGTTAGATTTTTCTTTTGTTCAAATATTCTATATTTTCTATATATCAAATATCTATATTTTCACATGTATAGTTTGCTCAACAGATATGCTAGACTAGGCCAGGGGTCTCAACTCAAACCATACAGGGATCAAATCAGTTATTTCGCAATGTATGAGGGGGTCACATTTTATTGTTAGCAATAATAAGTTAACATAATAACTTAAATTTTTGTTTTAGTATTTAAATGTTACATAATTTTAATGCCAAAACATAAACCTAAATTTAATTTGTAGTGGCTTATCTTTAGCCATATTCTTCATACTTGTTTGATATCATTGCAATTGAGCCGAGCTAGTAAGCCACAGTTTGCTGCCCTGATTATGTTAGAATGTATTGCTTTTGGGCCACACCAAATGACTTCACTGGTCACATGTTTGAGAATGAACTGAACTAGGCATTGCTGGATGGAAGTAGGAGGAATGCAAATGAATGTGGAAAGAGTACCACAATACAGTAGGTTTATTTGCAAAAAAAAAACAAATAAATCTTAGTGTATTATTACTTGCAAACTTCTCAAATAACCAAAGTCTACTGACATTAATCCAGGCTGTGTCATTTTGTTCTCCAAGTACACAGAACTGTGAAAATTCTAATTGGAATAAAAAAAAATCATATTATTAGTTTTAAAAATACCCAGGTTTTGTCAACATTTAGATAAATCTATATCCATTGATATGTTTATTAGGCACTGATGAGTTTTTTTTTTCAACAAGTTCCCCTTTGTCAGCAAAAATTGGTGAACTTTTTCCTTATGGTAGTGAAAAGATATTAACCTTTTAGCAGCAATTGGACAGCATCTATCACTTTGCATTTTCATGCTTCTATAGCAACATGGATTTAGAAATGAGTTTAAAGATGGTTTTATTATACTCTGCTGGAAGATGCTAATTCTTCATGATGGCTGCTGAGTATTGATGTCATGTTCAAGTTGTAGACAGAGTTCTGACTGAAGCCTCATGCCCACAGATAGCAAAAACTGGATTGTGAAAAATATCTCCTAGAGGTTTAACAACTGGGTAGGCACCTTGACTTTTCCTATCCCATGCTGTAAAGTATGATCAAATACATTATTACATTAGATATAATTCTAGAAAACATGTGACTGACAGAAGCTTAACTGCTTCTGAAATGATGCATCCATAAAAATCTCATTCTTTTTTAGTATTATGTGTAATTTTTAACTTTAGTTTATTCAACTAATAATATAGATAAAATATTGAAGGATTTTTCCACATTTCATAGTTAAAAAAAAGTGTAAAAAATAAAGCGAGAAATGAAATTTGTAAAATCTCTAGTTTGAATTATTGGTAGTCTACTGTGTATCTATAAATAATATAATAAATTCCAGTAAGGTTCTATTTGACATTTTCAGCCTACTTCACTGTTTGTTAACCATTTTTCCTCAATCACTCAAAGCCAAAACTGTGGTTAGTGTAGGGGATCAAATAAAATAAAACAATATAATCAACATTAAAAGAGGTCTGATGATTATGAGCGTTTTAAAAATAATTCTTTTGTAGGGTGAGAATTTTGAAAAGGATGGTGTTGGAACACAACACAAGTGATTAAAAAACGCCATTTAAAAATATTTAAAAAAAAGTGTTTTGGATGAAGATAAAGGAACATGAGAAAGCTTTTGCAGCTGGCAAAGAATGAGATGCAATACAGAGATAATAGAAAATGGATATTTTTTCAAAAGAATATAGAGTTATCTTGAATGTATAAAAGTTATTATATGGTGTATGTTGCAGAAACAGTAGATCTATCTGCTATGTGAAAGAACAGAAATAAGAGACATGGGAGTTAGTTCTTGTGAAAATAAATATCAAAATTATTATCACCTCTTCTAACATGTGACTAATATCTGTGATACTAAGAAAAGTTTTTAAAATAGCATAAAAATTTTACTTTAAGGGTTGTACAACTTACGATATCAAATTAAAAAAAACACGAATTAAATTAAAAGCATTATAAAAAGTGTTTCTGGTGTGAAGATAAATTTTTCCATTGATTTAAAAATTGTTCTTCCATTAATGGGAAATTGCTTGTAAGTTATTAAAATTGAATCAATAATTTAGTTAGATTAGCATTCATCTCACTTTAAGGCAAAAACAGCATTTATATGAAAATAGTGATAGCATTTTTTACCTTAAAATGAGAGGAAAATGACTTTAAATTAGTTACCAAATGTTAATAAACATGTATTATAATAGTACTAAAAATTTTAATGTATATAGCAACAAAAATAAGAAATATATAACATAACCAGCAATAATGATCTTAATAACTTTAAAAAAACCTTTTAACATCAATTTTTTAACGAGAAATATCTTTATTACTCCAAGGACATTTACATTTTTGTGTTTATTCAAATTTAGTATACAATTTGGGTTCTTAAAATCCAATAATATGAAAATGAAATTTTAGAATGTCAATTAGTTTGTAGAACAGGGGTTAAAAAAATCACTTAGTTTAATTACTTTAGCCAATACACAACAGTAACTTATGAGACGTCCGAAAATTTTTATGAAGCAACTACCACACTCATAGTTCAGTGAAATATATCAATTGAAGAGCATGTTAGATTCATTTATATATCATATATATTAATACATATATATATATCTGTCATAAGTCAGCATTTTAGAATCAGTCATAATGAATTCTAGAAGAAAACTGATGAGACTATCAGAGAAACTATTAAATGGCATAAAAATTGCCATGTGCACTGCTCAGAAGTGTCTAAGGATATTGCACGTGTGCACAAAAATGCAACTAAAAGAAAACGATAATATTTATACAAGATTCTCGTTGTGCTGTGAAGAGCAGACAGTAATTGAGCAACATGGTGGGCAGATTTAGATTTTTGATCAACGTATTGAACAACAGTCTTGCAACAATGTTGCACATGTTGCAAGAAGGGGAACATAAAGTTGGCAAAATGAGACAATGGAATTTCTCACCTGATCATGAGATACATTCCTCAATGGGTTGTGCATTTTCTACGATATCTAACTGCTCATCTCCTTGTTATTCTTTCAATGAGCCTATCTAGCTCAGCATGGAGAAAGGATTTTAGGTTCTTTGAAGGGCTGCAACCAACTAAGAGAACATGTTGTACAACAAAAATATTGTATTATATCCTACATGTTCCTTAGAGTTCAGACCTGATGGATTGTCACAATAGTGTGTGAAAAATTCAACATAAATTGGAACCTGAGACCAGTTGCCCTTCAAAGAAGCATACTATATGATGAATGGTTTGGTCCCTAAGGCTGGACTATTCAAATTTATGTGGATGACTACATGTACTTTTATGAACTGTAATATATACCTCCCCACACCATAACAGAATCTCTACCATAAGGATTCACCTGTTGGACATGACAGAAATTGGATGGATAGTCAGACACTATTTGTATGCTTGTACACTTACCATTAGGCAGAAAAAAGAAACAGATTTCATTGCTGAATAATACCAGAGCCCAGATGACTTCTCAAGACCAATTTATAACTGAGCTCAATAATTGTATAACTGGAGTTCTGAAATTCTGAGTGGGCAGAGAAAAGAAACCCAACTTTAATATTGGCAGTTTTCAATGACTTATGCTGAAGATGATGTTCATCATCTCCAGCAGATGCCAAATTAACAAAGTATTTATATCTGTACAATGTTGGCATATTTCCAATGTAATACAATCACCCTGCTTAGAGGTCATGCATATCCTGCACAACATTCCTGAACATATCTTAAGTCTCTGTACCTCTTCCACAGTCTATTGATAATGTTTTAGGATGCATTGACAGAATGGAAAACATCCATCTTGATGAATTTTGAAGCATTACCAGTCACATATATCATTTCATGATAAATGTCATCTCACATTGCCAAGTAGTATAAAACATAATTTGCAGACACCACTCACATCATACATTCACACCATTTGTTTCGTGTGGGTGTTTTCTAGATGTTTCTCATATTATTCCAGACATTGCACCATGCTGTATCATACTGTACATGTCTGTACCATCATGAATTGTCGCATATTTCTAGATACTTTCGAGAAGTGTGTTTGTGTTTTTTACTAGCTAAATTTTCCCAAATGTAAACAGGCTTTAAAACATAGATTTTTTGTTTATCAATTCAGTGCCTCAAAGCAGTAACAAACAGTAAATATTTTGCGATTCAGAATTAAAAAAAAAAGGTTAATTTTAACTTTCTGCAAACTTTCAGCTATTAGAATATTATCACTTTTTGCGAAGAATTAAACAACAAAATATTAAAGTTAAGCCTAAAACTATAAAGGAAATTTGCTGTATGTTTAACACCATAAAGATGTTAGTTTGCTAAACTTACCTACCATCGTTCAATGTACAAGGTTTGTTGCAGATGTGTAGTATAACAATTGAATTCAATATTAAATATTTTGACATCATGCAGTAATGGTTTAAAAATCTTCATATTTCACAAATAAAATTGTATTAGAAAAAAATAAAGTACCTGATTGTGTGAAGTGTTTAAAACTACATCTTTATGGCTTCTTAAATTTGTATCATATCCAACTGTGTATTGAAACAATTATCAGTCTGAACAGCATTATGTTCAATATCACACTTGGATTCCATTTTTAAGGACATATTTTGGTGGTGTTCATGTAGCTTAGGTTTTCACAGCTGTTCATTATTGCAACTTTACCTTCTTACTATGCCACTGTATTTATCAAATTAATAAATACAGAAACTTAGTATGAAGATGAAGTTGCATTTATGGTGGTGTGTTTGTACCTACGCCTGAAATTTAATTGTGGCTCTTGCTTTTTCTTTTTAACCTTTCCACTTCTGTCTTGTGGCATCTCCAACATCTCATGCGACCCAAACTGAACTCAGGAGGTAAACCTTGCAGGAATGCATGTTTGCTCTGTTTTTAATGTCTTGCTCATCACATTATGTTATTTAACATATACCACAAGTTATGTGTTATTATGTATTGCCCATAATGCTTATTAAGTTTATGCATGGCACAGCTTGATCATTGTTCAAAATGTGCATGTATTATGAAAAGTGTTTGATAGCATTTTCAAATTATGTATGTGTAGTAATATTTCCCCCTAGTGAATTCATAATGAATTTAGATAATGAGATGATTACATTGTGAGTTTATGAAGTTAATATTTTATTATCCTTGTTTTAAATTAGAAGTTTGATTCCACCAAATGCATGTTTTATTTTTGTATATTCATTAATCATTTATTAGAGTGAAAATAACGAATCTAGCTATTTAAATACCTAAAGCTAGAGTGAAATATTTATCTATCCTTCACTAAGATTATTTGCACTAAGCATGTATATTTAGTGAATGTGGAGAATCAAAGAATATGCATATTTATATTACATTGAATGTGCATAGTAACCCAAGAAAAAGAACTGGTAGGTGTAAATTGTTAGAATTGCTGAGAATCAGTGACTGTGCATTTTTCCCTTGTAACTAGGATATATACTTGATGCTATAATTATATATTTATGTGAAATGTTTCTTTTGTGGCTTTATCCTTTCCTGATACAATTTTCCATTCCTTTTCATCTGTTGTTTACTTTTTAACAATGAATCCCTTGGATTGCATGGGGGGGAGGGGGAAGCTTTCAAACCTTTTGGTTATTATTAAAGTTTGTTCATGTTTTCGCAATCATAAAGTGAATCAGATAGATAAATCTCGGCTTTTTAACAATTGTAAGTATTCTGCATTTTTAGAGCTATTTTAGTAAAGACAATTCTAACTTTTATCAGTTATTCATCTTCTGGTTCATCTAAGCCTTTTCATGATTAGTTTGTCATAAAAACAATGCTTATTTGCAGAATATATGAGAGTTTAAAAAATTAAGAAGAAATTTGTGCAGATTTCATAGTTTAAACTTGTTTCAAACTATAGACTTAGGGGAATGAGTAATATGTCAAATTCGGGAAATATAAATTTATAGTAGTTATGCACATGGCAAGTGAATATGCACATCTTCCACCCTCCTTGTAAAGTTATATATCATTTCCTTTCTTTTGAAATAACTTACAAAACTTAAAATATTATCTGGGCAAGGTTACATTTAGATTTCATTTCACAATTCATTCCACATTCACTCTTTCATGAAATGTTTTCCTGCATCTGTGATGTACAATTCTTGTTCCTATTCCAGAATTTTCCTTAATAGATACTTTTATAGAAATATTACCCAATGGTCAAAGCACAAGATTGAAACATTCCAATATAAATCATGTCTGTAAGCTTTCACACTCTTGAAATGAAAAGGACTACCTGCCAGTTGTGTGGACCAGACTCACAAATTTAAGCATCTGCTAATAGAACATATATTTGGCTGAGATTGATACATGTATCAACTAAGGTTTCAAAATATCATTTTTTTTTATAATTGCGGGGCAGACACCAGCACCATTCAAAAGATTCTTAGATAAGTTGTAATGAAAATCAAGGCTTTATCTATGATAGAGTCGGAGATAAAATTTCAGAAGCCATTCTCTAACTGTTCTTGTGATTTTGCATTTCTTTTCCCTTTAACTTGTTGGGACCCCTTCATAAATACCCAAATGCTTGGCTTTGGGCCCAAAATTTTCCACATAATTCCCCCATGCTACCTTGTATTGAGATAAAAATTTGAGTTTCTAACTATAACAGAACTAGATATACAGCTTAAGACATAAGAAATTTGTTTCCAGCCTCAACAACACAAACACATAATATGTGGCCTACTTGCTTCATTTGCATAGAGTGCATATACCTACGCATGATTTCCAAACAGTCGTTAAAGTTGACATAAAAATAAGAAAAATATTTATCGGAAATTTTATTCCAGATACTGTATGTGGATATGGGCTCTCTTATGTACAGAGATTTATTTTAGAGTAGCCCATGGCTGCTTGAGGATGATGATGATGAGTATGCACTGAATGCTTTGCAACAAACTTTAAGAAACACAGTGCTATTTTTCATATTAGCAAAACTTGTCCTTCAGTGACAAAACCTGTTGCAATATTTACTGAGGCATATTCTGCTTTCAAAACTGTTAATGCATTTCTTTACACACATGTTTTTGGACATTGAGAAAGAAAATATTATAGGAAAAATCGCTCCTGCAATTATAACATCTGTTAAGAAGCAGTTATTGTGAAAAGTAGTAATTTGTTTTTCTGGTTTTTATTTATATAGAAAGTATCATTCTTTAAAAAAATAAATTTTTATTGGTCTTTTTTTTTCACTTGTTTTACATTTTTATGCTTTCACAATTTTTCTGATATGTTATATTTTTTCTTTTTTCTAAAATACAATATATATAAATATATATACAATATATAAATATATATATTATATATAAATATAATGTTATAAAATAAATATATAATTTCTAAAATTTCTTCTACTATACATTATATTTTTCTGATACATCAGTATTTCTTTTGTTTCACTTTTTACCACATCTGTTATTTATCCACATCTATCTTCTTTTTTTTTTCCTGATCCTGTGAATAATAATATGAAGTTTTGCTGTTCTATATTTTTTTTGCAATTTTAGACTTTTCTCAATCGAAGTTCAAAAAATGCAGTTTGGAAATCATTGCAAAATCGATAAAAAGTGCTTAAAAAGTTAATCACATAGTTCTTTCATATTATATATATTATCCCTAATTACTTGGAGATTATGCTTGTTTACTGGGCGATGCATGCTTTTATGCTATCAATTTACATACTTTGTTATTTTGGTTATTATGCTTATTTGTACTTGAATATTCTCTAATTTTGAACATTCTCTATCATAATCTGTGATTATGCACAATCAGTAGTGGGTTATGCATATTCTCTGATTTTTGATATTCAGTATAACATATGCATTCATCCAAGTATCAGTCCAGTTAAGAACTGTACTTTGCACTAGGCATAACAGTAAAAAGGTACAGTATATCAAAATTGAATTAGTATAAAATGAGCTCTGAGCAGCAAATGCTAACAAATGGAAACATTCAGCACATTGTAAAGTAATATTTTGTTGATTATTTTTAATTTATTTTATTAAATAACCTAAATATATATATATTTTAAAGTTTGAAGTGGTACACAATGAAGTACAACGTTTTTTTTAAAATTATATAATGTTATTAAAAATTCCCAAGATATTCAAGTATTTACTTCAAATATATTTCTTGTGGTGTATCCACTTTCAAGCCATTGCATGGCCAAATGGTTAGCATGCTTGTCTACTGATCAAAAAGCCTGAGTTTGAGCCCTGGGTAAGATATCAATGTTTGTGTTCACTTTCTGCTGAGATTTCATAATCACAGACCTTCTACTATGGCATATAAACTAACAGATTCCTGTCAGACCTCTGTAGCAAGCAGTTTTTTATTATCCACTTTCTCAATAAACGTTTTATAGTTTTATTATTAATTTTTTGAACTAACCTTACTGTAGGAAAGTTTGAAATTTTAACTAATTATAATGTTTAGTATAAATTAATGTTATTTCTTGAAACTTTCTGGTAACAACAAATACTAATGAATTTCTCATTTTCAAAAAAAAAATATTTAAAAATTAACATGCTAAACACCCTGCAAATATTAAATATTGCTGCAGCCATGGGTGTCCAGCATGGGTAGAAATTAGTAGCAGTCTAGGTATTTTAACCCATTGGGTAAAGACACAAAGTAGACCCTTTCCTATTATAAAAATATTGATAAATACTTTAAACTTTTATGTACAAAATGATTGCTATAAAAGTACCTTTAAGACACTGGCACCCTATGTAGCTGCCCAGTTCACTGTATCTCTAGCCAATCCTGGGTAAAATGGCCATTTTCATTATTTTTAGGAGGAAACACCATCTTAATAGATATATTTTTATAATACCTAGGAGAATGGAGGGTTGATATTCCCTCCCCTACTCCCATGTGCTTGTACTCATATAGGTGTTTCAGCTATTTTTCGTATGCTTTTATTTTGAGCACGTGTCCTTTTTAACTTGCAAGAGGGGCAGGTATAAATTTTTGGGAGGGGGGTTAAGATGTTTCAGGGGCAGTCAGATGTCCCCCTTTGGACATACTTGAAGACACTTATGGTTTAGAACTTGGTAGTTAATAGAAATTTTAAGAATAACTTTTATGTGGTAGAAAAACTTTGCTGTTGGATATTATTTATCATTTTTTCTTATAATTAGGGCAAATAATCATCTCTTTTTGGAAGCAAAAATTAATTTCTTTGAGAATAGATATTCTCAATATTTGCAACACAGAAACTTAAATATTTCTATTTTGTTAGTGAAATACGATGGCAGAATTTTCAGAATCCTAGGTTAAATCTACAAAATTTTCTGGGAAAATTTTTAAGCTGTCAAAAGTGTTTGCTGCTCAAGCAGGACTTGAACCACTGAATACAGATCAGTGCTCTAAGTACTGAACAGCGAGGTCAGCTTAGTTGGTAGCTCAGCAAGCTTGTAATCTGTAGTTCCCAGGTTGAAGCCCCACCTGGCCAGCATTGAAATTTATCTCTGCTATGGCAAGCAGGTGCTTGAGAGATATTTATTTACCTATTTCAAACTCGCACCTTGCCCTCAGTCAGAAAGAAGACACTGATGGACTTGGAAAGGCCACCATCCATGGGCTGTGACATAAAGCCATGGCTTTGTGTACAGGATGTACAGCATGTTAAAGAACACACTGGATGGCTTGATGAGAGGCTTCCATCTGTCTCCTAACACCTGCTCAGTGGGTCCCCTTCCCTAACCTTCTCTGAGCCCTTGGGATCCCTGGAACATGGCCATTTAGCCCATTGTGTGCAAAAAAAAAGAGGTAAAACAACCCAACCTAACTAAGTACTGAACTACTATTCTAATTGGGATAGATTTCAGAAGCTGTATGCAAACAGTGGTTCGGTAGTTTGAGCTGCATCTGAACAACAATAATTGTCATTTAAAAATACCTTTATTCACCAAGAAAAATAATTATAAATATTAACATTCAAATTTTGGACTATAGTTTTAAAATACATAGAAAAATTATTCACCAATATTTGATATTAAAACTAGATATTTGTGTAAAAGTTTATATTCTTTGTTTTTGAAGGGTTTCATGTAATGTGACATACTGTATATAGAGCATAAAGTTTTAAGCCCACTTCACTTTTGATAATTCAGAAAAGCATTTTATAATCCTAATCAGTTGCGGCTATTTTTCTCAATGAAATATATGTTTCCAGAGTGAGCTTAATGGTTCTGTTTATGCAATTAAAATATATTTTATGTTTTGCATCAAATGCCATTCAAGATGTTTCAAGTACTTAAAATTTGTGTGTTGTTTTTTATAATCATTGTCATGTACCATTGTCTATGCATGAATGTAACAAAATTGTGATTAAATTTTTATGATATTTTATTTTAAATCGTTTAACATCAATCTCATTATTTTGTTTACAATTAAGTTTAAAAAGTAACACCACTAATCAGTGAATAAAATTTAGTCCATAAAGTCAAGATCTCAATTAGAATATCAAAAATCAAGAATTACAAGATGATATCAGAATGAGTATGGTTTGATGATACTCTGAACTATTAGCACTCCATACATTATGAAATAATAAAATTAGTCTTTAAAATCTCAAGAAAAATAATTCTGGCTTGCTTATTTTTTGTTATGTATAGTTCATAGTTTACTTAACAATATCAGATGAAGTAGATTCTTTTAGTGACATCAACAACTACTACATATGAGATTATAATTTTTTTATTTCAAATAAAGCTGTTATTTATATCACAGATTTTCGAAGAGAGCATCTTAAACTCATTAAAAACGATTAAAGATATGATAATCAATGATTAAAATTTCACACATGAAAGAATTGGATACAGCATTTGAAATGGGATATTTCATTTCCCTTAAGCTCTTCAAGTTAATTCCATATTCATTATCATATGCTTTAACTATAATAATTTACCACTTTTAAGTTCAGTATCTCTAAGATATTTTTCCTTCATATTCGTAGAACTTACAAAAGAAATTAAAAAGTGTGAAAATTAATTGCGCATATATACTGGATGAAAAAATGTGTCAATTACTTTACCAAGAAAACTGTTAGAATGGCATTTGCAATTCTATAGTTTCATAATTCTCTTCAGTTTTTTTGCAGAGTACATCGTTTTTTACATGATTTACAATTAACACTCTATTACCATTCTCCGCAAGTAGACTTATTCGACAGAATTTTCAAGAATAATAATCTCGTAAAAGATTCGGCAGTCATGTTTAATGCATGGAAACACGTAATTTTTCATTACTACCTCCTTTCTTAGATTTTTTTAAATATTTGCAGGGTGGGTACTATGTAACTGAACACATTTGAATTTGAATAGAAACAAAAAGGTTAAATGGGTCAAGGGGTTTAATTTTATTTTCTGGAAGTACATTTACAGGAAAAACAACACAAAACTTCACTTTAGGTGTCCAATATGTCTGCCATCTTGGTTAATGTAAATTTGGAATCCTTTCAGCATGTTACAGTATGCTTGGGAAGAACATAATTAAACAGAAAACTGTCTCAATTGCTGTTTCTAGTTCCTCAATGTTTTTTCGTTTTTCCATGAAGATGATGTCTTTTATCATGATCATAAGAAAAAAAATCACACAGAGCAAGTCGCATGACCTGAACTGTGTTTTCAAATATTGCATACCACATAATTTCTATTATTTATTAAATAGTCACACTATTGTGAAATATACACACACTATATATACACACACTATTATATTTCTATTATTATATAATAGACACACTATTGTGAAAATAATTAACTTAGGGAGTATCTTCTAAGAATCAAGTTAGGTGAGTTTCTTATAGGTTTTGTTTGCAGATATGCAGTTTCAAATATGTTGTTATTTAGTCCCCACCCTGTACATCACATAGATTTAGCCACATTCAGATTATAAATAGATGTCTTCAGTTTAAGATGTTAGTTAACCAGAGTGCTTTTTTTTCCTTATGCTTTTGTGTCTCTTTTGTATTACAAATTTCAACTAATTTTTTGGATAAGTCAGAATAATTTGCAGTTCTAATTTCTTCCATTTCATTCACTCTTTTCGATTTCTAATCCACATTATTGTAATGAGAGGAAAAGAATATCCTTGACCATAAATCAGTTTGTAGTATTCTGATTCAGAATTTTTATTGGCCCTCCCCCTTATAGTCTTTTAATTAATATGAGTATAAAGCTTGCATTTCAGCATTAGTCACTGCTATTCACTACTCTGACCTCTCTTTAGCATGAAACAGGTAGTCCATCTAAATAACATTCTTTGCAGTTAAGCAGACCCATGTTCTCTGGAACATTTAGTCT
The DNA here is from genome assembly GCA_038380435.1 of Ryuthela nishihirai. Classification (NCBI taxonomy): domain Eukaryota; kingdom Metazoa; phylum Arthropoda; class Arachnida; order Araneae; family Heptathelidae; genus Ryuthela; species Ryuthela nishihirai. The sequence continues at coordinate 66,251,054 of JAWZYU010000001.1, forward strand.
ACATCTTTGTACATAGGGGAGGGGGGGGAATATGCTATATTACAAAAAAAGAAAAATTGGGATACTCCTGTTATATGAACTGTAAACAACATTCAAAGCTCCTTAACTTTGAAAATAAGCTTTTTATGGAAAAATCCAGCTGGAGATAAATTGAAGATCTCTATAAAATTTATGCAAATCTTGATTTTTCAATAATATTGTTTTATATTTAAAGAGTTATAGAAAATAAAAATGTTAACAACAATGTTGTTATTCACAAAAATTAATCTCAAAAGTTAATTAACTCATAACAAATTCTTTGCTAAAATTAATCTAATTTTAGAAGTTTGTCTAATGATATTTTCTGCTTTCATCAATTCTGAAAAATGTGCATAATAAATATAACAACAGTATCTGCTGCTAAATTTCCAACTTCAGTAACTGTAAATATTAAATGAATGTTATTGAAAATCGAGATTTAGAACACTTTCAGTGAGATCTTCAAATAGTCTGCAAAGAGCTTATTTTCAAAGTTTGAGAATTTTAGTATGGCTTTCCATTCACATAACATAGAAGTGTTCTAATACTGTTGGTAATAATTTGGGATTTAATCGTTCCAATTGATTTAGGAATATGAAAATTCCTCTAATTGAGTTTTTAATACATTTATGGTATTGTTATGCATATTGTTTTATTTAATATTTAATTTTAATCTACTATAGTTATGTGCTTCTCATATTTTGACTTGATTGGCCTCTGGGTTAACCTTCCTTTGGATAAAACAACATTATATTTCATAGAGTTTGAAGTTCATATAATACCATCAGAAGAAGGGTGACGGTAATCCTAACAACAAATGAAACTGAATGAGTCATAAGAGCTGATCTTGAATTTGAAGGGTCAGACACTCAGGTTTTTTTTTTTTGCATTTTTAAGTTGTTTATTCAATAAACAATTTATAAATAATCATCATCATCCTCAAGCAGCCATGGGCTACGGAGGTCCAACCAGACCGTGCAATTTAGTTCTCCAAGCAAGTCTATCCTGAGCTACATCTACTGCATCTGGATACTGCATACCAATTCTAACAAGGTCCTGTTTGACATTGTCAGCCCACCGCATCCTAGGTCTCCCCTTCTTTCTGAGGCCTTTAGGCACACTGTTCATAACCCTATTCGCCAATCTATAATTATTCATACGGGCAACATGGCCAAACCAACAGAGTCTCTCTCTGCACAATATGCTGCTTAAAGGAGGTTGCAAACTCCTTTGCCTAACCTCATCATTAGTTACAAAGTTGAACCACCTAATGCCCAAGATACTGCGTAAGCATCTAGAATCAAAAGCATCTAGTTTCCTGTTATCTTGTTTACAAAGTGTCCAAGTTTCACTACCATAACTAACCCTAGAAAGAACCAAACTATTATACAGTCTAATTTTAGTCTTTAGGTGTATACGCCTATTTCTCCACACTCTTCATAGATTCTTAAAAGTCCCGGCAGCAATCCCTATTCGTCTGTTAATCTCATGTAGCACATCACCATTATCTGTTACATAGCTCCCAAGATAATTAAACTATGACACCTGCTCAAGACTGCAACCATTCAGATTAACTGAATCACAGCCTGCCTGACCAATTTTCATCACTTTGGTATTCTCTCTATTTATAACCAAACCTACTCTATACTACCAGTCTCATCAACAGCTCGAATGAAAGAGTTCATCTCATCAACATCATTTGTTAAAAGGGCTAAATCATCAGCATAATCTAAATCAGACATTTTCATATCTCCAGCCCATTTAAGGCCAAAATCTTTCCCTTGAAGTGAATAACCAAACTAAAGAGAAAAGAAGACAAAATGCACCCTTGTCGAACACCAGAAGTAATGCTAAACCAATTGCTACAAGCCTTACCAACTCTCACACACGACTCAGTGTTATTATAGAGAGCTTTCATTAAGTTAACTAACTTGTCAGGTATACCATATGATTTCACAATCAACCACAAATTATGACGATCAACAGAGTCGAGAGCCTTTTTGAAATCAACAAAGCTAGCAACCAAAGGTTTCTGAAACTCTAAACATTTCTCAAGAATCTACCTAAGTGAAAATATCTGATCCACACATCCCCTACCACTTCTGAATCCACATTGCTCATCACGCAATTGACTGTCAACCAGATTCTTAATTCTATTAAGCACAATCATGGAAAGAACTTTACCTGGAACAGAGAGTAGGCTGATACCCCTATAGTTATCACAAGAACTGCGATTACCTTTTTTGAAAATAGGGATAACAATAGCTCTGATAAAATCCTTAGGAACCATGCCTTTATCATAAAAGATATTCAGAATTTCAGTCATCCAAGTGGTAACCGAAACATTCCTAGCTCTAAGCATTTCGGTTGTAATTTCATCTACCCCTGGGGATTTATATAGTTTAAGTTTAGAAACAGCCAAAATAACTTCAGATTGTGTTATAGGACCAACATTAAAGCCACCAATGCATCTATCATCATTGCAAACAATGGGAGTAGAACTAACTACATTGTTTAGAATATCACTGAAATGCTCAGCCCACCTAGCCATGACAGAATCCTCCCCTTCTATAACCTTACCTTGTTTATCCTTCAATCCTTGTATACCCGTCCGTTTTCTACCACACAAAACATTAACTATCTGGTACAGCTCTCTGCTGTTGTGCTGTCTAACTGCTTCCTTGGCTTTGTCAGCCAAACCATCAAGCCAAAGATTCATATCAGCAGCTAACTGATCTTTTACACGTTTATTAAGTTCTCTGTAATGCTTTCTATTAGGACTAGTAGGGTATTGATAAAGACATTCCTGCAGTTCTTTCTTTCCAAAATAAGCTCAAGTGCCTTATCACTCAGATAATTCTGTCTCTTCTGCTCCTTTTTTCCTAAAAGAGTACTGTTAGTGTCCGAAAAAGCCTGTTTAAAATGATCCCATTCTTCCTCAACTTCAGTAGTAAGCAAACCATGACTGTCATAATGACTAAGTAACCTATCATGGTAAGCTTTGGCTATAACTGGATCTTTCAGAGCTTCAGTATTAAAAGTAAAATTTTTAACCCTAGCACAACACTTTTTAAGTTTAAGTTGCAACACACTTTTAACAAGGTAATGGTCAGATCCAATTTAAGCTCCCCTATATGCCCTGGTATTCCTAACAGAACTAGCCCATTTGCTGTTAATTAATATGTAATCAATCATATTCTTATGCAGCCCAATACCAAAAGCCCATCAGGTGAAACCCATGTGTACTTATGTATGTTGCGGTGTTTGTAATAAGTGTTAGTTATTCTGAATCCATTGAGTTTACTTACCTGTAGGAGACGCCCATTGCCATTGCAGCTACCAATACCATTGCAACTACCAATACCAGGGCCTATTACTCCTCCCCAAAGGTCAGAGTCAGTACCAACTTTGGCATTGAAGTCACCAAGAACAAGGGTAATATCTCCTTTCTTGACAGAATTCAAAATATCCTGAAGTTGTTCATAAAACCTATCCTTCTGATCCTCATCGGCATCCTCAGTGGGAGCATAACAGCAGATAACATTCAAGTCTTTAACACTTGTCTGAAATTTTGCTGTAAGAAACCTTTCATTAATGCACTCATATCCTAGAAGAGCATTACTAGCGTGTCTGCTGAGAAGCAGACCCACGCCTTGGTGATGTTTATTATCGTTCCTCCCTGCAAGGAGAAATTTAAGATTATTTTTAAGAATCTGATCTTTATCTGTCCATCTGGTCTCTTGCAAGCTGAGAATATCTAAATTATAATGGTGGAATTCTTGTGTGAGGACATCAAGAGAAAAAGCTCTGTGCAGAGTCCTCACATTCCAACTACCTATGGAGAGAAAATGGTTAGTGGGATGTTTAAAGAAACTATGTTTATTTAGAGAGGGAATGCCGACAATATCAAACAGCCCCCTAATCGCAGACATGGGGCAAAGACCCATTCCCCCACTACTAAAGGCTGAAGCCATCTACATTGGAAGACTTCCTCCAATGTAGAATTTGACGATGCCAATAGAAGCAAAGAGTTCAGGTTCCTGCGATGACTTCTGCTCAGGATTATCCACCAGCTGATAAACATATCCTGTGAATCTATTCACTTGGGGCTGTCAACCCACAAACAAACAGAAAACACAGTGGAAGATTTTCCCTCCATAAAAGCCCACCAGTGCAGCAAATTCAGGATCCATAATCAAGCTCAGAGCCATATTTCTGTCCAGTAGGTTTATATGGTCAGCACTAGGACTCTGTGTGGTTGACCACTCCTCAGTAGGGTAGAAAAAAAAGTAGCCATGGTTTTCCAGATCAGTAAGCCACACTAATCTGGCAGCCCTCCCCTTCCGTTCACTTCCACAAGAGAGTATCTCTTTTGAAAGGTACTAACAGTCCACACCACGAGACGGCGGGGTTGGACATTAGGTGCTAGGCCTGGCCGGTTCTATGCATCATCACAGGGGATTGGTGCATAGCTCTCCTTCCAGTGACTACCTAGCTACCATTTACAGACCAATTTATAAATACTCCATGTTATTTAAATTTCTATATCTGTAACCATAACTTCTATAAAAGTTTTTTTTTTTATTTTCCACAAGAAAATTTTGTAGATTTTCATAAGAATTTTAGAAGGTTTTTTGTTTTCACAAAAGATATTCTTTTAAAGCATAACTAATTATTCCTGATTGTTAGAGGTAGCTGTTTGATATATTTATGTATGGTGTATTTTTCATAATTAAAATAAACTCTGATGTATAACTAAAAAGAAATTGCATGAAATGTTGCATATTTAATGCATTAATACCAAAAAGGTAAGTTTGTATCAGTTTTCCATATTATGCTGGTTATTGGAATTACCTTTCACCAGTAATAGATTAAAGATATTTGACCCCAGGAAGTTCATGACCATGGATCCCCTCTCCAGCAGAGAGATATCTCTGAGGCCTGGTTAAAAATAAATATAAAAACTATAGTTTGATATAGAAGTTTAAGATATTAAACTATATTTAAAATCGTTAAACTATGATTCTAGAAACATGATAAACAGAATTTAAATGATCCTAAACATTTAGATTACCTTGAACCCAGTTGGGTGTGACTGCACAGTAAAACACAGACCATGACTTAAGTCAGGTGTGACTGTGAAAGGGTTAACAATTTTCCATCAGCTGTTCTCAGAATTAAATTAACTAATGTTGTGATTTAGGAATTAACTAGGAGTTTAACCATTATTATGTTGCTCAGTGGCTTAGCTTAAGTGGCAACTAGGAAACTATGAGACTGCACAGTTATTCCTTTATAGTCTTTGATAGTTCTCACAGGTTGATTTATGGTTGCTTAATAAGTAATTCATCTCTGATCACCATCAAAGCATCAATTGCACAGTCTCATAGTTCTTTCCAGTTACTACTACTTACATTACACTACTGGTGCTGCACCTTAATAGCAAGATAGAACAAAGAGCATTTGAACTTAAAACTAAGGATCTAATAGCTATGTGAGCAACTAATACAAAGTGACCTCAGTGTGGTAATGCATTAAATATAATCACTTTTGGATTAAGACATAAACTGACTAAATTAAAGCTTAGGGCCTAAAAAAAGAAGTTTTTCCATCATGGAGTATTGTATCTTTTTATTTTATGGGGCCTCCTCAAACTTGACATAGCTCAGGACCTCAGCATGTCATAATTCCACCTCAGTATGTAATTTAATGTAACATTTTTACCAAATGTAAAATCTTTTTATAAGTTATTTATATATGATATTCTGAGTTTAATTATTGAATTTTTTTTTTGAAAAATATGGTCAGTTTCTGAATGTAAGTCACCCAAATGTTTTATGTACTTCAGTTTATGAAAAGCAATTTGTTTTTGTTATCAACTGGTTAAACTGTAAATTGAAAAGTATTTCGTGACTCTGTAATAACAACTTTTGAAGTTTTCTAGCAATCATTGAAACAGGTAAAAATATTTTAAATTGATTCTATTTATGCAAGTTTTGTTTTATGTTTCTATTTTTTTTATTTTGCAACTTTTTATTGGTGCACATTATTCTATAGAACTCTTAAAGTCTGTACACTTTAGGCACTTTTTCATACAATTGTAAGGCTTATAGAAATTCACAAAATGCTAACACTCTTTTGTGGCCTTTAGGATTTTTGCTAATTTATTTACATTTCCCTTTTCTAAGCATATTTTTAATGGCTGATATTGATGGCATAATATGCACAAGTGATTCGAGTTACCATTTCTTATGTAATTTTTTAAAAGTCTCTTAATAGCATCATTTGAATAGCTTATTAAACTGAATAAATATTGTAACTAATTGACTCATTTAACTTGTTATTTTTTTCTATATTCTAATAAAAATTATTTATAGCAACTTGATACAGTGGAAAATAAAGAGACATTGATCCAGGATTATACTGAGAAACTGAAAAATAAAATAAATCCAAGAAATCTGCGACGTTTTGTAGAATCATATATGAAGTAAGTACTCAAATACTAAAAATGTGCTTGTTATACAGAATTATAAAACCTTCACTTATAAAAGTACATATACCCTGATAATATTCTGCATTTCCATGTTATGTGGTGTGAGGGTTGGTGCAGCTGGTAGTGCATCTGGCAGGTAATCTGCAATTCTCTGATTCATGCCCCAACTGTACCAACATTGAGATTTATCTTTGCTAAAAACCCCACCATGTTCTCAGTCAGAATGGGAACACCAATGAGTTTGGAAAGGCCACCATCTCTGTTGGGTGGAACATAGAGCCATGGACTCATGTGCAGGAGAGCCATACCCTGTGCACATTAAAATAACATGCTGGATGATCTTTACAGAAAACTTCCATCTGTATCCTAAGAGTGACCATTGGATTCCCTTCCCAACTCTTAGACCTTGTGACCTGGCCATTTAGCCCATTGTGCGCAGAATAATTCCACACAGAGGTAAAACAACCCAATCCATGTTATGTTAAGGGACAAAGTCAAAGCTCCACATCTTCTGAAATAAATTACTTTGTAAAACAACTGAATATGTACTTTTTTTAAAGGTTTGGGAAGCAATGTAGCACTAGGCTTGCAATTTAAGTTTCACATGTTTGAATTACAACTCATTTCCTATTTGTCTGTATAGAACTGCCCTCAGTGAAAGAGGTTTTAATAGTATAGTTCAGTGGTGGGGAAACTTTTCCAAGTGCAAGCCACTTGGGGTAAACTTTGGAGCTTGGCAAGCCAGAAATAAGTGCTGTCATCTGTTGATTATGACAATAAATGCCAATAAAATAATACTAGCTTTAAACTTGCAGTAGTCGGCAATCAAAGGCAATCAGGGCATGATTCATTGTTTGCAAAAATTCTCAAAATTAAATACAACTTCAGCTCAACAGTCATTCCTATGAAAATGTGGTGGGCCAAATAAAATTTCTTTACATAGTTTCCTCATCACTGGTATAGTTAAATGCAATGAGATAACTATTCTAAATAATTTAATATCCACAATTTCATTGTATATATGAAATAAACTCATGATTTTAAAAATGCATTATCATGACACTGTAGGCTAGTGCATCCATCTTATAAATAAATGGAAACATTTAAATATTATTGAAACATTGTTAACATCAATGGAGTACTATTCTTTTGGTTACATAATATCTGTTGTTAACAAAAAATAAACTTCCATGTTGAAGCTTATGATGGTAAGTCTGATATGATGCATGATGGACTCCAATGCTATAGCATCTACTTATTTTGAAGAGAGGTTTGGCTAATGCATTTTGCTGATAGGCAATGCCAGTGCCCTCTGATTTTTGTTTATATGATAAGAGTCCATGTTAGAAGATGTTACTTTACATGAATGCAGATTGAGTGTCACCTGATGATCTTAATTTTTTCAACAACTTCTGATGACACTGAAGTAGGACAGAGCTTATTGTTGCAGCAAGATACCAGTCCAGCATACACTGTTTCTTTACTTGTTTGAGTCTAATGGGAGGGAAAAATGCAGTGAAACTGTAGATATTGAATTATTTAGAAAGTGGATTTACTGATGGGCTTGAAGACATGCATATATTGGATCAGTGACAGCAGTTCTATATATTAGATCAGTGACAGCAGTTCTGAAAGTTATACATGAGGTCCTTGACATAGTATATAATAGTTTTATTTCTTCTAAGTAAATGTTATGTAGCACTAGGACATGCAAGGCCCTAGGTGATCACCTAGTTACCCTTATGGTAGAACTGCCTCTGCATTGGATGTAGTTTTAAATCCTTGTTTCGTTTAAAGGGCAGTTATATCCTTTGCATGTTAGAAAGCATGTTAGATGTCTTGACAAGAAGCTTCTAATTATATTCTGCACCTTTGGTTTCCTATAAATATTTATCCCAGTGTGCATCAGGAAATTTGCTGTTTACAGTAATTCTATATCATGCACACAAGATTTTCATTCAAATCATGAAAAACAGAAGTAAAATAAAATGATATATAAGAAAAGAATATCAGAGGAACCAGCATGATGTAGAATTAACAAATCAAGAATAAATCAGATTGTAGTAGACCAGATCCATGTAGCTGACCCATTTTGGGATAAATAAAAAGCTTATACTGGTGCTTTGTTAGTTTCAAACTGGCTTTCACTCTGATTGATAGACAGTATCTGTCCAAGATACTAAAATAAAGTCAGATTCAGTGGAATGCCCAAAAACATCCAGTGTTTTTTGTATTTTTGACAAGTTTGAGTCTAATTTTTTTTCAGGGATTTATTTAGAATCACAATTAAAAAGACATTCTTAATCAGCAAATAATAAGAATAAAATAGCAAAAAAATTCTTTATCATTGAGCAATAAAACTTAAAAGTTTATCTTTCAAACAGTTTGCATAGTAAAAAGTTATCAGACTCAAACACAAAAGTATTTTGGTTTTTGGACAATTCTTCATCTTTAGTGAAATGACATTAGGTGGTGGCTGTTTTAAACTTCCTTCCACATGTCATGAAGGATGATTCCAATGTCACAGTTGCAGGTGGGGATAGGAGAGGTCATTACCTCAATCAGCTTGTAGATGATGATTCCATAGAAAGTTAACACATCCTAGCAGTGTGGCATCCTCCCAGTCTATGGTTGCTATGCATTGTATTACCAGCTCAGCAGTGGTGTTGTTAGTTTGTTTATACTGACATCTGACTGGTGCTCTATGAATCTCTCTAGTAAATGGGTGGTTTTTCCTTTGTAATATTCACAGAACACTAGTCAGATGTCAACCGAAATAAACTAACAACTGCTGCTGCTGAGCTGGTAAGATAGCACACAGCAACTATAGAATGGGAGCACACCACACCACTAGCACATGCATCAACTTTCTACAAAATCATTGTCTGCATGAAACGTGAGATAATGGCCTCTCCCATTCTCATCTACAACCAGAACATTAGAATTCTCTTTCACAGCATGTATAAGTTTTAAACAGCCCTAACACACCACCTAATGCCACTTCATTGAAGAAGGTTGTTGTTGTTGTTGTTGTTTTACCTCTGAGCGGCACTTTTTTGCACACCATGGGCTAAATGGCCAGGTCACATGGACCCCGAAGACTCAGAGAAGGTTGGGGGAGGGGACCCACTGGAACAGCTGTTGGGAGACAGATGGTAGCCTCCCGTCAAGGCCATCCAGCGTGTTCTTTAACGTTCACAGGGTATGGCTCTCCAGCACACGGGGCCACGGCTTAACATCCCGTCCGACGGACGGCGGCTTTTCCAAGCCCATCGGTGTCCCCTACTGACCGTGGGCAGGGCGGGGAATTTTGTGGAGACATTGAAGAAGGAGCACTGTCCTTGCTCTAAAACGTTTTTGAGATTGTGCTTGATAACTTTTGACTGTGAAAACTGTTTGAAGTGTAAACTTTTAAATTTCATTGCTCAATGGCAAAGAACCCTTTTTATTTATTCTTACTTCCTCAAAAATATGTTATTCAAACCCCCAAAAGGAGGATGTTATAATCTCAAACCCCATTCCATCCTTGAGTATGCTACTGGTAAGATTAACAAACATATATTAAAATTCCTATATTCCATGTTATAAAATTCCAAAGCATTACTAACATTTTAATATATAGGCACTGAACCAATAGAGCTAAAGAGCTGAGTCATGCAGTAATGCCCAGTTTCACCATATCTCTTTAATATACATGTAGGGGACTACTGAAGAAAGTGTAAAGAAATGGCAGTGAATGAACTGAATGAAAGAGTCATGAAATATATTCAATGTGCTGATAACGTAATATTAATAGCAAATTCTAAAAAGAAGCTAAAAACTCCATAAAAATGATTTGAGCAAACACAGCTGTAACTTTGAGAAGACTATAAACATAGAACAAAAGTGATGAAAACAATGAAAGAAAACGTAAATGTAATAATTGACAAACAGAAAATAGGACAAGTGATTTACTATATGAGTATAACAATTGCAGATTTAATTATTTGGGTACAGCTATTACAGAAACTTTGGGCAGTACAATAACAATAAAGCATAGAACTGGTAATAGCTGGAAGAATTAGTAACTCTGCTAGTTTAACTATAAAATTTTTGTGATTTAACAATTACATTTTCTTACAATGCATTCTTTAAGCTATTACAAAAGCAATTTTCCTAATTCTGAGTTTGTTAATAAGTAAAATAAAATTTATATTTATATACTGAAACATTTCATCTTTCTAGCCGCAAAGATATTACAAGTGCCATTGAAACAAATCTCAGGTGAGTTATTAACAACCTATTAAAATAATATATAGCTACTTATTAAAGATAGAAAAGATTTACTTATGAAAAATAATCATGTTAATAATATAATTATCAGTTAAAAGTGAATGATGAAAAAAATGCTTAACTTTGGAGCTTGGAATTAATACACATTTTTGCAATTAACCAGTAAAAGAAACATAATAGGCTTTAATAGCAAATTTTTGAAATAAAATTTTGTATTTTAATCTGAAACATAGAATTGAGACTAGTCGATTTTTTGTATTACCAAAGATTACAAAAAACCCCATCTTTGTCAAAATTACTTCATTCTAATAAACAATTTTTATTATAAGTAGTACCTATATTATTTTATTAAAAACATAATTAGGTCTTGCAGACATATACTTTGAATTATGTCAAAAAAATATACTTTGGGTTTAGTGGGGGGTATCATCATTGACACTTTTATCTATGAAAACAGTGGCCAGAGAGAAAATTTTGATGATTTCCAGACCAAAGGGAGGAGAGTTTTAAATAATATAAAGATTTTTACTTAATAAATTTCTTGTTGTTTCTTCAATTGAAAAGTATGAAACCATTCTTAACATCAAAATCAAATTTAGGGGAAAAATTATCTTGAGCCAGGTGGGATATAAAACCATGACCTCCTGATAACATGTCAGGTTCTCTGACCACTGAGAATTTATTAAGTAATTGAATTAGTATACTTGTAGCATACATTGCCAGCTCCTCAGGATGCTGTTTGTAAAGCGAGAAGACACTGCCTTCAAATGGCACAGATATTTGAATTATATATTGCAGGTAGAAAAGTTTATACAATTAAACAGAGGAGATCTGATCAGTAGCTCTTCACTCAGTGTTTAGAGTACCCAACATGCTATCAGGAAATCATAGGCTTCATATCCCACCTGCTCAAGACAATTTTTCCACTAAATTTAATATCAGTGTTAAGAATGATTTCATACCTTTCAAATAATGATTTTATTTTAATTATATAAATATTTGTGTATTATGTCAATTTTATGCTCAAAATTTAATAATTTTTTTGTCCATGATCAAACAAGTATATGTGATTTGTATACAATTGAAGATGTTGTGTTCTAAAAATTACATTAGTATATTAGAAGACAAGAACTTTCTAAATGTTTTGTCAGTCAGTAGTGGGGAAAATATGGATGATGCTCTGTGAAATTTATTCAGGCAAACATAAGAGTGGTGAAAGAGAACCACACATTGATGCAGAGTTTCAAAAGTATGAATCAAATCTTACAAGTGGTGAATGAACACAACATAACTGAAAATAAAGTTTCATTCATCCATCATTTTTGGTGACCTACCCACATTTTCTGGCTCCTACATCTATATACAATATACCTCATTACTGTCACTGCATTATGCATCATCATCATCATGCAACAACAATACTTTTTATCCCGTACTTGATTAATTTGACATCTGGAATCAACATTTACCAACTAATAAAGTTTTTTTTTTTGGCATATCATCTTCAAAAGTGTGCAAAAATATGTTTTGAATACATCAAAGTCTCACACATTATTAAACAAGCTGTGATTTTTGTCATTTCATCAGATACGTACATTTTCTTTCAATAATTCAGATATGTACATTCATCCAATAATTACAATTCTGAATTTAAATAACAGTTTAAAAAATATTTGTGCAACAAACAATGAAATGTTAGATATCAATGGGAGCAGAACTTTATGGCCAATTTATTAGTTTTTATAGAATCTTACCCATTCAGAAGAAATTTTCAGATTACTAAATGTTTTAGTGGAAAAAATTATAATGGAAATAATAAAATCAACAGGTTAGAATACTCTGGCATGTTTCTGGTGAGATGCAGGTTCATATCCCGTATGTTGGTGAAATTTTTTCCACTCAAACATTTATTGATTTATAGATGTTTAAACGTCTACAGGTAATGCTGAGATTATCAATTTTTTTTTAAATCATTAATAACACTAAGTAGCATGATGTGACTTCATTATTTATTACCATCTTACTCAGAGCACTAAAAAGAAATAGTTACCACTCGAGATCATAGATGCCGCCAAAAGGAGGTGACATTGATTTATAGACATTTAAACATCTACAAGTAACGCTGAAATTATCAATTCTTTTCAGATTAAAAATTGTAAATGAGCACAGTTCACATAGGGACTAAATGTGCATGTTAGCTGACTAATTAGAACTGTTTTCAGAGCCAATCAGCATTGCATAATCTTCTGTTCTGATTTACATTGCAAAGTTGAATCTGTTCCTCAGTACCAAAAATCCTGGCAATTTTTAAATATTCAGAATTATAAAAAAATTACTTTTCTTCTTGGTAAAGATCATTCTGCCTGTAAAATTTCAGCCAAAGTTGCCTGTAGTTATTCAACAGTGATTAGACATTAAAAATTTATGAACATGGCTTTCTAACAGACAGACCTTGCAATGATCACCTGACAAAAATGACAATACATCAGGATCATATTAATCATCTGAGTCTAAATTAGAGAAGTTTAACATCTTTCTATTTGTTTCAACAGTGGTCATATGATGAAGGGCTGTTTCCCTAAGAATGGTTGAGAGCTATTGCAGTTTGGCCCTGAGGATATAATGTTGTGAACAGATCACTTCTTTCACATGCTCAGGAAAAACAATGTGTAAAATTGTCCAAAAAATGTCAATGTGTCGTGTGAAAAAAGTCAATGTGTGATAATATATTATTTAGTGATGAAGCATCATTTTGTATCAGTGGAAGACACTCCGGTGTTCTTGTTCAGCATTTTTCACATGAAAAATACCAGCTCATCTTCTAAATCCAACTGTAAAATACCCCAAAAAGTAATTGTGTTAAGATACATTAGTTCCCAAGGAGTAGAATGCCTTGAGAAAATTTCCAGCAGTGTCAACGTTTCTGTTTACATTTGCATTTTGCAAAAGAAAATGTTGCCATCAATTGATCATATTTTCCAAATTTCTAGAGGAAATTTTAAATTCCAAGAAGATAATGCCTCTTGTCACTGGGCCAAGAAAATGCATTAATGAGTGTGTATCAAATAATATTCAAAATATTGAAATTGGTTATTTCCAAAACTCATAAGATATTTCTATTTTTTTTAAAAAAAAGGAAGAAGATACTTCCCTCCACAAAGGACAGAGATAACCTAGAGGCTATATTAGGCTTTTCCTGGTTTCTCATATAACATACAAATACACGAGAAGATGCCCTCCTGGTCTTAGTAGTCAGGTACACTAACTACTAGACCAAGTAGGACTATTTTGGGCAATAACCAGATTTAAACCCAGTAGGGAATCTGTGGTCCAAATGAGTTATAAGATTGATAAATGATGATTAACAACAAAGAGAGGACTGATAGAGAGTCTGCCTAAAGCATGGAACAATGTCATATTATAGTTCCAGTTTGGAGTGCTTGGTTTGTTCAGTGCCAAAAAGATGTGTTAATATGCTCCAGAGAATGTCAAACAAAATATTTAGCTCTCTTAGACTTGTATAATTAAATTGAATTTTTTGTTTGAAACTGTAAATGCGTAATAAAATTTTTATGTATTAGCTATTGTATGAAACTATTGCAACATAGAATTTGAGTGATCTGTAAAATTTTAATTTTCAAATACATTTAGAAAACTAATGTAGGTGTGTATATTTGGCAAGATATCGCAAATAATGCCACAACTATAACTGATACTTCAGTGCATAATTGTTTTTACCTATTTCAATGTATATTTTAATGAAGTAAAGATCTTGCATGTTTTTCTTTGCTTGTGTACTTCTTGTGCTGATTAGAAGACCCAACTGCCATTAGTTTCCTTATAAGTGGCAGTTTTCTTATTTATTCTGAGAATATTCCATGACAACATATTGCATGTGATTCAAGGATCATATATTAATGAAATAATTTACAATAGTAAAAACTTGCAGCATTGTCGAGCTGACCATTTCTTCTGAATTATGCCACTCTACTCAGAAACCCTACTTAATCAAGATGGGGGAACCCATATTTTGAATGAAGTGAACAGATATTCTATGTATCTTATTTTCCTCATATAAAACAAGACAACCAATAATTCCAAGATTAAAGAAGACTAAAAAGAAAAAAAAATTGAAAGACACTTAAAAACTATATTTTTAGATTATGTATAACCATTATCAATTTCTGTTTCTTATAACTGTAAGTATTCCTCTATCACACAGAAAGTACATTTTCATAAAATCCATTTTCTTTCAAAAAAAGTAATATTAAATGAACTGTTGAAGTTTAAACACAAATTAAATGCAAAAAATTTATTTCCTTTAGATCTATGGATGTAATGCTTGTTAGTGGAGGTAGAGCTGCACATCTTCAGGCCGTCCAAAATCTGTATGGTCATATGGACAAGCAAAAGACTTCATTTCTTAAACTTGACAGTGTTGGAGATGTATTTGCACAAGCTGTAAGTATATGTTTTTTAATGTCAATTTAAAGAGATTCTTGAAATATTTAATATAACAAGCTGTTTCTCCTCCACTGCAAATGTTTCACTTCATGATTACAATTTCATAAACAATAATTTAAGGACCATTTCTAACTACTTAGCATGCAAAATTTTAGTGTAAAATTTTGCATGCTAAGTATTTTGCCAAGTGCAAAAATTTTGTGCCCCTACAAATGCCTAAAAAAATAAAAGGTATAAAAATAAAACACAGAAATATTTGTTAAAAACATCTGAAAGAAATTATCACTAGGGCAGTGGGAATCGAACCCACAACTCTAGATATGTGCTAGAGCACTCTAACCATTAAACCATGCATCAGATGCTAAAATCATCCAGAATAAAACCTATAAGTCTTTCACTGAGATGTGGTGGACCTTGCGCCATCTGTACCTCAGGAGAGGCAACTTTTCCAGTTGTTACTAACGATTTAGATGTTAATGAGGGGGATGGATGGTTTTTAATAATAAATGCTTAAGCATGATTTACTTTCTCATTAACATCTAACTCATTAGCAACAATTTCAACTCAATCACAAAATCAAAAAATCACAATCACTCAATCATAAAATCAAAAAATTAAACAATTTCAATTTCAACTCATCTCACAACAGATCTTCACTTATCTCTACCGTTTTCAATATTCTACAGGGCCTATAAAGTCTGTAACAAGTATTTTTTGAATAAAGAACTGTCCTCTATATATTCTCTATGTCAAGATGCAAGATATCCTCAGCAATTCATAAAGATAATTCACCTCTCTACCAGAAATAAAATCAACAATCATGAAGTAACTTCCATCTTCAAGACAACTCTTCTCAAGATGGAAAATATACCTCATCCATTTTTCATTTTCCAACCATCAACAATATTATGAAAAGTTATAATCATAAATTGTCCACCAAATCTTCTACCACTATTTTATCTCTTGTGAAACAAGACAGAGATACATCTTCACTCACAGGTGGTGTATATCTTGTACCCATTACTTACCCTAAATCAGACTCTTGCAATTCTTCCAAACCTCTCGGCTACATAGGACAAATTAAAAGAACTCTTCAAGAAAGAATAAAGGAACATCAACGAAATATCAAATTAATGCAAACTATTACAGCCTTTTCATCTACTGTTATTCTTGAAGGAGCTAAACCTCTAGTCAACCAAGCTTTCATTATCAGCAGTCCTTCATCAATCTTCAAATTATCGTTTACTGAAAATCTACTAATTTTTGTCAATAAAAACTATTGTTGTAATACTGATCAGGCCCAACTAAATCCTACTTGGAAAATTCCATTACAAAATTTTCCACAAAATAATATCTTTCCCAGTTATTAAACAAAAATTCACCAACCAACCATAACTCAAAGAATCGCCAGCACCTCTCGTGACAGCTGACGGTGCATATCATTCTGCATGACTTGTGCCTCTCATCTCTGTACAACTGTAATTTGAAGCAGAAGTTAGAACTTTGAAATTTACCTATGTTTTATAATGTAATTTCTAGTCATTGTATGTCTGATGAAGTCCTAATAGTTAGGACAAAATTGATCACATCTTTTATATATTACATTGCACTATTTGACAATCAACTCGTCTTTTAATTTTATGCGTCTTCAAGATTAGTGTACAAAAATAAGTAAGTATAAACTTCTAAAAAGTTGTAAAGAATCACAGGATATGTCCTGTAGACATGGAACTCATGAAATAATAAGCTGAAAAAAATTGGTTTTTCCGTGAGTGGGATTTGGACCCATGTCTCCTGAAAACATGCCAGTTATGCTACCACTACATCACCCATGCCTTAACCTTTTCTCAGCTTGTGTGACCATGTATTAAACGTGGGTCCAAATCCCACTCATGGCAAAATCAATTTTTTTCAGCTTATTATTTCTAAAAAGTTGTTTAGCCTTCCTATTATTCAGTCTACTACACTATTCAACAAAAGACTGTGCAGCATCGACAAATCATTCAATTATAGTGAAACAAACAAAGGAACTATCATACCTATTTGATCAATTTTTCACTGAGATATATTTGTATTATATGGTCTCCTAATAATCTTAGGACTTCAGATGTCAGAAGAGAGTATGTTGAAGAATGTTGTTATACATGGATTCAAGCAAGAAGCCACCCAATGATCTTGGGACTTAAGAAGTCAGTCAGATATCGTGAAGATTGTTGCTGCAGTAAGATACCAGTCTGACTTTATACATTTGACTTTCGAACTATTATATAGCATAATTGTTCCAGCACCAATACATATATTTCTAATTTTGCAAGTTTTACTAATTGTGACATTTCTGGGTGTCCCGTCAATTCATCACAACATCAGTTTTTAGAAGCATCAGTTGTTATAGAACATTGCAGTAATAGATATGGGCTTTCATTTTCTTCCTACATCTGTACTTGAATGAACTGTCTATAAATAATTATTTAATTTTGTCTTCGAGAAGTAAAACATGCATCAAAAGAATATCCTTAGAAATTAATTAAAACATAAATAACAAGTATTGCTTCAAACCATTTAACAAAATATGTATTTTAAAAGTTTGCATAATGATAATTTCAATATTAGGCAATTATCAATGATTTTTATTAAAGTTTATTTTTAAATATTTAACTTCTGTAACTCTTTAATTACTGAACGAATGTTGTTGAAAATTGAGATATAAATATATTTGATTGTGAACTTTATTTTATATTCAGTCACATTTCCCATGAAATGTGTTGTTAGATTCCTATTGAGATGACATGGAAATTTTCCATTTTGGTAGGTTCTGGGTAAATTGTTTGATAATTCATATTTTCTCAAAGGGAATATAACATCAAAGCTCTATAACTTTTAAATTATGTATTTAATGGGAAAATGTGTGTGAAAATAAAGATCATAATCAAGTTTATTTAAATCTCAATTTTCAGCATTATTCATTCCTTATTTAATGAGTTACAGAAGCTAAAATATTTAATAATAAACCATCTTTCATAAAAGTTATTTGTAATTGCCTAATATTGAAATAATCATTATGCAAACTTTTAAAATGCATATTTTATTAAATAGTTTGAAACAATACTTGTTATTTAAGTTTTAATTAATTTCTGAGGGAAATTCTTTTCTCACATGTTTTACTTGTCAAAGGCAAAATTAAATAATTATCTATAGATGTTCATTTGAGCAAAAATGTAGAAAGTCAGTAAAATCCTATATCTATCTCTATGATGAATTGACATAGAACCACACTTCTATCCTTTGATAACAAAACATTTGTTCAAATAAAAATCTAAAACCTTTTAAGAATCAAATAGTTAAAATTACATCACAATGGGCATTTCACTGAATCATTTTAACATCATCAGGTTACTGCTGTTGAAATGATTGAATGAAAGCATGTTGCGACATAATTTTAATTACTTGATTTTTAAAAGGTTTAAAATTTTTATTTGAACTAACGTTATGATAGCAAAGAACAGAAGTGTCACGATCTTCTTATGTACAGCATCATGTTCAACTATTGCAATTTTTTTCTCATTTAGATGTGTGCAGGGATGATTTATTTTTTTTTAATTTGAAATACCATGTGGAACAAATTGAGATTTTTAACTCTGATCATACAATATACTTTAGATAAGGTATTACTATTATACTAAACATTTTAACTTTGAATAACAAATCATGTCCTTATTTGTTGTTGTAGCTAGAAACAGATATTGGCATTATTTTCACTGAGGGAAGCAAAATGAAAAACTAATTTGGGCATTTGGTTGGGGAAGGCAGAAGCAAGATCACAATTTATCACTTTAATTAATTAATATATGAATTTAAAATTTCATTGTGGGGGGGAAAATGCGTTTTTCCCTCCCCTCATAAGAGATGCTCTTGGATGTAAAACTCACAACAAATATAATCATTGTTTGCATGTATATTTTTCCTTAGTAGTATGTACTGAAATCTAACTTTTGAGGAAAACTTACAAATTGTTGTTTGAATTTTTTCAGCCTGAGAAATTAGCCCAAAGTTTGCTACTTTTTGTTAAAGGTCTTGGATATTGTAAGTATTATTGCGTATACTTCATATATTTTTGCAGTACTCTGTGTCTAGTGAAATATATTCTCATTGGCTACTGAATTATGATCACTCCACCCTATGCTGAAGAATGACCTGTACAAGCAGAATAAAAGCTGTTATGTGCCTACAATGGCAGCATTCAGTTTGTGGTGAAGTTTGGGAGACATATACAGTGACTTGTGACTGTTTTTGGTGGGATACTTTGACTATCATAGGCAGAGATCCTAGAAGTAGCAAATATTTTTGGAACGATGCCTGATGTTAAATTGAACTGTATCAGATTGGAACATAGTTCTGTAATGCATATATTATTTCTCTTTCAGCTATTCTCCCAATTTAACAAATAATTTTTGTGGGTAAAAAAAAACTTGGAAAGCATTCTTCTCCATTCCAGTTCAGTTCAGTATTTTGTTCCTCCCCTGTAATAATTACCTATATATATTTTTTCATCTCCAATTATTTTAATTTATTTTTAAAATTATTCATTCAAAATATGTATAATATATAGGTTTGCTATTTTTTTCAACTCAGTTCCAATTATAAATTTATATATATTATTTTAAACTGAATTACCTACTATAAATTATCACTTGAACAGTTGCCTACTTTGGTTATAAAAATTTATATTATTAATTTATTATATATATATTAATTTTTATAATATTAATTTATAATACAATCAATTTTAAGAAGCTTAAAACAAGAAGAATTACAAGACATGATAATGCAATGCATTATAGAAAAGAACTGGAAAAAATGAAATTTTGGGGAGAAAAAAAAAACAGTGGACAGCACATACAGTACTGTGCAAATTAGTAGGGACAGTAGGAAAATGCAGTAACAAAAACACAACTAAAATATTTATTTGTTTAATAGTATAGCTAGTAGTGAATGTGACCCCCTTTAGCTTTAATTACTTCTTTCACCCTCTCAACCATTGATGCCACTAACTTTTCACACATCTCTTTCACTTCAGGGTCATGGTACCATACTTTCATGACACTTTCTATCATTTTGGCTTTCGTTGTGCAATCCATCTTAGATATGCGCGCTTTAATAATGGCCCACAAATTTTCAATGGGGTTTAGATCGGGTGAATTTCCTGGCCACTCCAGTACCTTCAAATGTTGCTGGGTAAAGAAGCTTTTAGCAAGCTTAGAATTGTGGCATGGAGCCAGATCCTGTTGAAATACCCCATTGCCATTAGGAAACAGCTTCTGCAGTGTTGGGACCATTTTCACCTCCAGAACGCCTATGTACTTTTTGCTGTCCATCATTCCTTCAATGGGGTGAAGCGTCTGTGGCCCGGAAGCTGTGAAACATCCCCAAAACATGACCTTGGGTGGGTGTTTGGGGGATTGCTGGATGTGGCTGGATCGAAGAGGTTCTCCAGGCTTCGCTTGTCCCAACTAATTCGCACAGTACTGTAATATCAAACCAGAGGCACATAATATTAAACCTTTACATTGCGAGTCATGTGAAAACATACCATGCTAACTTCTACTTGCATTAAACCTTGTTAAAATATTAGTACTGACTGTAAACTAAATATTCTTTTTAAACTATTCATATCTAAATGCCCTTCCTTGGCAAAATAAAAAGTTGGCAGTCCTAATTACAGTTGTCTGTATAAATTTTTGTATGTCTATGCTGAATGATAGCATATAATGCTCACAGATATGTCCATTTTTCTCCAATATAAAACCATTAATATTGTAATAACATGATAGTTCATTAGCATCTGTTACTTTGAATGTTAATCCAAATTCTCCAAGCATTAAAAGCTCTGGATTTGTTAGATATCACCTAATCCTGTGTGTTTAAAAAGTTATATAATCTAATAGATAAAATTTCAAGTATTACTTCTTTCTTGAAAACAGCAACTTTTTGCCCACACCCACATGTCTGCTGCATCCAATAAGTGATCACCTTTGCTTTAGTAATAATTTGTTAGAATATTAATTCACATAGTTATATTTTTTGTGAAAGATGAAATATGTATGGTTATAGTAGTCTTGAATTCACAAAATAATATTTGTTCTTGTATTCAGCACTGTTACAGTCAAATGAAGATTTAGACTGAGTAACATGATCTTTGACTATTGGTTGAATCAGCAAGTCGTGTAACTGACCACTCTGAATTGATACCCCATGTCATGTAGTTCAGCTATTGTAGTTTAGCTCATTTACTTTTATGCATTTGCTATAATAGATAATACTAAGATTCCAGTGTTGGTTGTAATAGACAACTTAGTATTGAATTAACTAAAGCAGATAATGTAACACTGATTCCCAAAGTAAATGCTGTGATTGTCTGCACATACCCCCTCAAGCAGCTGCTTGCCACAGAGGTCTGACAGGATCCTGTCAGTTTATATGCCACAGTAGAAGGTCTGTGAGGATGGCAGGACCTCAGCAGAAAAATGATACCTACATCCATGCCTTACCCGGGGCTCGAAACACACGAAATAATGATTACAAAATGAATATGAAAATGCTATAGTATTTTATATAACGCAAATAATGACTATTAAATTTCAAATTGATTATTCTTTATTGTTATTATTTTTGTTGGAGTAGTGTCCCAGGTGGCATAATGGATGAGCTGCCCCTGGATGTGTAAATGAAAAAAGTAACATATAATTGGTAAATGGAAGAATTTATCACAATTTGAAAGAAATGTGATTATTAGTTATTACACATAGGGCAAAAAATTTGATATTTAGAGATGGAAACATATTCAAATTAGTGAGTTTTGCAGTGAAAAATGTAAACCAGTACATGTTTAAATTTTCTTAAAATTAAGAGATAAACTAGCGTTTGATACTTGCTACTAAAAGTGAACTGACACCTCAGACAGATTACAATTAAATAATTAACAAACCAACATATCAAAAAGTTAGGAAGAAATCATGTGTCTCATTTCAGTTAAATATAATGTTTTATCATTACTCTTTTCTTCAAAGTTTTTTAGAATAAGCTCAAATAAATTTTAAAAACCTGGTGTCTTGTTTTTAAAGAAATTATAAATCCTATTCATGGCTTGTAAAATATTGCAAATTTTCTCAATAAAATTCAGTACCTGTTTTGGTGACTCATACATTTTTGCCTGAACTCCTAGCTTAACATAATTTACATTAAAATTATATAAATAAAAAAATAATAAATACCCCCTCAAGCAGCTGCTTGCCACAGTGGTCTGACAGGATATAGGCTTATGTTTTAAGATTTCAATACTTATTATTTTAAGAGTTAGTATGCAAAACATAGGTTTCCCCCAGTTCTGTGGAATTTCTGTAAAATAGCAATTATTAGTAAAAAATCCTGCTCCTATGAGGTACCAAGGATCCAAGACACCACAGCACTCCTTACCATCCTATGCCCAATAAGAGGGTTTCATTTTCTTGCCTAGGATGCCAAAAAATCTTAATCTTGCACTACAAGGATCTAAATATATATTATTTTAATAGAAATTTGTACCCTGAATTCTGCGTTCAGGTATGTGTAATATCAAACAGTAATAACATGAGGCTTTAGACTCTTGCCCTTCAAGAAAGCAAAGTTTTCTCGTTTCCTGGCTGTTATAATTGAATCATTGCCATATTATAGTTCAATATATCAGAGTTAGTTCTATTTACTTTAGAATTGATTCTGCAAATTCAATATGTAATAACTGATTTTTCATAATCATAGATCATAGTTACCATATAAAAGTTTAGTATTTTTTGTTTGAGCCATCCTATGGCTGAGTGGTTAGTGTGCTTGGCTACTGATCTAAGGGACCTGGGTTCGAGCCCCGGGTAAGGCATGGCTATTTGTGTCAGTTTTCTGCTGAGGGCCTGCCATCCTCTCAGACCTTCTACTATGGCATATAAACTGACAGGCTCCTGTCAGACCTCTATGGCAAGCAGCTGCTTTAGGGGATATTTATTTATTCTTTTTTGTTTGTAGATTAGAAAAAAATATATGATTATGCTAATCATACATGTATTTTCCACAGTGACATCTGTGACAATGCCAGGAGTAGAAAGACAAAGAACATTCTCTGGAGGAGATCCAAAATCTTTGGGAGCTATTGGTCGACGGCGCACCTTGTCAATGGAGGAATATGACATGCCACGACCACGACGCCTCTCCCTTACTATTCCTCAGAAGTGAAGACATTCTCCTAGTCACCAGTGTCTCTTCATTATTCTGCATAGAGGCACGAGATAGCCAATTTTGTAAACGCAGCAATTTAACTGACAACCATTTCACGAGAAAGTTTCTGGAATAGTTAGGAGGCAGTGTTTATGGCATATTGCATTCTTATTGTTTGCATCTGAACATGCCATTATTCAACTGATTGTTACGCTAACAATATTGTATTAGGTGACATTTTGGGATCTGATGTCCATCATACTGTATATACATTATCTAAACAGGAGATAAGGTGTGCAAATCATTTTCATCATCAGAGAAAATAGTTTTAGGCATTTCCATTTATAATGTAGCTATTCATATAATTTGGTAGGAATGGCTATATTATATATTCTTTCTGTAGAAATATTAGGCTTGGTGACACCATCATTTCTTGTGAGATCACTGAACTTTTTGACAAGTAAGTAGCAAGGCAAAAATTAACTGGAAATCTTGATGGTCTATATAGCATAGAATGTGGGTGGCAAATTTAGCACTTGTATTCTTTCTGATGATGTGAAATTACGATTACAAATCATTTTCCTATACAGCTTACTTTTTTAAATTAGTGGAAAAAACGAAAAAAAGTGATGTGGTTATTAAACTTTTTAACCACAGCTTTCAACTTTTGACTAATATGAACCTCAAGGTTCCTTTGCACTATGTGAGGTGAAATTAAGAAAATAAAAGATAACTTTTTCTCCTTGCTAGTAGATAATCTTTACCTGTTGCTCATAAAGATTTTATTTAATAAATGCAAGCAAAAAATATTTGACGTGATAGATTTGTAAATGCAAACTTTGTCTCCTAGACCAACTTTTGTGTGGTTCTTTCACTTTTTAGTAGATTGGGTCAGATGGCAGGGAAATTAATTCATTGGCTTTCCTATCATAGAAAGAGCTATTGCAGTATTTTACTGCCCCTAGCCATTCTGAATCATTTAGAATGCACTTTATCATCCATGTTTTCATTCTAGCAATTATGAACCAAGATATGCAAATGTTACCTCACCTTGCTCAGCGCACTAGGCACAGTTTTACCCTGTTATTGTATGTTCTGGCTGGTTTTGTAAATTTCATAGGTTGCCATTGGACATTTTGAAAAGGCATCCTTTAATTAAAATACATAATAGGAAAGAATTTAAATGTTGTTTTTTTTTCTGTTTTTAGTATTGAGCGATGTATTGCTTTCAGATATGAATCTGTAAAGCATTCCCAACTGCCAGTGCTCAGTAGGAATTGTAACGTATGCTTTTCTAAATGCATTGGTGATTTTTTTTTCCTTTGTTATATGCTTGACGTTTTTGTTCTTAAAATTAACTCTCTTATTGGTATGTCAGCAAACCTATATTTATTTTGCTATGCAAGAAAATAGTTTTTCTGCCATACCTATAAGAGAATTTTGCAATGGCAATACTTTATAGTAAAGTAGAGTCATGAAAAAAAATAGGGTAGAATAAAGAAGCATTTAAAATACTTCAGTATGCTAGCTTTTTTTATATTTGGTATAAATTTCCTAATTAAACATCATTGGTTATAGTTCTTCAAAATGAATCAGGTTTTTCACTACAAAGGAAACAGTAAAATTTCACTCATTAAAACAGGTTAATATTCCTTTAGAAAAAGTCTTGCTAATTTTTATGCTTGACAAAGCCTTTTTCCACTTTCTAGTTTATAGTCATATTATTTTCATTTTTGAATAATTAATAGAAAAAGTTATTTACCTTCTTTGGCAAACTGAAGCAATAAGTTATTCCTCACATATATATATTCTTTTTACATTTACAGAGTTATTTTAAAAGTATTATATCAATATTAAGGCAAGAGCAGCTACAGAATATTTTATCTTGTAGCTATTCCTTATCTTGTAGCCTATTCCATAACCTGAGTTCTGGATGTTGCTTGATAATCCTCCTGTATGTGATACCTACCACAACTATAGTAATGGCATATTTTAAACTACTATGCTGCAAGCAGGGATCACCCAAAGGGCAAAGAGGTGTTCTGGGCATAGGGAAAAATCACCATAGGGCCTTCTAAAAATTTAACATTGCATAAAATTTATCTCTTGCTACAATGTCAGGTCATGGATCCATCCAACTCCAGCTCCAGAGCAATCATCCTGTTCACCATATATTAGGGCTGGCCCTGGCTACAAGGTTATATCTTTATTTATAAATCTAAACAAATTCCAAAATTGTTGGATTTTTAAAGCAAAAAAAAACACCTAACTGTAATTTAATCTATCTCTAACTTAGGATGATGAAAAAAAATCCAGAATAGAAATTCTCATAGGTATTTTTGAAGAATAAATTCGAAACTTTTTGATGCTGATACAATAAAAATTGCATGATGTAAAATATTCAGTTAGAAAATGCAGCATTTTAAATTTAAATTAAGTTTAATTACAACAATTATGCTGTTAAATTATCATT
This sequence comes from Ryuthela nishihirai, assembly GCA_038380435.1. Taxonomy (NCBI): domain Eukaryota; kingdom Metazoa; phylum Arthropoda; class Arachnida; order Araneae; family Heptathelidae; genus Ryuthela; species Ryuthela nishihirai. The sequence continues at coordinate 66,277,012 of JAWZYU010000001.1, forward strand.
TAAGAGACAGTTTACCAGTCTGGAAAACATTATTGTAATATAGCCCGTTAAATGATGTAATGAATGCTACTAAGGTTAAGCTTGCAGTCAGTTAGTGATCTTTCACAAATAAAGATGCTGAATATGACATCATAAGCTGAGATTTGATATGCATTGGCTAGCATCTCCTTGAAACTTCCCTGGCTCGCATACAATTGTCCATAGAATAACATGTTGCGTTGTGAACATTTCATCACTCAACTGTTGCTGTTTAATAGTAACTTGTTGACCCATATCCAGAGTAGTAAATCGATGATGTCAGTCCTTTTCTTCAGTGTTATTTTCACTAGAAAGTAGATGCTGCCTATATTTCAATTCTGATGACATATGCAGTTCCAGTAAGTGCACTTTCGTCTTCAGTAGATTTTACTGCGCACAGACATTAAGCCAATTTCCAGGCTAGTAACAGCTAACAGGCTAGTAAAAGCTTTAATAAGCTTTTGAAATCATCTATAAAAATCATCAGCTTGTCACTATGCATTTCTCAAGAGAAGTGTCTGCATCCTCAAGTGGCATGCCGCCTGAGAAAAACTGGCTAGTACATGGATATGAGCAATTGAGTTACCTTCAATAACAACCATCAAGTGCCTCAATGTCTGTGCACAACATGTTTTTCTGTGGACAAGAATGCATGAGCCAGAAAAGCTTTAAGGAGATGCTAGCCAAAACAAATTGAATTTCAGCTTCTGATGTCATCATTTGCATCTTGTGAAAGATTGCTAAGTGACAACAAGTTTAACCTTAGTAGCATTCTTTCATTGTTTAATGGACTGCATTACAATAGCATTTTCCAAACTGGTAAATTATATTTTAAAATGATCATTTAACAATGCAATTATTTTACTAATTCAAATGTAAAATATTATTGTGCACGTTGCTAATAAAGATATTCTAAAATGCAACTTTCCGAACTTTTCAATTTATCAATTCTCACCTGTAGAGTAAGTAGCACTTCAGGCTTGTAACTTGTAGCTTGGTTTCAGTCATAACTGGCTAGTTTTGGGAGTTTCTATGCTCAATTATGCCTTGCCTCCAGTGAGAAGTAAGAACCATTCATCAGGTGATACATTAAGTCCTATGTGTAGGGCAGCCATATACAGTGCATATTAAAACCACTGGATGAAAATTTCTTTTTTGCTCTAATAGTTGTCCAGGGCTCTTAACCTACTCCAACCAAATTGGCTCAGAGTGTAACAGAAAAAACCTCCTCATAATTAAAACAACTAACACTTTCCCATCACTATTGGTTTTGCTTTTTATTTTAGAGAAATCTAAGAAAATAGCTTCAATAGTGTAAAAATTGGAAAAGAACAGATCAAAGTCACACGAATACTTCAAGGATTATCAGAAAACTAAGTGGCAAATTGAATAGGTTGAATGAAAGCCCTGAGGAAAAGAAGTTGGCTAAAGAAAAAAGCTGATTTCCTCCAAAAAAAAATACACAGAGTAACTGAAACCTTTTACACAAGAGAGAAATAACTGAAGACTTGAAACCTTACCATAGAAAAGCATCAGTTAAAAAATAACCATGTGTAGTTAAGTATGATTTGCCCTTAATATTTACAAAACCTCTAATAAATTCTGGTAGAATCATTTAACAACTTAATATTCAAACATGATATTCAACTAGTTATTGAAATCATTAAATGCAGTTTAATGTGATGTTCTATTTTGGATATCATCCAACAAACAAATTAGTTATTTCAGTATCAGACTATTTCTAATGTAATAAAAATTTTAAGGTAGAGATTATTTCAGAATGTTGACTAGCCTATTTGAATGTGTCAAAATGAGGCTGAGATACAAAGAAAATAATGATAAAGTACACTTAAAACAAATTGCATGTTTTTGCTACAAAAGAAAATATGTTTCTCTTTTCTCAACAGCACAGCAAAAAACTGTTCTGTTTAATATTATGGGAATCTCCTAGAGAATTAGAAAAATAAATCAGTGATACTTGAGATGAATCCTGGACTATATTAAATTAGCTAATATTTGTATGTTTACTAATTGACTTGAGTTACTCAGTAATTGACAAAAATATTAAAAATTGATTTTCTCTGATGCAGTAGTTCAATTGAAAAGTTATTAACTTACTCAAAAAATTGTGCAAATACAAAGGGGAAAATATATAAATAATAGTATATGTTCACAGTACAAAGTAATATTTGAAATAATTATGCTATGCTGTGTAAGAAACCATCAAATATGATGTGTAACATTTTGAGCAATATTTAATTCATGAAAGCAAACATATAAAATATATCTACATTTGAAACTGAATATTATAAACAATCATTTTTATGCATCTGGGACTTAATGCCAATGTACCAAATCGATAGCAAATAAATGTTGCTATAAAAAATCTGTGAAGAAATTTTTTATAGCAACATTTTTTTTTTCGGTCAAAAGTTTAGGTGTAAAAAAACTTTTTTGGCAAAAAAAGTATAAAATGTACTTTAATAATGTTTAAATCTGAATTATAAAGAGTAGCATGTGAACCTGTTACTCATTATAATGTTTGTTCACATATGTTTTTGAAACAAAAATTACGCAGTTTGCAAAGCTTACAAGTAATGAAACAATAGAACTGACTCAAAAAAATAAAACGAATTAACTGAAAATGTTTAGAAAAAGTTGATTCCAGTTTTTCTGTTTATCATTTGGAATAATTTTTTTTTAAATTACACACTTTCTGGGCACATAGAATTACATTGTTTTCATTCGATCTGACATATGAGTTTAATGCAAATTAACTCATATGTCATACATAAAACAAATCAAAATGCCCCATTCAGTTTTGTATTCAGTTTTTTCTGTTCTGCATAGTTTTAAGTTGTACAACTGTAATCACTCTTCCCTGAGAAAGCCTTGGACATCTCTTTTTGGCCAGACAATATAAATGCCTTTAAAAAGAGGCGTTACATAACTTTAGCTATATATATATCAACAGTTAGTCAAAACTTCTCATACTGGCAAGATTCTACTTTGGTGAAATAATAGAAGAGCTAGTCTGAAATCTCAAGTAAGAACATGGAGGCCAATATTTAATGTCAGTGTCTTTTCTTATTCCTAGTTGTTCCAGCTTCTATTTTTCGTTTTTTTTACAAGATAAAACGCAGATACAAGGTAAAGTACAGGATTTATACTATTTTCTGATAGCTTCAAAACTAAGATGACTTTTGGAATATGCATTATATATATATTTAAAAACATTTTATAACATGTGGAAAAGTGGAAGAACAGTTTAATAGGAAATAATGCTAATGATCAAACAAGAATACAAATGTTTGATATTTGATGTAGGTCTGATACCAAAAAAAAAGATAAAATCAATTCTGGAACTATTGGAAATTATGTTTTTTTCCAAATCTGGTAATGGATAACTAGTTTTCTATCTAGTTGATGCATTTCTTTTTACATTAAGCAAAAAAATGTATCAACTAGAAAACACTATTAAAACATGACTTTAAACCTTTGTTCTTCTCAGCAAAAGAATTTTTTTCTAAAACAAAGAAACCATTAAGAATATTAATTCTACAACATATATGAAGCTAAAGCAGATGAAATCCTAATTTTTTTGTGAGGGACAGAAATAACTTGGATGCTCAATCAGGCTTGTCCTTGTTTCTCATATAACATACAAACACATACACTAACACACAACCATGCCTCCTAGGACTCGAACCTAAACCCCAGTTATCTATGCCTACTTTGAGAAAAAAATATAGGATACTTGTTGAAAAATATATTTTCTGTCATTTTTTCATTAATGTTATTTGTTCGTCAATTTTTGTCATGATACTATTAATTTTACGCTATGTCAAGCAAAGTTATACTCAAAAAGTTTTAAGTATTGTAAAAAGCTCTAAAATAAAACAAGTGATATGCTTACATTAATTTTATTTAAAATGCAAAAAATTATTCAAAAACGTAAAAAAAGACCAAACACATTTAATAACTTTTAATTTGTGAAGGGGTTCGCACTATTACAATAATTATTTAAATATTTAGCACAATTAAATAATTCTGATTTATGAATATAGTAATGTGGTTATTAATTCCCCAGTCACATCAACAATAATGAGAAATATTTATCAAAATTAGTTGCAAGACAGAACGATTTTTATTTGGTATTAAAAATATAAGACTTTTAAAGGTACAAAACAAAAAAAAAGGCAAAAAACATCTTGCAAATTTTTCATAAATTTATGGGACAATGCCCTAAAATATACAGGGTGATTCAAAACTTATCGTTCAAATTTCGTGGGGAGGTAGGGAATACGTCACGAAACCGATTTCACATAGGAAAGTATGTCCGCAAATGTACGCATGCGTATGTAGAGGGCGCTGTGTGTACCCAACCAGTGTACAGCTCGCCCGACCATTCCCGCTGTCATCAGTGTATTCCCGTATGTGAGATGCATTTCCGCTAGATCTTGATGCGTAAAACGATTCATCTTATCACTAGTAAGTCAGCTCGTACACTGATGACAGCGGGAGTGGTCGGGCGAGCTGTACACTGGTTGGGTACATACGCATGCGTACATTTGCGGACATACTTTCCTATGTGAAATCGGTTTCCTGACGTATTCCCTACCTCCCCACGAAATTTGAACGATAAGTTTTGAATCACCCTGTAGAACGAATTATCACTGTATTCATGCCACTTCCCGGAATTTAACCCGGCCTAGATAGCTACAGTGTAACTGTAAGGCACTGGAGGCAGCAAATTTCGTTTCACCGTACATGGAATATAAAGTTTTCTCAATTCCTTTGCTTAGAGAATAAAACAATTCTCAATAATAGACAGTAGATTATATATAGATAACAAAAAACTCTTGCAATTAGAAAATATTTTTGAAATTCATGCAGACTGTTTTATATACAGATTGCTTTAATGCTCATAGTGCAAAATGAGGAAAATTTCATGTTATGTTCATACCCTTAGGTAATGTATTTTTTGTGTATGAGAATATTTTAATTCATATATAAAAATTCGTTTTTCGACGTACCATCAGAATTTTATATATCATCAAGCATTAATTTGCATACTACATATACGCTATTGGTAAATATTTCTTAAATTTTAAATCTATGCCAAAGCGTATAAAAATTCATTTGAAAACTTAAGAACCATTGACGGTAACGCTTTTAACTTTTGAAGAAAAAAATTATTACTAATAACCTTAGTTGATTATATTAGACTATTTTTAAGAAGCAATTTTATGCTTAGACGTGTTAATATGTATTTTATAGTTTCCTTTTCTAACTTGCATACTTTTTTTTACATGTATTCACCATTGATAAAATTTTAAAAATTAAAAAGGGAAAAAACATAATTCACTGGTTGAAGCTGAAGACATTAGATATTTGTAGTTAATAGTATGCAAACAGAGACAGCAAATGTTTTGTAAAGCGAACAGTTCGTATGCGGTTTGTTTATAAAATAATTGCATTTGATTCTTAAAATATCTGCCTCCAGATACAGGACAGTGTGAAAACGAAATATTTGTTGGTGGTGGTTTAATATTTTTATTATTTCATCATGAATCATTAAATGGAGCAATTATTTTTTCTGTAGAAAAATCCAGCAGCTATAAGAATTCTTTTTCATATGTATCGGCAAAAATATATTTCTATACTTGTTCGAGAGCCGATTATAATAAACTATCATACAGTTATCAATTAAAATACGAATCAATAAATCCAATCGTTTAAATGTTTTATTTAATACGACAATATCAGTGGGGAAAAAAACTTCTGAATATCAATTTTATTGTTGTTGGTAAACAAAGCTGGTATTTATCATTAGTTTTCTGAATACTCTTGTGTCGCAGTTTATTCGTTTTAGTTAAGGTTTCTTCCCCGTCATTAGGCACTGACTATGCAGTCATTGTTTCCGTATGCTCATCACTCATCACACCATTGAATGGTTTATGTCACTGAAAGTACAACTATAAGGTCCACTCATCTCTCAAGTGTTCTTGTATTCATTATCTGGTCAGATTGTATTTGGCAAGTAATAAAGTGAAAAAAAAATTGAATTTCTGTTTAATCACTTAATTTTGATCTATAACAATATGCTCTCCATTTAGTAAACGTTTAAAATATGGGACTGAAAGTTCAGCGAATATATCTGTTAACCCATCGCTGATTGAGAAATGCAATTGAACACCTCGAAACCAATACAAAGGCAGATCCGCTTCGCAAAATTCGAAGCTCGGTGCAAAATGTGTGTGGGCTGAGGCGAATCTTCCGGGAGCACATGCTCCATGGAGAACTTTAGTACTCGGAATGGAGGCAAAAAGTGATAGTAAATATACAGGGCCGGCCTCATGGTGCCATTTTTGACAGGCGTAAAAATTCTGGATAAAATAACATTAAAATTTCAGTTGTATTATCACCTTTTATCGAAAACAGTGCAGTAGCTCAGAAAATTTTTTAAACTTAAATGCAACGTCAGACTTGCGTATTTCTCTTGTGCCGCCATCATACGTTCTGTGTTTACAATAAAAACTATCTTAGAAAATGGGGTTTCACCCTTAAACAGACAAATCATATTTTTCAAAGTACTTGAAATTCAAGAAGTGGACCGGGAAATAGTTCTAAACAATTACACATACATTCCTGTTGCACTATTTGATGTAGAAGATGCCAAAGCAGATGAAAACGGATTTTAAAATGAAGCTACAAAACCTAGCTTTATCTCTCAATACGACTATAACAGAATATCTACATTAGTTGTTCACAACGAGGGTGTTTATAGAAGTTCGCTGGACGAAATGAGGTACTTATGTTTTTCAGTAGAAATAAATAAAATTTGGAATAGCTCTTAGATTACATGTTTATGTATGTTTTGACAAGAAATACATTAGCATTTCATGGATATAGTATCAAAATATCTAAATTTGTATACACGGTAAATATTATACTAGTTTTGAACACGAAACATATTTTTAAATTCCATGAAGAGTTAGAAAGTTGGAGAAGTTCCAGAAGAAGAAAGGGTAAAGGAGATGCAGGGCTCGAAAAGGTTGGGAACCACTGGCTTCATGATTTAGTAAACATCTTCCTGAATACTGCAATTTGTGTTCCGAATTCTGTTGATACTACCAAAAACTGTCAAGAGTGGCAAAAAAGTTTTCAAAATTGTAAACTACAAAGTCAAAACAGACTAGTAGATTTAGCAATGTTGACAACTGGAAGCAATACCGAAAATTCTACCTACATTTTTCTGATGCTAGCGATACATTTGTTCAATTAAAAGCGCACCAAATATGCATTTAAAAACAGGGATTAATTATTACATGCCTTAACCCTTTCAGGACCATAAGGTTTCTAAGAGTAAATATTAGTATGTAACTGTTTATTTTAGTTTGTTTAGACGTAAAATAAATAAAAATCATAAGAAAAATACATAACAATGTGTAGTTTTTTTGGAATTTTATGGGAAATATTTTTCCCAATGGACTATAAAGGTAACACAAATTATAGTTAGGCTTATTATGCAATGTCTTTTATTTATTGGTTTATTAGAACAAAATGTTAACTAAAATAATACAAAATTATGAAATAAAATTACTATACAAAATGATGTGCTAATTATGATATTCTGCGAAGCAATTTCTTTTGGTAGTGAGGCAAAGATGGACATTGCACATAGTACATATATTATGCGTCCTGACAGTTCTGTTTTTGTTTTCTAAACGTTCCCGTTTACGTAATTGCGTTCGGCATACGTTCTGTATAAAAAATGCAGATAAGGTTATAATTAAATACGACAATCGCCAATTTTAAAATGGGAAAAATGTTTCCCTTAGTCGTGAAAGGGTTAATGTTTTTATTATATACTTAAGTACTTTTTTTCCTGGGCTTTATTTTTTAGTATTGCAATTGAAATCAAACATTTTAGTACGAATAATGTTTTTCTATTCCTTGTGGCCGAGTGGTTAGCGCAGTTGGCTGCTGATCTAAGAGATCTGGGTTCGAGCCCCAAACAAGGCATGGACGTTTTGTGTTGTTTTCCTGCTGAGGTCCTGCCATCCTCACAGACTTTCTACTATGCTATACAAACTGACAGGCTCCTGTCGGACCTCTGTGGTAAGCAGCTGCTTGAGGGGGTATTTATTATTGATATTGATAGAACCTGATTATCTGTGTATTGAGTGATGAGTTATTAAAATTGTGTAATTTTAAAAACGTTGAAATTCTTTATACAGGGTCATTATAAGAATTCAACAGATTTAAATGTGGACACCACATACGCTGTGATATCCAGTTTCCTTCCATATTCGGCTCAGCATGTCAGACAGGGCTAGATCTAGGGGGGCATGCCCCTCCCACCCTTGAGATGCTAGCAAGAATAATAGAGGCAAGAAATGATTAAACGTTTAGATCCAGGTCTGTCAGGTGTAACACCTTAAACAGTTGTAGTGATTCTACCTCTAAATGCTGTAAAGGACGAATTTTTTTTCCCGAGTGAACGATGTTTGTAATATACCCCAAAACGCAAATCCCATGGTGACAAATCGGGACTTACACCGTCATAACAATAACACTTTGAGATTTCCTTGATATTTTGGGCACAAAATTACTTTTGTTACTTAATTGTTTAATAAGATGTAACACTTTAAAATGTGTTTTGTTTTTTACCCTAACTTAGATACTTTGGTTTTAGGATAAAATGAATACCTTTTAAAGGAGTGCCAATTTTTACCTCTCCTCAGGCCCAAAAAGTTAGGTCTTGCAAATATCGTCTGGATCAGGGCATCCAACCTTTCCAGGTCGTGGGTCAGAAGAGCAGTGACAGTTCTGCCTATGCACCACTACCCTTTTCGTTAGCTTTAACATCTCTGTAGCAATCTCTGATGAGGGAGGAGGGAAAGGACAAATCGAAGTGCAATATTTTCCATTACTTCCTAGCACACGTAAGCCTATCTGTGAAGGAAGGCTAAAGTCAAGGCCAAATGACTGATCCATGCAACATTCATTACTCGAGAACATTTCGCTTGTAAATATAGAACTAACATTTCACGAACCTAATTTTTTAGATTGTCCGTATTAATTATACTTTAGTGCACTAGTTTTAAACCCGGGGCTGTATAACTCTCAGAATTGCCTACATGGACTGCACAGTCTATACAATTGGGCAGCAAGATGGACACCCTTGGCCTAAATGGAGGGTGAAATTGTGGCACACGCAGCTCTCGTTAGTGGCCCAACTATCGATTTCTTTTCTCTTCCAAATCAATTTGCCTTCGGTGTCTTGCAGAAAAAAAGGTTGGTTAACCCAGGTTTTTTTTAAAGAAAACAAGATCTTTCCAGTAGGTTATAAACTTTCCACAAATATTATCTTTTGACTTAAGGAGAAGAACGCATTTTACCTTCTGAGCTTTAGTGCTGAATAAAATGACATGAATCTCATTTTTTTTTTAAATTTACGGTTTTAATTTTAAATATACATATACAAATCGTCCTCGTCGAATGGTTAGCGAGCTTGGCTATGGTACAAAGAGTAGAGACTAGTTCGAGTCCGTGGTAAGCAGGGCCTAATTAAGGGGATTGGGGAACTCTTTTGCCATTTCATAACATTATTTGAGATATTAAAAAATATTCCCTGAAGCAGCTGATTGCACAGGGACTAATAATTTATACACCATAGTAGGTCTGTAAGGATGGTTGAACCTCGGCAAAAAAAACAACAACAGCCATGCTTTACCCGGGAATCGAATGCAGATCCCTGTGATTAGTAGCCAAGTGCACTAACCACTCAGTCAGGGGATGGCTTATTTGAGATAAAATTAAGATATTTTTGAACTTGCAAGAAATTTTCCATTGGTACAATATTATACTCAAAGGTGATATAAGACCAGTGCTTTTATTTATTTGTGTATTCTGATTCTTATTTCTGATCAAATAGGGGGGGGGGGGGGTCAAAATCTTTAAGTGCCCTGGGCTCCAGAATCCAACCCTGGGAGCAGTGGCAAAGTGTCTATGAAAGCAAGGGAAGCAATGGTTCCCTTAAAAATTCTCATTAAAAAAATAAATATAAATCAAATAACCCAATTTCGTTTTTGCACGGTAGATAGGTTCCCGAAAAAACCGTGCAAAAAAAAATACAGTGCATATGAAAAATAGAAGATTGGTTCCATACGTGAAAACCCAATACAAATAATAGGTTGTTTTCAAACAAATCATATCAAAATCTTTATTTGATTTTTATTCATTTTAAACATATTTTTTTATTTTATAAACTTATAAAGATAATTATATGTGCATATATAAAGTAAATTATCCTTCATGAAGAAAATAATATGTCACTAATTCAAGAATACAAAAGAGCAAAAAATATGACTTCCATATGCTTATTAACTATATTTTATTGGTTGTCACTTTCTTACAATAGACGCATTCGTTTGCGTAAGACTGGAATTAAATCACTTTCATCGCTTTGAAACATTGTGACCGTCGTGGTGAAATGCTCTCTGTGCCATGGGGAACCAAATAATCACTTGTTTCCAGTGATTCTGAAGTTTGATGAGTTTTGACAATGAACTCTGTAATCAATCGTTGAGATCCTGCTTTGACTAGGTCTTTGTATAATTCTTCATAACGCGCCATACATGACTTCAGTTCACGTTTAAACTGCTTAGTTCGTTCGACAAATAATCATGTGTAAGAAAATGACTTTCCAATTTACTAGCCATTTGAAGACCTTCTTTAATTAAACCTGCACTGAGTGGAAGCTCTTCAACACCATCACTTTTCTCTTTTTCATCAGGAGTCTCAAGGACAACTTCTATTATTTCATCTTCGCTAAGAGCTTTGTCAACCAGCAATTCATTAATATCTACAAACGATAATTCATCGAATCCTTCTCCAACAACTGCATGTGCTGAAGTGATGATATTAGGATATTCAGTCGTATTTTGGGGTACAGGATCTTTGCTTTTTACACATTCTGGCCAAATAGCTTTCCAGCATACGTTTAAAGTTGATGGTTTAAATTCTGATAACTTCAATCCAGCCTGTCATACAATCTAAAATAGAAAATTTCTTCCGCACATCAATTACCTTATTTTACTTTTATTAAATAAATATTATTATATAATAATTATTATTTTTATTGACTACTGGTGTTCGACAAGGGTGCATTTTGTCTCCTTTTCTCTTTAGTTTGGTTATTGATTATGTTATGCGAAATTCACTTCAAGGGAAAGATTTTTGCCTTAAATGGGCTGGAGATACGAAAATTTCTGATTTAGATTATGTTGAACTCTTTCATTCGAGCTGTTGATGAGACTGGTAGTAGAGTAGGTTTGGTTATAAACAGAGAGAAAACTAAAGTGATGAAAATTGGTCAGGCAGGCTGTGATTCAGTTAATCTGAATGGTTGCAGTCTTGAGCAGGTGTCACAGTTTAATTATCTTGGGAGCTATGTAACAGATAATGGTGATGTGCAGCATGAGATTAACAGACGAATAGGGATTGCTACCGGGACTTTTAAGAATCTATGGGGAGTGTGGAGAAATAGGCGTATACACCTAAAGACTAAAATTAGACTGTATAATAGTTTGGTTCTTTCTAGGGTTAGTTATGGTAGTGAAACTTGGACACTTTGTAAACAAGATAACAGGAAACTAGATGCTTTTGATTCCAGATGCTTACGCAGTATCTTGGGCATTAGGTGGTTCAACTTTGTAACTAATGATGAGGTTAGGCACAGGAGTCTGCAACCTCCTTTAAGCAGCATATTGTGCAGAGAGACTCCGTTGGTTTGGCCATGTTGCCCGTATGAATAATTATAGATTGACGAATAGAGTTATGAACAGTGTGCCTAAAGGCCTCGGAAAGAAGGGGAGACCTAGGATGCTGTGGGCGGACAATGTCAAACAGGACCTTGTTAGAATTGGTGTGCAGTGGCTTGATGCAGTAGATGTAGCACAGGATAGACTTGCTTGGAGAACTAAATTGCACGGTCTGGTTGGACCTCCGTAGCCCATGGCTGCTTGAGGATGATGATGATGATGATGAACCTTATCAAGTTTATCCCAAATGTATTGGAATGTCCGTCTTATGTTGCAAGTTTTAAGTGTTGCAATTATACCCTGATCTAGTGGTTGTATTAAGGATGTCGTATTAGGCGGCATAAAACAAAATTGCACATTTCGGTGTTTCAAAAGAGCATTGTCTATAATCAATAGAACTTTAAATTCGAAATTTTTTTCCTTCAAATAGCGTTTAACTTCTGGAACAAAACATTTATGGAAACATTCATTAAAAATTTCTTTTGTAATCCATGCTTTTTGTTTGCCATCCAATACACTGGTAATTTATTCAAATCTACGTTTTTGCATTTTTCTCGTGAACCAGAGGTCGAATGACCTTGCAGTCAAGTTACTGTTACTCGGCTTCAAAAGGGCTTTCGAACGATCCCAACGCGGGTGGACTGTGTCAAGTTCGTGTTACTCGGATTTAAAAGGGCTTTCGAATGATCCCAACGTGAGTGCTCTAGGTAAATCAGGGGACGACTTTATACATTGAAGTTTGTTACACGTTTTTCACTTTTTCTCGTGAACCTTGCAGTCAAGTTACTTTACCAACACCACCTAGAGGAGAAGGCCGTACCACTGATTTGTGACGTCAGCATTACTAGACCGGACTGCCGGCAGAATAGATTGAGAGATAGCTTATCCTTGTTAATAGAACTTCCCATTTAGATTTTGAATATTCACTAATAAATCATTAAAATAATTTGTTTTCATATAATTAAAAAAAAATCCCACATTTTTCTAATTTTTTTTTAGAGATAACTTTTTTTTTTTGCTTTGACTAGTATTGTAAATCATTAATTACCGTTTCCGATTATACAGATAGCTTTAAATTATTATTTAGATAATAACACTCTTTAAATGTTCGGAAATTTCAAAACTTTTAACGAATTTTGCAAACGATCGATTAATGTATTGAACAAGTACTAAATTTTCACTCATAAAGGATTCTAGAAGAGCGAAATATATTTAGAAAAAAACTACTTGTTACAAAATACCACAGATATCTATTTTTTTTCACAAATATGTATGTATATATATATATGAGGTCTAAAACATTATTTAATGAAAACAGTATGTTTCAATATTGCATATTTTAAGAAAAACAACCAACAAATTCCACATTAAAAATACTTTTATTTACAATATGAGAAAACAAATATATATAGGATACACATTACAATGAAACAAATATTTCATTGTTTACTTTATTTTTAAGAAAATTGTGCAATTAAAACAGGAAAATTCACCAATCATATGGGAGAATTTTTAAGCAATACGAAGGAACTTAATATGTGCAATACTATTTAAATGGAAAAGGAAAATTTTATGATATTCCCTTCATCCCAGTTGAACTCTTTTTTTTTTAAATAGTTTAATAATGAAAGCTATTTTTAAAATGCATCACGTTAATAAAAACTGTTTCTAGGACAACTATGACTTTTAAATAAAAAGAAAAGAAAAATTGCTTTCCCAAACTTTTTCACCCTAATGCATATTAAAACTAATTTCTTCACATAACATAGAAATTTTTATCCTTTTTGCTATCATAATAAACTTTAATAATAGGAAAAAAAAATTCTGAAGAAACATGAAAGCAAACATCTAAATACATGTGGTTTAAAGGTTTGAACAGATTCAAAATACAACAGAAATATAAAATACAATGAGTATTATACAATATAAAGGTCACATTGAAATATCCATATACACTCAGTAATTATGAAACCTAATTCCATGTTATGTCAATGGAAAGCTAATTTCAAACCTTTGTAACTTTTAAAATGAGCTTTTATGAAAAAAAAATGAAATGAAGATCAATTAAAGATCTCAATCAAATTTATCTAAATCTATGTTCATTAAAAATCAAAGAATTATGAAAACTGGGATATTTAATATGAACAATGGCTGTTTTAAAATATTGATCTGGGAAGTAGTTGAAATAAGTTAATCTCAAAACAGTATCCCATATTAAATTTTATTAGCATAGTTTTAGCAGAAAATGTAACAATTATTTAAATTTTCACCAACTCTGCAGAATGCGCATTACTGTTTAAGATGTTGATATATAATAAAATACCCCTTCAAACAGCTGCTTACAACAGAGGTCTGACATGAGCCTGTAAGTTTATATGCCATAGTAGGTCTGTGAGGATGGCGGAAACCCGGCAGAGAAACAACACGAACAACCATGCCTTACCTAGGGCTCGAACCCAGGTTAGTAACCAAGCGAAGCCTCTTTAAATACTAAATGAATATTATTGGAATATAGAAAATTAAGATAGATTTTTAACTTATATATATTCAGTCATATTTTCCCATGAAATATTTATTTTAGAAATTACAGAGCTTTGAAATTATCTTTCCATTGACATTACATGGGATTGGTTGGTCATAATTAACAGAGTGTATATGGGGTAGTTTCATGGCAGCAAACACAGACTTTTATAACACAGAATTGAAAATATTTATGATAATATATTTGTACATACATGTAATAAGAAAAGATTTAACTTGTAAAATTTGCAGCTATATATATAATTAGTAGAATTGTAGCATCATCAGCAACTCAGATTTAATGACATTGCAAAACTTGAATTAAGTAAAAATAAAGTACTACAAGCAATATATATCAACTATTGAACATTTTATTAACATTGAATAGATAGAATTAGCATCTAAAATTTTCTTATATTTTTATAGAGGTCAAGCTGTTTCAAATGATTCAGTATAGTCCAAATGTGCAAATCAAATTGAAGAATTAAAAAAATATCTAGATGTCATTTGCATAAAGGTTGATGAAGTGGCAAAAATAAACTACACCAGTAGGTTCTTAATAGGATTCCTTCCCAAAGGCAAGTCGACAAAATAACTTTAACTTTGTATGGGGTCAAAAATATACAGAACAGAAAAAAAATGTTTTGCTATTTTGTAAAGAGCATATACTTAACATGCCCGGAAACATATTAAATAAAAACATTATTCTAATCTTGACCTTCTGCAGAGTTTTTTAAATTTAAGTCATTAACTATTATGCATATCTTAACTTCCATATCTGGTGAAGATGCTTTCAAATGCTAAGAGCAACAGGGTATATTTCCTTTATAAACAGATATCCTTACACTAAAATTTTAATATTACTTGAACTCACTATCAGTGTGAAACCAATTATTAACAAAGAACTTGGAAGAAGAAAATATGTATCAGAACCAGTACAAGGTTTCTAATAACATAGTCAATCATCTCCCTCCAAGCAGAAACTGACATCCCCCAATGATACAGAAAACCTTATTGATCTGTTGACCAGGCTAGTTCATAGGCATATCAAACACCCATTGGCAATCACTATTAGAAATTTAAAAAATCCTACATTTGCAAGGCAGAAGAAGCCACAAGATATGCATATATATTAAAGAAAATCAAGGAATAAATTAACTTCCTAAATCTCCATGGCTTTTACAGTTTTTTTTTTTTTGTTAAACTGCAAATTCTATTTGCAGTTTAATGAGTTTCAGTTGATCATTTTATCCAGAAACTGGTGGTATATGTTCCAACAGAAAATTATAAATTTCATACCCCACTAAATGCATGTATAACAGAAGCAATGAAATGGATTGGAAAGAAAACCATATACTGTCACATACTGCATCCATACTGAATAGCTGTCCAAACAAAAGCATCCACCCCAAGTATTTGATACATTGATAAAAAATTTTAAAGACAACCAAAAATATAATTTATCTTCAGGGGTCCAGCCATAAGAGTATAGTGGGAAGTAAAAATGTTGTGGAATTGGCAAAAGATCACTCAAAAGTAACACTAAACACAATATTAAGAAAAAACCTACTGACAAGTGCAGGTAGAGATTCCCTTTGATCATAGATTTAGCCACAAAAGACATGAAATCAGTAAAATAAAAATGAAATAAATCTAGTAGACCCTGTACAGTAGCAAAATATAGTTAAAGGAACTGAAAATAGCTATTGCAGCTTGCATGCAATAAAATTTCCACTAAAATATTGCAAAACATTTGACAATAAAGTTAACCAGTTTTTGTGTCTAAAAAACAATGGTTGAAACAATAGCACACCATTCCAAAGGGTTTTCCACCATTGTATTTATTGGGCTATAATTATTTGAAGGTGGGTCTATGATGTTGTGGAGACTTTTCCATTACAGTGTATCATTACTTTCCAAAAAGCTTCATGCTAACTGATAAAAATGACAACCAGCTATTTTTACCTCCCTCCAATTTGATATTTCTTAACCTACTTTTTAACATTAGGTACTTTCAGGTACTTGCAGACTAACCAAGTACACGAGCAGATGGACAATCCAAAGACTCGTGTAATAAGAAAAATCAAACAGCATGCTTTATAGAAGATCCATGTTCAATTACTGGTTCAAAGCCTGTGGAAATTGTTTTCCAGATATTAAAGATGAATGAAGATTAATAATTTCTTTATTTAATTATCTTTATTTAACAGTTTAAAATAAATTATCTGCATTGGGTGAAATTAAGACATTAGATTCTGGACTCAATAAAATATTTACTTAAAAATATATTTACTTAAAAATATCAACCACTATCAAATTTGTAACATGATTGAGATTACCAAACATAAATTTTTGAATTATATTAAATCTCATAAGAGTAATTTTTAAGGTGTGAAATTAGACAATCAGCATTTTGACTTTAACACAATATCAAATTGTATAAAAATCTTAATATAATTTTCTCAAAGTGAAAGTAACATACACAAATTAATCCACAGTACCTCATTGATTTACTAACATTTAATCACTATCAAACTCCTTAAGTATTATGATGATAACGAGTATAGTGGAAAAATTACCTTGAGCCAGGTGAGATCCAAACACATAACCACCAGACGTAGGGTTACTCGATGCCAGTGTTATAAAAGGAGGATATGCTTTCTTTGTGAAATAAAATAAGTTTTTTCATACTAAGTTTTTTGCCAAGTACTAACAGTTGAGTCAAAAAAAAACAATACTCATTAAATATACTATAAAATATATGGTGCAGTGATTTTTATTCGTATTTCATAAACAATCAAAAGTTATTTCTCCTAAAGTGTCATAATGATTAGTAACTATGCACTGTCATAAAAGGTAAATTTTCTGTTACTTCAAACTCTGACTGAGGTAGTGGTCAGCAATGATTTAAGTTTTGGGCGTAATATTTTTTAAAGTGTATTTGTGGATGCTTTAAAAGTAGTTGAACAGTACCTCTCCATCAGTATATGGATACTTTAGAGGTCAGAAAACTTTCTCCCAGTTTTCATGTCAAACATGCTGGTTTCTCTTTCAACATCAGATGGTGCAAAGTGGAGTCCACACACCTATGTATGCAAAAGAAATATTGAGAATATGTACAAAAAAACCTCTGATGAATGATAAACATTAAAACAAAAATCCAAACACCAGGAATACTGTTCACCATACACTAAAAAATTTTATTCAAAACTGAAGACTTTTTACCTTCGAAAGTAAAAGCTATAATTGTATTCAAAACAATTCTATAATCAGTGTATTTTCTAAGATTTCAATAAAAATCCATGGTTAAAAGAATGAATTCTCCCAAGGAATGCACCTATTCTACCAGTAAGCTGGTTTTTCTCAATATTTCTAGCACTTCTTTTATCATATATAGTTCACCTTGAAAGCTAATGCTAACCATCTAATAGCATTCCACTGCTAGTACTACCATAAAGTGCTTTTGGTAATGCCACTATAAGGTGATAATGTAAAATAAAATGCGAAAAATCGTACTGAGCTGAAAATCATTTAAAACAACACTCTTATGAATGAAAGTTTAAAGGTTTGAAATATTCCAGTCCAGGAATTGAGCCTGAAAACAACTCCAGTAATAAGTTTATTGTTTCAGAAAATTTCCTCTTACTGTAATTTTCAGTTTATTAGGCATAAATTTGTTTATATAGACAGCACCTGGTATTATACTAATGCTGAAAGGTATTAGGAATTGATTGGTCAGGAAGTTTACTGTTGTCGACAGTTTCTACAATAAACTTTTACCATTACATATCAGTAAAATCAAAAAACCTCAAATTTTTGTCATAATTTTTGGATTTCTTCAGTTGTAAAATCCAAACCAGTGGTCAGTACAGAGGATAAACTTTGAAGTTAACTAGAAAACAATATTGTATGCATTTGTGGTGTTTAACATATTTATATTCACATAATAGATGAAATGACAGATATCCCTCAAATATTCTCTAATATGATTATAGAATACATTTGTAACAAAATTAAAACAAAATCTGCAGTCACATGCAATAAAGATATGACAGTAGACTGTTATACCTTTATTATAATATACCTGACTTATCTCATTTTACAATGAGAGTGATGGAAATATATGCACTTTTAATTACTCCTTTGAAAGTAAAAAATTCTTTAACTTTACTATTAAATCCTTTTTCAAAATATCCTTTCATTTATTAATCCATATGTACGCTAGATGTAGCCCACCCATTCTTTAATATCCCTATAACTTGACCTGATTTCAGAGATATAATTATGCAGAATAATTTAATGCTGAAAGTTATTAGGAATTGATTGGTCAGGAAGTTTACTGTTGTCGACAGTTTCTACAATGAACTTTTACCATTACCTGTCCTGCTTTTATTAAAAAAATAGCTGATGTGTGAGGTAGGCAAAACTTCAGCAGGAAAATAATACATATTCACATGGCTTGTTCAAAGCCATCTCTAGGCTTTGAACATGGGTCCAATTTGTATCCAAGTATACTAGTAATAGCACCAAAATAATTTCTAATACTTATGCAGAGATTTTATATTTAAAAGTAGGTTTTCCCATGATCTTGCCTTTGGCTTATATATGTATTTCAAGTTTAACAGTATTATCGTATTAACTTATACGAGATATATTTGAACTCCATGGATATATAAATATAGTGATATAACATTAGACCCTGAAACTATCCCAACAAAAGTACCAATTTCTTAACTTACTACTGTAATCTATTAAATAAAAAGTCTGGTCACTGTGAAATATTCTTTTCTATTTAAGCATTTTAGCATATGTACATTCGACATTTTTTATTCCAGCATATTAGGTTTCTTACTTAATAAAAATAACGTCAAATTAATCCATAACAGATCAATGATATTATATATGTATATTATATAAACGTAACATACAATAGTTAAAACGATAATTTTTACTTTAGAAGTTCATAAGTATGACAACAGATATTAATACAGAATAAAGTTCTTCTTACCTTGGATGCTTTCGTTGGACAGAAGTTTTGCCTTGGTATTGAACTTTCTGAACTTGACATTTCTGTCGCAAATCGATATCTTCTGGAAATTTAAAAACTGAGAATATTTGTTCCCCATCGTAATTGCTCCTGCACTGAGGAACGCAGCAGCGCGATGGCATTTCGCTAAAAAAAATCAATGAACGTAATAACAAACCACACTAACTCATACGTTTTGCCGAACTAGCTAAACACTAACAAAGGCTAGATGGAGGCGACGCTACTAGCTACGGGTCGACTAAAATTGACGTCATCAGAATCGCTTCACCGACTGGTAGGGCCTTCTCCTCTAGGTGGTGTTGCTGTTACTCGGCTTTAAAAGGGCTTTCGAATGACCCTAATGCGGGTGATCTAGGTCAATTAGGGGAAGACTTCATATGTTCAATTTTGTTTCACGTTTTTGGCCTTTTCTCGTGAAACAAAGGTCGGATAACTTTGCTGTCAAGTTCTTGTTACTCGACTTTAAAAGGGCTTTCGAATGAGCCCAAAGCGTGTGCTCTAGGATAATAGCGGACGACTTCATACGTAGAATTTTGTTACGTTTTTCGGATTTTCTCCTGAATCAGAGGTCGGATGACCTTGCTGTCAAGTTCGTGTTACTCGGCATTAAAAGGGCTTTCAAATGACCCTAACGCCGGTCCTCTAGGTCAATTAGGGGATATGCAGAATTTTGTTACACGTTTTTGGCTTTTTCTCGTGAACCAGAGGTCGGTTGACCTTGCTGTCAAGTTCGTGTTACTCAGTTCTAAAAGGGCTTTCGAATGACCCTAACGCAGGTCCTCTAGGTTAATTAAGGAATATGCAGAATTTTGTTACACTTTTTTGACTTTTTCTCTTGAACCATAGGTTGCATGACCATGCTATCAAGTTCGTGTTACTCGGCTTTAAAAGGGCTTTCGAATGACCCTAACGCGGGTCCTCTAGGTCAATTAGGGGATATGTAGAATTTAGTGACAACTTTTTGGTTTTTCTCGTGAACCAGAGGTCGGATGACCTAGCTGTCATATTCGTGTTAGTCGACATTAAAAGGGCTTTCGAATGACCCTAACGCGGGTACTCTAGGTCAATTAGGGGTCGACTTCATATGTAGAATTTTGTTACACGTTTTTGGCTTTTTCTCGTGAACCAGAGGTCGGATGACCTTGCTGTCAAGTTCGTGTTACTCGGCTCTAAAAGTGCTTTCGAATTACCCTAACGCGGGTCCTCTAGGTCAATTAGGGGATATGCAGAATGTTATTAAACGTTTTTAGCTTTTTCTCGTGAACCAGAGGTCGGATGACCATGCTATCAAGTTCGTGTTACTCGGCTTTAAAAGGGCTTTCGAATGACCCTAACGCGGGTCCTCTAGGTCAATTAGGGGATATGCAGAATTTTGTTACACTTTCTTGGCTTTATCTCGTGAACCAGACGTCGGATGACCTTGCTGTCAAGTTCGTGTTAGTCGGCTCTAAAAGGGCTTTCGAACGACCTTAACGCCGGTCCTCTAGGTAAATTAGGGGATATGCAGAATTTTGTTACACGTTTTTGACTTTTTCTCGTGAACCAGAGATCGGATGACCTTACTGTCAAGTTCGTGTTACTCGGTTTTAAAGGGCTTTCAAATGAACCTAACGCCGGTCCTCTAGGTCAATTAGGGGTTATGCAGAATTTTGTTACACGTTTTTGGCTTTTTCTCGTGAACCAGACGTCGAACGACCTTGCTGTCAAGTTCAAGTTCGTGTTACTCGGCACTAAAAGGGCTTTCGAATTAACCTAACGCCGGTCCTCTAGGTCAATTAGGGGATATGCAGAACTTTGTTACACGTTTTTGGCTTTTTCTCGTGAACCAGAGCATAGTTGATGCACATTAAAGAACACGCTGGATGGCCTCGATGAGAAGCTACCGTTCCCAACGGGGATGCCTGCGATCATTTGGTGCGCAAAAAAGTGCCACTCAGAAGTAAAACAATTGTTCTCTTATCCCTCTCTATTGTAGCAAAGGTCCTTTAAAACCCGTCGTTCTGATGGACTTGCCATTTAGCCCGTGGGGTGCAAAGTGCCGCTCAGAGGCAATACTCTGTGCACATTAAAGAACACGCTGGATGACCACGATGAGAGACTACTGTTTCCAACAGCCGTTTCGGTCGGAGGTAAAGCAATACTCGGTGCACGTTAAAGAACACTCTGAATGACCTCGACTGGAGGCTAACAGCTGTTTCGGTGGGTCTCCTCGGGGGTACGTGCGACCATTTAAATAGGTGTGCAAAAAGTGCCACACGGAAGTGAAACAAATTACCAAGCCTTTCCAACACTCACACATGACTCAGTGCTAGAGAGAGCTCTCATTATGTTAACTAACTTTATTGTTAACTAACATATTCCATGCACGTTAAAGAACACGCTGGATAACTTCCACGGGAGACTACCGTTCCCAACAGTCGTATCGGTTGGTCCACTCGACCTTCTCCCAGCCTTCGTGTGTACGTGCAACAATTTAGCCTGTAGTGTGCAAAAAAAAGTGCGACTCGAAGGTAAAACAAACCAACCGCTTTGTTCTCTTCCCCCTCTCTGTAGCAGGAAGGTCCTTTAGCACATGGTGTGCAAAGTGCCACTCGGAGGTAAAGCCATACCCCGTGCACGTTAAAGAACACGCTGGATGACCTCGACTGGAGGCTACCATTCCCAACAGCTCTTTCGGTGGGACCCTTCGGGGCACGTGCGACCATTTAACCATCAAAAAAGTGCCACTCAGAAGTAAAACAACCCCTTTGTTTTCTTATCCCTTTCTATTGGAGCAAAAGGTCCTTTAAAACCCGTTGATCCGACATGGGCTTCACATATAGCCCGTCGTGTGCTAAATGCCACTCTGATGCCATACTCTGTGCACGTTATGGAAAACGCTGGATGGCCTTGACGAGACCAAATTACGCCGTCTTGTAAGGCTGTTATGTTCCCGACGTGACGAAAAGCACTGACCTGTAAGGGCGTTACGGTCCCAGGAGACCAAACGGCGCCATCCCGTGAGGCCGTTAGGGACATGGGAGAGCAAAGTGGCGCCGTCCCATAAGACCGTTAGTGTCCCGGAGGCCCTAACGACCTTACGGAACAGCGCTGTTTGGTCTACTAGGACCATAACACCCTTACGGGTCGGTGCTTTTCGTCATGTCATGAACTTAACAGCCTTACGGGATGGCGCTCTAAGGGTGTTATCATCCCAAAAAGAGCAAAAGGTGCCATCCCGTATTGTTAGGGTCTCGGGAGACCAAAATGCACCGTCCCGTAAGACCGTTAGGGAACCGAGAGACCAAACTGCGCCACCCCGTAAGGCCATTAGGTTCCCTACATGACGTAAAGCATTGACCCGTAAGGCCGTTACAGTCCCGGGAGACCAAAGTGGCACAGTCCCGTAAGGCTCTTAGAAACCCTGGAGACCAAAGTGTGCTGTCCCATAAGGTTGTTAGGGGCCTGTGTGACCAGATTGCACCATCGAGTAAGGCTGTTAAGTTCCTGCCGTGACGAAAAGCTCCAACCCGTAAGGGCGTTACGGTACCGGGAGACCAAAGTGGTGCAGTCCTGTAAGGCCGATAGGGTCTCAGGGACGCTAACGACCTTACGGGATGGTGCTACTTTGGTCTCTCGGGACCGTAACGTCCTTATGGGTCGGTGCTTTTCGTCATGTTGGGAACCTAACAGCCTTACGGGACGGCGCTCTAAGGGCGTTATCGTCTCAACAGAGCAAAAGGTGCCATCCTGTAAGGCCATTAGGGACTCGTGTGACAGGATAACACCGTCCCATAAGGCCGTTAGGTTCCCAAAGTGATGAAAAGCACTGACCCGTAAGGGGTTACAGTCCCAGGAGACCAAAGTGGCGCAGTCCTGTAAGGCTCTTAGGAACTCAGGAGACCAAAGTGTGCCGTCGCGTAAGGCCGATAGGGTCTCCGGGATGCTAATGACTTTACGGAATGGCACCACTTCGGTCTTCCAGGACCGTAACGCCCTTACGGGTCTGTGCTTTTTGTCACGTTGGCAACTTAAGAGCCTTACAGGACGGCACACTTTGGTCTCCTGGGTTCCTAAGAGCTTATGAGACTGCGCCACTCTGGTCTCTCGGGACCATAACACCCTTACGGGTCAGTGCTTTTCATTATGCCAGGAACCTAACAGCAATACGGGATGGCGCTCTAAGGGTGTTATCGTCTCGACAGAGTAAAAAGTGCCATCCCATAAGGGACCCATGTGACAGGATTGCACCATCCCGTAAGGTTCTCAACGTGATGAAAAGCACCGACCCATAAGGGGTTACGGTCTCGGGAGACCAAAGTGGCGCAGTCCCATAGGGCTCTTAGGAACAAGGGAGACCAAAGTGTACCGTCCTGTAAGACCGTTAGGGTCTCCAGGATGCTAACGCCACTTTGGTCTCCCTGGTCCCTAACGGCCTTACAGGACTGCACCACTTTGGTCTCCCGGGACCATAACGCCCTTACGGGTCAGAGCTTTTCGTCACGGCAGGAACTTAACAGCCTTACTCGATGGTGCAATCTGGTCACACAGGTCCCTAACAGCCTTATGGGGCAGCACACTTTGGTCTCCAGGGTTTCTAAGAGCCTTACGGGTTGGTTGGTTGGTTGTTTGGGGTTTTTTGGCGCAATAGCAACTAAGGCTATATTGCGCCAAACAAACGATTAAAAGGGTAAAAGATATGAAACCCACAACCAAATTTAAAAGAGACACAAACAACACAGCATAAAAACGATATATAGAAAAAGAATAAAAGAAAACAACAAGTGTAAAATCAACAATAACAAGGGGTGTATAG
The DNA here is from genome assembly GCA_038380435.1 of Ryuthela nishihirai. NCBI lineage: Eukaryota > Metazoa > Arthropoda > Arachnida > Araneae > Heptathelidae > Ryuthela > Ryuthela nishihirai. The sequence goes on from JAWZYU010000001.1 coordinate 66,301,223, forward strand.
GACCCATGGAAAAAACAGGTAAAAATCCACTAAAAAAGAGAAAATTTATAAACGAGTATAATATCCGGTAAAGCGTAAAAATTCGAAAACAGTAGTTAAAAGTGAATCATCGGATAAAAGATGTCCGAGTGTAAGGGGCTCGGACGTAAAATCGTGAAAGGTAAAAAACAAACGTCGGTCGAGGTTAAAAGCTGGACAATAAATTAAAATATGTTTAACTGTTAAAATGGTGTCACAAAACTCGCACTTAGGTACTGCGTCCGCCTTAAGAAGAAAAGAGTGTGTTAAAAACGAGTGACCTAAGCGGAGCCGAGCAAGGACAACTTCCTCCTTACGATTCCTGCGAAAACAAGACTGCCACGGTTTGACAATGGGCTTGATCTCGAAGAGCTTGTTAGCAACCTGTTCAGACCAAGATCTCTGCCACTGTGCCCGGAGCTCGATGGTGAAACGCTGCCGGAAATCCACATATGGAACCGGCAACGGAGAGTCGGACAGGGGCGTGGCTGACCTGGCAGCAGCATCTGCCAAGTCATTGCCCCTGATCCCGACATGACCGGGCACCCAACAGAAGAGAATCGTGGTGGTGGCTGCCAGACGATGGAGCTGCTGGCGGATCTTGGAGAGAACAGGGTGAGGCCGATGCCTCACCGAGATCAAAGCCTGTAGCGAGCTAAGCAAGTCGGTGTAAAGCACACACCGACGATGATGCTTAGCTGCTATATGGTCCAAGGCAATGCTGATAGCATGCAACTCAGCAGTGAAGATGGAACACTGCAGTGGGATCTGGTCTGCAATGATTACATCACAGCAGACCATGGCTGATCCCACAGAAGTGCCGGACTTCGAGCCATCTGTGAAGACAGGCAAGAAGTCCGGGTGCGCAGCACGATGGCTGGCAAAGAGTTGCCGGTACACACAGTCGGGTGTAAAGGCCTTCCCCGTCCTGCACAGGGAAAAATCGCAGGAAGGGGAAACAGCGAGCCAAGGTGGAATTGGCTGAGCTGTCGACTGTGCGATGCTATCGAGACTGGTGTTGATGTCTCGCAGGTAACCTCGGACACGCAAACCGAAAGGACGAATGGCAGTCGGCCGATTCTGGTATAACATTTCCCACCAGGGACTGAAAACGCAGTCCCAAGTGGGATGGCCTGGCAGGGATCGCAATTTTGATGCATACTGCAGGGACAACTGCTGACGGCGAATAGATAAAGATGGTTCATCGGTCTCAATGTAGAGACTCTGGACCGGCGAAGTGCGGAAGGCCCCCGTGCACACACGGAGGGCCTGATGATGGAGTGGGTCCAGCACCTTCACCACCGAATCCCGGGCGGAGTCATACACCTGGGATCCGTAGTCCAGTTTCGATCGGACAAGTGCACGGTAAAGGCGGAGCAAAGAACATCGGTCCGCCCCCCAAGAGAGGGAGGAGAGGACCTTGATGATGTTCAATGCCCGCGTGCACTTGGACCTGAGATGTCGAATATGAGATAAAAAGGTCAATTTCCGGTCGAAGATGAGACCGAGAAACTTGGTCTCCGCCACAACTGGAATGATGTTACCCCCGAGCCGCAGCTCGGGGTCCAGATGAAGATTACGCTTGCGGCAAAAGTGCACGCAAGCGGTCTTCTGTGGGGAGAACCGGAACCCATTCGCCGTCGCCCAAACCGAGAGATTGTTCAGGGCAGTTTGCAGTTGTCGTTCAATGACCCTCATGCTGGACGATGAGCAAAAGATGCTAAAGTCATCAACATAGAGGGCATTGCCTACAGTCGGAGGAAGTTGCCGTGTAATGGAATTGATCTTGACAGCGAAAAGCGTAACACTCAGGACGCAGCCTTGAGGCACCCCCTGTTCTTGGGGGAAAGGCCGCGACAGAGTGTTGCCGACACGAACTCGAAAAATACGAGAAGATAAAAAGTTCGCAATGAAGATCGGCATGTGACCTCGCAAGCCGAAGCTGTGAAGGTCACGAAGAATGCCGAATCTCCATGCCGTGTCGTACGCTTTTTCGATGTCGAAGAAAACTGACACCAGGTGCTCTCGTCGTAAAAAAGAATTCCTGATCGCCGATTCGAGGCGGATCAGGTGGTCTAAAGTAGACCGGTGCCTGCGAAAGCCGAGCCTTACGGGACTGTGCCACTTTGGTCTCCCAGAACTCTAACGGCCTTATGGGTCGATGCTTTACATCATGTAGGGAACCTAATGGCCTTACAGGGTGGCGCAGTTTGGTCTCTCAGTTCCCTAACGGTCTTACGGGACGGTGCATTTTGGTCTCCCGAGACCCTAACATTATGGGATGTCACCTTTTGCTCTTTTTGGGACAATAACGCCCTTAGAGCACCATCCCATAAGGCTGTTAAGTTCATGACATGACGAAAAGCACCGACCCGTAAGGGTGTTATGGTCCTAGTAGACCAAACAGCGCTGTTCTGTAAGGTCGTTAGGGTCTCCGGGACGCTAACGGCCTTATGGGATGGCGCCACTTTGCTCTCCCATGTCCCTAACGGCCTTACGGGATGGCGCCGTTTTGTCTCCTGGGACCGTAACGCCCTTACAGGTCGGTGCTTTTCGTCACGTCGGGAACATAACGGCCTTACAAGACGGTGTAATTTGGTCTGGTCGAGGCCATCCAGTGTTTTCTTCAACATGCACAGAGTATGGCATCAGCGTGGCATTTAGCACACGACGGGCTATATGTGAAGCCCATGTCGAATCAATGGGTTTTAAAGGACCTTTGCTCCAATAGAGAGGGATAAGAAAACAAAGGGGTTGTTTTACTTGTGAGTGGCACTTTTTGATGGTTAAATGGTCGCACGTGCCCCGAAGGGTCCCACTGAAAGAGCTGTTGGGAATTGTAGCCTCCAGTCGAAGTCATTCAGCGTGTTCTTTAACGTGCACGGGGTATGGCTTTACCTCCGAGTGGCACTTTGCACACCACGTGCTAAAGGACCTTCCTGCTACAGAGAGGGGGAAGAGAACAAAGGGGTTGGGTTGTTTTACCTCCGAGTGGCACTTTGCACACCACGTGCTAAAGGACCTACCTGCTACAGAGAGGGGAAGAGAACAAAGGGGTTGGGTTGTTGTACCTCCGAGTGGCACTTTTTTTTTGCACACTACAGGCTAAATTGTCGCACGTACACACGAAGGCTGGGAGAAGGTCGAGTGGACCAACCGATACGACTCTTGGGAACGGTAGTCTCCCGTGGAAGTTATCCAGCGTGTTCTTTAACGTGCATGGAATATGTTAGTTAACAATAAAGTTAGTTAACATAATGAGAGCTCTCTCTAACACTGAGTCATGTGTGAGAGTTGGAAAGGCTTGGCAATTTGTTTCACTTCCGTGTGGCACTTTTTGCGCACCTATTTAAATGGTCACACGTACCCCTGAGGGGACCCACCGAAACAGCTGTTAGCCTCCAGTCGAGGTCATTCAGTGTGTTCTTTAACGTGCACCGAGTATTGCTTTACCTCCGACCGAAACGGCTGTTGGGAACGGTAAGTCTCCCATCGAAGTCATCCAGCGTGTTCTTTAACGTGCACGGAGTATGGCCTCTGAGCGGCACTTTGCACCCCACGGGCTAAATGGCAAGTCCATCGGAACGATGGGTTTTAAAGGACCTTTGCTACAATAGAAAGGGATAAGAGAACAATTGTTTTACTTCTGAGTGGCACTTTTTTTCGCACCAAATGATTGCACGCACCCCCGTTTGGAACAGTAGCTTCCCATCGAGGCCATCCAGCGTGTTCTTTAACGTGCATGGACTATGGCCTCCGAGCGGTACTTTGCACAACACAGGCTAAATGGCAAGCCCGTCGGATCAACGGGTTTTAAAGGACCTTTGCTACAGACATAAGGGGCTATAGACATAATTGCTATAGACATAAGGGGTTGTTTTCTCTCCTGGTGTCACTTTTTTTGCACACTATTGTTAAATTGTCGCACGCACCCCCGAAGGGACACACAGAAACAGCTGTTGGGAATGGTAGCCTCCCTTCGAGGCCATCCAGCGTGTTCTTTAACGTGGACAGAGTATGGCTTTACCTCCGAGCGGCACCTTGCACACCATGGGCTAAATGGCAGAGTCACCCAGATCCTGAAGGTTTGGAGATGGTCGAGGGGACCCACTGAAAGTGGCCAGCTATCCAGCATGTTCTTGGGCTCTCCCGCGCCACGGCTCTGCGCTTGGTTTTAAAGGACCTTCCTGGCTATAATGGGGGAAGATAAAACAAAGGGGTTGGATTGTTTTACCTCCGATTGGCACTTTTCACACTATGGGCTGAATGGTTGCACGTACCCCGAAAGCTCAGAAAAGGTCCGGGAGAAACAGCTGTTGGTAATGATAGCTTCCCGTCAAGATCATCTGGCACGTTCTTTAACGTGCACAGGATATAGCATTACTTCTGAGCGACTCTTTGTACACCGTGGGCTAAATAGCCGGGTCACCTGGACCCGAAGGCTCGGTTGACGGGGCGGAGACGTGGGGAAGTATGTGATGAGATGATGGGTGGAGGGGGTTGAACACACCGTATGAATGGTCTCGACCAGTGGCGGCTCGCGTATAGGCACTGTGAACTGCAGCACCCCCAATTTCAACTTGATATTATCGATAGCATTTAATATAATGAGTCCTTTTTTCTTTAATTCTTTCTTTATACTTGTACAATATGTAATCCTTAAGCTTAATGTCAGTAGCCATCCCCCAGTTTATGAAAAAGATACAAAAATCTTTGTATGGAACTGTGCGCTTCACAGTACTAGCGGCGAGGTGTTTGACTGTTGTGCGCATGCGTACATAGGAAGCTACACGCGAGGCTGCAAGGGAGAGAGAGCACTGTCGTTCCCGCAGTGCCGACCCTGGTGTGCTGGTTGAAGGTAGTTTTTTTTACTCAGCGTGTGTTGTGCTTAAAAACCGTGTACCATATTCTTGAATGTGATAAAGTGTAGAATTAGATTATTATCCTGCTTTCAGCTATTCTATTTGATTCATTTTTTTTTTTTTCGGTTCTTTTATTTAACAGAAAACTTTAACCATGGCCTTGCATCCCCAAGAAATAAGTTCTGTGACTGTAAGTGAACTTCAACAGCTTACGTTTTCACAGCTGTCTCTCCATGAGAAAGTTGCAGTTAAGAAAAGAGGTCGTTCAACACCTGATATTCTAATATCTCAGCCAGGCATAAGCAACAACAAGAAATATATTCACAGCTTTAATTCTGAATGGTACCAACGGAAAAGTTGGCTTTGCGGCTGTGAAGTGAAAAATGCACTGTTTTGCTTCCGTGCTTGCTGTTTGGAGGTGATGTAACGTGGACAAAAGATGGTTTTAGAAATATAAACAAAATGAAAGAAAAAACTGAAAAGCATGAGAAGTCAAAGAAGCACGTTGATAATGTAGTTTCACTGGCACTTTTAGGAACCGTAAGTATTAAGGAGAAACTTAGTGAGGCATACAGACTTTCAATCAATGAGCATAATAATCATCATCATCATCATCATCATCCTCAAGCAGCCATGGGCTACGGAGGTCCAACCAGACCGTGCAATTTAGTTCTCCAAGCAAGTCTATCCTGAGCTACATCTACTGCATCTGGCCACTGCACACCAATTCTAACAAGGTCCTGTTTGACATTGTCTGCCCACCGCATCCTAGGTCTCCCCTTCTTTCTGAGGCCTTTAGGCACACTGTTCATAACCCTATTCGCCAATCTATAATTATTCATACGGGCAACATGGCCAAACCAACGGAGTCTCTCTCTGCACAATATGCTGCTTAAAGGAGGTTGCAAACTCCTTTTCCTAATCTCATCATTAGTTACAAAGTTGAACCACCTAATGCCCAAGATACTGCGTAAGCATCTGGAATCAAAAGCATCTAGTTTCCTGTTATCTTGTTTACAAAGTGTCCAAGTTTCACTACCATAACTAACCCTAGAAAGAACCAAACTATTATACAGTCTAATTTTAGTCTTTAGGTGTATACGCCTATTTCTCCACACTCTCCATAGATTCTTAAAAGTCCCAGCAGCAATCCCTATTCGTCTGTTAATCTCATGCCGCACATCACCATTATCTGTTACATAGCTCCCAAGATAATTAAACTGTGACACCTGCTCAAGACTGCAACCATTCAAATTAACTGAATCACAGCCTGCCTGACCAATTTTCATCACTTTAGTTTTCTCTCTGTTTATAACCAAACCTACTCTACTACCAGTCTCATCAACGGCTCGAATGAAAGAGTTCATCTCATCAACATCATTTGCCAGAAGGGCTAAATCATCAGCATAATCTAAATCAGAAATTTTCCTATCTCCAGCCCATTTAAGGCCAAAATCTTTCCCTTGAAGTGAATTTCGCATGACATAATCAATAACCAAGCTAAAGAGAAAAGGAGACAAAATGCACCCTTGTCGAACACCAGAAGTAATGCTAAACCAATTGCTACAAGCCTTACCAACTCTCACACACGACTCAGTGTTATTATAGATAGCTTTCATAATGTTAACTTGTCTGGTATACCATATGATCTCACAATCAACCACAAATTATGACGATCAACAGAGTCGAAAGCCTTTTTGAAATCAACAAAGCTAGCAACCAAAGGTTTCTGAAACTCTAAACATTTCTCAAGAATCTGCCTAAGTGAAAATATCTGATCTACCCATCCCCTACCACTTCTGAATCCACATTGCTCATCGCGCAATTGCCTGTCAACCAGATTCTTAATTCTATTAAGCACAATCATGGAAAGAACTTTACCTGGAACAGAGAGTAGGCTGATACCCCTATAGTTATCACAAGAACTGCGATCACCTTTTTTGAAAATAGGGATAACAATAGCTCTGGTAAAATCCTTAGGAACCATGCCTTTATCATAAAAGAGATTCAGAATTTCAGTCATCCAAGTGGTAACCGAAACATTCCCAGCTCTAAGCATTTCCGTAGTAATTTCATCTACCCCTGGGAATTTATGAAGTTTAAGTTTAGAAACAGCCAAACTAACTTCAAATTGTGTTATAGGGCCAACATTAAAGTCACCAATGCATCTATCATCATTGCAAACAATGGGAATAGAACTAACTACATTGTTTAGAACATCACTGAAATGCTCAGCATACCTAGCCATGACAGAATCCTCCCCTTCTATAACCTTACCTTGTTTATCCTTCAATCCTTGTATGCCTGTCCGTTTTCTACCACACAAAACATTAACTATCCACACAAATCATTATATCTATATCTATAACATTAGCTCTCTGCTGTTGTGCTGTCTAACTGCTTCCTCGGCTTTGTCAGCCAAACCATCAAGCCAAAAATTTTTATCAGCAGCTAACTGATCCTTTACAAGTTTATTAAGGTCTCTGTAATGCTTTCTATTAGGACTAGTAGGGTATTGATTAAGGGCATTCCTGCAGTTCTTTCTTTCCGAAATAAGCTCAAGTGCCTTATCACTCAGATAATTTTGCCTCTTCTGCTCCTTTTTTCCTAAAAGAGTACTGTTAGTGTCCAAAAAAGCCTGTTTAAAATGATCCCATTCTTCCTCAACTTCAGTAGTAAGCAAACCATGACTGTCATAATGACTAAGTAACCTATCATGGTAAGCTTTGGCTATAACTGGATCTTTCAGAGCTTCAGTATTAAAAGTAAATTTTTTAACCCTAGCACAACACTTTTTAAGTTTAAGTTGCAACACACTTTTAACAAGGTAATGGTCAGATCCAATTTCAGCTCCCCTATATGCCCTGGTATTCCTAACAGAACTAGTCCATTTGCTGTTAATTAATATGTAATCAATCATATTCTTATGCAGCCCATCAGGTGAAACCCATGTGTACTTATGTATGTCGCGGTGTTTGTAATAAGTGTTAGTTATTCTGAATCCATTGAGTTTACTTACCTGTAGGAGACGTTGCCCATTGCTATTGCAGCTACCAATACCAAAAGGGCCTATTACTCCTCCCCAAAGGTCAGAGTCAGTACCAACTTTGGCATTGAAGTCACCAAGAACAAGGGTAATATCTCCTTTATTGACAGAATTCAAAATATCCTGAAGTTGTTCATAAAACCTATCCTTCTCATCCTCATCGGCATCCTCAGTGGGGGCATAACAGCAGATAACATTCAAGTCTTTAACGCTCGTCTGAAATTTTGCTGTAAGAAACCTTTCATTAATGCACTCATATCCTAGAAGAGCATCACTAGCGTGTGTGCTGAGAAGCAGACCCACGCCTTGGTGATGCTTTTTGTCGTCCCTCCCTGAAAAGAGAAATTTAAGATTATTTTTAAGAATCTGACCTTTATCTGTCCATCTGGTCTCTTGCAAGTCGAGAATATCTAAATTATAACGGTGGAATTCTTGTGTGAGGACATCAAGAGAAAAAGCTCTGTGCAGAGTCCTCACATTCCAACTACCTATGGAGAGAAAATGGTTAGTGGGATGTTTAAAGAAACTATGTTTATTGAGAGAGGGAATGCCGACAATATCAAACAGCCCCGTAATCGCAGACATGGGGCAAAGACCCGTTCCCCCACTACTAAAGGCTGAAGCCATCTACACTGAAAGACTTCCTCCAATGTAGAATTTGACGATGCCAATAGAAGCAAAGAGTTCAGGTGCCTGCGATGACTTCTGCTCAGGATTATCCACCAGCTGATAAACATATCCTGTGGATCTATTCACTTGGGGCTGTCAACCCACAAACAAAAAGAAAACACAGCGGAAGATTTTCCCTCCACAGAAGCCCACCAGTGCAGCAAAATCAGGATCCATAATCAAGCTCAGAGCCATATATCTGTCCAGTCCAGTAGGTTTATATGGTCAGCACCAAGACCCTGTGTGGTTGACCACTCCTCAGCAGGGTAGAAAAAAAAGAAAAGTAGCCATAGTTGTCCAGATCAGTAGTATAAAGGTTAAAAGAACCGTGAAATTTTGTCCAAAATAATAGACTGCATTTTCTTTTGTGGAAACTTTGAAACTCCCTTACGTGGATATGGTGAAAAATCCAGGAGTATTCAGAGGATTAGTAAATTTTGCATCTAAATTAGATTCAGATTTAAAGAATCACTTACAATGATCACTAGAATCACTTTTTCTTCTCTTTCGGTGGGACCCAGTGCAGTCTTCAAAGGTGTTTCTAAGACCATTCAGAATGAGATACTTGACTGCCTGCTGCAAATATACCATGAGGAGATAAGGACGGGAATTAGAAAAGCTTCCTTTGTAGCTGTCATGGCTGATGACACAACAGATGTTTCGGAACACACTCAAATGGTCGTTGTTCTACGTTACGTATTGAATGGAGAAATATTTGAAAATTTTTGGGGATTCTTTATTCCAGAAAATTAAACTGCAGATGGCATATCAAAACGTATTTTAGAACAATTGGACATAATCCTTGAAGGAAATGAACAAAAACTGATAGCTCAGACATTTGATGGTGCAAATGTCATGAAAGGCAAAAAAGCAGGAGTTCAAGCAAAAATAAAAGCAGTTTATAGTAATGCACATTTCATTCACTGTTATGCACATCAACTTAATTTAATAATGAGAAATGCAGCAAGTATTACACGAAACGCAAGAATATTTTTCTCTAACATTCTGGCTATTCCAACATTCTTCTCAAGATCACCGCAACGTGTGTCCATTCTCAAGAAGCATATGGAAGTCAGCATTCCACGTCCATCTTCTACAAGGTGGAACTTCAACTTACGGACCATAAACAGAGTTCATGAAAATTTGCAACCTTTAAAAAACTGCCTTACTGAAATTCAGTCAACATCAAATGCAGATCAAACCATTGCAGAAGCAACAGGAATTTTAAAATACCTGAATGATGATAATTTCAAGTTTTGGTTAGAGCTTTTTCATCAGATTATGCCTCATGTTGAAATAATTTACAACCAAATGAAATCTCGAGAAATTAGTGTGTTTAAAGTTAATGAATATATAACAAATTTCAAAACTGCTATTTAGAATTGGGAAACTCAAAGTACTGTGAGAATCCTTCAAAGACACTCATGGCAGAAGCTAAGGAAGTGTGTGACTGTATATGTGTTGATATAATGGACAGATATTCTTCCACTAAACACTTAGTAGCTGCTAAATTGTTCAACAAGAAATGCTTCACTAGTTTTAAGAATGAACATCCCACAGCAGAGATAGTACTGACCACTGAAGCATATCCCATGATTGACAAAGAAAAGCTTGAAACTGAACTAAAAGTATTCTATTATAGGTCTGATATTCATGAATATTGCAAATTAATTGAGCTGCTGAAATTTAATTTGGAAAATAATCTAGATGATGTTTTTAGTGAAATTACGAAACTGATAAAAATCTTATTGACAGTTCCCATGACTACATCAGAGGCAGAACGCTGCTTTTCAACATTGAAAAGAAAAAAAACTTTTCTAAGAAGCACTATGAATTCGGAAAGACTAAATGCGCTTGCAGTGCTTTCAATGGAGAAAAAAATCCTCAGTTGTCATCCAGAGATCAAGGAGAAAATTATTGATCTTTTCGCGCAAATTAAAACAAGAATGGGTTGGGTTGTTTTACCTCTGAGCGGCACTTTTTTGCACACCATGGGCTAAATGGCCAGGTCATAAGGACCCCGAAGGCTCAGAGAAGGTTGGGGGAGGGGACCCACTGGAACAGCTGTTGGGAGACAGATGGTAGTATCCCGTCAAGGCCATCCAGCGTGTTCTTTAATGTGCACAGGGTATGGCTCTCCCGCACACGGGGCCACGGCTTAACGTCCCATCCGATGGACGGCGGCCTTTTCAAGCCCATCGGTGTCCCCTACTGACTGTGGGCAGGGCGGGGAATTTGCGGAGATAAATCTCAACGCTGACCCAGCTGGGACTCGAACCTGGGAACTACAGATTACGAGCCTGACGCGCAACCGACTGAGCCACCCCCGCCCCACAAGAAGAATGGATTTCATTTTTAAATGAGTAGATTAAGCTTGAACTGTAACAATTTAGGTTAAAGTAAAAAATGTTTGATTTTGTTCTTTTAGGATTTTATCAAGTTTCTGAATAAATTTTCTTTTTATACATGTTTGTTTCCTTTTACACAATTTTAAAACAAAGGCTAAAAATTTTCTGGAGCAGCACCCCACTAATTTTAGCTACGAGCAGCCACTGGTCTCGACGATGGCAAATTTCAGTGCGCACGTACACGCCGGACGTACGTTTAACAGAGCGTGACACAAGATCACGTGTACCTTTGATTTCCGGGCCTCGTCGCAAGGCCTCTGCGTGTATTGAGGGGAAAAGTGCTTCCCTATCCGTTAGTGGTTCCTAACTAGGCCTTATTTCTACCATGTGGCCATCCGATGTTCGTGTAGTGCGGAAAAAACTACCTGCTGCTTACGGGCCACGTCGTAAGGCCTCTGCGTGCATTAATGGGAAAAGTGCTTGCTATCCGTTAGTGATTCCTAACTGTGCCTTAAATCCACCACCTGGCCATCCGATGGTTCGTGCAGTGCGGGAAAAATAATTGCCTGCTGCCTAGGCTAGCCACACTTCCTTCTATCGGGAAAAAAAAACACCACTCGGTCACTAGCGGCACGGAGAAATACCGGTCAGGAGGTTTTTACGTCTGCGCATGCCAGGTTGCTTTCGGCACGGAATGATTCACGAGATCCCATTCTTTTTCTCCCATTCCTCGGACCCCCGAAAAGTCTATCTTTTGCACAATGGGTAAAAATTGAGACTCCCCCTCCCCCTCTAGAGAGTCACGGGGCATGCCCGAATCCCACTCTCCCAGGTTGCAATGGGTGGAAATAAGCATTTTTTGCACAATGGCCAGGTCACACGGACCCCGAAGGCTCAGAGAGAAGGGACCAGCATGTTCTTTAGCGTGCACAGTGCTCTCCAGGACAAGGGGGCGTCCTATCTGATGAACGTCGGCCAAGCGTCTTCACAAATATGGACTACAATGGTCTGTTACTTTCGGATCCTTCTTATCCCCCTCGGACAATAAATCGCCTCTTTCCACAATAAATAGAGACGACCCCCCCACCACCACAAAAGAAAGACAGTTCCGAGATACGGTCTGAATACAGGGTGCAACCAATTGCGACTCTCTCTTAAACGCTGGGCAATAGGTGTAGAGGGAGGAAGAGAGAAAAGGGATTTTGATCTCTGAGTGGCACTTTTTTTTTGCACACTATGGGCTAAATGGCCAGGTCACCCAGACCCCGAAGACTCGAAGGTCGAGGGAATCCACCGAAACAGTTGACCGTCGAGGACATCTGCACAGGGCTACGTTACTTCTGAGCAGCACTTTGCACACCGTGGGCTAAATGGCCAGATCACCCGGACCCCAAAGGATAAGAGAAGGTAGAGGGGGACCCACTGGAACAGCCTGGCACTTTGCACACCATGGGCTAAATGGTCAGGTCACCCGGACCCCCAAAGGCTCAGAGAACATCGAAAGGACCCACCGGAACAGCTGTTGGTAGGGTCCAGGCACTGGGCTCCGCACCTTTTTTACTTCTGAGCGGCACTTTGTACGCCATGGGCTAAATGGCCAGGTCACCCGGACCCCCGAAGGCTCGGAGGTCAAGGGGACCCACTGAATAGGATGTCAAGGCAATCCAGCGTGTTCTTTAATGTGGGCTCTTCCGCACACGGGGGTCCACGGCTTAACGTCTCATCCGACAGACAGTGGCATTTGCATCGGTGAACGGATTATAAATGCATACCATCAACACACCACTCCCTTTTTTCACCCTTCAAAATAACCTCTCACCTGCTACTCTCAGCGTTGCGGTGTGTTCTTTTCTGAAACGGAAGTTAACTGAAAGGAATGGCCAAACGGTCTCGCTATCCATTTATTTTTGGTACACCCTGTGAGAGAAATTCTGGAGGGCAAATGACCTATCGAAAAAGTAGAGAATTCCTCTAAAAATCGTATTTTTTTCTACGGATTCCCTCTTCGTTTTTAACGAGCTCTAAACTTTTCAAAAATATTTTCAGAGATGGATACTCTTAATATCAAAGTTACTAAAAATGTGTCTCGCAAAATGATTCACCTTTCACGCCTTGAAGCACAGCCAATTACCAGGAATCTCTGACTCGCTAACCGTGTAGTGACGTGTCGTGGTTAGTTGAACAATGTTAGCTGAAATGAATGGCCAAACCGTCTCGTTCATTTATTTTTGGTACACCCTGTACATACATTGCTGTTCATGAAAATCAGTACACCAAGAAGGAATAGAGTAAGGTCAGCGACTCGTATGGCATGTTTAGCACCTACTAGTGAAAAAATGATTAGAGTTTCAAGGTCACCAGGGGGCGGGAGTGGCTCAGTCGGTAGCGCGCCAGGCTCGTAATCTGCAGTTCCCAGGTTAGAGTCCCACCTGGGTCAGCGTTGAGATTTATCTCCGCATAACTCCCCGCCCTGCCCACGGTCAATAGGGGACACCGATGGACTTGGAAAGGCCGTCGTCTGTCGGATTGGACGTTAAGTCATGGCCCCGTGTGCGGGAGAGCCATACCCTGTGCACGTTAAAGAACACGCTGGATGGCCTTGACGGGCGACTACCATCTGTCTCCCAACAGCTGTTCCAGTGGGTCCCCTCCCCCAACCTTCTCTGAGCCTTCGGGGTCCATGGCCATTTAACCCATGGTGTGCAAAAAAGTGCCGCTCAGAGGTAAAACAACCCAACCCAAGGTCATCAGTGCAGTCGTGTTGGCTACAGGCCAGTGAGAACATTCTGGAAACGGTGTGACTGGACCGTTTCCAAGGGTATTTAAAGGGATGGTAGCCATGTTAGCGTTATCAGTTCTTGTGCAGGTATTGCTATGATACTCACACATACTGGTGCGAGCTACATATCTCAAGGTGAGCGAGTTCGATAGAGGGTGTATTGTTGGCATGAGAAGGCGAGCTTTTGCATTGAGAAATTGCGGCTCATATGGGACATAGTGTATCTATTATTCATTGAATATGCAGAGAATGGTTCGAAGATGGGCACAAGCATGTCACGTTCTGGAACTGGTCTATAGATAACACCATGAGAAGATTGCCATCTTCAGAGGAAGGTTATAACAGATTGCTCTGATCTGTCTATGGCCTTGGCCCAACAGTGGTCAGCAACACATCTTCCAGTGTCTGCAGTAAGAGTTCGATGCCGTTTGTGGCAATTCGGACTGCATGTCTACTGGCCGTTGCTAAGACTACCTCTGACACTTCAACCCAAAGCAGCCAGACTACACTGCTGCATTGAGCTATTGCAGTGGCTCGATGAATGGTACATTGTTTTTTCTGGCGAATCTCGCTTCTGTTTATTCAAATCGATGGCAGAATCCTCGTCCACCGACGGGTTGGTGAGGCACCGAGTGTATTAGGACGAGGCATACAGCACCAATACATGGGTTTATGGTATTTTACAGCCAATAGCCCTTCTATACTTAGACTGCCATATTTCAGCAGAACAATGCAAGACCCCATGCAGTAGTTCCCACTGTTGAATACCAGAGACAAAACAATGCATATATCCTTTTGTGGCCCACACAGATCCCCTTTGTCACCCACCGAAAATGTATAGGCTAAAGTCAAACAGAAGTTACAACACATCCCAGCAAATGTAGACGAACTTTGGGCACGGGTGCATAGTGTTTGAACGATTTTCCACAATCTAGTTTCAACATTGGACTCCATGCCTCGCCATGTACAACAGGTCATACAAGCAAGGAATGGACACAAACATCATTAAATTCGGTGTGTAACTCTCCAATTGTAATCATTTATTACTACAATAAAACTACAGTGAACCCCCAAATATTAATGTTTTCTGATTGGTCCTTTTTGGTGTTCTGATTTTTGTGAATACTACTGTATTTAATTATAAGATCAGTACATATCACTAAATTTTCCATTTAGTTGTCTTCTGGCATTTTGTCTTTCTGGCCCATCTTCTGCTTCATTACTCTACGCCCCCACCCTCCCTCTAATTCATCCGGATTAACAAGGGTTTACTGTATATTTAAAGTCGCAAAAAAATTCTTCAATTTAAAACAAATTTTATAATGAGTAACAAAGGGGAAAGGAAACTATTAATTTTAAGGAATCAAGAATTATACATTTTTAACGAGTACTATGAATTAACAAAATCGTTTGGTTATGCACTAGAAAATGGTAAAAAAAAAAAAACTGTAGGAAACGAGTCAGATTCAGTATATTGTCTCATAAGCCAAAACTGGCATGAGCCTGATTAAAACGAAGCAAGAGAATTTAAAATGAGTGGTTAGCGCGCTTGGCTACTGATCTACGGGACCTGGGTTCGAGCCCCGGGTAAGGCATGGCTGTTTGTGCCGTTTTTCTGCTGAGGTTCTGCCATCCTCTCAGACCTTCTACTATGGCATATAAACTGACAGGCTCCTTTCAGACCTCTGTGGCAAGCAGCTGCTTGAGGGGGTATTTATTTTTTATTTACATTAAATTACAGTAAAATTCTATGTCGTATGCCTACTGATAAATTTGAGCTGTCCTGTTTGAAACACGATAAAAAACATCGGTTTCCCTTAAAATAAAAATTACCTCGGAATAATAAATTTTACATTTTAGCATTGCAGTTGATACTCTAATAAAACTAAACCCCCCTCCCTTCCAAAAATAAATAAATCTCGAAATTTAGATTTGTTACGCAACAATGCAACATGATGCAGAAATTGTGTGAAATATCTTTCAGAAATATATGCTGACTAGTAATTTATTTTATTATTTCAACAGATACATTATTTTATAGCTATTATATATCTTATCATGAGATTAATCCTATGATTAAAATTATAAAACAATCAACAGATCTATATAAGCGTTATCAACTTTCAAGTGTTTAAAAACACATAACAAAGTAAATATATACAGTATAAGGTAAAATTCCATACATAAAATATACAATTCGAAGTACTTAAAATTAACTAGCAAAGATACACGCATCGCTTAAATATACACTATTAAAACGTTTCTAAATGTTTTACTCACTCCAACTGTAAATAAAAACAGGAGACAAAAATTCTTTAAAACACTGTCTTGGTGAATATATATTGGCGACAATTATTTATCAATGAAATCATGAAATATGCATATCCACAGAATCTTTAACATAGGTAAGAGTTTAGGCTCATGTTTTCGAGGCCAAACTATTTCGATAATTAATGAACGCCAACACAGCCTAGGTGAAAACATTTGCTCATGCATCATAAAAAAAAATGCACTAAACAATTTTTCCATTCTTCACATTATAGACTATTAAAAATAAATGTTATTTGGAAGGAAAAATGAAAAATACTGGAAATAATTTGCAGAAACTGAAAATTCTTTAGTTGCATTATTGTAAATGTTAAGAGCGATTCATTAAAACAGAATATCTAAAAAAAATTATCAAAGGCTGAATGGTGCTCACTTTTTATTAATTTTTTCTACTAATTTTCCACAATTATGAGAAAAATTGGGCTTAAAATCTGACTGAGCTCGATGTCGTCTGTGCTATTTTGAGCCAAAGCCAAGACCCGAACTTATTAACTTGGTCAGTTTGGTGATTTGTAATATTGCATCAGAAAGAAATTTGTTAAGTACACTTAGTTCTGGTGAGATCGGTTAAATAGTTTTTATAGTTTCAGATAATGTAATCTGATGCTTTTGAGTTTAGAATGGACGTTAGCTGTGGATTTTCAGAGCATTTTCTGAAATATGGAAATAAGCCTTTACTTCGGAACAAGGGTATAACTGCATGAGAGCTTGGAGCAAGCCACTCTCTCCTCAAATTTGCATTTTAATATGCTTTTATAACTCTAAATAAGCTAGAGGACTTCAAACATTGAAATTCTAATAATGCCACTTGCTGGAAATAGATGAAAAAAAATTCTTTTTAATTATCTGCTCCTATAAAATTGGCGATTTCCTATACTAATGAATTAAATTTCCATATGATCAGTCTTGAATATTAAAACAGGAATTAGACTAGAAATGTCGGGGTTTTTTTCTAGAAAAAGTTACCTTACATAGATTTGATAAATTCTTAAAAGGAAATTTTTTAATAGCTTAGCTTGTCATATTTTAATTTTTTTTAAAAGGTGAACAACAGGAATAAATGTCATAAAATTATGAAGAAATATTATTTAAAAATTTATTTGAAAAAAAATATCAGAGGTACAAGTTTCGTAATAGATTCTGATTGGACTGTTTTACCTTTGAGCAGAACTTTGTGTACACAGTGGATTCAATAGTCATGTCAAAAGGATTCCAATAATTCAAAGTGCAAGGCAATCCACTGAACAGCTGTTGGAAGACAGATGGAAAACTTTCAAGACCATAGCATGTTTTTCAATGTGCACAAGGTATGGA
Source organism: Ryuthela nishihirai (assembly GCA_038380435.1). Lineage (NCBI taxonomy): Eukaryota > Metazoa > Arthropoda > Arachnida > Araneae > Heptathelidae > Ryuthela > Ryuthela nishihirai. The sequence continues at coordinate 66,318,587 of JAWZYU010000001.1, forward strand.
TGGCTCTCCTACACACAGTGCCTCATATGATGGCATTATCCGGTCCATCAATGACCCCTTTCTCACTGGAAAATAGCAGAGAAAATACCGGTGCAGGTATGTAGTACTCAAACTGGAAACATGAACATAGTAAAATTCATGAAACAACCGTTTAGCCTCTGAACGCAGCAGAATTCAATGGAAAAACTGAAGACGAAATGTATTGAACAGTTGCTTGTACGCTGTTGTCAAACTTATGAATATTTTCATTGTTCCCTGACAACTAGGCAAGCTGAAAGTTTGACACAAGATTCCAGCCTGTTCAAATACAAGAGAGTGACTGACAGGAGTGATTAATGGCCATATACAGGGTGAATCTGAAAAAGTGGGCAAAACTTTACGGGGTGGTAGAACGCAGCTATACGAGCAATATTTGTCATAGAATGTATGGTCGGAACGCAAACGGCGAGCCGCTAGGTGGCGTTGGAAATGGTATAAAAGGGTCGGTTCTCACACCCAACGGCATTTCTACCGTGGATTGCCGAGAGGATGGCTGGTTATACTAACCACAAAATGGCGGATATGCACTTTGTGTACGGTGCGGCGGATGGGAATGCAAGTGAGGACCAACCCTTTTATACCATTTCCAACGCCACCTAGCGGCTCGCCGTTTGCGTTCCGACCATACATTCCATGATGAATATTGCTCGTATAGCTGCATTCTACCACCCTGTAAAGTTTTGCCCACTTTTTCAGATTCCCCCTGTATAATGTGTTTCTCAACAGGCTCCTGATGGACTGAATCTGCATCTTCTAGAATTTTTCTGAATATTCAATGGCTTATTGTAATAAAACAAATGACTGATAAAAAATTTGCTATTCTGTAGCTTTCAAATTTAGCTCGAGATGTGGAAAAACTAGGATAGACTCTGAATATATTTAAAACTTTTTTTAAGCACGCCAAACTGACAATCTTATTATAGAGAAGGACAATGATTCAGTGAATATGCACATTTATTTATGCTATGTAATAGTTTCTACAATACAAAATGGAAAATAAAATTTAAATTCTTACATATTGGAAGGCTTAATTTGAGGACGGACATTTAAAAGTACAGTGTATGAAATTAGCTTTTGCAATGTTCAGAAATATTGATAAGCCTTGCAATGCTGTGGTATCACATTTGAGCAACGGTGACATTTCTTATAAATGTGAAGTTGCCGATGATTCTCTGTGAAACTTTGTACTATGCAATATGTAACTTTTCCTATTTAAAACATCTTTTATCTAAAGGCATTTACAAGGGTAATCACAAAGTAAGTTTGCAAAGCATACAATTACAACCAAAGTACCTACACTTATCGTGGCTATGGTGGAGGGATTTGTTAATCACTTTTGGAACTGGTTGCCTGCCATCTTATACTTATTGTGTGTACAAGTTGAACATGGCAACTCGACTGGAACAATGGCCTAAAAATGAAGTCCATTAATAATTAAATAATAATTATTAAATTCGGTTTTTCAATGCATGAAATGTGTCATTGGCAGAATTTATCATCAGCTACTGAAAGTTTATGACAAACCTTGTTAGAATTGGTTTATAGTGGCCAAATGCAGCAGCTATAGCTCAGGACAGACATGTTTCGAGAACTAAAATTATATAGTTTGGTAGACCGCTGTAGCCCATGGCTGCTTGAGGAATTTGTATGTATGCATGCTACAATTCAACACAGTATAGCAAAATGGTGTGCAGAATTTTGTGGCTGAAAAGTCAGTAAGGAGTGAAAGGATCGCTTCCAGTGGGAGATAACGGAGCATCCTGTATACAGTCCTAATGTGGCAGCCAGCAATTCTCATATTTCTCCAGTGCTGAAGGAATATCTTGGAGATCACAGGTTTCAAAATGATGACGACATGGAAACAGAGGCAAAAATGGCTGAGTGAAAAGGATACCAACTTCTACTGATAAGGAACTGAAAAACTCTTCCCACAATAAGAGTCTCAATCTTTGCAAAGGATATGTAGAAAAGTAGTCATATGACAGTTGAATTACCTGCATTGTTCATATTAGGAATTGTAATTAAAAAAAAAACTCAAATTATATCCCATATAAACTTACTTTCTGACAGGCCCTTGTACTTTACCTAGTATCAGTCCTGTACAAACTCTGATTGGGCCCATACAATTCATTCATTGTTTTTACACATATATGTTGTGCTTAAATAGAGCAAATGCAATGATCTGATTGGATCAAATCTGACACTTGCACTGATTTTTTTCTTATAAATAATTTTATTTCATATAATTGTAACACACTATATACATTTTCCGAATCCAACTTATAATAAGATTAAGAACTTCTATATCAAACTTGAACATGTGACCAGAGCAATATGTAGCCACAAGATAAACTTTGGGCCATCTTCACAACTAATATAAGTAAAATTATGAAAATATGCATATTGCTTATAATTATTAGCTTAAACCTCTTCAATATACATATATATAGAAAAACTCTGCATATATGAGTAATACTATATACAATTTGATATTTATAATATCTTCAAGAGCACTTTTAGTGCTAGACAGCATTTATGAAAAAAGCTTTAGGTAAGAAGTAATATTAAAGAAATAGCACTAAGTAGAACTATTTCTGTAATACACACAATAAGATATGTCTATCAAATCAGAAGTTAGTATTTACAATTCAAGTAGTCAGATTTTATTGTCTGCAAACTTGATCTGGAAGTTAAATCTCTTTGAAGTGACATAAAAATATTTCTAGTTTGACAATATCTTATCACAATTGTACCATTTCTGGTTTCATTGGTTATGCTCTGTATACAACATTTAAATGTATTTCCTATATGATGTGGGCCAAAAATTCCCAGTTTTCAAGCTTATGAGTATAACAAGGACAGCCTGGTCAAAAAAGACTGCCATAATATACATTGCAAAAGATTTATATATATATATACACTTTTTTTTATATTAATGAAGAAGTACAATTCTGTCATTGTTGAACTATAAAATATACATGCTAATATAATTTTTTGAATTCTTTGTTTTTTTAGCCATGGGAAACACTTGGTAATTATCAAACATCAAATCTTTCCAATGCATTCAGAAACAGATTTTATCAATTTAAGATTTACAAAATGTCAAAAGTGTTTATTAAATCAAATAATTTTACTTAATACTTCCAATTGCATTGTGAAATACTGAGGTTACCCAATTTACTAAGTCACTAAGCATGCCTAATTTCATGATGTTAATACTCACATAGGGTGAAATTCCTCTCACTTTTTTAATTGCTCTAGCTTGCCATCCATGAGATTTTTTCCATGGAAAAATATGTAAAGCATCAACTACTTTCTATATTTATGAATGAAAAAAAGTCACATAATCAGCAATGAAATAACAGCATTTTTTAATGTCTCTTAATTTTTTTTCCTGTTTTATGCTATTTTTGTTGTTTTTTTTTTTGTTTTTTGAAGCAAACAATCATTTTCTCTAAAAATTAATATTGCTTAGAAAATATTACAATGAAAACAATCATATAGACAACCATAAATTATGTAATAAATTAAATAAAGACAACCTTATACTTTACATGCTAAATGCTCTAGCAAATGGGTATTGAATATTGTGATAATTTTACCATGTTAATACACTTAGACAACACACCTGAAATTTCTAAAGTGCCAGAAACCATCTGATGAATTCTACAAACTTCCACTGTGTATATAGTAGGCACTTCAGGGATCAAAATATTATGTTTCTTAATAATGCATTAACCTACTTCTATTTTCTAATTACTACAAGATAATGATTTAAGGCTTTTTTTTCCCCTGCTGATAACATTTTCAAGTAACTGCTACTCAGCAGATTCATTGTTGTATACTTGACAGTTTAAAGGTTAAGCAGTATCAAGAGAAATACTTAAGCTTCTTAAGAAGCATCATCAAATTTAATCTTTCTCTTCTTATACAAGGTGTAATAACAATGTTATATAAATGGCAGCCTTTGAGGACCATGGAACCCTTTTCACCCACAGATTCAGCCTTGTTTATATATAGTGCATAAAAATTCATCTAGGGGCCTCACAAATCGCAATCACCTAGGTGCTTCTCATATCCTAAATCTGTTATTGGATTGTGTACTGGGCAAATGTTCTTATCATTTAGGTTTTAAGAAAAGCACTGAAAAAGCCCTGTTAAAAACACAGAAAATTTATGACTATTTGGGCAATGATAAAAAAATTAAAGGTCAATTCACATCTTTTAACAGTCTTGTGCAACATTTCTCATAATCACATCACCTAAAAGTACATGTAATTTAAATTCAGGAAGGGAAAATGTTTTAATTTGCAAAATTATTGAAACACTTTTTACTCCTGATGTTTCATTTATGTTGAGATATGCTTAAAGATCATTACAAAGAAGAACTGAGAAATGTATTACAACTAAGAGTACTCAATATGAACATCTGCTATAGTAGTAGCTCAATTTATACTGAATTTTAACCCACACTGTAAAAATAGTCTTAGATTCTGTACAAATCTATCTGTATTGAACAATTTTTATATATACCAATTTTATTTTTACTGCTGTATTGCATGTGATGCATTACTTGCCCAGTGATGATGCATAGAACTGGCCAGGCCTAGCACCTAATGTCCAACCCCACCTTCTCGTGGTGCAGGCCGTTAGTACCTTTCAAAAGAGATACTTTCTTGTGGAACTGAATGGAAGGAGAGGGCTGCCAGATTAGTGTGGCCTACTGATCTCGACAACTATGGTTACTTTTCTTTTTTTTCCTACCCTTTTGAGGCGTGGTCAACCACACAGTGTTCTGGTGATGACCATATAAACTTACTGGACTGGATTAAGGCTCTGAGCTTGATTAGGATCCTGAATTTGCTGCACTGGTGGGCTTATGTGGAGGGAGAATCTTCCGCTGTGTTTTCTGTTTGTTTGTGGGTTGACAGCCCCAAGTGAATAGATTCACAGGATATTTTTATCAGCTGATGGATAATCCTGAGCAGAGGTCATCGCAGGCACCTGAACTCTTTGCTTCTATTGGCATCGTCAAATTCTATATTGGAAGAAGTCTTTCAGTGTATATGGCTTCAGCCTTTAGTGGTGGGGGAACGGGTCTTTGCCCCATGTCTGCGATTAGGGGATTGTTTGATATTGTCGGCATTCCCTCTTTCAATAACCATAGTTTCTTTAAACATCCCACTAACCATTTTCTCTCCATAGGTAGTTGGAATGTGAGGACTCTGAACAGAGCTTATTCTCTTGATGTCCTCACACAAGAATTCCACCATTATAATTTAGATATTCTCGGCCTGCAAGAGACTAGATGGACAGATAAAGGTTAGATTCTTAAAAAAAATCTTAAATTTCTCTTTTCAGGGTGGGAAAGCATCACCAAGGCATAGGTCTGCTTCTCAGCAGACATGCCAGTTATGCTCTTTTAGGGTATGAGTTCGTTAATTAAAGGTTTCTTATAGCAAAATTTCAGACAAGCATTAAAGACTTGAATGTTATGTGCTGTTATGCCCCCACAGAGCATGCTGATGAGAAGGATAGGTTTTACAGACAACTTCATGATATTTTGAATTCTGTCAAAAAAGGAGATATTACTCTTGTTCTAGGTGATTTCAATGCCAAAGTTGGTACTGACTCTGACCTTTGGAGAGGGGTGATAGGCAATTTTAATATTGGTAGCTGCAATGTCTCCTACAGGTAAGTAAACTTAATGGTTTGAGAATAACTACACTTATTATAAACACCGTGACATGCATAAGTACATATGGGTTTCACCAGATGGGCTGCATAAGAATATGATAGATTATATATTAATTAACAGCAAATGGGCTAGTTCTGTTAGAAATACCAGGTCATATAGAGGAGCTGAAATTGGACCTGACCATTACCTTATTAAAAGTGTCTTGCAGATTAAACTTAAGAAGTGTTGTGCTAAAGTTAAAAAATTTACCTTTAATAATGAAGCTCTGAATATACCATAATAGGTTACTTAGTCAATATGACAGTCATTGTTTGCTTACTACTGAAGTTGAGGAAGAATGGGACCGTTTTAAACAGGCTTCTTTGGAAACTAACTCTTTTAGGTAAAAAGGAGCAAAGGAGGCAGAATTATTTGAGTGATGAGGCACTTGAGTTTATTTCAGAAAGAAAGAATGGTAGAAATGTCCTTAATCAATACCCTACTAATCCTAATAGAAAGTATTACAGAGATCTTAATAAATGTGTAAAGGATCAGTTAGCTGCTGATAAGAATCTTTAGCTTGATGACTTGCTGACAAAGCCGAGGAAGCAGTTGGACAGCACAACAGCAGAGAGCTGTACCAGACAGTTAATGTTTTATGTGGTAGAAAATGGACAGGTACACAGGGATTGAAGGATAAACAAGGTAAGGTTATAAGGTGAAGATTCTGTCATGGCTAGGTAGGCTGAGCATTTCAGGGATGTTCTAAACAACATTAGCTTGATTATGGTTAATTCTACTCCCATTGATTGTAATGATGATAGATGCATTATAAATAAAAATAAATACCCCCTCAAGCAGCTGCTTGCCACAGAGGTCTGACAGGAGCCTGTCAGTTTATATGCCAGAGTAGAAGGTCTCATTACTGGCTTTAATGTTGGCCCTATAACACAGTCTGAATTTATTTTAGGGTCGATGAAAATACTACTGAAATGCTTAGAGCTGGAAATGTTTGTGTTGTCACATGGCCGACTAAAATTTTGAATATTTTTTATGATAAAGGTGTTGTTCTTAATGATTTTTATCAGTTATTATTATCCCTATTTTTAAAAAAGTTGATCACAGTTCTTGTGATAATTATAAGGAATCAGCCTACTTTCTGCTCCAGGTAAAGTTCTTTGCATTATTGTGCTTAATAGAATTAAGAATCTGGTTAACAGTCAATTACATGATGAGCAGTGCAGATTCAGAAATGGTAGGGAGTGTGTAGATCAGATTTTTTCACTTAGGCACATTCTTGAGAAATCTCAAAGTTTCAGAAACCTTTGATTACTACCTTTGCAGATTTCAAAAAGGCTCTTAATTCTGTTTATCATCATAATTTGTGGTTGATGATGAGATCTTATGGCATACCAGACAAGTTAGTTAACATAATGACAGCTCTCTATAATAACACTGAGTCATGTGTGAGAGTTGATAAGGCATGCAGCAATTGGCTTAGAATTGCTTCTGGTATTCAACAAAGGTGCATTTTGTCTTCTTTTCCCTTAGTTTGGTTATTTATTATGTTATGTGAAATTCACTGCTTGGAAAAGATTTTGGCCTTAAATGGGCTGGAGATACGAAAATTTCTGTTTTAGATTATGCTGATGATTTAGCCCTTTTGACAAATGATGTTGATGAGATGAACTCTTTCATTTGAGCTGTTGATGAGACTCGTAGTAGAGTAGGTTTAGTTACAAACAGAGAGAAAACTAAAGTGATGAAAATTGGTCAGGTAGGTTGTGGTTCAGTTAACTTGAATGGCTGCAGTCTTGAGAAGGTGTCTCAGTTTAATTATCTTGGAAGATGTGTAACAGATACTGGTGATGTGCGGCATGAGATTAACAGACAAATAGGGATTGCTGCCGGGACTTTTATGAATCTATGGAGAGTGTAGAGAAATAGGTGTATAAACCTAAAAACTAAAATTAGACAAAGATTTAATAAAACACGATAAAGCTGTTACATTTAGATAGCACAGTGTATTACAACCCTAATGCGTGAAGTGCAAAGTATATTATACATGAGTTGGAACCACAATAACGAAGTTATGTTATTACGTCAGTAACTTAAAAGTCATAGCTGTAAACTTAAAATCTATGTTAAGATACACTAGACCTTAAAGTAAAAGGATAGTTACCATTTCCTAGTTGCTGGTATAATTGCTTTGACAAAGGCATTCACAGGTGATATGGTGGAATTACCATTGCCCAAATATTTCTAAGCTACCAGTCCTAAGAAGAATTGGCTGTGTAATGCTGGTCACAAAAAACAGGTGTCACTGATGATCTCCAATATGCTACTTATCTTTACAGTCATACAATTATCACTGCATTAGCATATAAGTTCCAAACAGATCGACACACAATTTGATGGTATTCTGTTAATGTTCTGCTGGTATTCTTTAGAAGTCATGCACATAGCGTAGGCACCGCTATTTTTATGAGTCTGGATCATCTTTCCTCATGTATGCATACCAGATCGTAGGTGCTGCTGATGATGTCCAACTTAGAAGCCTGAATGCTTCAGATAAACACTTAAATGCTATAATTAAATGCCAGATCTTAAACAATATCTTCAAATCAGCAGCAGCAGACATAAGAATGGAGCTAGACTGTTGTTAACGTCATTACACAGTTCCAATCGAAGATGTTAAGTGGTCAATATCCAAGGTTATCCAACATTGCACCTTCCACACATTATGATTAACTTATTACTATAACTGAGCTATCCAAACTGTCTATAAAAATGATAGACTAACAATTAAAAAACATTAAAAAGTTGTCCAGCCTGCATCATGGTAACCCTGAGCAGCGCGTTTCACCTTACTCACGTCTATGGCATCCAGTGTTAATTATAGCATTTAAGTGTTTATCTGAAGCATTCAGGCTTCATCAGACATCATCATCAGCACCTACGATCTGGTATGCATACACGAGTAAAGATGATCTGGACTCATAAAAATAGCGGTGCCTATGCTATGTGCATGACTTCTAAGGAATACCAGCAGAACATTAACAGAATACCATCAAATTGTGTGTCGATCTGTTTGGAAATTATATGCTAATTATATGCTAATGCAGTATGACTGTAAAGATAAGTAGCATATTGGAGATCATCGGTGGCACCTGTTCTTTTTGTGACCAGCGTTACACAGCCAATTCTTCTCCTTAGGACTGGTAGCTTAGAAATATTTGGGCAATGGTAATTCCACCATATCACCCGTGAATGCCTTTGTCAAAGCAATTGTACCAGCAACTAGGAAATGGTAACTATCCTTTTACTTTAAGGTCTAGTGTATCTTAACATAGATTTTAAGGCTACATCTATGACTTTTAAGTTACTGACTTAATAACAGATTCGTTATTGTGGTTCCAACTCACGTATAATATACTTTGCATTTCACGCATTACGGTTGTAATACACTGTGCTATCTAAATGTAACAGCTTTATTGTGTTTTATTAAATCTTTATATATTGTTAGCTGTGTTTAAATCATACATAACTAAAATTAGACTGTATAATAGTTAGATCTCTCTAGGGTTAGTTATGGTAGTGAAATTTGGATGCTTTGTAAACAAGATAACAGGAAACTAGATGCTTTTGATTCTAGATGCTTACGCAGTATCTTGGGCATTAGGTGGTTCAACTTTGTAACTAATGATGAGGTTAGGCAAAGGAGTTTGCAACCTCTTTTCAGCAACATATTGTGCAGAAAGACACTCCATTGGTTTGGCCATGTGCTAATTGCTAATCTATAATTATCCATATGGATAATGGCTGTTTGGGTGTCAGCCTGAGGCTTACGGTGTTGAAAGTTATGAAGATTTGAGTTTCGAGGAATTGAGTAATTTGTTAATATCTATAATACTACCCATGTATAAGAAACCCCCCTATTTTTGGGACCCATTTTTTGGCAAAAAGGGGTTCCTTATACACGTTAAAATACAGTACATCTTTGCTGACTATTGGGTCACTGATAAAAATTAATGGTCAATTCACATTTCGCTTTAAGTCTTGTGTAACACTTGTCGCAATTTGTTCAAATACAGAGATATGAACAAATTCCAAATATTACAGTGCATCACAGCTCCAATATATAAATGCTACTTTCTTCTGGCAAACATTGGATGGTGTAATCTCATTGGGTCAATGACTATTTTATTTCTGTGATATGGCAATCAGAATTGGTGAAAGTATGGATATATGGGCACTTGAGTCCTAAGATAAAATTTTTGTTCCTAATAGCACATACACAGTCATATCAGAATAATATGACAACCTACCATACATATACTATGGTAGGTGGTCATATTATTCTGATATGACTGTGCATATATATAATAGTGTTTATATGAGAAATGAATTCACATAAACTGAAAAGCTGCCAAAAAAAAAGACTTTAATCTTTGTTATGCCAGGCCTGATAAACTGAATTATACCATGTGGCTATGCTTTTTTTTAAGTGTTTAGGCAAAAAAAATGAACTTTAGAAATTTTTTTTGCCAAATAGTTACTGAAAAGAATTAGGGCATGTTGTATGCCAAATTAATCAGCATTTAATTCTGGATTTTGTGAAAATAAAATATTTAACCAAAAAATGACTAGTATTGTTTTAATATGGCTTTTATAAAGGCATGTAGCAAAAAAAATTTCCTCTGGGAATGCAAATAAAATTTTATTTAAAAAAAAAATACAAAAACTAATAGACATAATTTTTTACTTTAAATAAAAAAATTACTCTCTTTTCATAATTTTTTTACTTTAAATTAAAAAATTACTCTTTTCATAATTTTTTTACTTTAAATTAAAAAATTACTCTCTTTTCATAATTTTTTTACTTTAAATAAAAAATTACTCTCTTTTCATAATTTTTTTCTTGGTACCATATTTTGAGACGTCCAGGCTTTTCACCAGCTGTAACCATCAATAAACATATCAACTTTAGAATTCCTTTTAAAAATAACAAATGAACAGAAATCGGTTATTTATATACCAAAAGAAAAAAACATTTAATTGAGATTAAGAAAATGACAAAAATTAAAAACGAGAGAGAGATAAATTTTTATAAGCATTTTTTCACAAAAATTACAAGGTTTTACTTATTTTTTGAATTTTTAAATTTAGTAAAAAATTTAAAAAATTAATTTCTGCCTGTAAAAAATTAAAAAAAAATTCATTCTTGCCTTATTTTCTGAAGTATTTCACTACCTTAAAAAGTAAAAAGAGAATATACTAAATACTCATAAAACTCTAAATTGAAAAGATGTAGTAAAAAGAGAAACACTACAGGACTATTTATGTTTATTTATTCCAAAATTACATCCATGGAAAATTTGCCCCAAAACTGTGGATAAAAAAAATAATGTCTCTCCTGTAGAACAAAACTATTTATCAATTACTTTTACAAACCAGTACACAAAAGAAGAGATAAAATTATAAAAAAATTACTAGTAAAAATACTTTGCAGGATACATTCATCCTTTAACAAGCTACTGTAATTTATTGTGCAAAATAATTTATGATTTGTGCTCAAACTGTATGCCAGCTGAAGAAAAATATTAAGTATGAAACTAATTGAAATGAAATACATAATAACCACTATTATTACACACTATATAATATTATATTTGTAATACTGGCAACTATATAACCTAATAATAATGCAATGTTTTAAAAATATTTTGAATGAAAAGAATTTTTATTTAATGATTGAATTGGCATGAATTTTAGTCCCATTCACAGTGGAATTAAATTTTTTTTAGCTAACTATACACAAGTCCCATGTTTATAGTATATCTCCTGCAATACTCTACTATGGAATTATTGATACAATGATGAGAGTATGATTGACAATCTATTTATTAATCCTTTCAGAGTTCCACCTGAAAAACTAGCTAATATCCAGAGGCTCAGCTATTTTTTCACTATGATCAGCCCCAAAGAATTACTTTAGAACTTTTTTGTCAAACAACTAACGAAAGAAATTATGGCATGTTATATGCCAAATTAAACAGCATTCAATTCTAGTTTCCTGAAAATAAAATATTTTACAAAAAAGACAACCAGTTTTATTTTAATAGGGCTTTTATAGAGGCAAGTAATGAAAAAATGCATTTGGCAATGCAGATAAAAATTTATTTAAAAAAAAAACCTAACAGACAGAAATGATTTTAATGCACATGAATAGAAAGGTTAATTTATTTCTGAATAATAAAAAATAAATATTTACTTGAAAGAAGGAAATTACTTTTTATAATTTTTTCTCAGTACCATACTTTGAGAAAAGTAGTCTTTTTGCCAACTGTGCTGAGTTATATCAAGTCAACTTTGGAATTTTTTAAGAAAAATAGCCAATCAAATGAAATAAATCATGTATCAAACTAAATAGAATTTAATTACGAATTTTATGAAAATAAAACATTAAACAAATTTACATACATATTAATTTTAATAAGACATTTTTACAGTGATATAGTGAAAAAAATAGATTGGAATATGCAATTAAGGCTCAATTTTGGAAAACCAGATGAATAAAAATAGTTAAGTTATATATTAATCAAAAGTAAATTTCTTCCCAAATAATATAATATTTACATAAAACACGATTTTTATTTCTTTTAATGATTCTTTTCAGTGTGGCACATTTAAAGACATTAGCCAGCATTATAATAGGTTACTTGGATTGCTTGCATTAATAGGATTTTCTGTCCAGTTTATAGAATGGAAAAACATTTTCTTGGCTGCCTCTTTTACTGAACATTATGAATTTTTTCTTTGGATGTTAAAGTTTGGTAATCTTGGCTAAGTGCCAAAAAGTTTGTGCACCAAGGGTAAAAAGCAAACGATATATTGTCAGAGTGGCACAGCAAATGTATTGGGGAGGAACCCTCGCTGACATTGCTCTCCCACAGTAGGGCTGATTTCTGTGTCAAAGAAGTCCTTTATGCTTCCATACCCAATACCTCATTCATTTTCAGTAAACAATACAAAATTAAATTTTTTTTACAAGAAAACAAATGAATAATAAAAGAAATATTAGCATATAACCTAATGCAATGTTAAATAAAATGGCCGCAACAACTGTAAACTGACCATCCAATGTAGCATAACTCCAAAAGATTGACAGATCAGCCAATGGAAAAAACAATAATTTACAGAAATAAATCTACAGAAATGAAAACAAAGTTTAATTATAAAAGTATAAATACTACTAGATGCATGGCCAAATTATCCTAGGGTGCTATAAATATTCACTATACACCCACTTGACTGCAGGTGTGAGCAATAACTAGGTCACTGCTCTGCTCTACCATGACATATTTGACACTGCTGGCAGCTTCATAACAACTCTGGCGTTGCTTGCTTGCTCTGGCTAAAAAGGCTGCTTACAGTTTCGACTATTAGTGGGAAAGATGCATAGAATGATGGGATAAATGATAAAAATAATTCTGGGAATATTGAAATAGGCAAAAAAAGTATATAAAAATGGGGGGGAGGGACAGAAGTAAGTACTTTGCAATTACTCCAATACCTTCCATTTTTAAAAATAGCAGTTTTTTTGTTAATTTTCAGGAGATTTTCGAAACTTTAAGAAAAAATTTATTGATAACAGTTCAAATCAAACTTGTGAGCTTAAACCAGGCTGCTTCAGCAAAGAGGAAAGTTAAAAAACAAATCGGCAATACTGTTTAACACTTATAAGAAATGGCAATCAAATGGTTTAACAAATTATTTATATTGTAGTTCAATAAAAAAACTGCATGAAATGAAAAAAGAAAATATTATTTTTCAAACTTAAATTATGTATTTTTAAAAGATATACTAAGAAAATTTTTAAACGACAATTTTATTATTTTTAAATTGAAGCTTCATGTGTTGTACAAAATATGTCATTGTTCATCTTCAGTCTCTCATTTTGGATTCTGTCAATGTCTATGACCGTTGGGAACCTTGGAAGGGTTAATGGTATTGAGGTAACTTAGTTGTCAATTTGTGACATAGATAGTGCCATGAGCAAAGCAAGAAATTTGGAAGGTTTATAATCACAATTAGGTGAGAAAGAGTTAGCCACTGATAGTTTAATGGTTACAGCAATTGACATTTAATCAGGAGATGGTTCGAGTCCCACTCATAGTAAAACTCAATTTTTTTCAGCTAACTATTCATGAGTCCCATGTTCACAGGATATCTCCTGTGATTACTACTGAATTTGTAAATAAATGCAATCCATTATTGTATAAATAATGTTATGTAATAATGTTACTGTAACAATAAATGCCTGATTTATTATGATATATTAACAGGCCTGATGAACCCACACAGCAAACATTTAAATACATGGATTACTTACTTTAAATTACTTTAGTGACGAAACGATTGATTTATATTCCAGGTTAGGTTTTTTTGTTCAAATTATATACTTTTAAAATGCATATTTTAATTATGCTACTTTAAGCTATTTTAGAAAAACTGTTAAATAATACTAAATACAGTAATTAGTAGGTGATGAAAAAGGCATATAGAAATATATATGATTTCACTGAGATGTTTTAAAGATTTTTGCATCCCTAAAAAGAAAAACTCTTACAAGATGAAACTAAAAAAGAATTACAATTTGAAAATTATTTTCAGTTACTAACTAATCACAAATATCTTGTCACTTGAAAAACAGATTGCAAAAATATGTACTATATTTACTCAAATATATATTCTACACTCTGACTTTTTACAAAAAAGATTGAAGGTTAATGGCATCAGAATTTATGACTGAATAATATTCTGAAATGTTTTACCTACAATTTCTCTCTGGAAATGCAATAGATTTCAAAACAAAAGTACTATTGCCAGTAGGTTTATGATGTATCATTTATTCTGCTAAACAGTGTATTATGCTGGTAACTAATGGAATTGTTGCCAATACTAAAACATATCAAATCTAAAAAAAAATAGTTTAATAAGCATTTTACCAGAAAAAATGCTTTAAAACATCTGTTTCCAAACATATCCTATAAATATTCATATGAAGCAATCATTAACAAAATATTATTTGATTAACCATAGAAGTGATCAATATTTTAATCCTAATCTATATATTCCATATGTTACCCACAGCCTAATTTTGGAGGGTCATATCTGGGTAAACAAGTGTAATAAATACACAAGAAAATATAGTATTTAGTTAAACTTGGCTAGAGTATTTAAGACAATTGTCTTGATGGCTAAAACGAATCAATACTAAAAAATAGTGAAACAACAGTACTCAGTATTATCAGTAGAAGAACATTACTACCCTCTGAGAAGTAAAAGGTTTTAAAAGTCTCCAAGTCCTCCATTACATTTTCCTTTTCCAACTCTGTCCAATACTTTGTTTACAAATTCAGTTGTATTTTCAGCAACTTGACACCCACCTAAATTATATGAAAATGCAAAGTTAGGAAGAGTGATGCACAAAAATCACACATTTTAACACATTTTAATGAATAAAAGAAAGAAGACAAAATGTATTATACCTAAATCATACATATTGCCTAAGCAACTTCTATGTTATTTAAAATACATTCACAACAATAAAAAGTCATTAATTTTGATTTTTTTTAAAAATAATATTTATTTATTTTCCGTTGCATTTATATGTACAGAATTGATCAAAGTAAGCTCTGAGACAGGGGCATAGCAAAGGACTATAGTTGGGGGTGGGGGGAGAAATCAAAAATTTTCCAACTCAAAAATCAAATTTTGCCAACTGAGAAAATAATGTCTGTCTGGTTCACACCTAGATTTTCGCTCCATGGTGGTGGGGGGTTTGAGGCAATTTTCACAACTCTCCTGCATTTTGCCATTTGCCTTCCAATTTTGCCAAGTAGCCCTAATTTCACAGAAATAATCTCAATATTTATATCTTGTCTGAATTATAGTAAGTCAGTGTGAATTTTCCCAACTCCCCTTGATTTTGTCAACTCTCCTTAATTTCACAAACCCAATCCCAATTATCACAACTCGCCTATATTTCACCAAGTGGATTCGAATTTTCCCAACTACCTTAGATTTTGCCAACTTACTATAATTTTACAGAAAAAAAAATCGCAATTTTTACATCTTCCCTGAATTTGCCAAGTCACTTCGAATTTTATCAACTCTCCTTAATTGCACAAGGCACAATTTTCACAAGTGGGTCCTAATTTTGCCAACTCCCCTAGATTTTGCCAAGAGTTCTCGGTTTTTCCAACTCTCCTTAATTTCACAAAACCAATCCCAATTTTTACAACTCACCTGTACTTTACAAAGTGGTTTCCAGTTTTGCCAACTTCCCTAGATTGTGCCAAGTTTCCTCGATTTTACCACCTCTCCTTAATTTAGCAAAACAA
Organism: Ryuthela nishihirai; assembly: GCA_038380435.1. Taxonomy (NCBI): domain Eukaryota; kingdom Metazoa; phylum Arthropoda; class Arachnida; order Araneae; family Heptathelidae; genus Ryuthela; species Ryuthela nishihirai. Next base: position 66,334,712 of record JAWZYU010000001.1, read on the forward strand.
TCCCAATTTTTACATCTCTCCTGAATTTGCCACGTCACTTCAAATTTTTCAAACTCCCCAAAATTTTGCAAAGTTTTCTCGATTTTGTCAACTCTCCTTAATTCCACAAAAACAATCCCAATTTTCACAACTTGCCTGTATTTTACCAAGTGGATTCAAATTTTGCCAACTACCCTAGGCTTTGCCAAGTTGCCTCGATTTTGTGAACTCTCCTAGTTTTGCCAACACTCCTTATTTTCACAAAACTAATCCTAATTTTCACAACTCACCTATATTTTACCAAGTGGATTCGAATTTTGCCAACTACCCTAGACTTTGCCAAGTTGCCTCTATTTTGTCAACTCGCCATAATTTTACAGAAAAAAATCCCAATTTTTACATTTTACCTGTTTTTTGCAAAGTCACTCTGAATTTTGCCAACTCTTCTAAATATTGCGAAGTTGCCTCGATTTTGCCCACATACCATAATTTTACAGACAAAAGATTGCAATTTTTACATCTCACCTGAATTTTGCCAACTGCCCCTTTGCGAATTCACCATAATTTTACGGAAAAAATTCCAATTTTTACAACTCACCTGAATTTTGCCAACTCCCCATGATTTTGCCAAGTCACTCCGAATTTTGCCAACTCTCCAAGATTTTGCCAAGTCACTCCGAATTTTGCCAACTCCCTAAATTTTGCCAACTCTCCATAATTTTACAGGAAAAAATCCAAATTTTTATATCTCACCTGAATTTTGCCAACTCCCCACAATTTTCAACAGTCACTCAGAATTTTGTCAACTCCCCAAGATTTTACCAAGTCACTCTGAATTTTGCCAATTCACCTGTATTTTACTAAGTGGCTTCGAATTTTGCCAAATGCTCTAGATTTTGCTGTCTCTACATTTTCCAAACTGCCCTAGATTTGACAAGTTGCCTCGATTTTGACAATTCCCCTTAATTTAAAAAAAAAAGATTACAAATTTTCAAAACTCACAGATTTTACAAAGTAGCTTCGAAATTTTCCAACTCTGAGTTACTTTGTGGGGGAGCCTCCCCTCATCCCCCCATAACTATGCCCCTGCTCTGAGAGCTTCACTGTAAGAATAGTGGTACATACTCCTTACAAATAGCACATAGAGTTAATAGAGAAAATAGAATTAATCATCACTTGCATATGCCCTGCTTGCAATGGTCAAATTGTTGGAATGAATGCAAATCTCTAATCAGACTGAAATTCTCTTTAAAACCATTGTTTATCTAATATGCAGGATATAAAAGTTTTACAAAGAAATATAAAATATCCAAAACCATTTTTTCCTCAAAATTTATTATTTTGCATATAAAATTAAGTATACCCATTATAATTTGCAGCAATTTCCATGGCAGTTAGATTCCAGAAAACCACCATGTAAATCAAGGCCAACAGCTTATAGAAAATAAGAAGAGATTCCAAAAAAAAAAACTTATTATTAATAAACAAAGTATTATGTGACAATTTATGAAATAAAGTACTTACAAAACAGATATATTTAGCCTCTATCAGGGGTCTTATATTCAAATCATATAAGGGTCAAATCAATTATTTCTCAATGTGTAGTGAGCTGCATTTTAAGTAATTATATAGGGGCAAGTCAGTTACCTCTCAATATATAAGCATGCTGCATTTTAAGTAATCATGTAGGGGCCAAGTCAGTTACCTCTCAATATATAAGCATGCTGCATTTTAAGTAATCATGTAGGGGCCAAGTCAGTTACCTCTCAATATATAAGCATGCTACATTTTAAGCAATAATAAGTAAAACATATTTAACTTAAATTGTTGCTTTGTTACTTAAATGTTATTTACTTTTAATACCAAAACATAAACCTAAACTTCATTTGTATTGGGTTCATTTTCAGTTGAACGCAGCCATATTCTCCATATTTACATGAAATTATCACAATTGAGCCAAACTAGTAAGCCACAGTTGATGATAGAACATGTTGCTTTTAAGCCACACAAAATGACTTTATAGGTCATGTCATGTGTTTGAGATCCCTTGCATATAAAACAATCTATAAAATTAAACTTCTGCAAAAGATGCACTAAAGCACAGTTTTTACTGGCCTGAAAGAATTCAGTCTAGCTTCCAGAACCAAAACAGGTGTTATTGTCATGAGACAGACTGTATTACTCTGGCACGAATATAATTTTAGTGACAGAATATAAATATAATTTGTGATGATGCTTTTTAAATATAGGAAATTACTATTATCAATCATTATTAAAAACAAATGTTATCAACTAAAATCATTTAATTAATTTTACTTTGTGGGGACCATCTAACAGTTTCTCTTGACGCTATGTCACTGCTGCTTCATAATATTACTATCTATTACATGAAAAAAACCTAAATCTGTACTGTGTAAAATCAAGTCTATCATTATGTAAAACAAAATTGGTTGTATTTTCTTGACTGTGATAAATCCAAACTACATAAATCAAGTACCATGTAAATCATGGGATGAGTTATCAGCTGATTGTATTATAAATGTAATACAATCACAGTTTTTAATAATGTAATTACAAAAACAATTTTTAGGCAGTCCACTTACAATGGAGGTACAACAGGATATCCCATCAGTATAGACCATAAAAATAGCTCCGAGAAAGAGATAAGGCCTGAACAGAAAAACAACACAAACAGCCATGCCTTATTCAGGATTCAAACCAAGTCACTTTGCTTTGCAGTTAAGCATACTTATCATTCAGCCACTGGACAAATCAATAAATTAGTAAAAAAAAAAACATCGCAGTCTTCAGATTTCTGAATGGATATCTTGATTCTGAAACAGTTGCTCTACCATCTATATACTTAGCATAAAGAAATATGTGTGTATGTCATCTTCTGGACATGCAAGTTTTTGCATCTTCCTATTATATGATATCAAAAGGTTCATGATCTTGATAGGTAGTTCCACTAATCAGATTTAAATTATATCAAGAATCTTGCTTTTAATTAACTTTTTAAAATCTTGTTGCAAAAATGCAAGCTTAACATTTCTACTTAGTAAAAAAAAGCTTTGCAACTGAAAACAAGTTATTGCCATGCTTTTTAGATTGCGAAATCACTTTTGAAATGATTAATATGAATCAATCTCAAACTTGGGACCTCTTGATCACCTGCTCATTGCCTATCACTTAAGATAGAATGAGCAAATAATTTGAAGGATAAACTTTAAAATTTTATTGCTCAACAAACAGAGAATTTTAAGTTATTTTTAATTAATTTCTGAGCAAGAAGGTCCTTTACTTGTGTAGTTAGTTACACTGAGAGGCCAAAAGTCATGGGAATAGCAGTTAAAATAGAACTAGTGCGCTGTACTCAATGTGTTGGACATCAACCACAGAATGGTGCTGCTGTAGCCTACAAACCCAACATTCATTTTGGAGTAGTTGTTAATTCAGCATGGCTGCACATCATGAGTTGTTTGACTTTGAAACTTGGTTGATTGTAAGTGCCAGAAGGATAGGTCATGCAATATTGGAGATCATGCAGGAATTCAGTTTTCCCAGGTCTACGTTGTCAAGAGTTTATTGTCAGTATTTTATCAATGGCATTTCCACACACGTAAAGCAAACGGGACGGCCATGTGAAATTGATGAATGGAACTTGCATCAGCTGTCATGAATGGTAACAACCAACAGATGGGATACAATGCATGAAATCACTGCCAATTTGAATGCAAGCAAACACAAAATGTTTCTGAAAGGACTGTCCATCGCCACCTGCACTCCATTGGATTTGGTAGCTAAAGACCCCTTCATGTCCCATTGCTTACACATCGTCGTCAGAGCTCAATGACTGGAATGGGCCTGAAAACATCGAAATTGGACAGTAGAACAGTGATGTTGGGTAGCATAGTCTGATGAATCAAGGTTCCAGTTGTTTTGCGCTGACAGGCGTGTTAGAGTGTGGATGTAGGCCCCGTGAAGCCATGGACCCTTCCTGTCTGCAAGGTACTGTTTAGGCTGGAGGCGGCTCTGTGATGGTGTGGGGCATGTTCACATGGTCTACATTGGGCTCTCTCATCCGTTTGGAGCAAATGCTGACAGGTATGAGATACATGGACATTCTCACAGATCACCTGCACCCCTTCATGACTCTCGAGAACCCTGATGGTAAAGGGGTATTCCAACAAGATAATGCAATGTGTCACCAGCTAGGAGGTGGATCGAGGAACATTCCACAAACTTTATCACCATGAATTGACCCCCACAGTCCCCCGATATGAACCCTTTGAAGCATCTATGGGACACAATGGAAACAAGCTTATGATCCATGAATCCAGCACCATCCAATGCAACACAATTATGGTCTACACTGCAGTATGTGTGGGCTGCCATCCCTGCAGAATGGTACAGGCAACTAGTTGACTCCATGCCTCAACATGTGGCTGCATTGCTGAGGACTCGAGGAGAACCAACCCATTATTAGGCACATATCCCATGACTTTTGGCCTCTCAGTGTATATATAACTATAGAGTCAACCTTTAATATTGTCACCATTTGGTTCAATACATGGTGGCAATATATGCTAAAAACACTGTCGGTGATACTTGGGTTATTTAACTATCATTTCCAAAAATTAGATATATAAACACAATAAGTGTCTTGTAACTGTATAATTCTAAATAGTTTAATCATTTATCAATTTAAAAAATTGAAGAACAAAATGTCAGGGCAGTTATTCTGCGTGAATTTGCATAGTTCACGCAGAACGGTATTCAAGTTTCAGACTGCAGTTTCCTTTCCATCGGAGTGACGCCATATGAGGGATTATCATGAAAGACAAGCCCGTTAAGCCCGCATCTCAGGCAGACAGGACCATTTGATGCACTGCCTAGCTGAGCCGACCACTTACCTGTCGGCAAGCCAGCTTAATCCTGAACTGACGCCTACAGAGGGGAGCGCCCACATATCAGTGGGATTGAAGAGTCTGGCGATAGGACTGCTCTCCTGTCTGACAACACTGAAAGGGATTCCACCGGCTCACGGCACAACAGCCCTGTGAAGGACAGTCACGTGGTTGTAGCCAATGATGCAGGCTCTGGAAGTTTTTAATTTTCGTCCGGCACCCTATCCCACCCCCTAGCAGAGAGTTGAGAGAGCCAATGATAATTCTCCACAATAGCGATCTTTTTTTTTTACTGTGAAAGGAGAAAAATAGGACTCTTCTTCTGGTGGTGACGGTGAGAGAGGACAGTGAGGTTGGATGGTTGGCTTTCGATGGACTCATAAAGTTTAGCTTAGTAGGGGAGTGAGCAGTTGTTAGTAAAAAGATGTGATCACGACAGTCTACTGAAATTGTAAGTTCTGTTGAGTATGTTTGTGGAATTGAAATAATTGATTGTGGAATTTTGGGGATTGTGGAATTGAATCAGTGATGTTTAAGTTGTAAATAAATGTCTTTTGTAAGTGTAAGAAAAATACCATTACCTGCCTTTAGTCACTCCTTTTGTCTGGGGAGGATGACTTTGTTTCCCAGTGGGATACTGGCTCATGAATTAATTAATTAATACTATATGATCACGGCAAAACTAAATAGGGGCGGGAAAATCATTAATATTAAGAAAGGAAATACATGATTAATCACGGTAAAAAAAAGAAGGAAAACCCACAACATTTTGGTGACGTGAGCCAGGATTTTTGTTGTAAGCCCCTATAACACAGTGACTGTTAGTTTGGCCTTTATTTTTCAACCTAAATGATTTAAAATTCAATTTTAGCTTCTCAAAATTTTAAATCCTGCCATCCAAAACCATAAAAGGAAACATACTGAAAGGCACAAAAAGCTTAATATAAAGTTCTCCAGGTGCAATTTTCAACTTTCTTTATATTTAAACGGATTAACAATCATTTAATTATCCTCATGAAGGATGACATTATATCAAAACAAAATTCAACACATCATTTTACAAATATTGTTCATTTGCCAATCTAATCTTCCAATTTCAATCTCTAACTTTTTTAAAATAGACATATATTTCAACTTTATTAACCCTTAATAAGTATGTTGGGTCAATTCTGACCCTTAAAGAAGTTGAATAGCCCAGATTAGCAAACATTTCTGAAAGGGGGAGGAAGAGGTGAAAATATTTTACAATTTTTGTTAATGCAAATTAATAAATGTTTTTAAGAACAAAATATACCCTAGAGGGTGGGGGCTAACTCCCTCCCTCCCTTATAATACTGCTCCAACAAATTGTGCTTTGCATTGAGTTGTTTTACCTCTGAGAAGCACTTTTTTGCATACTATGGCCTAAATGGCCAGGTCACAAGGATCCCGAAGGCTCAGAAAAGGTTGGGGGAGCGGACCCACTGGAACGGCTGTTGGGAGACAGATGGTAGCCTCCCGTCAAGGCCATCCAGCGTGTTCTTTAACGTGCACAGGTTATGGCTCTCCTGCACACGGCACCATAGCTTAACGTCCCATCCTACAGACAGCGGCCTTTCCAATCCCTTTGGTGTCCCCTACTGACCGTGGGTAGGGTGGGGAATTTTGTGGAGATAAATCTCAATGCTGAACCAACTGGGACTCGAACCTGGGAACTACAGATTACAAGCCTGGTGTGCTACCGACTGTGCCACCCCCACCCCCATTGTGCTTTGCTATACTATTATTATTATTCTATATATATATATATACTATTAGTATTATTCTGTATACTAGTTTAAGGGCTAAACTCTTCTGTGGGTATTTGAACATAAATTTCAGTTGTTATTCAAATATAAGTAGCAAAGATAAAAACTTAAGTGGTCTTTAGTAAACCTTATTTCTATTATTCCACATCACCTTACTTTATATGCCATGCAAAATTAAATATTCATTATATTTACCATGTTTTATTCACTGGAAGTGTCAATGGTAACACAAGTGATGCAAAAAAACATAATTTTTTTTGCAAAATGTCAGTCACAACTGAAATTGAGTGAATTGAATGAATGAGTATGACTGTTTATAATACAGGCTCTTCAAAGTGACTATAAAATGTAAATTATAAAAAAGTTCATACCATGCAGAATCACATAACTTTCAAACTTTTGCACACATGATAAGTTTTTACTTTCTTGGAAGTTTCCTATTTTAAATTTCACAAGCTGTTTAATTTCCATCAACAATGTTAGCAACTGTCCTGAAACAAAAATTATTTATTAATGTTCATTGTTCCTCACCTCAAAATCTTTTTACATAATATAATGTACATTCACTTATATTTATTTTTGGAAAGTCTATAATTTACCAATTTTTTTTAATGTTTAATCTTTACATTTTTTTTCCATAAATAAAAACAATTAAGAGAATGTGTTAAAAATATATTTAAATACAAGAATATTTATTTAAATGGTGGGGTATTTTGCAATTGAGACACAGAAGCTGAGCTTGTCATTATTTTAAACAAGTACTTATTCACTATGAAAATTTCCAGTAAAATTAACATTAATTAAATAAGTAATGCACTTAACCAATATTTCACCTACTGGAATAAAACCACAGATTTTTTTACGATGGTACCACTTAAAATGTTCCTGGTAAATTAGCTTCTTGTGAAAGGCATACTATTGTTTTTCAACTTTTTGAAAGGACTTTGAATTGACCCCTTTGAATCTCCCCATTCTAATCCATTATTTTTAAATGTCTAGTGACAATACTATTTTAAATAGCTGATTTATCCTTGGCAAGTTGTTGCCTGAAACATTATCATTACCATATAACAAAAATTTATCTGTTAAAAATGAGATTTGTTTTCTAATTTCTTCTGTTTTCAACATTAAAAAATACTGTTTCTTAATACACTTATACAGGTGTCCCACAAATAATGAAAGTACCGTCTCCAAATGCACAAAAGGCATCATATTGAATGTTGTACTTGCACATTCCCCACCCCCTCAAATAGTTTCTCAGGCAACTACCATCAAGATGGTGCACTACTACATTTCTCATGCGATGTTATGGAAGTTCTTAGTGCAATATTTCCTAACAGATGGATTGGCAGGAGTAGTCCAAGTCTATGGCCACCAAGGAACCCTGATTTGACAGCCCTTGACATTTTCTTGTGAGGTTTTGTAAACAATTATGTTTACATGGACAAAATTTGAGACCTGAATCATTTGAAAGCCAGAATAAGGGAACTAACTGAGCAAGCAACAAGAGATATGTCGCAAAGTGTAGAGCAAGAAGTGGAATACCATTTGGACATATGTAGGGTCACAAATAGTGCACATGTGTAAATTCACTAATTATGTTCAAAACTAGGTAAGCTTTCAATTAAAATATTGCTTTCTAAAATATATATATATTCCCAAAACTTCACCATTATTTTCGGACACCCTTTAGTTTACTTTTGATTATCCATAGTAATGGAATAGAGATGGGAAAATCATTAAAATTTGTTTTTTAAAGCCAGTTTTATAATACTTACAATGGAAATAGAACTTACAGTAATTAAATTAATAAATGACTTTTGATTTTAAAGCTCGCCATGATCTAAACAAAATGTAAACTGTCTTAATTAAAACAATATAGTGGTCATTGCATAAGTAAAATATGCAATAAAATACAGTTTTGTATTCTCCCAGAAAATCTCTGTAGATAACTCATAATATAAATAATATGCATATGAAAAATAGAGTATATTGCACTTCCAAACACTGAAATTATTCTGTGTGTAAACTGAGATAATATATAACTGCAAATAAACATTTTTTAAACTAAATATGAATTAGTTTTGTGAATCCATACTGCAATGAATTCTTCATTCAGTTGAGTAACATATTCATGATGTTACAAATTCTATCTCCAAACAATTTGGTTTTTATATACATATACTATTCAACAGCAAAAGATCTACCTAGAAGGATATATCTATATAATGGGCCATGCTGTGAATTTCATTTGATACTTATATATGAAACAAAAAAATTCCTGATCAAAACAAATGATACTCACTGAAAAAACAAGGTCAACATTGGTATGATGCCACAGGCATTGAGCATGACTACCACACACATTAATACAAGCAGAAATATGTCATAGCATTGAGTCAATCAGGTATTATAGTTCTGAGAGATATCCCTCCAAGCAGCCTAAAATTAGTCATGAGGTTAATAACATTCATAGAATTAGTTCAATATTCATAGAACTGACACAATAGACTTGGTAGATAGATGTCGATAATTGCCTGTTCCCCCATGTGACAGATCTGTTGAATCTGGTAGCCAAGACAATGTTAACTGCAAAAAGAGCTTATTAGAAGATATTAGCTATGTGGGGGTGAGCAGTCTTGTTAGAAAATTGTTCCTGGCACTTTACAAAAGAATGGAAGAAGTATATGCTAGAGAATACTATCTATAAAATGTTGGGAAGTCAGATTGCCAGTAATGAAATCAGTGGTGTATCACTATTGTAGATGATGGCACTGCATACATGCCACCAGGTATTTGTGCAGAAGGCTGCTCCAAAATGAGAGATGAGTATTTTCTCCAGCATGCTGCTACACACATGTGCACCTGTCATTTTAACCTAATGTAGCATTCATTAATGAATACCACATAATAACATTCAACACACCACTGAGCTTATTCTTGCACCTCAGTATATGCTGTTGGCAGTGAGCTGCCATAAATGACAGACTACATAATTGATGTTCAGAATGTATGTTAGCTTCCATCAATCTTCATATAATGGTACAAACTGTTGTTGCCTGTAGTAAGATGAGTCATTATGGGTCTAATTTAGGTGACAGTGATGGAATAGTCCCTTATAGTTACAATTTTGCAATATAAGCCAATCAGTTCTGTCATTTCTGCCTGTCCTAAATGGATTCCAGATCCTGAATAGCAGTGTAGACTATGATTGTGTTGTTACTAACTGTTCTTGCATCTTGGTAAACAAAGAGATTCAATATGGTATATTAACCATCTTATTTTGCACTGAGATTACGAGTAGTATCTCCTAACTTGTGCTCTAGATATTACATATGACCTAATTCCAGAGTTTTACTTTATATAAACCCTATAACAAGCACACAATTGCACTGAGTGACATATACTCTAATAACTCTCCTACTTCTGGAAAAGTTTTATAGGACAGTTCATCATTTCCATATTGATATGTGCTCTCATTCCACATTCATTATATAGCTATACACATAGTTTTGGGTGAATCCACTTTCCTTCCAGGTGGAGAATTTCAACATCAAATAATGTATATCAGCCTAGAATGGTATACATCAAGGCAATCACAGTACAAATCAATTAAATTTTCCTGAGTTCCCTGAGAAGTACTCTCCAGCATGTTTTCAATTGCATATTTCATATGTAAATCATATTCTAGAACTGCGGATTGGCATCAATAAAATTAAATTTAATTATACATGATCTTGGCTGTATCACAGTTAAAATTATTCTTGAGGTGGCCTATCTTAGCTTGCACTTCAATATGGGTATATTGCCTCATATGCAATATTCCTATTATACCTACAGAGGTGACCAGTACAAAACGTATGGAGTATTAGCAATTTTGGTGCTTGCTAATGGCTGGCACAGATGATAGCTGCTAGCTGATGTTGTAAATCCTTTGTTACACCACTTCAGCTCTTCTGTCAGATTGATGATGTTTTCAGTGTCACTTAAACTGTCTTTACCAGTCGGGGTTTCTTTACACTTCGAAGCTATTGTCCATTTCTTTTCTTTTTGTTTTCCACTGACTATGAAGACCTTACTAATGGATGTCCTGCAAATGGACAAATGTCCTGCAAATGGACAAATGTCCTGCTAATGGATGTTCAGTGGAAGACAACAAGGGAAGAAGCGGAAAACAGTTTCAAAGTGTAAAAAAACCCAGACTAGTAAATGCAGTTTAAATGATACTGAAAATATCATCAATCTGACAATGGAAAAGCTGAAATGGTGTAAAGAAGGATTTACAACATCGGCTAGCAGCTGTTGACTCTGCCAGCCATTAGCAAGCACATAACTGGTAATGCTTCATATTTTTTGTACTGGTCGCCTTTGTAGGTAAATATGACATTAAGTGTGTGTGACCGGATGTGTTTCTTCAGTTCCTTAAGAAATGTGTCCTGTCATAAGTGTGTTTTTTAAACTTCTTCCTCTATGCGTGTATGTTTTAAGAATGAACATCTTCAGTTGGGGGAAGGAATTTTAAGAAATAAGTGCTCTCAGAAGATGAGAGAATGTCATCTAAGTGTCCCATAATAATGGTGAACATCAAGCAGTGCAAATTACCAAGCTGACCACCAATAGGAAAGTATAACAACGACTGGTATCTCTGATATAATAAAAGAAGAACCGAAAGTACTTTCAGACAAGAGTGACATAACAACAGTTGATACCGGCAAATGTCCGGATACCAAGCAATAGTATAAAGTAGAATGCATCAGCATTTTGCAAAAAACAGAACAGCAGTTATGGTGAGAAATTACTTATTTATAGTTAATAAGTGCACACTTAAAATAGAAAGTTACAGGAAAAAAAGCTCAGAACTTTTGCCAGACTGCAAAAATGATGTCTAGAAGCTACTTCTGTAATGATCGAATTCTGAGAGCGATTGTTTTTAAACTTTAATACAGTGAATTTGTGGAGTAAATTTTAATTAAAATTAGCACTGTACCTTAAATTTTATAATAATTAAATTTATATAACACTGGGCAACACACAAGAAGGCTTTGAAATGAAAATAGCCAATCTTTACTAATTTCAAGGTGCTGAACACGAAAATGACAATAAAATTTGTCGTTGGCTATTGTTTAGGAGAGACAGAAATGGTCATGTGTAAACGACTCAGTCCGCATTGAGTACGTAGGTAACTATTTTGCAAAGCTGTCTTTCATACTCCAGATTGCAATGTATTGCAGCAGCCCGCCATGCACACAACCCCCGAGATATTGCATCAATGTCTGATACAATGTAGTTGAGTCATGACATCTCAGCTTTATGATCGCGGACAAAAGATAATGCAATTGTTAGTTGTAAGCAATGTCTCATAGGGTGAGCAAGTATTTTGAGCAACTCCAATTTATCCCTGAGTCATAAGTACAATACAAGTGATCCTTGCAGTTTTAATCCAGCAGTAGTGATGTTTCATAACTGTTAATAGTGTAGATACATTTTGTTACATTTATGGGGAAGTGACGTTTGCAAGCCAGAAAAGGGCCATCACTCCAATAGTGAAAGTAGTGTAAGTTTTATTTTGGATGCAAGATCAGGGACCAGGACAAGACCTAGGCCCCACACATATGCTGCAGTATGTGTGCAAGAAATCTTCTGAAGCGGCTGAAAGGCGAAAAAGTGGTGATGCTGTTTGCTGTTCCTATGGTTTGGAGAGAGCCAAGCAATTATGCAAATGACTGCTACTTTTGCATGGTTCCACTTGTTTCTGGAGGCATCACAAGGAAAAAAAAGTGGACAATTGCATACCCAAAAATACAATCTGCTCTCCAACCAATTGCACATGGCTAAGGCTTCATTCCTGAACCTCCAAAAGAATTTTCCATCAATTCAGACGATGAGGAGGGAGGCGAACTGACGTTGGGTTCACCCCAGTCATCGGTGTCTAATGATGATTCATACATTTGCCACAGTGCGTCATCTGTGCCACACATTCTCACCAAAGGAGAAATGAACGATCTTGTTTGCGATCTAGAGCAGTCCAAGGCCAAATTGGATTGGATTGTTTTACCTCTGAGCGGCACTTTTTTGCACACCATGGGCTAAATGGCCAGGTCACATGGACCCCGAAGGCTCAGAGAAGGTTGGGGGAGGGGACCCACTGGAACAGCTGTTGAGAGACAGATGGTAGCCTCCCATCAAGGCCATCCAGCGTGTTCTTTAACGTGCACAGGGTATGGCTCTCCCGCACACGGGGCCACGGCTTAACGTCCCATCCGACCCAAGGCCAAAGCAGAGTTACTTGGATCACGACTTAAACAATAGAATCTTCTCAAGGAAAATGTCCGAGTGACTTCGTTTTGAACTCATCATGAGCAGTTTGTGCCTTACTTCAGAAAGGAAGATGACCTTGTGTTTTGCTCTGACATAGATGACCTGATGAATGTCCTCAGAATCAAGCATGACCCTCAAGAATGGTGACTATTCATAGGCTATTCATATTCTGTCTCTCATATGACAGACAAATATTTGCATAAGGACATGCCCACTGGTATACCAGTAGGGTTGCCAAACATCCTCCATTTCAGTACATTATCTACCTGCCCTCCCATGAACCAAAATGTCCTCTTTTTCCAGAGATAGATAAAAAAAAAATCATGTTTAATACTTATAAGAATTTCAGGTTTTCTCAATATTTCCTACGTGCTCCCTTTTTGTAAAGCAGAGCACACAACCCTAAGTGACACTAACTTATTGGTCATGACCATGCAAACATGCTTGTAAGCTTGTAAACATTCAACTTAAAATACGTACCCTCCCATGCCCTCCTTTTTTCACCTTTGTACATCTAGATTCTTCTTTTTCATGTGGTAAAGTTGGCATCCCACTCTATATAGTAATCAGGTATACTAATCACTAGACCAGGTAGTTTATATTTGCCTAGATATTGGCTTCCATATATAAGGTTTCATACATAATGAAGCTTACTATTAAGTAATGTGATTCCATGAACTTATATATCAATAGGAAAGATGATGTATATTTTGTGCATCTCTAACCTTGCCACATATCTAACCTTGCCCATATTTTATACTATAAAATATATCCTGCTTCAATAAAAATTCTGAAGGTTTTGATGCTCTATTCTACCCAAATCATTCAAAAATTCTCATTTGGATCAATAGAAAGCCAAATTTGAAGTCTGCAACTTCTAAAATTTGCTTTGCATCAACAAACTATATTACACTTAATTCAAAGATCTAAATTGAATCTATCAAAATTGTGATTTTCAACCAACATTCATTCAGTATTAATAACAATGTTGATAGACAAAAAATTTATACAAAAGTTAATTAATACATAAATAATAATTGTTATATCAAACCACTTGTTAAAAATCTATTAATTAAAGAAATATTACAAAATACCTATCTTACTATAAAAGTTTACTACTAGTACTTAGCCCTAAATGTAAAAAAAAAAAGTAAAACAAGCCAAGCATTTACTGGATTCACGCTAATTTTAAAGAGTGCCAACAATATTTGTTGTTCACTGGTAAGAGAAATCAGTTTTCGCTCCCTATCTTCCTTTAACACTAATACGAACTAAGTAACTGATTTTGCCATTAGCATTATTTTACTTAATTGTTTACTTTTTTAGAGAACATATAAAAAAAGTTTTATTTATAACAAATATATTTTATTTTTGCTTTGTGGCAACTTTACAGAAATGTTGGCAGTAAAAACATTTATTTTTCACCTACTTTAGATACGAAAATTGCTACATTTCCTATGTACTCTGCATGTCTTAAGCTTTTGTTGACATATGACTCATTATGATTAGCTCACATTAAACTTCCCTCTCCCTTTTTTGGGGCTGACGATCAACAACTTTTGGGAAGGGTACATCATTAACCTTTCCAATGCCTAGTATTCCAAGTGGCAAATTATAAGGATGTGCAAAGCCAGAGGATTTAGCATTTCTCAAAAGGGCATCTATGCAGTGAAGCAACATAGGAGATGGACTCTTGGAAATGGTTGCAGGTATGTCACAAAAGCATAGAGAACCAGGCCACATACCCGATGTTATCAAGAAGATCCACACAATGGCCAGTGGACAAAATCCTGCAACTCAGTGACGGTCAGAAAAGTTACAACGGGATCCCCAATACAGTCTACAATGTTATCCGAGACAACCTTTACTTACAGCTTATGTACAAGCCTCTTGTCCAAAAGTTTCTACTTCGCTACATACCAGAATGGCATACCAGTTGATGCAAGCTGTTTAAAAGTGCTACTTGGCTCATACCTGACAAGTGGAAAAATATGGCCACATTGGATGATACATCTAACTGGACAACTGAAACAATGTGGCCACGTTGGATGAGAGATACATATACCTGTACAACTGCAATGAGTTAAGAGTTAATATATTATCAACCAAACAGCCTATCACAAGTGATACAGAGAATGTACTGAAAGTTTTCCCAAGGTTTCAGATAATTACTCGGTACAGCTATAATGGGAAGTTGTAAATCTGTAGGCAGAAAAGAACATCGAAGTGAATTCCCTCTACTACCAGATAAATATCCTGGAGCCAATATACCAGGATGAATTACCTGCTTTGCATGGTATGGATGCCAACACTATACAGTTGCAGCAAGAAAAAGCTTTGAGTCATACCACAGCATCTATGCACACATATGTTCAATAGATAGCAGAGGAAATCAGAATATTTGCTATACCACTTAAGGACACTCATGTGAAGTCACAGATGCTTTGCCCATGAACTTTTGCGCATTTGGACTTTTGAAACAGGATCTGGGAAAAGGTCGACTAAGGATTGTTGATGGATATGGAAAATTAGTAAAGAGGAATGGACCGAATAAATATGAGTGCTTTGTAGAAGCCTATTATAGTGTAAAGGTATGCTGTAGGGCAAATTGTTGCACAATAAAGACACCAGATTAAGTATGATCGATGGTGGCATAATGGTATGTGATATTCTACAGGCTTCTGAAAACAGAGCCAACCTCAGTAACTCGTTACACTCAGCCATTATGTTTTAAAGACTTAGTGGAATAATTGTTTACATAGTTTTCCTTTTTTGAGAGGAAGAAAGTATGGAGGTAAATTTTTACAACTTATGACACTCCTCACATCACAAGCTTTCACTTGTCACAACTTGTTATGATCAGCCACCAAGTTGAAAAAATATAGTAGAGCAACTGTTCTGGCAACAAATGACGAGCAAAAAGCAATAGAACATTTTTAGAAGCTTTTGCAATGATTCAGTTTCCACAAATTTTGAACACAATTTTCAAACATAAAAACTTTTTAAATTCTACATAAACACAATGAAAAAAAACAGATTTATAATTTTCATTTTAATTTATTTTTTGCACATTTTCCCAAAATTTAATTTTAGAAGTAACAAAGCTTTTAACTGTTTTTCTAGTGATACAAGAAGTGTTCAAATAATTTATCTACAGAATAAATGCCTTACATTCTTTATCCAATAGTAGAAATCAAATTTCACAGACAATATACTGCTGATAATCAAGTGTTTTTTTTACCTGTTAAATGCTGGAGCACAAGGAAAGCTTATTATTAGTCAAAATTATCTGAGCTGATTTATTTACATATAATATCCCAGAATAATTCTTACAATTTTTTCAAAGTTCTCTGAAACATTTTAAAAACTATGACAAGCAGTTAAACTTTTCTAGCTCTTGTTCAAAGTTTAGATATTCAATTTCTCCTCATCTGTGTTTCTTTCCATGACTAAAATGCAACCAGCACTCATTTCAATAAAATATGCTCCCTCATTCAAAATTCATTATTCTAGTCCTGAAGCTTACCTTTAGTTCTTCAAAATAAATGCCATATGAAACCATTATTATTTCAAAATGCTATTCACTTGTTTTTTTAAATATTATATACAATATGAATAAATTTAGCGTAAACTAAAATAACAATTGATTTTATACAATGTGTGAAATTACACTTACTGTGCTCTTGTTGCAGTCCATAAAGCTTGATTTTGTTAGCCTCATGCTGAGCTTTTTTCTTCAATCTGCAAACTCTAAATCAGTTAAAAACAACACATAATTAATTGATACATAAAAATAATAAGGCGAAATATTTTTGCTGAGCGAACAATAAAAACATAACTTAGAATATAAATTTAATAAGTATGTCAAAATTTACAATACAATAGAAGCAAATTATTTGAAGACCAGGCTGAGTGGTTAGCGCACTTGGCTACTGATCTAAGGGACCTGGGTTCGAGCCCCGGGTAAGGCATGGCTGTTTGTGTCGTTTTTCTGCCGAGGTCCTGCCATCCTCTCAGACCTTCTATTAATGCATATAAACTGACAGGTTCCTGTCAGACCTCTGTGGCAAGCAGCTGCTTGAGGGGGTATTTATTTATTTATTTTATAGCAAAACTACTGGAAACACAAGTTCATAATGACACTACAAAGTAAAAGAAGCAAAAGCAACAAATGGTAAAGAAAAAAAAATTAAATCATTTTCATACATATAAGTTAACTCAAAAATGCTAATCAACTCTGAGCCATACATGAATACTGATCTTTGGTAAAATTAGCCCATGCATTTTTCCTACCCTTTTTAGCTCATTTAAAAAAAGAAATTAACCTTATATTTTCTACTTTGTCTGAATGAGAATGTCTATCCAACTGCAACATTCTTTGCTATTAGAGATAATTTAAAAACTAGTTTTGGGTTAGACAGGTATTGATGAAATATTATGATTTGCATTTTTCAAATTTCCCAATAGCTTTAATAATGTTTTCTAAAGATGAAAAAAGTCGCAAAATGCCAAAATTTAAAATGAATACTGCAAATGATCTATTTATGCTGGAAATTTGACATTTTTGTAGTGTGTCATGATCAAGAGGTATACATTGGCAGCAACGATTTGCCTCCTTAGTCCTGGAAAGGCTGGGGAGAGGGAGATGCAATGCTTTTGTTTCAGGAGATAAATGAAAAATTATATTTGGGTTGTGTATAAGTTTACACATTATAACACTAATACAATTTGCTATTTGTATTTTCTCAATCATCCATTATTACCATGATTACAGAAGGTGTAAAAATAAGAAAACGACAAATTTAATTCTCCTTGAAAATGAGAATCTCATATTCACCAGAAGTAATATATATTCTTCTAGTTAACATGTTTTGAATGGTTATTGGCAAAAATCCATAAAATGCACCTGTCCAATCAACATTCCCATCCCTCTTTTTTGGCAGGCAAAATTGCAAGGGGGGAGGTTGAATTTGTTGGAGGGAGGATAAACTTCACACTTAACATGCAGTGCTCAATTTACTCACTTTTCACATATTATATGCCAAAAATTAGTACACAAAGAATTTCCACCCACCTTAATGTTTCATGCATCAGGGTGTGAAGAATGCTACCTACAGGATTGTATACAGGGCACATCCAGTGAATTCAACATCTTGAACTTGCAAACGAAGCCCATAATCAGTTCAAAGCAGCAGGGAGAGCATTATCATTTATGGGGAGGCGAGGGAGCAAAGAATTTTTATAAAAATAAGAACTGGAAATGTGAGCCTATGACAAATTATGAACTGTAGCAAATGTTTGCTCAGACAACCCAATAATAAAGGGATCCCTGTATTGTAAAATAGCAAATGTTAAAAATTTCAAAAATTCAAACATACTGGAAAATTTGCTAGAGGGGGGTTATGGACTTGCCAGGAGGGACTGAGCCCACCCCTCATTACAGGCCTGTTACAAATATAGGTAGCAGTTAGAATTCTGCCATTGAATTGATGCACACAACCATTTGCATCATTACATCACCAAGGCACAGTTTACTCAAAATGATTATCTCTACACCGACGGAATCAACAATACCAGAAACTCCAATTTATGGGTTCATGATAATTCTTATGGAACAGAAGAAAGTAACTATCAACATTTCTTTTCTGTGAATATATGTCATGCTATAAACATATAATGTATATAGTTGGATCATACATCATCCCTTAATATCTGACTAGAGACACTTATGATGAATTTTTGCAACATGAAATACCAGCATGACAGGGCATCCCATCATGCTGGTAGTACATTTATATTTCAGTAAAGATTTCACAGAGTATCTTAATCAGCAGTTCCTTAACCACTGGTCAGCCATAGCAATAACTAGAATTGTTCACTGCAGTCACTGGAGCTGAACTCACTAGATAACCATGTATGGGTTTACATGAAAACCATGGTGTATGAATGCAAGATTAATAAAAGAGAATTACTTCAAAGACTTTTTTTAAATGCTGAAAGATGCATAAACAACATGAAGTGCTTCATAAGTTTACACATTCTGTATTCACAAGAGTCAGAAAATGCATCCAAGCTGGCAGAGGCCATTTTGAACCTTTACTGCACTAATATTAAACTATGTAGCTATAAATAAACTATTATTCTATACAATATGAATAAACATAATTTTTCCAGTGTCTTCAAAGTACTGTAAACACTCACAGCCATTGTGAATCAGATCCATGTTCACATGACATTTCTGGCTCAGAATTACCTCAATACAATTCTGAGATCACAGATATGCTGTATATTACAGCATGTTGTCAGGTAAGCATGACAATGTGTTATAATCAATAGTACAAAATGTATGCTGTATCTAGTCACTTTTATCATTTTAATCAATCAATAGGTTATAATTTCCTTTCTGATGTATTTGATTGTTCATAAATGTGTTATGCATGAATATTGTCATATAAACTCATATGCCAGTTATCAGTTCTGCATCCCTAAAGCACTGGTCAATGAACTCTGTGATTATCTACACTACTGTATCTCAGATTGCTGTCATCAATCATATCTTAACAAAGAGTGTGTTATTGTGCCTTTATGTCTTGATACCTGAAGAATTAAAAGTAGCTCAGACCTGTATGTTACAGCATATAACTGACATTGTAATAGAATCATACAGACCATCATAGACTGGTGGGAAAATTGTCATTGTATTGAAATATATAACCTTGCATTAAACTAACTCAGAATACTGCATGCAACTATGGGTTTTACATGGGCATTCCATGCTTAGTCATATGTCACTCAACAGCAGAGAAAAACCATTACCTTAGTATTAAATTACTTGTTAATTATATTTTAGATGCAAAGATAGCTGATTTAATAGTTTTTAAAATGATTTTATTGTGACTAGTACACTATTCAGTGTGTATCGGGCAGTTTTATCTTTTTAAAGTTTTTACACTGTGGTTTTACTCCAATCTTATCATTTTTTGTTTTTGTTAGTTTTCATTATAGAAATTTTTGGTCATGTCAGCGTTATTTTTTTTTTCCTTTTGCTTAATTGTCAACACTTTAAATGGATGCATGTAGCCTTAATGATCAAAATTTGTCTAATCAGAAAATTTTTATTTATGATAGGCTTGCATAAAATATGGTCCACAGAAGTATTTTCTGTGGCCCATAAAACAACAGTTGCACTGGTGTGAAGTGATCCATCACATAATAATTTAATATTCACCAAACTCCAATTTCACAATACCAACAGTGGTTTTAAATTATAATTAACATAAAGTTAAACTTACCGAGAAGCTAATTTATTTTTTTCTTTCCTTGACAGTGGTTTTGTATCAGATGCCATTTCATTAGCTGGTGTTAAATCATATATAAGCTTGTTCAATTTTTTCAATTCTATGCCAATATTATATAATTTGTAAGGATTAGGAGTTAAATCATTGCCATCACCCTTTCTAGCTTTTCCTGAATGTTTCACAGGTAAACTGCACTCTTCTGCAAATACTGGGTCCATAGCATCATTAAGAACATGTGGATCACATATTTCAGGGAGTTGTGGTAAATTCTGCCCTTTTAGTCCACGAGATTGCAAATTATATTGCCAAAAGTAACGATGCTTGCGGTGGTGACATGCACGTTTTAAATCATTCCCTGGTGGCCAGCTCGTGGAAAATGTTTCACTGTTTTCACACTGATAGTCTGAAATGTAAAAGAAAACATAGAATATAAATGTAAATAAGCTCTATGTATCAATATAATTTATTATGGCCTTTAAGCATATTGCTATTCAAAATTTATATTCAGCAACATTTACAATAATAAATACATAAGCTCTGTATAATTTTACTATATTCCCATTAGCTATGCAATTGTAATTTTTCCTTTCAAGTATCAGGTGTATTATTACATACAACGGATTTTAATATTTCAGTACAAAATACATAATATTGTACTAGTAAAAATACACCAAGCCACAACAATTTAGCATATGGATCATTATTTATAAATACACTTAACTTCTCTGCTATTAGTATTTTTGAAGATATGAAAATAAAAAGAAAGCATGTTATATTTATGCTCAAGGAAAATGGTTTACCATTATTATCCAAAGCCCCTGACTGACTGTATAAGATATCAACATTGGGCTAAAGTCATACTTATTTGCATATAGAACACTTAATTCAAGTTGATGTTAGTACCTCATCAATTTCAATAACTTTATTATTATTTTAAGTGTTGCTATCTTTACTTTCTTCTCAGTTTGACAGGTCACAAAGAACCCAATGGCTGAGTTTTTTTTTGTTTTTTTTTAAAGGAAGAAGGTAATTCCCTATACAAAGAATGGAGATAACCTATAAGCTATATTAAGCTTGTCCTGGTTTCTCATGCAACACACATACTTATTTGCATATACCACATAGGATAGGTAGGATAAGGAAATCACTGAACAGCTGTTAGACTAGGTAAGCTGAGCATTTCAGATACCTTCTAACAATGTGGTTAATTCTATATTCCACTGTTTGAAATGAGGATAGATGCATTATTGGTTTTAATGTTGGCCCTATATCATATTCTGAAGTTACTTTGGCTCTCTCTAAATTAAGACTGCATAAATCCCCTGGAGTAGATGAAATTACTACTGATATGTTTAGAGCTAGGAATGTTTGTGTTGTCACATGGCTGACTGAAATTTTGAATATTTTTTTTATGATAAAGGTGTTGTTCCTAATAGTCTTACTAGAGCTATTATTATCCCTATTTTTAAAAAAGGTGATCATAGTTCTTTTGATAAATAAGGAGGAATCAATTTACTTTCTTTGCAGGTGATAGTTAGAGATAAAGTTCTTTGCATCAGTGTGCTTAATAGAATTAAGAATTTGGTTGATGGTTACACATATATATATAAAAATGGTGTCATAAATACATATGTATTTATAAAACTTTTTGTTGTGCAATTATCTTATGACCTGCAAAAATTTCTTCCCCCAGTTGATAAACCCATTTCTTTACATATTCCATTCCTTCATAGCTTTTCCATTATAGAGCTTAAATAAAGTTGGTTACAACACTTGCTTTAATCATTTACTGGAGTGAGGGTTGGTCAGTCAGCAGTTTCAAGTACAATACAAACATTTAAGTATCATTTTAAGGCCATCCCAGAGGCTGAGTGATTAGCATGCTTGACTACTGATCTGAGTTTTGATAAAGATCCTGTTTGAGACCCAGATAAGGCATGATTTTTTTCCTGTGTTGGCTTGTTGCTGAGATTATGTCATATGATACCGACAGACTCTCACCAGACCTATACAGAAAGCAGTTTCTTGAAGGGCAACTTTTTAAATAATTTTTTTACAATTTTAGAGGAGTAAATGCCTGTTTATAAAAAAAACCTCAAGCAATAAATATATGTTCTTTTCATTATTACTTTAAAAGTACTTACACTTAAAACTTTATCCTAAAACCATAGCTATAAACTAGTTGTAAAATATTTTACTTTCAAATAAAGTAACACTAAATATTTACCTTCATCTGATGAAAAATCATCATCGTCGTCGTCATCATCATGATCAGTGTCGTCAAAATAACTTCCACTTTCTTCGTCATTTGATAATGATAAAGACGAAAATTCAAAAGGTGATTTCTCTGTGTTATTACTATTTGTGCCTTCAAGTAAGTGCATTGACTTTTCTGCATGGACACTTGGAAAAGATTTACTTGCTGCAACATCAGGTGGAGCAGAAGAAGAAAGTAAAGTAGTAACTGGCAATGTGTTGGCAGCAAACACAGAATCTGTAGAATCGGATGTGTTTAATGAAATTGCACTTTTGCTGTACAATAGTTCTGACCTTTTCATATAAAATAGATCTGATGCTGGGCTGTTATTAGGGCATACAAGAAACTTCTCATCAGATATGCTTAAGTACTGAGGACATGAGATAGCTCTAGAGGAAGTGGGGCAGCTAGATGATAGACTAGACTGCAACATATCCCTTCTTTCAGCAAAACTGGTAGGTAAAATATTAACATTCTGTGAAAAACTGTTACTACTTGGCATCCCAGAAAAATTTATAAATTGACTTTCAGTCTGTGGTAAGCTTTTAGATAAAGCATCAGAATTTAACATAAAACTTGCATCATCTGATAAAAAACTACTTTCAATGTCAAAAATAGGCTCACCACTACAATTAAGCTCTGCCAGTGTTGGATTATGCAAAAGATCTACATCTTTTATTTGAAATAAATCTTCTCTTTTCATGGCATCTTCAAGTGGAAAGTCTGGTAAAGTACTAAATTCATCCTCAGTTTGCATATCTGAAGCAATGGAACAGCCAGTCTCATAATCTTGATTGCAATAAAATGTTTCTCCATCCCACCAACTGAATGACTCCAAAGGATCATCATATTCCTCCATTGGTATTTGTTCAGTCTTTATTTCCATTACATTACTTGGAATAAAACCTGGTACATTAGTAGAACTTGAGAAGTAGTTATCAGAGAGAGGCAAAATATTAGCCTTAACACTATTCCCAAATGTCTTATTTACTATGTCACCAGCTTGAGTACCAGAAGGCTGTGTCTGAGGGATTACACCCTGTGAACTGGCAGAGGCCCAAGAGTCAATAAGAGCAGTTGCCAATTCTGAGATCTGGCTTATGTCCATGATGTTCATGGTTGTAGTTTGTTTTCTTGGCAGATCATTTGCACACTACAACAGAAAAATTACTAATATGAATACTAGTGAAATATCTATATCACCATATATATATATCTGATACAAGTATAAAAACTACAGCAAAGAAGCTTTGCATTTATGTATTGTACAATTTATTGCAATTCAGAATACTGAATAATATTTGTTAATAATCTATATTATGTAATTCCAAGTCACATGAAGTTATAAAAAATTAACCCTTAAAATGTTGAAAGAATTCTTTTACACATTTACATACCTGTCACTATGAATTCCATGCAAAACACTAATACTAAAGCTGATTCAGTAATGTTTAAATCTACATTATTTGACATAACTTTTTAATTTAAGCCAAAATTAATGCTCTACCTGCAACATTCGACAAAATGTACAATATGATTTTTGATTTCACAACTTAATTGTTTTTAGCCTTTTCATAGAATGTAACTGTCCTGCAAATGATTTCAACATTTGTAAGCCTTGTTAATAAATAAGTTCTATCGTCAGCTCTAAAGAAGAATAAAATGTGTAAAATGTTAATCTACAAACAAGAAATTATTACAAATTGAATAAAACAGTAAAAATAGTTCAAATTAAGGACATTTAATAAAAGAACCTAGTCTTTGTCAAAGGTGAGTGGGGCCAAAAAACTATCATCCTTAACTAAAGATCAAAGTTTTACTAAGTATTTAATCACTTAGTCATGGGTTCAGATCCCACCTGGCTCAAAACAATTTTTCCATTGTGAATAAATACTTGGTAAATCAATGATGAACTGTGGATTCATTTTTCTAAAGCCCAAAGTGGCTGCATGTGATTAGCTCTTCTATGCACCGACTAAATTAATGAGGTAGAATATAAAAATATATAAAACATAAATTACACCTACCACAACTTCTCAGGAAGGTATACAAAAATTGGGATTTTTAATTAAAAACTATATAGAAGAATCTCTCTTGAGATGTGCCAAAAATAAACCTTTTAAAAACACTTAAAGCAGGAAATTTGAAATGAATGTTAAGAATCAAGAGAAATTACTCAAGGGTTAATGTGCAAAAAAAAAGGTAAATAAGTTTCAAAGAAATTTAATAGGTACCTTTTGGATATCAAAAACAATTTTTAATTTCCCTTTGCCTACAGGCAATTCAAAAAATTGACAAAACATTTATGAATTTTAAATGTCCATCACTCCAATAAAGAGACTGTGTTGTCAACTTACCCATAAGAGCACTGTTTGTTTTTACACATATGGCTAAAAAGCCATATGTGTAGCAAAAACATGCTACATCACAATGCTGTTAAGGCTCAGAATAGTTTTGGTGAGACTGTAAATGATAGCTAGGTAGTCACTGGAAGGAGAGCTATGCACCAATCCCCTGTGATGATGCATAGAACCAGCCAGGCATACATTTAATGTCCGACCCCACCTTCTCATGGTGCAGACCGTTATTACCTTTCAAAAGAGATACTATCTTGTGAAATTAACGGAAGAGGAGGTTAGTTTGGCCTACTGATCTGGACAACTCTGGCTACTTATCTTTTTTTTCTACCCCGCTGAGGAGTGGTCAACCACACAGGGTCCTGGTGCTGACCATATAAACCCACTGGAATGGACTGAATGAATTATGGCTCTGAGCTTGATTATGGATCCTGAATTTCTTGCACTGATGGGCTTAGGTGGAGGAAAAATCTTCCGCTGTGTTTTCTGTTTGTTTGTGGGTTGACAGCCCCAAGTGAATAGATTCACAGGATATGTTTATCAGCTGATGGATAATCCTGAGCAGAGGTCATCGCAGGCACCTGAACTCTTTGCTTCTACTGGCATCGTCAAATTCTACATTGGGGGAAGTCTTCCAGTGTAGATGGCTTCAGCCTTTAGTGGTGGGGGAACAGGTCTTTGCCCCATGTCTGCAATTGGGGGGCTGTTTGATATTGTCGGCACTCCCTCTCTCAATAAACATAGTTTCTTTAAACATCCCACTAACCATTTTCTCTCCATAAGTAGTTGGAATATGAGGACTCTGCACAGAGCTTTTTCTCTTGATGTCCTCACACAAGAATTCCACCATTATAATTTAGATATTCTCAGCTTGCAAGAGACCAGATGGACAGATAAAGATCAGATTCTTAAAAATAATCTTAAATTTCTCCTTTCAGGGAGGAACGATAATAAACATCACCAAGGCGTGGGTCTGCTTCTCAGCAGACAGGCTAGTGATGCTCTTCTAAGATATGAGTGCATTAATGAAAGGTTTCTTACAGCAAAATTTCAAACAAGCGTTAAAGACTTAAATGTTATCTGCTGTTATGCCCCCACTGAGGATACCGATGAGGATGAGAAGGATAGGTTTTATGGACAACTTCACGATATTTTGAATTCTGTCAAGAAAGGAGATATTGCCCTTGTTCTAGGTGACTTCAATGCTAAAGTTGGTACTGACTCTGAACTTTGGGGAGGAGTAATAGGCCCTTTTGCTATTGGTAGCTGCAATGACAATGGGGCAACGTCTCCTACAGGTAAGTAAACTCAATGGTTTCAGAATAACTAACACATATTATAAACACCGTGACATACATAAGATAATATGATAGGCTGCATACGAATATGATTGATTATATATTAATTAACAGCAAATGGGCTAGCTCTGTTAGGAATACCAGGTGATATAGGGGAGCTGAAATTGAATCTGACCATTACCTTGTTAAAAGTGTCTTGCAACTTAAACTTAAAAAGTGTTGTGCTAGGGTTAAAAAATTTACTAATACTGAAGCTCTGAAAGACCCAGTTATAGCCAAAGCATACCATGATAGGTTACTTAATCATTATGACAGTCATGGTATGCTTACTACTGAAGTTGAGGAAGAATGGGATCATTTTAAACAGGCTTTTTTGGACACTAACAGTACTCTTTTAGGAAAACAGGAGCAGAGGAGGCAGAATTATCTGAGTGATAAGGCACTTGAGCTTATTTTGGAAAGAAAGAACTGCATTAATGTCCTTAATCAATACCCTACTAGTCCTAATAGAAAGCATTACAGAGAACTTAATATACGTGTAAAAGATCAGTTAGCTGTTGATAAGAATCTTTGGCTTGATGGCTTGACTGACAAAGCCGAGGAAGCAGTTAGACAGCACAACAGCAGAGAGCTGTACCAGATAGTTAATGTTTTGTGTGGTAGAAAACGAACAGGTATACAGGGATTGAAGGATAAACAAGGTAAGGTTATAGAAGGTGAGGATTATGTCATGGCTAGGTGGGCTGAGCATTTCAGCGATGTTCTAAACAATGTGGTTAGTTCTACTCCCATTGTTTGTAATAATGATAGATGCATTGGTGGCTTTAATGTTGGCCCTATAACACAATCTGAAGTTATTTTGGCTATTTCTAAACTTAAACTTCACAAATCCCCAGGGGTAGATGAAATTACTACGGAAATGCTTAGAGCTGGGAATATTTCAGTTACCACTTGGATGCCTGAAATTCTGAATATCTTTTATGATAAAGGCATGGTTCCTAAAGATTTTACCAGAGCTATTATTATCCCTATTTTCAAAAAAGGTGATCGCAGTTCTTATGATAACTATAGGGGTATCAGCCTACTCTCTGTTCCAGGGAAAGTTCTTTCCATGATTGTGCTTAACAATATAAAGAATCTGGTTGACAGTCAATTTTGTGATGAACAATGTGGATTCAGAAGTGGTAGGGGATGTGTGGAAAAGATATTTGCACTTAGGCAGATTCTTGAGAAATGTTTAGAGTTTCAGAAACCTTTGGTTGCTAGCTTTATTTCAAAAAGGCTTTAGACTCTGTTGATCGTCATAATTTGTGGTTAATTGTGAGATCATATGGTATACCTGACAAGTTAGTTAACATAATGAAAGCTTTCTATAATAACACTGAGTCATGTGTGAGAGTTGGTAAGTCTTGTAGCAATTGGTTTAGCATTACTTCTGGTGTTCGACAAGGGTGCATTTTGTCTCCTTTTCTCTTTAGCTCGGTTATTGATTATGTTATGCGAAATTCACTTCAAGGGAAAGATTTTGGCCTTAAATGGGCTGGACATACCAAAATTTCTGATTTAGATTATGCTGATGATTTAGCCCTTTTGGCAAATGATATTGATGAGATGAACTCTTTCATTCGAGTTGTTGATGAGACTGGTAGTAGAGTAGGTTTGGTTATAAACAGAGAGAAAACTAAAGTAATGAAAACTGGTCAGGCAGGCTGTGATTCAGTTAATCTGAATGGTTGCAGTCTTGAACAGGTGTCACAGTTTATTTATCTTGGGAGCTATGTAACAGATACTGGTAATGTGCGGCATGAGATTAACAGACGAATAGGGATTGCTGCTGGGACTTTTAAGAATCTATGGAGAGTGTGGAGAAATAGGTGTATACACCTAAACACTAAAATTAGACTGTATAATAGTTTGGTTCTTTCTAGGGTTAGTTATGGTAGTGTAACTTTTATGCTGTGTAAACAAGATAACAGGAAACTAGATGCTTTTGATTCTAGATGCTTATACAGTATCTTGGGCATTAGGTGGTTCAACTTTGTAACTAATGATGAGGTTAGGCAATGGAGTCGGCAACCTCCTTTAAGCAGCATATTGTGCAGAGAGAGACTCCATTGGTTTGGCCATGTTGCCCGAATGAATAATTATAGATTGGCGAATAAGGTTATGAACAGTGTGCCTAAAGGCTTCAGAAAGAGGGGGAGACCAAGGATGCAGTGGGCAGACAATGTCAAACAGGACCTTATTAGAATTGGTATGCAGTGGTCAGATCCAGCAGATGTAGCTTAGGACAGACTTGCTTGGAGAACTAAATTGCATGGTCTGGTTGGACCTCTGTAGCCCATGGCTGCTTGAGGAGGATGATGATGATGACTGTACAACAATAGGCTGGAGTGAAATATATTTTTTTCTTTCGTTTTCCAACAATGTGGGAAAATTTTCAATCCAGTCTGTGAACAAGCATGCATATATATAATTTAATCAAATAATATATTACAGTTTTGCCTGGCTCTTGAATTTTTTATCCTTAGTACTTTGGTGGGGGTAAGTCCTTACAAATAGCTCAGTCGGTAGCATGCCAGACTCGTAATCTGTAGTTCTCAGGTTCGAGACCCAGCTGGGTCAGCATTGAGATTTACCTCCGCAAAACTCCCAGCTCTGCCCACGGTCAGTAGGGGACATTGATTGGCTTTCAAATGTCGCCGTCCATCGGATGGGATGTTAAGCCATGGTGTCGTGTGCGGGAGAGCTATAACCTATGCACATTAAAGAACATGCTGGATGGCCTTGATGAGAGGCTACCATCTGTCTCCCAACAGCCATTCCAGTGGGTCCCTACCCCAACCTTCTCTGAGCCTTCGGGTTCCTTGTGACCTGGCCATTTAGCCCATGGTGTGCAAAAAAGTGCCACTCAGAGGTAAAGCAACCCAACCCTTAGTACTTTGCAAGGAAAATTTGTGTTTTTAGCATTATTGATACAATTCTTTGTTTTTTTTTCCATTTGCTACATATAGGGCAAAGAAGGATCCTTTAAGTTACCCCTAACTCTTACAGGCTTTCTCACACAAGGACTTACTCCACTAAGAATGAGTAGGTTTGCTAACCACTGTCTCAGAGCAAATAACACAAACAAAAACAAAATGTCTACTAAAACAGTAGTTAGCATGCTAGGCTTGTAATATGCATTCCCAGGTTCAAGTCCCACTCTGCTTGCATTAAGATTTGTCTCTACTAATCCTATCTTGCCCTCAGTGAGAAAGAGGACACTGATGGGTTTGGAAAAGCTGATGTTCATCAGATGGGATGTTAAGACATGGCCCCACATATAGATTGTGAATCAGAAGCAGGAGGGGGAAATACATATGTTTGAACAGCTTTAGATGTTCATTAAATTAATATAAAATCACAATTCTTTATCACATAGAATGTTTGTAAGTACAAATAGTTCCCAACTTGAATATTCATAAGTTGCAGTTCAACTGCATATAATATTTAACAGAAAAGCAAAGTCTTTTCCATTGGTAAATTGTTATGGAGTTTTTCTCATCCTGTTCATATCAATATAATTAAAGAAATTCTACACCGCACTACTGCCAGATTAAGGGGTTAATTTAATATGGATACTTGTTAACTTTTTCAAAATTTCAGTATTTCAGATATTAATGTAGCATAATTTCTTAATGTAAGTGCAAAGCTTTTTTTGTGAAATATATTTTTTAAAACTGGTTACTAATATTTCCCACCCACACTTTCCTGCTGAACTTGGTTCATGTGGTCAGTGGGATTTGCCCTTCCAATATAAAGTTAGTAATTAAATTAAAAAAAATGTTTGAGAACAGTTTCAACATAAAACATTAATTTCCCTTTTTTTGTAAAATAAAGTAGGATCAATGAAATTGAAATAATACAATAATTACTTAGTGAACAATTGTGGATCTAGATTCAAGAGAGATCTAATTTCATTCATTTCTAAAATTGAGCAAATTTTGCTTCAAATAGTGCCCTCTGTATAGGAAAATAATGGCCTAATACAGACGGCACTATTTACAGGAATGTATGATATGTGCTACATAGAATTCTTTATTAATGTTCAAGAATATATCACTTTAAAACCATTTTCCTCTATTTCCCCCTTCCCACAAAAAAAATGGGTTAAAACTCTCCTGTACTCAGGTTCCCAATTTAAAACTTTAAAGTAGGTAGAATTATCTTTTTCCCCTTTCAGCTTCAAGAAATACAGAATTATAATTTCCTTCTTGATTTTAGTAATTTATTAAGCAAGCATCATTTTCTCAGGAATTTAACTTCTTATTTAATAGTAAGCATATGCAAAAATTATCTTTTGTTTGGTAACTGTAAAGCTCCATTTAAAAAGATTACTTTCCTCCCCAATAAATAACTCAGTTAATTTATATCCAAAACAAACAACAAAAAAATGTAAGCCTAAAGAACATTTGTCAAAAGCAATACATAATCAGGAAAACAGCCTTCACAACAGTGACAACATATCTGCTCTAGTCAGCTGGAATGGAGGTCACAATACAGCTGCTGTAGTGTAATAGATTTGGAAGGTTGCCAACAACTCAAGCTAAATGTAGTTTGTTTACAGTTGCATAACCTCAGCAATTGATAAAGATGAAAAATATTCCAATACAGATTAGGAAAAGATATAATGTTATCCACTATAACATCAAGCTATGCAAATACTAAGCTTTAGTACAACTATAGACAAACTATCAAACTGACCAAATATTCTATTCAACAGTAAATAATGTTGCAACATACACCAGATTCTTTTATTTTCCTATAGAAAATATTTTAATCCTTATAGAAAATATTTTAATCAATATGCATTGTACAATATTTACAATTAATCAGATTATTTGTAATATCCATTCATCACATATTAACACAAAGCATAAAATTTCCACATCTAGTTATAATTATGTAACATATCTTAATACTTTTAACCAAAAAATAAACCATAAGGCATGAATATTTCTGTTATTTTTCTGCTGAAGTCTCACCTTCCTCACAGATCTTCTCTATGGCATATTAAACTGATAAGCACCTGTCAACCTCTACGGTAAGCAGCTGCTTGAGGGGTAATTTATTTTTTATTACTTATTTATAAATAGACTATTCAGATGTTATACATTAAGTTTCATGAATTTGAATGTCTTTAGGCATCTTTCTTGTCATGTACTGCACAGATATGAAGTTCCTATAGGTCATTCGATGTCAAATCAACTAACATTTTGGAAAACGTTTACCATCCATCACATAAATGTTAGTACACAAAAGATGTCTAATTGTCCAAAATATTTTGAGTCAAAAAAATTTTTGTAAGGAGTTACAATTGTTTAATCTAAGGGGAAAATATGCAATTCTGACTAAATGGTTTTCTTACAAATATTAACCACTCTGGAAGTCAATTTAATTTTTAGAGGAAAAATTGTCTTGAGCCAGGTGGGATATGAACCCACGACCTCCTGATGACATGTCAGATGCTCTAAACCACTGAGCTACCAGCCGCTGATTAAGATTTCCTCTAATTGATGATATGAACATTCTCGACCTATAGTACATATTCCATTATGTCTCATATAGGCGCTGTTCGGGCTATCTTAGCCACAATACGCAAATAATGCCTTAGATGGAAAGTATATCTTACATGTATACAATTGATTAAATATTGAATAAACTCTACTTTCTAGGTATATACTAAATATTAACCACTTTGTAAGTCGATTTAATTTTAGAGGAAAAATTGTCTTGAGCCATGTGGGATATGAAACCACGACCTCCTGATAACATGTCAGGTGATCTAAATCACTGAGCTACCGGCCGCCAATCAAGATTTCCTCTAATTGATGATATGAACATTCTCGACCTATAGTACACATTCCATTATGTCTCATATAGGCGCTATTCGGGCGATCTTAGCCACAATACAGCAAATAAATGCCTTAAAGATGGAAAGTATATCTTACAAGTATAAAAAAAACCTCCTCAAGCAGCTGCTTGCCACAGAGGTCTGACAGGAGCCTGTCAGTTTATATGCCAAAGTAGATCTGAGAGGATGGCAGGACCTCAGCAGAAAAACAACACATACAACCATGCCTTATCTGGGGCTCGAACCCAGGTCCCTTAGATCAGTAGCCAAGCGCGCTAACCACTCGGCGAATAAACTCAACATTCTTGGTATATATGTTACCGCTAAAGCTCGAAAGCTGTTAATGTGCACATTACCTAGCTAATCTGCAGATTAACTGATTTGCTCCGTTAACGTGCAGAATCAAGAGTTTTCCGCATTATACCTAGGTAATGTGCACATTAATGGCTTTCGTATCGTTAAAGTTCAAAAGTTTGTTTCTCTCATTTCCTTTCTCTACTCCTTCCCCCCTCTCCTCTACTTTTAGTTTCGTTCTCACTTGGCCTCTGCTCATCCGGGGCGTTTCATGATAATTCGGAACACTGAGTCACGTGCAGGGCCACCGACAGAGGGGGGGCAAGGGGGACTAGTGCATAGGGGCCCGTCAGCAATAAGGGCCCGTCAGATTAAGTGACTCTTTACTTTTTCTTACAAAAATTATTCTTAGTTAGGCTATATATCGATCCTATAAAATTCCATAAGAGTATTATTTGTTATAATATGCTTTTAAAAAGAAACACTAGTTGGATTATTACATATTATCTCATTAATAGTAGTTGAACAAACCATTTCTTAACATCTTCTTTTGTCCACGTTAACTTACAGCATTTGTTTGTATTTTCCCTGTTAACCACCCCACCCCTGCAGCAGTAGCAACAGTTGGACTCTCCCAAACCCAACCCGTGCGATCAGGTATATTACATTGCTCATGTTTCGAGTTCCAGTAACATCGTCTGTGGTCTGTGTGTCAGTGTTACAAATTATAACAGTTCAAAAGTCTCTTGTCGGCACATTTGTTTCACCATTTCGTTGTCATTTGTTTAGTAAAATGATATATTTATTGGTGCTATAGTCTAACTGAACAATGGACAAGTATAAACATAAGTCAGGAGCTGAGAAGCAAAAGGAGAGAAATAAAAAATTGGAAGTTATTAAGAAAGGGAGTAGAACTTTGTTTGAAGTCGGTGTAAAAGGAACGTGGACAGTGAAGGTGCAAAAAATGCATGCCTGACTGCGCAACAGGCTTTTTTTCCTCTGAATGTCATCATTGTGTCCAGAATAATTGCTATTAATGATTTGTAAAGATAAAAAGTTTTCAAGGGGGGGGGGGCGAGCATAATATTACATAGGGGCCCATAAATTCTCTCGGCGGCCCTGGTCACGTGACCCGAAGATTGAGACTCAAGAGATTCATCACTTGACAGATTCATTCTCACTTGGCCTTCGCTCATTTGGGGTGTTTTTTATAATGCGGCAGGCGGTGTACTGTAGAGCTAGATACGTTATCTGAATAATAGGATAGTTAAAAAACGAAAAAGTACAATGTACCAGCTATTACCAATTCCGATAATAGCCGATACGCCATATTTTATTTTCACTTTAACGAGTGCCTAGTAGGTAATGTGCAGATTATCCAGGTAATTTGCAGATTACCTAGGTAATTTGAGAAATGAATCAATTTTTGGCACATTAACAGATCACCCTAGTTAATCTGCACAATACCTAGATAATCTGTAGAATAACTGATTTCTGCACTTTAGTGGTAACATATACAAATATTAACCACTCTGGAAGTCGATTTAATTTTTAGAGGAAAAATTGTATTGAGCCGGGTGGAATATGAACCCACGACCTCCTGATAACATGTCAGGTGCTCTAAAAGGTCTAAAAGTATTGTGGCTAAGATCGCCCGAACAGCACCTATATGAGACATAATGGAATATGTACTATAGGTCGAGGATGTTCATATCATCAATTAGTGGAAATCTTGATCGGCGGCTGGTAGCTCAGCGGTTTAGAGCACCTAACATGTTATCAGGAGATCGTGGGTTCATATCCCACCCGGCTCGAGACAATTTTTCCTCTAAAAATTAAATCGACTTTCAGAGTGGTTAATATTTGTATATACCAAGAATGTTGCGTTTATTCATTATTTCATGGTTTTCTTGTTTTTCTTTGCTTCTATATTAGATGAAAAGACCAACTTGGTGTACTGATGTAGATTTGGATTATAAATTCGTTAAAAAAATCAAATTTATAAAATGTAATATGGTTTTAAAAGAATTTTGAAAAAACTGAAAATTTTAAAATGTGAAAACAAGTCATGTGGCCGTATATATATAAAAAAATAAAATTGACATATGTTGTACATTATGCTCCATAGAAAGATTGTACAAAAACTTTGATAACGAGTAAAAATATTGAAATTTTACTAAATTATGATTAATGATGCACTTCAGGGGACCGCATTGATGCTCTTGTGCTCTCTACCGACATGCTTTGCTGCTTGAACTCAAACGTAGCTTTGTAACTCCCAGTAGCATTCCGCTGCTATTCACAGCTATAATGCTGCAAGTAGCCAAGTTTTTGAGGGAACAAAGTTAGGAATACAGTTGAACACTCCATTTGCATATATTTAATTAGAACATTTTTAGAATAATGCTGTCACTGCATTACATTTTTTTTTTTAATTTTACGTGGACATTGTATTTACACTTTTTTCAAATTTACGTGAACTTTTTTTCACTTTCGAAGTAAAAACTGCCACAGGCAAATACATGCCTCGAATTTAGGTGTGCCAAGAGAAAAGTTGCACTTCTGAAAGACATAGGTTTATCATCAATCTATACTCAACTGGCTTAGAGTGGTGAACTCACCCACCAACTATGAATTATCCGTCATACCTATGTGCCATTCTACAACTGATTTAGTTAAATTTTCCTAGGTTATGCTTTTGTGAAAAAATGCTTCAGTAAACTGAAACTGGAACATTTACTAAACTGTTCCGGATTTTACTAATTGAAATCTGGTTACCCTCACTACGTATCATCAAATCATTCAACGTTTGTAGTCCTAACTTTGATCCCTCAGAAGCTTGGCTTTATTGATTGCTCATTTGTACCAAAAGATACAGCATTATAGCTGTGAGTAGCAGCTGAATGGTGCTGGGAGTTACAAAGTTGTGTTTGAGTGCAAGCAGCAAAGCACGATGGTAGCCTTTCCATTTAGTGTGCAGGCACAAAAGTGTCAATCCAGTCCCCCAAAGTGCATCATTAACCATAACACTAGTAAAATTTCAATATTTTTTACTTGTTATCAAAGAAATGACCTTACTCCAAATTTTGTACAACGTTTCTATGGAGCATAATGTACAACATATGTCAGTTTTAATTTTTTATATATGGGGCCACATCCCTTTTTTTCACATTTTAAAATTTTCAGTTTTTTTCAATTTTTTTTTTCAAAACTGTATTACATTTTTTAAATTTGTTTTTTTACCGAATTTATAATCCAAATCTACATTAGTACACCAAGTTTGGTTCTTCTCATCTACCACAGAAGCAAAGAAAAAAAGAAAAATGTTTAGTCACAATCACAATTTGTATGTTTTCTCCTTAGGTTAAACGATTATAACTCCTTACAAAAAATTTTTTCACTCAAAATATTTTGGACAATTAGACATATTATGTGTATTAACATTTATGCCAAAGATCATTGAAATCTGTGATGGGTGGTTAACTGGCCTGGTTAGAATTGACATGGAATGACCTTCTAGTTTTTAACTGAAAATGCTTCTTAAAAGGGTACAGAAAAAATATTAATATATGATTAAACTGATTCGAAAGCATTTTGTTGTGATTTGCTGTGCTAAGTGTTGCAATTCAGTTTTGAGACAATAACTAAGAAAATCTCTAGCTATAAGAAAATAAGAGTTCAGTAAAAAAAAAAACTTTTAAATGTCTTTTCTGCTTCGTAAGGAAAATTTCCTTTAAATCAAGCATTTACAATTTATCAATCTGAGAAGCTTACTTTTAAATAAAATTTCCTATGTTCAAATATGAAATAAATGAATACAAACTTATCTGTTATTATGGCATAACAACAAAAGAGTGTGTCTGTTCTTATCATGTATTATTATAACTTATTGGAAATAAATCTATGTCTGTTAATCAGTTGAAGAAAACCAGTTAATTGAAAAACTGAAAACCTGCTCAAGAGTGCAACCATTCAATTTAACTGAACCACAGCCTCCTGACCAATTCTCATCACTTTAGTTTTCTCTCTGTTTATCATCAAACCTACTCTACTACCAATCTCATCAACAGCTCGAATGAAAGAGTTCATCTCATCAACATCACTTACCAAAAAGGCTAAATCATCAGCATAATCTAAATCAATTTTCAGATCTCCAGACCATTTAAGGCCAAAATCTTTCTCCTGCAGTGAATTTTGCATAATATAATCAATAACCAAACTAAAGAGTGAGATACTGATCCATCCAAAATTGGCTGTCTTACAATAATCATTACCTTACAATTACAACCCCTCTTTTAAACAATTTTCAAATTATGACTGCATTAATTTTTTGAAATTTAATAATTACATATCACTTCTAAATATGAATACCCCTACAGATAAAAAATGATATATCACATTCTATCAAAACATTTTTTAGATCTCAAGAAACAACTCATACTTTATTTATATTTAGTATCAACAATGTTGTAATGCGTAAAAAGGTCTGTAGGAAACAATCATTTGAGTGATAAGACAATGTTGCTTATCTTTAATAAAAAGAAGTGAAAAGGTAAACTGAATAATCATTTTATTAGTCTTTAACATTGCAGTTAGCTGATCAAGGAATCAGATAAACCTCTTAAGGATCCCTGGCTTGACAGCTTTGCTAACAAACAGCTAAACAGCAAAGCAACAGAGTTGTATTAATTATAAAATTAGTGCTAAAATGCTTAAGCTGAGAATGGTTATGCTGTCACATAACTGAAGTTTTGAATATTTTCTATATACACCGAAGAATCAAAACATTATAACCACCTGCCTAATATGATGTTGGTCCTCCATGTGCCACCAAAACAGCTCTTACCCGGTGAGGCATGGATGCTACAAGATTTCTAAAGGTGTCTTGTGGTATCTGGTACCATCACGTTACCAGCAGATCCTTTAACTCTTGTAAGTTACATGGTTGAGCCGCCACAGATCGGATATGCTGTTCCAACACAAACCACAGATGCTCAATTGGATTGATGTCTGGGGAATTTGGAGGCCAGAGCAATACCTGGAAGTCTTCCTCATGTTCCGCAAACCATTCTCGAAAAATCCAGGCAGTGTGGCATGGCGCATTATCCTGCTGAAAGAAGGGACTACTAGAGGGTAATACCGTTGCCATGAAAGGATGTACCTGGTCTGCAATGATGTTTAGGTAGGTGGTAGACATCATAGTTTCCTGCATATGAATGACTGGACCCAGGGTTTCCAAGCAGAACATTGCCCAAAGTATTACACTTCCTCCACCGGCTTGTTTTCGTCCCACAGTGCCAACACTTCCCCAGGTAAAACGACACACACGTACCTAACCCTCCACGTGGTGCAACAGAAAACAAGATTCATCGGATCACATGATCTTCTTCCAATCATTCAAGGTCCTGTTTTGATGTCTGCGTGCCCATTGTAGGCGCTTTTGATAGTGAACAGAGGTTAGCATTGGCACTCGGAACAACCTGCATCTACACAGCCCCATTTTCAGCAGGATTCGATGCACTGTATGTTGTGACATATTACTCCCGTCATCAGCATTCAAATTACGGGCGAGTTGTGCTACAGTATCCCTTCTGTTGGCTTGTACCATACAGGACAGTTTTCGCTCACCTCTAGCATCAATGAGCCATGGTCGGCACACACCTTGCCTGCAGTTCATGGTTTTTCCCTCCTCAGACCACTTTTTGAAGGTACTAACCACAGGTGGCTGTGAGCACTGCATAAGCTTTACCATATTGGAAATGCTTTGACCCCGTCATATGACCATTACAATTTGGCCTTTGTCAAATTTACTTAAGTCTGCTGCCTTTCCCATCTGAAGAACAAGAATAACACTGATTAACAGAGCTCAGTATCAGGTGTTATTTACCATTTCATGACCACACACGTGCCATCATTTACCTGCAGTTGCTTCGATTTGCATAAGATGCACTGGCCATAATGTTTTGGCTCTTTGGTTGGTTGATTGGTTCCCCTGAGCGGCACTTTTTGCACACAATGGGCCAAATGGCCAGGTCACAAGGACCCTGAAGACTCAGAGAAGGTTGGGAGAGGGGACCCACTGAAACAGCTGTTGGGAGACATATGTTGTTGCTGTTGGCTTCCGTCAAGGCCATCCAGCGTGTTCTTTAACATGCAAAGAGTATGGCTCTCTCACATATGGGGCCATGGTTTAATGTTCTATCCGATGGACGGTGGCCTTTCCAAGCAAGGAATGTGCTTGGAAATGCTAATGTTCTATCCGACAGACGGTGGCCTTTCCAAGCAAGACACTTTCCAATCAAGGAATCAGATCCCATTGGTGTCTCCCACTGATCATTGGCTCTTCAGTGTATATATATATATTTAAATACTAAGTATTTGAAAAATGCAAATTATAATACTTCATTAGTACCAATCAAATTAAAAAAGTTTCCTAATTATCATTTTCATTGTTCCCAATGGAAACTTCATGACGTTCACATTCCACCACTAAAAATTTCGTATTTCTATCATTAATACATCATTGCAATATTCTTTCGAAATTTTGGAATTTTCAATCTTTATCACTGTTAGAGGGTGCAATTATAGTATTCAAAAGATTCGGAAACTGCAAATCATAATATTTTATCAATTCCCATCTAAACCTAAAAAGATGTGTTTCATTTATCTTTAAATGCAAACAATTATCTGCTAAAACAAAAAAAGTTGTTTTGTCATCCTCTCTGGGTCTAAGGAGACAACTCATTGTTGCCAATGGAAACTTTGTGACATTCCACCACCAAAATTTCAAATCTCTAGCATAAATACATCATTTGCAATATTCGTTTAAAATTTTGGAATTTTCAACTTTTTCCATTGCTAGAGGGCATAATTACGGCTTTAGGGAGATTCAGAAAGTGTTATCATAATATTTCATCAATACCTATCCAACACAAAGAGAATTTTTAATTTATCTCTGTAAACAAAAATGTTCGATATCTACCGACGGGCAGACAGATGGATGGACAGACAGATGGTGTATGGATAGACAACAAAGCGAAACTATTATCTCATTTTCAAAGAAAATGGGATAAAAATGAAAAAAAAAACAGGTGGAATAAAAGTACCATTTGATAAAAAAAAAATGCCCGAGTGTATGGAGCTTAGACAACATATGATGAGACCTAGATATTATACATCTTTCAAAATTAAAAGGGGCGGGGGTGGCTCAGTTGGTAGCGCGCCAGGCTCGTAATCTGTAGTTCCCAGGTTCGAGTCCCAGCTGGGTCAGCGTTGAGATTTATCTCCGCAAAATTCCCCGCTCTGCCCACGGTCAGTAGGGGACACCGATGGGCTTGGAAAGGCCGCCGTCCATCGGATGGGACGTTAAGCCGTGGCCCCGTGTGCGGGAGAGCCATACCCTGTGCACGTTAAAGAACACGCTGGATGGCCTTCACGGGAGGCTACCATCTGTCTCCCAATAGCTGTTCCAGTGGGTCCCCTCCCCCAACCTTCTCTGAGCCTTCGGGGTCCATGTGACCTGGCCATTTAGCCCATGGTGTGCAAAAAAGTGCCGCTCAGAGGTAAAACAACCCAACCCTCAAAATTAAAAGCAATGCTTTGCTGCCATGGTGGCACAGTGGTATGGCATTGGTTTGCAAGGACACTGCAATTACCGGGATCTAGGTTTGGGTTGGGTTGTTTTACCTCTGAGAGGCACTTTTTTGCACACCATGGGCTAAATGGCCAGCTCACAAGGACCCCGAAGGCTCAGAGAAGGTTGGGGGAAGGGATCCACTGGAACAGCTGTTGAGAGACAGATGGTAGCCTCTCGTCAAGGCCATCCAGTGTGTTCTTTAACATGCACAGGGTATGGCTCTCCCACACACAGAGCCACAGCTTAATGGCCCATCTGATGGACAGCAGGCTTTACAAGCCCATCGGTGTCCCCTACTGACTGTGGGCAGGGCAGGGAGTTTTGCAGAGATGTCTCAGCACTCTGCCATGCCATCCTTGAAATGGCATTGTTGTTCTCTGGACTGTTAGCTTAAGGCAGTGGTCAGCAGTGACTACAGTCTTAGTGGGACATGTCCTTGTATCAGAAAACCTGTACAAACTAGGTGTAGTTTCTAAGATCCTTCTCCATCCTATATTTGCAAATTAAAATCAATCGACTAAAGTGTGATGAATGGTTAAAATGTTGGTAAAAAAAACCTCATACACAAAGGTTGTCCAATGAAAGAAGAAATGTATGCATTATAAATGAGATCAATGTAAACTACACATCATCAGTGTGCAAAGCACACACTGGTGATGATGTTCAGCTGTTATATGGTTCAAGACTGCTGTATGGTGCCAGATTGATCAAGTACATTCAGTGGAACATATAGATGAAATTTGGTCTACTATGATACTGTCATAGCTGACCCTACCAAAGCACCAGATTTCAACCATTTGGGAAGACAGACATGAAGTCTGGTGTACAACATGATGGTTGGCAAAAGGTTGCCAGTAACATAGTTGGGTGCAAAAGCCTACCACGTCTTGCGAAGACAAAAATTCAGGGAGGGGAAACAGTAAGCTATGGAGGAAGGGGCTCAACTATCAGTTGGGTGATGCTAATAACTAATGTTCATGTCTTGCAGCAAATGAATAGAAATGCTTCGATGTAAGGAATGGATTGGTATGTGTGGAAGGCCCTCATGCATACACAAAGAGCCAATGATACATATAAAGTCCAAACTGATACCTAGACTTGGGATCCAAAATCCAGTTTCGACCAGACAAGTGCACAATACAGACAAAGCAAAGAACATCATCTGCTTCCCTGCTTTTAGAATCTAAGATCTTGATGATATCCAATATCTGTGTGCACTGGGACCTGAAATAATATATATGGGATAAAAGAGGTCAATTTCCATTTGAAGATGTGAAAGAGAAACTTAGTTTCTGCCACAGTGAGAATGATGTAATCCTAGAGCTGAAATTTGGGATCTGGATGAAGATCATGCTTGCAGCAAAAGTACATGCAAATGACCTTCTATTCAAACAGAGACCATTTAGGCTAGTTTGCTGTTGTCCTTCAAGTACTTTCATGCTAGAAGAATAGCAAAAAGTGTTAAAATTATCAACACACAGGGATTTACCTACAATCACAGGAAGTTGTCATGCAATAGAATTTATCTCAACAGTGAAACACATAACACTCAA
This sequence comes from Ryuthela nishihirai, assembly GCA_038380435.1. Classification (NCBI taxonomy): domain Eukaryota; kingdom Metazoa; phylum Arthropoda; class Arachnida; order Araneae; family Heptathelidae; genus Ryuthela; species Ryuthela nishihirai. Next base: position 66,376,292 of record JAWZYU010000001.1, read on the forward strand.
GAAACATCCTGAATCAAGAAACAGCCCCTGGTCTTGGGTGAAAGGCTGTGATAGAATGTTGCCAATGCAGACATAAAAATAATGAGAAGATAAAAAGTTAGGAAAAAAAGTGACTCTCAGTTCAATGGCATGGAGTTAATAAAAAACACAAAATTTCTAATCTCGTATTCTATTTCAATGTCAAAAAAAATTGCAACAAGTGCTCTCAGCAAACAAAAGAATGCCTGATAGATGGCTATCAGGCATTCTTTTGTTTCTTTTGTTTACTGAGAGCACTTGTTGCAAATTTTTCAACAATTTTTTTACAAGTCATATCAGTTGGTTTAAAGCTGATTGCTACCTTTAAAAGCCACAGTGAGTGTTGGAAAGAAGGATGACATTGTCTGGTCTCCAAATATCAGATGAATATAGTATTGATGATCTCTTCAACACCTTGCACACACAGGTCTCCAATGCTATTGGACAATTGGAAAGAACCTTGAGATCCTTACTTGGCTTAGAGACAGCCCTGACTTCCTGTCAGGAGTCCAAAAACTGCTCCTTAAGAAAAATGTGGTTAAAATATGAAGTAGTTGATCCTTACTTGATGGTGACAGATGTTGAAGCATTGCATATGGCCATTTCTCATCCAACAGCTGAATCGTGAGAAAAATGCAAAGACACTGCTCCTCCACTATGGGTTGGGTTGTTTTACTTCTGAACTTCTTTTTCTTATGGTTGGGTTGTTTTACTTCTGAGTAGCACTTTTTTTGCACACAATGAGCTAAATGGCCCACAAGGACTATGAGGGCTCAGAGAAGGTTGAGGGAAGGAGGCCCACTGGACAACTGTTGGGAAACAGATGGTAGGCTCCTGTCAAGATCATCCAGCATGTTCTTTAATGTGTACAGGATATGGCTCTCCCACGTACAAGGCCACTGCTTAACATCCCATCCAATGGATGACAGCCTTTCCAAGCCCATCGGTGTCCCTTACTGACCAGGAGCAAAATGGGGCCTCCAATAAAAGTAGCCTGTTATGGGGCTGCAGGTCTTTGAAGTGGAAAGACAGCTGAAAGTATTTTGCCTCTCTTTATGGCTAGAAACTTTGGGGAATAAGAATAAGAAGAGATTGTGGAAAAAATATTTACCCAGAGTGCTGGCAAGTGCTCTGGGATCAGCAATTCCATGTCCATTGTTTTCTAAGATTGAAAGTGAGTGAGATGAATAGTTCCAATCCATCTTCCAGACTTTATAATGGTCATGCAGGTGATAAAAGAGATATACATGATTCAAGATTCTTTCTCACTTAGGTGCCAAAATACTAGGTTTAGCCCATGCATATTTAAATGCATCATTGTTAGACGATGTCAGATGTATATCTAAAATGAACTAGCAAGCTTTATACAACTTGGCAGTTTATAATTAGCATGAAATCCAGACAGTGATGCAGTCAGGATTTCATGTTTATCTCAGAAAATTTCCTTCAGAGGGGGATCTTCCAGATGCATTTCTCTCAACTAGGCCATGTTACACAAGGAGCTTGGGGCTGGGGGCTGCTCTTCTAAGGCCTGGATGTTTTGGGACAGTGATCAGTGGGAACACTATTCTTCCCAGGATGATATATAATATCAAAATCGTAGTCCTGTAGGGCCAAGTTACACCTGTAGGGTCAAGTTAGTCTACCAGAGGGGCCCTTGAGCTTCATCAAATAAATCAGGGGTGCATGGTTGGATACTACATTAAAACGGCGAATGTAAAGATGGCAAACTTAATGGCTAGGGCTTCCTTCTCAATTGTGGAATAATCCACTTTTCAAAAGCCTTAACAGGAAGCGCTCTCAATACACATGTACTGAATGGTGACCTCTGTGAGCGCCAGCAAAGTCAAACCTTAGCTACTTCCACTCTTATTTAATATATTAAAAGTAAATATTCATCTCAGTGGGCTGAGCATTCAGTAATTAGCCAATCTCAAAAATCTTTTATTATTATTATTTTTCTACGTGACTGGGTGGTGAGAGGTCCTTATTCAGGCTTTCTCAAGTAATTTTTAGTTAGATTAACAGGAGATTAGAAACTATTAAGAAAGTAATGATTATTTTCGTAGAATAGTTATATTTAGTTAAGTTAGCCAAAGCATACCATTATAGGTTACTTAATCATTATGACAGTCATGGTATGCTTACTACTGAAGTTGAGGAAGAATGGGATCATTTTAAACAGGCTTTTTTGGACACTAACAGTACTCTTTTAGGAAAAAAAGAGAAGAGGAGGCAGAATTATCTGAGTGATAAGGTACTTGAGCTTATTTCGGAAAGAAGGAACTGCAGGAATGTCCTTAATCAATACCATACTAGTCCTAATAGAAAGCATTACAGAGAACTTAATAAATGTGTAAAAGATCAGTTAGCTGTTGATAAGAATCTTTGGCTTGATGGCTTGGCTGACAAAGCTGAGGAAGCAGTTAGACAGCACAACAGCAGAGAGCTGTACCAGATAGTTAATGTTTTGTGTGGTAGAAAACGAACAGGTATACAGGGATTGAAGGATAAACAAGGTAAGATTATAGAAGGTGAGGATTCTGTCATGGCTAGGTGGGCTGAGCATTTCAGTGATATTCTAAACAATGCGGTTAGTTCTATTCACATTGTTTGTAATGATGATAGATGCATTGGTGGCTTTAATGTTGGCCCTATAACACAATCTGAAGTTATTTTGGCTATTTCTAAACTTAAACTTCACAAATCCCCAGGGGTAGATGAAATTACTACGGAAATGCTTAGAGCTGGGAATATTTCAGTTACCACTTGGATGACTGAAATTCGGAATATCTTTTATGATAAAGGCAATGTTCCTAAGGATTTTACCAGAGCTATTATTATCCCTATTTTCAAAAAAGGTGATCGCAGTTCTTGTGATAACTATAGGGGTATCAGCCTACTCTCTGTTCTAGGTAAAGTTCTTTCCATGATTGTGCTTAATAGAATTAAGAATCTGGTTGACAGGCAATTGCGTGATGAGCAATGTGGATTCAGAAGTGGTAGGGGATGTGTAGATCAGATATTTTCACTTAGGCAGATTCTTGAGAAATGTTTAGAGTTTCAGAAACCTTTGGTTGCTAGCTTTGTTTATTTCAAAAAGGCTTTCGACTCTGTTGATAATCATAATTTGTGGTTGATTGTGAAATCATATGGTATACCAGACAAGTTAGTTAACATAATGAAAGCTCTCTATAATAACACTGAGTCATGTGTGAGAGTTGGTAAGTCTTGTAGCAATTGGTTTAGCATTACTTCTGGTGTTCGACAAGGGTGCATTTTGTCTCCTTTTCTCTTTAGCTTGGTTATTGATTATGTTATGCGAAATTCACTTCAAGAGAAAGATTTTGGCCTTAAATGGATGGGAGATACAAAAATTTCGGATTTAGATTATGCTGATGATTTAGCCCTTTTGGCAAAGATGTTGATGAGATGAACTCTTTCATTCGAACTGTTGATGAAACTGGTAGTAGAGTAAGGTTTGGTTATAAACAGAGAGAAAACTAAAGTGATGAAAATTGGTCAGACAGGCTGTGATTCAGTTAATCTGAATGGTTGCAGTCTTGAGCAGTTTGGGTTGGGTTGTTTTACCTCTGAGCGGCACTTTTTTGCACACCATGGGCTAAATGGCCAGGTCACATGGACCCCGAAGGCTCAGAGAAGGTTAGGGGAGGGGACCCACTGGAACAGCTGTTGGGAGACAGATGGTAGCCTCCCGTGAAGGCCATGCAGCGTGTTCTTTAACGTGCACAGGGTATGGCTCTCCCGCACATGGGGCCATGGCTTAACGTCCCATCTGACGGACAGCGACCTTTCCAAGCCCATCGGTGTCCCCTAGTGACCGTGGGCAGGGCGAGGAATTTTGCGCCGATAAATCTCAACGCTGACCCAGCTGGGACTCGAACCTAGGAACTACAGATTATGAGCCTGGCGCACTACTGACTGAGCCACCCCCGCCCCTTCTTGAGCAGGTGTTACAGTTTAATTACCTTGGTGCTATGTAACAGATAATGGTGATGTGCGGCATGAGATTAACAGACGAATAGGGATTGCTGCCGGGACTTTTAAGAATCTATGGGGAGTGTGGAAAAATAGGCGTATACACCTAAAGACTAAAATTAGACTGTATAATATTTTGATTCTTTCTAGGGTTAGTTATGGTAGTGAAACTTGGACACTTTGTAAACAAGATAACAGGAAACTAGATGCTTTTGATTCCAGATGCTTACGCAGTATCTTGGGCATTAGGTGGTTCAACTTTGTAACTAATGATGAGGTTAGGCAAAGGAGTTTGCAACCTCCTTTAAGCAGCACATTGTGTAGAGAGAAACTCTGTTGGTTTGGCCATGTTGCCCGTATGAATAATTATAGATTGGCGAATAGGGTTATGAACAGTATGCCTAAAGGCCTCTGAAAGAGGGGGAGACCTAGAATGCGGTGGGCAGACAATGTCAAACAGGACCTTGTTAGAATTGGTGTGCAGTGGCCAGATGCAGTAGATGTAGCTCAGGACAGACTTGCTTGGAGAACTAAATTGCAGTCTGGTTGGACCTCCTTAGCCCAAGGCTGCTTGAGGATGATGATGAGACTCTATTCCAAAGGGGAGTTTGTAGTAAGAAATTCAGCAATAATTTTATGACTTCAAGATTTTTAAATTTAGAAAACTGATTTAAAATAAGATTAGTTTGAAAATCTAAAATACCTAATTTTCCTAAAGCAGTGAAGAATTCTTCCCTTTTGCTGGTATTGTCTCTATTCCCCCTTTACATTAATTCCCAAATTCTATTTCCCTTTTCCAATTTTTAACATAAAAATGTATATTTATTTTTCTTTTATTTTTTTTTTCTCTTCTTTTTATCTTTTTCCTTCTTCTCTCTCTGCTTACCCTCTTTCTTTCTCCCCCACACTCCAATTAGTTCTCTACTTACATAAATTCACAAACTCGTTCAGTAATTATATTTACCCTCTAAAGCCATTTCTGCTGGATTTGACAGAATTTCCATATATTAAATTTAAGTTTCAGAACTCGACTTGTCACTTTTTCCACCCCCCCCCCAAACACACATTTTGTATCTTTATCTCCCTGCTGCCATGTAAGGTGCTTTCACCCAAACTCAAATATGAAAATAATAAATCTTTAAGATTGAATAAATGGAGAAAAGTCTTTTATTTTCTCACATTTTTCTTTCTTTTATTCGTAAAATTATTATTAACACAGCTAATGATATCGATATGGTTCTGCACATTTTAAATATGGTCCTTAGGGTCGTTATGTACACAAATTCTTAAAAATATTTTTAAAAAAATAAAAAAATAAATAGAATCAAACCTATTTTTAAAATTACTGAAACAGTGTGTGTCCATAATTGCCTACTTGTAAATTTACTTTTTAGATTATCCAATGTGTCTCAATATTTCACTTCTTTCCAAAGACCACAAGTATTTTTACAACATAGCCACTCTATGGGTAAGTTCTTGCAGGCTTGCATTCACTTCCTTCCCCCCAACTTCCCACCTACCCTTGGCATGCAGTCTCCACAGACAAGGTCGGATGATGCCTGTCGGGGATTACCTCGACTTGTGCCATCCTCCACGTGACTACTGGACCGAAGGATGGCCGTGCAATCTCCGATATGCCACAAATTGTGGAGCGCTAATGGCGTCCATCCTTCATCTCAGTTTGGCGAGGTTCGATGTTCGTGGCAGCACCAATCCATGTCGAGACAGATTTTGTGAACGCTTTCGCCGCCACGCCCCCTTTTTACACTTTACTATACTTAGTATCCTGCCAAAATTAAAATTAATTATATCAATAATAATAATAAATATTTCTTAAAACTTAAAAGTATTCTCATGATTCACATTCCTAACCATAAACAAATAACAAATTCAACCAATGTGTGGACTTCAATCATGATTTTATATCTATTTTTTCTATCTCCCATCTTCCTTATTTTATTTCTCACTATTTCCATCCCCCTTTCTCCCCCTCCCTTTACTTATTATTTTTTATCACTATTTTCTTATCATTTCATTATGTCTCATTACTATTTACTCACCTATTTTTTGTCACCATTTCTTTTTTCCTTTTTCCTCCTTCTTTCTATTCTTATTATTCTCTTTTTTTTTTTCTTTTTATTATGGGGACAGGGGAGGCTCAGGGTAGCGTGCCAGGCTCATAACCTGAAATTATCAGGCTCAAGTTCCAGCTGGGCAAGTATAGAGATTATTCTCTGCCAAACTCCTCGCCCTGCCTACAGTGAATAGGGGTCACTGTTGGGTTGAAAAGGCCACCGTCCGTCGGATGGGATGTTAACCTGTGGTCCCGTGTGTGGGAGAGACACACCCACGCACTTTAAAGAACATGCTGGATGGCCTTGACGGGAGGCTGACACCCTTTTCCCAACAGCTGTCCAGTGGTCCCTCACCCAACCATCCACAAAACTACAAGAGCTTCGAACTTGGACATTTGTCCCAAATAACTGATATTTAAGTAGCGAATATCATGTTTTAAAAATTTAAAAAAGCTCGAATTTACCCTTAAAAATGGTAGACTTTCCACACATTCATGTACAGAGTTGCAGTAAAATTAGACCATAATGCTACCTAACCATATTGGTAATGAATCATCGGCACGGTTCAAATTTCGAAGTTTCATAATCAGAGATATGAATGAACTAATTGATTTCGATAATATTAACTTAATGTAGATGATAGGTATTCTCCCAGCTGCTCTGCAGCCTTAATGTCAGCATTCTGATAGACATCAACCAGCACAAAAGGCTCAAAATTCGAAAGTACCAAATTAGAGATATGAATAACAGGAGATTCCAATAATATAAAGTAATGCAGACGATAGGTACTCTCTTAGCTGCTTCACAGCCTCAATGTAATCATTCCGATAGGCCTCAACCAGCACATGAAGGTGGCTTTTGGTACCATCCATATGATGTAGTACTGTCCTGTATAGTGGAATGTCGGATGGCATCATTCAATCATATTTAAGCTCAGCACAGTGGCTGACAAAGAGTTGTTGGTACATGCAGTTGAGGTGTAAAGGCCTTCCCCACTCTGCAAAAGGTCACAGGAAGGGGAACAGTGAGTCATGGTGGAAGTGGCTCTGCAGTTGACTGTGCAATGCTATTGAGACTGATGCTAATGTCTGGCAGGTAGACTTGAACACACAAACCAAAAGGATAAATGACAGTAGGGCAAATTTTGGTAGAGCATTTTCTGCTGACGACTAAAAACACAGTTCAAAGTGGGGTGACCCAGCAGGAATTGCAATTTTGACAGATATTGCAGGGACAGCTGTTGGCAAAGAGATAAAGATCGATCTCAATGTAAACACTCTGAACCAGTGAGACCCCTGTGCAAACAGGGAGAGCCTGGTGATGAAAAGGGTTCAGCACCTTCACTACCAAATCTTGGGCAGAATCATACACCTGGGATCCGTAGTCCAGTTCTGACTGGACAAGTGCATCATAGAGGCAGAACAAAGAACATTGGTCCGCATCCCATGAGAGGAAGGAGAGGACCTTGAGGATGTTCAATGCCCACGTGCATTTGGACTCCAGGTGATGTATGTGAGGTAAAAAAGGTCAATTTCCAGTTGAAGAGACTCTGCCACAACTGAAATGATGGTGTACCCAAGACGAAGCTCAGGGTCTAAATGAAGGCTATGCTTGAGGAAAAAATGCATGAAAGTGGTATTCTGTGGGGAAAACTGAAACCTCTTGGCTGTTGCCCAACCCAAAAGATGGCTTAGGGCAATTTGCAGTTGTCATTCAATGATCTTCATGTTGGAATAAGAGCAAAAAATGCTAAAACCATCAACATAGAGGGCATTGCTTACAGTCGGAGGAAGATGTCTAACAATAGAATTTATCTCGATAGCTAAAAACACTCAAGATACAGGCTTGTGGTACCCCTCCTGTTCTTGGGTGTAAGGCTGTGACAGAATGCTGCTGACAGACTCAAAAAGAACAAGAAGAAAGGAAGTTGGCGATGAAGTCAGCATATGACCTCTCAAGTCAAAGGCATGGAGGTCACAATGAATGGCTAATCTCCAAGCCATGTCATACACTTTTTCGATGTTGAAGAATATTGAACCAGATGCTCTCTACATGAAAAAGAATTCCTGATTGCCAATTCAAGGTGGATCAGGTAGTCTAAGGTAGATGTTGCCTATGAAAGCCACACTGGGTATTGGAAAGTAGGTTGTGGTGTTCTAAATACCAGATGAGTCTGGCATTCACCATTATTTCCAACACCTTACAACACGCAGCTCGTCAACATGGTGAGACAATAATTTGAAGGAATCTTGTGATCCTTTCCTGGCTTGGGGAAGGCCAAAACAATAGCTAGGAGTCCAGAAACTGCTCCTCAAGAATATGGTTGAAAAGTTGGGGCAGCTGATCCTTACTTGATAGTGAGAGACCTTGGAGTATGGCATAATGGGCTTGTATATTTTGACAGCAGACACATGAGAAGAGTGTAGAGCAAGACAAAGCTCCTCCACTGTGAATGGCCTGTTGTACAGCTCCAGGTCATTTGAGTGGAAAGACAGAGGGAAGCATTCAGGGCCAGAAACTCTTGGAAATATGAAGAAGAAGAGATGGAGGACTCCCCAAGTGTGTGGCAATTGCCTGCCCATTGTGCTCCAGGATCAATAATGAGTGGGCGAATAATTCCCACCCATCTTCCAGACTTTATCCACCACAACCTTAGGCCTGGTCATGCAAGTGATTGAAGATGTATATTTGATCCAAGATTCCTTCTGGCTCTGGCACTGAGCAAAACAGGCTTTCACCCTGGAACACTTGAAATTTTCAAGGTTGGAGGATGTTGGATATCTCTGAAACACCAACCAAGCCTTGTTCTGAGCCTTAATATATGTGGCTGTCAGGAAATGGAGCTGTTGGTGGATCTTATACATTGTAGGTTGGTTGGTTATTCACGGTTTGAGGCCTCACTGAGATCAAAGACTGCAGCAAGCTAATCAAGTTGGTGTAAAGCACACACTGAGACAATAATGCTTAGCCATGTGGTCCAAGGCTTGAATCATAGAGTGCAACTCTACAATGAAGGAACACTGTGGTGGGATCTGGTCTGCCATTACATCATAGCAGACCATGGCCAACCCACCAATGTGCCAGATTTCAAGTCATCTGCAAAGAAAGGCACAAAGTCCAGGTGCACAGTGGGGTGGCTGACAATAGCCGCTCACAACCAGAGGTAAATGTCTTTCATTCCTCCAAAAATAAAAATCGCAGGAAGAGGAAACAGCGAGCCATGGTGGAAGTGTCTCACCTGTCAACTGGGTGATGCTATCGAGACTGATGCTAAGGCCTCTGAGATAGCCTTGAACGTGCAAACCAAAGGGATGAATGGCAGTCATCCAGTTTGTGTAAGCATTGCTCACTTGGGACAAAAAACATAGTCCCAAATGGAATGGCCTAGCAGGGATCACAATTTACGTTGTTGGTTGGTTATTTAGGGTTTTATGGCACATCAGGAACTGAGGGTATACTGCACCAAATGAAAGACAAAAAAAGTTAAAATACATTGAACCTACAATCGAAACTTTAAACAAACAACAAAAAGTGGAACGAAAGCTATAAAAGTGTAGAGAGCAACAATGGTAAAATATATAAAAAAGAACATGTGTAGAAGAAACATATAAAACAACAATATAGATATAAATTCAAAATAAAATTAACCCAAATCTAAAGGATCCAAGTAAATACCACAGAGTAAGAACAACAAAGAAGTAAAATTATAGTGTGTTAAAATAACCAGTATAACATAAGGAGACAAAAATAGGTGGCAGAAGTGAATGATCAGATAAAAGATGTCTGAGTGTAAAGAGCTCGGACATAAAATCATGAAAGCTAAAATAAATATGCCAATTGAGGTTAAAACAATGACATTCAATTAAAATATGCTTCACAATTAAAATATGCTTCACAGTTAAATTGCATCACACAACTTGCACTTCGGTTAGTCATCCACCCACAGAAGAAAAGAATGCACAATTAATCTGTGATAAAAGCAGAGCCGAGCAAGGACAATTTCCTCCTTGGGATCCTGCAAAAAGAGGACTGTCATGGTTTCATAACAGGCTTAGTTTCAAAGTTTGTTATCAATCTATTCCAACCAAGATCTCTACCACTGTGCCCAGAGTTTGATGGAAAAACACTGCTGGAAGTCCAGGTATGGAACTGGCAGGGAGGGCCAGATAGGGGCTTTTGATTGTTTTACCTATGAGAATCTTCTTTTCTCTCATTCTCAAAAATCTTTTTTTGCACACAATGGGCTAAATGCTCAGATCACAAGGACCCCAAAGGCTCAGAGAAGATTGGGGGAGAGGACCCACTGGAACGGCTGTTGGGAGACAGGTGGTAGCCTCCCGCCAAGGCCATCCAGCAAATTCTTTAACGTGCACAGGGTATGGCTCTCCTGCACACAGCGCCATGGCTTAACATCCCATCCAACGGATGGCGGCCTTTCCAAGCTCATCGGTGTCCCCTACTGACCATGGGCAGGGAGTTTTGCAGAGATAAATCTCAATACTAACCCAGCTGGGACTAGAACCTGGTAACTGCAGATTACAAGCCTGGCGTGCTACCAACTGAGCTACCCCTGCCCCACCAGAAAGGGGCATGACTTCAAAGTAGCATCTCCAATCATTGCCCCTGATGCTAACATGACCAGATACTCACTCATTCATTCATATCGCTAGATATAAATCCGAGGGAGGTGATACTTCAGGTTTATATCTAGTAACGATTAGGTAACAAACCCAGATACATTACAAAGGGGCCCACACAGATAAAAATTATTAAAATGTAATTTTAAGGATTTTTCTTTTTATAAGAGAGAGGGAAAAGGGGGTAGTCAGAAAAAGAAGGAAGAAAAAAAAATTTCTTCATTGGTGCCATGAACTGCAGGGAAGCAACCAACCAGGCAACTGAAAGTAGACTTAGTTAAATAAATCCAAAAATCAAATCAAAAGAATAAAATGCTGCCAAAACTCTGAATTGACCATCAAAGTTCAATAACAATTTAAATTCTGTGAAAAATATCATAAAAATAAATAAATACCCCCTCAAACAGCTGCTTGCCACAGAGGTCTGACAGGAGCCTGTCAGTTTATATGCCACAGTAGATCTGAGAGGATGGCAGGACCTCAGCAGAAAACAATATGAACATCCATGCCTTATGCAGGACTCCATCTTATGTAAATTTTAGATTTTAATGTGAACTTTAGATTTTATGTATAAATTCCTCTGGAAAGTAGGTTTTGACGAGTGAAATCAAAAATTTCATATTTGTTTTGAAGTTTTTTGAATAGGCCTTTTCTAATTATTGATTGATTCTTCTCACAGTTTAGAAGTACATGAGACACATTTTCATTGGTTGCACAATTATTACAATGTGGACAGTTAACAAGCTTAAAGCTTAAGCAGAAACATTTTGAATAAATATAGAGGAAAATTGTCATTAGCTGAGTGGGATCTGAACCCACGACCTCCTGATAACCTATCAGGTGCTCTGATCACTGAGCTACCGGCCACCAAACAATCATACTCTATTAGTGGCTTTAAGCCACTAAGAAATATTTTGTCAGTGAGAAGACAGTGACCAGTTCTAAGTCTGGTGATTTTGATTTGCTGGCTTCTATTGAGCTTAATAGAGCTTATATCTTCATCCATGTCCCTCCTATGTGTGGGTTTTTGATTAGTGATGATGGTTAATCTTGTTTTTCCTTTTCTATTTTTCTATATATCAATTCAAGGTAATGATGGATATCAATTTCATAAATAATATTTTGAGAGTACCTAATAAACTTATCTGCAGTTTCATTGCCTAAAATTGATCAGTGGCTAAGGATCTATTGTAGATAAATTTTAATGTATGGTGAATTGTTTTCAAAATATCATTTGCCAAATGAGGATAAATGGAAAGGTCAGATTGTTTTTCAAGTGAGATCACAGCTGATCTACAGTCACTTGAGATAACAAAACTTTTTTTCCACACTACATCATTTGATGGTTTCTTGGATGGTGAGAAGTTCTGAAATGATAATTGTAGTTTCTGTTTAATTTTGAAGCTTTTCCTGAGATTTTCTGAAGGAAAGTAAATTGTGCCAGTAGCCCTCTTAGGTTGTGTTGTTTTACCTCTGAGTGGCACTTTTTTGCACACAGTGGGCTAAATGGCCAGGTCACAAGGACTCCAAAGGCTCAGAGAAGGTTGGGGGAGGGGCCCACAGAAACAGCTGTTGAGAGACAGATGGTAGCTTCCTGTCAAGGTCACTGAAAGCATTCTTTAATGAGCACAGGGTATAGCTCTCCTGCACACAGGAAGCCACAGCTTAACGTTCCATCTGATGGATGGCAGCCTTTTCAAGCCCATTGGTGTCCCCTACTGACCATAGGCAGGGCAGGGAGTTTTGCAGCGATAAATCTCAATTCTGACCCAGCTGGGACTCGAACCTGGGAACTGCAGAATATGAGTCTGGTGCACTACTATCTGAGACAACCCTACTCTCTTAGTATTCTCTTGAAATGAACCATTTGTATAAATTTGTTTACAAAACTTGTAGTCATGGTGAATAGTTGCTAAAGTTAAGCTTTTATTCCTTCAATTGTGGTTTTAACTTTAGGTCTGAAAATTTTCCAGGGTGAGATAATGCTATAAATGGGTTGTTTTATCTTGCTATTTTTGATGAAGTCATAATAAGTCTCTGATTTCAATAATAATGTTGGCTTTGTATTTCTTATTTTCAATCTTGTCTCTTAGCTGACTGTGTGGGAATTTGAGATTATGTCTTCCATAAAATCTCATCAGTAGATTCTGTCTTCTCAATGATAGTGGGAGTTTTTGGGTTGTTTTACCTCTGAGCAGCACTTTTTTGCACACCATGGGCTAAATGGCCAGGTCCCATGGACCCCGAAGGCTCAGAGAAGGTTGAGGGAGGGGACCCACTGAAACAGCTGTTGGGAGACAGATGGTAGCCTCCCGTCAAGGCCATCCAGCGTGTTCTTTAACGTGCACAGGGTATGGCTCTCCCGTACACGGGGCCACGGCTTAACGTCCCATCCGACGGACGGCAGCCTTTCCAAGCCCATCGGTGTCCCCTACTGACCGTGGGCAGGACAGATAGTGGGAGTAAATTGGTTTCTGCATGCAGGGCAATGTTAGGGCAAGATTTAAGTTTGCCATTGCATTGCCTCAAGCAAAGGTTTTGAATGATGTCCAGTTTCTTGGTTATTTCCTGGGATAATCCTGAGAGTGCAGTCAAACCATAGTTCATTTTAGGCCTGAGTATGTTGTGGCAAGCAGCTGCTTGAGAGGGTATTTATTTATTTATTTTTATTTATGTTGTACAATGTGTATAAATTAGCTGTGTGGCTTCCCCATGTTGTGGTACCCATACACTTTAGGAGTTTAAGATGATTTTTCCTTTTCTCAACAATTTTTTCAATGGGAGGCTTCCATTTGAGGGTGGAGTCAATAATGAGACCAAGAAATTTAACTTGTTTCACTTGAGTAATGGGTTTTTGATTAATTTTTATACTGTACAATGGAATTTTGTATCTAGATCTGAGTATATGGCAAAATTACTGTTTTTTCAGTGGAGATTTTAATTTTCCACAGATTACAATATTCTTCTACTGCCTGAATAGCTTTTTGTAATTTGCTTTCATTTTCCCAGTTTACCCTATCACTGCTCCAGAATGAAATGTCATCCACAAACAGTGACAGGGATATATCTGGGATATTGGCTTTGAGGATATAGGTGGATAAATCATATAATATTGAATAGGAATGGGGGGGGGGGGGAGTATGCTGCCTGAACAGTTTCACTTGATAGTTTAATAACTTCAGAAAGATATTTCCACCATTTGATCTGGACATTTTTTCCCTTAATAATGAAAGGTAGGAATTTCATAAGATGTCCCTCAAAACAAAGAGAGTAGATTCTGAAAAAAAATTCATTGCCGCCACGGCGGGAATCGAACCCGCATCTCTCCAGATTCATGCCAGAGCGCGCTAACCATTGCACCACGTGTCGGACAATGAATATTTTCAGAATATGACCTGAATTATATTCCTGAATTCTGTGCATTCACTTTGGATTGATTTTAATTATATATTTAACGCGGTAGCATTAGTGACCTTCTCATTACATCTGATAATCAAATGCAACGACTGAAAAAGTTGCATCTCCTTGAGTATAGATGGCGCTGTCTCAGTTACGTCTCAGGAAGAAGATTTATAAGGTCATATTCTGAAAATATTCGTGTCCGACGCGTGGTGCAATGGTTAGCGCGCTCTGGCATGAATCTGGAGAGATGCAGGTTCGATTCCCGCCGTGGCGGCAATGAATTTTTTTCAGAATCTATTAATTAATGTTCTTAACAGGGAATACTGTGCATTCACTTTGGATGGATTTTAATTATATATTTAACGCAGTAGCGTTAGCGACCTTCTCCTTAACATCTGATAATCAAATGCAACGACTGAAAAAGTTGCATCTCCTTGAGTATAGATGGCGCTATCTCAGTCATGTCTCAGGAAGAAGATTTATAAGGTCATATTCTGAAAATATTTGTTGTTCGATGCGTGGTGCAAGGTTAGTGCGCTTTGGCATGAATCTGGAGAGATGCGGATTCAATCCCCGCCGTGGCGGCAATGAATTTCTTTCAGAATCTATTAATTAATGTTCTTAACAGGTAATATGTGCATTCACTTTGGATTGATTTTAATCAAGAGAGTAGAGTTTATGAAGTAGATCATCCTGCCACACACCATCAACAGCCCCCTGCAGGTCAAGGAAGACAGCTGCAAAGAGTCTCTTGGAGGCCTGGCAAGCTTGGATCTCCATGGAGTTAAGAATGTTGTCTTCTGTATTTCTGTTTTGTCTAAAGCCTATAGTTCTGTCACCTAGGATTCTTTTAGTTTCAATGATCCAATTTATCCTGACTTTCACTATTTTCTCAAAAATAATCAAAAAGTTTGAGCATACATGAAGTGATAGAGGTAAGTCTGTATGAGTTGAGATAATAGGTTTTTTACTTTTTTTTTCTTGATCAAAATGGTATGGACCAGATTCCAACTTTCAGGATAGAAATAGGAGATCCAGATATTATTCAAGATATTAAGTACACATATTTTATTTTCCAGTGATAAACTTTTTATCATTTTATTAATGATTTTATCTGGTCCTGGTGCTGTTTTTATTTTCAATTTTTTGATGGCATTTTACAATTCATTGAGAGAAGAGGTCATCAGTTTGGAAGGAACTGGAGATAATATTTTTCAAAATGTGTTTTAACCATAAACCCTTTCACTACCATACTGGCCCAAAATGGCAGAGATTTTAAATGGACTCACCCAACCAATACTATACATTCCTCTTCCCTATCTCCTACCTGCAGCTTGAGCCAGTATGGCAGTGAAAAGGTTAAACAAAAGTTTTGATCTTACTCTGTAAATTCTTTTTGTTGCTTGTAAGTGAATATGTGGTGTGCAAATTTAGATGCAAGAGTAACTGGGTCTTCCTTCAGCTGTAGCGCCAATTTTTGCCATTCAGCTCTTGGTTCTGGACTTTTTTTTAATTTTTAAAAATTTTCCAAATTTTTGTAATGGAGGGTGTAAACATTAAGTGAAGAAGTGAAGTTCTTCCATTTGTTGTGTTGATTTTGATTTGGCTTTCTTTGTATCATAATAGTAGTTCTACTAGCTTCTATAATGTGTGTGATGTGCTGAGATCTTCTTGCCTTTCTCTGAAATTTTCTGTGGATAGCAATTAGTCAGTTATCTTCAGTAATAGATGGTTCGTTTTTGCTTTTGTTGATATGTTTTGTAGTGCTATTTTGAATACTTTGCTGGATTTATGAGTGACTGTTTTCATAATTAGTGGTTTTGATGTCTTTAGATTTTCTAGTGAGTTTCGGATTAAAAATGTTACAATTTATTTTGGTGAAATAGTTAACTTTTTCATTTCTGTTTAGTAGGGAGCTCAATTATGATGGTGAAGTGATCACTTCCCATTGTGTCAGGCAAGGTAAACCAATAGAAGTGATCACTTATGTCTTCTGAACAGAGCAAGAGATCAATTGCCAATTCTTTAAATCTTGCTTGGTAGAAGGTAGATGACCCACCATTTAGGTGGAATGGAGAATTAAGTAGTACTCCCTCTATGACCTCACTCCTTTGATCCAATTTATGGCAGCCCCATATTCTACTGTGTGCATTAAAATCCCCACACAGCAGAATTGGGGGTGGGCAGTGGCTGATAATATTCAGGCTATGATCCAAATGAACAATATTCCAGGTTTATAGAGATTAATTATGCTGAATTTAAGAGATTTAAGTCTAATTTGGCCTGTAATGGCTTTACAGATGGAGTGTGGGATTTGAAGTGTGATTTTCCTTTGTGGAATATTAGGATTAATCAAAAAGGTAACCCCTCTTGAAGAGTTTCTTACACACTGCTAATAAGGTACAAAGTTCTTGATTTTGATAAGTTTGTTGGCTCTAATTTCTTGAAGTGCAAAAATGAGGATATAGAATTTCTCAGCCAAATGAAGAAGATCAGGTTTATTTTTCATAGAAGAAGTACAGTTCCATTGTACAATTAAAGATTTATTTTCCATGCTTTTTTTTTAGTTGAATATTTAAGATTAAGTGATGATTTTTTTTTATGTTTAGGGGTTATTGTTGACAAAGTCTAAAATGATATTAATGAGAATGTTCATAATGCTTATTTTAGTTTCACTGGAGCAGTGACCACTCAGTACAAGAATGTGGTCCTATTCACATTCTTGTACTGTTTCTTCTGAGGAAGTAGGAAGTGAATCCATTCTGATGTGAAATGACTGATGTTTGGCATATTGGATAGGGATGATGAGTTGATTTTGCTTTAAGGGCTTTCTTATTCTTATTTCTCTATATAAGAGATAGTAGTCATAGGCACTAATGAAAGTCTAAGAGTAGAAGAGTATGATATGGTTTGGGGAAGATGAAGACTTTCTCTAGGTGGATCTGGTATCTTTTGCATGTAAGTGACTTTAGCCTTGTAGTAGGCTTTATTCAAGTAAAGTCTTTCCATGGATATGATCCTAGCTGCTCTGCAGGAAATTAATTTCTCAGGGCATCTGGCCCAAGGGGTTGGATGGGTTAGCCCTTACAATTTGGGCAAGGAGACAGCTTCACAGTATTTGGCCAAATGGTCCCTCAACATCTTCCTTTGTGGTGACAGGAGATATATTGGTACCCATGTCTCTAGCAGTATGAACAAGAGGGGGGGGGGAGGGGTCTCAGCACTAAAACTTAGTACAACTTCATCAGTCAAGTTTTTTTCAATTTTGTGAGAGTTAAGGTCAGCTTCAAAGTTTATCACTCAATGAGCATTGGTCAGGCAAGGTTTCTATTTTCTTCCATAATTTGTTCCTCAGTGATGTATGGAACTTTTCTTATTATGTTCTGTGATAAAATGAGAACATTGGGAATTCTACAAGTTACATGAAGGTTGAGGATGATGTTAATCTGCTGTAAGGCTTTGAAAGTCTTGAAAGAGTAAGGGTTCATGAGTAGATTGCCATTCATCATGTAGCAGCCATCATATTGATCGCCTACAATTTTGTCTAAGTAATTGGTAACTGTGATGAGATTCAGTTTGTTTATAAGATATTCCACACCTTTAAAGATGATTACCCATGTGTAGTTAGCTGGGTAGTTCATTTCATTTTCTTCTGTATCTTCAAGTTCAGGAGAGGCATCATGAGAATATTTTCATTTAGATATGGGTTTTATTAGAAAGGTTATGTCTTTCTTTATCTGAAGTTGGTAGATGTGTAATCTTTATATTTATATTTATTGTCCTGTCCTTGAAATAAGGATTCATTCTGGGGAAGGTGATCCTTGGGTAAGTGACAAGTGGTAGGGTTATAATCTGTTGGTATAGAAAAGTATTATTTATTGTAGAAGTATCAGTATCATTGTTAACTAAATCTTTATTATTGAAGGTGATTTCTGCATCTGTAGATATATCTTGGCCATTGTTCTCCAGTACAGAATGGTCAGAGTTAGAAACAGATTTTTCAGTCACTAAATCAAGAAGTTCTGGAATTAACATTTCATCATCATCCTCAAGCAGCCATGGGCTACGGAAGTCTAACCAGATTGTACAATTTAGTTCTCCAAACCTATCTATCATGAGCTACATTTGCTGCATCTCACCACTATAGACCAATTTTAAAGTCCTGTTTGACACTGTCTGACCACTGCATCCTAGGTCTTCACCTCTTTCTGAAGCCTTTAGGCATGTTCATAACCCTATTGGCTAATCTATAGTTATGCATATGGACAACATGGCAAACCAATGGAGTCTCTCTCTGCACAATTTACTGCTCAAAGGAGGTTGCCGACTCCTTTGCCTAACCTCAACATTACTTAGAATGTTGAACAAACTAATGCCCAAGATACTGCATAAGCATCTAACATCAAGTTTCCTGTTATATTGTTTCCAAGGGGTCCAAGTTTCACTACCATAACTAACTCTAGAAAGAACCAAATTATTATACAGTCTAATTTTAATCTTTAGGTGTATACACCAATTTCTCCACTCTCTCCATAGATTCTTAAAAGTTCCAGCAGCAATCCCTATTAATCTGTTTATCTTATGCTGCATATCACCAGTATCTGTTACATAGCTACTAAGAACATTAAACTGAAATACCTGATCAAGAGTGCAACCATTCATTTTAAATGAACCTGTAAGCACACAACCTCAGCATGCCTGACCAATTTTCATCACTTTGGTTTTCTCTCTGTTTATCACCAAACTTACTCTACTACCAGTTTCATCAACGGTTCAAATGAAAGAATTCATATTATCAACATCATTTGCCGAAAGGGCTAAATCAGAAATTTTCAGATCTCCACACCATTTGAGACCAAAATCTTTCTCTTGCAATGAATTTCACATTACAAACATAATCAATAATCCAACTAAAGAGAAAGGAGACAAAATAAAACACTTCTCAAAAAACCAGAAGCAATGCTAAACCAATTGCTACAAGCCTTACCAACTCTTACACAAAACTCAGTGTTATTATAGAGAGCTTTCATTATGTTAACTAACTTGTCTGGTATGCCATACAATCTCATAATCAACCACAAATTATGAATATCAACAAAGCTAGTAACCAGAGGATTCTGAAACTCTTAAACATTTCTCAAGAATCTGCCTAAGTGAAAAAATGTGATCTACACATCCCCTACCACTTCTGAATCCACACTGCTCATCCCACAATTGTCCATCAACCAGATTCTTAATTTTATTAAGCACAATCATGCAAAGAACTTTATCTGGAACATATAGTACACTGATACTCCTATAGTTATCACAAGAACTGTGATCACCTTTTTTAAAAATAGGGATAATAATAGCTCTGGTAAAATCCTTAGGAACCATGCCTTTATCATACAAGATATTCAAAATTTCAGTCAGCCATGTAATAACCGAAACATTCCCAGCTCTAAGCATTTCCGTAGTAATTTCATCCACCTCTGAGGATTTATGCAGTTTCAGTTTAGAAATAGCCAAAATAACTTCAGACTGTGATATTGGGCCAACAAGTAATGCATCTATCATCATTACAAATAATGGGAGTAGAACATCACCGAAATGTTCAGCCCACCTAAATATGACAGAATCCTCACCTATAACTGTACATTGTTTATCCTTCAATCCCTTTATACCTGTCTGTTTTCTACTACGTAAAACATTAACTATCTTGTACAGCTCTCTACTGTTGTGCTGTCTAACTGCTTCTCAGCTTTATCAGCCAAGCCAAAAATTCTTATCAGCTGCTAACTGATCCTTTAGGTGTTTATTAAGCTCTTTGTAATTCTTTCTATTAGGACTAATAGGGTATTGATTAAGGACATTCCTGTAGTTCTTTCTTTCTGAAATAAGCTCAAGTGTCTTATCACTCAAATAATTTTGCCTCCTCTGCTCGTTTTCTTTTTTCCTAAAAGAATACTGTTAGTTTCAAGAAAAGCCTGTTTAAAATGGTCCCATTCTTCCTCAACTTCAGTAGTAAGCAAGCCATAATAATACTTTATTTCATGCAGGGATTAACAGCAAAGCCAAGGTACAGGCAGTTTTGGATATTAATTTAAATGTTCAATAACTGTCATAATGACTAAGTAACCTATTTACTTAGTCATTATGACAGTTATTTAAAATTTTTAACCTTAGTACAAATAATTTTTTAACCTTAGCACAAAACTTTTTAAGTTTGTTGCAAGACATTTTTAGCAAGGTAATGGTTAGATAAAATTTTAGCTCCCCTATATGATCTGGTATTCCTAACAGAACTAGCCTATTTGCTGTTAATTAATATATAATCAATCATATTCTTATGCAGCCCATCTGGTGAAACCCATATGTACTTATGCATGTTGCGGTGTTTGTAATAAGTGTTAGTTATTCTCAAACCATCAAGTTTATTTACCTATAGGAGATGTTGCCCATTGCCATTGCAGCTATCAATACCAAAAGGGCCTATCACCCCTCCCCAAAGGTCAGATTCAGTACCAACTTTGGCACTGAAGTCATCTAGAACAAGAGAAATATCTTCTTTCTTGACAGAATTCAAAATATTTGTCTAATATCCTGAAAGTAAAATTTATGTCTAAATTTAGATATATTGAATAATCTATCACAGTTTTCTTGGTACTAATAATCTGGTATTAAAATATGCGAGTTATCCAGAAGAGTTTTGCCAAATTTAGGCAATCTGTGGTTGTATATGAATCATGAAGTAAACCTTGTGATTTTTTTTCTTTATGCAATACTTTTTAGGAGTTTTATCTTCATCTCAATGACTAGGCATAAAAACGATGAAAGAAAAGGAAGAAAGAAATAATATACAATAAAAGAAATAATATACAATAACAATCGACAAAGGCTACTAACCACAATATTTCTCTAGAATCTGCCTAAGAGAAAAAAATGTGATCTACAAATCCCTTACCACTTCTGAATCCACATTGCTCATCACGCAATTGTCCATTAATCAGATTCTTAATCTGTTGTATATCTTCTTGCTAGTTAGCTAGTTAGTTCTAAAAAGAACGGTTGAGCTAACCTGAATTTTAGGTTTATAACTAAGTTATCCTGAATTAAAAACATAATATCTATCATTTAGCAAAAAAGTCAAACAAAGGAAGGCATCAAACAAAGGAAAGCAGGAGCTACATCTGGAGAGAACAGGGTGAGGTCAAGTTCTCGCTGAAATCAAAGCCTATAGTAAGTTAGTTGAGTCAGTGTGCAGCAGACACTGAAGATGATGCTTAGCAGTTGTGGTTCAAGATAAGGTTGATAGTATGCAACTCTAGAGTGAAGATGGAACATTGAGGCGAGTTCTGATCAGCCATTATATCATATCAGACCATGGCCAATCCCACCAATGCGCTAGACTTCAAGCCATCTATAAAAATGAGCAAAACATCTAGGCACTCAACACAATGGCTAGCAAAGTGTTGCCAATACATCAGTTTGGTGTGAAAGCCTTCCCCATCCTGCATAAGGAAAAATCTCAGGAAGGAGAAACAGCAAGCCTGTTTCTGTGATCTGCCTAAAATCCATCTAAAAATACACATGGCACACTAGCTGAGCAGGTGTTACCTTTAAAAACTGCAATTTCCACAAAGCATCTAGATCTCACAATTTGCACAACATGTAAAAAACAATCCTGCTAGAGATATTCATTAGAACATCTATTACAAGCTCTCAAAGGGTTAAAAATAAAAGTTAGTATCTTTCTGGTTTGGCCATAAACCTTTAACTAACCAATAAATCAATGTAAAAAAATTTTCAAAATATATATTTCTTAATAATGAAAATTTCACCAATAACACACATAAGTTAGCATTGTGCAAAAGATGATAAAGTTAGTTTCAATATGATGTCAACAAATATGAAATGATGAGTGCAAAAGCTAGTAATAAAGATTGAAGAAAAAGTTCCATTTTTAATCAGTATTTTGATGGCAAAAGCACACATTTATATTTTTAGCAGATGTAGCAAAAAGTACAATATTTTATAAAAATGCAGAAACTTACATAAATTCACATATGGAAAGCGAAAGTAAATATGCACACAAAAAAAAAACACAATGCTGGTAGCATCAGTAAACTAGAATAAGCAATGTAGAATCCGAATTTTGGACATACATAAATATCCTTCCATCAGCATAGATAGTACTATACTAAAAGTAGATAAATACGAAAGGATAATATGAACATGATGTTACATTAGGTGATATTGGGTATTCCATCATGTGCAGTTGAATGACTGGCAAAGAGTTGCCAATACATCAGTTGGGTGTGAAAGCCTTTCCCATCCTGCACAGGGAAAATTTTCAGGAAGGCGAAACAGTGGCATCTCTTGGCTGAGGACCATGAAAAGCCCTGGCAAGAAATTATTCTTTGATAGCAGTTGCTATGCAAGTCTAATGGAATTTTATTGATGGAAATTACCAGATAAAATTGGATAAGATGACAATTCAATAAAAAAAAACACAACTATATTACACCTGAAACTTGAGCCTGATCATTTTGCACTAGAAAAAAAACAATAGCTACTAGGCTGGTAATATGATTCTTTCTGAAGTGCAGCAATCCTATCCTCTTGTTAAAATTCTCCATGAAAAGAACAGCAATAATTTCCACTGTCAGTGATGCTCTTAGAGTGCTTAATTTTTCTACACATTTCCAAATTTTGCATATAATAAACTGATTACAAATGGAAACCTATAATGATATGTTGTACATCAGACATCAACATTCATAATGAGTAAAAGTTTTTTTTTTTTGTCAATAACACACTAATATTTCAGAGGTAATTTATCTTGTTTTATCACAAATTTCCTACTGCAAAATTTTCCTTTGATAAAGGCAGGTCCATAACTTTATATTAACTTTTTGTATAAATTACTCACTAGAAATTTGTAAAAGAGGCAACAAGATATGGCTCAGAATCTATGAAAATTGAGATGACAATCTGAAGTTTACATAACCCACAATCTCATCTACTTTATATGTCTATTATTAAGAATACTTTAAGGTAGTGGGGTTCTCAACCTTTTATGCTTCACGTACCCCCTGGAAATGTGTATGTAACTGGCGTACCCCTTATATATATAGATAAAACTATATTTATAGTAAAATAATGCCAACTTAGCGACTTTGTTACTAGATCTAGCGACTTTTGAGCTCTGAAGGCATACCCCAACAAATTTTTTCGCACACCCCTCGTTGAGAACACCTGCTTTAAAGTAATAACGATGTTACAAAATACATGTTTAGAAACATGTGACTCAACCTATACAATATTCGTTTCTAAGTGTTTTCGACATTAACTTATATTCATACTTACTTTTAAAACAATAAAAGTAACGTTGTCTTAGTTACACCAAAAACTTTAAACTCACAGGAATTAATAATTAACATAAAGATTAAAAGAATTTTCTTTGCCACACAAAAACATTTCATCATAATCACATCCCACATATTACGTAATATAGGCTTGTAAACAAAACGATGTTGCCAGACTAAAAATGTGTAGTTTTAGAGTAAAAATATGTCGAACCTACGTTCACTGCTAGAGTAGAGTGCTTATAAGGGTTCATATCAATATCAGCAGATAACCTATAAAACAAAAATGTTAAACTCAACGAATAACTGTATATTGATTTGTTTTGAATGCATATATATTCATACAGAATTTTTCTAACTGTATATATAAAACAACCTAAAGAGCAACTTCATAAAATTTTAGAGTTGCAACAAGGGGGAACCTAGATTGGAAACAACAGCAACATTCAACAGATTTATATGGAAAAAAATCAGATTTATGAATTTTAACTATCTATCTGATTCTTGTTTCGCAATTAAATGAAGCAGCTATATTCCTTTCAACTGAATTTCAAAGCTATGAATAAAAAGGCATTAAAAAAGACAAAAGCAACACATCTAATGAATGTTTTGATATCAATCGAATATTGCAACAAAAAAGAATATCTTCAAAATATTTTTATTCATATCTTCCTATTGCACCCTAAAAAGGGGAAAAATAAAGCTGAAGCATACCGATGGTGCAATCAGCCACTGATTTCGTAGTTAATTCAAAATATGATAGGATGCCGATTTACCTACTCATTGAGAATTCCAGGTCCCTATTTTTCCTTTGAACTACATACGAAGTTAGTGATTGCATCATCTATATGCTTTAGTTTTATTTCGATTCTTTAAGGCACATATAGGAAGATACTCATTTTGAAAATAGATGCGCTACATTTCGACGAGATGTCCTTGTATTCGTCATTCTCGGGCGCAGATGCATTATGTGCATCATTAGTTATGATGGATGAGTACGTTAGGATGACGATTACAAGGACACCTCGTCGCGCATCTATTTTGACCTATTTTACCTTTTACAAGTTTTAATTAGAGGATTTCATTTTTGTGCGTGTATCAAATCTACTGTGTAAGTGGCTCTTCCCTTTTTTGACGTGCATTAAAGTTCAACATACGGACCTGTGCACAATACCGGTGCCTACGGAATGGAAATGCCTGCCGATTTCCAGACGTTTAGCGACCGCAGCGCTAGTTGCATTTTCGTCCGCTTCGCGCTGGCGATCCGCTGTTTTTTAACGCTAGTTTCAAAATTGGATTCTGATACGGATTTGTTCATAATGTGATTATTTATTTTCTGTCTACTTTCTGCTGTCTTTAACTAGAAGTCTGAACGATGATGCAGTATTGTGTAATGTTTTGCACAAGCGAAACTCAGTTTCTATCGATCTCTTCCAAACTGGATCTGCAAGACAGCTGACTGCATCAATATGTCGGCAACGTAACGATGACATGAGTAATTAGAAAAAAAAAATTCTGATATCATTCTAAAATAAATAATATTTTGGAATCGCAGAAACATTCACAATATACGTAATTGAGTTACACTGCCCTAACAAAATATTAGAGAATTTCTGTGTTATGTGAATGGGAATCTTACTTTAAAGCTCTATAACTTCTAACATATTCATTTAATGAAAAAAAGGTTACTGTAAATAAATTCAAGATCATAATTTTATCTTTTTATATCTCGATTTTCAACAGAATTCGTCTAGTATTTAAGGAGTTATGGAAGCTAAAATATTTCACAACAGTAATGGGTTATAAGAATTTATTTCAGATATATTAAACTTAAATAATAAGTTTTTTTCTATCATTTCATGAAATATAAATTTTAAAGTTGCATAATGATTATTTCGATGTTAGATAATTATGAATGTTTTTATAAAACAAGTTAAATTTATTATTAAATTTTCTAGCTGCCATCTCTTTAATCGTTATTGACATGATGAAAAATAACATTATTTTAAAACAAGCAAAAAAACAGGAGGGGCCCTGCAAGTCGGGAGAAATAATTAAAATAAAAAGACTAACATATAAAGAGTTATTTCTGTACAATAAGTACAAATTTTGTGCTTATTGCATTTAAAAAAATATTACTGTTAATCTTTAATTTTTGGCAAATTTTCCATTTCATGCTTACTTAAAAAAATCCAGTATTAAAATCAAAATAATCTTGCCTAAATTTATTGCTTATGAATTTCCCTCAACAATAAGTTTTATTGCAATAGTAATTAAAATTATTAAATTAGATAAAGAATTGCTTTGGAAAAAATATAAATTTTGTTCTTTAAAGAATTACCGTTAAACATTATTATTGGGTAAACACTTGAAAATTTCGGATTTTAATGGATAATAATCTCAATTTTAACACGATTATTTTTAAACATAATTTTCGTTATGGAGTTTAAATCATTATTCCTGTTGTATCTCTGAGAAAGGTTCTAGTTTATTGTATTTGATTAACTACCTATCTGATTCTTTACCATATGACTTCGGCCAGATCGCTATGTGATGGCTATATACTTACCGTTAGCGTAAGTTAGCTTACCGCGGAACGGTGCTGCCCTCATGTGGCATGTTCTGAAGTTTCCTATGCGCGCTTGATAAAACGGAGATTCGCAGAAATTGGCAGGCATTCCCCTTACGTAGACATCGACAATACTCACCCGACTGGACGGCAAGATATAGTACGTACAACAAGAAGAGAAGAAGCAACGACATCCAACATAGAGATAAGTACACGGACCACTTATGATCCCTTTCACGAAACACAGGAAAAATAACAGTGTTAATGGTGATTTAATTGTATGTTTAAAGCAGAACAGTACTGTGAAACTTTTATATTTTATATGAGCTTTCAATTGACATCTAACTCCTAACCGTAGGCCTTCATTTTCTGAAGGTATAGAAGAATGACTTAAATATTTCACGTTTTTTAGCGGGGAAGCAATAGAGGTCAATTTTTTATAGCCTATGATACTCTTCACGTCAGAAGCTGTCATTTGACATATAACTTGCTACTTTCAGCACTCGCACTCTAGAGATATAGCAGAACAATAGTTTTCATATTTCCTGTTTCTTAGGGTGGGAGAAGAAACAATGGGAAATCATATTTTTATAGCCTATGACACTCCCCGTATTACAAGCTTTCGTTTGACATATAAATCATTGTTTCTCCATCGCGCTCGAAAGTTTTGGCGGAACAACTTGTTGGGAACAATTTGTTGGTTGGTTTGACAAATACACCAACCAACAAATGTCAAGCGAAAAGCAATAGAAAGATAGATAAAATGGGAGCTGACATGCTCCCCATTTAATATCGGCCATATATCCCACGAATATCGGCCATATTTCTTTTCATTGCTCATGTGACTTTGTCTTATAGTCAATGCAGCGAAAGAAATGAAGCCACGTGTGTACCATAATTTTTTGAATCATTAGTAGATAAAAAAATTATTGGAGAATATTCAGCTGCCAATTGTTTTATATATAGGAACACTCACGCAACGTTTAAATTCTAGACTAATCCAATTATATGGGGGGGAAATAGTTGAAATATTCGACCCAAAACTTTCACGCTTTCTGTGATGCATAACTTCTGACTGTATCTTTGACATTTTAATGTTAATTTATGAGATAATCGATGGTAATCAACGAATGTTGCCTACATGTAGGTTGTTAGTCATGCATCATTTGCAATGAAGTTTACTTTGTTAATATCATAAAATACGCATGCGGCTAACTTCGATCATGACTAATGCATCCCACTGGTTCTTTGTAAGATAGCTGCCATTACATGGTGAAGCAGCAACTTGTGGACACACGGGATTTCTGCATATGCTGTAAGCGAAGATTGTCTCAGAATAAATTGTGAACAGTCAACTGGGACACTTTTGTGGTTTTGGCGACTGTTCTCTGGGTTAGAGGGTTTTGTCCACTGACCATTGTGTGAAGCTTCTTGATAACATCTGGTGTACAGTTGGGTCTCTAATCATTTTTGAGATCCATGGAATCGCTTCCAAGGGTCTGCCTCCTATGCACTGCTCCACCATAAAAATGTCCTTTCAAGAAAAAGTATCTTTCAAATGATCAAAAGTATCTTTCCGAGAAACTCTTGAGCTTTGCACATCTTTAAAAAATTTTGTAATTCGGATTACTGGACATCGGAAATGGCAATGATGCATCTTCCAAAATCTATCGATACTCGGTGCCACAATAGGGTTGAAAAATTGTGAACAGTCAACTGGGACACTTTTGTGGTTTTGGCGACTGTTCTCTGGGTTAGAGGGTTTTGTCCACTGACCATTGTGTGAAGCTTCTTGATAACATCTGGTGTACAGTTGGGTCTCTAATCATTTTTGAGATCCATGGAATCGCTTCCAAGGGTCTGCCTCCTATGCACTGCTCCACCATAAAAATGTTCCTTTCAAGAAAAGACAAAAGTATCTTTTCGAGAAACTCTTGAGCTTTGCACATCTTTAAAAAATTTTGTAATTCAGATTACTGGACATCGGAAATGGCAATGATGCATCTTCCAAAATCTATCGATACTCGGTGACACAATAGGGTTGAGAAAATGTAAAAGGGGGGCCGACTGAATTTCTAAATGCAGTATAAAATTTACTCCTCTATTTTACAGTTCTTTATAAAATATTCTTGAAAAATACATGAAATACAAATAAGTTCAATAACTTTCTTCTTCTATTATTATTATTGGTGATCTCAGTAAGATACTTGCACATTTGTTTCCGTGAGAACTTTCAGATTTTTAGTGTCCTAATGTGAATGCTCTCCCCCCCCCCAACATTTTTTAAAGCTTTTTTAAAGTTTTTTCAAAAAAATTTTAAGTTTTCTTTAAAATGCATTATAAGCATTTCGGAATGTTTTCGCATCACATTAATTTTTTTTTTGTTTCCTTTCGTTTTCTTTTTCCCCTTCAGCACTTTTAGTATGGGTTGTTCCTGAAAGGAAACGTTAGTAAAATCTTGACTGATACAAATTTTAATAATATTGTTACGACAGAAGGAATCTGGCATCCGAAAGCAAAAAGTATCAGCCAACGAATAAGAACTTTGGGAGAATTTGAAGAAGAACAGTGGAGTGTGTAACGGTCGTGTGTGTAACGGTCGAGAGTTCGAAAATGGACGGTTAGCTGTTCTGAGACAGTGCGCATTAAGTATAAAGAATTATCTTTATGTGATGTGTACGCGGGAAGTATAAAAGTGGTATCTTTTATGTGAGGTGTACGCGGACGGTCGTATGGTTCTGCTAGTGTGAGTTAGCGAACTAACACAGGACGATTTTGTTTGTGTATGAAGATCTTCAAGTGACATGGTATATCAAGTAACAGGTAGTATTTAGTAGAATAGACTGAGCTGATGTTGTGTACTCTGTGCAGGAAGGTTGATGACTTGTGCATGTTAGTAGTTGATTTGTGTATAAGATACTTCGTCCATATATTCTTTGTAACAATTTACCTTGTATTGAATTTGGTTTTAAAATGTAGTTTTTTAATACTCACGCTCAAGTGGCTATCCATTTTTGTAATCCGCAACATTTGGTGTCAGAAGCGGGATAATTTATTGAATGCTGTTAACTAGAAGTATGGATGAATTAGTAAAGTTGATAAATAGCTTGAAAGCCGATATGGCTACACAAATGAATGACATTAAAAGTCAAAATACTGATATTAAAGGTGATATAGCTACCCAAAGCAATAAAATAGGTGAACTTTCTAGTCAAAATAGTGACATAAACAATAAAATAGGTGACCTGGCCGCACAAAATAATGAGTTGAGAACTGAGATAGTTTCTCAAAAAGATGATTTGAAAGCCGAAATGGCCGCACAAAATAATGAGTTGAGAACTGAGATAGTTTCTCAAAAAGATGATTTGAAAGCCGAAATAGCCGCACAAAATACTGAGATGAAAGCTGAAGTGGCTTCTCAAATTGATAAGATTTCTGATAAGTGTAAGGACATTATGACCGAACTAAATAGTGTAAAAGATGATCTTGATAGTGTTAAGTTAGATTATAAACATGAAATTGTAAACACTGATTGTGAACGCCAGTTTCAGATTTTGAGAAATGAAATGTTACCTTCTGCTTGTGATAATAATAATTCTAGTGGAAATAATGTTATTACACATATCGCTAAAAATACAACTAAACCTTCTACATATGATAGTCAATCATCTTGGACAGTATTTAAAACACAATTCGAAGTTATCGCTACAGCCGATGAGTGGAATGAATTCCAAAAGGCCAGTTTTCTTGCAGCTTCCTTAAGAAATTCTGCTGCGGAAGTTTTGCAGTCTGTTCCAGAAGAAAAACGACTTGATTATCAAAGTCTAGTTTCTGCATTAGAACTAAGGTTTGGTGATAGTTATTTAAAACAATATTATGTGACTCAATTTAAACATCGCATGCAAAAAAATGGTGAAACTTTGCAAGAGCTTGCTAGTGATATTGAGCGTCTAGCTAGATTGGCTTATAGTAACTGTCCACCAGAAATTCAAGATAATTTAGCTCAATTGCAATTTATTGATGCTATTGCTGACCCTGACACTCAGCAATCTCTGAGGATGGTAGAAGGTGAATCCTTAAAGTCAGCTGTGGTAACATGCTATGAAATACGAGTGCTCTAGGCTTTCCTCCCGAGCGAACAAAGGTACAGTGAGATTTGTGAGTGCAGAAGAAACTGTAGAAAAGGATAATGAAATGAAAGAACTAACCAAAGCCATACTATCCCTTTTGAAAGATATAAAAGGTTCTTCTTCAAAAACTACAACAGACCTTCAGTGTTGGAATTGTGGCAAGTCCGGAGGACACATTCGTACCAACTGCAATAGGAAACGAATGAGGAGTCCGAGTCCATCTACCAGAGAACAGGATCAGGGAAACAGAAAATTTGTCAATCTTGCGAGGCAAAGGCTGGCTGTTGATTGGTTGGCCCCAGGGGAAGTCACCCACGTTTCAACATTACATGGTGATAATAATGGATTAGTAGCTGATGGAGCCATAAATGGAATACCTTGCCGTATGATAGTCGACACTGGTGCAAATGTAACTTTACTCAGAACGGATATAATAAAGAAAATAATACCTCACCCAAACTTGAATATTACACAGTCTAAAATAAGCCTACAAACAGCCACTGGAGATCGTGCAAAAGTCCATGGAAAAATATAACTTAATAACCGAGTTGGTAGCTGTCTGGTACACCATCCTTTTACATCGCTGACATCTACGATGAATGCATATTAGGCCTTGATTTTCTTAAGAAACATGGATTCAACATTAGACCCAGTGATAACCTACTCATCTATGAGACAGAAGAGATTCCTCTGCTTAGCCGGAAGTCTGATTCTTTATCAAGCGTAACTTCAATATTAGTGACGAAAGACACAGAGATCCCAGCACAAAGTGAAGTTATAGTCCGTGGACATCGGGCGGAGACTTCTGGGGCCTTCCGATTGGCTGATCTGGGATCTGATGCCTCTGGTAAAAGAGCTTTGGCTCATAATATCCTGGTTGCAAGGACTTTAGTCAGAATAGATAAAGAACAGATCCCTATCAGAGTGATGAACTGTAACAAATCCAATAGAATGTAAAAAAAAAGGTGAAGAATTAGCAATATGTGAAGCTGTTACCTGTGTAACAAGTATAAATAAAATAGAAGTTACTGATTCAAATCAAAATCATACAGACATCCCATCTCATCTTACTGAATTATGGAGAGAAACGAGACGAATATTAACTGAAAACCAAGCTGTCAAGGCTGAGAACCTATTAAAAGAATTTTCTGACATTTTTTCTGCCACATCAAATGATTATGGCCGTACAAACCTGACAGAACATAAAATCAACACTGGTGATTCTCCTCCAGTCCATCTGCCGGCAAGAAGGCTTCCATTGGCAAAAAGAGAGGAGACGGAACAACTCATAAAGGACATGGAAGCTCAGGGCATTATAGAACCATCACAGAGTCCTTGGACATCACCAGTAGTTCTTTTCAAGAAAAAGGATGGATCTACACGATTTTGTGTAGATTATCGCAGATTTAATGACGTAACAAAGAAAGACTCCTTTCCTTTACCCAGGATTGATGATACACTAGACACTTTATCTGGGTCAGAATGGTTCTCAACATAGAGTTAAAGAGTGGCTATTGGCAATTTGGTATATGTCCTGAAGACCGTGAAAAAACAGCTTTCACTACAGGGAATGGACTTTGGCAGTTTAAGGTGATGCCATTTGGACTTTGTAACGCACCTGCTACATTTGAACAATTAATAGAGTCGGTGCTCAAAGGTTTGTCTTTGGAGGTCTGTCTGGTTTACTTGGATGACATCATAGTTCTTGGAAGAACTTTTGAAGAACATTTGAGAAATCTTCGTCAAGTATTTGAAAAACTTAAGGCAGCCAAGTTAAAATTGGGACCGACAAAGTGTAAACTGTTCCAGCAAGAAGTTCATTACCTTGGTCATGTGATCACTACATCAGGGATTAAGACTGATCCTAGTAAGATAGAAGCTGTAAGAGACTGGCCTCCACCACAAGATGTTCATCAACTTCGTAGTTTTGTTGGACTTTGCACCTACTATAGAAGATTTGTCAAAGGTTTCTCCAACATCGCAAGGCCATTACACCGTCTGACAGAAGAGGGCCAGCGGTTTATGTGGACCACTGAATGCGATATAGCCTTTCAACAGCTAAAGAAAACTCTTTCCACAGCACCAGTGCTAGCGTACCCACAAACTGGAAAACAATTCGTAATAGATACTGACGCAAGTAACACAGGAGTAGGTGCTGTACTTTCACAAGAACAAGACGGACAAGAGAAAGTTATTGCATACTTTAGTAAAACTTTATCCAAACCAGGCGGAATTATTGTGTAACACACAAAGAACTGTTAGCAATGGTAAAAGCAATAGAACATTTTCATCATTATCTCTATGGCCAGAAATTCCTTATACGTACTGATCATGCTGCACTTAGATGGTTATTAAACTTCAAAAACCCTGAAGGACAAATCGCTAGGTGGAAACAACGGTTACAAGAATACGATTTCTCCATCGAACATCGAAGTGGTAAAATGCATAAGAATGCAGATGCTCTTTCCAGGCGCCCATGTATTGACAACTGTAAACATTGCTATAATGCAGAACTGAAATTTGGAACTAAAGAGATAATGCCCATAAGACAAATAGTAACGACACAAACAAACAATGATACCCCTAACATCTGGAATCCAATTGAAATCAGAAAGGCTCAACTAGATGATGAAGACATAAAACCAATATTAGAATTGATTGAAAAATCTGATGTAAGACCTAATTGGGAGCAAATCTCGAGGTATAGTCCAACTTACTAAAAGTTACTGGGCACAGTGGGACTCCTTAAAAATGAAAGACGGTGTATTATACAGAAGATGGGAGAATCCCACTGGATGGCTGATCCGTTGGCAGATAATCCTTCCTCGCTCCCGAGTGGAACTTGTGATGAAAGATGTATATGATAGTGCCACTGGAGGACACTTCGGTGTTAATAAGACATTAGCCAAAGCCAGGGAACGATTTCATTGGTTGAAAAGTAGGGCAGACGTTGAAAGATGGTGTAGGCAATGTGAAGCCTGTGCAGCAAAGAAAGGCCCTAAGACTAGGAGTCGGGGTAAGCTGCAGACGTATAACGTTGGTGCCCCTTTTGAAAGAATAGCCATTGATGTAATGGGTCCGTTTCCTAGAACTGATGATGGAAATCGATATTTATTAGTGGTAATGGATTATTTCACAAAGTGGCCTGGTATATCCCATCCAAGACCAGAAAGCAACAACAGTGGCGGAGATTTACAACTCCACTCTGATCAAGGACGGAATTTTGAATCCAATGTGTTCAAAGGCATCTGTCAACTATTAGGCATTCAGAAAACCAGAACAACTCCCTTACACCCTCAGTCGGATGGTATGGTTGAAAGATTCAATAGAACAATTGCTCAGCATTTAGCATTATTTGTGAACGACCACCAACGTGACTGGGATCTCCATTTACCACTCCTTTTGCTAGCATATAGGACGGCAGTGCATGAGACAACTGGACAGACACCTTCCATGATGCTTTTTGGAAGAGAGTTACGTCTTCCCTGTGATCTTTTATATGGTCGGCCCGAAGCAATGCCTGTGTCCACTCCACAATACATACAAGAATTACAACAACGACTAGAAGAAATCCATCACTCCATTAGACATAACATCGACATAGCAAGTGACAGAACCAAAACAAGATATGACAGTAAAATAAATGGAACTGTTTTCAATCAAGGAGATCTTGTCTGGCTATACAGTCGACATAGAAAGAAAGGACTATCTTCAAAACTTCAGAAACCTTGGGAAGGTCCATACACAATAGTTAACAGGATTAATGACGTGGTAAATCGCATTCGTCGACGTCCAGCTACAAAGTGCAAGGTGGTTCACGTGGATCGTTTGGCCCCGTTTCATCGAAGAACTGAAGAAGCTTTGGAATCCAGAATTGTTCGCGACGAACAAGACCTAGGAAGGGGGCAGTGTTATGACAGAAGGAATCTGGCATCCGAAAGCAAAAAGTATCAGCCAACGAATAAGAACTTTGGGAGAATTTGAAGAAGAACAGTGGAGTGTGTAACGGTCGTGTGTGTAACGGTCGAGAGTTCGAAAATGGATGGTTAGCTGTTCTGAGACAGTGCGCGTTAAGTATAAAGAATTATCTTTATGTGGTGTGTACGCAGGAAGTATAACAGTGGTATCTTTTATGTGATGTGTACGCGGACGGTCGTATGGTTCTGCTAGTGTGAGTTAGCGAACTAACACAGGACGATTTTGTTTGTGTATGAAGATCTTCAAGTGACATGGTATATCAAGTAAAAGGTAATATTTAGTAGAATAGACAGAGCTGATGTGTACTCTGTGCAGGAAGGTTGATGACTTGTGCATGTTAGTAGTTGATTTGTGTATAAGATACTTCGTCCATATATTCTTTGTAACAATTTACCTTGTATTGAATTTGGTTTTAAAATATAGTTTTTTAATACTCACGCTCAGTGGCTATCCATTTTTGTAATCCGCAACAATATATATATATATAGTTTTCAAATGCACTGCATTCCTTACTAACCCCTCCAGCTCCTTCACTCTTCTTTTTTGCTTCGTTCAACAAATTTATCTGAAAAAATTTTTTGGACTAATGATTTGATTTTTTTATTGTCTCATACAATCATTCCGGAATTTGTTTAATATTTATTTAGTAAGTCTTCATTCCATATAATAAGTTTAACACTGTAAAATGTCAACGTAAATCTTTCTCCTATTTAGAATTTTAACATCACTGAGTTTTTATAAATTGTTTACACATGCAATAAATGTAATTAAAATGGAAAACCCACAGAAAATTATAGTTATTTTATAAATTGCAAAACACAAATATTTTGCATCTTGTAAAACAAATTCCAAATCGACACACTTACATTAGTGAAATTTGAAAGACGATAATTTTTACATCAAAGTACGATTTTTGTCTTAGTTGAGTTTGGCAACGCTGAAAATGGTAGAAAGAGGTCGATCAATGCTGTGGTAGCACTAAGATACTGTCAGAGATCTGCTTGACTGGTTTGCATCTGTTCAGTAATGCAGTGCAAGCACCAGGAGCAAATGTATATCTGAAACAACTACTGACACATTCATGTTGAAAATCATAAGTAGCATTTTAAAATATTTCAAAGGGGCAAATACTACTATTCAGAGGAAATGCTATATTTCAAGACATGTATGAACATTATTAATAACTTGCGAGATACAATTTCGAACACAAGAGAAATGTTTAGTTAAATATTTTATTTCATTTTTCCTCGTCATAGCCCCCAAGCTATATAAAATATTCGGATATAACAGGTGATGCAATCATTCCGGAAAATAGGTAGGGGGGGGGGGGCAAGAATCTGGATTTCCATTCAGTATAACTTTCTTCTCTCCATTTTAAAGACGTTTTAAATTTTCTAGAGTAAGGGTTCTCAATGTGGGGTACGCAGTAAAATATTTTGGGGTATACCATGAGAGCTCAAAAGTCGCAACATCTAGTAACAAGTACATTTTACTGATTTCCCAGTAAATTGGTTATAATTTTAAAAGATTTGTTAAATTGTTTATGTTATTTTTTGTGTTTATCAATATATGTAATTTATGAATATAAAATATAATGTGTTATATATATGTTTTATTTATTTCCATTATTATACTATAACTATAGTTTTATCTATCTACACAAGGGGTACGCCAGTTACATACACATTTCCAGGGGGTATGTGAAGCATAAAAGTTTGAGAACCAGTGTTCTAGAGAAGTGCGTGAAATATGCACAAGTTTAATAATTTTTTGCCTTTATTACTCTTAAAAGCATTCTCAAGGAGGGGGCATGACCCCCTTTCTCCCTAGATCTGAGTCACCTGGGTTGAGTTGTTTTACCTCTGAGCAGCACTCTTTTGCACACAATATGCTAAATGGCTGGGTCACAAGGCCCCCGAGGGCTCAGAGAAAGTTGGGGAATGGGATGCACTGGACAGCTATTAGGAGGCAGATCGTAGCCTCCGTCAAGGCCATCCAGTGTGTTCTTTAATGTACACAGGGTATAGTTCTCCCGCACACTGGGCCATGGCTTAACGTCCCATATGATGGACGGCACCTTTCCATCAGTGTCCCCTACTCACAGTGAGCAGGGTTAGTGGAGATAAATGTCATTACTGGCCCAGCTGGGACTCGAACCTGGGAACTGCAGATTATGAGCCTGGCACACTACTGATTAAGTCACCTCCTCCCCCTAGATCCGGCCATGGATATATTACAACTCTTCTGCCACCGTAACAAAAGTTAAAAGTTGGCACCTATGATTAAGGAGTGATTTTCTTTTCTATATAAGTATTTGCTAAGAACTGTATGAATTGCAAGAAGCACTTACAGCGTCTGATCAAGTTATGTAAATCTGAAAAATCTTTAATGTGCATAGGGTATTACTCTCCCGCACATGAGGCCATGGCTTAATGTCCCATATGATGGACGGCGGGTTTCCAAGCTCATCAGTGTCCCCTACTGACCGTCGGCAGGGGTTTAGCGGATCTCCAAAGCATACAAGCCAAAGTAGTGCTCGCAAGCTTTTCTAATCAAAATTCATTAAATGCAGTAAAAATGAAATGTCAAGACCTGAAATTGAAAGCTTGATGTGAAAGATCGAAACATGCAAAAATGTAATTAACAAGGAGCGTTTATTTTGGATTCCTTGTAACATAATACATTTCACTCTTTCTGCATAAATCAGGAATAAGAAAATGTGATTCAAATGTAACGGTTTTGAGATTTAAAGAAAAAGTAACTTCTTTCATATTTCAAAATTTGAAACTTAATATTTATTTGTCGATGCATATATATGATTGGTATCAAACGGTATGAGTGGCGTCCTTGAGTCAGTTCTTTCTAACGCTTTTTTTCCATGGAACGATGTTCATAGATTTACAAACGCATTTCCTTTTCTGAGTAGACCACACAATTTATGAGTTGGTTGAAGTGTTATTTTGTTCTGTATCAATATTTACATCAATATTTATCAATAGCTCAACCAGTGAAGGAATTTGTGACATGGTATTGTCATTATTTTTAGGTCTTTTACTGAAAATTTGATTTCTCTTCACTGGAGATATTGTAAAAACCGCCAGAGCAATGAGTACAACAAACAAAACACTGTCAATCATCATTAATAAGAAAATTGGCAGAGGCACATTGCGTTTCACAATAACAGAGCCTGATAGATCTACTCGAATATTCAGACCATCCGTTAGCTGTGTGTCATGGTCTGTACATCCGTCCTCACATTCTGAAGCCATTGAAATGAGAGGTGCTCTCTGATGTCTTAATTCAGGCATTTCTCGATTTCTCACTATTACTGGGAATGATATGACAGAGTGTCTACTCGCTTTTCTAAATTTTGGGTGGCTTCTGCCCCGATGTTTATTGTTATCCTTCATATGTTGTATAATTTTAGAACTTTTCCCATTATTTCTTTTGATTTCATTCGTTCCACTGTTCAATGGCAAGCTACGTATGTCTGCAAATGCATTAGTATTATAAGCTTCGTCTTCATCTGTTTTAGCCCCTTTTTCTTGTACTTTAGCAATCGCTCTTTTAACAAATGGTTCCCTTTTGCATATGCACATTTAAATCAGGGTAATGGTTTATATTCGTATCAGATTTCATTTTGTTACTTACAGCTTTGACATTTGTATTCTGTACCTTTTGGATCTAAATTTTATAGAGCTACCAGGCAAGTAAAAAATGTCAAATTCTGAAGTTTCTTCTCGAGAAATATCCGATTTCCAAAATGCTTATTTCTCAAGAATTTTTTTTCCATGAAAATCTGCTAGTATATCATTTTACTATTATAAAAAATTATTTTAAAATGTGTGCCAACAGTTATACATGCCCTTAAAACGTGAGAGGTTCTAGACCTTTGGGTCTGAAACCTGTTTTTTAGCAATATTGTGTGCTCTGTTGTTTATAATTTCGAACGATTCCGCCTGTCCTATTTCATCATCGTGTACCTTACTGCTTTCTTCTTTTACTGGGATAAGTCCACTCTCTTTGGAATTACTACCAAACTTCAATAGTAATAGCCGATTATGTAATTCTTCAAACGGCAGTAAGATGTCACTTAGAAAAACTTGATGAATCGATTTTTGTTGGGATTTGATGCTAGAAGCTGGCAACTGCTCTGTTTCATCATTTACATGGGCTCTATCGTACGTTCTGTCATCAGTTTCCAAATCATGCAAATTATTACCTTTAGGAACCAATAAGCTGGATTTCTTCAAGTCTTTTTTCGTACTATTGCAACACATTAAATATTTCAAATTTATCATCTGTTTTTCCGTATTTTGGAATCTTGGAAAAGGACTTAAAATTATGAGGGAAAATAGGACTTTCACGCCTTGGAATTTCTGAAAACATATCTCGATTATCTGTAGATTCTGTGGGAAGAAACTGCGTATGATTTTCATGTCTTGTATCGAGACCTTGATCACTTTCCGTAATATCTGACTGGTCACTCAAGGAATCTTTCCAACTAAGAGGTTTCTGTGATTTGCCTAATCTAGAACCATTAATTCTGAAATTAAACACATATTTTGCAGTAGGAGATGCAACAAACTTGTTATTATTCGTTTGTCCTCGATCGTATGTCTGCATATCGTCATGAGCTTTATAAAGATCTCCAATTACTCTTTGAAGCACATGCAAACACGGAAATAAAATTAAACTTTAATTTCCAATTCCATTCCAAATAAATTGGCTCCTACTTACAATTCTGGAAAAAAAAATTTTTTTTCCAAATTTTGAGACATGAAAATTTAAACAGAAACTTGACAATCAAGATTATAAGAAACAGTCATAGATCTATATTTTAGCAGCCTATCAGCTAAAGGAAATACGTTATTTGCTGTAATAATGGAACTGTAATATTGAAATAACATTGTAGTTATAAAATTGTGGAAATTTTACATTAACAAAGGAAATAATTCAGTTGAGGCAACACTGTAAACACAACAACCAATTTCTGTAACTCCAATTTTTGTACGCTGTCATTTTACTATGTCGTCTTACTGTAAAAGGCAAAGTTTTGAGGTTCCCTGAGCAGTTGAATTCACCTTGTCCTGGATTACAACTAACCTCTACTGTTTATTGAAATTTTTTTCCAGATTGTGCTGAGGGCATCTTTTGGTACATTTAAGGCTTTGGATACCTGACTGTTTTAATCCTACATATCACTCACCACCAGGTGACCACCCCATTTTTCACAACTTGCCTGTATTTTACCAAGTGGTTTCGAATTTTGCAACTCCCTTAGATTTTGCCAACTTGTAATAATTTCACAGAAAAAATCCCAATTTTTTACATATCACCTCAATTTTGCCAAGTCACTTCGAATTTTGCCAACTCTCCTTAATTTCAGAACACTAATACCAATTTTCACAACTCGTCTCTATCTTATCAAGTGACTTTGAATTTTGCCAAGTCACTTCGAATTTTGCCAAGTCACTTCGAATTTTGCCAACTCTCCTTAATTTCAGAACACTAATACCAATTTTCACAACTCGTCTCTATCTTATCAAGTGACTTTGAATTTTGCCAAGTTGTCCTGATTTGCCAACTCGCCATAATTTTAGAGAAAAAATCCTAATTTTTACATCTCACCTGAATTTTGCCAAGTCACTTCGAATTCTGCAAACTTCCCAAGATTTCCCCATGTTGTCCCAATTTTGCCAACTCCTTAATTTCACAAAACCAATCCCAATTTTCACAACTCCCCTGTATTTTACCACGTAGATTCGAATCTTGCCAACTACCCTAGATTTTGCCAAGTTACCTTGATTTGGCCAACTCCCATAGATTTTTGCCAAGTTGCCTTGATTTTGCCAACTCTCTATAATTTTACAGAAAAAATCCCAATTTTTACATCTCCCTTGAATTTGCCAAGTCACTTTGAAATTTGCCACCTGATCTTAATTTCGCAAAATCAATCCCAATTTTCACAACTCACTTGTATTTTACCCAAGTGGCTTCAAATTTTACCAACTGCTCCAGATTTTGCCATGTTGCCTCGATTTGGCAACTGCCATAGATTTTGCCAAGTTGTTTAGATTTTGCTAACTCCTCTTATTTTACAAAAAATTCCCAATATCAAAATTCACCTGGATTTTACAAACTCGCTTCGAATTTTGCCAACTCCAATTAACTTTGGGGAGCCTACCTCCATCCATAGCTATGCCCCTGCTCACCACCGTTAAAAAAATCAAGCATATGTCACAGCAAGCTACTGATCAGAACTTTTGTGATATTATGACAGACATTTTCACACTCTGAAATTATGTTCTCAACAATTTCTTTAAAAAACACACACAAATGGAGAATGTTAATGCACTACTTGGGAAAAAACAGAGTGGAAGTCAGAAAAGGATGTTCGAAATATTAAATTACCTATTACTGCTGAAATATTTCAGCGCAAATTATTGATAAACTAAAAGAATATATATTGCCTGGCCAAATGACTACGGCGGATTAAAGAATCTGAAGGGTCCAGGCACAAAAGATTCGAGAGACCCCCAACTGTCCGGGAGTGTGTGTGTATGTGTATGTATTTTACAACTAACGAATTGAAATAAATGCATGTAGCCGGTAAAAAACTGGATTACAGAAATGCATAAATAGAAAATTTGACATGTATCAGATAAACTTACAAATAATGAAAAATATGTAAACTTAATTTTAAACGAAAATAAATATATGTTCATTTTAATGCACTTAACAAAAATCATATCATATTTCGTATTAACCTAAATAAAAACGCGATATAATAATGCATTATGTTGATTGTGAAATATTTTCCTCAATAAATGTTCAAAAAAAGCAGTTTTGAGGGATTCCCATATATCTCAGGCTCCTATGCGGTAATCCGCCACTGTAAACATCTATCTAATATTTCGTTGTATGTATTACAGTCACATCTCTCAGATGAAGAACTGTAGCAGCTCCATTTTGGCGTACAGTTTGTGCCAAAAGATGCCTGTTCCTATCTGTCAGAATTTTATTTTCTCCCGCTTTGCCATGATTGAGGACGTTTTAAGAAAAGTTGCCATTCTCCCTACACTTAGAATATTGGGTTCCGTAATTTTTTGTTGAGTTCCATCACCGCTGTTAAGGATATTCTTGCCGATCATGCTCCAATGATGAGACCCCCTTACCAAATCATCCAGATCAGCTTTTTTACCCATTTGCACTTGACTTTGCTTTCCCCTATTCCTTTATGGCTCTTAAACGACTTCGTAGTCGTGAAAGTAGGGGGAAAATCAGAGTTCTAACTCAGTGGCGGATCAATGTTAATCCTATGGGATCCGCCACCCATGTGTTTCAAGGCGGTGGCGGATGATTATCAATCACATTAGTCATGCAATGTCAAAAAGAATACATCCCTCCAGTAATCTATTAATCTGAAATTATATTATTCAGTTAAATTTCAGATAATAATGGACATAAAACAGATGGTATTGGATAGCAACTCAAATATAATTTCCTCCAACACCCATAGCAGTTTTCTGACGTCATCGACCACGCCCAGACAATCTTTAATTAATATTTCATAACTCATATTTAATTAATTAGTGCCGTCCCCCTTTACTAAAAAAACCGCCATTTTGACTGCAAACTCCCGAATAAATCCTCCCATTTTGGTTTATATCCTCAACCGAAATTTCTTAGTCGAGACTCCACCATTTTGAAACCTGACTCACCTATTAGAAGCTCTACCTTTTAAAATATTTTTTACCCAATAGCATTTTTTCTTTTCATTTACTACGGGACAGTTTTATTTCAGTTTCTGCGGGATAGTCCTTCCTCTAGTATAAATACGACATCCATCAGTCAGATTCTTCATTCTGTTGTCAGACGTTGACAGTGATGGTTCTCTGCTGCTGCTGCGTCTCCGTGATTTTTCCAACTGTTAGAAGCCAATAGCGATAGTTCTCGACGTCCTTGTATAGTATAAATCAGCTATTTTACAACTCACTGCTACATAATGTATCAATGTGATATATGTGAGAAGGCTTTCACACTCAAGACAAATCTCATTCGTCATATGAGAAATCACAATTGAAATAGTATAAGTGCTCTGAATGCGAATCGACATTCTCAAGGAGAGATGATGTACGACGTCACGAGTTATCCCACAGCTCCAGGAAAACCTACAAATGTGAAGAATGTGCAATGGAGTTTGGGAGAAAAGACAGTCCTTTGCGCCATCAAAGAAAGCCCCACAATAATAAGCGAAAACGTTCTGAAGATGAAAGGATTCCCCAGAAGAAACAAAAACCAGACCCTGAAGACCCCTGTCAGTTTACAAAAGAAATGAAAAGGACCCTGTCAACACATAAGCTGATGGCAACGGATGAAACATCTGTTGACCTCACTTTTTTCCTTGAATCCTCGCTGGAGTCACTCATAACTCATCTGAAAGAAGAATTGATTTCGAAAGGTAGCATTAAATGGTATCTTACCGTGCGTGTGCTTCAGGCGAAAAGTTTTCCCTGTTAACTGTGTCACAAGTTAACTG
Organism: Ryuthela nishihirai; assembly: GCA_038380435.1. Classification (NCBI taxonomy): domain Eukaryota; kingdom Metazoa; phylum Arthropoda; class Arachnida; order Araneae; family Heptathelidae; genus Ryuthela; species Ryuthela nishihirai. The sequence goes on from JAWZYU010000001.1 coordinate 66,418,989, forward strand.
TGTCACAAGTCTTCCTACATCATCCCTAAACAGAAAACTGGATACAGTGTGCAAGAAGATCAAGACCTCATTCGAAAGATTTGAAGGAGCAGATAGTGGATGGATACTAGATGCCGTACTCCACGCTGAAATGAACATTGGAAAATATATACCTCTTGCAGGGTCTAGTTATATCCCTACCCAAAGAGAATTACTATTAAAACGTGCTATTGTTAATGTATGTAATTCCGACAAAAAATGTTTTGTCTGGTCTGTTTTAGCTTCATTGTATCCTGCGATAGGTAACACTGGACGCCTTAACAACTAGATACATTTAGAAGAAAAATTAAACACATCTGGCCTAATTTTCCCTGTAACAATAAATCAAATATCTAAATTCGAAAAAATGAAAAACATTTCTGTCAATGTTTTTGGATATGAGAAATAGGACTTCCCACCCTACATCACACCATTCATATTTAAAGCGCATACAAATCTCCTTCTGTTATCAGATGGCGAAAAGCAACATTATTGCTCCATTAAGAATATCAGTAGACTTCTCAGTCCTCTCACCAAACATAATGGTGTAAGTTTCTACTGTGATTACTGCCTTCACCGTTTCGCAAATGAATCACTCCTGAAGGATCATGTTCCCTGTTGTCAAGAACATGGACCCCAAAAAATAGAATTTCCAACTGAAGTAGAGAAATGGCTGAAATTCACAAATTTCAAGTTTCACTAGCCCGTTCCATACGTGATTTATGCCGACTTCGAATCATTCCTAGTGAAAGTGGACACTTGTATGCCCAACCCTGCAAAATCTCACACCACTATCACGGCAAATCATGAACCCTGTGAATTTTCATATCTTGTTGTCAGGTCCATGACGGTGGCAGCTATACACCTCCAGTGATTTATAGAGGTCCAAATGTAGTAGAAGAATTTTTAGAACGTTTGCTTAAAGAAGAAGAAAGCATCAAAAATTTACTGTCGATGATATAGCCAATGCAACTCTCGAATCATGAAGAGAAACTGTTTCACAACGCTATTACTGTCATATTTGTAAGCATTTGCTAGGAGCAGATCGTGTGAGAGATCAGGATCATATAACAGGTAAATTCCGAGGAGCTGCTCATAATTCCTGTAATCTGAACTTTAAGTTAACCGATAGGATTCCAGTTATCTTTCACAACCTCAGAGGATATGATAGCCATCTTATTATGCAAGGAACCGGCAGAATCAAAAATAAGAAGGTTAGCTGCATTCCCAATAACATGGAAAAATATATAGCCTTCTCCCTGGGGGACATTACATTTTATAGACTCCTATCAGTTTTTAAGCACAACTCTTGAGAGGCTAGTAAATAATTTATCACCAGGTGAGTTCCATATTTTAAAGGACCACGTTGAACCCGAAAGGTTACATCTGGCTCTGAGAAAAGGGGTTTACCCATATGATTATATCGAAAACAGTGAAAAGTTTGAAGAAACAGTATTACCTCCACGTGAAGTATTTTGCAACCAACTCACAGAAGAAGCGCTAGGGGAAGAAGACTACATCCATGCAATAAGAGTATGGAATGCATTCAACATAAAAAATCTAGGCCAGTATCATGACTTGTACCTGAAGACCGACGTGCTCCTCTTAGCTGATGTTTTCGAAAGTTTCAGAAAACAATGCATCAAACACTATGAAATCGATCCCTGTCATGTTTACACGGCTCTTGGATTAGCCTGGCAAGAATGCTTATAATGACAAATGTAATTCTTGAGTTGATAACTGACCCTAGAATGTACCTTTTCCTGGAAAAAAAGGCAAACGAGGGGGAATTTTTGTGATATGCAATAGTTTTAGTACGGAAAACAAGAAGTATTTGGACACCTATAATACTTAACTATCATATAAGTATATTATGTATTTTGATGCTAATGAACTATATGGATGGGCAATGTCACAGTGTCTCCCCCAGAGCGAGTTTCGTTGGCTTAATACAGAAGAAATTGATCACCATAATATTATGTCAATTGATGATGACTCTAATAAAGAGTATATACTAGAGGTGGATCTCGACTATCCAGTTTCTCTTCACGACAAGCATAATGATTACCCCCTTGCTCCAGAGAAACTTCATATTACGAACACAATACTATCACCATATTGTCAAAGCCTTGCTGAAGACCTCGGAATAAATACGACCCATTCAGCTGTGAAACTAGTCCCTAATCTGTATTCAAAGGAAAAATATGTTGTACATTATCGAAATCTCAAACAATATTTGGCCCTAGGTTTGCAACTGAAACAAATCCATGGCATTTTGGAATTTAGACAATCTTGTTGGTTGAAACCATATATTGAATTCAATACAAGTCAACGCAAAGAAGCTAGAAATGACTTCGAGAAGGATTTCTCCAAATTGATGAATAATGCTGTGTTTGGAAAAACGATGGAAAATTTGAGAAATCGAATGAAAATTGAATTGGCTCAGAACCCAAAGAGAGTATGTAAACTCGTAGTATTACCTGCTTTTCACGCTTTTCGCGTTTTTGACAACGACTTCTCATGTGTACAATCAAAGCAAACTAAATTGAAACTCAACAGGACTATTTTTGCTGGTTTCAGTATTCTAGATATTAGTTAAATATTGATGTATAGCTTTCTTTATGACTATATTAGTCCAAAATATGGAGAAAAAGCTAAATTATTCTTCACTGATACAGATTCACTGTGCTACGAGCTTCAAACCGAGGACATGTATGCTGATATGAAAGTTAATATAGATCATTTCGATACGTCCGACTATCACATAGATCATGTTTTGCATAGTATACATAATATAAAGTTACTAGGTAAAATGAAAGATGAACTTTCAGGAGTTCCTATCAAACAATTTGCAGGTTCTCGTTCTAAAATATATTGTCTTCTGAGTTTACATGAGGAGAAGAAGACGGGGAAAGGAGTCCCCAAATACATCGTAAAGAGAACCCTTCATCACAAGGATTACAAAGACTGCTTGATTAACAAATCACCATGTCGAGTAGATTTGACAAGGATTCAAAGTAGCAACCATCATCTTCATACAGTGAAAGGTGTAAAACTTGGTCTGTCACCATTTGATGATAAAAGATACATTTTAGAAAATGGTTATGACACCCTTTCGTATGGTCACTACAAAACGATGAAAATATAATATAACAGAAAAAACGAATATTTTGTTCATTGTGATTTTTAATACCTTTAAGCTATAAGTTAATATGTATAAAAATATGATAATTTTATCCGAATGTATGCATAATTTTTTTGTATAACCCCTATATGTAAAAATATTGCATGTCATTATTATATGTAGACAGCTGTATGTAAAACCATTTCCTCTGTTAACCTGCATTTTTTTTGTAAGCAGGCTGTAAAGTATATCTATAATCAATGTTAAAAAAAAAGCATCATTGTGAAATGTATAAAATTGTAAAGAAATGGAAATCATTACATGTGTAAAGTATTATGTGAAACCTACGCATTGTAACTATATCTCCCAATACTTTGATATCAATAAAATATTTTAATATGAAATATATGTATTGTCTGAATTACTGAGTCTTATCTTTAGCAAGTGGGGAGGTAAACAAACTTTATCGCAACTTCTCACGTGACTCTCCCATGACGCTCCCGGAAATCTCATGCTCCTGAGTCACTTTTCACACGTGCTTGCGGAATCACCTCGCTCACTGCAAGAAAAGCCTTAACTTTATACATTTCTGGGATTACACTTGTAATAAAAGGTTGGTAATTCTCTAAATTTTCATGGTTTATCAAACATTACTTATAATTTCATGATGTAGTGACGTTCTCAAGTATTAAGAAGTGATGAAAACATAAGATTTCCTTTCAAAGTTATTGTAAGTCGCCTGGATGCTTAGCTCATTACGTTACCCAGACTGAGCCACCTCGAAATCAACGCTTTTTTTTTAAAAGTAATCGCCTCTCAAAAGTGCCAGGACTTCAATAAATACACCGAGTGCTGTGTTTATGAGAAATTATCAACACAGAATGAAATTCTACTTTTTACTTTGCAGAGACGGAAACTTCCATTACGTAGATTTTACAGAGAAATAATCGAAATTATTACATCAACCATTTGGCGATAAAGGAATTTATCAGGTGTTTTAGAGCAGATTTTACTGAATATTAATTACTTTACAATAATGACCTACAAGGAAAAGGATAATTTCCTGTATATTAAATAATACAGAGGTGTATAGACGAATTTTATATACTTTTCCTATGACTAAGTAAAAAAATTGAATTTTCATACTGTTATTCGAATTACTCAGTTAATAATTGTTTACTTTGGAATGTTTCCGTGACAAAAAGAATGATGATTTAATTAAAAACAACGCTTTTTTTCCCTAATTTTTTTGAAAATTAAGGGATTTCATCATAAAATTTAGGTGATTTAAAAAAAAGGGAAAATTCCCTCAAAATGAGATTTTTTCAATTACAGAGGTGAAAATATCGTTTTTTCTCAAGTGCATTGAAATTTAAGCGATTTCACCACTTGTTTCAACTGTTTAGTAAAAATAGTCATTAGTCATAGGGGAGTGTACTGTGCATGGGGATACCGTTGAGTGTCTTGAAACTACTAAAACTCCCGCTAGGTGGCGCTCTGAGAAAAAATGTGTTTTCCGTCTATACAAGGCCTCATAGTAACTGTGGCGCCATCTAGTAGTTAAAAATGTAATTAAAATTAAAGAATTCGTTTTTTTATTTGATTCTTTAGGTAGAAAATACTTCAATATTATGTTTATTTCCAGTAACTAGGCTATATTAATTCGTTTTGTATATAGAATGCGTTGATGACAATATATTAAGTATGTAGTGTTAAAAGAAATCCAATTAAAATTCTTTATTTTCCCCTTAAATTGTAAGAAAATAATGTTTTAAAGCGGATTTGTGTAGATACATTTAAACAGGAAATATTGCTCACATTACTTCCAATTGGGTACTTAACTGTTGAATGAAAAAAATTATATTAATTAGCAATTGATGTGTAAAAATACTAAAAAATGCGTAATGTTGAAACACAGAACATGCGATATTTAAGTCTCAGAGGTAAATATATGCTGATGCGTTCACTAGTTCTTTTTTCTTATATGCATGTTAGAAAAAAACAGGAATTTATCTATATTTCTTGATATTAAGCAGCTGAAATTAGTGGTCAATTTCGTTATTTTCATTGCATTTAATATAGGAAAGCATATTATTTTTATCTCAGTCATTAAAAATCAAATTTTTAGGAAATTAAATGTATTTTTGCTAAACAGTTGAAATAAGTGTGAAATCGCTTAATTTTCAATGCACTTGAAAAAAAACAATATTTTCACCTCTGTAATTGAAAAAATCTCATTTTGAAGGAATTTTCTTTTTTTTTAAATCACTTAAATTTTATGATGAAATCCCCTAATTTTCAACAAAATTAGGGGGGGGGGGAACGTTATTTTTAATTAAATCATCATGCTTTCTGTCACAGAAACATTCCAAAGTAAAACAATTATTATCTGAGCAATTCGAATATAAATAAATAATAAATACCCCTCAAGCAGCTGCTTGCCACAGAGGTCTGACAGGAGCTTGTCAGTTTATATGCCGGAGTAGAAGGTCTGAGAGGATGGCAGGACCTCAGCAGAAAAACGACACATACATCCATGCCTTACCCGGGGCTCGAACCCAGGTCCCTTAAATCAGTAACCAAGCATGCTAACCACTCACAGTATAAAAATTCATTTTTTTTACTTATTCATAGGAAAAGTATATAAAATTCGTCTATACACCTCTGTATTATTTAGTATACAGGAAATTATCCTTTTCCTTGTAGATCGTTATTGTAAAGTATTAATATTCAGTAAAATCTGCTCTAAAACACTTGATAAATTCCTTTATCGCCAAATGGCTGATGTAATAATTTCGATTATTTCTCAGTAAAATCTACATAATGGAAGTTTCCATCTCTACAAAGTAAAAAGTAGAAATTCATTGCGTGCTGATAATTTTCTCATAAACACAACACTCGGTGCATTTATTGAAGTCCTGGCACTTTTGAGAGCCGATTACTTTAAAAAAGACGTTGATTTCGAGGTGGCTCAGTCCAGGTAGCGTAATGAGCTTAGCATCCAGGCGACTTACAATAACGTTGAAAGGAAATCTTATGTTTTCTTCACTTCTTAATACGTGAGAACGTCACTACATCGTGAAATTATAAGAAATGTTTGATAAACCATGAAAATTTAGAGAATTACCAACCTTTTATTATAAGTGTAATTTCAGAAATATATATAGTTAAGGCTTTTCTCCCAATGAGTGAGGTGATTCTTCAAGCACGTTACAACCTGTGAAAAATGACTCAGGAGCATGAGATTTCCGGGAGCGTCACGGAAGAGTCGTGTGAGAAGTTGCGATAAAGTCTGTTCACCTCCCCACTTGCTAAAGATAAGACTCAGAAATTCAGATAACACATATATTTCATTTTAAAATTTTTTATTGATATCAAAGTATTGGGAGATACAGTGACAATGCATAGGTTTCACATAATACTTTATACATGTAATGATTTCCATTGCTTTACAATTTTATACATTTCACAATGATGCTTTTTTTTCACATTGATTATAGATATACTTTACAGCCTGCTTACAAAAATGCAGGTTAAGAGAGGAAATGGTTTTACATACAGCTACCTACATATAATAATGACATGCAATATTTTTACATATGCAGGTGTTATACAAAAGAATTATGCATGCATTCGGATAAAATTATCATATTACAGTGAACAAAATATTCGTTTTTTCTGTTATATTATATTTTCATCGTTTTGTAGTGACCATACGAAAGGGTGTCATAACCATTTTGTAAAATATATCTTTATCATGAAATGGTGACAGACCAAGTTTTACACCTTTCACTGTATGAAGATGATGGTTGCTACTTTGAATCCTTGTCAAATCTACTCGACATGATTTGTTTATCAAGCAGTCTCTGTAATCCTTGTGATGATGGGTTCTCTTTACGATGTATTTTGGGACTCCTTTCCCCGTCTCCTTCTTCTCATGTAAACTCAGAGAAGAGAATACATTTTAGAACGAAGGCCCGCAAATTGTTTGATAGGAACTCCTGAAAGTTCATCTTTCATTTTACCTAGTACCTTTATATTATGTGTACTATGCAAAACATGATCTATGTGATAGTCGGACGTATCGAAATGATCTGTATTAACTTTCATATCAGCATACATGTCCTTGGTTTGAAGCTCGTAGCACAGTGAATCTGTATCAGTGAAGAATAATTTAGCTTTTTCTCCATATTTTGGACTAATATAGTCATAAAGAAAGCTATACATCAATATTTTACTAATATCTAGAATACTGAAACCAGCAAAAATGTCATGTTGAGTTTCAATTTAGTTTGCTTTGATTGTACACATGAGAAGTCGTTGTCAAAAACGCGAAAAGCGTGAAAAGCAGGTAATACTACGAGTTTACATACTCTCTTTGGGTTCTGAGCCAATTCAATTTTCATTCGATTTCTCAAATTTTCCATCGTTTTTCCAAACACAGCATTATTCATCGATTTGGAGAAATCCTTCTCGAAATCATTTCTAGCTTCTTTGCGTTGACTTGTATTGAATTCAATATATGGTTTCAACCAACAAGATTGTCTAAATTCCAAAATGCCATGGATTTGTTTCAGTTGCAAACCTAGGGCCAAATATTGTTTGAGATTTCGATAATGTACAACATATTTTTCCTTTGAATACATATTAGGGACTAGTTTCACAGCTGAATGGGTCGTATTTTTTCCGAGACTCAGAAATTATAACGGGAATTAATAATAACGGAAATTATATATATTATATATAACGGAAATTATATTATTTTATAACGGAAATTACAAAGGACTGTCTTTTCTCCCAAACTCCATTGCACATTCTTCACATTTGTAGGTTTTCCTGGAGCTGTGGGATAACTTGTGACGTCGTACATCATCTCTCCTTGAGAATGTCGATTCGCATTCAGAGCACTTATACTATTTCAATTGTGATTCAGCAAGGCTTTGACAATATGGTGATAGCATTGTGTTCGTAATATGAAGTTTCTCTGGAGCAAGGGGGTAATCATTATGCGTGTCGTGAAGAGAAACTGGATAGTCGAAATCCACATCTAGTATATACCCTTTATCAGAGTCATCATCAATTGACATAATATTATGGTGATCAATTTCTTCTGTATTAAGCCAACGAAACTCGCTCTGGGGGAGACACTGTGACATTGCCCATCCATATAGTTTATTAGCATCAAAATACATAATATATTTGTATGATAGTTAAGTATTATAGGTGTCCAAATACTTCTTGTTTTCCGTACTAAAACTATTGCATATCACAAAAATTCCCCCTCGTTTGCCTTTTTTTTTTCCAGGAAAAGGTACATTCTAGGGTCAGTTATCAACTCAAGAATTACATTTGTCATTTTTAAGCATTCTTGCCAGGCTAATCCAAGAGCCGTGTAAACATGACAGGGATCGATTTCATAGTGTCTGATGCATTGTTTTCTGAAACTTTCCAAAACGTCAGCTAAGAGGAGCACGTCAGTCTTCAGGTACATGTCATGATACTAGCCTAGATTTTTTATGTTGAATGCATTCCATACTCTTATTGCATGGATGTAGTCTTCTTCCCCTAGCGCTTCTTCTGTGAGTTGGTTGTAAAATACTTCACGTGGAGGTAATACTGTTTCTTCAAACTTTTCACTGTTTTCGATATAATCATATGGGTAAACCCCTTTTCTCAGAGCCAGATGTAACCTTTCGGGTTCAACGTGGTCCTTTAAAATATGGAACTCACCTGGTGATAAATTATTTACTAGCCTCTCAAGAGATGTGCTTAAAAACTGATAGGAGTCTATAAAATGTAATGTCCCCAGGGAGAAGGCTATATATTTTTCCATGTTATTGGGAATGCAGCTAACCTTCTTATTTTTGATTCTGCCGGTTCCTTGCATAATAAGATGGCTATCATATCCTCTGAGGTTGTGAAAGATAACTGGAATCCTATCGGTTAACTTAAAGTTCAGATTACAGGAATTATGAGCAGCTCCTCGGAATTTACCTGTTATATGATCCTGATCTCTCACACGATCTGCTCCTAGCAAATGCTTACAAATATGACAGTAATAGCGTTGTGAAACAGTTTCTCTTCATGATTCGAGAGTTGCATTGGCTATATCATCGACAGTAAATTTTTGATGCTTTCTTCTTCTTTAAGCAAACGTTCTAAAAATTCTTCTACTACATTTGGACCTTTATAAATCACTGGAGGTTTATAGCTGCCACCGTCATGGACCTGACAACAAGATATGAAAATTCACAGGGTTCATGATTTGCCGTGATAGTGGTGTGAGATTTTGCAGGGTTGGGCATACAAGTGTCCACTTTCACTAGGAATGATTCGAAGTCGGCATAAATCACGTATGGAACGGGCTAGTGAAACTTGAAATTTGTGAATTTCAGCCATTTCTCTACTTCAGTTGGAAATTCTATTTTCTGGGGTCCATGTTCTTGACAACAGGGAACATGATCCTTCAGGAGTGATTCATTTGCGAAACGGTGAAGGCAGTAATCACAGTAGAAACTTACACCATTATGTTTGGTGAGAGGACTGAGAAGTCTACTGATATTCTTAATGGAGCAATAATGTTGCTTTTCGCCATCTGATAACAGGAGATTTGTATGCGCTTTAAATATGAATGGTGTGATGTAGAGTGGGAAGTCCTATTTCTCATATCCAAAAACATTGACAGAAATGTTTTTCATTTTTTCGAATTTAGATATTTGATTTATTGTTACAGGGAAAATTAGGCCAGATGTGTTTAATTTTTCTTCTAAATGTATCTAGTTGTTAAGGCGTTCAGTGTTACCTATCGCAGGATACAATGAAGCTAAAACAGACCAGACAAAACATTTTTTGTCGGAATTACATACATTAACAATAGCACGTTTTAATAGTAATTCTCTTTGGGTAGGGATATAACTAGACCCTGCAAGAGGTATATATTTTCCAATGTTCATTTCAGCGTGGAGTACGGCATCTAGTATCCATCCGCTATCTGCTCCTTCAAATCTTTCGAATGAGGTCTTGATCTTCTTGCACACTGTATCCAGTTCTCTGTTTAGGGATGATGTAGGAAGACTTGTGACACAGTTAACTTGTGACACAGTTAACAGGGAAAACTTTTCGCCTGAAGCACACGCACGGTAAGATACCATTTAATGCTACCTTTCGAGATCAATTCTTCTTTCAGATGAGTTATGAGTGACTCCAGCGAGGATTCAAGGAAAAAAGTGAGGTCAACAGATGTTTCATCCGTTGCCATCAGCTTATGTGTTGACAGGGTCCTTTTAATTTCTTCTGTAAACTGACAGGGGTCTTCAGGGTCTGGTTTTTGTTTCTTCTGGGGAATCCTTTCATCTTCAGAACGTTTTCGCTTATTATTGTGGGGCTTTCTTTGATGGCGCAAAGGACTGTCTTTTCTCCCAAACTCCATTGCACATTCTTCACATTTGTAGGTTTTCCTGGAGCTGTGGGATAACTCGTGACGTCGTACATCATCTCTCCTTGAGAATGTCGATTCGCATTCAGAGCACTTATACTATTTCAATTGTGATTTCTCATATGAGGAATGAGATTTGTCTTGAGTGTGAAAGCCTTCTCACATATATCACATTGATACATTATGTAGCAGTGAGTTGTAAAATAGCTGATTTATACTATACAAGGACGTCGAGAACTATCGCTATTGGCTTCTAACAGTTGGAAAAATCACAGAGACGCAGCAGCAGCAGAGAACCATCACTGTCAATGTCTGACAACAGAATGAAGAATCTGACTGATGGATGTCGTATTTATACTAGAGGAAGGACTATCCCGCAGAAACTGGAATAAAACTGTCCCGTAGTAAATGAAAAGAAAAAATGCTATTGGGTAAAAAATATTTTAAAAGGATTCTAATATCTAAGAGCTTCTAATAGGTGAGTCAGGTTTCAAAATGGTGGAGTCTGGACTAAGAAATTTCGGTTGAGGATATAAACCAAAATGGGAGGATTTATTCGGGAGTTTGCAGTCAAAATGGCGGTTTTTTTAGTAAAGTGGGACGACACTAATTAATTAAATATGAGTTATGAAATATTAATAAAAGATTGTCTGGGCGTGGTCGATGACGTCGGAAAACTGCTATGGGTGTTGGAGGAAATTATGATTGAGTTGTTATCCAATACCATCTGTTTTATGTCCATTATTATCTGAAATTTAACTGAATAATATAATTTCAGATTAATAGATTACTGGAGGGAGGTATTCTTTTTGACATTGCATGACTAATGTGATTGATAATCATCCGCCACCGCCTTGAAGCACATGGGTGGCGGATCCCATAGGATTAACATTGATCCGCCACTGAGTTAGAACTCTCATTTTCCCCCTACTGACGTAGAATACTTACATCAGTAAGAAAGTTTACTTACATTAGCATGTTCCATTCTTCTTCACGCACGAAACTTGTGTTCATAATAATTGGCAAGGAGTGTATATCCTTCCTAGCGAATATAGGATACTCGTTTTCAAAGGGAATGAAAATTTCGATTTTCTAACTTTTTCACCCTCTAATAATGACAATTCAAACATATGGATGACTGGGAAAATGTAAATAGTAATATTTTAATATCTTATTAGTACCTGCACAAATAAAAAGAATTTCTCATTCACCTGTTAAAACGAAAAAACTGCAATACACACCCTCCGTGATTTAAGGAGGCAAATCGGTCATTGTAAATCTCTTGATCGTCACTTGCTATCACCAAAATTTCCACTTTCTAGCATAATAATTCTACATTTAAAACCTAACGATAAAAATTTAAACTTTCTGGAGGATTTAGAAAACGTGAATCATAATATTTCATTAGTACTTATCCAATTAAAATAAAATATTTTCATTTAGCTCTTAAAACAAAAAGTTCCTTTTCCTACTCCCCCCCCCCCTCTTCTTTTGGGGTTAGAGGAAAAAAATCATTCCTGTCAATATGAATATCTTCATCATCACACTCACCACTAAAATTCCAATTTTCTTTCATGGAAAGATCGATAATATTCTTCGAAAATTTGACATTGTCAAATTTTTTCACCGTTAAAAAGCGGTATTAAAACGTTTAGGAGATTCTGAAAATGAAGATAGTAAAACTCATTTTCTGATCGGAAAAGAATTTTTAATTTATCTCGAAAAGCGATATGTTTACAGATGGACAAGCAATACAGGGACAGATGACAAAGCAAAAAAAAACTGTTTTTAAAAAACGTGCTAATCAAAATAATTTGAAAAAAAAAATAAAATGGAACGCTGATTATTCGAATGCCTAGTTTTCCAGATTATATTCAGGAAAACATTTTGTTCAGATGCTATGTTTAACAAAAACCTCTTTCTTTTGTAACAAGTGCTGAAAACTTTGTCTTACTAGCATCTAAAATAACGGAAGAGTAAAAAGAATTTCAGCTGCTTATTTTGTAAAAAAAAGGAATTTTGTAAAGTAGAAATCAGTCTGTGAATTACTTTCACAGATGGTTACTGAACTAGCTGTAGTTTGTTATGTTTAGGCTGTTTAGGTTTCATAAATAGTTAGGTGTGTCTTTTTGGACAGGGACCCTTGATGCCATCCCTTTTACTATAAAAATAATATTTATGATATTAATAATATTTCATTATTACAAAATACACATCGAATATATCGTAACAAAGAATTCCTTTTGATTCATGTCCAATTATGCGAAGTTGAATTATTGGGATTATACACTTATTCCAGGTTGGTCCAGATAATCAGCATTCCACTATAATGCAGAAAAAACAAAAATAAATTGAAAATTTAAAAAAATACCGGTCTTCGCATATGCTCCCTAAAAAGTATAAAATAAAACTGAATCATATGGATGGTGCAATTAGTCATTGAGTTAGCATTCACTTCAAAGGAAGATGGTCGCCGGCAATCTTTTTGAGTAGATAAATCGGAGCCCTATGTTCCTGCGAAGTGAAGACGAACTCAGTGACTAATTGCCTCATCGATATGATTCAGTTTTATTTTATACTTTTCAGGGTGCGTATATGGAGATATGAATAAACTAAAAATTTTAAAATATACCTATTTTTTCTTTATCACTAAAAACACCAATCTTCAGAAACTTTCATATGATATATATGACTCATAAACATCGATTGGTTGGTTGTATTACTTCCTCTGAGCGGCACCTTTTTTGCATACAATGGACTAAATGCTAGGTCACAAGGAGTCAGAGGGCTCAGAGAAAGTAGTGGAAGGGGACCCACTGGGGAGCTGTTGGGAGACAGATAGTAGCCTCCCGTCAAGGCCATCCAGCTTGTTCTTTAAAATGCACAGGGTATGCCTCTCCTGCACAATGGCCATGGGTTAACGTCCCGTCCGACGAACGATGGCCTAAGGCTTTTGATCATTGTGTTCGAAATATATGGTGGGACAACTATTTTGATAAACACGCAAACTGACAAATTGACAATCCGATAAACCGACAAATAACGAGCGAAAAGCAACAGGGAGATAGGTAAAAAGTTAAATGTTGTTTGTTGTGCTTTTTTACTTCTCTTCCAATCGCTTTTCGTTCATCATTTGTGGGTTTGTCAAAACAGTTGCTTTTGATTGCTTTTGAAAGCGGCGGTCGAATTTAATGATTTATGTCAAATCGAAGCTTTTGACAATGGGAGAGTCGTAGACTATAAAAAATTAAACCCCCACGCTCTCTTCCCTCCCCCTACAAAATACGAAAAAAGATTGTTCTTTTGCATCCCCAGAACTCGAGTGCTAAAAGTAACAAGTTATGCGCCAAATGAAAGCTTGTGACCTGGGAAATCTTACATGCTATAAAAAAAATTTCCATGCTTTCATTCTCCCCTAAAAAAAGGGAATATGAAAACGATTGTTCTGCTATATCTTTGGAACCCGATGGCTAAAAGCAATACTTATGCATCAAATAAGAGCTTGTGACGCAGGAATGTCATAGGATAGAAAAAAATTGACCTCCCATGTTTTCTCCCCCTTCCCCTTTTAAAAATGGGGAAATACCATTTTTACACCATTGTTCCGCTATATCTTCCAAAGCGAGGGACTACAATTGCGAGTTAGGTGTCAAATGAAAACTCATATGAGAACTGTCGTAGATTATTTCGAATTTTGCCCCCCCCTCCCCCACCATTCTCCTCTCTCAAAAAGAATGATGATTTTCATGCGAGTGATCTTAACAAGTTATATCTCTTAAACATGACTCCAAAAAATCGTGAGAGCATAAATGTGGTTGATGTTTATGAGTCATATACGAAAGTTTCTGAAGGTAGGTGTCTAATGCCTATATTCCCATATGCGCCCTAAAAAGTAGAAAATAAAACTAAAGCATAATCGATGGTGCAATCAGTCACTGAATTTGTATTCACTTCAAAGGAAGATAGAGCTCCGATTTATCTATTCAACAAGATTACCGGCAACCTATCTTCCTTTGAAGTGAATGCGAATTTAATGATTGATTGAATCATCGAAATGCTTTAGTTTTATTTTCTACTTTTTAGTGCCCATGTGGGAAAATGGGTATTTTTTAAATATTATGGAAGAAAATTCCTCAATAAATTTCTCATAAATGAAACTATTCCACTAATTCATGTTCAATTGCAACGACTGATAAATTTGACAAATGTTCTGGAAAACTTCTGGCGTTAAGCTACGTTGGGTTAGTAACAAAAATAAATGAAATAAATACCCCATCAAACAGCTGCTTGCCACAGAGATCTGAACAGTGCCGGTGCGAGGCGGGCTCAACGTGTTCCCCGAAATCCGGCCCCCGCGCTTTAAAAGTCCATGAAAAGCTCATCGTAAAAAACGAAATTTCGGTCAAAATTCACCAAAATCGGTCAATTTTGATGACCTAATTAAAGATTTTGCGGCGAAAAAGACAAGAAAAATTATATAATATTTATAATATACTCGGTGTTCCTATAAGTTGTATGTAGATATGTGCCGCACTTTGTACTTATAATACTTTATTATTATAAAATTTATAAGTACACATAAATGAGTGTTTTTTGGCCCCGCGCAATTTTGAAACCCGGCCGGCCCCGCAAAAGTTCACGCTGGCCCTGAGTCTGACAAAGTATTATTTAAATAACAGCAAGGTTCCTTTGATGTCTCATTGAGGCATTGTCACTCCACTTGGTAAAGCAAACTTATTTTAATTTCTGTGGCAACATTACATGTGCATATCATTTTTACCTATCTCCCTATTGCTTTTCACTCATCGTTTGTCGGTTTCTTAGTTTGTGCATTTGTCAAAACAAGTTGTTGCACCATATCTTTCGGAAGCGACGGACAAACTTAATGATTTATGTGTCAAATGAAAGTTTGTGATGCATAAGCTGTAAAAAACGTACCCCCATGCTTTCTTCTCCCCTAAAAACGTGGAAATGTGAAAGTCATTTTCCTATTATATCTTCCGAAATTGAAGGCCTTCAGTTAGTGTCAAATAGGACCTCATACGAGAACCGTTTTAGACTACTTCGAATTATGCCCCCACCGACCACAAAAGGAGACGGAAACCTCGTGGGGTCGATCATTTCTCTTCGACGAGTTAGTACACAAATTAAAGCATTCGAGGTCTGCAATATCATGGGCTACTTGGGGTGGGTGGGTACAAAAGGAAGTGGATAGAGAAATGTGGTCGATGCTTATGAGTTATAAGTAAAAATAAATACCCCCTCAAGCAACTGCTTGCCGCAGAGGCCTGACAGGAACCTTTTAGTTTAATACGCCATAGTTAGTACTGTAAATATTTCGCGGAAAAAAAAGGTGAAATTCTCGGAGCAGTCGCGCTGAAAAACGCCAAGATTCGTTCATCATTTAGGTTCACAAATCATAAAAAATGTACGTCAGTGGCTCCCACATAAACAAAGTAATGATAGTTGGATACATACAACCTAAAAAGAACAAAAAAATTAAATGTTTGGCTTTATTTAGGTTCAACTCGCACCTTGTATATCAAGAATAAATGATGAATTCTGATAGCGTATATTATACGCAGATAAATTGCCTCTTTTATACTCCGGCGATCGTCTTGTACAACGCCTTTATATTTAGAAAGAGATCGCTCTTAAATAACACTGTTCGTTGAGACTGATAAATATTGGAGATACTGGGAAATCATTCTTTTGAAACACCCACAAAAGAATTAAAAAATTGCCAGTGTTATTTACTTCTTTCATAATTTTTTTGCAGCATCGCTATATGGCTTTTAAGCTCTTCTCGTCTTCGAGCATTGACATACTGTTCAAAATTATATTATCAATATCATTCACAAAAATATTTAAGCACTTCAGTTAACTTTGATCGAAAATTAGACATGCATTAAAAAAACTGTTCTAGGCTGACGTAATCTGCAGATTTTTGCATCACTGAAATATTGCCTAATTTTTTCAGAACATGAACAGAGTGTGTTTTTTGCGAGTTTTAGAATACTTTCTTGGCTCCAGTTCAGTGATTTTACTGCGAAATCGTTCATTATAGACTGAGTGCTGCTATACGAGGACTTCAAACAACATAGCTCATCGGAAATATTCGTAGCCTATCTTTTTGATTTGACTCAAATCGCTTCTAAGGAATCATTTTTACACATTTCAACAGGGCAGGACTTTGATCTTCTGAGGCTCTAAGCTATGACAAGTTTAAGGGAGTCCCTAAGCTACAACAAACTTAAGAGGCCCTAAGCTACAATAAACTTAAGAGGCCCCAAAATTTCGAAAGTCGAAATAAGTTATATATTTGTCATTCTGATTGAAGGAAATATTGAAAAACAAATATGAAACTGATGTGTTGAAAACATTATACTAGCATTGGTATACAATATGACTGTGTAAAACTGAGATGAACAGTGTTTGCACAATAGATTAATTTCAATATAAGAAAAATTTCGTAACAGTAATCTTAAAACTTAAATTTTTGAGGCCCCTCATAATTGTTAGGCCCTAAGCTGTCGCTTAGTTAGCTTATGCGTAAGTCCGGCCCTGCATTTCAATGATATCTTTTGATATATTATTAGAGCTGTTCCCATTTTTTGCTCCAAAATTCACTATAATCTTCTTATATGAGAGCTGTAATAGAGTACAGCTTGGAACCAAATATTCCATCTTGTTCGAAAAGAAACTGGTGCTTTGCTAGATGTCTTTTTTTCTCTCGAAGATACCCAGTAAAACGAGCTGTACGTGTAGGACAAGTGGTGAATCCACGTTTAACCGCTGCAACCAAAATATTAGCACTTTTGAATTTCCGCTATCACATTTCACTAACAAGATTAGAAGATGAACATTACAAGTGACATGAACTGCATTTACAGGAATAAATTTAAGACTTTTATTCCCATGTTTTGAACATGTACGAAGCGTTGTCGGTAACGGAAGCTGTAACAACAGAATGTGATAATTTAAATTTGTTTATATATCGAACAATTGCTGCAGTGAATAACACTTGGGAGAAATATGGAGTTCCAACACTGAATTCCACATTTCCCCAACACATTATTCCATTAATGAAAGTAAAGTCATATAGAGGGGATTTGAAGGGGTTTATCTCATCCACATAAGGAGTGAAACGTTTCCAGTTTAGTAATGAAGAAACATGTTACTGAGGAAAAGTAAAAGTCACATATCCACATTAGTTTTTCAAAACATGTTTTTATGTATTTCAGGAAAAAAAAAGCACAAGACACACGTGAAAAGTCGGAAATTTACCCCCCAATTGACTATTCCTTTTTTGTGATTTATCAGAATTTTAACAATTTCAAAATTAAAAAAATTCTGTTGTCACAGAATTTTATGGAAAAAAAATTTTGGAAATTCGCGGAATAGTGGAAAAATATCGAAATTCGTGGAAACCTTTCAAAAGAAAAACTGTGTAATTCACAGAAATTCGCACCGTGAAAAACTAACAGTTCTAGCAGGTCTATGAGGTTGGCGGGACCTCAGCAGAAAAAACACAAGCATCCATGCCTTACCTGGAGTACGAACCCAGATGCCTTTGATCAGTAGCCTAGCGACTAACCACTCGGCCACGTCAAATGAAAGTTGCTGAAAGGTGTTTTTAGTGACAAACAATATATACAGAGTGATTCAAAACTCTTGGGCCAAACATTAAGGGGTGATAGAACACACCTAAACAAGCACTTTTCGTCATACAATAAATAAAAATAAAATAAATACCCTCTCAAGCAGCTGCTTGCCACAGAGGTCTGACAGGAGCCTGTCAGTTTATATGCCATAGTAGAAAGTCTGAGAGGATGGCAGGCCCTCAGCAGAAAAACAACACAAACAGCCATGCCTTACCCGGGGTTCGAACCCAGGTCCCTTAGATCAGTAGCCAAGCGCGCTAACCACTCGGCCATGGGACGGCTGTATGGTCGGAATTCAAGCGCTAGGGGTTAGCAGTTACTGTGTCAGGAAATGAAGAAACAGAAGAATGACAGAAGAGGTTTCAAACAATTGCAGAAATTACAGAATTTTATTGAACAAATTGCAGAAACTGCTCAAAAGAGCGACCGCAACATTAATGCAGGCTTTACACCTTTGATGTAGTGATCGGCATACATGGGAGAAAACGCCAGGCATTTCTCGTACAGCAGCAATAGAAATCCTGGCAACAAGATCCTCATTGGAATCGATGGGGCTATCGTAGTTGAAGCTTTTCATATGGACCCATAGGAAAAAGTCCAGACATGAGAGATCAGGAGATCGTGGCGGCCAAGCGATGGGACCACCCCGACCAATCTATCGTCCTGGAAATGTTGCATCCATGGCGTTCCGCACATCCACGCTGAAATGGGGTGGCGCTCCGTCGTGTTGGAACCACATATGTGTTGGAATGTTTGCTGGAACAGGGTTCAGTAATTCTGGCAAGACTTCTTGTTAAAAAACGAGGTACTTTCTCCCTTTCAGTCGGGCTGGCAGAAGGTATGGGCCAATCAAGTGGTCATGGAGGATTCCAGCCCAAACATTTATGGAGAAACGCCGCTGGTGTGCGGATTACTGGTGTCCCACACATGTCAACTGTGGGTATTTAAAATGCCCTCACGTGTAAAGGTGCATTCGTCAGTGAATAAGACATGTGCATCAAAGTCCGGTTGTGCTGGTCTGCTGCAGGAACCACTGTGCAAAATCCACATCAGGCCGATAATCTGCAGGTGTCAAGGCGTGCACCCTCTGTGCATGGTAGGAGTGTAATCGTTCGTCTCGTAGAACTCGCCACACCGTCGATTGGGGCACACTTACGGCATGGGAAATTGCTTGCGTGCTACATTCGGGACGATCTCCAACCCTAAGTAGAATTTCCTCTGTAACATGTGGCGTCCTCACACTCCTTGCATGCCCTGTATCCTGCAAGCCACTGACAAAGGAGCCCGTTTCGTACAGATACCGGTGTAATCGCTGAAAGGTTTTACGATCAAGCACGCATCTGGTCGGAAAGCGCTCCCGGTACAGTATTTGGGCATCCCTTGCATTCCCGTCCGCAGCTCCGTACGTGAAATGCATGTCAGCCTTCTCCTGATTCGTGAAACAATCCATCCGTTCTGCAATCCACTGTAGAAATGACGAGTGCGAAAACCAGCGTTTATAAGTGTTCACTGGAAAGCGCCCTCTAGCGTTTCACCGCTTGAGTTCCGACCATGCATTGCATATCGAAAAGTGCTTGTTTAGGTGTGTTCTATCACCCCTTAAGTTTGGCCTGAGTTTTGAATCACCCTGTATATATATATATAGAAAAAGTACTGTATGTGTTCTATAAAATGGAAAATAAAACTAATCATATCGATGGTACAATGAGTCACTAAATCGTATTCACTTCAAAGGAAGATAGGACGCTGATTTACCTACTCAGCAAGATTGCCGGAACCCTATCCTTCCTTAGAAGTGAACAAAAACTCAGTGACTGATTTGCACCATCGATGTGCTCTAGTTGTTTCCGTTTATCTGAGGTCCTGCCATCCTCTCAGACCTTGTACTGTGGCAAACTGACAGGCTCCTGTCAGACCTCTGTAGCAAGCAGCTGCTTGAGGGGGTATTATTTTATTTATTCCAATGGTTGCAAAGAGAATGCCGCGATATTTTAAAAAGTACATTCAGTTCTTAGCATTTTTCAAACGTTGTTACAGAAATGTGGAAATTGAACTACGTTGTTTTAATATATCATATATTAGTACTGGTTATTAAAATAGTTGTAAGGAATTCTTCGCTTTTAACTCTAAATATATCCCATGGCCGAGTGGTTAGCGCGCTTGGCTACTGATCTAAGGGACCTGGGTTCGAGCCCCGGATAAGGCATGGTTGTATGTGTTGTTTTTCTGCTGAGGTTCTGCCATCCTCTCAGATCTTCTACTATGGCATATAAACTGACAGGCTCCTGTCAGACCTCTGTGGCAAGCAGCTGCTTGAGGGGGGTATTTATTTATTAAGCCGTTCCATGGCCGAGTGGTTAGCGCGCTTGGCTACTGATCTAAGGGACCTGGGTTCGAGCCCCGGGTAAGGCATGGATGTATGTCGTTTTTCTGCTGAGGCCCTGCCATCCTCTCAGACCTTCTACTATGGCATATATAAACTGACAGGCTCCTGTCAGACCTCTGTGGCAAGCAGCTGCTTGAGGGGGTATTTATTTATTTTTATTTATAGCGGTGTCAACATCATCAAAATAAATTTTGGATTATGATCGTATTCGCGAGCACTACTGAAAGCTGCATCGGAGAGTACTTTTAATAGTTCCGCGACCACTTCTGTGCAAGACAAAATAAAAAATGAAACATGATGAATAAACACTCCATTTTGATTTTGTCATTGCGTTTCAGTGGTATCGCTTTGACTCTCGGTGACGCGGCCCAGGTGCGAATCCCGGGCCTGTTCGTGTAAGTCTTTGCATATTGTATGCGAGAATCAAGGCCATGCCTAATAAAATTTTAAAAGTACGTTTGGTTAAAGAAAACAAGTGCTGTCAGATGTTGGGAACAGAACCGACAAGAAGCATCCCGACAGTGGCACAAGCTGGAAGCCAGCTTTTATTCATAAAATTTTTGGAAGGTTTAAAAGATATTTTTAACGTTTACATTCGTTTCATTGCTGCTTTCAGTACGTTATATAAATTTAAATAACGAATCACCAAAACATGCCCTCACTTTGGTTAATGTTTTTAGTTGCAGTAATAAAGTCCTTAAATTTTGTGGTTCCGATCGGCAGCCAGTTAGTTCACTGGTTGCTTCTGAAAGCGAATTAATTTATAAAAAAAATCTATTAAATATAACTATGAACAAATAATTTGTTCAAAGGGTGGAATTACGGAACTTAGTTGAGATTGCAATCAGGATGTAGTGACGTCATTGATGTGTCACTAGCTTTTAGTAGTTATATCACTCATGTCATTTGTGATGCAATTCTAGCTCGCTACTTACATAAAAATGATCTTTAGACTCACTAATCAGTGGTCGCGAGCAGATACTATCCACCTATCAATGCGCCGTGATGATAAAGGTGAAAAAACAAATAACTTCTCTTTCAGATTTGAGAGATTGTGGGATGGGGGCATATGCACCACTCGCCGATAAATAGGTTTCGACTCTTCAATGAATTAGTGAATGCATATGCACCTCCTCCCCAATTCATTAAAAGGTCGAAACCTCTTTCGTCACATATTTTACCATGTTCAATAGTTTTATTATATAGTATAACATATATATATATCTGTTTTCAAATTCTTGGATGTAACGCTGATTTTGCCCAATACTCCATTCCTAACAAATTATTCAAGCCTAAAATGTTTTCTAAAAGTTTTTTCATGAAAAAAAAATTATATTTTTCAGAAATTAAGAATTGGTAAAAATAACAATATTCGGTTGTAGCAAAATAATAACCTATTTCATTCTAGTGCTTTCTGGTGGTTTGTTTAATAATGGTACGATAAAACAAACAACTCTCGATTATTCGGAGCAAATCAACCAGAAAATGAGTTGTGACAAAATACCCCCCCCCCCCCAACCAAGACTGTTTGGTCAGAGACATGCATTCCCCTCTTCTTCTTAAACATCCTCTTCCGTTAACTGGACCACTTTGTAAGGGGGGCAGAATGCCCCCCTATCATGTAGTCCAATGCATTCCCCTTCCTGACGGTGCCTGCAAGTTTAGAACCTATCACGTATTAAGGGCATGTATAACTGTTGACACATTTTAAAATAATTTTTTATAATAGAAAAATGATATACTAACAGATTGTCAAGAAAAAAATTATTTCTTGAGAAAGAAGTATTTTGGAAATCGGATATTTCTCAAGAAGAAACTTTAGTATTTGACATATTTTTTACTTCCCTGATAGCTTTATACACTTCGAATCTCTCTCTCTTTTACATACTTTTATAATCATCGAAATAAACCCAGAACTCACAATGAGGTGGATGCAAGTGTTGTGCCCATAAGAATCCAGGACGATTTTTCAGACATATTTTGGGGGAATATTGTTTTTTGTGCTCCTTCCGTGACTTCAATTTCGCATGGGTTGTTTTATCTCTAAGCCACTTTTTTTGCACACCATGGGCTAAATGGCCAGGTCACATGGACCTCGAAGGCTCAGAGGTTGGGGGAGGGGACCCACTGGAACAGCTGTTGGGAGACAGATGGTAACCTCCCGTCAATGCCATCCACTGTGTTCTTTAACGTGCACAGGGTATGGCTCTCACGCACATGGGGCCATGGCTTAACGTCCCATCCGAAGGACGGCGGCTTTTCCAAGCCCATTGGTGTCATCTACTGACCATGGGCAGGACGGGGAATTTTGCAGAGATAAATCTCAACGCTGACCCAGCTGGGACTGGAATCTGGAAACTACAGATTACGAGCCTGGCACGCTACCGAGTTACCACCGCTCCCAATTTCACATGGACATAACCATTTCTCGCCCTGCACATTGCAGCTACTACATAACCACAACTTGACATATTTCTGAACAGTCTGAGGGTGGTAAGGATTTTTTTAATTTTTACTTAGGTGTTATTTCGTGCCCTCAGCATCTCCAGACGTGTCAGGTCAGAAGCGGTTCAGTTACATCACACTCGCTCCAATTGACTATGTGAACATTGTACTGAATGTTAAAGTTCACTATGGACAGACTGAATGGGCGTACCATTTGATTTCTGCGTTCTGCCCTTCATATTGCTTAAGATAGCGAGCTGCCTGATGTGCTTACAAGGACCCAAACCATATTCGGGATTGCCAAAGTAGCGAGTTTTTTCCAAATCGTTTCAGGGCGGGGGTGGCTCAGTCGGTAGCGCGCCAGGCTCGTAATCTGTAGTTCCCAGGTTCGAGTCCCAGCTGGGTCAGCGTTGAGATTTATCTCCGCAAAATTCCCCGCCCTGCCCACGGTCAGTAGGGGACACCGATGGGCTTGGAAAGGCCACCGTCCGTCGGATGGAACATTAAGCCGTGGTCCCGTGTGCAGGAGAGCCATACCCTGTGCACGTTAAAGAACACACTGGATGGCCTTGACGGGAGGCTACCATCTGTCTCCCAACAGCTGTTCCAGTGGGTCCCCTCCCTCAACCTTCTCTGAGCCTTCAGGGTCCATGTGACCTGCCATTTAGCCCATGGTGTGCAAAAAAGTGCCGGTCAGAGGTAAAACAACCCAACCCAAATCGTTTCATCGTCTCTTTCAGGTCATCTTAAACCACCTTGCACAAAGGTTTCAAGACATTTACTGGCAACTGGGAAAAATGGCTATTTTGGTAATCTCAACATCATTTTGGTGGCAATGCTATCAGATCCTCGGATGTGGATCAGTCTACTCGCTGTTTGAAGAATTATGAGGGCAATACCACTTAAATCATGAGGAGTATGCATATTCAGCTTACCACACTGGAATTCTGATGACCAGGACTATGTTGGATAACAAATGGAATAAATGTAACGTAACTCACCGGATCCAGAGAGTGAACTAACAGCGGAATTTTTAAATACGAAACTGTTTCAATTAACTTTTGATCTCTGATGTCCAATTAATAGCTACTGTTTTTTTAAAATTCGGTAATTTTAAAATATTCATAAATATTTTAATAAAATCATAATAAATATATTTAGGTTACTTAAATATAGATTATAGTTAAACTTTAGACAAATTAAATCACTTAAATCTTTATGGATATTTAATCTTCCCCCTTTTTCTTTTGCTCAACAGATGTCCTAGCCTTGTGTATCTAGGTGGCCCTGCCCTAACCCATAGTCCTTGTCATACAACCAAAAGTTAGATTCTAGTAACCAAGAGCGAAATATTTAAAAAGCTCACTTCTAGACAAATGGTAAATTCTATAGCATTTAATAATATACAGATCGATAATGCAAATATGAAATACAAATAACAGATGTTGATATTTTTACTTATTTTCCCCATTTATAAATGAGAATATTTTTCAAAGCAAACTATTTTATAGAAAAAAAAAATGCCAGCACATTCCTATTAGTATGTTAGCTATTTGCTACACATACATATAATAAACGAAGGCAATTCACTGGCTTCTGTAGCAAAACTAATGTTTTATATATCAATAACAAAAGGGTTGTAGCCACTACACAGTAGTGAAATTCACTAATTACATGGATCAGGCTAAGTATCATATACAAATATTACATATCTATCTACTCAAAGAAACCATTTTGAAAATTTGAAATAACAAAATTCAGTATATCCTTAAAACAGAGTGAAACGCTGCTAAGATTAATACATTCCAAAAAAATTATTACTCTTCCAATCAGATATTGTCAGAATCATCAATCAGATTCAAAATCGTGATCCTTCAAAAAGTATTTATGTGATACACATTTGAAGTGTAGTTAACTCTTTTAAAGTGATGACGAAGATTTTATATTTCTTCAACCTTCCAATATCTTTGTTATTTTGTAGAGGTAATGTAGAAGGGGGGTGGGTACGTCGAATTCGGGTCCCAAAGCAACGGAGATTCCCCCTTTCCCCCAGGAACCGAGCGATATTTTAAAAATATATTTCGACTCAGTAAGGAGAGAAGCAAGTATGGTTATTGAAATTTTTACTTTGCTTTTCTTACCTACAGAAAACGTTAAAAAACTTCTTTTAAATTTGCTGCAAGAAATATATTATGTCAATTATACTTCTATCCAGATAGAGTTACGCTCTTGGATATTCTGATATTATTTAAGTGTTCATAATTTCAGAATTACGTTTAAAATAATTTTCTACAGATAAAGAAACAGGATGGGTCATTTCAAAACTGTAACCGAGTTTCCCAAATGCCGTTGTGTGGCCCAGCTTTATAGTGATGAAGTCCTTTCATTAAGTGTTTGAAAATTGCCTGATAAATAGAAGTGTCCTTATTACGATAGCACATCAGAACAAGCTGACACATCTAATATGTGAAACGGTACTTATGATGAACAGTGTTTGGTATATATGGAGAATTTTATGTACAGCATTAAAACATTTGCAAATTATATACATGATAGTAAGCATATTAAGGTTAGTGAGATTTAGGTAGTTTGAATGTACAGATATCAGAAAAATAATGGTGGGATTTCAAGAACAATAGATAGCAAAATAATATACATATTCAAGAAAGTATTTTAATTCAGCGCTGTCCAACTGGCGGCCCGCGAACAAAATAAAGTTTTTACTTGAAATTTTAAATAAATATCTATAATCAACCTTATAATTTTTTGTCAACTTATATTACTTTACTTGATATGCAAGCTTCAACTTACTCCTTCTATTTGCAATTATTATTGCATTATTTCAACTTACTTATTCTATTCTTATTGCCCAACCACTACGGCCACAATGCTCCCATTAAATTTATTACATACTTGGTAAGGTTTAGAAATTTTATATTGGTTTATTATTACTTATTATTTTTGGTATAAATAATTTTTTGAGGTGACATGAACTGACTTTTCAATTACCTATCCTGTCCTTTTTTTTTGGCCCACGAAATATTGGCGAAAGAAAAAAAAATGGCCCACGAAATATTGGCGAAAAGAAAAATGGCCCGCGAAACATTAGCGAAAGGAAAAATGGCCCGTGGTCTTATAGAAGTTGGACAGCACTGTTTTAATTGAAAGTGTCTCAGTTTTGAACTTAATTCGTGAATGTCCACATGGTATTCGTTACCCTGCATATGTCCAATCAGTATTCTACTTCTTGCCATACACACTGCAGCTTATCTCTTTTTACTTGCTCAGTTGCTTTTCTTATTCTGGCTTTCAAATGATTCAAGTCTCAAAATTTGTCCATGTAAACATAATTCTTTAAAAAGTATATATCAAGGGTCAGATCAGGGCTCCTTGGTAACAAATAAAATAAGGACCATCCATGCCAATCCATCTTTGAGGAAATGCTGCACCAAAAATTTTCATAACACCTCTTGAGAAATGTGTGGTGTGCATCTTCTTGAGGGCACCAGTGAAACTGAGTGTGGGTGTATTACATGCGATGCCTTTTGTATTTGGGGGCAGTGCTTCCCCAAACCCCACCATTATTTGTCGAATACCCTGTAATATGACTTGAGTCAGTAGAAGGATACTGAAGTGATTCCTAAGAACTCCACTTATTTTATTTCAATTTCATTCCGCAGTTTAAAAATATCTTTTAAACCCTTAAAGTGATGAATTATAATTTAGAACGAATACGTTCACATTATTGATCATATATATTTCAAAATTTCCCCACATGGGTAAAAAAGTTATCTTTCACATTTCCTGAAATATATTTTTATACAACAAAAAGAGATCAATTGAAAACATTTAACATCTCGTGCATATTTCTCAAGGCTGTGAGAAGATAAACTTTTGTTTCTCGCATGATTATAAAAAAAAAAATCACACAGTGAAGATTACTGCTAGATCTGGGAGAGTGCGGCCAGGAGGACCATGCCTCTCCTCCCGGCACTGGAGAATTTCAATGACCAAATCAGAAGACAAAAATAATTATTTGTCAAAACTGATTTCTAATTTAAAAAAGTACTTAAATGGCATTCTCGCTTGTTCCAGTTCAATACAATTACAATATATATTAGAGCAGAAAGAAAAGAAGTTGGGTCAATGAAATGTTCCAGGGTAAAAAATATTAATTTAATAAACTCTTACGAAAAAGATGCGATATTATAGGAAGTTTATTCAAATTGCTGATGGATGGTTTAAGTGGAAAATTTTCCATTCTCCTAATTTTAGAATAATTTTTAAATCATGTGGAATATATTTCCAAAATTATTAGTAATATCATAAAAATAAAATTCCCAAATCTGTTGGACTGTTTTAGCTTTAAGCGGCAAACATGTGCTCACAATGGGATAAATGGTCAGGTCACAAGGATCCCAAGGGCTCAGAAGTTTGGGAAAGGAGACAGATGGAAGTCCCATCAAGGCCATCCTGTACATGTGACCATGGTTTTAAGTCCCATTTGATGGATCACTCAGTAGCAACTATAGAATGTTTTCAATCAGTTTAAAATTCAATTGAACAATGCATCGTAATAGTTAGCAGTTAAGGTATAGAAAGTTAAACTGTGTATATCCTTAACTGCTGTAAATTTTTACAAAATGTTTCCATTCTCTGCTCCTATCTCGTATCTATCCAAAGATCTCAAGCTGAACAAGTACACTTTACAAAAATCCTGTATAAACTGTTAAAATACAATTTCTTTGGAGATGAAGGAAAGGGGTGCACCCAAAATCAAGTTTTAATTTTATGCGAAAATAATGCATATTTTTTAACTGAACTCGAACAGCTCCACCGAACTTTGTGTAGTGTGAATCCTTTCTCTCCCCAACCAACAAAACTCAATGGACGTAAAAGGAACTGAATTTTGCAAAACTACATGAACTTTATTACATATCTCCCCATCTCTAACTATATGAATAAAAATTGTTAAAATATCCGAGTCTTTTTAACTCCTCAGTTTAACAACAATAATTAGATCATTATTTTAAGTTAACCTTTACTGCATATTTTTAATTTCTTTGGATTATTACAGAAATGGAGGTTTTCACACTGTAGTAGAATGTTGCAACTTAATAGAGCATAAGAAGCAAATATTCATTCTTTGCAAGTAAATGAACAATTTTTTCCTTCTGATAAATGAGAAGAAAAGTTTTTATCTTATAAACTCTAATACTGTTTCTTGTGCAGGGAGAATGGTTTAAGCTCAAGCATTTGAGCAGTATATTGTGCTTTGAGGAGTAATAATGTGTATCATGTTAATAATACATTTTTGCAATCTGCAATATTAGAAATTCCAATTCTTTAAAATTTTAAAGTTTGTGAAAACTACACACAACCTATAAAAGTATAAAAATTCTTAGATAATGATTGTTACCTCCCAAGTATGAAAAAAATGGTTCTATCAAAACAGTGCATTAAAATGTGAAAGATGGTAAAAAATTCATAAACACCAATGAAATAAAATGAATACCAAATTTTCTGCATGTTGCATTTGCAAACTTACCTTAAATCATTAGAGAAAATAAAAATTTATTTTTAATATAGATAACGGTAAAAATTGTATTTACATTTAATACCATTTATCAAACAAACTCAGTTCCAGAAACTATCATGGCTAATCTGGCATGCGTTAGTTTCTGGTACTGAGAGTTTGAATTTTGTTGTGTAAATATTAAACGTCAATACAATTTTATAGTGTTGTTGATATTAAAAATAATGCTCAAAGATTGTTGCAAAAATACCAAACTAAAACGGATTTTACATTACGGGATTTAAAATATCCACCTTTCCTGTAATCACAGGCTCATTTATCATATAACAAGAAAATGGGAACAGAAGGCTGTCAAAATAATTTTACTGCACATAACTAGTTCTAAATCGCACAGTATTTTAAGAAAAACTGTTTCAAATTCATATTGGAATTTGAAAAATAACTGAAATATAATCAAAACTTTAAATCTAAAAGAGTATGAAATAATATGGCTACATAGTATACAAAAATAAGCTGCAAAAGATATAACTGGGTTAAAATTAATTTCGAATTGAAGTTAAATGATTCCAATTTGAGGTTTGAAATGATTTGCAAAAATTTAAGTGAAACTGACAATGTGATCAGAATTTTTGATCAAAATATTTTTCATATTCTTATATTTAATTTTAAACAATTATTAAAATATTCAATTACAAATGTTTAAATGCTATATACAAAAAGTTTAAATAATATACATTATTAATATACAAAAGTCATAATATACTAAGAAACTACTTTTTCATCTGTCCTAGAAGCATCAAAAAAGTTGCTTACAGCTAAAAAGTCAATGAACAAATATAGCAATTTTATTTTATTATTCTCACTAAAATTTTGGTTTTTGCCATGCTTTGACCCTTATTTCTTATGTTTCAAAATACTTGAAAGTAGTGCAACAGTATTATCTTAACAGGAGTTCAATTTTTCCTTTCAAAACTAAGAATACTTTTACTTAAAGCTTTAAATCAAAATACCATATCAACAATCATGGCAATCACACATAAGCATTATTTGTGTCATGTTTCATCATACATTTCTTACTCATAAGGAGTTGGGTTGGGTTGTTTTACCTCTGAGCGGCACTTTTTTGCACACCATGGGCTAAATGGCCAGGTCACATGGACCCCAAAGGCTCAGAGAAGGTTGGGGGAGGGGACCCACTGGAACAGCTGTTGGGAGACAGATGGTAGCCTCCCGTCAAGGCCATCCAGCGTGTTCTTTAACGTGCACAGGGTATGGCTCTCCCGCACACGGGGCCACGGCTTAACGTCCCATCTGACGGACGGCGACCTTTCCAAGCCCATCGGTGTCCCCTACTGACCGTGAGCAGGGCGGGGAATTTTGCGGAGAACTCATAAGGAGAATTGCAAATCAGAAATAGAATGTCGCAATTGTAACTGTGTAAAAAAAAATTACCACTCAAGCAGCTACTTGGCACAGAGATCTGTGCAGAAGGTGAGACCTCAGCAGAAAGACAACACAAGATAGAAAACATCCAAACAACTTATCCGAGCTTAAACCACTGTCCCTCTGATCAGTAGCCAAGTGGACAAACCACTTGGCCACCAGGTTTTAGTTGCTTTAAGCTGAATAGAAGGTAATCATAGTATTAGTGAATTTAATAACATATTCTCAATTTATGTGCAACGTTAATGGTTGGTTGTTTGGGGATTGATAGTGCAGTGGCAACTTAGGCCATAATGCACCAACCAAAAGTAAAAATGTAAAAGTCATGTAAACCTACAACGAAAGTTAAAAGTATAACACTAGTGGAAACAAAGCAGATAAAACTATTCAAAAACAGCAAAAATGACAATTTACAGAATGGATCTTCTGTATGCACTGAACTCATAAGAGAGTGATCTAGAGATCATAATCTATATATTGCTGAATGAGTCAACAAGGAATCCCCTACTCAAACTTAAAGGTGTATTCCCTTCCTTAATTCTTTCACTATCCTTGATGATCAACTAATTACATGCAGAATTGTCAATTTAGTTATTTCTCCCTGCAATTTACTTACTCAAAAGTGAAACATACAACCCTTACAATTTAAACACCACTGATTTCAGTTCCTGGAAAAAACACTACTGTCAATGAAAACTAAATCATTCCTTTCCTTGATTTCATAATGGATTTATGATGAAAACGAATCAATGATAGGCTGAGTTAGTCCATTGGTTCAACATTTGCAAACAGATTGTAATAAAATATTAAGATATGATGGTTAGCAGCTTTTCATAGGCTTAATTTTAGTTTTGCACTTACCAATATGCATTTTCTAGAAGTTATGTTATCTAGCTTTTTTATTATCTTGTTTTATGTATCTTTAGGAAGCAAATGAGAAAAAAAAAATCCAATTGGTAACATTTCTAGAGAATTAATGGATTTTATTATCCTTGGCAGCATTAGACATGCAGAATAAAAATTCTATTGCTGGCATGAACTTTTTTGCAACAGTTAATGGTAAAAATTAATTATTGATTGATTATTCAAAAGAATAAGTGGGGAAAAAATAAAATTTGGAAAGAAACCATATTTACTTTGAGGAGTAATAATAGATGAATAATTTTTTTTAGAAATATTTGGGACTTTGTACTGCAGTAACTTTCTAAACACCCTGCACAAGAAACCAAATGCTCTATTAGATAAAAACTAAATAGGTCAGAAAAGTGTTTGTGCATTACTAAGAACTAGGGGTTGGTAATTTGCAGCCAACAACGATTTAATCCATCTCATCATGACTTTGGTCAAAAAACCCTCAATTTTTATCAAATAAAAGAACACCAAAGTTGTTTTTTTTCATCACAGCAGCATAATTTTCCATTTGGTGAAACATGGTGTGGCATGATATTAACAGATGAATAGGGATTGCTGCTGGAACTTTTAAGAATTTATGGCGAGTGAGGAGAAATAGTCATATACATCTAAAGACTAAAATTTGACAGTTTGGTTCTTTCTAGGGTTAGTTATGGTAGTGAAACTTGGATGCTTTGCAAAAAAACAGGAAACCTGATGCTTTGATTCTAGATGCTTACACAGCATCTTGGGCATTAAGTAGTTCAACTTTGTAAGTAACGATTAGGTTAGGCAAAGGAGTCGGCAACCTCCTTTGAGCAGTATATTGTGCACAGAGAGACTCTGTTGGTTTGGTCATGTTGCCCTATGGATAATTATAGATTAGTGAACAAGGTTATGAACAGCGTGCCTAAAGGCCTCAGAAAGAGGGGGAGACCTAGGATACAGTGGCCAGATACAACAGATATAGCTCAGGACAGATCTGCTTGGAGAACTAAATTGCACAGTCTGGTTGCAGAGATTGATTGTCTAAGGGCAATCAAGTGGTTGCTGTTATAAAACAAATACTACATACCAGTCATGTACAAGTACAACTTGACTGTTTTTTAGCAAATCTCAATCCACTGCACCAACTGGTATGATTACAAATACCTTGTAGTCATTCATGATTTTCAACAATATTCATTTAGTATGTAAACAGTTGTCAATGATGAAATACTTGACAGTAGCAATGGCAGTTGAAATAATTAATTTTAAAAGTTAATTCAAAAGGTTAAAAAGCAACAACCATTCACTAAACTTTACTAAAATACTCAAATGCATATATGGCATTTGGTGCAACGAAAGTTCAAATTTTTCCATTTCTGAACTTTTTTTAAAAGTGGTACTTTTGTTAAATGTTTGTTTCCATCTTTTTCAAATACTGAACACAGTTGAAAAAATTTCGATTTTTATGGTCACATTTTTCCATAAAAAGCTTACTAAAGAAGTTACACAAGTTGTGTGTCTAAAGAAGCCACAAAACAAGCTCTGAATATGACTCCCCATCAGGAACATAATCAGAAAATATTTTTGGAGGGGAATTAAAAATAATGACAATGGAAAGAAAACATTTGATATTGGTGAAGCATCTTTTATTTATTGCTAGTAAAGTATATAACTACATGTAATACAATAACGACTTAAAAATAACTAAAAGCTCACAAAAAAAAATCATTTGTTTTATATCTTCAACATCTAAATTTCTTTATCATCTTAGAATGTCAGGGTAGCTAAGCCCCAAGAAACACAGCCACGCTCCCCTCCCCTTTGATATAGCATGTCTCTTCCTATTAAAGTGGCCAGTGAATAAGTATAATGTTTTTAAGTGTAACAACTTTTAATCTGTCATGAGTCCACAAATCTGTTTAGCGTGCTTCATCATGTCTGGTGAACTGTGACTTATCTGAGCCTCATGACAATAGTATTCAAGCATCTATATCCACCACCAACTTAAAGGAGATCCTTTTAACATACTACAAAGAGGGTAGAGAAACAGAACCTACTCCAAGATATAGAGGCTTTCCTATACAGGATCATGCATATTGAGACAGTAATCAGGATTCTGATCACTGCTTCAGCATGAGTTGATGCACAACACACAAGGGTATGTCTGCTGGAACAGTAGCTTGTTCCTTAGCCACCCTACTATACAATGTAAAAATGCTCTTATTACAGTTCTGAACTAGTGACATGATGCAGCTTAACAATTTGTGGCAAAATGTCTGTGGAGACATGCCAGGTAGAACATATGCCAATGTCCTTGACATAAAGTCAAGGTACTTTCATTATCTTCATGTCATTCTAAAACAACTCATTTATATAACAGTTCTCAAACTTCCTTGTTACATCCAGTGTCAAGAGAAGTACAATATCAGGTCAGCAGTTTATTCAAAGTGAATTAAAAATTTCTTTTTTAACCAAGTGCTATAGTAATCATCAATACATAAGACATTAACACAACACATGCCAGACTGTTAACAAATTGGAGCTTGTCATTTGTTGAATAGAAACATTGTTCCTTTCTTCAATGGGAACCATTTTGGCTGAAATTCGGAGCTCTGTACTGTCTGATTTTTAACCACTTCGGTGTTTTGTTGAAAGTTACTAGGCAGAGTTTTTATTCCAAAATTGCTGTGCCCAAGACTATTTTAGCACTAGTTTCATAATTTTGCATGCCAAATATTATTTTTTCGATTTAACAATTCTCATTGATGGCAAAAGCATATTGCAGTATTTATCAACTTTATTTTATCTTGAAAGTATTTGAACTTGTTAATCGGCAAAGAGAGAATTGAGACATTTAGCATGTTATTTTGTATTGGCTTTATATTTTTTGCCTTAGGTTTTGAGCCAAAATTACGGATTTATTACACTGTGAGCCAACATTCCCTCCAATATTTAGACAGTAAGTGTGGGAAAAATTTCTCGTGTGCAGGGCTGTCACGTGCAAACTTTAATGAGTAATGAGTAGAGAATAACAGATGCAAGTGGGAGCATTTTTATTATGTATACAGCTTCAAGGGAATGTTGGTGACAGCTTGAATAGCAAAAGCTTGGAATTGCTCTCTTAAATCAAATCCAAGTTACCAGGAGAAAATTAAAAACATGAGAAACTTGGCATGTAAACAAATGGTTAAAAGAGGGAAAAAAAAGAGGTAGTTTGGTGAAATCATTATAGAAACGTTAATAAAAGAACAGAACAATAAGAAATCTGAAAGATTTGAAATTGTTAAATATCAGAATATCATTCTGGTTCATTTTCAGCACTCCTTTTAATAATTGCTTCACCTATTCGAAATATCTGAATTTGCTATTGATAACAATATATGAAAAACTAACAATAACAGATTGCAACATTAAAGTAAGACTGGACCTTATTCACAAAGGATATTACCAACAAAACATATTATGCTTAAAAACACATGTCTATTTTAGGTTCAGCATGATGGTTTTTTAAAGCAAGTTATATTATTTTTGCTAACACTTAAATTTTGCTTTTCGTGAATGTATTCGAAAAATATTTTAATCTTATATAACACAATGTAATGGATATATTTTAAACTATACTTTCAAACATTTACAAACACTGTTTCCAATAATTTTCCAATACTTAAAACATGGTCATTGTATTTTGCTAATGAATCTTGAAAGCTATAAATATTATTAACTATAGTTTCTTATCACAGCTGAATCAAGTTTGCATCTTCAATTTTAGTTTTTCTTTTACATAGATAACCTGATTATGATACTTTTTATAACTAAATTGTTGCACTAAATTTTTGCATGCTACAGCATGACTCAAAAAAAAAAAAGCATTCAAATACATCTATTCTAAAAATAAATTATGCCATGACAATTACTTCTTTCTTTAGAAATTCTAATGATTTAATAAGTTTCATCTCAGATGCACCCTTAGAAATTGCAAAAGAAGAAATGAAATTTAAGCATAGATATACTCCATGTCACCAGAAGGGCATGGTTGATTAGGTGATTTTGCTTGCTGCAATGAAGTTTTATTCCACCACGACTGGAAATAAAGATCTTGAGCAGCACTATGCAACTTCTCAACAAAATCTGGAACACCTGAAATTTAAAAATCAGTTACATTTTTCTGAGTTATATAAAAAGGTTGTTTATACTATTTGCAATGAAAAATGCTTGCTTTAAAATATACTAAATGAGTTAACAACAAGCAATTAAAGAATTAATCTGCTAGTCTAGAATGCCAATTTCTGTAGAAAGATTACCAAAATACCAACTATGCTCTGTGACTAATAATACAATAAATCATATTCAAAACATATGTATGCTAAAATGATGAAAATCATAAGCTATAAATTCTGAAACAAAGAATATTAGAAGAAGTTGGAAGGCAGCAAATGATCTTAAAGATTTCATTTAATCCTCAAGTGACAGTGTTTCAGAACCAATATTCCAATTAAACACAATGCTGACAATATTCAATATATTTTCATCTAATTCATTACTGTATGCCTAGTTAACTTTCAGTCTTGATGTTAAGGTTATCTGTGATTCACCCCTTCTTCTTTCTCATACAAATCAATGTTACATAACTATCAAAAAATATACTATTGCCACTTTTCACATTAATATTCTTTCTCAGCATTTAAATATTCTGAATGGGAACTGTCCATAACGAATCAAAAGAGCTAAAATAACAAATATGATTTTCTTTAACCCATTCAGGATGGGTGCCATACATATATGCTTTCAGGGAACTACTGTTGCAGGTCAGCTATTATACATGTGATTCCCGTTTCATTTCCTGGCCATGTTTCTGCCAAAATTCCAAATTTTTGGAGCAAAATGTTCATCAGCCTTCCAGGTGCAGCAGTTTCAGAATACATATGCTTTTGTTTTGAAGGGCATCTTGTACAACATTATCATCAAATTGTACTGTTTAGTCATCATCTTTGGCAGTACCTTCTTCACTCATAATCATGATTTCTTCATCAGATCCACTAGCATAGGCAGAATTTTTATTCTTGCTCAGTATACAATCACTATCACAAATCAATTGTTTGCCAGAAAAACCTTTTTTGGCATTTAGGGCAATATTTAACTTAAAAATATAAGAGCACTGACAACTAATAATATATTATTATATTTGCAACAGTTAATGTGTTATTGCCATGCATTCTGTGAATAATCAGCTAATGCTGATTAGCATATAAGCATTTTCTTGAGTTTGACCAAACAGCTAGTCATGCATTTCCTTTGCCCATCCTGATGGGTTAAGTACAAAGTAAGTCAATAAGTAAGGTTCTTAGTTTGTTCCCTACCAAACTAACAAATTGGGGCTGTGCCACCACTGCATGTTAGTAACAAATAGGTCACTAAGTCACAGCAGTCATTATTGTCACACATCCATGCCGTGAGGTACAGATTTGGAGTGACATGGTGAAGGTATTGTATAATTATTTAAATTAAAATATTTTTTTCAATGTATTTACTCATATATTA
Source organism: Ryuthela nishihirai (assembly GCA_038380435.1). NCBI lineage: Eukaryota > Metazoa > Arthropoda > Arachnida > Araneae > Heptathelidae > Ryuthela > Ryuthela nishihirai. Next base: position 66,455,457 of record JAWZYU010000001.1, read on the forward strand.
AGGAAGATATCACTCTGAATTTAACATCAATCAATTTTAAAGGAAAAATTGTCTGGAGCCGGGTGGGATAAGAACCACAACCTCCTGATATATGCCAGGTGCTATGGACTACTGAGCTACCGGCTGCTGATCAAGATCTCCTCTCACTGATGCTATGAACTTTCTACCAACAATACACAATTCTGTGGGTACAGAAGACCCAACCAGTGGAAATCCAACAACAGCTTGTGGCTGTGTATGGCTCAGATATCTTTCAGTGCAACATGTGAGGAAATGGTGCACGAGTTCTAAAATAGTCATATGACTATAGTGAAAGAGGATAGAAACACCTGGCAATGGACAAGTGTTCTCCACCCACCATACACTCCAGACTTGGTGCCATTGGATTTTCTCTTGTTTGGAAAGCTGAAGAAATATCCACAAGAACAACATTTTCCATCATATGACACCATCAAAGAGGAAGTAACAAATGGATTCAGGATAAATCCTCCTACTAGAAGAAATTTGATAAGCTGATCAACTGTTATGACAAGTGTCTCAACAAATCTGGTGACTGTGGAAATATAATACATGTGAATGGGGACCTTCCCTGTATATTGTCTTCAGCAAAATTACATGCTCTTCCCAAAAAATGCATGCAGAATCTTACTTTTTTTACTTACCCTTATCATTTATTATGAATGCTAAATGATTAATATATATATGTATCCTAAGAGCTGAAAAATCCATCAAACAAAGCTTTTCAATATATGATTTTTTTTTTAACACCGATACATTATTTAGGGTATTGTTTCATAAAGTACTTACATTCAAAGTATGCAAAAAAAAATTAAAAACTTTTTAAAGCTAAAGATTATACCTGATGATGCCATCCAATTGTATGCAGGAGCTGGAAATGCTGCTTGGGGATCATCAAAATATGTTAATACATAGTCAAAACCATTCTGAAAAAAATATATATATATATATTATTAGTGCAATGAAAATAAGAATATACAGATTAAAAGTGAGACCGGGCAATGGCATTCAGCTAGTACACTCAAAAAAATTATAAATACAATACACTATGGAGTAATACTAGTTATCATATGAAAAGAAACTTCCAGGTTTGCAGCAATTACAAAATATTAGTACGTTTTTATTAGATGTAGGGCAGTAGTTCTATATATTGTTGAAATTAGGTGTCCTTTTATATTTGGTCAGAAGTTGATCTTCAAGTAGCACAGCACACAAGCATGTAAAAATGTCAATATTAATTCCAGGAGTGATGAAACAAAATAGTTGTTGATATTAAGTGTGTTAATATAGTTCTATTAGTGATTCAATATTTCAGACAGATGCTAATATTGGACAAGTAACTAGTCATTAGATGTATAACTAGGACACAACTAAATGTAAATGGGATGGCATAAATTAATATCTTACGGTTACTCAAGATTGGATATTTTTCTGTTATAGAGAAACTAGGTTCAACAACAGAATATGCACTAAATGTAATCCCATCAAAGAAGGCTATTCATAAGCACTGATTTGAATGAACTTAATTTACCCAGCATTGTTTAGGTGTGAAATTCTTTTTGGTAGATGGTACTCCCAACATCACAAGCCATCATTTGGTATACAACTCATTGCAATTAATCCTTCATCATGGAATTGAAGGCAACAATGACAGTAGAAACATATTTTATTATCCATCACAAGAAAGAAGTTCAAGACCACAGTCTTCAGGGAAGGTGTTGACAACATTTTGCAATACATGTGGCATTCTCTTCGAGAATACAGAACACTACAGCACAACACAAAACTAATGCACCTGAAGGAAGCCATCCATGAGAAATGTCCTGCCTTGTTCATAAAGGTTGATCCTTTATCATGACAATGCTAGTTCCTATACAGCACTTATAGCGATGCAACTTCTGAAGTGGTTTTACTAGTAATCTCTTGATCATCCCCCACACAGCTGGGATCTTGCACCAGCAATTTGCACCTGTTCAGATCATTGAAGAAGCACTTCAAAGAAAAACGTTTTAGTTTGATAGCGAGATGAAAGCCAAGATGCACATACTGAGCTCTGTTTTTTCTTCAGCAGAGGAATTGAACAGCTAGTGTACTGCTGGAACAAATGCCTCAACTGCTCCAGTGATTATGTGGAGAAAGAAACAATTTGGCATTCTTTGTTATCGATGTGTATGGCAACATAAAGAGTATAACATACCTTGGATGTTACTTATTGAAGAGCCCATATATACAGCATATTTTATCCTTATTACCTCTAGATTTTGAAACACCAAATATTATCACTAATCTACACCCCCACTCATAATAAATTTCAGTTACACTACACAGAAATACTAATTTATTTTGATAAGGATCAAATAAGTAACTTTGATATATCTGATATAATATCTCCCCTTCAGCATGAATACTTTTGGAACATTATATTCAATGCACATAACACATTGCATAATTACAATATGATGGCAACATCATGATGATAATATATCTAGAGCTATTACATCTATACCTGTAGGCTATTAATCAATTTTCATAATGTATCATGCTTTAATCTATTTTTAAGTATTTCATAAAACATTTATAAATTTTTATAAAATATTTATATAAAAAATTTTTAAATATGTTTTTTATTTTACTTTAATACAACTAGTTCATACCTCATCAAAACTTCCATGTGGTCTGATGACCATTCGTGAACTATATTTTGTAACTCTAACATATTTTTTGCTTGCAGGACAAGATGGATGATCAGTTGCTCTTGAAACAAGAACCATTGTGTTGTTGTGTGCATTTACCTAATAAATTGGAAAAACAAGAGTTTTAGACATTTTTAACTGCTCTTTCTAAATGCTAACAAATAAACTACTAATTTTCAATAACTGCTAAATGTGTCAAATACAAATTAGAAGAAACTTATTTGTGCCATGAACACGATGTGGGTTGTAGTATTATATGTTATGTGAAAAGTATGAAATAGACAATTTCTTAAATCCCTAGGCTAGTGTTTTCAACCCTTTTTTTGTATGGGGAACTCCTGTAGCATGTTGCAACATTTTCAGGAATCCCCCTCCTGCTTTGCACATACGTGAAATACTCTCAGCACATATATTCTAGCCTCAATTCTTCTGCCTGTGGGATTGGATCTTAATTGAGGCCCCATTCCATCCTTAATTCTCAATAATTAAAAAGGTCACTTATACTGTCACTTAAAAGTATTGTACTCTCATTAAACTGAGACTTGCCAATATGAAGTACAGAAGGGGATTAAATGCACAAAGAAAGAAAAAGGCCCATGCTGACATCTTCCTACTTTGGATAAATGAGAGTGAAGGCATATGTCAAATCCTATCCTGTTCTACATTTAATAATGCCTACAGAGAAAATCAAGCATTTAAAATAAAAATAATAATGATCCGGTATCAGTTGGAAATGCGAATGTCATTTATCTGTCTTGATTCTTTAATTCGCAATTGTTGTTTTCAGACAAAGTTATTCAATAATTTTGCCTGTTTTCTGTCACACTGACTTCTACCTATTCCTTTATCTTTCTATTCTATTCTGTCCTATTATTATATCTTTCCTAATTCAGTTCACAGAGGGTTAATGGCAACATCAGGCATCCTAAAAATTTATCTCCAAAAGAAACAAAAACTGAAATAATGATTATATAAACTAAACAATTCAACATGTTACATTTTTATTGTAACAAACTTTTATTATAGAGTGTTAAAGAAAATTTAATTGGAAATTTATATGAAAATATGTAAGTATGAACAAAATTAACGTTTTAAATACATTAAATGTTTCAAGCTTTTAGCAATTAGTGCAGGTATAAATGCTTTTCTACCATGTGTAATTGCAAGAGAAATATTTGGAATAAACTTACCACAGCACGTCTAATGTAGACATAATCTCTGCTATACATAGGATACTAAAATATAGAAACAGGCATTTTAGAACAAAATTAAATCACTCAAATAAATGCATGTGTATATATAGTGTAGATAAAAATTAGCTTTACATCTTCATTTATTCATATTGTTTGGTAAATTGAATCATTTTAGATAGCATACAAATTTAAATTAATAGACAGAAATTGGAAATTTCCATTGTTTGCACATTTATAATATACACTGATGTTCATTAAAGGATAATGTGGTATCTTAAAAAGTATGCTATGATAAGCATGAAATGTGGTGCACATGCAATTCTACAGTACGGAAGAAAATATTGGCACATTTAACTAATATCACCATGTGCATGCAAATTATAATTGCTATAAGAGAGTGCCTGTCTGCAGACAACAATGATTTCTGTTCCAGTCAGCCTGGTATTAACTTGGGTAGCAATTTGATTTCCCATTGTCACAAAAGTTATGTATGGATGATTATGTACAGTTGAGAATGGTAGGACAGAAGAAAGTCAATCCCAGAGTAAGGTATCCACAGACTTAAATATACCACAAATGTCCTCTCAAGACTTTGGAGATGATTTCAAGAAATAGAAGTCAGTTGCAGACATCATAGGATGTCTCATAGCCACAATTTCTCCGGATGACTACTATGGCTTTAACAGCAAGACAATATGGGAAATGGCAGCTAAGCAACTATTTCATGAGCTATCAGCAGTTTCAAGGATAAGTTTCAATACATACTATGTAGAGGAAACTACATGAATGAAGTCTGCATGCATGAACCCAACTGATTTTGTCTCCTTCACTTCTTCAAGAAAAGTTCGCTTAATGTAGTGCAGACATCATCTTTCTAGTCCAGACCAGTGGACAAATGTCCTTTTCATAGATGAATCTAGATCCAGTTTGGATCCAATTTTTGATATGTTTACCCAGAGAGAACAAGGAACTCACCACAACTGCTGTAATGTCAGAGAAAAACACCATTTTGGTGGTGGTAGTATGGTAACTTCTGGAACTGCAAAGAACTTCATATCTTTCAGGGTGGTGTACTCTGCTCAGGAGGCATGGATCTAGAAAAAAATCGAGGCAGATAGGGCAAGGAACACAATCAGCAGGGGGATGTAAAAGGAGGAGGGGGGTAAGAGACTAGATTTCCCCCTTGTTTTACAAGTCTGTAGACAATTTCTTGATAAATGCATGAAATATAAATAAGTTTAATATGTTTTACCTCTATTACCCTTACTAGCATTCTGAAAGGAGAGCAGCAGCCAGCCCCCTCCCTGATCCAGTAATGCTACTAAGTGATACCAGAGATGAGATTCTTGCACCTAATATGGCTTTCATGGGTTAGATTTGTTTTACCTCTGAGCAGCACCTTTTTTTCACATAAAGGGCTAAATGCCAGATCACAAGGACCCTGAAGGCTCAGAGAAGGTTAGGGGAGGGGACCCACTGGAACAGCTGTTGGGAGACAGATGGTAAGTCTCCCATCAAGGCCATCCAGCATGTTCTTTAATGCACACAGGGTATGGCTCTCGCAGACATGGGGCCATGGTTTAATGTCCCATTCGATGGACAGCAGCCTTTCCAAGCCCATCGGTGTCCCCTACTGACCATGAGCAGAGCAGGGAGTTTTGCAAGATGGCATGCTACCGACTAAGCCACTCCCACCCCGGCTTTCAGGGGGTAATCTCAGCCTTGATTTCATCTTTATGAATGATAATGCCCATCCTCTTACGGTTCATATAGTTGACATTTCCTTGAAAGTTAAGATATTCATAGGATGTAGGGGCCAGCTAGCTCCTCAGATTTGAATCGAATTAAGCATGTGTCGAACACAATGGGGAGGTGAAATGTAAAATGTCAGCTCCTTTCAGAAACTGTCATGATTTCAAATCTGCTGTTGTGGAGGAATGGGTTTTATTACCACAAAACTTCATCAGTATGTGAACATGCTGCATGAGTTTTAGGCAATCTAGAGTGATATTGTATGCCTTATTAGCATATCTTGTACATTAATTACAGTACCTCCATTATGGGAATTTTATGCAATTTTAATCAATTTTGCCATTATCCCACTTGCTGTTACTCAGTAATGGTCACAATATCTTTCTGTATGACATTTAATTGCATTTGTTGAAAACCTTTTTGGGTTATATGCAGTTTTGTTCTATATCCTTTTAGATTTTAAAAAATTATCAAATATTTCAAAAATCACCTACTTTGTTGTGTGAGGTATAATCATGGGACTGACAAGACAAGAGGGACAGTTGCCCCCACCCTATCTCATAAACACTGATAAAAAAAAATTATGCTAAATATCAGATATGCCAAAAATTAATGGGTTTTTTTTTAAGTAACAAATTTTTTTTTGCATTTTTCTTTTGTTATAGAAAAATTTATTTTTATTTATTATTATGAAAGAACTTTTTTTACAAGTATTTTCAATATTTTTTTTTATATTTTGTTTTTAATTGTATTATCCATCTTCAGTTGCTTCATGGTATGATGTATACACACTTCTTGCAACTGCACTCATTAATGAATGGCTCAGCATACATATTTCTATCTTGAAACATTGTTTATTATGCTGCCACCCACCTTTCCAAATAAATATGTGGCACAAAAAATGTTTTATTGCTAGGCCTTTCCTCAACCATAGTAAGATGAAGACCTTGTGCGAAAGTGTGCTTATGGTATCAAAACAAAAAGAGTAAAATTTCTTGTACCCCATGTAACTAAGAATTAAAATTAAGGCACAAGTTAAATTCAACTTACCGGGTAATGCATTACCCAATGAACCACTTCACAACCCCCATCTTCTTTATCTATTACATCCAGTTTTATGACCAACTTATCCCATTTTTTTCGGTATTCAATATCAGTCTAAAAAAATAATAATAGAATAATAAATAATTTGTAAAAGTAATGGGATTGCGTTACAAATGAAGTCTTGCAATAAATACAATTTGAAATAATTGTTGCTCACATTAAATATATTTCAGTTAATAAAAAACTAATTGCACATATGATAACAGTCAGAATATTTCATTTAGCAAATAAATAAACAAATTTTTTCATGTTACAAATGCAAAAAAATTTTGTAATAGAAACATTGAAAACTACAAGAAGATATATATTATCGCTGGTGAATAGGGAACACTTGTTTTCAAAGAGATTATACAAAGAGAATGTACATACTAAGTAGGTAAGGCAGAAAATGTAATTTTTACAGAGGGAAGATAATTACATTGAAGACACTATACAGGAATTGTCCCCATATATGTGTATTTCCTCATAGTCATCAGATTTGTAACAGTTAATCAGTTTAACAAAGCCCTGACAATAGGACACGTCCTTCTCCTGAAGCTATTTTGTGACTTTCTCTTTGAGGGGGAGGGGGGGGGGCTCAGTAGGTAGCATGCCAAGCTCATAATCTGCAGTTCCCAGGTTCGAGTCCCAGCTGGGTCAGCTTTGTTTTCTTGATCATTAAATTATCTTTGAAACTGCTAAAATATCTCTTGTTTACATTGCTTACACTACAGATGCAGAATCTTAGAAGTTCTGCTGTAACTTATCTAGTTTGATCATAAGAAATACATCGATTCCACCACTTAAGAATGAAATTAGATCTTGGTTGATTTAGTGTTAAAGTAACCATCTGGCAGTGCAAATAAAAATTCATTTAAAAAAAAAACAATAGACAGAAATGATTATGATGCACATGAACAGAAAGGCTATTTAGTTCTGAACAACAACAAAAAAATATTTTGTGGAAAAAATATGGGACTTGATATTTACTTGAAGCAAGAAAATTACTCTTGTTTTGTAATTTTTTTCTTGGTACCAACCATATTTGAGAAAATTCCAGGCTTTTAGCCAATTGTTCTGAGTCAGATAAACAAGTCAACTTTAGAATTAAAAAAAATAACCAATCAACAGAAATAGGTCATATTATGTACCAAATTAAACAGAATTTAATTACGAATTTTATGAAAATAAATAATATAAACAAATTTACAAGCATATTGGTTTTAATATGTGTTTTTCAATTATGATATGGTGAAAAAAAAGATTATATCGTCAGAGTGGCACAGCCAAGATACTGGGGGGGGGGGGAGGAGATGGTGCCTTTAAAAACTTTCAATATAAATATGAAAAAAATTAAATTTTTTTATAAAAATTTTCTAGTGGGAGGGGGGACCCTTCCTGAAATTGTGCTCCCACACGAGGACTGGTCTCCATGCCAAGGAAGTCCATTTTGCTTCCATATCCAAGACATCATTCATTTTCTTCAGAAAACGATACAAGTTCAAAGTTTTTTTACTAAAAAACAAGAAATAATAAAAGAAAAATTACCTTATAACCTTATGGGATATTAAATTAAATATTCGCAACAACTTTTAAACCAGCCATCCAATGTAGCATAACTCAGAAAGATTGGTAAATCAGCCGACCGAAAAAAAAAACTAATTTACAGAAATAAATTTGCTTCAGTATCCAAGACCATTATTCATTTTCAGAAAATGATACCAGATCAAAGTTTATTTTACTGGAAAAGTAATAAATAATAAAAGAAAATTTAACAAATACCTAATGCAATGTTAAATAAAATATCCACAGCAACAACTTGTAAGCCAGCTACCCGATGTAGCATAACTCCACAAAAAATTATAATAATCGATCTACAGAAATGAAAACTAAGGTTAAATTATAAAAAAAAAAGAAATAAAATACGAACTTTGCACAGGGAGTTTATAATCCAAGTTGGGAGGAAGTTTTTAACTTAAATCAGACATGTAAACAATTTGCCATGTGAAAGAAGTCCTTTTTGCTTCAACTCCAATACCTCATTCATTTTCAGGAAACGATACAAAATCAAATTTTTTTACAAGAAAGAAATAAAAAAAATTAACATATAACTTAATGTGACGTTAAATAATATCCTCAACTACTTGTAATGCTGGCCCATATAACTTAATGTAATGTTAAATAATATCCTCAACAACTTGTAATGCCAGTCATCCGATGTAGCAAAACCCAAAAGATCAATAGATCAGCTGATGAAAAAAAAAAATCGATAATTTGTGGATGTCTACAGAAATGAAAATGAAAGTTAATATCGAGTAGATTCATGATCACATTATCCTATATCCAAGAGGAACTCTTTCTGTAAATATCCACTATAGAGTCAATTTACTGCATGTGTGAGCAATAACTAGGTCATTGCACTCAACCAGACTCAACTGCACCTGCTACTGTAACGTACTTTGTATTGCATCGAACTTTGGAACAACTCAGCTTATTCCTTGTTTCTAAGAAAATTTTTTTAGCTACAGTTTCAATCTGAAGAGCAGGAAAGATAATGGAATGCCGAGATAAATGATAAACTTAATTCTGGGTATAATGAAATAGGTTTATGGCAGAAAGGAGTGTAAAATGGGAAAGAAAAATGGTGGCAATTACTGCCAAAATCTTCCATTTTTTAAAAATCATCATCATCATCCTCAAGCAGCCATGGCCTACGGAGGTCCAACCAGACCGTGCAATTTAGTTCTCCAAGCAGGTCGATCCTGAGCTACATCTACTGCATCTGGCCACTGCACACCAATTCTAACAAGGTCCTGTTTGACATTGTCTGCCCACTGCATCCTGTCTCCCCTTCTTTCTGAGGCCTTTAGGCACACTGTTCATAACCCTATTCGCCAATCTATAATTATCCATATGGGCAACATGGCCAAACCAACGGAGTCTCTCTCTGCACAATATGCTGCTCCAAATTCCTTTGCCTAACCTTATCATTAGTTACAAAGTTGAACCACCTAATGCCCAAGATACTGCGTATGCATCTGGAATCGAAAGCAACTAGTTTCCTGTTATCTTGTTTACAAAGAGTCCAAGTTTCACTACCATAACTAACCTTAGAAAGAACCAAACTGTTATACAGTCTAATTTTAGTCTTTAGGTGTATACGCCTATTTCTCCACTCTCCATAGATTCTTAAAAGTCCCGGCAGCAATCCCTATTCGTCTGTTAATCTCATGCCTCACATCACCATTATCTGTTACATAGCTCCCAAGATAATTAAACTGTGACACCTGCTAAAGACTGCAACCATTCAGATTAACTGAATCACAGCCTGCCTGACCAATTTTCATCACTTTAGTTTTCTCTCTGTTTATAACCAAACCTACTCTACTACCAGTCTCATCAACAGCTCGAATGAAAGAGTTCATCTCATCAACATTATTTGCCAAAAGGGCTAAATCATCAGCATAATCTAAATCAGAAATTTTCGTATCTCCAGTCCATTTAAGGCCAAAATCTTTCCCTTGAAGTGAATTTCGCATAACATAATCAATAACCAAGCTAAAGAGAAAAGGAGACAAAATGCACCCTTGTCGAACACCAGAAGTAATGCTAAACCAATTGCTACAAGCCTTACCAACTCTCACACACGAGTCAGTGTTATAGAGAGCTTTCATTATGTTAACTAACTTGTCAGGTATACCATATGATCTCACAATCAACCAAAAATTATGACGATCAACAGAGTCGAAAGCCTTTTTGAAATCAACAAAGCTAGCAATCAAAAGTTTCTGAAACTAAACATTTCTCAAGAATCTGCCTAAGTGAAAATATCTGATCCACACATCCCCTACCACTTCTGAATCCACATTGCACATCACGCAATTGACTGTCAACCAAATTCTTAATTCTATTAAGCACAATCATGGAAAGAACTTTACCTGGAACAGAGAGTAGGCTGATACCCCTATAGTTATCACAAGAACTGCGATCACCTTTTTTGAAAATAGGGATAACAATAGCTCTGGTAAAATCCTTAGGGACCATGCCTTTATCATAAAAGATACTCAGAATTTCAGTCATCCAAGTGGTAACTGAAACATTCCCAGCTCTAAGCATTTCCGTAGTAATTTCATCTACCCCTGGGGATTTATGTAGTTTAAGTTTAGAAACAGCCAAAATAACTTCAGATTGTGTTATAGGGCCAACATTAAAGCCACCAATGCATCTATCATCATTGCAAACAATGGGAATATAACTAACCACATTGTTTAGAATATCACTGAAATGCTCAGCCCACCTAGCCATGACAGAATCCTCCCCTTCTATAACCTTACCTTGTTTATACTTCAATCCCTGTATACCTGTCCGTTTTCTACCACACAAAACATTGACTATCTGGTACAGCTCTCTGCTGTTGTGCTGTCTAACTGCTTCCTCGGCTTTGTCAGCCAAACCATCAAGCCAAAGATTCTTATCAGCAGCTAACTGATCTTTTACACATTTATTAAGTTCTCTGTAATGCTTTCTATTAGGACTAGTAGGGTATTGATTAAGGACATTCCTGCAGTTCTTTCTTTATGAAATAAGCTCAAGTGCCTTATCACTCAGATATATCTGCCTCCTCTGCTCCTTTTTTTCCTAAAAGAGTACTGTTAGTGTCCAAAAAAGCCTGTTTAAAATGATCCCATTCTTCCTCAACTTCAGTAGTAAGCATACCATGACTGTCATAATGACTAAGTAACCTATCATGGTAAGCTTTGGCTATAACTGGGTCTTTCAGAGCTTCAATATTAAAAGTAAATTTTTTAACCCTAGAACAACACTTTTTAAGTTTAAGTTGCAAGACACTTTTAGCAAGGTAATGGTCAGATCCAATTTCAGCTCCCCTATATGACCTGGTATTCCTAATAGAACTAGCCCATTTGCTGTTAATTAATATAAAATCAATCATATTCTTATGCAGCCCATTGGGTGAAACCCATGTGTACTTATGTATGTCATGGTGTTTGTAATAAGTGTTAGTTATTCTGAAACCATTGAGTTTACTTACCTGTAGGAGACGTTGCCCATTGCCATTGCAGCTACCAATACCAAAAGGGCCAATCACCCCTCCCCAAAGGTCAGAGTCAGTACCAACTTTAGCATTGAAGTTACCTAGAACAAGGGTAATATCTCCTTTCTTGACAGAATTCAAAATATCCTGAAGTTGTCTGTAAAACCTATCCTTCTCATCCTCATCGGCATCCTCAGTGGGGGCATAAGAGCAGATAACATTCAGGTCTTTAACGCTTGTCTGAAATTTTGCTGTAAGAAACCTTTCATTATTGCACTCATATCCTAGAAGAGCATCACTAGCATGTCTGCTGAGAAGCAGACCCACGCCTTGGTGATGCTTATTGTCGTCCCTCCCTGAATAGAGAAATTTAAGATTATTTTTAAGAATCTGACCTTTATCTGTCCATCTGGTCTCTTGCAAGCCAAGAATATCTAAATTATAATGGTGGAATTCTTGTGTGTGGACATCAAGAGAAGAAGCTCTGTGCAGAGTTCTCACATTCCAACTACCTATGGAGAGAAAATGGTTAGTTGGTTGTTTAAAGAAACTATGTTTATTGAGAGAGGGAATGCCGACAATATCAAACAGCCCCCTAATCGCAGACATGGGGCAAAGACCCATTCCCCCACCACTAAAGGCTGAAGCCATCTACACAGGAAGACTTCCTCCAATGTAGAATTTGACGATGCCAATAGAAGCAAAGAGTTCAGGTGCCTGCGATGACCTCTGCTCAGGATTATCCACCAGCTGATAAACATATCCTGTGAATCTATTCACTTGGGGCTGTCAACCCACAAACAAACAGAAAACACAGCAGAAGATTCTCCCTCCACATAACCCACCAGTGCAGCAAAATCAGGTTCCATAATCAAGCTCAGAGCCATATATCTGTCCAGTCTAGTGGGTTTATATGGTCAGCACCAGGACCCTGTGTGGTTGACAACTCCTCAGCAGGGTAGAAAAAAAGAAAAGTAGCCATAGTTGTCCATATCAGTAGGCCACACTAATCTGGCAGCCCTCCCCTTCCGTTCACTTCCACAAGAGAGTATCTCTTTTGAAAGGTACTAAAGGTCTGCATCACGAGAAGGCAGGGTCGGACATTAGGTGATAGGCCTGGCCGGTTCTATGCATCATCACACGGGATTGGTGCATAGCTCTCCTTCCAGTGACTAAGCAAGCTTTTTTTGTTAATTTACAGGAGATTTTCAAAACTTTAAGGGAAAATTTGTTGATAATAGTTCAAATCAAATTTGAAAGCTTAAATCAGGTGGCTGCTTCAGCAAAGAGTAACGTTAACAAACAAATCAGCAATACCGTATAGCACTTCTAAGAAATGGCAACCAGATGTCTTTAACAAATTATTTATATTATAGTTTAATAAAATATTCATCAAATGAAAAAAGAAAATATTATTTTTCAAACTTGAATTGCATATTTAAAAAAAATATATCTAAGAAAATTTTCAAATGCCAATTTTTTTTTTGTAAAAATCAAAGTTATGTTGTACAAAAGACATCTATCGATGCCCTTTGATCTCTCATTTTGGATTCTGTCAACATCTATGTTTGATGGTGGTCCAGAAGGGTTAATTCTTTGGCAGTCTAATAAAACTGGATATTAATTTTCTTATAGTGCAAGTAAAATTACATTAGGATTATAATGAAGCAAATCTGATTATTACATACCATAGGAAGATCATCAACAACTCTAATGAAATAGTTCATCTCATGAACATAATTTATCAAATGACCAAATCATGAGCATAATCTAAGCCAGATATGAGATTGAGTCAAATGAAAACTTTAAAAGTGGGTGGAAAATTAAAAACCTATGGTGTGCAGCTGTTGGCACAGTAAGTTGCCATCATCAAGAGTTAGAGGCAGGTATTGTGTATGGTAAATCTGACAATACAGGCAACGTGGAAGTATGCATGAAAAAGAAACAGCATTCTGCTATCCATTTCTCAGTTAACAAGGGTGTGAAACCCATTGCTATATGAAGTTGCAGTGTAGTAAAATGTGCATTGCTGCAGCATGGAGTAGGAAGATTAAGAATGCGTGTCTAGTGTGGCAGATGCTCCTCGACCAAACCAGGTCAGCAGAGTCATAACACTGCTGGCAATTTTAGAGGTTGAATATGTTATCAGGCAAAATCACAACATTACAATGGACAAAGTGGCCACCACACTGATATCAGTCATGATCACTAACCAAGAAATGGAAAACAGAATGCTGTTCCTCCTTCATGCATGCTTCCAAGGGAGTAGAGACATTTCGTACTGCTCTGCTGTCATGCAGTCCATGTTACCAGATCTACCATATACAGTATGTGCTTTTAACCCTTGCTAAACCAAGGACTGAGTGTTTGGCACACTCAGCTACTGATCAGGGACCTGGGTTTGAGCCCTGGATAAGGCATGGATGTTTGCTGTCTTTCTGCTTAGGTCCTGCCATCCTCACAGCCTTCTACTATGGTGTATATACACCACAGTCTTGAGGGGATATTTTTTTTTTAATCACTTACTGTGTCTACAGCAGCAGACCTTAGATTCTCGATATTTTTTCCGTTTCTTTCTTTTTGAAAATATCCACCTTTTTGTTATTCACCCTCATTTGCAAAATGCCAGTGTGCTGCAGAGTATCAGATAAAAAAACCTCTGTACTCGTGTTTTTAAAATCAAACAATTTTATCATTTTTATTAGTATTATTTAATAATAAAAATGATAATCTACAAATTCCTCCTTATGTCCTTTCTCCTTATGTTCCTATATGCTGATTTAATTTATATTCAGGATTTTACATATTTTTGTACTTTTATTTGGTTGGGAATTTTTTTTCTTTTAATAAATCAGGTATTCCATAAGGTAAATTTGTGGTAACTTAAACTTTTTCCCTGCTCCCTTATAATTACAGAACTCTTAACTAACCTATGAAGTGATCACTCTTCAGTACTATAAAGGAATAAATGGAAATAGAACACCATATCAAAACAAAAAAAGAACTGATCTGGTTGCCTTTCTGTTCACCTTCAGTGGAGAGAACACTTCTGAAAGGTACTAACAGCATGTACCACAATAAGATAGGCTCAGTCTTTAGGTGTAATGCCTGGTCAGCTTTATGCATTATCTCAAGGTAACGTTAAATAACTTTCCTACCAGTGTATGCCTAGTAACCATAATTTCATTATGGATATCAGTGTTATAGTTATTGAAACGACCTGATTTAAAGATGAAAAATTCTATTGTTCCTGAAAATAGGTAATCACAATTTTTACAGCCCTTGGTTCATTTACACTAGTTGCAAAAATTCACTATGTTAGCAAAATATAAACTTCTATACTACTTAAAACTGAAAATAATGTCATTATAAAAGATATTACCTGTACACTGAAAAAAGCTCTTGCTGGTATATCAAAGAAGGAACCTAAAACTGAGTATAAAAAGAGAATTTTAGAACTTGAACAGAACAACAAAATCAACACTGCAATTGCCTATATTAAAAGCTCAAAATTATTAAGGAAATTAATGTTTACTGGTATACTATTTTAACCCTTTATGGCCCATATGGACCATTATGGGCCTTTATTGGCCCATAATGGCCAAGACTTGAAATAGACTCATCCAAATATTGCATTTCCTTCATCTTTAGTACATTTTACTGGCAGTTTGAGGATTAAAAAAAATAAGTTTTGTTAACTACATCATTATTCAACCACCTAAAAAATTATAAACACAATGCAAAACAATTGTTTACAATTGTTTTGCATTGTGTTTATCAAACTTTTTTCAACTTTTTTGATCAAACTTTTTATCAAACTTTTTCGTGTTTGTCAAACTTTTTTCAATTTCTACTCCTTTTAACCCTTCCAGTGTCCACGTCATCTGTATACATTCGGAGAATCTGAATTGAGAGGTCAAGGATGTATGTATCCGTTTTTAGTACAACAAAAAAAAAACGATTTTAAAAAAAATAAAAATTGCCATTGTAAGTTTTATATATAATTTTATAAAAAAATATAATTCAGGCTTCAAAAATAATATTTTGTTTTTTAATTCGATGCATATTTTATTAAACTAAAATATAAACAATTTGATAAAGTCATCTGAGTTGGGTTGTTTTACCTCTGAGCGGCACTTTTTTGCACACCATGGGCTAAATGGCCAGGTCACATGGACCCCAAAGGCTCAGAGAAGGTTGGGGGAGGGAACCCACTGGAACAGCTGTTGGGAGACAGATGGTAGCCTCCCATCAAGGCCATCTAGCATGTTCCTTAATGTGCACAGGGTATGGCTCTCCCATACACATGGGGCCACGTATTAATGTCCCATTTGATGGATGGCAGCCTTCCAAAGTCCATCGGTGTCCCCTACTGACCGTGGGCAGGGCAAAGCAGGCAGTTTTGCGGAGGTAAGTCTCAACGCTGACTCAGCTGGGATTCAAACTTAGGAACTGCAGATTATGAGCCTGGCACACTACTGACTGAACCACCCTCGCAACTCTTTTGAAGTTCCGTGCAATTCCGTGAAAGGCACTTTTTTGCACATAATGGGCTAAATGGTCAGTCATAAGGATCCTTAGGGCTCAGAGAAGGTTGGGGGAGGGGGCCAACTGGATAGCTATTGAGAGACAGATGGTAGCTTCACATCGAGGCCATCTAGCGTGTTCTTTAATGTGCACAGGGTATGACTTACCTATACATGGTGCAACAGCTTAACATCCTATCCAATGGATGGCAGCCTTTGCAAGCCCATCGGTGTCCTCTATTGACCTAGGGCAGGAGGTTTTGCGGAGATATATCTCAATGCCTGCCCAGCTGGGATTCTAACCTGGGAACTGCTGATTACCAGACTGGCACACTACCAACTGAGCCACCCACACAAGAGCTGAGATCAACTTTTATAAAAATAGGGAAATAAGAAAAATAGGGCTCTAATAAAATCATTAAGAACCTTTATCATAAAAAAATAGTAAAATATTTTAGTTGACCATGTAACAATAGAAATATTTCAAGCTCTAGGAATTTCAGTATATTTTCATCTACCTTAAGTATTTGTGTGTGGATTTAGTTTTGAGATAGCCAAACTAACTTCAAAATCATAATAAATATAGATATAATTTACTGGCTTTGTTGTTTGCATAATCTACATTACAATGGAATTATAATTAATAATATTATTCAGAGCAACTCTGAAATGCTCTGCACATCCTGCAATGATCAAATCCTCAACTTCAACATCTTAGCATGTTTATCCCTCAATCCCTATAATGCAACTCTGTTTTTACCCAACACATTTTTTTCATTTAAAAGTGCAAATGGGTCACCCTGTATGTATTCGAAGTTTGCATGAGTACAAGATTTATATATTCACAGAAAACAAAAAAATATTACTTGCATTTAATAATACACACCTTTGTATTCATACAGGTATGAATTAGGAAATGCTTTTCTCCACACCTGAAGGTTTTCTTTCTTGATTACTGCCTCCCAACCATCATCACATAACTTTTCTGTTAGTTCACAGCCACATAACTTTGGGAGCTGGGAAACATTCTGGTTAGTGCAATGCAATCTGTCCAATTCTCCAACACAGCTAAAAAGTTAACTTTTCATTAGATACATAATTTTTAAATTAAAATATCTTATGCAGATATATGATTTTACCATCAGGGCCAACAGACATTAGATTAACACTCAATATAATTAGCTTTGAAATACTTAACATTATTTCTATGGATTGAGTTTTCGTTTTTTCTCCAAGCAACACTTTTTATTACACAATGGTCTAAACTGTCAAGTTACCATGAACCTAAGGCTCAGAATAGGCATAAGAATAAAATGAGTAACCATGACTCGACTATCAAGTCCTTGATCACATCACTCTTCAAAGTGCAAAAGATATAGATTGCATACACAAGGAGAAATAGAGAAATTTCCTCATCATGTCCAAACCAGAAGATTATATCATAAATTTGCAATATAATACTGTGGGAAAAGTAATGAATGCACATAGGAAACTGGTAGTGACCAATAGTCTGCCATGTCACCAGTGATTGCAATATCACTGGTGGAATGACAACTTGAAAAGCTTTGAGCCACAACAAATAAAAAAAAGTCACAATAAAAGCCCATTTATTCAGGACTCAAACATGTGGGAAACTCAAGTAATCAGCTCATTTCTTTCCTCATTATAACACCCTGTTCAGTTACCAAGCAAAACTTCTCAACCAACCAACCTTGGTTGGAACCAGTTAATTTTATTTATTGTTCATAATCAAAATTTCCCTGTACATACTTTTTACATGAAGGTAACATATTTTAAATACCTTAGATCAGTGGTTTCCAAAAGGGGTACCTCCCCCTAGGGGGAGTTTTAGAAATTTGTGGGAAAGTTTGGTTTGTTAAATCAATAACTGGGTACTACAGCCATCTAGGTTTAAACTAGTTTTATATCATAAAAATTAGCTTTATATCCATGAAGGGGATATAATCATTATAAAATAATTCTCGATAAAAGGGGGTGGCAGAATATAATACTTGGGAAAAGGGGGCATCAGGCTTAAAAAGCTTGCAAACCATTGATTTAATCAATGGTTCTCAACCACTTTACCATCATGCCTGCACCAGTGTATCATGGCATTCACATGAAAATAAGATAAAAAATAACTCAAAAATATGAAAAGAATAGTCTTGAAACAAATTGGATAGAATTATGTAAATATATAAACAAAAATTAGTAGATTATGAACAATTATTTTTATTGTCAGATGACACTGACAAGATAAAACTCTTCCAAACACAAGCCATTGTTTATATAATTGATAATCAATAAACAGCAGTGGCAGAGTAGAATTTTTTCCAAAATAAATTAATAAACTAATGGTTTCTTAAAAGTAAAATTTACCCAATGGAGAGGTGTTAAACTCCAAGTCTCCCCTTGCTATGCCACTGCCTCTAAGAAAATTATTACAAACAACATCCAAAAATGCAGTAGTAATAATCTATCATTTTTTTTAATTGTTTATTTTTAATATTCCAGCTTATCTATCCCCTGTAAATAATATGATATTGGTGTTTATACCTTGAATGCTGATATCTAGCATGTCAAAGTTATGGAGAGAAAGGTTCAAAATACACCAATTATCTGGATCTCTCAATAAGGACAGATATTCTAGGAACAGATAAATTTCAGTAGAAGATAAAACTCTTCCAAACACAAGCTATTATTTATATAATTGATAATCAATAAACATTTTATTAGCTGCTACATATTTTATGTAATTTTCATGGCTGACTTAAAGAGAGGTGTATTATTAACAGATCTGGTTTGGATACTTTGAAATAAAACATTATTCAGGCTACTGGCAGAATACCATCTTTCTCTGCGTTTGATAACAAATACAAACTTACATAATGTACCTTCAAGAATATTAATTTCCTCTGTTAATTTACTTCAGAAAATTTTATTCAATGAATAAAATAATAACACTTCTTCAATTAAAGATTATGACGATAATTTCCATATCATAATGAAGGATATGTCTCACAATTTTTGCTTCCTTATATCAGTGGCAAAAATACGATGTAAGTGGATAATGAGGTTAGAGATGATGGAAAATGTTAATATTTTTGAAGAATACTATTAATAACACTGGGCAACATACAAAAAGGCTTTTGAAATGAAAATAGGCAATCTTTACTAATTTCGAGGTGATGAACACGAAAATGATAGTAAAATTTGTTGATTGGCTCTTGTTTAGGAGAGACAGAGATGGTCATGTATAAAAGACTCAGTCTGCCAACCCCCGGAGGTATTGAATCATTATTTGATACAGCATAGTTGAGTCATGACATTGCAGACAAAAGATGATGCAATCGTTAGTTGTAAGCGACGTCTCGTAGAGTGGGCAAACCTTTTGAGTGACTCCAATTTACCCAGAGTCATGAGTACAACAAAAGTGATCCTTGGAGTTTTAATACAGCAGTAGTGATGCCTTGTAACTGTGTTAATAGTGCAGATAAATTTTGTCACATTTGCAGGGAAGTGATGTTTGCAAGCCAGAAAAAGGCCATCACTCCAATAGTGAAAGCGGTGTAAGTTTTAATTTGGATGCAAGATCAGGGACCAGGACAAGACCTGGGCCCCACATATATGCTGCAGTATATGTGCAAGAAAAAGGCGAAAAAGCGGCAATGTATTTGCTGTTCCTATGGTTTGGAGAGAGTCAAGCAATCACGCAAATGACCGCTACTTCTGCATGGTCCCACCTGCTTCTGGAGAAGAAGTGGACAACGAAGTAATCGTGACAACCCTGGTGCACCGCAGTACAGTGACTGCACATCACCATATGGGAAGGTCACAGAAACCACTATCGACTAAAAAGGTACCTAACATTTTAAGCTTGCCTTACATTGTATCTGCCTACAGTGGGAGAAAACTTAAGTGAAGAGAAAAGCACTGCTTGGGATTTTATAGCCTGCCTGAAAATATAATCATTGAGGTGCAGTGAGAGTGGGATGTTTTACAATTTTGAGTGGTGCCTAGGAATATGCCCAACCTCACTGAATTTTGTCCAGAAACTTGCCAACATATAAAATAAAAGATCTCATCTTTCGAATTTTGAGCCAGAAAATACAATGAAATCCTATCTTTTAGACTCCTCTGCAGCAGAGGCTCCTAGGTACTTCCATTGATAGGCCACACCTAATCGAGACTCCAATCCTTTCGGCATGACCTTCAACTTTGTCCTCTCCATCGAGCCGGGCAACCACAGCCCGCTTGCCGTCTCGGCCTAAACCGTGCCAAGGCCGCTTCGGGGACACCTGGCCAGTAAACCAGAAAACCCAGCCGGCGGCCCCCCCACAACCCCGACAAAGCCATCAGCCTACCGGGGCTCACAAGACCGCAGCACCCGGACCCCACTTCGCAGAGGAACCCAAGTTCCTCCACTGAAAAAGCTATAATTGCCAAATCTAATTCTGTGGGACTCTTAGTTTGGCTCTTCCATCGATAAGTCTGCTAGCCAGGGTACCACACCCGGCCGCGAGCCTCCAACTTCTACCTCTCCATTGTGAACGGGCCGAAGTCCCCCAGTGAATATCCGTCAACTCGATATCACAGAGACCGCATCGAAGAGCCCACAGACAAGTGTATGAAGAGGTGCACAGCTCAATCTGCAGTACTCCCCCCGATGGGCCTGCAGAAGACAGGGTTCTCCAAGCCCTGTCCAAGGCCCTTAGAATGGCCCCTCAACCAGGGATGCAACCCCAGCTTTGCTGGGGGACAAATCAATAAGTCGACTGGACCGGCCCCCCCAGCATGGTCCGCCAACCTTCAACAGCCCCCCCCCACTGGGGGTTACCAGACATCGAGAACTCCAGAGTGCCAGCGATCCGAACCCAACTTCTCAGAGGCACCGTAAGCACCCTTCCCCCCTCGTCAAGGAGGTCCCACTCCAGAGGGGAGAAGAAGTGGACAATAGTGTACCCAAATATACAATCTGCTCTCCGACCAATTGCTTCCCCATAAATGTAACAAAATGTACCAGTTCTACACAGCGAAGGCCTTCCCATTCCCAAACCTCCAAAAGAATTTTCCATCGATTCAGACGATGAGGAGGGAGGCAAACAGACATCGGGTTCTCCGCAGTCTTCGGTGTCTAATGATGATCCTTAAGTCTGCTACGGTGCGTCATCTGCACCAAACATTCCCACCGAAGAAGAAATGAATGATCTTGTTTGTGATCTGGAGCTGTCCAAGGCCAAAGCAGAGTTACTTGGATCAAGACTTAAACAATGGAATCTTCTCAAGGAAAATGTCTGAGTGACTTTGTTTCGAATTCATCATGAGCAGTTTGTGCCTTACTTCAGAAAGGAAGAAGACCTTGTGTTCTGCTCCGATGTAGATGGTCTGATGAATGCCCTCAGAATCAAATATGACCCTCAAGAATGATGACTATTCACAGACTCCTCCAAATTGAGTCTCAAGGCAATGTTGTTGCAGAATGGAAATCGACTTCCATCCATTCAATTTGAACAAGCTGTCTACATGAAAGAAACCTACAACAACCTAAAACAGCTGTTGAACTGTCTTCAATACAGCAAGTATGGCTGACATCTCTGTTGTGACTTGAAGGTAGTGGCTCTGTTGATGGGTCTGCAGCTGGGATATACGCACTGCTGTTTCTTATGTGAATGGGACAGCCGAGCAAAGACTTTGCACTATGTGAAGAAAAACTGGCCCCAGAGAAAAATCTCTGAAGGTCAGAGAGAAGAATGTGGAACACCCAGCATTGGCAGAAATGCAAAAAATTCAGCTACCATCCCTACACATCAAATTCAGTGTGACGAAAAACTTCGTAAAAGCCATGGATTACTGCATCAGCTTTCAAGTACTTGGCTGACAAATTCCCTCAACTCAGTGAAGTGAAAATTAAAGAGGGAATTTTTTTGGGTCCTCAGATCCGCAAGCTGTTCAGAACCAGTTGTGCGACAACCTGCTTCAGGATGACGAGAAAAAGGTTTGACACACATTTTGTCTGGTGTCAACTAAATTCCTTGGGAATGTCAGGGCAGACAATTACAAGAAACTGGTTAAGGACATGTCTCTGTATCACAAACTGCAATATGTCCTTAAAGATCCACTTTCTCCATTTCCACTTAAATTTATTCCCCGACAACTGCAGCATGGTTAGTGATGAGCACAATGAACGTTTTCACCAGGACATTGCAACGATGGAGAAACGATACTAGGGAAATGGGTCCACTTCAATGTTGGCTGACTACTGTTGGACACTCAGCAGAGATGATTCTGAGCAGCTGTACAAGTGACAGGCAAAGTAATATCAGAAGTGGAAGTGGAGTTTACCGATACATGTCATATATACGTATTACTCTATTATATAAGAAACTATTGCGGATTTCTCAGAAATCGCACCAAATTTTGCATTTTCATTGTCATATTCATGTTCAGCGTCTTGAAATCTTTAAGAAATAGCTACTTTTATCTCAGAGGCATGACTTTTGTGAAAATTTTTTGCCAGGTGTAATTATTTGCTTGATGTCTTATTTTTGAGTCTTCTGTTGACAGAGTATCTCTCGGCATAAATTCCGTAACAATGATTTTGTTATTTTTCTCTGTATTCGGGACAGCTGAAAATTAGCTATGTGATCGTTTCCTTTTTGTTGCAGGATATGAGTTGAGAGAGTTAGTTTTCTTTAAAGAGCTTGTAGCTGGGGACATGTGACCCAGTTCTGGTTCTTGAAAATTTCATTTGTGCTTCTCTTGTTAGTGACTTGACTTAATTGTTGAGAAATTATCTTCCATAAGTCTTCTATTGTTAACTTTAAATGAGGTATAAACATGATTGTAAATCTATGTCTATGTAAATTTTTTAATTGTATTTTTAAGGACTGTTGATATGGAGTGATATTAATAACGTTGTATTGAAGAGCTTCCTTGGCGAGAGAATCCACAATATTACAGCCATATAAATCAATATGGCTTAGAATACACTGTACACATATTTTTTTTCTTGTTGTTGTTGCAATGATAATATTCTTCACAATTGTTGAACGAATGAGATAGTGGTCAGGAGTCAAAAGAGCCAAAATAGCCGATTTGAATCAGCAAAGATTACAATGTTTTTCATATAAAGTGATCAAATGATTGCTTCTTGAATGGCTACAAGTTTTTCGATAATTATTGAAGCATTAATAATGATTTTGAATTTATAATTGCCATCAAGTGCAAAAAATGCTCTTGCAGATAAAACTGACTGAGAATTGTTTTCAAGGAACTCTTGCATTTAAAGAAAGTAATTCTCTTTGTAGACAAAATTTTTTTTGTAAATTCCTGGGATATATCCTTGCAATTTTTTTTTTAATTCCTTCATCCATGGTGGTTGAGATTCTTCATATGGTTGACATTGTAAGAACTGATCTGAGTGCATACTTTATGATTTCCAATTTCAGTGATGATCTCCAATTTAATATTGTTATTATTTATTTTACCTATGATTTCCTGTCAGGAATATTTTGCTTTTAATCTGATATACTTTAGCATTAGTTGGTATTTTTTTCTATGAGCCAGAAGTGATATTCCTGTCTTCGCAAGAAGAGAAATTGTAGAGCAGAATAGCTTTTGACCTGTGTAGTATCTTATTTTGCTCAGCTTCCAACTTGTTAAGATTAGATATGGGTGTGCTCATGGTAATGATGAGGCCAAACTCTATTTTACATACTTTTATTATATAAAAAATATTATAATATTTTTCATCCATACTTTATTTTCAGGTTTCAGAATTGAGGTGTAAATTTTCAGCATATTGGCAGATGAGCATCCCCCATATGGTGCATCCAAGCCATTTAACGATTTGTAGACATTTCCATAGTAAATACATAGATTACCTGTAGAAATAGACTTCAACAATTATTAAAAATGCCTGAAAAAAATTATCGCTGATGTGGCGGGAATTGAACCTGGAACTCTCCAGATACATGCCAGAACACTCTACCCTTAAACCATGCATCAGACACTAAAATCTTCCAGAATAAGACCTATAAATCTTTCACTGAGATATGGTGGACCTTGCATCATCTATACTTCAGGAGAGGCAACTTTTCCAATTGTTGTAATGATTTAAATGTCAATGAGGAGGTCAATCACGCTTAAGCATTTATTATTAAAAATCCATCCATAGAAAATACACAGATTACCTGCAGAAATAGACTTCAACAAATGTTAAAAAAATCAGTAATATAGATGGTGCAAGGTCCACCACATCTCAGTGAAAGACTTATAGGTCTTATTCTGGGAGGTTTTAGCATCTGATGCGTGGTTTAAGGGTAGAGCACTCTGGCATGTATCTGGAGAGTTGCAGGTTTGATTCTTGTTGCATTAGTGATAATTTTTTTTCAGATATTTTTAATAGTTGTACATGTTTCCTGTTTCGTTCCTAAAAATTATGATTACATATTGTTCTATTATCTAAAGTAATGCCTAAAAATTTGTAATGTTGCACTTGAGGGTTTTGAATTTTATTGGTTTATTTGATACTAGAAGAATTACTTTGCATTGCATGGGTATATAAGATAAATGGCTCAATGTAGAAAGTGTCCATTTTATATAAAATTTAATATGATCAACTTTGTTGTCAGATTTTCCTCCCCCTCTTTTGTGGAGCAGAAATAAGAGTCATAAATCTGAGTTATAATTTTTTTAAAGAAAATTTCCCCCGTGTTATTCTGGTGAAAGTCTTTCTTTTTTTGGAAAATAATATATACTTGACTTATATTATTTTTTTATACACATATATATGACAGTATTTTAGATTTGAGAATCATTCCTTAGAAGTGTTTCTGCATAAAATCAAACTGTGAACAGAAAATATATTTAAATAATATGTTATGCCACTCACGATTCACATTCCATAAAATAACTTACAAATTTCATTTAATTTTCCTAATATTATTAACCCTAATGATTATATTAAGTATCAACATCTCATATGACTAAGGTGAGAAGATTTAAACAGATTTTTGAAAAAAATCCAACTGAAGACTTTCAAAAATTCAATTTGGGTTCACCTTATATGTTTGGAAAATGGGATTTGTCTGGTCACTCTGGTTTGACAGCTCACAATTGATGACTTCATTATAAAATTCCAGTATCAGTTTTTCAGTCATCTGCATTACCCACAAAACCTTTTAGATAACAATGTTGCCACTGCTATTCTATTAATAAAATATCTGCTCATATTGTCAGTTAATTTATTTTTAAAATATCTAAAAATCAAATCCAAGGACACTTCTAGGGACATTTACTCATCAGGGATAGATCTTCATCTAGGGACTGTCTCTGCTAATGGGGGTCTGGTCACCCTACATAACTATGGTGCTTCTGCAGTTTAAATTGCTCAGCTCACTAGATGGTACATAACAGAACATAAGAATATGTAGTGTAAGTGAAAAGCATTCAGTATGTCAGTACCATATTGTTTTCACAATATGGACAATTTATTGGATTATTTTGCAAGGCCTGGTTTATAATTTATTTTTTGGTCTAAAGGAAAGTTTTTAGGGCCATAAATGGGCAGAAAATATTATTATTATTATGGCTTGCTTACTACCAAAGTTGAGGAAGAATGGAACCATTTTAAACAGGCTTTTCTTGAAACTAACAGTACTCTTTTAGGAAAAAAATGAGCAGAGGAGGCAAAATTATTTGAGTGATAAGGCACTTGAGCTTCTTTCAGAAATAAAGAACTGCAGGAATGTCCTTAATCAATTCCCTACTAGTCTTAATAGAAAGTATTACAGAGAGCTTAATAAACATATAAAGGATCAGTTAGCAGCTGATAAGAATCTTTGGCTTGATGGCTTGGCTGACAAAGCTGAGGAAGCAGTTAGACAGCACAACAGGAGAGCTGTACCAGATAGTTATTGTTTTGTGTGGTAGAAAATGGACAGGTATACAGGGATTGAAGGATAAACAAGGTAAGGTTAGAGAAGGTGAGGATTCTGTCATGGCTAGGTGGGCTGAGCATTTCAGTGATGTTCTAAACAATGTGGTTAGTTCTACTCCTATTGTTTGCAATGATGACAGATGCATTACTAGCTCTAATGTTGGCCCTATAACACAGCGTGAAGTTATTTTGGCTATTTCTAAACTTAAACTACATAAATCCCCAGGGGTAGATGAAATTACTACACAAATCTTAGAGCTGGGAATGTTTCGGTTATTACATGGCTGATTGAAATTTTGAATATCTTTTATGATAAAGGCATGATTCCTAAGGATTTTACCAGAGCTATTATTACCCCTATTTTTAAAAAAAGGTGATTGAAGTTCTTGTGATAACTGTAGGGGTATCAGCCTACTTTATATTCCAGGTAAAGTTCTTTGCATGATTGTGCTTAATAAAATTAAGTATCTGGTTGACAGGCAATTGCATGAAGAACAATGTGGATTCAGACATTGTAGGGGATATATTCATGAATTTTTCACTTAAGCAAATTCTTGAGAAACGTTTAGAGTTTCAGAAACTTGTGGTTACTAGCTTTGTAGATTTCAAAAAAGGCTTTTAACTTTATTAACAGTCTTAATTTGTGGTTGATTGTGAGATTGTATGGCATACTAAAACAGTTAGTTAACATAATGAAAGCTCTCTAAAATAACACACTGTTGTGGATGAGAGTTGATAAGGTATTAGGTCAAACTACACATTTAGTGTTGTTCTTTACAGAAGCAACTGAATAAATGATTTTTATACAATTCTTTTGGAAAAAGAAATTTTATTTTCACTGCCATCAGGAGTTTGAAAGTCCAGCATCAAAATGCAATGCATCAATATGTTGTGTAAAAAACAATATGGTGGTAGTTGGTCTTACAGCATCCTCATGGCTTGATGTTCTGGCAAAATGCTCATTGTCTAAAATGTTTTGTTTATTAGGTTGTTTTACTTCTGAGCAGCATTTTTATGCACACTTTGGGCTAAATGTCCAGGTCACAAGGACCCTGAGGGTCAGAGAAGGTTAGGGAGAGGGGACACAATAGACAGCTGTTGGGAGACAGATGGAAGCTTCCCATCAAGGCCATCCTGCATGTTCTTTAACATGCACAGAGTATTGGTGGCTATCCAGTACATGGCTTAATGTCCCATCCAATTAACAGCAGTCTTTCCAAGGACTTCAGTGTCCCCTATTAACAGAGCGTAGGTAGGGAGTTTTTGTGGAAATAAATCTTAATGCTAGCCCATGTGGGACTCTAAACTTGGGAACTACAGATTACAAGTTTGGTGTGCTACTGACTGAGCCATCCCCACCCTCTTTATTTTCTATGGCCCGTGTAGTGATTACGGTCCTCAGCCGATAGATGGCATTGCTCAAGTGGCGTGTGACGTCGAAGTGTAAAGTATGATGTTGATTTGTAAAGTATGACGTAAAACGTAGCTGTTGGTTGTTGTTGTCCTATGGCTCTTTGATTTGTTTCTTTTGGGTGGGTAATGTGGAGTCACGTGTTATGTGTGTGATTTGACGAGAGTGTGAAGTTACGTTTGTTTTTTTTCGCCATTTTTTCTGGACTTCTTTGGATAACATACCTATATGGTTAGAGGTAAGTTTGTGTGTATTATATATTTAATATGGGGAGGGGGGGTGTTCAGTGATAGGTAGGATAGGAATAATTAATATGTTCTAGCTTTTTTTTTTTGAAAATTGGTTTGGATATGGTTTATAATTAGTTATTAAAGATATTTAGGGGCCATGTAGGGGGAGTATGCAAGTTTTTGCGTGTGGGATTGAAAATGGCGATAGTAAAGAACACATGTATTTCGTTAGAATAGTTTGGGGGAATTGAATGTTTTTTTAGTAGTTACGTGTAGTATGGTAATTATTAATGTATTATAGTGATTTATTAATTTCGTTGTATATTTAGGAGTATTTTATATTTAGTTATATGATTTATCGTTAATATGTGGAAGTGTCTGGCGACTTTTTGATGTAGTAATTCTGGGTATTGTAGAATTGTCGGTGTGTGAAAAAATGGCAGTTTTTGATGGAGTCAGGAAAGAATGAAAAATTTAGAGGTGGGGTGAGAGTGGCGGAGTCGGTAGCGCGCCAGGCTTGTAATCTGTAGTTCTAAGGTTCGAGTCCGAGCTATGTCAGCATTCAGATTTATCTCGACGTATTTTCAAACTCGGCTCATAGTAGGGGACACTGATGGGCTTGGAAAGGCCGCCGTCCGTCGGTTAGGATGTTAAGCCGTGGCTCTGTATGTGGGAGAGTTATACTCTGTGTAAGTTAAAGAACACGTTGGATGGCCTTTACAGGAAGTTACTGTCTCCCAACAACTGTTCTAGTGGGTCCCATACCTTCTGTGAGCCTTCGGGGTTCATGTGATCTCGCCATTTAGCCCATGGTGTGGGAAAAAAGTGGGGGCTCAGAGGTAAAATGACAATGTAATTTAGGGGAGGGTTATTTGAGCTGTAAGATGTTTTCTTTTGTCAGATTTTTGTTTTGGGGCTTTTTTATATAATTCAGTCGGCGGTGCACTGTTTCCGATTCTCATGTTTTTTGGTTTGTGTTGTCTTGGAGGACATTATTTAGTTTTGGGGCTTTTTTATAATTCGGTCGGCAGTGCACCTTTTCCGATTTTCATGGTTTTCTGTTGTGTGTTGCCTTGGAGGACATTATTTAGTTTTGGGGCTGTTTTTATAATTCGGTCGGCGGTGCACTGTTTCCGATTTTCATGTTTTTTGGTTTGTGTTATCTTGGAGGACATTATTTAGTTTTGGGGCTTTTTTATAATTCGGTCGGCAGTGCACTGTGTCCAATTTTCATGGTTTTCCGTTGTGTGTTGCCTTGGAGGACATTATTTAGTTTTGGGGCTTTTTTATAATTCGGTCGGCAGTGTATTGTGTTTTGAAAAGAGGGAAGGGGGAATGGTGGAAGTGGTTTACTGTATGTGGGAAGGCAATCGTTTTATTTTTTGTTGGATTTGGCACTTTTATGAGCTTTCATTCTGTAATTGACGGTTACGAGGTTTTTTTGCGTTAATTTTTTTTTACGTTCGTTTAAAACGCAATTTTATGTTACTATGGTTACGGTGCGTTGCGTTTGACGTAAACTCGGGTTTTTCGTTACTATGATAACGAAAAAAAAAAAATCTTTTTTCTAGAAACCCCTGTTTGGGTTAGGGTCTAGGGCAGGCATGGCCAACATACGGCCCGCGTAATGAATTTATGTGGCCCGCGAACAATTTTTCAATATTAACATTTAACTTCTAGTAATTAATCGAATGAATTCTCGATACTTCTATATTTTTTAAAAAAGATTCCGTTATAAAGAATTAAAACTTTTATACTCATCTGCACTCGATGTTCAAGCGACATTGCCAGCAGGCGAGTAAAATATTTTTGCATAGTGCAAAAATATTTTAAAAATCGATCATGTTACAAATGTAGTTGTGAAATTAGTGAATTTCCTACGATCAAAAGGATTAAATCACAGGCAATTTATTGATCTCCTTGAAGAACTAAATACCAGTCATTTAGATGTACTATATCACAATAAAATCCGTTGGTTAAGTTTGGGAAAAGTTTTAAGACGTGTGTGGGACCTTCAAGAGGAAATAAAAATATTTTTAATGCTTAAAGAAAATGAGGATTTTCCTGAATTATTAGATCCAAATTGGATTTGTGATTTAGCATTTTCTTTGGATATTCTCACACATTTGAACGAATTTAACACATGTATACAAGGAAAAAATTTATTTGCTCATGATTTAATACAGAAATTAAGAGCTTTTAAAATGAAGCTTAGCCTTTTTTCTACAATTCTGGCTGAATGTAAATTTGATCATTTTCCAACGTTACCGACCATATCTTTAAATATTTTAAAAGAAAAGGTTAAAACATTTAATAAAAACATCCTTGCACTAATAACAGATTTCGAGCAGAGAGTCGATTGCTTCAAAAAAATTGATAAAATTTTATCTATTATCCGAAATCTATTTTCTGTACAGTTGATGACGTTCCTGTTGATATACAATTAGAAATAATTAATTTACAATGTGATGAATTATTACATGAGAAATATCGAGAAGAGCAGGAAAATTTGTGTAATTTTTATAAGCAATTGAATAATGAAAAATATGGAAATTTAAAAAAACTTGCCAAGACGTATTTAGTAATCTTTAGCTCAACTTATATTTGTGAACAAACCTTTTCTTTAATGAATCTAAATAAAAGTACAACAAGATCAAGATTGAATGATTTACATTTGGAGGCTGTGTTAAGAATAGCTACTACAAGTATAGAACCAGATATTAAAAAAATAATAAGCGATGCAAACCGCCTCAACACGTCGCATTAGTTATTATGTTAATTTGTTGTATTGATTTACTTACAATTATTCATAAACAAATTTCATAATAAAATTTTGTTTACTTAAAGAAATGTGTTTTGCTTAACATTTTTCAATTTTAATATTTCGTCCGGCCCGTGAAAATATTTTTTTTCCAATCCGGCCCGTGAAAATATTTTTTTTTCCAATCCGGCCCGGGGGCAAAAACAGTTGGCCATGCCTGGTCTAGGGAGTTGTGGGAATCAACTAAAAGGACCGTTTTGTTACGTTGCGTCAAAAACAAAATGGCGGCTGAGGCCCGTGATCTGTACTACTGCCTTTTCTATAATTTCCAAATTTATATTTTGGTAAAATATGGAAATATAATTAGGTTGGTGTATTGGTTAAGGTCCTCAGCTAAACAGGTGGTACTACTCAAGTTACGTATGACGTCGTATGACGTAGAAACATAAGTGTTGGTTGTTGGTGGCCTATGTCTCTTTGATTTGTTTCTTTTAAATGGGTAATGTGTAGTCACATGTCGCATGTGTGATTTAAAGGGAGTGTGAAGTTAAGTTTGATTTTTTTCGCCATTTTTGCTTTATGATTCATTTGGATAACATGCCTGTGCAGTTAGAGGTAAGTGCGTATGTATCCTATATTTAATGAGGGTTTTTTAGTGATAGCTAGAATAATTAATATGTTGTTTTTTGGAAAATTCATTAAGATATGGTAAATAAGTTATTAAAGATATTTTGGAATTGAAATTATTTAATATTAGGAGGGTTGTTGTTGATAGTGTTAGTGAACTGTTTTGTAATGTTAAGATCATGTCTTGAAAAAAATTCATCGCCGGGAGAGATGCGGGTTCGATTCCCACCGTGGCAGCGATGAATTTTTTTCAGAATCTATTAATTAATGTTTCTTAACAGGGAATACTGTACATTCACTTTGGATTGATTTTAATTAAGATCATGTCATTTGGAAGTGGGGGTTTGGTAGCTTTTTATGGCTGTGTGTAGGGGGGAATGTTTTATTAACTTGTTTGGAGTGAGGGGCATTTGAAGTGGTAGGTAGGAGTGGTTAATCAGATAGAATTTATTTTTGTTTATGTGTTTAGTATGATGCAGTAGTATGTGTTTTGTTGTGAGTGGAAGAAATTGGCAAAAGTTTATAATGTGGAGTGATTAAGTTTAAAAAATTAAGTTTTTTTGGGGTGTTAAAGGTTTTAGGAGAATAGTTTTTGGTGAAACGTGTAGTTTTCACAGGATTCTAATGTAGTGCGGGGAGTATGCATTGGGGAAAGAATGTTGGAAGTTTTTTCGTATGGGACTGAACATGGCGGTAGTAACGAACACGTGTATTTTGTTATTGTAGTTTGGAATGAATCAAGTATTTTTTTAGTAGTTATGTGTAGTATGGTAATTATTAGTGTATTATGGTGATTTATTAATTTTGTTATATATTTTGGAGTCTTTTAAAGTTATTTATATCATATAAATAATTATATCATATAATTATTGTGAATATGTAGAAGCATTTGGTAGCTTTTTGATGTAGAAATTATGGGTTGGGTTGTTTTACCTCTGAGCGGCATTTTTTTGCACACCATGAACGAAATGGTCAGGTCACAAGGACCCTGAAGGCTCAGAGAAGGTTGGGAGAGAGGACCCACTGGAACAGCTGTTGGGAGACAGATGGTAGTCTCCAGTGAAGGCCATTCAGTGTGTCCTTTAACATGTACAGGGTCTGGCTCTCCCGCACATGGGGCCACAGCTTAATGTCCGATCTGAGGGACGGCTGCCTTTCCAAGCAAAAGGCCCATTGGTGTCCCCTACTGACTGTGGGCAGGGCGGGGAATTTTGCGGAATTAAATCTCAATGCTGACCCAGCTGGGACTCGAACCTGGCGTGGTACCGACTGAGCCACCTCCATCGCAGAAATTATGGGTATTGTAGAATTGCCAGTGTGGAAAAACATGGTAGATTTTGATGGAGTCAGGAAGATAATCAATAATTTAAGGGAGGGCTATTTGAGCTATAAGAATTTTTTGTTGTTGTTGTTGTATTTGATGAGGTTTAGTTTCTGGGACTTTTTTATAATTTGGTTGGCAGTGCACTGTTTCCAATTTTCATGTTTTTCGGTTTGTGTTGCCTGTGAAGACATTATTTAATCTTGGGGCTTTTTTATAATTCGGTCAGCAGTGCACTGTTTCCGATTTTCATGTTTTTCAATTTGTGTTGCCTGGGAGGACATTATTCAGTTTTAGGGCTTTTATATAATTCGGTCGGCAGAGCATTGTTTCTGATTTTCATGTTTTTCAGTTTGTGTTGCCTGGGAGGACATTATTTAGTTTTGGGGCTTTTTTATAATTCAGTTGGCAATGCACTGTTTCCGATTTTCATGTTTTTCGATTTGTGTTCTCTGGGAGGACATTATTTAGTTTTGGGGATTTTTTATAATTCGGTTGGTGGTGCACTGTTTATGATTTTTTTGGTATGTTAATAAATATTGAGATAAACTCAACAGTTCAACATCCTGTAATAAATAGGCACTTTGACATCGATTTCAATTTTAGAGGAAAAATTGTCTGAGCCGGGTGGGACACGAACCCACGACCTCCTGATAATGTCAGGTGCTCTGGACCACTGATGTAGGAACACTTATGGCATGCTAGAAAACTTGACTTGTGCAAATGCCAAAAAAAATTGTGACTATCGAAAATGCATACTGGGCGACTTGACGACCAATACACAGTTAATCCTGGGTATATCAATAGAACATTTTTGCACTTGCTAGGAACTGAAGATTACAAGAAATACCATACTAAATTCTTACCTTTCAATTTCATCGTCGCTAATTTTTTCTTTTTCCCAACTGAAAAAGGCGACTCCTAAAAGAACAGCAATTGGGCGTGTTTGTTTTCCTCTCAGATCTCTGGCAAATTTAGATACTATTTGGTTGAAACTCCTTTCTGTATATAAACGGGTATATAAATTCCAAATCTGCGACATTCGTCGTAAACGTTGTGAAGCATAAAAGTTAAACTGTTTCGTAAGAATTTCGCCAAGTAAAATCAGCTTTTCATTGCAACTCGATTTGAAACTCTGCCAGAATTTCTGCTGCAAGCATTGTCTGTTCAGTGAATAACGAAAAAAACTGCTGTCTCTTGAAAAGCTTAAATGATGTCCCCAAGATGTTAATATACGTTTTCTACATTCTAACAAAACCTCATTTTCTGCACGATGGTAGCACTGAGATCTAATTGGCCTTGCAAGCTGGTGAAACACAGAGCTCATTCTCATAGCTTTTTAACGCCGATCTACACCATGGAAAACATTACGCAGCACAAGAAGTTTATAGATAACTGACCAGCGACAAAATTTCTTAACTGTTTAGCATACCCCAATTCACAAACAAACAAGCATGGTCCCCGGTTGTAACATAAGAGAACCATTCCCAACTGAAATACAATCATGTGCGATCAGTATTGGCAACAGTAATAATATATGTTATTGCCAGAAGGAAACTGGTTATTAAAACGATGGGAAATCATCAGCCATATACAATTGGCCAATATTATATAAATTTGGTGTATGTAAATTTTTAAAAGATTGCAATCTTTGAAAGAATAAAATTTTATGATCACACCCAAATCAAAAACTCTTAACGAAATTTTAATATTCTCAAACAAAAGTTCCATATATTAGCTATTTTTAATTTTTAATATCATACCTCTAACTGTTATTCTGTCTTTTGGTCATTACCTTTGTTACGATCCATATCTCAGCTATTATAAATTCTACTGATCTCAGATTTTGCACATAGACTCTCACTGTAGTCCTCACAAAACACGTTAATTGTGGGTACATTTACAATGAAAGGTCTTATTCCAGGATAATCATTCTGGAATCACACAGATTGGATGACAGATTTGGATGCACAATGGGGAAGCCAAAAAACAAAAAGAATCAAGGACAATTATAAATGATCATAGAGGTATTTACACAAAACATTATGATTAGAGAATTTTTGCGTGATGACAATGTAATATTAGATTTAGAAGATTATATATTTCGAATAGTTTTTAAAAACCAAAATACTTTTCCAAATATTGATAGCAAATTTATTCAAATCAAAAAATCATAGCCCATTTCAACAAACTTAATCTACTAGTGAAACAATAAAAGAACAAAGAAATATACTACAGGAAATAAAAAAATGCAACATTTGCAAAAAGTTATGCAAATGTGATGAAATTTAGGGAGGCGGAATTCAGAAATGTATGGAAATGATTAGATTTGTAGGACGATCGAAACGATTGGAGAGGCGCGAGATGACGTCACAGATGTGGAGCAGTAAATCACAGATAAAGGCAAGCAAAGCTTTTTGGTTGACAAAACGTTGTGGAAATTGTTCAGGACCGGATGCCCTTTGCAGACGTCGACAGCCGTTCCAACAATTAACAGACTTTAAGCATGGAAGAATCGTTGGACTTAGAGAAGCTGGTTTGTCGTATAGAGATGTAGCCAACCTTGTGGCCCCAATCCCATCACCATCGTACCAATATGGCGCCAGTGGGTTCAATAAGGATCCATCGCACACCAACAAGGATCAGGAAGACGACATATGACCACAGAGCGACAGGACCACCATTTGCGACGCATGGCATTGCATCAGATTCACGATTACAACGCAACTGCAAAGAGACTGGCAACAGGTAACACATCGAATACCTACCGGGCAGATGGTAAACAACAGATTTTAACAGTTTTCATTTCGAGCCTATAGTCCGGTACTGCGTTTGCCACTCACAGCTACAGCATCTGGAGTCTTGGTGTGGGGTGCCATTAGTAGGACATCTCGGTCAGAACTGGTCATCATAAGAGGATCTCTAACTGCCCAACTATATGTTACCAACATTTTGCAGCCAGTGGCTGCACCATTTGGTCAACAGCACGGAACCTTTTACCCCACACGAGCAAAACTTTCAGGTACTACAATTCGCCGGACATTTCACCCATTGAACACATGTGGAACATGAGAGGCTGACAGCTCCAACAACACCCAAGAGGAGTGCCAATCACTGTCGCTGAAATGGAACAGCGATTTCATGCTATTTGGCGCTCTATTCCTCAGGAGGACATTATGAAGCTGTACGATAGCCTTCCCCACCTTGTTCATGAACGCATTGCTGCGTGGGGCAGTTCATCATTATAATAATTATACTAATTATACTATTTTACCAGGTGGGTTAAGTGGTAATTTTCCAAATATATATATATATATTTTATTTTTATTTTTGATAATGTAATCAATCGCACATCTCAGTGTATGCTAACAGCTGCATGCGTTTCAATAAAATGGCATTAATCTTTCCAGGTATTGAGATTTTTTTTCCTGTAGTGTATATTAGTGATATTCATTACAAAAGTCTTTTATTAAAGCTTACACTTGTAATATACTTTGTCGTGCATTGTATACACGACAAATGCATGATATGTATACTTCAGATTCAATTGTTATCACAGTCTTTGAATAATATAATGTAATCTTATCAATACAAGGTCCAAACAACAGCATCAAATCAAATATATGATATGATTAAAAAAGATTGAGACCCAAAACTTTTGACAAAAGAGGAATATACAAAATAGCAGTCAATATACCAACAACGAATGAAAAAGAAAGCATACTTTGTGAAGATTAAGTGTTCTGCAGGCATAAGTGCTAAAGAGCGTAAAAGGGATATACATAGTAGGAAAAATAATACATCATCAGCCAGAATAACGAAAGGAGTCATATCCGATTTCAAAAATATCAAAATTATAACAGTGCCCCCAACACAGGGACAATTGGAACTATAAAAACAAAATATAATTTGCGAAAACAGAAGCACAGTATGCAATGAAGAGATACACCAACCCCATTATCCATGGAAGATAATCGATCAAGAAAAACAGGCAACAGATAAATATCATATCCAGCTTCACACAACAACCTTACTACTCTAATAATCAATCCCTAATGCCTAAATCCATAGCATGGACTAGACTCTGAAAATGTAAACTACGACTTCCTAGCTTATCAGCAATTAAACCTGAAGAGTAAAACGTACTCAAAACGTTTTATTAAAATTTATGAAACTTAAGTATGTTCCATATCTTGGAAGAAAAAAGTGTTTAATTAGCTTTCTAACGCCATTTGAACTCCATAGCTTAATTAGGGCAAGAAATATGTGATTTTAAAACAATTTTGGCAGAAAAAAACTTTTAATTTGGAATCTTCACTAATTAAAAACTAACGTAAAGGGCAGTAATTGTGATTGAATACTTATGGATTATATAGTTTACAAGCTCACCCAATTTGCTAAAAAATCTGAGCGGGTTGGGTTATCGTCAATATTTGGCAACAAATGACTTCTATGTGGCCTTCTAGTTGAGGAGGGATAGAATCTTTTTAAACAGGCCGTTCTTGAAACCAACAGTGCTCTTCTGCATGAAATGTACAGAGGAGATAGTCATTTTAGTGATAAGGCAACGGAACTTAGTTGTGAAAGGTTGGATTGTTTACTTCTGAGTGCCACTTTTTTTTGCACACAGTGAGCTAAATGGCCAGGTCACAAGGACTCAGAGAAGACTGGGGAAACAGGACCCACTGGATACTGTTAGCAGACATGATATCCTCTTGTCGAGGCAATATAGTGTATTATTTAACGTGCAGTGGTTATGGATCTTCAGCACATGGGACCACAGCTTTTCGTACCATCCGATGGACAGTAGCCTTTCTGTTCTCATTGGTGTCCCCTTTCTGGCCAAGGGCTGGGTGGGGCTTAGTAGAGATAAATCTCAACATTGACTCGAACCTGAGAACTGCATATTTCGAGCCTGGAGCATTACCGACTGAGCCGACCCATCGTGACCTGGTGCTCTTAACAGAGTTTACTGCTATTACATATGAGGATAAGCCAGAAATTTCCAGTTTGTTCCCCACCAAACATCTGGAGTATGCCACCACTAAATATTAGTACAAATAATGTCCCCAAGTGGCATTGGTCATCAGTGTGACAACCCATACCAAGAGGATGGATCAGAATGAAGATGACAAAGGTACTGCACGTATGAAGTGTTGCATATAGAGCTGAAGTTCCGAGATATTTTGTTTCTATGGGCACAGAAAAGTAAATCAATGGAAATCTACCAATAGTTTATTGCTGTATAAAGCTGAGATGTCTTGTTAATGCAACATGTGAAAAGAAAAACTTTCATTTGTTTGGGAAACTGAAGAAGCATCATCTCCAAAGGCAATACTTTGCTTTGGATGAAGTCTTCAAAGAGGAAGTCACAAAGTGGCTTATGGAACAATGCATGCCTTTATATTTACAGAATGACAAGTGTCAGAACTAGTCGATGATTAAGTAGGAAATACACGTAGGGACAATTCCTGTATACTTACCTACCTTTTGCAGAAATCAAATAGGGAACTCTAATTTTTGACTTACCCTCGTGCATAATCAATGGTAGTCCATTATATGAAGCCCATACGAATTTATAAATATTGTTTCTAGCAAGTCCTAGTCTTTATCAAAATGCACTGAAAGGAGCACACGTAAACACACCCCAACAGTTTGGGTCCATTGTCATGTGTGGTCTAAGCCATACACACAACCTCGTCAGTGTGTTTAGTTGAAACCTAGATTTGTTGGGCCAAGCTATTTGTTTGCAGGTTTCCAGTACATTGGTGGTGTTCCTTCACCCACTGCAGCCGCATAGCCCAGTGATGTGGTGGTAAAATACTTGATGTCTGCATTGGCTGCCTTAGACCAGTGTACATCGAATGGTTTTTGCACAAACCTTCGTAGCTGCCCTGTCACTGAATGCCTACATTATCATCTGTACTGTGACACTCTGTTCCAATATGGAAGAGGTGGTGCTCACCTCGAACATCAACAACCTGATTACAGCCAAATTTTTCCTAGTGGCTTCAGGTTTTGACATTGCCCTCATACACACGTGTGACAGTTGCACGTAGAAATCCCAAACGTTATGCAGTGATGAATATGCAGCATTCATCTTCCTCGCACCATCTGCCCACATCAAACTCTGTCAAGCTACCGTGTTTACCCATCATAACAGTTGCAGGTACATTATACACTAGGTAGGTATGCACTATTTATAGCCTTCAAGGGGTTTTGGCTGGCTGCATTCTTGTGGCAGAATAGGGTAGTTTTGTGGATGGATGCAGTGTGTACAATAAATTGTGCTTCCAGTGTATTATTTGTCGATGCATTTCCACTGCTATTGAGAATACTAATG
The DNA here is from genome assembly GCA_038380435.1 of Ryuthela nishihirai. Taxonomy (NCBI): domain Eukaryota; kingdom Metazoa; phylum Arthropoda; class Arachnida; order Araneae; family Heptathelidae; genus Ryuthela; species Ryuthela nishihirai. The sequence goes on from JAWZYU010000001.1 coordinate 66,494,408, forward strand.
CCAGAAAGTCTGCATAGAGGTCAAAACCCTAGAGCTTTAAAATAAAAGGTACAAACTTTGGCATTAGACTATTACTCCTTTTTTGTCAGAATTACATCCTGAAGTTGCTGATAAAGTTTTGTTTTCATCAGCATCCTTGGTGAGGGTTGGGTTTTACCTCTGAGAGGCACTTTTTTACACACCATGGGCTAAATGGCCAGGTCACATGGACCCGAAGGCTCAGAGGTTGTAGGAGGGGACCCACTGGAACAGCTGTTGGGAGACAGATGGCAACCTCCCGTCAAGGCCATCCAGCGTGTTCTTTAACGTGCACAGGGTATGGCTCTCCCGCACACTGGGCCACTGCTTAACGTCCCATCTGACACACAGCAGCCTTTCCAAGCCCATTGGTGTCCCCTGTTGACCATAGGCAGGGCGGTATATTTTGCAGAGATAAATTCAACGCTGACCCAGCTGGGAACTACAGATTACGAGCCTGGCACGCTACCGACTGAGCCACCACCGCCCCCCTTGGTGGGGGCCAGCAACAGATAATGTTCAAGTCTTTAATCCGTATTTTAAATTTAACTGTTAAGAATTCTTTCTTAAATGCATTCATATCCTGAGTATCACTGGTATTCCTAATGAGGATCAGACCTGCACCTTGCAAATGTTCACTATATCTTCCTAAAATAAGGTGAAAAGAGAAATTTGAAATGTCTTGGTATCTATATGTTAAGCTATAACTCAGGTATTCCTGTGCGAGGCCATCCAGAGAATTAGTGGTTAAAAAAATTTCACAATCTAGTTAGCTGTGAAAAGAATACGGTTAGATTTTTAGAAAAAATAGATTGAGAGATATAGACAATATCAACTAGTTCCCCCACTGGTAAGGGTTTAAGCCTTAGGCTGGTAGGAATTTTCAAACCCATATTCACAGGTGGACCTTTTCAAGAATACAAAAAAAAAAGAGAACGTGACTGACACATTACTCCAATTTGGGTCAGCAATGGTTTATATCAAGTGATGGTCTCTGATCAGAATTAGCCACCATGCTAATATATCTAGTGCATTTGCTTACTTGAAGATTTTCCTTCATAAATGTCCACAAGTGCAGGAAGTGTAGATCCACAATCATGTTGAAAGCCATTTAAATTAGTGTTTCTCAACAGCTCTTCACTTTATGCAGAACACCCAATAAAAAGTTTCTTGAAAAAGATTCATATCTACCAACTGTAATATTTGCAATATATGTAAATTACCCATTCCTGAGAAAATAATTCAAGAAACACATATCCAATTTTTCTCAACTATGTTATTTTAAAAAATATACATACATAATGATATATAAAAGTTAAACTAATATTAATCAAGTTTAGGAGTAATATTATTACTAGTGGTATTTATTTATATTTTATTATACACTCCCTGAAACAACGGTTGAGAAACACTGCATTAGGCTTGTAGTTTTAAACGGTCAGTACAAGATCATATGAAATTAACCATTCTTCAGCAGGGTAAAGATAAAGATAAAAAGCAGTCACAGATGACCAGAGTAGTACACCAAACTGATCAGGGGCGTAGCGAAGGATTACGGTTGGGGAGGGGGGGAGAAATCAAAAATTTTGCCAACTGAGCAAACTTGCTTAGATTATCGGTCCGGGCAGGTGGGGTGTAAGGCAATTTTCTTTCAAAACTCTCCAACATTTTGCCATTTGACTTTCAATTTTCCCAATAACCGTTATTTGCCATTTAACTACCAATTTTGCCAACTAGCCATAATTTCACAGATGTAATTCCAATATTTACATCTCGTCTGAATTGTAGCAGGTCAGTGCGAATTTTTCCTTGATTTGACCAAACCAATCCGTCTTTACATCTCTCCTAAATTTGCCTAATCACTTTAAACTTTTCAAACTCCCCAAGATTCTGCCAAGTTTTCTTGATTTTAGTAAACTATCCTGAATTTCACAAACCCAATCACAATTATCACAACTCGCCCGTATTTTCCAAGTGGATTCGATTTTTGCCAGCTGCCCTACATTTTGTTGTTTCCTCAATTTGTCCAACTCCTTAATTTCATAAAACCAATCCGAATTTTTACTCACCTGTACCAAGTTTTAGCTCACCTGTACCAAGTGGTTTCCAGTTTTGCCACGTTTTCTCGATTTTGTCAACTCTCCTTAATTTCACAAAACAATCCCAATTTTTACAAATCGCCCGTATTTTACCAAGTGGATTCGAATTTTGCAATCTCGCCACAATTTTACAGAAAAAAAATCCCAATTTTACATCACACCTGATTTTTGCAAAGTCACTCGGAATTTTGCCAACTCTCCTAGATATTGCGAAGTTGCCTCGATTTTGCAAACACGCCATAATTTTACCTAAAAAAGATTGCAATTTTTACATCTCACCTGAATTTTGTCAACTCTCCACGATTTTGCCAACTCGCCATCATTTTACAGAAAAAAAAAAATCCAAATTTTCGCATCTCATCTGAATTTTGCCAACTCCCCACGATTTTGTCGTCACTCCGAATTTTGCGAACTCCCCAAGATTTTACCAAGTCACTCCGAATTTTGCCAACTCACCTGTATTCGAATTTTGCCAACTGCTCTAAATTTTGCAGTCTCTCAATTTTTCACACTGCCTTAGATTTTGACAACTCCCCTTATTTTTCCAAAAAAAAAAAAACAAACTTTCACAACTTACCTAGATTTTACGAAGTCGCTTCGAATTTTGCCAACTCCGAGTTACTTTTGAGGTGGGGCGTGATGATGTATTTATAAACAGCACAATTTTTTGGAAGAAATGTTTTTTCCCATGATGATACTATAGTTTGTATGACTCAAACTTTGGTATCATTAACAAACTTTAGTATCATTAAGCTAATTAGTTTTGAAGGCTACATTATGCAAAAAAAAATCTAATTTTAAGCCACAAATAGTGGAATTTTGTAGCTATCAATACGCAAACTATGATGAATTCACAAGTACCTTAAGAATTCTGCATCATTAATACAAAACCGATGGTTAAAACTAATTAGATTGATATCAAGTCCTGGATGTTAAATTCACATTTCATGTTTCATGCATTTCTCTGTGGAAAAAAAGATTCTGTGGAAATTTCCAATTATCCAATGAATGAAAGAAAATTTTAATACAAATATATTTAGCAATTTATTACATATTTAATATATATATTTTACAAATCACATCTTAGGCTATTTATGCTATTCAAATATTAATTTGATTAGAATTTAATCACAATAATGCTGTAAAACAGATGGATATGTACTTAAAGAGTATCTTCCAAGTGTGCTAACACTTGGATATTGATCAAAGGAACATGGGTTTGAGCCCTGGATAAGGTACGGATATTTATTTTTGTATGTTGTCTTTCTGCTGTCTTTTGTGTATTGTCTTTCTGCTGAGGTCTCTCACCTTCCTCACAGACCTTCTCTATGACATATTAAATGGACAAGTTCTTTGTTAGATCTCTGGCAAACAGCTGCTTGAGAGATAATTTATTTTTTTTTACACCTTAAGAGAATAAAAAAACTAGAGATAACGATAATCGACTGTTGCATGCAAAGTATAATAAATACCAACTAGTATTTGGTAAAGAAAACTATAGTCATTATGGTGTAATGATAGATTCAACCAATGTTGATATTAAACAAGTCCAGGTTTTAATCTTGAATGGACTGTTTATTTGTACAGAAGTAAATGTAGACAGCCAGTTATCACAATATTGACATAGCATCCTGGTATGATAATATGTTTAAGATTCCCCACAGAGTGCTATTAACAAAACAGCACAGAAGATATGAAAAGTGGGATAAGATGCAATAGAGTAGTCAGATGAAATCTTGGGATGAAATAGTTTCATCAAACTGAACGGTTGTTTTAATCAAATAATAATCGATAAATACATCTACAACAGAAGATGCTTAACACAAAAATGGATAAGGTGAAATATTGTAAAGTGTGGTCCTTTCCAGTGACAATGCTTTTACATGTAAAAATATTCATTTAATACAAAACAGATAATAATATGAAAAAATCCCTTATTATTTATTAAATGCACTTAATGCAAAAAATTTTTATGGTCCAACAAATGAAATTCTTATTTGAACTTCCTCAGATAACACAAAATTTATAGAGGACTGATAGACGTAATCCCAACCACTGTTTGATAAATTTTTAACAGCCTAAAGTTTCCTGCTAATTAGCTGCTTAACAGTGGCTATAAATACACCTATGCTGCTGTGTTATTAACATGTCAGGAAAATTTGACACCCGCCTTTACTTTTACATAAATGAACAGTTCATCTGAGATTACAACATGGACTTGTTTAACATTCTACATTGGCTGAATACCACACCATAATGACTAGTTTTCTTTACCAAGTACCAGCTGGTGTGTATTCAGGATTGTACTCAGGGTGCACCAACCATTTTGGTCTCTTGCTCTTTTAAACTTTAAACTGGCTTGAGGTGTATAATTCCTTATTTTATCAGAGTTACTGTAAATTAAAATTCTAAAGAAATATTCACTGTTTTCAGCTTAATTATTAAATAAAAATTTAATTTTGCAACTGATATTAGTTTTCATCTGTATTCTGATAATAAAATCCATCAATTAGAGTACTCCAGTAAGCACACATTATTTTGTGTGGTTGAAAGCCACAAGGCAATGGAACTAACTGTGGAGAATCCACCATTTCCTTTCCTTGAATTCCAAGTTGGCCATATCTATTCCATCCCCATAACCAAATATCATGATTCTCTGTTCAGAAAAGAGAAAAAATATCTGAGCTTTCGTATTTCATATCATATTACATACTAAAAGTTTATATATGTAAATATACATGAATTATTCAAATGAAGAGTGGACAACCCCTGTGGTGCTGTGCATTGTCAAAGAATCTCTAATGCAATAGCCAAAGTTGCTATGGAAAGAGGGTATAATATTATTATTTCATGTTGTGATAAATATGTCAATAGGCATGGCAAATCTACAACTCAATAAATGATTACACTTCATTTCCAACTTGTCCACTTTTCATTTGAACAACTCTTATATTTATAACTTATGCTTTTAATTGCAACTATTGATACAAAAATTGTTTAATTTCTCATGATCAATTTTCGTCGTCACCATCATCATCATCCTCAAGCAGCCATGGGCTATGGAGGTCCAACCAGACCACACAGTTTTGCAACTCTCCAAGCATATCTGTCCAGAGCTACATCTGCTGCATCCGGCCACTGCACACCAATTCTAACAAGGTCCTGTTTGACATTGTCTGCCCACCGCATCCTAGGTCTCCCCCTCCTTCTGAGGCCTCTAGGCACACTGTTCATAACCCTATTCGCCAATCTATAATTATCCATATGGGCAACATGGCCAAACCAGCGGAGTCTCTCTCTGCACAATATGCTGCTTAAAGGAGGTTGCAGACTCCTTTGCCTAACCTCATCATTAGTTACAAAGTTAAACCACCTAATGCCCAAGATACTGCGTAAGCATCTAGAATCAAAAGCATCTAGTTTCCTGTTATCTTGTTTACACAACGTCCAAGTTTCACTACCATAACTAACCCTAGAAAGAATCAAACTATTATACAGTCTAATTTTAGTCTTTAGGTGTATACGCCTATTTCTCCACACTCTCCATAGGTTCTTAAAAGTCCTGGCAGCAATATCTATTCGTCTCTTAATCTCATGCCGCACATCACCAGAATCAGTTACATAGCTCCCAAGGTAATTAAACTGACACCTGCTCAAGACTGCAACCATTCAGATTAACTGAATCACAACCTGCCTGACCAATTTTCTCTCTGTTTATAACCAAACCTACTCTACTACCAATCTCATCAACAGCTCGAATGAAAGAGTTCATCTCATCAACATTATTTGCCAAAAGGGCTAAATTATCAGCATAATCTAAATCAGAAATTTTCGTATCTCCAGTCCATTTAAGGCCAAAATCTTTCCCTTGAAGTGAATTTCACATAACATAATCAATAACCAAACTAAAGAGAAAAGGAGACATAATGCACCCTTGTCGAACACCAGAAGTAATGCTAAACCAATTGCTACAAGCCTTACCAACTCTCACATACGACTCAGTGTTATTATAGAGAGCTTTCATTATGTTAACTAACTTGTCTGGTATACCATATGATTTCACAATCAACCACAAATTATGACGATCAACAGAGTCAAAAGCCTTTTTGAAATCAACAAAGCTAGCAACCAAAGGTTTCTGAAACTCTAAACATTTCTCAAGAATCTGCCTAAGTGAAAATATCTGATCTACACATCCCCTACCACTTCTGAATCCACACTGCTCATCATGCAATTGCCTGTCAACCAGATTCTTAATTCTATTAAGCACAATCATGGAAAGAACTTTACCTGGAACAGAGAGTAGGCTGATACCCCTATAGTTATCACAAGAACTGCGATCACTCTTTTTTGGAAATAGGGATAATAATAGCTCTGGTAAAATCTTTAGGAACCATGCCTTTATCATAAAAGTTATTCAAAATTTCAGTCATCCAAGTGGTAACCGAAACATTCCCAGCTCTGAGCATTTCTGTAGTAATTTCATCTACCCCTGGGGATTTATGAAGTTTAAGTTTAGAGATAGCCTACAGCTATAGATTAAAAGCAATAATATAAAATATTTCTGAACTGTGTATAGCTTTCTACCTTTTAGAAACATTAAGACATAAAAATTCAGGATAAAACATAAGAAGTGGCTAACAATTATGATTGGATAAATACAGTATGCGTCAAAAGTCTGGTAACAGCAACATTTTTACCCAATCCCAATCAAAATTAGGAAGCATATGCAAAATAATGTAGCAAACAAAACACCAAATGGTAACATGGTAGCAAATGTACTATTCAAGATTTAGGAGGCATAATGTTCAAAGTGGACACTACAGTGTTCATAATATGCTTGTATGCACCTGTGCCAGGAACCATTGACTTCAACCAAAGTTTCTTTAGCAATATTGGCCACTTCTGCAGTAATGGCATCCTTTAATTCCTGCATTGAGTAAAGGGGATTCTGATGAATCCTGGATTTTAGATGTCCCCTTAGGAAAATATCAAACAGCATCATATCAGGTAAGAAATGTGGTATACTCATTGGGACCTCTCCTTCCAATCTACCACCCTATAAGGCAATAATCAAATCACCAGAGAACAACTGAGGAGAAACGATTGGGTCCTTTCATATTTAGTTTGATTATGTTATGAAAATTTCACTGCAAGGGGAAAATTTGGGCCTCAAATGTCAAGAGATCTGAACATTTTTTATTTAAATTATGCTAATGATGCCCTTTTGGCAAATGATGTTGATAATATGCTCTTTTCATCAACATCATTTGCCAAAAAATTTGTTTAAAATGCCCTTTTGGCAAATGATGTTGATGATATGAACTCTTTCATTGCATGATTTGTGTAAACATTGAGAAAAGCTACTAAAATTGGTCAGGGAGATTTTGTTTCAGTTGTTTCAAATGGTTGCAACCTTGAGCAAGTATCTCAGTTTAATTTTTGGAAACTGTATAACTAACAGATACCAGTGATGTGGTGTGGCATGAGATTAAGAGAATAGGGATTTCTGCTGAGACTTTTAAGAATCTATGGAGAATGTGGGAAAATTAGCATATAACAAAAATTACAGTAGAAGTACACAGTGCAGTAAGTAAAGTAAAGTAATTTAATTCTCTATGACACTGTTAAATGTTTTTAAGCACTTCGACACATGGACTATGCTATCAAGTATCAATAATTATTAAAGAGAGATTTATGTACCATGTTGTAGAGAATGGGAAGTAACTGGAGCTTCTTGGAATGCTTTTGGTGAGAAATTTAAAATTCGACGTTCTTGCCGGCAAGTGATATCTCAGTGGAGATTAAAATAATGATGACAGCTGTCAGTGGTCTACCCACATTGACAAATGAAATAACCATTTATATTTTTGATAGCATAGAGTGCTTAAAAAAGTTTTAGATCCACAACGCGTGTTTTACGCCATTCCTATCGGCACTTCATCAGGCGGGAAGTGAGGAACTTAATGCAGGAGAGGTAGTCGGTTGGTGAGCGCTGGGGAGGGGTGGCGTGCCATAAACTGATATGCCAGTAGTTCAGCTCCGAGGGTCAGAGTGGTCAGCAGAAATGCGGTTGGTGGTATTCCGATCTGCATGTAACGGACGTTGGGAGAGGGTGTGGAATTATGGGAAATCACCAAGATCTGCGTATGTCAAGGGAAGCATCACTATTTGTGGGTAGTAATTCATATTTATAATGAGTGGGGTACTTTTAGTGAATTAATAAATTTCGTAAACTGAAATTTGGGGTTAGGATAATTATGTTATTGAGGGTCTGAATAAAGGTGTTCAAAAGTATAAATGGTTATTTCATTTGCTGATGCGGGTAGACCATTGGCAGCCGTCATCATTATTTTAATCTCCACTGAGACATCACTTGCCGGCAAGAACATTGAATTTTAAATTTCTCACCAAAAGCATTCCAAGAAGCTCCTGTTACGTCCCTTCCTCTACAACATGGTATGTAAATCTCTCTTTAATAATTATTGATACTTGATAGCAAAGGCCATGTGTCAAAGTGCTTAAAAACATTTAACAGTGTCATAGAGAATTAAACTACTTTACTTTAAAATTAGCATATAAACCTAAAATTTAAAATTAGGCTGTAAAACAGTTTGTCCATTCTAGAGTTATTTATGATAGTGAATCTTGGTCCCTTTGTAAGGAAGATAATAAGAAGCTTGATGCCTTTGAATCTAGATGTTTACACAGTATATTTGGCATTAGGTGTTTTGAAGTGTAAGATAAAGTCAGGTGGAGTCAGCAACCATCTTTGAGCTGCTTGAGGATTATGTATATATGTTCAGAGAGAGACTGAATTGATTTGGCCATGTTGTTCATATGCAGAACTACAGATTAACAGAGTTATGAAGAGTGTCATAGCCATAACTTTTGCTACGGTTCCACCATTAAATTTATAGCCTCTGACTGACACCATTTCTTGAATGGTCAGTCACATACCAGTCTCCCCATCTGGATTCTTCATCACTGCCTGGCCATGGAGGAAACCAAAGAGTCATGCATTACACAGAACTGCCAGAGAATTCCCTGATATGCACTTATCTTCCAGTGATATGTCGTCAATCAATGCCTAGGCATAGCAACCAACAGCTACCAATCAGGAGAGGAAAAATCACCCGAGGAGTTCTGTTGCACATGCAGCCCACCGGGAAGAAAGGAATAAGAGTCAAGGTGAGAGAAACTGAAGTGTGCAATAGGAGAGTGAATAGAGAGATACAGATGGAGAGGAAGTATATGACATAGAAAGGAGTTTATATTATTAGGTTATGTTATCATGTTTCATTTTATAAGGTGGAAAGTTGGTGCCAGGAAGAGTAGCTCTACAAAAGAGAGAAAATTATATAGGAGCAAAGGTCAAACAAGATGAATGAAGCTATCCAGTTTGCCCAAGAGGTCCTGGAAGAACTTTCAGGCTAGCATGTATACTTTTATCTCTCTATCCTCGTCCCGCCACCTCCTGAAAGCCTCATTAGAGCACAAAGTGTCAGGCATTGTAATTTAGTAAGCCAACATGATTAGAGGTTGAACTTTATAATACTGCCTAAGTCAGGCAGAAGCAGGTCTGAGGGATGGAAAGTGTATTTATATATACATATCTATGTGAATAATTAAATTGTGTTTCATTAGAAAAAGTAAATTGCCTGTTTACTTTCAAATATGATATTAGTTATGTCTTTTGGGCTGTGGGTCAAGAAAGAGTAGGGAAAGGCGAGAAGCCTTAGGAGAGTTATTGTGATTATTTTTATTCATTGCTAAAAATATCAAAATCACAATGCATCCCCCTAGAAGTATTATTTCGCCTTTTCTTCCCACCCCCATCCCTCTTGGCTCTGCATAGAGCAGGAAGTGTATGAAACAGTATGCTTAAAGGTCTCAGAAAAAGAGGGTAGACTTTGGATGTGGTGGTATATGCCAAAGAGGACCTTGCTAAAACTAGTCTGCAGTGGTCTATAATGCAACAGCTATAGCTCAGGATACACGTCTTGTTGGATCTTCACAGCCCATGACTGCTTGAGGATTATGTATATATGTCTGTCTGCATGTATGTAATGGGATAAGTGGCCAGGTCACCAAGAATCAAAAAGCCAAGATATAGTTAGAGGATCCTCTTGACAGCTGCTAGGAGACAAATGGAAACCTTTCAAGGCTATCCAGCAAGTTCTTTAACACTCACAGGGTATGGTCCTCTTGTACACAGGGCCACAGAAAAGTATCCCATCGAATGAACACTGGTCTTTCCAGCCCATATATTGTGGAAAAGCAATTTGCATGAAACTAATGTGATGGCACTTCTGCAAAGCCATTTAAGTCTTGCAGAATGAGTCTCTAGGTGGGACCATATCGATGTTACAGAGTCTGTACAGATTATCAGTAATTATAAGATTCTCTGTACAGCTGAGTCGAAATTTTATTGGATAGAAAAATAATTTTAGCAGATTTAATGTTTATTCAAAGATTGTATTGTTAAAGTTATGAAAGAAAGCAATATCCTATATATTATTTAGAATATTCTTTTTTTTGGACGACACAAATAAATTATTCAGTATCTGCACATGCCCATTTGTCTTGATGAACTTGAATGCTCTGGCTAAACAGACAAGAAAATATTTGCATTTGGGTAGAGTATATTGCATTTATGGTGTGGAAAAATCATGCTCAATTCTTTGGAGCATATCACCCCTACTTACATTGGTCATTTTTGGACTATAGTTTGCTCACTGAAATCTGCATTTTTCTTTGTGGATGAACATTCAAAATAGTTTCACAAACTATGGATGCAGAAGTCATAAGCTAACAACACAAACACAAAAATTATATTAGATGAAATCTGTAATGATAATACAAGGAAACTAGAAGGTACTCATCTACACATAGGATGTAGATAACCTTAGAAGCTCTATTGAGCTTGTCCTCGCTTCTCAACAACATACAAACACATACACGAGACACACCTGCTAGTTTAGTAGTCAGGTACACTAACCACTAGACCAGGTATGGACTAATAAAAAATCATTAACTTAACAGAAATATTAAAATAAATTAATAATGTTTATACCTGTGAGAACTGCAGAATGTCTTGAGCCACAACCTACTGATTCTACAGTAACCTCAGTCTTAAATTCAACAACTCTTGGAACACTTTGAATAGTTACTATTTCTGCAGTCAAAGAATCATCTTGAGAGAGATGACTGCAAGGTAATCCGAGCTGACCACTTTCATTCCAGCCCCACATATAGAGATCCCCTGTTACTGAATAAAAAATAATAAAAATGACAAATACAGAAAAACATAGTTTTAAAAATGATTTTATTGTGGAAAATTATTTTCTCACTCACTATGCTAAACGTAACAAACTTAGTTCACACAACTGAAAGCCATAAATCATATAAATTTTCAAGTTATTAATATAATTTAGTTCGTATATTTAACAACTGTACAAAAGCAGTTGCAAAAAACATAAATGAAGCATAAGATTATAATCAGGTGAAACTTCAAACAACTGATGAATACCCCTCAGGCAGCTGCTTTTACTGGAAGTCTGACATGAGCGAGTCAGTGATAAAAGCCATAAAAAACTTTTCAGAAGGAGAGACCTCGGGAAAAAAAATCAATCATGATTTATTAAGGACACAAGTCTCTTTGCTCTATGCAAAAAATGCTAACCACTCAGCTACTATTCAGCATAAATTCACAAGTCATTTTGGCATTAATTTTTTTTTTGAAAAAAGAAAACTATTCTTTATTCAAGTAATTGACACAGTATACATATTTTAAACACAGTTGGGTTGTTTTACCTCTGAGCGGCACTTTTTTGCACATCATGGGCTAAATGGCCAGGTCACATGGACCCCGAAGGCTCAGAGAAGGTTGGGGAAGGGGACCCACTGGAACAGCTGTTGGGAGACAGATGGTAGCCTCCCGTCAAGGCCATCCAGCATGTTCTTTAACATGTACAGGGTATGGCTCTCCCGCACAGGGGCCACAGCTTAACGTCCCATCCGACGGACGGCGGCCTTTCCAAGCCCGTCGGTGTCCCCTACTGACCGTGGGCAGGACGGGGAATTTTGCAGAGATAAATCTCAACGCTGACCCAGCTGGGACTCTAACCTGGGAACTACAGATTACGAGCCTGGCGCGCTACCGACTGAGCCACCCCCGCCCCTATTTTAAACACAGTGACCTCAAAGCTATATGATTATTTTCAGGGGATTGAATAATTCCAATTTGTATATTAAATATATCAGAAATAATTTACAAACAGTTTATAATCAAAATTTCACTAATAATAAGCAGAAAATAGCTAAATATATAAAAAAAAGATACAAATTCAATTATCTTTTATTTACTTTTTTATATCACTGGTTCAATATTTTCCACAATCTTAAATGATCTTTTTATATTTTAAGAAATTATAAATTCATCGCCATATTGAAAATTTTAGCTGTAAACTGAAACCAGATCATTCAGGTATAATAATTTTCATTACCTTTACATATAATTTCCATTCAGCTATATCAACTATCTGCACTATCAGTTCTTAGCTCAGTACCACCTTATTATCCCTACTTCCCATAGGTTTACCCCCCCAAAATGAGATATTTAATGCCAAAAATTATTTTAATCAAATGCTGTGTGTGCAAAATTGGTAAATTGTAAATAATTAATTAAATAGGCTCGACGTATTTCAAATCAACTCATAATAAATAGGCACTTTAGCGTCGATTTAAATTTTAGAGGAAAAATTGTCTTGAGCCGGGTGGGATACGAAAATGACTAATATAAATGCCGCTAGTGGCTAGAAATATTGCCTGAACAGCTCCTATATGAAACATAAAAGGAATGTTCATAGGGCTAGTTAGAGGAGATCTTGATCAGCGGCCGGTAGCTCAGTGGTCCAGAGCACCTGACATGTTATCAGGAGGTTGTGGGTTCATATCCCACCCGGCTCAAGACAATTTTTCCTCTAAAATTTAAATCGACGCTAAAGTGCCAATTTATTATGAGTTGATATGAAATACATCGAGCCTATTTCATTAAGTATTTATATCTGCATACTTGTCGTACATGCTTCCATCTATTGGCTAATATAAATGCCACTAGTGGCTAGAAATATTGCCTGAATAATGCCTATATGAAACATAAAAGGAATGTTCATAGCGCTAGTTAGAGGAGCTCTTGATCAGCGGCCGGTAGCTCAGTGGTCCAGAGCACCTGACATGTTAGGAGATCGTGGGTTCGTATCCCACCCGGCTCAAGACAATTTTTCCTCTAAAATTTAAATCGATGCTAAAGTGCCTATTTATTATGAGTTGATTGGTAAATTGTTGTTTAAACTAATAATTTGACTTATTTCAAGAAACTGGAATATTCAATTTATGGCAGATATGGTTGCAAATGCCGTCTCATGGCCGAGTGGTTAGCGCGCTTGACTACTGATCTAAGGGACCTGGGTTCGAGCCCCGGATAAGGCATGGTTGTATGTGTTGTTTTTCTGCTGAGGTCCTGCCATCCTCTCAGATCTTCTACTTTGGCATATAAACTGACAGGCTCCTGTCAGACCTCTGTGGCAAGCAGCTGCTTGAGGGGGTATTTATTATTTATTATATGGTTGCAAATAATGTCATATTTGGACAAGTATTATTTCATAAAACAATTTGGGCTCTGATATAATTTTTTTTTAAATTATTGCCTAAACACATATAATAAATATCCTCAAAGGATGAATAATAACAATAAAACTAAACTGCAAGCATAAATGTTCAAGAAATATGTGTTTATATAGCTCTTCAACCTATTTAAACTTCCTTAAGAAATATGTGTTTATAATTTACTTCAACCTACATACAACTTGGCAGAAGCAAGAATGAAAGAGTACTTCAAAGAAAATGAGTACCTCAAAAGTTTTAAAAAACCAATTAGCCCTTCAAACTGACCTTTTTTTAGTAAAATGCAAAAGAGATAAGTCACATTAAAGATTGCAAGTCATTCCTGGAGAAAGCTTAACAACTGAACATAATACTGTGATCATGAACACTTTTGGGGATGTTAAAGCTAAGTATCAATAAGGCAAATATCAACTAATAAAATTTACAAGGAGATGCTGGAATTAAAATATTAAACCAAATTGAGGAGAGAATGTTGCCAGCAATGAGAATCTAAATGTCAAAAATCTATTTGAAGAACAGAAGCCTAAGCTTAGAAAGGAAATATGGTTAGATGAAGAAATATAGGATATTAATGGGGAAAAAAGTTCAGTTTAAAAGATGGCAAAATACTAAGGACAAAGAGGATCTAAACTAATACAAAATTAATAAAAAGGTAAAAAAGTAACCAAATGCAAAGCCCTCTGTGTATGATAAACTGAAAAAAAGAGGAGAAAGAAGTGTAAATATAGAATAAATAATACAGAATGAGAGATAATATGTCAATAATGAAATAATAAATCACTTTGTTGAAAAAAATTGCAACTTCTGATGATCCAGCAGTTAGGACGCCCAGCATGCTTCTGGAAGGTGTGGGTTTGAGTCCCACTCAGGACAACCAATTTTTTCAACTAATTATTTCAAGTGTTTCTTGTTTATAGGACTTTTTCCTGTGATACTTTATTATTAAATAACGTACAAAACTCATCAATCTCCTGTTACATTTTTTTTGTAAAATTAAAGTGTTGAAACACGATAGGAATTTAGTGGCAATTTATTTTCTGCCTTTACCACTGAAAATAAATTATAACCTAAATAGAGATAAATTTATCAAATATTTTGATGCACCTTGGGCTTTATATAGATTTAGAATTGATTTAAAAAGGCTACTAACCACTAACAGCAGCAGAGTGCCAGCCACCAACAGCTATTGTCTTGATTGGTATGCCATCAAGTGCTTCAACAAGAGTTGGTTTTTCTTGTGGATTTGTATCCCCATGTCCAAGCTGGCCTCGGCTATAACAATTCCATTAATTTGGAGAGAACAATAAACATATATCATTATTATATATATATCATTATAGACATATATCATATGAAGGTTCTAGAACCTCTATAAAATAATTAAAAAGGCTATTTTGAACTACTTTTCAAAATGAAATACATTAACAATTAGAAATACAATTTTCAGAAAAAAATTGATATGATGTTCTACACCAGAAGTTTCCAAACTGTGCTGTCTGAAGGGGGCAGGGGGGAGAGGTTTTCTCAGAGTCTGAATAAAAAACTGCAGTTTAAGAAAGAAACAGTAATGGAAGTTTAGGGAAACCTACTCTTTCATATTTCCTAACATATTTTGCTTGTCATTTATTTGCTAATTTGGGTGTTTGTCAAAAAGGTTGTTCTACCACATTTTAAACACAAGGGCCAAACAAATGAGTTATGTATGAAATGAAAGCCTGTGACACAGGAATATCATTGATAGGTTTGTTTTTTTTTTCGTTTTTGCAATAAAAGCAAATTGTTAAAAAAAAAGGAATTTTTTTTTCATATTTTGACATCCAAAGTCTGCTTAATAAATAAAACATATACTTTGATTCATAATAAAATGAGAAATCAATATATATTTGTGATAAGGTTAATTTCTAGTGATAAAGCATGATTTTGATGTTATTAGTGAGAAACAAATTTTTCAAATACAAATCAATGTTTTTCAACCAATTTGTGTAAAGAGAAATTTATGGTTTAGAGTGGTTTATGGGACATTTTTTGATTGCATATTGATGAAAAGAAGAAAAAAAAACCAAATGGCCATATATTAGTAAGTTATAGATTGTTTCTCTTTTAATCAAAATTGCATCACTTTACAGTAAAGTTTTTTTATTGCACATCACAGTTCATGGCTAGTGGCATACCTAGAAAATTATTCTGGTCTTCAATGCAGGTTATAAACACAAAGCTCCCAACCCTCATCATACCCCTTGGATACCTCACTGTCACATCCTACCTTTTAACTACTGGGGCATTTTCAACAACAGAAGCAATGCAAAAGAAACTTTTCAATAGCAGAGGGAACTCAAATCCCAGAACATTAATGCATTATATCAGTGCTGTCCAACTAGCAGCCCGCACAAGAATTTTTGTGGCCCACGAACAAAATAAAGTTTTCACTTGAAATTTTAAATAAATATCTGTAATCCACCTTATAATTTTTTGTCAACTTATAATACTTTACTTGATATGCAATCTTCAACTTACTCATTCTATAAAGTTTACAAAACATTCTTAAGCCGATTGGCAAACTACTGAAACCTTTTAAGAGCAGTGTGGCATCATCAAATAAATGTTTTTATGAAGCTGCAGTAATAAGAAGCATCTAATGACAGCACGAATCGCTCTCACTGCGCATGCATATGACATGCATTGTTGAATGTTGCACTATATTGTGCACCAGGAGACATTGTGTGCATTTCACTGAGACTAAACGACGTCATGGAAAATGTTGTCAAAATTATCAATTTAATTCATGGCGGAAATTGTTCTCTTACACACATAAAATATAAAGCTTTTTTTTGATGAACTGCATGCTGAGTATGGCGATCTGCTTTTACATAGTAATAGTCACTGGTTAAGTGCCGGAAAATGCCTCAAGATATTTTTTACACTTCGAAAAGAAATTCATCTTTTTCTCACAGAAGTGGGCACCAATGAAGATTTAATACCAAGTTTTGCTGATGAAAATTTTCTATGTTCACTTGCTTTCCTAACAGACATTACGTATTATTTAAATGTCTTGAAAAAATCCTTACGAGGAAAAGATCAAAACATGTGATATCTTTATATCATGCTACTGGACTTAGAAACAAACTACAATTGAGGGGCTTGCAGTAAAAAGGAGACAACACCAATTGTTACTCATTTTTAGTTATATGTGCTATCCTGTAAAGAAAAATATGGCCTTTAATTTGGTGCAAGGAGCCAGCTCCGAGTGAGAGTTACCATGGTTTCCAACAGATGGAGCATTACATGTTTGAAAAAAAAAAAAAAACTCGAATTTTAAATGGACTTTTTTGTTTAGTCAAAATTGGTAGAAAGTGGAGCTGATTCGTTATTGCTGCAAGCCCTTCAATTGTTGAAGTCAAATTTGAAGATAAACAATTTAATTCATTTTGAAACTTGTAAAGAGTTCTACAAAGAAATGAAGCAACTTAGCAAAACAGTTAATTTTGAAAAATTTGTTCCTAAATTAGATATCCTAATTGAAGATTTTAATAGAAGATTTTCTCAATTTGATGATTTTAAGCAAAGTTTAAATTTATTTAGTAATCCATTAAATATTGATATTAGCACTAGATCCTAAATATTAAATGGAATTATGTGATCTTCAGGCCGACCCAATTATTGCATCTAATAGAGAAACTGAAATAGAATTGTTCAAACTTTTGCCTAAAGAAAATTATCCAAAAATGAAAGATTTTGAACTCCAAATAATTTCCATGCTCGGAAGTACATATATCTGTGATTGCGCATTTTCTGATATGAAATATATAAAATCAAGATACAGAAACTGTTTGAAAGATTCGACACTTGAACATATACTTCGGCTTGCAACAACAAATATTGATATGGACGTAAAACAAATTATTGCCCAACAACTACATCCAAAATGCTCCCATTAAATTTATTAAATATTTGATAAGGTTTAGAAAATTAATATTAGTTCATTATTACTTATTATTTTTCGTATAAATAATTTTTTTGGTTTATTATTACTTATTATTTTTCGTATAAATAAAATAATTTTGAGGTTTATTATTACTTATTATTTTTTGTGTAAATAAAATATTTTTTGAGGTTTGTTATTACTTATTATTTTTCGTATAAATAAAATAATTTTTTGAGGTTTATTATTACTTATTGTTTTTCATATAAATAAAATAATTTTTTGAGGTTTATTATTACTTATTATTTTTTGTATAAATAAAATAATTTTTTGAGGTAACATGAACTGACTTTTTAATTACCTATCCTAATCCTATTCTTTTTTTTGGCCCGCAAAATATTGGTAAAAGAAAAATTGGCCCACGGTCTTAGAGAAGTTGGACAGCACTGCATTATATAATTGAATATTAGAAAAAAAAAACTTTTTTTCACACATTAGGAAAAATAAACAAAATCTCTTATATCAAGAACATACTAAAAATTAAGAGGTTCTCTGATTTAAATTGAAGTCTATTTCTCATTCATGGAAATACATCAATACTTTATACCATTGTTTTCAAACGTTTTCTCTTGATGACAACTTCTGAAATAGTCCATTTACTGCAACATTATTAAATCATTATGCTTGCAAATTTGTTTATATTATTTATTTTCATAAAAATTCGTAATTCGATTCTGTTTAATTTGGTATATAACAAGACCTATTTCTGTTGATTGCTTATTTTAAAAAAAAATCTAAAGTTGACTTCTTTGTCTGACTCAGAACAATTAGCTAAAAGCCTGGAATTTTCTCAAAGCATGTATGAAGAAAAAGAATTACAAAACTGGAGTAATTTTCTTGCTTCAAGTAAATATTATTTTTTTTTTTTGTTATTCAGAAAAAAATAGGCTTTCTATTTATGTGCATTATAATCATTTCTGTTTATTAGTTGTTCAAAATAAATTTTTATTTGTGTTGTCAGATGCATTTTTTTTTACTACATGCCTCTAACAACGTCCTATTAAAATAAAACTTGTCTTTTTTGTTAAATATTTTATTTTCAGAAAATCCAGAATTAAATGCTGATTAATTTGGTATATAACTAATAAAAGGGATTATGGCATGTTATTTGGCAAAAAAGTTCTAAAGTTAATTTATTTTGTCTGAGCATAGAAAATAGCTTGGCCCTGGATGGAAATAAATTTTTCAGGCTGAACAATGGAAGAGTTAAGCTCTATTTGTAAGATGCTTTTGAGCAGGTAACAGTCAGACTAAATTTTGGCTCCTTTATATGATCTGGTATTCCTAACCAAACTAGCCCACTTACTGTTAACCCTTAAAATGCTAGATGACACTGCAGTTCCCAGTCCCAAAAATAGACCAAACATATCCATTGGGAACTATAGTTCCCAATAGGTACGAGACTGTGTTTGGATATGAGAATGGATATGAAACTGTTTCTTTGAGCATATTGGGAACTACAGTTCCCAATATGCTCTAAGATCCTGTTTTAAGTATATCTGTTTATATATTATTATGCAGAATTAAATTATCTTTCTTCCAAAATATAATATTCAAATTCTGCTCATCAGCTATTTCAGAATGAGGTTCAAATCCATTGAAATTACTTTTTTTTCACTATATTGTTTTAAATAAGCACTACTAAAATTAATATCTTGCTGTTTTTGCCAAATATTTTATATTAAAAAAAATTCGCAATTAAATTCTCTTTATTTTGGCCTATGACATGACCTATTTCTGTCTATTAGTTATTTTAGTATAAGATTTTAAAGCTATTCATTTTTTCTGCTGGAAACATTTCAAAATAAACCTGGCCACCTGAGTGAGTTCTGCTCTATAAACCTCACATGTTAAAAGTTAATTAATATATAATCAATCATAATCCTATGCAACCCATCAGGAGAACCCATGTGTATTTATAAATGTCCTGATGCTTTTAGTAAGTCATTCTCAAACCATTAGGTTTACTTACATATAGAAGATGTTACTCATTGTCATTGGAAATACCAATGCCAATTTTCGCATTAAAGTCACCTAGCACAAGAGAAATATCTCCTTTCTTGACAGAATTCAAAATATCCTGAAGTTGTCTGTAAAAACTATCTTTCTCATCTTCATCAGAGTCCTATGTGGGGCATAACAACAGATAACATTAAAGTCTACATAGTATGGCAACAAAGCATCAAAGGTGCAGACTATTACAACTGCAACATGTACACTGTTTGCTTTCATTCGGTAATAAATGTACTTACAGATTATTTTGCATATTAGTTGCAAATGGTTAAAATTCCTTTTACACACAAAATAACACTTTTTTTTAAGTGATTTTTTGCTCATATTTGTGCTTTTAAAAGCAAAAAATTTCTCAATCAAAATGCAACAAATGTTAGAAAAAATAACAAGAAATAACTATAAATATTTATATATTTACATACAAAAAACCTGGCTATAAAATATATCACTATGCTTTCTTCTCCCTTAAAAAAGGGGAAATGTGAAAATGACTGGTCTACTGTATCATCAAAAGTAATGAGTTATGTGTCAAGCAAAAGCTTGTCACAGGTACAAAACGTTTAGCCTCATGTTTTCTCCCCCCCCCCCCTCCAAAAAAAGGGTGAAAGGTGTAAATGATTGCTCCATTACATCATACAAATACGAGGGCTGGACATAATGTCTCAAATGGAAGCTTGCGATATGAGGAGTATCAGAGGCTACCTCAATTATGCCTGCTTCTTCCCCACAAAAAGTGGAAGAAAATTTCATGATTGATAGCAAGAATTATATATCAAATGAAAGCTTCTGATATGGAGAATGCCATGAGTGCATCAAATTTTGCCCTTTTTCTCACCCTCTCCCCACAAAAAAAGGGAGAGGGGCTGAATATTAACATTAATAGGGGGTCAATCTTTGGAAATCTATGTCAATGAAAGTCCAAGACATGCTGAGTAATATAAAGTATTTAGCAATTTTCTCCTTAAAGTAGGGGACGTGCAGGTGTTTTTAGTGACAAAGTTCATTGAGGTGTTTTAAGTGAAACAAATTCCTTGTGCAGTTGTCACTAAAAAGCAAAATGGATAATATATAAATTAAAAAAAAATCTATCTTCCTTAAGATACCCTAAAAGATAATAATAAAACTGCAACATACCAATGGTGAAATCATTGAGTTCATATTTACTTCAAAGGAAAATGAGTGTCAAAAGCTGATTCCTCTTACTAATTGAACAAAATTGCCAGCACCCTTTTCCTTTGAATGAACTCTGTGATTTCATCATTAGTATGTTTAACTTTTAATTTTTATTTCTTAGGATGAATAAGATAGATTTTTCTAATTTATAAATTTTAAATTTTGCTTAACTGAATCATTCATCTAATATTAATTCACATCAGTATTTAAATTCATCGGATATTTATTGATATTAAAAAAACAAAAGCATATATAATAATTATGGACATTGTAACAGAGGAAGGAAAAGTAGATAAATTCTCTATATAGTGAGAGGCACAACTGGAAAATCTAACTACTGCTCCATAGAAAGCTAATAAATTGTTCTTGACAGCATTAATAACAGCATAAAAAACTACAGCATTAATAGCTATTTTTTACATTTATTGGACAAATTCTCTATTTTATCATCTTGCAGCTAAAAGGAAAGAACTTATTATTGTAGGTAATACCCAAAACATTTCAGTATATTCTACAATGCCTTACATAACAGCTGGTGGCCCACCAAATTTCACAAAATGCTCCTATAGTCTGTTAGTAACCCTATATATATATACAGCAGATAACTTATCATCATTAATAAATGATTAGACTGATTTCTTTTACTTGAAAACATACATCAGACCTCAAGCATTTGAAAAACATTGATTATTAAGAAAGTAATATATACAGATAAGACCTTGCAGGTAATACTTTTCTCATCCATGAAGACTCTACTCATTATCATGGATAATTGAATAAAAAAACAAAAAACTAGTTGTTCCTAAACCAAATAACAATCATTTAAAAAATATTTTGGTTTTTCTGGTGTAAAATATTTAATAATCTACCAAAAGATATAAGAAATATAACTAATATTATAATGTTTAAAAAAGGAATTAAATTATGGCTATTAAGGCAATAATTATTATATGTATCAAACCAATGTACTGTTTTGTACATACCAAATACTATTCTGTTAGAACCTTTGTACTAATGTACGATTTTATATACTAAATGTAATGAGCAAAAAATTATAATATTAGTAATCAACTAGAGTTAATTAAACTCTTGTGGTAAGTTGACTTAAATATGTACTACTAAATGTTGACTTTGAATAAATTATTATTATTAATTAAGAAACTGTTACTGTATATATGGGAAAATAATTATTTGATATAAGAAACAATGCAAAAATTCATATAAGGGATAATGTTATTACACTAATGTTGTTCATATATAATCTACTTACACTCTACCTGCCAATTCCAAAACTAAACAGTTGTCCTCCATATGAAAGAAGTAATACATGTTCTTTTCCACATGCTACTGTTGATATTGGGCATTTTAGTTTAATTGGAAGCAATGCTGCACTATTGCTCATAATTTTTACCATAAGCATTTTTCCTTCTGAAAATAAGATTTTTTTTTTATCATAGATAGTTCTTTTCATTGTTACTTAAAGTAGATGCATTATGCAGTAAGCAAATTATTTTAACAAAGCACAGTTATTATTTTGTATCAAATTTACATAATAAAATAAACCAAAACAATAACAATTAAATTCTATACAGCTCATTAAAATTAACACATGGGTTTGATAATAATAAATCAAAAACAGCATAAAATATAAAGTTCAACTGTGATATATATATACACAGTCGTATCAGAATAATATGACCACCCATGGAATCACAGTGTACCTGCCCAGGCACGTTACAGAGTGCACATAACAAGGTTGACCACACGGAGATATAAGCAACCAGCCAGGATAGATGAGCCATAGTGCGTAATGTGAGCACAATAGGCAGAGGTATTGATTTGATGGATGTTCAAAAAGGAATGATCATTGGCTACCACGACAAGGATGGAAGCATCTCAAAAACAGCAAATGTCGTGGGCTTTTCGCGAGGTGCTGTAATAAGGGTGTACCAAGAATGGACCACTGGCACACCGAGTACCTCCCGACGTCATAACTGTGGAGCCCCAAAGGCCATTGACCCCCAAAGGAGATTGTCGCCTCTGTCAACTGGTAAAGGGTAATCGACTACTCAAATGAACCCTGGGACACCCTGATACGTGTCCCCGATAACAGTACAGCAAACCCTGTTACGTATGGGTCTCTGGAGTTGACACTGCATAAAGGCGCTTATGTTAACTAAAGTCCATCAGCAACGACGCCTTCAGTTCGCATAGGATTACCGTCATTGGACAGTGGAAGAGTGGAAAAAGGTTGCCTTCTCTGATGAATCAAGGTTTCTACTCCACAGAAATGACGACAGTTTTCCTGGTATGACCTGGGACCGCTGGATGGGTCCCTGAACACCAAATTTTATCAGTTGCTTAACATACTCTTGTCTGATTCTTGATGATGGTAAACTATCAGTAGATTAAAAGCAATGTGCAATGATGCAAATGTAGTTTGAAGATATGGTCAAACTCAATCATGATATACAACCAATCAAGATGACCAGTATAGGCCTATTAGCTTAAAGAAAGATTAAAAGCTACCTTATTTTAGAAACAAATATCCATCAAACAATTCTCTGCTGATGGAAAAACTGAGTGTAAAAACCTGAAAAAATATAATAACACAATTTTACAGCATTTCCAGTTTAATGTAATTGACTAACTAAGAAAGAAATATTGAGTCATTTTAAAGTTTCTGATTACCTACAAAATCCTCCATGACTACAGGAAAAAATAATGAAGTCAATAAAATACATCTAAATACCAAGTAATGTTCCTTAGATATCATCCTCCTCCTCCTCCTCCTCCTCAAGGTAGCCATGGGCTACGGAGGTCCAACCAAATTGTGCAATTTAGTTCTCCAAACACATCTGTCCTGAGTTACATCTGACCACTATAGGCCATTTCTAACAATGTCCTGTTTGACATTGTCTGCCCACTGCATCCTAGGTCTCCTTCTCTTTTTGAAGCCTTTAGGCACAATGTTCATAACCTTATTCACTAATCTATAGTTATGCATACTGGCAACATGGCCAAACCAATGGAGTTTCCCTCTGCACAATATGCTGTTCAAAGGAGGTTGGCACCTCCTTTGCCTATCCTCATCATTACTTACAAAATTTAACCACATAATGTCCAAGATACTGCATAAGCATCTAGAATCAAAAGCATTAAGTTTCCTGTTCTCTTGTTTACAAAGGGTCAAAGTTTCACTACCATAACTAGCCCTAGAAAGAACCAAACTATTATAGAGTCAATTTTTAGAAATAGGTGTAGAAGTCTATTTCTACACACTTTCCACAGATTCTTAAAAGTCCCAGCAGCAATCTCTATTGTTCTGCTTATCTCATTCTGCAATCACCAGTATCTGTTACATAGCTGCCAAGATAATTAAACTGAGACACTTGCTCAAGGGTACAACCATTCATATTAACTGAACCACAACCTGCCTGACAAATTTTCACCACCTTAGTTTTATCTCTGTTTATCACCAAACCTATCCTACTACCAGTCTCATCAACAGCTCTAATGAGAGTTCATCTCAACATCATTTACCAAAAGGGCCAAATCATCAGCATAATATAAATTAGAAATTTTCAAATCTCTAGATCATTTAAGCCCAAAATCTTCCTCTTGCAATTTTCAAATCTCTAGATCATTTAAACCCAAAATCTTCCTCTGCATAACCTAATCAACAACCAAACTAAGAGAAAAGGAGACAAAATGCACCTTTATCAAACACCAGAAGCAATGCTAAGCCAATTGGTACAAGCCTTACCAACTCTTATCCACAACAGTGTTATTTTAGAGAGCTTTCATTATGTTAATTAACTTCTTTGGTATGCCAATCTCATAATAAACCACAAGTTATGATGGTTAACAAAGTCAAAAGCCTTTTTGAAATCTACAAAGCTAGTAGCCACAAGTTTTTCAAACTCTAAACATTTCTGAAGAATCTGTATAAGTGAAAAAATCTTATGAATATATCCTCTACCACATCTGAATCCACATTGCTCTTCATACAATTGCCTGTCAACCAGATTCTTAATTTTATTAAGCACAATCATGCAAAGAACTTTAAAAGAAAGTAGGTTGATACCGTTACAGTTATCACAAAAATTGTGGTCACCTTTTTAAAAATAGGGATAATAATAGCTCTGGTAAAATCCTTAGGAGCAATACCTTTATTATAAAAGATATTGAAATTTATGTCAGCTGTGATAACAGAAACATTTCCAGTTCTAAGCATTTCAGTAGTAATTTCATGTACCCTTCAGATTTATTAAGTTTAGAAATAGCCAAAATAACTTTAGACTGCATTAGATGGCCAACATTAAAGCCAGTAATGCATATATCATCATTACAAGCAATGGGAGTAGAATTAAACCACATTGTTTAGAATATCACTGAAATGCTCAGTCCATCTAACTACAACAGAATCATCACCTTCAATAACCTTACCGTGTTTTTTATGCTTGAATCACTGTATACCTGTCCTCTTCTTCCCCCACAAAAGATTAACTATCTGATACAACTCTCTGCTGTTATGCTGTCTAGCTGATTCCTTTGCTTTGTCAGTCAAGCTAACAAACCAAAGATTCTTATCAATTGTTAATTGATTTTTTGAACATTTATTAAGCTCTTTGTAATACTTTTTGCTAGGACTAGTAGGGTGTTGATTAAGAATATTCCTACAGTTCTTTCTTTCAAAAACAAGCTCCAGTGCTTTATCACTAAAATAATTTTCCCTCCTGTGCACCTTTTTACTCAAAAGAGTAGTTTCAAGAAAAGCGTGTTTAAAATGGTCCCATTCTTCCTCAACTTCAATGGTACACAAACATAGCTGTCATAATGACTATTGGTAATATTATAATTATAGCCCATGGTAAGTTACTTAACTTACCATGGGATATAACTGGGTCTTTCAGAGCTTCAGTGTTAAAGTAACTTTTTTTTTTAAACCTTAGCACACTTTTTTTAAGTTTAAGTTGCAAGACACATTTAACAAGGTAATGGTCAGATCCAATTTCAGTTACCCTGTATGACCTGGTATTCCTAACATGACTAGTCCATTTGCTGTTAATTAACATATAATCAATCATATTCTTTTGAAGCCTATCTGGTGAAACTCATGTGTACTTATGTATAGTTGCAGTGTTTGTAGTAAGTGTTAGTATTTCTCAAACCATTAAATTTACTTACCTGTAGCAGATACTGCCTATTGCAATTGCAGCTACCAATACCAAAGGGACCTATCACCATTAATGCACTCATATCCTAGAAGAGCATCACTAGCATTTCTGCTGAGAAGCAAATCTATGCCTTGAAGATGCTTTCCATCTTCTCTTCTTGAAAAGAAAAGTTTGAGATTATTTTTAAGTATCAGACCTTTATCTGCCCATCTGGTCTCTTGCAGGCTGTGAATACCTAGGTTACAACAGTAGGAATTCTTGTGTGAGGACATCAAGCGAATAATCTCTGTGCAGTCCTCACATTCCAATAATCTTTGGAGAGAAAACGCTAGAAGGATGCTTAAAGAAACTATACTTATTGAGAGAGGAAGTGCTGACAATATCAAACAGCCCCCTAATTACTAGCATGGGACAAAGACCTGTTCCCCCACACTATTAAAGGCTGAAGTCACCTACAACTAGTAGGACTTTCTACAATGTAGGTTCTGATGATGCATGTAGAAGCAAGGTTTAGGTACCTGCGATGGCCTCTGGTCAGGATTATCTACCAGCTAATAAAACATATCCTGTGAATCTATTCACTTTATGCTGTCAACTAACAAACAAATAGAAAACAGCAGAAGATTTTCCCTCAAAAGAAGCCAACCAGTGCAGAAAATTTAGAATCAATAATCAAGCTCAGAGCCATTATTCCATTCAGGTACCAACCTGAATATATGGCTAGCACCTATATATGGCTAGCACCAGGACCCACAGATCACAATTAATACCTACCTCCTATAATCTTACCTTCTCCAAAAAAACTAAAATGATATAAAGATCATACAACAAAATGATGTTTTATAGTAACATCTGCACAATAAACATAATGACTGACCAAATGTAGTTTAAAAATATTAATCCAACAAGAACAAGGCAGTTGTGAATTCTTTTAAATAAAACTTATTCATTTCAATTGGTGCAAAAGTTTATATATATTACACAGTTTTTTCAGGAAATATTTCAAAGACCACTAAAACAGAGGGTGAAATTTTAAATTGAAATGGTGTTTTGATTCACAATTTTGTCCCCCCCCCCCCTTTCATTCAGATCACTTGACTTACCCAACTTTATTTTTTTATAGATCTGAACTCCATGGAACTTTGCTCCGCAGTATGGATTCTCAACTTCAAACTGACACATAAGAGTAAGATCACTTTAACTAGAAGTTGATGTGCAGCTAGATGTTTGCCATGTTTTATCTTATAGAGTAAAATAATGAACTAACAGACTTTACATATTTACATGCTACAATTCTAAAAAAGCATATTACCTTCTGATATTAACACACAGTGTGTGTCACCAATAGCACCATCTTTTATTTTCAACCCAGCACAGTCAAGTCTTGTTAGACAGGAGCTACTTTCTTCAGCTAAATAACAAAGACTTTGCTTTGTTATTAGCAATGATTGTTTCCAACCACAAACAATCTTTAAAATTTTATCTCTATCAACAGGTGTAAAAAATATCATTGGTTTGCTACTGCAAATTCCATTTTTCAAACCACTGTGCAAAATGTTCCCATCTGAAACAATAATGAATCTCTTTTAGTTTCGTATATTTTATTGGGAAAAGTTTCATTACATTTCAAATAAGAGATTTTTTCCAATTTTTTACTTAAAATAAAATTTATCATACATTGCAATATTGCACAAAAAATAAAATATATTTTAATATGGGTTGGATGAGTTGTTTCATTCCTGAGCAGCATTTTCCTACTATACAATCACTAAATGGAATTAAAGGTGATAACTGACTACTTTGCTGGATTTGGTTGTTTTACCTCTGAGCAACATTTTTTTTGCACACAATGGGCTAAATGACCACATCACTAGGACCCCAAAGGTTCAGAGAAGGTTGGGGGAGAGGACCCAACGGACAGCTGTTGGGATAGATCATAGCCTCCTGCCAAAGCCATCCAGTGTGTTCTTTAACATGCACAGGTTATGGGCTCTCCATATGGTGCACATGGAGCCATGGCTTTACATCCCATCTGATGGATTGTGGCCTTTCCAAACTCATAGGTATCCCCTATTGACAAAGGGCAGGGTGGGGAGTTTTGCAGAGATAAATCTCAACACTGGTCCAAGGGGGATTTGAACCTGGGAACTGCAGATTACGAGCCTGGCATGCTACTGATTAAGCCACCCCCGCCCGACTCCTTTGTTGAATTTTATCATTACTTGCATTACTGACATCAAAATACCTAGTAACTAAGATATTACATATGCATTTAGAATCAAAATCATTAAGCTTCCTGTTATCTTGCTTGCAAAGAGTCCAAGTTTCACTACCATAGCAAACTTTTGAAAGGATCAAACTATTATATAGCCTATTTTAGTCTTCAGGTGTATCATCTATTTTTGCTTTTGACAATCTATCCAATTCTTAAAAGTCCCAGCAGCAAAGTCTTTCTTCTGTTTATTTCACATCACATATTACCAGCATCTGTTACACAGATATCCTGAGATAAAGAGAAAAACTTCTCAAGGTTCAACATTTAAAAAGTTATTCGAAAGAACTGAAACACCAAGTGCCTGAATCATTTTGATCACTTTAGTATTCTTTCCCTTTATCACTAAGCCTACCCCATTACCAGTCTAATGAAGACCTAGTGAAATAATTCATTTCATCAACATTATTAGTCAAAAGTGGCAAATCGTCAGCAAAATCTATATCAGATATTTTCCAATCTCTATACCCATCTATGGTCCCATTTTCAAGCATAAAGCAAATTCTTCACAGCATAATCGATAATGGAAGAGAAAGGGAGAAAAAGTATAGACTTTCTGAACTCCAATAGTAATGCTAAACAAGTGACTGCATGTTTTACAAATCCTCATACAACTCCATGTTATTATAGAGAACTATCATTATGGTAACAACTTAGGTATGCCATGCTATCTCAAGATGAACCACAAATTATGACTATGAACGAAGTCAAAAACATTTCTGAAACCTGTGAAGCTGGTAAATATAAATTTTTGGAACTATACATTTCTCAAGAATCTGCCTCCATGAAAAAAAATCAGTTTCTGCATCAATTACCACTTTTAATTAAGTTGTGAAATGTTTTACTCAAAAATGGCACCACACTCAAGAATAGTTTTGAATTTTTTTTTTTATTATGATGGTTCAGTAAAAGCATAGTGATATTTCAACAGTTCTCATAGTCAATAACTTATTATTCACCTGTCAATTAACCAGTAAATTGCATGAAATTCAACCAATGATCTAAAAGAACTGCCAAAGCATCAGTATCATTTCCCATCTCACTGCTGCTTCATCAGTGCTGAAAGAAATGCTATCATTTTTAGGGCTGGAACTATATATCACCATAAAAATTACTCCTCAGACAGACCACTTGCAGAAGTGATCTAAACAATGGTTTGTCAGTATAACATGCCACAGAGGAATGTGGTTGGGCTGTTTTACCTCTGAGTGGCACTTTTTTGAACACCATGGGCTAAATGGCCAGGTCACATGGACCTGAAGGCTCAGACGTGGCAAGAGGAGACCCACTGGAACAGCTGTTGGGAGACAGATGACAGCCTCCCGTCAAGGCCATCCAGCGTGTTC
Organism: Ryuthela nishihirai; assembly: GCA_038380435.1. Lineage (NCBI taxonomy): Eukaryota > Metazoa > Arthropoda > Arachnida > Araneae > Heptathelidae > Ryuthela > Ryuthela nishihirai. The sequence goes on from JAWZYU010000001.1 coordinate 66,524,176, forward strand.
TTTAACGTGCACAGGGTATGGCTCTCCCAAACACAGGGCCACAGCTTAACATCCCATCTGATGGACAATGGCCTTTCCACGCCCATTGGTGTCCCCTACTGACCATGGGCAGGGTGGGATATTTTGCAGAGATAAATTTCAAAGCTGACCCAGCTGGGACTCAAACCTGGGAACTACAGATTACGAGCCTGGCACGCTACAGACATCATCGCCACAGAGGAATGTCATAGAAAGACTACAGGCATTAGAATTAACAACTTCTATTCAACTACACTTAACTCAAATAACATTAAACAAATATTGATGAATTATATATTGTGTCAGTTGGCGTGGAGCTTAACGTTTGAAATGCATCCTAGAGTCAACCATTAGCTACTACAATGTTGGACATCAACTGAATTACATACACCATTAATGTTCTAAAGATTGTAAATTATACATTCTGGCATTATACGATATCGGATAGTTACAATTATATAGTGGTGTTCCAGCTTACTTAATTTTTTAAATATGTACTTACCAACGTGAAAAAAAAGATATGACCATCCTAAAAATACATCGTTAATAACAGAGTGTGAAGTTTCAACATTTAAAGTATCAAAGCATATCCCACATTCATTTGCAATTTTATCGTTAGAGCTTAATTTTACCGCTTCCAGCTGTTTACATTCATTAAAACCAAAATACAAAAACCGTCTACTCATAACTCAACTTTTTTTACAAAAGCTTTTACTATTTTTCACTGCTGTTTACTATACAGGTGGCGCCCCTAGGAGAAATTTCCTTCAGTCAAAAATGTTATAGGAGCATAGCCTCCGTAACTAGATGCCTACCAATTTGCCAGCTTCGCCGTTGAACGCTTCGCAACCCGCAAGCAGGTGTCTGCCACAAGAGGGCAGTACCTACGTGTGACAGCATCATACGCTATTGTATTGTGATACACTGCATAAAGTAAATCAGAAGCAGTTATTATATTCAATAGGACTACATATTTTGAGCTTCTTAGAGAAAATTGTAGTAAACTTAAGAAATATACAATTTGGTGGTTGGTTTTCAAAATATATATTGTCTGCGTATATAGATCTTGATCACAAATAGAAATAACAAATTCTGCCATCCTCAGAGACTTTATACTTCGGCATGTAAACTGACATGCTCCTGTCAGACCTCTGTGGCAAGCAGCTGCTTGAGGGGGTATATTTTTATTTTTTTTAAGCAATGCATAATCATACTTGAAATATTTCTGCTTTCAGCCACTGAGAAATATGCTCTAAATACCTCGTTATGAATGTCAAAATTGTTTATCTGCCATGTTTTCTATCATATGGCCAAGCGTAATAAGGTATTTACCAAATAACAGCTTGGTACATTGAGGTGTGGGGGGGAATACCTACCTAAAAGTTCCTCAAATTACATTCTTCTCTTTCGTGAAGAGAGGAAGGAAATTTCCACGGCAATCGATTTTAACTCGTTTCAATTTTCTTCTCCAAATTAGACAATACATATTATTTTTATTACTAGAGAGCAAAAAAAATTCTGGAAGGAAAAATCGATCTTTTGATAGGGGCCTATAATTATGAAAGATATGCATAAAATGTAATGGGTTGGGTTGTTTTACCTCTGAGCGGCACTTTTTTGCACACCATGGGCTAAATGGCCAGGTCACATGGACCCCGAAGGCTCAGAGAAGGTTGGGGAAGGGGATCAACTGGAACAGCTGTTAGGAGACAGATGGTAGCCTCCCGTCAAGGCCATCCAGCGTGTTCTTTAACGTGCACAGAGTATGGCTCTCCCGCACACAGGCCACGGCTCAACGTTCCATCCGACGGGCGGTGGCCTTTTCAAGCCCATCGGTGTCCTCTACTGACCGTGGGCAGGGCGGGGAATTTTGCGGAGATAAATCTCAATACTGACCCAGCTGGGACTCGAAACTGGGAACGACAGATTACGAGCCTGGCGCGCTACCGACTTAGCCACCCCCGCCCCAAAAATGTAATGGAAATTCCTATTAATTGCTAATAAGAATTGGGTGATTGTCATTTACTTTTGAGGGAACTTTTTTTAATTACTTTTTAATGAATCTACCAATAAATTCCCAGCACTTTTTTTTTGCGCTCTACATTATAATGAATTTAGAAATGTTAAAATAGTGGAAACTGAATGAATGTTTCATTCCTTCAAACCGATAGTGCAATTGAAATATGCACATTAATCGGAAATAGGCCCAGTTCTAGGGAGAAAAAGGTTAAGTGGGTGGGGGGAAAGAAACTCAATCGAGCAAGTAAAAGGGCCAAGAAAGTGGATTTTCATTCCACTATGGCCTTTCCCCTTCCGTTTAACAGGTTTAAGAAATTTGTGCATCTATTACCATTACTAATATTTTCAAAGGGGATGGTGGTACATGCACATCCCTCCCTCAATCCTGCCCTGATCAAAATAATAAGGAATCATGTTTTATGTGTAAACTTGAATAAAATAAAATGCATATCAGAAAAAAAGTTACAAGTTTATACAAAAATTTTAATTAATTATACCTTATTACTATAATATACCTTATTACTAAATATAGAAATTTATATCTCTTTAAACACTAAACAAATAGTGTTAATGAAAATTCAGTTGACATCTTAATCATCTAAATTCAGAAGAATTTACCTTGTCTAGATATAGCTCTTAGCCATTTTTGACGCAAATCACAATGGTTAGGAATTTCATGAAAAGGAATTTTATCCTTACGAGTATCTGAACTACAATAGGGAACAACGCAACATACCATTGTAAATGTGATGTGTTGTAATTGAAGTACAAAATTTCACGTAACAACTGCAAAAACTTTCAAAGTAACCGCTGCTACCACTAACTTTATGCAATGGTATGAACCATGGAGGTAGGAAAATAAGAGAAGGAGCCCAAAGCACTTGAAAATGATGCTTCGGCGACTGCGCGGCAGCCATGTTGTTCTATTCAAAACATTGATCAGTAGTACAGGTGAGTAACGAAGTGTTGCGCTATAAAAATTTAATTTTTTTCGACATTTGTATTACGGCAGCCTGTTCAGCTTACGGCTGCACGAATCGCCCTTCAAAAAAGATACCAGGAATTACCTTTCATCGGTAAGTTTGTCATTTTTATAAAAGTTTAAATAATTACAAATGATATAAGCAACTTCGTGTTGAAATTACGCCGCTATGAAATCGGTTTTATTTCGAGTTACAAACCTCGATTCTTCACCAGATTTTTTTTCATTTTCTTCGGATTGTACTCAGTGATAAATGTGAAGATAAACTTCTTATATTGATTGATTGATTTTATGTTACACTTATTTGAGAATTCCTTCTTCAGGCTTTCTCAGTTAAAAAATTTTGTTGGCTGTAATTGAATATTAGTGTGTATTCTATTTAATGGATGATGAATTTATATACTTTTAAATAGAGGTAATTAAAATATCAAGGAGTTTATTTTATGTTTTTTATTTTATTTTAGGTGGAAGATTTAGACATTATTTCGTTTAAATATTTCAGTGTTTAAATTCCTCTCTCTTCATGATTTAATAAGTTCAGTGTAAGAAGGGAAAAGTAAATTACAATAAAGTATTTTCATAAGGTGTCATAAGGTGAGAAATATAATCTTTCTTTTCTTTTTAAATTTGGATAGCATTTAAGGGTTTGTTTAAAGACGAGTAATACGTACTTTACAGAAATGTTGTCCGACCTCTGGTTCACGAGAAAGAGCCAAAAATGTGTAACAAAATTCTACATGTCAACATTTTCCCGAATTGAGCTAGAGCTTCGCGGATTGTTTCATTGGAAAGCCCTTTTGAAGACGAGTAATACGTTATATACAGAAATGTATACAACCTCTGGCTCACGAGAAAAAGCGAAAAATGTTCTAAAAATCAACTTTTTCCTTAATTCAGATAGAGCTTCGCGGGAGCGTCATTGGAAAGCCCGTTTAAAGACGAGTAATACGTACTTTACAGAAATGTTATCCGACCTCTGGTTCACGAGAAAAAGCCAAAAAGGTGTAACAATATTCTAAAATTCAACTTTTTCCCTAATTGAGCTAAAGCTTCGCGGAGAGCGTCATCGGAAAGCCCTTTTAAAGATGAGTAATACGTACTTTACAGAAATGTTATCCGACCTCTGGCTCACGATAAAAAGCGAATAATGTTCTAAAAATAAACGTTTTCCCTAATTGAGCTAGAGCTTCCCAAAAATCATCATTGGAAAGCCCTTTTAAAGGCGAGTTATACGTACTTTACAGAAATGTTATCCGACCTCTGGTTCACGTAAAAAAGCCAAAAATGTGTAACAATATTCTAAAATTCAACTTTTTCCCTAATTGAGCTAAAGCTTCGCGGAGAGCATCATCGGAAAGCCCTTTTAAAGACGAGTAATACGTACTTTACAGAAATGTTATCCGACCTCTGGTTCACGAGAAAAAGCGAAATATGTTCTAAAAATAAACGTTTTCCGTAATTGAGCTAGAGTTTAGCGTATAGCGTCATTGGAAAGCCCTTTTAAAGACGAGTAATACGTACTTTACAGATATGTTATCCGACCTCTGGTTCACGAGAAAAAGCGAAAAATGTTCTATAAATCAACTTTTTCCCAAATTCACCTAGAGCTTCGCGGATTATTCAATTGGAAAGCCCTTTTAAAATCGAGTAATACATAATTTACAGAAATGATATCTGACCTATGATTCACGAGAAAAAGCCAAAAATGTGAACAAAATTCTAAAAATAAACTTTTTCCCTAATTGAGCTAGAGCTTCGCGGATAGCGTCATTGGAAAGCCCTTTTAAAGTCGAGTAATGCGTACTTTACAGAAATGTTATCCGACCTCTGGCTCACGAGAAAAAGCGAAAAATGTTCTAAAAATCAACTTTTTCCCTAATTGACATGGAGCTTCGCGGATTGTTTCATTGGATAGCCCTTTTAAAGACACGTAACACGTACTTTAGAGAAATGTTATCCGACCTCTGTTCACGAGAAAAAGATAAAAATATTCTAAAAATCAACTTTTTCCCTAATTGAGCTAAAGCTTCGCGGAGAGCGTCATCGGAAAGCCCTTTTAAAGATGAGTAATACGTACCTTACAGAAATGTTTTCCGACATCTGGTTCACGAGAAAAAGCGAAAAATGTTCTAAAAATAAACGTTTTCCCTAATTGAGCTAGAGTTTAGCGTATAGCGTCATTGGAAAGCCCTTTTAAAGACGAGTAATACGTACTTTACAGAAATGTTATCCGACCTCTGGTTCACGAGAAAAAGCCAAAAATGTGCAACGAAATTCTAAAAATCAATTTTTCCCTAATTCAGCTAGCGCTTCGCGGATAGCGTCATTGGAAAGCCCTTTTAAAGACGAGTAACACGTACTTTACAGAAATGTTATCCGACCTCTGGTTCACGAGAAAATGCCAAAAATATTCTAAAAATAAACTTTTTCCCAATTTGAGCTAGAGCTTCGCCGATTGTTTCATTCGAAAGCCCTTTTAAAGACGAGTAATACGTACTTTACAGAAATGTTATCCGACCTCTGGTTCACGAGACAATGCCAAAAATATTCTAAAAATCAACATTTTCCCTAATTGAGCTAGAGCTTCGCGGATTGTTTCATTGGAAAGCCTTTTGAAGACGAGTAACACGTTATATACAGAAATGTATACAACCTCTGGCTCACGAGAAAAAGCGAAAATTGTGATAAAAATCAACTTTTTCCCTAATTCAGATAGAGCTTCGCGGGAGCGTCTTCGGAAAACCCTTTTAAAGACGAGTAATACGTACTTTACAGAAATGTTATCCGACCTCTGGTTCAATAGGAAAAAGCGAAAAATATTCTAAAAATCAACCTTTTCCCTAATTGAGTTAGAGCTTCGGGTATAACGTCATTGGAAAGCCCTTTTAAAGACGAGTAATACGTACTTTACAAATATGTTATCCGACCTCTGGTTCACGAGAGAAAGCCAAAAATGTGTAACAAAATACTAAAAATCAGCTTTTTCCCTAATTGAGCTAGAGCTTCGCTGATAGCGTCATTGGAAAGCCCGTTTAAAGCCGAGTAACACGTACTTTACACAAATGCTATCCGACCTCTGGTTCACGAGAAAAAGCGAAAAATGTTCTAAAAATAAACGTTTTCCCTAATTGAGCTAGAGCTTCCCGGATAGCGTCAGTGGAAAGCCTTTTTAAAGACGAGTAATACGTACTTTACAAACATGTTATCCGACCTCTGGTTCACGAGAGAAAGCTAAAAATGTGTAACCAAATTCTGAAAATCAACTTTTTCCCTAACTGAGCTAGAGCTTCGCGTATAGCGTCGTTGGAAAGCCCTTTTAAAGACGAGTAATACGTACTTTACAGAAATGTTATCCGACCTCTGGTTCACGAGAGAAAGCCAAAATCGTGTAACACAAAAAATCAGCTTTTTCCCTAATTGAGCTAGAACTTCGCGGATAGCGTCATTGGAAAGCCCGTTTAAACACGAGTAACACTTACTTTTCAGAAATGTTATCCGACCTCTGGTTCACGAGAAAAAGCGAAAAATGTGTAAAAATATTCTAAAATTAAACTTTTTCCCTAATTGAGCTAAATCTTCGTGGAGAGCGTCGTCGGAAAGCCCTTTTAAAGATGAGTAATAGGTACTTTACAGAAATGTTATCCGACTTCTGATTCACGAGAAAAAGCGAATAATGTTCTAAAAATAAACGTTTTCCCTAATTGAGCTAGAGCTTCCCGGAAAGCGTCATTGGAAAGCCCTTTTAAAGGCGAGTTATACGTACTTTACAGAAATGTTATCCGACATCTGGTTCACGTGAAAAAGCCAAAAATGTGTAACAATATTCTAAAAATAAACTTTTTCCCTAATTGAGCTAGAGCTTCGCGGATAGCGTCATTGGAAAGCCCTTTTAAAGTCGAGTAATACGTACTTTACAGAAATGTTATCCGACCTCTGGCTCACGAGAAAAAGCGAAAAATGTTCTAAAAATCAAATTTTTCCCTAATTGACATAGAGCTTCGCGGATTGTTTCATTGGATAGCCCTTTTAAAGACACGTAACACGTACTTTAGAGAAATGTTATCCGACCTCTGTTCACGAGAAAAAGCCAAAAATATTCTAAAAATCAACTTTTTCTCTAATTGAGCTAAAGCTTCGCGGAGAGCGTCATCGGAAAGCCCTTTTAAAGACGAGTAATATGTACCTTACAGAAATGTTATCCGACATCTGGTTCACGAGAAAAAGCGAAAAATGTTCTAAAAATAAACGTTTTCCCTAATTGAGCTAGAGTTTAGCGTATAGCGTCATTGGAAAGCCCTTTTGAAGACGAGTAATACGTACTTTACAGAAATGTTATCCGACCTCTGGTTCACGAGAAAAAGCCAAAAATGTGCAACGAAATTCTAAAAATCAACTTTTTCCCTAATTCAGCTAGAGCTTCGCGGATAGCGTCATTGGAAAGCCCTTTTAAAGACGAGTAACACGTACTTTACAGAAACGTTATCCGACCTCTGCTGGTTCACGAGAAAATGCCAAATATATCCTAAAAATAAACTTTTTCCCAAATTGAGCTAGAGCTTCGCCGATTGTTTCATTGGAAAGCCCTTTTAAAGTCGAGTAATACGTACTTCACAGAAATGTTATCCGACCTTTGGTTCACGAGACAATGCCAAAAATATTCTCAAAATCAACATTTTCCCTAATTGAGCTAGAGCTTCGTGGATTGTTTCATTGGAAAGCCCTTTTGAAGACGAGTAATACGTTATATACAGAAATGTATACAACCTCTGGCTCACCAGAAAAAGCGAAAAATGTTCTAAAAATCAACTTTTTCCCTAATTCAGATAGAGCTTCGCGGGAGCGTCTTCGGAAAGCCCTTTTAAAGACGAGTAATACGTACTTTACAGAAATGTTATCCGACCTCTGGTTCACGTGAAAAAGCCAAAAATGTGTAACAATATTCTAAAATTCAACTTTTTCCCTAATTGAGCTAAAGCTTCGCGGAGAGCGTCATCGGAAAGCCCTTTTAAAGACGAGTAATACGTACTTTACAGAAATGTTATCCGACCTCTGGTTCACCAGAAAAAGCGAAAAATGTTCTAAAAATAAACGTTTTCCTTAATTGAGCTAGAGTTTAGCGTATAGAGTCATTGGAATGCCCTTTTAAAGACGAGTAATACGTACTTTACAGAAATGTTATCCGACCTCTGGTTCACGAGAAAAAGTGAAAAATGTTCTAAAAATCAACTTTTTCCCTAATTGACCTAGAGCTTCGCGGATTGTTTCATTGGATAGCCTTTTTAAAGACACGTAACACGTACTTTAGAGAAATGTTATCCGACCTCTGTTCACGAGAAAAAGCTAAAAATATTCTAAAAATCAACTTTTTCCCTAATTGAGCTAAAGCTTCGCGGAGAGCGTCATCGGAAAGCCCTTTTAAAGATGAGTAATACGTACCTTACAGAAATGTTATCCGACATCTGGTTCACGAGAAAAAGCGAAAAATGTTCTAAAAATAAACGTTTTCCCTAATTGAGCAAGAGTTTAGCGTATAGCGTCATTGGAAAGCCCTTTTAAAGACGAGTAATACGTACTTTACAGAAATGTTATCCGACCTCTGGTTCACGAGAAAAAGCCAAAAATGTGCAACGAAATTCTAAAAATCAACTTTTTCCCTAATTCAGCTAGAGCTTCGCGGATAGCGTCATTGGAAAGCCCTTTTAAAGACGAGTAATACGTACTTTACAGAAATGTTATCGGACCTCTGGTTCACGAGAAAATGCCAAAAATATTGTAAAAATAAACTTTTTCCCAAATTGAGCTAGAGCTTCGCCGATTGTTTCATTCGAAAGCCCTTTTAAAGTCGAGTAATACGTACTTTACAGAAATGTTATCCGACCTCTGGTTCACGAGACAATGCCAAAAATATTCTAAAAATCAACATTTTCCCTAATTGAGTTAGAGCTTCGCGGATTGTTTCATTGGAAAGCCCTTTTGAAGACGAGTAATACGTTATATACAGAAATGTATACAACCTCTGGCTCACGAGAAAAAGCGAAAAATGTTCTAAAAATCAACTTTTTCCCTAATTCAGATAGAGCTTCACGGGAGCGTCTTCGGAAAACCCTTTTAAAGTCGAGTAATACGTACTTTACAGAAATGTTATCCGACCTCTGGCTCACGAGAAAAAGCGAAAAATGTTCTAAAAATCACCTTTTTCCCTAATTGAGCTAGAGTTTCGCGGAGAGCGTCATCGGAAAGCCCTTTTAAAGATGATAATACGTACTTTACAGAAATGTTATCCGACCTCTGCTTCACGAGAAAAAGCGAAAAATGTTCTAATAGTAAACGTTTTCCCTAATTGAGCTAAAGCTTCGCGGAGAGCGTCATCGGAAAGCCGTTTTAAAGACGACTAAGACGTACCTTACAGAAATGTTATCCGACCTCTGGTTCACGAGAAAAAGCGAAAAATGTTCTAAAAATAAACGTTTTCCCTAATTGAGCTAGAGTTTATCGGATAGCGTCATTGGAAAGCCCTTTTAAAGACGAGTAATACGTACTTTACAGAAATGTTATCCGACCTCTGGTTCACGAGAAAAAGCCAAAAATGTGCAACGAAATTCTAAAAATCAACTTTTTCCCTAATTCAGCTAGAGCTTCGCGGATAGCGTCATTGGAAAGCCCTTTTAAAGACGAGTAACACGTACTTTACAGAAATGTTATCCGACCTCTGGTTCACGAGAAAATGCCAAGTATATTCTAAAAATAAACTTTTTCCCAAATTGAGCTAGAGCTTCGCCGATTGTTTCATTGGAAATCCCTTTTAAAGACGAATAATTCGTACTTTACAGAAATGTTATCCGACCTCTGGTTCACGAGACAATGCCAAAAATATTCTCAAAATCAACATTTTCCCTAATTGAGCTAGAGCTTCGTGGATTGTTTCATTGGAAAGCCCTTTTGAAGACGAGTAATACGTTATATACAGAAATGTATACAACCTCTGGCTCACGAGAAAAAGCGAAAAATGTTCTAAAAATCAACTTTTTGCCTAATTCAGAGAGCGCTTCGCTGGAGCGTCTTCGGAAAGCCCTTTTAAAGACGAGTAATACGTACCATACAGAAAGGTTATCCGATCTCTGGTTCACCAGAAAAAGCGAAAAATGTTCTGAAAATCAACCTTTTCTCTAATTGCGCTAGAGCTTCGGGTATAGCGTCATTGGAAAGCCCTTTTAAAGACGAGTAATACGTACTTTACAAACATGTTATCCGACCTCTGGTTCACGAGACAAAGCCAAAAATGCATAACAAAATACTAAAAATCAGCTTTTTCTCTAATTGAGCTAGAGCTTCGCTGATAGCGTCATTGGAAAGCCCGTTTAAAGACGAGTAACACGTACTTTACAGAAATGCTATCCGACCTCTGGTTCACGAGAAAAAGCGAAAAATGTTCTAAAAATAAACGTTTTCCCTAATTGAGCTAGAGCTTCCCGGATACCGTTATTGGAATGCCCTTTTAAAGACGAGTAATACGTACCTTACAAACATGTTATCCGACCTCTGGTTCACGAGAGAAACCTAAAAATGTGTAACCAAATTCTAAAAATCAACTTTTTCCCTAATTGAGCTAGAGCTGCGCGTATAGCGTCGTTGGAAAGCCCTTTTAAAGAAGAGTAATACGTACTTTACAGAAATGTTATCCGACCTCTGGTTCACGAGAAAAAGCCAAAAATGTGCAACGAAATTCTAAAAATCAACTATTTGCCTAATTCAGCTAGAGCTTCGCGGATAGCGTCGTTGGAAAGCCCTTTTAAAGACGAGTAATACGTACTTTACAGAAATGTTATCCGACCTCTGGTTCAGGAGAAAATGCCAAAAATATTCTAAAAATAAACTTTTTCCCAAATTGAGCTAGAGCTTCGCGGATTGTTTCATTGGAAAGCCCTTTTAAAGTCGAGTAATACGTACTTTACAGAAATGTTATCCGACCTCTGGCTCACGAGAAAAAGCGAAAAATGTTCTAAAAATCACCTTTTTCATTAATTGAGCTAGAGCTTCGCGGAGAGCGTCATCGGAAAGCCCTTTTAAAGATGATAATACGTACTTTACAGAAATGTTATCCGACCTCTGCTTCACGAGAAAAAGCGAAAAATGTTCTAATAGTAAACGTTTTCCCTAATTGAGCTAAAGCTTCGCGGAGAGCGTCATCGGAAAGCCGTTTTAAAGACGACTAAGACGTACCTTACAGAAATGTTATCCGACTTCTGGTTCACGAGAAAAAGCGAAAAATGTTCTAAAAATAAACGTTTTCCCTAATTCAGCTAGAGTTTAGCGTATAGCGTCATTGGAAAGCCCTTTTAAAGACGAGTAATACGTACTTTACAGAAATGTTATCCGACCTCTGGTTCACGAGAAAAAGCCAAACATGTGCAACGAAATTCTAAAAATCAACTTTTTCCCTAATTCAGCTAGAGCTTCGTGGATAGCGTCATTGGAAAGCCCTTTTAAAGACGAGTAATACGTATTTTACAGAAATGTTATCCGACCTCTGGTTCACGAAAAAATGCCAAAAATATTCTAAAAATAAACTTTTTCCCAAATTGAGCTAGAGCTTCGCGGATTGTTTCATTGGAAAGCCCTTTTAAAGACGAGTAATACGTACTTTACAGAAATGTTATCCGACCTCTGGTTCACGGGACAATGCCAAAAATATTCTAAAAATCAACATTTTCCCTAATTGAGCTAGAGCTTCGCGGATTGTTTCATTGGAAAGCCCTTTTGAAGACGAGTAACACGTTATATACAGAAATGTATACAACCTCTGGCTCACGAGAAAAAGCGAAAATTGTTCTAAAAATCAATTTTTTCCCTAATTCAGATAGAGCTTTGCGGGAGCGTTTTCCTAAAGCCCTTTTAAAGACGAGTAATACGTACTTTACAGAAATGTTATCCGACCTCTGGTTCACCAGAAAAAGCGAAAAATGTTCTAAAAATCAACCTTTTCCCTAATTGAGCTAGAGCTTCGGGTATAGCGTCATTGTAAAGCCCTTTTAAAGACGAGTAATATGTACTTTACAAACATGTTATCCGACCTCTGGTTCACGAGAGAAAGCCAAAAATGTGTAACAAAATACTAAAAATCAGCTTTTTCTCTAATTGAGATAGAGCTTCGCTGATAGCGTCATTGGAAAGCCCATTTAAAGGCGAGTAACACGTATTTTACAGAAATGCTATCCGACCTATGGTTCACGAGAAAAAGCGAAAAATGTTCTAAAAATAAACGTTTTCCCTAATTGAGCTAGAGCTTCCCGGATAGCGTCATTGGAAAGCCCTTTTAAAAACGAGTAATACGTACTTTACAGAAATGTTATCCGACCTCTGGTTCACGAGAAAAAGCGAAAAATGTTCTAAAAATCAACTTTTTCCCTAATTGACGTAGAGCTTCGCGGATTATTCCATTGGAAAGCCGTTTTAAAAACGAGTAATACATAATTTACAGAAATGATATCCGACCTATGGTTCAGGAGAAAAAGCCAAAAATGTGTAACAAATTTCTAAAAATAAACGTTTTCCCTAATTGAGCTAGAGCTTCGCGGATAGCGTCATTGGAAAGCCCTTTTAAAGTCGAGTAATACGTACTTTACAGAAATGTTATCCGACCTCTGGCTCACGAGAAAAAGCGAAAAATGTTCTAAAAATCACCTTTTTCCCTAATTGAGCTAGAGCTTCGCGGAGAGCGTCATAGGAAAGCCCTTTTAAAGATGATAATACGTACTTTACAGAAACGTTATCCGACCTCTGCTTCAAGAGAAAAAGCGAAAAATGTTCTAATAGTAAACGTTTTCCCTAATTGAGCTAAAGCTTCGCGGAGAGCGTCATCGGAAAGCCGTTTTAAAGACGAGTAAGACGTACCTTACAGAAATGTTATCCGACCTCTGGTTCACGAGAAAAAGCGAAAAATGTTCTAAAAATAAACGTTTTCCCTAATTGAGCTAGAGTTTAGCGTATAGCGTCATTGGAAAGCCCTTTTAAAGACGAGTAATACGTACTTTACAGAAATGTTATCCGACCTCTGGTTCACGAGAAAAAGCCAAAAATGTGCAACGAAATTCTAAAAATCAACTTTTTTCCCTAATTCAGCTAGAGCTTCGCGGATAGCGTCATTGGAAAGCCCTTTTAAAGACGAGTAATACGTACTTTACAGAAATGTTATCCGACCTCTGGTTCACGAGACAATGCCAAAAATATTCTAAAAATCAACATTTTCGCTAATTGAGCTAGAGCTTCGCGGATTGTTTCATTGGAAAGCCCTTTTGAAGACGAGTAACACGTTATATACAGAAATGTATACAACCTCTGGCTCACGAGAAAAAGCGAAAAATGTTCTAAAAATCAACTTTTTCCCTAATTCAGATAGTGCTTTGCGGGAGCGTCTTCGAAAAGCCCTTTTAAAGACGAGTAATACGTACTTTACAGAAATGTTATCCGACCTCTGGTTCACCAGAAAAAGCGAAAAATGTTCTAAAAATCAACCTTTTCCCTAATTGAGCTAGAGCTTTGGGTATAGTGTCATTGGAAAGCCCTTTTAAAGACGAGTAATACGTACTTTACAAACATGTTATCCGACCTCTGGTTCACGAGAGAAAGCCAAAAATGTGTAACAAAATACTAAAAATCAGCTTTTTCTCTAATTGAGCTAGAGCTTCGCTGATAGCGTCATTGGAAAGCCCGTTTAAAGACGAGTAACACGTACTTTACAGAAATGCTATCCGACCTCTGGTTCACGAGAAAAAGCGAAAAATGTTCTAAAAATAAACGTTTTCCCTAATTGAGCTAGAACTTCCCGGATAGCGTCATTGGAAAGCCCTTTTAAAGACGAGTAATACGTACTTTACAGAAATGTTATCCGACCTCTGGTTCACGAGAAAAAGCGAAAAATGTTCTAAAAATCAACTTTTTCGCTAATTGAGCTAGAGCTTCGCAGAGAGCGTCATCGGAAAGCCCTTTTAAAGATGATAATACGTACTTTACAGAAATGTTATCCGACCTCTGCTTCACGAGAAAAAGCGAAAAATGTTCTAATAGTAAACGTTTTCCCTAATTGAGCTAGAGCTTCCCAAATAGCGTCATTGGAAAGCCCTTTTACAGAAGAGTAACACGTACTTTACAGAAATGTTATCCGACCTCTGGTTCACGAGAAAAAGCCAAAATTGTGTAACAATATTCTAAAATTCAACTTTTTCCCTAATTGAGCTAAAGCTTCGCGGAGAGCGTCATCGGAAAGCCCTTTTAAAGATGAGTAATACGTACTTTACAGAAATGTTATCCGACCTCTGGTTCAGGAGAAAAAGAGAATAATGTTCTAAAAATCAACTTTTTCCGTAATTGACCTAGAGCTTCGCGGATTATTCCATTGGAAAGCCCTTTTAAAAACGAGTAACACATAATTTACAGAAATGATATCCGACCTATGGTTCACGAGGAAAAAGCCAAAAATGTGTAACAAAATTCAAAAAATAAACGTTTTCCCTAATTCAGCTAGAGCTTCGCGGATAGCGTCATTGGAAAGCCCTTTTAAAGACAAGTAATACGTACTTTACAGAAATGTTATCCGACCTCTGGTTCACGAGAAAATGCCAAAAATATTCTAAGAATAAACTTTTTCCCAAATTGAGCTAGAGCTTCGCCGATTGTTTCATTCGAAAGCCCTTTTCAAGACGAGTAATACGTACTTTACAGAAATGTTATCCGACCTCTGGTTCACGAGACAATGCCAAAAATATTCTAAAAATCAACATTTTCCCTAATTGAGCTAGAGCTTCGCGGATTGTTTCATTGGAAAGCCCTTTTGAAGACGAGTAATACGTTATATACAGAAATGTGTACAACCTCTGGCTCACGAGAAAAAGCGAAAAATGTTCTAAAAATCAACTTTTTCCCTAATTCAGATAGAGCTTCGCGGGAGCGTCTTCGAAAAGCCCTTTTAAAGACGAGTAATACGTACTTTACAGAAATGTTATCCGACCTCTGGTTCACCAGAAAAAGCGAAAAATGTTCTAAAAATCAACCTTTTCCCTAATTGAGCTAGAGCTTCGGGTATAGCGTCATTGGAAAGCCCTTTTAAAGACGAGTAATATGTACTTTACAAACATGTTATCCGACCTCTGGTTCACGAGAGAAAGCCAAAAATGTGTAACAAAATACTAAAAATCAGCTTTTTCTCTAATTGAGCTAGAGCTTCGCTGATAGCGTCATTGGAAAGGCCATTTAAAGGCGAGTAACACGTATTTTACAGAAATGCTATTCGACCTATGGTTCACGAGAAAAAGCGAAAAATGTTCTAAAAATAAACGTTTTCCCTAATTGAGCTAGAGCTTCCCGGATAGCGTCATTGGAAAGCCCTTTTAAAGACGAGTAATACGTACTTTACAAACATGTTATCCGACCTCTGGTTCACGAGAAAAAGCGAAAAATGTTCTAAAAATCAACTTTTTCCCTAATTGAGCTAGAGCTTCGCAGAGAGCGTCATCGGAAAGCCCTTTTAAAGATGATAATACGTACTTTACAGAAATGTTATCCGACCTCTGCTTCACGAGAAAAAGCGAAAAATGTTCTAATAGTAAACGTTTTCCCTAATTGAGCTAGAGCTTCCCAAATAGCGTCATTGGAAAGCCCTTTTACAGAAGAGTAACACGTACTTTACAGAAATGTTATCCGACCTCTGGTTCACGAGAAAAAGCCAAAATTGTGTAACAATATTCTAAAATTAAACTTTTTCCCTAATTGAGCTAAAGCTTCGCGGAGAGCGTCATCGGAAAGCCCTTTTAAAGATGAGTAATACGTACTTTACAGAAATGTTATCCGACCTCTGGTTCGCGAGAAAAAGAGAATAATGTTCTAAAAATAAACGTTTACCCTAATTGAGCAACAGCTTCCCGGATAGCGTCATTGGAAAGCCCTTTTAAAGACGAGTAATACGTATTTTACAAACATGTTATCCGATCTTTGGTTCACGAGAGAAACCTAAAAATGTGTAACGAAATTCTAAAAATCAACTTTTTCCCTAATTGAGCTAGAGCTTCGCGTATAGCGTCGTTGGAAAGCCCTTTTAAAGACGAGTAATACGTACTTTACAGAAATGTTTTCCGACCTCTGGTTCACGAGAAAAAGCCAAAAATGTGAAACGAAATTCTAAAAATCAACTTTTTCCCTAATTCAGCTAGAGCTTCGCGGATAGCGTCGTTGGAAAGCCCTTTTAAAGACGAGTAATACGTACTTTACAGAAATGTTATCCGACCTCTGGTTCACGAGAAAATGCCAAAAAATATTCTAAAAATAAACTTTTTCCCAAATTGAGCTAGAGCTTCGTGGATTGTTTCATTGGAAAGCCCTTTTAAAGTCGAGTAATACGTACTTTACAGAAATGTTATCCGACCTCTGGTTCACCAGAAAAAGCGAAAAATGTTCTAAAAATCAACCTTTTCCCTAATTGTGCTAGAGCTTCGGGTATAGCGTCATTGGAAAGCCCTTTTAAAGACGAGTAATACGTACTTTACAAACATGTTATCCGACCTCTGGTTCACGAGAGAAAGCCAAAAATGTGTAACAAAATACTAAAAGCAGCTTTTTCTCTAATTGAGCTAGAGCTTCGCTGATAGAGTCATTGGAAAGCCCGTTTAAAGACGAGTAACACGTACTTTACAGAAATACTATCCGACCTCTGGTTCACGAGAAAAAGCGAAAAATGTTCTAAAAATAAACGTTTTCCCTAATTGAGCTAGAGCTTCCCGGATAGCGTCATTGGAAAGCCCTTTTAAAGACGAGTAATACGTACTTTACAAACATGTTATCCGACCTCTGGTTCACGAGAGAAAGCCAAAAATATGTAACCAAATTCTAAAAATCAACTTTTTCCCTAATTGTGCTAGAGCTTCGCGTATAGCGTCGTTGGAAAGCCCTTTTAAAGATGAGTAATACGTACTTTTCAGAAATGTTATCCGACCACTGGTTCACGAGAAAAAGCGAAAAATGTTCTAAAAATAAACGTTTTCCCTAATTGAGCTAGAGTTTAGCGTATAGCGTCATTGGAAAGCCCTTTTAAAGACGAGTAATACGTACTTTACTGAAATGTTATCCGACCTCTGGTTCACGAGAAAAAGCGAATAATGTTCTAAAAATAAACGTTTTCCCCAATTGAGCTAGAGCTTCGCGGAGAGCGTCATCGGAAAGCCCTTTTAAAGATGAGTAATACGTACTTTACAGAAATGTTATCCGACCTCTGGTTCAGGAGAAAAAGCGAATAATGTTCTAAAAATAAACGTTTTCCCTAATTCAGCTAGAGCTTCCCGGAAAGCGTCATTGGAAAGCCCTTTTAAAGACGAGTAATACGTACTTTACAAACATGTTATCCGACCTCTGGTTCACGAGAGAAAGCTAAAAATATGTAACCAAATTCTAAAAATCAACTTTTTCCCTAATTGTGCTAGAGCTTCGCGTATAGCGTCATTGGAAAGCCCTTTTAAAGATGAGTAATACGTACTTTTCAGAAATGTTATCCGACCACTGGTTCAGGAGAAAAAGCGAAAAATGTTCTAAAAATAAACGTTTTCCCTAATTGAGCTAGAGTTTAGCGTATAGCGTCATTGGAAAGCCCTTTTAAAGACGAGTAATACGTACTTTACAGAAATGTTATCCGACCTCTGGTTCACGAGAAAAAGCGAATAATGTTCTAAAAATAAACGTTTTCCCTAATTGAGCTAGAGCTTCGCGGAGAGCGTCATCGGAAAGCCCTTTTAAAGATGAGTAATACGTACTTTTCAGAAATGTTATCCGACCACTGGTTCACGAGAAAAAGCGAAAAATGTTCTAAAAATAAACGTTTTCCCTAATTGAGCTAGAGTTTAGCGTATAGCGTCATTGGAAAGCCCTTTTAAAGACGAGTAATACGTACTTTACTGAAATGTTATCCGACCTCTGGTTCACGAGAAAAAGCGAATAATGTTCTAAAAATAAACGTTTTCCCCAATTGAGCTAGAGCTTCGCGGAGAGCGTCATCGGAAAGCCCTTTTAAAGATGAGTAATACGTACTTTACAGAAATGTTATCCGACCTCTGGTTCAGGAGAAAAAGCGAATAATGTTCTAAAAATAAACGTTTTCCCTAATTCAGCTAGAGCTTCCCGGAAAGCGTCATTGGAAAGCCCTTTTAAAGACGAGTAATACGTACTTTACAAACATGTTATCCGACCTCTGGTTCACGAGAGAAAGCTAAAAATATGTAACCAAATTCTAAAAATCAACTTTTTCCCTAATTGTGCTAGAGCTTCGCGTATAGCGTCGTTGGAAAGCCCTTTTAAAGATGAGTAATACGTACTTTTCAGAAATGTTATCCGACCACTGGTTCAGGAGAAAAAGCGAAAAATGTTCTAAAAATAAACGTTTTCCCTAATTGAGCTAGAGTTTAGCGTATAGCGTCATTGGAAAGCCCTTTTAAAGACGAGTAATACGTACTTTACAGAAATGTTATCCGACCTCTGGTTCACGAGAAAAAGCGAATAATGTTCTAAAAATAAACGTTTTCCCTAATTGAGCTAGAGCTTCGCGGAGAGCGTCATCGGAAAGCCCTTTTAAAGATGAGTAATACGTACTTTACAGAAATGCTATCCGACCTCTGGTTCACGAGAAAAAGCGAAAAATGTTCTAAAAATAAACGTTTTCCCTAATTGAGCTAGAGCTTCCCGGATAGCGTCATTGGAAAGCCCTTTTAAAGGCGAGTTATACGTACTTTACAGAAATGTTATCTGACCTCTGGTTCACGTGAAAAAGCCAAAAATGTGTAACAATATTCTAAAATTCAGCTTTTTCCCTAATTGAGCTAAAGCTTCGCGGAAAGCGTCATCGGAAAGCCCTTTTAAAGACGAGTAATACGTACTTTACAGAAATGTTATCCGACCTCTGGTTCACGAGAAAAAGCGAAAAATGTTCTAAAAATAAACGTTTTCCGTAATTCAGCTAGAGTTTAGCGTATAGCGTCATCGGAAAGCCCTTTTAAAGACGAGTAATACGTACTTTACAGAAATGTTATCCGACCTCTGGTTCACGAGAAAAAGCCAAAAATATTCTAAAAATAAACTTTTTCCCAAATTGAGCTAGAGCTTCGCCGATTGTTTCATTGGAAAGCCCTTTTAAAGACGAGTAATACGTACTTTACAGAAATGTTATCCGACCTCTGGTTCACGAGACAATGCCAAAAATATTCTAAAAATCAACATTTTCCCTAATTGAACTAGAGCTTCGCGGATTGTTTCATTGGAAAGCCCTTTTGAAGCCGAGTAATACGTTATATAGAGAAATGTATACAACCTCTGGCTCACGAGAAAAAGCGAAAAATGTTCTAAAAATCAACTTTTTCCCTAATTCAGATAGAGCTTCGCGAGAGAGTCTTCGGAAAGCCCTTTTAAAGACGAGTAATACGTACTTTACAGAAATGTTATCCGACCTCTGCTTCACCAGAAAAAGTGAAAAATGTTCTAAAAATCAACCTTTTCCCTATTTGAGCTAGAGCTTCGGGTATAGCGTCATTGGAAAGCCCTTTTAAAGATGAGTAATACGTACTTTACAAACATGTTATCCGACCTCTGGTTCACGAGAGAAAGCCAAAAATGTGTAACAAAATACTAAAAATCAGCTTTTTCCCTAATTGAGCTAGAGCTTCGCGGATAGCGCCATTGGAAAGCCCGTTTAAAGCCGAGTAACACGTACTTTACAGAAATGCTATCCGACCTCTGGTTCACGAGAAAAAGCGAAAAATATTCTAAAAATCAACTTTTTCCCTAATTCAGCTAGAGCTTCGCGTATTGTTTCATTGGAAAGTCCTTTTAAAGACGAGTAATACGTAATTTACAGAAATGTTATCCGACCTCTGGTTCACGAGAAAAAGCCAAAATTGTGTAACAAAATTCTAAAAATCAACTTTTTCCGTAATTGATCTAGAGTTTCGCTAATTGTGTCAATACCTGCTATGAGGCAGTAAGAGGCTGGGTAATCGACAGTTACGGGGATACCCAGAATGGAGGTGGTGCATAGGAGCTTTTTCAGCAAGGTAATGAGTCAAGTTTCTGGTCTCCAAGTAATGAGACTCCACAATCTATACCCCGAGAATCTACACAATCTCTGCGGAGATGGGGTTCGGATCGTAGGAGCTGATGAGTTGTGAGGAGTCCGAGGTCACTATTAATGGAATAGGCTTGGTGCTCTTCCTCTTACAGCTGACAACAATGAAACCATCATTAGCTCTCAGGTAGCTTTGGATCGACGTACATGGCTTGCATAGGTCGATGAGGGGCTGCTCATCCTCAGTCCTATCTGTCAGGGGTGGGCCAGCAGTAGGAGTCGCAACTGCGGCGCTGTTAGAAGCAGCAACACTCGCTACTGGGGCCATGTCAGACATGGCTGAGACACGGGGAGGCATTGCCAAGGGTAGCGGAAGAATAAATAAATTTAAATATTAATTTGGTGTTGGATAATTATTGATGAAATATTACGATTTACCTCTCCAAATCTCCAAAAAGCTGTAAATGTGCCCTCTAATGGTGAAAGAAGTTGAAAATTCCAAAATTTAAATTGAATATTAAAAATGATGTAGTTGTGCGAGAAATTTTAAATTTTTGTTATGGAGTATAAGGATCATGAAATCTTTATTGATGGCAGTAAATGGACTTTTTACCCCCGGGGGGGGGGAGAGCAAAGTTTGTGTTCAAGAGACATGTTAAAAATTAATTTTGGGTGGGATAGGTATTTTTGATCTATTTCGATATATACTATCCCAACGTCCTAAAAGCTATAATTGTGCTTTCTAACATTGGAAAAAACTGAAAATTCGAAATTTTTAAACGACTATTGTAAATGATATTTAGGCTACAAATTCGAAATTTTGATGGTGGAATATAAAGGTGACGTTGTTTTCATTGGCAGCAATGAGTTGACCCTATGCACCCAGAGTGAAGGGAAACACAATTGTTTTGCGTTAAGAGCTAATTGAGAAACTCTTTTTACTTGGACTGGTACTAACAAAATATTATAATTCACATTTTTCAAACTCTTAGGCAGTTTTTATTTATATCATTAGAAATGATTAAATTAGTTTGATTATTGATTTATTGTTATGTGAAATTCATTGTATCTAGAGATCTCAAAATATCTCATCAGATTATGCTGATAATTGAGACCTTTCTGCAAATTTTTATAAGATAAACTCTTTCATCAGAGTTGTTGATGAGACTGGGAGTAGAATACGTTTGGTGATCAACAGAGATAAAACTAAAGTGATGAAAATTCATCAGGCAGGCTATAGTTCAGTTAATCTAAATGGTTGCACTCTTGAACAGGTGTTTCAGTTTAATTATCTTGGAAGTTACGTAATAGATACTGGTGATGTCCAGCACGAAATAAGCAGAAGAATAGGGATTGCTGCTTTGACTTTGAAGAACCTATGAGGAGTGTGGAGAAATATGCATATACACCTAAATACTAAAATTGGGCCCTATAATAGTTTGGGTCTCTCTAGAGTTGGTTATGGTAATGAAACTTGGACCATTCATAAGCGAGATAGCAGGAAACTTAATACCTTTGATTCTAGATGCTTATGCAGTACCTTGGGCATCAGGTGACTCAACTTTGTAGGTAACGTTAAGGTTAGTCACAGTACCAACACAACCGAAATATCCAGAGGATATATAAGATGACAAATGGATGTTCATTAGCCGAGATAAACTATGGATGATATGCGGATATTTTGATTGTGTGTGGAGTCGGCAACCTCCTTTGCAGCATATTGTGCAGAGAGGCTCTGTTGGTTTGGCAAAGTTGCCTGAATGCATAACTGTAGATCAGCGAATAGGTTTATGATGATAGATGCATTATTGGCTTTACTCTTGACCTATATCACAGTCTAAATTTAGTGATAACCAAAATAACTTCAAACTTACATAAAATGTCAGGAGTGGATGAAATTACTATAGAAATGCTTAGAGTTGGGAATATTTACTCTATTGCGTGGGTGACAGAATTTTTTAATATCTCATAATAAGAGTGATCCTCTTGTGGATTCTACCAGAGTATATTATTATCCATATTTTTAAAAGGGTGATCCCAGTCAGGGCCGAAACCAGGGGCATAGTGAAAGACTATGATTAGGGGAGAGAATCCAAAATTTTTCAACTTGAGCAAAAATTTTGCCAACTGAGCAAACTTGCTTAGATTTTCACTCCGTGAGGGGAGGGGGTGGTTACACAAAAGACAATTTTAACGTCTCCCCTACATTTTGCCATATGACTTCCAATTCTGCCAACTTCCCTTAATTTGCCATTTGACTTCCAATAAAAAAGCCAAATCAGTATGAATTTTGCCTTCATTTGGTCAAATCTCCGTAATTTCACGAAACTAATCGCAATCTGTACATCTCTCCTAAATTTGCCAAATCACTTCAAACTTTCAAACTCCCAATTTTTTTTTTTTTTTTTTGGAAAATTAAGGGTAGTTTTCGAAATTGAGGCAACTTGGCAAATCTAAGGCAGTTTGGAAAATGGAGAGACGGCAAAATTTAGAGCAGTTGGCAAAATTCGAAGCCACTTAGTAAAAACAAGTGAGTTGGCAAAATTCGGAGTGACTTGGAAAAATCGTGGGGAGTTCGCAAAATTCAGGGTAGATGCAAAAATTAGGATTTTTTCTGTAAAATTAGGGCGAGTTGGCAAAAACTAGGGGTAGTTGGCAAAATTCGGAGTGACTTGGCAAAATCGTAGGGAATTGGCAAAATTCAGGTGAGATGTGAAAATTTGGATTTTTTTTTTGTATAATTATGGCGAGTTGGCAAAACTTAGGGAGTTGGCAAAAACTAGGGGTAGTTTGCAAAATTCGGAGTGACTTGGCAAAATAGTGGAGAGTTGACAAAATTCAGGTGAGTTGTAAAGATTGCAATCTTTTTTTTCTGTAAAATTATGGCGCGTTGGCAAATTCGAGGCAACTTCGCAATATCTAGGAGAGTTGCAAAATCTTGGGGGAGTTGGCAAAATTTAGAGTGGCTTTACAAAAAACAGGTGTGATGTAAAATTGGGATTTTTTTCTGTAAAATTGTGGCGAGATGGTAAAATCTAGGACAGTTGGCAAATTCGAATCCACTTCGTTAAATACGGGCGATTTATGAAAATTGGGATTGTTTTTGTGAAATTAAGGAGAGTTGACAAAATCTAGGGAAGTTGGCAAAACTGGAAACCACTTGGTAAAGTACAGGTGAGTTGTAAAAATTGAGATTGGTTTTGTGAAATTAAGGAGAGTTGGAAAAACCAAGAACTCTTGGCAAAATCTAGGGGAGTTGGCAAAATTCGAAGCTACTTGGTAAAATACAGGGAAGTTGTGAAAATTGTGCCTTTCTTGTGCAATTAAGGAGAGTTGATAAAATTCGAAGTGGCTTGGCAAATTCAGGAAAGATGTAAAAAGTGCGATTTTTTCTGAAAAATTACGGCGAGTTGGCAAAATACGAATGAACTTGGTAAAATATAGGCGAGTTGTGAAAAATTGAGATTTGTTTTGTGAAATGCAGGAGTGTTGGATATATCGAGGAAACAACAGAATGTAGGGCAGTTGGTAAAATTCAAATCCACTTGGAAAATACGGGCGAGTTGTGATAATTGGTATTGGGTTTGTGAAATTCAGGATAGTTGACTAAAATCGAGTCATCTTGGGGAGTTTGAAGTGATTTTTGTCAACTATCCTGAATTTTACAAATGCATTCCCAATTATCACAACTCGCCCGTATTTTCCAAGTGGATTTGAATTTTGCCAACTGCCCTACATTATGTCAAGTTTCCTCAACATATCCAACACTCCTGCATTTCACAAAACAAATCTCAATTTTTCAGAAGTGCATTCGAATTTTTCCAACTCGCCGTAATTTTACAGAATAAAAGTCGCACTTTTTTTACATCTTCCCTGAATTTGCCAAGTCACTTTAAATTTTATCCTCTCCTTAATTGCACAAGAAAGGCACAATTTTCACAACTCCCCTGTATTTTACCAAGTGGCTTCGAATTTTGCCAACTCCCCTAGATTTTGCCAAAAGTTCTTGATTTTTCCAACTCTCCTAAATTTCACAAAAACAATCCCAATTTTTACAATTCACCTATACTTTACCAAGTGGTTTCCAGTTTTGCCAACTTCCCTAGATTTTGCCAAGTTTTCTCGATTTTGTCAACTCTCCTTAATCCCAATATTCATAAATCGCCCGTATTTAACGAAGTGGATTCGAATTTGCCAACTGCCCTAGATTTTACCATCTCGCCACAATTTTACAGAAAAAAAATCACAAAAATCACGTGTAATGTAAAACATCACACCTGATTTTTGTAAAGCCACTCTGAATTTTGCAAACTCCCCCAAGATTTTCCAACTCTCCTATATTTTGCCAGGCTGCCTCGATTTTGCCAATATGTCATAATTTTACAGAAAAAAAGATTGCAATTTTTACATCTCACCTGAATTTTGCAAACTCTCCACGATTTTGCCAACTCGCCATAATTGTACAGAAAAATATCCCGATTTTTACATCTCACCTGAATTTTGCCAACTCCCCAGGATTTTGCCAATCCCCCAAGATTTTCCAACTCTCCTATATTTTGCCAGGCTGCCTCGATTTTGCCAATATGTCATAATTTTACAGAAAAAAAGATTGCAAAATTCAGGTGAGATGTAAAAATTGCAAACTCTCCACGATTTTGCCAACTCGCCATAATTGTACAGAAAAATATCCCGATTTTTACATCTCACCTGAATTTTGCCAACTCCCCAGGATTTTGCCAAGTTGTCCCAATTTTGCCAACTCCCCAAGATTTTACCAAGTCACTCCGAATTTTGTCAACTCACTTGTTTTTACCAAGTGGCTTCGAATTTTGCCAACTGCTCTAAATTTTGCCGTCTCTCCATTTTCCAAACTGCCTTAGATTTGCCAAGTTGCCTCAATTTCGAAAACTACCCTTAATTTTCCAAAAAAAAAATTTGGGAGTTTGAAAGTTTCAAGTGATTTGGCAAATTTAGGAGAGATGTAAAGATTGGGATTAGTTTCGTGAAATTACGGAGATTTGACCAAATGAAGGCAAAATTCATACTGATTTGGCTTTTTTATGGAAGTCAAATGACAAATTAAGGGCAGTTGGCAGAATCGGAAGTCAAATGGCAAAATGTAGGGGAGACGTTAAAATTGTCTTTTGTCTAACTCCGCCCCCCCCCTCACGGAGTGAAAATCTAAGCAAGTTTGCTCAGTTGGCAAAATTTTTGCTCAAGTTGGGAAATTTTGGACTTTTCTCCCCCAATCATAGTCCTTCGCTACGCCCCTGGTTCCGGCACTGACTGGGATCACCCTTTTAAAAATATGGATAATAATATACTTTGGTAGAATCCACAAGATCACTCTTATTACGAGATATTCAAAAATTCTGTTACCCACGCAATAAATATTCCCAACTCTAAGCATTTCTATAGTTATCCAGGTCACTCCGTATTTTGCCAACTCCCCAAGATTTTTCCAAGTCACTCCGAATTTTGCCAACTCACCTGTTTTTACTAAGTGGCTTTGAATTTTGCCAACTGCTCTAAATTTTGCCGTGTCTCCATTTTCAAACTGCCTTAGATTTGCCTAGTTGCCTCGTTTTTGACAACTCCCGTACTTTTCCAAAAAAGAAATCCAAATTTTCACAACTCATCTAGATTTTACGAAGTCGCTTTGAATTTTGCCAACTCCAAGTTACTTTGGGGGGGGGGGGAATCTCCCCCCAAGGCTACGCCTCTGGCCCGAACCTGGATCCGTGCTTTAAAAAGGCTTTACATGAAAAGCTCATCGTAAAAAACGTTATTTTCCTATCTTTAACAGCAGCCGAAGCAATGTATCCTTATTTCTCTAGTTCCACGTTCCCATCACCAGAGCGAATGTGTTATTTTCGAAGCCGAATAGTAAATCCAATCCCAGAATCCGCTAATCGATGACTATTCTTTCAATAGAAAGCAAAATTGGTCAATTTTGATGACGTAATTAAAGATTTTGCGGCGAAAAGAATATACTCGGTGCTCCTATAAGCTGTATGTAGATATGTATCACACTTTGTACTTCTAAATTTTATGATAAATTATTTATTATAGGTACATATAGTCATCCCATGGCCGAGTGGTTAGCGCGCTTGGCTACTGATCTAAGGGACCTGGGTTCGAACCCCGGATAAGGCATGGTTGTATTTGTTGTTTTTCTGCTGAGGTCCTGCCATCCTCTCAGATCTTCTACTTTGGCATATAAACTTACAGGCTCCTGTCAGACCTCTGTGGCAAGCAGCTGCTTGAGGGGGTATTTATTATTTATTTAGGTACATATGTTTTTGGCCTCCACAATTTTGGAACCAGGTCCCGCAAAAGTTCACGCCGGTCCTGATCCCAGTTCTTGTAATAACTAGAAGTGTACTGGCCTAATTTTTGTAACAGGCAATGTTATTTGCATGATTGTGTTTAATAGAATTAAGAATCTGTTTGATGAACAACTGCGTGATGAGCATTGTGGATTCAGAAGTGCTAGGGGAGGTATAGACCATAATTTTTCACTTAGGCAGATTCTTTAGAACGGGTTCTCAACGTGGGGTACGCGGTAAAATCTTTTGGGGTAAGCCGTGAGAGCTCCAAAGTCGCTATATCTAGTAACAAAGCCGCTAAGTTGGCATTATTATACTATAACTATAGTTTTATCTATCTATATAAGGGGTTCGTCAGTTACACACACTTTTCCAGGGGGTACATGAAGAATAAAAGGTTGAGAAACACTGCTTCAGAAGGTTTAGAAATTCAAAAACTAATAGTTAATAGCTTTGAAGATTTCAAAAGGTTTTTGATACTGTTGATCGCAAAACTAATGGTTAATAGCTCTGAAGATTTAAAAAGTTTTTGATACTGTTGATCGTGAGATCGTATGGCATATCAGAGAAGTCAGTTAACATAATGAAAGCAGTCTCTATGATAACATCGAAACATGTGCGCAAATTGCGTAAGGCTTGTAGCAATTGGTTTTACCATTGCTACTGTAGTTCGACAAAGGTGCATTTTTTTCTCTCTCCCCCATTTCTCTTTAGTTTCATGATTGATTATGAATAATTCAGTGCGAAAAAGTTTTTGGCCTTAAATGGTCTAGAGATTTGATACTTATGATTTGACCCTTTTTGCCCAATGATACTACAGATGAGAGGATCTCTTTGATTACAGCTGTGATGGGAATGGTAATTTTTTTCTCCTTTTCTCTTTAGTTTCGTGATTGATTATATTATGAGGAATTCATTGTGAAATTCCTCTCCACCCTGGGTACGTCCCTGAAGGTGGTCACGTAGTATGAATGTATATGTACTCAAGTATAAGTGCAAAAGAAAAACCTAAATCATGCTCTTACTGTGTTCTGACAATATTCAATGTGTGATAATGTCAAAATCAAATTAAAGATTATTCTGAAAGACTTGTGACCCTTATTTTTGACTTTACACCCTTATTTTCAGTTTTGCAAACAGTTTACTCTTTCTTCAGTGAAAAGGCTTGGATTTACACTACAAAGATTTTTGGAATCATGTAACTTATATTCTGGTACAGGTCCGGATTTAGGAAAATATTAGGATGCGTAGGTGCAAGAAAAACAATCAAGCCAGAGAAAAGTAAAAGAGAGGGCCAAGAATCTGGATCTCCATTATATTTCCCCCCTCCGTTTTAGAGGTATTTAAAAACTTTCTTGAAAAATGAATGTTTACTAATTTTTTGCTTTTATTAGCCTTACCAGCATTTTCAAAGGGGAGCCCACCTACCCTAGATCATGGCTGGTATGTTGTGTTCTCTACATTTATTACCAAGCTTTGTTACTAATACCTAGCATTAAGTAATAGATGGCACCACTGGCGAATTAAACGGGAAGGCTTATATGTCACTTAGTTGAAGTGTTAGTCAGCTCCTTGGTAGTCTAGCAGTTAATACGCCTGGAATGCTTCTGGGAGACCTGAGTTCGAATCCCAGTCAAGACAACCATTTTTTTTTAACTCATTTTTTCAAGTGTTTCTTGTCTACAGGAGTTGTTTGGGGTTGTTTTACCTCTGAGCGGCACTTTTTTGCACATCATGGACTAAATGGCCAGGTCACAAGGACCCCGAAAGCTCAGAGAAGGGGAGGGGACCCACTGGAAGAGCTGTTGGGAGACAGATGGTAACCTCCCGTCAAGGCCACCAGCGTGTTCTTTAACGTGCACAGGGTATGTCTCTCCCGCGAACGGGGCCACGGCTTAACGTCCCATCCGACGGACGGCGCCTTTTCAAGCCCATCGGTGTCCCCTACTGACCGTGGGCAGGGCGGGGAATTTTGCGGAGATAAATCTCAACGCTGACCCAGCTGGGACTCGAACTTTTGTCTACAGGATTTTCCTGTGATAATTTATTACTGAAAGGTAAATACTCAGAAAAGGGTTGGGTTATTTTACCTCTGAGCGGCACTTTTTTTTTGCATGGAATGGGTTAAATGGCAAAGTCACAAAGATCCTGAGGGCTCAAAGAAGGTTGTGGGGAGGAGACCCACTGGACAGCTGTTAGGAGACAGATGGTAGCCTCCCATCAAGTCCATCCATCGGGTTCTTTAATCTGCACATGGTATGGCTCTCCTGCACACCAGGCCAGTAAGGGTAGAGATAAAAACTATTAAACTATTTATATTTCACGAATTTTTCAAGAACTTTTTCAAAGACCTGTAGAACGGAAGGAGAAATGTTATACTGCATTGAAAATCGTCTCTTGCCCCCCCCCCCCCCCCTCCCTTACATTTTTCCGCTCGATTGTGTTTCTAACCCTCCCCCCTCGATTTCTTTCTAGAACCGGCCTACGTGAAGGTACATTACCACCACTGCTTTTCACTGTACAGATAATTAATTTCTTTTTTTTATCATATACAGAATCATGGCCGGATCAAGGTGTGGATGTGTCATGGTTTCCCCTTTGAGAATGCTGGTAAGGGTAATGGATACAAAAATTATTAAACTTTGGCATATTTTAAGCATTTTCAAGAACTTTTTAGAGGCCTCTAAATCGGAGGGGAAATTGTTATACTGCAACAGAAATTCAGTCTGTTGCGCTTCTTCCGCTCCTTTAACTTTCTTCGCAATCGATGACGTCACTTCCTCCTCCTCTTTATTTATTCTAGATCCTGACCTGTACAGAATCAATTTCATTATTTGAACTAATCGTAAAATTTGCGATTCAAATTAGAGAAAACCAGATTATAAAAGCTAGTTTTGACTCAAACTGATTAGATTATATTCTACCCTATAAAATATCTTTTGAGATCGAAGCTGGTATAATGTATTGCATCATTACAGATTTCTGACGTATGTGTTGAAATTAGTTTGTGGTGAAATTAGTCTCCAATGAGAGGCTCCCTTCACCAGTCACAACAGAATGGCAAGAAAGCAGAGGCAGAAGGGGCTGCCTCTCAGCTATCTTTCGGGACTATTAAGAGTACTAATCTCTCAGAAGAAAAAAAGAAAACAGACCTTGCAGAAGAGGCCAATGTTCTGAAAGAAATCAGTGACAAGTCGGAAGCGCGTTCACTGTAAGCTTCAGATTGTGGTGGTTATCAAGTAGGGAGGTGATGGAGTAGTCAGTGGTTCCCCTAAGCTCCTGGAACAAAGCTTCTCTTCGGCTTTGTAGCGGAAGCAGTTGAGCAGAACGTGAGATACAGACTCAGTTGTGCTGCATGTGGCACAGTTGGGGCGCTCTGCCGAGAGTGTGAAGCGTAGAGTTGTTGTCGATGACACCAACTCCGAGACTATGAAGGAGGGTCTTGTTGACGTACGAGTAGAAGAGTTAACGGTGCAATAAAATTAATTACTGCTTTTATTTAATCATTAATAAATCGTCTTATTAAATATGCATTCTTTAATCTGTACATTTACATTCAGATTTATGTTTAAAATAAACAGACTGTAAGAGAAGAAAGACTGGCAGTGCATTTTATTTATAAGCTAAACAGCAAATAGAAAATATGGCAGTGAGGAAGTTTAATTTTTTTTTTATTCAAACACTATTTCTAACCCGCTTTGACATAAAAAACATATGATTTTACTGCTACAAGAATACAACAATAAGACACTGTTAATTTATGAAAATGTTTCACTATTACCATTTTTGCTTTCATGTGTAGTAACGCAACACATAGGTAATTTAAAACTGAAAAATAATTTGATTAATGATAAAATTATCAATTTTATAATTCATACCTGCATATAAATATTACTTTTGACAAATACCACTCTTTATTGAACAGTTAGACACGAAATCAATATTTTTTTAAAAACATAATGCAGTATTGATTTCTTTTTCATTTCTAAAAACATGAAAGTATTTTAAATATAACAATTGTTAAAGTTCAATAATGCAGTGTAATTTTGATACTTAATATCACAAGGGGCAGAGAAACTGCATTTTTATGATGCATAATTATCGAGGTGTAGCAATAGGCACTGCATAAAGTGATACAATGTATTTAGTAGAATGATTCCTTCTATACTAAATATTAAGCTTTTTTGGTTGGTTTGCGAATGCTGTTGATTACTTCACAAATTGTGCTGTAATGAATGTGATTTATAAGAATCTTACCTCGACAATAAGCCATATTAGAGACCAGTTCCAATAGAAGAGATACTTTTTGTACAGACAGCTTAATGTGAAAAATGCATATTACCCTAAATCTGAATCATTATCAGTCATACTTATTAACATTTTCATGTGGTATAAAAGCTCATTTGATTTTGTACAAAAAAACAACTTGAACAAGACAAACTTATGCAAATACTTACATGGCTAATAACTGATGAATTAAATAAAGGAATGGATAAGCTGATGTAAAACCTAAAAAAAACTGGTTGTACGACATGCTTTCATCAAAATTTGATCTTCTGGTACAGCAATTTTTTGCAGAAAGTGACCGTCTCCAGAAGTATTTTTCCAATAGAATAAGTAAATCAAACAAACTATATAAGTCATATAATTTATTTCAAATATTTGTAGAAGGTCATGCAAAAATAATTTTTGCTCTGCATAATCAGAATTATTTCAAACTCAAAGAATCTAAGTGTATTCCATCTTTAGTTTGCATTTTAATTCACCTTTAATAACTAACAGAACAAGCATACATAGGTACTTTGAAATCATCTTTAGTATTTTTCTTAGAATTATCTTAGATTTTTTGGTTATTATTTTACAGTTATGGTAAATTTTTTTAACTTTTTCAAATTAAAAAGAATTACTTTTATCATGTTGATTCCCTTAATGCATACTTTCCACTGTGATGTCCAGATTTTAATATATAAAATATATCAATTAAAATACACTATATCATAATTTTCTGCTTAATGCAAGAATTTTTAGCATACCTTCAAGCAGTTTATGAATAGTCCTTATATTTATATTTGTTTATTGAAATGGATTGCAGTGAACAAAAGTAAAGTTACATACAATTTAATATTTATTAATAGGGTCTATTTTACATCCGAAAATTTTTGACATCAGATAGTGGAAATTATACATTTTATAAATCCTTAAATGTTGCATTCATTTTTGAGACATTTATATTATGCTGATATTGTTTATGTTACCAGTACAGTGGCAGAACATCTTAAGGAGCACATGAGCATATAAACACTCTGGAATAATTAGAAAAAAAATATTTTGCAATAATACTTATTTCACCATTTCAAAAATTACTCTTTACTTATTTAGATGATATTTTCTCTACACTGAAGAGCTGATAAACAGAAACCCTAACTTTTCACTGTTATTGTGTAGATTTGAAGGCATTTAGCACTGCCATTTAGCAGTTCATTTTTATGAGACATCACATGACAGAGAGTTGACTATCATGATTAATATAGGATTTCAGTATGCTGTGCACCAGAGTTCAAGTGCCAAGGCAAAATGATTGTTGACTAAATGTATCATGAAGGCATACCAAAACCCTATTCTCAAAGTGATTCAATATGGAAGTTTGATTCAATAAGAATATTTTGTAGTCTACTAACACTATGGTAAATTTTATAAGTTTCCAACTTCCTCACAGCACCATACAATAATTTAATAAAGCCCTTTAAGTGAATATAGGTTGATTTTCAAATATAATTGTTTGGAAACTAGTCTTAAATTTTTATTTCTTCAGAAGATGGAAAGGCTACTCTGTACTGACTTCTAATAAGTTATTTTAATACTTTATATGCGAGCAGATTTCAGCACAGTGTTTTCATTTTTGACTTGTGATTGAAAGGTCTTTAAATCACACCATAAGTGAATTTTTTCCCATAACTTTGCTTTTCCTTTTTTATCTGCCTTAAATACATAAATATTGATGTAGAATCACTTGGCAATTTTTTTGTAATTCATTTAGTAATAAAAAAATTCTTTGCTAATGTATACTGAATTTATTATGATTGTTTACAAAATATTGCATTTTTACTGTGTACACAAAATTTTGCTACAAAATTACTGAAATATTTTTATCTTTCATTTATGTTTTATCAAAATAAATACACCTCTAGCAGGTGCTTGCCAGAGAGGTCCGTGAAGAAGAAGAGACCTTAGCAGAAATATAATACAAACATCTGTGCCTTACCTGGGACTTGAATTGATCAGTAGCCAAGCACACTAACCACTCAGCATGGGATGGCTTTATGTTTGTTTTATTACTTTCTTTTATTCATATCTACTCAATAAATGAAATGAACCTTTACAATTAATTAGTATTTTACACAACTAATCACAGCACCTTTATAATTAACTAGTATTTTACAATAGGGCAATATTTCATTCCTTGTAATATTTTCTTCAGTCTAGCTCATGCACCCTCTCATTGACAAAACTTACAAGCTGCCACTGAACTAGTGTAAGAAATATAGCAGATTGTGGAAATTTTTATAAGTATTTTGTGTGGTAATAAAAGGCAATGAGTATGTCAAAAATTTCATTTAAAGTTAAATTAGAATTTTATATTTCTAACAGTACTAATAGTCTGTTAAAACAGAAATTTAGATTACCTATACAGATAACCATATGTGCTGTGGTATACAGAACCTACTTCATAATCTTAAGCCATAAAATAGAGGTAAATGTGCATACTTAAAAAAATGAATATAAAAATTTTGATAAACAGTTTTGTGGAAAAACCTTTGTGGTTTAAAAAAAACAATAAAAAATGCAATTAGTACTAGTATTAACATGAGAACTTGATGCACAAAAAAAAAAGAACTGAAAAATATTCTCTAAAGCAAAAGTTGCATGCAAATGGTAGTATGTCTATGGGTAGAATCATAAAACAGAAAAATGCTAAAATTTGAAATATCTGAGAGAGACATTAAGACAGGTTTTACAGAATAAGGCTGTAAAAAAAAAGAGGAAAAATTGCTTTAAACTATACAGCCATCATTATGTGACAAACAATTCATTATTAATTTTTGGGATGCAAATGACATTGAGTCACTTTACTATTAATGCAATTAGGAATTACAAATCTAATCCACAATGACTGTAATTTTTGGTTAAGTGTTTCAACTTGACATTTGTATAACTTTGGTTAATTCTTATTCGTAGTTACTCTGTTTAAACATGGATGCAATAATATTATTATACAACACTGCACTTCATAATAATGTCATTATTCATCATAAATTTCCCACTATTCTTGCAGAAGTGAAAACATAATTTATTTCAACTAAATGAATAACAGTAGTAAATAATAAATGACAGCATTGAACTTAAATGCTAAAAAGATAATTTCATGTAAAATCTTATAATCCATAAATATTTCACATCACAGAACAGCACCAAAAACGTAATGATTATCTACAGCAAATATAACAAGTATCATTGAATCATAAGTTAATACTTATATTTTCCAGAAAGAGTTAAGTCATATAAAAGCCCAGACATTCAAGGGGTGTACTATTCACCATGCTAAGTTAAGACCTAGCATAAGCTGGGGAAACAACAAGAGCAATGGAGCTACATTCTTCTTTTTAAATTACCATTAAGTACAAAAACTGTAAAATTTAAGTAAATGTTGCTCACAATGATAAAAAAATGAAATGTAAAGGATAATGCAAATGATTAAACTTTCATGATGAAGCACCTGAAACTGTTTAAGACTACTATCAGATCACAGTTATAGTAATTAATATTATCAGCACTGACAGCAATGTATTTTTTCAAAAGTTCTCATTAACTTTTGAACTGCTGAAATTATTTGCAATGAGCTTACACTTCTGGTTGATTTCTACTGCACTTTTTAAGTGTAAATATTTTATTTATTTTACAAAAAAATGCTGAAAAGAATTAGATCACATAATATTTGAAAAATCTCATTATCTGAACAATATTTCTTTCATATGTGGCAAAAATGCCTTAGAGATCCTCCACACATTAATAGTTAGGAATAGTGTTTCTTAAACTTTTTCTTTTCACGGTATTTTATGCACAACTTCAGCTTCTTCAGTACACTTAAGAATGGTTTTCAATGTCTGCGGAACTCCTAATAAAGATCAAGATATGGCAACTTTTAAAGTAAACTTTGTAAATCTATTTCTGTTTCATCATTACCACATCCCCAAAATAATACATTCAGCTTCCTACCTCATATCCAATTAAGGATTCATGTAGTGATATATTCAGAATCTTATTCAAGTAAGTTACACTTCAGTAAAGAAATCAAGATAAACTGAAATTTATAAAACAATTACCAAATGCTGATATAATTTTTTTCAAACTTTCGGGAATTTTTTTGACATTCCTAGATAACCTTTGCATTATCCCCAGTTTAGAAAAAATGAGTTAGAAATCCGGTATTATATATATGCAGTGGTAGGGTAAGAAAGGTTTTGTGTTGTTATAACTTTTTGCAATGCAGTATCTGAATTTATCAGAATTCTAAGGAAAAAGCAGATATGATTGGCAACAAATTAATATAAAGATATTTTCTAAGTATTAAAACAAGTTACAATATATACCAAATGAAGGTTGAATATTTTCAGACTTCTTGGTTTTGAGAAAATAAAGTGACATGCTAATTTTTTCACAGACTAATTTAAGAAGTAGCTCATTCAGATGTAATGAATTAAGAACAATGTTTCTTTCCAAGAAATATGAGAGCATTTCTCATATACAAAATATGTTCACAAATAAAAGATATTATGCTAAAATGGAGGGATAACTTCCTTAAACATAATGCTTTTTGTGCAGTTTTATAATAGTAAATATATTTTCAATAAAAATGCATTTACAGTAAGGAAAAGAAACTTTAAAAATGGAACATTACAAAACACAACTTTAAATAATAATAGTGCCATGTTTCATACATTGATACTCGTTTATAGCCAAAACTAACGAAAATTTAAACATTCCACGAGTTTCTTTGTGCTTATATATTATGACTATTAGTGAAGCTCTCTTTTTAAATAACGTTAAAAAACACACATACAATAAATAGAATATAACCAGCCTGAGTCAACAGGTAAATTATAAATGAAGCACACAACACTAACAACATTTTTCCATGTACACATG
This sequence comes from Ryuthela nishihirai, assembly GCA_038380435.1. Classification (NCBI taxonomy): domain Eukaryota; kingdom Metazoa; phylum Arthropoda; class Arachnida; order Araneae; family Heptathelidae; genus Ryuthela; species Ryuthela nishihirai. Next base: position 66,559,817 of record JAWZYU010000001.1, read on the forward strand.
GGTTCATTAAAATAACAATATAATAATATGTCTTGTAGAAATAAAAATAGTGTCATGCAGTGTCAATGGCATTGGTAAAATTTACACATGAACTAGTTTATTATTCTGACAGTTTTTAACAGCTTATAGTTACATTTATTCAAAAAATTTAATTTGCTGCTATTATTTATATACAAAAAAAAAATAGATGAAAAAATCACCCTATACCATTCTCACATTTTGCACAAAAATTTATTTTTCCACAATAAAAGAATTAAACCTAATTAGATTTTTAAAACAGAACATATATTATGAAACCATAATTGAGTGGCTTCATTTGTTTTCACCTAACAACTAACTGAAGCATTTTTAAAAACGATACATTCATAGAATTTCATATTGATGTACCTATACCTGTGCTCCTCCCATATGGTCCAAGAGATCTGAGCCTCAAAAAATGTTAAAAACAAAATTGTTGTAAATATTGCAATTGAACAAATTTGCTTTTAACTGCTATTAGGTTCAGTATTTTTAATATATTGATGATACTAAATGAAAACTGGCAATGGTTGCATAACAAAAAAATATTAACCAAGTTGGTCTGCTCACAGGAAAAGCCCAAGTCCCACTGGTTTTATATGCAAATTATTTGTTTCAGCCAAAAAGCTGAAATATTTTTGAAATATTTACAATTTAAAACTATCCGTTCATGCAAAATTTTACAATTTACATAATCAATGAATCAAACATTAATAGTCTATATCCAATTGCCCTCTTGAAGAATAAAACAATTTTTTAAAACAATGTTAAAGAGCAACTTGAAAACTGTGCAATTACTTATTTAGTTTTCTGCAATAAATTATATTTAAATAGTCAGTTATAATTACTTATAGAGTGCACAATTTAACTGAAGATTTCTCATTTTCTCTTACTCTCTGATTAAGCAGGATATATATTTCACATATTAATGCCAGGTGTATTATTTTAGTTTGTAATATGTAGTTCTTAAATTTACAAAATTCATATCATCTTTTTATTCCTGAGCATAAATTTAAATATATTGGTTAGATTGAATTTTATGCATTTTGAATGGTTAGGAATATAAAGTTATATAAAACAATATTAAATATTTTCATAAATAAAGAATCTGCTTCTGTCTTATAAAAATATGAAAAATCTACTGAACAGCAATTAAAATTTGCATTTACATTTTTTTGGTTTATTTATTAAAATATGAATAGATTTTATGGCCTAAACCAGGGGAGTCTCCAAACTACATCCTGCAAAGATTAGTTTGATTATTTTACCTCTGAGTGGCACTTTTTTTGTACTCCCCCCTCCCTTTTTTTTTTTTCTAGATCTGGGCCTGCTTGCTTTTTGAAATTATCTATAAGGCAATCAAAACATATGGCAAAAGAGAGTAGTGTTATTATCTCTCAATATCGTAATATTGAAACTGAAGCCTAAACAACAGACTAAAAAAGAACCAAAAGTATCATTAAGAAATTCGAAATAAAAATTACCAATTTAGAGAAAAAGAGAATAAAAAAAAAATGCAACTATGTAAAAAACATACAAACTAAGGGAAAAAATGCAATCCTTGAAACTTAAAAATAAAAATTTAAATAAGTAATTTACCGGAAGAATAAAAAAATTTAAAGCAACAATATGAACATGTACTTTTTAAAAATTTCGTCATGATCTTCAATTACATTTTTTTTTAAACAATGCAGCATTGAGATTAACGTTTTATGTAAAAAAAAGGTTAAATATCAAATAATAATAATAATAAATAAATAAATACCCCCTCAAACAGCTGCTTGCCAAGAGGTCTGACAGAAGCCTATCAGTTTATATGCCATAGTAGAAGGTCTGTGAGGATGGCAGGACCTCAGCAGAAAAACAACACAAACATCCATGCCTTACCCGAGGCTCGAACCCAGGTCCCTTAGATCAGTAGCCAAGTGCACTACCACTACTGCAATTTAAATTTAAAACCTGATTATAAGATCACCATACAAACTTCCTGACAGGGCAAACTGAAGAATTTTAAAGCATTAAAATTAAACATCAAATTTTTAATGACAACGCATGAGAAAATTCTATATGTAGAGTTACTTGCTAAAGTTGGCACGATCTTTACAAATCAGCTGTTTTTTTCATTCCAGAGCTCCATGAGTTATAAAAAAAAATCCATTCTAATGGACCTAACTATGTATATTCTGAATAAAACTTTTATGCTGAATTCAAATGTTTTTGCAGATATCTAATATCATGAGTAGATATTATTACCACCAGTATATCCTGATATTCCACAAATGTTTTTGAAAATTAAATTACATAAGGAAAATCACCCATTTAGACCATTAATAAATAAATATAAGGCTCCTACCTATAATCTAGAAAGAGCATTATTTGACCTTTTTGGTCCGTATTTCCCACCAACACAATATACTTTAACATCATGTTATGATACAATTAAAATTATACAGAAACTAAAATTATGAGTATAACAATTATCACTACTTAGACATCATATTGCTGTATCCAAATACACTTATTTTGGATGTGGTGATGCAGCTAAAAGGGGAGTGGCTAAAAGTCACCAGACCCACGGTACAACAGTATTTTAGTGTACATGAGGCCCTGGATTTGGCTACTAAATCTAACTGGTTTGTCATAGGCACTCACCCTTGGGTTGAAACAGAGGGGGACTCAATGGGATCACCACTCTCTGGACTCATGGCTGACGTTGTTATGTGGCATGTCAAAGAAACAGATTTAAAAAGAGTAAAATATAAGCCATTATTATATTTATGTTATGATGATGATACTTTAAATTTTTGGGACCATCCTTACATGAATCAGAAAAACTAATTGATATATTTAATAGTATTATGCCTACTATTAAATTTATACATGAATCAGAAATTAACAGAGAATTACCATACCTCGATATACTGATTAAACGTAAGCATTTGAGCTGTACTACAGCAGTGTATCATAAACTCACATTCACCCCTAATTTAATACCATATGATTCCACACACCCTATTAATTACAAAAAAATCAGCAATAAATGCACATTTTATATGGGCCTACAGATATTCATCTAATACTGCATTATTTAAAAAAATTAAGAGAAATATATGATATAATAAGATCAGCAGGATATCCTGACAATTTCGTGAATAAAATTCAGAAAATGGGTAAATTTAAAATGCAACAAATGTCACAATTTAACCGAGCCCAATTAACAAATAAAACACAGTATACACAGTTTTCCTTATATTCCAAGCATATCTAAAACTATGAAAAATACTTTAAATAAATATGAATTAAAAATGCCACATACAATAACTAATACAATTAAGAAATTGATTATTATTGATAGAGATAAACGTATTCCAACAGGATGGATTTATAATGTAGAGATACCAGATGCTGAAATTAAATTGGGGGGGGGGGAATCAATACATAGGAAAAACATATAGAACATATGAGCAACATCTATTAGAACATCAACAAAATATAAAAAATAAAAAATTTAACACAGCCTTATCACAAACAATTCTTAAAAATCACATATAAATAGAAAATTTATCATATAAAGCTACAGCTGCACCCCCAAACAAATATCAATTGCAATACATGGAAAACATTCCAATTAATTTGCATAAAGATCACTTCTGGAAACACTGAAATCCCACCCCTTCTGGCAGTGTGGAACTTTCTGCGCGAGCAGCACGGTGAAAACTAATAATGCCAACAGGGGAAGAGTCTTATTTATAGCTGTAACATCGGGAGGTATAGTGCCAGATGAAGTCTTGCTGGTGCAGGGACAAAACATTACCGCGTGAGAAGACAATCCCTTTTAGATTTTGATGCTAATGTCCAACTTTTAATGTTCTGTGAGTTGAAATTTAAGTTCGTTGAGAATTTTTAAGATGTTTTAATGTTCTTTGAGTTAAAATTTAAGTTGGTTGAATCTTTTTAAGGTGTTTAAGTATAAGGGGGAGTCCTTTTGAGCAACTGATTTTCTACAGCTTGTTTTAAGGAATGTGCAACACAACCTAGTGGTTGGTGATAAATGACTTCCTGAATAGTGTCTACAATGTAAAAACATGGACTGGTATCCGAAACTTAAATATCAAGGGAAAAACATCAGTGCTACATATTAACAACGGCTGCCAATAAGAGATCAGCGGCAACCAAAATAAAATTCTTGACGCAGGGCCCTTGCAAGAGCAACGTAAGGATAATAGCATGACCGGCTGAGCCAGCACGAAGGTTTTGAAGACACCTAAAAATGGTAACAATTTCCATATCTTTACTTGGAAACTTTTTGTAATGATAAAAGTGTCCTTAAGTGACAATATATCATGATGAAAAATAGTTAATGGCTTGTCTATGTGAATAGTACTAAGCTTAATGTAGAATAATGTTGCTCAAGAGATTTTAGAGTTAATAGAGAGATTTTAGAGTTAATACCTAATGAAAAAATATTGTTATTCTTTTCACTTTTTTTCATCAAGGAATGGCTTGTTTTTAATAACTCTAAAACAATATTAGATTCTATAATTCAAACACTTTTGAATTTTTTTTTCCTGTTTGGAAGCATTTATGTGTTAATAGTATTCATTATTGTGTATAATTTTATAGATCATTTAAAAGAGCATAAAATTGTCTATCAAATGATCCCTAGAATTATGTACAAAAATGAATGCTGCCAAATGGGAAAAACATTCTTTCAGAAGTGTCCAAACTTTTAGTACCCACTGTAATGTCAAAGGAGTTATTAACCATTCCAGTGTCCAGACTGAAAAACTTGTTTATATCTAGAGGTCAAGCTATTTTCTCCCTATGTTCAGCCAAAAAAATTTAACTTTAGAACTCTTTTGCACATAATTAATGAAATGAATTATGGCATGTTATATGCCAAATTAATCAACATTTAATTTTTGATTTTCTGAAAATAAAAAGTTAACAAAAAAAAAACAACTAGTTTTATTTCAACATGACTTTTGAGTCCTGTAATGAAAAAAATGCATCTGGTAATGCAAATAAAAATTTATTACAAACAACCTAACACCTTACTTTATTACAACCTAACTTTATTACAACAGAAATGGTTATAACGCACATGAATAGAAAGGTTATTTATTTCTGAATAACAAAAAATTAATTTTCTTGTTTCAAGTAAATATTTCTCCAGTTTTGCAATTTTTTGTCAGTACCATACTTTGAGAAAAGTCCAGACTTTTAGCCAATTGTGCAGAGTCAGATAAATAAGTCAACTTTAGAATAAGAATTAAAAAAAAATAACCAATCAACAGAAATAGATCATGTTATATACTAAATTAAACAGAATTGAACTCCAAATATTATAAAAAAATTTTTGAACAAATTTACAAGCATATTAATTTTAATGAGACGTTTTCACAGTGTTATAGTGAAAAAATTAATTGGACTATGCAATTAAGGCTTAATGTTGGAATTAATTCTTAATTGCATAGATTAATTCATTTATGCAATGAATAAAAGCAGTTAAATTATATATTCATTGAATGCAAATTTATCCTGGATAATATTATATTTACCTGAAACATGATTTTTATTTCTTTTAATGATTGTTTTCAGTGTGGTACGTTTAAAGCATGGGCCAGTGTATAAATATTATTTAAGGTATATAAGGCACCTTATATAAGGTGGCTGGATTAGTCACTTTAACGAAATTTTCTGTCCTATTTATAAAATGGAGGAACACTTTCTTAGGCTTTTTTTTTACTAAACATTTCGATTTTTTCTCTTTGGGTGTTGAATTTTTGGGGTCTTGGCTAAGTGCCAAAGTAACATTTGTATCATCAAAGAGGCACAGCCAAAATTTGTGTGTGCGTGTGTGTGTGTGTGGGGGGGGGGGGGTAAGTAAAATCTTTTAGAACTGTTGAATATAAACTTAAAAACTCTTAATTTCATTTTTTTTAATGAAATACTATGCTAAAACTGCTCTTTCACAGAAAAACTGATATCTGTGCAAGGAAGTTTTTTGCTTCCATATCCTAGACCTCATTCATTTTCAGAAAATGATTAAAGATCAACATTTTTTTACTCAAAAACGAAGAAAAATAAAATAAAAATTAATATATAAGTTAATGCAATGTTAAATAAAATATTCAGAGCAAGAAGTTGTAAGCTGACCATCTGAAAAATTGATCAATAAATCAACAGACACAAAGATTGATAATTTACAGAAATAAAATAAATCTACCAAAATGATAATTAAGATTTAAATATAAAAAAGTAAATACTAACTTTACAAAGAGTATCCGACTGTAAACAATCTATTTTGTAGTAAAAAAAATTACCACTTACAACACACGGAAATGAGATCACACATGTGAAGCCTGCCAGTCACCTGTGTCCTCAGCTGACTCCAGTGCCATATGTAACGAGCTGTGACCTAGATGCAGCATCTTGAAGACTAGGAAAGGCTTTGTTTTCATCTGCAGTTTCAATTTTAAGAGTGGGAAAGATGCATAGAATACTGGGATAAATGATATATATGATAAAAATAATTCTGGGAATATTGAACTAGGTTTATGGCAGAAAAGTGTATAAAACAGGAAAAAAATAGCAGTATGTACTTCCTAATTACTTTCAAAATCTTCTGTTTTTAAAAATAGCAATTTTTTTGTTAATTTTTCAGGAGATTTTCGAAACTTTAAGGAAATTTTTTTGATAAAGTTCAAATCAAACTTGTGAGCTTAAATCAGAAGGTTCCTTCAGCAAAGCAGAACATTAACAAATCGGCAATACCATTTAGTGCTTCTAAAAATGGCAGTCAAATGGCTTTAAAAATCATTTATAATTTAATAAAATATGCCTCAAATAAAAACAAAAAAAATATTATTTTCAAGCCTAAATTATGTATTTTTATATAAAAAAATTTAAAACTGCAATTTTTTTTATTATTAAAAAACTTTTTTTGTACTAAAAACTTTTATGTATGTCCTTGGCATATAATTGTAAATTCTGTGAATGCATACATATGATATGGACACTGGAAGGATTAAGAACAAATTATATTTAATATAATAAAAGTAAATAGTTTAAAAGAAATTTTATAAGGAATTCAAAACTGAACACTGCTTGCAAACCACAATTAATTTACAAAATACAAAATTGAATATAAGGATAAATCCAAAACAATTGAACGTAAAAAAAAAAATGAAATGGACCATTTATTTTTGGTACTTTACATGTAAATCAAGAGCTGCTCATGATACTATGAATATGTAAAATGGCTTGACACTATTAATTGCATTCATAATATATATAGTTTTGTGTATCGGAATTGATTTTTGTCCATTTCTGATATAACTCAAAGAGCTCTGAAACACAATAACAGCTCATATAGAAAGGTGATACCAGGCTTTTGCAAGTCACTGTAATAGACCAGGAGAGCTAATTAGTTTTAGGCAAATTTTACTATTAGAATCCATCTATTTCATCACAAGCAAAGTGATTTCTAGTATTGATGATCAAAAGGAACTTTTTTGCACTCAGCACCTAAAGTTTTGAAAAGCCACCAGTTTTTCTAATCATAATCAATATTACACATAAACTGGGGGAAGGGGAAACCTAAATGAAAGAATACATATACAAGCATTTATTGATCTGATTCATATATATTTTTTTCAATTTATGCAAGAAAAAAAAGTATTGCATGGAATTACGGCCTAATCAAAATAATGCTATCAACTACATCAACAAAATACTTGTCCTCCTTTTCCCAACTTCACCTTTATACCATTTCAAGAGTATTTGTGATATTAACATTTCAAAACATATTTGCAGCTTTCCTGTTGTGCTCCACTTTATGAACTCTGAGCTATTTGTAGTACTCTTTTATGATTATTAAACAAATTTTTGAAAACTAATTTGAAACTGCTCAAGTATTAAAGCACAGTTCATATTCAGTTGCTTAGTAATATTAATTTTTTTATACCTTAAGATGGATATAGGCTAATTTTTGTAATAAAACAACAAAATAAAAATTGTAAAAATATTTGTTAATTGTTGTACAACAATACATAAAAAACATCAAACACTGCAATATATAAATAGGAACAAAATGTTACATTAAATTTATGAAGTTTTAAAACTTAGTTCACCAATTTTTAATGATAATACTAATAAAGGTAACTTCTAAGCTGCCATTTCTTTTTTACTTCAGCATAAAATATGACTTAGAATATGCACTGGTATCAATGTACACAGGCTAAAACATTGGTTTTTTTTTTTTACTCTCAATAGAAGTTGGTTATGAAATTAGTGTATATCTGTTATGGGGAAAGTACTTGGGAAACACCCATAACATAAAAAGCACTGGCAACAATGAGTTGTATGAAATATTCAATCAAGCTCTATAAAAGCATGGTTGAAGCTTGTCACAAAGTTGAAAACAGCCTGCATGCTGGATGACACCAATTTCCAGTCCAAAATGCAAATTGAAGCAATCTGTGTGACAAAAATTAAGTACTTTTACCAAACTAATATTAAATAACATTTATTTAAAAAATATATATTTCATAATATGAATTATGCATAAAATGCTATACAAGTTTAATGAACACAAATTCACTGTCTAAAAACTTAAATGTTCTCAAATAAATGTATAATTATGAGGGTTTTTAGTACCAAGATATAAAGGTCAATCTAAAATATTGCTCTGGGAAAAGTATATGATTATCATGATTTTAAGGTAACTTTTTCAAAACAGTATACTTTAGATCTCCTAAAGCAGTAATTGAATATAAGTGATAATGTGAGAAAATTAAAGAATTTTTTTTACCAGTTCTCATTTGTAATTGGAAGTGGTGGCTGTCACACTTGTAAAACTAGATGTAAAAGTTACATGATGATCAGTTGGTGCAAGACCTTACTAAATACAACACTGAAGGAGGTGTGTTTTAGGCTGACATCAGAGAAGTCGAGAAACCAGTTCACCATGGTTGTTACATAGGTTTCATGTCAAATCAAACTTGATGGTGTATAAATCAAACACAGCAGTACTCTCATGGGCAATTATCCTTTAGTTATTTTAGATGTTGAAGTAATAACTATTCAATCCAAAAACCTTACAGTTATTAATATTTGGTAAAAGAATATTAGCATTTTAACTGAAAACGTTAAAAAACCAGGTGTTGGACATACAGTGTGTTTTATTATCTAAATAGCAACTTCCTCAGGCAGCTAATATATTGGCCTCTAAACGAGTTATTAGCAAATCATCAACTATTAAGTTAATATTATGTGCCGTCCCATGGCTGAGTGGTTAGCGCGCTTGGCTACGGATCTAAGGGACCTGGGTTCGAGCCCCGAGTAAGGCATGGATATGTGTGTCGTTTGTCTGCTGAGGTCCTGCCATCCTCTCAGATCTTTTACTTTGGCATATAAACTGACAGGCTCCTGTCAGACCTCTGTGGCAAGCAGCTGCTTGAGGGGGGATTTATTTATTTTATTATATGTGACCATTTTTATATTTTAAATCATTTCACGTGGTGGTAGATTTGGTGGTATGTTCTACCACATAATTTTTATTGAGTAATGTATTACTGGAATTGGATATTTTGATGATATATATATATGCTCCCAATAGGTTGTATTTCATTTCTATCATTTATTACTATAGATTTAATATTACTAGTTATTGTTATGAGTACTTTTAAATTATATTTCTTTAAGATGGTTTTAATTGTATGATATTTTTAGGATATATGGGAATGAAATAATGTATTTGGGGGTTTCATTCTGTGTTTGCTGGGCAAGCAGCAGTGGAGATGGTGGAGTGAGCATGGCTTTGGTGATTGAATTTTACTTCTTTTGGATCTTAGTTAAATATCCTTTAGAATATTGCACCTGTTGCTTTATTTGGTATAAATATATTATAATTCTTGTTGCAATCATAGTTGAGCAGTACCTATAAGCCATTAGGAAATAAAATGACTTTTGATAAGTTTGTGGGTGTGTAGAGTCAATCAGTATTAGACAATACATATGTTGGTTTGAAAAATACAGTTGTTTCACATTTAATGCCATTTCACAAAAATCAATATATCAAGATGTGACAACATTCCTTTACTTTAAGTTCATAAGTTAATTTTATGTTTTTCAAAATTCCACTGAAAATGGTCAAAAATTTGTTAAGTTCTTTTAAACTACAATTCCAAAAAAATTACTGTATCATCTATGTTAGAGGTTCTCAACGTGGGGTACACAGTAAAATTTTTTGGAGTACACCATGAGAGCTCAAAAGTTACTAGATATATGTTATACAGTATATATATGTTTTATTTTTATTTCCATTCCACTACAGTTTTATCTATTTATATATGGGGGACACCAGTTACAAACACATTTTCAGGGGGTATGTGAAGCATAAAAGGTTGAGAACCACTGATCTATGTAACATAAATATAATAGCTTATAATTAATTTTTGCTAGAGCAGTAATTTTGGGATAATGAAGAACAATGTTAGCCAATGTTATCCATGTCGCAACATTAACTATGAACCAAATGGAGGATGTAGCCAGGTCTGGGGCTTCATGTAAGTTGAAATACTGTTGTGTGGTGAGCCTGGTGACATTCAGACATTTGCCCGTCAGTCGCATCACATCTTTTAGACAGTAAAACTGCATTAATTTAACTTTTGTTTACATTCCATTCACATGTTATCTACTTCACTTTATTCTACACAAGGATATTCTCCACATAGTGTACAATTTTTTACAATAAAACTTACATTTACCTGATTTCTTAATTTTCATTACAGTAGTGAACTTAACTGTTAAGTGAGAAATATAACCTGATTACAAGCAGTATTAAACATGTGTTGAACAAATTAAGAATTAATAGAAAAACTCAATTTTATCTGTTTCTTAAAAACGTTTAATCTCAACAATTTTACTAATTAAATAATACGGAGGGGATTTAAAACGTTCTTGACATGTGTCTGTAGATTTACACTCGTTCCTCCGAAGTTAACGATCTATGGCTTTTTTGAAAGCTTGTCAAAATTTGTCATTACATATTGAAAACAAAGGCAGTATCATCATTTGTCTCTTCACTGGCACTGTGTAAAATTCGGTTTGTGAAATCTGTGCATTGTTGCTATGGAGCCTACTAAAGAAAGGGAAAAATTTAACATTTTCACAAGAATGCAGCTTGGGAACAATGCAAAAAAAAATATTCGTGCTGATTTATCACAAGTATATGGGGATCATGCCTGTTCATATGACACTCTTACAGGATGGATGCACAAATACAGAGAAGGGCAGCAAAGCTTCAAAGACCCCTCGAGAAGGAAAACCAAAGGAGGTCGAGAATGAGAGAACCATCACTGCTGTTTGTGAACTCATTAAAGAAAACCCGCACATCACCATTTAGCCAATAAGTTTAGATTTCAGTGTATCAATTAGCAATGTGGAAACAATTATTCATCAACATTTAAAGTTCTAAAAGATCTGTGCCAAATGGATCCCTCACAAACTGACAGAATGTCAGAAAAGAGCTAGAGTCAACTCGTGCAAAGGGATACTGGAATGTTTGAACCTAGTGACTCCAAACAATTAACAGGCATTATCACAGGTCATGAGATGTGGTTTTATTACTATATAACTCTCAGAACGATCAACAACTATGTTTGTGTTGTGGAAGATGAACCGTGTCTCAAAATCCTCTGACAAAACTTTCACTCAGAGAAGAGAATGCTCACAATTTTTTTCAATTCCCAAGGAGTGGTAGCCATGGACACCTTTCCTGAAAAAATGAATATAAATGGCCAATACTACACCAACATTGTTTTGGCGAAATTGGTTAAGGAGATGAAGGAGCAACATCCAACAACAAGCATGTCAAGGGTTCTCCTTCTTCATGACAATGCTCACAAAACATGGCAAGTCTATTATTATAATTTAGCAGGAAAAAATCTTGCAGATACCCCATCCTGCACCATGCGATTTTTGGTTGTTTTCAAAAATAAAAAAGAACTTACTGGGAAGTATTTTTCAAAGGTGCAAGACCTTTTAAACTGTATTCATTCAGAGTTGAGGAGTATTTCTCGACATTAGTACCACCAAGCATTTCAAAATTGGTATAGATGTCTGCAACTTTGCAAAGATGCTAGAGAGGAGTACTTTGAAGGACAAGAAGAGTTTTGTTGAGGTAAGTGCAATGGTTTTTATTCTGCATATGCATGTCAAGAACGTTTTGAATGCCCCTCATAATTTCAAAAACAATTTACCAATCAGGTGTCTTAATTTGAGTTAACTATCCTTTATGCACAGAGAGGTAATAGAAGAAACTTCTGTGATTTAGTAGTCTTTGAAACTTACATAATATTTTTGACAATGCCAAGATATTTCAGTTGAGAAAAGTTCACTTGTAGAGTTACCTATTTATGCTAAATAGGTTTATTGATCTGAAGCTTTTAGCATTGCTGGATCATGCATGATAATTCACCTGATAACCTTTGTTGTTTGCTATTAGCCCATGCTCTTCTTAGTGCTATGTTTATTTGGTGTTTTTAACTTTGAGGGTGTTGTGACATTCATGGATACTGGTATGCTCTTTAGAGGTTACATCATGTTGGAATTTTGATGAAAGATGTTATTGCCATTTTAGTGGTGAGACCATATACTCTTAAGATTGAAAAACAATTCCTGACCAGGATGTTAAAATTTTAAAACATTATTTTAAAAATCATTGCCACAAATAATGTTTTAAGATTTTAATTTAAAATTTAAATGTGTTGGTAAGGAATTTCTAGTGTTTGTGTCAGGTTCACTAACCACTAAACCCTACCTGGTATAGTGGTTAGCATATCTGAAGACTAAGAACAGCAGAGCATGTTCTTGTAAGTGTTTGTATGTTGTAAGAGAAACTAGGAGAAGCCTTATATATCTTCCAGGTTATCTCTGTCCTTTGTGTAGGAAGTACCTTCTTCCTTTTTTTTTTATCTTAAGAGAATATGAAGTCATCACTAAAATGGCAGCAACATCTGCCATCAAAAACATGCTCCAACCTCTGAAGCAAAAGCAGACTGGTATCCATGATGCCACAATGCCATCAAAGTTAAGATCACTAAATAAGCACAGCACTAAGAGCAAATAAGCAAGGTCATCATGTGAATCAACATGTGTGAACAAACAATGCTACAACCTTTGGATTAGGAAACCTATTTACCAGAAATATGGCACTCTACAAGTGAACTTTAGTCAACTGAGATATCTTTGCTTCATCAAATATATTATGTAAAAGTACAAAGATTCTATTACATCACAAAAGTTTCTTCCATTACCTCCATGTAAAGGATGGATAACTCAAATTAAGATTCCTTACTAGTAAATTGCTTTTAAAATTATTATACTCAATTTATCAAGATATGGGCAACACTGACATCATTACTACTGTAAAACTTAGCCAGCAATTGCCTAATTACCATTTTACACCTAATTACTCCACAACAAAATAGTTTTTATAATAAATTTATTCCACAATCAGTTACATATATTTAAGTGATAATGTGTAAATAAGTTAAAAAATCTTCATTATGTTCAACAAGAACTGGAAATCTGAAAACTAATCATAGTAAATAAAAAATATGTTATGCTGTTATCAGTCTATTACAAAAAGAAAATGGCAGTTGACACAAAGATAGGTGAAATTCAATTTTCTGTTGTAATTAGGTATTAAAATTTTGAGATCGAAGTTGCAGTTTACCTCTGCAAGATCTGTAGCAACTTTTAAATTCTTATTTCAAGCATTTTACTAAATTTTAACTTTCAATTTATTGCATACTTTTCTCAAGACAAAAATAATACATAATAATTACTCATTAATTTTATTATATATTATATTATATAAGTGCAATTTCATTACATATTGAACAAAATCGCCTTTCTAAGGTTTATTTTAAAATATCTTGTAGGGAAACTAGGAAAAGTATAAATCGTTCAGTTTTGCATGGTTTTTAGAAAGATAAGCCATTGGTTATGATATTTAATAAGATAAAAACATTAATACTTTCCTATTTCACAGAAATTGTGAATTGAGTTTAAGATAGCCTGTAATTCTAACCCTATTGAAACGATTTTCTTGCTGTTTGCTAAAGCACTGTAATAAAATGGTTTATGTAATTCTACACCTATTGAAAGATTTTCTTGTTATTTGCTAAGGTAGTATAATAAAATGGTTTTGTTTCAAGCCCCAGGTAAGGCATGTATATTTGTGTTATCTTTCTGCTGAGGTCCCACCATCTTCACAGACCTTCTACTATGGTGCATAAACTGACAGGTTCCTGTCAGACCTCTGTGGTAAGCAGCTGCCTGAGGGGGTATTTATTTATTTTATTCTAGTACTCATATATATCCCCAGAGTTAATTTTGCTGAATATTTCTATCCATAATTTCATTGAGACAAACTAATAGTGTCAACATTTGTTTTTTCAGACTGGTAAATATTTTCTTTCAAATACACAGCGATATTGTCTCAATTACATTTGCAGATGTATTCCAGCATAAAAATATATTTTTTTTAATTTGCAATTAAAATTTCATTTAACTACATAAAAAATTAGGGTTACTAACTCCTACTTATCTCATTCAGGGAATTTGTTTAAACTTAGCACCCAATATACTGAAGGCTAAAAAATATTTTCCAAAATAAGTATAACTTTAATGAAATAAATTATAATCTATATTTTTTGAATTTTATGTTTCACTGTGGTGATTTAAATGTCATGCATATGAGATCAGTTGAATTGTAATAATCTACGATGTAAATTATGTAGAAATGTAGTCAGGCTATTATTGAGTTAAAACTACTGACATGACATTGAAAAAACAAGCGGTAGGACCAATCAGACATTCATCAAAGTAATGCTAACTTTAAATAATTATTCATTTAAGTGCAGCTGTTTAAATAAACATGTGAAAATATATTGATCACATATAAGTGCAACAGCAACCCATAAATGCAGTTAAGAATTTACAACATCATTGAAGAAGTATAGTGTAAATTTGTCTTTGCATATTTTTAGCCATGTACTTTACACTTATCTTTAAAGGTATCTGCTCCTGCAAGCCTCCAGTAGGAGAGTACTTTAATTTGCTACAACATTTTAGTGTTTTCAAACAACTCGATGGGTAAATGCTACAGCTTTCTTTCTTTTTTGCAGCCATTTAAAGTTACAACAAACTAAGTTTCTACAAAATACTTAGTTTTTTGCTGATATTGTTTTTCTCATTAACATACTGAGGCAGAAGGGCACTGGGGTATTTTATAGCATATGCACTTGTTTCTATGAGGGCTATACAAAAAAGGTACCATTGTCATTCATGTTAATGATGAGGAAAAGTTGCTATATCAGTGAGCTTTACGGCTACTCAAAAAACAATGTGTGTAACAATGGAACTCATATGTGGTAGCCTTAAGAGATATTTAGATTCAATAACTAGGAAAGAGTGAAAAAAAAAACAGCTATTCTACTTTGTGGACTTAAACACATAATCTTCTGATTACATGCCAGTTGCTCTACTAGTTTAACTAAGGCAGTAGCTTGCTTAAGCAAGGTTATAATGATAGTTCATGTTGAGTTTACACAGACATTGAACTAAGTATTTAACAATGAAGTATCAAATATTAATATATCTTGAGTTATTCTGATGCTAATAGCATTGGAGCACTCAGTCCTTTCATCAGTTACTTGATGATGTTGAAATGATTTGATAAGATGTGCATAATAATAAATGCTTTATTAAAAATTTGCTATGGTTTTCATTAACTCTTTTAATATCACAAGCAAATAGTGTACATTCTTAAAATTGTTACAGAATAAATGGTAACATATAAGGGTGAATTTAGTAAATTTTCAAGGGAAGAGACAGATCTTAAGAGTTTTTTTTTTACCTTTTAAATTGCAAGGTTTTTTCCATGAGCCACTGACATTAAGATACTCTCACATAACCTGCCAGTGAGATCCAAATGATTGGCTCCATAATTTATTTTGTTTATTACCGATGGTGAGGAATAAAAAAAAAAAACTGGCAAAGGGCTAAAAATATTATTCTTATAATAATATTCTAATCATTACCCTCTTTAATACTTTATATGGAAAAAATGAAAGATTTTATGCACAAAATTATTATGATACTGCAAAAAAAAAAAGTTGAAAAAAATTAAACCTTTTTTGTTCACCATCCAGATTTAAGTAAAAGCATAAATAGCATACTAAGTACACCACATACCTATTGCGTGGAAATTTTTAGATGCATCTGATTAATGGTTAATCACTCTCAAATGTTTTATGATAGGAAAACTGAAATTTACAAAGAGCCGATGTTGACATGACCTTTGTACATCCAAATATATCCTGGCAAAATCTGACAAAATCTAATATATCTCATGGGTTTTTAGACATATTTTTAAACTATATAAATATATAAAAACAAAATGCTGAAATTTTTGGAAAAAAATTGAAAACATAATTGAAATGAAATAGACTGACATTCTACAATTAAACTTTTAAACAGTAATAATTACCACAGTTTTTATGCTTCAGTTGCTCCTTTTTCTTTTTTTTCCTTATCTTTCTTATGTTTTTTCTTTTTCAGGAAAGATGGTGCTTTGATGCCCTTCTTTTTCTTTTCTTTCTTTGGTGATTCTTCACTAATATCTTTAACTGGTGAGCCCTAAAAATTAAAAAAATAAATTTTCAATTAAAATTTAGAAAATAAAGAATATATTAAAAACATTCAAAAATAATTTAAAAAACTTTTTTTTTTACTGAGCTTTTTGGTAATTATAAGAGAAGTAAAAATTGTGCACAATTATTCAAAGAGAAATTTTACAATCTTGTATTTCTTGAACTCTAACATATTACTAGATGAAGGTAGCCACTACTGGCTGAATGTCAATGAAAATAAATATTTCTTAAGCAGTTAGATAACAAAATTCTAACAACCTTTATTATAGAAAATAATCTGCAAGTACTTTTGTTTACGAATTACTGATTATTTATATAGATACTTGAATTATATATATATATATCATACATTTACTTGAATTATAATCCTTGCATAACTTGGTAAAAGTTGTTTAGAAACAGGGACTGTCACTCTTTGAAGAACAAAAATGTTTAACATTTTACTAAATCATTCGAGCTTGCCATATTATTGTATCTAACAAAACCATTTACTTTTAATCAATGCAGTAATATCAGATATATCTGTTTGATAATGAAATGAAAATTATAAAAAAAAACTAGACTATCCTGAAATCTATGATTGTGGTTCAGTGGATAAAATCCTTATTTTACTGGTTCAGTGAATAAGTTGAAACTGTAACTCCTGGTTGAATGATGTTTAGAATACTGGATGTGGACTGACCATCAACACCAAACACAGAAAACGTATTCCTATGGGACAAGGAGTGTAAAAAAAAAATGCAAAACAAGATGAACCATTTTCACCATTTGAATACAATAAATTCATTTCTTACTCAGAATTTCCAATCTATCAAGATTGTAATATTCCTCTCAGCATATTTATCATTAAAAATCCTTACTGGTTGAAAGATTTCTGAACCAGAATTTCTTGAAGCTTAGAGACTTGATTCATAAGGTTCATTCATTGCTAATTACAACTTGTTGTCTAATTCTTATGAGAGAGTCCCCATTTCTTCTTGACAAGATGAGAATAGTTCAATCAATACTAAATGCACATATTACCTGTTGACATAGAACTCAAGAAATTATTTTACTGAAAAATGAGTTTTGTAGTGAGTGGGACTTGAACTCACATCTCCCAGTTACATGCCAGGTATTCTGCCACTAAACTATCAATGACTAGTTAATTTCTCAGCTAATTGCGACTTTAAATTTTTCTGACCTTATTGCTCATGGTGCCATCTATTACTGGGAATGGCAACCTTTCAATTTTGCTCAGAAGTGGCATATATTGGGTTGTTGTTGTTGTTGTTGTTTTTACCTCTGAGCGGCACTTTTTTGCACACCATGGGCACATGGACCCCGAAGGCTCAGAGAAGGTTGGGGGAGGGGACCCACTGGAACAGCTGTTGGGAGACAGATGGTAGCCTCCCGTCAAGGCCATCCAGCGTGTTCTTTAACGTGCACAGGGTATGGCTCTCCCACACACGGGGCCACGGCTTAACGTCCCATCCGACGGACGGCGGCCTTTCCAAGCCCATCGGTGTCCCCTACTGACCGTGGGCAGGGCGGGGAATTTTGCGGAGATAAATCTCAACGCTGACCCAGCTGGGACTCGAACCTGGGAACTACAGATTACGAGCCTGGCGCGCTACCGACTGAGCCACCCCCGCCCCGGCATATATTGGATAGTCATACATGCTAAAGCATTATTAATCCAAGAATCAATCAATAATAATACACAGATTACCTGTTGAGAGAACTCAAGAGATAATTGCGCTGAAAAAATGAGTTTCACACTGAGTGGGACTCGAACCCACATCTCCCAGTTACATCTCAGGTATTCTGACTATTAAATTATCAACAATTAGTTCATTCTATCAGCTAAGTATGACTTTAAACTTTCTTGATCTTGTCACTCATGACACCATTAATTATCAGGAATGAAAATCTTTCAATATTACTCAGAAGTGGTGTAAATTGGATAGTCATACAAGCTAAAGCATTATTAAGCTTTCCTGGGTCACCGTTGAACATAGACGTTGACAGAATCTGCAATGATTGTTCAAAGACTTCAATAGATGTTTTTATACAACACATGAAACTGCTGTTTGAAAATATTCTTGCATATATATTTTAAAAATATGTAATTCAAGCTTGAAAAATCAATATTTTCTTTTTTCATTTGATGTCTATTTTATTAAACTATGATACAAATAATTTGCTAAAGCCATATTTTTGAAAAAATATTGCAAAATATTTTAGAAAGATTGCCATATTTTAGAAATGCTATACAGTATTCCCAATTTGTTTGTTATAATGTTACTCTGCATTGAAGCACTCACCCGATTTAAGCTTAAAAGTAAAAGTTTGATTTTAATTATAATTAACAAATTTTTCCTTAAAGTTTTGAAAATCTCCTGAAAATGAACAAAAAAAACTGTTATTTTTAAAAACAGAAGATTTTGGAAGTAATTACAAAGTACACCCAATTCTGTTTTTACATGGTAGATAGGTTCCCGAAACAACCGCGTAAAAAAAAATACAGTGCATATGAAAAAATAGAAGATTGGTTCCAGATATGAAAACCCAGTACAATACCATATTTACCTATGGATGTTGAACCTTCTCCAGTTGCAAGAGGACCTAAAATTTGGATCTTAGTATCCAAAGAGATAGCTTTCCTTTTCTGCTTTTGTATAGTTGAATTATCCAACATTGTGGTAAGGCTTATGAAAAATACTTGAACTGTAGTTAATAAATCAGATGATGAAAAATTGTAAATTACCTATCAGCAAAATTTAATAAATTTATATTATGCACACAAAACTTCAAAAAAGGAACAATTTTTTTTTGATTTCTTCAATTAAACATCTAAACACTTCTAACTTTAAACATGAAATGAGGGACCAAGACTAACATATGTATTGAAGATAAAATTGAGGGGAATTCCCAGAACTCAATGTTGCCACTTTATTTTGAATGAAGTAGGTTTGTACAATTTTTTCCATAAAATAGAGAATGAAATAGAGAAAACTTGTTGTGTAGTTATGTTAGTGTAGTTTTTATTTTGGGGATTTTAGTGCACAAAATATGTATCTATTTTACATTTTCAAAGTTAAAACTATTTCTTCAAAAAATGTGACCATAAAAGCAGCATCTTTGTTATAAATGTAAATTCTAGGAATTTTTTCTTGAATAAGAATATTTTTTCAGAATTAAATTCAAATGGAGATTTTTAAAAAGGCACCGTTTGAACCGTGTTAGATCAAAATAAATTGTGTAAAAAGAGAACTGGAATTTTTTTCTAAACCGTGTTAAATCAAAATCATATAAAAAGAATCCGTGTAAAAACAGAATTGATGCATTTTAAAGATTTTAAGTACATACCGCCATTTTTTTCCATTTTACACTCTTTTCTGTCTTACACCTATTTCAGTATATTCCTAGAATTATTTTCATCATTTATCCCAGCATTCTATGCATCTTTCCCACCTTTCAGATAGAAACTGTAACTAAAAAAAGGTTTCATATGCCTCAATGCAAAATATCACAAAAGGAGGAAGTAGCAGGTGTTCTAATTGCTTGCTCTCACACACATGCAGCAGTGGGGGAGCCATCTCTAAGTGTTAAGTGCAAGTTGTTTACATCGTGCAAGATGAATTAAATTGAGTCATATACACACACCCTTCATAAAATTAACATTTAGTTTCCTTTTATAATTAAACCTTAGTTTTCATTTCTGTGGATTTACTTTATTTCTGTTAAGTTATTGATCTTTCAGTCAATTAATAATTACTGATTTTTTTTTTTCTTTTGGAGTTATGCTATATTAGATGGTTTGTTTACAACTTGTTGCTGCGGATATTTTATTTAACATCACATTAGGTTATGTGTTATTTTTAACTTTATTATTTCTTCATTTTCCAGTAAAAAAACTTTGATCTTGTATCTTTTTGTGAAAATGAATGTCTTGGATATGAAAGCAAAAAAACTTCCTTGGCACAGAAATCAGTCCTCCTGTGGGAGGGTCCCCTAAAAAATGGGGAAAGATATGAAAACGATTTTCCCACTATATCTTTGGAAAATGAGAGTGAAAAGTAACAAGCTATCTGTCAAATGAAAGTATCCTGTAGTACCTTAAAAAGTAGAAAAGAAACCTAAAGCATATCAATGGTGCAATCAATCACTGAATCCGTATCGCTTCAAAGGAAGATAGGGTGCCGATTTACCTAATCAAGAAGAATGCCAGACCAGTTGAACCTCTGTTGCCCTTGGCTACTTGAGGATTCTATATGCATATTTAACAACTGTATAGTGATAGTGGGCTTACTTCCCCAACCTTGAACACTGCAAGTGCATTATGCAGTTAAAAGTGTCATTCAGGGATAAAAACCCCAATCAACTAGAGTATAGTGTAATTATAATATCCTGAACACCGTACTGTAAAGAATTAATATGATCATTTAACAAAGTACTGTACTTATTGAGCACCTAAAAACAAAACAAATTACCGTTTAACTATTAACTGGTTTAACTATATTTATACCCACTTAAAGACAGTGCAAGTGCATAAAAATTTTTATTCTGAAGCAGTAATCATAAATGTTTGAATTTCTTAAGAAATATAATAGTGATTATAGTTTTTTAAAGCAGCATTACTTTATTGAATTCTCAAAATTTTATGTGCAGGCTACTTTTTTAAACATGTGTAGGAAATTCATATGCTTAAACTTCCAGTTAGCATTTTTTGGGGTTGTCAACAATACATTAAACCTAGGCTTCACTGCATCTAAAGCAGTCAGAAACCCCATAAGGCTAAAAGAAATTTAGCATAAATGTCATATCAGATGAAACAGGAAATAATGTGAACTTAAATATATATGAAGAACAGAAATATATGTAAATTTTTTAAATGAGTAAAAAATTATCATAATTAATCTATAGAACTTAAAATAAAAGTATAAAAATGGCAAAAATACATTCAAATTCCGAATATGAGGGTGGACAGGATATCAAGACACAGTGGTTGCTGGCAAACATTTGCTTCATATCAGTTTTGCTGATCATTTAAAAATCGTTCTTTTTTACCAAGACAAAATTAAGAAATAAAATCTATTATAGCTGTTAAAATGGTTTTTCACATGGTAGAGCATGGCTATATCTTTAAATCTGCTAACTATGCAAACACTGACTGTTCAGATTACAAGATGCCACCAAATTTTTTGGGCATTAATTAACATGATATTTCAAGTGTACTTGGTGCTCACACTATTGAGGATAAAAAAAGCAATATTCCTCACCAATTATTAAATATTATTAGAAAATTTTCTGTTATGTCTCAGAAATATTGAGTGTAAGTTTATTCAGTTTATAGTCTACAAATTATTAATTTGGAAATCCATTGAGTTTGGAATTTTGGAATCCATTGAGTTTACTTACCTGTAGGAGATGTTGCCCATTACCATTGCAGCTACCAATACCAAAAGGGCCTATCACTCCTCCCCAAAGGTCAGAGTTAGTACCAACTTTGGCATTGAAGGAGATATTACCCTTGTACAAGGGTAATATCTCCTTTCTTGACAGAATTCAAAATATCCTGAAGTTGTCTGTAAGACCTATTCTTCTCATCCTCATCAGCATCCTCGATGGGGGCATAACAGCAGATAACATTCAAGTCTTTATGCTTGTCTGAAATTTTGCTGTAAGAAACCTTTCATTAATGCACTCATATTCTAGAAGAGCATCACTAGTGTGTCTGCTGAGAAGCAGACCCACACCTTGGTGATGTTTATTGTCTTCCCTCCCTGAAAAGAGAAATTTAAGATTATTTTTAAGAATCTGACCTTTATCTCTCCATCTGGTCTCTTGCAAGCCGAGAATATCTAAATTATAACAGTGGAATTCTTGTGTGAGGACATCAAGAGAAAAAGCTCTGTGCAGAGTCCTCACATTCCAACTACCTATGGAGAGAAAATGGTTAGTGGGATGTTTAAAGAAACTATGTTTATTGAGAGAGGGAATGCCGACAATATCAAACAGCCACCTAATAACAGACATGGGGCAAAGACCCATTCCCCCACCACTAAAGGCTGAAGCCCACCTACACTGGAAGACTTCCTCCAATGTAGAATTTGACAATGCCAATAGAAGCAAAGTGTTCAGGTGCCTGCGATGACCTCTGATCAGGATTATCCACCAGCTGATAAACATATCCTGTGAATCTATTCACTTGGGGCTGTCAACCCACAAACAGAAAACACAGTGGAAGATTTTCCCTCCATAAAAGCCCACCAGTGCAGCAAATTCAGGATCCATAATCAAGCTCAGATATATATTCAGCATATTTCTGTCCAGTAGGTTTATATGGTCAGCATTAGGACTCTGTGTGGTTGACCACTCCTCAGCAGGGTAGAAAAAAAAGTAGCCATGGTTTTCCAGATCAGTAGGCCACACTAATCTGGCAGCCCTCCCCTTCCATTCACTTCCACAAGAGAGTATCTCTTTGGAAGGTACTAACAGTCTGCACCACGAGAAGGCAGGGTTGGACATTACGTGCTAGGCCTGGCTGGTTCTATGCATCATCACAGGGGATTGGTGCATCTCTCCTTCCAGTCACTACCTAACTACCATTTACAGACCAACTACCATTTACAGACTTTTTACAGATTTTTTTAGCCACTCATGCTAAAAGCATTATTAATGAATTAATCAACAAATAGTAAATCCACAGAGTTATCTGTTGACTTTGTAGTCAATAAGTCAATAAATAGTTTCAAGTCAACAGGTAGCTCTGTAGATTTACTGTTTATTGATTAATTCATTAATAATGCTTTTAGCGTGAGTGGCTTATTTATTGATTTACATCTTACTCAGTTCAATATTAAAAATAAATATTTGCCTGTCTTGTTCATTGATGACACCAAGGCCAGGTAGAATGACAGGAGATTGATAGATCACATTAATGGGGAAAAAAAATGGAGCTGGTATTAATTTAGTGGCCTTAGAACACTCTGGCATGTGTCCGGAGAGATGTGGGTTCGAATCCCATGTGTTGCCAAAACTTTTTCCCCCAAACTATAAATTCAATCTAGTGTGTTTTCCACCAAAATATAATACTTATGTTTCACTGTCATAATATGCAATGCTGGAAACTTTTACATTAAAAAAAGGTAAAAATATGCTAATTATCAGCTAGAGAGACAAACCTCTTTACTGCTACGTGAAGCGATTGACATTTCTCCACTTTCAGCAGGTTTCATTTTTTGGCCATTTATTACTTGTGCAGCTGTAACACAAACGAAAGTAGTAAAAAGTACATAATAATCCATAAGGGGAGGAGATATTCAGCTTCAGAATCTAGCACATTTAAAAAAATTACAAAGTTCTTTAACATCTGATAACAATAATGTCCTATTATTGTTTTTATTCTAAAAATATGTAACTTTTACTCTATTCAGCTTTGAAAATATAGGCTTGAAACTAAACAGTTAAATAATCTATATTATAATATTAGCTACATGATTTTCAATAAAGTTATCATTACAATGTTAAAATATTTAATTAATAATTCAATAAATAATTATTTGGAAAATATTGCCAAACGGTGTGGGATTCGAACTTGCAATTCTTCAGATCATGCTAGAGTGCTCTACAAGCTAAATCAACCATCAGATAATAATTTGCTGCATTTGGAGAGTCCCTGCACTGTTGCCAATAAATGTTTTCCAAACAATTATTTATTGAATTATATATCTACAGGTAATCTGTGTATTTACTACAGATTGATTTAATTAATAATGTTTAGTTTAACACATTTCAATTACTTTTCACACTCCTTGGATACATATTGATAATATATGGATAAGTCATAGCATCATTAAATATATTAACCTTAAAACACCAGATTAAATTTGAACTTTTCCAACACAAAACTAAAAGAACTGCAGTTGATAATGTGACAGATAAGTATTTTCAGAAGACACGTGGTTTTAGGCTACGCCATAACTGTGTAACTACAGAAGAATCAAACTCTTGCCTTGACCATTTGCATTTTAGAGGTACTGGATATTTTAAGTGCAGTACTTATATTGTTAAGACTAATATGACTGACCATTTCTTTATTGGGTTGTAGTTTGGTTTATCTCTGAAAGATGCACACAATGGACACAATGGACTAAATGGCCAAATTACAAGGACCCTGAAGGCTCAGAGAAGTTTGGGGGCAGGGGATCCACTGGAGGGGAGAATGATGGTAGCCTCCTGTCAAGGCCATTCAATGTACTGTTTTATATGCACAGGGTATGGGCTCTCCCATACCGTGTGCATATTAAACAGGCATTAAGTCGGGTTGGGTTGTTTTACCTCTGAGCGGCACTTTTTTGCACATCATGGGCTAAATGACCAGGTCACATGGACCCCAAAGGCTCAGAGAAGTTTGGGGGAGGGGACCCACTGGAACAGCTGTTGGGAGAAAGATGGCAGCCTCCCGTCAAGGCCATCCAGCGTGTTCTTTAACGTGCACAGGGTATGGCTCTCCCGCACACGGGTCACGGCTTAACGTCCCATCCGACGGACGGCGGCCTTTATAAGCCCATCGGTGTCCCCTACTGACCGTGGGCAGGGCGGGGAATTTTTGCGGAGATAAATCTCAACGCCGACCCAGCTGGGACTTGAACCTTGGAACTACAGATTACGAGCCTGGCGCGCTACTGACTGAGCCACCCCCGCCCCAGGCATTAAGTCAATAAACAGAAAGAATCATTTACACAAAGTTTGTAGAAGACAGATATTTAATAAATATTTGAGGGATTATTACAACAGGTACAGGAATATGCTTGTTGATCAACAGAGTCAAAAGCCTTTTTAAAATCAACAGAGCTAGTAACCACAGGTTTCTGAAACTCTAAACATTTCTCAAGAATCTGCCAAAGCGAAAAAAATCTGATCTACACATCCCCTACTATTACTTACAGTTTACTACACTCAGTCAACTAATTTCACTATATCACTGAGAAATGAGAGTGCTTATCACAATACAAAGTTCAGTTGTTACAATTAATATTTTTGCAGCACTAATAAAGTTCACAGTTGGTGGGTACAAAGATGCAACAAGATATAACTTAGGAGATGTTCACTAAAATAAAAAGGTTTTTATTCCAATTCAATTCCATAATTGTAAAAGGAGCACTTATCTTTTAACTGAGCACAAAAATCATCCTAAACAATATATATAAGTTTAAATACTTTATTTTCATGCATATTGATTCTTCAGTAAGAACTGCTCCCTAAATCAAGAAATCAAATTAATATATTCATTTGGAAATGATGTTAAATATTCAAATCAAGTCATAAAAATGTCATTATTACAAAAAAAATTTAAACTATTTTAAAGAAAGAAAACTGATAAAAATGGTGTAAATGACTGAGCATGATTTCTCCTATCTGCAGTTCCCAGGTTCAAGTCCCAATTGTGACAGCACTGAGATTTTTCACCACTAGCTCCCCCATCCTGCCCTCAGTAAGAAAGGGAACACTAATGGAGTTTGAAAGGCTGCCATCTATCAGATGGGATATTAAGCCATGGCACCATATGCAGAAGAGGCATACTTTACACACATCAAAGAATACAGTGGATGGCTTTGAAGGGAGGCTTTCATCTGTTTCCCAACAACTGTCTAGTGGATCTCCTTCTCCAACCTCTCTGAGCCCTTGAGGTCTGTGTGCTGGCCATTTAGGCCATTGTATGCAAAAAAAGTGCCACTCAGAAGCAAAACATCCAATGCATGTCACATTTCTTTTTATACCTATGTAGCAGGGACCAATTACAGCTCAGGTAGACAAGTAAATATGGAAAAATACTAAAGAATTCATTTACTTCGATCCAGGAATACACATAGAGTAGTTAAAAGAACAAGGCATGTTGACTCTCAGGTTAAGAAGTTGCAGGTTAGTCATACCTTTGTTACTCCAATTTTGTTGCATACTGAATGCAAATAGTGTTTTAGCTAATTACTGAAAATAAATTACATAAATATTTTACTTAAACTTACTCTTGTTTTTAGATTTTCTTTCAGACAAAGCACGACGGAAAAAGTTCTGTCGTTTTTCCTCAGCAGCTAAAATACATGCAAAATGATACAAAAACAAAACATGCAGCAATGATTAAAAATAAAATTCAAGCAATACCTAGGGTTATGATATAAAATAAAGGCTTCATAGATGGATTAAATTAAAAGTGAAGCTGTACAAATAAATAAGGTACTAAAAATAATATTAAATTTTTACATGCATTTTTGCATACAAACAAATTTTTGAAGCAACCAAAAGGCTTTGAAGGACAAATCAGATAGATATGTTTTAGGTACAAAACTGTAATCTTGAGCAATAGTTGCCAAATTAGGATAATGAAGAACAATTTTAATAGAGTCCTATAAAACGTTGCCAGCCAACCTTAATCTTGCCTGATCCCTCTTTCTCTAATTTTTAAGAAAATTATTTCTAATTCTGTTTGTTGATCCCTTTTCATACTTATGAGCATCATGGCTAAACCAACATAACCTCACTACTCCTTCATTGAATTTCATTAGAGATTCAAATCAGTCAATATCTAAGATATGTTGTCTGCAGTGAAATGCATCAAGCATTTTACAAAGAACACAAATTTCTTTACCAAGGAAAAACTTGAGAAATGATCAAAATATTAAAATAAATAAAAATAAACAGCCCCTCAAGCAGCTGCTTGCCACAGAGGTCTTACATAGCCTAAATAAATCCTTTAAATTCATCCATCAATTTTTACACCATAAAATATTCTGTAAATTCCTACAGAAATTTTCATTGATTTGTGATGGAATGTATTCATATTTGGGATCTTCATGCTGTAAAGCATGCAGAAACAATTAGGCAAAAAAGGAAGAAAAAATTGTAGTTCCAAAACTCCCACCAGAGGGACAAGGGACTGTTGTGGCAAATTATCAGGGCAAAATCTGTTCTATGTGGCACCTTTCATTGGCCAAAAAGTGCTGAAACTGAAGAATAACATCATCGACAACAGAACAGCATATCTGATATTTGCCACAGTTGGGTAATGTTTCTCAAGTTCACTAGTGTCCTAATGTCAGCATGGTAGATCTATTCCTTCAAATAACCCCACAACCAAAAGTCACAGGGGTTTAAATCTGGGGAACGAGGTGATCATGCAACTGGGAATCAGCAACTTATTGTTCTATCATCAATGAAGTTTGCACGCACAAATTCTTCACAATGTTCGAGATATGGGGAAGAGCTACATACTGCATGGACTGCTGTGTCTGAAGACGTCCACATTGTACTATGGATGAATGACAATATCATGTAAAAGGGTATGGTAGCATGGACCAGTGACAGAACATGTTACAGGTCCTTTTGCACAGACCGGAACAAAAATGGGACCAATGATAAATTCAGCTGTAAAACCACATCATACAGTAACTTAAGGCAAATGCAATGTTCATTCCTGTATCGCAAGCAGATTGGTTGTTGCACAGAGATGACAATTGTGGGTATTCACTGCTTCAAATAAATGAAAATGAGCCTCATCACACCATAAAATCATATTGCCATGTATTCTCCACTTCCATTCATGCAATAAAGTCCTGTGCAAAGGCCAACCAAGTTGCTAGATCACCAGTGAGAAGATGGTGCAAACAGTGGATCCTGTATCGATAAAGGTGAAACAATTTTTTCAACGCTTTATGTATATTTGTCTTAAGCAATGGCAGTCTTCATCCAACACGTCAAGTCCTGCTGCTTCCATGTGTGTGGTCTATTGCATACAGTGTGGTAGATATTTCTTCCACAATGTCTAGAGCAATGGGTTCTGTCCTCATCCACTTATGATATCTAAGTTTCTTATTTCCTCAAATTTTGTCATCATTTTTCTGAAGCCCTTGTGTATTACAGGAAGCTTCTCTATCATTTTCTCCTTTAATATTCATTTAATGCTTTGATTCTCTGTTGAATAATTTCACCAGCAATGCATCACCTTTTAGGTCCAGAGACATGGTTCTGATTGGCAAGAATTTATGTATTATTTGAGCAACTTCCTCGGAATGATATTAAAATGCATGCATTTGCATATGTTTGCATTATTTGTGCCATCTGGAGGTAAATTTTGCCACTATGCTTTTTACGTAATCATTTTCAGCATGCTTTACAGCACGTAGATCCCAAATATGAATACATTTAATTCATTCCACAGTTCTACAGTGGTCTCTGCACAGGGGAACTTTAATCATGGCCACCCTGTATTATGTACCAATCTTTTGTAGTTTGGGGGTTATGGTGCAAGGAAAATTTGAAGTGCAAGATATTGTAAAATATTGGCGGTAGGATGATGATTCTTGGACCAATCATTTCACAATTTTGCATAAAATGGACCATTATTTTTTAGATTAAAAAAAAAAGTTCACACATTCAAGTTCAAAAGAATTCCTTTTATTCCAGAAAATTAAACCTGCAAAAAGTTTTCTCCAGGTACACAAAAGAGAAGGTCCAAGTGAGAAAAGTCCATCACTACATGTTGACATAACTTGGCATGTTTCCAAAAGGATATGACAAATATAATTGCATGCTACTTTTGAGTGTTGAAAAGATACTGTCTTGTTTAACAGATTTGATATCCCCTGTAATTTCCCAAATATCTGACCCACCAGTCCTAACTTTCACATATGAATTTCCCCCATGTCATCCTTTTTTGCATTAGAAGTTAAAGTCCTTCCTATAATAGAACCTAATCAACACCCCATGCCCCATTGGTTGTTTGTAGTTCTATGGTTGTTTGGGGTTTATGCATTAGTGACTTAGGCTATTATACACCAAACAAAAGACAAAATAAATGATAAAAGTATGAAACGCTCAATCAAAATTTAAAACTCAAATAGAAAAAGGTGTAAAACAACACAAATAAACATAGTAAATAACAATGAACAAATGTATAAATAAGAAGTACATGAACAAGATATATATATATAAAATAAAAACAACCTAGCTGTAAAAGACTAGGATTAAATCTATAAAATAAGCATGTTCCATTAAAAATTCCAGTCTCTATGACAGAACCCAAGTCTGAGCTTAAAACCATTTTTGTTTTTCAGCTTCATTGGAAAGATTCATTGAAATTGGTGTAGATGAATTCTAACAAACAAACAAACAAAAAACATTCATTAAAGCTTCAAGTCCTACACATAACAGAATCCAATTTGGAAACCTGGAGCTAATTTTTTCTCCCATTCTTTTTAGTCTGCCATTTCAAATTTTCAGTTTTCAATGGGTCCAATTCTGATATTTATTTATTTTAGTTTTTCTGTGATATTATTTTACAATATAATCAATCATTCTCTAGTGAAACTAATATATAGATGCAAATATCATAAATGTTTAAAATGGATATTTTCAAACAAGATTTAACAAAATTTCCTTGTGTTGGTGGGAATGATGTTTCCCACTGCCACAGCAACAACAATGCCAAAATAGTCAATCACTCTAACCCAAAGGTCAAAACCAAACTACCAAGTTCAAAAGTAGCATTTCTGTTCCCTTTTACATGAAAATAATTTCTTTCCATATTCAAAGTATTATGAAGTTGTTTATAACATTTGACATTCTTATCAGAATATTTGTGGGTGCAGAGAAGCTAATGACTTTCAGATTCTTTATCAGTCCTAAAATTTATCTGTTCTTTTTTTTTTATAACGCAATTATATATGAAATAAGCATCAATCATACTCTGGCTAAGCAATAATCCCACTCCATGGATATGTTAGTTACATCAATTGCAAAATACAGGTTTGCATTTAGCTTTTTTTACATCACTCTAACTTCTATATCTGGTGCCCTGTAGGTTCAAGCTATCAAGTGTATATGTACAATTTTTGTGTGAGATAATCGTACGTGTACTCTTTGATTTAGTAAACTCACATTTCAGGAACCTGTTAAGTATTTATTAGGTTCTCTGGTAAAAAGTAAATTTATTACATGGAGTGTGGAAACACCTAATCACATTTATAGGACAAAGATTCATTTCTCAGTTTCCAAAGACTTAAGCCACCATGCTAAAACGAATTTCAATTGCAACCATCAACTATTAGACATTTTCAGGAACAAAATTAGCCTAGACATTACTGTGACTTGTAAACTAGCCATTTAGCTGAGAGAGGAGCATAAAGACTCATTTAAACATAAAACAAAATTATTTTAACGATTTTAGGTTAGTGGAAAATTACTTTGAGCTAAATGATAGGCAATTGCTTGTATCTTAATTAGAAATTTTATCTCAAAATTTACTTTCAATGTACATATGTAAAAGATAATATGGAAACTTATAAAAGAATGCAAAAAAAAAAAAAATCTACAACAAAGGTACAGAACTAACAAGAAATATCTAGATGCAACATCAAGAAATAAAATGAACACCAACTTTTGTAATTATACAATTTTCTGAAGTCTGAAAAAAATTAACCTTAACTCTTTGTGTCCATGTCATCTATATATGTTCGGAGAATCTGAATTGAGAGACCAAGGATGCAGTATCCATTTTTAGTACAAAAAAAACCACCCTCGATTTTTTAAACATAAAAATTGTTGTTGTAATTTTTTTATATACATATATCTTATAAAAACATATAATTCAGGTTTCAAAAATAATATTTTATTTTTTAATCTGATACATATTTTATTAAACTACAACATAAATAATTTTATAAAGTCATCTGATTGAAATTTCTTAGAAGCACTAAACGGTATTGCTGCTTTGCTTCTTAATGTTCCTATTTGCTGAAGTAACCTTCTGATTTAAGCTCACAAGTTTGATTTCAATTATTATCAACAAATTTTTCCTTAAATTTTCGAAAATCTCCTAAAAATTAACAAAAAAAACTTCCATTTTTAAAAACGATAGATTTTGGAAGTAATTACAAAATATGTACCACCATTTTTTTCCCCATTTCACACTCTTTTTCTGTCAAACTTAATTCAGAATTCCCAAGTTATTTTTATAATTTTTCCCAACATTCTATGCATCCTTCCCGCTCTTAAAATTGAAACTGGAAGTAAACACATCCTTCTTAGAAATTCTGGTTGCAGCTGCATTTAATTAGTTTTGCTTCACTGAGGTAAACAAGATGCAGATGGCTGACACATGCTATCTCCGTTCCGTGTGCTATGTGTTTTTTTACAGTTTTGGTCCAGCATATTAGATACCCTTTGTAAAGTTAGTATTTACTTTTTTTATATTTAAACCTTAGTTTTAATTTCAATAGATTTATTTTCGGAAATTAGCGATTTTTTAGGCCGATTGATAAGTATTGATTTTTTTTTTCACAGTTATGCTACATCATATGGCCAGCCTAAAACTTGTTGCTGTGGATATTTTAGCATCGCATTAAGCTATATGTTAATTTTTATTATTTATTACTTTTCCAGTAAAATTTTGATCTAGTATCATTTTCTGAAAATTAATGAGGTCTTGGATATGGAAGCAAATTCATTTCTGTAGATTTATTTCCATTAGTTAGCAATCTTTCGATCGGCTGATTTATCGATCTTTCCAAGTTATGCTAGTCAGAGGCCAGCTTAAAAGTTGTTGGGGATATTTTATTAAAATCTCATTAGGTTATATGCAATTTTTCTTTATTATTTTTTGTTTTTTTAGCAAAAAAACTTGAACTTGTACTGTTTTCTGAAAATGAATGTCTTGGATACAAAAGCGAAATAGACTTCCTTGCTATGGAAATCAGCCATCATGTGGAAGGGCAATTTCGGAAAGGCCACTAAACTCATGTAGAAAGTTTCACCCCCACCCCTCTAGAAAAATATATATATTTTTTTTTAAATTACAAGTTTTTATGTTTATATTGAATGAGTTTAAAAAAGGCAATCCCCCCCCCCCCCCTCCCCAGTACCTTGGTTGTGCCATACAGATGATATAACGCTGTTTTTTTTTTGCTTTGGTGCACAAACCTTTCTGCACTCAGGCAAGATATTGCCAAACTTCAACACCCAAAGAAATAATTCACATTGTTTAGCAAAAAAAAAGCAGCCAAGGAAGTTTTTTCTATTCCATAACCAGTTTAGAAATTCCCACGAATGTGAGAAATCTAAGTCATGTTGTATAACACTGGCCATGTTTAAAATATACGATACTGAAAAAAATCATTAAAAGAAATAAAAATCACATTTCAGGTTGAATATTATATTATTTGGGAGAAAATTTCCTTTTGATAAATATATAATTCAACTATTTTTATTCATCAGGTTTTCCAAAATGAAGCCTTAATTGTATAGTCCAATCAATTTTTTCACCATATCACATTGAAAAAGGCTTATTAATATCAATATGCTTGCAAATTTATTTATATTATTTATTGTCATAAAATTTGTAATTAAATTCTGTTTAATATGGTATATAATATTACCTATTTCCATTGATTGGTTATTTTTTTTTTAATTCTAAAGCTGACTTGTTTATGTGACTCAGCACAATTGGCTAAAAGCCTGGAATTTTCTCAAAGTATGGTACTGAGAAAAAAATTACAAAACGGGAGAAATATTTACTTCAAACCAAAAAAAATTATTTTTTTTAGTTATTCAGAAATATATAGTCATTCTATTCATGTGCATTGTAATCATTTCTGTCTATTAGTTTTTTTTTAATAAATTTTTGTGTTGCAAGATGCATTTTTTTTTTACTACATGACTCTAAAAAAGGTCCTATTAAAATAAAACATATCATTTTTTTGTTAAATACTTTATCTTCAGAAAATTCAGAATTAAATGCTGATTAATTTGGCATACAACATGTCATAATTCCTTTCATTCATTATTTGGTAAAAAAGTTGTAAAGTTTTTTTTTTCTGAGCATAGGGAGAAAATAGCTTGGCCTCTGGATGGAAACCTATTTTTCAGGCTGAACACTGGAAGGGTTAATAAGTCACCTAAGAGAACCTCAAAAATAACATCAATAGCATATATAGCCACTTGCAAATTGATCAACAAATATCAAACCAATTAACAAACTCATAATCCTATAATACACCATTAGCAAATATAGCCACTTGCAAATTAACTAATAGAAATATTAAACCAATTAACAAACTATAACCCTGTAATACAAAACCAAACTATCAACAATTCAAAGAAATAATGACTTTTTCATTAAGGGTGGGGGGGGGGTAAGAAATAAAGCTTACAATAGTTAGTAGATTTTAGGATGCACAGTGATGGGATGAACAATTTAAAATATGGTTTTGAGTGCATGCAATCTGCAATTACCATTTCTCTGTAATTTAACATCTTGCATGTGGCCTTGGTTGTGCTTTATGCAAGTAATTTTTATTAAATTTGTTATTATTCATGAACATATCAACAATAAAGTATGAAAAAATTTAAAATAATAAATTATTTTAAACAGTGTGGTATATGAATTATTATACAGTACCTTGCTCAGCAAGCCTTGCAGAAAGTGATCTTTGAACAGTTGTATCAGCTCTTTTGTCTAGGTCAATAAAAAGAAACAATTTACATGTTTATATTACTTATTTTGTACAAAAAAGCATATCCCTTACATTTTAAATTTCTCATAAATATACACGGTCTGACAATTACAAAAAATTATACTTTTGGCTTTAAACTTTCTAAACTAGCAAACTTTTTGCATTAAACACTCAATATTATATAAATTTAGGTAATTAGAAGAAAAATAGAGTTAAGGGAAACAAAAGCAGCTTATCTAATATATAGAGAAGGTTTTGTGTGTGTCTGTCTGCTTATGCACTCAGCCCCTGGAAGAGCTAGACACCAAACTTTGCATGAATGTTCCCTTCACCAAGGGGAAGAATATAGGCTATGTGCAAACTCACTGGGGCCAACCAGAATTGGGATGGGCAGGTTTGAATTTCTCAAAATCCCCATAAACTTAACATTAATGCTTGAAATTTATTCAAAATAACTGTTGCCATTAATAAATTTGAAAGAAGAAATATATCAAGCTAAACTAATATCTGATTTTGCGTGATTCAACATTAACAGTTGAGTTATTCAAAATTGTTGCCACCATTAAATTTGAAATAATCAATGCATCAAACTAATTTCTTTCTGATTTCGCATGATAAACTCATTGTTCAGTTTGTTGGGTCAAGAGTGCGAGAGTCTGCGGATATTGAAGTTGTTCTAATTAAGCATGAGCAGAACAATGAGATTCTTTATTGAAATGAAAGCTTCAAAACCAAAATTTGTATCTGAAATTAAAATCATTAACTTAATTTGAAAAATATGCAAAAGCTAATAAAAGTATATACAAATAATTAATAAATGTTTTAAATATTATGTTGACTAAAAATAATTTTTTTAATAATAATTTTTTGGTACCTTTACATTTTTTATGCACCTTAGGACATGGTTAATTTTCTTTTGCTATAGAGTTAGATATGCCTGACAAATTGTATCTGAGGAACTCTGGTTGGTACAAAGTGATTTGAAAAGCTTGATTATCTAAGTGAGGGAATTCTGGTCATCACTGGATTGATAAAGGTTGACCAATCTTGTGGCCACTAAGAAATCTCCATTTGACAGCATTAGATTTCTTTTTTTGGGAAGATATTAAAACATAGTTTATTTTAAAAAAAATACTATACAGCATTTAAAAGAAAGAATCACTGCAGCAAGTATTACATCACTTTCACGACCCATGTATGGATAGAAGTTGAATATTATGCTAACAATGGCACCCACAATGAAGTCTGCTAAACACAAAATTTAGGGTTTTTGACATTTTGTAAACACAATTAATAATAATAATTTAATAAGAACAAAATAACAATACAATACAAAGACTTGCATATATATAGAAAACAATATTACCACAAATCAAAAAAGAATAAATATAAACAAAATAAATAAAATAAAAGCTCATTTAGGGTGCCAAAATGAATTATTACATTCAGAGAAATGTATTTAGTGACAAAAAATATGTGTCATTATGTTAAAAACAAAATATTATTGTATAACTTTAAAGTAATAATCAATATTTGAAGAAGTAAAAATAACATTTTTCACTTTCAATTTAAAAACACTATATGAACGTTCATTTCTAATTTCTTTAGGTAAGGAATTAAATATTCTAGGAGCTAAAAATAAAAAGTGTTTATGAGCTATTTCTTTCTTTACTTTAGGGATTACAAATAAAAGACCAGATTGACGAGTAGCATAATCTTTATATTTAACTTGTAGAATTGTTGGATTTTTAAAAATAAAAACAGCTGCTGTATATATAGTGATTTCAAACTAAGAATTTTATAATCATTACTAACTTTAGTCATATAGATTATGAAATGTCATAACTTTTAAGAATTTACATTGTACTTTACTAACACATTCAATAATATTCATATAAGTACCTCCCCAGCTAATTAAAGCATATTTTATAAGAGACTGTATCCATGCAAAATAAAGAGTGCTTAAAAAACTTCCAGAGATAATTTTTCTTAAATGATACAATCTGACTAAGTAAAATCGTATTTTATTTACAAGCATATTAACATGTGATTTCCATTTCAAATTGCTGTCTATTAGAACTCCCAAATATTTTGTAGTCGTAACTGTTTAATATCTGGGCATTCACAAGAAATTTTGTTCACACAATGCATACTATGAAATTGTAATTTATTAAAAAAAAGTTGTCAGGGTGAGTTGAAAAATACAAAAAGCATGTTTTATCAGAGTTAATTTTTAATCCATTTTTGTTAAACCAAGTTGCAATAATATGTAGTAATTAGAAATATCAAGAAATAATTCATGTTGATTTCCTTTTCTGTAAACAAGAACTGTATCATCAGCATATGAAATTGATTTTCCTTTTAAATTTTGATAAAAAAATCGTTTATATAAATTAAAAATAAAATAGATCCTAATATAGATCCTTGTGGAACTTCTTTATTAATCAGTATTTTAGTACTTTTAATATTATCAATAGAAACTATTTGATAGCGGTCAGATAAATAAGATTTAAACCATCTCCATAAATTTCCTCTAATTCCTAAGAAATATAATTTCTGTAATAAAATATCATGTCTAACTGTATCAAAAGCTTAGATGTATCAAGAAATAGGACTAATGTTTTTTCAGAATTATTTATCCCTAGATAAATACTGGTAGTAAACTCTAAGATAGCATGTTCAGTACTTAAACCTTTTCTAAAACCAAATTGAAACTTATAAAAAAATGAAATTTATTCTAAAGAATTATTAAGTCTTACTTTCATGATGGTTTCAATAACTTTTGAAAAGGCAGGAAGAATGGAAATTGGTCTATAATTATTAAAACAATTTTTGTCTCTATTTTTGTAAATAGGTTTTACGATAGCAATTTTTAAGTCTGAGAAGAAAATACCTTTTTGAAAGCTGCTATTTATTAATTCAACTAAAATTTTAGAATGATATTTTACTATTATTTTAATTATTTTTAAATGTATACCATCATATCCTGATGCTTTATTAGTTTTAAGACTACAAATAATACGACTAATTTCTTCTTCTGTTGTCTCTATCATAAAATTAGATTTTTGTTGAATTAAATCATTAGGATTTAATAATCTGAGTTATTAGAACATAAATTTAAACTGTTTACATTTATGAAATGTTCGTTAAATTTTCCCACCAGTTTTTCAAAATTACTATCATTGGTCAATATAAGTTTATTATTCATTTTATTATTTAAAATGCTATCAACAATTTGCCACTGTTGTCTACTATTCCCATTACATTTATTAAATTTATTAATATAAAATTTATTTTTTGTTCTTTTTATAGTTGCAAGCGTCAAATTTCTAATTCTGTGATATTCTTTTTTATAATTTTATATTAATGGATATTTTCTATGTAATTTATATGCTTTTTCTCTTTCCTTAATTAATGACAAAATTTCCAAAGTCATCCATGGCTTATGTCTCTTTGAACTGAAATCCTTTATATAATACTTTTTCTTAGTAGTACTTTGTAGAATACATGACTTAATTTGACCTATAAAAATGTCATACATTGTATCTATTTGAATATTCGTATCATATATAAAAATCAAATTTTTAATTAAATCTTCTAATTTCTTGAAGGTCTGTAAATGGTAGCTAGGTAGTCACTGGAAGGAGAGCTATGCACCAATCCCCTGTGATGATGCATAGAACCGGCCAGGCCTAGCACCTAATGTCCGACCCCGCCTTCTCGTGGTGCAGACCGTTAGTACCTTTCAAAAGAGATACTCTCTTGTGGAAGTGAACAGAAGGGGAGGGCTGTAAGATTAGTGTTGCCTACTGATCTGGACAACTATGGCTACTTTTCTTTTTTTTCTACCCTGCTGAGGAGTGGTCAACCACACAGGGTCCTGGTGCTGACCATATAAACCCACTGGACTGGACAGATATATGGCTCTGAGCTTGATTATGGATCCTGATTTTGCTGCACTGGTGGGCTTCTGTGGAGGGAAAATCTTCCACTGTGTTTTCTGTTTGTTTGTGGGTTGACAGCCCCAAGTGAATAGATTCGCAGGATATGTTTTATCAGCTAGTGGATAATCCTGAGCAGAAGTCATCGCAGGCACCTGAACTCTTTGCTTCTATTGGCATCGTCAAATTCTACATTGGAGGAAGTCTTCCAGTGTAGATGGCTTCAGCCTTTAGTAGTGGGGGAATGGGTCTTTGCCCCATGTCTGCGATTAGGGGGCTGTTTGATATTGTCGGCATTCCCTCTCACAATAAACATATAATAAAATAAATAATAAATACCCCCCACTAACCATTTTCTCTCCATAGGTAGTTGGAATGTGAGGACTCTGCACAGAGCTTTTTCTCTTGATGTCCTCACACAAGAATTCCACCATTATAATTTAGATATTCTCGGCTTGCAAGAGACCAGATGGACAGATAAAGGTCAGATTCTTAAAAATAATCTTAAATTTCTCTTTTCAGGGAGGGATGACAATAAGCATCACCAAGGCGTGGGTCTGCTTCTCAGCAGACACGCTAGCGATGCTCTTCTAGGATATGAGTGCATTAATGAAAGGTTTCTTACAGCAAAATTTCAGACAAGCATTAAAGACCTGAATGTTATCTGCTGTTATGCCCCCACTGAGGATGCCAGTGAGGATGAGAAGGATAGGTTTTATGAACAACTTCAGGATATTTTGAATTCTGTCAAGAAAGGAGATATTACCCTTGTTCTTGGTGACTTCAATGCCAAAGTTGGTACTGACTCTGACCTTTGGGGAGGAGTAATAGGCCCTTTTGGTATTGGTAGCTGCAATGGCAATGGGCAACATCTCCTACAGGTAAGTAAACTCAATGGATTCAGAATAACTCACTTATTACAAACATCGCGACATACATAAGTACACATGGGTTTCACCTGATGGGCTGCATAGGAATATGATTGATTATATATTAATTAACAGCAAATGGGCTAGTTCTGTTAGAAATACCAGGGCATATAGGGGAGCTGAAATTGGATCTGACCATTATCTTGTTAAAAGTGTTAAAAGTGTCTTGCAACTTAAAATTAAAAAGTGTTGTGCTAGGGTTAAAAAATTTGCTTTTAATACTGAAGCTCTGAAAGACCCAGTTATAGCCAAAGATTACCATGATAGGTCATGGTATGCTTACTACTGAAGTTGAGGAACAATGGGATCATTTTAAACAGGCTTTTTTGTACGTTAACAGTACTCTTTTAGGAAAAAAGGAGCAGAAGAGACAGAATTATCTGAGTGATAATGCACTTGAGCTTATTTCGGAAAAAAAGAACTGCAGGAATGTCCTTAATCAATACCCTACTAGTAATAATAGAAAGCATTACAGAGAACTTAATAAACATGTAAAAGCTAAAAAGTTAGCTGCTGATAAGAATCTTTGGCTTGATGGTTTGGCTGACAAAGCCGAGGAAGCAGTTAGACAGCAAAACAGCAGAGAGCTGTACCTGATAGTTAATGTTTTGTGTGGTAGAAAACGGACAGGTATACAGGGATTGAAGGATAAACAAGGTAAGGTTATAGAAGCTTAGGATTCTGTCATGGCTAGGTGGGCTGAGCATTTCAGTGATGTTCTAAACAATGTAGTTAGTTCTATTCCCATTGTTTGCAATGATGATAGATGCATTGGTGTCTTTAATGTTGGCCCTATAACACAATCTGAAGTTATTTTGGCTATTTCTAAACTTAAATTTCATAAATCCCCAGGGGTAGATGAAATTACTACAGAAATGCTTAGAGCTGGGAATGTTTCGGTTACCATTTGGATGAGTGAAATTCTGAATATCTTTTATGATAAAGGCACAGTTCCTAAGGATTTTACCAGAGCTATTGTTATCCCTATTTTCAAAAAAGGTGATCGCAGTTCTTGTGATAACTATAGGGGTATCAGCCTACTCTCTGTTCCAGGTAAAGTTCTTTCCATGATTGTGCTTAATAGAATTAAGAATCTGGTTGACAGTCAATTGCGTGATGAGCAATGTGGATTCAGAAGTGGTAGGGGATGTGTGGATCAGATATTTTCACTTA
The DNA here is from genome assembly GCA_038380435.1 of Ryuthela nishihirai. Classification (NCBI taxonomy): domain Eukaryota; kingdom Metazoa; phylum Arthropoda; class Arachnida; order Araneae; family Heptathelidae; genus Ryuthela; species Ryuthela nishihirai. The sequence continues at coordinate 66,600,097 of JAWZYU010000001.1, forward strand.
GGCAGATTCTTGAGAAATGTTTAGAGTTTCAGAAACCTTTGGTTGCTAGCTTTGTTGATTTCAAAAAGGCTTTCGACTCTGTTGATCGTCATAATTTGTGGTTGATTGTGAAATCATATGGTATACCAGACAAGTTAGTTAACATAATGAAAGCTCTCTATAATAACACTGAGTCGTGTGCGAGAGTTGGTAAGGCTTGTAGCAATTGGTTTAGCATTACTTCTGGTGTTCAACAAGGGTGCATTTTGTTTCCTTTTCTCTTTAGTTTGGTTATTGATTATGTTATGTGAAATTCACTTCAAGGGAAAGATTTTGGCCTTAAATGGACTGGAGATACGAAAATTTCTGATTTAGATTATGCTGATGATTTAGCCCTTTTGGCAAATGATATTGATGAGATGAACTCTTTCATTCGAGCTGTTGATGAGACTGGTAGTAGAGTAGGTTTGGTTATAAACAGAGAGAAAACTAAAGTGATGAAAATTGGTCAGGCAGGCTGTGATTCAGTTAATCTGAATAGTTGCAGTCTTGAGCAGGTGTCACAGTTTAATTATTGGGGGGGGGAAATTTTTACACATTAGGAAAATTTTCTTCTGATTCTCCAGCATCTTTATTTATTTCAACATTAGATGTCATATGTTTATTAGATGTCATGGTTTCAGAACTAGATAATGGACTGCACTATATTAAAGTTCTTGTGATAATTGTCACAGTTTAATATATTTATACAGTTCAACAGCCGAATCTTGGGAGCTATGTAACAGATAATGGTGATGTGCAGCATGAGATTAACAGACGAATAGGGATTGATGCCGGGACTTTTAAGAATCTATGGAGAGTGTGGAGAAATAGGCGTATACACCTAAAGACTAAAATTAGGCTATATAATAGTTTGGTTCTTTCTAGGGTTAGTTATGGTAGTGAAACTTGGACACTTTGTAAACAAGATAACAGGAAACTAGATGCTTTTGATTCCAGATGCTTACGCAGTATCTTGGGCATTAGGTGGTTCAACTTTGTAACTAATGATGAGGTTATGCAAATGAGTTTGCAACCTCTTTTAAGCAGCATATTGTGCAGAGAGAGACTCCATTGGTTTGGCCATGTTGCCCGTATGAATAATTATAGATTGGTGAATAGGGTTTTGAACAGTGTGACTAAAGGCCTCAGAAAGAGGAGGAGACCTAGGATGCGGTGGGCAGACAATGTCAAACAGGGCTTTGTTAGAATTGGTGTGCAGTGGCCAGATGCAGTAGATGTAGCTCAGGATAGACTTGCTTGGAGAACTAAATTGCACTGTCTGGTTAGACCTCCGTAGCCCATGGCTGCTTGAGGATGATGATGATGATGAATTTCTTGTAATTCATGTAAGAATAGCAAATTTCTTTGCTGATTTTTTGTTCTGAATTAACTGTATTCTTAAGAATTTTTAATAAAATGGGATAATGATCAGTAATATCAATTTGATAAACAGCCGAATTGAAAATTAAACTATTATTAGTTGATCTAATAAATATGTGATCCAAACAACTGTAAGAAGCATTTGTCACTCTTGTATATGAATTTATGTATGAAAGAAATCCAAATGAAGCAAGCAAGTTTAAATAAGCATTTACATCATTATTAATTAATTAAAATCAATATTTATGTCACCTACTAAAATAACCCGATTATATTTAAGTTTAAATATTATTAATTTTAATTCAGTCGCAAACTGTTTTATGGAATACTCATGAGCTCTATAAATTGCTAATATACATAAGTCATTTTTGCTACCATAGGCTAAAACACATTCTGCAGTTTCCATTATTACAGTTTCTGTCAAAAATTCATTGTATTAAGTTTATAATACATTATAATACCACCTGATCTATTTTTACTTCTACAGTTATACATCATTTCATAGCCATCTATATTATATAAACTTAATTCATTTTCTTGTATCCAAATTTCCCTTAAAATAATCATATCAATGTTTTATACATTCTATCATAATTAAAAATTCATCATAATGACAATGCAAACTACATATATTTAAATGTATCATAGTAATAGCTGAACTATCATTAAAAAATTCAAGAACTCATCAGAATTATTAATATAAGTGGAATGGTTACAGTCAAAAATAAAATTATCATCAGAATCAACAATAGAATCCATGAAGACATTTTTTCTATGTTTTATCTAAGTCTTTCAGATTTCTAATTTTAAGTACCCTTGATGAGTCTTCTTTCCTGAGAAAAATCTTTCCATCTTTAGTCCATAAATATTTGTATCCATTCCTTAGTTTGAATTGTTTAGCTTAAAAAAAAAAGTTTTTTTGTCTGTTGTGTGAGATGTTCATTGACAAAGATTTTAGTTGGCTGGAACTTTTTATTTATATTAAAGCACACTATTTATTTATTTTAGCAGCCTTCAAAAATTTATTTCTTTGGTCCCGGTATCTAAATTGTGCTATATTAGGTTTAATTTTATTTCCAATCATTGTAGGCACTCTGTGAATAGCAGATAGTTTGATTTTTTCTGTAATGTTTAATTGCTTGCTTATATTATTAACTATATCTGTTAAATCCTCTTCTTTATCTTCTGGAATGCCAACAAACTCAAGGTTCCAGTTTCTTGAATATTGTTTGATATTATTCATTTGAGTCTTAAGAAGTTCTATTTCTTGTAACAGATCACTGTTATTATGTTTTATATACTGATTTTCTTTCCTAAGATGCTCAATTTCTTGTTTCATTATGTCAATAGTACTCATTAACTGTTGTAAATAATCTGAGTTGAAGTTAAGAGAGACTTTTATCTGGGACAATTCATTAAACATTTCCTTATTAAAAACTTTTAATTCTTCTTGTATATATTTCTTTATCATACACGGAAGAGAAGATTGTCACATTAGGAAAATTTTCTTCTGATTCTCCAGCATCTTTATTTATTTCAACATTAGATGTCATACGTTTATTAGATGTCATGGTTTCAGAACTAGTAATGCACTGCACTTATAACATCTCAAAATATTTTTCTTTTCTCGAGTAAATCTTTTATAACTCTTTTTTGATATGCCAGTACAATAATAATGGAATTTATTATCACATAACCAGCAAGTAAGAAAATATTTATCTTCTGCAATTGATTCAGAATATCTATAGCACTTTATATTGAAAGCAAATTAATACTTTTGAAACTGGGAATTAAAAAAACAGAAAAACTGCAATAATTTCAATCAATTATCTCTCAATATTTCAATAAACAGCAAACAGCATTCATGTGGTATCACTCCACAATAGGTAATAATAATATAGAATTGATGCTCAAGTTCCAGATTCGAATGTCAGTTATAAATCTACCACACATTCAATGTCATAGTAATTTCTACTTCAAAGAAAATTACTAAATACTGCAACTCTGTAATTCCTGATTTCAATATGAAAATGATTAAGCATTGAAGACTAAAAGAAAAACTAATGAGAAAATGATAAGATGTCAAAAATCGAAACAAACTTACAAGAGCAATAAAATACACAACATAGCTCGAGGCAAACGATGTTGCCAACCTTTTATTATTTTTATTATTTAATACTTTAAATTATGGGTATTCTTTTTTAATGACTATGTATCATTTAAAATATAATTATTAGATAAGGGTAAGATCTGAACATGTTCTATTTGATATATGTATATTTATTTCAGAATATGCTTCGTGCCTTAATAATAACATATCTGGTGATTCCTTTTAAGTGATGTGTGAACTAAAATAAAAAGAAATGTCTTAATCTTTACAATAGTAACCATTTTTCACTTAGTCTACACAGAGTAGACTCCATTCCAAGTTGGCACTGTCTAAATCACACCCAGATTATTACAGAGAAAAACAATTTTTGCTGCAATCAAGTGGCAGAAAAATGCACCAAGAACGTTCAATCAAAATATTTATTGTGATCAGAAGTTACGAAAAACATTGTGAATATTTGAAACTGAAACCATACAGGTATATAATTCGTTCTCCACTATTCAATTACTTCATAATTTGCATTCATGGACCTCAGTTTTGGTCAATATCCCTGTTGATATCATTTTCCTGAATTTTGAAAAAACTTTCAATAAATTAAAATGACCCTATTCAATTCAAAAATTATTCAGCCTTAGCATACCTAGTCTGATCGTCAGACATTCACCAATTTTATTACTCACAGAACACACCAAGTTCGAGATGGAAACAGTTTACCTCCATCAGAACCATAGAAAGTGGAATCATACAAGGGTACTAAGAGCATTGTGTTTTATTATCTCCACTTCTGAAATTCGTAGTATTCTTCGTCCTATCCAATGTACGGCTTATGTAGATGACAACCATTTCTAAGAAAAATGCACTTCATTACAAACTGCTTGCGACTCTACCAGTGGAGCTTAAAGTACAACCTATCTATTTCAAAAAAATAAATAAAATTTTCTGTATCTTGAATGAACTACCTGGAAGCATGAATTCTCATTATAATCACAAACTTGCCAATATTCCAATTACAAATGTACAGAGTTTTTGGGTTGCTTTACCTCTGAGTGGCACTTTATTTGCAACAAATGGAATAAATGGCCAGGTCACAAGGACCTTAAGGGCTCAAAGAAGGTTTGGGGGAGGGGACCCACTGGATAGCTGTTGGGAGACAGATGATAACCTTCCGTCAAAGTCATCCAAGCATGCTCTTTAACATACACAGGGTATGGCTCTCCAGTATACAGGGCCATGGCTTAACGTCCCATCCAATGGACGGCAGCCTTTACAAGCCCATCAGTGTCCCCTACTGACAGGGTAGGGTGGGGAATTTTGCAGGGATAAATCTCAATGTCCTGCTGGGACTCAAACTTGGGAACTGCAGATTATGAGCCTGACACACTACCGACTGAGCCAATCCCCGCCCCTAGGATTTAAGAAAGTTGCATCACATAGTAAGAACATATTTCGATTTTTTTCTACAGAAACTTCATATTAGAAATATTTTTGACTGTGCAAATGATGTTTTTTCAATAAGCTTTGTGTTGTGAATTGATTTGTGCAATTTCAGTTTAACATGGCCAAGTAAATGCAACCAGTTTCATTTGGATGAAGATAGATTTGGTTTTACACAGTATGGATTTAGATTATTTTTATGTATATTATGAAATAGCAGTGGTGTAGCATTGAGGGGGACAATTTTACTTTGGGAAGACAGTCTAATACAGTGGTTCTCAACCTTTTATGTTTCACGTACCCCCTGGAAATATGTATGTAATTGGTGTACCCCTTATATAGATAAATAAAACTATAGTTATAGTATAATAATGCCAACTTAGTGACTTTGTTACTAGATCTTGCAACTTTTGAGCTCTCACAGCGTACCCCAAAAATTTTACCGCGTACCCCATGTTGAGAACCCCTGGTCTAATAAACTATATGGTTTATTTCATAATATTTATTTTTAAGAATAAAATTGATAATAGTAAATAATAATAATAGCCTTAACTGGCATAGTGGTTAGGGAGCTAACCACTGTTCCAGCAAGACAAATTTTGTGTGCTGTGTTAGCTCTAACAAGCTAACGTGCAATGGTCAGCAGTGACTTTGGGCTTAGTAGGGTATGTCCTTGTATGAGAACGCCTGTAAAAGCTAGAAGTAGCTTCTAGGTTTCTTCTCTGTTCTATATGTCACAAATAAAAAAAAAATTAAAAGTGAATAAAAAAAAATGGAAAGTGATTTAGAAAGTGACAGCAGTAACGACTTTTGGCTGATAAAAGGAAAAAAGATTGCCTGCCTATTAGCCAATAAAGAGGACACTGATTAGGGAGGCATTTTTAGTAATATTTTTTTTTGAGACAACTTTATATCCAAACTTTTGTGAATTTTTTTACATATTAATAATAATGAATAAATGTGAATTATTACATATCTGTGTTAGTACAAATGAAATATGCAAAATAATATTATATTAATTGTATAAATATAGAAAATAATTGTTACTAGCCAGGTGGGATCTGAACCCATGACCTCCTGATAATGTCAGATGCTCTGACCACTGAGCTACTAGCCACCGAACAACCATCCTCTATTGGTGGCTTTAAGCATTATATAATAGTTAGTCATTGGAAATGTATCTGACTGTAATTGAAGACTCTGGTCTAGATGGCACTTCCCAGGTTATTGCAGTGTATAAATGTTTGTCACTACTGCTGAGCTGAAATTTGTGTTAAATATGTACAAATAAATTTTTTAATATATATTTTATTAATAATGGTTTTAACCTATTCCCCTATTTTTCATAAGTCTTTATTTACTGGGTTTCAATTCACACAGTGATTTTTTTTACAGTGCAAAATAACACTAAATATTAAAGGAAAAGGGATGGCTTTAAAATTTCTAAAAAGAATTGGGATGGCATACATTCACATCTCTCTTCACCTCAAGCACTGATAATTACAAGCATAGGCCTATTACTGTGAAAATAACAGGATGGGTGTATATAGGATTTTTTTAGATCTTTTAAAATTATTTTGATTTTAACAGCCAAACAAATTGTTTAATAATACTATTTAGCTAAGCCTAATTTGGAAACATTGCTAGAAACTGATTTCCTTCATACCCAAAAGGCATAAGAAACTGAAAATAAAAAATAAAAAAATAAGTTAAAGACTTAAAATTACAATAAGTATTTACATTGAAACAGTGAAAAATTTGGGGAAAAAATAGTGAAGGGAATATAATTTTTTTTCACTGAAGCTGAAACAAAAAATACAATTGAAATCCAAAGTGAATGCACAGTATTCCCTGTTAAGAAACAATAATTAATAGATTCTGAAAAAAATTCATCGCCGCCACGGCGGGAATCGAACCCGCATCTCTCCAGATTCATGCCAGAGCGCGCTACCATTGCACCACGCGTCGGACAACGAATCTTTTCAGAATATGACCTTTTAAGTTTTTCTTCTTGAGACGTGACTGAGACAGCGCCATCTATACTCAAGGAGATGCAACGTTTTACAGTCGTTGCATTTGATTATCAGATGTTAATGAGAAGGTCGCTAACGCTACCGCGTTAAATATATAATTGAAATCCAAAGTGAATGCACAGTATTCCCTGTTAAGAAACAATAATTAATAGATTCTGAACTGTGCATTCACTTTGGATTTCAATTATATATTTAACGCGGTAGCGTTAGCGACCTTCTCATTAACATCTGATAATCAAATGCAACGACTGTAAAACGTTGCATCTCCTTGAGTATAGATGGCGCTGTCTCAGTCACGTCTCAAGAAGAAAAACTTAAAAGGTCATATTCTGAAAAGATTCGTTGTCCGACGCGTGGTGCAATGGTAGCGCGCTCTGGCATGAATCTGGAGAGATGCGGGTTCGATTCCCGCCGTGGCGGCGATGAATTTTTTTCAGAATCTATTAACAAAAAATACAATTTTATCTTTATTAAAAATAATAATAATTTCTTTTACCTTTTACTTCTGATTTCTATTTTTTGGAATAAAATGTTCTTTTCTTTAGTATATAATAAAATTTATTTCTGTTTGCTAATTACTTCTGGAAAATATTAAATTTCTTTTTTTTGCTGAGTTGTTGTTTTGGGTTGTTTTAACTCTGAGCAGCACTTTTTTGCACACAATGGGCTAAATGGCCAAGTCACAAGGATCTCAAAGGCTCAGAGATGGTTAAGGGGAAATCGACCCACTAGACCGCTGTTAAGAGACAGATGGTATCCTCCTATCAAAGTCATCCAGCATGTTCTTAAACATGCACAGGGTATGGCTGTCTTACACACACAACCACAAGTTTATGTCCCATCTGATGATGGTGGACTTTTTAAGTCCATCAATGTCCCCCTTTCTGACTGAAGGAGCTGGGGGTTTAACAGAGGAAAATCTGTTCATTTATGCTGAAAACACTTTTATATAGTTAGAAACTCAGTGTCTTATGGGTTAAACTACTCATGCAAAATGTAAATTTGATTTTCCTCTATCACGATTTAACTCATACCTTCATCATCAGAAACAGGAGATAGTGGAGAAGGAGGTGGTGACTTAGAAACTGGTGGAGTAGAAGCTAGCTGCTGTCGAGAAGGCAGTGCTACAGGCTCAATCAATAAAGGTTTGATTTCATCTGGAATCTCTTCTTCCACTGGAAAAAACATATATATATAATAAGTAATATAACCAAAATTTTTGGAAGTTTTTTTTTCTAATTTGCTAATGTTTTTGTTAATCTAAATTCATTACCTGATGATTTTTATAAAATACAATTTTCTTAAGGGGTGTAACTCCCTGGTTAATTACTGTATAATATATATAGATATAAAAATATATTACTGACAATGCATACTATATATATAGTACCCAAGAATGTTCATCTTTATCTATTCTTAAAAAAGCTCAGAGTGGAGATATTCATGAACAAGTATGTTGTTTATGTACCTATTTAACACATACATATCATAAGGAATGATCAAAGTGCAATCTCACCCTTTGAAGATATGTATCAGATAACTTTGTAAAACCAAATGATATGTTTTGCAGGTCCATATTTTATTCAAGAACTCTGAAAATATTGCATCTCAGAATATGTAGCATAGGAACATACCAATCAATATGTTGAAAGTCTCTTATTACACACATTTACTTCAAGTATTCAAAGTGGCCACTACATACTGTAAAAATAGATATGCTTGTTGCAGTATGTTTTCCAGAATCACTTCATCAACTTTCATACTACTGATATGATGAGTACAGCCTCCAGAATGACAACAAAATTTATATTATATATTTATTATACACATTAAACTATTTAAGTTTAATGTATTGCTCAATGATAAACACATATTCTTACAAACAGAATGTCATTCTGAAAATGACTGATTTTCACTGGAAATAACAGAGTGGGAAATGATATAACCAGTGTTGTTTTTCTGCCAGAACACCATTCCAGAATCTTCCTTTGATTTTTTTTACAATAAAAAAAATCTAGTTATTACAGAAAATATGTTTAAAAAACTAAAAATGTGTACTTATTATTTATAAATTAAAGCAAGAGATTTAGGTTAAGTGAAGACATTCTGAAGGTTTTCCAAAATTTTGCAGGAAAAGATATTATCCACACTGCTACCCCTTCAAAATGCATTAGATTTGGTGTCCATTTTGACAGGAAAGTGTGAAAGAGGATTATGGCAAATGAATCCGATTATCACACCAATTAGGTACTTCACTTTATATACATATATCTTCTCTGCAGTTTATTGAAATAGTTAGACCTCCACTTACACTTTTCAATCCAACATAGTATGTCAAGTCATGGGCTTTCAAGGTCCATTTGGCACTTGACAACAAAAGTAAAAATTGAAATCATGACAAAGGCAATGATGGAATGCTCTGTTTGGAATTTATTATAAGAATTGTATTTCCTTTTCTTTTTTATAAATTACATATTTTTTTAGCTTAAAACAATTAAATTATGCTTATTTTCTGAAAGCAAACAACAACAATTGAGTAATAAAATATCACAGGAAAATGTCCTGTAGACAAGAAACACTTGAAATAATTAACTGAAAAAATTCGGTTGCCCTAAATGGGATTCGAACCTACATCTCCCAGAATCCCACTCAGGGTAACCAATTTTTTCAGCTAATTATATTAAAAAAACCTACCCCTTCACTGACCACATTTGGGCCATTCTGTGCATTCCAGAACCTAATTTTTTAGAAAAACAGCACTGAATATAAAACTTATCTGTGATAAGATAGTGTGGACTAAAGAAAAATGCATAGAGAGAAGTTTTTTTGCTATAAATATTTTGTTTTACAGCTATTTTTCATAGTCCTCGAATTAAAAAAATTATATAATTGAAAAAATATATTACTGCAGCAAAATATTGTGACTGTTTAATATAAGAGTTATTGAATATAAATCAAATGCACAATAAAATCTATCAACTGCATTAGGATCTTCAGATCTCACAAAGAAAACATTCATATATTAATTGTATTTACACAGAATTCAATGTTCCACCAACTAAACATACAACTGAACTATATTGAAGAGATTTTTATTCAATTTATTAATCATATAAATAATGATAAATGTTGCAATGATATTGAATAACTTCAATCAGTGTCAGGCAGGGTTTAAGTTCAGTGGTAGTATGTCAGGGACATTACTGGTGTTCCCAAGGTTCAAGTCCCCACTATGTCTGTTTTGATGTTTCATTTCATTAGCCCCTGCTGTAACACTCCAAAGATTATTAACTTTTCATGTTGGACCTTTTGTCCGATTCAAATTTATTAAATCCAGATAGCTGTATCGGGCGCCAGGCAATAATTACTTGCCAAATAAAGTTGAAATAGGGTTCGTTAAGTATTCCATCATGCAGTACTTATCGAGTAAGAATTCAGAAATAATTGCATGTTTAAAATTTAAATATAGTCAAAAAATCAATTAACGTTGCTCAAGAGAAAAATAGCAAAAATTCAAAAGTTTCTATAACAAACAAAGTTTATTTCCAAAAATTTCAACTCACCAAACTAAATGGTAGAATCTCAACTTCATCTCTAACAAAAATTCTGTCTACACACTGAAACTCAAGTACTAACTCACAATCTTTTCACCAACCCTCCTTCTACTCTAACACAATTTAATAATCTGATCAAATGCCACTAAGTTATAATGAGTGGCATACAAAGCTGGCGTGTGTCTGTTGCACACTGGGAAAGACATTTGCATACTGACGATCATGCAATCTATGATGCAAAAGGGGTCGTATTCCACACACGCTTAGCAGTTGTCAATCAAAAGATCGGAGTTGCTCATGCACAACTCCTACATTTTTAGAAACGAGAACCGATGTCCAAAAAAATGGAATAAAATCCCCAAACTGATAAATATAACATAAATAAAGCAAAACTGGTTAAGGAAAGGAAAAGTGAATGGGTGGACATCACACTACTCTGCCCCTCAATGAGAAAGAGGATACTGATGGGTTAGGAAAGGTTACCATCTGTTGGATAGTTAATTAGCCATGGTTCACATGCAGGAGAACCATTATAACACATTGGATGGGTTTCATGGGAGGCTCTCATCTGTCTCCTACCAGTTGTCTAGTGGATCCTCTTCCCTACCCACTGTAATAACTTACAGCCTTTGTAATCTGTCCATTTAGCCCATTGTGTTCAGAAAAATGTCATTCAGAAGAAAAACAATTGAAACTAAATCCGTCAACCTGGAAATTATTTCTCACTAAACATCCCTAAAGAATTTTCTTGCCCCAACAATAACTCTCAATATAATTGTACAAGTAAATAAGTTCGTTACAATACATGGTATAACTTGCATTCAACTATCTATCATTTAATTTAGTTTTAAGGCAGGTGCTGAGGGTCATATATGAAACTAGTCATTGCCATGCTGCAAACTTAACAAATTCACCCTTCAACTTCATGAGCAGGGACTGAATTGATGAAGCAAGAAAGAAATTTTTGGAGCCAACTGTTGGTTGGAGTTTTATTCACATCAACAACTAAGGCTATCAGGCACCAAAAAAAGGTAAAGAGAAACGGTTAAAAACATAGAGTTGGGTTGTTTTACCTCTGCACAGCACTTTTATGGACACAGTGGGCTAAATAGGTAGGTCATAAGGGCTCAGAGAAAGTTTGGGGGAGGTGACCCATTGCACAGCTGTTAGAAGACAGATGGCAGCCTCCCATTAAGGCCATCCAGCATGTTATTTAATGTGCAGAGGGCTCTCCCTGTAACAGGGCCATGGCTTTAAGACCCATATGATGGACAGCAACATTTCCAAACCAATCAGTGTCCCCTACTGGCTGAGGGCAGGGTGGGGAGTTTTGCAAGAGATAAATCTCAACACTGGCCCAGGTGGGACTTGAACCTGGGAACTGCAGATTATGAGCCTGGCATGCTATCAACTGAGACACCCCAGCCCTAAAAAACATAAAACCAGCAACCAAAGTTTAAAGCAAAACACAAAAAAGCATAAAAAAAAGAATAAAAAACAACAATAGATGTACAGAACCTGTATGAAAACAAGATTTAACAATTGTAAAATATATAAATTATAGCTAAAAGACTAAATTCAATTAAAATAACCATGATATTTTACAAATGCAAAAAAAAAATGGAATAAGGGCATTATCAGATAAAAGATGTTTGAGTGTAAGAAACTTGAAATATATGATGAAGCTAATAATTTATACATTCAGCAATAAAACAATACAATTGATTAAAATGAGTTTAGTGGTTAAAATGGTGTAACAAAACTCGCATTTGGGTTGGATGTCTGCCTGAAGAAGAAAAAAGAATGCACTGTACAACACAGCTTAAGGGGAGTCAAACAAATACAACTTATTTTTTATGGGTGCTTTGAAAAGACTACCACAGTTTGACAACAGGGTTGTTTTGGAATAGTTTGTTGCTAATCCATTCTGATCAAGATTGCAGCCACTGTGGCACAGAGCTTGATGAAGAAACTTGTGATGGTTTGCCTTCACTTTTGATTTAACTAATCATTTATTTATGCTATAGCTTTTGAGGGCCTTTACTTTGAACTAGAGCCATTCCCTCTCCATTAGATCTGACTTATGAACATAACTCATTCAGACTGATTAATGTTTAACTACCACTTGCACCCCAAGTACCATGGTCAAAATAGCCTGCATCATAAATGCCATCACATTATGCAAATATGCCTAACCTAGAGACATGCATTAGGCAGTGTCTTAAGGAGAAGCAGTTAAAGTTGAGGTCTGTAGAAGAGAAGTAGAAAGTGTGTATGGAGGGGTGTATGGAGGCAGAGCTCTGAGGAGTGCAGATGGTGATGTATTGAGCCTAGCATGTTTCTCAAGTGTCAATGATTGATTTGTATTGATGGTAATTATGTCCACTCCTAACCTGTAATTGGAGAGTTCAGTATTTAATGAACAGCTTTATTATATTGAATTTGGCTTTGGAATTTTTTCTTCTCGAGCAGTTTAACAAGCTAACTAGAGTTTAGTTTTGTGTTAAGATTATTGTTTGACAATCATATTCAATTTGAAATTTATCCTCATAAGTTCAAACAGGAACTTAAAATATATTTTTGGCAATAAGATTATTGCCTGGCATCCAAATTTTAAGCTATCCCGTATTTGATTGAGACCCTAAATTGAAAGTTTCTATAGTGGAAGTGGCAGTATTGTGACAATTACATTTGTACCTGAATTTTGGTCATTACTGCAAGTCAAACTAAGAGATTTACATATTTAAATTTTGACAACCAAATTGGAATTTTGAATATTTTGTCGAAAAAAAGAGAAAAGATATTGTTGTAAAAAAACTTGCGACTTATGAGCATAACTCATATATAACTTGTGTTTTTTGGTGCCAGATAGCCTTAGTTGTTGAAAAAGAGAGAAAAGATATTGAAGGGTGTTAAAAAAATTCTTGACATCATCTGCAAACAAAAACCTTTGCATTTACCTCAACAAAGCTTTTAGTGTCCTTCAAAGTACTCCTCTCCAGCATCTATGCAAAGTTGCACATGTCTACATCAATTCTGGAATGCTTGCTGATACTCCTGTTGGGGAATACTCTGCAACTCTGCTGGTTTTGCAATTAACCTGCAATAACCTGCAACACTGCTAGTTTTTTGTTTTTGGTGCCTGATAGTCTTAGTTGTTGAAAAGAGAGGTAAGATATTGTTTGAGGGGTGTTCAAAAAATTCTTGATATGCAACTGCAAAACAAAAACCTTTGTGTTTACCTCAACAAAACTTTTAGTGTCCTTCAAAGTACTCCCCTCCAGCATCTATGCAAAGTTTCACATGTCTACGTCAATTCTGGAATGCTTGCTGATACTCCTATTGGGGAATACTCTGCAACTCTGAATGAAAGCATTTTGTAAAGTCTTGCACCCTTAAAAAAGGCTTCCCAGCAAGTTCCTTTTTAATTTTTGGAAACAACCAAAAATTGCATGGTGCAGGATTGGGTGAATACACAGGATGTCCATCACAAGCTGTTTGATTTTTTCCTGCTAAAGATAGGCCATAACTTGCCAGGATTGGATTGGATTGTTTTACATCTGAGCGGCACTTTTTTGCACACCATGGGCTAAATGGCCAGGCCACAAGGACCTCGAAGGCTCAGAGAAGTCTGGGGGAGGGGACCCACTGGAACAGCTGTTGGGAGACAGATGGTAGCCTCCCGTTAAGGCCATCAAGTGTGTTCTTTAACGTGAACAGGGTATGGCTCTCTCTCGCACACGGGGCCACGGCTTAACGTCCCATCCGACGGACGGAGGCCTTTCCAAGCCCATCGGTGTCCCCTACTGACCGTGGGCAGGGCGGGGAAATTTTGCGGAGATAAATCTCAACGCTGACCCAGCTGGGACTCGAACCTGGGAACTACAGATTATGAGCCTGGCGCGCTACCGACTGAGCCCCCCCCCCCCATATAACTTGCCAGGTATTGTGAGCATTGGCACTGTTGTGAAGAAGGAGAACCCTTGACACACTTGCTATTGCAGGCTGCTCCTTCATCTCCTTAACCATTTTGGGCAAAACAATGTTGGTGTAGTATTGGCCATTTATAATCATTTTTTTAGGTAAGGATTGCGAGTCTGGTGCACTACCACTCCCTGAGAATTGAAGAAAATTCTGAAAATTGAAGCCCTTCCTTGAGCGAAAGTCTTGTTGGAGGATTTGGGGATGCGGTTCACCTTCCACAACCAAACATAGTTGCTAATTTTTCTGGTAGTTGTATAGTAATAAAACCATGTCTCATCACCTGTGACAATGTCAGTTAAACATTTGGAGCCACTAGGTTCAAACACTGCCTTCATCTCCTTGCGCAAGTTGACCCTAGCCCTTTTTTATTGTTCTGTCAGTTCATAGGGTACCCATTTGGCACAGATCTTTCGGCACGGAACTTTAAATGTTGATGAATAAGTGTTTCTACACTGCCAATTGATACACTGATATCCAAACTTAATACCTGAATGGTGACATGTGGGTTTTCCTTAACGAGTTCATGAACAGCAGCGATGGTACTCTCATTCATGACCTCCTTTGGTCTTCCTGTGTGAGGGAGGTCTTTGAAGCTCTGCCATCCTTCTCTGATTTGTGCATCCACCATGTAACAGTGTCATAATAACAGGCATTATCCCCATATACTTGTGATAAATCAGCATGAATTTTTTTTCTGCATTGTCCCCAAGATGCATTCTTATGAAAATGTAAAATCTTTCCCCCTTCTTTAGTGGGCTCCATAGCAACAACACATAGATTTCGCACACCAAACAAAAAAAACCCACCAGCAAAGAGAGAAATGATGATATGGCCTTTGTTTTTAACAAGTTCAGACAAGTTTTCAAACAAGTCATAGCTCATTAATTATGGAGAAATGGTTGCAAATCTACAGACTAGTCCCTTCCCATGTCCAGGTTGTATACATATGCTGACAGAATCTAAAATGAGAGACCAAGGATTTCTGTATCCGTTTTTAGTACAAAAAAAATAGAGTTTTTAAAAATAAAAATTGTTGTTTGAAAATTTTCTTGTATTTATATATATCTTATAAAAATAAATTATTTAGGCTTGAAAAATAATATTTTTTTTTCATTTGATGCATATTTTATTAAACTATAAAAGATATAAATAATTTCCTAAAGCCATTTGATTGTCATTTGTTATACCTGATATATGGTATTGCCAATTTATTTGTTAACATTACTCTATGCTGAAGCAACCCCCCAATTTAAGCTCACAAGTTTGATTTGAGCTATTATTAACAAATTTTTCCTTAATGTTTCAAAAATTTCCTGGAAATTAACAAAAAAAAAATCTGCTATTTTTGAAAACAGAAGATCTTGGAAGAAATTACAAAGTACATAATAACTCGGTGTTTCTTTTCCCTGCTTTAAACCTATTTCAACATTCCTAGAATTATTTTTTTTTATATCATTTATCCCAGCATTCTATGCATCTTTTCCTCTCCTCAAGGAATGGCTCAGTTGGTAGCGCACCAGACTCGCAATCTGCAGTTTCCAGGTTCAAGTCCCAGCTGGGTCAGCATTGAGATTTATCTTTGCAAAACTCCCTGCCCACCATCAGTAGGGGACACTGATGGGCTTGAAAAGGCCACTGTCCATTGGATGGGATGTTAAGCCATGTGCAAGAGAGCCATACCCTGTGCATGTTAAAGAACACACTGGATGGCACTGATGGGAGAGGATCACCTGTCTCCCAACAGCTGTTCCAGTGGATCCTCTCCCCCAACCTTCTCTGAGCCTTCGGGGTCTTTGTCACCTGGCCATTTAGCCCATTATGTGCAAAAAAAGTGCTGCTCAGAGGTAAAACAACCGAAACCTCTCCTCAAAAACTATAACTAAAAACAGAGCCTTCTTAGGCTGCAAGACTAGCTGCAGCTTTAACTAGGTCATAGCTCACACATGCAATCTCCATTCTGTGTATTGTAAGTGGCTCCATAATGGATTTTTAACAGTGTTGTTCCCACATATTAGATATACTCCCTGGGTCAAGTCAGTATTTATATTTTTATATTTAAACCTTAGTGTTCATTTCTGTAGATTTATTGATCTTTCTTTTGGTAGGTTGATGTATCGATCAATTTTTATCGATTTTTCGGAGTCATGCTACATCAGATAGCTAGCTTACAACTTGTTGCTGTAGATATTTTAACATTACATTAGGTTATATGTTAGTTTTTCATTTATTATTTCTTTGTTTTCCAGTAAAAAAATCGTGATCTTGTATCATTTCCTGAAAATGAATTGAGGTCTGGGATATGGAAGCAAAAAAGGACTTTCTTGACATGGAAATCAGTCTTCATGAAGGAGGGCAATTTCAGTAAATGTTTTTAATCCCCCCCCCCCCCCCTCCTTATACTGAGGGTGTTTTACTGATGTGATGAACAAATACTTTATCAGATGGATATTAATCATAATGAACATTGTCAAGTTTAAAGGAAAATCATGAATTTTTTTTCTAAACTAAAATAGTTTATTGACTCTGAGACTGATTCAGATGAATTCTGACTTTTCTCGGATTCTGAATGTGGATATCAACTTCAACTACTCCTAGAATTACTGCAATTAGAAAGAATAATTATTTAAAACTAAACAGAAAAATAAATCATTAGGTATATGTGACTTAAAAGGTAGCTACTTTAAGAGACATCTGATTAGGACATAACAAAATATTAATTTTTAAATAATAGGGCTTTTTAGTATTATTTTTAATTAAATTGGAATAATTTCATAACTAGCATTCAGAATTTGACATTTTTAAGTCAAGTTTTTGTCATTTTCGTAAAGGCAAAATTTTTTCTGCAAAATATTTATTGATTTATAGATGTTAAAAAGTCAACAAGTAATGCTGTGATTGTCACTTATGTTTAAAGTTAAACTTTTTAGAAATTGAAAAAAGATTAATTTTTATTTATTTAAGAAAAAATTTTCCTCTTATTCATAAATAAATAGCCTTCCTTTGATATGCATTATAATAATTTTTGCATAATTTTTATTTGCATTGCCCAATGCATTTTTTACTACATGCTTCTATAAAAGCCCTATTAAAACGAAACTAGTCATCTTTTTGTTCAATGTGTTAATTTCAGAAAATCCAGAATTAAATATGATTAATTTGCCATAAAAAAGTTTTAAAGTTCCACTTCTTTTTTTTGCCTGAACACAGTTGAAAAAAAGTCTGACCACAGGATACAATTCAGTATTTCAGGCCTGGCATGGTAAGGGTTAAAAACATAATTTATTCTGAAAAAGAAAAAATCAAAATGTACAGCATTTTAAAGAAATCATTGCAACTGTGTTGAAAGTGTTACACCAGGCATGTATGGATGGAAGTTGAATATCATGCCTGTGACGGTGTCCATATTTAAATCTATTCAAAATTTTACTTTTTTCTTTGACAAAATGAAACTTTGAGACTTTCTTGACATTTTGTGCACACAACTGCATATGTTATTTAATCATTTAATAAAATAAAGCACTCTAAAATATTGGCATTCTTTTAAAATGTCTGCATTTTACACACACGTCTGTTTAATATCGTAAAAATTACAGAAATACTTTTTACCTGGCTCTCCTCGTTGTTTTCTTTCAACTATTCTTTTGTAATCTTCTAATTCTTGGTCAGTAACATTATCAAATGGATTCTTTGAGTATGCACTTTTAAATACCATTGCATTATGTTGAAATTCACGCTGTATGATACCTTTTGAAGCAGCACCAACAAGAACTACTTGATCACCTGTTGAGCTCATCATGGCATCCTGAAATTTCCCAGCTAAAGTTATCTAATAATTAAGTATACATATACATTTATTTATACATTTTGGCCTTTTCACCTGCTCTTATGCTTCATTTGGTCAAGTTCAATTAGACTTTCTTTACCTCTTACTTTTCTTTGCATATAAAAGCAAGCATACAGGGATTTTTATGCACTCTTGGTTTTTGGACATGGAGATAACAGCAACCTACTTAGTACTCCATTTTTCATTATTCATGATTTCAGATTTATTAAAATTTTGTATATCAATGATTTTCAAGATAGGAAGACTATCATTTAAGATGAATAGTGTAAAGTTATTATCTAAACAACTTTACATTATTAAATTGCATTTAATTTTATTAAAACAAAATAAAAAGTCTAAGGTAAAAGTTTGTACAGTTGAAGCAATCTTTGGGGAAGTGATTTAAAAAATGGTACTTATATTACAAAGTTAATACTGTAACTGGCTGTTGGTAGCTGGTGGTTCAACAATTATCTAAGGAAGTTGATCAATAATTATTTATTTAGTTAACAATGATCATCAGTCTCAGCAAAACATTCTTGATTTGAAGCTTATTTTCTGAATAGTTTTACTTCATATTAAAGTGAAAATTAGTTAAGAAATGTTATTTTTACAGAATATTGCGTGAACTTGAAACCATTATCCTTTAATCTAAATTTCACTTGCAATCACAGAAGTAAAACTGCCTGAAATATAAAACTTCCAATTAAGAACATTTTGCTGAGAATGAAGATCTTTGCTGATAAGCCAAAAGTATTCAGATAGACAACAGATAGGATAGATTATTTTTGGAGCATCTATCCAATTAAACCTTATGCTGCCACAACCTTGAAAATCAGGTTCACGAAACCTGCATATATGGCCATGAACCATAAACTCAGTCTTTAGTACCATAGAAAAAATTAAAATTAAAAAAAAATATTTAGGTTTGAACTAACATTTACATTATATATGTAGACATTTCAGAGCTCCTAAATAATACTAATCTTTTCAATTTATTCCTCATGTCTCCAAAAATAAAAAGCCCTTTCTCTTGCTCAAACTGCAATTAGCATAGTCCAGATTACACAATCTCCATAGCTGCTGTTCTATCTAACCAAATAAGTTCATGTGGTTTTTCAATGTTATCATTTCAATGAAAAGCCTTAACTGGCATAATGGTTAGGCAGCTAGCGACTGTTCTGGCAAGGCAAACTTTGTGTGCTGTGTTAGCTCTAACTGAGACAGCAGTGACTTCGGTCTTAGTAAGGCATGTTCTTGTATGAGAAGGCCTGTAAAAGCTAGGAGTAGCTTCTAGGATTCTTCTCTGTACTATGTGTTGCAAATAAAAAAAGGTACGTAAGCACAATTGCAAGTGTTGTGCATGCATAGATACACTGCTGAAAGCATGCTTTGTCTTGATGTGTTGCAAGCATGAAAAGTGGCTTTGTGAAATTGGGAAGTACTACCAAAGCAAGTCTGAATTGAATACAGTTATTCGAGTGTGCTTACTTTACGAGTTTAAACTGGGAACTAAAGCAGTACAAGTAGCTTGCAAGATATGTATGGCATTTGGAGAGAACACAGTGAGTGAATGCACAGCCCAAAAGTGGTTCAAAAAATTTGCGTCATGCAATGAGACACTTGAAGATGCACCCACAAGTGAAAACTAACAGTCACTGATGACAATGAACTGAAGGCAGCATCAAGTTGGCTTCATATCAAACGTGCCAAGAGCTTGCAAAAAGGTTCCACATGAACTGACTGCCGGCAACAAAGCTTAAGATCTGCTCATCACTGCTTTCATGCCACAAGAATGAGCCATTTTTAGACAGGTTATTGATGTACAATGAAAAATGGATTGTCTGTAGGAACACCAAACATTCTTATCATTAGTTGTCGTCCAGTGAACCTGTACTGCACACACGGAAGCCCAAGAACCACAAATAGAAAATTTTGTTGTGTGTCTGGTGGACTACAGTTGGTATTGTCCATTATAAGCTTTCGGCCACTGGTCAAACAATCACTCAGACATCTACTTGGCACAGCTACAATGGTTTGCAGATGCAATGTTCCAAAAACAGCCTACACTTGTTCATCATAAAGGTGTGGTCCTTCAGGACAATGCTCACCCTCACACAGTGTGAGTGACCCAACACAAGCTCCACAGCTTTGGTTGGGAAATTCTACCCCATTCTTCATATTTTCCAAACATAATGCTATCTGCCTATCATCTTTTCTTGCAAAGTAATTCATCTAATTTCAAAACTGAGAAGCACTGGAAATGGAGTTGGCTGCTTTCTTGACTTCTAAAGATCAGCAGTTTTACCATAGTTGCATTTACAAACTTGTATCTCATTCGGAAAAAGTTATAGGTTGTGCTGGTGCTTACTTTCCTGAATAACATATCTTTATTCATTTTTTTATGTACAGTTTCATTTTACCCTTAAAAACCACATGAACATTTTTTGTTACCTGATATATTTAGAACATTTCCCCACTAGCTGGCTGAGATTCCAGTGAGTTAATTGAGTTATTTAGTAAACATCTGTGTTTTCAATAAAATGAAGTCAGATGCAAAGTGAACATTTTTTAATTGGAGGTTTTCAGTGATTTGCACGAAAACACAGACATATAACATTTTTACATCATTTTAGTATATTTTGCGATTAAAAATTATTTCAGTGTTTCTAAATTATTTTTATTTATTATCAGATATCTTTTACAAAAGCAATATGAAGAGGAAAATCATTTTTTTTATCATGTTATTGGCAACGTCATAGGAGCATGACATCAGTTGACAGACATCTGCTTTTGACTTCAAACTTGTACACATGTAGGCTATACAAATCAGAAAGTACAGATTTTTTTTTTGCACTTTGTTTTGCTGATGAAATATAGTTTTTGAAGTACAAAACCCATAGATATTATCAAGTTCAACTGGAAAATCATGAGCTTTTTGTAAAATATTTCATTGACTCTGATTTCATTGATTCATTTGACTGAGAAAAGTCAACTGATTCAGATCAATTGTGAGTTTCTCAGATTCAGAAGGTGGATACCAGTTCCACTACTTCTTAGAATTATTTACATTGCTTCTCAAATATATACTATAATTAGAAAGAATAATTATTTGAAGCTTGACTGAAAATTAAATCATTTGTCATACATGACTTTAAGAGACATCTGATCAGGACATTATAACAAAAAAATTTAAATTTTTACTGATAGGACTTTTTAGTATTATTTTTAATTAAGTTGAAGTAATTTCATAACTAGCATTCAGAATTTATAATTTCTAAGTTTTTTTCTGTTTTCATGTAAACTTTTTTATAATAATCAGTATATAACACAAATTGATCTGGAAGGGTTCGATCTCAAATTTAGTGGTTAAAATAAATCATATTTGCTTTGAAATATTTTTATTTAATTTCTTCACAGCTTTTTATTCCTTTTCAGTTATTTATTTTTTTAGTTTCTACTTAAATACTCTTGTTTCAAAGCAAAATTAATTTTTATAACACTGCTACCTTTATCTTTGATGTTGCCAATCAGGACAAAAATCGGCATTATACGTTGTCTGCAGAAATGACCAAATAATTCTGCAAAAATTAAAGACAGTAATGATAGAGGTTAATGATGGCAGTTAAATGTTTTGCAGAGCTGCATATAAAAAAATTAAAGTGTGTTTATTGTTAATCCTTCATAGGTTATTATTAGTTCTTTACTAGTCCTACTATTAGAACTAGCTCCTGTATACTGAAGAACCAAAACATTGATGACCTGCTTAATATGATGTTGGTCCTCCATGTACCACCAAAACAGCTCTTACCTGGCAAGGTATGGATGCTACAAGATTTCTAAAGGTGTCATAGTATCTGGTACCAACATGTTGCCAGCAGATCCTTTACTCTTGTAAGTTACATGGTTGAGCTGCGGCAGATTGGATATACTGTTCCAACACAAACCACAGATTCTCGATTGGATTGATGTCTAGGGAATTTGGAGGCCAGGTCAATACCTGGAAGTCTTCCACATGTTCCACAAACCATTCTCGAACAATCTGGGCAGTGTGGCATGGCGGATTATGCTGCTGAAAGAAGGCACTACTAGAGGGGCATACCGTTGCCATGAAAGGATGTACCTGGTCTGCAACGATGTTTAGGTAGGTGGTAGACATCATAGTTTCCTGCACATGAATAACTGGACCCAGGGTTTCTCAGCAGAACATTGACCAAAGCATTACGCTTCCTCCACTCACTTGTTTTCGTACCATAGTGCATCCTGGTGCCAACACTTCCTTAGGTAAATGATGCACACGTACTTGGCCATCTACATGGTACAACAGGAAATGAGATTCATTGGACCAAACGATCTTCTTTCAATCATTCAAGGTCCAGTTTTGATGCTCACATGCCCATTGTAGGAGCTTTCAACTGTAGGCGCTGTCTGGGAATATAACTATGAACCGAAGTTAGCATGGGCACTTGGAGCGGCCTGCTGCTACGTAGCCCCATTTTCAACAGGGTTTGATGTAGTATGTGTTGTGACACATTACTCCCACTACTAGCATTCAAATTATGGGTGAGTTCTGCCACAGTATCCCTTCTGTTGGCACGTAACATATGGGATAGACTTTGCTCCCCTCTAGCATTGATGAACCATAGTCAGCCCACACCTTGCCAGCGGTTCTTGGTTTTTCCCTCCTCGGACTACTTTTTGAAGATACTAACCATGGCTGACTGTGAGAACCCCACAAATCCTTACCATCTCAGAAATGCTCTGACCCAGTCATCTGGTCATTACAATTTGGCCTTTGTGAAACTCACTTAAGTCTGCTGCTCTTCCCATCTGAAGAACAAGAATAACACTGATTAACAGAGCTCAGTATCAGGTGTTATTTATACCGTTTCATGACCTTCACACATACCGTCATTTACCAGCAGTTGCTTTGATTTGGATAAAGACAGGCTGGTCATAATGTTTTGGCTCTTTGGTGTATTACAATCATTTCCAGGAAAGTAATATGAAAGTTTTACAAATGATTATAAAATTGTTTTAAATTAAAGAAATTTAAAAATGTGTCTTAACATTTTGTTCAAAATAATTTACATATTTATAATATCAAGGTGATAAATTGAATAAACTTGAAAAATGTCTTTTGTTTAAATAATCTGGTCATTTTAACAAGTAATTTATTTAAAATATTAAAGTATATTTTGTCAGCTTAAAAGTGATAGTTCAGTTAATGTAATCTTCAAAGTTGAAATTAAGGCTTAAAATTAATTTTGTTTATAGTTTTTACACAAACGACAGGAAAACTTTTCTGTGGGCTACTAATTATTTAAAATATTACTATCAATACCAGATATAGAATGAGTGGATATTTATATCCACTCATTCTATATCTGAGGATGTCCACAGGACAGGAGGAAGGATGTCCACAGGATGTGTTATCTGATTAGGTGTGTATCCTAATCAGACAACACTGTGGACATCGTTCCTTAAATTAAGCTTTAAATAACGATGTAAACCAACTGGGATGAGTTTGCAAGATATTATTAAGAACGTTCATATCTGTAACTATACAGAGAATTGCTGGGGTACAATACATCAGAAGCTGACATGTAATGAATGGTTCAGGTAAAAATTTTATGCAAGTCAAAATAATTTTTTAATTTGCTTATCAATAGTTATATAATTAACAGTAATGGCTACTTTCTAAATTATCACCATTCAACAATTAATAATAAAATTGAGCATGAAATCATTTGACTGCTACTGATAAATAACACACACACACACAAATGGTAGATAGGCAACCATTACATAGATTGCCATTTACTGCAAACCATCGCAGCGCTTGTCTGGCTTTGTGTAAAAATTTTGTGAAACTGGGGTCATGAATGGAACACTGTTGTGTTTAGTGATGAATCCCATTTATGTCTGGGTGCTGACAATTGATGGGTCCATGTATGGCGACAACCTAGTGAGAAGACGGATCCAGCTTTTGTTCGTGACTGGCACACCACCCATCAGCCAGGCATAATGGTATGGGGTGCTATTGGATATGATAGCGGTCACCTCTTGTCCGCATCATGGGAACACTGACAGCTGCACGATACGTTAGCGCGTTCTGCAGCCTGTTTCGTTACCATTCCTGGAAGGTATGCAGCAGCCCGTTTTCCAGCATGACAATGCTCGTGTACTCACTACTGGGGTCTCCAAGACAATGTTAGCAACATGTTCAAGTACTGACATGGCCAGCACAATCCCCAATAGAAAATCTGTGGGACCACATTGGACAACATGTGCAATCCTCTCACCAGCCGGTGTGGAATCTCGATGAATTATGGAAGCAAGTCAACGCTGCTTGGTGTGCAATTCCTCAGGACCACAACCATCGACTGTATGACTCCATGCTATTCACAGCGGTGCAACCATCTATTGAGGCACTCACATTGTGCTGCATTATTCATCTTCTAACTGCTGTAAGTGGCTGCAAATTAAATCATGGTATGCCAATATGTATTACTATGTGTGTGCTACATTTCATCCCCTATCTCCCCTCACTCTTTCTGGGTGGGGCAATTTCAATGTTGTGCATTGTATATATATATAATGCCAATAAAAAAATTAGATACAAATGATTTATTAAATATTTATTAAGCAGCAAAAGAATTACAATAAAAGTTAAGGTTTACTTACCTGCATTTTTCGAACTTCTTCCCAAGTTACACCTTCTAAAATATTAGATTGAGGACCAGCTGTAACTTTAGATTTCATTCTATTTTCTTTCAACTATCATAATAAAAAATAACAATGCAATGTAAAATTTTAGATGTTTTTCTTTATATCCTAAGTAACAGTTCCTATAATAATTATAAAGTTTCAGGAATTAACTCTTATTATTTAAAGGTTACATATAATTATTGGAAACTAGAACTGCTACCTTTTCAAGTCAGGTGACTTGGAGTAATTTTAATAATTCTGCTCAGGTATGGATTAAAGAGTCTTTGCTCCTTGTACTTCTTGGTAGTCACCCCCCACCCCAAACAAGCACATATGTTAAAACTAAAGTTTTGTTCTCATTAATATTAGGATGGCACTAATTTGTTATTTCCCATGTTTCCAAAACTATCTTGAAACATGTGCATATAAAGAGTGGAGTTTTTCTAAAAAGTTGCTATCTAATGTCTTGAAATTGCAATGAAAATATTTAAGAACATAATAATGCAATTATTCTGAAGATCATTTGTTATTTGGATTTTCTTTACAAATAAAAATATAGTTTAAACATGGTTTCTTATGCTTCCACATCAAAACAACGCAATTATGCTTTTTGAAGCATAAGGAGAATTTAAATGATAAGGAGTATTTGGATTTTCCTTGACCTCCAGCCCAGGCCTGACAAACTATGGCTTGTAGGCTACTGCATCATTTTGTGCAGTCCATGAGCTACTGATGACAAATAAATTAAATTTATAAAAGAGTAAAAGAATGTATTGAGGTCAGAAGTCCAAAGTCAGCAAATTCTCATTAAAATAATTAATTTTCATAAAACTATATTGTTTATGTTTCCCTTTAGTTATTTTTGGCTTTGGTTATACATGTTATTGATTATATGATTCTTTGGTGCTTGGTCTATCCTTCCATTTCAGTTTTCTACATGGCCTTTCAGCTACAAAGTTGGCCTAGGCCTGATCTAGCCTGTTGACAAGGTTGGAGACCATTCAACCGCTTACCAATGGTGAGTGAACTTTTTGGAATGGATTGTTACATTCAAAACTAGGAAAATATTTCCAGCGCAAATAACATTAACTTTAATTATTGATTAATATTATGATACTCAACCTTCCTTTAAAATTATCAAATACTTTTAATGCACAGGCATTAAAAGCAGGAAAAAAGCTTTTGCCCCTCCCTGACATATTGGTATATGCCCTTGCTTTAGTTTGTGGTAAAAACTGCTGACTGGTCAAATTTTTCCAAATTCCTTGATTCCAGGGGACAGGTATTTTTTTTTTCTGTTGCCCAATCTCACCCCAGCAGATTGAGTTGCTCAAGCTTACTAATGAATCCAGAAATTACTGACAACTTGCATCAAACTTCAGCTTAGTGTAATAGTTTTGGGGTCTGCAACAAGCCAGAAGGTAGCACATGAAACAATTTTAATTGGCACATGGAATATCTAGTAAAAGAAAAACTCACGTGCAATACATAACAATACAAAGCATTTGGTAAGTGGCACACAAAAGAATGCTAAAATTGTCAGATGCTATAAAAATTGTTTCCCACCCCTAATTATAGTGTTTACTAACTACGTCATTCAGTTTCTATCATATCACACACATCCATTATCGAGAAAATTCTCTCAACTTATGCATTACTGTAGGAATTAAGAAGATCTTAACAAATTTTATTAAACAAAAAAAAAATAAACACCAAATTACAGTAGAGGTTCACAGTGCAGTATTTAAAATTAAATTAAAATCTTTAATTTTCTGTGGCACTTCAACGAATGTTCTATGCTATCAAGTATCAAAAGTTATTAAGGAGAAATTTACATACTGTACCACAGAGGATGGGTAGTAAGAGGAACTCTGGGATGCTTGCAAGTGACAAGTTTAATCTTTGACATTCTTGCCAGCAAGTAACACCTCAGTAGAATTTGAGAAGGCAAAGAGGGATGCTGATAATTTATATGTTTAAGGTTTAGTGAAGAAAAAAACCAATAATACTTTTGGTAGCATAGAGGGTGAGAAATGCACATCGTAGAACTCAAACTTTTTAAGTACTCTATGCTACCAAAAGTATTATTGGATATTTCCTTCACTAAACTTTAAGCAAATAAATTATCAGCATCCCTCATCGCCTTCTCAAATTCTACTGAGGTGTCACTTGCCGGCAAGAATGTCAAAGATTAAACTTGTCACTCGCACTACTCTTACTACCCATCCTCTGCAGCATGGTATGTAAATTTCTCCTTAATAACTTTTGATACTTGATAGCATAGAACATTTGTTGAAGTGCTTAAAAACATTTAACAGTGTCATAGAGAATTAAAGATTTCAATTTTAAATAAACACCCACTCAAGCAGCTGCTTGCCACAGAGGTCTGACAGGAGCCTGTCAGTTTATATGCCGTAGTAGGTCTGTGAGGATGGCAGGACCTCAGGAGAAAAACAACACAAATACTCATGCTTTACCCAGGGGTAAAACCCAGGTCCCTTTGATCAGTAGCCAAGGACCTAATCACTCAGCCACAAGATTTTTTTAATTTCTTTAAATTGATCTGTACTTGAGAAATACTACAGACACTTTCAAGGAGAAAATTTGACCAAAAAGCATATTGTAAACACTTAAACAATATGCCATAACTGATTCAGAGAATTAATGACTCAAATGGGGAGGCAGTAACTCTAATGAAAACACACAATAAATAAAAAAAGTAATAATACTTAATTTTTTTTTGGTTATGACTTTTCATTTATGTATAAGCTATATATTTATTTTTTGCATTTGATATATCTATTTCTGTTCATTCTTCTTAATGTTAACAGCTCAAATGTTCATTGGTTAAGTTATGGTGTAAGTATATACAGATGATCTACAAGTACACAGTGACAGTACACAGATGCATTGCATTCTTTTTGCTTTAACCCATGATAGAGGTCAGTGAGCTGTGGCTCCTAGAGTGCATTTGTGTGGCTCTTTATTACTTCAGTTACTTATCACAAAACTTACATTTATTATTATCAAAATAATTACAAAAATAAAATTAAAGACTTGATGAAATGTTCACAACAACAAAATTATTCCATTAGAATATAAGTAGTTTGAAATGGATCATCTTAAAAAATAAGACCAACCTATAACTGATATTTGAAACTGTTTACAAGCTATAGACAACTGAAGAAATGCACCTATATGTTTTACTCAACCTTCAGATCAACATATTATGTAAACAATTATTTTCAAAAATAATTTCATTAAAAACAAACTGTGGAGTCAGCTGAAAGATTTTCATTTAATTCTACCTTAAAATGAAGTCACAGCATATTTGCTCAACATTAAATAAATCCAACAATAGAAGTCACGTTAATTGTGGTACATCAGATTTTTGATTAATCTAGTGTTAGTGTAGTGCAACAAACCCCCATGTTACATACTTAAACAAATAGTCAACAAATGTTAAGCTAGAACTAGGTCAGTTTTAATTTTTGATGGATTTTAATCATAGTGTAATGCTCCAGAGGTACATTATTATCTTATTCATTGGATAGCTGAACTTGGACACCAGGCAATTAATCTTGCTAAGAAATTAAATAAGAGTTCTTTTAAAATGAGTGTTAGATTAGAAAAGAACTTAAATTTAGGAATGTCCAAAAATTAACCTTTAAATAAATGTCACTAAACAAGCTCTGCTCAAGAGAAAAAAATTATATAAGTTTATTGGATTATATATTCACCAATAAAATACAAAAGCCTTATCTAAATCATTCATCAAAACGATGCATAAAAATATTTATTTGTGACTACAATCATTACTAACTTCTATTACTTCAGCCACTCTACACACACAATCACTCTGACTACTATGACTCCTATCACTTAGCACCACTCTAGCTCAAACTAATGTGGCATGCGAGACATCATGCTTGGGAAGCTACCTTTACATATGGTGATTGGGTTCTGAAGATGATGTAAACGTGCATGACCTTGTTCCGTGGCAGTTAGCAGTTATCAATAAAAATGGAGTTGCACAGATCGGCAAAAATACGGGTGGGGAGAGCGATGATTAAAAGTAAAGAAATGCCTCAAGATTATAATATAAATAAAATGAAAACTGGTTAAGGATATATAAAAGTGAATGGGTGAATCATCACAATAGATTATTTTAATATTTACAAATATTAATATGTTAGGAATGTTTCACTTTATTAGGTAAATAAGTGATTATTTTGCAAATTGCCAACGTTTGGTGGGATTTCTCACATCTCACCACACACTAGTATTTCAGTGTCACACTAATGGCAGTTAAATATTTTGCAGAGCAACATATGAAAAAATTAAAGTGTGTTCATTGTTAATCCTTCTTAGGCATTATTAGTTCTTTACTAGTCCTACTATTAGAACTAGCTCCTGTATTGGACATACTCATATAAATTGAAGAACCAAAACATTGATCACCTGCTTAATATGATGTTGTTCCTCCATGTGCCACCAAAACAGCTCTTACCCAACAAAGCATGGATGCTACAAGATTTCTAAAGGTGTCGTAGTATCTGGTACCAACATGTTGCCAGCAGATCATTTAACTCTTGTAAGTTACATGGTTGAGCTGCAGCAGATCAAATATGCTGTTCCACCACAAACCACAGATGCTCAATTGGATTAATGTCTGGGGAATTTGGAGGCCAGGCTAATACCTGGACAGTGTGGCATGGTGCATTATCCTGCTGAAAGAAGGCAGTACTAGAGGAGCATACCGTTGCCGTGAAAGGATGTACCTGGTCTGCAATTACATTTAGGCAGGTGGTAGATGTCATAGTTTCCTGTACATGAATGACTGGACCAAGGATTTCCCAGCAAAACATTGCCCAAAGCATTACACTTCCTTCACTGGCTTGTTTTCGTCCTATGGTGCATCCTGGTGCCAACACTTCCTCGGGTAAATGATGCACACATATTTGGCCATCTACATGGTACAAGAGGAAATGAGATTCATTGGACCAAAAGATCATTTTTCAATCATTCAAGGTCCAGTTTTGATGCTTGCATGCCCATTGTAGGCGCTTTTGATGGTGAATCGAGGTTAGCATGGGCACATGGAGTGGCCTGCAGCTATGGCAGCAGGGTTCGATATATTGTGTGTTGTGACACATTACTTCCGTCACCAGCATTCAGATTATGGGCAAGTTGCACCACAGTATCCCTTCTGTTGGCTCTACATACGGATAGCCTTCGCTCACCTCTAGCATCGATGAGCCATAGTCAGCCCACACCTTGCTGGCAGTTCATGGTTTTTTCTCTCCTCAGACCACTTTTTGAAGGTACTAACCACAGTTGACTGTGAGCACCCCACAAGCCTTGCCATCTCGGAAATGCTCCGATCCAGTTGTCTAGCCATTACAATTTGACCTTTGTCAAACTTACTTAAGTCCACTGCCTTTCCCATCTGAAGAACAAGAATAACACTG
Organism: Ryuthela nishihirai; assembly: GCA_038380435.1. Classification (NCBI taxonomy): domain Eukaryota; kingdom Metazoa; phylum Arthropoda; class Arachnida; order Araneae; family Heptathelidae; genus Ryuthela; species Ryuthela nishihirai. The sequence continues at coordinate 66,630,618 of JAWZYU010000001.1, forward strand.
ATTAACAGAGCTCAGTATCAAGTATTATTTATACCATTTCATGACCTTCACACATGCCATCATTTACCTGCAGTTGCTTCGATTGGCATAAAGGTGCTCTGGTCATAATGTTTTGGCTTTTTGATGTATACACATTGCGACTCGCAAGATATTTTAAAGATAAAAAATGCTTCTTTCAAATGTGCCAATCCCTAACCTAGGACTTAATGTTTCACAGCAACTGTACCCAAAATAACTGTCAAGTGCTTTTTACAACAAGTGTTGTGAAGCAAACAGAATATTTAGTTTCATAACAGCACAATAAAATCCTTTTTGGTCAAGTTCAAGGTTACCCTTAACCTTTTCACTACCATACCAGCCAAAGCTGTAGTTAGGAGATAATGAAGAGGAATAGCATTGGTTGAGTGAGTCCACTTAAAATCTTGGGCGTTTTGGGCAGGTATGGAAATGAAAGAGTTAATGTTGATCCTCATCTCCCATTTTGTGGGCTCTGGCATTTCTACGAGATCTAAACCCAAAGTAGGTCTTCTATGTGAGCATACACTGTGGCTTTGCCCAAGGAGACTTGAGTGCACTGCACAACTATTTTCCAACAGTCATCCTCTTCCATTCCATTTAATAATCCATCAGAATATTGTTGCTGTTTATTTCTTACTCACTTTCCCAGGAAATTCTATAGGGTTGCCTCATCCAAACAAGATCTCTCTCCACTTCTTTCTATCCATCCAGTCTTCCTCCCAAAGGCCTTTTTATCATTTCCTTCCCATTATATCACTCTTCCTCAAACTCTCGTTTTTGTTATACAATGCGAAGGACAGAGATTATCTGTAATCTTTTGGCTTATGTTGGTTTCTTATAAACATACAAACACTTGCACAAAGGCATGCCCATTGGCTTAGCAATCCAGTTCTCTAACCAGTCTGCTAGAGCTTTTTTCCAATTCCAGTGTATTTGTACATCTTCCATCCCATTCATATGTCCATATCATTTGTCTTTTTTTTCCCTCAATACCTTCTGCAATATCTTCCTCTACTTATTGTTTGCACTGCTTATTTAACAAAATAATTCTTATAGAGTTTCTGTCATAACATGCATTGATCTATAGAAAATTACTACCATATATATATATACCAGGTGATCCAAAAGTAACAGAAAAAGTAAAAATGCAATAATTCGAAAAGTATAGACAGTAGCACGATGCGGTTTTCACAGAAATGCACAGAAAGACATGGGATTTTTTTTAATAATGAAAAATTTTATTGCCAGAATAGTTACATTTGTCACTGACAGGTGGTGCTGTAGCGGTCCCGGAGCTGCTGCCTGTCGCTATTTAAACAGATCCGCCAGCCGCTGCTCCTCAAACGGTGCAAGACTGCGAACATTGATCAATCTGACTTTGCAGTGAGGTACGTAAATTTCAGATGTAGTGAATACTGAAGTTAAACTTTCAGCATTTAATGTTTATTACCGAAGTTAAACGTTCTGCCAAGGTGAGGCATGTTATCGTTTACAAGATAATACAGCTTAACTAAAAGTGCTTTATCAGAACTCCGAATGTGCAAGTGCGGCTTTGCACACCTATCGTTCGATGCGGGGTATTAGAAGTGGAAAGGGACCGACATCTTGTTCCTCACTGATAGCTATGATGAAAAGGTTTGAGGACACTGGCAGTTTGGAAGCACGTGTAAGAAGTGGGAGACCCAAAAAAACTATCGCAGTTGTGCACGAGGCCGACACACAATCAGCAGCTTCCGCACATGGGGAATGCAGTGCGTGTGAAATTTCAAGATGAACTGGCATTTTGTACAGGACTGTGTGGCAATCACTCAGGATCATCCTCAAGAGGTATCCTTACAAAATCCAACACATACAGGAACTGAAACCAACCGATTTCGAGAGACATCATGAATTTTGCAAATTGGGCTTTTCAACAGATGGAAAACAATGCGGACTGGTGTCAAACGTCCTGTGGACTGAGGAGGTGCACTTTTCGCTTAATGGAAGTGTAAATGCACACAACTGCCGCATCTGGGCGAGAGAGAACCCACACACGATTGTGGAAACCCTTTACATCTGCCCAAGGTGACAGCGTGGTGAGGGTTCACTGCGTGTCATTCATTACAGGCCCCTTATTCTTATATAAGGCCTTCTATTCTTGGGCAAAGCCCCTTATTCTTTGAGGAAGTCCACAGCAGTACATTTTGAACTGTTACTATCACAGGCGAGCATTATGCAGCGCTTTCAAGAGGCAGCATCATTCCCTCCTTGCAAGAGAGGCAAGCGCTCCATAGTGTAACATTCATGCAGGATGGAGTGCCTCAGCACATTACAGGTCCTGTCCAGCACATGCTGCAATTGACATTTGGCAATGACCATGTCCTCAGTCACTCTTTGCCGCACGAAAGGCCACCAAGGTCTCCAGACCTTACACCTTGTGACTTTGGTTATGGGGCTACTTGAAGTCACAGGTGTACAGAGGTCGCCAGACGTCATTGACCATGTTGAAAGAAGCTATTCCCCATCATGTGACAGGAATTACAGCTGAAACCCTCTTCGATGCTGTGCAGTGTCAGGCCACGTCTGATGGCCATTCTCATGAATGATGGCCGTCACATTGAACATTTGTAATCCTAGCTGCATTATGAACTGTGCTGCACCACTGTACAAACTACTGACACAACTGAAGTGGCCCCTGTTGGTGGCAAATGTAACTATTCTGGCAATAAAATTTTTTGTTATTAAAAAAAATCCCATGTCCTTCTGTGCATTTCTGTGAAAACCGCATCGTTCTACTGTCTATACTTTTCGAATTATTGCATTTTTACTTTTTCTCTTACTTTTGAATCACCCAGTATGTGTGTGTGTATAAACTTGTTCACATATAAGCTGAACCCCTTTAGTTTAACAGCTAAAAATTGGTTCAAAAAATCTAGTCCCAAGAAGAAATTAGAGGACCAGCTTTAAGAGTTGAAAAATATGTTTAGGAATTTACTGAAATAATATTATACAAAGTTATCTATTTTAAAAATCTTCAAAGTCCAATTCACTATCAGAATTTCCAAACAGTCCAAGGAAATCCATTTTTCATTAAAGTTGTGTCATTGATATAAATATTATCATGGCTTTCTTTTTCATCTGAATCATCAGTTAAATCATCTGCACCATCCACGGCATTACTGATGCAATACCACTAGAAATAGTTGTAAATTTAAAAGAAAATGCTGCATCTTTCATGCAAAAACAAGGCTGATGTCTACCTTTTTCAAATTACCAGAATTCAGCCAATAATATAAAATGAACAGTGTAAACCTTCTCTTGGTCCAAGTCATTCCCTCACCTGACTTCATTCCCTCACCTCACTTTGAAAACAATTAGGCTTCATACTTATTAATGATAATCATTCCCAATCAACTGGTCAAGGCTGCCAAGTATTACCCAAAAGAAAAGAGTCATCTAAAAATTACCCTTCCCACACAGATTGTGGAGGAATTGGTTTGTTTCTTCAAACTGTATGCTGGGTGCAAAATTTTTCCAATATTTTAACCAACTTTCACAAAGCTGACTTCCCCAGCCCATCCATCTTTTTAAAAAATTTTTTTGCTTATTCGCAAGTATGGTGCACATCTAAATTTTGCTTCATTTTTTACATTAACTGAAAACATATTGGTGTCCGTTTCTGTTGAATAAATGATTACAGTTTTCATTCTAAAGCTCATATTTAACTATGTCAATGATTATTATCTGCATAGAGGGTGTAGGTGAGGCAAATGGATTGGAGGAATGGATGGAGGATGGATGGAATGAGGAAAATATTTGATATAGGTGCAATATTATTTTACTACTAGAGTGTATATATACAGGGTGAATCTGAAAAAGTGGGCAAAACTTTACGGGGTGGTAGAACGCAGCTATACAAGCAATATTCGTCATAGAAAGTATGGGCGGAACGCAAACGGCGAGCTGCTAGGTGGCGTTGGAAATGGTATAAAAGGGTCGGTCCTCGCACCCAACGGCATTTCTACCGTGGATTGCCGAGGATGGCTGGTTATACTAACCACGAAATGGCGAATATGCACTTTGTGTACGGTGCGGCGGACGGGAATGCAAGTGAGGCACAGATGTTACCGCGACCGGTTTCCGATGAGATGCACTCCAGATCGGAAAACCTTCGAGTGTTTGCATCGGCGGCTGTGTGAAACGGGATTCTTCACCGCGGCCAAGCAAGACACAGGGCATGAAAGGAGTGTCAGGACGCCACAACTTGCAGAGGACATTCTGCATAGGGTGGAAGAGTGACTGGGATGTAGCACACAAGCGGTTTCCCGTGCAGTACACGTGTCCCAAATGTCGGTTTGCCGTGTGCTACAGGAGGAAGGAATGCACCCCTATCGTATGCAGAAGGTACAAGCATTGTCACCGGCGGACTATCAGCCACGTGTCGATTTCGCACGTTGGTACCTCCAGCAGAATGCAGCGCAGCCGGATTTTGGTGCACATGTTCTGTTTATGGACGAGTGCACTTTCACCCGTGAGGGCGTTTTGAATACCCACAATTCACACACGTGGGCATCTACGAACCCGCATGCCACACATCCTCATTCGTTCCAGCAGCGGTTCTCCGTAAATGTTTGGGCAGGGATCCTCCATGACCATTTGGTTGGCCCATACCTCCTGCCACGCAGTCTGGACGGCAAATCGTATAACACATTCCTATGAGAGGTGTTGCCGGAGCTGCTGCGTCTGATTCCAACCCTCAGCAGGTCGAGAATGTGGTTCCAGCACGACGGTGCGCCTGCACACTTCAGCTTATATGTGCGGAACACTTTACATGCAACGTTCCCAGGGCGATGGATTGGTCGAGGTGGTCCCATAGCTTGGCCACCAAGATCACCGGATCTCTCTGTTTGGACTTTTTCCTGTGGGGCCATATGAAAAGCCTAATCTACGAGTGCCCCATTGAAACCGATATGGATCTAGTCGCCTGGATCGCCGCTGTTGCCGGCGATATTCAGGAAATGCCTGGTGTCTTCGCAAATGTGCGTCGGTCCCTATCCCGCAGGTGTGAAGCCTGCATTACAGCTGGCGGCAGCTCTTTTGAACAATTTCTTTGAGCATGTACCTCAATTACATTCCTGTTAATAAAATGTTTCCTGAAGTATCTCCTCTCCTTCTTGTGTTCATTCTTTAAATGTGACAGTGGAAAACTATCTTTTAACTTCTCACCGCTTGCGCTCCGACCATACATTCTATGATGAACATTGCTCGTATAGCTGCGTTCTACCACCCCGTAAAGTTGTTTTTTTTTTTTCAGATTCACCCTGTATATACTATATTTAATAAAATGGGTTAAAAAATCACTAAATGCCTGCAAAAAAATTCATTAACTCTTAATCTTCCAAATTTTTACATAAGCACATATATAACTAACACTTACATAAATATTATATACAGTGGTGTACCTAAGGGGTGTTTAATTACCCCCAAGGACTTCAATAATATATAATTTCTAAGTCCTCAAAAATCAGACTCCAGATATCAACCCGTATCCTATCCATTGGAAGCTTTCGGGCAAACCACTGAATCATATATAACATTAAATTTTTATCCAAGCGCATAACCAGAGGGCAGCCTTAGGGCCACTCCTTGGCTATGTACTTGAATTGATGATCCACGATATGCAGTGTGCAACTTCCCAGTACATGAAAATGAGATTAACATTTAATTCACTAGATGTCTTTCCAAATCTAGTGATGCCTTTTTTCATAATGGGTGAAGTGTGACAAGTGAAAAATATCGATGTTGATAATACAATGCAGTTCGAAACACAGTAACTTCAGGCCATATATCAGATACTTGGATGCCATATATCCAGGTTTTGATTATCTCCAGGATATGTGTTAAGCAAAAAATCTTCCGTGATGCTACTTATAAAAACATTTTTTTTTCTTGCATTCGAGTACATTTTCTTTCATCTGAAGGCAAGAAAAATGCAGCATATCATCTTTAGCAAATTAACTTTACTCAACCTGGCTACACTGTTTAAGGTTTGCACCATTGACCATAAGTAATATCTACCTGCTGAACTTGATTAGAAAAATATAATTTTCAATGAAATTTGAATAAGCGATTGTGAACTGTAATTTCAATACATTGTATTATCTAAACCTGTAAACTATCACATGAAACAAGGTTTAATTTTAAGGTAATTTTTAAATTTAATGCCATTAATCAAAAATGCTGATCAGCCCTACTTGCTGCATACATTAACACTACTACTAAGAGTATGAATGTTATTTATTGTGCTGACCTTTCTTGAAAATCTCTGCACTTTGTTGAAACATTATTTATAAACGAATTATAAAATACCTTTAGTTGATGTGTGAAAATGTAAACAGGTTATCATTAAAATGCAGAACTGCTCAAACTTTTTACCCAGTGACACTAAAGGTGGGGGTGTCAACTGAACTAGGAAGACATTCCGGTATAAGCTTTTCCCCTTCATTTTAGTGGTCTTTACAAATTTCTTGAAAAATATGGGTAAATCATGTTTAATATTTCTTTCTTTGCCTTCATTCACATTACTATAATTCTCAAAGGGGGACTTAATATATTATTTCAGTTGTTGATTAAACAGTACTATTAAGTATGGCATCAATTTATGGTAGAAAACCGTTTTGGCTATTTTAGCTCCAAGCAGCAATGTTTGTTGCACAATGATAAAAGTAGACATATCACAGGTATTCCAAGGGAAAAAAAATAATCGATTCTTGCATCATCACTTAACAGATGTTTAGTCTTTTATGATTTATTTTTAAGTTCTTGGCACATGGCATCCCAGTTTAATAGCCCATCCAATGGATGGTGAATTGGCTATAAAGTCAGATTAATTTTGTTTGCCTATGTGACAGATATATTGCTTACTACTACCTCTGAAAAAAGATTGCTTTGAGGCTCTTGGTAGTTTAAAGGGAAGCCATTTGGCAGGTGAATTACCAAATTCTCAATGGAAACTTACTTTGTATGCTAATCTCAGTCTCCCAAATAATTTTTTTTAATTTTCACAAGAAAAATTTATTGGAGACTGAAAAAACATGGAATGAGAAATGCTATTAATTACCATTATCTCAACAAAATCAAAAGCTGTTATACGAGACTTTATATTCCAATTTTTTGTTTCTTGCAGTAATTGGCCACATTCAAAAATTCTATTTTGCTAATTACACCGCTGGCCATTAAATGTGCAACACCAGGATGAACTCATCAGATTGTCCCGAACTATGCAAGATGGGTAGCCCATGGGAGAACATGTAAATGATTCAAAGTACAGTACATACACACATCATGTGTGACAGTAACACCCCCTGGAAGTGGCATAAGAGATTACAAAGAGCACTGGAATTGTGTTTGCTCGCAGTTCTTGTGCACTAAAGGATCAAGTATGCATCGTCGAAGAACACAGTATCCATATGACCAGGTTTCAGACTTTGATTGTGGGATTACATGAAGGCGAATTATCATACTGAGTCATCGGTGCTCTTGTTGGATGGAATGCTGCCACAATGACGAGAATATGGCGTCAATGGGTAGAGGAGGAACAAACTCGCCGACATGAGGATCTCAATGGCTCTGTCACACAAATGAATGATAGGACAGACATCTCATGTGCATGGCTTTGGATTATCGTACAGCCACATCAAACACCTTAGCTAAACAGGGTGTGTTGCACATCAACCAGTGTCTGCACGTACAGTTCGGCGGGATCTGCAGCATCAGGGCATCTTTGCTAGGTGGCCATTGCTTTGGCTACCATTGACTCTACAACACAGGCGTATGCAACTGCAATGGTGCCAAGAACATCATGCATGGATGTGCTAATGGCATCGCATTGTCTTTTCAGACAAATCCCACTTCAGTATGCAGCACCATATGGACAAATCCATATCTGGCGGTACCACAGCGACAGGCTCAGTGAGGTATGCATGATGAAGTGCCATACATGTTTGGCCCCTGGTATTATGGTATGGGGTGCCATTGGATTCCACTCGTGCACATGCCTCATAAGCATTACCGGTACTTTAAACAGCCAGCGTTACATCACTGAGGTGTTGGAGCCTGTGATCATACCTTATCTTCAGGGGCTCTCTGGTGCCATTTACCAACAGGACAATGCCTGATCACATGTGGCATGCATCATCCAACAATTCCTGGATAGCGACCATGTGACACTTCTGCCTTGGCCTGCACGTTCACTGGATCTGTCCCCAATTGAACATGTCTGGTCCATGATATCACGACTAGCATACCAGACACCAGCAGCTGCTACAACAGATGAACTTTAGCAACGTATTGAAACTGCATGGACTGACATTCCCCAAACACACATCTGACATCTTATCCTCTCAATGCGGATAATGTAGCAGAGGTTATTGCCGCTCATGGTGGTTACACAAGATGTCGATTTCTTGTATTCCACAAGTCTAACAGAGTTGTATTTGTAATCATTTGATCCTTGTAACACAAGTTACGTATTCACTAAATATGGCTTTGATATCTCGTCTTTCCTAGTGTTGAACTTTTAATGGCCAGCAGTGTACTTTCCTACTACTACAAGACGTGACCAACATCCATACTATCCTGTATTCATTGATCGAAATGCTATTTTGATTTACTAAAACAATAAAACAGCTTGGATAGTGATTAAGTTTCTAATTATGTTATCAAGTTGTAATTTGCCTTAATAATGATTGCATCCAATGCTACTGCTAATCAAATTTTAGTATCTCATTTGATTTTCAGGGTTTATATTATAACTATTTTATTTACTGCAGAGCATAAAAATTGCCAGCAGTTAGCTTTCTTGGGAAATATAAACAAAACCCTTACATTATTTCCAGAAAATTGCATTAACATACTTCAGTTGTTTTTCAAGGTCGGAGACTCTAGGGATATGCAACATCTAACATTGATAAGCTAATCAATGTCATTAGCTGAATGCCTATATGGCATTAGCCCAGTCCAACTATTAAATGGTAATAGGTAAAAATATCAGTGCGCTTGAAAATAACATTAAATTTAAAGCAGTTTTTCTTTCTGAAAAACTATAGAAAAGCTTTTAAATTCAGTCATCAAGTATAGATAGAAGCAGCTTTGCTCACAATTCACAATAATTCTATCAAAAAACCATATTGAGCGGCGATTTTAAAATTTAAACACCAGTTAATTAATATTATGTGTTCTGATCGGTAATTGTCTATTATTGAAAAGAAAATTTAAAAAATATTTCCCTATAAATGCCCTAAAAATTAGAAAATAAAACTAAAGCATATCAGTGGTGCAATAAGTTGCTGAATTCGCAACTGATTGCACCATTCACTTCAGAGGAAGATAGGGGACCGGCAATCTTGTTGAATAGGTAAATCGGCACCCTATCTTCCTTTGAAGTAAATACAAATTCAGTGACTGATTACGCCATCGATATGCTTTAGTTTTATTTTACATCTTTCAGAGCAAATATGGGAAGATAACTGTTTTTAGTGACAAAGCTTTTTTTTACTTACATTTTTCTTCTATCTTCAGAAACTTGCCCTAGACATAGGACTCAAATATCAACCACATTTCTTCTCCCCCTCCCTTTTTTTTGAGAAGTGGTATTGTATTTGAGGTAGCTAATAACATTGGAGATATTTACAAACTTAATTTAAGATATAACTCATCAAGATCAATCCAACAAAATTTACTCCTTTTTTTTGGGGGGGGGGGGAAGCATAATTCACAGTAGTGTGCAAAAGTCCTTATATGAGCTTTCATTTGACATCCAACTTTTAACTGTAGGTCCTGGTATTCAGAAAATAAAGTAGAAAAATGACTAACATTTCCCCTTTTTTAGGAAGGAAGAAATCAAGGGGTTATATTTTTATTACCCACAATACTCCACTCTTCACAAGCTTAATTTGATACACAATTTGTTACATTCAGCCCTTGTGTTCGAAAGATATAGTAAAATAAACCTTCACATATTTTCCCTTTTTTCTGGGGGTGGGGGGCATTTTTCTCTTCTGGGCATGGGAGGTTTTTATAACCTGTGACACTCCCCCATGCCATAAGTTTTCATCTGAACATAGCCTGTTACTTTCAGCCCTCATATTCTGAAGATATAGAGAAATAATAGTTTTCACATTTCCCATTTTTAGGAGAAAGCATGGGGACAAATTTTTTATAGCCTATGACACTCCTCGCATCACATGCTTTCATTTGCCATATAAGTTTATCCATAGTGTTCAAAAGATATGGTAAAACAACTGTTTTGACAAACAAACTGACAAACAAATAAGTGAAAAGCAGTAAGAAAAATGGTCCACTAGTGAAAAAAAGGTTTAAGGTAAAAAACCACCAGGTAAAAAGGTGCTCTAAATTCTCCCTTCCCTATGTAAATTGCTAAATGTAAGTGTTCTGCAAATAACGGTTTTAAACCAATTACTTTAAATATGTTTTGAAGAGAAAAAAAAAGACAAATATGCTTCATCAGTTTATTACCAGCTACATTTATACACCTATAGTCAGTACATGGTAGATAAGGAAATCACATAAAAATCTGGCATTTACATGATGTATAGATAGTTCACTGTTCTGAACATTTAATTGGACATAGCTACAAAGGCTCATTAGTCATGGAAAATGAAGTAAAAAGAAAGGTTTAAAAAACTCAAAAATAAAGATTTACATCAGTTTGTATTAAATGATCAAAACATTCTTGACATCAAATGAGAAACATTTTTGCTTATGAACAATACAAATTAAACCTTGTACAAGGCCTAAAAACATTTTGTAACATGACTTGCATAAAAATTATCCTTCAATTTAAAAAAAAAGGGTAAACTAGCAAATTTTGCAAATTGTGCAATTTGGTTAATGGTGAAAACACGTTTTTAACCATCTGAGCTGGTTGTGGTATACACAGATAACACTAATAGTTTAATAACTCAACTGTGTTTATGTATTAGATATTTATGTTAATAAAATTATTTGGCATAGTATTTCTATGCTACATCAATGAAAAGACAATTTTTGGAAGCTTCATAAATTTGAAAGAAAATTTTTCATGAAAAAATGCAACTGAGACAAGTTAATGACTAAATTTTGATTTTTTCAACATTTGTTAGCCAGTAAGAGTTGTGGGAGCTGCAGCATTTAAATGTAGTGTTACCAGTCCTAAGAAGTTATGCCAAAAAAAACACTGATAGCTTTAAATACACTATACTTTAAAAAAAAAAATCAAGATTCGGTTGGAAGTGATGTAATTTTAAATTTTATCTTAAGGATAATTTTTGCATAGAAATCTTATTTTAGAAATTAACAGAATTAAAAGAATTTGGCTTTACATGGTAGCATGGGAATTAATAATTTTCAATATGACATATGCTAGGCTGAGCAAAGCAAGGAAAATTTTTAATTTTAAAAACCGATAAGGCTTTGATTACAAGCTTTGATGCAAACTGATAATCTAACACCAATACTGGCTACTTTCAATGCATGCTATGCATTGAAAATGTAATTTGTAATTTTGTAATGCATGTATATACATGCATTACAAAACCACAAACAAAAAATTGTAATTGAAAATGTAATGTAATTTTGTAATGCATGTATATACATGCATTACAAAACCACAAACAAAATTTCCAAGCATCCGAAAGCTATTTAGATCCAATAAGACTGTGGAACTATATTGGCAAAATATATTCAGCCCATGGAAGAATACTCACATTTGGCTGAAAGATTTTAATTTAGCATATTTCCTTGTTTATTTTTGTTCATTTTGCATGATTATGAAAGAACAGAAAATTTACTACTAGCCCTCCAGTGATTAAACGATAAGGAGCTTTCATTAAAGAGTGATTAGCACTCAACAGAATCCTTTTGGTGTTTTCATATAACTTTTTCCTTTGAAATATAGGTGTGGATATCTACATAATTCTAAATGGTATTTAGAATGTTTTAATCAAATTTATACAAGTTAGCATTTTTTTTCCTTCTAGTAGCGATTTTTCCTAACCAAAATTTCTAGGAAGCAATAGTAATAAATAAGATGGTTGACTAAAAAATAAATATTTATTTTGTCAAATTATTTTATTCATTCTTTGCAATCTTAGGGCATGTGTTAAAATATTATCTAATCTAATGTATGTTGAGGTTTCTAAATTGGTATAAACTAATTTAAATATTACAAACTCCAATATGTTTTAATTTTTACACTGAAGTATAGACTTAATGCAACAAAATTTTTTATGGTTGGGTTGTTTTACCTCTGAGTGGCACTTTTTTTGCACACCAGGGGCTAAATGGTCAGGTCACATGGACCCCGAAGGCTCAGAGAAGGTTGGGGGTGGGGACCCACTAGAATAGCTGTTGGGAGACAGATGGTCATTCAGCCATCAGCGTGTTCTTTAACGTGCACAAGGTATGGCTCTCCCACACACGGGCTACATGGCTTAACGTCCCACCCGACAGGCGGCGGCCTTTCCAAGCCCATCGGTGTCCCCTACTGACCATGGGCAGGGTGGGGATCTTTGTGGAGATAAATCTCAATGCTATTTAATCCCTTTAATTTTACAAGATATGTAAAAGTATTTTGTACACATTCATCTACATCAATAAGAATGATATTCAAAACTATATAAATTCTGAAATGCAAAAAATTGTCAAATAGGACTAAGTTAAGGATTTAGTTACAACTGATCTAAATTTAAGTGTCAATGGCACATCCAAGGGAAGTAGTTATAAGGTTACAGTCCTTCCCCAAGAGGGTTTGAATAACATTTTATAAGAACAGTCCCCAAAAACCATGACAACCCTTCTCCCATCACACTCAAGCATTTCAAACTTCCCCACACACTAGAACTTTCTGGGTATGACACTATTACACATAGAAGAAAATTACAGGAGGAATCCACAACTTCCTGATAACATATCAGGTGCTCTGCTTCTGAGCTACTGACCACCAAGTAAAATTTCTTCTATTAATGACTGAACCTTATATCGAATTGTCAGCCATTAGTAGTATAATTAAAAGTCTGACAACTGAAAATATGTGCAATAGGAACATAAATTGGTAGATGTGATGCAAGAAATGGAACAGTCAATGGTTGCTAAGAGCTACAAGTGATATTATAAAAACTGATGTTGATTGATAATTAAAGTGATTTGAAATAAAATACAAAACTGTCCAGACTTTTGAAACATACTATTGCTTTGCGGTAGAAAAATGATAGAATATTCTTGGCTATTTGGTCAACCAGATGAATACACAATTAGTGGCATGAAACAGTACTATAAACAATTGTGCTTAAAATCAAGCCTATAATAGAAAGTTTACCACTAAAGAATCACAGGTAAAAAAATAACAGGTCACCTGTAGACAAAGTCTATAAGAAAAATCTTACCAGATGGGATATGAACAACCTTTTGATAACATGTCAGGTCTTCTACCATTGAATTACCAGCTGCCGCGCAAGGGCTCTCTTGTGAATAATTTATGAACCTTATATCATGTAAGAAGCCATCAGAAGTACTTTGAGTTGAAGAAGAGCTTTAGTCAAAGTATGCCTAATGGCTAAGATGATTAAATGGTTGTGTGTTAATATCACACCCAGCTCAAAACTACTTTTTTCTACACTTAAGAACTTTGCTCTATAGATGCTTACCTGGGATTTCTTAGTGATTAAGCACTGTACATAATTGGAGTTACATTACTGAAGACTGCTGTGAATAGCAAAACTGAAATTAAAGTCCTAAGGAAAAAGTAGGGTTACAAAACCAACAACAGTACAGTCTCAAAACTGCATAGCATACAAGTGTGTGTAATGTTTATTGCACTGTATATTTCAAATTTACCTTTAGAAAAAGGTATTTTAAAGAGGTGGGTTTTTTACCTCTGAGTGGCACTTTTTTTGCACACCATGGGTTAAACGACCATCCAGCGTGGATGAGGTCACTTCAAGGTCACAAGGACCCCGATGGTTCAGAGAAGGCTGGGGGAGTGGACCCACTAGAACAGCTGTTGGGAGCCTCCCATTAAGGCCATCCAGCATGTTCTTTAACATGCACAGGGTATAGCTCTCCCGCACATGGGGTCATGGCTTACATCCCACCCTATAGTCAGTTTCCAAGCCCACTGGTGTCCCCTACTGACCGTGGGCAGGGCAGGGAGTTTTGCAGAGATATCTCAATGCTGACCCAGCTGGGATTCAAACGTGGGAACTGCAAATTACGTGTCTGGCATGCTACTGACTGAGCCACCCCAGCTCCATATTATTTTAAAGAGAATGCAATATATAATTCTTGATATGGAAACAAAACAATGCGATAATGATACTGGTGATTATGTTGAAGAAGGTTAGCAAGTTGATAGTCTGGTTAATTGCCATCAAGGGAATTAAACTTTTGGAAACCTGCAAAGGTTTTAAAGAGGTAATGAAAGCATGATAGCAAGACTAAGACCATGAGTTTTAAGAAAGTTTATAGTAGGGGCCTTTCATTGCTTAACATGTATATTTTGCAAGATTTGGAAAGGACAACCTGCATTGTAAAGATCAAAAACATTCCACAGCTGTCATGGATATCAAGAGCTTATTTAATAACAATAGTATTGTGTGCAGTTTTTTGATGTCGTACACCATCAAAAGATAATGCAAGTTAGGAATGATAAATGTTACTTTCAAGATAGTTTTGCATCATATTTTTGGTGAAATATTTACACCTAGCTGTCCCTGTGGCAGAGTAGTTACTGTACTTGGCTACTGATCAAAGGGACTTCAGTTTGAGCCCCAGGTAAGGCATGGATGTGTTGTCTTTCTGCTGAGATTTCTCCTTTTACACAGATCTTCTCTATGGCATATTAAACTGACAGGCTCCTGTCAGACCTCTGTGGCAAGTAACTGCTTGAGGAGTATTTTTTATTTATTATGCCTTACTTGTAGCTAGATCATTTAAGGCCAAAATCTTCCCCTTGCAATGAATTTTGCACAATATCAAACAAGATCTCGTTAGAATTGGTGTGCAGCGTCCAGATGCAGCAGTTGTAGCTCAGGACAGATATGCTTAGAGAACTAAATTGCACAGTCTGGTTGGACCTCCATAGCCCATGGCTGCTTGAGGATGATGATTTAACTAGATCACAATGGGTTGGGTTGTTTTATTTCTGAGTGGCACTTTTTTGCACCCAATGGGCTAAATGGCCAGGTCATGACACTAAGGGCTCAGAGAATGTTGGGGAGGGGACCCACTGGCAGTTGTTAGGAGACAGTAGTTTCCAGTCTAGGCCATATAGTATGTTCTTTAACATGCACAGGGAATCTTTGGATTTTGTATTTTTCCTTTGTTTCTGTATCCATAATTTATCAAATCTCACTTTAAATACCAAAAATTCATATATAAATATATTTTTTTTTCTTCCACACAAAAAAAATGCACTGCATGCAATAAAAAAAACAAAATATGATGTAAAAAATCTGCTGTCACAATTCACACAATATGGTCAAAAGGGCCAAGCACAATTTTTCTGCACCATTACAGCAAAATGCACCATCCAAATGGCACAATCTTTTTATTTTTATTCAGTGTGAACTTGAAGATCAACACAAGCAGGCATGTGCAGATGCCATATATTTTTTGATCATCCAAAAATGCACATGGATAAGCTAAAAGACCACTGGACACATTCCCAGGTTAACATCAAATAGAAATTTTTGTTCATTTTAAACTTATTGTTACAGATATCTTTTTACAACAAGTCTGACTCTACCCTGAATAGCATGAGGTTCTTCTAAGAAATACGAGGTATTAAAGAAACCAAAGGTGTTCAGAAACATAAATTTTAAGAAAGTATTCTGCTGAGGTTAAAGGGAAAAATCTATTTTCCACTAACTTCCATATTATGCTTTCTTATAAAGCATGAATGGCAAAACTGAAATTAAAGTCCTATGGAAAAGGTAGCATTACAAAACCAACAACAGTACGGTCTCAAAATTGCATTTTTCTACTAGAACTATCTAGGAGATAAAAATTATAAAATTTCCTTCGATAAGAGAACACTCCAAAACGTATGCAATATACAGAATTATTAATTTTCTAACATTTCATTTTAAAATTTTAGATTTCTAGAAATTTATGATGTTTCAATACAGAGCATTTAAATATGCTTAAAAAAAGTTGCAGATGAAAAGCAATTTTTTTTTTACAATTTTTATTGATGGAAAATATGTTTCAACAAAAAGATAATTTAAAAATATTTATGGAAACTTTTATGAAAGTTTTCTCCAAATGATTGCAGTTTAATGAAGAAACTGATTTTGTATGCATTAGAAGGATGTAAAAATGTACATTTTCCTAAACTTTTAATTGTGAATAGTAAAAAAACTCTTACATATGCTGGTATCCTAAAACAGGGAAAAGAAAATGATCACCCAGCTCTATAAAATATTAGCTTTTCGGTAAAGTATTCACTTGGTATTTTTTCAGCTTAATGAAAAATTAGCTTTCAATATTTAGCAATAATGACACTATAGTTAGTTTTTAAAAACAGAGCTTTACCTATCAATAAGTTATGAGTATTTTTGGTAGTTTGCTAAAATTAGTAAATAATTTATATCTATTTTAGGTAATTTAACACTTAGTAAAAAAAGTTTTAGTAATAACTTTCTACTGTATCTAAATAATTAGTTTGAAATGTGCTATATCTAACAATTAGTTTTGAAAACTGTCTACAAATATATTTTAGCTTCTGAATAAGTAAAGAAAAACAGATATATATATTTAAAGATTTTTTTTCAGCATTTTGAAAAGTTAATTTTTTCCCCCAAATCGAAATTCAAGAATAAAGCACCAAAAAGTCACTATGCAAACCTGAAGGGGAAATGGAATCTCTGCAATCAAGTTTTTTAAAATATCTGCTATTGCAGCTGACTATCAATAACAAAAAGAATCTTAGAAAATTTCACATTTCTCACCTCTTCAACTAAGCAGAGAAATTTTAAAAAACTTGTACAACTACCTTGTTTATAGTAGTTTTACAAATTTTAACGATTTTTATGGTTTAAGCATCACGATGCTTCAATAATGTTCAAACTGACAAGTTGAATGGTATATAAACCCACAGCAAATCGGCTCAAAGTGGTTTTTTTCTCTAAAATTAATGATATAAATCAGAACTTGACAAATCCTAGGCATTAGGTTGCTGTGGAACCTATTGTTCAGGTAATACTGTATCTGTTCCAAATTCTCAAATATTTGAAATTTTGAAACTTATGAGTGATTCCCTTCATATGTGAGATGCATATGTGAGAGAAAGTTTCAGCATGTGTTGCAGAAATACATATATGGTTGCAGCTGACAAGTTATTTTGGGTTTTGAATTATTCAGGCATTTTATATCTACCAGCACATTTTACTTAATTAAAATGCACTTGTTGCTCAGTAAAGCATGCATTATATGGGTCTCAATATTATATTTTTAGCTACAGGCATAAAATATATCCCCAAATGTATTGGCAGTGGTTCGTTTTCTGAGAGAAAAAGTTCATGGAACAGTAATAAATTTCCGACAATTTATATAATAAACTTCTTTTTCCTCTAATTCAGAACTAGTTCCAGAAAGTAACATCAGTGTATTCAATTAGAAAAATATCTCTATGAAACCATCAGATTCCTAAAATTTGGAATTAGCACTTAAATGAAAACCAAATTCATTGAGCTCTGATATAAAGGGTGTTCCTTTGAATTAAATAATTCTTTACAATTATTTCACAATACTTGATAAAAGCTTTATTTTATAAAAGTAATATGTCTCACTTTCCTGTATTTGCCTAAGAGACAATATCTGAATAAATCACAGTACATAAAATTTAAAAGCTGCTAAAAATCAATGATTGGCATTTCTTGCTCTAGATTGTTTGAACTTAAAATTTGCACCTTCAAAAATATATTTTCAGATATATATCAAAATATTATTTCAGTTTGTCTTGCCAGAAGTATGAAATATTCCTAGATGTTTTAACTTTAAATAAATTAAAGAATAATGAAGGGAAAGCATGACTGATAAAATCAAGTGATGCATTGGACTGACCTCTTTTTGTTTGCGTTTAAACTCATTGAAGTCCCCGGTTTTAGGCACAAACTGATGAGGAGTCTGAATTTTGATAGACGTGCCATGAGAAGGTGAACCCTCCTGTACCCACTGTAGGAAAAGAAAGAAAAGGGAATGTCAAAGAAAAGTTAGAGGCAAATAAACTAAATAATCTCAAAAATCCAAAATGTCTAATGAGTTCTGTAATGAAAAAGGGAGAGATAGAGGGGGAAGGGGAAGAAAAAGCATTAAAAAAAAGTAAAAATATGCATGCATTAAAGTGCAGCAAAGAATAAGTGCTATATCTAAAATGTCTTTCCATTTCCTAACTCAATGAACAAAACTTGGTTCATTAAATAAATTTTCTGTTTTGGTTTTACAGAATAAGAATTATCACGTAACAAAAGTGGAAAATGCGAGTACTAATGAGTGCATAAATGTTTACATATACATAATATCCTGATAAACCCCTAAAACTATGGTGTTTCAATTTTATATATGGGCAAAAAGCTATGATTAATTCTAAAAAATAAAAGTGTTACACATACAATGATACAGGATCTTTAAAAGTCTCTAATTCATTAAAGTGTAATGAAGACCTTGCAAAATTGTAAAATTATGCTGCTACCCTCCTCTCTCTCTCTCTCTTCCCCCCTCCCCATATGAAAAAAATGTTTTTGCATGGAGAACAATGTTCAACAAAACATGCATTTTATACATCTCTTTGGTAGAAGCAGGATGATTTCTATACTCTTAAAGAAATAGGAGCTGTAAGTATATTTCATTGTGACTATTTATTCCTCTGTGGTAATATTCAAAATTCAAATATATAATGATACTGGATAATGAACAGAATACCTGAAAGGCCTCTCCTAAATTATGATAAATCAGCAAACATATTTTAAACTCTTACATCAGTTATTGTTCTGCTATTTTACTATATATATTAATGTTATCATATATATATATAATGAAATATTCAAAAGAACTATGGTCATAATAGCTAGTCTTAACATAATGAATGCAGAGGCAAGTATTTTAAAGTTTGAAGATATTTATTTAGATGAAAATTTAGGATATATCTAAATTTTGGCATAATATCCTCGATTTTGAGATAATATTAATAGCTAGCCATAACTGGCATAGTGGTTAGAGAGCAATTCCAGCAAGCAAATTGTGATTGTATTAGTTCTAAGGTCAGCAGTGATTTGTGTCTTAGTAGAGCATGTCCTTGTAAGAAAATGTATGTACAAACTAGTAGTAGTTTCTGTAATGATTCTCTGTCTTCTATGCTGCAAACCAAATCAAAAGTTTAAAAAAAACCTTCAAAATAGTATTATTGTTTAATGTAGTGACAAACAGTTCCAGTCAAATATTGTAACAGCATTAGTGAAACATGCCTATATCTTATGTTTGCAAATACACAAGATTATGCCAAGAAACATTTCTTTAATGAATTATTAAAAAAACATTTACTCCCTTAATACCTTGAATAAAAAATAAAAACTTTTCATTTCTGGACTGCTGGATTATGCATTAAAAACCAGAAACCTTATTGGTATTTGACATTGTTAGTATCTGCATAACCATCAACACTGCCTCTCTGGCTTGCAGCTTCAGAACATGGATTAGCTTGAGAAATAACATGGAATATCAATCATAGTTTGAGAACTTGCTGTAAAACTACAAAACGCTCTTAAAATTAGCCTTTTTAATTAAATACTTTGAGGATCTTTTTGATAATTATATATTTTGCAACTTTTGATTGGCTATATATTTGAAAAACATCTATCTATATTAAAAACTGGATTTTTCCTCATTAAATGATTTCATATTAAACTTTTAACCTTATGATGAATAAGGAATAAAACTATGTTGAAATCCAAGCTTTGTTAGCCAACAAAAGGAAAAGTATAAATTGCCATTATTCTAAATTCTGTTTTTACCAAACTTATTAAAAATACATTCTATTCAATGCTTCGAATAGTCATTTATTATTATAAGTGTTTTCAGTATATCATTTGCTAAAAGGTGGTTTAGACACAAATATATGTTTAAAGGCCCTGGGATTAATGTAATAAAAAAATAAAAAATTACCACTCAAGCAGCTGCTTGCCACAGAGATTTGAAAAGAGTGTCAGTATAAGGTCTTGGATAAAGGCAAGACCTCAGATAAAAGCAACACAAGAAACATCCATGCCTTATCCTGGGATTGAATCCAGGTTCCTTTGATTTTCTTAAGTCCTAAAGAACCTCAAGCCCTCTCAACCTCCACTCATTCTCATCATTCATGTACACACATCAGAAATTCCTGTTAGTCACATCTTTATAACTGTGTATCCACTTAATTGTCATAAGTGCTATACATGCGATTAATCAGCTGATTTCAACAAGCAGCAAAAACTAAATAATATGTAATTCTTGATGAAATTTAAGTACAAATATCAGTTCACTAATTACTTGCTGACTGATGGCTGAAGTATGCACTAAACCAAGACTGAACGTTAAGAGTTAAGAGAAATGTGAGAAATGTGAATAACCTAAAGATGGGCACACATTTGGTATCCCACAGAAAAGCTCTTTGCAATATTGTATGTTTAAAATACATGACTGATCTCATGGGCGTCTGCAGAGGGGGGCAAATGGGGCACTTCCCCCCTGGGATCGAGTAAAAAATTCCACAATTATAATTGTAACAATTTAAACGTAATTAATTTATATACATTATTTTTTTTGTATTGATGCAATATTGTATTCTATAATTTACTTGCGAAAAAAACTCCTAAAAAATTAAATAATTAAAAATTTATTGATGTAATTATTTGTCTCCAAGCTTTGCCCCCCCCCCCCCTGGAAAATTTTCTGTGGATGCCCATGACTGATCTTATCATCCCTATTTCTTAGTATTCAATACCTGGTGTGAGAAAGCCTGCATACTGCCTTTAGAGTATGTACAAATATTCACTTCAACCATTAATCAAATAATTACTGAATTTATATTTGTTAAGGAATCATAATTACTTAGTAGTCTGCATTACAATTCATTCACTAAAATTATTTGTTAAGGAATCATAATTACTTAGTAATCTGCATTACATTTCATTCACTAAAATTACTTGTTAAATAATAACAATTCCTATAGAATTTAAAGTTTTCTGTACTTTATGTAAAGTAAAAAAAAAAATTGTTAGTACTTCACTTTTTAAATCTAGTGATTTAAATACTGTACCAAATTTTTTACAATGGCTTAGAATATTTTAAGCTGTGAAACAACTAATCCTTTAATTTTGTACACTTCAATATTTAGTGATGAAAATGCTAGGGCAAATCTCTTGATGGTTAGGAAATTACCTTATTGACTAAGAAATACATCTCATATCAAGAATCGCAAAATAGTGCATGGAATTAATCAGTGTATAAAAAAACCTTTGTCTAATAATAAAAATAAATATAAATATAAAAACTGCTGATGAATGAAGCTACAGTAACATAATTATGACAGAAACGATAAAAATATACTCAAATCTTGCTTTTCATCTGCTAACTTTAGTACACTTGTATTCATTACATTCTTACATAGATAGACAGAAAAAATTAATATGGGGAGAAAAAATAACAAATTTACCATGTCATTTCACATCACTAAAAACCCAAGTTAATTAGTGTGAACACTCTTATGGCAGAAAAAAAAACTTTACGGGTAATGGTGGTTCATCTGCATTTCAAAGTAGATACACCCATCCCTCAATTTACATGGGATAGTGTAAATCAAGAACTTTTCAAATTGAAACTAACAACTTATGAAAAAAAAAGGGGGGGGGACAGATCCACAAAAAAATCCTGTTATGAATAAAACATATTAAAAGCTTTTTTTATACATATGTACTTCAAAATTCAGTTTACCTAATAATAAACATTAATGCAACATTATTTTGTACCTTATTTGCACTAATTCGGATAAGTTTAAATTAATTTCTCATACATTTCTTTTCAGTTACAAAAAATACTCATTAATGTAAACATACACAATTAATTTGAAGATCAAATTTGGAAGGACATTTATGAACCGAATATAAATTAGAAATTAAAAATTTGTACTAACAGCAAGTTGTTTTTTTTTTTCAAAATTAGTATTTATATGATATTTTATGAAACAGTGTACTTATGAATCAGCTGTACTTAACTTTCTGATAAGCTAAACTTGTAGCTAAAAATGTGATAAAAAAACTGTTTTTACTGGCCTAAAGAATTCGGCTTAGAAAAGTCAGATCTCACTTTCGATCCAAAACAGGTTTAATTTCACTAAGATGTCATGAGAGATTGCATTACAATGGCAAGAATATAATTTTAGCAAAATATAACTTGTTACAGATGATGAATTTATTAATATAGGTATTACTATTATCAATTTATTCTTGAAAATAAATGATATCAATTAAAATCATTTAGTTTATCTTTGCTTTGGGATAACAGTCTAATAATCTCCCTTGATGTTATACCACTGCTACTTCATAATACGTATTATCTGCATATATAAAAAAAACTCAATTGTACCATGTAAAACAGAGTCTATCACTGTGTAAATTGAAACTGTTGCATTTTTTGATCATGCAAAACAAAATCCATGTAAATCAAGTAGTGGTAAATTGAAGGATAGGTGTATATTAAAATGATTTTAGTAAGTAGTTTTAATTTAAACCCCTTTGAAAACCATATTAAAATAAAACTTCCTCAAGCAGCTGCTTGTCACAGAGGTTTGACAGGAGCCTGTCAGTTTATACACCACAGTAGAAGGTCTGAGAGGATGGTGGGACCTCAGCAGAAAAACAATATGAACATCCATGACTTAGCCGGGGTTCAAACCCAGGTCCCTTAGATCAGTACCCAGAGCCCTAACCACTCGGCCATGAGATGGCTACAGTTTATAAAAAAATTAGCACATAAAAAAAAAAGATATTTTCACCCTAGATAATACTTATATTTGAAATGTATTAAGTGGCTTTATTATACAATTTTCTATGAAAAGAAAAATCGAGAAAAAAAGGGGAGGGAAAAAAGCACTTATGCATACATAAAATTTATTAACCTAATGGTCTAAATATCTGTGACAACAGTATGCTGTCTTGAAAATATGACCAACTTTCACATATAATTATTAGGTCGTATCATTAATCCTGTAGAGTTAAGAATAAACAATTCAGTATCTCAAACATTTTGCAGATTCCTGCAAATACACAAGACTAACAACTGCAAGATGTAAGCACATAAAAAAAATATTTGGTATCAACTAAAGCTTGAGATCATGCTACCAATAAATACTATCCAATGCTTTGCAAATATCTTAATGTCACTAGCTGAAACTACTCTGCATAAATTCACAATATTTTACTAAAGAATAATTCATATCAACAAACAAAATCAGAAAACTCAATCTTAAACATTCTAATAAAATGTAACTTAGAGACAAAAATTTATCTGTGAAAGATGGAATGTTGGAAAGTTCATTTAATACTGAGCAGCAGTGATATTACAATAAGAAAAACAATATCCATAAACAATTTTTTTAATTGCCAACTCTAGACTTAATAAAAAAAAAAGACACTGCTTTTAATACTGTTACTAGAACTAACCTGATGATCCATATTTTCACAAATACTGATATTTATGTGAAAAACTGCTATAAAAAAAAATGAAAAAAATTTGCACATTTCTAATTGAAAATAAACACTTTAGGAACTTTTTGTGCTTTAAATTCTTGCCATAAAACATTTTATATTAAAAACCATCCAACCCTCGAAATTCCCAATTTGTTCATAAACGAAACACTACTCTTGATGACTTTAGAACAAATACCTTTACAAAAATATATTTGCTAAAATTAAAATTATGTAGTGCAGATCAATTTGACTGATACAATTAAAAAATTCTAGTAAAGATCACTTAAGGAAAAAAAAAAGAGATCCTATACTAGAAAGCTATTCTTTGGATGCAAAAATATTCATTGGTATTTGCTAAAAATAAGTCAGTCAGATAACATAGATTTAACTATTTAATAAAGAATCTTCATTTTTTCATTAGCATAGAAACATACTGCAATTCCTTATCAAGGACTGAAAGTACAACTACTGCTTTCAGTAGCTTGATAAGGAATGTAGTAGTAGCTTTGGTCAGACAATATTGATCCTTTCAATCATCAGCAATTTTACAAAGAATGCTTTTGTTAACTGACTGGGGATTTTGCATCTACTTCTGTTATGAAATTTCGAGGAATGGCTTTACAAAGAGCTTTGCCATCACAGGCTAGCAATATTAAGCCTACACATTTCTCAGCATTTAACATTTTAAACATTTCTACATGAGTAATTTAATGAAAATGAGTACAATTTACTGTTAAACAGTTACTAGACATTCTCAATACATTCTTTGTTATAATGGAAGAGCTGTTCTCAAATGCTGCATGTCCTTCATATATTTTAACTGCATGTTAATTTTTTAATGCACAAGAAATGCTTAAACTACAGTTTTTAGTCTACATAGTGTGGAAGCAACAATGGGATAACAATTCAAATTCAGGCTTCTACCTTGGTAATCTTTTTTGGTTCACTTGTACCAGTTTCAAGAACTTCAACTTTTTGATACACATTAGGTGAATTCACCCAGCGCAACTTATCTTGAGTTTTTCTTCCCTCCACTAACTTTTTCAAAGGGCTAAAATTAAAAAAAAGTAATGTCTTTAACAAATAGTTATGTTAAAAAAGTTAATAAAAAGTTATTTCATGCAATAAGCAAGTTTTTAAAGCAATAAAAAATTTTGACATAGGTGGGGCTCAACTGCCAAAAAACTGATCCACATCAGCTGTTCCATTTGAAATACCTAAGTCCATTTCATGTTTTACAGCTTGATCTTTATAAGATCCTATACAGTCAGCAATGTATCAGTTGTTGTGCAGCTTGAAGTTTGCATAAATAATTTTCATAGCTTTAAAAACATATTTATCAGAAAACAAATCTCATGAAAAAAATCTAGATTGTTATTTTAATATTTTCTACAACAAACTCAATTTAACCCTTTCATTACCATATTGGCCTAAAATGGCCAAAGCTGCAGGTAGGAGGTAGTCAAGGTGAAGGAATAGCATTGGTTGGGAGAGTCCATTTAAAATCTCAGCTGTTTTGGGCCGGTATGGTAGCTAAAGGGTTAAGGTATACCATTATTAAAATTACAAATGAAACATTTAATGTTACACAGTAAATGATTGCTCTTTACTACTATCTCTTACATGTGCCTTTGGAGTTTTCTTGTGGAGCTATATGTCCACAAGGAAAATTTAATTATGCAATTGAAATAGTTATTTTCAGTTACAAAAAAAGATGACAATTGCCAAAGTACAAAAGAAAACTAAAATTTCAACATCAAGTGCAAGAAAATGCCTTGAACTGAGTGCAAAAAAAGAAATATAAATTAAAAAAAAAATACCTATCTTCTTATATGCACCCTAAAAAGTAGAAAATAAAACTAAAATATATTGATGGTGCAATCAGTCACTGAATTCAAATTCACTTAGAAGGAAGATAAGGCACTAATTTACCTATTCAGCCAGACTGCCAGCACCCTATTTTCCTTTATTCAAAGTAGTCTACGACAGTCCTCATATCAGTTTTCATTCGACACCTAACTTGTAACTGTAGTTTTTGCATTTGGAAGATATAGTAGAATGACTTTCACATTCCCCCTTTTGAGGGAGGAAGAAAGCAAGATATGTATATATTTTTATTATCCACAAAACTCCCCATGTCACAAGATACAACTTGTTACATTCAGCCCTCACATTCGAAAGATGTAGAATAATCTTTTTCGATCATATTCAGCAATGGAGTTCTCAGTACAGATCAGTTGTTCACAACCTGTTACCCAATATCATGATTTTTGCGATTATATGGTCTAAATCAGTGATTCTCAAACTTATTTTGCTCATGGCACACTAATTTTCATTTTAAATAGTTGCAGCACTAAAAATTTAAGTTAGCAACACTATGGGAGACATGCATGCACCATTTCTACACAGTCTCTTGTAAACACAGCGCTATTTTAAGTTCTTATGTGTATTGAGGTTAGTGATCATGTGGTATGAACATTTGTGTTAATTTTGGTTTTAACATTAAGATTTAATATCGATAAGTTCTTTGATTAAATGGAAAAAGTCAAATGAAGAATTAGTGGCAGAAAGTAGCAACAAAATGGTTTACAAATTTCCTTTTATCTGCAATATCATCTGAAATTTTGCACCACACATAGTGAATCTCACAGCACACCTTTTGAGAGCCAATGGTCTAAATCATAATTTGTATTTTTAATAATACAAATTATGATTTAATAATACAAGAAGGATTGTCTATATTTTTCACTCAGTATTTAAAGAATCATTGAAACTGCAAAAATTAACAACCAAATTGTTTCCTCAATACTGACAAAAACTAAAAAAAAAGTATCCTATTAAATTGATATTGCTTTTATTAATATTTTTTAGTCCCTTCACTGGAGATATTTTAAAGCAGTAAATAATCCTATAGTTATATTTTAAACCAATATATTTCATGTCTAAGGCAATATTTTAACTGCAAACTAAATTTGAAAATTTAGATATTCTGTCTTCACACACTGAAGTGATAAATTTAAAGCTTACCTGAGCCATTTATCTTCCCCAAAATACTGAGAGTAGGAGGAAGCTGAAGGAGGAACTTCTACCTCACTCTTTTGCCTCGGTTGGTCAGTTCGAATGAGTGGCTGACGGAATACATATCCTGTTCTAAAACCCTAAAGAAAAATGAAATATATGCATCAGATAAATTACATTATTTATGTCAATGAAATTCCATATTTAAATTTTTTATTTTTAAAAAATAAGTTTTTTACAGTGAAATACCACTACAAATAATTTATACTATGGAATTTTGGATTTTAACAATACTGAATATTTAAAGGAGAAATGGAAGTTCAAATTAATCGAAACATAACTTGATTTAGAAAATTTTCTTTATAATTGGCAAAAATCTACAGAATTATTACACAAGCATCTAAAAATAAAATTACTTTAGCAAAGGGTTTGAAAAAAATATTTTAATTAAGTTTTAAGATAAATTCTTTGAACATTTAACAGCTGCATTATCAAACATTCTTTAATTCTTTAAATATAAAATGTATATTTCTGAAAAAACAAATCAAGATTTACAGCAGAAGGTCCTCCACCTTCTTGCATCAGAACAAAGGATACTAACAAATTATAATAGCTATAGTATGCCAAAAGTCTGGCATGAAACATTGCTCCTCCATTCACAACTTAGAGTAGCAGAAGTGATGCCAGAACCACTCATTGTTGTCAGACCCCTAACATTCGCAGAAGGATTAATCCTGTGGCACAGAAGGTCCTTTTTTTACCCAACATGGAGTCGCACACTAGGAACCAGTGTCAAAAATTTGGAAACAATCAGTTAAGTATCTGTGGAATTACAGGGTGCCAAAATCTGTGAAACAAAACTTTCTCAATGTTTGCATAGCCTATTTAACCTTTCAGTGCCAAGATCTGATTAAATGGTTTTCAAAAAAAAAAATCACTACAAATGACTTTGCAATTGTTTTTTTTATACTTACCTACTTTTTTTCCTTTTAATTTTTATATTTTTGGTTCAGAATTAAATGCTCTTTCACTTAGTATGTAATGTGAACTATTTCATTCATTAGCTGTTTCATAATTTGGCTTAAAAGTTGAGTTACATTTCTAGAGAAAAAAAAAACCTGGCACTGTAGGGTTAAGCTAGTGCACTCTATGATGCCAGTATGTTGTAGATGAAACACCTGCATTTTCCTATTAGTGTGTGCTTCCACTCGCTTGTCTATTGGACATGTTTTATTTACTATTATGATAGATCATATGAAGGTTTTGTTTAAATATACACATACAAAAATATCTTAATACAAGGAAATTTTTTTTAAAACTGACAATTATGTCAATAAAAAGACACTTGAAACTCCTTAGCTTCTAAAGTAAGCTTTTTATAGAAAAACACTAGAGATACGCTGAGAATGATTTATCAGTTGAAGGTTTTATTTAAATACCTTCTAGGTGACACTACTAGTTCCTTAAATAATTCTAGTTGAAATTAATTATTAAATGAAACTGATATATTCAAGTGCAAGAGTTATATTAACAAGAAACATTGTGTAACATATGAAAAATGTAAGAGTTAAAAAATCCATAACTGAATTATGTGAATAGGTAAATCAGATTATTTTAGGTGCCAAACATGTCAATGAACCATCAGTATAAAAAGCACTCTAACAGGTCTGTGCATTGTTTATTGTTTGTCTATAAAGTGCATGCATTCTTTATTGGTTGCCATGAATCGGAGACTGCCATTATGCTAAAAATATCTTGAAGATATTGTTTAGATGATTCATTAAGATAGTAGAAGTAGATAGTTTTAAATAAAAATTTTTAGTTTCATTTTATTATAACATTTTCAACTACCATTAATGCAGAATACTCAATTCCACACATCACATATTGGAAAAAAAAAAAAGGACATTTACAAAAATTTGAATCAAAAGATTTCATCAAAATATGTCACTTATTTTCAAAGTTATGAAGCTTCCAATGAGGTTTTCTACTGAATAAAGAAAATTACCAAATGTTCCGTGTGTAGAAATTTTTAATAACAGACTATGATACTTTTCTTATTAATCCTTAAAGTGCCAGGTTTTTAAAACTGAACTTAATCTTGTAGTTGGGCAATATTAGAAGTGTTCATGAAAACCAAAAGGAACTTTATCCTAAAATAAACTGTGCCATTATACAAAATTTAATTTGCAAACATTCAGGTTCATTTTTTTTAAATCTTGAACCATTTGCATCTCCAAAGTGAGAATTAAATTTAACCTCTCAGATTCTAGATGTAGAAAATGTTACCTATCCATAGTATAAATAAAGTTCTGCATCAAATAGAAAAAGTACAGAAAAAAAAAAATCTGACTCCCAATGGATTTTTTCACATTTGCCTATTTGATTAAATTAAATTTCTCTTATGGCTATCAGAGTAATGCATTTTCCAATGTTTCATATTAAAAAATATTTCTTTTTAAATAAAAAAAGTTGAAAATTTTTTTTTAATAAAATCAGAAAATCTACATCAAAAACACTGAAATATCAAACCATGAAAAATTATATATTAGTTCTCTATCAATCAACTGCATATATTTCTATCATCATAGTATAACTAACATATTTGTTTCACACTTGAACTCAACTGTTCAATAAAAAGATTATCAATCAGTTTTGGTTTCTGAACTGCTGCCATCATCTTTTGTTAAGCAAACTTGCAATGCTTTCAAGACTTAATGAACAAAACTAATTCTGATCATTAATGAAAGCTGTATAATCAAACAACTATGCAAATCACTTTCACTTAGCATTTTAATGCATTTTGTTTTTCTATTTACTGAATTATTTTTATTACTCCTCAGATATTTATTACAAATTCTTTTTAATTGTTAACCTTATCTGAAACATAACTGATTCTGAAAAGCTATTAATGGTTATATCATATTTAACAGTTCAAATAAACTATTTTTAAATAAATTTTTTGTCATTATTTTTAAATTAAACCTTTTCAAAGTAATAATACAAACTTGATTCAGAAATGTTTCAATCTTAATTTCAATGCTTCTCTATTAAATTTTTAGGTCATGAAATTTTAAATAATTTTTCAGTTTCTTAAAATTATGCAGCTTTTAAAGTACAATAAATTTCTTATGGCATTACTTCACTATTCTTACAGACTGCCAAAAATCTAAGATATACATTATAATTTATCTGCATATATAATCAACAAATATAGGAAAAATGAAAGATTTAAACAATAGAAATATTCTGAACTATTTATATTGAAATAATCTGGAAAAATTGTCAACATCAATTATATTTTTAATTTTAACTAGCAAAAAAATATAATTGAATTCTGACTTTATTTTTTACAAAAAACCAAAGAAATTCTCTTTAAATTTTCTTTGATTTTTGCTATTTTATTACTCAACTTCAGACAAGCATCAAAGACTTTAATGTTATTTGTTGTTATGCCCCCACTAAGCATGAGGATGAGAAGGATAGGTTTTACAGACAACTTCAGGGTATTTTGAATTCTGTCAAGAAAGGAGATATTACCCTTGTTCTAGGCGACTTCAATGCCAAAGTTGGTACCGACTCTGACCTTTGGGGAGAGGTGACAGGTCGCTTTGGTATTGGTAGCTGCAATGGCAATGGGCAACATCTCCTACAGGTAAGTAAACTCAATGGATTCAGAATAACTAACACTTATTACAAATGCCACAACATACATAAGTATACATGGGTTTAACCAGATGGGCTGCATAAGAATAAGATTGATTATATATTAACAGCAAATGGGCTAGTTCTGTTAGGAATACTAGGTCATATAGGGGAGCTGAAATTGGATCTGACCATTACCTTGTTAAAAGCATCATGCAACTAAACTTAAGAAGTGTTGTGCTAAGGTTAAAAAAAGTTATCTTTAACACTGAAGCTTTGAAAGATCCAGTTATAGCTAAAGCTTACTATGAGAGATTACTACTCATTATGAGAGTCGTGGTTTGCTTACTTCTGAAATTAAGGAAGAATGGGACAGTTTTACACAAGCTTTTCTTGAAACTAATAGTACTCTTTTAGGTAAAAGGGAGCAGAGAAGGCAAAATTATTCGAGTGATAAGGCACTTAAGCTTATTTTAGAGCAAGAGAACTGCAGGAATGTGCTTAATACTCTACTAAACCTAATAGAAAGCATTATAAAGAGCTTCATAAACATGTAAGGGATCAGTTGGCAGCTGACAGGAATCTTTGGCTTGGTGGCTTGACTGACAAAGCTGAGGAAGCAGTTAGCACAACAGCAGAGAGCAGTACCACATAGTTAATGTTTTGTGTGGTAAAAAATGGACAAGTAAACATGGATTGAAGGATAAACAAGGTAAGATTATTGAAAGTGAGGATTCTGTAATGGCTAGGTGGGCTGAGCATTTCAGTGATTTTCTACACAATGTTCTACTCCCATTGTTTATCATGATAGACGCATTACTGGCTTCAATGTTGGCCCTATAACACAGTCTGAAGTTATTTTAGCTGTTTCTAAACTTATACTACATAAATCCACAGGGGTAGTTACTACTTAAATGCTTAGAGCTGGGAAGGTTTCTGTTACCACATGGCTGACTGAAATTTTGAATATCTTTTATGATAAAGGCACCACAGCTATTATTATCCCTATTTTCAAAAAGAGGTGATCATAGTTCCTGTGATGATTATAGGGGCATCAGCCTGCTTTCTGTTCCAGGTAAAGTTCTTTGCATGATTGTGCTTAATAGAATTAAGAATCTGGTTGATGGACAATTACATGATGAGCAGTGCTCATGCAGTATCTTGGGCATTAGGTAGTACAACTTTGTAAGTAATGATTAGGTTAGGCAAAGGAATCGGCAACCTCCTTTGAGCAGCCTACTGTGCAGAGAGAGACTCCATTGGTTTGGCCATGTTGCCCTTTGCATAACTGTAGATTATGAAAATAGGGTTACGAACAGTGTGCCTAAAGGCCTCAAAGAGCGGGAGACCTAAAATACAGTGGGAAGACAATGTCAAACAGGACCTCGTTAGAATTAGTCTACAGTAATCAGATATAGCTCAGGACAGGTCTGGTTGGACCTAAGTAGCCCATGGCTGCTTGATGCTGATATGATAATCAGTGTTGCCACTTTTATATTATAATTTTATAGAACTTTAGTAGTGATATAATAGAAATATTTGGATTAGGGGTGGTTAACTTTTGTGGTTTCCAAGGGTTGTAAAATATAGTTTGCTAATTGCAATGTGAAATGTGCTCCTGCAAACGAATTGGGTTAACCTAAAGAATACAGATAACACCATCCAAATGCCAAATGAAATATCTTATTACTGTTCCTGTAAAATATATCAAGACAGCTAAAATACACATTTTTAAAATTTTATTGCAATATCAGTATCACACAAACAAATCTTATACTTTTAAACTATAAAATTATGAAATAGCTAAAAGTGAAAACTGTTTTTCCAGTTTCTACTTACTGCATTATCAAGCATCCGCATCAAAGCTTCAAACTCAAGATCCCATACTCTCCACTTCTTGGGTTTTTCTTTTGGTTCTGCTTTTTCTTTGTCTTCATCTCCACCTGGTGGTTCTTCTTCTTTCCCAGATGGAGGATGGCCACCAGTTACAATTACTTCACGTGCCTTTTCAACTGCCTCTTCTGACATAAGCTGAATATTATCTAATCCTATAGGCATTAGCTTGACCTGAAATAATAATGTACATAAGAAACACTTATCCCTTCATATCAAACATTTCACAAAACAAAAAATGCTATTCATCAAAATTTCCTTTTCTAATCAGTTCAAGCAAGATTTTATCAAGCCACTGAATTTACAGACAAAATGTTCTTTTGGGTGTTGTGAACACTTGCAAACCTTATATCTCACTTCACACAAATTACTTTAAAGACAAAACAAGTATAAATGTCTCAAATTCCTGACAAGATGTCCCTGCATTTTTAAGAAACTAAAATATTGGTGAATGTTTTAGTAGCAGGTCTTACAAGTTACAAAAATGCCTATTTTAAATACTTCTATGTACAATTTTATTACATATATTCAAGTTCCAGTAATTTGTGTTTCCTTAACTCTGTCTACACTATCCAAAATAAGAATCCAGCAGAGCAAGACTGCAGAAGAAATTGATGGCTAGATACAATAAATTAAAACTTGTGGTTGTACAGCTTAAATATAGGTATCGATGTGCAAAGTTGGCTGGTTGGTTGGTTGGGGTTTTATGGTGCATAGGCAGCTTAGGCCATAATGTGCCAAATGAGTTAAATAAAAGGATAAAAGAAACAGGATCCACAACCAACAGATATAAAAAATACAAAAAGAAGAAACATGTGTAAAGCAATAAATAGAAAGGTATAAAAGAAAAACAAACCCATGTGTAATAGACACAGGTTGAACAGTGTATAAATGACAAAGCCATAAAATTACAATCTAGTAAAATAACCGGTAAAACGTAAAATGGCAAAGACAGGAGGTAAAAAGGAATCATTAGATAAAAGGTGTCCGAGTGTAAGGGGCTCTGACGTAAAATCGTGAAAGGTAAAAAATAAACGTCTATCTAAGTTAAAAGCAGGACAAATGATTAAAATATGTTTAATGGTTAAAATGGTAAACCTTGGGCCCATTAATGCCTAAATTTGAACTGTACACTGAATGTGTTTCAATTTACTGTATATAACAGTCAAATTCTTATGCATTGTTTATCAAGTGTTTATAAAGGGTAAATGGGATTATTTTTTGAATAGCAATATACAGTCGAACTTGGTTATAATGAGTACCAGGGGCCAATAAAATTTCCTCATTATAACCATTATTCACCTGAAAAATTGAGTTGAAAAAAAAAAATTGGTTGTCCTGATTGGGATTCGAACCCAGGTCTCCCAGAAGCATGCTTAACAGTTGTCATCTTAAACAGTTGATGGTCTAGTGGTTAAGATGCCTGGCATGTTTCTGGGAGACCTGGGTTCAAATTCCAGTCAGGACAACCAATTTTTTTCAACTCAAATTTTAAAAATTTACCCAAAAGTTAATTGAAACAGAAAAAATAACTTAAAATAATTAGTCTTTTAATATAAATGTAATTTTAAAAGTTCACATTACAACTTTTTATGTTTTCATCAACTTGGATGAAAAGTGTTCAGTATAAGCAAAAATGCAGTATCTGCTATTAGCTATTCCAGCTTTAACTCTTTAAATATTAAAAAGAGAGCAGTTGAAAATAGAAAATTAGAAACATTTCTTCAATCAGTGATATTTCATTGTAACCATATAATACTGTGATATTTTTTAATAAAGAGCTTATTTCCAAAGTTAGGAAGCTTACATCTTTCCATTCACATAGCAAGGAAGTGTCTGAAAACATTTGGCAATATAGTGTATTTTTTATTGCTCCAATAAAGCACACCTTTAAGTATCAGTGTTTCATAATAGTATAAATATATAATCTATAAATTTAATTCTCCATAAATTGTCTTTTGTTTCACTGGTATTTCACCAGTATTTGAAAGCTAAACCAGCAAGACAAATATATTTTATGAATCCACTGAATCTACACTTAAAAAAATATTTATGTCATTACATACTAAATTTATTTAGCTTAAAGTTATCTATCGTTATTAATCAACCAAACTTTTTATTTTCCTCACCTGTGTTTCACAAGCAGCAACAGCCTTATGTAATAAGAAAACAGCTTCCTCTATGGAGTCACCACAGGTCAAAATTCCTCTATTCCTCAACACTAACACCTATTAAAAGAATTTTTATTAAAATGCTGTGCTAACAAACTGCTAAATGTGACGAGTTAGT
Source organism: Ryuthela nishihirai (assembly GCA_038380435.1). Taxonomy (NCBI): domain Eukaryota; kingdom Metazoa; phylum Arthropoda; class Arachnida; order Araneae; family Heptathelidae; genus Ryuthela; species Ryuthela nishihirai. The sequence continues at coordinate 66,665,237 of JAWZYU010000001.1, forward strand.
GCAAGAAATGTTCTGTATATTTAAGATTTATACATAGAACTTATTAAGAAGTCAAAACAAGTCAATATGGACATCTGAATTTAAAGGGAAGGCATTGAGACTTCCAGAGCTGGATAAGAGGATCCATATCAATGAGCATTATAACTAATGCAAATAATACTTATGCAGTAGACCTCGGTTATATCATTCTCAGATACACTGTGCATTTTGATTGTCTCCCTGATGAAAAAAGAAGACCCAAAGTTTCAATGACTGAAGTTGTGGAACTACTGGGAAAAGCTTATGAATCAATGTGTTCGAATCACATTACTGCAATGCAATTGGCTCATTTTCGCGGCTTAATTTCCACAAGTGACCACCAGGCAATGAAAACAAAAAATGCACACTTGCACACCACTGTAAAAGGTAAGAAAAAAATATTGTATTTGTTGTATGCTTTTGGTTTATATATTTCAGTTTTAACACTCAAATAGTCCTCACTTCGACACAATTTTCCAACACAACCAAAAGGTACCTCCTCCCAAATCTCCTATCAAAAATGTTCAGCTAACCTAGTGTAAATATAGACCAATGGCTCCTTGTATAGATAGATAAAATTATAGTGTAACAATGGGAGTAGGGAGTTCGCACTGTAGCACCCCCCCACCACCACCACCACCACCACGCACAGTTGCTCTCTTCAGTAGTTGTTGCAGGAAGATTTCTTTCTGTACGGCATGAAGGAAGCTAACACTAGCAGAACACTGCTAGAATCAGGCTGATTTTGGATTCATTTGTAAACTTGTTCTTAACAAGCAAAGGACCGAAGTCACAGCATGTGCATTTTATGATACTGTAGAGATTTAAATTAATGGCTAATAATCTTGTAGGTCTTAACAAAATAATTTATATTAATAATATTAAAATAATTACATGTTACTCATTTTTAGAAATTTGAAACATTATTATTTGTTGCTCCAAATATTTCAAGTATGTAAAAAATCATTATCCTAACAAGTTATTAAAACTTCAATGGCAATATAATTAAAAATAATTATTTAAGTATTCAAACTGCTTATTACAAGGGCTTTTCTCAACTTGGAACAATAACCACTTCGAACCAACCATTTAAGAACTCAAACCTGAACCAATTTTTTTTTTTCTTGTCAACTGAACCTGAACTTCTTGAATTTCTTCAACAATTGAAGTCAAATTAAAAAAAATAGAATATTATTCTTTGTATTAATATATTATATAATTAGAGAAATCGCTGTTCATTTCCCATAATTATATGCACTAGAAGAAATTGTCGAAATTCAGCTGGCAAAAACAGAAATTTCAAAATGACAAACTAAAAAGAATGGGGGGAGAGGGGGAGGGAGTGGTTCCTAGCTCAAATTCGGGTCCTATTACAGATAGGGACTTGAAATTTTAAGGCAATAAATGTTGAAATTCAAGTCTTTTATGATGCTGCTCAAGTAATCTTAGCACTTCCTGCTATCAAGTTACTATAAAAAATCGTTTTTGCCTTAAAATTTATCGTATCACCACAGTAACAAAGTTCTTCTGCAGAAATGCTACAAAATGTTATACTGATTCAGCTAAATAATATTTTCTAAATTTCCATATTTCTAAATCAAATATACTATTTAAGCATTTTCTATTTAACTATAAATATATTATTATAAAAATAGATTTATTTAATATTTTATTATTTAACACAATTTATTGAAACCTATTTTATTTTTACTGAAAATTACCAGATTTACCTGAGGCTGCTAGGGTCTGAAACTCTCTAAAGTATATAGTAGATGGCATTCTCCACTTTGCAAGCTTTCATTTGGCATAAAACTCATTACAATCGATGTCCTTTCCCCCCCCCCCCTCTACTCGGTATAATTTTTCTCATCCTCTTTAGAGGAAGTCTGAAACTCTCTAAAGAAGTAGTAGATGGCACTTCCCAGGGTGAAGGGAACTTTCATATGAAGTTCGGTGCTTCTAATTTTCCTGCGGCCAAGTGCATAAGCAGACAGACACACAAACTTTCTTCTTTATATATTAGATGCCTGAATTGAACCTAAACCCATTTTTTTTGGTAGTTCAATGCCTTGTTTATAATCATTCCAGAATTACTCCTTTCATTTTTGGACTAATACTGTGAATACCACCTTTTTCTCTGTCAAGAGACTTCATATGATTGACACCAACAGAACTGTCTTTTCAAGATAAGTCACAATCAGTGAATCAGGAAGGAATCTTATTGTTTCTCTGTTGCAGACTATATGTTTAGTGTGTAGCTATACAAGTCACTGCAGAACACTGAAGTGCAAAGGAGTGACATCATGGTGTGGCAAACAGCAAGTGTGAAGGTGCCTTAACAGTTATTTCAAAATTAAAAGATACCATCTTCCTATATGGGCCCTAAAAAGTAGAAAAACCTAAAGCACATCGATGCTGCAATCAGTTATTGAGTTCATATTTGCTTCAAAGGAAGATAGGGCACCAATTTACCTACACAACAAGATTGCCAGCACACTATCTTCCTTTGAAGTGAATATGAACTCTGTGACTGAATGCAGCATCGATATGCTTTAGGATTATTTTCTACTTCTTAGAGCCCATATAGGAAGATATAAATAAATTTTAAAAAATGCCTATTTTTTTTCTTTGTCATTAAAAACACCTACCTTCATAAACTTTCATTTGATATACCACTCATAAACATCAACCATATTTTTCCTTCCTTTTGGAGTTGTGTCTGAAGTAGCCAATGATATTGGAGACATTACACGCTTTAATTTGAGATATGACTCATTAAAGTTTAACCCCATGAAAATCCCCCCCCTTTATCGAGGGGGGGGGGAGAATAGTGGAGGCAAAATCCAAAATAGTTTACAATGTTGGCCCTTGCATTCAGAAGATATAACAGAATGACTTTCATATTTCCCATTTTTAGGGGGGAAGAAAACATGGGGGAGGTATTTTTTAATAGCCTATGACACTCCCCAGGCCAGAAGCTTTCATTTGATGTACAGCTGGTTACTTTTGGAATTCGTGTTCTGGAGATAGAATATTTTTCATATTTCTCCTTTTATAGGGGGGAAGAAAGCTGGGGGTCAATTTTTTATAGCTTATGACCTCCCCACCTCACAAGCTTTCATTTGACACATAAATCATTAAATTTCCACATTGAATTCGAAAGATATGGTGGAACAACTGTTTTGACAAATCCACAAACTGGCAAATGTCGGTTGGTTGGTTGTTTAGGGTTTAATGGCGCATTAGCAACTAAGGCTATAATGCGCCAAACGAATGTCCAAGATGTAAAAAGATAAAAGTCATGGAACCCTCAACCAATTTTTAAAAATAAACTAGGAATTTAACGAGACAAATGTAGAATAATAAAATAACAAGCAGTGAATAACAATAAACAAATGTAGAAATATTTTGTAAAAATAAAAGTAACCAGGTGTAAACAATCAGTAGAGTAAAATTATAGACGAGTAAAGTAACCTGTAAATTGTAAAAATTGAAAGACAGCGTTAAAACAACAATGATCAGCTAACAAATGTCCGAGTGTAAGGGGCTCGGACGTAAAATCATGAAAATTAAAAAACAAACGCCGTTCAAAGTTAAAACATGGACACGATATTAAAATGTGTTTGATGGTTAAAATGGTGTCACAAAACTCACACTTAGGTACGTCGTCCGCCCGTAAGAGAAACGAATGACCTAAGCGGAGCCGAGCAAGTACAACTTCCTCCTTGCGATTCCTGCGGTAACAAGACTGCCATGGTTTGATGATAGGTTTGATCTCAAAGAGCTTGTTCGTAAGCTGTTCCGACCAAGATCTCTGCCACCGTGCCCGGAGCTCGATGGTAAACTGGCAAATGTCAAGCGAAAAGCAATAGGAAGAGGTAAAAATGGAAATTTGTTCACATTGTGATTTTGTGTTTGTTCATATAATTGTAGTTTTCATTCCTTAACAATCCTGAACTAACCATGGGCACTGGTGCTGAGTATAAGTCAAACTTGATATTTCAACAATTTAAAAGTTTCAAAAATTTCAAGTTCTAATTTGTCTTCTTGCAATGATAGTTAGGTTTCAAAAAAAGAAAAAATTTATATAAATTTAAAGATTATACACTAATTCATGTAATAACAATTGTTCACAATTATTAATATAAATGTTATTCACTCATGCCTGTCAAAAATGTTGTCTACACCAGTGTTTCTCAACATTACTGACCTTGCAGTCTGGGAAACTCAGTATGCAATTCCATGGCCCTGTAGTAACAGTTAACAATAGCAGCATTTCATTTTTTGTTGCACAATACCTTATATTTAATTAACAGATAAAAACTAGTCTGTCTTGTAAATCTTCTATAACATTTTTATAGTACATTTTATATTTTGAATAAATGTTGTTTCCTGATATTTTATTATACTTAGAAGATTTTTAAATAAGTTCATAGCCTGGTAGGAGGAGCTTTAGGGTTGAGAAACACTGCTCTAATTAATAGCATGCTTGCATTATACAGAACTAACTTCAGAGTGAAATATCAGAATACTGGTCTGTGAACTTTGAAATGTCATCTCAACTATAGGTTATAAGAACCATGCATTTGGGAATAGGAATATTTTGAGTTATGTCAACTAAAAGCAATATTATCACTCAATAGCATTTTTATTTGCCAAGCAGATCATAAAAAGATAACTCACTATCACACATCACAATCATGATGCTAAGAAGAATACAAGGAGTTGTTACTCAAACTTTATTACACCATTAGATATTAACCCTGTTTGCAGGGAATTAGTCATGGATCTAGTATCAAGCTCTTCGTGATCTCATAAGAAAATCTGAAACTCTGCAGTAGACAAAAGATGAGAATACAAAATGTGTCAAGTGACCACAACTGCAAAAATTTGCCATATGCTATTGGAAGTGATTAGCACAGATGCAACAGGAAGTGTGTACATGGCTTTGTTCACAAATCAACAAAAGGCTTCACACCACACTGAGGATGTTTCCTTATGGATTCCAGCATGCTCAGACAATAAAGCCTACTAATCAATCAAAACATGTGATCACCTGTGTGCTACAGTTCTTGGCATGATCGCAGGTTAGTGAGTAGTGACTCACAGATAAGGCCCATTTCCCCCCTACTATTGTGCATTGTATAAACACATACATCATTTAGGTGTAAGCAAACTACTATTTGAGTGTTGGGAACCATGACATAACACCATGTGGCATGGCTTCACAACAGAATTTATCACTGAATCATTCTTCTTTGAAGAGAGCATAATCAAGACTGCAGCTACACACTATTTTCAAAACAGTACTGTGGATGAGCCTGTGATATAATGCTATGGTTAGAAAAGAGAGGTGTGTTGCAACCACATTTTTCATAAAAAAAACCATCACTACATGTTATGACAAATGTAAAGGATATTCTCCAATAAGAATTTGATGACAGAATAATCTCAACATTTCCCAATAGAATGTCTGCTCAGATCCCCGATTTCACTCCTGCAGATTTCTAGATTTGGACAACCTTCATATTCTCCCAGAGTTCAAGGACAACATTGTGAGAAGAGTGAGAAACATTAGATATAACCCATTGAATGCAATAGTTTCTGGTTAATGAAGAGGGTCATGTTGAGCCCACTTTGTAACATTCTCTAGAACATTATTCTGTGACATTCATGCAACATTTCAAATATCGCTGATCAATATTTTAAATATTTTACTCTGAAATTAATTTCTTTTTAACCATCTAATAAATAAGGTACTTTAAACTCATGAGAGAATTATTTTTTCATTAGTTTTTATCCATGGTATGGAATTCAGTAAAGACAGATTTTTCTGTTGGGAAGAGAAACCTCATAAAAAAAACACAATTTTTATAATCTTAGTTGGAAACTCTGAAAAAAAAAAAAAAAAAAAATGTAGTGTATTCTGTTTCAGAGAAGCATTTAATTTTTTCAATTTGCATAACAGAATTATTGTTATTTTTACATAAATTCACTGTATTCTTTATTTCACATAGTTAATTTCATTTCATACACTTAATTAAATGTATAGACTATGCTAACTTTTAACTAAACTTCAGTTATTAAAATAATTATCTTTAGAATGATATTCATACCTTATTGATGGGCCCTAAGCTGCGAGCAATTTGTTCTCTTTCCTGCTGATCAACAGGAATTCCATGGTAATCATGATAGCTAATTTCACCTAAAACAGCAGCTTCCTGACTAATTGGCAATAAACCACACTTTGTTGCAGATACCTAATAAAATGCAGTGTTTCAAAAAGGTGAAGTATGATGAATATAAAATGAATATTATTAAAAAAAATCATATATAATAATTATCTAGAAAGCCTACTACTGATATTTTAACACTACCACTATAGTAATATATTAGTTTCTGAAACCAGGGACATAACCAGAAAACTTTTTGATGTGGAGAGCCAGAGGACACAGGTTTTTGACAAACAGTAAAACCTTGATTATTTGATTATTGTTTTAACCAGCTGAAGTCTATTGACCATTGATTTTTGTGCAGATACCACTTAGTGGTAGAGCTATGCTTCCTAGCATCTCCTTTAAGACACTATTACAAACTTCTTAGAGGAAAATCGGTAGAATATGGTATGGTCATTAGCCGGGTGGGAACTGAACCCATGACCTCTTGTGCATATATCAGGTGCTCCGATTGCTGAGTTACCAGGCACTGTTACTTGCTTAATACTGCCATCCCCCTTTCTCCTGATTATTGCACCCTAAAATGTTTTTTTTTAAAGTTAGGAGTTCATATTATTTGAACTCTTTTAGTTGATATGCTATTTCAGTTACACAATGCACCATAATCTGTATTACAGCAGAGTTGTTCAGTAAATTGTATAAGCAAAAAAAATATAGTAATTTACCTATGTATGCAAAATCTGGTGCAATAGTGATATACAAGAGAAAACAATTATATTTATAAAATTTATATGCAGCGACACAAAAATAAATCAAATAAATCAAGAGTTACTCTAGTTCTTTTGTAGCAGCTTGATTCCTGTTGATAGCTTATCAATGCAACAGTGTTGCCAGATCTATTTATTCATTTCACTCCTATATTAAGAAATAAATGCAATCAATTTCAGGCAAAATAAAAATCCTGTCCTGTTACATTGCCGTCCAGAAATCAAAATGTATTAACATAGAATATGATAATCTAACATGATATAAAATGGAGCTAAATCTTTCCAAATTAAATAAAATCTCCAGATTTGTTAATTTTCAGCTTTTTTTAATGAAAAGAATTACTGTATTTGCCGGCATATAGGACGCACTTTTCCCCCCTCAAAATACGCCTAAAATATGGGGCGAGTCTTATGCGCCAGTAATCAAAATTATGAGTTGAAATTTCAGTCTAAAACTTTTGGTTTATATCAATATACCTATATAAGTATTCTTTTGCATTTTGTCCTTTTGTGAAAGAGTGGTTTGAAATAAATCGTTTCTATATTTTTTTTCGTTCTGTAAAAATAAGTTGCGTGATGTATTTTATGCTTCACTACTGACAGAGGCAGCATTCCAGTAAAATAGAGTTCAGATCCACTGACATCTCAAGGTTACGATTCATCCAATGTGCGCATGCGTGATCACATTTTACCGGCATATTTTTTCGAAAAGCGCGAGCATGGTGCGTCATTACCAATTACAGCGCCTCAAGGCAACAAAAACGTAAACTTTTAGTACTGAAGAAGTTTTCTTGTGTTTTTGCTGCGAAACATGGCTCAAAAACAACGCAGATTCTGCTATGATGTTGCATTCAAGCTACGAGTGATTGAGTATGCCAAAGAACACGGAAACAGGGCAGCAGAGAGGAATTTCAGATCACCACCAACAGAAAAGATAAGAACTTGGAGAAGACAGGAAGAAGACCTAAAAAAAAGCTATGCATAGTAAACATAATCTGTGACATGGAATTGCAAAATGGCCGGAACTAGAAGAAGAATTAAAAACTTGGATATTAGACCACTGAAGCTCGGGATTTTCAGTTTCCACAAAAATGACTATTCAACAAGCAAGAGTGATAGCTACTAACAGAGGCATCGCTGATTTTACAGGATCAACGTCATGGTGTTCTAGATTCATGAAGAGAAATGACTTACGTATGCGGACTAAAACAAAAATAGCACAAAAGATGCCAACAGAATATGAAGACAAGATTATAGAGTTTCATAAATTTGTCATTAATGCAAGAAAAAGAGGAAATTTTGAACTTTCACAAATAGCAAACATGGATCCCACTGACGTTTGATGTACCCTCAAACGAAACAGTAGATTCCAAAAGGTGCAAGAAGTGTTATTGTTAAAACTTGTGGACATGAGAAAACGCATTACACAGTCGTGTTGTCTTGTTGTGCCAATGGAACAAAATTGCCGCCTCTTTTGATTTTCAAAAGGAAAACCTTGCCCAAGGAAAAACTGCCTAAAGGTGTGTTTGTGCACGTTCATCCTAAGGGCTGGATGGATGAAAGGGGGATGAAGTTGTGGATAGACAATGTGTGGTCTAGGTGTCCTGTTAAAGAAACCTGCCTTGCTAGTATGTGATCAGTTTCGGAGTCATAGAACAGAAGCTGTAAAAAATAAAATCAACCAACTGAAAACTCAGTTAGCTGTAATTCCAGGTGGACTAATGAGCCAGCTTCAACCTTTAGATGTCTGCATTAATAAACCATTTAAAGGATTCATGAAGGAGAAATGGAACAGTTGGATGCAGTCTACAGTTTTTGAAGTGACACCATCAGGAAGAAGGAAGAGGCCTAGCATTTTGCAGATTTGTGAATGGGTCAAAACTTCGTGGAATGCTGTGAAACATGACAGTTGAAAAGTCATTTAAGAAATGTGGTATTAGTAACTCACTTGATGGCACAGAGGATGATTTGTTATACGAAGACCCAGTTTCTGAAAAAGAGGCTTCAAGCGATTCTTCATTTAGCTCTGGAGATGAATTTCTGGGTTTTGAGGATGAACATTAAAAGGTACCTAACTACAATGTTCTCTAGTTAAATTTTTTGTATACATAAATAACTATAAAATGAGTACAGTAAATCTTTATGGAAATTCATGAAACAATGTGGAAATTTTTTCCCCCCTTAAAAATGTCTAAAAAAAGGGTGCATCTTATACAGCGGTGTGTCCTATACGCCGGCAAATATGGTAATAAGGCAAATAACTTGTTTGAAAAATAAGACAAGTATTTCCAAATTGAACCATAGGGTGTCACAAGTACCTGTCAGCCTGTAAAGAAGGCAAGAGACCTCAACAGAAAGATAGCTCATGAAAATATTTATGGCTTATCTGGGGCTTGAGCCAAGTTACCTTTGATCCACAATCAAGCTAGCACTCAGCTCCAGGGCTGGCACAATATTAGAAACGTTCCAAATAAACAAATACTGCTTAGCATAAACATCAAAATAAAGTTTTTAAGAACTACACAGCTGGCCAAAAGTTAGGCATAATATACAAATTCTGGAAGATCTCAAAAATATGATAATGAAATGCTATGTTGCATGCAATTGATGCATGACACAACAGAGAAAAAACCAATTGCATGTTTTCCATGGGCTTGGCTTGATTGTTTGGGGTTTAATGGGATTCCCATGAGTTATTCCAATATGGTTTATTATGTACTGTAAGAGTGTCCACAGCTAAGGTACCTGTTTCAGCAGAATGGAGAGATTAACATAGAGTATAATGATCTCAAACTACTATATAAGCATCACAATGACTTCACATACTGTTGGAAACAGTATGAGAAATTGTGATGATTATATAGCAGCATCACAATGACTGGCTGGTCACAAGGTCTTATGGTAGTACATGCCCCTCTAACCAGAGAGCAGATTAGAAGAGCTCGTGGAGGTTTCTTGAAAGGGGTTGGCCACCTCCAACACATTTCATCAGTGTATCCTACAAATGCTCCACAGGTTTCAGGTCCTAAGAATAGATTGGCCGTTCCATCCACTGAATATCCTCATTTTCAAGAAATTTGATTGCCTAAGCCCTATAAAGGTACACATTATTGTCCATCAAAATAAACTGGAGGCCAGCAGTGTCCCTGAAATGCCTAATAAAGGGCTGAAGGCTATCATCCTATACTCTGACCATTAAGAATGCCTCTATCAAAGACTTGGAGTGGTGTGCCTCATTTGGCATAATCCCCCCCCCCCCCCACAACTTTATCAAACCAGCAGTGGTGTTATTCTCTGATGTTAAAGAGTTGGTAACAAGTTCCTTGCTCTCTCCAGATCAAAAATATGTAAAGAATCAGTCTGAAGAATGAATTGCAATTCATCTGTGGAGAGATTCATCAGCACAAGCATCTGTTGTCTGGAGTTCAGTCATGATATTGTCTGCATCATGTCAGTTGGGCTCTCCTCTGGGAGAAATTCTGGGGAAATTGTCCTCGCAATGGCTAGAGAAAACTAAATAAAGTTGCCTGGCTACAATCACCCTATGATGTTGGGCTGTTAGTATCATCAAATAGTGGTCATCCTGCCTTGTTGTCTATCCTGAACAACCTTGCACTCATCTACTGCTAATGTCTCTTGTCTATGTCCTGTAAATGTCCAAAGTCTCAAAAACACTGATTGGGGGACACAGTCCAAGCCACATTGGTCTAGGATTGGCCAGACCTTAAATTGAAGGTTGCTCTACCATGTGTAAAAGCATCCATATGATGTCTGTTTCATACTATTATAAAACACTACCGACACACTTGCTCAATAGGAAATGAGTGGTGCAGAATCAGAACCAGCTTTCACTTAAAGAAAACTCAGTTGATGAAAAATGAGCCATTAAGCAAATAGTTATTTATTACACTAATAAAATCACTAGTAATACCAAATAAATTCCTTCACTAAATGCAAAAAGCACTAAATGAAAAATTTCCATTTTAAATTTTCAATGCTATAACAATTTTTTAAAGTGAACTAATTTTTTTTTTATTAATTTTCTATAGCAGGTTTAGATGTTTTCAGTCAGTAACATGCCAGGCTCATAATCTGCAGTTCCAAGGTTCAAGTCCCATCTGGGTCAGCATCGAGATTTATCTCTGCAAAACTCCCCGCCCTCGGTCAGTAGGATACCGATGGGTTTGGAAAGACTGCCGTCATTAGATGGGACATTAAGCAGTGGCTCTGTGTGTGGGAGAGCCATACCCTGCACACTTAAAAGAACTCACTGGACGGCCTTGAATGGAGGCTACAATCTGTCTCCTAATAGCTGTCCAGTGGGTCCCCTTCCCTCAACTTTCTCCGAGCCCTGGGGATCCTTGTGACCTAGCTATTTAGTCAATTTTGTGTGTAAAAAAAAAAGTGCAGCTCAGAGGTAAAACAACCCATACTGACTCAAAAACTATTTAAAACCCATAACAGACCATAATATGAAAGGGAGTAGTACAAATAGTGTTATTTCTTTGTCTTAACTACCTCTACCCTTTTTTAGATTTCTTGAGCTTTAAAGGGTTAATAACAGGTACAATTTTAAATGGACTTATCCAATACGATTATTATTTGTCTATTCACATCTGTATATTCTTTTTTAACTGTGCAGTGTAATGCTCCAAAGATTATTAACTTTTCAAGTTGGACATTTTGTCTGATCCAAATTTATTCAAAATTCTGGAAAGCTTTGCCGGGCACCAGGCAATTTTAACATGCCAAATAAAGTTAAAATAGGGTTCATTAAGTATTTGTAAGTATTTGTCAAGCATTACTTATCGGGCAAGAATTCAAAAAGGATTGTCAAGTTTAATTAAAGTTTATATCTAATCAAAAAAGCGATTTACATTGCTCAAGAGAAAAATAGCAAAAATTCAAAAGTTTCTAAAACAAAGTTTATTTCCAAAAAATTCAAAAACTCGCCAAACTCCTTTGATGAATACAAAAGTTGGAGTACTAGCAACTTGCATCCATCTAAATATCTACTACATTTCTCTCCACTACAATACTATATCTCCACTGACAACATTCATTCTCAACTCATTGACAGCACTCTCTTGACTAACTCTGCGACTTAACGTCACTTAGTTATAACACGCTGCTTAACAAATTCAGCACGTCTGTTGCACGCCAGGAAAACATTTGCATGATCTGATGATTGTGCTAGCTATGACGCAAGAGGGGTCATGTCCTACACATGAGCATTAACGGCTTACAATCAAAAAGGTCCGAGTTTGCACGTGCAACTCCTACTGCTCGGAAACGAGAATTGCAATGTCCAAAAAAATGAATAACCCCAAAATGAAAAATAGAATGTAATTAAAGTAAAACTGGTTAAAGAAAAGTAAAAGTGAACGGGTGGACCATCACAGCAGTATGGGTCTTTGTCTTCTTCAAAAAGATATTTTAGTTTCTAAACATGCAAAAGCTGCTGATATATGGAGCACCAGAACTTTTCTAAATACATGTCACCTAAATTCATTGAAAAAGTATAACTATTGCTATTCTGCATTCAATGAGTTCACTTTCTGGCTTCACACAACAGTTTGCCAATTACTGACTCATCTCATGATGTCTATCTTTCTGCATCCAATCCCTTTAGTCTTTCATGATGGCTCTGGCTGAATTTTGTGAACAAGCATTTTTTCAGGTGATTATAATAAGCTGGGTGTTACAAACTGAAGTATTGTTTAATTAATGAGTGACAACATACAAGGTATCCTGTATATTTAACTTGAAATAAAAAATCGGTATGTAACTTACTGCAATGCAAGGAGGATGATGCACATGTATAATGCACTTGACATCTGGTCGAGCAGCATGTATTGCAGAATGCAATACAAACCCTGGTCGATTAAAGGAATAATTTGTAGTACCAGTATCAATTACATTTCCCTGCATGTCAATTTTCAATAATGAAGATGCTGTGATTTCATGGTACTGCAGACCATATGGATTTAATAAGAAATGTTCTTGATCTTGGCTAACTCTTACCTTTAAAAAGACAATTTATTATCAGAATTCACATATAATAAATAAGAAAATAATAATAACAAACATAAAAGTTGTCTAATATTCTTAGCTGCCAACTAGTCTGTACCAAAATATTAGAAATATTACATAAATTCTATTTCATATGCATTTCAGCCTTTTTAGCTTTTGCTCTTAAGGTATGCATTATATTGACTTTAAAAACTATCATATTATGAATTTTTTTCCCCAATACACTCTTATAAATTTTAGGTACTTTAAAAAACTTAAGAGCCACAGAATTTAAATAAGATTATGCAATTAATACTACCTGGCCAAAATTAAATCATCTTCTCCCCGACCACCCCAGTTACCTAAACCGCAGAGAAAACTTTAATGTAGTGGAACACGACATAAAAGAATGCATCCCATTACCCTTGACCCTGAAAGAACATGATGCAATGTAACAAGTTTGATTTCACATCACACAGACACCTTCCAAACACTCGTAGAACCATAATGAATTGAATGATGTTGAATATAAGCTGTTCTGGAAGTACATTAGAGTCCTATATGATACTGAGGTAAGATTTCTAAACTTTTTGGACACACAGTGTATGAGACAAGAAGCTTTTAATTATTAGAGATAGAGGGCAGCTTTGTTGCTACTGGTTGGCAATGGAGATCAAAAATCCATTAACTATGCCTGTCTCTGTGCATTGGCAGTCAGTTCAGTATGAGAGGTGGATGCATTTACTGGAAAGAATTTTCATTGAACATAAATTCAGAACCATATTTATGAGCAATGACTGGAAGTTTTTAGATGATATTTAAAAACAAGAATCAACAAAAATATAAAAGTCAAATTGCAAAAGGTAGAAAGATCTATGGGAAACAAGCATCAAAAATTGAAATATAGAGAAGATAAAAAAAAAAGTAGCAATATGCATAAATACAAAAAGAAAACAACAATGGTTACATGGGATATGTTTTACACATATGAAGAGCAACATACAGTAATTATAAAACCAAAAATCAAGGTAAACTGCTAAATTCAATAAAAAAAAAACGCAAGGTACTTTTTTTTAAATGCAAAAACAGGGGCTAAAAAGAATAAATTCAATAAAAGATGGCTGAGTTGGAGGTGCAGGGGAAGAATGTAAATGAAAGACTAACAGTATGAGAAGTGGCAACTTCTTAATTTAATGATGTTGGATATAAGCAGAAAAGTGCTACTAGATCAAAGGGGAACTTTCAATATGTGTGGAATAAGTGAAAAGGAGAAATGCTATCAGAGAGGCGTTAGTTTCTGTATTAATCCAATCTTGACATTAAGTTTGTGGCACTAACTTCATTCAGGTACTTTGCTAATACCTTTTATAAACAGCTAAAACACCTTTCTAAAAGCATTATTGCTTATCCTTCTATTAGTACATGTTGGCATGCCCCTGATCTAGCAGCACACCTGCTTTCAATCACTTTCTGACCTGTAGTATAGGTCATGCTTCCCTCAGCAGAGAAAGTGATCCTTGTTTTTGATGTAAACTTAGAAATTTGTTTCAAGCACATTAGTAAATAGAACTTTCCCTCACTTCTCTTGTTGTAACAGAATCTTAGAATCTAAACATGGGTGTGTTGTTGCTATTCAACGGAGTAGCCTCACATGGCCGTACAAAAGGAGACACCATCCCATGTCCAAGTGGTTAGTGTGCTTGGGATACTGATCAAAGACCTAGGTTCAGCATATATGTCTGTGTTGTTTTTCTGCTGTAGTCCTGTCATCCTCACAGACCTTCTACTATGGCATTTAAGCTGACAGGCTCCTAACAGACCTCTGTGGAAAGCAGCTGCTTGAGGGGGAGTTATTTATAGAGTCCACTGAAAAAATTAGTTTTAGTTATTAGTATCTTATTAAAAGATTACAAGTGAGAATCAAGTATACTACTACTCAGAATTCAAAGCTGGACCCTGGCAGCTGAAGTGATCACTGTGAACTAGCATATACTGTTGAGACACTGGTTTGAAATAGTTTCATAAGTCAGTAATTTTTATATGCATGGAAATGACCTATACATGTTCTAGAATCTGTGTTCAGATATTATGGTGTGAATTCAATTTGAATGTATCATATAAAATGATTGTCTTAAAAAACGCTCTAGTTTATTCTTATAAGAAAATAACCTCTTTAATATTTACTCAAGGGTACCCTCATTCATTCAAGCAGGTTCATCATTTTGGGAATCCTTGCAACATTTCAGTTTTTTCAATAAATTATCAAAGCTTTTAGTACATTTAACAGAATGAAGTTTCAAACTTCCACATACAAACTCTAAAAAAAATCCTCATTGTTTGCCACAGAGGTCTGATAGAAACCTGTCAGTGTAATACATCATAGAGTTCTGTGAGGAAGGCAATATCTCAGCAGAAAGATCACAGAAATAAAGAAATATCCATGCCTTAAGTGGAGCTCAAACCCAGTAGTCAATTATACTAACTAGATTTGGATTAAATTTCTATTGAAATTATCAAAAACATGAATTTAGATTGGGACCTGGAATTGTTTAATTGTGCAATGTTTGAATGACCAAATATTTTTCCATTTGCTGATCATTTATTTAATGTTTTACAATCTAAAACCATATATAATGTTTTAGCATGCTAAAATCAAATTAAAATAACTAAAATATATAGAAACACTCAGAAATGAAACTGCTGTGGAAGAATGTATATGTTACAGCCAAAACCTCAATGTGTATTTCATATTTAGTAAAGATAAATACAATTTAAAGGCACCGATTTATGAGCCATTTTATTCCTAAATAGACAAATGGAAACATGGCATGGCAATTTTTCTCCACTTCAATTTCTTGAACAGGTCAATGAAAGAACATTACCTGCTCTACAAAAATATTTTCCTAAAAATAAATTGCATCAGTTTCAAAAAATTTTGAAAATGAATTAATCAATATTTGTGCTGATCCCAACAAGTACTTGTTGGATAGATACTTTTAAGATATTTAACATGACTTAGATTCAGTGTCGAAGAAGTGACCAAATTATTGTGATTACTTGCTTACTCTGTCACCACAGCTAGTAGTGAAAGAAGCATCAGTGAGTACTCATGAGGACAGACTTATTTGAGGAACCCAATGTCAAACAATAGATTGTCTTAAGTATGCAGTCCATCTTGATCAATTCTCTAGTGATTTTTTTTTTTCAAAGAACACATGATCAACATATCTGCTGAGAAGAAAAACTGTTGAATGGAACTTATAATACAATTATCGCTTTTATATGCAATTTATATTAAAATATTAATTTTGATGTAATTTTTATTTTGGGACACAAATTTTTTGCTGTTTATCAGCATCAATTTAACATGTTTCAGATAATTTTGAAATGAATTATTGGGAGTCCTGACATTTTTATAAATATACTGAAGAAAAAAAATGCCACTAAACATAAGTCAAATTACATAGCTTACAAAATGATGGTAATACTAATTTGTTCTATATATATGGAATGATTGGTTCACGAGTGTTGGAGTAATGCACGTGTTCCCATGCCTTGGCCTAGGGTCCCAACCATACATGGGCCTGTCAATCGGTGGTCTAGCGGTTAAGATGCCCGGCATGCTTCTGGAAGACCTGGGTTCGAATCCCAGTCAGGACAACCAATATTTTTCAACTCACTTTTTCAAGTGTTCCTTATCTACAGGACTTTTCTGTGGCAATTTATTACTGAATAGTTTATATAATGCTGTGAGCGTAAGTGACAAATATTACTACCATCAAATATGTTTTGGCTTGGCTGCCCAACTCCTGATAATAGATGGCGCCACTGTGAATCAAACAGGAAAGCTTATATGCCACTTAATTGAAGAGTTGGTCAGCTCCTCTGTGGTCTAGCGATTAAGATGCCCGGCATGTAAATTTAGTTCGTGAATTTCATCATTTTATAAAGCAAGAGGATTCCAAATATTACCCAGGCTTAGAGCCCTATTGCCTCTTAATCTCCTCCTGCTGATAATTATGTGTCTAGTAATAACAAGCTCCCAATAATCTGTAGGAGCCAATGAGTACGCAGATAATCAAAATTACAAAATTTAAAAGATTCTCTTGCATATTTGTATCATTTTTTGCTGAGATTTCTATGTTAAAAATATGTATTACTGAAGAGACATTAAAGCCAGGTTCAAGTCAGCTAATGTTTTTAATCAGTCCACTAAAAGTGGCCCATAATAACTGATCATTAATACATTCCTGAAATCTCTCTTATGCTGTTTCTGAAAAAAAAAAGGCATGCACTTCTTTATGCAAGAACTGTAAAAGTTTAATATAACTTGATTGAAATATTAAGGTTATGCCACCTTCACTACGTCAAAGAAACCATCAAATGGAAATGGACTGTTTCTTCGATATAGTACAGGGAATATTACCTTCATATGTCAATCACATTATATACAGGGTGAATCTGAAAAAGTGGGCAAAACTTTACGGGGTGGTAGAACGCAGCTATACGAGCAATATTAGTCATAGAATGTATGGTCGGAACGCAAGCGGTGAGAAGTTAAAAGGTAGTTTTCCACTGTCACATTTAAAGAATGAACACAAGAAGGAGAGGAGATACTTCAGAAAACATTTTATTAACAGGAATGTAATTGAGGTACATGCTCAAAGAAATTGCTCAAAAGAGCTGCCGCCAGCTGTAATACAGGCTTCACACCTGCGGTGTAGGGACCGTTGGATGCAGTTGGGTGCGAGGACCGACCCTTTTATACCATTTCCAATGTTTGCGTTCTGACCATACATTCTATAACGAATATTGCTCGTATAGCTGCGTTCTACCACCCCGTAAAGTTTTGCCCACTTTTTCAGATTCACCCTGTATATTAAAACTTTTACAGTTGTAGTGTAGAACATCTGATCTGAAAGGAACTATGAACTGATACAATATTTAAAAATTGCTTGCTTTTCAATTTAATGTTACTGCAAGAAGACTGAACTATTAAATTTAGAGAATGTAAATTAAAATCTTAAATCTGGTTAATAAAATTAATATTTACAAGAGCAGAAATTACATGCAAAAATACTATAATTTTATGTGTAATACTATATATATACCTCAAAGTTTTTCAGAGGGGGGGGAGAGAGAGGGTAATGAGAGCCACATAGGCCTACAATTCCCATATTCAACTCTCATTTGGTTTCAGCATTGAGATTTATCTCAGCTAACTCCCCCTCCCTACTCTCGGTCAGAAAGAGGACACTGATTGACTTTCCAAGCCTATCATCCATCAAATGGGACAAAAATCCATGGCCCTCATGTGAGGGAGACTTCTACCTTGTGCATGTTAAGAACATGCTGGATGGCAATGATGGGAGCCTTCATCTGTCTCCTAACAGCTATCCAGTAGATTCCCTTCTCTAGCTTTCTGTAAACCCTTGGTGTCCTTGTGGCCTGACTATTTAAGCCCAATGTATGCAAAAGTGCCACTCAGAGTAAAACAATCTAACCCTACACTGAATTTGAGATTCAAGATTTACTTAAAACAAAAAAGTTACATTTTCCCACTCTCCAGGGTGTAAGGGGCCAAATAACTGCTGGTCGCAATAAGACTACCACATTCTACCACAAAATTTTCAAATCTCTTGCATTGATTGGTCTTTTTACACTATTCATTAAAAATTTCATATTTTTAAAATTTAAGTCTCTATTGGCAGAAATTATAACTATTAAAATATTCAGAAAATGTGCATCTTAATATTTCATCAGCACCTAACTCAAAATGAATTTTTTATTCACCTCTAGAAAAGAAATGGTTGGCAGACAAAGTGAATACAATAGCTTTTTTTTATTGAGACAAATTGCAATCAATTCAATTATAAAAGGGCAAATCATGGTCATTAAATTTCAATTCATATTAATATTTGTTGAAGGAATTCAAATACTGGTGTTATTATAGTAAAAGGATGTAATACTACTACATTTAACCATGTTTTGATCTAATGTTATATATCTGCAAGAAAAATTTCTCATTGCTACTGTGGATTTTCTTTTACACATGCTCAACATGGCCTCAATAGAATAAGCAATAAAGAATGGTTTATATTTCTGTGTGCAATGATAGCAAAGATGACAACATCATAAAGGTTTGTTTATGCCAGGAGCTAATTTAGCTTGAATATGATATATTGTACTGAATTATAAATTAAACATCAAAGGCCACACTAAATATATATGGTTACTAGCTACTGCCACCAAAGGTTTGGTGAGAAAAAGTTCTCTCCTCCATTGACAACTATCACAATTGCCACGAGTATACATGTATTACTACTAATTATAATAGAAATACATATTTTTCCCCATTTTATACTTAATAGCTTAAAGTTAAATTAAAAAAAAATAAATTACTCAAAATCTATATATGTACAATTTTGTTCCTTTATTTTTTCCTTTACGTTTCTGCCACTTGAGTAAGATTGGATAAGACAGCTGTCCAGACCTGATCTTGTCTTTTATCCATATGGGGTGATGAAACAATTTTTTTTATTTTATTTTAAGGAATAAATGGAGAAATTCTTTTTGTACTGTTAGGACTAATAAAATGTTACTATTTGCATTTTTCCAATCTTCCATTAGTATGAATTACTACTGTTAAAGGGTGCAAAATTCGGAAAATTAAAAACTTATTCTCTTTTAAAATGAGCATTCCACAGTCACCAAAGAAGATATGTTATTATTTTTAGTTTTGTTGCACCATTAACCTTAAACTCTATGGTTTCCAACTGGTGGGATGCATCCTCACATGAAAGGGGTGCAATCTTTCATCCATTATCACTATATAGTATACCCATACTTCTTATACAAAGTTTCAGCCCAGATTATGTCAATTTCAGCTGATGGTAACTAGAGTATATTATATACTTTTAAGAGTAAAAGGAATACTTTGTTTAGCATGTTTTGGAAGGGTGTAGATTTTTTCATTGGGAATAAGGGGGCTGAAACTGTCAAAAGGTTGGAAAGCACCACCTTAATAACTAGAGAAATTGGCCTCAACTGGCCAAATTTTTGTCCATTTGAAAGACCAGCTAAGACAAGCATGCCAAGTTATACTTTCCACACAATGGAATTAAACACCGTTATAACTTGTTCCAAAGCATTACTACTTGTAGGGACGGGGAAATTTGGAACAATCTAACCAGCCAGGGATTTTTACAAGCCAGAGCAAAGGCATATACCAACATAGGGTGCAAGAAGACAAACATTTCCTGCTTTTTTCTGTGTATTTAAAAGATTATGTAATGAAATTAATGATACTATATTCAAAGATAAAAGTCAATATTCTTTCCTCTAAATATATTTCACTGTTGTAATTTTCCCTAACTTTGAAAGTAACAAGTTATGCCAAAAAAATTACTTGTCATTGGCAAGTGGATTTTTCCCTAGTCCTGCCTGTCACAGCTCATAGTTTGTCATATCTTGTTCTGATATGTGTAAATTTCAGTTTTTAAATATCCTTATTTTGGCCTGAATCTGTCAAAATATTTTATTCTAATGACTACACATAAACAAAGTTGGGATGCATAAAACCTCACTTTCATGGTGCAGCAATTTCAGTTAAATTGAATATAATAAAATAAATATCCCCACAAGCACTGCATAATATAGATTAATATTATAAATATTCAGGGTTATTTATGGAATAAATTATTTCTTGTAGACAGTAACTCATATACATAACTTCTGGTGATAATTTCCTTTACATATTTGAAGAATGAAGGGCAATTTAACTTTTTCTGCTTAAATTATTTAACCCTTTCCTTGTAATAAGAAAAAAAAAATTGAATATTACAACATGCATGTTAAAAATACTGAAACCCAGACCATCCTAACACACAACTAGAATCAAACTGTACAGTAAAAATTATTTTTCTTTCACAGACAGTGATATTCAATTGGTAGAGGAAAGTTTTTTGGGGTGCTTTCAAAAGCCTATGAATTTTTTTCTCCCATTATAAACCAATGGTTTCATTGAGCTAGGGGAGGAAAGGGGTCTGCTATAAAATTTGGGAAAGCTAAACAGCCCCTGAAAAGGGATGCTACTACCATACACTATTACTTTTGCTATGAACTTGAACCATGTGGTTCTAAGTGTCCAAGTGCTCATGTGATATTTATATTGACACAGACAAAGATTTTCTAACCATATATCAAGTAATAAATATACCTTGGGTTATTCAAATGGATGAAATAACCTTTCACACTGTAGGCCAGATACCGATTTGACAGGAGGGAATAAATCTCACTACAGCGATAGACATTTTGTTGTAATTAGGCATGTATGAAAAAACTTGCAAAAATTAGAACAATGTGATAAAGTCTATGGCACTATTATCACAACATTCTTTAAGCATGAACTGGTGCATAAGCATATCTCAAGTTAGAGTCTAGTAGGCAGACAGGTGAATTTTTTCATATTTGGCTAATTATTATAAAATGACTTACTCTAGCGAGATTTATTCTTTCCTATTGCTTTTTTTATTCTACTTTCTTCATTATTACATGTCATAATGTGTCTTGAACTCTAATTATACAAATACCAGAAAATTGCCTTTAATTATTCAGTAAAATTAGTGGGCTCTACTAATCCTGACATATTATAAACAACAAAAATTATATCTTGATGATGCAATTTATATAATATACTTACTGTAATATTGTTGAACATGCTTTCTGACCAACCATATAAATCAATCAACCTATAAACAGCAGCTAGTTTGCACCTCAGTAATTTTTCACCTTTAGCATATCGTAGTCCATCAATTCCACGAATGTCATTTATAGGAATGACACAACGACCAGTTCGTACTGTTGATGAACTAGTGCGAGCAGTGTGAGGAAGTAATAATTCTGTGACTTGTTGTAATGCTGCTAAGTTAGCAGGCACATAACCTTCACTCAGCTGAGATTCAATAATACGTTCCAATTCTTCTCGGAAAACCTGACTGGAATATATATATATGAAAAATATTTAAGTGAGTGTCAACAAAGTGTTATAAAGTATGCAATAGCATGACTAGCACACACAAAAAATTTTACTTGCATCAAGTACAACAAACCAATGCAGTAAACATTTTTAGAAATAAATTAAAGATATATTTATTAAAATATCTTGTTAGATTTAAAAACTACATAACAGTGATAAAATGGGGTACATATTTTTATGTCTCAAGAAATTAAAGGCCTGATAAACTTAATAAAAAACAGTAATTTTTTTCTATTTTAAAATATAGAATTTTTTGTATAAAGAAAAAGATATCCAAGTCAATTTTGTGTATTCTAATGGCACAAATATGAGCCATACAAGGGTGATAACATCCTTATTATTCACAAAGCAGGTCATCATGAATAGTGAACCCTCATTTCACCATCTTGAATGAATGCACAATTTAGGTTGGATCTTTGTTTCCTACATATTTCATTCCAAGCTTGTTCTTGCATAATAGTTGGTAAGTATAATAAACAAAACTGGAAAGCCATATCAAAAAAAAAGAACTTTAGTAGACAAATGCAGAATGAAATATTAAAAAACAGTCCAAAGAAATTAGATCTAGAAAACAAATGATTGGTGTAGTGTGGTAAAATGTTGCAATATCCAGTGATCAGGAATGCTTTTATTGCCATGAAAGTGAAATAATAAGTTTAACTTTGCATCAAGTGACAAAATTCATTTGAGAGTACCATTTTGAATTTAGATACATTAGCAACTATGCATTTTTTTTCCTTTCATGAGAGCTAGAATGGAAGAGGAAAGATTATAAAGAATGACACAAAGTTCAGGTACAATGTGTATACTGGCTGAACGTGTGGAAACCTTTGGAAAAGAAAAATTAGGAAAATAATTCCTTCTTGCGTAATAAGTGGTATAAAAGATATTCTAATGCCAAAAAAAATATTTTTAAATAAATGGTAGCTAGGTAGTCACTGGAAGGAGAGCTATGCACCAATCCCCTGTGATGATGCATAGAACCGGCCAGGCCTAGCACCTAATGTCCGACCCTGCCTTCTCGTGGTGCGGACCGTTAGTAACTTTCAAAAGAGATACTCTCTTGTGGAAGTGAACGGAAGGGGAGGGCTGCCAGATTAGTGTGGCCTACTGATCTGGACAACTATGGCTACTTTTCTTTTTTTTTTCTACCCTGCTGAGGAGTGGTCAACCACACAGGGTCCTGGTGCTGACCATATAAACCTACTGGACTGGACAGATTTAAGGCTCTGAGCTTGATTATGGATCCTGATTTTGCTGCACTGGTGGGCTTCTGTGGAGGGAAAATCTTCCGCTGTGTTTTCTGTTTGTTTGTGGGTTGACAGCCCCAAGTGAATAGATTCACAGGATATGTTTATCAGCTGGTGGATAATCCTGAGCAGAAGTCATCGCAGGCACCTGAACTCTTTGCTTCTATTGGCATCGTCAAATTCTACATTGGAGGAAGTCTTCCAGTGTAGACGGCTTCAGCCTTTAGTAGTGGGGGAACGGGTCTTTGCCCCATGTCTGCGATTAGGGGGCTGTTTGATATTGTCGGCATTCCCTCTCTCAATAAACATAGTTTCTTTAAACATCCCACTAACCATTTTCTCTCCATAGGTAGTTGGAATGTGAGGACTCTGCACAGAGCTTTTTCTCTTGATGTCCTCACACAAGAATTCCACAGTTATAATTTAGATATTCTCGGCTTGCAAGAGACCAGATGGACAGATAAAGGTCAGATTCTTAAAAATAATCTTAAATTTCTCTTTTCAGGGAGGGACGACAATAAGCATCACCAAGGCGTGGGTCTGCTTCTCAGCAGACACGCTAGCGATGCTCTTCTAGGATATGAGTGCATTAATGAAAGGTTTCTTACAGCAAAATTTCAGACAAGCGTTAAAGACCTGAATGTTATCTGCTGTTATGCCCCCACTGAGGATGCCGATGAGGATGAGAAGGATAGGTTTTATGAACAACTTCAGGATATTTTGAATTCTGTCAAGAAAGGAGATATTACCCTTGTTCTTGGTGACTTCAATGCCAAAGTTGGTACTGACTCTGACCTTTGGGGAGGAGTAATAGGCCCTTTTGGTATTGGTAGCTGCAATGGCAATGGGCAACGTCTCCTACAAGTAAGTAAACTCAATGGATTCAGAATAACTAACACTTATTACAAACACCGCGACATACATAAGTACACATGGGTTTCACCTGATGGGCTGCATAAGAATATGATTGATTACATATTAATTAACAGCAAATGGGCTAGTTCTGTTAGGAATACCAGGGCATATAGGGGAGCTGAAATTGGATCTGACCATTACCTTGTTAAAAGTGTCTTGCAACTTAAACTTAAAAAGTGTTGTGCTAGGGTTAAAAAATTTACTTTTAATACTGAAGCTCTGAAAGATCCAGTTATAGCCAAAGCTTACCATGATAGGTTACTTAGTCATTATGACAGTCATGGTTTGCTTACTACTGAAGTTGAGGAAGAATGGGATCATTTTAAACAGGCTTTTTTGGACACTAACAGTACTCTTTTAGGAAAAAAGGAGCAGAAGAGGCAAAATTATCTGAGTGATAAGGCACTTGAGCTTATTTCGGAAAGAAAGAACTGCAGGAATGCCCTTAATCAATACCCTACTAGTCCTAATAGAAAGCATTACAGAGAGCTTAATAAATGTGTAAAGGATCAGTTAGCTACTGATAAGAATCTTTGGCTTGATGGTTTGGCTGACAAAGCCGAGGAAGCAGTTAGACAGCACAACAGCAGAGAGCTGTACCAGATAGTTAATGTTTTGTGTGGTAGAAAACGGACAGGCATACAAGGATTGAAGGATAAACAAGGTAAGGTTATAGAAGGGGAGGATTCTGTCATGGCTAGGTGGGCTGAGCATTTCAGTGATGTTCCAAACAATGTGGTTAGTTCCACTCCCATTGTTTGTAATGATGATAGATGCATTGGTGGCTTTAATGTTGGCCCTATAACACAATCTGAAGTTATTTTGGCTGTTTCTAAACTTAAACTTCATAAATCCCCAGTGGTAGATGAAATTACTACGGAAATGCTTAGAGCTGGGAATGTTTCGGTTACCACTTGGATGACTGAAATTCTGAATATCTTTTATGATAAAGGCATGGTTCCTAAGGATTTTACCAGAGCTATTGTTATCCCTATTTTCAAAAAAGGTGATCGCAGTTCTTGTGATAACTATAGGGGTATCAGCCTACTCTCTGTTCCAGGTAAAGTTCTTTCCATGATTGTGCTTAATAGAATTAAGAATCTGGTTGACAGTCAATTGCGTGATGAGCAATGTGGATTCAGAAGTGGTAGGGGATATGTGGATCAGATATTTTCACTTAGGCAGATTCTTGAGAAATGTTTAGAGTTTCAGAAACCTTTGGTTGCTAGCTTTGTTGATTTCAAAAAGGCTTTCGACTCTGTTGATCGTCATAATTTGTGGTTGATTGTGAGATCATATGATATACCAGACAAGTTAGTTAACATTATGAAAGCTCTCTATAATAACACTGAGTCGTGTGTGAGAGTTGGTAAGGCTTGTAGCAATTGGTTTAGCATTACTTCTGGTGTTCGACAAGGGTGCATTTTGTCTCCTTTTCTCTTTAGCTTGGTTATTGATTATGTTATGCGAAATTCACTTCAAGGGAATGATTTTGGCCTTAAATGGGCTGGAGATACGAAAATTTCTGATTTAGATTATGCTGATGATTTAGCCCTTTTGGCAAATGATGTTGATGAGATTAACTCTTTCATTCGAGCTGTTGATGAGACTGGTAGTAGAGTAGGTTTGGTTATAAACAGAGAGAAAACTAAAGTGATGAAAATTGGTCAGGCAGGCTGTGATTCAGTTAATCTGAATGGTTGCAGTCTTGAGCAGGTGTCACAGTTTAATTATCTTGGGAGCTATGTAACAGATAATGGTGATGTGCGGCATGAGATTAACAGACGAATAGGGATTGCTGCCGGGACTTTTAAGAACCTATGGAGAGTGTGGAGAAATAGGCGTATACACCTAAAGACTAAAATTAGACTGTATAATAGTTTGGTTCTTTCTAGGGTTAGTTATGGTAGTGAAACTTGGACACTTTGTAAACAAGATAACAGGAAACTAGATGCTTTTGATTCCAGATGCTTACGCAGTATCTTGGGCATTAGGTGGTTCAACTTTGTAACTAATTATGAGGTTAGGCAAAGGGGTTTGCAACCTCCTTTAAGCAGCATATTGTGCAGAGAGAGACTCCGTTGGTTTGGCCATGTTGCCCGTATGAATAATTATACATTGGCGAATAGGGTTATGAACAGTATGCCTAAAGGCCTCAGAAAGAAGGGGAGACCTAGGATGCGGTGGGCAGACAATGTCAAACAGGACCTTGTTAGAATTGGTGTGCAGTGGCCAGATGCAGTATATGTAGCTCAGGATAGACTTGCTTGGAGAACTAAATTGCACGGTCTGGTTGGACCTCCGTAGCCCATGGCTGCTTGAGGATGATGATGATGAAATATGCAGCTGTTTTTTCATGAAAATTTTGATAGATTCATATTTTTAAAGACAATACTAGGATTTTGTATCTTTGAATTAATAACTCGAACTCCTAATTCTGTTTCATTAATTTATCCTTAGTGCATTATTTTTATTAATTTTTTTTTATTGTTTACCTTTTACTATAGGGAAAAAAATCTCTTTTACACTAATTGTAAAACATGGTAGAAAATAAAATCGTAGCAAAGTTCCTAGTTTCATGATAAATATAATTGTACATTTATACCAAAGTGAACATTTTTTTTTTACAAGTTTTCTCTGAATATGTTAAAATTATCTTGAAGCTGGAAAAAATAAAAATTATATAATATTAACATGCCAATAAAAAGTATTTATTAATCAGATGTATTATTTAAGTATTACAAATTAAATATAAATAGTTCAGCCAATTTTAGAAACAATACTTTGAGTAAATCTGTAACATTATAAAAATCATTATTACTTCAGAATTGAAGGTAGGATAGGAACATCAGAGTTAATATGGTGATGAGACTTGAGAGTTAGCTCCCACTTGTAATTTCCAATGTAAATTTTTCGCACATTTTAAAAAATTTCCTACAAATAGTAATTTTTAAAAATATGGTATTTATTTGTTCTTAATTGGTAAACAGTTTAATATTAAAGTCTTCGGTTTAGTTTCATGGACCTTTGGTTTCATTCATGACAGTGGCGGACTGGTAAAAGGATTGGTTAAAAGTAAAGCAATACTCCATTTTAAGGGTTATTTTCACATTTAGCAACTGGACCTGTTTTTCAGAGCAGTTTGAAATTATGAAGCAATGAAATTGGCCCTCTGCTTTCCAGCAAAAAAAAAATATTGAAATAGCTTGAACATTTGCTTTTCAAGTTCTTTGGAGGAGTATAAGGAATTTTAAGTTGTTCAGAATCTCGAATCAGATTCATTCTGAAATGTCACTTCTTCTTTATGACATTTCTGATGGTAGCTTGGTAGTCACTGGAAGGAGAGCTACGCACTAATCCCCTGTGATGATGCATAGAACTGGCCAGGACTAATACCTAATATCATACTCCGCTATTCTCATGGTGCAGACTGTTAGTACCTTTCATAAGATATACTCTTTTATGGATGGGAATGGACAGGAGGGCTGCCAGATCAGTGTAGCCTAGTGATTTGGACTACTATGGCTACTTTTTTTTCTACCTTGCTGAGGAATGGTCAACCACACAGGATCCTGGTGTTGACCATATATACAAATTTGAATGGAATAATGGTTCCGAGCTTGATTATGAATCCTGAATTTGCTGTACTGGTGGGCTTCTGTTGATAGAAAAACTTCTGCTGTGTTTTCTGTTTGTTTGTGGGTTGACAGCCCCAAGTGAATAGATTCACAGGATATGTTTTATCAGCAGTGCATAATCCTGATCTCTGAGGTCATCACAGGTACCTGAATTCTTGTTTCAATGGGCATCGTCAAACCTACATTGGAGGAAGTCTTCCAGTGTAGATGACCTCAGCCTTTAGTAGTGGGGGAAGTTAATTGGTTATTTGGGGTTTTATGGTACATTGGCAGCTTAGGCTATAATGCACCAGACGAGATAAATAAAAGGATAAAAGAAACAGAACCCACAACCAAAGTTAAAAGTCAATATAGTAAAAGGTAAAGGACAAAACCAACAGATATAAAAAATACAAAAATAAAAAGCACATGTAAAGCAATAAATATAAAGGTATAAAAGGAAAACCAACCCAGGTGTAAAAGACCCAGGTTGGATAATGTATAAATGACAAGGCCATAAAATTACAATCTGTTTACAAAATTACAATCAATTTTACAGGTTATTTTAACCTGTAAAATGTAAAAAGGCAAATACAGAAGGTAAAAAAGAGTTATCAGATAAAAGATGGCTGAGTGTAAGAGGCTTGGTCATAAAATCATGAAAGGTAAAAAATAAATGTCTAAGGTAAAAGCAGGGAAATTGATTAAAATGTACTTAATAGTTAAAATGGTGTCACAAAACTCACACTTAGGTTTGTCATCTGCCTTAAGAAGAAATGAATGAGTGAACATCTGCCTTAAGAAAGAAATGTGTAAGAAAGAAATGAATGAGTGAACATCTGCCTTAAGAAGAAAAACCTAAGCGAAGCCGAGCAAGTACAACTTCCTCCTTGTGATTCCTGTGGAAACAAGACTGCCATGGTTTGACAATGGGCTTGATCTCGAAAAGCTTATTACCAACCTGTTCAGACCAAGATCTCTTCCACTGTGCCCGGAACTTGGTGGAAAAACGCTGCCGGAAGTCCAAGTATGAAACTGGGAGCGGAGAGTCGGACAAGGGCGTGGCTGACTTGGCAGCAGCATCTGCCAAGTCATTGCCCTTGATCCCGATGTGACTGGGCACCCAACAGAAGAGAATGGTGGTGGTGGCTGCCAGACAATGGAGTTGCTGGAGCATCTTGGAGAGAACAGGGAGAGGCCAATGCCTCACTGAGATCAAAGTCTGTAGCGAGCTAAGAGAGTCGGTGTAAAGCACACACTGACGATGATGCTTAGCTGCTATGTGATTAAGGCAAGGCTGATAGCATGGAACTCTGCAGTGAAGATGGAACACTGCTGTGGGATCTGGTCTGCAATGATTACAATCACAGCAGACCATGGCTGATCCCACTGATGTACTGGACTTCGAGCTATCTGTGAAGACAGACAAGATGTCCGGATGCTCAGCACGATGGCTGGCAAAGAGTTGCCGACACACACACAGTCGGGTGTAAAGGCCTTCCCTATCCTGCACAGGGAAAAATCGCAGGAATGTGAAACAGCGAGCCAAGGTAGAAGTGGCTCAGCTGTCGACTGTGCGATGCCATCGAGACCGGTGTTAATGTCTCGCAGGTAACCTCGGACACACAAACCAAAAGGACGAATGACAGTCAGCAGATTCTGGAATAACATTTCCCACCGGGGACTGAAAATGCAGTCCCAAGTGGGATACCTGGCAGGGATCATAATTTTGCTACATACTATAGGGAAACTGCTGGCGGTGAATATATAATGATGGTTCGTCGGTCTCGACATAGAGACTCTGGACCGGTGAAGTGTGGAAGGCCCCCATGCAAACACGGAGGGCCTGATGATGGAGGGGGTCCAGCACCTTCACCACCAAATCCCGGGCAGAGTCGTGCACCTGGGATCCGTAGTCCAGTTTCGACCGGACAAGTGCCGTATAGGCAGAGCAATGAACATCAGTCTGCCCCCCAAGAAAAGGAGGAGAGGACCTTGAGGATTTTCAACGCCTGCGTGCACTTTATTTGTGGTAAAAAGATCAATTTCTGGTCGAAGATGAGAGAGAGAAACTTGGTCTCTGCCACAACTGGAATGATGTTACCCCGAGCCACAGCTTGGGGTCCAGATGAAGATTACGCTTGCGGCAAAAGTGCATACAAGCAGTCTTCAGTGGGGAGAACCACTGGTCATCGCCCAAACCAATTGTTCAGAGCAGTTTGCAGTTGTCGTTCAATGACCCTCATGTTGGGGATGAGCAAAAAATGCTAGTCATCAACATAGAGGGCATTGCCTACAGTCAGAGGAAGTTGCCATGTAATGGAATTTATCTTGACAGCAAAAAGTGTAACACTCAGGACACAGCCTTGTGGCACCCCGTTCCTGGGGGAAAGGGCGCAACAGTGTTGCCGACACGAACTCGAAAATTATGAGAAGATGAAAAGTTTGCGATGAAGATCGGCATGTGACCTCGCAAGACGAAGCTGTGGAGGTCACGAAGAATGCCAAATCTCTATGCCGTGTTGTATGCTTTTTCAATATTGAAGAAAATTGACACCAGGTGCTCTCTACGTAAAAACGAATTCCTGATCACCGATTCGAGGCGGCTCAGGTGGTCTAATGTAGACCTGTGCCTGCGAAAGCCACACTGGGTGTTGGAAAGAAGTTGGTGATGTTCCAAATACCAGGCCAGCCTAGTAGTGGGGAAACAGGTCTTTGCCCCATGCCTATGATTAGGGGGCTGTTGATATTTCAGCACTTCTCTCAATAAACAGTTTCTTTAAACATCCCACTAGCCATTTTCTCTCCACATGTAGTTGGAATGTGAAGACTCTACACAGAGAGTATTCTCTTGATGTTCCACAAGAATTCCACCATTATAACTTAGATATTCTCGGCTTGCAAGAGACCTAATGGACAGATAAAGGTCAATTCTAAAAATAATCTTAAATTTCTCTTTTCAGGGAGGGAAGATAAAAAGCATCTCCAAAAGGTATTAGTTTACAAAATTTATTATATTTTTTGTACTCCAAAGATCACAAAAGGCATAAGTTTGCTTCTCAGCAGACACGCTAGTGGTGCTGTTCTAGGATATGAAAGCATTAATGAAAGGTTCCTTACAGCTAAATTTCAGACGAGCATTAAGCAATGTCATTTCTTCTTGACAAAAATGCGATAATCGTTACTCTTTGCATACTTTATTTACAAAACTGAACTTACAAAATTTATTATATTTTTGTACTCCAAAGATCACAAAAGGCATAAGTTTGCTTCTCAGCAGACACGCTAGTGGTGCTGTTCTAGGATATGAAAGCATTAATGAAAGGTTCCTTACAGCTAAATTTCAGACTAGCATTAAGCAATGTCATTTCTTCTTGACAAAAATGCGATAATCGTTACTCTTTGCATACTTTATTTACAAAACTGAACTGACACTCACAAGCAAGCTTTCTGTTTTCAGCAAAAAAAATATAATTTGGAATGCTATCATGAAATAACAGACAAGGATATGTCATGTTGTTTACCAAGAGAAAGTGCTTTTAATCCTGGTAATGCAGCAATAAAGTAGGTTGTTTTACTCTGAACAACATTTTTTGCACATAATGGACTAAATGGCCAGGTCACAAGAACACAAAGGGCTCAGAGAAGGTTGAAAGAAGAGGACCCTCTGGACAGCTGTCAGAAGACAGCCGAGAGCCCCCTGTCAAGGCCACTAGCATATTCTTTAACATGCACATGCATGGCTCTCCTGCACATGGCTTAATGTCTCCCATCAGACAGATTGTCCCCTTTCTCACTGAGACCAGAGTGGGGATTAACAGAGATAAATCTCAATGCTGACACAGTTAAGACGAAAACCTAGGAACTACAGATTACTAGCTCAGCATGCAACAAACTGAGCTAACCTCTCCAACCAAGCAATAAAGTATTAAAACTATTAACTTAATTTTAATGATTTTTTTACTTATTTTTTCCCAATAAAAATTCCAGCATTTTTACATTTTAGCAACAATAACTTTCTTAAATAATTTTCTTCATAAACTATTTCATTAAATCCTAGTATAAATGATGTAGTATAAATATTATAGGGCTTTTCTATTTCTCAGCTGGTATGAGCTAGTATGCATACTGATTAATACAACAGATGTGCAAGTAAATAATTTCATTTCACATTACAACCATCATGCTAATTTAAACTATTTGTTCGGTGAGTATACTAGTAAACATTTTTCAGAAAAAAAAGTACTGATTATTATTATTTAGTCCTTTAAGGGTCCAAAGCCAGTTAACAGTATTTTTTTTTATTTAGGCCTAAGAAGCCTTCTTCATTTGGTATGCAATATGATCATGTGCATATACAACAATATTTTCAATAATCTTCTGTAGCAGTTTTCAACTTTATTTTTCGTTTATAAAGTAACCCTTTTTTAAAAAAATGTTTTGGAAGTACCCCATGCACACCTAAATCCAAGGGTGTAGCTATGGGGGGAGGCTCCCCCCCAAAAAGTAACTCGAAGTTGGCAAAATTCAAAGCGACTTCGTAAAATCTAGGCAAGTTGTGGAAATTTGCAATTTTTTTTTGCAAAATTAAGGAGAGTTGGGTAGTTGTCAAAATCGAGGCAACTTAGCAAATCTAGGGCAGTTTGGAAAATGGAAATATCAAAATCTGGAGCAGTTGGCAAAATTCGAAGTGATTTGGCAAAATCTTGGGGAGTTGGCAAAATTCAGAGCGACTTTGCAAAAATCAGGCGAGATGTAAAAATGTTTTTTCTGTAATATTGTGGAGAGTTGGCAAAATCTAGGGCAGTTGGCAAAATTTTAATCCCCTTGGTAAAATACGGGCAAGTTGTGAAAATTGGGATTGGGTTTGTGAATTTAAGGAGAATTGACAAAAATCGAGAAAACTTGGCAAAATTTTAGGGAGTTTGAAACATTTGAAGCGACTTGGCAAATTCAGGAGATGTAAAAATTGGAATTGTTTTTGCAAAATTAAGGAGGTAGTAAAATTGAGGCACCGTGGCAAATACTAGGAGAGTTGGCAAAACTGGAAACAACTTGGTAAAGTACAGGTGAGTTGTGAAAATTGGGATTGGTTTTGTGAAGTTAAGGAGAGTTGGCAAAATCTAGGGGAGTTGGCAAAATTCGAAGCCATTTGGTAAAATACAGGGGAGTTGTGAAAATTGTGCATTTCTTGTACAATTAAGGAGAGTTGATATAATTCAAAGTGACTTGGTAAATTCAGGGAAAATGTAAAAATTGCGATTTTTTTCTGTAAAATTATGGCGAGTTGGCAAAATTCGAATCCACGTGGTAAAATATAGGCGAGTTGTAAAAATTTGGATTAGTTTTATGAAACTAAGAAGAGTTGGACAAATCGAGGAAACTTAGCAAAATGTAGGGCAGTTGGCAAAATTGGAATCCACTTGGTAAAATACAGGCAAGTTGTGATATTTGGGATTGGGTTTGCAAAATTAAGGAGAGTTGACAAAAATCGAGAAAACTTGGCAAAATTTTGGGAAGTTTGGAAAATTTGCAGTGACTTGGCAAATTCAGGAGAGATATAAAAATTGAGATCGTTAATTTCACAAAAACAAGGTGTGAAAAATCGAGGCAACTTGGAAAAGTCTAGATTTTACCAAGTTGCCTTCAAACTGAGATAGCCTCTCCAACCAAGCAATAAAGTATTAAAACTTTTAACTTAATTTTAATGAATCCTGCATTTTGCAAAGGAAAAATGCAGGATAGTTGTGAATCTCTATAGATTCTTAAAAGTATAGCAATTCCTATTGTTTTGTTAAGCTCATGTCACACATCACCAGTTTCTCTATAAAGATAAAAAAAATATGATTAAAAATTTTAAAAACCCATGGTCAAGTGGTTAATGTGCTTGGCTACTAATCAAAGGAACCCAAGTTAAAGCCCTGGTAAGGTCCGGATGTTTGTGTTGTCTTTCTGCTGAGGGCTCTCGTTCCTCACAGACCTTTGGCATATAAATTGACAGGCTCCCGTCAGACCTCTATGGCAAGCAGCTGCATGAGGGGGTATTTATTTTTATTCTTTAAAGAACTTTAAATAAAATGTAAGATATTTCATAGTACCTTAAGCTTTTGAAATGCTTAATGCTTGCTTAGTTATAGGTCCTTCAAAGATTTAAAGACTATTCTTAGTAACAGTGGTGAATTTGAATCCACCACTGTAACTAACAATGCCAAAAAGATTTCTATGCAAATTTTATGTTCATAATCGTATCAAATGTGGTACAATTGATAGATAATGTAATTTTCTAAACTGCTACAATTTTAACCTTTAGTAGAAAAATATTAATTTCCCTAACTTTTGTGCATTAGTTTATAAGTTTAAATCGTAGCATTTTAGGCTTTAATTTTGAAAGCAATCCACATGAAGTAACAAAATTTTGACTATTTGCATAAGCTAATTCACCACTATAAGAAATGCAAATAAGAGGTTCAAGCGCTAATGGAAATGTTCCACAAATACTTTTCAATGTTTCTGAAAGTCTTAATCACCTCCAATCAATCATTTGATATAGGGTTGGGTCGTTTTACCTCCGAGCGGCACTTTTTTGTACACCAAGGGCTAAATGGCCAGGTCACATGGACCCCGAAGGCTCAGAGAAGGTTGGGGGAGGGGACCCACTGAACAGCTGTTGGGAGACAGATGGTAGCCTCCTATCAAGGCCATCCAGCATGTTCTTTAACTTGCACAGGGTATGGCTCTCCCGCACACGGGCCAACGGCTTAACGTTCCATCCGACAGACAGTGGCCTTTCCAAGCCCATCGGTGTCCCCTACTGACTGTGGGAAGGGCGGGGAATTTTACAGAGATAAATCTCAATGGTGACCCAGCTGGGACTCGAACCTGGGAACTGCAGATTACAAGCCTAGCAAGCTACATCATTTGATATAGATTTTATTCAATAATAAATAAATTTATATGTAACATTATAATTAAGCCCTAGGTTTGAGGTATAGAAAAAAGAAATGGTTTGACTAGTCAATAAAACTCAGTAATAAGATTATAGGCAGTAATTGTGACCAATTTGAGCTAAAGTTACATTTTATAATTATGCATTACCTGTTCATAATCATTTCGACTCTCTTTCGTCGTTCCATTTCCTTTACATCTTGATCAATATCTGGTGGCCGCCACAGTTGCTTTTGCCATTCTGGATCATCTGGGTTATGCATTTCAGGGCTTTTTATTTCATCCCCTACAGGACCATTGATTTTTCCTTCTCTGTCAGACATTTTGCCCTTTTAGAACCTTTAATCAGATCAACATAAAAATTTCTTTAATACAGATATTCTAAACACATGTATTTACCATCTCCTGATGTACACTGTCATTACATATAAGATAACTTTTAAATGACTCAAAGTCAGTTTATGGGGTAAAATTCAAAATATTCAGAGGTTTCTAAAAGATTTCAATAATTATTATGTTAAATAATAAATTGAATAAATGAGATGTTAAATCAAATATTTATTTGAATAGTTATCAAAATGTTAATAATTATGAAATGCAGTTCATAATATTTGATCAATTTTGCAAACCTTTCCCTAATTGTATTTAAAATTTTGAAAATAAAAGTAAATGCATAAGTGATATGGGTTAAAGTTTGCATTATATTAGCATTACATTAAGTTTACATTCTTAAGTATATATTCATATCATTTAACCCTTTTATAAATATATATAATAATTTTATATCACGATAATGCTGTGGTACAAAAGTTAAAAACATTCTTCCAGGGAGTAGTTTTCAAGCTGAGGGAAGTGCTGTACATTACCATTAATAATTATGGAATATACTTAAATAACACCTTAATATTACCCCAATTTTACATTCTTACTCAAAGTTACTTCTTCCAATCAGAGACCAACTAGAGTTACATATAAAATGAACATATTTACCAATTTTACTGATACAATTGCATTTTCAGCGATGTCATGCTGCAGATGGTAGAATGCCTTAGATGTTCTTGTAGTTTTACAATGTGTGCACATAGATTATGAACTGACGGATTTCTTTACTTTTCACATCCAGGTCAGAAGCTTCTTTTAACACTGATGCTTGAAATGTGGTTATGATGCCAGTTGTTCGTGGTTTTATCAGTTCAATCTTTTGTGCAAGATGTTATTTACTGCGACGCATTTTGCCACGTAATTGCATGACTTCTTACACATTAAAAACATCAAGGAAATGGTATCTTCCGTAAGGTAATAAATGAACGATTCACATATGTAAGGTAATAAATGAACGGTTCACATATGTAAGGTAATAAATGAACGGTTCACATACATAAGGTAATAAATGAATGGTTCACATACGGTGAAAAGCACTTTTTCCCCCTGCTTGAAAATGATTTTAGTAACTCAACTACTGGAAGTTAGCTAATGTCATAATGACCCATTGTTTAACACAGGTCAAAAGCCATTGCTTTCACAACGTTAAGAACTTTAAAACATCTAAAAACAAGAACCTCTCAGGTTCACACGCTATGCATTTCACCACGAACTCTTAACATGTGGCATCCTCAGGCAAGAGAGATGGTAACAGGTTAGTGTTTAAGTCCATAATTATTAATGGTAATTTACAGCACTTCCCTCGGCTTGAAAACTACTCCCTGGAAGAATGTTTTTAATTTTTGTACCACAGCATTATCGTGATATAAAATTATTATAGAATTTTAGCTGTGTTTAACCTTATTATATAAATATATATTCACCATTGTGTTTGTACATAGCTTTCCAACTTTTTTTTTCATTTCTATATTAATATATTACTTTTTTTTGTAATATTTTGGACTATCAGTTAATATATTCTAGCTGTTCTGCCTATTTAATTGCAATTCATCAATTTATTTTACTAGCATTATTATTCATTAAAATTTTAGATTTAAAATTATTTACCTTTATAGAGAAACTAACGAAACTGGCAGAAATGTAAAAGTAATCTCTGTTAATTACTTAAAACGTTTTTAACTCATTTTCAAAAAACAAGCTATTGTTTTATTTTGTCATGTCTGTTCATCTACATACATTGAACTTTTTTTGTTGTATGAGAGAAATTAAAAATTCCTTTTGGATCAGACTAATGATTCACATTTCCTGTTATAAAGTGCTAGGGTTAAAAATATGGCAAAACTTTAAACCAATATTATAAATAGTATATTTAAATTGAATACTAAAATTTAGGTAGTTGAATGTAATAGTCAAGGAATTTACATTACCAGCAACATTTTTCCCCTTTTGGAAGGATGAGAAAACGCGAAATATTCAGCTGAAAAAAATTGTTTTGCATTTAGTTTGCCCAACTTACAGCAAATTTTTTTTCAGCTCAATATTTCATGAGCCCCATGTTTTTACATCTCCTGTGGATACTTTACTACTGAATTATGAGAAATTGTTTTTAAGAGATTTTTTAGGAGAGTGGAAGGGGATAGGCAAAATATAACTGTATTTTGCAAATCTTCTGCAATTTAGTGCCCCTTAAGGTGGAAATTCAAGTTCAAAAAAATAAACTTTTTCTTTAGAAACAAGCATTCTATTGTCCCCTAAAGTGATTAAACAAGAAATATCAATGTTAAAATAACCAACTAAAACTAACATTCATTTAAACACTAAAACTGTTCTTGCAAATTGTCTAGAGATTTGTATCAGTTAGGAAAAAACAGTAAAATGACCTTTTGATTTATGGAATTAGTAAAAAAAAAATCGCAACTAATTTTTTTATTCAAAACGTTTTTGGTTGAATATCTTTTGTTAACCACTTCTTTTTACACCTATAAAACCGGAATTCGATAAACAAATTAAAAAAAAAAGTGCTTGATTGCCTACCTAATCCATTTGATTACAAAGCAAAAGGAAAGCTGAGCATTAAAAATATCGGTAGATCCAAAACAATACGCAACTGTTTCGCCAAATAACATGATAAAAGGCTAAAGCTCATTTTTACAACGATAGCAAACTATCCGTGAAGTCTCATTGCTCTGACGTTTTACACACACACTGCAACCATGATTAACCCAACTCAAGTACTTTTAAACGCTCTATTTTTAGTAACAACGTATCCTTGATCTTAGAGAGAGGCTGCAAGAAAAATCGGTTGTTTCGTTTTCTGTAGTATTTACCATTAATCAAATACTTGATATTAAAATGCAATTAAATTTACTTTTGTGTGTGATTTAGGGCATCATTATTTAACAGAGCGTACTTATTTTCAGTTTAACATATTGAAATGACAACAATAAGCCAGTGACCACATCACCATGTGACTTTTTTGTTTACGCATAAAACGGCATTGCAAAAACTTCAGAGCTTATTGTTTACTAAACGTGTTTCACAGCCGTTTTAGTCGATAATCAGCATTTCGCACACAAACATGGTGTGAATGCTTGTTTACATAAATATTTTCATCAAATTAAAAAGGAAATTTTTCGAATAATTCGAAACTAAATGAAAAAAAAACGCTTAATAAAATTCGATTTGGATAAAGATTTTCAATTAAACTACTACGTTTAAATTCATCTATACATATGATATAAATATGATTGAATGAATAGAATATGACTGGAATACAGCTTAGAATCATGGTGATTAATCATTTTGCAAAGAATTAGAGAGCCACAAATCATAAATGTAAAAAATTCTAGGATTTAAAAAGATTGATTTAAATATATTTAAATATCCGTTATTAAAAGTTCAAAAAGCGTTGTACATTATGTAGAAAATCCGAGAGTCAACGTATGGCCTTCCTTTAGTAGATATCAACAGCTGTAACAAAAAATATCCAACTAATTTATCTCTTCGACTGAGAGTTAATCTTCGAAATATTTTTTATATTAACTGAAAGGATTTTTTTGCTAGAACAATGAACTATTAACTGCACACATTATCTCTGACGTTTTCGCGAAGTTTAGGCACAAATTAAATATATGTTACAAATACAGCCTTAATTTACATATATTTTGTAAAGTTATCTGTTCGTTATGCATTCGGAAACATCTCATCATAAACGAATTTTGCATGATGGTTCCTGAAATCGAGCAGATGATTCATATTTAAGTTTGATTGACGCACTAAATTTCATTCCCCGCTAAAAATACTAATTCTTCCTAAGCAATAAGATCGTCCACCAAATTCAGTACACAGCTTCCTCTTAGCTTAAAGCAACATAAGGGTTGCACTCCAACTTTTCTTAGTTCCCCCCCCCACACACACACAATCTCAAAAGTGCTCCTTAATTGAATTCCAAGAACATTACCTAAACGGTATATCCCCACAGAAAAAAGAGGGTGGGAGAACTAAACGATATGAGCTAGGGCCATAAAATTCATTGTAGTTTCCTCCGATTGTAACTTAGAGTAAGGCTTCTCCCCCTCAAAAAAGACTAAATGCGTAAAAGATAGTCGAGAGTAACGAGTTATATCTGAAAACTTCGGACATGGGAGTATTATGAGCTACCTTAAATTATATCCCCTCCTACCTGCTCTCCCAAAAAATGGGGGAGGTTCAAAGTTATTGCTGGATGTCATATGAAATCTTGCGAGTGCCATCTACTATACAGGACAACTAATAGCGTAAAATCTTCCAGTAGAGAGATCCGTCGTCGAAAACTACATACCAAATGTTCTGAGGTAATTTCACTTCCTAGTAGCAATAAAAATGGCAAGATTGTATGGATGGATCCGGCAGGCCGTCAATTTCCATTACCGTGCAAGCTTACTGTGAAAGAAACTCTACCCAGGCATCGAAAATAGCTATCTGTTGTTCAGGGATGTACAAACACGGTTATTATAAAAGCACAGCCGACAAAAGCACATTGAGGGATTCGAACCTAGAGTATCAAATTTCGAGGCTGCATATAAACATATATCAGAAAGAAATTATCAAATGAAACGAGATCATTGGTTGATAGGGGTAATAAATGATTCCTTATGATAGTATATTTATCATCTTCCTCGCCACTTGTGGTAAAATTTCTGCCAAGTTTGTTGATACACTAACTTAAAAGATTCTGAACAAAGGATTCTAAAACATAGGAAATTTTTCCCGCATATTTCAAAATATTATTCATCACATCTTTGAAGACTACTTATTTTGGTTTTATTACGTACTAGAGTTTTCTGTCCTATATTATTATTCACTTTGAAAATAAGCAAACCCCTATAATTCGCCGCTCTAGGCAGCCGCCTAATGGAAAAAGCATTCCTAATTGTTTTCTAATGATCGGAAAAACACATCTGAAAACAGCTGAATGGAAAAATTTGGTAACTCAGCGACACTATTCCTTCACTAGTGACAGTTTCAGAAATTCTCCTTTGCTGCATATCATAATATGGCATATAATGTTACATTTTATGCAGTTGGGTTGTTTTACCTCTGAGCGGCACTTTTTTGCACACCATGGGCACATGGACCCCGAAGGCTCAGAGAAGGTTGGGGGAGGGGACCCACTGGAACAGCTGTTGGGAGACAGATGGTAGCCTCCCGTCAAGGCCATCCAGCGTGTTCTTTAACGTGCACAGGGTATGGCTCTCCCACACACGGGGCCACGGCTTAACGTCCCATCCGACGGACGGCGGCCTTTCCAAGCCCATCGGTGTCCCCTACTGACCGTGGGCAGAGCGGGGAATTTTGCGGAGATAAATCTCAACGCTGACCCAGCTGGGACTCGAATCTGGGAACTACAGATTACGAGCCTGGCGCGCTACCGACTGAGCCACCCCCGCCCCCCATTTTATGCAGACATGCGACATTATTACCTTTGCTCAAATAAGCCATATGATATCGCATACCCTGCTTAGTGGAAGACAACCTTCAACAATATTTTATACTTAAATTTTAGAGTTTTAGACAAGTAGATACCGTATTGCTATTTGGAAAGCGTTCGATTGGCAAGGATTGTTGGCCTCAAAAATTCGTAAACACTTAACTCGTTTATGTGTCAGTACTACTGTATTAAGGGATCATCCATTAGTTATGTAACGCTGTATCAGTAGAATTTTAATCATTCTGGGTAACGCCATGTAATGCTTGAACAACCCTCTCACTACGTAACAATTTTAATAAATTGTTTTTGTAAGGAATCACAAATGCAAGTGGCTATTAAGGTAGTAATAACGCAAAAAAATTATTTTTGTAATCAGAATGTGGAAAAAATAGTCGTAGAAATAAGTATTTTTAATTTATAGCGTATTCACAGCGATCCATTCGTTTATATTCATGCCACTATCTCCACCGTATTCTGTTAATACTGGGTGTATAGGGATATGATGTCATGAACCGAGTAGGTCCGAACCCACGATCGTGAGAACTATAAATTTTGAATAACGTTAACGTAACTTTATAACGAAATTTAAATTTTGCCATAACGAAAAACGATATTAAAAACGTAACGAAATGTTTTTCTTTTCGTTTACCAACACTGGAAAATATATGATGACAAAGAACCAGTCTTCAGCCACTCCCTTGTTATTTCGCCATTTGCTTCATCCCCATTATGTGATCTACATAGACTTGACCGAAGCTGACGACTGAGATCCAATCACGAAATGCAGTAACGTCAGTCTCCAGCTGCAGGCGCGCTGTTTCTCAGCCACTTATATCGATCTCACCTGGCGTCAGAGAGACTGGATAGAGAAACATTATTGGCTTTCGGCTTCAGACACTAGTTTATGAATGGAGTATACGCACGTAACGCAAATGGGCACGGAATGTAACAAAAATCAAACTTGTGCATTCAGATCTTTGGTTTGAAATAAAAAAAAAACTTTCAAAATTTATTAATTACAATACTTTAACGAGAAACTGACAAACATAGAAATTTAAATCGAGGGATTTATGTTTTGCTTGTTTTTAGCCTTAATTAGTGTGGCGGTTATTAAACTTGACTGAGCCAATGGCATATTCATGCGTTTATTTTTATCTCGTAAGAAAAACTAACATGCTTACAGATATCGCCATCTTGCAATATAAACAAATTAAGAACTACTTTTATATATTAAATTTCTCAACAAACAGTTGATTTTTGTCCGAAATTCCAAGTTTAGTGACTTGTACAACTAGAAGAACGCATAATAGCCATAGGATTGGAACCCTAGGAATTTTTCATTATTTCCGAGTGACAATATACATAAATAGATTATGAAAAATGCAAATGATAATGTTCATCATCCAAGGGTAAATAAGATATTCATAGGTTTCCAATTTGGATTCATAACATTAATGAAGTATGGGCATTATATGGAA
Organism: Ryuthela nishihirai; assembly: GCA_038380435.1. NCBI lineage: Eukaryota > Metazoa > Arthropoda > Arachnida > Araneae > Heptathelidae > Ryuthela > Ryuthela nishihirai. The sequence goes on from JAWZYU010000001.1 coordinate 66,707,303, forward strand.
ATTTTAAAACTCAGTCCCTTAAAAGATTATTGGTCTTACCAAGTCTACCTTGTGATATACCAGCCTTGAGTAAAGGGAGGGAAGAACGGAGGGATATTAATTATGCATAAAACTTCTAGTGATGTAATTTGTTTAAAATTTAAGCTAATTTTAAAATCAATTAAAATAAAATTTATTCTTAAGGATTTTATTAAAATAATTTTAAAATATTCTCAATTAATTCTATATATTTTTAAAAATAAGTAACTACCAGTCGAAGTGTTAGAAATTTAATTAATATAAACTGCTATGTTTTTCGAAATTAAGTCTTCTGTCACTGCAGTGTCCAGGCCTGTTGCATCGAGGTGGCCTTGGTCTGACCTCATTTTGGGAAAATGACCAAAAAATATTTTCACCTATATGCTCGACTTTTTGCCATCACACGAGCTTATACACGACTCTCAATAGATTCATATATGTTAATATTTTTCACATATTATTTATATTTTTTTTGTTCCACTTCGGGCTCAAGGGTCATTGGATTACCGAAAAATCTCGGAGGGAGACAAGATACATTTTGGGGGCCCTTTCGTTTCATTTAATGCGCACCATCAAACACTTGAATTTTAACTTTTTGAAAAATATGCAATATAAATACTGGTATAGTTTCGGTTTTCGCAATATACAATTCGATACCTTGGAATGAATTATTGTTACAACTTTCTTCATAAAATATTGTTTCAGTTGTTTCCAAACGGCATAAACAAAAATTTGCATTGAAGAGCTTACTTTCAACTAAATTACTTTGAATACGATTTATTTTCCTTTCTATTGCATAAAAGGATAGCAAATAAGAGAAAATAAAAAAATTAGTTGGGTTGTTTTAACTGAGTGGCACTTTTTTTGCACACAATGGGCTAAATGGCCAGGTCACAAGGACTCCGAAGCTCAGAGAATGTTGAAGGAGAGGACCCACTGGAACAGCTGTTAGGAGAAGCCTCCCGTCAAGGCCATCAACTGTGTTCTTTAACTCCAGTATAAGGGCCACAGTATATAAAGTTTTCCTATAAATTTTGCCACTTCTGCCAGTATCACGGATCCACTTGCAGTGGGTCCCCTCCCATATTGGAATACCTGGCAATGAGCTTGTTGATCGGACCGCGAAAGAGACGCTTGGGAGTCAGAGGTACGTTACTAATTTCTCTTTCTCTCAGCGACTGCAAGATTTGTATCTCACAGCTAATGAGACAGTATCGTCTCGCCCAGTGGCAGAGGGACTCCAGTTCCCTAATCTTTTAGGTACCTGGTAGACCTCTTTCTCACTGCTTTTAACCTCGGAAACCTCAGCAGATCTGAGACCCTCTCTCCATCGTCTCCGAGTTGCTGTCATCTACAGCCACTCTATCCTTCTCTCTTGTAGAGTCTACAGTCCTAACTGTGCCACAAGCAGAATACCTGAGACTGTATCTCACTTACTGCTCCCGCTACAGTGCTGAAAGAGAATTTTTGCTACGGGAGCTTCATGCTATCGGAATCACTGATTGCTCCATTACCTCCCTTCTTTGACCCACTAGAACAAGAAGCTGCAGCGAACGCGCATGCGACTACTTCCTGATTTCTTTCAGAACATCGGCCTCTTCTGCAAAGTCTAAAAATAAATAAATACCCCTCAAGTAGCTGCTTGCCAGAGGAGCCTGTCAGTTTAATACACCAGAGTAGGGCTATGAGGATGGAAGGACCTCAGCAGAAAGACAACTCAAACATTCATGCCTTAACTGGGGCTGGAACTCAGATCCCTTTAATCAGTAGCCAAGCGTGTTACCACTCGGCCACGGGACGGCTGTCTTTTTTTTCTCTCTACTAGGTTAACGAGATTAGTATAGTTCATAGAATCGCGAGATATCGTATTTTCTACCCCTGCAATCTCGTCCTCCTGTTGCGACTGGTGTAGGGAACCCCTCATTGGAGGCTAATTTCACTATGATCTTACAACTTCTTGAACCGTAATATCTCATGCTTATAATTAAGACAACGCAAGATAGTTTCGAGTTTATTACTTTACTAAATGTTTTCTGAAATGAAATAAAACGGGCAAGATGTTTTAGGAAACATTAGAATAAATAATGAAAATAATATTTTACATGTATATCTTAGTATTTATTACAGAAATGTTGGTGGGGCCTGGCCCCTAATGATGAGCTGCCCCTGCTTTCAACAAACCTATAATTAGATCATCAATTAAATAAACTTTGTCAATTTTAATTGTATTCAATATCTTACTTAGTTCTGCATTAAAATCCTTACAGTGTATGTGCGATTTGTAAAACACAAGAAATTTTACCTTTTATCACTACAAATGGACTCATTCAGCAGTTATTGTCATAGGGGCAGGAGTTTGTTTACTCGGTATCAGGCCAAATCACGTAATCTGCAGTTCCCGGTTCCTTGGTCAGTAGGGGACATCGATGGACTTGGAAAGACCACCGTCTGTTGGATGAGACCTTAAGCTGTCCCATGTGCAGGAGAGCCATTCCTGTGCATGTTAAAGAACACGCTGGAAGGCTGACAAGCTACGTCTCCCAACAGCTGTTAAGTGGGTACCTGCCCCCAACCCTCCGAGCCCTCGGGGTCCTTGTGACCTGGCATTTAGTCCACTGTGTGCAAAAAAGTGCCACTCAGAGGTAAAACAACCTAACCATTGTCATATCATTTTTTATAAAGTTCAAAACATTATCTTAACAAAAACCATTACACCACCAGATTTATTATATTTCCTACAGTTGTGAAACTTAGTGAATCCAGCTAAATTAATATACTTCCTCTTTCATCCAGATGGCAAATTTTTAGGCATCTTCATTTTTAAGGTACACTGAAATTAAAAGCTACTTTAAAAATTTCCAGCTATATCATTTTAACATTTTCTAGAACGCTTCATTAATTTTTTTTCCCCATTCTAAAAGTTCCACTTGTATCGGTCAGATCAGAGTTATCCGTACTTTCTGTTTGTTTCTCTCTATTGTTCCAATGCAGCTAATTTACCATAATCTGTTACAGCCTGTTTGGGATCACTGACCATGTTAGCTCAATTAGCTGCGACTCGGCGATGATGGATGCCATCTTCCTGTTAAGGATGTAAGCTAAATTAAGTAATTACATGCATCCGTAACGTGTTCAATAAATATGGAATAGTTTTAAGGCCAGTTAAGATATACGATGGTTCAAATTGCAACACTGAACTTAAAAATCTGATCAACAGAGTTACATTACATAGGCATGGCAGATAAAGCAAAGCTTTGGAAGCGATTTTCCAGATGGAAAAATTAGAAGCAAAATCTTCGGAAAGGCAATTTTTTAGGAATTCCTCTGCAGTAAACCATTGCCTTTATCTATACAGAAGCAAAATCTTCGCTTTTTCGGTATGAGCTTAACTATATATCTGTCGTTTCTAACAATTTGTTAATTACTGCAATATCCAAAAAATTCCTATCTACCTATATATAGGCAGCCTAAAAAGTACAAAATAAGCCTAAACTATATCGATGGTGCTATCAGCCACTGAATTCGTATTCACTTCAAAGGAATATATAGGGCGCCGGAAATCTTGTTGAGCAGGCAAAATCGTCATCCTATCTTCCTTTGAAGTGTATACGAATTCAGTGACTGATAGCACCATCGATATGGTTTAGGTTTACATATTTTCTACTTTTAAGGCGAATATAAATCTGATCAACAGAGTTACGAAGGCATGGCAGATAAAACAAAGCTTTTGAAGCGATTTTCTAGCTAGAAAAATGAGAAGCAAAATCTTCGCTTTTTTAAGTATGAGTTTAACTACATATCTGTTGTTTGTAACAATTTGTAAATTACTGCAATATACAAAAAATACCTATCTATACATTTTTTTCCTTTGTCACTAAAAACGCCTAGGTCAGAAACTTTTATATATGGTCCCTAAACATACTTTTTTTCTGCTTTTTTTTTTGGAGTTGTATTTAAGGTAGTCCATGACATTGGAGAAGTCACAAACTTTAATTTAAAATATAACTCGTTCAGGTACCCCCCTAAATTCAGTCCTCTTTTCGGTGAGGGGAGAATAATTCGAAACGACGGTCCTCATATGAGCTTTCATTTGACACTCATAACTGTAGACCTGTTCCCTAGGAATTCGAAAGATATAGTAGAATGACGAATTTCACATTTTCCCCTTTTTAGGGGGGGAAGAAATCAAGTGGGATAGATTTTTATTGCTCACATTCCCCACATCACATGCTTTCATTTTCACATAAAACTTATTCTTTCGGCCCTCGGTGTTCCACATATATAGTGGAATAATCGTTTTCATATTTCCCCTTTTCGGGGGGAGGTTGGGTTGTTATACCTCTGAGCGGCACTTTTTTGCACACCATGGGTTAAATGGCCAGGTCACATGGACCCCGAAGGCTCAGAGGTTGGGGGAGGGGACCCACTGGAACAGCTGTTGGGAGACAGATGAAAGCCTCCCGTCAAGGCCATCCAGCGTGTTCTTTAACGTGCACAGGGTATGGCTCTCCCGCACACGGGGCCACGGCTTAACGTCCCATCCGACGGACGCGGCTTATTCCAAGCCCATCGGTGTCCCCTACTGACCGTGGGCAGGGCGGGGAATTTTGCGGATATAAATCTCAACGCTGACCCAGCTGGGACTCGAACCTGGAAACTACAGATTACGAGTTTTCGGGGGGAGGAAGGGAATTTTTATAATCTGACATTTCCCATGTAATAAACTTTCATTTGACGTATAGCTCGTTACTTCTGGCCCTTGCATTCCCAACATAGAGCTGAAAATAATTTTTTTATATTTGCTTCCCCCCCCCCCTTAAAAACGAAAAAAATATAGCCCATGACACTCCCCGCGTCACTAGCTTTCATCTGATACATAAACGAGTTTTTCCGCTGCGTACGAAAGATGGTGGAACAACTGTTTTATCAAATCCAGAAACCCACAAAAGACGAGTAAAAAGCAATAGGAAGATAGATAGGAGGAGAGTTCAAAACATTCTTGATATGTATCTACAGTAAACCATTGACTTGATCTATACAAAACTTTTACTGTCCTTCAAAATACTCCTCTCCAGCATCTATGCAAAGTTGTAGACATCTACGCCAATTCTGGAACTTCGTGGTACTTCTGTTGAAGAATACTAGCAACGCTAAACGGATGTATTTTGCGAGGTCCTGCATCCTTTACAAAGGCTTTCCAGGATGTTCCTTTTTAATTTATGGAAATAACCAAAAATCGCATGGTGCAAGATCGGGTGAACATACAGGATGCGGGAGCTGTCCCATTTTTTCTTGCTCCAGATAGGCCGTAACTTGCCAAGTTTTGTAAACACTAGTACTGTCATGGAGATTCCTTGTTGTTGGATCCTGTTCATCTCCTTACTAACATTGTTTTGTCTAAAATGGTTATAATATTCGTCATTAACAGTAATGCTTTTCAGATAAGGTGTCCGCAGCTACCACTCCTTGGGAATTAAAAAAAATTGTGAACATCCTCTTCTTATCAGAGGATTTGGGGGCGTGGTTTATCTTCCGCAATCCAAACATAGTTGTCGATGTTTCTGGGAGTTGTAAGTAGTAACAACTATGGAGGTAGGAAGAGGAGATGCCCTATCACCTGAAAACTGCAACCGACGTCGCCATATTGTATTACTCGTAAGCGTGCGTTATCTATGTTAACGAACGAAAGATTGTGCAAAAACGTTAGTTTCTATATAGCATATTCCTGCAGAAATTAACCTGCAAAATTGATAAACGGAATGGTATTTCATTGGTAAGAGTTGAAATAAAGTTTTTCTTCCGGAATTTTTAAACTTTTCGTTCTTTTAAATTATATTGGAAAGTAGCGTAAACAATTGCTACTACTGCTATAAATAAATAAATACCCCCTCAAGCAGCTGCTTGCCACAGAGGTCTGACAGGAGCCTGTCAGTTTATATGCCAGAGTAGAAGGTCTGAGAGGATGGCAGGACCTCAGCAGAAAAACAACACGAACATCCATGCCTTACCCGGGGCTTGAACCCAGGTCCCGTAGATCAGTAGCCAAGCGCGCTAACCACTCGGCCACGGGAATATTGCTAAAATTACTGGTTTGAAATTTTTTTTGCCTGGAGGGTATTATGGTTGAATTACTTTTAATATGTAATTTATTACGATAGATGTCCAATATGGATCTCAACAAGCGTTTTTAAAAACCACAGACAAATTTGATCGTGGTGTTCAACTAGTTTTTGCAAACACAAAATGGAATTAAAGAATAAATTCTCATGTATCTAATAATTCTACTGTTATTAGGAAATATTACAATTAATTGTGCTAGTATGTATTCGTACAAAATATTCACATATATAACTGACCTTTCAGCAAGATTTTCAGGGTAGGAGTAACATGGAAGTTTCGGCTACACTAGCCATCTATGCTGAGAGTAAAGGGCGCCTCCCCCTATTCCCAGCTCCATGGTAACAACCATGTCTCATATGTGACAATATCCGTGAACACTTTGGGGCCACTAGGTTCAAACATTGCCAGCATCTCCTTGCACGAGTCGTCCTAGCACTTTTTTACTGTTCTGTCAATTTATGGAGTAACCCATTCATTAGGCACAGAGATCTTTCAGAACTTTAAATGTTGATGAATAATTGCTTCCACTGCCATCTAAACTTATTACCTGAACGGATGTGTGGGTTTTCCTTAACGAATTCACAAAAACTGATGGTTCTCTCGTTTACGGCCTCCTTCCGTCTTTCTGCACGTAGGAGATCTTCGAAGCTCTGCTGTCCTTCTCCGAATTTGAGCAACAATCCCGTTGGGTTGTTTTACTGACCTCTGAGCGGCACTTTTTTTCACACAATGGGCTAAATGGCCAGGTCACAAGGACCCCCGAAAGCTCAGAGAAGGTTGGGTGAGGGGACTCATTAGAACAGCTGTTAGGAGACAGATGGTAGCCTCACCTCAAGGCCATCCGGTGTGTTCTTTAAAGTGCAGAGTATGGCTCTCCCGCGCACAGAGCCACGGCTTAACGTCCCATCTGACGGACGGCGGCCTTATTCATGCCCATCGTTGTCCCCTACTGACCGTGGACAGGGCGGAGATAAATCTCAACGCTGATCCAGCTGGAACTCGAACCTGGGAACTGCAGATTACGAGCCTGGCGCGCTACCGACTGTCATCCCTGCCCCACATCAATCCCGTAACAGTGCCATATGAACAGCCGTGATCGCCATGTATTTGTATAAATCGGCATGAATTTATTTTAGCGTCATCCCGAAACTGCATGTTCGTGAAAATTTAAAATCTTTCCCAGTCTTTGGTAAGCTCCATAGCAAGATTTCGCAGACCGAACTTTACGCACCGCCAGGGTAAAGAGAAATGATTATACTGCCCGTTTCTAACGCGTAATTACAAGTTTAACAAGCCTTCAAACAAATCCTAGCTCGTTAACTTTGGTAAAACGAGTACAAATCTACAGACACGTGTCAAAAACCTTTGAAATCCCTCCATAATATTGACAAATTAAAAATTTTCAAAAATACCTATTTCCATATGCACCTTAAAAAGTAGAAAATAACTGTCATTGAATTCGTATTCACTTCAAAGCAATATAGAGTGCCGGCAGTTTTGTTGAGCAGGTAAATCGGAACCCTATCTTCCTTTGAAGTGTATACTAATTTAGTGATTGATTGGCATCATCGATATGCTTGATTATTTTTTTCCAAATCCACCAGTGCCACCTTTTCTTAAAGAAGCTAGTTTAGTGGAGCTGAACCTGAGGACTGATTATGAGCCTGAAAATATGCAAATAATCCCAGGATCCTATCATTATGGTTCCGCTAAATATTTCGTATTTTCTTATTAGTTATTTAGAAGCTATCAAGTGCACATATAATAAATGATTTATTATTACAAGTTTAAATTGTAAAAATTTGTTTTTCCCCCATTTTTTTATAACATAATTTTTGGACCGCAAAAAAATGCCCTGGAAAAAAAAAAACGGTCCCGAGCTATAAAAAGTTTGGGGCAGATCTTCAGACTGCTTTGGTCACACACGTACGCAGGATTTAGTTTCGGGGAGGGGTCTGAGAATAAGACTAGCAGATCACACGAGTTAATTAATTTAACAAAAGTCCCAATTAGTCAAATATTCCACACAGCAGGAAAAAGTTAAAATAATATTCTATATGGAATATAATTTCATAGCTGTTTCTTGAATCTATTTTTAGTATCAGACTTATACTATATACTTGGTTTCGATTTCAAAGCAGGTGTACAATTTTGAGATTTCGAATAAGACGACTCAGATTTTCGAGGATGGGAGGGGAGAAGACCCTTGACTACGTCCTTGGTTTGGAAAACCCTGTTTCAGGGTATTAAAATAGGACGTTGAACCTTTTTCATTGGCAGACTTTTTTCGGTAGTGGAAGCAATACGAAGTCGGAATATTAATACATTATATACTGATTAAGTGGTATAAAAATTACTTCAATTTTTTAAAAAATAACCACTGGAACTATTAGCAGAGCTGCTTGTATCCGTTAAACTGCTGACTGAATTAAAACTGTAAATTGAATACCAATTCTTAGGCATCGAAAAAAATAATACCCATCTGTAAATGGTAGCTAGGTAGTCACTGGAAGGAGAGCTATGCACCAATCCCCTGTGATGATGCATAGAACCGGCCAGGCCGAGCACCTAATGTCCGACCCCGCCTTCCTCGTGGTGCAGACCGTTAGTACCTTTTAAAAGAGTACTTTGAAAAGAGATATTATATTTTATTAAACTATAATATAAATAATTTGTTAAAGACATCTGGTTGCCATTTCTTAGAAGTGCTATACGGTATTGCTGATTTGTTGTTAACGTTACTCTTTGCTGAAGCAGCCACCTGATTTAAGCTTTCAAATTTGATTTGAACAATTATCAACAAATTTTCCCTTAAAGTTTTGAAAATCTCCTGTAAATTAACAAAAAAGCTTGCTTAGTCACTGGAAGGAGAGCTATGCACCAAACCCCTGTGATGATGCATAGAACCGGCCAGGCCTAGCAGCTAATGTCCGACCCCGCCTTCTCGTGATGCAGACCGTTAGTACCTTTCAAAAGAGATCCTCTCTTGTGGAAGTGAACGGAAGGGGAGGGCTGCCAGATTAGTGTGGCCTACTGATCTGGACATCTATGGCTACTTTTTTTTTCTATCCTGCTGAGGAGTGGTCAACCACACAGGGTCCTGGTGCTGACCATATAAACCCACTGGAATGGACAGATATATGGCTCTGAGCTTGATTATGGATCCTGATTTTGCTGCACTGGTGGGCTTCTGTGGAGGGAAAATCTTCCGCTGTGCTTTCTGTTTGTTTGTGGGTTGACAACCCCAAGTGAATATTCACAGGATATGTTTAGCAGCTGGTGGATAATTCTGAGCAGAGGTCATCGCAGGCACCTGAACTCTTTGCTTCTACTGGCATCGTCAAATTCTACATTGGGGGAAGTCTTCCAGTGTAGATGGATTCAGCCTTTAGTGGTGGGGGAACCGGGGTCTTTGCCCCATGTCTGCGATTAGGGAGCTGTTTGATATTTTTGGCATTCCCTCTCTCAATAAACATAGTTTCTTTAAACATCCCACTAACCATTTTCTCTCCATAGGTAGTTGGAATGCGAGGACTCTGCACAGAGCTTTTTCTCTTGAGGTCCTCACACAAGAATTCCACCGTTATAATTTAGATATTCTCGGCTTGCAAGAGACCAGATGGACAGATAAAGGTTAGATTCTTAAAAATACCTTTTCTGTTTTCAGGGAAGGGCAACAATAAGCATCACCAAGGCGTGGGCCTGCTTCTCATGCTCTTCTAGGATACGAGTGCATTAATGAAAGGTTTCTTACAGCAAAATTTCAGACAAGCGTTAAAGACTTGAATGTTATCTGCTGTTATGCCCCCACTGAGGATGAGAAAGATAGGTTTTATGGACAACTTCAGGATATTTTGAATTCTGTCCAGAAAGGAAATATTACCCTTATTCTAGGTGACTTCAATGCCAAAGTTGGTACTGACTGACCTTTGGGGAGGAGTAATAGGCCCTTTTGGTATTGGTAGCTGCAATGGCAATGGGCAACGTCTCCTACAGATAAGTATACTGAATGGATTCAGAATAACTAACACTTATTACAAACACCGTGACATACATAAGTACACATGGGTTTCACCCGATGGGCTGCATAAGAATATGATTGATTATATATTAATAGCAAATGGGCTAGTTCTGTTAGGAATACCAGGTCATATAGGGGAGCTGAAATTGGATATGACCATTATCTTGTTAAAAGTGTCTTGCAACTTAAACTTCAAAAAGTATTGTGCTAGGGTTAAAAAATTTGCTTTTAATATTGGAGCTCTGAAAGACCCAGTTATAGCCAAAGATTACCATGATAGGTTACTTAGTCATTATGACAGCCATGATATGCTTACTACTGAAGTTGAGGAAGAATGGGATCATTTTAAACAGGCTTTTTTGGACACTAACAGTACTCTTTTAGGAAAAAAGGGCAGAATTATCTGAGTGATAAGGCACTTGAGTTTATTTCAGAAAGAAAGAACTGCAAGAATGTCCTTAAGCAATACCCTACTAGTCCTAATAGAAAGCATTACAGAGAACTTAATAAACGTGCAAAAGATCAGCTAGTTGCTGATAAGAATCTTTGGCTTGATGGTTTGGCTGACAAAGCCGAGGAAGCAGTTAGACAACACAACAGCAGAGAGCTGTAACAGATAGTTAATGTTTTGTGTGGTAGAAAACGGATAGGTATACAGGGATTGAAGGATAAACAAGGTAAGGTTATAGAAGGGGAGGATTCTATCACGCTAGGTGGGCTGAGCATTTCAGTGATATTCTAAACAATGCGGTTAGTTCTATTCCCATTGTAATGATAGATGCATTGGTGGCTTTAAAGTTGGCCCTATAACACAATCTGAAGTTATTTTGGCTGTTTCTAAACTTAAACTACATAAATCCCCAGGGGTAGATGAAATTAGTACGGAAATGCTTAGAGCTGGGAATGTTTTGGTTACCACTTGGATGACTGAAGTTCTGAATATCTTTAAAGGCATGGTTCCTAAAGATTTTACCACAGCTATTGTTATCCCTATTTTCAAAAAAGGTGATCACAGTTCTTGTGATAACTATAGGGCTATCAGCCTACTCTCTGTTCCAGGTAAAGTTCTTTCCATGATTGTGCTTAATAGAATTAAGAATCTGGTTGACAGTCAATTGCGTGATGAGCAATGTGGATTCAGAAGTGGTAGGGGATGTGTGGATCAGGTATTTTCACTTAGGCAGATTCTTGAGAAATGTTTAGAGTTTCAGAAACCTTTGGTTGCTAGCTTTGTTGATTTCAAAAAGGCTTTCAACTCTGTTGATCATCATAATTTGTGGTTGATTGTGAAATCATATGGTACACCTGACAAGTTAGTCAACAAAATGAAAGCTCTCTATAATACTGAGTCGTGTGTGAGAATTGGTAAGGCTTGTAGCAATTGGTTTAGCATTACTTCTGGTGTTCGACAAGGGTGCATTTTGTCTCCTTTTCTCTTTAGCTTGGTTATTGATTATGTTATGCAAAATTCACTTCAAGGGAAAGATTTTGGCCTTAAATGGACTGGAGATACGAAAATTTCTGATTTAGATTATGCTGATGATTTAGGCAAATGATGTTGATGAGATGAACTCTTTCATTTGAGCTGTTGATGAAACTGGTAGTAGAGTAAGTTATAAACAGAGAAAAAACTAAAGTGATGAAAATTGGTCAGGCAGGCTGTGATTCAGTTAATCTGAATGGTTGCAGTCTTGAGCAGGTGTCACAGTTTAATTATCTTGGGAGCTATGTAACAGATAATGGTGATGTCCGGCATGAGATTAACAGACGAATAGGGATTGCTGCCGGGACTTTTAAGAATCTATGGAGAGTGTGGAGAAATAGGCGTATACACCTAAAGACCAAAATTAGACTGTATAATAGTTTGGTTCTTTCTAGGGTTAGTTATGGTAGTGAAACTTGGACACTTTGTAAACAAGATAACAGGAAACTAGATGATTTTGATTCTAGATGCTTATGTAGTATCTTGGGCATTAGGTGGTTCAACTTTGTAACTAATGATGAGGTTAGGCAAAGGAGTTTGCAACCTCCTTTAAGCAGCATATTGTGCAGAGAGAGACTCCGTTGGTTTGGCCATGTTGCCCGTATGGATAATTATAGATTGGCGAATAAGGTTATGAACAGTGTGCCTAAAGGCCTCAGAAAGAAGGGGAGACCTAGGATGCGGTGGGCAGACAATGTCAAACAGGACCTTGTTAGAATTGGTGTGCAGTGGCCAGATGCAGTAGATGTAGCTCAGGATAGAGTTGCTTGGAGAACTAAACTGCACGGTCTGGTTGGACCTCCGTAGCCCATGGTTGTTTGAGGATGATGTATTCACTCTGCAGACCAGAGAGAACTGTAGATTGTAGTCCATTTTAAAACATTGTTTTCTATTAAGTTCAGATCAATCAAAATGTGTGCTCACACATTCTTGAAAAAACAGTTCCTAATCCTCATATCGAAACAGTCTTAAAAATGTTACTTTTTTGACACGAAACTCTATAGAAATAGCGGTATGCTGATTTTTAAAACGAAATTCACTAATGTATTACAATTTTTTGTGTGTGAAAACACATCTACAGTTTTATTGATTTCACATCTTCCTGAAAACATTCGTATCCATGTACAAGTAAATCCCATTATATCGCGGTGCTCGGAGTCCGAAGAATCGCATTGCGATATAAGCGGGATCGCGTTAGCAAAAATTTAAGCTATTTTTCGTCATTTTATTGCTTCGTACATCGGTCAACTATATTGGTTTCCATAAATTAAGGAAAACTCGGGAAAAAAAATGATAAACAAAAAACTATATGAAAGATTTTAATCAAATTTGATGGAAACATAAATTACAATGCTAGTTTCAGAATGGCATAAAATATTTTACAATATAAATATTTTTCATCAAAAAAAATAACACCAGAACTTGTCCAAAAATGAGGTGTCAGAATGCAATGGGCAAAGTTCTTTAATAAGGAGTGTGGTCACCCCTTACAGCAATGCAGGCACGACAGCGATGTTCCATGCTGTTTATGATGCTGTTGTGAATCAGCCAGTAGGGAGTACGACCATTGTTCCTTTAAAGCAGTAATAAGTTCCCCTTTGTTTCAGATGGCGGGTTGAGGACAACAACACGTCTCCCTAGAGCATCCCACATATGCTCAATCGGATTTAAGTCGGGAGATCGAGCTTAAATGGTGGATATGTGGAGGTTGCAATGGTTCTCTCCACATATGGACCAAGTTGTAACAGGATTTAATACAGGAGTGTAACTTTATCAGCCCAATATATTCTAATCCAGAGAGGTGCAATTCAAGTTCTTATATATTAATATTCATGAAGTATAACGGCACAGTTTTTACTCCTAAGGGTACCAAAGTTAACACCCACTGCTGAATTTCCTATTTTTCAAATGAGCCTCCCAAATTGTGACTACTAGGATTACACTTCTTTTGTTTTGAGGGAGTGAACCAGGGCTGGATTGTCACCTTAGGCACACGAAACAATAGTACACCCTTATGCTACACTGATTCATATTTTACTCTTGCAACCATGAAGAAAATATGATCAACATAGATATTGAAATTTTTAAGATAACAGTTTTGTTACCAAATACTGAAAATAATATTATACCTATGATATTTAATATGCAGTAACATTTTTGTGTAAAACACATTTTTCTTTATAAAAAAATCCACTTCTCTTACCCAACCACATTTTGCACTTCTTCAATGCACTGGAAAGTTAAACAAACAACTAATTTTTCATTAAAAAGAAATATAATTTCACAAGTTGCTATAATGTATTAATGCAATTTATTTATTTACATCTTACTCAGTGCAATGTTAATCTGCACCATCTCTAACACTCATTTTCCATTCAAATGAAATTAATTTAAACTCATCTCAACCACTCCCATATATAGATCTACTTGTGCCTAGGATCACTATACATCCTCCAAAAGGAGGATATGTCCATTTTTTTTTCTCTCTCTCTCTCTCATGTCCTACCAGGATTTTGAAAAAACGTGAGAAATTCTCTTTTTGTAAAATTTGCGATGTTTTAAACAAAAATTAAAGTACTTTTTTCTCATTTCTTGAACTCATGACTATAATTTACTGTTAACAATGAAATAATTTACTATAAATGCAAGTCACGAATGCTAACTTAATTCTGTTAATGTTGTAAAAGTTACTATTTTCCATAATCTCAATATTAGCAATTTGCATGCCAGATTGAAAAGAGTATACACTTTAGAAAATTGTTTAAAACTTTATTTCCATCTAGAGATAAATGGAGCTATGGAAGTTGACAGCTAAGGAATTAAGGAACTACTAGTTTATACAAGTCTTACAATACAAGAACATTACAACAGAACCATCAACCTATTTTCGACAGCTATATGGTCAGTTTATGGTCCCAGCAACAGTACCAACAAAGGAAGAGAGTTCCAAAGATGGAGAGTTAGTCATCCACACCCAGACAGAAGACACCTCCAAACATGAATGTATGTAAAACTACAAAACGTTGAGAATGCATCCAGCAGGACCACTTCATTCCAAATTTTGCACTTTCACCGGAAAAGTCTAATCAGTAAATGACCTTTTTGACAGTCAAACCAACAGTCAACAGCAACAATTTATCCCTTTGAGGAGGAGCAAACAGCATCCACGAGTTAATTGAACATTGGGGGGTCTGAAGGCATAAATAGGCCTTACATGCTTGGTTCATTCGCATTCATTTCTCATTTGAGCAGTCACCATCAGCGTAGGAGTACAGACGATGGGTGCATACATCTATCTTGAAGTTGGCAGAGGCAATCTTTAGCATTAATTGACCACTGCATCGAAAAGTGAAACCTAAAAATTGCATCATTCCTCTGACTGGCTTACCACTTGAGTCAGTGCAAGCATTATGCTTCTTTCAAAACTTTTTCTACATCCCTAGACATCAGGAGAAATAGGATTTCTTCTGCCCTCGTTACCCCCGCTATACAACTGATCAATGCAGGAAGGTCCCATATTCACATCAGCCACCTTTGAAGCAGGAACAAAATTGTCCCCCCCCCCACATTATTATTACAAGTGATAGGAGCATAAGCTATATCATATAACTTAATACATTCTGTTGATATACACCTAGTAATTTCAGTCTTTCATTACACTACTTCCCTTCAGTCACTAGATATTTGAAGAAATTTATTACAGAATTTCTGCTGGAAATATTTGATTATTTAGCTAGGAGTATGGAAGATTAATTTGGGTGAGTGAGACTCTACTGCAAGGGAAAAATGGGTGAGTATTCAAAAATCTTAAATAAGTCTGTACTGTATTGTATGGGGATACAAATATTATTCAGTTAAAAGTACTAAACAAAATACATAATTAAAAGGAACTTCTTGCTCAGAAATTATTTTCATGATGATATTCATTTACATAGTATTTCAACAATATTAATTTCTCTTTGTGAGATTTGGTTCCTTATCTGCATTTTGCAAATTTATATGGAATTTAAAAGAATGTCAAAGCCTACTATATTAATTAAATGTGCAAATCATTTAATACGAATATGTTCCGAATATAAAATACGAGTCCTCTACAGGCCAATTCCAAAATGGTTGGGGCAGGGGCGACTCAGTTGGTAGCATGCTAAGCTCATAATCTGCAGTTCCCAGGTTCAAGTCCCAGCTGGGCAAGCATTTATCTCTACAAAACTACCCATCCTGTCCATGGTTAGTAGGACAGAATGGTGACACCAATGGGCTTGAAAAGGCTGCTATCCATCAGTTGCAACATTAATGCGTGGCCCTGTGTGTGGGAGAATCATACCCTGGGAGATTAAAGAACATGCTGGATGGCCTTAACAGGAGGCCAACATCTATTTCCCAACAGCTGTTCAGTGGGTTCCCTCCCTCAACCTTCTGGGTACTTGTGACATGGTCATTTAGCCCATTGTGTACAAAAAAATGCCACTCAGAGGTAAAAACTCAGTCCAAAAATTTACTGTTTTAAATTGTCCACTCAGTGCATTCCAGGTCTTTCTGTTTCTGAGAACTTTTTGGCACTTCTCAACTCTGATTTCTAATCTATAGCTTTCCATGTGTGCATTCTTTTGGGTTGGGTTGTTTTACCTCTGAGCGGCACTTTTTTGCACACCATGGGCTAAATGGCCAGGTCACATGGACCCCCGAAGGCTCAGAGAAGGTTGGGGGAGGGGACCCACTGCAACAGCTGTTGGGAGACGGATGGTAGCCTCCCGTCAAGGCCATCCAGCATGTTCTTTAACGTGCACAGGGAATGGCTCTCCCACGCACGGGGCCACGGCTTAACGTCCCATCCGATGGATGGCGGCCTTTCCAAGCCCATCGGTGTCCCCTACTGACCATGAACAGGGCGGGGAATTTTGCGGAGATAAATCTCAACGCTGACCCAGCTGGGACTTGAACCTGGGAACTACAGATTACGAGCCTGGCGCGCTACTGACTGAGCCACCCCCGCCCATTCTGTAACCAAACCAATGCTGTCTCTCCCTAAAAAGGTGGTTGACAACTCCATTTGCCTCATCATTACTTACATAATCAAACTATCTAATACTCAAAATACTGTACCTAGAATCAAAAACATTAAGTTAGCTGTTACCTTATTTAAGCCATTCCAGTGGCCAAATAGTGAATTTAGCTACTGATAAAAGGAACATGGGTTTGATCCCCTGGCAAGATAAGTACATTTATTTGTGTGGTCTTTCTGCAGAGTGTCTTGCCTTCCTCAAGGACCTTTTCTGTAGCTATTATACTGATAACTTCCTCTCATACCTCTGTGGCAAGCAGCTAATTGGGGGAAGAGGGGTAATTTATTTTTTATTTTACAAAGGGTCCAAGTTTCAATGCCATAGCAAATTCAGGGTGAACTTACATTAAGAAAACAGAAATTATAAACATACATTATAATTAATAAATTAAAACTTTGCTTTTATGATACTGCACAGATTGCTCAACCATGGTCATACCAAGTAAAGCTAAAAAAAATGCATGATTGTTAGCTTTTTATTTCTAAAAATTCTAAGTAAATCAGACCTTGAAGGAAAATGGTTCTTCTTAAGGCTGCACCAAGTGGATATGTGCAGAATGCAGACAATCATATTAAAAAGAAAATTTTGCATAACTGCTGCATAGGTAGACAAAATTAAAATGTGAACAATATTCTAGCTAAAATCCTGAGAAACTGGTCCAGGTTGAAAAATCTGGAAGCCCATTTATTTTTTTTCCCCATGTTTAGCTAGAGCCCAAAGAGTTATATTAATAATATTTCAAAACTTTATTTATCTGATCTTAATCTTATTAATGACCTATGAAAGATTAATTCAGAAATCAGTTCTATTATCAAAAATTATATTGTAATAAATAAATACCCTATCAAGCTTTGTCAGAGAAGTCTAACAGAAATCTGTCAGTTTATACATCATAGAGAAGATCTGTGATGAAGGAGAGACATCAGAAAGACAGCACAAACATCAATGTCTTACCTGGGGTTCAAATCCAGATCTGTTTGATCTGTAGCCATGCAGGATAACCACTTGGCCATGAATTAAATAAAAAATATTAAAAACCCAAAAAATTATTAACATGTGTAAATATTATTCATCATGGAATTGTACTCAAACACAAAATTAATTCCTTAATAACTTGATTTCCTTAATAACTTGAAAGTGTCTATTCACGACTTCTTTTATATGAAGTTTAACCTTTTCACTACCATACCGGCCCAAGCTGCAGATAGGACATAGTGAAGAGGAAAGAATAGCATTAGTTGAATGAGTCTGTTTAAAATCTCAGCCATTTTGAGCTGATATGGTAGCTAAAGAGTTTAAAACACTTTAATTGCAATAAAAATGTCTATGTCCATTTATGGTTTGTGGTTTCATAATTTATCAATGTCTATGGATGATGGGAACCCTTGATAGGTTAAGTGCACCATATTCATAATTAGAATTATTGGTAAGGTCAGCTACAAATTTACAAGCTACTTACTTCTCTGTATTTAACAGTATGGTTTATTCTCAAAGTTATTCAATGCACAATCAATTTCTATAATGATAATAAAAATATATTAATTCATATTAATGGAAGTGAAAATAATTTGGCACATGAACAACTACTTTATAAATGTGGCCCAGTCGTCTAAAATTTTACAAGTTACACTCTGACATTTGTGTTCAAAGGCTTTGAGGCATGTTTTTTTAATCTCAAAATTAAAATACAGCTGTTAAAATAACCCTTTTAAAACATAAATTATCATTTATTTTTGCAGTATCTATTAGCCAAGAATTGTGCATTGAAATTTTTCGAACTTTGTTAGGTAAAATCTGAATTACAAATAATTATTTCAAGAGCTTAAAAATCCGATTTCATTGTGTAATACCAGCAAAAAGTTATGTTACATATATAACATCCTATTGTCAAAAACAATTGCAAACATTTTTTCTGAATAACTCAGGTTTTACATAATATAAAATATAGCTTGTTAGTGTATCAGGCAAAGAATTTTATTATATTAACAATTTTTAAAAACATCAAAATATATCATAAGTCTGAACAAAAGTCATTTGCCTTCAGAAAATAGAATCAATTTCAATATGGTGGATATGCTAATGATAGGATTTTTGTGGACAAGGGCGTACGATTAAAAATTAAATATGCATATTTTCATCTCTTCCTTATATAACATCAAGGATACGAATGTTTGCAGCTTTTTGTCCCAATTATATTTTTTTAATTTCAGAGGTGAAAAATAATCTGTTTTTCCCTAAAAAGTTCAATGCTATTGGTTTTCCAAGAGGAATTCTATTGGTATTCCCTAGAGGAATAGCATAGCCACCTGCAAAGATTTTCCTCACTTCACCAATAATTTGAACTCTGAAATAACTGAGAAGTACATGAATCTAATTTGCACATGGGTATTCACCACACTTTAGCGATCCGGAATAACTTGCCAAATACAAGGTTTCAAAAGCGTTAACAAAAAACACTTCCAACCTATTTTCTCGCCAAATCCTCTGAAAAACAAATGCACGACATAAAAAATACTCTGAAAAGTTACATTTTTGATGATAGAGGTGGGATAATTGTTATAGGGTTAATGATTGAAGAAAATTAGGATCTTTATCCTATTTTATTGCATATAGAAAAAGAAAGCATATTACCCAGAACATTAATTGGAATCTTCGCTAGAGTATTAAACTATACTCATTAATCCAGGAAAACTAGCACACTTATTAAATCGACAAATTTCACTAACAATGTTTTATATATCGAGAATACTTTCGGCTTCGTAGGGCGCGGCACGGGTAAGTCGGCACACACCACTCCCGTATGTGTTTTACTGGTATGGTACACTAATCTAAAAGTGAATTTTCAAAACGCTAACGAAACAAATACTTCACGTATTATTTATCTCTTAATGTATATGGTAAAAATAATAATATCGTAGAAATTAAAAATTATTCAAACAAAATACGTAAATAATAATATTTGTCACCGGGAAGGGCAGCATATCTTTCACCAGCCGTTTATTTTCGTACCCACACTGCATTTAGTAAATATGACTGTATTTGGTTTAACGATATGATTTTAAATGTATGCTTAAAAATACAGTTGTTTCACTATTTGAATCTTTGGTTCCTAAACAAAGCAAACGGGAACAAAAAGTGACTTTATTGCAGGATTGAGTGGCCTAATGGTTCAAAGCGTCAGACTTCAAACCACTTCGACTGCTCGACAATTAATAATGATCCACTGCTGCATTAGAAATTTGGAATTGAAAATTATTTGAACTTGACAATCGTTATGTTTCGTAATGTGATATCTACTTCAACAATACCTGCTTAAAAACTAATCTAAACAAACAATAATCGGCCATTGTTTATTTTGTTGCTAACACAAATGGACAAAGGAGTAAATGAGTAAGGAACTTTGTCAATAATAAGCTTTAAACTTGATCAAAATCTCCCCAATCTTTCTGAACATAAATAATTACCAATTTAAATAGAATTAAAAAAGAAACGATCACCTCAGCGACAAATCAACTTTGGAAAGTACTTTTAGAGGTAATCTAAAATATGATATTTGGAAAAAAAAAAAAGTAATTCCAGAAAAATGTGAACTCTTTTCTTATTGGTCTCTATTAGATCGAGATTCTAATTTTCGCATCGTTAAATCTGGAAAAAACACCTTAAGAAAGCCATTGCAGAAGATTGTATCCATAATATTAGTTCTGACCCACACTTCTGTTTCAGGGACGGAGCTGAGGTCGCATCTAGGGGGGAGGGACATATCTTCCCCCCACACACATACACACTCTTAGAGAATGCTAGTAAGACTATGGAAGCAAAACGTTATTCATGCATTTTTCAAGAAATGCTTTAAAGACCTCTGAAACGGTAGGCTGCAATGGAAATCCATTTTCTTTGGCTCAAATTAGTGCAGATCCTTTCGAGTTCAAGCTCAGAATTATTTGAATTTGAAATATTTCTTGTAATTGCGAAAAAGAAGCTAAATAATTTAATTTCTTTCTAGCAATTAAAAATAAACACCAAGTGTCTTCTGATTATATTTTACGTATTCTCTATTTTTAATAAATTAATGGTTCTTTGTGTTTATAATGATGTTACGAACTTTCAGTATCTAGTAGTATTTCTAATAGTTTTCGTACCAAATAGCGTTATTGCTTTTTTTAAATCCAGTTATTGGCGATTATGGAAACACTCTATTTTAAGAAAGGCATTCAAAAAGTTCTTAACACATGTCTGTAGATTTGCATTCGTTCCTCCAAGATCAACGAGCTACGATTTATTTGAACGCTTGTCTAAACTTGTAATTATGTGTTAACAATTAAAAACAGGTGCCGTATCAACATTTCTCTCTTCCCTGATGGCCTCTAAAGTTCGGTCTCCTAAATCTGTTGCTATGAAGCCTACCAAATAAGGGGAAAGATTTTACATTTTCACGAGCATGTAATTTTTGGGACGACGCTAAAAAAAACATGCCGATTTATCAAAAGTATGTGGGGATCACGTCTGCTTATATGGCACTGTTACAGGATTAATTCTCAAATTCAGATAAGGACGGCAGAGTTTCCAATATCTCCTCCGTGCAGAAAGACAGAAGGAGGCCGTGACCAGTTCGTGAACTCATTAAGGAAAACCCATACATCACCATTCAGGTAATAAGTTTAGATGTCAGTGTATCGATTAGCAAGTGAGGAAACAATTATTCATCAACATTTAGAGTTCTGAAAGATCTGTGCCGATTGGGTTACCCCACAAACTGACAGAACAGCAAAAATGGCTAGAGTCGACTCGTGCAATGAGATGCTGGCAATGTTTGAACCTAGTTGCCTCAAATTATTTACATTGTCACAAATGATGAGTCGTGGTTGTTACTACTTACTATACAACTCCCAGACAACTATGTTTGGGAGGTCACTACCCCCAACATAGTTGTCTGGGAGTTGTATATAGTTGTTTGAGAGGTCACTACCCCCTCACGTAGGTCGACAACTATGTTTGGGTTGCGGAAGATAAACCACGCCCCCAAATCCTCTGATAAGACTTTCTCTCAAAGAAGAAGTGCTCATAATTTTTTCTTTTTTTCAATTCCCAAGAAGTGGTAGCTGTCGACACCTTACCTGAAAAGCATTACTGTAAATGACGAATACTATACCAACATTGTTTGCCTAAAATGGTTAAGGAGATGAAGGAACAGGGTCCAACAACAAGGCGTGTCAAGGCGTGTCAAGGCGTCTCCATGACAGTGCCAATGTTTACAAAACTTAGCAAGTTACGGCCTATCAAGAGCAATAAAAAACGGGACAGCTACCGCATTCTGCATCTTCACCCAATCTTGCAGGATGCAATTTTTGTTTATTTCCATAAATTAAAAAGGAAAATCCTGGGAAGCGTTTGTAAAGGGTGCAAGACCTAGCAAAATGCGCAGTCATATCAGAATAATATGACCACCTATGGAATCATAGTGTACCTGCCCAGGCGTGTTGCAGAGTGCACATGACAAGGTCAACCACACGAAGATATAAGCGGCTGACCAGGACAGATGAGCCATAGTCTGTAATGTGAGCACAATGGGAGGAGGTATTGATTTGATGGACATTCAAAAAAGAGTGATCATCAGCTACCTCGCCAAGGGTGGAAGCATCTTGGAAACAGCAGACTTTGTGGGCTGTTCGCGAGGTGCTGTAGTAAGGGTGTACCAAGAATGGACCGCTGGCACACTGAGTACCTCCAGACGTCATAACTGTGGACCCCAAAGGCCCTCGACCCCAGAGGAGAACTTCGCTTCTGTTGACTGGTAAAGAGCAATCGATATGCAGCAGTGCAGCAATTGACCACTCAAATGAACGCTGGGGCACCTAGGTACGTACAGTAGAGCAAATCCGTTACACATGGGTCTCCGGAATCGATGCTTCGTAAAGGTGCCCATGTTAACCAAGGTCTATCGGCAACGACGCCTGCAGTTCGCACGGGACTACCATCATTAGACAGTGGAAGAGTGGAAGAAGGTTGCCTTCGCCGACGAATTGAGGTTTCTACTCCACAGAAGTGACGGGCAGTGGCAGATACGGCATTAGACACATGAGAACCAACACCTGGACATGCTTGTCAGTCAAGTATATGTTAATGGTGGTAGTGTGAATGTCTGGGGGATGTTTTCCTGGTATGACCTGGGACTGCTGGTCCCACTAGATGGATCCCTGAATGCCAATGGCTACCTGTCCATCCTCACTGACCACATGCATCCCTTCATGTTGGACATTTACCCTGGTGGTGATGGTGTCTACCAACAGGACAATGTGCCCTGTTGGTAGACTATTTCCAGGAACACAACAGCAATGTCTTCGTTCTCCCTTGGACTGCGAAATCGCCCAACCTCAATCCCATAGAGCATTTGTGGGATCATTTGGATCGACAGGTTCGGTGTGCGGACCCACAACCACGTCCTCTTTGAAACCTCCATGCTCTGCTGGAGTCTGAATGGGCACCTCTGGCAACTTTCCAGGGCCTCATTGCGACCATGCCGTCTCACACTGTCATCTGGGCCAAGGGTGGTTGTCTCACACTCTCATCTGGGCCAAGGGTGGTTGTCTCACACTGTCATCTGGGCCAAGGGTGGTTATTCCCATTATTAGGTAGGTGGTCATATTAATCCGATATGACTGTGTAGGTCCATTCAGCGTTGCTAGTATTCTTCAACAGAAGTACCACAAAATGTGGCGTAGATGTCTGCAACTTTGCATAGATGCTGGAGAGGAGTACTTTGAAGGACAGTAAAAGTTTTGGATAAGTACAAAGTTTTATTGTAAGTTTCCTTCCTCTGAGTCATTCAGAAATAACAAAGATGAAATTTCCAAATTTGTGGAAATACCCTTAGAAAATCTACCTAGCTCCACAATATTTGAATATTCCTTTTAACCTATATGAACTTAAACATGCTATAAAAAAACCAAAAATAAGAGCAGTTGTGGACTGGATAACTTCACCAATACTATTATTAAATTCCTTCCACAGGAAGGACTCATACATTTATTGAAACTATTTAATGAATGCTGGAACAGAGGCACAATTCTTTATACTGGGAGAATAGCCCAGATCATTCCTATTGAAAAACCTATGACACACCCCAATTTACTTAGCTCCTACAGACCTGTTTCACCGACTTCTTGACTTGGAAAAGTTTTTGAAAAGATGATACTTTACAGGCTCAATTGTTTTCTTGAATCCTCTGGCTTGCTATCTCCTTTCCAAACCGGCTTTCGAGAGGAAAGTCATCTCAAGATAATTTACTTCAACTAATTATTGAGTCTCAAAATGTTGTTTCCATTAAACAGAAAGTGGCTGTGATTTTCTTCAATATCCAACATGCTTTTGACAGTGTTTGGCATCTTGTGCTCCTTTTTAAGCTTTTGTAATTAAGAATAACTGGCAATATGTTTAATTGCATTACCAAATTTTTGAAAGCTAGAAAAATTCAAGTAAAATTAGGAAATGTTTTTTCAGCTCTTATCCCTGTTTTTGATGTTTACCACAGGGCAACTTTCTTAGCTCTGTGCTTTTCAACATTATGCTTTAAGACATATCAGACTGCTTAAGCAAAAATAAAAAAAATTAATTTTTGCTGATGACTTGGCTGTTTGGGTTACAGCAAGAGATCCTAACATCCTTCAAAAGAACCTACAAATGGCAGTCAATCAAGCCCACGAGTTTTTGAATGAATGGGGATTTACAGTTGCACAAGACAAAACTAAGTGCTTAATTGTTTCCAGACCAAGATCTAAGCCCTTCCTTTAAGACTACAAATTAACAATGAGTCTATGAAATAGCTAAAGAACAAAAATTCCTTGTAATTTCAAAACCTCAAATTAATCTAGTTTGCCAAAAAGTTAATAGCAGATTAAATATGCTGAGGTATCTAACAGGCACAACATGGGGAGCTAAATCTAAAAATCTTATTTTCTACAAAGTTTTAATATGCTCGATTCTCTAGTATTGTAGCTAGCTCTACATTAATGCTTTCGATTCTTTGTGCAGAAAGCTTGAAACCTGCCAAAATAAAGCTGTAAAATATTGCCTCGGACTGCTTCCTGGATCTCCAACCCTTCCCTTTCTTGCTGAAGCTGCCATACCTCCACTCAGCTTTAGAAGAAATTCCATTCTTTTTAAAAGTCTAGCAAGAATGAAAACCAAGAACAATGAAAATCTATCTCTCTAATTTTTAAAAACTGCAAAAGATTGAACATTTTTAGAAGTATCAAAAGTAATACTTTCCATTTAAATCTTGCTAACAGAAATGTTGCAGGAGACAGCATACCCGATTTTCCCATTTGGAATATCTCTAGGCCAGATAAAGGGTTTTTCAAAAAGGACACAAACCTAAATATAAGAGAGTAGAACTTACGCTCATGTAAATTTTATGCCATAATATTAGTCAGTTGGCATTACTGTACTCAAGGTTACAGCCTTTAGCAGTTGAAATGACCTTGTCATGGGCTAGTCTCTTTCAAGCATTTCATTCCTTTGCGTTGTGTCAGCTTTGTCGTTTTCCAAACGCGAACGTGTATTTATTGTTGAGACTTATTGTGCAAACAAATCTTACAAACGTGTGAGAGAGGAGTTTGAGTTGAAGCTTCCTCAGTCTGCAGTTCCCAACAAATCGACAATATCTCGTTTGATTGATAAATTTTGTGACACTGAGTGTGTACAGGACAGAAAGAGACCAAGCTGGCCATCACTGTTAACTGCCGAAGTTCTTGATGATGCGTCTCATCATCTAACTCGCTCACTCAGATAATTTCTTAGAAAGTTATCTTCGTAGGTTGTACTGTTACTAGTTACTGTTTACAGGGCTACAAAGAAGTTAAAATTACATGCTTACAGCATTGGTGTCGTTCATGAACTGAAAGAACCAGACCATGAAAAACATTTACGGTACTGTCGTTGGTTTCGTTCTTTTGTTGATGAAAATGGAATTGAGGTGTTGGACCGTGTTTATTTCAGTGACGTGGCTTGGTTTCACTTGGATGGGTATGTGAACAGTCTAAACAGTCGAATATGGAGCAGTGAAAATCCTCACACTTTTCACGAGGCACAGAAAATTGGTGTTTGGTGTGCAATTTCCCGTCGTTGTGTGATAGGCCTTTATATTTTGACTCAACTGTAACTGGTGAAGTTTATTGTGACCTCATCCAACAGTTTATTGCATTATTGGGTGTGAATGAACGAGAATGTTGGTTTCAACCAGATGGCGCGACCGCCCATACTGCAAATGACACAATGGCCACGTTGCAGGAATTTTTCGGTGATCATTTGATTTCAAAAAATTTGTGGCCCCCAAGATTCCCAGATCTTACTTTTTTTTTGAACATTTACATTTTTACATTTTTTTTTGGGGGGGGGGGGATATCTCAAATGTTTAGTGTTTCAAAACAATCTTCATATACTGAAGACTTGAAGGCTAACATTAAAAGAGAGATTTTAAACATAAGGAAACAAACATTTCGAAGGATGGCTGCAAATGTCATGAAACGGGTACGAACCTGCATCCAGGTTGCAGGAAATCACTTTCAACATCTGTTGTACAGGTAGATATATGTCAAATTTGCATCTTTTGAAATTTGTCTTTCGTCAAGTTTAAATAAAAAATACAACAGAGGGTTGCGTCCTTTTTGAAACACCCTGTATAGACTGATGTTTGGAGACTGATGTTTAATGCTGAAACCAGGGATATATTATTCCCATCTGAAGGACTATGGGCTCTTGCCCATAGTTCTTCAGATGTTTTGAAATCACATCATGGATGTTTGAGAGACTGATGTTTTGGAGACTGATGTTTTGAAATCACATCAGGGATGTAAGGTATTTACATCCCTGATGTGATTTCAAAACATCAGTCTTTTGAATTTTGAAATCACATCAGGGATGTAAGGTATTTACATCCCTGATGTGATTTCAAAACATCAGTCTCCAAAACATCAGTCTCTCAAACATCCATGATGTGATTTCAAAACATCTGAAGAACTATGGGCAAGAGCCCATAGTTCTTCAGATGGGAATAATATATTGCATCTGCAGTATATTGGCAATAGATATGCTGATTTTTGACACATCTTTACTGATGATTCTCGAAGTGATGAAACTGGAAAAGTATCCTGTGATTTCTGCATCCCTGGTTTCAGCATTAAAGAAGGATTTTCATTGTCTAATCCAACATCTATTTTGAATGACGAACTTCGGGCTATCCTCAAGGCACTTGAGTGGCATTCAATTTTCATTCAGAAAAAAATTCTGATTCTTTCAAATAGCAGGTCTTTAGTCCAAGTTCTTCTAGCTGATTCACTTTCTACCTCCAACTGTTCTTCAGAAATATTATGGAAATGCAATAAACAATTGAAGGAAATAAAAATCAAATTGTGTTCATGTTAATTCCTAGCCATATAGGTATCCATGAAAACGAAGAGGCAGATAAAACTACTAGAAAGAGCTTACAGAAAAACCCAAGCATATATATAACATCATAACATACAGATTTCTGCATTAGAGAAAGTAGAAAAGTTTACTCCGAATGGATTAAACATTTTGAAAATAATTGCAAAAGTATTGGCATATTCTACTGAGCATCTTTGATAGGCCCCCACCCCAACTTCAAACATCTCATCTGAGCAGAAGATAAGAAAGAGCTCTTTTCAAGGTTAGCATTGATCATTGTACTTTAAACGAAAAGCTCTTCAGAATTAACAAAAAACCCTCTCTGCTTTGTGCCATCTGCAATACTCCAGAAATATTTCTCACGTATTTCTACATTGTCCTCTCTATCAATTTCGTCGACAAATTCTGAAGGAAAAGATGAAGAAGTTTATTGCTGAAGAATTGTCAATGAAATCTCTTCTCTGCAGATACAGTAAAAGCACTAGATTAAAAATTCAGACCCTGCTTCTCAGTTTTCTTAGAGGAAAGTTCTTTAATAAACAGAATCTAAATTCGCCCTTTGCTGGGAATTTCGCTTTTGAAAAAAAAAAGAGGAATTCAATGTAGAATGTGCAAAATTGACTGTTCAAGAAAAATGTGTTTTATATAAACTTTCTCTAGTGGCAAGCATCTCAAATGATAACCTCACTGTTATTTTTGGTTGTGGTACTGAGGATAAACTGTGACTCTGTTACTTTTTATACCTTGTTACATCTGTTGATTTTTGTTTTTAAAGTCTATTTGTAATGTACTTGTAATGTACTTGTACTGGTAAATGTACTTTGAATTCCACATGCCCTGTCATTTACTCCGGTACTTTGAACCTAACCACGTTTACTCCGGTACTTTTATCCACGTTAACATTAATCTTTTATCTACGGAACCCTTTTAAATGAGGATATCTGCATCCGCGAAAAGGCTTTAATAATAAGTAGGGGAGAAAACGCAACTTTTTCATTTGAAGGGACAAATGAGATACTTTTAACAATCTATATGAATTCCACATACTCTGCATTCAAAGTGCATTACAAGTAAATGACAGGGCATGTGGAATGAAGGGCATGTGGAATTCAAAGTCTTAATCCCGAGAATTTTACTAATTGAATCATACTTTTGCAATATGTCAGTTGATTGGTCAAATCCGCCATTTTTTCTTACAGATGCATGCGCATATTAATTACAGATGCATGCGCATATTAAACTCAGTTTAATATGCGCATGCATCTGTAATTAATTGGTGCAGAAAGTTTAATTTGGTGCAGAAAGGAAAGGAAATTGGGGTCCAAGAGTATTGGACCACAGAAGCGTTTACTCTGCACAAGCGGAAACTTTTAAAAATTCAGAAAAACATTAATTTTTATCAATTTTTTCCTACATTGTGATTTACACGTCCTATTCTTTGTTTGGGATAGCAGGAAACCCATAGTTGAAGAGTTTCTAACCTTCCCATCACATTTTAATTTATCTTGTTCTGCAGATGCATGTCAAACGTTTCAAACGCTCTCTGCTTTACTGGGCACTACCCTTTTACATTTCACTATGTAAATTTCGTGATCTCCAAGATTGAAATTTTCGGATTTGATTCCATTTTTTTTACGCAACACCGGTGTAAATGTTTGAACTTATATTCTGTTTCGTCTGCAAAAAGAACTCTTCTTTCGTATAAACAATGTTTTTTCGTTTTAAAATGAATACCACCAACTGTATTTTCAAACCATTTTTCTTTTGTTATCTCAAGTTTTTTTTTCATTCATGTCAGCAATCAGTAATGTAATAATGTTTGCCCATGTTCTTGCTGATCTTATAATGTCTGCTATCCGAATTAATATCAATTTCTTATCCATAGTATTCGCTATCCACGTTAACATTAATTTTTTTTATCTACGGAACCCTTTTAAATGAGGATATCTGCATCCGCGAAAAGGCTTTAATAATAAGTAGGAGAGAAAACGCAACTTTTTCATTTTAAGAGATAAATGAGATACTTTTAACATTCTATATAAAAGAAATAAATAATCCCTCAAGCAGCTGCTTGCCACAAAGGTCTGACAGGAGCCTGTCAGTTTAATGCGCCATAGAGAAGATCTGTATATGTAGAAGACGAGTCCTCAGCAGAAAGACAGACAAACATCCATGCTACACAGGACCAATAATATATGTACTACTCTTTTTGCTTTCCCAATCATTCGTTGTTATGTATCTACTGTTAAATGAAGAAATCCTTTAACAGTAGAACATAATAACGGATAATTTGGCGTTTATGAATGTATTGGCATATCCTGGCGTTATGCCAAGGAAAAACGAATTATTTCCAAAGAAAAACGATATCACCTGTGGATAATCAAAAACTATATTATCCAGAGGTGATATATTCTTCTTCTAATTTTCTATAATATATATATAATAAATGACGGTAATATGTGAAAAAAGATATCACATATATGTCAAAAGGGTACACATGTATGT
Organism: Ryuthela nishihirai; assembly: GCA_038380435.1. Classification (NCBI taxonomy): domain Eukaryota; kingdom Metazoa; phylum Arthropoda; class Arachnida; order Araneae; family Heptathelidae; genus Ryuthela; species Ryuthela nishihirai. Next base: position 66,736,935 of record JAWZYU010000001.1, read on the forward strand.
GAAAATGGGAATTCGCGCCTCTCATGAGGCCTATGGCTGGGGCCAAATTGGCCATAGCCTAGATACTGTTTTGGGTGCAGACATACAAGTTCCCCATCTAGTATATAAAGAACTCTGTGGTTGCTGCAGATTATTTTTCTTGAAAATCAAGATACATTTCATCGCTGTTAATAATTAAGGGAATGTGGAATTCAAAGTCTTTATCCCGAGAATTTTACTAATTGAATCATACTTTTGCAATATATCAATTGATTGGTCAAATCCGCCATTTTTTCTTCCAGATACATGCGCATATTAATTTCTTCATTTACTACGATTTGATTTTAGATTTCCAGTTTATGCCAAATAAAATGGATATTTTTAACTTATTTACAATTACTGCTTAAATACGTGCATAAAAATGATTACACATGAGTTTTCGTTTGGAATTTTTTTGTGTTGAGTAATTAGGGGCACATTGCTTCAACCGTTAGCTAATTGTAGATAGTGATGACTTAATCAATAAGCAAAGTGTACGAACATGTGTAAAAACAGGTTTTCTACTGTTAAATATATTTTTGTAATATTAAGTACATACAAAGTAATAACACTGATATATTCGAGTTTTTATTTTCCTAAACATACATATATCCAAATAATGCCTTAGAATATATGAGTTTTGAACAGATGCATGTTTTGAACTATGATTTGCAAACCTTTTGGTATAACGCCAGTTTCTTTATTTTTGAGAAATCATCATGCCTCCCCATTTCTCATTTATCATCAGTCAACCTGCACATTCACCTGTAAACAACAGATTTAATTGATAATCAAAAAAATAAATAAATATTTCGCATCCTTACCCCGCCACTCAAGATTGTGCTGATTCCAGTTTGTGAACCCCTGCTCTAGTATATATAGAATTCTGTGACTCTAGAAGTTCTTAAGTCATAATGAAATGCAATCTTTTTTTATTTTAAATTTTGAAAATGTTCTTTCATAGTTTATTTGCATTCAGGCCAGTATCAATAAGTATCTGTATGTAATATATAAGTTTGCTTATACGACAGAATGAAAGTTATATTTATACAGTACTTGCAAAACAATCGAGCATGAAGGAGTAATTTACATGGCATTATGTGCTTGGCTTTCATGGTTTAATTTCATGGTTTGAATTGACTCACAAATAATATCGTAGTCTTTTTTGTGTTACACATAACATCCAATGCGATAATTACATAATGTGTAAAATAAGAATTATTATTCTTTAAACAAAAGTCTTGCTGTTGCGAACACAGAGGACCAAGATGCTATAGTGGCCAGTCCACGCCTGATGTAAATAGTAGAAGGATCAAGTTGAGATATATGGAGGGATAAATAGAAGTGAAAATACTGGTAGCGGAATCAAATAAGTAATAACACTAGTTTTGAACAGAGAGAGAGACAGATCTCTAAGTCAGTACTTGAGGACCGAAGCTCCCCCATTCGTGTCAGAGCAACCCTAAGAGGAGAGTGTCCACTGAAGTACCTAAGAGAAAAAAATAGGGAGAACAGCTGTGAGATAAGATCATCAAGATAAGCTTGGAAAATAAAGAGAGCAGATAATTAACAAAAATCCCACAAAGGGCGAATTCTTACTGCCTCTAAGGTGATGAAGATTGGAATGGACAATGATGGTTCATGAGGATGGCGAAACCCTCATCTGCTGAGGATTATCTATACCTGTCCACCTGAATGAGAGAATATTGCCAGGTCATGAGATTGTCGATTGCGTACAATCTTAAAAATGGATTAACGTAGAATATATACTTGAAGAATAGGGTCTAGAATAAGTTAAAATAACTCCGACAGAAAATATAATTGCGAACGTTGTATCCGTATCGTCAGATCTGTCTGAGAGAGACATATCAGAGACTACCAGTTAGAAAAGGGGCAGACTATTTTTGACTCCGGAGGACCCAAATTCTCCCATTCCTTTTAGAACAACGCTAAGAGGAGAGTCCACTTAATTACCTCACGGTCCCTTCGGTTTCGGTAGTCAGGCTGCCTAAAAATGTTAGTGAGGCCTTTAAGATGTAGAAGAGTTGTTTTGGGTTGTTTTACCTATGAGCGGCACTTTTTTTGCACACCATGGGCTAAATGGCCAGGTCACATGGACCCCGAAGGCTCAGAGGTTGGGGGAGGGGACCAACTGGAACAGCTGTTGGGAGATAGATGGTAGCCTCCCGTCAAGGCCACCCAGCGTGTTCTTTAACGTGCACAGGGTATGGCTCTCCCGCACACTGGGCCACGGCTTAACGTCCCATCCGACGGACGGCGGTCTTTCTAAGCCCATCGGTGTGGAAGAGCACAAGGCTGAAAAGCAAGAATCAAAAGTGGAATCTCTATGGTAGTTGACATCGACTGCAGTTTCAATTGCTCCAAAAGGTAACAGGGGTAACTACTCCAAAGACTCACAGACAAGAACGGCTCGGAAGGTGGAACACTGATCACAATCTGCACTAGCAAATCAGCAACACATGGATAACTAATGACCACATTGACATATGTAATCTTGACAGGTGTGCCGGAAGGCGCAATTACCTTTCTCGTATGATGGAAAGAAATACTATTTACTCTTTCGAGGCATTATACCTCTTTCTCCTCCTTTCATTTTAGAAGTCACAGGTGAATGCCAGATGGGTGCCAGAAAAATTTACATAGCTTTCAGTCTCAGCCAAGCAGTAAGGATCAGCATGATCCTGATTGCTACAGTGAGCACAGGTAGGATAAAATGGTACTGTGTTTACAGTTTTTCACTGTGGGACGATTACCTAGCACAGGCTTGAGAATGATGCGACAAAGCATTGATGTGCAACCTCCGGCTCTCGAAGCAGGTTTGTTGTCTCACCAAATGAATGTAGGTGGCATTAATATTTTTACGTGATTGAGAAGTCACATTGTTTAAAAACAAATTTAAGCGCTTATTCTTCACTATCTTCACTGTTAAGATAGCTTCTGAATTCAATCAGCATATTATATGTACATATAAGCGACTGTGTTCAGATTTTATGATAATTGTTATATTTAAATTTTTGTACCCCTTAATTTAATCAGTACAGAGGAATCAATTCAGTAGTTGTCTGTTAGATTAGTTGGTCATTTGGGGTTTCATATCACATCAATAACTGAGGCTATAATGCATCAAACAAAGACAAAAGCTAAAAGACACGGAACTCTCAACCAAAATTTGAAATACATTAAAAAAACACCAAAACGAAAGTCGTAAAAATTTTGGGTTGGTTTACCTCTGAAAGGTACTTATTTGCACACAATGGACTAAATGGTCAGACACCAAGGATTCAGACAAGGTTGGGGAAGGATATCCACTGGACAGTTGGGTTGGGTTACCTCTGAGAGGCACTTTTTTGCACACCATGGGCTAAATGGCCAGGTCACATGGAACCCGAAGGCTCAGAGAATGTTGGGGGAGGGGACCCACTGGAACAGCTGTTGGGAGACAGATGGTAGCCTCCCGTCAAGGCCATCCAGCGTGTTCTTTAACCTGCACAGGGTATGGCTCTCCCGCACACGGGGCCACGGCTTAACGTCCCATCCGAAGGACGGCGGCCTTTCCAAGCCCATCGGTGTCCCCTACTGACCGTGGGCAGGGCGGGGAACCCAGCTGGGACTCGAACCTGGGAACTACAGATTACGAGCCTGGCGCGCTACCGACTGAGCCACCCCCGCCCCTCCACTGGACAGCTGTTAGGAGATAGATGGAAGCTTCCATCAAAGCTATTCATCAAATTAATTCTATCTGTAAAAGTATAGAGCAACAATTGTAAAGGAAATAAACAACAAAGGATAAGTTCAGAAATAACATGTAAAAATAATGATTTAGATAGAAATGCAAAATATAAATCAACCCAGGTAAAAAAATACAGAGTGAAATAATATTTATAAATTTAATGGATGAAAACTGAGCGTGAGTCATATAAATGCTTAACAAATAAAATTATAAATAAACTAATTTAATTACTTAAGCAAACAATACAAAAATATAATAATCAAATCCATCACAAATGTATTTCATGAAATTAAACATGAAAGAACGTCTTACAATTTCCACCACACTTGAAACAGTCGTACTACAACTCTAATAGATTTTATTCAAAAAAAAAAATAAAAATTTATATTATTAAAAATTAATATTTATATTTTTAAATATTGAAAATTTATATTTTTAATTACATTCAAATAGCGACACAATCATCTTTGCAAAATAAACCTATCGTTTAGATCTCAATTCTGGTATTTTACTTTAACCCCTTATTGACACTGCCTCTTTGACTTTTCTACAAGATTTCATAGACATATTACTATGATTTGAATTGGTTTCTTCATGGTAACTACGCTCGAATTTAGTAGAAACTAATACCTCAACTTTTTCTAAACAATAAACTATCAACTATTTCCAACAACTTTTTCGTGATTTACTTTATAACTTACTAAATGATTTTCACAACTCCGGCGCGCACTCCGCAAAACTCTCCGCCCTGCCCACGGTCAGTAGGGGACACCGATGGGCTTGAAAAGGCCGCCTTCCTCGGCGGGTCGTTAAACCGTGGCCCCGTGTGCGGAAGAGCCATACCCTGTGCACGTTAAAGAACACGCTGGATGGCCCTGACGGGAGACTACCATCTGTCCCCCAACAGCTGTTCCAGTGGGTCCCCTCCGCCAACCTTCTCTGAGCCTTCGGCGTCCTTGTGACCTGGCCATTTAGCCTATGGTGTGCAAAAAAGTGCCGCTCAGAGGTAAAACAACCCAACCCCAGCGCGCACTACAATAAAAACTCTTCTTTAAACTAACTTTACAGACCAAAATCCATTCAGTTTTTCACACATCTTTCCTTAAAACACACTGTTATTATTTTCCAGTCCCTCAGTTCCAAACGGCGAGGTCCAAACGGTTAATGACGTAGCATCACTAATAACATATCACATCATGGTGTTGTTGTTGCATGTTCATCTGTCGTAACAATATTATTATTGAATTTTCGTAATATGAAGATCCTCTAAATTATGATTTATAACATAAGTAATTACAAAATAAAATTATAAAATTAATTATTTGAGTGTTTATCCACAATCCAAATTCAACGTTAACAATTTGAGCGAACCTCAATGATGCTTTAAAAATATTGATTACAATAAATATGATATAGTAAATATTATGAATAATAATCATCATCATTTTTCTGCTGAGGCCCTGCCATCCTCTCAGATCCTTCTACTATGGCATATAAACTGACAGGCTCCTGTCAGACATCTGTGGCAAGCAGCTGCTTGAGGGGGTATTTATTTTTTTTTATTTATTATATAATAGGCGAAATTCCGGGCGACCGGCCGAACGGGACAGCAGACACGTGTGACATCATCGGTTGCAGAAATTAGCAGCTTCCCGTGGTTCTGTGGCTACTTGAGCGATCGGTCCCGAATTTTATGGTGTGGTCCCACTTAGTTCTAACCCTCTTCGGGTAACGGATGGGTTCCTAGCTGCCGTGAGTCCGGAGTGATCCTTCGAAAAGCCTCCGAGATTTCTGGAGAGCTGCCGTCACCTAATTTGTAAGTAGTAGGAAAAGTGTAGTGTGGTAAGCTGTGAATGACGGTATCTATGGACATACTGTATGTTTGGCGCCATACTTTACTAAACTTCAGGGATTGAATTTAATTATAAAGATTCGTTTAATGATTTTGAATGTTTTGAAATTTTTTTCCTTTATCTAAAAAATTAAGGTATTTTTTGTAGAATTTCCCAAAGCAACTGAGAATGTTTATACCAAATTGGCAACACTATTTAGAAGCCACGCGAGTGTACCATTGGTTAATCATACTGTGTCGTAACCATGACAACGTCGATTAGTTTCTCACGATGTTCTATTACGGATAGAAATCGTCTGAATTGAAATATCTCGTAACCCCCAGTTAATCGCATTTTTGTGACTGATGCTTTCAAGTGAGACTTCCTTGCTTCGTGTTCTTGTCGTAATGGTACAACCATGTCTCGTCTCCGTTGATGACGTCGTCCAGGTAGTAAGAGTCTCTCACGACTAGGGCTTTCTACATGCTTACAAAGTTGCACATGATGATTGGGCTTTCATCGATTAACTAGTGAGAGACCCATTTTGAACACACTAGTCTCATTTCCAAGTGTTCCGTCAGTATTCGGTGAACCGATGTTTCCTGTATGCCTGTTAAGTATTCTAATTGCTCTAACAGACAAACCTCTGTCCTCGTGAATAATGACAGAACTTGTGTTGAGGGATACTTTATCAGCGCTCTAGGTCCCATCGCCCCTCCCCCTCATAGCTACGCCCCTGCCTGCACCATCTGTAAACTGTTAATTGTGCTGAAACATTCTTCCTTGTACGCTTCTTTCAATAATTGCAGTTTCCGAAACACTTTTTCCAAGTCACACACAAAATTTTATCTCGCAGCGCTACTCAGTTTTGATATTCATAATGAAAAACACTTGAACAGTCATAAAAATACGTTTAACAGGCGATTACGAAAATAAATCACTTCAGACCAGGGCCGGACTTACACATAAACTAACTAAGCTACAGCTTAGGGCCTCACGATTATGAGGAGCCTCAGAATATTAAATTGGAAGTTTACTGGGTCAAATTTTCTTTAATATTTATATTAATCTATTGTGCACACAGTATTCATCTCAGCTGTACACAGTCATCATTATACAACAATGCTAGTATAATGTTTCCACTACATCTATTTCGAATTTACTTTTTGATGTTCCTTTCAATCAAAATAATAAACTAATATTTCGACCAGACCAAGATCTCGGAAAAATGGGGGGAGTGACGCAATTGAGGTCGGAAAAAAGTATAAAAAGAGACCAAAAGCCTAAATTTCTTTGGCAGTATAACATTTAGTTTTAAAATCTTTAAAAGATTTGTGGAAAATAGTGAAATGTTCACAAGTTTAATAATGTTTTATCTCCATTATCCTTACTAGCATTCTCAAATTGATGATGGTGTTGGAGGGGATGCTCCTTCCCCATCCTAGATCCTACCCTGATTTCGACTTTAGAATTTTTGGAGACACATAAACTTACCATAGTTTATGGCCTCTTAAGCTTTTCACAGCTTAGGGCGTCAGAAGGTCAAAGTCCAGCGGTGTTTCAAACGATTTCTATGCGTAATAGAACACCGTGAGAAACTAAACGACGGTTGTCATGGTTACGAGACAGTCAGTCTACGAGACTAGTCAAGCTAGTAATCCACTTGTTCGCTATCATTTTATCATAGATCATATTGCTTGCGTGGCTCACAAAATGACTTCGATGCGGCATGCTGAAGATCCCTTCTCTAGATTGTCTTCGGCAAAGAGTTCACTCTCTTCCTTTCTGCTAATTACTCTCTGCCGATAACAGTTACTTCTGCTTCCATTTTTGCATTTTCTTATTATTATTTATCGTCATGCTGCCCCTCCTTTACTTAGCGCCGGAAGTTTTACTTTTTTCCTTAGAACCAGTCAATTAAATGAATCTCGATGGTTCGACAGGGTAGTGCTGCAACTTTGCAACCAATTCGAATAATGTTTTGTCTCCATTATTCTTACTAGCATTCTCAAAGTGGTGAGGGTGGTGGTGGGGGTGGGATGCTCCTTCCCCATCTTAGATCCGGCCCTGTTTTCAGGACATGGCTTCTGGAAAATATTTAAAAACAGTTTCTCTATGGTACCTATTAAACGTAATATTGCATTTATTTATAACATTATAACTGTTTATTGCATACTGTATTTGGATTCCTGCGAACAAGCGTTTTAGCTTCGTGGGACTTAATTCTGCACTAAAAAAGTTATGGAAAATAAAGACAATTATGGATTTAAAAAAAGGTTGTTTAGGTCCAACAGATGGCAGCACTAGTTATCTTCATATCTCCAGAGAGCGAAATCTAGCATTTTATTAATAAAATACTGATTAATCTGTGGTATTTTATACTGATAATGCAGATTACAATAAATCTGAAATAGTAAATATTACGTAATTAAAATCGTGCACGTGATCTCAGCCACTTGCTGCTGATCTCGAGCCCGTGTAGGCATGGATGTTCCTCAGAAACCTACTAGGGGGTATAAACCATGGAGGTAGAAACTGACAGGCTCCTGTCTGACCTCTGTGGCAAGCAGCTGCTTGTGGGGTGTTTATTAGCTGTCCCGTGGCCTAGTGGTTAGCGCTATTGATCTAAGGGACCTTGGTTGGTGCGGTTTTTCTGCTGAAGCCTACCATCCTCACAGACCTACTATGGCGTATAAACTGACAGGCTCCTCCTCTGTGGCAAACAGCTGTTTGAGAGGTTATTTTTTTTTAATGAGAAAAATTACTCGGAAATTGCCAAATGTCCATAGATATTTAGTAATAAATTATCACAGGAAAAGTCCTATAGACAAGGAACATTGGCCGACCTGACTAGAATTCGAAACCTGGGTTCGAATCCCAGATATGATTAAAATGCAAGGAACTGCTGGAAATCAGTACTGTTCCGATTTTAAGATTTGGTTGAAAACCAGGGTCGTATTCAAAGGATTTACGATTTGAATGGGGGGGGGAAGGTTAGAAACAGTCTTGCCACAGAGGTCTGGATGGCTCAGAGGAGGTTGTGGGAGGGGACTCACTGGAACAGCTGTTAGGAGACAGATGTTAGCCTCCCGTTAAGGCCATCCAGTGTGTTCTTTAACGTGCGCAGGATGATGGTAGCCTTCCGTTAAGGCTATCCAATGTGTTCTTTAACGTGCGTAGGATATGACTCTCCCGCACTCGGGACCACGGTTTAACGTCCCATCCGACGAACGGCGACATTTCTAAGGCCCATCGGGAGTCCCTTACTGACCGTGGCAGGGCGGGGAATTATTGCGGAGATAAATACTCAACGCTTACCCAGCTGGGACTCGAACCTGAGAACTACATATTATATGCCATAGCAGAAGGTCTGTGAAGATGGCAGGATCTCAGCAGAAAAACAACACGAACATCCATGCCTTATCCCGGGGCTCGAACGCAGGTCCCGTAAGATCAACAGCCAAGCGCGCTAACCACTCGGCCCGGAACGGCACTGTATTATAATAGCATAAATTAATGCTCATTGGTCAAGGTCCAATTTTCGACTCCCGCCTCTCCAAATGCTACAAATTACTAGCTACTGTGACAAAACATTCAAATTTGAAATGAAACAATTCGAAATAGAACTATCGAACACTAAGAAGCTGATAGAAGTATTATGCGTTAGAAATACATACGCATGAAGTTCCATTCAATGTATTCATTCCCAGTTATAACGCTACACCATTAACACTAAAAGCGTTATTTGGCAAAAAAAAAATTCCAGCTGCCTGTGAAGTGAACTAAAATTCAAAGTAAGTTAGATAAAACGATTTACAGGGAAAATGTGCATTAGATAAACGTACATTTTCCCTGTAAATAAAATCAGAGATCACAATAGATATTAATCTGCTTGGAATGATTCTTGGCATGAAAATCATCTAGAGCAGGGATGATTAACATTTCACTTGAGGGCCATTTTCCAGTAGTGGGATCATTTCTCAATACGAGTGGGAATCCGTGGGCTAGAACATTAATGCACTATACTATTTAAGTGATATAAATATGTTGAGCTAATAATCCAACTTCGTTTTAAGTATAATTATCATTAGTTATATTTCCTTTAAGGCAAGGGTTAGGCACTTACCTAGGGCAATTCTTAGAAGGAATAAAAATCTAGTTACAAATACCGAGTATACCATTTTTCAAGAATTTAATTCGATTCAAAGAACTCTCATGCAATCGCAAGTGAGCTTTTAAGAATATGGATTGTGAGGAGACACGTTACAAAACGCAGTGAGACATTTCCATATCTGTGAATAGGAATACCACATTGAAAGCTCCATAACTTTAAATATAAGCTTTTTGCAAAAAAAGTGCCACAGGAATCAAATTTATCGAAATCTCTATTTTAAATAATATTCGTTAATATTTAAAAAGATTTATTGTAGCTGAAATATTTAATAGGAAATGTTGCTCTTTATTCTAAACATTCTATCAAAATTGATGGAGACAAAACTTAAAGTATAGATGAAAAATCCAAATACCACACGAGTCTGATATTACCATTACAACTGTGCCCCAATGCAATTTTTGTCCAGATTACGCCTAATTTTGATCCGTTGTACTTCCGGTGAGCGAACTGCCCAGCACTCCCCTAAGTCAGGGTCCTATATCCTTCTCGGTACGTCGCACCGGTAACACATTTTTCGGTAGTAGCACAGTTAACGATTTCTTTTCCATTTTAATGCTCTTTTAACTGAGCATTTGATTTAAAAGTAAAGCGGGTTGGGTTGTTTTACCTCTGAGCGGCACTTTTTTGCACACCATGGGCTAAATGGCCAGGTCACATGGACCCCGAAGGCTCAGAGAAGGTTGGGGGAGGGGACCCACTGGAACAGCTGTTGGGAGACAGATGGTAGCCTCCCGTTAAGGCCATCCAGCGTGTTCTTTAATGTGCACAGGGTATGGCTCTCCTGCACACGGGGCCACGGCTTAACGTCCCATCCGACGGACGGCGGCCTTTTCAAGCCCATCGGTGTCCCCTACTGACCGTGGGCAGGGCGGGGAATTTTGCGGAGATAAATCCCAACGCTGACCAGGGACTCGAACCTGGGAACTACAGATTACGAGCCTGGCGCGCTACCGACTAAGCCACCCCCGCCCCAAAAGTAAAGCGGATCCTTACTTTTAAGAAAAATTCCTCGATTCTTAATTACTACAGTTTAACCTTTTAGATGTCAAGCTATTCGAAAACCGCGTACTTGAGTAATTACTTGATAAATATTATATATTGAATTACATACCTACAGGTGATATATGTATTTACTATGGAGTGATTTTTCCGCATACTTGAGGTTCCATTTCTGCCGACAACGAGGGCCAAGGGAGAGTGCTACGTTATATATTTGAAGTTGGGCTTTATCTCTTTGTATTTGAATAATTATCAAGGATACTGGGTAAAGTGATCAGAATTAGACAGATAAAGACGACTCCAACCAAAGCAGTCTCTTGGGGAGTCGTAAGTGTTCATGGACAATGCACGTTCACATCCTCCTTAGCTGTCTGCGTTCGGTGTTAATTACCACCAGAGGCAGAACTGGGAAATGAATTTGTGGATTTCAAATTCTTATTTTAACTCTTACTCGATTTGTTAAGCACTCTGTCCCCGTAAGAGCTAGAGACACCAAACTTTGCATGAACGTTCCCTTCACCTAGGGGAAGAATATAGGCTATGTGCGAACTCGGCGGGGTCAATCAAAATTGGGCTGAGCGGGTTTGAATTTCTCAAAATCCCCATAGACTTAACATTAACGATTGAAAGTTATTCAAAATAACTATTGCCAAAAATAAATTTGAAAAAAAGGAATACATCAAACTAAACTAATATCTGATTTCGCGTGATTATATACATTAACAGTCGAAAGTTATTCAAAATAACTGTTACCACCATTAAATTTGAAATAATGAATGTATCAAACTAATTTCTTTCTGATTCCGCATGACAAATTCATTGTTCAGTTTGCTGGTTGAAGATCGCGGGAGTCCGTGAATATTGCAGTCGTTTAATTAAGACAAGTAGAACACGATTTTCCTTGTTGAAATGAAAGCTTCAAAACTTAAATTCGTATCGAAGTTAAAAATCATTAATTTAATTTGCAAAAGCTAATAAAAATATATACAAATAATTAATAAATATTATGTTAAGTAATAAATAATTTTGTTTAATAATAATAACTCTTTTGTACCTTTACAATTTTTATGTACCTCAAACCACAGTTAACTTTCTTTTTCTCTAATAAAGTTACATATGCCTGACAAATTGTGGCAATTGTGGGTAAGAAGTGATTTGAAAAGTTCGATTATCTGAGCGAGGAAATTCCGGTTTTTGGTTTAGAAACTTCTGACATGGGTACCTCGAATTATGTCCATTTCTTTTCTCTCCTAAAAGAGAGGGATAAGTTTTTAATCAGAGGGGGAGGTTGGGTTGTTTTACCTCTGAGCAGCTCTTTTTTGCACACAATGGGCTAAATGACCAGGTCACAAGAGCCTCGAAGACTCAGAGAAGGTTGAGGGAGGGGACCCATTGGAAGAGTTGTTGGGAGACAGATGGTAGTTTTTCGTCAAGGCCATCCAATATGTTCTTTAACGTGCACAGGATATGGCTCTCGTGCACACGAGGCCACAGATTAACGTCCCATCCGATGGACGGCGTCCTATCCAAGCCCATCGATGTCACCTACTGACCGTGGGAAGGGCGGGGAATTTTGTGGAGATAAAATCTCAACGCTGACCCAGCTGGGATCCGAACCTGGGAACTACAGATTATGTGTCTGGCGCGCTACCGACTGAGGCATTCCCGCCCCCGGAGGGGGAGGAGATCGATTGTAATGATATTTATGCCAAATGAAAGCTTGCGACGTGGGGAGTGCCATCTACTCTACATTTTAGAAAGTTTTAGAGCCGAGCAACGCCGGGTAAATCAGCTAGTATCGTTCCGTACCAAACAGAACGTGCCTCACACCATGACACTGCCTCCAGAACCTTGAGTTGTGCAGGCACAAAGCCCGGATACACACACACCAGCCACTGAATTAGAAACCTTTATGCAGATGCATGTCAACTTCACTTGCGCAGCGTCGCATGCCTATACGAAAACCACCGATTTCGAAGAACCGAAGCAAGTTCGTCTACTGTGGTGTCAGGAACACCGTGACTGGACACTGGAAGACATGTCATGTGGTTCGACGAGTCGCGGTACACCTTGTTTTGTATCGAAGGTAGGAGAGAGTTTGGCGGGAGCTCCATGAAGCAATGGACTCAGCTTGCCTTCTAAACACAACTCAAGGTTCTGAAGGCGATGTTTTGGTGTGGGGAACGTTCTGTTGGTACGGAACGGGTCCCCTGATATTGCTGGAAGGTCGGGTGTCCTCCAAGGATTATCTGAACATTGTTGCCATCAAGTTCATCCTGCAATGTTGACTTTTTATCCAGCAGGTGACGGCTGTTTCATAAACGACAATGCAATGCTACTGTCGATCGCGCAAGATATGTTAAGCAGTGGTTCAGCGAGCATGACAGCGACTTCCACCATCTTCCCTGGCCACCACAAAGCCCGGATCTGAACCCCATTGAGAATGTATGGGACATCTTAGAAAAACAGATCCTGTAGCAAGGTTCTCTTCCGTCAAATCTGAGCCAGTTAATGGACTGTCTAGCCTGGTATGTTGGAGATGTAAAGGCACTCCAACACTTTGTGGAATCCATGCCAAACCGCATTCGTGCTATAATTCGGGCTAAAGGAGGTCCAACTCGGTATTGAATAAGGGTTTCTAATTCAGTGACCGGTGTGTATATATTCGTGTTTTCTGCTTTCGTCTTCTAAATATATTTTTGTAAATAATTTTATATTTTGCTGAATTGAAAATTCTAACATTTTTGAGAATTGTGGAAGGCAATTTACTGGAGGCTATTGGGCACAAGCCCCCACAAATTTAAGTAATGAGTTTGAAGTTGAGGGGGGGGGGGGGTGAGAGTTAAAATTTTGTAATTTTTTGTTAATAGAAATTCATGAAAATTAAAAATAATAAATTTACCGATTGACAGAGGAGAAAAAAAAAATGGTTATCTGTTAAAAAATGCAACTTGCACGGAAAAAAAAATCTTTATTTTTCTGACTGGCAATTTTCTACCTCATTGTGGATGCGGTAACGCTGCAATTTTGTATCTATTGTCGCGGATATTGCAGAAGCGAAATTGGCGTATATCGCGTTATCTTTGATTACGCTTGATGAATTTTAAAAGTCACGCTGAATCTCCACTACACTATTGCTATTCTGAAAAATGCTGAAATTTGGCATCTGAGTTTAGAATATGAAAGTTGAGTGATGAAAATTAAAATATAAGTGATTATTAAAATAAAAGTTTATTTTTCTGTCTAAAGAACTTGTCTTCCGATGGCCGAGTGTTTAGAGTGCTTGGATACTCATCAAAGGGACCTGGGTTCGAGCCCCGGTAAGGCATAGATATTTGTGTTATCTTTCTGCTGAGGTCTCACTTGCGTATAAACTGTCAGACTTATGTAGCAAACAGCTGCTTGAGGGGATAATTCTATTTAAAAAAAAATGCTTTTAATTAAGAACTAAAATCAATTTGAAAACATTATACTAGATAATAACCCATTTTTTAATAATCTAATAAGTGTTTTTTTTTTCCAATAAGGCCGTAATCCGCGAATACAACGGAATCAGCACGTATATAATTATATAAATATTTATTTCACATTAAAAAACCTCCAATGATTCGCCATTTTCGGAAAATATAAGTAGAAATAGAAAATATCGGAGTAATGTACTTCCATCGCCATACACTTCACTTTAATTACTCCTGTAAGATGACTTCAGTGGAGTGACCACCTTTGACTGATTCTCCACACATAGCTATACCTCGTAGCATACCGGTAAGAAATAAATTTACTTTCACCACTGCCTATATCCGACATGACCAGAACCCTCCTTTAATCAGTCGTGTACTGTCAACAGAGGCGGTCATAAGTCTCAGGTCTGTAGAGGGCCATTTAGGATCACGAAATTTTTTGCATTTCAGAAGTGACACTCTTAACTTTACCAATGTATTACTCAGTAATCGAGATCCTTTCTAGCATGCTTGTAATTTAGCCTCTAGGGTACTGCGGGAGTCAGGAATTTTTCTTTCTGTAAAAGAAAATGCGACCAAACCCTGCGCCTCTAATCTTTTTAGAAAGCAAAAATGAGTGTTTGTTGAATAAAAAAACACACAATCTCAGGTTTCTTGTAGGAGGCTGTGCCCCCCCCATGGCCCCCCTTCTTATTGAGCCACTGAAAGTCAAAGCCCTTTGAAACTGAATACTATTAAAAAAAAGGGGGGGGGGGAGGATTCCACTTCTTCTTTGAATCGAACCTGAACTGTAAGCCTCGGATTTTCTCGCAAACCGTAACAGACAAGTTGCAATTGAGCTTATTTCCAAATCGGAATTTTCTCAATGTGACTCTTTTATTTGTCGAAAAATGAAGCGAAGAGTACAAGAGATGATTAAGAACAGGAGCTAGACGAAAGTTTTTAGTTGTTTACGTCTTCGCCGCCGCTCTGTGTTGTCCACTGCCACAAAACCCAGGAAATCCCAGATCGCAAGGCGCAAATCGTTGCTCTCAAATAAGGACTAGCGAGGCCAAAACTTGCTTCTCCCACGCAGTAAGCCATGAAAATATGCACTCCGACGAGCGGCAACAGGTTTCCTCTGTGCCATATGCAGATGACCTACTTCCTACCGGGTTCGTCACCCGACCGATTAGTAAAGCTTCAGTTCCTAACGGTCGGCAGCTGTTCTCATCACGCGGAGACTCTCTTCAAGCTCAGTCAGGTTTCGCCGTCGATCGTGACTGAAAACTGGTTTGATGAGGACGCACTGTGAGATTTTGGTGAACGACTGCAGAGATACCGCAGTTGAAAGTGGGGGTGTAGCTAAAGAGCAATGCGCGGGGAGGTTGAACCAGTTCTGACAGAGCGGGTCTTCGCAGTCGCATAACGTAGATTGGGAGGATTGTTGGGATCCTGCTTCAGCTCAAGGTGGATGTACGACGCGGCAGCCAATGTGAAAGTTGCACTTTCTCTTGGACAGTACGTTACCACTGGATTTTTTTCCTTTTCAACAAAGATTTTTTGGGAAAAGAAAGAGTATTAAATCAACTTTACTGCTTGCCCATTTCTTAGGCAAATCAGAAATAAATAAATATTACTTAACAGCAGATAAAAGAAAAAGAAAGAAGACTACAGCTTCTAGAAAAGAGTGGCAAATAGCAAGAAAAATGGATCAGCTGAGGTTACTAATATTTTTAGTAATTCAATGGAAATTAGTTGGCAGGTAATTTAATATATCAACTTTCATTCTCTTTACTTCCTGATATCTTTTAAATGTGAAAACTAGAAACCCCAGCATTTGGAAAAAAAGATTCTTTTGCCAACATTGGAAAACTAAACTTTCGTATCTGAATAGCAAATACAAGGATTATATGCTTCATTCTTACTTTATAAAATATATAAAGTGCGGGATTCATTTTCTGGACTTCTTTTCTGTTGAGTTCTTAATTAATTCAAATGGAACATACGGATTCAAGAGTTACTTTTCTCAGAAGATCTGTTAACTGATTTGTCCTAGAAAATAGCTTGTGCGAGTCAAATCAATTCCATAAGTGTTGAAAGCAATCCAATTAGATCACAGAGGGCAATTTCTGAGAAACGAGTTTTATATCCGATTAAAATGCTAGAAACGATGATCGCTGATGCCACAGATCTTTAGAGAAAGATCTGGACAAATATATAGATATGTATTTACTTCCAACCCTTCGGATTCTACTTATGAGGCACCATTTGAATCCCGCTGTCTTCCAGATTGATTATGTGTGAATGTGTGAAAGAAATGTTTTGCCACCTCGAATGAATCATGATTCCCTCGTATTTTCCCATGGACAGCATCAAAAGATGCTTAGTGTTTGTTGTCTTCTTGGTATGCTGTATAATTCTGGCTGTGCTTTCAGTAGCCATGTTGACACAGGAGTGGACTGTTGTGAAACCGGTGAGAATTGGATTGAACGTCAGTGTTAGAGCAACTGGTTCGATCGATGCAACTGGAAACAGGTTTCAAGGTCTCATTCATTTTGGACTCTTTGAGGGAAAAAAGATTCTCAATTACGGATTTGGAAATAGAATCTTTGACATGAAAAGTAAGTACTTTTCCACTATCTTCTGCATTATACATATCTTAGTTGCATTGTTGCACTCTCATGTTCATAAGTTGTAATGAATTTATTAATTGATACCTTCAATGTTTTACATTAAACAGCAGATGATAGAGCGTTTTGAATAATGCGGTTCATTTTGTTTAAATCAACTATTCCTGCAGTAATCGTCGTTATTTTTTTCTTACCTACAGCCTGTTGCTACTTACAGGAACCAGAACTGTAACCAGCAGAAAGCAAAAGAAGGGGAGGCTTTTTTATTTGTAGGGATGGCTAACCAAAGTCAGACCAAAACTGATTGAGTATAATAGTTGAAATGTCCGGGTTAAGGGGAGTACGTTTCTGTATTAGATTATAAAATAAATAAATCCCCCTCAAGCAGCTGCTTGCCACAGAGGTCTGAGAGGAGTCTGTCAGTTTATATGCCAAAGTAGAAGGTCTGAGAAGATGACAGGATCTCAGCGGAAAAACGACACACACATCCATGCCTTACCCGGGGCTCGAACCCAGGTCCACACCGAAAAGAAATTTCTAAATTGTAATGTTGGGGGTGTAGCTAAAGAGCAATGCACGGGGAGGATACACAGTAAGCTGCGATTGGGCTAAGGACGATAGCTTAAGTTTTCGACACTTTTGAATGTTTTTTCATTGAACTCTGAATGTGACTATTGACAATATACATGGTTTGTTCTTAATCAAGCGAGCACTTCACTAGAAACTACAGATGGGCTCGCGCTTTGTCCAGCCTAATCACAGTTTAAATTTCTCTTGTAATTGTGAAAGTAATATGTCGGGACATAAATAATTTCTTTTGATTATAATTTCAACCATTTAATCAGTTTATAACAATTTGAAAATGAACACCATTCAGCCTTCGATTTTTTAAATTCTTCTCCCTTTTATTAATGAATCGCTCTTAGCCTTTATAATGATGTTGCTAAAGAATTTTCAGCTTTTACAAATTATTTCTAGCATTTTTGTTCCAAATAACACTAAGATTTTATTTTTGTCACCATCAAATAATTATAATTGTTTTAAAGTTTGTAACAACTCGTAATAAGAAGAATTGCAAAATAGTTTAGGAACATTCATTTTTATGTATAGTAGACTCTGGATTATCCAGAATGAATTGGAACAAAACCATCCCGGATAATCGAATCCCGTTTAATCCGCTATCCATATAAAACGTACAAAAACTTATCAATTTTTAGAAAATATCGTAACATGGACTTTCTTTATTCATTTAAAATAGAAAGGCAAGGACGTCTGCTTTTCCCCTTCATTCAACTTTCGCAGAATTGTGCTGAAAACGTGCTACGTGAAATCTTTTACTGTCGTGTTTTTTCGTATCCCATATTATTTTCGGGATACATTTTTTTTTTTCATCATTCCAGTTAATCCGATTCCGGATGATCGATAATCTATATATATGTATTACAATGTGTATTACAATGTATTACAATGTGTATTACAATGTATTACAATGTGTCAGGGAAATATTTTTCCCTAATCAGGTTCGGGCTTGAAAATTTGAGCCCGAACTCATCTGTAGTAGGAACATTTAGATCACAACTGAAGGAGGGACCGGGGTGGCTCAGTCGATAGAGCGTCAGGCTCGTAATCTGCAGTTCCCAGGTTCGAGTCCCAGCTGGGTCAGCGTTGAGATTTATCGCCGTAGAACTCCTCGGTCAGTAGGGGATACTGATGGGCTTGAGAAAGCCGCCGTCCGTCGGATAAGCTTGTGTGCGGGAGAGCCAGACCCTGTACAAGTTACAGAACACGCTGGATGGCCTTGACGAAAGGCTGCTTCGTCATTAATTTGGATATTTTACCTCTGGGTGGTACTTTTGTGCACACAATTGGATAAACGGCCAAGTGACAAGGACGCCAAGGGTTCCGAGCTGAACAGGATTCACTGGACAGTTATTAGGAAACAAAGGCATGTCTCCCGTTGTGTCCATCCAGCATGTTCTTTAACGTAGACAGGTACGGCTTTCCTGCTCATGAGTCACAGCTTAACGTCCCACTCGACCATTGCATTTACAGACGTCCACCTTTCCAAGTCTACTGGTGTCTGCTTTCTTGCCAGGGCAGGGTGGTGGTTGACTCAAAGCTAAAAAATCATCCTCCAGAACGGGACAATTTCGAAGTGGGACTTGAGCCTGGGAATATTAGGTTACGAGCCTATCGGTATAGACTTAGCCGATCACAGCCCCTCGACATTAAGTAAGTTAAATTCTGCAGAATCTTGCTGAATAAGGAAGTGTTGTGGTTTGTAATAAATAAATACCCCCTCAAGCAGCTGCTTGCCACAGAGGTCTGACAGGAGCCTGTCAGTTTATATGCCACAGTAGAAGATCTGAGAGGATGGCAGGACATGGAACGAAAAATGAATACTCGATCCACAAGATTCTTAATGTTCACTTACATGCAATCCTGATCAATTGCTTATGAACAGTCGTTAGTGCACCAGGCTCGCAATCTGAGTGTTTCCAGGTTCGAATCCCTACTGCGCTAGCTTGAGATTTTCTCTCTTAATTCTCATCCCCCTTCACTATTCGTCGGATGGACGTTGTGCTCTGTACTGGCTGGATGGTCTTGAAGGGAGACTTCCATCTGTTTCCTTAAGAGTTGGCCAGTAGATCTATCGAAATTTGCAAAATCGTTTTTCGTCATCCGCGTATATTGGCTACTTAATAACCGTTGAGGTTTTCCATGTGTTTGAGATCTATCTAATGTATGTTTGTAAATAAAAGAAATCAGTTTAATGGCATTAATGACTAATAATTAACTGAAAAAAAAAAGTAATCTGAAAAATATGCCATACAAAATATTAGATAAAACTTTACCACAATGTATTTTTGCAAATTTTCCTGAGTTAATTTTTCTCTTTTGAATGCAGTTATCCGCGATCACAGGAAGATACCCCTTTTTATTAGCTCGCTTCCAGAAAAAAAAACGAGCTATTGTTTTCATTTTGTCGTCTGTCCGTCTGTAGACATCGAACTTTTTTATTTTTACATAGATATAAATTAAAAATTATATCTATGTTGGATAGGTATTGACGAAAATTCGATTCGCACTTTCGGAATTTATACTATAGGTTGTGTAGTAAAGTGTCTTTGAGATTTTCTCAAAGGTTATACCTATGGAATAAAAATAATAAATATCCTCTCAAGCATCTGCTTGCCACAGAGGTCTGACAGGAGCCTGTCAGTAAGGAACCTGGGTTCGAGCCCCGGATAAGGCATGGATGTTTGTGTCAGCCTCTCTGCTGAGGTCCTGCCATCTTCTCAGACCTTCTACTATGGCATATAAACTGACAGACTCCTGTCAGACCTCTGTGGCAAGCAGCTGCTTGAGGGGTATTTATTATTATTAGTAGGTCTGTGAAGGTGGCGAGACCTCAGCAGAAAAACAGCACGAACATCCATGCTTTACCCAGATCCCTTAGATCAGTAGTCAAGTGCGCTAACCACTCGGCCACGGGGTGGTTATGTAGGACGGACCTATAGGAAGACTTTATACTCTAACGGTGGAAAAAAATGAATTTTTTTTTCGTTTGGACCTATAGGACAGAGAAGAATCCTAGAACCTACTCCTAACGTTTACAGGCCTTCTCATAGAAGGACATGCCCTACTAAGACCTAAGTTATTGCTGACAAATCCTCAGAGCTAACAGAGCCCACAAATTTCAAACTAATATTGCAAGCGATGTAATTATGTATGATTATGAAATTTTTTTTGTGAAATGTGAATATCATGAAGTTTGCATTTCAGTAATGGTTTTAACCTTTACCATCCAAGGGGGTGGAAAGACATTGTTTTTAGTTTTAAGAAAAATTTGTTTGTTTTTAGAGATAAATTAAAAATTATCTTTGGGTTGGATAGGTATTGATAAATTATTACGATTTGCACTTTTAGAATCTCGCAAATGTTTCATTTGCGCCCTCTAACGGCGGAAATTTTTGAAAATTTTAAACGAATATTGCAAACGATCTATTTGGGCTAGAAATTTGATATTTTAGTGGTGGAATGTGATGATCAAGGAGTTTACATTGGTAGTAATAAGGTGTCCGTTCACCTCCAGGACGGGTGAACAAACTTTTGTTTTGAGAGCTTAATGAAAAATTTTTTTGAGTTCAATAGATACTAACGAAATATGATGATTCATAATTTGCAAATATTATATATCTTGCCTTAATTTTCCATTGTGAGAGAGCAATGATAAATGTTAAACTTGAAGTAATGTTGCAAACGATATATTTATGCTAGAAGTAGTGGTGATATATTGTATTGATGAATAAAGGAAAATTTGTCAGTTATATGTATTCTAATTAATTAAATTGATTAAAATTCGACAGGTTAATCCATATTTTTATAAATTTAGCATTCAATTTTAAAATTTTCAATAATATTTCAATATAATAATAATAATAAATAACTTGTTTTACATGCATTGAATGATTTATCCTTTAAACCTAGGGGATAAGAAAATATAGCTTTTTTTATTTTAAGGGATAAATGAGATTTGCTTTTCGCGTTTTATAGAGCTAATAATAATATATTATTATTTATATTTTCCAATCACCCATTAGTATGAATTACTACTGTTAAAGGCTGCAAATTTCGGAAAATGAAAAATTTCATTTTCTCTGAAAACGAGCATCCTATATTCGCCAGAGGCGATATGTTATCTTTCTAGTTACACAGACTCTCCCCTCTACATTTCACTATATAGACTTCGTGATCTCCACGACTGAAGTTCTTTCACATAAAATAAGTCTTTTTAAATTTGTAGCTTTTTCCCAGTACATATACATATTTTTTAACGTGAGTGTATACAAAACTCACTGTGAGCTTTTCAGGTGGCCGACATCAACGATTTGAAGAACAGATCAAAGCTGCTCTTGCAACAGTTGACGTTGTGAAATGTTTATCCGTATATGTAAGGAGTATGAATATCGCTTGGACATTGTAATGTGTGCGACAAATGGTGCCCATGTAGAATGTATGTGACAAAATGGTGCCTATGTAGAATGTATTTGGCAAAATGGTGTCTGTGTAGAATGTATGCGGCAAAATGGTGCCTATGTAGAATGTATGTGGCAAAATGGTGCCCATGTAGAATGTATGTGGCAAAATGATGCCTATATGTGGCAAAATGGTGCACATGTAGAATGTATGTGGCAAAATGGTGCCTATATGTGGCAAAATGGTGCACATATAGAATGTATGTGGCAACATGGTGCCTATGTAGAATGTATGTGGCAAAATGGTGCCTATGTAGAATGTATGCGGCAAAATGGTGCCTATGTGTAATGTATGCGGCAAAATGGTGCCTATGTATAATGCATGCGGCAAAATGGTGCCTATGTATAATGTATGCGACAAAATGGTGCCTATGTATAATGTATGCGACAAAATGATGCCCATATAGAATGTATGTGGCAAAATGGTGCCCATATAGAATGTATGTAGCAACATGTGGCAAAATGGTGCCTATGTATGTGGCAACATGGTGCCTATGTAGAATGTATGTGGCAAAATGGTGCCCATGTAGAATGTATGTGGCAACATGGTGCTTATGTAGAATGTATGTGGCAAAATGGTGCCTATGTATGTGGCAAAATGGTGCCCATGTAGAATGTATGTGGCAAAATGGTGCCCATGTAGAATGTATGTGGCAACATGGTGCCTATGTAGAATGTATGTGGCAACATGGTGCCTATGTAGAATGTATGTGGCAAAATGGTGCCTATGTAGAATGTATGTGGCAACATGGTGCCAATGTATAATGTATGTGGCAAAATGGTGCCTATGTAGAATGTATGTGGCAACATGGTGCCTATGTAGAATGCATGTGGCAAAATGGTGCCTATGTAGAATACATGTGGCAAAATGGTGCCCATGTAGAATGTGTGTGGCAAATGACGCGCATGTAGAATGTGTGTGACGTCCAGAACAAATTTTGAAAGTTTCTCTCACAGATGATGCACAAACAGTGTGTCTCTTTTCATACAGTTTTTATTTACGAGTAGAGTTGTAAATATAATTTATATGCACCCTGTAAAATTATTTCTTTCTTTAAGCAA
The DNA here is from genome assembly GCA_038380435.1 of Ryuthela nishihirai. Classification (NCBI taxonomy): domain Eukaryota; kingdom Metazoa; phylum Arthropoda; class Arachnida; order Araneae; family Heptathelidae; genus Ryuthela; species Ryuthela nishihirai. The sequence continues at coordinate 66,759,883 of JAWZYU010000001.1, forward strand.
AGGTCAAACCTTTGTTCATCTAAAATATTCACTTTGCTAAGTGGAAGGATTTAGGCATGTACCCAGGATTTAGTTTCGGAGGAGGTATATGTGTGTACATATATATCATATATATATATATCAGAATAAGACGAGTAGGATTTCCCAATTACTAAAATATTCCACCGGAGCGAAAAGGTTAAAATCCTATTCTATATGGAATAAAAATTTCTAGTTGCTTTTAAATCCATTTTTAGTATCCGGCATATACTGCGGGGTTAAAATAAATTTACACGAAGAAACCAGTTTTGGATTTCAAAGCAAGTAGACAAGTTTGAGATTTCGTATAAGACGACCGCATTTTCTCCGCCCCCCCCCCCCCCACACACACACACACACTACGTTCCTGACCTGATTCATGTGATCTGGGTCTGGGACACACTGTGTCTTTCAACCTGTCACGTTCTGTGCAACTCTATTTGTTATTTGGTTATTTAGTTCGTTCTGAATTTCTGGTTTTCATTCGGTTATTTAGTCCACTTAATTTAAAGAAGAAAATCACTGAAGAATAACAATCCAGCCCAAAGAAGCTATCAAATACATACAAAGTATGCGTTTTTAATTTCCCAAGGTTTCTACTGGAAAATTAATTTTAAAAGACAGATATAATTCTGGAACAAGAAGGAAAAAACTCCTCTATCTTAGGGAAATTGTGGGTCGCGCGAAAAATTCCGGGGATATCCAAAAAGTTAAGTTGAATATAAATTATTAAAATAAACACATTTCCATTATCTTCATTTCAAAATAATACAGCCCTTATTACACGAACACAATATAAATTCACGTTAAAAATTTTGAGGGGTTGCATCAAATGAATATTTAAAAAAAGAGAATCGGGGTTTAAAACGTTTGCGCAATATTGCTCCATTTTATAATCATGTAGGCCTAAGTCAAGCATCAGAGCCAGATCTAGGCGGGGGGGGGGGGAGAGCATGTCCACCATTTGAAAATGTCATTAAAGATAATGGAAGCCAAAAATTATTAAACTTCTGCATACGTCATGGATTTTTCAATAGTTTCTTAAAAGCCTCTAAAGCGAAGGAGACAATGTTATACTCTAACGGAAATCCAGTCTCTTGACCCCCTGCTCTCCCCTTTATTTTTTTCTAGATCCGGGTCTGTGAAGCATTGTTATATCATTTTATAAATTAGAAGTGGCAGTTAACAGTGGGTTGTTCAGAAAAGTGTTCTTGCATTTATATTTTTATCATAAATATTGATGTACATCGCGAAGAATAATACTTTGCATCCCCTGTCATTTGGACAAATTTATTATTTCCAGAACATCGTTTATGGTCCTTCACCACAACTCCATATATAAATAGAGTGACACTAATTTGATGGCTTAGTGATCTTCAACATGTCACTTGCGAAGTTATTTGAAGTAAGTCACATAATTTGAGAATAATGCTGGTTTTAAAGTTAATCCTGATTCAGAAAGATTGTAGTCATTTGCTTGACTCGTGCAGTCGTTTCTGATTGTTTCTTAAGAAAAAAATAAAACTGATTATTTTAGGCATTTCTCTTTTATTAACAGTATTTCCTTGGAAGCAATAATGCGTGAATCGGAAAAGGCATTCAGAGTTAAATATCAAACGACTGAATTTCAGAATACTTCTTTTTGGAAATAGATTTTTTTACTTGCTGTTTATTAATGTCCGAAAAATATCACTAAATCCAAAACATCTCAGGCTTAAAGATAAAATAAGTAGAAAAAACAAACAAAACCTCTATGTATTTTCTTTGTACCTGCAAATTTTCCTGCTACGTTTTCGCTTCACATATATAATTTCTGATAGTGTCACTGACATTATCATTTCAAACTGTTCTCAGATGCAGACGAAAATAGCGTGTGATGAATTTTTATTCATCACGTGCTATTTTCATCTGCATGCTTTAGAGGAAAAGAGCGGCTACAATTTCTTTTTCCTGGTGTTTTACGTTTCTAGATTTAAGCTATTCTTATTTCTGCAGCTGAAAAAATAACAGGATGTGCGCTGTACAAAGTAATACGACTGTAGGAAAAACAAACCAGTGTTTTCCCTACAGTCTCATTACTTTGTGCTTTGTATCTTAAAACTCTTACTGAATATTTCAATATAAAAACTCTCGTTTTAAAAATCTCGCATACACACATATAACAAAATCCACCGTCCTTTAATTAAGAGCAATGACAGTGAGGCAACTGATTGGAACGATTGAAGGGCACACTCAGAGGTAAAAGATCTATGACCGAGCCACTGAACCGAGAATAGAATTTAATTTCGGTTACGGTTTTTAAAACAAGCAGCAGATTGAGCTATGGTATATAAATATTTTTTTTTTATGCTCCTCAATGTATAGTCAGCTTATTTTTGTCGTGTGAAATTTCTGGTCTGGAGAAACATTTGCTCTAGATCAATGCTGGGCAAACTGTTCAGCTGAAGGGTTGCAGAGAGAACTAAAATGAAATGGCGGACGACATGCGGGCTCGCCAAAGAAAAATATAATCAACAATGCATGTACAACCAATCTAAAAAAAACTTCTAAAACGAAACATAAACAATATAACTTAATTGAAATAAGTTGTTTTAATGAGTTGTTGGGTTGGGTTGTTTTACCTCTGAGCGGCACTTTTTTGCACACCATGGGCTAAATGGCCAGGTCACATGGACCCCGAAGGCTCAGAGAAGGTTGGGGGAGGGGACCCACTAGAACAGCTGTTGAGAGACAGATGGTAGCCTCCCGTCAAGGCTATCCAGCGTGTTCTTTAACGTGCACAGGATATGACTCTCCCGCACACGGGGCAACGGTTTAACGTCCCATCCGACGGAAAGCGGCCATTCCAAGCCCATCGGTTCCCCCTACTGACCGTGGGCAAGGCGAGGAATTTTGCGGAGATAAATCTCAACGCTGACCCAGCTGAGACTCGAAACTGCGAACTACAGATTACGAGCCTGGCGCGCTACCGACTGAGTCACCCTCGCCCCCATTTTAATGAGCATTCGCTTCGCCGAAGTTGGACTTTTTTGTCTTCTATAAGTTATTTTTTTCTGTTTTGTACATTTATTTGTCATCAGTAAACTCGTGAGCCGCACAAAGTAGTTTGCACAGCCCTTCTTTAGATCATTGAGCTCATTAATGATGAAAACATTACAGTCAGTGAAACTTCTGGCCTCGCCAACCAAGCTCTATAAATGTCTTCAGCTACGCATCCATCCTTCCTTTGTTTCGAGGCACAGAGACAACTGTAACCCAAAAGCTTTGCCAGTTCTCTTGTCGTAGAGCATACCTTTAAGCAGGGGCATAGCCATGGGGGATGGGGGGGGAGGTCCCCCCCCAAAGTAACTTGGAGTTGGCAAAATTCGAAACGACTTCGTAAAATCTAGGTAAGTTGTGAAAATTTGTAATTTTCTTTTGGAAAATTAAGCGGAGTTGTCAAAATCGAGGCAACTTGGCAAATCTAAAGCAGTTTGGAAAATGGAGAGACGGCAAAATTTAGAGCAGTTGGCAAAATTCGAAGCCACTTAGTAAAATACAGGTGAGTGGGCAAAATCGGGACAACTTGGCAAAATCGTGGGGAATTGTCAAAAATTAAGGTGAGATGTAAAAATTATGATTTTTTTCTGTAAAATTATGGCGAGTTGGCATAACGTAGGGAGTTGGCAAAATCTAGGGACAGTTGGCACAATTCGGAATGACTTGCAAAATCGTGGGGAGTTGGCAAAATTCATGTGAGATGTAAAAATTTGTATTTTTTTAGAAAATTATGGCAAGTTGGCAAAATCTAGGAGAGTTGGCAAAATGTAGGGGAGTTGGCAAAATCTAGGGAAGTTGGCAAAATCTAGGAGAGTTGGCAAAATCTAGGGAAGTTGGCAAAATCTAGGGGCAGTTGGCAAAAACTAGGGGCAGTTGACAAAATCTAGGGGCAGTTGGCAAAAACTAGGGGCAGTTGGAAAAATTCGGAGTGACTTGGCAAAATCGTGGAGAGTTGACAAAATTCAGGTGAGATGTAAAAATTGCAATCTTTTTTCTGTAAAATTATGGCGTGTTGGCAAAATCGAGACAACTTCGCAATATCTAGGAGAGTTGGCAAATCTTGGGGGAGTTGGCAAAATTCAGGTGAGATGTAAAAATCAGGATATTTTTCTGTACAATTATGGCGAGTTGGCAAAATCGTGGAGAATTTACAAAATTCAGGTGAGATGTAAAAATTGCAATCTTTTTTCTGTAAAAATATGGCGTGTTGGCAAAATCGAGGTAACTTCGCAATATCTAGGAGAGTTGGCAAATCTTGGGGGAGTTGCCAAAATTCAGAGTGATTTTGCAAGAATCAGGTGTGATGTAAAATTGGGATTTTTTTTCTGTAAAATTGTGGCGAGATGGCAAAATCGAGGAAACTTGACAAAATCTAGGATAGTTTGGAAAATTCGAATCCACTTGATAAATTACCGGCGAATTGTGAAAATTGGGATTGTTTTTGTGAAATTAAGGAGAGTTGACAAAATCTAGAAAACTTGGCAAAATTTAGGGAAGTTGGCAAAACTGAAAATCAGTTGGTAAAGTACAGGTGAGTTGTAAAAATTGGGATTGGTTTTGTGAAATTAAGGAGAGTTGGAAAAACCAAAAACTTTTGTCAAAATCTAGGGGAGTTGACAAAATTCGAAGCCACTTGGTAAAATACAGGGGAGTTGTGAAAATTGTGCCTTTCTTGTGCAATTAAGGAGAGTTGATAAAATTCGAAGTCACTTGGCAAATTCAGAGAAAATGTAAAAATTGCGATTTTTTTCTGTAAAATTACGGCGAGTTGGCAAAATCTAGAGTAGTTGGCAAAATTCGAATCCACTTGGTAAAATATAGGCGAGTTGTGAAAATTGAGATTTGTTTTGTGAAATTAAGGAGTGTTGGACAAATTGAGGAAACTTAACAAAATGTAGGGCAGTTGGCAAAATTCGAATCCACTTGGAAAATACGGGCGAATTGTGATAATGGGATTAGGTTTGTAAAATTCAGGATAGTTGACTAAAATCTAGAAAACTAGGCAAAATCTTGTGGAGTTTGAAAAAATTGAAGTGATTTGGCAAATTTAGGAGAGATGTAAAGATTGGGATTAGTTTTATGAAATTAAGGAGAGTTGGCCAAATCAAGTGAAAATTCACACTGACTTGCTACAATTCAGACGAGATGTAAATATTGGAATTATTTCTGTAAAATTATGGCTAGCTGGCAAAATTGGAAGCCAAATGGCAAAATGCAGGAGAATTGTGAAAATTGAAAATTGCAACCCCCCCCCCCCCCAAACGCAACGGAGCGCAAATCTAAGTAAGTCTGCTCAGTTGGCAAAATTTTAATTTCGAGTTGGAAAATTTTCGATTTCTTCCCCCCTCCAACCATATTTGCTATGCCCCCGCCTTTAAGATATGCTCACCACGAGAATTTTAAGAAAATTCATAGAACATTCTAAGTATTTTTATAGTTGCATTCATAAACCTTTAGGACCTTTCAAGAACCTTTAGGTACATTCATAAAATACACCTTAAAGGAGGATCATCGTCGCATTGGTGTTGCAAATTGCGGCGGTGAGCGTTTTCTCTTAGACGTCGTGTAAATAATGCTATGTTATGACGCCATATAACGTTAATAAGAAGCTAACTTCTAAAATAATATTTTGTGAAAAATTGTCACAGGAGGCAAAGATCTTAATGAAATCCACCGAAAATTTTATATTCAACAATATTCATTGCGCATTAAAAGAATTATCAAAGCTGGAAGTTTGATAGCAGGTGATATTAGTCTTCCGAAACATTTTTTTTTCCTTTCAAAATTGGCGAAAATGGAAAGAATCCGTATTAAATTTCAAGAATAATTTTACCTCAATGAATGGTTTGATATAACGGATTTTTTTTTATGTGCCTTTTATGAACTTTCGATAAAATTAAAAAAAAATAGTGATTCGTAATGCTGGAGTTAATAACATACAACGAAGAGCCAAAACATTATGGCCAGTGCGTCTTTATGCAAATCGAAGCAACTGCAGATAAACGACGGCGCATGTGAAGGTCATGAAACTGTATAAATAAAACCTGATACTGAGCTCTGTTAATCAGTATTATTCTTGTTCTTCAGATGGGAAAAGCAGCGGACTTAAGTGAGTTTGACAAAGGCCAAATTGAAATGGCCAGACGATGGGTCAGAGAATTTCCGAGACGGCGAGGCTTGTGGGGTGCTCATGGTCAGCCATGGTTAGTACCTTCAAAAAGTGGTCCGAGGAGGGAAAAACCACGAACTGCCGGGCAAGGTGTGGGCCGACCACGGCTCATCGATGTTAGAGGTGAGCGAAAGCTATCCCATATGGTACGAGCCAACAGATTGGATATTGTGGCGCATCTCGCCCGTAATTTGAAAACTGGTGACGGGAGTAATATGTACACTGAACCCTGCTGAAAATGGGGCTACGTAGCCACAGGCTGCTCTCCGAGTGCCCATGCTACCTCGGTTCACCGTCAGAAGCACCTACAATGGGCACGCGAGCATCAAAACTGGACCTTGAATGATTGGAAGAAAGTCATGTGATCATATAAATCTCGTTTCCTGTTGCACCATTCCATGTGGATGGCCGGTACGTGTGCGTCATTTACCTGGGGAAGTGTTGGCACCAGGATGCACCATGGGACGAAAACAAGCCGGTGGAGGAAGTGTAATGCTTTGGACAATGTTCTACTGGGAAACCTTGGGTCCAGTCATTCATGTGCAGGAAATTTTGATGTCTACCAACTACCTAAACATCATTTCAGACCAGGTACATCCTTTCATGGCAACGGTATACCCCTCTAGTAGTGCCTTCTTTCAGCAGCATAATGCACCATGCCACACTGCCCTGATTGTTCGAGAATGGTTCGCGGAACACGAGGAAGACTTCCCCTGGTATTGCACTGGCCTCCAAATTCCCCAGACTTCAATCCAATCTAACATCTGTGGTTTGGGTTTGGAACAGCATATCCGATCTACGGCAGCTCAACTTACAAGAGTTAAAGGATCTGTTGGTAACGTATTGATACCAGATACCACAAGACATCTTTAGAAATCATGTAGCGTCCATGACTCGTCCGATAAGAGCTGTTTTGGCGGCACGTGGAGGACCAACATCATATTAGGAAGGTGGTCATAAATGTTTTGGCTCTTCGGTGTATAACCATAACTTTTCAAAAAACGAATAAATATTGTTGAAAAAAATATTCAGACAGATTTAATTGAGCTATTTAAATTATTTCAGCTACAGTTTTCATTAAAAGCTTGTTTAAACAGTAAGAGAACTTCGAATACAGATTTACATTGACATTAAGGGCTTCTGCCTCCTTTTGGACACGTTGTGTTTGCATCCGTGTTAACAATACACTGTCGTACAATCATTCTGTGTGCATCTTATTAAATGAGATATTCTTAGGCCTCAACTTACTACGTGACTTCCATTTCCCCTCGAAGGACACGTTGGACTTGAAATTACGGATTTTTCCCTCTACCATCCCCTATCAGTCAGTCAGTCAGTCATTCAGAATCATTTATATGTATGATATGATGTATATGATTAGTGCTCTGCATGGTAAAGTTCAGTTGTATTGCTTTACCCAAGAATGCGCTTTTTGCACACAATACACTAAATGACCAGGTCACAAAGACCTATTGATAACGAAAAACTACTAATTTTTTTTTTTTTGTTATTGTTAGGTTTTGTGCAAATTGTATTCGGTACTAAATAGTGTTGATTTTTCTGACGAATTATTTTCTCTAAGGAAATTCTAATGAGTGGAGAGGCAGTTTTAGAGAATTTAACCTTCAAAGTCAAAAACATTAAAAAGTGTGAAGGCTGGCCAGAAACAAGTCAATTGGTAACCCTACTCCGTGTTATGTGTAATGGTGCCCTCTCAAATAATCAGCAACCGGTTCTCCTTAATCTCAATATTTATTTCACTACTATTTTTAATATACAACTCCGGAATTTAGAATTTTTAAGAGTCACTTAAAAGTAGGAGCAACCGTCAGAATAATTTCTTTTCTTGTTTCCTTTAAAAGGCATATATGCTGTGGCAATCTCTGTAATCCAATGATCCCAATCTTTTCCTGATTTTCTTCAGTAACTGCACTATTTCCTAACAGTGCGAGTTTGCAAAGCAAACCAAATATGAATGAAGTTCGTCGTCAAATACCATGGCATGCCAATGAATTGTTTCGATTATGCCCTTTTGGCCTACTTCTTCTGTCACATTTAGCAAAATGCCATAAATCTGGAACACTTTTCGACCAGGACTATTAGTACCCTAAAGCGAGGTGAGGGCATTCTTATTTGCCATGCAGAGAGCTGCAATCAGTATCTAAACCACCTTTAACACTCCTCTTTCTGTAAATTCTTTGTTCTTGCCAGAAGCCATTCGTCCGAACGGCAAACATTATTTTACAACCAAATTGTGATGCGTGTTCTGTCTAGCGTCGTCGAAGCAGTGAAGCATATATGATTCCGGGTCACGGTTAATGCTTTACTAATGACGGTGAAGCTCTGTACCTTTTTAAGGTCTAAATTTATCTCTTGGAACATGCCAATAATGTTTTTGAGTGGATTATTGTTTTTCGTTAGGTTTATATTTAGCGATCAGCTTTGTGAAAGCAAAGACATTCGCTGACGCATAACTGTCGTTTTTATTTCGTTACGAAAGGTTATTAAAGAACATCTATCTCTTTAGGCAAGTATTCAGTGTCGAATCAGTGCCTTGGAAGATTACCGCTTAGCATTTCTTCGACAAATTGTGCATTCATTCTTCAGACGAGACTAGCCAAAATCTTCAAATTTTAATAAATTCGATCAAAATATCAAATTTGAAAGATGTTCGTATCGTTTTTTCTGCTGAAGTCCCGCCATCCTCACAGACCTTCTACTACTATGGCGTATCAAACTGACAGGCTCCTGTTCAGGCCTCTGCGGTAAGCAGCTGCTTGAGGGGGCATTTATTATTATTATTATTACATTTGCATAAAAATCTATATTGGATGTATAACAGATATAGTTTCAAACTTCGGGAAGTTTTTATCCATATATTTGCGCATTGCAATCCGGATTCTGATCTGAAATCATTAGAACATTCTTCCGCTTTCCTGTTATAAGTGTCGGTTAACGATTAGGCTAAATAGCCTCAGACTAGGGCGAGAAAATTTGTTTTGAGGGAAAATGATGCATATCATTTAATGTTTTAAGTATAAGATTTTAAAATAAAAAGCAAAATTCAATACTTCTCATGATAAATCATACCTGTTTTAGTCTAACTCGTAGCTTAATATAACTTACAACAAACAAAGTGTGCGACGGAGTGGGGGGGGGGGAGCATTTGAAAATTTTCCAACCTAGGGATTTCCAACCTCAATTGTGATTCTCGCTCCAATTGTAAATTATATTTGCTTTGCTCAATATTGGCGGAATTTTTATCATCATCAGACTATAACAATGAAGTGCAAGTTCCCTAGATATTGTTACATGACACTTAGTTGTAAACAAAACATCGTACTACCGTAAACAGGCCCGTGAACCCAAACTTAGTGAAGGACCACTACGAAAGAAATCTATATTCTTAGAAAAGTGCAGGAAAAATTCTCTACTTAAAAAGGAAAACATATGTACATTTCTAATGCGTAATGAATTGAAAAAATATACATATATTGAAGGAATCAGGAAAAGATATTGATTAAAAAATAAAAATATACATTTTTAATGAATACTATGAATTGGAAAAAAGCTCGTTTATTAACCTAAAAATAATTGGTTAAAAATTAGAAGAAATGAGTCAGATTCTGTATATTGGTGATTTGCGTCATGAGCCATAAATTCCTTTTCAATTAGCCGTGGGCTGGATGAGTCTGCTATAAAAAATAAAACGATGCAGACAGAAAAGAACATAGAAAGACTGAAAAGACGAACTGATATTCCCAAACTGCTGACATGCGAAACTAGATCACGTATTCTAGAAAAGAAACGGGTTCTAGAATATCCCAAGTTGCCGCTAGTAGTGCCTTTGGTGTCCTAATTGTAATGCTGCAGTCTCAAGAGAGTCGGAATGAAAGAACAAGCTGCATAATAAGATATCAACAAAAACTGCAAACAGTGATGTATCAAATAAAGCGATGGATCCACTAATAAAGATGTTGCTGCTTTTGCCATTCTACAAGTCAATGAAGAAGAAGCCCGGTATCTCTTCAGGTTATCAGAGTCTACCTCTAACACTTCTGAAAGAAAGAGCTTGCTGTCATTGAAAGAGTCGTTAAATGTGTTGGTGAGAACACAATGCTGTATATCGTCGTTCCATCTGAAATGTGGAGTTAAATGGTCTTTAAAACAACATCCTGATAGCATGAATGAAATGTTTCTCATCTTATTTCAAAGCTTCGATTTAGTTTGATACGATTCTGACGCAGTTTACTAAGGTTCAGTTTTTGTGAGGAACGAATGTGAATCAGAGAAGGCAACAAATCAGACAAAAAAAATGAGCGTCGGCAGGTACAGTCGCTCAAAAAAATATCCGAACACTATGGTTGATTACAGAATTCAGAAAAAAATATTTGGCAACGATTTTTTTAGAAATGAGTGATCTGGCAACCTTCGTGTCACGTGACTTAGATCAAGAGGAGCTGTTGTCTCTCGTGGAAAAAATTGATCGAAAACTCAATTTACATTGAATATCAGGCATATGGCAAAAAAAATGTAATCTCGATTTTTTTTCATGTTTTCTTTATTTTCGGAAACTATCATATATTCATATTTATTAATATGAAAAAAATTTTACGTGTACCATATATGACTTATTAAACGCCGGGGCTTAAATAGTAGCCTATGCTTTAATTCTACCTAGGTAATAGCACTCAATTTGCAAATAGTGACAGCGTCCCGTGTGTCACAGACGTGGATTCCATGCGTCCCGGTATTATCTGTGGGACTCAGGTATTTTCTGTTGGTATTACCCCGGTATTATCTGTTGGATCGGGCATCTTATACGAAATCTCAGACTTGTCTATCTACTTTGAAATACGAAACAATTGTCTTTGTATAATTTTATTTTAACTCGATAGTACTGTATATTATGTCCGATACTAAAAATGGGTAAAAAAGAATACTATATAATTTTATCCATATAGAATATTATTTTAAAATTTTCTATCTGGTGAAACATTTTAGTAATTGGGGAACTCTGCTCAAGTGTTACTCTCAGAACCCTCCCCTCCCCTCCGAAACTAAATTAAATCATGGGTACACCTAGTCGGCCTGTATCACAGAGCATCAATTTGCCTCGCGTCCCCGCCAATCTTCAGAAGTACCGCGAAATTCATTCCTACTGAGTCGGTATTATCTCTTACATAATGGGCTAAAACGTCTGAGTGTTTTTTCCTATAAACATCTTTGCTGCTCATTCTAACTCTATATACCATATACGACATATTAAGCGTCAGAGCCTAAATCCTTACCTCAATTTGTAGCCGAATACAAGAACAAAATTGTAAATTGTAGCCCATGGTACTATTCAAAAGTTTACGGTATTTTCAAGCAATAAGTTAATGTATTGCTAGACCTAAATATTTCTCTCCTAAAACACTGATTTGTTTTTCTGCCCCCTCGAAAATATTATTGCCGATCCCCACGGAAACCAGATTCAGTCTTCGAATCCCTTCTGTAACAGCTGAGGCTACTTCTTAAAAAATGCACATGGTATTGATTCCTCGCACAGACTCCTTTTTCTCGGAGGATTTCTGCAGTCTTTAAATAATTCCCCAATTTATGTTCCTTTTACCTATATTTGTGTTTTTCAGTTACTTCACTAGAAGCTGCCATCTGTTTTCTAACTTACCTTTATTAAATTTTTGGTTAAAATTTCATGAACTTTTGTGCATTTTATATAATATATATTTAATTTTTTTCCCTAAAATTGATAATTGAGAAAACATATGTGTATATATATATTATGAATTATTATTCAATTTCATACAGATAAGCTACTTAGCTTTGAGGGTCCTGTGTATTTTGCATTGTATTATGTTCTTATAAATAAAAAAGAATTCATTAAAAAAAAGCAACTGTTTCAATGGATTTCTTTCCACGAACCCTTGTGGTTCTTGTGACTTGGCCATTTAGACCACTGTGTGCGAAAAAAAATTGATTAATGGTAACACAGCAAAAATCTATTTAACCACGCAGAAATATTTCATTTAAACTTACCTTTTAGCGGAGAAAGTTTTTTAAAATCAGTGTACCTTCAGGTGTCATACTTCCGTAAATGTGGGAATCGAAATTATCGGAACCCTAGTTGATACCCTGAATATTAAAAGCTGGTAAGACTCGTTTTTATTTTAACCCCTTAAGACCCTGTGCACATTGCATTGTATATTACGTTTGAGAATGTTTTTAAACACAGAAAGAGGTCCCTGTGGTCTTGCAATGTTTTAAAATGTAGACCAGGCGTGTCCAACCTTTTGACTTCCCTGGGCCACATTGAGTGAAGATGAATTGTTTTGGGCCGCATATAAAATATATAATATAGTTAATGTATATGAATAATAAAACTTCATTTATTTAATGTTTTTTATTATAAAATTAAAAAAGGGACAACATAAAACTAGTGGGATATCAAAAACTCGCTGAAAATCACATAATCATGTTGAAAGCTTATGTCGTAAACACGTAAACTTTACGATTTTACTAGCTTTCCAGGACCGCGGGTTGGACACGCCTGGTATAGACTGTCTTTAGATACTGGAATCTGGCGCCATCTATGGATATAATAAAAACTACGTAATTTATAATTAAAGATAACTGTGCATGACACTTTGATGTGTTTATCATGCAAAGTGCATTAGAATTCTTTTCTTTTATGTTCCTTTTTACTGCTTTCTGAGATTTTAGAATTTTGCAACTTTTTGGGACGGTTTTTACATTATAATATGCGTGCTAAATTTCTACGAAATTTTTAAACAAATAATTTTTGTATATTCTCGTTCCTTTGGTAATAAATTAGTAATAATAAAGCACATTTAAATGGAAACATTTTTCTTCTATAAACAAAAATTCTGGTCTAAAGGGGTTAAGAAGAATATTTTAGCAGCGTCCAAAGTCATTGAGAATATTTGGGAGATTCGCGTGACCTTTCTTGAAAGTTTTGTTCTTTTTTCGAAGAGAAAGTAATTTCAATTTTTCTTTTGATATTTTTAATTTATTTGTTCTTTTTTTCTTGCTTCCATGACTTTTTAAATGGTGAATAAATGTTTTAACAAATCAAGATTTTTTTTAGGTCTTTTTTAGCTCGTTTTCAGTTTTATTTTTTCAAAAAAAGTTTAGAGGTTCTGGAGCGTAAAATTTTGTTTTCCATTGACAAAAGGAAAATCACAACGCTTGGAAAGAAAAACGAAAATGGACGAAATTGTCGAAATGGAAAGATCACAACGCTTCTGTTGAAAAGTGTATGAAACAAAATGGAGGGGACGAGTAGATCAATGGACTGAAGAAGTTTGCCTCGCAGATTAAACTAGCAGAAGCCGAGATAATGCTCTATAATCACGTGACCTTCTTCAGAATGTTCTGGACTCTCTTTTTAGTATTTGCATGTTGTTTTTTATGTTTGTTCTCTCTGCATTCAGATGAGAAATTTCCAGATGTTTATCATCTTGAAGCTGATTCGCTGGTAGCTCGCAATCCAATGGTACGCCCTCCGTGATTACTAGGTGTGCCGCGAATGCTTGATACTTGTTAAAATTAAAATACTTTTTTTCGTGTGGAAATTACTCAGTTTAAAAGTGATGATCAGGACCCAAAGTAGTGGGGAGGCAAAGGGGTTTTGATCCCTTCTTTGAAGACAAAATATTGCAAAATAATGGAGTAGTCTCGAGTATTTTTTTAATTGCTTCCATCTCATTTAAATAGCCATACATATTTCCACCCAAAAAAGAGAAGAATAGGGAGAAAAAAAGAACTTTTCACGTTTCAAATATTTGCTTCTATCCTTATATTTTTAGCTCCTTTTCGAAGAAACGAACTATTGTTTAATTTTGTCGCCTGTCTATCTATCAGCCTGAAGACATTCAATCTTTTTGTTTCAGAAATAAATTAAAAAATTTTTTTCTGTTGGATAAGTATTGATGAAATATAACGATTCTCATTTTTCGGATCTCCAAATAGCTTTAATAGCGACCTCTAGTAGCGGAAAAAATTGTAAAATGACAAAATTTTAAACGAATATTGCAAACGATCTATTAATTGTAAATATTTGAAGTTTTAGTGGTGGAGTTTTGGGCAAGAATTTGACGTTGACAGCAACGATTTCCGCCTTAACCACAGGGTTTTTCATCTCACATTTTCTTTTTGTTTAAAGAGATAAATGAAAAAAAAATTTTTTTAACTATAATATGTATTACTAAACTATTACGATTCACATTTTTCAAATTCTTTTTTCGTTTCAAATGATAAAAGAAAAATTATTTTTTTGTTGTGTAGGTACTAATTAAATATCACGGTTTCCATTTTTCCACTCATGATAAATTTGAATTTCCACTGTTAAGAGTCTTAAAAAGTCGGAAAACGAACAACTTCATTCTCTTTGAAAACGAGTCTTATTCGGAAACAACTTCGCAAAACTTATTGGTCAACCGTTTGCATTGCAGCAATGTAGAACAAATATCGTCTGCAGTTTGCCTTTGCTTTCTTGGGTTGGGTTGTTTTACCTCTGAGCGGCACTTTTTTGCACACTATGGGCCAAATGGCCAGGTCACATGGACCCCGAAGGCTCAGAGAAGGTTGAGGGAGGGGACCCACTGGAACAGCTGTTGGGAGACAGATGGTAGCCTCTCGTCAAGGCCATCCAATGTGTTCTTTAACGTGCACAGAGTATGGCTCTCTCCCACACACGGGGCCACGGCTTAACGTTCCATCCGACGGACGGCGGCCTTTCCATGCCCATCGGTGTCCCCTACTACCCGTGGGCAGGGCGGGGAATTTTGCGGAGATAAATCTCAACGCTGACCCAGCTGGGACTCGAACCTGTCTTTGTTTTCTTACTTTTACATTTGCTGTAATACCTTTTAATGTAAACACATGTAGCACGCACATCTATAAATTTCGTCAATTTGCCGACGGCATTAAACTATAAATTTACAATTCAGATACACATATAAGGAGCCCAGGGATATACTCAGAAGGATCCCCTCCCCCCGAAAATTCTGTCATCTTATACAAAATCTCAAACTTGTCTACCTGCTTTGAAATCCAACACAGTTATCTTTGTATAATTTTAATTTTATGTTCGATATTAAACATAGATTAAAAAAAAACTATCAAATTTTATTTCATACGGAATATCATTTAATCTTTCCTGTTCGGTGTAATATTTTAGTAATTGGGAAACTTACTGAAGTCTTATTCTCAGACCCCCCCCCCCCATCTCCCCGAAACAAAATATTCTCGGAGCCTCTTCGAAAATGAATAGGAATATATAAAAAAATAGGATATATATATAATCTTTGGTACTGCCTGGCGGAGTTTATAATAGTTAATACAACGCTTCTCGTAAACATGTGACGCCTTTTTAGAAAAGCAAAAAGCAGTCGAAGAAGCTCGAACAATTCACTCGCTGCTTTCAGAGCTGAAAATAACGACGAGTCTCACCGGAAAAGAAGTTGCTGTTGCTGCTTGCTCGTTTGCGTTACGCTATGATGGAAGCAGGGAACTGACCCGGAACGGTAAAGTACCGAGTGTGAACAGTGCACATCTTGGTTTTGCGGACCTGCAGGCTATAGTTCTACTAGAGTGTGGGATTTCATCCACGTTCCTTAAATGTTTGTGTAGCTGGTAAAGGCTCCTGGCAACGATTTGATCATTATGACATATGTGAATTCGAGAACTTTTTTGTTGTTAAAGCGGTTTACCCCAAACCCTCTTCATAAAAAAAAGTCTTGAACAAAAACCAACAGCTCTAAACGATCACAAGAGCAGGCAAAATCACTAGGGAAGATCGGACAGTTTAAGTTTTTCCGACTGGAGACCCTTTTTTTTACCTTTCTATTTCGAATTACATTACGATCAAGGGAAATGCTCTCATTTCACGTAATGGGACGCAGTTTACACTTCCCGTCTATTTTTCATCTCCCGCAATTTTTTTTCTTTTTTTAAGGCGGAAAACATCATCCGTTACCTGATTATAATCCCATTATTGTTAAGCGACAAGCGACAGGAAACACACTATAAAAGCGCTTTGAATTCAGCAGATAGAAAAAGATATTTTGTGTTGACGCATCCAAGCGATAAAGTTCCTTTCACCACCCCTTGTCAGAGTTTTATTTTAAGCCCTTTGAAAGTCGACACTCCCAGAATACCACTTTGTTACATTTCAGTTAGCGGTACTCTTACTGTATTCTAGGTTTTTAAAATAAATCTTCATAATAGATATGAAGACATATTAATCGAATAGCCCAATTTAAAGACGAACTCGTTGGTTAAAAACGCTATTAAAGATGAAAATTATGGTTAAAGCTATCGTACAATTTAGCGGTTGCGGGTTTTCTTGAAGCTCATTATTTTTCCCCCTGAGGCAGTGGTGCCCAACAAGTGACTTACCACGAGACATTTTGACGATTGAAGATTTTTCCCGAACCATCTACATAGCTTAATACCTGTATTTAAAAGATGTGAAATTGCATAAAATAATCAAAATATTATTAAAAATGCGTTATCAAATAATGTTGAAGAAAATGTATTTATATTTTAATACAATAATTATTTAGTAAATTCCTCATAAATAACATATTAAGATAATATTCGCATTACAAAAATTAGAACTCCAGAAAAAGACTTTAAAAACGACAGAATCTAGTCGTCGAGAGCTGCTTTAATTGTTGTAAGTCATGTGTTCGGTAGAGGAATAAATATTTTTCGCAGACACAGCTACTTGGGAAAATAAAATAAATAAATAAATATCCCCTCAAGCAGCTGCTTGCCACAGAGGTCTTAATTGAGTATTACAATGAAGATAAAAACTACGGTTCACCACACTAGCTCTCAAATTGGTTACATTTTATGAATATCTTGTTTCAGTATTATATAATTAAGACTGTCTTTGACCATATTTAAGAAATAGATTAATCAAGTCTCATAAGTAATGAGGGGCGGGGGTGGCTCAGTCGGTAGCGCGCCAGGCTCGTAATCTGTAGTTCCCAGGTTCGAGTCCCAACTGGGTCAGCGTTGAGATTTATCTCCGCAAAATTCCCCGCCCTGCCCACGGTCAGTAGGGGACACCGATGGGCTTGGAAAGGCCGCCGTCCGTCGGATGGGACGTTAAGCCGTGGTTCCGTGTGCGGGAGAGCCATACCCTGTGCACGTTAAAGAACACGCTGGATGGCCTTGACGGGAGGCTACCATCTGTCTCCCAACAGCTGTTCCAGTGAGTCCCATGCCCCAACCTTCTCTGAGCCTTCGGGGTCCATGTGACCTGGCCATTTAGCCCATGGTGTGCAAAAAAGTGCCGATCAGAGGTAACCCAACCCAACCCATAAGTAATGAAGCACCGTGCATGTGGGAAACTTTTGTTCCTGATCTCTCCTCATGAAATTGTACAGAAAATAATCAGAAATGCGAACTTTTATAAATCGTGCTTCTGCTTATATCTGGGCAAAATTCATTCCTTCTATTTTGCTCTCTCCACTTTAGCCAAAATACTGCTGATGGTACAGTAGCTCAAAAAAATATCCGAACACTATGGTTGATTACAGAATTCAGAAAAAATATCTGGCAACGATTTTTTTTAGAAATTAGTGATCTAATTTCTAAAAAAAATCGTTGCCAGATATTTTATCTGAATTCTGTAATCAACCATAGTGTTCGGATATTTTTTGAGCGACTGTACTATATAGAATGTTGGATAGGGTTGAAGGGATCTTGGTTAACTTTTAGACCAGCTCAAATGGGCATAATGGATAGTTGTCGAGATTTTCTCCATTGGCATATGCTTGTGCTCAATGAAAAAGTGCACACCGACAGGCTTGGAAAAGCTGCATCCATTTGATAAGGCAATTTTTTTTCTTTCTGTGTCCTGTTTCTGTGTTCTGTCCTGAACTATGATCCTGTGTTCATATAAGCCATAATATGCATCTGTAAAATTTAAAAACAATACTTCTGATATTAAGGACGGCTTTCATTTGCATCCTATCAGCTATCCAGATGAAATCTTTTCGCAATCCTGTTTTGAATCTCCGTATCCTTGTAACCTATTTATCCCATTGGGGAGCGAAAAATTTCTGGTCAATAATAAACCAACCAACCAAAATGAAACGAATTAATGATGATTCAACAGCATTACCTGCGGGAGGATACCTTCTCCCTAGGAAATTTCCAGCCCCTCCTTGGCTGCATATGTACAAATAAATATAATGTAATTAAATATATAAGTTTAAAATGCAATTGAAAAAATAACATTATGTGTCACCAATAACAGAGTTTAACTGATAACGCATTCATTTTTTTATGCTGTGCAAGCGTTATTGAATCTTTTTTTTATTTCAGATATCAGTCAATATACTCTCGCCAAATTTCATCAATTGAGATCATTGTACACTGCGATTTTTTATACCTTAGGGGGCACTTGGTTTAGTTTTTAGTGCATCAAATATCATTCACAAGCTTTGGTTTGAATTATTGGTGGATAGTGGTTAGCGCGCTTGGCTACTGATCTAAGGGACCTGGGTTCGAGTCCCGGGTAAGGCATGGCTGTCTGTGTCGTTTTTCTGCTGAGGTTCTGCCATCCTCTCAGACCTTCTACTGTGACATATAAACTGACAGGCTCCTGTCAGACCTCTATGGCAAGCAGCTGCTTGAGGAGGTATTTTTTTTATTATATATATATGTAGAGCCCTGCGCAGATGCTGATATCCGCATTAAAATCTCTCGGCGGATAACGGATAAAATCTCGAATTTGATAAGATATGCAGGAACATGAGCAAAACACATTACACGTCATTGATAGCTGACAAGAGCGAAAAAAACTAATTGAGATAATGGGAAAAGAAACTTGATTTGAAAATTCAACGGTGGTATTCATATTAAAATGAAAAAATGCATTCGGATAAAGCCACATGGTATAACCGATACGAACTACATAGAAAATATAGCTTTATCTAACACAAATTCTATTACTGAAACAATCACTCTGATTTACAAAGTCTGGAGTAATAGATAACTTTATGTTAGAAAATTGAAAAAAAAATAACTTATGCGAAAGCGACCTTTTTGTTGGCAAAGCAGAATATAAATTAAAAAAAATCGCTGGAGTGTCACGTAAAAAAACTGGAAATATACGAAAATTTCAGCACTACAGTTTTCAGAAAATTCAGTAATAATTAGTCATGGAGATCAAGGAGGTTACTAAATGGTGTATAGGCATGGATGTTTGTGTTGCCTTTCTGCTGAGGTCACTTCCTTCCTCGCTTCACTTTATCAGATCTTTATGGCGTATTAAACTGGCAGGCTTCTGTCAGACCTCTGTGGAAAGCAGCTGCTTGAGGGATATATGTATATATAGGGAGAGAGAGGGGGGAGGGAGTTACTGGATAATGAAAAGGAGTGTCTTCCCATAATCACTGATAACTGTGTTTAAAAGAGCAAAAGTAATTCCGAAGAACTACAAAATTAGATTTAAATAAATTTTTATCTAATATTCACTAAGACATATTTTTAGGAACTAAGGACTTTTTTCTAATTACGATAATTTTTTTAATTAATAATTATTTATTAATAAACAATTAGACTGATTTCTTTGACTAGCAAACATCCATCAGATCTCAAGTATTGATTTCCTCTTCTCTGAACCCAAGGGGAAGGGGACCAAGGGAGTGTTATTTGGAGACATAATAAGGGAGGTTTGCATCTGGAAGCCACCCTTCAAAACCAATCCAACGTGTTCTTTAACGTGCGTCTTCTTGGACCATCTACCTATGACGTACTAAACTTCCACGTCTTTGACGTTCCTGTCAGCGTTGGGTGGTAAGCAGCTTCTTGATGGGTGATTTATAAAGTCTGGAGTGATTGTTTTAGTAATAGAATTTGTGTTAGATAAAGCTATATGTTCTATTTAGTTCCTATCGGTTAAACCATGACTATTTTATTTTCAATGCTTAAATTTTGGGTTGGGTTGTTTTACCTCTGAGCGGCACTTTTTTTGCATAAAAAAATAAAAATATATAAATAGCCCCTCAAGCAGCTGCTTGCCACAGAGGTCTGACAGGAGCCTGTCAGTTTATATGCCATAGTAAAAAATCTGAGAGGATGGCAGGACCTTGCCATAGTAAAAGATCTGAGAGGATGGCAGGACCTCAGCAGAAAAACGACACACACATCCATGCCTAAACTCCGGGGCTCGAACCCAGGTCCCTTAGATCAGTAGCTAAGCGTGCTAACCACTATGGGCTAAATGGCCAGGTCACAAGGACCCCGAAAGCTCAGAAAAGGTTAGGAGAGGGGACCCACTGGAATAAATGTTGGGAGACAGATGGCAGCCTCCCGTCAAGACCATTCAGTGTGTTCTTTAACGTGCACTAGGGTATGTCTCTCCCACACACAGGCCACGGCTTAATTTTTCCATCCGACGGACGGCGGTCTTTCCAAGCCCATCGGTGTCCCCTACTAACCGTGGGCAGGGAGGGGAAATTATTTCAATGCTAAAAAAAATAAAGTTCTAAAACTTTATTAATCATTATACTACTTTTTATTTCGAGTAGGGGGTAGTGGAAAATATCTGTTGCTCGTCAACTCTCTCCTTTGATTCCTGGCGCACGCCAAGTCTGCCCATGGACTCCGCTATGCTCACCAAGTCCTCTTTGGATAGCTTGGTGATTTCCTTCCAAAAAAGGCTGAATTTTCCTGGATTAGACGAAGTAGTCATCCGTCATCTTTAAGCAGAACCTTTCGAATATAGAGGGAAAGATTGCGTTGGTTTGGTACTCAAGCAACAGATTTAAACCGTTATGAAAGGATTTAAACCGTTATGAATTATTAAAGGATTTAAACCGTTATGAACAGTATGTGAATCTTATCAGAATTCACCTGAAGTCGTCGGATGCAGTAATTCTCTGTTGTTCATGATTGACGTATTTCGAGGAAGTTACACAGATTGGTTGGACCTCTGTAGCTTACATGTGCTTATATGCGAAATATATATAGGTACATTACATTTACATTAGATGTAAAGAGTATTAAAATACTTCAAATTATTTTTAAAATAACATATTTCAACAAAACAATTGAAATTAGGTGATTTTAGGTCATGGCCTACTTTGACTTTTTCGCATTATCCAACATACCATATTTAGATCTACTTCTGATTCAAGAACGTCCTGTCGTATCTACTTCAACTTTACAGAATTACTGAACTTCACTCAAAAGCATTACAGGTAGATCATTTCTGACCTGGCTCTTTTTGGAGCCTTCCTTTGACTAGGATTATTTTTAGACCTTTAAAAAAAAACCTGAATTTCAAAAGTAACGAAGCGGGTGAAAAAATATTGTCGCAGCTAATAATTAGCATGCAATGGGGAGGCCAAACTTATTAAAAACTAATGATACATTTTGCTATTTAAAATAATCTAATAACTTCTCTGAATCGGTAAAAGTAACTGGTAAAAATTTTAATAATAACTATATTAGCTCCAATTTTTAAATACACCATGATCGTCATTAGAACCACTGTAAGATTCATTGCTGCTTTACCGACTACTTATGCGTCAAGTGGTGTTATTCTAATATATAAACAACGGTTCTCTATCATCAGTATTTTTATTTCATTATTTCTAACGAGAAACAACATGAAATGCATTTAAGGAATCGACTTTTTAGAGTTAATAAAAGAAGGAGTAATCACATTTTTCTTTCTGCATATACATTTCTTTCACTATTAATACTAATTGTTGGTTTTATTATTATTTCAAATTAATTTTCCAACCGGTTCGATAACCAGTGATATGTTTTCCTACCCTTCTATGTTTACTACGGGTATATACTTAAAGCAGAGGCGGTTCCTGTTGAAGCTAATCTTCGAACTTTGGTTGAATCTAAGCTTCCCTAACTTCACAATCTTGCCAATAAACGTTTTACCATACTATAATAAAAGCTTAGCTTCAATTGCCTTAACTGAAAAGTCGCCACTAGTGAATTTTACTAAAGAATTTTGAATCACACCAGTGACTGGATTCTTGTGATCTCGTCAGACGCTTTATGACTTCAGATTGCGCAAAAAACAGGTTTATTATCTTTTTCAGAGTCTTGCATGTCTTTTCTTTTGTCTGGCTTTACTAGATAAAGCCGCTAAGAATACCTGAAGATTTTAAGGAATGGATCCCAAAACATCGATGCTTTTTTGAGTCGGTCATCAGTGAACAAGATTTTCTTTTATTAGATCATCAGAAAGATCTATAAATTCAGTATTAAGCGTTAAAGAGCTAAAAAAAAAAATCCGTATATTTCCTTGGATTTTCTTTAGAAGATTAGATTATATTTCTCAAATATATTTTTCTCCTTAGCGAAAATTTCCCACGATTTCAAAACTCTTCCTGTGATTCACCGAATAATATGTTTCTAAAGAAAGTCTTGCTATGAGGTTATCGTCTCTGCTTGCCTTAATGTCAACGACAAGAGTTGCGGTAGAAGACGAATATAAACAACAAGAATCAGCAACCTGTTCGGATAATTTGTTCCTCTCCGGAAACTTGCGAGACGGGAAGTGTAGGAGGGACGGTATAGGCTTCAAAAACCCACTTTACGGAACCAGTTTCTCAAGGAGATATTCCAGAAAAAGAAGTCTAAAAGAAGCAAGCGCTTTAAAATGGATTTTTTGTGGCTTTCTGTTTCTGTTTCTAAAACAGCTGAGCAAAACCTAAATGACTTTCCGAAATGATTTCCTGAGTTTCATTTATCAATTGGAAGATTTAGTATGATTGAAATTTAACCAGCGGTTTAACTACAAAACAAACCTTTAATTAGAATTTACGTATTAATTTTGAATATTCTCTATAGACTTAAAATTATTTTAATTATTTATAAATAAATAAAAAATAAATACCCCCTCAAGCAGCTGCTTACCACAGAGGTCTGACAGGAGCCTGTCAGTTTATATGCCACAGTAGGAGATCTGAGCGGATGGCAGGACCTCAGCAGAAAAACGACACACACATCCATGCCTAATTCCGGGGCTCGAACCCAGTTATACCTTTCCCTAATTTCGTTTCCCAACTCCCGAAATGCAACCAGTGTTGGATTGTTAGCATATTTGTCAGCACTGTAGGGGAAACCTGGGTTTATATTCTTGCTGAGATAGGAAATGCTTACATTATTTTTCTGTTGTGGCCACATCAGTCGTAGGTGTTTTCCACGACGATTGATAAGCACTTCACAACTTCAATGGCCACCTGACGAGAAACATTTTTTTAAACAATTAAGATCTATTTTATGAAGTCAAACATAGTGAAAAGAAAATGCTCAGGACACATTTCACTAATGTTTTAATGGTTTTAAGGAGAACTACCATGTACTTTCCAGGAGAACTATCATTTGCAAAGAAATTTGCCATGCCAAGCTCAAATTGTCGATTTCAAATTTATGCCGGCTTCATGAGAATTCCGGATATTGAGTACTGGAAATGAGTAAGAGATGAGTTAGGTCTAGAGCTCAAAATAGCTCTAGACCTAACTCATCTCTAACTCAGGTTCAGGAGAATTGGAAGTCATAATTCAAATTTCTAATTTTTCTTTCAATTGTGATAAAAATATTTAAAATAAATATTTTCATTTGATTATAACTTCTGTTCCAGGTCCACACTTTACTGATTCATTTCCTCAATTGCATATTATAGCAATTATATAATAGCAATTGCATATTATAATGCCGCCGACGGATTCATATGAAACGAGAATTCGTGATATATGATTAAATATGAGGGACCACGAGTGCATGTCAGATAAAATTTGAATATAAGCTTATTAATACAAATGGTGCATATTCCACATCGCCATTGTTAAAAATGATAGATCAAAATGGAGGCTATTAGTAGTCAGGTCAAGCAAGAAAATTGATGAATTTATAATTATTTTATGATAAATATTCAAAAAGTACATGAAAAGAGAATTCATGACTTCACGATTACAAACTTATAAAACTTGAATATAAATTTATTAACACAAACGCATCGCCATTGCCAAAACGACCAATAAAAATGGAAAACCGTCAGGCACAAACTCAGAATTTAGTTTCGAGGAGAGTTCCATAATTCGGTTTCAGAGAGGATTCGATAATTTAGCTTCGGGGGGGGGGGGGGGGGTGAAAATAAGACTTGAGTAAGGTTGCCTAATTACTAAAATATTCCACCGGACAGGATAGGTTAAAATGTTATTCTATATGGAATGAGATTTTATAGTAGTAGCTTTTAATCTATTTTTAGTGTGTGACAAAAACTTTGGGGCTAAAATAAAATTATCCAAAACATCTGTTTTGAATTCCAAAGCAGGTAGACAAATTTGAGATTTCGAATAAGACGCTGGATTTGTGGGGTCTGGGGCCCTCGGTCCTCCCTCGCTACATCCCTGGCGACCGTTATTAGCAAGCGCGAGCACGCAGACTAAAAAAAAATTATAATTATTATTTTATGATAAATATTCACAAATACAATTTAGAATTCTTGCTTTAAATGAATCAATTGGCAACATTATAAAAAAAAAAAACATCAAAAACTATAAGGCCACAGAGGGAGTAAATCAGTAAAGTATGCCATCATGAAATCGCTCATAATCTCGTTACCGTTCAGTTTTCGGGAACCTGAGTCGCAATTTCATCCTTTAATCAATCTGATTAATTACAAATAAGCACCATTGTCTATTTTTAGGTCTTAGGTCTAAAAACTAACAATCAGAAGTCACAAAACTTGATAAAAGACTACTGCTTCAAATTCGAGTTTAATAAAATATTTTCTTAGACTATTTGAATGTTCCAAAGTCCGTGACCTTATACCTCTTAGTCGCTTTTTTTTATAATACTCTCATCGATTCATTTGAAACGGGAATTGATAATTTTAATAAAAAATACGTCTTTTTTTTGCTTGAATATTGATTCATTGTGTATTTCTTGGTTTCGCATTAATCAACCTTGAATTTCTTCTATTTTTCCCTTATTTATAATGAAATTTCTAAGGTGTGTTTATGATAATAATAAAATTACTCCACAAGCTTGCCACGGAGATACGGTAAAACTTGTCAGTTTAACACATCTTAAAAAAGATTTTTAAGGAAGGAGAGACCTCAGCAGAAATATACAACACATGAAACGAAACGTTTATGAGTTATATTAAATGACATATTATTATATTAAATGACCTAACCATTTAGCCCATTTCATGCAAAAAAGCGCCGCTAAGAAGTAAAACAACGCAGGGTTCAAAACGAAGTTTTTTTTGCACTGTAGCTAAGAACACTAACCATTCAGCAGCTGGAATGGCGATATCAATTATAAAATATGATTCCTGAGACTGCGATTATGGAAGTAACGTTTCTAAGCAGGTTCTAAGAGGGGGGAGGGGACTATAATTACAATGAAATAATTTTTGTCATTACATTTACGGGGAGAGAAAATGAAGAGAAATTGCTGCAACCAATCTAATTCCAAGGTGACTAATTTCCAAGATGGGTTGGGCTGTTTTTCCTCTGTGCGGCCTTTTTTGCTCAAAATGGGCTAAATGGCCAGGTCACAAGGACCCCGAATGCTTAGAGAAGGTTGGGGGAGGGGAGCCACTGGAACAGATGTTTGGAGGTAGCCTCCCTTCAAAGCAAACCAACGTGTTCTTTAACGTGCCTAGGGTATGGCTCTCCCCGCACACGGAGCCACGGCTTAACGTCCCATCCGACAGAGAGTGGTGTTTCCAAGCTCATCGGTGTCCCCTACTCACCGTGGGCACGGCGTTTTGTGGAGATAAATCTCAACACTGACCCAGCTGGTACTCGAACCTGTGAATTGCAGATTACGACCTAGCGCACTACCGACTGCCCCATGTTTCCGAGGTGATTTTAGCTTTCAAATGCCCGTTTTACAAACTAATAATAAATAAATAAATAACCTCCTCAAGCAGCTGCTTGCCACAGGGGTCTGACAGGAGCCTGTCACTTTGTACGCCATTGTAGAAAGTCTGTGAGGATAGCCGGACCTCAGCAGAAGACAAACACAAACATCCATGCCTTATCCCTGGCTCGAACCCAAGTGCCTTTGATAAACAGTCAAGCGCGCTAACCACTCGAACGTCATTAAAAATATAGACCAGCATTTTTAGTATGATTAATTAAAAAATTTATGTACTATACTTAAGGGAAGGAAAACAAATATTAAAAGTATGCCTAACCAATGAATGGTTGTTTTCAAAACCCATACTCTAGTGTTATTATGCATGTCTTCTTTTTTTTTTATAAAAGTATTGATTAATGAGGATTTCATAATAGAAAGGAGAAACATATAATGCATATTTTTATTTCTTTTCAGTTGTATGTATTGCCAAGTTGAAAGTATGTATGTTCAGCACAAAAGAGAATTCCACAGAACGTGTAAAAGACCTCCAAGAAAACTTGTACATTAGTCAGTTAAGCACTTTGAACGGAACAGGTAAGAACAAAATCAATTAACATTTACTGAATTCATGCTCGTGGGGCTCCCAAAAGAAACCGCTTGGTGGACAGCTGATGCAATCATTGAAGAGATGAAGTGAATCAGAATTTAAACTTACAGAATAGTACGCATTTTTCTCTTCGTGTGAAAAAAGTGGAAAAAAACAACAACTCCAAAACCAACTTCGACTATATGAATATTCAATGAAATAATGTAAACTTAGAGAATAAACAATAATGCCACACAAGCTATTGGTAGACTCGGAATACGCCAATCGCAATATTTCATCAATATTAATCCGACCTAAAAAGAATTTTAAATTTGAAAACTAAAGAGTTGAATGTTTATAGACGGACAGACAGACAATGAGTTACCGGCGTGTGACTCAGTCGGTAGCGCGCCAGGCTCGTAATCTGCAGTTCCCAGGTTCGAGTCCCAGCTGGATCAGCGTTGAGATTTTTCTCAGCCAAACTCTCAGCCTTACCCTGCTGTTAAAGAACACACTGGATGGCTTTGATAGGAGGCTACGATCTGTCTCCCAACAGCTGTTCCAGTAGGTCCCCTCCCCCAACCGCCTCTGAGCTTTCGGGATCCTTGTGACCTGGCCATTTAGCCCATTGTGTGCAAAAAAGTGACGCTAAGAGGTAAAACAACCCAACTCTTTCGAAAAAGAATTAAAAACTAAATGTTTTCAGGATAGTTTAATCCACTGGAAGCAAGGTTGTATCGAGAAGATGAGGCACAGAAGAAGCTAGAGGCAAAATTCGTATGGATACACCATGGATCAATAAGGATGGCCAAAGAGATAGGCAAAAACACCAGAAGCGTAGCTCAAGTACATTTTTCTGCTTAGCTCCCTATACATGTTACGAAGGCGCGTTATATTAATTTAAAAAAAAACCCCTAAGGTGTCAAGGTATTTACTGTTAATTATTAATTATTATGCATGTCTCAAGATATTGACCTTGACATCCAACAAGAAGTAAATTCCTTGACACCCTAAGGTGTCAAGGAATTTACTTCTTAATAAATATATTTAACAGTTAAAAAACTTGAAAAAAGAAACGATTCCTAATGCTTTTGCATGCCGTTTACCACTGGATTTTTCAAAGTACAATCTTTCGAACGGCTTTCTAACCTAGGAAACGATCATAACGGGTTCTGTATAAAATGAAAGTTTATGAGGTGAAGAGTAACGGTCATATAAAATTTTTCACATTTTCCCCCACCTACCCCATAAAAAAACCGATAATATTTATTGTTTTACGTTTTCCATACACGGCCAATGATTGTAAATAGTTTTGTGTCAAGTGAAAACTAATGTTGTAGTACTGTCATAGGATATAAACATCATTATCTTCTGCCCCCCCCCCCCCCCCCGAGGCGGGGTGGTCAAAGGGGGAAGGAGATTCATTCTTCGCAAAATAAACATATCTTTGAGACGGAACTTTTGGAGGATGTGTGGATTGCAGCGTTTGTTGTTCCAATTACCTTACAGGTCACACAGAAAATAAAAATTTTTCAATCTTATTGAGGATAATATTCAAAGTTCATTCCTCTCTGTACCTTAAGTTTGATTCCCACTACGTGTACATATTTTTCTCGCAAAGCAAAAAGAGAAAAGAGTGACTTATTAGCAGAGTCAAGTGATATGCAATTCATAAATAATCATAAGCATGTTGTTGTTTCCTACTTATCATAACTAACAAAGAAAAGTTTTATTTTACAAAGAGAAAACTAGCTTAGGTCTCATGTTGTTTTTATTTCAGTTAGCTAAACATAAAACTCGCCTCATTGATTTTGTGTTTTTGCTTCGTCTTCAGCAGTAGAGCCTGACATGTTTTCATTACAAAAGTTGTGCTGCCCTAACTCGCGAGTAATTACGAACTCATTCGGGACATCTGGAGCATCTTCGCAAAAGGAACGACCTTTCTTGGAATTGCTTGGACTAAAATCGGATTGTGTACAATTACTATTCTGTGCCTCGAGAATGTGTTCTAGTTTTCTGTTTATTGTTGCGGAGTATAATTGCAACCTTTAAAAGTTTTCACTGTGAAAGGCAAGCTTAAAAAGTACCCATTAACAAGCATGATGTTTTTAAAATTAGGTTATTCAAATGAATTTCTAAAACCAGTTTCAAACTAAATGAAATATAAGTGTATAGGTACAGGTTGGTTACCACCGAGAGGCACTTTTTGCACACAATGGTCTAAATGGATCCCAATTCTCTCAACCCTTGGGGTCCTTCTCACCTGGCCATTTACACCACTGTGTGCAAAAAGTGCCTCAGAGGTAAAACAACCCAACCTGTTAATAACTCATTGGTTTTGTGTTTTTGCTTCGTCTTTAACACCATGTTAAAAGAGATATGGAAGCTTTCCATCCAGCATGTACCTCAACATACTTCCCTTACAGCGTCTCGTCCAATGTGTACTTTAATGTGCTGTCCCTGGACAACTGTTAAAAGACAGTTGGAAGCTTTCCATCCAACATGTACCTCAACATACTGTCCCTTACAGCTTCTTGTCCAATGTGTACTTTAATGTGCTGTCCCTGGACAGCTGTTAAAAGACAGTTGGAAGCCTCCCATCCAGCATATACTTTAACATGCAGGCTATGGTTCTCCTGCACACACACACAGACAAAGACTAGTAGTCCTGTGGTGAGCTACTACTCAGACCCAACTTAATGTTCCATCCGATGAACAGTTGCTTTTTCATTGTGTATGAAAAAGAGCTCTCCGAAACGATTTTGCATACAACCTATAGCCTATGATACTCCCCAGTCACAGCTTTCATTTGACACATAAATTGTTACTCTTGGCCGTATTGCTCGAAAGATATAGCAATATAATCCTTTCCACGTTTTCCCATTTTTAAGATGAAGAAGTAAGTTATAGAGGGTAAACCCACAGAGTTCTATTTATCTATATACTAGAAGTAGAACTCGTATGGATGCGCCATTGGACTCCATGGATCAGGAAGGAGCAGTGGCGGATTAAGATCATTTGGGGTTGGGTTGGGTTGTTTTACCTCTGAGCGGCACTTTTTTGCACAACATGGGCTAAATGGCCAGATCACATGGACCCCGAAGGCTCAGAGAAGGTTGGAGGAGGGGACCCACTGGAACAGCTGTTGGGAGACAGATGGTAGCCTCCCGTCAAGGCCATCCAGGGTGTTCTTTAACGTGCACAGGGTATGGCTCTCCCGCCCACGGGGCCACGGCTTAACGTCCCATCCGACGGACGGCGGCCTTTCCAAGCCCATCGATGTCCCCTACTGACCGTGGGCAGGGAGGGGAATTTTGCGGAGATAAATCTCAACGCTGACCCAGCTGGGACTCGAACCTGGGAACTACAGATTACGAGCCTGGCGCGCTACCGACCGAGCCACCCCCGCCCCCAATCATTTGGGGCCCCTAGGCACAGGCAAAAGAGGAAAGATGACTTTGTAAATTGTAAAAAAAATATTAATGAAACAAACACAATTTTATTTGTGATAAAAAAAACATAGTTTTGCAAATATACACAATACATATATAAAACTATATTTTAACTTTGCGCACTTTCGAAGCAGCAAATTTGCGGATTATTTCTTTGAAATCTGTTTAACAAATTCGTGCTCTATGCATAACAAACTCAAGGCATTTAGGCGAGTTTGGGATATGGCGCTTCTCTTTTGATTTTTTATTAATGATAATTTGGAAAATGATCGCTCTGCTTCACAAACTCCACAAGCTAAAGTTAAATACTATCTAAATGCTATAGCAACATTTGGATTTTAAAACTTCTTTAATAGTTCTTAAAAGATCTTCTCCTGTGCCGGTATTTGTGTTTTGGAGGATTACTTTTATATGCTCATGACAGTGTATAATTTCGTTTTCTAATTCATTTTCCAGATCCAGCGGATATTTTTTCACAAGTCTTTGAGCTGCAGATCTTTTCTCCATTTAAATCTGTCATTTCATAATCGAAAATAAATGAAAAGTATAAATGTAATTCTTTATAACAACGAGATCTTCTTTCCATTTCAGCAATTAGGCTATCACAAATTACTAAAAAAAACTTCTGCTTTAAATTTTTGTTTTGAAGAAAAAATTTCCGTACAACCGGATTTACCATCGAATAATTTTCTTTAATTTGACTTGTTTTATCGCTTTTATAACATATGATTAACTCAAATTCGGATGAACATTTTTTAAAATACTTTTTTGCTTTTTCTTCATAATAGTCTAAATTTTGGCGAATTATTTTCAGATATTCTGTCAAAGATTGTATTTGATCTACAACTAGTTTTAAAATAAGCCCTTCCGTTTGAAATGTCAAGTTTACTTTATTTATCCTTTCTAAAACATTATACCAAAATAAACTGAGAATACATGTCTCTAGTTTACATAGTTTACTCAACATATTTGTCCCTTCCTTTCGCGTGTCATAACTTTGGTCAGAATCCTGAGATAAGATTTTTAAAGTTGACATAATTTCCATGTAGTTTATTTTTAATGATTTTAAAGCATCGTATCTAGCTGACCATCTTGTGTCAGAGAGAGACTTCAACACAAATAGTCTCTCATTAACTTTTAAATTCGACGATTGTTTCTTGGATATCTCTTCTTTCATCAAATTCCACCTATATATCGAACAAGACAAAAAATTGTATAATTTTTGTACACCCCCAAAAAATGATATCGCTTCTATACCATCCACTGGCTGCTGTCTGTCCAACAAGATTCAGGGAATGAGCACTACATGATACAAACTCTGCAAAATTATTAATTTCCTTGATTCTACTTTGGACACCCTGATATTTTCCAGACATTTTGGCCGCATTATCATAACTATGAGAGCGGCAATTTTTGATGTTTAGATCGCACTCACTTAAATATTGCACAATTTCTTGAGCAAAATCATTTCCTTTGTGGTTTTTAAAGGCAAAAATTTTAAAAATCGTTCTGACACTTCAAAAGCTTGCGAGTTTACATATCTAATTATAACTGTAAGTTGATCGACATGTGTCACATCAGGAGTAGAGTCAACTATAATTCCAAAATATTTTGATTCTTTTACTTATTTTAATATTAAATTTGTTACATAGTCTCCTAGCAGTTGAATAAATTCATCGCAAATTGTTGAAGACAAATAAGATGTTTTGCCACGCCCGATATTTTTAAACTTCTCAATATGATTTGCTAGAAACGCGTCATATTTAGCCAAAAGCTCCAATACACCTAAATAATTCCCATTATGTACTGATCCAAAAATTTCATCTTTACCTCTTAATGGAAGCCCGCGTTGACACAAAAAACATATGACATCAATAATTCTTTGTAAAACGTTTTTGCAGTACTCACATTCATTTTCATATATTTTAGAGAAATCGGTTTCCAAACACTGTTACTTTGATCTAGCAAACCAACTAAAACAGGACTTTGAATGTGAAGCACTATTTTCATGTGATAAGAGCCTGGATGCGGCATTTTTCCAGTCATTGAAGCCTGTGATAAACTCATCTTGAAATCCTTCTAATAAAAATAACTTGCAGGGTCCGCAGTATAACTTACGTGTTTTCGGCGAAAATATTAGCCAAAAGTGATCTACTTCTTCACCGTTTAACATTTTGCGTTTAAACATCGATTTTGAAATGAATCTTTGAGTTGCTCCGCTGATTTGTAATGTAGATTTTATCATTTCTTTATCTTCAAAATCAATATTCTGTACAAAATGTCTTTTTTCGATAAAAATACTGTCTTAGTTCTTTAGACTTACTCCATTCAGCTGGATCATTCATTGCTAATTAGGTCACACTTGTTGCAAGATGCCGTTGGTTCTTGTTTATCATTATCCGAATTATTATATACTGGTGATGGTTCTAATGAATCACTTTCGATTTTGACAATATCATGTTCTGTTGGTGATAACATGGAGTCCTTTTGAACATTATGTGAAGCTGACGAGGAATCTTTTTGTTTCTGTGACTCCAAAAATTCTAATACAGATGTTTGTCCTTTAGCAGATTCTTTCACCTTTTTGGCGTTCAATTTTCTTTTTTCTACTCCACTGAGATATTGCCTTTTCATTTCGGTATCTACGATCAAAACAAAAATTAAATAAAGGTATTTTAAATTAAAGAATTAAATCAATGAGCAAGCTTACTTTTTGGAAGATATTGGAAATTTTTATGAGTTTTAAATGTTATGCGAGTGTTGCGAACAGCGCGGTATAACGCCGGGAGTGCGAGCGATCAAGTGTTCTGCAATATGTTTTTGAAGTTTCTGTCCGCTCTCCGAAGTAAACCGTCGCCGAGTTGGGGTGATATAGGTGGTGTATTACTAATTATACTATGCTATTAGTACACATAATTGTTGATTGAAATGCCTATCTCTAAAGTCAGTAAAACATATAAAAATGATTTTGCATTTAAATTAAGTAATTTATTTTATAAATTATAAGCTTAATAAGCTTCTTGTAAAACACCCAATCAAAGGTTCTTGAGATGGGGCCCTCCTGAGACTGGGACCTCTAGGCACGTGCCTAAGGTGCCTTATGGATAATCCGCCACTGGGAAGGAGGTATATTATGGCCGAATATTTAGGAAAACACCAGAATTGTAGTTAAAGTATATAAGTTTCTATACATGTTATGATGGCATTATGTGAATACATTTTTTAAAAAATAAAACTCAGTGCATCAAGGTAATTACTATGTGATACTTTTTATATAGAAATATATTTTACAGTTGAAAAAGAATTGGCAACTGCATGCCGTTTGTCATTGTGCTTGCCAAAGCAGACGTTTTGAATCGATCATAACGGAATCTGCATTAAATGAAAGTTTATGATGTGAGGAGTTAAATTTTTCGTATTCTCTCCCTCCTACCCAACTGGAAAAAATTAGATAATTTTTATTGCTTTTTGCCTCTTTGATACCCGGTTGCTGATCGTAGTTATGTGTCAAATAAAGCCTTAAATTGTATATATTGCCATACGATATAAAACATCTTATCCTCTGTCATTTCATCAAATCTACATAGCATAGAAGTAAATCCACCACTGTTTCCATCAGTACTCACACACCTTGACAATTTATTGAAAAGCAAGTAAAAGGCACATTGTACATTAAGATTTAGGAAACATTAATTGATAGAATGCCTCTATTGGAAAAAACTAAACAGAGAAAACAAGGTACTGAATGTAATATCAATAGTCATTACCAGAACAGTGCAGAGTTATGGGGCAACAGGGGATTAAACACCTGCCCTTTTCCCTCAACTAGTCAGAAGCGTCCTTTATGCAGTATATCAAAACAGCCCCCAAAAAAGAGGTGTCCCTTTTTTCGGCTCTAAGCCCCTGTCTCTTAGATGCTCTCTACACGGCACTGGTCATTACATAGTAACAGGGCCGGATTAACCATTAAGCAAAATAAGCACGTACTTAGGGCATCAGCAGAAAGGGGGCACCACAAAAATACACATAGAAAAAATCAAAGCTTTTTTTAAAAAAATTCCATGAACAGCTAAATATTTTAGTACCCCCTTTTTTTTTGGAAAAAACTGGTAACGTTGACTTGCAACTAGAACCACATTCCTTCCATGGACGAAACGGTAAAATCTAACCCCCCCCCCCCTCCCTTGACCTTCAGCCTGCTTCACACTGAACAAAGGGTGGTGTGAACAATTATGCAACAAGGCATTGATGCTTTATCTCTACTAAGTATAGGAGCAGATGTGTTACGGAAAATTTGTGTTGAGGATGTGAGCATAAGACTTTGCTAATAGAAAAAGTGGAGAACACTTTTTTTAAATAATTAAAGTGGGTATTTAAAATATAAACATTACATTCCATCTTAAGTGTAAGTTTTGTTTAGAACAATGAAATTTTATTTTACGGTTTATATTTGTTGATATTTTGAATATTGAGTTAGATATAATACGGAGGCACCAAAATCGTTTCAGTGCAAAGGGACTCTAAAGGCCTTAATCCGGCCCTGCATAGTAATTATATAATAGCCCTATCAATTGATTAGGGAATTTCAACATATGTCAATGGGAATTTTATTTATTATTTATTTCAATGTTATATCAGTGGAATAATTTATAAATAATATATTCCCCTTCAAGCAGCTGCTTGTCACAGAGGTCTAACAGAAGCCTATCAGTTTATATGCCATAGTAGAAGGTCTGTGATGATGGCAGGACCTCAGCAGAAAAACAACACACACATCCATGCCTTACCCAGGGCTCGAACTCAGGTCCCTTAGATCAGTAAACTTCTAAAAAACGATCTGTATCAAAAATTGTTGAAGATAAAGATCTCAATCATATATATCTAAATCTCAATATTCGCTCAAACTTTAAACGATTATGGGGGCTGAAATTCGGGGGGTAAATTCTGGGTGGTTCTACTGTAGTTCAATCCATAAATAATTCTTGAAATATTGAACGATTATATTTAAAATTTTTCTTGAAATATTGAACGATTATATTTAAAAGATCTGTAAATGGTAGCTAAGTAGTCACTGGAAGGAGAGCTATGCACCAATCCCCTGTGATGATGCATAGAACCGGCCAGGCCTAGCACCTAATGTCCGACCCCGCCTTCTCGTGGTGCGGACCGTTAGTAACTTTCAAAAGATATACTCTCTTGTGGAAGTGAACGGAAGGGGAGGGCTGCCAGATTAGTGTGGCCTACTGATCTGGACAACTATGGCTACTTTTCTTTTTTTTTTTACCCTGCTGAGGAGTGGTCAACCACACAGGGTCCTGGTGCTGACCATATAAACCTACTGGACTGGACAGATATATGGCTCTGAGCTTGATTATGGATCCTGATTTTGCTGCACTGGTGGGCTTCTGTGGAGGGAAAATCTTCCGCTGTGTTTTCTGTTTGTTTGTGGGTTGACAGCCCCAAGTGAATAGATTCACAGGATATGTTTATCAGGTGGTGGATAATCCTGAGCAGAAGTCATCGCAGGCACCTGAACTCTTTGCTTCTATTGGCATCGTCAAATTCTACATTGGAGGAAGTCTTCCAGTGTAGATGGCTTCAGCCTTTAGTGGTGGGGGAACGGGTCTTTGCCCCATGTCTGCGATTAGGGGGCTGTTTGATATTGTCGGCATTCCCTCTGTCAATAAACATAGTTCCTTTAAACATCCCACTAACCATTTTCTCTCCATAGGTAGTTGGAATGTGAGGACTCTGCACAGAGCTTATTCTCTTGATGTCCTCACACATGAATTCCACCGTTATAATTTAGATATTCTCGGCTTGCAAGAGACCAGATGGACAGATAAAGGTCAGATTCTTAAATATAATCTTAAATTTCTCTTTTCAGGGCGGGACGACAATAAGCATCACCAAGGTGTGGGTCTGCTTCTCAGAGACACGCTAGCGATGCTCTTCTAGGATATGAGTGCATTAATGAAAGGTTTCTTACAGCAAAATTTCAGACAAGCGTTAAAGACTTGAATATTATCTGCTGTTATGCCCCCACTGAGGATGCCGATGAGGATGAGAAGGATAGGTTTTATGAACAACTTCAGGATATTTTGAATTCTGTCAAGAAAGGAGATATTACCCTTGTTCTTGGTGACTTCAATGCCAAAGTTGGTACTGACTCTGACCTTTGGGGAGGAGTAATAGGCCCTTTTGGTATTGGTAGCTGCAATGGCAATGGGCAACGTCTCCTACAGGTAAGTAAACTCAATGGATTCAGAATAACTAACACTTATTACAAACACCGCGACATACATAAGTACACATGGGTTTCACCTGATGGGCTGCATAAGAATATGATTGATTACATATTAATTAACAGCAAATGGGCTAGTTCTGTTAGGAATACCAGGGCATATAGGGGAGCTGAAATTGGATCTGACCATTACCTTGTTAAAAGTGTGTTGCACCTTAAACTTAAAAAGTGTTGTGCTAGGGTTAAAAAATTTACTTTTAATACTGAAGCTCTGAAAGATCCAGTTATAGCCAAAGCTTACCATGATAGGTTACTTAGTCATTATGACAGTCATGGTTTGCTTACTACTGAAGTTGAGGAAGAATGGGATCATTTTAAACAGGCTTTTTCGGACACTAACAGTACTCTTTTAGGAAAAAAGGAGCAGAAGAGGCAGAATTATCTGAGTGATAAGGCACTTGAGCTTATTTCGGAAAGAAAGAATTGCAGGAATGCACTTAATCAATACCCTACTAGTCCTAATAGAAAGCATTACAGAGACCTTAATAAACTTGTAAAGGATCAGTTAGCTGCTGATAAGAATCTTTGGCTTGATGGTTTGGCTGACAAAGCCGAGGAAGCAGTTAGACAGCACAACAGCAGAGAGCTGTACCAGATAGGTAACGTTTTGTGTGGTAGAAAACGGACAGGCATACAAGGATTGAAGGATAAACAAGGTAAGGTTATAGAAGGGGAGGATTCTGTCATGGCTAGGTGGGCTGAGCATTTCAGTGATGTTCTAAACGATGTAGTTAGTTCTACTCCCATTGTTTGCAATGATGATAGATGCATTGGTGGCTTTAATGTTGGCCTCTAACACAATCTGAAGTTATTTTGGCTATTTCTAAACTTAAACTTCATAAATCCCCAGGGGTAGATGAAATTACTACGGAAATGCTTAGAGCTGGGAATGTTTCGGTTACCACTTGGATGACTGAAATTCTGAATATCTTTTATGATAAAGGCATGGTTCCTAAGGATTTTACCAGAGCTATTGTTATCCCTATTTTCAAAAAAGGTGATCGCAGTTCTTGTGATAACTATAGGGGTATCAGCCTACTCTCTGTTCCAGGTAAAGTTCTTTCCATGATTGTGCTTAATAGAATTAAGAATCTGGTTGACAGTCAATTGCGTGATGAGCAATGTGGATTCAGAAGTGGTAGGGGACATGTAGATCAGATATTTTCACTTAGGCAGATTCTTGAGAAATGTTTAGAGTTTCAAAAACCTTTGGTTGCTAGCTTTGTTGATTTCAAAAAGGCTTTCGACTCTGTTGATCGTCATAATTTGTGGTTGATTGTGAGATCATATGGTATACCAGAGAAGTTAGTTAACATTATGAAAGCTCTCTATAATAACACTGAGTCGTGTGTGAGAGTTGGTAAGGCTTGTAGCAATTGGTTTAGCATTACTTCTGGTGTTCGACAAGGGTGCATTTTGTCTCCTTTTCTCTTTAGCTTGGTTATTGATTATGTTATGCGAAATTCACTTCAAGGGAATGATTTTGGCCTTAAATGGGCTGGAGATACGAGAATTTCTGATTTAGATTATGCTGATGATTTAGCCCTTTTGGCAAATGATGTTGATGAGATGAACTCTTTCATTCGAGCTGTTGATGAGACTGGTAGTAGAGTAGGTTTGGTTATAAACAGAGAGAAAACTAAAGTGATGAAAATTGGTCAGGCAGGCTGTGATTCAGTTAATCTGAATGGTTGCAGTCTTGAGCAGGTGTCACAGTTTAATTATCTTGGGAGCTATGTAACAGATAATGGTGATGTGCGGTATGAGATTAACAGACGAATAGGGATTGCTGCCGGGACTTTTAAGAACCTATGGAGAGTGTGGAGAAATAGGTGTATACACCTAAAGACTAAAATTAGACTGTATAATAGTTTGGTTCTTTCTAGGGTTAGTTATAGTAGTGAAACTTGGACACTTTGTAAACAAGATAACAGGAAACTAGATGCTTTTGATTCCAGATGCTTACGCAGTATCTTGGGCATTAGGTGGTTCAACTTTGTAACTAATGATGAGATTAGGCAAAGGAGTTTGCAACCTCCTTTAAGCAGCATATTGTGCAGAGAGAGACTCCGTTGGTTTGGCCATGTTGCCCGTATGAATAATTATAGATTGGCGAATAGGGTTATGAACAGTGTTCCTAAAGGCCTCAGAAGGAGGGGGAGACCTAGGATGCGGTGGGCAGACAATGTCAAACAGGACCTTGTTAGAATTGGTGTGCAGTGGCCAGATGCAGTTGATGTAGCTCAGGATAGACTTGCTTGGAGAACTAAATTGCACGGTCTGGTTGGACCTCCATAGCCCATGGCTGCTTGAGGATGATGATGATGATGATGATGATATTTAAAAGTAAACAATTAGGTAGATTTGATTAAGATCTTTAATTCGCTTTCAACAATATTTTGCATACAAAGCATAATTTAGAAGTTGTAGAGCTTTGAAATCAGTTTTGCCTTTGACAACATGGCAATTCCGTAATAAATTGGTATGGTTCTGTATAGGAAGAAGCTGTAAAAAATGCTTCTTAGGTAAAAAAAAAATGTAAAAAATGTTTCTTAGGTAAAAAAAATGTGAAAACTTTTCCTGTGTATAATGTCAAATATATATATATATTGTAAAGTACCACTATATTGTACAAATAAAAGAAGGCTGTTCATAGTCGGTCTCCATGCCCAAGCCGAATGGTTATAAAAGGTTTATCCACAGAGTTCTGTGTATACTATTTTTTTCCTTTCTACACATATTTCATGTTTACTAACCATCGCACTAATAAAGGTGGCTAATAAGAAATCTATAAACATAATTATTAATACACTTTAGGATTACTTTTGACATATAGATTGAAACTTTAAGCAAAATTACAGGAAATATGTGTATTTACTATTAAGACTAATTATAAACTATAAAATAATTTGAGTTAAAAGAGACGATTAAATAAGCTTACTTGAACAAATTAAGAGATTAATTCTTGTCAGAATGATTTGTGTATCCTGCAACTGAGCATGTTTGAATCGTGTTTCATAATCACTATACAAAAAGCGCCATAACTACATTAAAAAAATACAAGTGTCCTTTCTTCCCAATTTGCTCAGCTCCATTGTTGTCCAGTAAGTCCTATTGTTGTCCACTAGTCTGCCAGATCTACCTCTAGTATACACAGAACTCTGTGGGTAAACCTTTTATAGCCATTCGGCTTGGACATGCCGACCGGCTATGATTAATCTTCTTTTTTATCTTTATCCTAATTTTATTCTAATTTTAATTTATTAATTCTAACTTTATGGAAATCACTATATAATGTATTATAGATATAGTTTGTGCTGCTTTTGAGCCATTGCACTGAATCCTTTTCCAGAAACCGAGACAGAAGTCTTAAACAATAGTCTTATGATGTTCAGTCTATGGACAGTTACAGTAGCCAGTATGTCTCTCGCTGGGATGTTCGCCATTATTGGAGCTGCTTTCTCTATGGTCAACGTCATCAAAGGCTCAGTGGAAGTTGTTACAGGTTTCTTAGGTCTCTACTTGTGGAATGGATTGGGAGGTTTGTAAAGTTTTGCTACATAATTTAAATAATAATTTGTAAGCCTCTTAACACAGGCATTCTTTTCCCTTTAATTCGTCTCTTGTTCAAGTCTACTGCTGAAACATTTATAAAAGTACCACTAAAATAAAGTTCTATAAAAAAATTTTTACTTTTTTTAATGTGAATATTCCTGTTTACGAAAAAAAAAATTACCGTGTTTCAAAAAGAAAACTTTTGTCAAGTTTCGATATATGATATTTTACGTTGGGTTGATCAGCTGTTTTACTACTGGGCGTCATATTTTGCACACAAAGGGTTATATCACCTAGTCACAAGAACCTCAAGGGTCAGAAAAGTTTGAGAAAGGGGATTGCTGGACAGCTTTAAGCAGAGAGATGGAAGCCTCCCTTCAAAGCCATCCAGCATGTTCTTCAGCATGAACAAGGCATGGCTCTCCTGCATACCGTGTCAAGGGCTAACATTTCATCCGATTGATGGCAGCCTTCACAAGCCCAGTGGTAGCTCCTTTCTCGCTGAGGAGAGGGTGGAGATTAGAAGAGATATATCTCAACATTGGCACAGTTGAGATTCGAAACTGGGAACTGCAGATTACCCTCTACCGACTGAGCTAACGCCCCCTCCCCCTTATAGGTTAGGTGTACAACAATATCCAACCGAATTCATCCCAGAGTTAATCATTCTACTTACTAATCTATAGTTATGCATATACTTTTTCATGAGGGTAGCATGGCCAAATCAACACAGTCTCTCTCTGCACAATAAGTTGCTCAAAGGAGGTTGCTTACTCCTTTGCCTAATCTCATCATTATTTACAGAATTCAACCACTATAATTTCTACTTGATCTAAACAACAATATCTAGAATTGAACCACTAGATCTATAATTGAAGGCAACTAGTTTCCTGTTATCTTGCTTATGAAAAAAAAAGGTTTAGGTTTTGCTGCCACAACTAATCCTAGAAAGAACCAAACTATTATACAGTCTAAACTTAGTCTTTAGATGTATACACCTATTTCTCCACACTCTCCATAGATTCTTAAAAGTCCCGGCACCAGAATCTCATGCCGCACATCTCATAAATCTCATGCCGCACATCGCCAGTATCTGTTACACATCTCCCAAGATAATTAAACTGTGACACCTGCTCAAGACTGCAACCATTCAGATTAACTGAATCACAGCCTGCTTGACCAGTTTTCATCAATTTAGTTTTCACTCTGTTCATAACCAAACCTAATCTACTACCAGTCTCATCAACAGCTCGAATGAAAGTGTTCATCTCATCAACATCATTTACCAAAAGGGCTAAATCATCAGCATAATCCATACCATTTAAGGGCAAAATCTTTCCCTTGCAATGAATTTCGCATAACATAATCAATAACCAAACTAAAGAGAAAAGGAGACAAAATGCACTCTTGTCGAACACTAGAAGTAATGTTAAACCAATTGCTATAAGCCTTACCAATTCTCACACGTAATTCAGTGTTATTATAGAGATCCATCACAATCCTAACTTGTCAGGTTACAATACGATCTCACGATCAACCACAAATAATGACAATCAACAGAATCAAACGCCATTTTAAAATCTACGAACTAATAACCACAAGGTTCCGTAACTCTAAACATTTCTCGAGAATATGCCTAAGTGAACAAATCTGATCTACACATCATCTACCTCTTCTGGACCTACATGGTTCATAAATCAAATTCGTAATTCTATTAAAGCACAATAATGCAAGGAACTTTACCTGGAACAGGAAGTAGACTGATTCCCCTATGTTTATCAAAAGAACTTTCCTTTCTTGAAAATAGGGATAATAATATGTATATCCGGCAAAATCCTTAGGAAGACACCTATATCATAAAAAAAATTTAATGTTTCAGTAGCCACATGACAGCAGAAATATTCCCATCTCTGAGGATTTCAGTAATAATTTCGTCTACCTCTGAGGATTTATGTAGTTTTCCAAAGTAATCCAAAGTAAAAGAGAGATATCCAAAGTAGCTTCCGATTGTGATATAGGGCCAACATTGAAGCGAATAATGTAACTATCATTATTATAAACAATGGAAGCAGAACTAATCATATTTTTTATAGCATCATTTAAATGCTTAGCCACCTTACAATGACAGAATCCTCACCTTCAATAATCTTTTCATATTTATCCCTCAATCCCAGTGTACTTATATGTTCCTTTCCACACAAAACATTAACTGTCTGGTGCTGCTCACTGCTGTTACGATCTTCAGTTGTTTTCTCTGCTTTGTAAACCAAACAATCAAGTCAAAGATTCTCATCAGCCTTCAATTGATCGTTTGCAGACTTATTAAGTTCTTTTTAATGCCGTCTATTAGGACTAGCAGGGTGTTGATTAAAGTTCTTCCTGAAGTTCTTCCTTTCAAAAATAAACTCCAGTGTCTTGTCACTTAAATAACTTTGTCTCTTCTGACCAAAAAACGATACTATTACTTTCAAGAAAAGCCTGTTTAAACCGATCCCATTCTTTTTCAACTGCGGTAGTAAGTAAACTACAATTGTCATAATGACTAAGTAGCCTATCATGGTATCCTTTGGCAATATCTGGA
This sequence comes from Ryuthela nishihirai, assembly GCA_038380435.1. Taxonomy (NCBI): domain Eukaryota; kingdom Metazoa; phylum Arthropoda; class Arachnida; order Araneae; family Heptathelidae; genus Ryuthela; species Ryuthela nishihirai. Next base: position 66,802,477 of record JAWZYU010000001.1, read on the forward strand.
TCTTTCAGAGCTTCGGTATTAAAGGCAATTCTTTTAACCTTAGCACAACATTTCTAAGCTTTAGTTGTAAGACACTTTTGAGCAGTAACGGTCAGACCCAATTTTGGCTCCCCTATACGATTTAGTATTCCTAACTGGACTAGCCCATTTGCTATTAATTAATATATAATCGATCATAATCGTATGCAATCCATCAGGAAAACCCAAGTATATTTATAAATATCCTGGTGCGTATATAATGTGTTAGTTATTCACAAACCATTAAGTTTACTTACCTGTAGGAGACGTTCCCCATTGCCTTGGAACTATCAATGCCAAAGGGACCTAACACTCCTCCCCAAAGATCAGAGTCAGTACCAACTTTAACATTGAAGTCACCTAGCAAAAGAGAAATATCTCCTTTCTTGGCAGAATTCAAAATATCCTAAAGATGTCTGAAAAACTATCTTCCTCGTTCTCCTCAGTCCTTTGTGGGGGTGTAACAACAAATAACATTCAAGGTTTTAATCTGTTTTAAAATTAGCCGTAAGAAATCTTTCATCAGTGCAGTCATGTAAGAAATCTTTCATCAGTGCAGTCATGTAAGAAATCTTTCATCAGTGCAGTCATATAAGAAATCTTTCATTAGTACAGTCATATAAGAAATCTTTCATCAGTGCAGTCATATAAGAAATCTTTCATCAATGCAGTCATGTAAGAAATCTTTCATCAGTGCAGTCATATAAGAAATCTTTCATCAGTGCAGTCACATAAGAAATCTTTCATCAATGCAATCAATCCTAGAAGAGCAGAAGAGCATCACTGGGATGTCTGCTTAGAAGCAAACCTACGCCTTTGCGATACTTTCTATCCTCCTTCTGTGAAAGAAGTAAATTTAAAATTATTTTTAAATATCTGACCTTTACCTATCCATCTGGTCTCTTGCAAACCCCAAATATCTAGGTTACATTGCTAGAATTCTTGTGTGACGACGTCAAGAAAATAATCTCTATGCAATGTCCTCATATTCCAAATACCTGTGGAAAGAAAATTATTAGTGGGATTTTTTCAAGAAACTAGCTTTATTGAGAGAGGTAAGGCAGACAATATCAAATAGCTCCCTAATCGCAGGCATGGATCAAAAGACCCGTTTCCCCACCATTAGAGTCTGAAGCCACCCAGACTGCTAGGACTAGTTTAGGTTTAACGATGTCATTAGAAGCAAGGGTTCAGGTACCTGCAATGGACTCTAATCACAATTATCCACCTGCTAATGTAAGGTGCCCTGTGCATCTATTCATTTGGGACTTTCAACCCACACAAACAAACAGAAAACACAGGAGTAGATTTTACCTCAGTGGAAACAACCGTGCAGCAATCCATAATCAAATCTTAAGTCCCATAAATATAAATGATCAGCGCCAAGATCCTGTGTGGTTAACCACTTCTCAGCAGGGTAGAAAAAAATAGGCATAGTAGTCAAGAATAATACCTCACACTGATATGGCAGCTCTCCCCTTCCGTTCCCGTCCAGAAGTTCCATCCTCTTTTGAAAGGTACTAATGGTCTGCACCATGAGAAGGCGGGGTCGGACTTTAGGTGCTAGGCCTGGCCGGTTGTGTGCAACATCAAAGGTGAGAGCTCTCCTTTCAGTGTATGCCTAACAAGCGACATACATATCTGTGTACATATCTTATGATGCGTTAGAGAATTTTGAACTCATCTCTAATTAGTACATTTCGAAATCCAGCAACGGTAGCTAACAGATAATAAATGTGTTATTACCATAAAACATTTAAGGATAATTATTATAAAGTAGCATTTGTTGAATTTCTTGCAATTACTTTGACTAAAATCTCATTTTACACAGGTTGGATTATTTTAGTTCTAAGGAAAATGTTTTTCACACAATGGGCTAAATCGCCAGCCAAAAGGCTCAGAGTAACGAAGAAAAAAGAATCCACATAGCAGGTGGGAAACAAATGGAAGTTTTCCATTAAGGCCATTTAGTGTGTTCATTGTGCTGCACAGGATACAACTTTCCTACAAGGGGCTGGCTGGCTCGGTTTTGCAGGGGTGCAGCTATATAGGGCCGGATGCGATAAAAAAAATTCGATTTGCATTTTTTTGCAAGATTTCAATATTTATTCTGTTGACAGTTTGCATTTATGGCTTAAAATATTTTGCTGTGTTCCGCGCTTGCTGCTACACACAAAACCACTGCCAGCATTTACTAACCTATCAGTGTCCCCTTTCTTACTGAGGGTAGAAGTGTGGGTTAACAGAGAAAATTTGAATGCAGGTACAATTGAGACTAGAGGATAGGAACATCAAATTACGAGCTTGGAAAGCTACTGACTAAATATCAGGGCTGAAACCTTTTAGTCAAGAGCTGTAATAGCAAAAAAAAAAAAAACATGAGAGCCTCAAATTATAATCTTTAATGGATGAAGAGCCATGAAAAGAAATACTAAAATTATTTTATTAAGAAAAATAAAACCATAACGTATAATTTAAAATAAGTAATTCCAGTGTACACAATGAAACTGTTGAAAACAATTATTAAAATAAGCTGCCATTCATCAGTGCAACTTTTGTCTTCTTGGCCAATTTATTGAAATTTGGAGTGCAGAACATTTGAAATGCATCAGTACTTTCAAACTGTTGTTTGCCGACCTGCTGCAGTACGTGTTTTTGAGGGGCAGGACTTGGATCAGTCGGTATTACACTAAGGTTCGTTCCTAGGACCAATGAGCAAGAATTTTTTTTCAATAATTTCTTATTTTACACAAGTTCCACAGAATTCTGAATAGACTATTTTAAGCAGTTGCGTACGAAAGGTCACCAGAATAATCAGTGAAATCTTGCACAAAAAAAAAAGAAATATAGTTTTTTGTTGTAGATGCTTCCCTAGAAAAAAGTGCCAGTCCGCCCCTAGCGTGTAGGAGATTCACACTCTGTGCATGTTAAAGAACAGGCTGGGTGGCTTTGAAGGGAGTCTTCCACCTGTCTCCTAACAGCTGTCCAATGGGTCCCTTTCCGTAACCTTGTCTGCCATTTAGAAAATTGTGTGCAGAAAAGTGCAGCTCAGAGGTAAAAGAACCCAACTTGTTTGTAATGATATTCATCGAAGAAAATGAATGTCAACATCTGAATGTTAAAACCAAAAAAAAAGGTCGAAAGCAAACGATCACTTTCCATGGTATATTCAGAGCTGCCTGTTCCCAATCTCTGGACTAATCCATTCCCCTCCCCATTTTGAAAGTGGGGTGGTGAGGGATTGATTTTATCCGTGCCCCTGACTTGGATGCTTTCAATATTTTTTTCTCTCGGTTGGGTGAAACGAGCATAATACTGTTCATCTACAAATATGCTTAATCATTAATTTTCTCTAGATACATAACTTCTGTATATAACCTTTTTTATAAAGCATAATTTAAAAGTTATATTAATAATGTATTCTACTAAATGTTATTTTATGCATCTTGAGAAAATATGGCAAGGTAACAAGATGGCGATTTCAGGGTCAGACTTTTGTCTTTACGAGGATAGGCATATACTCACTTTCGTTTTGGTCTGTAGATAATTTGTGCAGGAAATTTAAAGTTGTACGATTTAACTGTATACATAAATTTGATTTATTGTTTCACTATTGGATACAAGTATTAAAACCATGTGTCAGGCTAATGAAAGAGTAAATAAACGCCGAGTGACAGGCTCCTGTCAGACCTCTGTGGCAAGCAGCTGCTTGAGGGGGTATTTATTTATTTATTTATTTTAATCAGGATTCTTTAAAATTGTATGGATATATTAATTTCTTACACAGTATAAATGTTAACTTTTGAAGTAAAAATCTTACCATGCAGAATTTAGATTTTTTAAATTTAAAATGCTATGTCATTACAATATACACGGGAAGTTCAATAGAAACCCATTGATAGGACTCTTGCACAATCACTGTAAACATTTATACGTGTATCTCATTTAGTCACCAAACGCAGGATACTTTTCATATACAATTTATTTGATCGCGGTTGAAACCAATTGCACATAACTTGCTGCATTTCAGCATCTGACCAGAATTGGCATGCGTTTAATGTCTCCTTCAAGAGAAACAAAGATATGGAAATCACATAGAACTAATTTGGACTGTAAGATTCTCCAACACTTACCATTACATTTCACCTTACAGTCTTAATAGTGATTACTACACGTGATAGCTTTGAAGGGTTCTTAATCACTCCACAAAGTGTTTTTACTGCTTTACTTTGGGCACAAACATTTTCATAAAGAGACTGTATCCTGTTATGCATCTTTGTTTGCTTACATCCTTCTGCATCTTACAACTGCATAATTGCACACTGATCTTGTTTGGATAGATATGGAATCTGAGATGCCATGGTTTATCAGCTTCTACAGGTCACACAACTGATTATCTGATCTTCAGCTTATCACCCGATTCACTGAGTTATTGCTCTTCAATGTTACCGGTTTCATGCCATGAAATGGCACAATACTTGTGAATGATGGGTCAGACTGGTTTCTATTGAACTTCCATTATATATATAGAAAGCTACAGCTTGAGTAATATGGTTATTTTTATTTTACAGCACTGTTTTCTATGGTTGCTCTTCTCAGCTGGGTTGCACACTACTTCATGAAGTTTCGAAATAATGTAATGACTAAAGAAGAGTTGAAAGAGCATTGGATATCAGAATATAGAGCTTGTATGGGTTACAGTTTCTACATGGTCGTTGGAGCTGTGGCACTCTTTCTCGTCAACACAGGACTAGTAACTTTGATCATAAAACAGCCATGGGTGGCACGCAAGCTAAAAGCTGATTTGAGAAAGAAACTTTCCAATAGGAGATTTGTCCCAAAAGCTCCCATTCCTAGAATAAACAAGAACCCAAAGGGTACTGTTGTTATGTCCGTTTAGTCTTTCACATATGTAAAAATTTTCTATAATGTTTAAATGCAATTATGTACAGGTTTTATTATTAAAACAAGCAGAAATTAATTGTTTAAATTACTTAAACCGCTACACTAAAAAAAAAAATCTTTAAAAATAGTTTGGTTTGGAGTTTTATGATGCAAAGGTAACTAAGGCCTTTAAAAATGGATAATATCTCAATCTAATTACCATTTTAATGCCTATATGTGTTCGATATTGATGCAAAGTTATGGTCATGTTATGCGTTTACAACATGACCACATACTCTTTGTGAAAATTTGCGTTTTTTGAAACTTGATCAATAACTTGAAAAATATTGGTTGTCCTGACTGAGATTCGAACCCAGGCCTCCTAAAAAAAAAAGCATGCTGGGTGTCTTAACCACTAGACCACTGAGGCACTAATCATCCTTTCGACTAAGTGACATATACATCTTCCTATTGAGTCACCAGTGGCACCATCTATTATCAGGAGTTGGGCAGTCAAGCTGCCACAACTTTGATGATAGTAATAAGCAATTTTTTTTCAACTCAATTTTCAAGTGTCCCTTGTCTACAGGTCTTTTCCTGTGATAATTTATTACTGAATGATCAATAACTGTCCTTATTCTATATATATAAAGCTTGAGTTATCTTCTTTAACTTGAAGTATATTCTTGAACATTAATGTAATTAATCAGAAAGTTATTATCGCCATACTTTAAGGCATAGATTCCCAACGGGGGCGGTACCGCCCCCCAGTGGGCGCTGGAGCCTTCCATGGGGGCGGTATTGTTGCGGATCACAAAAATGGATAGCCACTGAGCGTGAGTATTAAAAGCTATATTTCAAAACCAAATTCAATACAAGGTAAATTGTTACAAAGGAAATATGGATGAAGTATCTTATTAACAAATCAACTATTAACATGCACAAGTCATCAATCTTCCTGCATGAGCACACATCAGCTCTGTGTATTTTACTAAATACTACCTTTTACTTGATTTACCAGGTCACCCGAAGATCTTCACTCGTAAACCAATTCTCGTCCTGTGCTAATAACTTTTCACACACTAGCCGAACAAAAAGACAGTCCGTGTAGACATTCGAAGTTAGCCATAAAAGTTCCCACTTTTATACTTCCGCGTATACACAACACATCAAGTTACTTCTTGATACTTAACGATAAAAGATCCCACTTTTATCCTTCCGCGTATACACAACACATCAAGTTACTTCTTGATACTTACGCGCACTGTCTCAGAACAGCTCACCGTCCATTTTCGAACTCACCGACCGTTACAATACACAACGACCGTTACAATACAAAACGACCGTTAACGCTCCACTCTTCTTCTCCAAATTCTCCCAAAGTTCCATTCGTTGGCTGAAACTTTGCTTTCGGTTGCCAGATTCTTCTGTCGTAACACTGCCCCCTTCCTAGGTATTGTTCGTCCCGAACAATTCTGGATTCCAAAGCTTCTTCAGTTCTTCGATGAAACGGGGCCAAACGATCCACGTGAACCACCTTGCACTTTGTAGCTGGACATCGACGAATGCGATATACCACGTCTGTGTCAAAAATGAAAGCGAATCTCATTATGACGTAGATTTCTTTTCTGACTGAAGCCTCGTCCACAAACATAATACGTGTAAGGCCTATAACCCTTGTGAACACGTTTATGTCTCTGCAGGGAGAAGAATCGACTAAGAGTTTTCGTGCAAAACCTGTAAAAAGTTTTCTTCTTTGGATTTTTACTTCTATCAACAGTAACAAGGAATGAAAGTCATTAGTGACATAAAATCTAGGGAGGAGTTTCATCCTCCAGTCTGACCCTTTTGTCAGTTGACTTTCACTTAATTCAGAACTGTCGTGATGAACCTTCAGCCATACTTCACCTGAATCAATTTGATCCCCAAGGTGCTTCACAAATATAATATCAGCTCCATAATTCTTTTTAGCTCTTCGGTCCATCTCCTCCTTCCATACTCTTGCTAGAACTGCAGCTTCTAATCCGACAACCTTACCTGTTTCTCCTGTATAAGTGAAATCAGTGATGTGTCGGGCTGCTAGCAATATTTTTTCTGTTTTACCTTCACATAGCCAGCTTGCAACATCTTCAGATACTCCTTGTTCTATTAACATGTTACGAAACTTGTTCAAAGCATTGCCGTTATGCAGAACCTTACGGACACGTGATGCTTCATCTACCCTATTATCCACAATGTTCACAAAACGCAGAAGTTCTCCTAACTCTTCGACGAGCTCTTGCAGTTCCAAGGATCCGTTACCAAGGAAACACTGAACAGCTTCCATCACTTCCAGAGAGTTGTCAACAGAGTTTTCAAGAGATGAATCCATGTTGCTGATAATAGCTGAACAACTCAAACTCTTCATTCCACGAGCTTGTGATGCTGCAACCACTTTCTTAACTAAATCAACAGCAACATCTTCTGTACTGATGAGATCAATAGCTCCTTTTCCGAATTCATCATCATAAACCAAAGCGCACACTCCTTCAGCCAGCTTTTTGGACACAATTGAGCATCTCCTTAGAGGAACGCTATCTACGGTAGCCGTCAGATCCTTGCAGCGGTAAATCTCCTTATCTGTTGGCACCAGCTCCTCTGTCTGTCCTACGATGCAGCATCCGACGTCTTCCATCATCTGCTCGATTTTATCTTTAGTGCAGTCAACTGTGAAGCTAGGGATGGATTCCAATTTGTCCAGAGTATCTCCCGTCAATTGGCGAGCACGACCGGAGATCATAGGGACCTTGAGACCTAAAGCAGCAAGTGCAGGAGCCAAGACAAGACTCACTTTGTTGCCGACACCTCCTGTGCTGTTTTCATCTACCATCCGATGGCGCCACTCGGGTCTCCAGCAAAACACATGACCCGAGGAGGTCATATTTGCTGTTTCTTCCGAATTCACTTTCTTGGAGCTCTCATTGTAATTAGCCAGGGAAATATCAGTCATGATTGCCAAATTGTTCATTCTGGAGATCAGCGACGAGTTCTGTAACATGATATTGTCCACTTTAGAGCTCTTGTAATCGTGATAAAACTTTTCTATATCCTTATAATCTAAATGGTTATAATGTCCAAATCTGCACATTGACTGTTCAGAAAAGAAATTCAGCATGGTTTCGTTGAGATTGTCTGAGGGCTTTACTTCTCTCTGATCGTAACTCTGAGGCTTAGTTTCATCCAGAAAGTTAGTCTTTGAAGTACCGTCTCTGCCTGAAGCTCTTTTACTAGCATCACCTGTTATGCTTCTAAGCCATTCTTCGGAATTCCTCTTCCTTAATTCCCCACTTTCTATAAACGATTCAAGTGTGGCTATATGCTTCGGAAAAATCTCTCCGACTTCCCCGGTAACGTCGAATGGCACTTTGTATCTATTCTGAATGGACGCCTCTTCTTTACTCGGACCACTCTGCGAAACGTAAACTCTGTTTCGTTCCCCCTCATTACCACTCGTTACTCTGCCTTTGCGATAATTGTCCATGACGCATTTTGCTGACGGCGAGGAATAGAATACCTTTCGTGTGGATCTCTCTTCAGATCGTGCCAGACTTGTATACCTAGGTATTTTGAAGTGCAAAGCGTACTGTATAGTCTCACAGCTCTCTGATCTGTGTGATTGTTCTTCACAGTTCCTAGACATGTCACCAGCGACATAGACACTCTGCCATGCATCACCAGTAGTTGCGTGGTCAAAGGCATTATCTGCGCTATCTCTACGATTCTTGATTTTCAGTAGCAGATCCACATTTTTATATGCGTTGCCTTTCTCTTTTTCTTTTCCATGTTTACAATCTAACTTAACACTATCAAGATCATCTTTTTCACTGACAAATTCAACATTTAAACTATTGCATTGTCTATTGAGTTCGGTTTTATTATCCTTGAACTGATCAATAATCTTACCAACTTGAGAAGCCACTTCAGCTCTCATCTCAGTATTTTGTGCGGCCAGGTCACCTCTTTTATTTCTCAACTCATTATTTCGTGCGGTCATTTCGGCTTTCAAATCAGTCATCAGCGTAGTCATATCGGCTTTGAAGCTATATATCAACTTTACTAATTCATCCATACTTCAAGTTAACGGCATTCAATTAATTAATCCCACTTCTGACACCAAATGTTGCGGATCACAAAAATGGATAGCCACTGAGCGTGAGTATTAAAAGCTATATTTCAAAACCAAATTCAATACAAGGTAAATTGTTACAAAGGAAATATGGATGAAGTATCTTATTAACAAATCAACTATTAACATGCACAAGTCATCAATCTTCCTGCATGAGCACACATCAGCTCTGTGTATTTTACTAAATACTACCTTTTACTTGATTTACCAGGTCACCCGAAGATCTTCACTCGTAAACCAATTCTCGTCCTGTGCTAATAACTTTTCACACACTAGCCGAACAAAAAGACAGTCCGTGTAGACATTCGAAGTTAGCCATAAAAGTTCCCACTTTTATACTTCCGCGTATACACAACACATCAAGTTACTTCTTGATACTTAACGATAAAAGATCCCACTTTTATCCTTCCGCGTATACACAACACATCAAGTTACTTCTTGATACTTACGCGCACTGTCTCAGAACAGCTCACCGTCCATTTTCGAACTCACCGACCGTTACAATACACAACGACCGTTACAATACAAAACGACCGTTAACGCTCCACTCTTCTTCTCCAAATTCTCCCAAAGTTCCATTCGTTGGCTGAAACTTTGCTTTCGGTTGCCAGATTCTTCTGTCGTAACAGTATTATTATTTTTAATAGATAAATAAACAGATAAATTAGGTACAGATAATATGCAACAATATTTTAATTCATATAAAATTAACTATTATGGACTAGGGGGGCGTTGAAATTTTTGTTCTCTTCTAAAGGGGGCGATGGTCCAGAAAAGGTTGGGAATCACTGCTTTAAGGTAAACAAACAATAACTAGAATTATTAGTAACTTCACATTAAATAAAGCTACATATACATAAAATGTCATCAATGAAATGTGTTAAAAGTTACAGATAATTCGATATTATTTGACTTACCTTAAAGCTAGATGAATTCTAAGTAATTCAATGTGTACAATGACGCAACTTAAAGACCGTAATTTGAACTTTAATATTTGTTTTGCATATTAAAGTATCCATGTTTTCTCTTGAAAAACAGTGAAATCAAACTCTTTAACTCAGTGTTAGTCATCTCACAACCTGGCAAGTACTGAATACCTTTACTGGACATACACACACACACACACTGGTTTTCATAAATTAAGGAACCAGAATATCCGTTTTTTGTCAAAAAAGCATTTTAATCTGCTGCATGTGAATTACAAGAAAAACACTTGGCTGATGGCCCCCCTATAAGAGACCTGTTCTTTTCTGAAGGAATTGACGGTGATAGCTTTGGCCGCCGCTTTTTCCTTTGTGAAGGAAAACCCCAAACACTCGTACATCACGGAAACCAAATAGCAAGCTATTAAAAAGGATATTGGTTGCTAAATAATCCATTAGTAAAGAGTGTCATTTCTGGACAAGAAAATCTTCCATTCATTCCTAAATAGCCTCCTCCAGGCTTGAGACATGACAGCCCCTAAGTGGAATAACACTTTTAATTTCCAAAATTATATATGAAGAGATGCATGGTAAAAGATGAAGATCAACTGAGATAACTCACGTGATTCAATATGGAGTACGTCACCTCTTACTGCTATGCGGTGTTGCAGCTATGTCTTATGCTGTTGATAAGACTGCTGAGTAGTGTTGTAAAGCACGTCAAAGCTCCAAGAGGCTTGCAAGGTGTGGGTTGGTTGCTTGAGGTTTTATGGCACAAGGGTAATTAAGGCCTTGCTGCGCCAACAAATGCAGGAATGGGACTCAAAAGAGCAGCCAATGCATGTTCCATTGGATGGCTACTCTATAGTAATAGTTCTCTTATCCAGATAGCAAAAATGGTGTGGTCAGGCAAATATGGCCGCAAAACTTCCCCGCCCTGCCCACGGTCAGTAGGGAACACCGATGGGCTTGAAAAGGCCGCCGTCCGTCAGATGGGATGTTAAGCCGTGGCCCCGTGTGCGGGAGAGCCATACCCTGTGCACGTTAAAGAACACGCTGGATGGCCTTGACAGGAGGCTACCATCTGTCTCCCAACAGCTGTTCCAGTGGGTCCCCTCCCCCAACCTTCTCTGAGCCTTCGGGGTCCATGTGACCTGGCCATTTAGCCCATGGTGTGCAAAAAAGTGCCGCTCAGAGACTCCTGAAAACAACCCAACAACTTTCATATGGTCGAAAAAGGGGGCTACGATTTAATCCCTGTAGCTGTGACGTAGCCTATTGGAAGCACATACAAATCTGTGCAGTCACCAAAAGATATACACTGATTACAATAAATTAAGGGACTAATTAAAAAACCACTAAATAAAACTGATAGAAATGCACAAAAGTCATATATATAAAGGGCATGTGCAAATGTGTCAAGCGTTAAAAAGTGGGCTTTCAAAGCTGTTCTCCCCCGATGGGCAAGATGTTTAAGGGACATTTATTGGAAGTAGTCCTTGTTGAACTATAGGTCGGACAAAGTCAAGCAGATGGCTTAATGTGTGTCGTTCGGTACATAAATTTTGGCAGAGATTCCAACAAGGATAGTATATCCAGATAATTGAATATGGACGACCTCCCCCCCCACCCCGTTCCCTACCGAAAATCAGGTACTTATACGAAATCTCAAACTTTGCTTTGATATTCAGAACTTGTCTTTGTATAATTTTATGTTAGCCCCATAGTATGTTCGACACTAAAAACAGATTTTAAAAAAACTATACAATTTTATTCTGTATACAATATTAACCTTTCCTATCCAGTGAAATACTTTAGCAATTGGGAAACCAAGTCTTATTCTCAGACAGCTCCCCCCCCCTCCACACACAAATTAAATCTTGGGTGCTTGCCTGCCTCCCCAAACGAAGATATTAACACCTTAGATGTCCCATTCACAGATATTCGAAATATTAGTGTGCTCCTAGTTTTCTCCATATCAACGGATGCCACAAATTGCCGTGGAAGGCAAATCTTAATTCATCGTGAATAATGCAGACTGCCATTCTCCTGTGTTGACGTCTGCACCAGTTTAGATGGTCCATACTGTTGCGTTACGAAGCATACACACCACTAGCCACCTAGTATACAGACACACCTCCTGAAGTCTTTGCCCTATATGGTTGTAGAACACCAGATTAACTGTCTTCCCTTGGGATTGTTGTGTGTCGTCCACTATTCAATTATCTGGATATACTATCTTTGTTGGAATCTCTACCAAAATTTATGTACTGAACGACACACATTAAGCCATCTGCTTGGCTTTGGCCGACCTATAGCTCAACAAGGACTACTTCCAATAAATGTCTGGTAAACATACCCAATAAATGTCCCTTAAACAACTTGCCCTTCACAGGAGAACAGCTTTGAAAGCCCACTTTTTAACGCTTGACACATTTGCACATGCCCTTTTTATACATATGACTTTTGTGCATTTCTATCAGTTTTATATAGTGGTTTTTTCAATTAGCCCCTTAATTTATTGCAATCAGTGTATAACACCAAAGACAAAAATCATTTTTTAATATTTTTTGTTAATTTAAATAAGTGACTATTTAGACATACCTCTATCACTTAAAAATAATTTATTCTTATTTCAAAACATGTTCTTTCACTTGATTTACAAAATATTTACAAAATTAATTCCAAAGTTAGTCTTGTGCGCATAATATTGCATTTTTACATACATATATTAAATATGGTTTTTTATCATTTCATTTTTGTGTACATAATCCATTCAAAAGTAATGCAATCCAGCTGTATTGTAGTTACTGCATAGAAAACCTTTTAAGAAGTAATGATATCATTGTTAAGAATTCACTAGTAATGCTAAGGACAACTATAGTAGCTGGGAAATTAAATCATACAATATGTGCCAAATACTTGATCAAGACATAAGAAAAAATCGGAATTTTCTAGGAATGGAATATTTGATTTCTAGAAGACTTATTCTTGATAGAGATAATTATTTAGTAACCTTAAAAATACTTATTACATACTACATGATTTTAGTCGAACACTACTTACAAAAAAAGGATCATTTTAAGTTGAAGGAATATTAAAACTACTGCAATTACGAATAAATAATTTTGGATATATGTACATGTTGCAACACTTATTTAAATAATGCATAAAATATGAAGTACTTTAAAAGTTCATTATTTAAAATTAAATAATTAGTAGTAAGTAAAAAAAAATTAAATAGGAGAAAGATTTTGCCTTCAGATGTGACTGTTTTGTGAAATTGCTTGTAACTGTTGATAAAACTAGTCCAGAATGTCTAAAATTATATTCTTCATTAATGTACATTTTGTACGGAGTGCATAATTTAAAACTTGAGACCTGCCCTTGCACAAACTTTAGATCTTCTAGGATCAATCCATGATTTACACTTTGCACGAAAAGTTTGCAGATCATGTCCATGACTTTTATCAAGCATTGTTCGATATTCCTGAGGTTCACACAAATCCTAAAAAAGCAAATTTTGATCTTAGAAATACAAAACAATTTGAAAATATATCTTTGTGAAATATCAATTCATGTATGTTTAAGACTAAAAAATTACTGCATGAAAAGAAACTGGTGTAAGTTAATACTGTCAACCAGTTAGGGAATATTTCAATGAGTGCTAATGGAAAGCTACATTCAAAACTAATAATTTTGTTCAGTATTTAGGAAGTTATGGAGGTTGAAGCGCTTAACAGAAATCTCACTCATTCTTTCTTCAACACTAGAGGAAAATTAAATTTCATCTCCAAATCAAAAAATTTCCAAATTGGAAAAATATTACACAAACTTCTAAATACTAAACTGAAATTCTGTTTATTTGAATAGTTAGGTTGGGTTGTTTTACCTCTGAGTGGCACTTTTTTGCACACCATGGGCTAAATGCCCAGGCCACAAAGACTCCGAAGACTCAGAGATGGTTGGGGGAGGAGACCCACTGGAACAACTGTTGGGAGACAGATGGTAGCCTCCCATCAAGGCCATCCAGCATGTTCTTTAACGTGCATATGGTATCCTCACACAGGGCCATGGCTTAAAGTCCCATCCGCTGGATGACAGTCTTTACAAGCCCATCGGTATTAACTGACCATGGGCAGGGTGGATAGTTTTGCGAAGATAAATTTATTTGAACTGAGTTATATATATATATCCACTAATTTGGAGATGAAAATTAATTTACCTCTAGTATTGAGCCTTATGGTAATAGTATCATGATTATTCATCTTAACGTGTTTCTTCTTAATAAATAACATTGCAATGTTGGGTAGTTTCTTTTAAACAGCCCCATGACTGTCCAAAAAATATTAATATTTTGCAACACAATTGTTAAGCCATTTTTGGTTTGTGAAACAAAAATATTTCATTCTCCCTCCTCCTGGTGGTAAGGGGACAATTCACCAGTTGACCATCACATTGCATTACCAAAACTTTGAATTTCTAGCATAAACAGATCATTTGCAATATTCATTTTAAAGTATCAACATTTTTCAACCTTTTCCACTGTCAGAGGGTATATTGTGTTGAAAATATTCATTTCAATTTTTTTCGAATTTTTTTAAAAATATAGTTCTAAGAAAGTTATAAAATTTTCTATAACATTGCAACTTTATTAAGAAAATCTCATGCTGAAGAATCGTTTAACAGTATCATTATATCAACATTCAAGGTAATTAATTTCCTTAATCTCTGCAAACTTTAAAAGTTATCTTAATAAATTGACTGATATGGAAGTTTTCAATTATGTTTTAAATAACTTCAGTGACATATTTTTGATTGACAGTGCTGCTGCTAAATGTTCTAGCTTCTATAACTCTAAAATAGGTCTGTCTAACCCAAAATTAGTGGGGAAAAATTATAATGGAAAAAATCATTCAAAATATTTGGTCAAAAATTTAGAAATAGATTCAGTATATTATCTGTTTACGAGTTGTGGGCTGGGCACCAGTGGCTTGCTTTAAACACTTGATGAATATTGTTGAAAAAAAAAAAAGATTCACATATTAAACTTATTCCTAATGACGATTTTCCACAGGAAGCTAATTTTCAAAACTAGAGCTCAGAATGTTCTACTTACATCACACAATAATTGATTTAGCAATGTTTAAAAATGTGTCATTCTATAATAATCAACCAATTTAAATTTCTAATTTAGATTTTGATATGTTGTAATACACAATGGTAGACACAAAAATCTAAATTTTAGGTTATGAAGATGGGTGAAGAATTTTTGTTAATCTTTTCAAAGTGCAAAAACTAGAAATTTGGTTTGCTGAATATTTTATTAATGCTTTTAATATGATCACTTCTAATTGCTATTTACATTGTGACATAAAAAAAAACTGTTACCCCTTAGGATTTAAAAAAAAATCAAATATATATATATATCAATTAATGAAAAACTGTATTTCAAAGAAATCAATGTATTGCACATATTACTACTCGCATTTTCTCAATCATCCATTAGTTTGAAAACCCACTGTTAGAGGGTACAAAAGTTAGAAAATTACAAAATTTATTCACTTTGCCTGAGGTAATATATTCTTCTACTTTTAGTTGCTAATGTATTCAGCTGATGCTCGTTTATTGTTTGTCATTCATATCTTTCAAAGTTTGGTATCTATGCTTGCATGGAATTCGTATTGTGTCTGTAATACCAATATTGTTTGTGCTGCGAAACTTTTCTATTTAGGACACATTAACATTTGGCATTTCACTCAACAACAGCTATCATCATTAAGGACTTTAACAATTACTATAATTCCATTCAAATACGCTGCAATTCACTAACAATCTGGAAATGATATCATTCACTGAAAATAATTGCAAAACTTTCCAGTTAACATTTGAGAAAAAATTTCTCATTTGCTTGCAATTCAAGTAAATTAAGTGACTTGGTACTCTTTTTATCATGCCATCCTCTCAGACCTTCTACTATGGCATATAAACTGACAGGTTCCTGTCAGACCTCTGTGGCAAGCAGCTGCTTGAGGGGGTATTTATTTATTTATTTATTTTACTGTTATACAACAGAGAAATTTAAGAAGACATGAAATATTTGTTTAAAATGACATAAAATTTATGAAAATACCTAAAATGCTAAATGATTTATTACATTTTTTACCTTTATATAATTAAAATATTCCCTTTTTTTTACACATAAAAAGGGTCACTTCATGCTATTAATGATTTAATCAATAAATAATATCCACAGTTATTTATTTACATCTTATTCAGCGCGACATAAAAAAGGAAATAGTTGCCATCCCAGATCACAGATGGCACCAAGACCAGGTGCAGAATTCATGGGAAGAGTGATAAGTCATATTAGTGGAGAAAAAGACAGAGCAGACATTAATTTAGTGGTCTTAGACACTCTGGCATGTTTCTGGAGAGACATGGGTTTGAATCCCATACATTGGTGAAACTTTTATCCTCAAAACCATTTATTGATGTTAATGCCACAGGTAGCTTGATGGATATTATTTATTGATAAAATTCCTTAATATATATCGGAAATAAAATCGGCTTCAGTACAGAACCCTTTGTAATGACATATTTTACCTCTCAGAACTAATAATAACATTTATTGGTTCTGAGTTAGTCAGTATAAATTTGGGTCAGTTTTTTTTTTTTCTGATGCTCAGGGGCAAACCCTCCTCCTCAGCACCTTTCAACGACGTTTTATTGAGCTATTTATGCTGTTCATAGCAGTCCAACTCCAACCACTGAAAAGGTAAGGTTAAGTGCTGACTGTATATTTTAACTCAGCATAACTAACAGTTTTCTCTAACAAAACTCCCCTTACTCACTATTTCTCGTTTTCATCTGTAAATGGGTGTAACAGATTTTCATGATTATGGAAGATAGTAACAAAATATTAATCTCTCTAATACTTTAACAACTATAATGACCAAAAAGCCAGTAAACAGATGAGCCTATTTGAAATCTAAGCCAATTAAGTGTATGGGTTAAACATCCTGAAGAAAGCAGACTAAAGACAGTGAAAATAGAGCATAAATTGATGAAATAGAAAGCGAAAATAATAAGTTAGAATGCATACCTGTTTAAAATAAGTTAGTACCTCAAATAAACTCATATTGCATCCTATTTTTTGCTCAAATAATATGTTCATCATATAAAGAGGAAAAGAATTAGCAATGTTACTTTTATGAACAACCTATACCAAAATTTTGTTTCTCATTGACACTATTTGATATAATTGTTAATGAGTTGGGTGGGTTATTTTACCTCTGAGTGGCACTTTTTTTTTTACACAGTGGGAAGGGGATCCACTGGGCAGCTGTTATGAGACAGATGATAGCCTCCTGTCAAGGCTATACATAGTATACGTATTATTTTATGTGCATAGAATATGGCTCTGCTGCACATGTGGCCATTGACTGTATGGACCCATCCGATAAGACAGCAAGCCCATCGGTATGTTTTCTTTCTGACTGAGGCATGGTGGGAAGTATACCTGATAAATCTCAACACTGGAACAAGTGGGACCCAAACCTGGGAATACAGATTACCAACCTGATGTACTACCAACTGAAATAACCCGTGCCTTGCTTGTTAATGAACCTGACTATTAAGACAGTGAGACAGTCCTTGTATGCTGCATATTGCATGAGAAACCAGGAAAATGTTATCTCCATCATTTTTATTGGGAAGAACCCACTCTCACTATATACTGGGGTAAAAGAAACCTATACAACTTTTTTGAATTCTATCTCAACAGACGGGTAACCTATGTCATCATCATCATCCTCAAGCAGCCATAGGCTACAGAGGTCCAACCAGACGGTGCAATTTAGTTCTCTAAGCAAGTCTATCCTGAGCTACATCTACTGCATCTGGCCACTGCACACCAATTCTAACAAGGTCCTGTTTGACATTGTCTTCCCACCGCATTCTAGGTCTCCCCTTCTTTCTGAGGCCTTTAGGCACACTGTTACTATTCACCAATCTATAATTATTCATATGGGCAACATGGCCAAACCAACGGTCTCTCTCTATGCAAAATATGCTGCTTAAAGAAGGTTGCAAACTCCTTTGCCTAACCTCATCATTAGTTACAAAGTTGAACCACCTAATGCCCAAGATACTGCATAAGCATCTAGAATCAAAAGCATCTAGTTTCCTGTTATCTTGTTTACAAAGTGTCCAAGTTTCACTACCATAACTAACCCTAGAAAGAACCAAACTATTATACAGTCTAATTTTAGTCTTTAGGTGTATACGCCTATTTCTCCACAATCTCCATAGATTCTTAAAAGTCCCGGCAGCAATCCCTATTCATCTGTTAATCTCATGCCGCATATCACCATTATCTGTTACATAGCTCCCAAGATAATTAAACTGTGACATCTGCTCAAGACTGCAACCATTCAGATTACAGCCTGCCTGACGAATTTTCATCACTTTAGTTTGCTCTATGTTTATAACCAAACCTACTCTACTACCAGTTTCATCAACAGCTCGAATGAAAGAGTTCATCTCATCAACATCATTTACCAAAAGGGCTAAACCATCAGCATAATTTAAATCAGAAATTTTCGTATCTCCAGTCCATTTAAGGTCAAAATCTTTCCCTTGAAGTGAATTTCGCATAACATAATCAATAACGAAGCTAAAGAGAAAAGGAGACAAAATGCACCCTTGTCAAACACCAGAAGTAATGCTAAACCAATTGCTACAAGCCTTACCAACTCTCACACATGACTCAGTATTATTATAGAGAGCTTTCATTATTTTAACTAACTTGTCTGGTATACCATATGATTTCACAGTCAACCACAAATTATGACGATCAACAGAGTCGAAAGCCTTTTTGAAATCAACAAAACTAGCAACCAAAGGTTTCTGAAACTAAACATTTCTCAAGAATCTGCCTAAGTGAAAATATCTGATCCACACATCCCCTACCACTTCTGAATCCACATTGCTCATCACGCAATTGACTGTGAACCAGATTCTTAATTCTATTAAGCACAATCATGGAAAGAACTTTACCTGGAACAGAGAGTAGGCTGATACCCCTATAGTTATCACAAGAACTGCGATCACCTTTTTTGAAGATAGGGATAACAATAGCTCTGGTAAAATCCTTAGGAACCATGCCTTTATCATAAAAGATATTCAGAATTTCAGTCATCCTAGTGGTAACAGAAACATTCCCAGCTCTAAGCATTTCGGTAGTAATTTCATCTACCCCTGGGGATTTATGAAGTTTAAGTTTAGAAACAGCCAAAATAACTTCAGATTGTGTTATAGGGCCAACATTAAAGCCACCAATGCATCTGTCATCATTACAAACAATGGGAATAGAACTAACCGCATTGTTTAGAATATCACTGAAATGCTCAGCCCACCTAGCCATGACAGAATCTTCACCTTCTATAACCTTACCTTGTTTATCCTTCAATCCCTGTATACCTGTCTGTTTTCTAACACACAAAACATTAACTATCTGGTACAGCTCTCTGCTGTTGTGCTGTCTAACTGCTTCCTCGGCTTTGTCTGCCAAACCATCAAGCCAAAGATTCTTATCAGTAGCTAACTGATCTTTTACATGTTTATTAAGTTCTCTGTAATGCTTTCTATTAGGACTAGTAGGGTATTGCTTAAGGACATTCCTGCAGTTCTTTCTTTCCGAAATAAACTCAAGTGCCTTGTCACTCAGATAATTCTGTCCTTTTTTCCTAAAAGAGTACTGTTAGTGTCCAAAAAAGCCTGTTTAAAATGATCCCATTCTACCACAACTTCAGTAGTAAGCATACCATGGCTGTCATAATGACTAAGTAACCTATCATGGTAATCTTTGGCTATAACTGGGTCTTTCAGAGCTTCAATATTAAAAGCAAATTTTTTAACCCTAGCACAATACTTTTTGAAGTTTAAGTTGCAAGACACTTTTAACAAGATAATGGTCATATCCAATTTCAGCTCCCCTATATGACCTGGTATTCCTAACAGAACTAGCGCATTTGCTGTTAATTAATATATAATCAATCATATTCTTATGCAGCCCATCAGGTGAAACTCATGTGTACTTATGTATGTCGCAGTGTTTGTAATAAGTGTTAGTTATTCTGAATCCATTGAGTTTACTTACCTGTAGGAGACGTTGCCCATTGCCATTGCAGCTACCAATACCAAAAGGGCCTATTACTCCTCCCCAAAGGTCAGAGTCAGTACCAACTTTGGCATTGAAGTCACCAAGAACAAGGGTAATATCTCCTTTCTTGACAGAATTCAAAATATCCTGAAGTTGTTCATAAAACCTATCCTTCTCATCCTCATCGCATCTTCAGTGGGGGTATAACAGCAGATAACATTCAAGTCTTTAACGCTTGTCTGAAATTTTGCTGTAAGAAACCTTTCATTAATGCACACATATCCTAGAAGAGCATCACTAGCGTGTCTGCTGAGAAGCAGACCCACGCCTTGGTGATGCTTATTGTCGTCCCTCCCTGAAAAGAAAAATCTAAGATTATTTTTAAGAATCTGACCTTTATCTGTCCATCTGGTCTCTTGCAAGCCGAGAATATCTAAACTATAATGGTGGGATTCTTGTGTGAGGACATCAAGAGAAAAAGCTCTGTGCAGGGTCCTCACATTCCAACTACCTATGGAGAGAAAATGGTTAGTGGAATATTTAAAGAAACTATGTTTATTGAGAGAGGGAATGCCGATAATATCAAACAGCCCCCTAATCGCAGACATGGGGCAAAGACCCGTTCCCCCACCACTAAAGGTTGAAGCCATCTACACTGGAAGACTTCCTCCAATGTAGAATTTGACGATGCCAATAGAAGCAAAGAGTTCAGGTGCCTGCGATGACCTCTGCTCAGGATTATCCACCAGCTGATAAACATATCCTGTGAATCTTATTCACTTGGGGCTGTCAACCCACAAACAAACAGAAAACACAGCGGAAGATTTTCCTTCCACAGAAGCCCACCAGTGCAGCAAAATCAGGATCCATAATCAAGCTCAGAGCCATATATCTGTCCAGTCCAGTGGGTTTATATGGTCAGCACTAGGACCCTGTGTGGTTGACCACTCCTCAGCAGGATAGAAAAAAAAAGAAAAGTAGCCATAGTTGTCCAGATCAGTAGGCCACACTAATCTGGTAGCCCTCCCCTTCCGTTCACTTCCACAAGAGAGTATCTCTTTTGAAAGGTACTAACGGTCTGCACCATGAGAAGGCGGGGTTAGACATTAGGTGCTAGGCCTGGCCGGTTCTATACATCATCACAGGGAACTATTAATGATTGATTGATGAAGCAACTAAATATGCTACACAAAAAATATTAACCAAATCAGGATTAATGATAAGATGACCATACATCCCTGTTTCCCAGGGATAGGATTAAAGGCTCTGTTCTGTAATTGTTTTAGATAATCTGGGATAGAGGGCAAAGACCACCCAAAATTTGGCATGGAGATAACGAAAAAAAGGTTTTAGATTTCTTTCAAATATTAAATTGACTGTATGGCTTGAGCAGATTTTACTAATAAAATAGTAATGGCAACACAGTGTTATAAAAAATTTCTGCTGCAATGCAGGTGAATGAAAAATTAAGGCTAGAATAATTATATCATGATAGTAGCATTTGTGCAGACAGTAGAGAATGCATGTGTATTTCTTCTACCTGCTGACACCATTGCATGCCTTGTGGTTGCCAATGACTTAATTACTATGCAAGTTGTTAAGTTTTATATCTGCTTTAACAGATTTTGCCACCCTGTATTCCCCAAATACTTAACCAACAGGTTTCAAATTTGGAACACAGGCTTCCCCTATGTAGGGTTAAAAAACTGAGTCCCAATCTGTAATGGGATAAGGTTTAGAACCTTGAATGGCTTTGAAAATGTTGGAGATCTCGCAATTCTGTGGCATCTGGCATCTTTTTTTTGCGACTTTCTCAGTTTGTGAACAAAGAAAACTGCTGAAAGAGAATTTCCCCTTTCCATCCAATTGAAAGAATATTTTTAAACATGGCTTTAATATGGACAGATGAGAAATCATGTACAAGAGTGGGCACCATGAAAGCTTTGCTGTAAGTGAAAACAAATCATCATGTCTGGTGAAATGTTTAATGCAAAACTTGCAAAGAATGAAAATATTTTCAGAAAATCCATTCCTATGAAAAATACACACAATTAGTGATTTTCGTCAATTAACCTACATTTTTGAGGTTTTATTTTATGCTACTAGATGTTAAAGTCATTTTTATTATGTGCAATAATGTATAAAGTAAGTTCTAAATGAAAAACTGATTTTTCTGAAATTATCATGTTAAAAAGTAACACAATCTTTCTGATTAAAGTTTCAGAAGTTCTCAGATCTTTTTTGTGAAATCTATTCACCCTATAAAAAGTCAATCTTTCAGATGAAATTTTCAAAAGTCCACAGATCTTTTTTTTCAAAATCTAGTCACCAAAACTAATGACCAAATAGGCTCACAGTTAAGATCCTACCTTTAATTAAAAAAAAATACCCCCTCAAGCAGCTGTTTGCCACAGAGGTCTGACAGGAGCCTGTCAGTTTATATGCCATAGTAGAAGTTCTGAGAGGATGGCAGGACCTCAGCAGAAAAATGACACATACATCCATGCCTTACCCAGGTCCCTTAGATCAGTAGTACCACTTACTAGCAAATTATTCATAAACCTAACTCAGAAGAAAGGAAAAATTCAGAGAGCTGAAAATGTAATCAGCCTGCAGACTTTTTACATCTCTTGAGGTAATTACCAATGATTATCTGACACTGTGCCATGTCAGAGAGTACTGCATATAACTGATAAGAAGCTTCCATCTCCTAACTGCTGCCCACTGGGTCCCCCCAGACCTATGTACAGCTCTTAGGTTTTTGTTATTTGATGATTGTGTGCATGCAATCTGACACTGTGTGCAAAAAGAAAAAAAAAAGTGCTTCTCAGGAAAAGCAATTAAGCACATGCAATTAAAAATATTAATTTGAACTTATTTTAAATAATCCATTTTAGTATTTAGTTTCAATGAGCTACACATATAATACACATTAAAGAAACCAAAAGGAGAATAAAAAAAAGTTGATTGCACTGACACTAAGAATTCCACAGACTTTTGAATTGCCAGATAATGCTAATATAAACAAAAGTTGCTCTTTCTTACCTTAAAGTTATCATAAAATGATTTATAACCTCCTTCTAGCAAATACATTTCTGGAAAATAAAGGAAAGGATAAACATCTTGGTTCATATCCCTATCATGTTGTCTTAGAAAGCGATATCTGAAAGAAAAAAGTAATGTGCTTTTCATTACGTCTTCTAATTAAAGTAATAAAATTTTAGTGGATCAGTTATTAAACACAGCAGACAAAGTTTTATCAGCGATTGGCAATATTTTTTCTGTAAACAAGGTTCTAGTCATTTATACAAAACTTTGATAACAGATTAAATTCTTTAGCAGCATGACAACAGAAAAGGTGTTGGGATGAATTCATTGGCATGCATTCCAAGGATTGTTCATATCTAAATAGTCAGTAACACTTAATTAAAAAGTTTAATTTTGAAAGCCAACAATCAGCATTACTGGATTTGTTCAATTGAGAAAATTACACAGAAGAATTTAATAAATATTAAAAGACTAAATGCAATAAAATCTATCTACAGTTTATTAGTCTGTATCAGTGTTTCCTAACTGGTGGTATACATATGTACCTTTAGGGGCACAAGGAGAAGCAAACATAGCTAAAATGTCTGAATTTTTAAGTTTTGCAGTGTTTTATTAATTTCGTACATTTTACACTAAAAAGGTTATGATTAAATAGTTTAAATAAATGTGTTGCAATGGTAGAAAAAACTGTGCATTTGAAAATATTAAATACTTGGGGGTAATTAAAAAAAGTTATTTTGAAAAGGAATAATTTATTTAAAAAAAAAAGGGATAAGGTTAGGTTTTATAAAAAATATAAGGTTGAGAAATACTGGTCTATATTATCCATTACAGCCTATTTTGTACCAATGATATGAGAATACGGAAATTGAATTTTATAGGAACACTTATGCTTAAATAAATAATTGTTACTATGTTGAGTGTGGACTGGTATTCAATTTTCTGTCAAACACAATGATTGAATCAGTTTTCCTTTGGTGACAGTTATTGAAGTCTGACATGCCACATATGATATCAAGTGATAATAATACCAGCTTTTAGAATGAATGAATGTGGTCTACATGTGTCTTGGTGAACCTGATAAACGCATGTATTTTTACAAACAGTAAGTATGCATATACAATTATTTCCTGTTTTAAAGTTTGTCATGATTAAACACTAATCACGTACAATTTTTTTTTAAATATTGTTTCTGAAAAAAAATAGCATTTTTAATATTTACCCTTACATTACCAAGCTCTCACTGTTTTTTTAAATGAGAAACCTTTATGAATTGCTTTTTTTTTATTTTAAAGGTTTTTTTCCTCAAAAATTCTTTAATATGAATACAAAATGTATAGTCAATAGGGGATGTGCCCCCCTCCCCCTCTAACTACTAATGTAGGTGTGACAATGCTGATTTCATGTCCTTAATATGATAATGGGAGAGCAATAGTCCACTGAACAATAAAAAAATTCTGAGGACCTTGGAGGGTTGGAAGAGAGGGTTAAAAGGTAGCAATATATCTACACAGGGCATCCCATAAATGTTCCATCAGGCTGAAATCCAGAGAGAATGTAGGCCACTCCATTTATTGGATACCTTTTTCATCAAGATATTGGCTGATCAGTCTTGTTCTGTGTGGAAGGGCATTATTGTCCACTAGAAGAAAATCATCACCTACTGCACCAGATCTGAAATATCAGAATCTCATGATATTTAGAGCATTCATCACATACATGGAGGGCACATTGTAGATGTTCTATCACAGTCATCTACCTAATGAAAGCCCAGTCCATCACCAAATGCACTTCTGTCAACAATGTTATGGAGGTTGATTGCATATTCTCACTTCTCTCCAGATCAGAACACATCTATTGTCCAATTGCAGAGAAAATCTAGACTCATCTGTGAACTGAACATGACTTTATTATTCTTGAGCACAGGCTACATTATTATGACACTGTATAAACAGTGTGTCTAGAGATTAACCCTTCCTAGGTCCTTGACAATCATAAACGTTGACAGAATCCAAAATGAGAGACCAAAGATGAACATAGACTTCTTTTCTACATGAAACTTCAATTTTTTTTAAATAAATTGCTGTTTGCAAATTTTCTTAAATATATCTTTTAAAAATACGCAAGTTTGAAAAATAACATTTCTTCATTTGAATATTTTATTAAACTACAATATTATAATTTATTAAAGCCATCTGTGATTGCCATTTCTTAGAAGCCGATTTCTTTGTTAACATTCTTCTTTGTTGAAGAAAACTTTTGATTTTAGCTCACAAGTTTCATTTAAACTATTATCAACAAATTTTCCTTAAAGTTTTGAAAATCAAAAAATTAACAAAAATATAATTTTTAAAAGGGAATATTTTGGAAATAATTATGAAGTATGTACCACATAGCTTCTAGGATATTTCCATCCTTTATGTAGGGAAGTAGTTTTGTGTAGGGATGCTGATGATGATCATCATCATCATCTTCAGAGTTAAATCCTAACATTAGACATTGCTGTTGTTAAACATTCCAACTCAATAAATATTTTGTGGAAAAAATTTTGACAACATAGGGACTTGAATCCACATCTCTCCAGAAACATGCCAGAGTATTCTACCATTGAACTAATGTCAGTTCTGTCTTTTTTCCGCTAATTAAGACTAAACTCTTCACCGAGATTTTCAGGCCAACTGTTGGCGTCATCTATGATCTCGGGTGGCAACTATTACTTTTTATATTGCACTGAGTAAGATGGAAATAAGTAATACAGTCTCATCACGCTATTTAGCATTATTATCGGTGAAGAGTTTAGTCTTGAATTAGCGGAAAAAAGACAGAGTTGGCATTAGTTCAATGGTAGAATACTCTGGCATGTTTCTGGAGAGATGCGGGTTCAAGTCCCGTATGTTGGCGAAAATTTTTCTGCAAAATATTTATTGATTTATCAACATCAAAAAGTCAACAGGTAATGCTGTGATTGTCATCTATGTTTAAATATTCCAACTTCCATAACTCTTTAAATATTAAGGGAATATTGTTGAAAATCAAAATTTAAAAAAATTTGAAATTTTTAATTCACCTTCAGTTCCATTCTGTCACAAACTCTTTTTAGAAGTTAGAGAGCTTTGAAGTTAGCTTACACTGACATAACATGGAGAGAGAGAGTTATAATTTAATGAGCACTCTGTGTATTTGGGTTGGGTTGTTTTACCTCTGAGCGGCACCTTTTCGCACACCATGGGCTAAATGGCCAGGTCACATGGACCCCGAAGGCTCAGAGAAGGTTAGGGGAGGGGACCCACTGGAACAGCTGTTGGGAGACAGATGGTAGCCTCCCGTCAAGGCCATCCAGCGTGTTCTTTAACGTGCACAGGGTATGGCTCTCCCGCACACGGGGCCACGGCTTAACACCCCATCCAACGGATGGCGGCCTTTCCAAGCCCATCGGTGTCCCCTATTGATGGTGGGCAGGGTGGGGAATTTTACGGAGATAAATCTCAACGCTGGCCCAGCTGGGACTCGAACCACTCTGTGTATATTAAAGTTATATACTATACTACATTTAATGATATGCTATATCTTTTCCATGTTATATTGGTACAACAACTGAGTTAAAAAAGCTAATCTCAGGTCTAAGCTTATGAGCTAAATTAAAATGCATTGTTAATTTTAACAGTGAAATTGTGATTATTTCAAACTACCTATTAACTGTGTACTTTACTTGACACTAGCAGAGAACAGCACCTGGCACGATCCAGGTGACACTTTTTAATCTGTATATTCTTATTTTCACCTGCATTAATGACACTAATGGTAAGTTTTGTAAGTACTACTCCCCCCCCCCCTTCACCCCTGACACTTTAGTGCAGATTCACTGTGAAGAAAATTTCATGCCATTTGCTTGGGTTGTTACTAACGTCAATGTGCTTTTTCATAGTCCGTGGCTTAGTTTCTACCTAAACTATTGAGATTTTTTCCATTACAACAGATTTTTCTGCCATATGGCTTGCGTGATACTTGACTGCATGGTCCAAATATCCTGCAGCTTTCTTCATGTGCCTCGGTGGTTGATTAAAAATATCAGATTTCTATTTACCTGTGGCTTCATTTCTACACAAATTGTCACTGCTCAGGTCTCACCTTTAATCCATGTATTGTTTTTTACCGCACTAAAGGTAGCTTTATGAATAATGACATTTTAAGCACAGATTCAACACAAAGAATTTTTCAGTGTTGCAAAGGTCATTGTTGACTCAGCATGCACTCTCATAGCCATGGCTTTGTTGCAAGCTATCGAGATTTTTATTTTGACAGATTTTGGTATTCTGTAATTTCCAATGTGCTTGACTGAAAGTTCCCAAATTTCGTAGGCAGGTTCCCCCTGCCTGACCCCATGTTGGGTTAAAATATCAAGTCCCTAGCTGCAATAGGCTGCCTTAAAATAATAATGCCTCTGAAATGTGGGGATTCTGGTCATAGCAGCAGATTTAAATGTTATTTTGGCTCTTACGTTCACAGTTTAGTACATTTCCCTTGGGAATAGCATGGTAAATAGTTTTGCTTCTAGTTCCCCCCCCCCCTTGGAATTTGAATTTTGCCACTGTAACCTGGACCACAAACATGATTTCCCAATGAGTTATGGCTGCCACAGACATCTTTTATCCTGTCAGACCTCTATGGCAAGCAGCTGCTTGAGGGGGTATTTTTTTTTTTTTTTTATTGTTGAACTCAATAATGTTCATTTTCAGATAGATAATTCAGATATATGCAGTTCTTGCTGCATACTTACTATGAGTTTAATGTTCAAGAGTGCTTTCATCAAATTTCAAAACAAAAACTCTACTTACAAATTTGGGCCTCTTTCAGATGAAAACTCACAATGGAAGATGATTATATTTCTTACACCATTTCTTTTCAACATCCTTTGGTTATGTAAAAATTCTTTTAAAATACTTTCTCTGGTGTAAATATTCTTTGCACCCTATAAAAGATTTGTAAGTATACACATTTTGTAAGCTTATTTAGAAGTAAGTTACAGCATATAATGAAACAAATAACTACCTATGAAATAACAGCACACCTTCATTCATCCCTCTATGCAGAGAAGCTTATCTAATATTTCAGCATGCCATTAAAAAATCCTTCTTTACATGAAGAATTTTTTAAAAACATGACAAAAAAAAAACTTTATCAATAATGTTCACAACAGTGCACATTATTGATAAGGTTGATATTATTGAATAATTGATAATAATTGAAAAGTGATCATTGGACACTTTTAGTGACCTATGCTAGGTACAGTAAGTAAATAATTGTTGCTCAACTTTGAAACACAATTATCCAACAAACCATGGAAATCCCTTCAAAGGTATACATATATATATATGCACAGTCATATCAGAATAATATGATCATCCATGGAATTACAGTGTACCCACATAGGCGCATCATAGAGTGCACATGACAAAGTCGACCACACAGAGATATAAGCGGCTGGCCAAGTCAGATGAGCCATAGTATGTAACGTGAGCACAATGGGCAGAGGTATTGATTTGACAGACGTTCAAAAAGGAATGATCATTGGCTACCGTGCCAAGGGTGGAAGCCTCTTGGAAACAGCAAACTTCGTGGGCTGTAGTAAGGGTGTACCAAGAATGGACCACTGGCACAGAGTACCTCCAGACATCATAACTGTGGAGCCCAAAGGCCACTGACCAATGAGTAGAACGCCGCCTCTGTCAACTGGTAAAGAGCAATCGACATGCAACAGTGCAGCAATTGACCACTGAAATGAATGCTGGGGCACCCAGGTACGTGTCCCCGATAACAGTAGAGTGAACCTTGTTATGCATGGGTCTCCAGAGTCGACACTGCATAAAGGTGCTCATGTTAACCAAGGTCCATTGGCAATGATGCCTGCAGTTTGCACAGGACTACAGTCATTGGACAATGGAAAATGGTCGCCTTCTCTGATGAATCAAGGTTTCTATTCCACAGAAGTGACGGGCGGTGATGGATATGGAGTCAGACACACGAGAACCAACACCCGGACATTCTTGTCAGTCAACGGTGGCAGTGTGCATGTCTGGGGGATGTTTTCCTGGTATGACCTGGGACACTGGATGGGTCCCTGAATGCCAATGGCTACCTGTCCATCCTCGCTGACCACATGCATCCCTTCATGTTGGACATTTACCCTGGTGGTGGTGATGTTTACCAACAGGACAATGTGCCCTGCCATGTCGCTAAGGTGGTGCGCGACTGGTTCCAGGAACATGACAGCGATGTCTCCGTTCTCCCTTGGCCAGCAAAATCATCCTACCTCAATCCCATAGACCACTTGTGGGACCATTTGGATCGACAGGTTCGGCGTGTGGGCCCACAACCATGTCATCTCCGGAACCTCCATGTTCTACTGAAGTCCAAATGGGCACGTGTGCCTCTGGCAACCTTCCAGGGCCTCATTGCATCCATGCCACGCTGTCTCGCCACTGTCATCCAAGCCAAGGGTGGTTATTCCCATTATTAGGTAGGTGGTCATATTATTCTGATACGACTGTGTATATACCTATGCAAAGGTGACTAAAATGAAAAAAATGACAAAACTTGAAAACAATATTGTAAATATACTATATGATCAAAAGTATCCGAAAACTCGCTCATCCACAATCTCCAGGTAATAAGAAAGGAATTAATATCGAATTGGTCTGCCTTTTGCTACTATCACAGCCTCCACTCTACGAGGTAGGCTTTGCACTAGATTTTGGTACATTGCTGCAAGAATTGCCTGCCATTCTACCACAAGAGAATTAGTGAGGCCATTCAGTAATATCGGGCAGTTCGGCCTGGCTCACAGTTGGCATTCCAATTCATCCCAAAGGTGTTCCATGGGGTTGAGATCAGGGTATGTGCAGGCCAGTCAAGTTCTTCTACACCCATCTCATCAAACCATTCCTGCATGGTCCTTGCTTTGTGGACAGGGGGCATTGTCATGTTGGTACAGAAAAGGGCCTTAGCAGAACTGTTGCCATAAAGTTGGAAGCATAGGCTGCAACGTTCAGAGTCCCATTCACTGGAACTAGGGGGCCCAGTCTGAACCATGAAAAACAATTCCAGAGCATGACTTCATAGTGACCACCAAACTTCACAGTTGGCACAACAGTCAGGCAGGTAGCATTCACCTGGCATCCTCCACACCCAGACTCACTGTTGGACTGCCAGATGGTGAAGCGTTATTTATCACTCCAGAGAATGCGGTTCTATTGCTCAAAAGTCCACTGGTACCATGCTTTACACCACTACAACCGATGCTTGCGTTGCTCTTGTTAATGTTAGGTTTGTGTGCAGTTGATTGGCAAAGGAAACCCATTTCCTGCAGCTTGCAATGAACTTTTATGGTGCTAGCATAGAGGCATTTTGGAACTCAGTGGTGAGTGTTGCAACTAAGGACAGATGATTTGTCACATCACCCACTTCAGCACTCAGTAGTCCCACTCTGCCATTTTCTGGGCCTACTGGGCACGATTGCACTTTTGTTGCTCCTAGGCATTTCCACTTAACAATAATATCATTTATAGTTGATCAGAGCAGCTGAAGCAGGGCCAAAATGTCCTGAACTCACTTGTTGCTAAGGTGGCATCCTATGACTGTGCCACACTGAAAGTCACTGAGTTCTGCCATATGACCCATTCTCCTATTCATTCATGTCTATTATGGTTCACTAGGCCATGTGCATCCTTTTATACTGTTTGGGCCATGGCTGTGGCATATAGGGTGAATTTACTACTCAGAAGGGGTGTCCAGATACTTTTGATCAGTTAGTGTATATATAACCTGTAAAATCCATATGTTTCATTTTGTTTGGAGCTAAAGGAAATTAATTACTTTGAGAATTAATTCCAATTGTAATGGGAGGTGTTTCTTTGTCTTGGACATTTTCTTTTTGATAGATGAAATTTTTGATGAAAAATAAAATTATGAACATTTTTAACCCTGGTATGAAGAGTTTTCTCAGGTGTATAATTAATTTAATTATACACCTGGGAAATTTCAGAAAAGGGTAAGGATATTAAAGACAAAAAAACAGCACTATTTGGATGAGTCCATTTCAAAATTTGGGCCATTTTAGGTGTTAAAGAAATAGAGCTCTAGCAAATTCCCCCCCCCCCAAAAAAAAAGTGGGGGGCAGGGGTGTTGTGATGCACTAATAATTTAAACGCAACCATTGTGTCATCATCAAGTTCATGAGTTGCAGCTTTTCTCCTGTAATCATGTGTTGTCAGCTGTTGCCCATGGTGTGTAGTTGCGAGTTTTTACTGCTTTGCTGTAGAGTAATTCAGTGAATGATTTCTATTAGAGGGTGATCTTTTAGATTCTTCCATGCTGTTCAAGGTGTTGGGTATCAATACAAAAACAATTATTCATTATAGCTCATTTATATCTAGAAAATGGAAACCCTTTTTTAGATGTTCTCATCATACATACCAAATAGGAAACATGCAGGATACTAATTCCTTTTTTTGGAAATGTTAAACACAATGCTAACAGTAAGTTTATTGCAGAATATCAGTAAAGCATATAACATAAATTATTTCTTTCACGTTCCTATTATTTCACTATTCACTTATTTGATGAGGGCCTAAGAAAAGATCTTAGCTTATACTGCTCACTTTTTTTTTACCAAGTCTACGTATTTCTGCAATATATTGAAAATTAATTGTACCATTCTTTACCAGTAAAAGCAATTATAATTTTGCATAGATAATGAAAGGTTGAAGACACTTATATTTCGACTTTTCAGTCTCTTGTAGGTGTCAAACCACCATGGTTCTATTGTATTTACGAGCTGAAATTACATTTTTAGATATATATTGTGGGGTATGTGTGTCATGGTTGAAGATAAAGATTCATGAGAAAACCATCATAATCCCTAAAAGATGAAAATTCTGTGAAAATTTTCTAAAAAGTGGAAATTCTACAGTTACAGTGGTTAACTATTTCATATAATTTAACCAAATATACAAAAGCTAACAACATATAAAGATTGTTCATATGGAAAGTGGACAAGTAAGAAATGAAGTGTAAATCACTTATTGATCTGTTCAAATTTGTCATATCTATTGAGATATTTGCTCCACCATGAAATTAGCAGAATGATACTCTCTTTCCTAGAGCAACTTTGACTTATGCATGAGGAAGTCTGAAACAATGTACTGCATCTCCTTATATGACTTAACTTGCTTCTTCTCATGGCACTTTTCAGAGGCCCAGAAATGTGGAAATCTAATAAAGAAGTTAGAGGATTATGTTTCAAGCATTCCCAACCATACTTGTTCAATATTGTTACTTGTTAGGTATTGTATGGGAGCATATGTCATGCAATAAAAAAATCATTTCACTTAAAAGTTCTGGCACTTCAACTGATTGCCTGCTTCAAATGCCTATAATTTCACAATTTTGTTATGAGCTGATGGTGTCACTATGGTCCAGAAACTCAATTAATAGAAGACCTTGACAGCCAAATTAAAACATAAGCATACCATATATTATTTAATTTTGGATGCTTCCATGCAGGGTTTGAGTTATGTTCTAACTGATACTTGGCACTGATTCTGGCATTGATGAGTTCCCTTTCTTTATATGTAACCTTTACCCTGTGTGAGGCACAGAAATCACTCAATCCATTACTCTGATATCAGGGTTGTCCTCTTTTCATTTGAACAACCCTAATATAGTTATGAAAAATGTACATCAAACCTGCAAAACTCTTCCAAAACTAGAAAAATACAAAATGTTTAAAGTAAATGTGATAAAAGAGAACAGATTAGCGATTCTTTTGCTGAAATGAAACTATTGCATGTGCTTGTTACTCAATTAACACAATATTAAAACAGTGCAAAACAAATGGAAACAGATGCCAGATAATCAGATATTGCACCACCAACCATTGTAAATATTACAATAAACGCATGAGAAGTTTAGATAAAAGTGAATGTTAACTATCCACTATATTCTTGGTGAGAACAGGAAACATCAATGGGCTTGAAAAGGTCACTAGCCATTTGATGGGATGCTAACTGTAGTGCTGTGGGCTGGAGAACTATACACATTAAAGAATTTGATAGATGACAATGGGAGATTTGCATCAGTTTCCTAACAACTGTCTAGTTACTTCTCTTACTTAAATCTCAGCTCTTGGGGGTCCTTGCAACCT
This sequence comes from Ryuthela nishihirai, assembly GCA_038380435.1. NCBI lineage: Eukaryota > Metazoa > Arthropoda > Arachnida > Araneae > Heptathelidae > Ryuthela > Ryuthela nishihirai. The sequence continues at coordinate 66,835,881 of JAWZYU010000001.1, forward strand.
GACCATTTAGCTCATTATGTGATAAAAAAAAATGCCACTCAGAAGTAAATAAAAAATTAGCTAATATAAATTCTCTAAAAACTCCCTGTCTGGTGATCAACTAGTAACTGATTTAGATTCCTTAAAACTGGCTTAGCTTCCTTGGGAAAAAATACATTATATGCAGGTTTTAAGAGGAAAAAACAATTTATATATATATATAAATTAACCTCCAAACAGCCACTTGCCATAGAAAAGTCTGGTAGAAGCCTATATTGATAGGCTTCTACCAGACATGCCATAGAGATCTGTGGGGAAGGTGAGAAATCACATTCACAAGAAACACTCCCTTTTTTTAGGGGGGGGGGGGCTTGCATATTTTATTTGGGGCTCAAATCCAAGTTTCTTCAATCCACAATCACACATACTAAACACTCTACCATATAAACATCAGTTCTTTTTCCAATTTCAATATATAGAACCATGGCTTCATGCTTCTATATATTGAAATCAAGATATTATACAGAAGTTGCAGCAGAATTTAATGTTAAAGTATGAAACCAAAATCCAAAGACCGAAACCTTCAAGCTACTTAGAAACCATTAGAACACCAAAATCTACACATACTTCAACAGCCCATTCAATTCCTCCCAAATTTTGAACCTCAAAATATTACATTTTAAGAATGTGTTTAGTAAAACTTTACCTGCATTCATCTCTAAAATGCACATATGCAATACATTATAAAATTGCTTTATTAATAACATGATGTACTCATTAAAAATAAATATTTTAATAAAAGCATTCATACATTAAAACAAATGTGGATACTTTATAGTCTCCAAAAGTATTCTTTTCCTTTGGACTTTATGAGATGTGTGAAAAATTATATTGAACATTTTAATTACATATCATATTAAAATGAAAGTTCTACACTAACTTCAATATGCAGTGACAGGAATAGAAATCAATGAAACTGAATTCACATGATAAAAATAAAAACAACTGCAGGTCATAGAGATGGAGAAATCCAAATTCTTAATATGCTGTATTAGCTGTTACCCTCAATCACAAGTCAACTTAAATATCTGAGTCTGCAGCAAAGGGATAGAAGTTTACCAGTATCAATATTATTTCACTGTAAATATCTTCTAGTTTGTCGACACATTCTGCATTTACACTGTTAGATCAATTTACAAAACTTAAAAAAGCTAAAACACAGTCTCATGATGAATAAAATACCTAGAAGTGAGAAATGAAACAAACCAAATGGAGCACTTACTACAATGTGTCCTCCTTCATATTCATATGGATATCTACAATCAACTATTGTAAAGGTTTCAGTTCCATACTTTCCTTTTAAAACATCTGCTATCTGAAAATGATAAAGTTAGATGAAATTAAGCAAATGATTATCTTCATATATTAAATTTTAAATATATATATATTAATTTATCATTAATTTTTAAATTATTAGAAAACTTGATATTAAAATTTCACTAGTATCTTTTTTGGGTTGTTAGGCTGTTTTACCTCTGGGCGGCACTTTTTTACACACCATGGGCTAAATGGCCAAGTCACATGGACCCCGAAGGCTCAGAAAAGTTGGAGGAGGGGACCCACTGGAACAGCTGTTGGGAGAAAGATGGTAGCCTCCCATTCAGGCCATCCAGCGTGTTCTTAACGTTCACTAGGTATGGCTCTCCTGCACACGGAGCCATGGCTTTACATCCCATCTGAAGGATGACGGCCTTTCCAATCCCATCAATGTCCCCTACTGACCGTGGGCAGGGCAGGGAATTTTGCAGAGACAAATCTCAATGTGGACCCAGCTGGGACTCGAACCTGGGAACTACAGATTACAAGCTTGGCGCGCTACCAACCGAGATCTTTTTTGAACTACTCAATTTAAAGCATTACCCACATAACTGTAATATTTTCACTGCATGATATTGACTTTTAATTTGTGTAATGGGAACAGATTACTGCTTAAAATACAAAAGTGGAACAAAATGGAGAAATCTACAATAAACCCCCATTTAATGCAGCTTTTTTTCCCTCTATTTTATTTCAATAAAATGTGTTTAAAATATCTTAAAACCATGTACATAGATAAATATGCATCTATAGATATTTGGTGTATAAGTCTGCTGAGTTGTGACTTGTACATTGTTGATAAATTTCTCTTATGAGCCAGGTCAAATGACAGCCTGCTGGCTGTCATTTGATTAGCCTTGGGATATATGTATATTTTTAGGCGGTGAGGTAATTCGCTTTCCCAATTAAATTTGCTTTTTTACTATAAAGGTACAATAATTACCATACGAAATCATTTTTATTTTTTACAAGTTACAAGAATGGAGGAACACTTCCAGTCTTCATGGTTCTATATGACTTCCTTCTCTCTTCATACCCATAAGAGGAAGCCTTTTCACTGTACAATAAATACATGGATTTGTCAGAGAACATGATAGTAATTTTTCATGAGTGGATATCATAAAATGAAGTTGTGACCAATTAGTAGAAAGTTACAAACAAAACAATGTTATGCACAAGTCATCTTAAATAGTAATAATAAAAATAACAACTGTGAAAATTAATAGCAAAACAAACCATAAGAGATTCTTTCCTTATTAAGAAATAATATACACTTATATCATATAATTATGCAATTGTTTTAATAAAAACTGCAAATTTTAATTATTTTTTTTAAAATAAAACATCTATTATAATATATAAAAAATGGGGGAAAAAATAACAAATCCTTGTTTAATGTGGGTCTCCCTGGATATCTCTCATGTTAAATGGGGGTTAGCTGTACTAGAAAATTTAAATAAATAAAAAAGAAAATAGGACTTTTGAAATTGTGAAATATGAATTATAAAACTGGTATATAGGTAGTAGAATGTTATGGTTATTATATGTATAGATTAGATATTAATTTGAATATTTACATTAATTTTTCTAATATCAGGTAATGAATAATTTCTCTTCTGTGTTCTGTATATCACACTAAAAACAGCTCTTGCAATGCTTAAATTATGGTTAAATTCTGAAGCCAGTAATGTGTCATGAATTATCATTTCAAAACATCTACCACATCATGAATGATGCTTTCTGTTGTCACCTCATTTTATTGGCATTTCAGCATTTGCAAACTTAATTTTCCATTATAGTACTATTACTAGAAGAACACTTATAGCCTCTGGCCAATATGGGAATCTCGTTTTCAGAGAGAATGAAGTTTTTCATTTATTCTGAAAATATTAATTCAAACTAATGAATGATTGAGAAAATGCAACCCTGCCATCCCAAGACTTGGACCCAGCAGCTGCAGTGTCACCATGAGCCAAAGCAATACCACTGTGCCTTTCCCATTTTATTCCCTAAAATGAAAAAGTTGCTTTTCTCATACCCTTCTGAAAAAAGGGGTAGACTGTTCCTGTCAGTAGAATATCTTGACATTCTATCATCAAAATTAAAAATTTCTACCATAAATAGAAAAAATTAATTTAGCAAAAACACAGTAATTAGGTATATTACTTTAATTACAACACGGTTACACCGTTTACAAGACTCTAAATGCCTAATCATATCTTGGGTAAATTCAGGCCACATAGTTTCTAAAGTGCAGCAGTTGATGTAATAAGTGGACAAGATTTTGAAAATGTACTTGTTGACTTAGCAGAAGTAGTGACAATACTGCAGGAAATGAATTAAATTATAGCGATTTCCAGCCAATTGCAAACTGAAATAGTATTTTCATTTTAAAATTAAATTTGTTAAAACAGCTTCATCAATAATCTTTTTACTATTTCATATTCGTTTATAAACATTTACCTAATTGAACACTGACATTTATTTAGAACTAGAGATAAAAGGTTGTACATCTATGGTACTGTGTTTTATATCCACATGTTTGACATGTGCTTAAAAATGAGGCCTCAAAATGTAATCGAATAGCAGTTATTTCTCTGAGCATTAATATTAAGAAAGACTTGCTTGTGTCATATAATTTATTCATTTAGGTCACAACTTAAGTGGAATGGAGTATAATAATGTTTTCTGAGTAACTGACAGCAAGTTTTTGAAAAATAAATTTCGTGTGAATTGGGAAATATCACAACAAATAGCTTGTTGGCATGATTGGCAACTGCTATAACAAGATTATGCACTCCAAAAATGTTTCAAACATTTATGACATGGATTTGCTAGTTGCCATCATCTTTTAAATATTAATCGTAGGCAGATTCTTATAACTTTATGAAATTCTAAATATTTTCAGCTGGTTTGCTATGAAGCAGAACAAAAAGTCAGAGCAATCAACCAAATGTCCTCAACTATAGTGAGAGAAAATATTTAACCCTTTACCTTTCCTATATAGATAAGCCAAACTTGAAATGTGATCTGCACATAAGTTGACCCAGATAACAATATACATCCATGATTATCATTCCCATTGCAATGCCAATTGTAACCCAACAGGGAGTTCCTTAATCTGTGTGTGACCTTCCTCATTCTTAAGCTTTAAGGCAGTGGGTTCTAATTCATTCAATAATCTGATTTGCAATTAGTTGTTCAAGACTGAGAGGAGGAGTACAGGATAGATTCAAGTTGTAAATACCATTTTAAAGAAAATCCATGGCTTTCAACCCTGTAAAATAATTTACATGCAACCTTTGCCTGGTGTTCTGCCTGGAAATGGTCAGCTGAAATCCTATAGACTTCTTCTGACCTGCAGTGCATTAATGAGCATAAGCAAATGCCACATATTATGAAGCAGGAACAGAGCCACACTTTTAGTGCAGTAAGAGAGCTTTTAATAGCATTTTCTTTTGCAAAAAGGGAAAACTACAGTAAAATTTAGGAGAATTTCATTTTAGAAAAAAACAAGAAAATTGAAAAAATTGTAACTTGACACTTTACAAACTTTTATGATTATCTTGTGGACACACTGTATACATTCACTAGGTTATAATAAAGTACATCTATTACTATTCTAAAATGTTAATCAAAGATGATTTTACTTTTAGTGTTCATAATTAAAATAGTTCTTTTGCATATGATGTACAAAAATGCTTTTCCAAGTTTCAAATAAATAAAATACACTACTTGACAATGGGTCTGTAAATGATAGGTAGTCACTGGAAGGAGAGCTATGCACCAATCCCCTATGATGATGCATAGAACTGGTCAGGCCTAGCACCTAATGTCCAATCCTGCCTTCATGGTGCAGGCAGTTAGTACCTTTCAAATGAGATACTCTCTTGTGGAAGTGAACAGAAGGGGAGGGCTGTCAGATTAATGTGGCCTACTGATCTGGACAATTATGGCTACTTTTCTTTTTTTTTCCACTTAGCTGAGGAGTGGTCAATCACACAGAGTCCTGGTGCTGACCTTATAAACTTACTGGACTAGATTAAGTCTCTGAGATTGATTTTGCTGCACTGGTGAGCTTCTGTGGAGGGAGAATCTTCCGCTGTGTTTTCTGTTTGTTTGTGGGTTGACAGCCCCAAGTCCATTGATTCACAGGATATGTTTTATCAGCTGGTGGATAATCCTGAGCAGAGGTCATCGCAGGCACCTGAACTCTTGCTTCTACTGGCATCGTCAAGTTCTGCATTGGAGGAAGTCTTCCAGTATAGATGGCTTCAGCCTTTAGTGGTGGGGGAACAGGCTTTGTCCCATGCCTGCAATTAGGGGGCTGTCTGATATTTTCAGCATTCCCTCTCTCAATAAACAGTTTCTTTAAACATCCTACTAACCATTTTCTCTCCATAAGTAGTTGAAATGTAAGGACTCTGCACAAGCTTATTCTCTTGATGTCCTCACACAAGAATTCCAACATTATAATTTAGATATTCTCAGGCTTGCAAGAGACCAGATGGACAGATAAAGGTCAGATTCTTAAAAATAATCTTAAATTTCTCTTTTCAGGGAGGGACGACAATAAGCATAACCAAGGTGTAGGTCTGCTTCTCAGCAGACATGCCAGTGATGCTTTTCTAGGGGGGGGGAAAAAACATTCCCTCAAGCAGCTGCTTACCACAGGGGTCTGACAGGAGCCTGTCAGTTTATATGCCATAGTAGGTCTGTGAGGATGCCAGGACCGCAGCAGAAAAACGACACATCCATGCCTTACCTGGGGCTTGAACCCAGGTCCCTTAAATCAATAGCCAAGCATGCTAACCACTCAGCTGTGCTACGGCCAAGGATATACTTCTAGGATATGAATGCATTAATGAAAGATTTCTTACAGCAAAATTTCAGAAAGCATTAAAGACTAGAACGTTATCAGCTGTTATGCCCCACTGAGGATGCCAATAAAGATGAGAAGGATAGGTTTTTATGGACAACTTCAGGATACTTTGGATTCTGTCAAGACAGGAGATATTACCCTTATTCTAGGTGACTTCAATGCCAAAATTGGCACTGACTCTGAAATTTGGGGAGGGGTGATAAGCCTTTTTGGCATTGGTAGCTGCAATGGCAGTGGACAACATTTCTGATAGGTGAGTAAACTTAATGGTTTCAGAATAACTAACACTTATTACAAACACTGCAACATGCATAAGTGCCAATGGGTGTTTCACCAGATGGGCTGCATAAGAATGTGATTGATTAAATATTAATTAACAGCAAATGGGCTAGTTCTGTTAGGAATACCAGGTCATATAGAGGAGCTGAAATTGGATCTGGCCGTTACCTTGTTAAAAGTGTCTTACAACTTAAAAAAAATAAATACCCCCTCAAGCAGCTGCTTGCCACAGAGGTCTGACAGGAGCCTGTCAGTTTATATGCCAAAGCAGAAGGTCTGAGAGGATGGCAGAACCTCAGCAGAAAAACAACACATACATCCATGCCTTACCCAGGGCTCGGACCCAGGTCCCTTAGATCAGTAGCGAAGTGTGCTAACCACTCGGCCACGGGATGGCTAACTTAAACTTAATAAATGTGCTAAACTTAAAAAATTTACCTTTAATTCTGGAGCTCTGAAAGACCCAGTTATAGCTAATCTTACCATGATATGCTACTTAGTCTTTATGACAGTCATGGTTTGCTTACTACTAAAGTTGAGGAAGAATGGGACTGTTTTAAACAGGCTTTTCTTGAAACTAACAGTACTCTTTTAGGAAAAATGGGCAGAATTATCTGAGCGATAAGGCACTTGAGCTTATTTCGGAAAGAAAGAACTGCAGGAATGTCCTTAATCAATACCCTACTAGTCCTAATAGAAAGCATTATAGAGAGCTTAATAAACATGTAAAGGATCAGTTAGCTGCTAAGAATCTTTGGCATGGTGGCTTGGTTGACAAAGCCAAGAAAGCAGTTAGACAGCACAACAGCAGAGAGCTGTACCAGATAGGTAATGTTTTGTGTGGTAGAAAATGGATATGTATACAGGGATTGAAGGATAAGCAAGGTAAGGTGAGGATTCTGTCATGGCTAGGTGGGCTGAGCATTTCAGTGATGTTCTTAACCATGTGGTTAGTTCTACTCCCATTGTTTGTAATAATGATAGATGCATTACTGGCTTTAATGTTAGCCTTATAACACAGTCTGAAGTTATTTTGGCTATTTCTAACCTTAAACTACATAAATCCCCAAGGGTAGATGAAATTATTACGGAAATGTTTAGAGCTGGGAATGTTTCGGTTACCACATGGATGACTGAAATTTTGAATATCTTTTATGATAAAGGAATGGTTCCTAAGTATTTTACCAGAGCTATTATTATCCCTATTTTTAAAAAAGGTGATCGCAGTTCTTGTGATAACTATAGGGGTATCAGCCTAGTCTCTGTTCCAGGTAAAGTTCTTTCCATGATTGTGCTTAATAGAATTAAGAATCTGGTTGACAGTCAATTGCGTGATGAGCAATGTGGATTCAGAATTGGTAGGGGATGTGTAGATCACATATTTTCACTCAGGCAGATTCTTGAGAAAGATTTAGTTTCAGAAACCTTTAGTTGCTAGCTTTACTGATTTCAGAAAGGCTTTCGATTCTGCTGATCATCATAATTTGTGGTTGATTGTGAGATCATATGGCATACCAGACAAATTAGTTAACATAATGAAAGCTCTGTATAATAACTATAATAACCTCTATAATAACACTGAGTCATGTGATGAACACTGAGTCATGTGTATATAATCTCTATAATAACACTGAGTCATGTGTGAGAGTTGGTAAAGCTTGTAGCAATTGGTTAAGGATTGCTTCTGGTGTTCAACAAGGGTGAATTTGTCCTCTTTCTCTTTGGTTTGGTTATTATGTTATGCGAAATTCACTGCAAGGGAAAGATTTTGGCCTTAAATGGTCTGGATTATGCTAATGATTTAGCCCTTTTGGCAAATGATGTTGATGGGATGAACTCTTTCATTAGAGTTATTGATAAGACTGATAGTAGAGTAGGTTTGATGATAAACAGAGAGAAAACTAAAGTGATGAAAATTAGTCAGACAGGTTGTGATTCAGTTCATCTGAATGGTTGCAGTCTTGAGCAGGTGTCACAGTTTAATTATCTTGGGAGCTATGCAACAGATAATGGTGATGTGCAGCATGAGATTAACAGACGAACAGGGATTGCTGCCGGGACTTTTAAGAATCTATGGAGAGTATGGATAAATAGGCGTATACACTTAAAGACTAAAATTAGACTGTATAATAGTTTGGTTCTTTCTAGGGTTAGTTATGGTAGCGAAACTTGGACACTTTGTAAACAAGATAACAGGAAACTAGATGCTTTTAATTCCAGATGCTTACGCAGTATCTTGGGCATTAGGTGGTTCAACTTTGTAACTAATGATGAGGTTAGGCAAAGGAGTTAGCAACCTCCTTTAAGCAGCATATTGTGCAGAGAGAGACTCCGTTGGTTTGGCCATGTTGCACATATGAATAATTATAGATTGGCGAATAGGGTTATGAACAGTGTGCCTAAAGGCCTCAGAAAGAGGGGATACCTAGAATGTGGCGGGAAGACAATGTCAAACAGGACCTTGCTAGAATTGGTGTGCAGTGACAAGATTCAGCAGATATAGCTCGGGACAGATATGCTTGGAGAACTAAACTGCGTGGTCTGGTTGGACCTCCATGCCCACAACTGCTTGAGGATGATGATGACCTGACAATGCAATATCCTATTCAATATTTGAAACATGAGTAGTTAAACGATTCAAAGCCTAATGATATATACTTGAATTGGAATTCTGAAGAGATCACAAACAAATGAAGCCAAGTTATATGTGCTCTTCCCAAATACTCCACATTTATGAAGGTCTTAACACAATCTCCATTTTTGTGAATATTTATTTCATAATAATGCCCCGTATGAAAAAACATGGTAATTCTGCCATTTGAGTTAAAAATATCTTTACTTTCCAAGGTTAAAAACAGTAACTTCTTATACAATCCTCTACATAATAAGAATTAAGATTTTTGAAAATAATATGCAATACATGATAAATATATGCAATAATATAAAGCATAATAGATAAATATGAAATGCATAGACATAAGCAAATTAACTTACAGTTTGTGGGCTGATAGTCTTAAGATCTTCATGTTTTCCTTTAATACATGGCAGAAGACAATGCTACAAAAAATGACAAATTGACAAATATAAGTATTATTTTATTAGCTTTTATATTATGTATTTAACTACAAAAAAGTATTTACAATTACAGAGCTGCCGACCTTGCACAACGAAAATTATGATTTGGAGGATGAAAAATCGGAGGACTTAGCATTGAGTTGCTGATTGTCATCACTTTTTAAAAATTGATCCATTTTTTAGCATCAGTGTAATTTTAAAAGTGTTTCACCATCTTACTATACAGTAATATATCTCTCTGCCTCCATGCCTAATGCTAATATCATAGTTACAGAATTGGCAAAAAGCAAAAGTTTCCCCTTTATGTGACGATTTCACAAATTCAAATTCCTGGGAATATTTTGCCAAATATTTCGAATTGTATGAACATTTAAGAAGCATAGTAAAAATTGAACACAAAATTAGTAATGAAACTATTTACACATAACAGTAAATGACAAAGTGTAGAGGTAAGAAAAGAGATGTTACTGCTATAATGCTGAAACCAAACTACTAAAGAGATGAGCTTTGATCAGCCAATCAAAAAGTCAGAGCAGTAGCCCAGCTGTCAACTTCCCTCGTTTTTAATCCCTTATCAACCCATTAGCCCAACCCAGATAACAATATATATGCATGAGACCCTTTCAAGTTGCAATGTCAATCATGACCCACAGATCAGGGAAATTCTCTAATCTGTATTCTCCTTCACCCTGAAGTTTCTGATTCTAAGTAATCCAATTAGTGTTCAGTTGGTCAGAGCTGGGAGAGTTGGATATAGCCTCAATAAACACCCATTTAGAAACAATCTATGACCTTCAACTCTGTAAAAGAATTTAGGTGTGAACTTTGCCATGTGTTCTGTACAGAAATAGTTATCTGGAGTCACAGATTTCCTCTGATTGATGCGCAGATGAGCCCCATAAGCAAGCATAGATTAGGGAGTGGGAACACAGTACAGTAAAAGAACTAAATCGGAAACAATTCTTCCCTTTCATAAAATTCTCCTTTTGGGAAAAGGGCCAAAATATTGTAAAATTTGGAGCAGATTTTCTAACTAAACCCCTAAAATATAATAAAATATAAACTAAATCCCTAAAAATCGAATTTTTTATGACCAATTCGGATTTAAAACCAAAAAACAAAGTAATTTGCAGCTTTGCTTACATGTCAACATTTAATTGTCCAAAAAATTAAAATGTCACTAATGCCCATGAATTTAATATCCATTCAGTCCATAAATGCCCCCATATCCATATATCAGTTACTCACATATACTCTGAGGAACCAAGTTCAGCTCATTTTCCTTGCTGCAGATTCCCCTTAAAATGGGATCTTTGCTGTCACCTTGCTAGTACAAATCTTATCTACGGATGCGATCAATTTGACAAAACTGAATCATTTCAAATGACTTCTGTTTCATAATCTAATAAAAAGGTTATACAGTTTTGAGTGTAAACTTGTTCAGTCATTACATACTACAAATCTGTTGGCAAGCTATTCAAGGCTGTTGGAATTCCAAATTCATGTGGGTGGGCCTTAGGTTTTGTTTCATTATTTCTGATTAAATATTTAATTTCCATGGATATAAGGGATTGTCAATTGTTTGTCACAGAAATTAACTTTGTTATTATCTATTAATATGTAACATACTATCCTTTTGTACTATCAACTAAGATTTATATATATATATTTAATGATAAAAGTATACACTGCTGTTGATGAAAATCAGAACACCAAGAAGGAAGAGAGCAAGATTCATGACTTGTATGGGGGTATGTTTGACACCTACTACTGAAGGAGTGATTAGGTTTTCAAAGTCATTGGTGTAGTTGTGTTGGCAACAGGCCAATGAGAACATTCTGGAAAGGAAATGACTGGACCCTTCCCAGAGTTATTTAAATGGGCAGTAGCTGCGTTCAGCTCATCAGTTCTTATGTAGGTGTTAAGATATGCCTTGCAGATTGATGCGAGCTCTATATCTCTAGATGAGAGAGTTTGACAGAGGGCATATTGTTGGCATGAGAGAAAGCTTGGGTTGGGTTGTTTTACCTCTGAGCGGCACTTTTTTGCACATCATGGGCTAAATGGCCAGGTCACATGGACCCCGAAGGCTCAGAGAAGGTTGGGGAAGGGGACCCACTGGAACAGCTGTTGGGAGACAGATGGTAGCCTCCCGTCAAGGCCATCCAATGTGTTCTTTAACATGCACAGGGTATGGCTCTCCCGCACAGGGGCCACAGCTTAACGTCCCATCCGACGGACGGCGGCCTTTCCAAGCCCGTCGGTGTCCCCTACTGACCGTGGGCAGAGCGGGGAATTTTGCGGAGATAAATCTCAACGCTGACCCAGCTGGGACTCGAACCTGGGAACTACAGATTACGAGCCTGGCGCACTACCGACTGAGCCACCCCGCCCCGCTTATGTGGGATGAAGTGTATCTGTTTTGCATTGAATATGCACAAAATTATTAAAAGATGGGTGATGAACATGTCGGGAAGATTCTCAACCTTGTCCACAGACAACTCCATGGGAAGATCACCATCTTTGGAGGCTGGTTATAACAGATCACTCTGCCCAGTCTACAGCCTTCAGTGGAGGTCAGTAAATATCTACCAATATTGGCAGTGCCATTTATTGTAATTCACACTGCATCTCACTAGTCATTGCTAAGACTGCTTCTGACACTTCAATACAAAGCAACCTACAATGGTGCATAGAGTGACAGCAGTGGAACAATGAATGGTACAACATTCTTTACTTATGAATTCTGCTTCTATCTGTTACAAATCCTGCATGGTCTGTTTGAAAACAGCAGAATCCTCATCCACTGATGGCTTGGTGAGAGGCATCATGAGAAGTGTATTTGAACGAGGCATATAGCATCAACAATGGGATTATGGTGTGGGGTGCAATCTGTTATAAAAGCAAATCTGTCCTAGTACAGATCCACACCATTATCAGTGCTTGTTACATCCTGAACCTTTTACAGCGAATAGCTCTTCCATAATTACAGACTGTCCCACATGCCATATTTCAGTAGGATAATGCAAGACTTCATGCAACAGCTGCCACTATTGAATACCTTAGGCAAAACAATGTGCACATCCTTCCAAGCTTGTTAATTGCTTGATTTGTCACCCACCTAAAATTTATGGGATATGGTCAAACAGAGGTTGCATCAATACCACCGCATCCTGGCAAATGTAGACAAACTTTGGGCACAGGTGCATATTGCTTGGATGGCTATTATACAATCATTAATCAAACATTTGACTCCATGCCTCGCCATGTACAGATCATACAAGGAAAAGGGTGGACACGGTCATTACTAAACAATTCAGTATGTAACTTTCCAATTGCCTCCATATTGTAATCATTTATTACAACAATAAAGCTGCGTGAACCCTCAAATACGAGCATGTTCTACTTATTGGTCCTTCTTGGTGTTCTGCTTTTTGTGAACACCAGTATATATAAACTAGTCATCACTAAAACTGCCCACCTAGAAAGAATAGACAGAGGGACCTGACAATATGCATACAGAATTGCAATGTATATTATAATAAACAATTTGCATGTCAACCCAATTGGTACATTAGAATGTCCAATAACACATTCAATACTATGCTGACAGGAATCAGAAGGGGATATAAAAATGAGTGCTTATGTCACTGGGGGAAAAAAATGGTGAGAGAATGCTCTGCAAAGAGTGTTCTATGTTTTTAACATATGTAAGGCAGCAAGCAGCAGGCAGCATGCACAGATGATAATTTGAAAGAGGTTGGATCATTGGATTGTTAGAAGTTGGATGGTCAACAGCCTGGACAGTTGGATGCTGTTGGCACAATGGGTACAGGAAGGTACTTAGACAGGTCACAAAGGCTCCAGTGTTATCAAAAGAATGTCCAAATGAGAAGATTGATGGACTTGCTGACTAGGGGCAGATGTCTGATTTCTGACATTATAATACCATCCCTGTCTGTGCCTGTAACTGCCGTCCCGTGGCCGAGTGGTTAGCACGCTTGGCTACTGATCTACGGGACCTGGGTTCAAGCCCCGGGTAAGGCATGGATGTATGTGTTGTTTTTCTGCTGAGGTCCTGCCATCCTCTCAGACCCTCTACTATGGCATATAAACTGACAGGCTCCTGTCAGACCTCTGTGGCAAGCAGCTGCTTGAGGGGGTATTTATTATTCTGTGCCTGTGTTAGTTAACCCTTTAACACCCAAGAAATCTGTGGAAAAGGTAGAGGGTAGTAAAGACAAAGAAACAGCACTATTTGGAATAGTCCATTTCAAATCTCGGCCATTTTGGGCCTTCTGGGTGTTAAACAATTAGAAGACAACTGTGAAAATAAGGGCTGCAGTCATGCCATTTGTTGGTTCTCCTACTTCTGATGCCATCCCATCATCATCTATGTCTGCAGTGGTGCAGGGTTGGTTGGTTGGTTGTTTAGGGTTTAATGGCGCATTAGCATCTAAGGCTATAATGCCAAACGAATGTCCAAAATGTAAAAAGATAGAAGTCATGAAACCCTCAACCAATTTTTAAAAATAAACTACAAAGCCAACAACACAAATGTAGAACAATAAAATGACAAGCAGTAAATAACAATAAACAAATGTAGAAATATGTTGTAAAAATAAATACAAGTAACCCAGGTGTAAGCAACCTGGGTTAATCATATATATAATAAACAGTAGAGTAAAACTATAGACAAGTAAAATAACCTGTAAATTGTAAAAATTGAAAGACAGCATTAAAACAACAATGATCTGAAAACAAATGTCAGAGTGTAAGGGGCTCGGATGTAAAATCATGAAATGTAAAATACAAACGTCATTCTAGATTAAAACATGGGCAATGAATTAAAATATGTTTGATAGTCAAAATGGTGTCACAAAACTCGCACTTAGGTACGTCATCCGCCTAGAGAAAAAATGAATAAGTAATAAACGAGTGACCTAAGTGGAGCCGAGCAAGTACAACTTCCTCCTGGCAATTCCTAGTGCTGCAGGGAGAAAGCTGCTTGGGAACAAGAATGTTATTGTCATATTTAGGTTTCTGTTTGGGATCCAGAGACATGCCAAGAACAGAGGCAATCCAGCCTGCATCAGGAAGCATCATACTGGGCCACTACTCAGAATCATGGTATGGAGCAGCCATCAGTTACAACAGCTGTTCATGTCTATTATGATCGATTGTTATTGATGGCACATTGATTGCAAGATAGTGTTCAAATCTCTCGTTACAGATAATTTGTTCAGTTTACTCAAATATTAAGGCAGGAATATACAATACAACCAGTCAGTCCTATAAGAAAAGTACTTGCAGAGTTGCTAAAAGTGCTCCTCAATACATCCTTTATTAGCACTCATGAGTGCAACCATAATGGAGCTGAATGCTCAGAGTTAAAAAAAAAAATCAGAAGGCTTAATAGAAGATATTCAAAAATGACTTGAATCACTGAAAGGTTTTTATTAATTTCAATTACATGTGAAAGCTGTGAATGGAGCATTTAAAAATGCAACCATTCACAGCTTTTACATTTCAGATAAGTAGGCATATCCTACAACCCATCTAAATGGTCCAAAAACATTTCTCTACATCTCTGTTTATAAAAGTGATTTATTTTTCATCATTTATGAAAGTGATGTTTTTAAATGTTCAGTTAAGAATAACAAGAAATGACTAATGATAATAATCGAGACTGACTAATGATCAGCTGTAAGACTATGTAACAATAACTGCAGATAAGGATAAACCACGGAAATTCAAAAAACTAATGCACTGCAATGCTAGATCTCTAGAGTACAGATGAGTGGTCCATGAGCAATTTTATTTTTCTTCTTCTTCTTCTCTATACTGTTTCAGTTGAGGTTTTGTGAGTCTCTGTAACTCTCTTGTTATTTACAGTTCTTTTTCCATTGGCATTTTGAGAGGCTGGTGCAAAAACTGTTTAATTCATTGCTAATAAAGTAAATCAAAGCATTTATTGATATCTACCTAATTATACATGTAGTTTGATATTCCATAAATGGATAGCCACACCATAAAGGTGTTAATGCTTAAAACTGATGAAAAATAGAAGTTTAACTTTGTGCTGATGCCAGGTCACTCTTGGAATATCATTGCAAAAGTTCAGTAGTGGTACTCAAGGGGAGTTACAACTCCTCCTCTTTGAAGGCTTCAATATCATATTTTTTAAGACTTTAAAAAACAGGGACTCAAGTAAGTCATATGAGATCTCAAACATGTCAATTCCCACCTCCCCCCCCATTGTAAATGTAATTGGTGCTTGTAATCTATTTTTGGAAGCCTTGGTGCTCTTCTCTCGAAAAAGGTTGGAAACCCCTGAATTAAGATAAGCCAGTTGACAGTCTTGCTTTTCAAAGAATTTGATAAAACTTAACAGCAAGCTCAGTATCAGATGTAATAAATATCACAATTTTGCATCACATTAAAAATTTTGCATAACCCTAAGGTATAGGTAATGTAATTTCAATGTCAGAAAGCATAGTATAATGAATGTAAAGATCTCCATCCTAGCTGTTTAAATGGAAGGTTATTAGATGTACAAAGCAATTTCTGACACTTACCTTAGAAAAATCTCCAATTAACTCTGGATCTTGCACAGCTGATAAAAAAATGCAGATGAAAATTAAAACAAAATTAGCAACTTAATCATCAAAAACAGCACATATAATAGGGTATATCATTTGCATCCACATATAACATCAAAAGTTTTTTTAATGGAAATGAAGACAAATAAAGTCAAAGCTAATGTATGTTTGTATTCATCAACTTTTGAGAAACAAAGCAAAAAGTACTCTTACCAGTAAGTTTGATAACAGTGATTTAATGTTTATCATTAGAAATTTACTAGTGGGATAACATTTATATATTTTCCCTATTTTAGAAAACATAAGTAACAGACAAACTTGAACTTTAAGAAAAGGTTACACCTTAATAAGTCCTACTGATGTATAAATATGTCTCATAAGTAGGGCTACAAAATTTTCACTACATGAATTTTCATGACAATTTCCACAAATTAGGGTTTTTGGATATTTTGTTCACTATTTGCAAATTTTAATGGGTTTCTTTCCCCCTTTAAAATTATTAGATTTATCAGAATTTTTTCAATTGTTAAAATTCTGATAAGTCACAGAAGGGAATAGTCAGCTTGGACAAATTTCCAACTTTTCACGTGTTTGTTAATTCTGCTATTTTTTCCGAAATGCATGAAAACATGTTTTGAGAAACTGATATGGAAGTATGACTTTTGCTTTAATGACAAATCTTGTCTCAGTAACTAGTTTCCACATGACTAAACTGTAAACTTGTCTTCACATTCACTCCTTATGTGGGTGAGTCAATGCTCTTCAAATCCCCTCTACACAACTTTACTTTCATTAATAGAATAATGTGTTGAGGAAATGTGGAATTCAGTGTTGGAATGCCACATTTCCCCCAAAGTACTGCTGTTTACAATAGCAATTTTTTTTTTATGTATAAACAAATTTAAATTATCATTTTCCATTGTCACAGCTTGTTACTAATAATGTTTTTTAAATTGCAGTTCATGTCATGTGTAATGCTTGTCTTCTTAATCTTGTTGGTGAGATATGATAACAAGAATTCAAAACTGTTAATGTTTTGGTTGTAGTGGTTAGAAACAAATTCACCACCTAGCTTGAACATAAAGCTTGTTTTAAGGTGTTTCTTCAACAAAAGCAAAATTAAAAGCTACAGCTCCCTTCAAACAAGGTGAAACATTTAGTACTAAGCTGTACGATAGATATAGCGATCATATAGAAGTTTATAAGAAGTTTCTGGGCAGAAAATGGGAAACAGCTCCAGTCATGTATTAAAAGATATCATTGAAATATGTAATAAAAGTGATTGGAATAAAAAAAATATGCACCAAATATTTGCAATCCACTATGTTGTTTGAAGTCTTTGTATATCAGCACATAAAGTCTACAATGAAAAGAACGATTTGACAGCAAATATATAAAGAGAGTTAACACTCATGTAAAACAAACTCCATTCAAGTTTTGAAAAAATTGGGCAATATTTCAGTGATGCAAAAAAACAGCAGATTTCGTCAGCCTGTACAGTTTTTTTTAAACGCATGTCAAATTTTTTATCCCAATTAACTAAAGTTCTTAAATATTTGTGTGAATGATGTTGAGAATATGATTTTGAACAGTATCCATGCTCAAAGATGACAATAGCTTAAAACCATATTGCAATGCTGTGAAAAAAATGATTTAAAAAACCATTATTAAATTTTATAAAAAAAATTGAAAAGATTTAAATAACACTGATAATTCAACTATTTTCTGGTTACTCAGAAAGAATGATTTCCCAGTGTCTCTGATATTTATCAGCTCAATGAAGTGTTAATTAAAAGTGATCTTATTCTAAATGAAGAAGCATTCTGCAAGATGATCGCTGGAGAATAAAAGAGAAATTTATCGAAGTGTAATATACTGTATCAGAATTCACTGTTGATGCTTGATATACAACACACAAGTTCAACCTAAATAAAGCCAATATTTGTTCTTTTTAAGAAGTTGTAATGTATCCAGTTATCATTATCTTGATCATGTGTGCATCACTGATGTGCAATTTTTATGATTTGTGAACCTAAATGATGTGCAAACTTTGCATTTTTGGCCAGTGCATTTTGCCATTTTTCAGTACAATTGCTCTGCATATAGGCGTTATTTTAGGCAATTTTTAGCCCTAGCGACTTTCTATTTTTGCCAATAGATGGAAAACATGTCCTACAAGTATGCTAAAGATAATAAATATTGAGATAAACTCAGATAAACTCGACATGTTTGTTACCCACCTGGCTCAGACAATTTTTCCTCTAAAATTGAAATCGACATCAAAAGTGCCTATTTATTACTGGATGTTGAACAGTCGAGTTTATCTCAATATTTATTATCACTGTCTTGTGTCCTTTCAGATCTTGTACCTCTGCTACCACTTTCCCATGACGTTTCCGGTTATGGGTTCCTATGCAATTCTCATTCCTTTAGATGTTATCTACCTCCCTAAAAGTTTGTACTAATATTTTTGAGACACCCTGTATACAGGGTGAATCTGAAAAAGTGGGCAAAACTTTACGGGGTGGTAGAACACAGCTATACGAGCAATATTTGTCATAGAATGTATGGTCGGAACACAAGCGGTGAGAAGTTAAAAGGTAGTTTTCCACTGTCACATTTAAAGAATGAACACAAGAAGGAGAGGAGATACTCTGTGCCTCACTTGCATTCCCGTCCGCCACAACGTGCACAAAGTGCATATCCGCTATTTCGTGGTTAGTATAACCAGCCATCCTCTCGGCAATCCATGGTAGAAATGCCGTTGGGTGCAAAAACCGACCCTTTTATACCATTTCCAATGCCACCTAGCGGCTCGCCGTTTGTGTTCCGCCCATACTTTCTATGACGAATATTGCTTGTATAGCTGCGTTCTACCACCCCGTAAAGTTTTGCCCACTTTTTCAGATTCACCCTGTATACATTTTAAACATTTTCTGAAAAAAAAAATTTAGAAAACTGAGTTAAGTATTACTTGAATATGACATGTTTATTTCTAAAAAAATGTAGATGAATGCAAAACAATTATGCACAAAACTTCAAATATGACTGGTATTATTTAGATGCAATGGGAGTTTTCATTCCTTGAATAGGTTATATAACAAAGCCTTATAATTGATAAGATGTCGCATGTTGTCAACTCTGAGAAATTTCTCTTTTCATGATTATGACTATTAGATCTTTTTTTCCCCAAAAAAAGTTTGTGGAACACTTCTTTCTGTGTATACAGTGCACTAGTTGAGAAGAACTACCCTACAACTCCCAATAGTTTGTTAATCCAGTTCTGATGCCATAAATTCTCTAAAGAGATCACAAAACACTTTAACAAATAACAATTGCTTTTCATCATGACATAATAACATTCAAACTAGGATGTTAACTACATTGGCTAATCTCCACTTTAATGCAGTGATGGATCCAGAGGAGTGTTTAACCTTTTTCACTGGCAGGCTATTTTAAAATAATGTAGATAATGCATGGCCTAGAACATCAATGTATTCTCCTAATTAAATAGTATAAAAACCTTGAAATTAAAAGACCAACCTTTCTTTTAGATATAACTGTGAATTATGAGCAAAGTTGTTGGTACAACTAATTGAATTTGTGTGTTTTCCTACAACATTATTGTAAGAATAAACATAAATTGCTTTAAAATGAATATCAATTTCCAACTTCATCAAAATTTCTCAGCAGAACTAAACAAACCTCTTTTGTGAGCACAGGTTACATGTCTTTGATCTAAAGCATGGAGTGCTGGAAGGGGTACATTTCCTAAATAAAAGTGCTATTAATACTAACAAATAGTAAGATAAAATTTATTTCATTCATCATCATCAATATTACACAAGTTTTGGTGAGCTGTTACATCATCTGAATCCTCAAAATATTAACTAAAAAGAAACTTTCTCAAGAAACTGTTTGTCACAGAGGTCTGACAGGAACCTGTCAGTTTATATGCCATAGTATAAGGTCTGTGAGAATGGTGGAGCGTCAGCAGAAAACAACACAAACATCCATGCCTTACCTGGGGCTTGAACCCAGGTCCCTTTGATCAGTAGCCAAGCATGCTAACCACTTGGTCACAGGATATCTGTCAAAATGTTTCCACACAAAAATTACAAAGTAACATTAGCAGGAAATGAAGGAAACCTTTTATTTTCTGAGGATCAACTAGATTATATAAGGCAGTAAACGTAAAAGTAAAAATACAAATTTTGCCAAAATTCTTTCACTGATAATTTCATTGCTTACTGATTCATGCAGTAGTGTTGCAGTGGCCAAGTGGTTAGCACATTTGACACTGATCAAAGGGACATGGGTTTGAACCATGGATCTTTCTTTCCTGTATTGCCTTCCTTACAGATCTCCCCTATGGTGTATTATACTGACAAGCTCCTGTCAGACCTCTGTGGCAAGCAGAGGTAAACACTTGAGGGGGTAAATTTATTTTGAAACAAGTATAGACAGATAAAATCAAGACTGCAGTCAATGTGTTTAAAAACAATATACCATCAAGATCAATATACCATTACTTGTAAAAGAAAAAAAAAACTATCTTTAGTTCTTGACATAATTTTTGCTAAGTTCATTGTTATAATAATTTTACTAATAAAAACTGTATTAACTTCAAAATTAATATTTTACTTACAAATTTAAGTCAAGCTTTTACAGAAATTTTGATTGCAATCATGTTTAGTTCAACTTTTGTACAATTCACCATTTACCATATGTACTAGTGTTGTTTACTACAGCTGTTGGCATATCAGTGATGTTAGATTATAATGATATTCCAGGCAGAAACAATGCTATGAGTTAATTCAATAATAGATGATATAAGTGAAGGTAAACATTAATTTCTGATATTTGCAAGATGGAAAGTTTGAATTCCAAGAGTAGCTACTTTTGGTAGTATAGCAAACTGCACATAATTGTCAGGTGGCTTGAACCAGTGTATTAGGGTACCATAGGTAATGGCTTATGGGAGCTAGATATTGTCTTGCAAATATTCAAACATGTTTATTCCACCTCCATATGTATTGACCATCAAGTAGAGCTCAGAAGTTAGCATTAGTTAAATTACTTGTACCTAGACCATTTCTGTCATGGACTATCTTTGTACAAAAATATCGAAAGGTATGACAATAGCTAGTTATAGCGAATAAATAACACATTCATATTTTTATTAATACATAATAAATTACTTACATTTCTGCACTGCCACTTTAACATTATCAGAATTTTTAGGAACCGAGACTTTCCTCCTGAAGTCATGGATTGGTCTTGCCTAAAATAAAAAGAAAAATGTGAAAGCTTAAAATATTAAAAGTGCTTAAGAAGAAAACATGCTGTGAGGCATCTTTCCTCTTAAGTTTCGTTATATTCTGTTACTAAAAAGTAAATAATGTTTCATCATTTACTAAGAAAAATCTTAATGTTAAACAATTGAGCAGTTAGCATAAAATAACAACAGGTTCCATATATAAACTGCATACACTGTTTACTGATTTCTATATTTATGGTTAACCCTTGCCAAATGATAGATTATTGTTTGAACTATGCACAGAAATGCCGATAATCTATTTAAAAACAATAATAACTTTAACTGGGATAGTGGTCAGGGAGCTAGCTACTGTTCCAGTGAACATACCCTTAAGTATTTGTGTTAGTTATAATTGAAGCAGTGGTCAGAAAACCTGACGTCTTATTTGGCATGTCCTTATAGAAGAAATCCTATATCAACTATGAGTTTCTTCTATGTTTTTCTCTCTCTCCTATAATAAAATATAATTTCTCTTTCCACCATATAAAAATGCATTAATTTTTCCAATATTCAGTAACAGAGAGAGGGGATGACTTAATAAATCACTATTGCCACACCAGTTCAAAGAAACTGCACATCATGGTTGAAACAATGATATATCATTGACTGCACTAAAAGGGTTCATATTTTTAAAACCAAACTTTTGTCCAACTTTAAATCTTTGCAGGAACTGTTTGCAGATTACAAAGGTGCCCTTACTATTTAGTATTCCTATGTTGTACTCCCTTGTGTTCCAGACTGCAACTTAAAATGGTTCAATTATGCACACTTTTATATATAAGCTCACCGGACAAAAACAATTAGTCATCTCCCACCATAAGAGGGTTACATCCATTTGACAGCAACAGAGGATGCCCCAGTAAAAAAATGCATCCTACAAATAGCTGTGCCATGCGCTACGGGGTTCATACAGTGACAAGTGGTTGTGTGCCATGTGTGTGGTAGTTGCTCCGTGAAACATGGGTTGCCCCAAAGATGTGAATGAGTGGCAAAAAGGTGTTACTGCATTTGGCGAGCCGAAGGGCATAGTGTACAAGAAGTTTCTGCCTTTGCAAGTGTGTCAAAACGTACTTTGCAGGTGTGTTGAAACTGTATAAAGGGTCTTCCAGCAGTGGCATACATCGCAGTCCACCATTAATCAGTGCCAGAACTGCGGCAGACAGATTGTGCTAACCAATAGGGACTGTCGCAGTGTGTCATGCACTGTTAGGGCAAACTGCTTTGCAATGAAGCAGGAATTGCTCCAGTCAGTCAATGCAGGCCTACAACAAGCTGTTTCTGAGCGAACACTCCGAAGGGAACTGCATGCCATGGATATCTGGAGTAGAGTACCGCAGAAGAGACTCGTGTTAACAGCTCTGCACAAGGCTGCATGGTACAGTGGATGCGGCGTCACAAAGACTGGACTGTCAACTCTTGGAAGCATGTGATCTGGTTGGATGAGTAACATTTTTGCTTGTACTCGAATGATGCGAAGCGACGGGTACATCGTAAGCCACATGAAGCCTTCCATGCAAACGGTGTACAAGGTTCTGTTCAAGCTAGAGGAGGCTCTATAATGTTCTGGGGGTGTTTCATATACGAGGAAATGGGTCTTTTGGTTGTGGTGATGTCACACTTGTACCAGAATGGCTATATGGAGCTACTGGACAACCACATATTGCCTTTTGTGCAACATCTCCACAGTGAACACCAGAAGGATACCGCAGTCTTCCAAGATGACAATTGTCAAGTGCGTAGGGCTTGAAGTGTGTCGGATTGGCATGACAAGCATTCTGAAGCCTTCAGACATCTGAACTGGTCCACCAAATCCCCAGATTTGAATCCCATAGAAAATTTGTGGGACTATTTGGAGCAACGTGTGAAGTGCCATCCCAGCCATTCAGCCAATCTGGCCAAACAGTGGCATTTGCTGCTGGAAGGTGGATGAATGTTAATGTGGACTATTCACACACTGGTAGCATCCATGTCAGACAGGATTTTGGTTGTTCTTTGGTTGCATGGAGGTGTTATGTGCTATTAGGTGACATTCAGCCAGGGATGACCAATTTTTTGTCCGGTAACCTTATATATATATAAGCAGTATTTAGTCAGCTTTATAATCTGAAAAAGTCTAATTCAGAAAAAAAAAAGCATTTTTAATCACATCATCTGATCAGACCTCTGTAGTCCATTGGTGTTTGATGATTCTCTAGGTAAATTATAACTTTAAAAAATATAGTGTTTAAAAGTAAAAGCCACTTATTTTTTAAATAAAATGGTATTTAAAAAAAATACATTATCATTTTTAAGGACATGTAAGACTTTATTAAGCCTTTTGAAGTGAACTATCAGGATATACCCACAGTGGAGTTATAAGTTCAACATGCATATCAGGCTATACATAAATTAGCATTATGAAGTTCTGGACATGTTTCACTGTTTTTTAAGGCTGTTAACTTGGCTGCACACGGCTCATAAACTTTGTATACAAGAATCAGTACTGAGGTTACAAAGATTTAAATCAGAAAAAAAATAACTTAGATATGTTTAACTCATAAGAAAATAAATATGGCTTTTATAAAACACTTTTAAACACTATATTTTTTAAAGTTATAATTTACATAGAGAATCATCAAGCACCAATGGGCTACAGAGGTCTGACCAGATCATGTAATTTAGTTCTCCACACATATGTCCCGAGCTACAGCTGCTGCATCTGGCCATTGTACACCAATTCTAATAAGATCCTGTTTGGCATTGTCTGCCCACCACATTCTAGGTCTCAACCTCTTTCTGTGGCCTTTAGGTATACTGTTCACAAACCTATTTGCCAATCTATAGTTATCCATATGGACAACATGGACAAACCAGTCTTTCTCTGCACAATATGCTGCTCAGAGGTGGCTGCAGACTCCTTTGCTAACCTCATCATTACTTACAAAGTTAAACCACCTAATGACAGCATACATCGCAGTCCACCGTTAATCGGTGCCAGAACTGCGGCAGAAACACTGTGTTAACCAATAGGGACTGCCGCAGTGTGTCATGCACTGTTAGGGCAAACTGCTTTGCAATGAAGCAGGAATTGCTCCAGTCAGTCAATGCAGGCCTACAACAAGCTGTGTCTGAACGAACACTCTGAAGGTGTTAACATCTAGAATCAAAGGCATCAAGTTTTCCTATTATCTTTTTAAAAAAAGGTCCATGCTTCACTACCATAACTAACTTTAGAAAGGACCAAACTATTGTATATGCTAATTTTAGTCCTTAGATGTATATGGTTATTTCACCACACCCTACATAAATTACTAAAAGTCCCAGCAACAATTCTTATTTGTCTGTTTATCTCATACTGCACATCACCAGTATCTGTTACACAGTTCCCAAGATAATTAAACTGAGAAACTTGCTCAAGTGCGCAATCATTCAGATTAACTGAAATCATCAAATCTGTTTATCAAACCTACTCTATTACCAGTCTCATTAACAGCTCTAATGAGTCTCTCACCATCATTTGCCAAAAGGCCAAATCATCAGTATAATCTAAAGCAGAAATTTTAAAATCTCTAAACCATTTAAGGCCAAAATCTTCCCTTTGTGGTGAAATCCACATAGCATAATCAATAACCAACTACAGATAAAAAGAGACAAAATGCACCCTTGTTGAAGACCAGTAGCAATGTTAAACTAATTGCTACAAGTCTTGCCAACTCTCAAATGACTCAAGTGTTATTAGAGAGCTTTCTTTATGCTAACTATCTTGCTAGGTATGCCATATGATCTCATGATCAACAAATATAACAATCAGCAAAAAGTCAAAAGCCTTTTTTGCAATCTATAAAGCTAGTAACCAAAAATTTCTGAAACATTTCCTAAAAGTCTGCCTACATGAAAAAATCTGATCACATTCCATACCACTTCTGAATCCACACTGCTCATCATACAATTACCCATCAACCAGATTCTTAATTCTGTTAGCACAATCATGCAAAGAACTTTACCTGGAACAGAAAGTAGGCTGATACCCCTATAGTTTTTACAAGAATTGAAATCAACTTTAAAAAAAAATGCAGATAACAATAGCTCTGGAAAAATCCTTCGGAACAATGCCTTTATCATGAAAGATATTAAAAATTTCTGTCAGCCATGTGATAATAACATTAAAACAGCATTAAAGCCAGTAATGCATCTATTCTCATTACAAACAATGTGAGTACAACTAATCACAATGTTTAGAACTTCACTGAAATGTTCAGCCCACCTAGCCATGACAAAATCCTTACGTTCAATATTTATTTACCATGTTAATTTCATATTAATTTACCATGTTTATCACTCAACACTGTTATAATTTATCACTCAACACCTGTATATATTTAATTTTTCATATTAATTTACCATGTTTATCACTCAACACCTGTATGCCAGCCTGTTTCTTCCCACACCAAATATTAACTATCTGGTATAGCTGTCTAGCAGCTTCCTCTACTCTGTCAGCCAAGCTATCAAATCAAAGATTTCATCAGCTATTAACTGACCCCTTATGTGTTTATTAAGCTTTTTGTAATGCTTTTTGTTAGGACTAGTAGGGTGCAGACACTTACAGAGGGTTAGAAGGTGAGATAATGCAGCACAATGTGACTGCCTCAGTAGGTGGTTGTATTTGCTGTGAATGGCAATACAGTGTGGCATGGAATCATACAGTTGACAGATATGGTCCTGAGGAATTGCACACCAAGCAGCATTGACTTGCTCCCATAATTCATCGAGATTCCACACTGGCCGGTGAGAAGATTACACATATCGTCCAATATGGTCCCACAGATTTTCTATTAGGGATAAATCTGGAGATCATGGTGGCCATGGCAATACTTGAACATGTTGCAAACATTGTCTGGAGACCCCAACAGTGAGTACATGAGTGTTGTCATGCTGGAAAATGGGCTGCTGCATGCCTCCCAGGAACGGTAACAAAATGGGCTGCAGAACACGCATATCGTGCAGCTGTCAGTGTTCCTGTGATGCAGACAAGAGGTGACCTGCTGTCATATCCAGTAGCATCCCATACCATTATGCTTGGCTGACAGGTGGTGTGCTGGTTGTGAGCAAAAGCTGAATCCATCCTCTCGCCAGGTTGTCGCCATATATGGACCGGTCAATTGTCAGCACCCAAACAGAAATGGGATTCATCACTAAACACAACAGTGCTCCATTCCTGACCCCAGTTTGCACGACTTCGGCGCCAAGCCAGATGAGCACTGCCATGGTTTGCAGTCAATGGCAGTCAACGTAACAGTTGCCTAGAGTGCAGACACATGACTGCTGACACAGTCCGTCAAATATCGCCTGCAGTGCTATGGTGACAAAAGAGCATGTCAAACGATACACCTATCAAGCTGTGCTGATGTCTGTCGGATGGCACCACTCCATCTGAAACACATGCTAGAACCTTCATTTCATCACTGTTGCCAACAGTATTCAACATCCTGATGAACATGGGCAGCGACACACCGTGTAGTCCATCCAGCTTCACATAGGCCTATATTCTTCTTCTCTCAAAAACATCCAAAAGAAAATAAACCTGCTGATGGCATGTACCAGGCATTTTCAGCCTTCGGTGAACTATTTCCAAGTAGAACCACCTAATTTCAACTGTTTGCATGACTTCCACCTGCATAAACACAATACCATACCTGTTCCTTCTTGCACCTTTTATCTCTTGAGCCACACACGTCATTATCTCAGGATTATCATCATTTGCATATCTGAATTGTGCACACCCACCCTTCTATTTGCATGTTTGTACAACATGTCCTTTTGGGTGGAGCACTTTCAATGTCGAATAGTGTATATAGCATGTGACATACTTTCTTTAGCATCCCTCTTATAAATTACTTTATTTGTGATTCTTTAAATTATACTTTTTATTATTTAAGTGCTTTTACTGGCTTGATTCTTTGTGGTTTAATGATACACTAGCAACTATGATTACAGTGCTCTATACAAGCATTTCTTACGATATGAAACATTTAATAAAGACAACTGCTAAAAGCTTTTACCCTCAGAACTATCAATGATAAAAAATGCAACTGTTTGAAAAGTCAGGCTAAAATTTAATAGTAAAGGCATAATTTTATGCATCTTAGATTCAAATAAGGAATTTTAAATGCTGCTAAAGAATTGTAAAGAACTAAAAAGTAATAAAGGCTTAATAATCATTTAAAAATTTGCTAGAGATCTTTAAATAATTATTTAAAACTTATGTACATAAAAAAGTCAAACCTAGTTGATCAAAAACAGCAAAATATATTAATTGATCTGCAGAGTTGAAACAGAACTATCAAAGTTTAACCTGCACTGCTGTCAAGAACAATATTCATGAAACATTGTAAATTAAACTTTTTTAATTAGAAGGTTACATAATAATAAATTTCCATACCTGTTTAGCATTAACAGGAGTTAAAACATTCTGCTGATTATTTGGTGTGTTAAAAATGTCTTCCATGACCGATTTCCTTATATAACTGCCTTTGTAACCTTGTTTATTTTCAGCACTCTTAAATAAGCTGAAAGGGCTATCACAGCATGGACTGCCGACTGAAAATGAAATCGACGACATCCATGGTGAACTTGGCTGTAAACAATCAGAATAAAAAATTTATGTAAACGAGAAATGTTTAATGACTGGAATAAATTACATTGAAATACAAAAGATAGGATACTGTTTACTATGTTTTTTTTAAGCACTTCAAACACCTTGAAATTTTTAATACCATTCTGGTTAACATAAACATATCCAGTTCCCTATGAAATCACTAGAACAAGGGTTTCAAACTTTCTAAAGTCAAGAAACCTTATATTTACTTCTAACCCTTATATAGTGTTGACACTAAGAACAGCCATTTATTTTTTTATATATGTTATATTATATATGTTATTTGTTTTCATGGAACCCTAATAAATAAAATAGCAAACCAAATGTCAATAAAATGAAATTCACACTAGTTGTCATTTTTATTTATATACTTTTATGCTAGTTATTTTAAATTAAAAAGTAACTCAGTTTAAAATTAATAGAAAAGTTTAATCATTGCTATTCTATATTTATAAGGGAATTTTAACTTTTTACTAAAACAAAATATTAGTGGCTCATATAATTGTTTTCACTTGAAGGGTTCAATATCTGAGGCAATTATTATTAAGTGCAAGTGCAGATCATCTTATGCATTAAGCCTATTTTTCTGCTTGCTTTTTGCCACTGTAATATATAGAGAAGAATCCCTCACATAGGTATGTTGCCAAAAAGCATAAGATATTTCAAAGCAGGAATAGCAATGCCACAATACTACTTTAAAAGTTACATCATTTGTAACATATTTAATACTAGCTGATTTACCCAGAGTTGCCCTGGTCTGAAACTTTTTAGAAGAATATAGAGTAGATGGTACTCCCCATGTCACAAGCTTTCATTTGGCATGAAAATCATTATAATTCTCCTCCTCCCCCACCCCTGTTAAAATTTTCTACCTCTCTTTTAGGGTGGAAAGAAATGGACATATTTCAAGGTACCCATAATCATCCCCAAGTCAGAAGTTTCTAAACCAAAAAGTGAAATTTCCTCGCTCAGATAATCAAACTTTTCAAATCACTTTGTACCCACTAGAGTTCGTCATATACAATTTGCCAGGCATATGTAACTTTATAGAAAAAGAAAATTAACTATGGTCTAAAGTGCATAAAAAATGTAAAGGTATTAAAAAAATTATTATTATTAAACAAAATTATTTATTACTTAAAATAATATTTAAAATATTTATTAATGATCACATCTTATAAGATATGTTATTAACCTTTGCATATTTTTCAAATTAAGTTAACGATTTTAACCTTTTTTTTAACATTTAAGACAGAGAAGAATCCTAGAAGCTACTCCTAGCTTTTACAGGTCTTATACAGAGACATGCCCTACTAAGACCAAAGTCACTGCTGACCACCAAAGTCACTGCTAGTTAGAGCTAACACAACACAAAGTTTGCCTTGCTGGAACAGTTGCTAGCTCACTAACCACTATGCCAGTTAAGGCCACTTCTGATATGAATTTAGTTTTTGAAGCTTTCAATTTAACAAAGAATCTTGTGTTCCACTTGTGTTTAATTAGAATGACTTCAAAATCCATGGACACTTGCACTCTTGACCCAACAAACTAAATGAGTTTATCAGGCAAATTCAGAGAGAAATTAGTTTGATGCATTCATTACTTCAAATTTATTGGTTTTTTGAATAAATTTCAATTTCTGAATAACTTTCAATTATCAATGTTAAGTCTATGGGGATTTTGGGAAATTAAAACCCACCCACTTCAATTTTGGTTGACCCCAGAGGGTTCACAAATAGCCTATATTCTTCTCCTGGGTGAAGGGTGCCCTGGTGAAGGCTCATGCAAAGTTTGGAGCCTCTAGCTCTTCTGGGGGCTGAGTGCATAAGCAGACAAACTTTCTTCTTTATACAGTAAATTAAGATATCACACAGCGAAACTAGTAATAGAGATTTATTCACGAATATGCTGTGGTAAATATTTAAAACATTAAACAACACGGTTTCTTGGGAGCAAGCCTCAAAAGTGAGAGAGTGCTTTACATATTATAACCCAGCTATAGGTTTTACCTTAGGATTACTTATACTTCTATACTACTTATCTAGGTGGCTCTTTTCACATAAGAGCGGCTAGAGAGCTATTATATAGAATAAGATATATTTACCATTTCGCTGGTACAATTGCACTTTGCAACATTTGCAAGAGGTCGTTAGATATGCTACCAGTCCAATTTGATGGAGTATTCATACAGTTGTTACTCAGCTGGTATATTTGCTGTGAAAATGTCCTGGCTCTTTCGTCCGTTCTTGATGTTTCAACATCAAGTGCAATTGTACCAGCGAAATGGTAAATATATCTTATTCTATATAATAGCTTTCTAGCCGCTCTTATGTGAAAAGAGCCACCTAGATAAGTAGTATAGAAGTACAGGTAATCCTAAGGTAAAACCTATAACTGAGTTATAATATGTAAAGCACTCTCTCACTTTTGAGGCTTGCTCCCAAGAAATCGTGTTGTTTAATGTTTTAAATATTTACCACAGCATATTCGTGAATAAATCTCTATTTCTTCTTTATACATTAGATGGTTTAAATTTCTGGATGAATCGTTTTAAGGCGCAAAATAAGAAGTGTAGTAAATATTATTGCTATGAAGCTAAATATGCACATTGAAAACCAACAGATGTTCGTTCTTGAATATTGTGACCCCTTCCTCAACAATGCTCAGTTACTTATCATTAACCCTTTCATAGCAGTTTTTTAAAGCAATTAAAATTACAAACTTTACTTTGATGTAACTGATGAACAAAAATAGTTAATGTTAAATTCCAAAAGGAAAAACGTTTAATACAGAATAATAAAGTATGAAAAATGGTAAACATAAAAAACATTTGTGGGGAAAATTTAAAGGGATTTTTGAAAAGTGAAAAATTGCCTACTGACTGGGTTTAAGAGATTTCAACTTTTTAATGCAGGATCTGAGGAGTCAGTGCTGAATCAAGACATAAAAATTATAGCTTAGGATCACAATATGAGGGAACTTTTTATAAGACAAATGAATCCCCAGCTCATCATTGATTTACTAAGTATTTAATCACTATTAAGCTGTTTAAGTAACAAGATGAAGACGAGTGTAGAGAAAAAGTGTCTTGAGCCAGGTGGGATCTGAACCAACAACCTCCTGATGACATGTCAGATGCTCTTACCGCTGGCTGAGCTACCAGCTGCTGATCAATCTCTCCTCTATTGCTGATGTGCTATACACCATTGGGTCAATCTCTGTCTTTGAGTGCAATTAGAGACTCATTTCTTCAGAGCCATCCCAGACATATGCACACAAACATCCATACTCCAAGAGCCTCCTGACTAATATTTTGTGAGCAAATCTAAATATGCTTCACTTCTAGTGTGATCACTAGTACCTTGTATTATCTTCTTGATCCTGTTACTTAAACAGCTTAATAGTGATTAAATACTTAGTAAACTTTTTTTATCATTTGGGGGAAATCTTATATTTCTATCATATGGGCTCCCTGCATCTTGACAGTTTATAAAAATAAATTACCCCTCAAGCAGGTGCTTACAACAGAGGTATAAGAGCCCGCAAGTATAATATTCGTAGAGAAGTTCTATTATAAAGGTAACAAATGAAAAATACATCCATGATTTATCCCAGGCTTGAGATCAGTAGCCAAGCACACTAAGCACTTGGCACACTAAGCACACTTATCCTTTTATTATCCCCTTTGTGAACCTTTGATATCCACTTCAATTGCAAGAAAATAACAATCACTCAAGAATTTACTCAAAACTAATTAACATGCAATAAGTTACTTAGAAAGTTTCTATTGTTTCACCAAAAATAAAATGCAGCTCAAGTTGGAAAACTACTAAACACCTAGAACAGTATTTTGTTGGTTTTAGAGTATTATTGATATTTTTAAAATGAGACATTTCAAAACATTCCAAAACAAGATTTTACTTCTATCAAACTTAATAACGTACCGAGGATTCCATTAGTATTCACTCCAGTATTTTAAAAACCAATAATTCAAATCTGGCTAGATGTTTTTCTTTTCAGCTCATACAGCAGTTATTTGAATGATGATTACATAAACACCAGCTCCTTATATGAAAAACAAACTTTATTTCTATGGCTTTCTGAAAAAAAAAAAAAAAAACATATATATAGGAAAGTAGTTAATTTACTTTTAGACATTACTTATTTAATATAAATCTGTATTACTCAAGCATCGAAATTCAATAGTTTGTAGTTAATACAATAATCTCAAATGTAAAAAGAGCAAAATTGTTTCAACTTTCATTCAGTTTAAATTAGTACTTGTATAAAACTCTATATAAAGCTAGAAAATTAAATTAGCTGTCAAGCAGTTAATAAAGTTATATGTAAGGTGAAAAATGACTTATGGCAGAGATTTCGAATGTTCACAACTGGTGCTATATACAAGTAAAAAGCTGAATGGTGGTATTTGAGAGTGTAGCTTCCACAAATTTGGCCAGTTATAAAAATGGCAAAAAAAAAAAATCATTACATATTATTTATGTTTGAAATCCTCTTTTATGTTAACATTTATGTGCTTAGGTTTTATGATACACTAGAAACTAGGGCTACAGTATGCACACCCACCTTGGGAATCTACTAATTTAGTACTTTACAGGTAACCCATTATTAATGCATCCCTGGCAATGTGGATTTACTATAACATAGTTAAATTTATTTATTTTCCCCCCATAAAAAATCATTTTTCTACTTTTTACATACAGTATAATGACACATGGCATGGTGACAATGACAAATGACACAAGCCATAATGCATTATTATCTTGAGCATGAGGTCTCAGTAAAGTGTCAACTATAGAACTGATGAGCATTTCTTTCCATAATCAGCATGGCTTTGTTGGAGGTGCGACACTATGACTTAGTATAATCACATGCTTTAATAAATTTACATAGAATTCCCATGGGGAGGTCATGAATGTAGTTGTGATATACTGCTTGAATGTTACAAAACAAATATATGCCAAGAAATCAATCTTGGGATCATTTTTCAGGTGAGAGCCATGTGCAAAACATTTATTTCATTAAGTAGCATGCTCATGGTATTTTTTTTTTTATGTTTAGTTTTCATTTTATTTGTAAATCAATATATATTTAGCGGAAAAAATTTTCGCCGAGATACGGGAATCGAACCTGCATCTCTCCAGAAACATGCCATAGTGTTCTTACCAGTTGAACTAATGCCAGCTTGTCTTTTTCCGCTTATTTTAAGACTATATTCTATCACCGAGAAATGTGGGCCAACAATTGGTGCCATCTGTGGTCTCGGGTGGCAACAATTACCTTTATATCACACAGAGTGAGATGGAAATAAATAATAGTCTCATCACGCTATTTAGCATTATTAATGATTTAAACATAGATGATAATCACAGCATAACCTGATGATCTTTTGGAAATTAGAAGAATTTAGAAGTAATTAACGGTAGAGCACTCTGGCATGTATCTAGAGAGATGTGGGTTCAATTCCCACCGCATCAACGATAATTTTTTTCAAATGTTTTTAATAATTATAGAAGTAATGTTCATTTACATCCACAATTCCATATAATTAAAACTAGCAATAAATTAATTATAGCAGCAGCTCAGTTTATATTTCAGAAACAACTTTTGTACAAGGGAGGCCTGATAGAAACACATCTTTTGTCGATCATCTACAATGTATCATCTCTTTAAAGAAATTTACAGTATATCCAAATGTAATAATAATATAGAATGTCCTGATGTGTACAGGCTGATTATGGGCAAAAGGTAGTCCCATGAGGTATTATATAGGTGTTGCTAATGCAAAGACAACTCAAATGTTGCCTCAAAATTTTAAGTTTCAACTGGAGATCTGGCAGTTTTATTTTCTTTACAGACCACTATTGTCAAAAATCCTGATTGACACAATAATGCTATAATAAAAGTGATTAAGAATTTTAGAATATAGTAGCAGTGCACCAAACCAGTGTTCTGCAACATTTTTAAATTTGTGGCAAACTTACTTTGCTTGCCAACACTTAGAGGAATACCCTTGCATTTAAGTAATACATGAAGGGAGTGGATCCCTTCATTTCCTCTTTTCTTAAAGTATTTCACACCCCCTCCCCCCATAACAGTAATATATCATCTACTTGGTGAGGGCTGCCAATGGGTTGCTTGGGGCAGCATGTTAGTATGGGATGGACTTGCCACTTTTATTTTGAGTTGAAATTAGAGCATGAATGTAAAGTACTGAAGTTTTTACATAACTTTGCAAGCATAGCAATTTTCAAACCTGTTACTAATGATTTAGTTAGCATTTTATTTCACATGTGGAAGCAGAAAAAATAGTAAGATCATTTCAGATGACAAGAAATGGTGTGATCAATTGTGGCGACAAAAAGTAAAACCAGCTGTAATCACACAAAAAAAGTAAATTTACTTGAGGACAGCAAAAAGCAAGTTTGCTTGATGTGACATAATGTCTTGGACTACTGAAAGTATTTGAAAATTAAAAAAGTGCCTTTCCTGGTGACTCATGGTAAACCTGCATCATTTCATGATTTTTCTTTCTTTAGACAAAAAAAATTTGGTAGAAGATGCAAAGTTGCATACTTCCAGCATAATATATTTAGGGCTGTAGTGGCAAACATATATAAACTATAATTGGACATACAAACTTAGAACAATAATGCAAGTGAAACAAGTATTGACAGTCTCCAGGTAACTTCTGATCTTTGGAAAATTACCCTAACTTCCGAATCTATATTCCTCTTTCTTGCTCACCTCCAACATTCAAAAAACTCATTTTTTTTCTGAATTTTCATTCAGTTTTACATATGTTGGTTTATGTTAAAAATCATGGGTAGATTTTATGGTGAGGGCAGTTTGGAAAAACAACTGAATACACTTGAAGAACAAGTTTATATTTCCCATCTTTTCTTTCCTTTTATGTGTAGCATTTTTGTCTTTGTTCTTTACTTGCAACCTCCTTTGATTTTTATCCATTTTTTTTTTTATCTTCATGGCTCTCTGTTACAGCTCATTCAGTCCAATTAATGAACACTCACTTCAGCTCCCTATGCAAATATACTTTTGTAGCTTTTCACTTTTGCCCATGTGGTAAATGTTTCTGGTTAATATTTGCCAAAGTAGCTTATTTATCATGCCAATAAGAAACTTTTTCTGATGAAGATGGTTATACGCTTCTTTTTCACCAGTACTTTTATCAAATCAATATCCTAAAAACATTTCTTACACTACCACTGTTTAGAAGTGGCAGACTGGGCTGTGGGACAGGGAGATTTCTCGGTAGGCCAGTGGTCAAAAATAATAATGGTCTGAAGACCATGGTCAACTGTGGTGAATTGGTTACTGGAAAATATAAACGAATGGAATTGAAATCTCAGGGTTTCGGGTTGGACAAATATTATAGATAACACTGAAGTGAATTGTCCAGTGTATCTGGATTAATCAAGATTAATTTTAGTATCCTAATTTCCACCTATGCAAAAATTTTTCGAAAAGACTTCAAAAGTAAAATTTTTGCTCTTTGCGATGGCTTAAAATAAAATTGCATGAAAGGTTTTCTGTGATGTAGTGAAAAACAGCAAAAATTCCATGTGATTCCCAAACTAAATTTGCAATCACAAAAAAAAGTTGCTCCCCTGAGAGAAAAAGGTCTTTATGTTAGAGTACAGAGGATGTCTAAAGTTGCCTGTCACGTTAATGAGATGGCAAGATTGAAGTTCCATAATCCCTTATAATATTTTGTGTGAGAAAATGTGACAATGAGTAAAGTATATAAATGAAATTTTTGAGAATCTGGATTTTCAGTAATATTCATCGAATGTTTAAAGAATTCATCGAATCATTTAATGTTTAAACAAATGCTCCATACATTTATTAATTCTTTGTTTAATAGAGTAGATGATTGGAGATACATATGTTTTCATGAACAAAGAAAATCTTCCCGAAGAAAATCTGAAAATGAATACTAATCGCTACTACTATACTAATACTAATGATTAATTGACTACCATGAGTTGCATAATGCAATAGAATATTCCCAGGTGAAAATTTTCAATGTAGGAACAGTACAATGAAGTGAATCAAGCGACGTTTTGAAAATCATGAAAAATTATTTGCCGACATTAAATGTTAGAATCCAGTGGCGAATTAATATAAAGGGGCTGGAATAGGGTTTCGATATTCATGAGAGCCTCAAAACAATCAAAACTTGATTTCTTTTTCAACATTTTAATCAGTAAAATACTTCACAATCAGCGTAAATATACTACTTATGCACATAACTCACATTTATACTAAGGTATTTTTTGTTAAATTGTGCTTTATAAAGAGCAGATATTTAGTTTTATTTATAATTATTGCTTTTCATTTTTATGATAACATATTAAATTTTATATTTTTGAATTTCTCTAATTCAACCTTCTGCATGTGCGTTTGCCATTCATAAGTTATTTTCTCCTTCACCAGAGAGTTGAGGGCTTTCCAAATCTTTTGCACCTAGATCCTTCAGATACCTTAACCAACTACTTGTTAGAACAAAATTTTTTTAAAAACTGGTCGTCAGGAAAATTCTATGAAGAATTTAAGTACTTTGTTTATAAATTACAAAAACTGGCAACAACTTTAAGGGGAAATTAGAATACTTGATTTCAAAATGGTATAAATTTAAAAAAAATTAAACTTATATACAAAACAGATGAGTCTAATGACTAACTCAGAAAAAATTGGCAGCAAAGTGATGAACTGCACCACCCAAAAATAACTAATAAACAAGCAGTTACAAACTGTACAAGAGAAGCTTTATTATTACTTCTCAAATGTTTCATCCAAATATACGTAGTGCTGATAAATCTAGAAAATTAGTCCAGATATCTGATTTGACAGTTTTTATTACACACAACTGGTTCATATCATGTGGAATCATGCCATACAGCTCGTATTTATGTTGTAAATATTATTTTTCAAGTATTGTGGAAATCTAACTTATATTGTAGTGTGTAGAGCAATAAATATGTAATTACACTGGAATCTATCGAGGTTGCATGTGGATGTTTTTCTTGTTTAAAATTTATAGAGACTAAGGAGTTTACTATCTTAAGGGAACTTAAAAAGAATTCTCTGCAGTTTATGCTTATCTGCAGAGAGAAATACATTTCAGTTAACATATTTTCTATTACTAATATGATCTCTAAAAGCATATCAGATATAAAAATAAAATTTTATGGGTTAATGTTTTTTGCCAAAAGAAATGTACATTTCAAATAAATATAGAGGAAAAATTGTAATTTCCCAGGTGGGACCTGAACCCTCAACTTCTTAATAACATGTCAGGTGCTCTTACCGCTGAACCAGAACTACCTGCCGTCTACCAGTCACCCTCCATTAGTGGCTTTAAGTATTATAATATAAAGTTAGTCATTGGAAATGTATCTGACTGTAACTGAAGACTCTGCCCTAGAAGGCACTTTCCAGGTTAGTGCACATGACCAGCCAAGAGGCATGGTATTTTTTTAAAAGTCAACACACCAGTTATCAAGCATAAGAATCACTGCTGAAATAATAGGTACATATCTGTGATTTCCTATTATTTCAACAATAATGATTATGCTTAATACCTGGAGTGTTGGCTTAATAAATTAAAAATACCATGCTTCTTGGCATCTGATGTGGACTGATCATGTGCATTTACCTGGAAAGTGCCTTCTAGACCAGAGTCTTCAATTACATATCTTTTATGATAAAGGCATGGTTCCTAAGGATTTTACCAGAGCTATTGTTATCCCTATTTTCAAAAAAGGTGATCGCAGTTCTTGTGATAACTATAGGGGTATCAGCCTACTCTCTGTTCCAGGTAAAGTTCTTTCCATGATTGTGCTTAATAGAATTAAGAATCTGGTTGACAGTCAATTGCGTGATGAGCAATGTGGAGTCAGAAGTGGTAGGGGATGTGTGGATCAGATATTTTCACTTAGGCAGATTCTTGAGAAATGTTTAGAGTTTCAGAAACCTTTGGTTGCTAGTTTTGTTGATTTCAAAAAGGCTTTCGACTCTGTTGATCGTCATAATTTGTGGTTGATTGTGAGATCATATGGTATACCTGACAAGTTAGTTAACATAATGAAAGCTCTCTATAATAACACTGAGTCATGTGTGAGAGTTGGTAAGGCTTGTAGCAATTGGTTTAGCATTACTTCTGGTGTTCAACAAGGGTGCATTTTGTCTCCTTTTCTCTTTAGCTTGGTTATTGATTATGTTATGTGAAATTCACTTCAAGGGAAAGATTTTGGCCTTAAATGGACTGGAGATACAAAAATTTCTGATTTAGATTATGCTGATGATTTAGCCCTTTTGGCAAATGATGTTGATGAGATGAACTCTTTCATTCGAGCTGTTGATGAGACTGGTAGTAGAATAGGTTTGGTTATAAACAGAGAGAAAACTAAAGTGATGAAAATTGGTCAGGCAGGCTGTGATTCAGTTAATCTGAATGGTTGCAGTCTTGAGCAGGTGTCACAGTTTAATTATCTTGGGAGCTATGTAACAGATAATGGTGATGTGCGGCATGAGATTAACAGACGAATAAGGGATTGCTGCCGGGACTTTTAAGAATCTATTTGAGAGTGTGGAGAAATAGGCGTATACACCTAAAGACTAAAATTAGACCGTATAATAGTTTGGTTCTTTCTAGGGTTAGTTATGGTAATGACACTTTGTAAACAAGATAACAGGAAACTAGATGCTTTTGATTCCAGATGCTTACGCAGTATCTTGGGCATTAGGTGGTTCAACTTTGTAACTAATGATGAGGTTAGGCAAAGGGGTTTGCAACCTCCTTTAAGCAGTATATTGTGCAGAGAGAGACTCCGTTGATTTGGCCATGTTGCCCGTATGAATAATTATAGATTGGCGAATAGGGTTATGAACAGTGTGCCTAAAGGCCTCAGAAAGAGAGGGAGACCTAGGATGCGGTGGGCCGACAATGTCAAAGAGGACCTTGTTAGAATTGGTGTGCAGTAGATGTAGCTCAGGAGAGACTTGCTTGGAGAACTAAATTGCACAGTCTGGTTGGACCTCCGTAGCCCATGGCTGCTTGAGGATGATGATGATGATGATGATGATGGAGGGTCGAGGACCAATTTCATTTCTTTATAATGTCATGACCACCTTGAGAAGCCAGTTGAGCTATAAAAATACTTTTAAAATGGGGTATTCCATTCACCCCAGTCAAACAAGAATAATTTGTTCTGCATCCCCCCCCCCACCACCACCACCAAACCCAGAGAGAAAAACGGCTCTAATGTGTGGTACATATCCAGAGGCCGGTCCACTGACTATTCCAGGGCCATTTCTATTTAACAGTCTGCTATTGCTATTTAATCAGTTACAAATGTCTTGAATTGGTTTAAAATATCATACACATTTGTAGAAAATATTTTATTAGGTATTATTTTGATGAAAATTACTAAGAAATAGGGCATTAAGGCTGAACTGAGGGCTTCAGCAACAGCAGAGAAAAAAAAATGACTTGATCATGGAAAAATGGTCATGTGTTTAAAGAAAGAAATATGAAACTTCAGTTTCATGATCTTTAACGTTTCACTAATGTTTCTTTCAAGCAATTTGCAACATGCACCTCTTACCATTTAAACAGAAAATATTACTAAATTTGCTTGTAGCCACTATTATATTTTTGCTCCTAAAATTAGTGACTTAGAATTTTGCATAGTTCACTTTTTCATAAAAAATTTAACTTTGTTACTTTAAGCTCTTCAATTCTACTATTTGAGGAACTACGTAAATTTTATTACCAAACTTCAACATATTTAACTGAATTTATAAGCTGAAACAAATGTACAAATAACAAAGGGTTTATAAGTACTTGGTAACTATTGTATCTTTGTTTGTTGATTACACTGTTCACAAATCCCAAATTATTGATTCTATGCTTTCTCAGTATTAAAAATGGCCAGAGCATTTTGCCTGGAACTGACTTGCTACAATGCTTTTGTCTACAAGGTGATCAAAACCAATGGTTCTGATCACCTTGTACACAAGCAAGAGCAATATTTCGAGCTGTTTCATTCAACATAACATAGTCAACTGTTATATTTGAGTAAGTTTATATTGGGGAAAAGCAAAAATGTATACCTTGTACAATTAATTGCATCAATAAAGGATCTTTCTAAGAAATGTGTTTCAGTATTATTTAAAAAAAATAGATCTTTCTATAATTCTGCAGTATGCAACCTATAAAAAGAAAGAACTTATTAGATTCTATATTGCCAAATACAGGGGCCTGTTCCTTTGGTGACTCGATTTTCGAGCAATAGATTTTGATAAACTGGATTTTTATTAAAAAACTGGAATTTGGTGCAGATTAAAAAATAAAGTATTACAGATATCACTTAGCTGTCTTACGGCTTTAAAATACCCAGGATTAAAACAAAAATGGCAAAATTGCTTCTGTTAAGTATGGATTAAAAACAAAACCAACACTTTATAATTTAAAAAGTATGGACTATAATTTTAATTTCTTTAAACAGAACACTTTTTTTTGAGAAAGATGCATTTTCAGTAATTCTGCGGCTTTAACGCATCGACTCTCACATAAAAATTATTTTTGCAGTTTTGACACAACACTTAAATCAAAATAAGAATATCAGTTTCGTATTTAGAAAAGTATTTTGCATCAAATTCGTATTTAGAAAAGTATTTTGCATCAAAAAAGTATTATTAACGTGATATTGTATTTTCGATATAGTGTATAACGCTTATAACTTACCTAAAAAGCATGACAACAAGCACGTGTATTTACCTGAAGCGACCACGTGTAAAATATCCTGATGTTATTACTTGACTACGGGCACAATAAACTTGACTTGTCTCACTTTGTTTCTTCCTTCCTATCGTACGTAAACGAGTGTTGCCAGATGTATGCCTTGTTTCTCCCTAGTTCAGGGGCAAATTGGCAAAATCTATTGAGCTGAAATAGGAAGAGTGCTCAACAGGTTATAAAAGTTGAAGTAAATTGAACGTCTTGGCCATCCTTTATATTACTGCCGGTAATGTAAAGTACGTGCATTAAAGAATTAAGCCTAAGTAGGTAAAAGTTTTTTTTTTGCAAATTACGTTGCGTTTTCGTTTTTAGAGTAAAATACAATTAGCCATGATAATTGAGCATTTGATATCCTATAAAAATATTGCATTTAATAAAAAAAAATCTTTTGACTTTAGATTATTTTGAACGAAAATATTTTGTTTGACATTACAATTTAATGAAAATACATACTATTATATTTATTAACCCATGCAGATACAATACTAAGCAATAGGCGCTTGCTACGTTATTGCATATACTT
The DNA here is from genome assembly GCA_038380435.1 of Ryuthela nishihirai. Lineage (NCBI taxonomy): Eukaryota > Metazoa > Arthropoda > Arachnida > Araneae > Heptathelidae > Ryuthela > Ryuthela nishihirai. The sequence goes on from JAWZYU010000001.1 coordinate 66,877,402, forward strand.
TACATGCTGGCGTCCATGTAAAGGGTGGACGCTAATGATATAAACATCTGAAAAAATTATCGCTGACGCGGTGGGAATCTTTCTTGTGCAATTAAGAAATTAATTGCACAAGAAAGTATTTTGCATCAAAAAAAAGGCACAATTTCCCAACTCCCCTGTATTTTACCAAGTGGCCTCGAATTTTACCAACTCCCCTAGATTTTGCCAAGAGTTTTTGGTTTCTCAAACTCTCCTTAATTTCACAAAACCAATCCCAATTTTCACAACTCACCTGTACTTTACCAAGTGGTTTCCAGTTTTGCCAACTTCCTAGATTTTGCCAGGTTTTCTCGATTTTGTTAACTCTCCTTAATTTCACAAAAACAATCCCAATTTTCACAAATCACCCGTATTTTACCAAGTGGATTCGAATTTTGCCAACTGCCTTAGATTTCGCCAAGTTTCCTCGATTTTTTCCATCTCGCCACAATTTTAAAGGAAAAAAATCCCAATTTTACATCACACCATGACTCTGAATTTTGACAACTCTCCCAAGATTTGCCAACTCTCCTAGATATTGTAGAGTTGCCTCGATTTTGCAAACACGCCATAATTTTACAGAAAAATGATTGCAATTTTTACATCTCACCTGAATTTTGTCAATTCTCCGCGATTTTGCCAAGTCACTCCGAATTTTGCCAACTGCCCCTAGTTTTTCTAACTATCCGTAGATTTTGCCAACTCGCTAAGTTTTGCCAACTCTCCTAGATTTTGCCAACTCGACATATTTTGACAGAAAAAATCCAAATTTTCACATCTCAGCTGAATTTCCCCGCTCCCAACGGTTTTTTCAAGTCACTCCGAATTTTGCCAACTGTCCCTAGATTTTGCCAAATCGCCATAATTTTACAGAAAAAAATCCAAATTTTCACATCTCACCAGAATTTTGCCAACTGTCCCTAGATTTTCCCAACTCGCCATAATTTTACAGAAAAAAATCCTAATTTTTACATCTCACCTGAATTTTTCCAATTTCCCACGATTTTGTCAAGTCACTCCGAATTTTATCAACTAACCAAGATTTTGTCAGGTCACTCCGAATTTTGCCAACTCCCCAAGATTTTATCAAATCACACCGAATTTTGCGAACTCCCCAAGATTTTGCCAAGTTGTCCCGATTTTGCCAACTCTCCAAGATTTTACCAAGTCACTCCAAATTTTACCAACTCCCAAAGATTTTGCCAAGTTGACCGATTTTGCCAACTCACCTGTATTTTACCAAGTGGCTTCGAATTTTGCCAAATGCTTTAAATTTGGCCGTCTCTCCGTTTTCAAAACTGCCTTAGATTTGCCAAGTTGCCTCGATTTTGACAACTCCCCTTAATTTTCCAAAAAACAATTGCAAATTTTCACAACTCACCTGGATTTTACGAAGTCGCTTCGAATTTTGCCGACTCCGAGTCACTTTACCCCCACCCCCCATGACTACGCCTCTGATGGGCGCCATGTTTTGTCGTATTGTGAGACGAAAGCCTATGAGTTAGTGTGTGTACCTAGTTAAAGCTTCTCAGGTGTTATAGTTTTATACATTTCTACTGTTTTTTGTCTATAAAAAGCTTCCATAGTTTATTAATGCTCACTGCGCTGCATTCAGGTGTAAAAATTCCACTCATAGAAATAAATTAATGAAGATTTTCCTAAGAAACTCCGTTAGAAGCCAACAATGTGCTGCAAAAGCGAAATGAGATAACTAAAAACTGACAAATAATCTCCTTTTTGTTTCTTTGCAGAATGAACTAATGTTTTCAGTTTGTCGTCTACCTATGCCAATGCTTGTTCATCTGTCTTTCCGTGTGTCAGTTAACTGTTGCCTGTCGGTTTGTCTTTCCTCCTGTCTCCGTCTATAGGCAATCAATGTTTTTATATTTAGAGATAAGTGAAAAATTCTTTTTAGATCAGATAGGTGTTGATGAAATATTACGATTCGCAATTTTGAAATCTCCCAAAAGCTTTAATATAACCTCTAGCGATGGAAAATGCTAAAATTTCAAGCGATTATTGCAAACATTTCGTTTACATTGGAAATCTGAAATTTTGGTAGTAGGATAGTGGTGAGAAGAATGATGTTAAAGTATAGGGAAACCCATGTTAACCTATAGGGGATGAGGAGTTAAACTAATTTTCAGAAGGTGGTGTGTGTGAAAGACATGAAATGATGGGTTTTGTTGACAAAATGTAGTTATCATACACGTCACTGGAATATTGGGGCTGTTGGGTTGTAAAAGTCAGGTAAATCGGAGAAGTCGACAAAGCCAGACTGTTTTGAGAAATTAGTTTGAAAAATATGGCAATTCAAAATCTACAGGTAAAATGACGTTTTCGGGGGCAGGGAGAGAAAAATATGATGGAAAGATAGACTTTGAAGGGATATCTGTGAATGCATGTATTTTCTTTGCTCCAGTGAGTATGAGAGGTATGAAATGAATCCAATTTGGAAAAAATTGCAAGTAATGAAATTACGGTGAAATCGTGAAACAGCAAGGATAAAAATTGCAAAATTTAAGTATAATAGGCCAAATGCCTCTCAGTATTGTCTAAGGCGCTAAATTTTTTTGGGGACGCTTAGTCCTAAGTTCAAATCCGAGAGAAAAAAAAATAAAAATGTTTTTGCGAGCCAATGCTAAAGTATAGGGAAACCCACGTTAACCTATGGGAAAAGTTTTGGGAGACGAGGGTTAAATTAATTTTGTTGTGGTTTTGTGTGAGTGTGTTTTGCTGTATTGAATATTTGAAGTGATATGGGTTAAAAAAAGATTGGGAGAAGTTTCTGGAGCAATTTCTGGCAATTTTTTATATGTATTTTAAAAATATATGTGATTTTGATTTATATTTATTTTGAAAAATGATGAAGAGCATTGGGTTAAGTGAAATGAAAGTGAGAAATGGAAAATGAAATATGGGTATGAATGATGATATGTGTGTGTGAGATGTGATGTAGGTTATAATAGTTTTGAGAATGTATGAAGTTTGTATAGAGAAAGAAGGGTTGTTTTTTTTTATGTTATCGTGCTTAATCCAAACTAGAGTGACCTGTACTTTCATTTATTTATGTTCAATTGACTGATCCAATACATGAAAACGTAGGACACTTCTCCTGGTAACATCTATGTGCCATGATACGGAAGGTCAATTGGTTCTCAGCCCCTCTTCACTCTTCCCCGAAAACAAAAAATCCTCCAGTTCCAGCTATATACAAGACACAACTATAACTGGAGTCCTTGCTTGTGAGAAATCATCTCAGACAGCTACTAAACTTACCCATCTAGCTAAATATCCCCTGGTTACAGCACTCAACTAGCAGGAACCTAAGTGGCTAGTTGGCCAGGAAAACCCAAGAGGTCTCATGTACTTAGCCTAAAAGGCATTAGTAATGAGTATGCTCATTCAATATCAAGGGAAGCGATATTAACCTTTAAAGCTCATTGTCTTATATACCATACTCGTTACCAACTCATATTCTAGAGGTGAGTAAAAAACAAAATTAAAAATAAAATAGTATTATCAACTTCAAGTCAAACCTGAAATAATAAATGTTTGTAGCAGTGTGTTGGATATCTAGCTGCAAAAAATTAAACCAGATTAAATTACTTAATTACGATTAAGTAATATTGATCAGTGTTTAAAATAACATTGATTCTATGGGAGAAGTCGTACACTTTGCATAGGAGTTCTTGTGACCTACTAAGGCGTGTTAATTCTTTGCAATTTACAAACGTTGAAATAACTTTTGATCTTATGCTGCAGATCTCATTCTGGAATTGTTCAATAGTACTAATCAGGCACTATTTTCTGAACTGATTAGAATCGGGTTCGGACCCCTTACCTAGCCGAGAAAGTGGGTCGAAACCTCCTAAATTTATGATATCATGTCTTGTAATCAAGCTACAGATTTGAAACTAATATTATTGAATTTCATTCCGGGTGTACTATATTTTGAACATGTGGGTATTTGTCTGGACCCGGTTACTTACGGTTTTCTGGGCTCAAAACCTTTTGCATACCACACATTGTAGATTCTCATCGAAGCTTTCGAGACATTTTCGGTTTTTCATCAACATCACGTTCTTGTACTGGAAATCATTTCATTAATTCAGCTGGAAACGGTGTTGGACCCGTTTCCTATCCAAGAAAGTGGGGTCGAACCCCCTTAATTTTGCATCCTCATACCTCTGCTTCTAAATGAGCCACAGATCTCAAACTAATGCTTTATATTACATACGACAAGTACTATACGTTAAATGTATTGGATGCGGTCTCGCCCCGTTAGTTTTTGCTTTCTGGGTTCGTCACTTTAAGATTTTGTCGAATTATAACGCCCATTTTAATTGTGCTGGGATCTCGGTTTCAATATTAATAGTTGGAGCTTACCAAGTTTTATAATCTGACGAAAGAATAATCGGTCTGAAACATTTTCTAGCCGACAAAGTGGGTCGAACCCCTATTAAATTTTGCGGCTTCATAACTCTGCTCCTAATAAAGCTACAGAACTCAAACTAATATCATTGTGTTCCATTCGGCAAATACTATACTTTAAATGCATTGGAAGCGGTCTCGACCCATTATTTTAAGTTTTTCGGGTTCGATACTTTTAGATTTTGTGTTACAATAACTTTTGTTGTTCTAATCGAGCTAGAAGTTTGGTTTTAAAATTGATAGTTATGATTTATCAAGTTCTCTAATCTGACGAAAAAAATAATTATGTTGACCCAATAAAAAAAAATATCGAGACTGAGATTATAATTCACTTTGTCTTTAGCTGAATAAACTGCTGGCATATTTAATCCTTTGTCACTGGTACAAAGTTGTCCTAAACAGTTTATTACTCTTAATTTTATTACCAGGGTTTCAGACCATAGGATTTCACAGAAACTGAGTCGAGACCACTTAAATTTGAATCTCTATGGCTCCTCTACTAATTGAGAAAGATATTAGATTTAAGCACTGATTATAAGCGTTTCTAAAGAATTACAAACTGGTACAGTTTTCAAAATGCTTTACCAGTACTTATTTTTTTTACATTTGTTTTAAGTTCAATGTTTTGTAAATGGTATTGCCTACTTTACCATACATATCTGAGATTCGATAATTTCCAAAAGCATAAGTCTGAATTCCATTGATATGTCGTTTTGTGTATTCTTGGGATAAAGCAATTTTTTTAATTTGGTATACAGGTATATTATGTTGTTTCGATCGAAATTCTGTTTGTTGCATATATAGGATTTTTTTATGTAATAGAAGTCAATACTGCTGAAATTGTGGTTTTACTACTTCAATGAATTTTTGATCGTCCAAACTGATACTATAATTTATACTAAAAGAGGGATTTGTTGTGCAGCAGATTAACTTGCTTATATATATCCATTAGAAATACATAGATGGTAATTATCTTTGAAAATAGGTGGCGTTAGAAGGTCTAATTTTGTTTTTATCTGTATAACTGGATGAGATTGCTATATGTCTTCTTCCACTTCTTTATCACCATAGGTAAGGCAAATTCCTCTCAGACCTTCTACTATGGCATATAAACTGACAGGCTCCTGTCAGATCTCTGTGGCAAGCAGCTGCTTGAGGGGGTATTTATTTTTTATTTATTTATAAGGCAAATTACAGTATTTTTTTTTTATCAACGTATAGTTTTGTAGCATCATTGTTTGGAATTGGGGTGTCAACATTCGTAATTCGTTTTCCATTTGCATCGCCATTGAAACTGCTCCCACTTGATGCAAAAAGTTCATTTTTATTTATCAATAAGGCATTGGATGAGTTAGGATCTAACTTTGTCAAGTCATCAACATAACTTTTTGTTGACGCATTTCTGTTGTGCCTCGGTTCCACGAGGTTTCCTATTCTCTTATTGCTCGCATTAAAGACATCCTCGCCAGTTAATGCGACTTTTTCCAGATATCTCTTAGTTACAGCAGCAGAATCAGACTTGGGATCGGCAATGTCAAGGTTTGTTTGTTTTCTGCATTGAAACTATTGCCCATCGAATGCAATGCTTCGTGGAACGCAAAGCTCATCTTTATTCCTCACCATATATTCATTGGACTATTTTGAACAGGGGTCAAGTTGTCAACGTAGTGTTTTGTAGTGGCATTGGATGAATCGGTGGGTTCTGCAAGTTTTTTAATGAGTTTATTGCTTGTATCATAATAGTCATCGTTATTGCAAAGTGCTCTCTTTTTCCAAATATCGTTTTGTAACTACTCCAGAATCTGCATCCAGTTTAGTAACATTTATTTGTTTGTTTCGCGCATCGTAGCGATTGTTCCGAAAAATTAAAGAAGCATTATTAACGTATTGAATGGTAGCTGCATCTCCATTTTCTACAGGTCTACCTACGTTCGATATTCTTTTAGTATTTGCGTCGTAATTTCCCGTGTGATTCAGTGTTACAGACTCTTGTTGCAGATATTGTTTTGTCACAGAGTCCGAACCCTCTTCGGGATTGGCTACATTTCTCAATTTTTTATTACTCATGTCGTAGTCCCCATCGTGTGTCAAATTAAAACCGACACCTGGAATTCCCGCTGGTCCTCTTTCGGAGCCGGTCTCAGAGCTGATGACGCCAAACTTTGTCATGTAATTCATTTTTATTTACCAAAGTTTTTTCTGTACTTGAGAAGCATGTGCTTGGTTTTTTTTTATCGATTAATAAGAAATCGTGTGGTTTTGAAAGTGCACATGCATAAAACTGCATAAAAATATCTTTCCTGATTTCTGTTGCATGATCCATTTGTATCTGCAACATTTCTCTCTTGTTCTGCATATTAAACAATATAAAATAATTACACTGTAGTCGAATGTCTTTCGGAGTCGAAAAATAACTCTGTGTCAGGTAAATCAATGATATGTTCTTTTTCCTTCCTCTGACGAATAATTCTTCGATGAGTTTTTGATCTTTTTCCGTTACGAAATCGTCGAAAACAATTAAATTTTGCATGTCGGGATCTAGTTCATTGACCTTGACGATATCTTCTTTACTGGTAGAGAAAGTTGCAATTGAGATTTTTTCGTCAAATGTTTTCTCCAAAATTTCGTGCAAATCGTCGAATATTTCTTGCATAAACTGATATTTTGTCTCGGTTAAATCTTTGGCATATAAAAAGATTTTATTATAGTAGAGATGTATAAATATTAAGTTCAACAAAAGGTTCGTCTTCCCTGAGCCCGATGGACCACAGATTAAAAGTCTAAAAGGCCAGAGAGGTGCTAATACGTTTCTGTTCAAGAATTGCTCATCTTCTTCAAATTCAAAATTTTGAAACTCCATTTGCTTTATTTAAAAAACCATCTTCTTTGACCCAGGAAAAAATGTATTATAACCAAACCATTTAACATAATACTCTTTTTTATTATTCTTCACTCTAGTTTTCAGAATGATTTCAACTTTATAAATGCCATCTTGCTTTTCGTATTTCACAATTTCTTGGATGTAAAAACTATTAATGATAGGTTCTCCTTTAAGATCCTTGATCTGAGAGGAGATGGGATCTGTATTTAGAACTTTAGCAATTTCAAAAATCTCTTCTGTAAAATTCGGCAGCTACCCTTTTCTATACGGTGTCTTGTACTTGGCGATTCTCACTCTGTCGCTATTTTAAATTTTGGTGTTTTAATAGATTGAATCCTTTTACCAAACAGATTAAAATACACAATATCTCTGATTTTCTTCAAGCTTGCCTCTTTTGGGGTCATTCTTATTGATCTGTGATAAGAAGTATTGTAATTCTTAACAAGTTTTGGTAGAACATCGATCCATTTTCTAGTATTATTGGCAGTGAAATATTTCCACATTTTTGTCTTTAGAGTCCTATTAAATCTTTCCCAATTTGTCTTTCCCAATTTCCCAATTAGTCTCATTTTCAGTGGAAAAAAAATGGACACCTCGTTGGTTAAACAGAGTTTATTTCTTTATTGATAAACTCGGTTCCCTTATCCGTTTGTAACTTGCATGGCTTACGTTGTTTAGAAATTTCGACAAATGATTTGGTAATCTCAGTACCTGTTTTCTTTTTAATAGGTATTGCCCAGGCGAATTTGCTGAAAATGTCAATCAAAAAATAAAAAATTAATTATTAAAATGTAACTCGTGTGGTTATTCGGAAATTTAAATTTTTGCATATCGATTAAATGACTCTGCCACTGGTCGTCTACATTCGGGACAAATCCGTCTGGTTTGGAATTTTTTTATAAATGGGTTTGTGTAACGTGTACACATCTTGTTGTTGGAGAAATCTTTTTTACTTCAACCCAGTTTTGCGCATTAGATCTTTTATACCGGTTCATTTCTTCAGTAATCCATCTATTTTTGAGTACATGATTCTCCCTATTTATGGAATATTATCGCTAATGTTGACTAAACTTGTGGATTATTAGTAAACAGCAAAGAAGCCAAATATATTATGAGTTCAATGCAAAAACCAGAGTTAATGATAAAATTATAGGCATTTAATGTTTTAAAAATTTCACCAATTAGTTTTTCATAGTTCGTTTTTGCATACTTCAGAATTTTGCAAGAACCACAGATTCTATTTCTTATGCCACAGCTAGCTACTTTAGTATCGTCGATATAAACTAATGCTTATATCAGAGCCGGATCTAGGGGAGATATCCCCCCTTCCCCCGAGAATGTTAGTAAGGGTAATGGAAGCCAAAAATTATTCATCTTTTGCATATTTTAAACCTCTAAAACGAAAGGGAAAATGTTAGACTGCAGTGGAAATCCACTCACTGCCCCCCCCCCCCCACACCTTTTAGCTCCCGACATGTTCAATTTTTATATCTATTCTTGCTCCCATGATCGCAAGATGAAAGTTGACAACAGTTTATTTACCATTACATTAGTATGAGGGGTCCCTATACTCTGGGGCAGGGGTGGCTCAGTCGGTAGCACACCAGGCTCGTAATCTGTAGTTCCCAGGTTCGAGGCCCCGCTGGGTCAGCGTTGAGATTTATCTCCGCAAATTCCCCGCCCTACCCACTGTCAGTAGGGGACACCAATGGGCTTGAAAAAGCCACCATCCATCGGATGGGACGTTAAGCCGTAATTCCGTGTGCGGGAGAGCCATACCCTGTGAACGTTAAAGAACACGCTGGATGGCCTTGACGGGAGGCTACCATCTGTCTCCCAACAACTGTTCCAGTGGGTCCCCTCCCCCAACCTTTTCTGAGCCTTCGGGGGTCCTTGTGACCTGGCCATTTAGCCCATGGTGTGCAAAAAAGTGCCGCTCAGGGGTAAAACAACCCAACCCTATACTCTACTAAGCTTTATCTTTCATTAACAGATTTTTTAATTTGAATCGCACTGCATACCTTTAAAATTCAAGGACGAACATTAATTAAAATCGTGTAATTTCGCATTTTGGATCGTGGTAGAATTTCTTACATGAATTAGTTTAAACTTTGATGCCACATCATTAGTTCAGTCCTTTATTTTTCGATTCGTATTTCGAATTAGCGTCACAGTTTACATTAATTTCAAACCTGTGTTATAGGTAAATAGTTTGATTTTTAAGACAATACGATATTGATTATGCTAAGCGATGCGTTCCTGAAAGTATCGATATCAGCAAACCATGTTTGAATAGGAAAAGTGGGATACTCCAGTCCTACCATTAAGTATACACGTTTAAAAAAAATTGCTAATTAAATCACTATAGCGACGCGTAATATGTTCACTCAATAGTAATTCGTGAATACTGAAGAAAGCTAAATGATCCAAAATTCTTCGTTATAAATTTGTTACATTAGGAACAGAAGTTCCAACACAAACTTCATATTTAAAGTACAGCAATCACCTATGGCTTTAGTGCCCTTGCATTCTTTTCAGACCTCAGAAAAGTTTGTGAAGTGTCAGATTCGTCGTGCTGATAGGTTTGCACTTGCAGAAAACCAGGTAATTCCAAATGTGACGATTCAAGGTGAAATGGGTTGGAGCACTTTTGAAAGCAGAGAAGCAAAAAGTAAACTTATTTTTTAGGACGTCTTCACAATGGGATTGAAAACAAAATAGTAGAAAGTTTTTGAATATTGTATTAACTCCTCGAGCACGTAATTCTATGCGGTTCCGTGGCCGAATGGTTAGCACGCTTGGCTACTGATCTAAGAGACCTGGGTTCATGCCCCGGATCAAGGCATGGACATTAGGTGCCAGACCTGGGCGGTTCTGTGCATCATCACTAGGGATTGGTATACAGCTCTCCTTTCAGTTTATGCGTAGCTACCATTTACAGACTAATTATATATTAATTAACAGCAAATGGTCTAGTTCTGTGAGGAATAACAGGGCATATAGAGGAGCTGAAATTGGATCTGACCATTACCTTGTTAAAAGTGTCTTGCAACTTAAACTTAAAAAGTGTTGTGCTAAGGTTAAAAATTTTAATTTTAATACCGAAGCTCTGAAAGATCCAGTTATAACCAAAGCATACCATGATAGGCTACTTAAGTCATTATGAAAATCGTGATTTGCTTACTGCTGAAGTTGATAAAGAATGGGATCACTTTAAACAGGCTTTTCTTGAAACCAACAGTACTCTTTTGGGTAAAAGGGAACAGAGGAAACGAAATTATTTGAGTTATAAGGCTATGAAACTTATTTCTGAAAGAAGTGCAGGATTAATATGAATCAACACCCTACTAGCTCTAACAGAAGGCATTACAACGAGCTTAATAAACATGTAATGGATCAGTTAACAGCTGATAAGAATCTTTGGCTTGATAGCTTGGCTGACAAAGCAGAGGAAGCAGTTAGACAGCACAACAGCAGGGGGTTGTACCAGATTGTTGTTTTATGTGGGAAGAAACAGACAAGTACACAGGGATAAATATGGCAAGGTGGTTGGTGAGGATTCTGTGAGGGCTAGGTGGGATGAGCGTTTTAGACATGTTTTAAATAATGTGATTATTTCTAGTCCCATTGTTTGTAATGAGGATAGATGCATTGCTAGCTTTTATGATGGCCCTATATCACATTCCGAAGTCGCATTTGCTATCTCTAAATTAAAACTGCATAAATCTCCAGGGGTGGACGAAATCACCACTGAAATGCTTAGATCTGAGAACATTTGTGTTGTCACATGGCTGGCTGAAATTTTTAATATTTTTTTATGATAAAGGTGTTGTTTCTAAGGATTTTACTAGAGCTATCATTGTCCCAATTTTTAAAAAAGGCGATCGCAGTTCTTGTGATAATTAAAGGGGAAATAGTTTACTTATTATTATTTTACTTGTGATAATTATAAGGGAATTAGTTTTTTTTCTGTTCCAGGTAAAGTTCTTTGCATGATTATAGTTAATAGAATTAAGAATTTGGTTAATATACAACTGCGTGATGAACAGTGTGAATTAAGAAGTGGTAGGGGATATATTGATCAAATATTTTCACTTAGGCAGATTCTTGAGAAATGTTTAGTTTGAGAAACCTGTGGTTGTTAGCTTTATAGATTTCAAAAAGGCTTTTGACTCTGTTGATCGACATAATTTGTGGTTGATTGTAAGATCATATGGAATACCTGATAAGTTGATGTTATTATAGAGAGCTGTGATAAATATACAATCGCTGCAAGAGTTCAAGCAATGCTAATACAATCGCTGCAAGAGTTGGTACGTCTTGCAGCGATTGGTTTAGCATTGCTAGCAGTTAGACAAGGGTGCATTTGTCTCCTTTTCTCTTTAGTTTGGTTATTGATTAAGTAATGCAAAATTTTTTGCAAGGGAAAGATTTTGGCTTTAAATGCTCCAGATTTTCAAAATTTCTTATTTAGATTATGCAGATGATTTGGCCCTGTTGGCTACTGATATTGATGAGATGAATTCGTTCATTAGGGCTGTTCATGAGAATGGTAATAGAGTAGGTTTGGTGATAAACAGAGAAAAATCTAAAGTGATTAAAATTGATCAGGCAGATGGTGCTTCAGTTACTTTGAATGGCTGTACTATTGAGCAAGTGTCTCAGTTTAATTATCTTGGGAACTATCCTACAGATAGTGGTGATGTGCGGCATGTGATAAATAGAAAAATAGGGATTGCCGCTGGGACTTTCAGAATCTATGGAGAGTATGGAAAAATAGGCATATACACCTAAACACTAAAATTAGGCTGTATAATAGTTGTTTCTAAGGTTAGTTATGGTAGCGAAACATGGATCCTTTGTAAACAGGATAATAAGAAACTTGATGCCTTTGATTCTAGATGCTTATGCAGTATCTTGGGCATTAGGTGGTTTGACTTTGTAAGTAATGACGAGGTTAGGAGTCATCCTCTTTTGAGCAGCATATTGTACAGAGAGAGACTGCATTGGTTTGGCCATGTTGCCCATATGCATAGCTACAGATTGGCAAAGAGGATTATGAACAGTGTGCCTAAGGATTTCAGAAAAAGGGGGAGCCTAGGATGCAATGGACAATGTTCAAACAGGACCTTGCTAGAATTGGCCAAATGCAACAGCTGTAGCTCAAAAGAGACATGTCTGGAAAGGAACATTATAGTCCGGTTGGAAATCAAATGGAGGTCTCCACGATTCTAAGTAAATGTTCCTAATAAAGTGGTCATTGAGTGTGAACAATATAAAAAAAAAATAGTTTTGAATTTCTCTTTTAGATACCAAAAATATAAATTGTTAAGACAAAGATAAAAAAGAAAAATGGTATCAGATACATTACACAAGAAATACATAAAAGGGAACAAATATATATGGTTCCTTTATGATAATTAAAAACACAGTAGATGTACATATATGTCAACAAAATAGCACAAAGTCCCATTCAGTTCTAACTAAATTCAACCTGAGAGCAACTTTCCGGAACAAATTCTGGATAAGTGATATTTGGTAAACCTTAGTTTTACTGTATTATATCTAACCATACTAAAGATTCAAATCAGTGAAAGAGGCCTTTCACTCCTTTAAATCTGATGAAAATGTATATGATATTGTTTGGGAAGAGGTTTTTACTTTGAAGCATTTATAAGTTAATATGGTTTATAAAGTGTGCACTGTATCAGACTTAATTGTTATCACAGAGTAAATATACGCTAGTGGTGAAAATTAAAGCAACAAACACAAAAATTACATCTCCACCGGAGTGGCACAAAGAAATCATCCCAAAGTATTGTCACAGTAATTGTCCAGTGAGATAAGTAGTATAGAAAAACTCTCCCACGCATGTCAAAGGTATGCATATGAAGATGCGGAACTGAAAACATAGAAATGTGTGTATGTGTTAGTCTTCTCAAGTCAGCAATAAGACATGCCACAATCTGACATGTCACAGAGAACCAGTTTGGACAATTCATTGAGGAGAGCCGTAGGTAGACTGGAGGCAGGGCAATCTGAAGTTGGATATTTATATTGTCTTTTTAGAGGTGCAATGGGTCTAGGATTTCTCTTAATGGACAATACTCGATTTCACACAACTTTTCTGGTGGATAGATACTTTTAAAATGAAGATATCACTCATATGGATTATCCATCAAAATCACGAGATTTTAATCCCAAATATCTGGCATGCTGAAGGCGATAGATTGCTGCTCACTGTCCCACTCCCCTCCAAGAACTATAATCTGATTTACATAAGTCATGAGAATTATAGTCCCAGGTTCTGCCAGAGATGACTACACACCATATTGAGGGCAGTGAGGGCATTATTTCTTCATTTGCATACATTCACCTGGTGCACATTTCCATCCAATTGTGGGCACTTGTTTCTGTATGCTTGGATATTTTTTTTTGTCACAGGGTGACAGATATATCACATTACATACATAACTTCTCCCTTCATTCCATTCGCAGGTGTGGTTTTTCTTTAATTTTGACCACTAATGTATTTATGAACATGGAAAAATTGCCCGAATTGGTACTTGATTTTCCATATACAACAGACATTCACTTAATTACACTCTTAAAAATTGCATCATCAAGCAAATCGATTTTTCCAATAATAATGGAACATGCATTTCTCATATCTGAAAAGTTTACTATTTTCCTAAGAAAACTTTGAATACAGATGCAGTATGAATATTTCCTCAGCTATACACTGATGTGCATAACCTAAGAAAGTTTGCTTTTCCTTTGTTTTTAATGTTTCTAAAAAATGCTCACACACAATTTTTAGGGTAATTTTAATGTGCTTTTTAAATTTGTTCAAATATTTTGGCTAAACTATCTGTAACGTGCCAAAATCACAGCCTTCAAACAGTAATCTACACTTTGATATATAGACAGTTTTGAACTTATCTGATACAAATCCTGTTAACAGGTGTAAGCAACAGAGCAAGACCATCTGAATGATTACAAAAGAGGAAGAGCCATAGGATGGAGATGGGCCAGTCATATGTAGAGGTAGCCAGGTACTTCAATGTGTCTGAAACTGTCATTTCAAGACTCTGGAAGGAATTTCAAGAGATGGAAACATGCCATGGTAAGAATGCTGGATGCCATCCTAAGGGCAACAACCAATAATGAAGCACAATCAAAGAGCATCACCTCTTTGGAGCTCAGTAACCTTGGACAATATTAAAGCATAATCTAGTCTCATGAAAACTTAAATAGAAAGGTCTTCATGCCAGGAAACTTGTAATTACTCCAATAACTCTTTATTACAAGAGAGCTCATTTTACATGGAGAAGAAAACAACTCAATTGAGACAATAATTGATCATGTTATGTTCTCCGAGATTCTTGATAGTGGACATCTGGAGAAAGTGTTCCATTATGTCATCCCTCCAATATATTAGAAAAGGACAGTATTGGAAGTCGTTGAATTATGATTTGGGCTGTCATCATGAATGGATATACACCTCTTCATGTCTTCAAGGTAGGTCCATGACTGCCTATGGTATATATATCTGAGAGCCCTATGCGATGTTTTTTAAAGGTGAAGGTGGCCCCAATATAATTTTTATGACTGACAATGTATTTCCTTATCAGGTCCAGTTGGTTACCAATTTTGTAGGTGGAGATATCATGGAGATGAAGAGAGGTGAGTATGGCCAGCCAGATCCCCTGATTTTAACCACAGAAAATGCCTGGGATGCCCTACTAATAATTTGTAACCCTATAATCATGCTGTTGAAATTTCATGATTATTCATTCATGCTATGTGCAATAAATTTCGTTTTTCTTTCAGTTTAGATAACTCATTAATATGCAGGGTGTTTCCAAAAGGTCTACTCGAACTTTGAGAACATGTATTGCACATACTGATGAAAAAAAATTCTTATGGACACTGGGCCAGAAACGTTTCCCTTCTGAGTTATAGCACATTTTGAGAGTGCCAAAAAGCCTGTGAAGTTAATTAGTTTTTATTCCATGTTTCTGGAGAGATGCGGTTCAAGTCCTGTATGTCAGAGAAATTTTTTCCACAAAATATTTATTGATATATTGAAGTTAAAAGTCAACAGGTAACGCTGTGATTGTCATCTATGTTCAAATATTATAACACAATGTAAGTAATCAATAGGAACAATTATGCAATCATATAACAGAGCAAGTGTTCTCCCTGAGCAGCAATACAGTACTCACAGCACCTTCTTACTGACTGATGAACATGTTCAAAAATTCCCGGAGTGTTCTGAATTCTTCCACAGTCATCAATGATCCAGGAGATGCAGATGGTCCACCCCTACCAATCTAACAGGCAGGATATGTGTGATTGAGATGTTCTCAAGCAGTGAGTCTAAAATGGGCTGGAGCTCCACCATTTATGAATCACAGGTAGCATTAACACGAAATCTTTTCTGATGAGACTGGGTGATTTTATGAGGATTTTCCCTTGATGAAAATTCACAATACCATCTATTATGAATTGAAATTTATTGGTCAAACGCAGACAATGGAGAAAACCAGGTTAATACACTGCTGCAGAAGCCACTATGAATACACGACTCATGGATGAAAATCAATTGGTGAGGCCTGTACTCACTGCATGTGATATGGGTCAAGTTGGTCCTGACGACAAATTCTCCATACGGTTGAATGTGAAAAACCTATGTCTGCTGCTAATCTTCTCATGTTAGTTCTGGGATTCATCACAACCATGTCCAGCCCCTGTTCCTCTAAAGCAAGTGTTCAGACACATCTGGCCTGCCCCTATCTGTAGTAACTGATGAAAAGGATCCCGTCTTTTGAAGATACCAATGGATGGCTGCAAAAGCACTCTTTCGTGGACATCATTGATGCTGAAAACTATCCTGTAGAGATACTGAACTTGACTGCAGTTTGGCGGCGGGGGTGGCTCAGTCGGTAGCGCGCCAGGCTCGTAATCTGTAGTTCCCAGTTTCTAGTCCCAGCTGGGTCAGCGTTGAGATTTATCTCCGCAAAATTCCCCGCCCTGCCCACGGTCAGTAGGGGACACCGATGGGCTTGGAAAGGCCGCCGTCCGTCGGATGGGACGTTAAGCCGTGGCCCCGTGTGTGGGAGAGCCATACCCTGTGCACGTTAAAGAACACGCTGGATGGCCTAACGGGAGGCTACCATCTGTCTCCCAACAGCTGTTCCAGTGGGTCCCCTCCCCCAACCTTCTCTGAGCCTTCGGGATCCCTGAGACCTGGCCATTTAGCCCATGGTGTGCAAAAAAGTGCCGCTCAGAGGTAAAACAATCCAATCCAATGACTGCAGTTTCCATTCACTCATCCATAAATGAAATGAATGTCTACCATTTCAGCATTGGAGAATTGATTAATCATGATCAAGGTCATAAGTAACTGACTTGCATTATTTATTAATCATATTTTTGTAAAAATGTAGAGCTTCGCCAATAATATGTCCGTTATAGAGGAAGAGATGGATGAACCCTAAGTAATAGACTGACAATACCAAGACTACCGATTCACTTCATGTAACCTCAGAATTGCTGACTCACTTTATGTAGGATTACTTTGCCCTTGCCAGTAATGGTGGGATTTCATCCATCTACTTTGTCAGACATGCAAATTTATCTCGCATCATACCTTTTGACAGGCTCCCTTACTTGCACTCCCAATATGTGATATAACTTGGAAGGGAAGTGTTTCTAGCCCAATGTTCATAGAAACATTTTTTTTATCACTATGCACATTACAACAGGTTCCTAAAGTTTGAACAATTTTTTTGGTAACACCTTTTATATGGATGTACATTTTTAGGTAAAACTGTAGCTTTTGGGCTATCTGACAAAATGTCACTTAGGTTTTGTACATCAGTGTATTATTAATATATCTAGTACTGTGAATATATTACACATTTAACAAAATAATAAGCAAATGAACACCCCCAAAATATTTCAGTTGCTGTGCATATAGCAGTAAAAATTTCACCAAGAGTAATTTTAAACACACACACACATAACACAAAATAGAATTTAAAAGTAAATATTTAACTCTTCTAGTCCCAATGGGCATATAAGTGTTGAAGATGCCCAGTGGGAAATAATTGCATTATAAAGTCGTTCAGCCTGTGCCCCAGTGGTAACCTGGCATCGTATTAACTATCCCCTCCAAAAATTGCGGTGCAAAATTTGATGTAAACATAACCTGTTTTTATAAAGCAGTGCATGCGGGTTGGGTTGTTTTCTCTGAGCGGCACTTTTTTGCACACCATGGGCTAAATGGCCAGGTCACATGGACCCCGAAGGCTCAGAGGTTGGGGGAGGGGACCCACTGGAACAGCTGTTGGGAGACAGATGGTAGCCTCCCATCAAGCGTGTTCTTTAACGTTCACAGGGTATGACTCTCCCGCACACAGGGCCACGGCTTAACGTCCCATCCAACGGACGGCGGCCTTTCCAGGCCCATCGGTGTCCCCTACTGACCGTGGGCAGGGCGGGAATCTTGCGGAGATAAATCTCAACGCTGACCCAGCTGGTTCTCGAACCTGAGTACAGATTACGAGCCTGGCGCGCTACCGACTGAGCCATCCCCGCCCCACAGTGCATGCTAGATACCGGTATATTTGCGTTGTTTAGCGTTATTTATTAATCATATTTTTGTAAAAATGTAGAGCTTCGCCAATAATATGTCCGATATAGAGGAAGAGATGGATGAACCATTTATTGATAGCGGTTCAGATTATGCTCAGTCAACCAAAGACATTTCTAGTGATGAAAGCATGCGACCATCAACAAGAAGCTGGGAAAAAAAAGAAAAAAAAGGTAGATGTCAGAGAAATAAATGAAAGTTCGATGGAAAATTAGTCTTCAGAAGAAATTAAAAAAGATGAACTACCAACCACAATTCTTGATAAATGGGTGCCAGTAGACGGGAATTTCCAACCCAAGAAAAGTATTCCAATAGAATCGCCTTCTAAGGTTCTTGCAAATTTAGATTGATGTTTTCTTCAAGCTGTTTCCTAAAAGTTTATTTCTCTGGATTGCTGAAAAAAACCAACGAACGTCTGAATATTTTGGAACAGAAGAAAAAAATATCTGTATGCCCTACGGATCAGTACGAAATTACGATAGTTTTTTGGTGCTTTTCGTAATGTCCTACAACAGAGTTCCAGCTCAGCGTCACTACTGGTCTACCAATTCTTCTCTTGGCAATGCAATGATAAAACATGTGATCTCGCACAACAGATTTCAACAACTTGTTTCTAAATTTTATTTCAATCCTCCCCAAAAACCGGATAATGTCAACAAACTGTATTATACTGAGGAACTGGTTTCGTGTTTGAAACATACCTTTTCACAGAGCAGAGCTGAAAGTACTTTCCACAGGCTAATGAAAAACTTACCGTTGGCTGCAGTGGGGGCTGCAATGTCTACAAGAAATAAATGATATTCCTCATATTTTAGTTGTTTTATTTTTTATACCAGTGGGGTATATATATCCCACTCTCATTACCCAGTGGGACATATGTGCCCCACACTCCTAATCCCCATCCTTATGTAAATTTTCCTCCAAATATTGTTTTTGACTTCTTTGCAACTATATCTAAAGATGAAATACAAATTAAATCAAACAACGCAAAAAAATAAACTGGGACTCAAAGGGTTAAACTAGCTTTTATTCGTTTTTCACAAAACACCAAATAAAAAGGGCCGTAGTTACTAATATTTTAGTATTTGGTGTGTAGTTTGGTAAAAATTGAAAATTAAAGTTATAAAAAACATTACAAGAAATTGCAGTAAAATTTACACTACAATATCTATTTTTTCAAGTGTTTTAGTGAATAAAATAAAATGCTGTTTTCACTTAATATTACTATTTTTTTAGTGAAGTTGTTACTGCTGTGCGAATATCAGCTATTTTTTGGATGCAAATTAGATTTCATTACAATGCATAATTCATGTTCACTATTAACTAAGGAGTAGTCACACCTATATTCATCACGTCATTTCCACACAACAGACTAAATATTTGTTAAACATAATATGGCATTTGCATCCGTAACTCCCAAAATATATGTTTGTTATTCCTGAAAAATACATGTAGCATGCAAGTATACTAAAATATGTCAAAAAGCAATTGATACTAATATGTGCTATAGTTCTTTCTTACTCATGATTTTTCCACATCACCACAGCAAAATCCTTTCATGTCTGTGCAGCAAGATAAACAAAAGTTCACATGTCAAAGAATTAATTTGTGGCAATACATACATGTAAGTCAGGTAAAAGATCAAAGTATGCTTGCTCTCAGCTTAACTACATTTATAATAACTCTTAAAAGTTGATAAAATGAACTGCATTTGAAGTTTTGTTAGTGAAAGAGGTAAAACACTCATCAGATGTAGAGGACATGTCATCCTCTTATACCATCATGAGAAAAATCAATGTGTTATATTTCAAATAGATGTAATTTTCCAGCACATAGCCCTGTTAACCGCATTTTTTTTTAGTCTTTGATCCTGAAACTACTGTAGTACTATGCCCAGATTTAATAAGGTTAAGGCGATGAAGGAGGGGAATAACAATATGCGAGAGGCTATTAGCATAAGTATGAGTTTATTGCGACTTTGGCATAAAGCGATAAAATGAGCAGAAACCAATTAGGTGATTTGCCCTCTTATTCTAATTTTCCCTGTATTCTGAAACATTCTTACTTTATTACATAAGCTTTTAGTATGTAATGGTTCTACAAATTAAAGCAATGAAAACAAACTGTAGTTTCATTAGTATAGCCAGGATTTAGTAAGCCCTGGTGCAAGGAATAACTTTTCCTCTTCATTGTTTCTTTTACAAACATTTCATTAATAGACTGGTACTGATGTTAGCACAGTTTGAATCTGGTTTGAAATTTACTCTAAAAATTTCTTGTAAGTCTTGAACTCAGATGACAAAAATGATCTTAATCAATGCTTCTGCCAAATTTATATTATTTATTTTAGAAAGCTTGTCAGGGAAAAAAAAAACAGATCCCCTGGGTTCTTTGCTATTATGGGAGCAAAAATATAGCTGCATATATACAGGGTGTAACATAAGTGTGCAGAACAAATTCAGGCATGCATTCTAAAGTTCAAAAGTAAATATATATCAACTGTTTTTTGACATATACATCATTTTACAATTGTTAAAATAATCTTGTATCTACTACATATCCCCATGCTTAGTCATACATGTGGTACATATCCACATACACTGTTATATCTCTACAATTGTATGACACAACGAAATATACTAGAAGAATTTATGAACATGTTCGTCAATCATTATTAGAATGGGTCCATGAAGTTAACACTACTAATTTACATGCTGAATATGTACAAAACATTACATTCTAGCTTGTATGGATACATTTATTTATAGCGTATCTTTTCATATTATTCTTCAAAGATCTGAAACACTAACATTCTCTTCACTGGTGTCTTTGCATCATTTCCAGTTGTTGAAGCAGCATTTCCTGATACTCTTTAATAATATTTTCAATTACTGCATCCTGTTCCACTGTCTGAGTTGAAGGTGAAACTGCATTATCAGAACAATGAAATTAATACAGCAGCAGCTGTAACACTGTTATATTGTTAAACAATATGGTTGATATATTGATATAGACTGAATGATGAAATTACTTCAAGGCACTTGTCAGTAGTAGTTTACAAGGCCAGATCTAGGTGGAGGGGACAAAGATGCCTTTGAGAATGTTAGTAAGGGTTAATGGAGGTAAAAGATAATTAAGCATGCATATTTCATTCATTTATCAAGAAATTTTAGAAAGACATCTAAAAACAGAGGGGGAATATAATACTGCAATGGAAATCCCATCTCTTGCCCCTCACCCCTACTTTTTTCCCGACTCAATTGATTTAAAAAAAAACTTTTTAATTTTTCCTAGATCCAGGCCTAGTTTGCAATATTACCTATACTTTTTGCTATTGATCATAACCATAATTACATTTAGCTGTATCGTTATAAAGGGATTGCACAACAAAAACACGGATATAGGCCAAACCAACCTTTAACCCTTTCTGTGTTGGAGCAGTATTAATCGGCTTCATCTTTTGAATTCTAGTGGCCTGAGAAGCAAGCATTATTACCATAGTACAAGGTAGTAAAAAATGCTTTCCACCCAGAATAGAAATCAGCAGATTTTTTAAACTGTTTACAATCAAATATCTAAAGTAGCATTTAAATCTACAATATTTTTTACTAGTTGATTCTGTTGAAAAAAATTGATCTAGTTGAGCATGTGCATTTTCAGTCACTGTAAATAGCATCACATAATGACACTTTACACCTTTATTCCGCCATACCATACGTAGTTCAGGGCCAGATCTAGGAGGGAGGGGGGGGGGGTCATGCCACCCCTTTCACAATGCTAATAGAAGCAAAAAATTATTACTTATTTACATTTTATGCATTTTTCAAAGAATTTTTTAAACACTTATTAAAAGCAGGGAGAAACGTTATAATACATTGGAAATCCAGCCTCTTGCCTTGAAATCCCTCCCCTTGATTTTTTTTTTCTACATCAGGGCCTGATGTATATAATTAATCACTGACAATTTTCGGTATTCTGTGATCTACTTATCACTCTAAACAAGTTGTATTAAAAGTTTGGAAAGCATTACAAGATATTGATTTTATTACTACTGTAAGTTGCATCATCAGGGAAATACATGTCTTTTAGTCAATATTTTAGCACTTTTTTTTACTCTAATGCTTATAATAATGATAGAATATATACTGCGATTATAAAGAAGAATTATTTTAAAACTATCAAAAATGAAACCACCAGTGATCTGTAATGGCGAATATTGGTAAAAATTGAAGGATTAAGTAATTAGTCTGAAAGTGCAATTTTTAAAAGGTAGGGCTTATTTTAGCTATAACACTTTTAAATTGTATTTCAACCAAATACACTAATTAACATTAGGAAATCGCAATTATTTACTGAAATTTAAGCAGCAAATTTTAATATTAAGCATTTCCATAGCAGTTATGCATCTTTATATTAAAATTATTAATTCTCAATGTTTCAATTAAACTTTAAATCTTTTGAAATATTTTTATCCATTTTTTTCCCAATTCTTTATCTCTTTTTTAGATGTATTTTTCAGTTTTTATTTAAATTATCTTGTTCTTAAAGCAAAATTCCTTAGACTTAGAGATTGCCAATTGCCAAAATTCTAAGCATATTGCAATATGAATTATTTGCATAAATGACTCATTTATTTAGTTCTTTCTAAAATTTTTTAAAGATTTAAACATTAATAGAAATATAAGCTATTTATATTAGAATAAAAAAAAACTTGGGGCAAAAATGGAAAAAATAGCTTTTAAAAAAATTTACTGAAGCTAAAATGGAAAAAATACAGTTAAATTTTGCAATAATTTAAAATATTAAAAAAATATTTACCCCCGTCTGTTTTTTCTTCAAAAATTCCTGCCATTTTATTGATTACAATTAAATGCTCCTTCTTTTGGCATATAACATGACATATTTCTGCTCATTGGTTACTTCAGGATAAGGTTCTAAAGCTGTTTATTTTCTGAAAACATTTTAAAATAAATCCAGCCACCACAGTTAGTTCAATTTCAGAATCCCAACAGTGTAAGGGTTAATAGATTAATTATCTCTTGGTCATTTTCAATTAACAATTATAAATAAATATGTATACCCTTTGGTCCACAATCACTTAATGATATGAAAATAACTAACGACTTACTGCATATACCAGGATATTTATAATTATATATTAATCAACAGCAAATAAGCTAGCTCTGTTATGAACAATGGTGTACAAAAAAACTGAAATTTGGTCTGACAATTATCTTGTTAGTGTTTTGCAATTGAAGCTTAAGAAATTGCTAAGTATGAGAAAATTTTCTTTAACACTGAATCTATGAAAACACTGAAATAGCCAAAGTTCACTATGATATGTTCTTATTCATTATGACAATCGCAGTTTGCTTATAACTGTGATTGAAGAAGAGCCCATTTTCAACAGCTATTTCGGGAACAACATTTGAGGCGAACACACTTGAGAGTAAAACAGGACAGAGGTGACAAAATCATTTGAGTGAAAAAGCACTGGAATATATTTCTGAAAGAAGGAATAGTGGGAAAAACTGATTCAACACCCAACTAGTCCTAACAGACAGCATTATGGTGGGAAATTTTGCAGAGATGAATCTCAATGCTGGCCCAGGTGGTACTCAAACCTGGGAACAACAGATTATGAGCATGGCATGCTACTGACTGAGCCATCCCCACCCAAAAGCAGGTAGATAGCACAACAGAGATTTGTATCAGATAGCAAGTATTATGTATAGGAAAAAAAGAGGCTAAATTTGGCTGTTTTACATCTCAGCAGCTTTTCTTTTTTTGCACATGAGCTAAATGGCCAGATGTCAGGAAATAGATGCCTTGGATCTAGGCCATTTGCCATATCAGGGGTTTGGTGAGGAGAAAATATGCTTCACATCTTTGGTGTCAATTGAATAAACAAGTAAAAATTTTGCAGTGAGGAAAAATAATTATTATTGAAGAATATTTTTCTTCCAATTATTCCAGGAGCTTCACATGCTCCCCAGAACAACCTGCCACTGTCTGCAGTTGCTATCATGTCCACAGTAAACACTGCTGTAGGAAAACTAGAAATTGTATATAACATGTATGCAAAAATGTGGTCTTAGTTTGAGGAAACTAGGCGAGCAATGAAAGTTCATACTTTCTATTTTCAGATTTTCATTTTTATTAAGTCAGCATACTTCTCTATTTTCTTCTGCATAAAGGAGACTTCCAAATTAACAATTCCTAGACTGTTGAACTGGTTGGTAACCCTCCTAAGTTGCCTGTTCACTGGAACTAACCTCACTCAATTTCAGTATG
Source organism: Ryuthela nishihirai (assembly GCA_038380435.1). Lineage (NCBI taxonomy): Eukaryota > Metazoa > Arthropoda > Arachnida > Araneae > Heptathelidae > Ryuthela > Ryuthela nishihirai. Next base: position 66,901,689 of record JAWZYU010000001.1, read on the forward strand.
TAGGGTTTAATAGTTTATTACCACAATCAATTAACTGAGAAACAAAATTATTATCACCCAAGTAATTCCTTGAGGATCCATAGTGTATGGGAAGAAGCTGAATTTCATCAGGATGTATGTACAGTATCTCTGGCAATCAATATTGAGCATCTCAGACCTCTGTGGCAAGCAGCTGCTTGAGGGGGTATTTTTTTTTATAAACGTATTTCTCACCATTATCACATTATTTCCTTTTGTATGATAAATACAGCAGTTATAAAAGTTTGAAGTTGTAAAGTTACTTTTGACTTACCCTTTTTCAGTGCCCAAAGCCTGCAACGTATTTTTAAAATTAAACCTAACTAGCCTTCATTTCATTTTAAATTTAATTTTACATTTAGAATTGAAGCTCTTTTATTTGGTATGTATTATGACCTACATGCATGCATTAGTCACTGAAGGATAAAATTCTAGTTTAGTCGTTTTTTCATGAAAATAGTCAACTTATCTTGGCCACAATTGCATTCACTGTGAAAAAATTTGACACTTAAGAATTAATAATTCTGAGAAATACACCCTGTACTTTCTAGAAACTTCTGAATCATCGTGTTTTCCACTTCCTCCACCCATACACATAAAAATATTTCAATTACTTCATGGTATGGAATTCAGTACACATTTGTAATTAATCTTTGCTTTCCAGGCTGTCCTTTTTTTTTGACTAGCATTAAAACTTATAGAATTAATATCTACTTAACAAATTCTTTTAGCCTTAACTGATTTAACAGTAATTTCAAATATTTAAACTTTTGTAATGAAACAACTTTTTTTTAACTGTTTGAAATTGCTACATTTTTCATCTTATTACTCATATGTGTTTGTAATAAGACGAATGAAATGTACGAGTTAATTTTTTAACTTTTTTATATAGAATGTAGCCTACAAACTATTTGAGTTTGACACTATAAAAAAAATACTCTCAGGCAACTGCTTCTCACAGAGGTCTGACATCAGTTTATATGTACAGATAAGGTCTGTGAGGATGACAAGACCTCAGCAGAAAGACAACACAAACCTCCATGCCTTACCAGGGCTCAAACCTAAGTCCCTTATAGTTCAGTAGCCAAGCATGCAAAACAAAAACCTAATTGTAAAAAGTAAAGCTTTTTGAAGTAGTTCTATGACCTTTCTTTTCTAATTTCATTAATAATTATAAATGACAAGAAAGAAAGCTGGTAAAAAAATGTATGCACACTGTAATTTAAAATAAGTTTTTTTATTACAAATACAAATGGAAACTAATGATTTAAATAAAAATACAATATTTATGTTCATTCAAGCTAAGTGTGATCAGTGGTAGATGAAACATCACCTGAAGGATGGAGCTGTTCACAAAGAGGTAAAGGTTGAGCTAAACCTTTCTGAAGAAGCTGCTCATTTACACTATAAAAAAAATAAAAACAAAATACAACATTAAACTAACAACTTTGAGTAATTCATTAAGTTAATAAAAAAGCACCAATAAAACTTAAAATACTGTGTTCGCAAAATACTAGGAACTTAAAAAAATTTGGCATTTTATTTACTTACATTTATTATTAAATTATTTACTTACATTTACTTTTATTATTAAAATTATTATTATATTAGTGAATATTTAGTGTAAAGCAACAGAATACACAGCAGTTTTATATATATTTTTTTATTTTAGAAGAAACTTAAAAGTAATACTTGTTGCGTCTCATGTCCACATTACTCTAACAAATTCTTTCCAACTTTAGGTGGTTAATGACTTCTGATATGACTGTTCAATAGTATGTTATACTCTTCATTAGAAATGAAAAAATTACTACAAAAAGTTAATTTTGTTTTTGCTATAAAAATTTACCTTTCTACTACTATTTATAAGGGTACTATGCTACATACAGGAATGGATCTGGGTGAGGGGGATGCCCCCCACCCTTGAGAATACTAAGGGTAATGGAAGCCAAAAAATTATTCAACTTGTGCATATTTTCTGCATTATTCATGGATTTTTTTTAAAAAACCTCTAAAACGAAGGGCAAAATGTTACACACTGCAATGTAAAGTCACCTCTGTTTCACATGGTGATATACTTGGTTTTACACTCAAGAAAATGCAACCAGTTTCATATAGACTCAGTTTTACATGATATAGCATCAAGGAAAATTATTAAGACTGTCATCCCAAATTAAAATAAATCAAATGGTTTCAATTTATAACATTTATTTTTAAGAACAGTAATAAATTTTGATATTAATAAAATTGTCATCTATAACAAGTTATATTTATATTCTTTTGCTAAAATTATATTCTTGCCATTATAATGCAATCTGTCCCATGACATCTTTATGAAATGGGCTGTTTTTAATCAGCAGTGAAATCAGACTTTTCTACATTGAATTTTTCAGACTAGCGAATCTGTGTTTTATCTCATTTTTAACAACAAGTTTAACTTTGTAGACTATTACATAAGCTAAATATAGCTGGTTCATAAAATATCATATAAATACTAATTTTAAAAATAAAGCAATATGTGTTAATATAAATGCTTAATTTCAAATTTATATTCAGTTCATAAATATCCTTCTTTCAAATTCGATGGTGTACATCTACATTAGCAATGAGCATTTTTCACGACCAAAAAGAAATGTATGAGAAATTAATCTAAGTTTATCTGAGTTAGACAGAATAAAGTACAAAATAATGTTACATTAATGTTTGCTATTACTGTTGAACTGAAATTTGATATAAATATGTATATAATGAAACTTTCAATGTCCGTTTCATTCATAACAAGGATATTTTTGGAACCTATCCCCCCCCCTTTTCCCATAAGTTGCTGGTTTCAATTTATGATTTCCTGGAACCTATATATTTTGTAAATTGAGGGATGGGTGTATATAGTGTAACGCTCCAAAGATTATTAACTTTTCAAGTTGGATCTTTTGTCTGATCAAAATTTATTCAAAATTCTGGATAGCTTTGTCAGGTGCCAAGCAATGTTAACTTGCCAATTAAAGTTGAAATTGAGTTCGCTAGGTATTTCTCTAGCATTACTTATCGAGTAAGAATTAAAAAAAGGTTGTCAAGTTTAATTAAAGTTTAAATCTAATCAAATAATCAATTAACATTGCTCAAGAGAAAAATAGCAAAAATTCAAAAGTTTCTAAAACAAAGTTTATTTCCAAAAAAATTTAAACACTCACCAAATTCAATAGAAAAGTTGGAGTACTATAACAACTCTCATCTATTTAAAGTAACATAATCTCAACTTCCCCTAACAGCACTCTCCTCACTAACTGTCAATTCTGACTCCTACATCTCTACTAACTATACTGTCAATTCTACCTCTGACCTAACGTTACTTAGTTATAACATGCTGTATACAAATCGGCACGTGTCTGTTGCACACTGGAAAAACATTTGAATAATCTGATGATCGCACTAGCTATGACGCAATAGGGGTCGTGTCCTACGTGCACACATTAGCGGTTGACAACCAAAAGGTCGGAGTTGCGCATGCGCAACTCCAACCTTTTATCAAGCTTGGAAACGAGAATTGCGATGTCCAAAAAATGAAATAATCCCCAAAATGATAAATATAACATAAATAAAGTAAAACTGGTTAAAGAAAAATAAAAGTGAATGAGTGGACCATCACAAAAGGTACACATATACACACTGTATATATATATATATCCCACTGACTTTTTACAAAGTAATTGAGAGGGTGGGAGGATGGATGAGGTAAATTTGATTGAGTTTCTAGTGTTAATTTAAGAGCAAAATTTATCTCATGAATGATAGATTTACTACATTCTCTACATATTAATAAAGTTTGATGAAAAAGATTAACTGCCTTTTGCAATGTTTCTTTGTGGAGTGATGTACTACTATTGCCAAGAGTAGCAATATAAGGAATGACACTATAACACATTAAACAGGAACCTCCTTTAGGAGGCAGGGTAGCACACATACTAGTGGCACATGGAATGTACTGTGACAGATTAAACAGCAACTGTATGCAGCACTCTTCAAAACAAATAAATGGTCTAGACCAGTTTTATCAGCAGGTGTGTCCAACCTTTTGACTTCCCTGGGCCTTTTCTTATGTTTTTTATTATAAAATTAAAAAAAGGGCAACATAAAACTAGTGGAATATCAAAAACTTGCTGAAAATCACATAATCATGTTGAAAGCTTAAGTCACAAACACGTAAACTTTACAATTTTGTGGGCCGCATTACTAGCTGTCCAGAACCGCGGGTTGGACACACCTGGTCTAGATACTAATGATAACTGATTAGAGGCAGTCCTAAAGTCTGCAGTTGAAGTTAGCAGTAACATTACATTTCGTTTTATATTTAACACTCTATGTTCACATACTGAGCAACTAACTACTGATATGCACTGTTGAAAATATTAGACATATAACAAGTTTTATGGTTTAATGACTACCTCATCAGATAAGAAAGCATCTTACTGAAATACAAATTTAAGTGTATATGGTCCACTATGAGAAGTGATATATTAAAAAGTAAAACCAAACAAATTAAATACTACTTTAGCTGAAACTATTATTAAATTTAACTTCTTGTTTAAAAAATGTTTACTACTAAAATAATCATGCTCCCCCAATACTTTCAGCTAAATTATGCTGAAAACCTTAAATAAATATTAACTAAATGCAACTCTGCAATATAAATTACCAGACCTTCAGCTAAGCTTGTCAATTCTTCCTTCAGAACTCTGCTGTACATGGGGCCATGCTGAATGTTGTATCCAAAAGACAGCAGTCTTTCCAAGCCCATTCTCACCAAGGACAGAATATGGGTTAGCAACGAAAATATTCATGCAGGCACAGTTAGGACTCAAACCTGTAGATTATGAGCTGGTGCATTATTGACAGCCAAATCCAGCCCCACTTGGTGAAGGTATCAAAATCATATTAATAATTAACTAACAAAATACCAAGCACTACCTTACCTTGGAATACATATGAAGGGGAATTCATCTTCAACTACTGTTGTGCTCAATCGCTGCAGACATGGTACTATTTTAAGCAGCTCATCAATTGCTTCTTCTTCACATTCTTTTATCAGGGAAACACCTTAAAACAATATATTATGCAATTAAAATCATTTCTCAGCTCATCTGATTAACTTTAGTTATATATTTATATCACTATGTTTCAGTAACATAATTAAGACTTTTGGAAAGGGGGAGGTAAAATTTTTTCTCAGTTTTGGTTAATGTAAACTAATGAAATAATGTATTATTAAAAAAAAATATTCTTGTTTGGGGTTTCATGGTTATTATGTGCAAAACAAAATAAAAAGTAAAAGCCAAGGAACACATAACCAAATTTAAAAACAAGATTCAAAAGATATAAAAACAAACAATGGTTATAAAAAACCTGTATAAAAAACAAGAAGTAAAATCAAATCCTATGAATATTATCCAATGTATCAAAAGCAGGTTATAAAAAAGAACAATCAGATAAAAGATGTCTAAGTATAAGGTGCTCATATGATAAATGAAATCTAAATTATAAGGAATATTGATGTCTCACAGATAGACTCTGACATGCAAACTGAAAGGAACAATAGCAGTTGAGTGATAATTATAAAAGTGTCTGCCACTTGGAGTGAAAAACAGAGTCCCATGGGATGGACTGGCAGTGACTGTAATTTGCAAGCATATTGTAGGGTGTAGGGACAACTGTCAAAGGTGAGGAGATAAAGATGGTTAATCAACCTTAACATAAAGACTGGATCAATGAAGCTGCAAGGTGTGTTGGTTCTAGCATCTCCCAAAACGGCCATCCTCCTGGGTTTTTCATGCACAACCATTTCAAGAGTTTACAGAAAATGGTGTGAAAAGTAAAAACCTACCAGTGATTAGTGATCCTGTGGACAAACACAGCTTGTGGATCAGAGGGGACTGGCGAGAATCATGCAAGTGAACTGAATGGCCACAACCAGACAAATCACAGCAGAATTAAACATTGGTGTGCAGAAAGTAATATCTGAATGCATCACATATTGGACCTCATTGCAAATGGACTACAACAGCTGCTCACCATGTAGAGTGCCAATGATGTCAGCGAAGAACTAAAAGTGCATCTCCAATGATGTGGGAGCATTTACATTGGACCATTGAGGATTGGTAAAAGGTAGACTGGTTGATCAAATCAAGGCTCCTTTTGCATCATGCTGATGGATCAGAATTTGGTGCAAGCAACATGAATTTCTCTGAAGTGTCATAAGATAGAAATTGATATCTTTAATCATTTATTTTACTTTTATATTATTAATTATAATCATTTTATAGCAAAATTAAAAGGTTAATGTTATTTGGAATGAAAAATATTAAATTAGTAGAAACAAAATTTGTGGGTAACATCATTATAAGCACGAAGAGCCATTCATTTATTAAAGATAGAGGAATATGCAAAAAAAAGTAACATGGTGCTTATTTTTAATTACCAAACACTGATTAAAAAGTTGAATAAACGAAAAACTTTTATACTAGTTAAACCCACAGCCAAAGCTTGGCGTGAAACATGATTGATAACTCTTCCCATCAATAACTTCATTCATAGCTTTATACCATTAATGTACTACTCCACTTGTCACAATTAAATCCTGCCGAACATAATTCCATTGGTAACTTCATTTACAGCTTTACACACATCCTTGCAGCCAGGAACCAATCTGTTACCCCAATAGGGTTAGAACCTAAGTTGGACCACCCCACCAAATTTGAGAACAATCACTAAAATAGCTGGAGAACCATGGGGAAGCTGACAATTTCTGTCGCCAATGATGTCACGTGTCCACCCAGATTTAAGGCTATTATGATTTTTATTTTTTTCACAATGTAACGCTCCAAAGAAATGCAAAATACTTTTAAGTTTGGACCCTTTTTCTGATCCAATTAGGTTTATGCTCCGGATAGTTCAGTCGGGCGCCAGGTAATAATTAACAAATTGTCAAATAAATAAATAAAGTTAAATTAGGATTCAAAATACCAGCGAGAGTTAATGAGTAATAATTCAAAAATGATTGTCAAAACGTAAATATAAATGCTAATGAAACAATTAACATTGCGCAAGAGAAAAAATTAGTAAAGATTCAAAAGGTTTAAATAACAAACAAATTTATTTCCAAAAATCACTCACCAAAACTTCAATGAAGAAGATACATTAACTGAGCATTCTTCCATGCTACATGCTTATGCTCTACTGAGCTCACTCACTTCTCTCTCACTAACTAACTTCTAACTCTGTCTGCTTTGACAACATGTCATCAGATATAACAAGAGGCTTACAGTGCCCGCACGTGTCATGTTGCACGCCGGGAAAGACATTTACATAAATCAACGAGCGGCGCAAGCTATGACGCAAGAGGGGGTGTGTCCTTGTGCACGTGCTTTAGTGGGTGACAGTCGGAAGATCGGAGTTGCGCATGCACAACTCCTAACTCTTGGAAACGAGCGCTGTGATGCCAAAAAGGAAATAAAAAATCCCCAAAATGATAAATATAACATAAATTAAGCAAAACTGGTTAAGGTAAAGTAAAAGTGAATGAGGGGGCATCACAACAATTACATGAAATATTTGAAGTTTAAATTGTTCATAGTCCAACCCCACCCAGGCTCAGGTTCAGCCTGATAAAGCACAAATTAATCTCTAGTAAAACCATGAGAATAATACAGAGAAAGGCACAGCTTCTCCACTGTGAATGGCCTGTTGGCAGGCTTCAGGCCATTTGAATAGAAAGAAAGCAGAGACTGTTAGCTTAGTTCTTCAGGGCCAGAAACTAGTGAAAAAAGAAAAAAGAGCTAGAAGAAAATATGATCCTCAAAGTACTAGCAACTGTTGTGGAGTCTGCAATTGCACATACAATATAAGAATTGAAATGAGCAAAACAATAGTTCCTACTTATCATTTGGATAATTTATAGGATAGGTTAAATTGGATGGGATCAGAGTAGGAATGAACATGTATTTACAATATAAGTTTATAAGTAATTGTCATGCTTAATTTTTGTAATTATGGCTGTGCTCAATTCTTATTAGTGTAGCTGTGGAAACCTACAGTGGCCATGTTGCTACAATTCTGACAATTATGTTGGAATCAGCTATGATAACAAATTCATAATATCATTTGACAATTATGTTGGAATCAGCTATGATAACAAATTCATAATATCATTGTATAATTTGAGCCAAAATAATTGTGAGGCTACATCTCAGTTAAATTCTTAATTAAAACATTATCATTCTACTATTTTATACTAATAGGAGAGATGACAAATTCATTGGTCATTTGACTGTAAGATGAGGTTTAGCAAATAGATAACTTAAAAAGTCACAACTGCATAAAGCACTGATAAGAAAATTGTTACTAGTTCCAGAAGTTTTCACTAACTTGCATTGGCTAATCATTCATTAATATGAAATTCTTCTTATCCTGCTGTAAAGATTTGCTGCAAGACGTTGTTGCCAGCACTGGTCTCCACGGGAAGATATAAAGACTTTTGCTTGTAAGAGTTGTTTCTTTTTACTTCTCTACAATGAGATGCCAGTCTGATACAACCTCATTGATGTAGTTTGAAATTACTTTTAAATCATATTACTATTGACTTGCTGAAGCACTAATAGGAGACTCATCCTTTAACCCTTCCCAGGTCACCATCAAACACAGATGTTGACAGAATTCGCAATGAGAGTTCCAAGATGTCAACAGACATCTTTTGTACAACACAGGAAACTTTTAAGTTTAAAAAAATAGAAATTGCCTTTTGAAAATTTTCTTACACATTATCTTTTGAAAATAAACAATTCAAGCTTGAAAAATAATATTTTCTTCTTTCATTTGATGCACATTTTATTAAACTACAATATAAATAATTTGATAAAGCCATCCGATTGCCATATTTTAGAAGCACTATACAGTACTGCTGATTTGTTTAACATTATTCTGTATTGAAGCAATCACCTGATTTAAGCTCGCAAGTTTTATTTTAACTATTATCAACAAATTTTTCCTTAAAGTTTTGAAAATCTCTCGAAAAATTAACAAAAAACTATTTTTTAAAATGGAAGATTTTGGAAGTAATTACCACTACCCTCCCTCCCATTTTACACTCTTTTCTACCTTAAACCTATTTCAGTATTCCTATAATTATTTTCATCATTTACCCCACATTCTACGAGACTTTCCTGCTCTTCAGATTGAAACTACAAAAAAATTTCACAAAAATTTGCTCAACACTGTCACGATAGGAGGAAGTAGCAGGTGTTCTAATTGATTGCTCACACACAAGTGCAGCAGTGGAGGAGACATCTGCTAAGTGTTAAGTGCAAGTTATTTACATTGTGCATGATGATTTAATTCAAGTAGGATATATATTCCCTTCATAAATTAGTATTTCATTTCGTTTTATAATTAAACCTTAGTTTTTGATTTTTGTGGATTTACTTTACTTCCACAAGTTATTGATCTTTCAGTCAATCGATAATTATCAAATTTTCAGAGTTATGCTATATTGGATGGATGGCTTACAACTTGTTGCTGTGGATATTTCATTTATCGCATTAAGCTATATGTTATTTTTAACCTTATTATTTCTCCATTTTCCAGTTTTTTTTGTATTGTTTCCCAAAAATAAATTAGGTCTTTGATATGTAAGTACAATGGACTTTCTTAGCATGGCAAGTTGTTTACATGGATGATTTAAGCCAACAGTTGAATTATAAACACCTTTTTTATAATTAAACCTTAGTTTTTATTTTTGTAGATTTATTTCCATAAGTTATCAATCTTTCCGTTGATCAATTATTATTAATTTTTTTAGGAGTTATGCTGCACCAGAAGGCCAGTTTACAACTTGTTGCTGTGGATATTTCATTTAACAATGTATTAAATTACAAGCTATTTTTTTCTTTTATTACTTATTTTTTTCAGTAAAAAAAAAAAAAACTTTGACCTTGCATCTTTTTTTCTGAAAATAAATAAGTCTTGGATACGAAAGCAAAATAAACTTCCTTGGCACAGAAATCAGTCCTCCTATGGGAGGGCAATTTTGGCAAGGGTTTTTACCCTCTCCCCCATTGCATAATTTTATTTTCTAATTATAAGTTTCTTAAGTTTATATTCAATGGTTTTAAAAGATTTTAACCTCTCCCCACTCTCATTATAATGGCTGTGCCATTCTGACGATATAGACCTTGTTAGATACCTTGTTACAAACTTTCTGCACTTAATCAAGAACACCAAACTTCAACATCCAAAGAAAAAAATTCATTATGTTTAGTAAATAAATGCAGCCAAGAAAGTGTTTTCTCCATTTCATAAACAGGGCAGAAAATCCCATCGATGCGAGCAATCCAAGTCACCTTATATAACACTAGCCCACATTTTAAATATACCACACTGCAAAGTATCATTAAAAAAAAATATTATGCTTCAAGTAATAAATATTATATTACTTGAGAAGAAATTTACTTTTGATTAATATATAATTTAACTCTTTTTTATTCATCATGTTTTCCAATGTTAAGCCTTAATTGCATAGTCTGATCTATTTTTTACTATATCAATGTGAAAACATCTTATTAAAATTAAAATGCTTGTAATTTTTTAATTTTTAATTTCAAAAGATTTAAAATTAAATTCTGTTTAATTTGGTATATAACATGACGTATTTCTGTTGATTGGTTTTTTTTAAAAAAAAGATTCTAAAGTTGACTTGTTTATCTGACTCAGCACAACTGGCTAAAAGTCTGGACTTTACACAAAGTATTGGTACCGAAAAAAAAATTACAAAAACTGAAGAAATAATTACTTGGAACAAGAAAATTAATTTTTTGTTATTCAGAAACAAATAGCCTTTCTATGCATATACATTATTACCACTTCTGTCTATTACAGTTTTTTCTAAATAGATTTTTATTTATGTTGTCAGATTTTATTTTTTACTACAGGACTCTAATAAAGGGTTATTAAATTAAAACTAGTTGTCTTTTTTGTTAAATATTTTATTTTCAGAAAATCCAGAATTAAATGCTGATTAGTTTGGCATATAACATGACAAAATTCCTTTCATGTTATTTGGCAAAAAAAGTTCTAAAGTGATTTTTTTTTGCCTGATCAAGTGAAAAAATAGCTGGACCTTTGGATGTAAATCAGTTTTTCAGTCTGTATCTGGAAGGTATCTGATATGTATACTGCCTGATGTCTGCAGACGAAAACTACACATTGCTGTAAGTATATCTATATCATGCTGTAAATACGGTTTAAATATTATATTTTGAATGTTTGACATATTAAGAGCATAATAATGAGTGAACAGGCTCCCTAATGGCATGATTGATCAAAGGGGATTCAACGAGTCATGAACTGCAGAGAGACGAGAAGGCCCCTTACCAACCATCAAGAGACCCCTGCCTTCCAGGAACACAGGTCACAGTGCATTGTAAGCACACAGGTGAGCTTTCACGAATCTTTGAAGTTTCCCAAACCAGCAGAATATTAACAAGGTGGCCCCCTCACCCCATATAGGAATTTGCTCAAATGGATCAGCTGAAAAAAAATAGCGAATCTTAGCAGTACTACAAAAAACTTTTGTAGAAAATATCAACTGTTATTTCAATAATTATATCTGTATTATACTAAAAAGTGATTTTACTTTTGGTTATAATTTAATAAATTCATACTAAAAATATCCTTACCACCTAATTTACATATATGAGCTTGGAGTGGCAGAGACATAAATTGTTCATCCATCTCTCTTAAGCATTCTTTTTTCAATTCCTCCAAACCACCAAAATCAACCAAATAAACTTCATAAATTGGGCCATCAGACACTGACACAACTGTTGCTCGATGCCATTCACCATCTGAAAAATTATGCAACATTATAAAGTATTTCAAATATAATGCTTCGAAGAGGGAAGCAATTAAAACAATTTTCATGGTTGATAAATGTAAGCGCAAACTTTTAGAAATCACTATTAGCCAATTATATAAATATGTTACATTCAAATGACAAAAATTATACATCTAATTACATTTTGTAACTTCATTACATTTGCTTTTTAAACCCAGATCCATTGTAACCTAAAACGGAAATCCAAATGAAAAAAAAATATATTATTTAAAACTGTTACCATAACACAACCATCATGACTACTACAACACTGTAATACAATTTAAATTACAAATACTGTAGTGCTCAACAAGGACATATGCAAGTATGTGGAGGAATCATGAATGCAAGTCCAGCATCGAAAATCCTATTTTGGATTCTATTACGTGGTGATTCTACTAAATGAAAATCCCAAGAACAGAATCTACAAGGTGTAAAATTACACATCATCATCATCCTCAAGCAGTCATGGGCTAAGGTCCAACCAGATTGTACAATTTAGTTCTCTAAACATATCCTGGGTTGTGGTCTCTGGAGCTACATCTGGCCGCTGCACACCAATTCTAACAAGGTCATGTTTCATATTGTCAGCCCACTGCATCCTGGGTATCCCCCTCTTTGTGAGGACTTTAGGCACACTGTTCATAACCCTATTCATAATCTATAATTATGCATACAGGCATCATAACCAAACCAACAGAGTTCTCTCTCTGCACAATATACTGCTCAAAGGACGTTGCAGACTCCTTTGTCTAATCTCATCATTACTTACAAAGTTGAACCATCTAATACCCAAGATACTGTAAGATCTAGAATAAAAAGCATCAAGTTTCCTGTTATTTTGTTTACAAAGCATCCAAGTTTCACTACCATCCAAGTTTCACTACCAAATTAACAAGAGAACAATTAACTAAGAATCAAATTATTATACAGTTTAATTTTAGTCTTCAGATACATATGTCTATTTCTACTTGTCTGTTAAATCTCATGCCATAACATCACCAGTACCTGTCCATAGCTCTCAAGATAATTAAACTGTGACACCTGCTCAAGACTGCAACTATTTAGATTAACTGAATCGCAGCCTGCCTGACCAATTTTCATCACTTTAGTTTTATCTCTGTTTATAACCAAACATACTCTATTACCAGTCTTAACAGCTCGAATGAAAGAGTTCACTCACCAACATAGTTTGCCAAAAGGGCTAAATCATCAGCATAATCTAAATCAGAAATTCTCAGATAAAAAAATTATATAGTCCGTGGGTTGTATGTATGACACCCTAATAGAGGTTTTAGATAGATTTGAAGGTTTGGAATAATGGATAAGATGGAATAAAGTTTTATATAATGGAATGGATAAGCAACTCCTAACTTCTATATACAGTTGGCAAAAAGCCAATAGACAATAGAGGGAAGAAGGTAAATTTGTATGACTTTATAGTGTATTTTCAGAGTTTCAGGCTCTTCATCGTGCTTACAAACCCATCCAATGAACATTACAAGATTATCCACATAGCTACGACTTTCTTGAGTTGGGTTGTTATACCTCTGAGTGACACTTTTTTGAACACCATGAGCTAATGGCCAGGTCACAAGACCCTGAAGGCTAAGAGAAGGTTGGAGGAGGGGACCCACTGGAACAGATGTTGGGAGACAGATGGTAGCCTTCCGTCAAGGCCATCCAAAGTGTTCTTTAACGTGCACACGGCCATGTCTTAACGTCCCATTCAACAGACAATGGCCTTTCCAACCCATTGGTGTCCTCTACTGACAGAGGGCAGGGCGTGAAGTTTTGCAGAGATAAATCTCAATGCTAACCAAGCTGAGAATTGAACCTGGGAACTGCAGATTATGAGCCTGGTGTGCTACTGAGCCACTCCTGCCCCTATGTTTTTCTTGAGGGTGGTATGAAAAAAGTATTAAAAGAAAAAGGGTAGAGGTATCAAACTTTGATGTACAATGGATTTGAAACTCAAAGCTCCAATAAGAGAAACAATACTAAAATCATATTAGAATGGCCTTGGGACATTTTATGGAATGCCAAGGCCACAAAATTTCAGCTGAAGGATGTTGACACCCAGATTTGTTACTATAAGGAACATCCACGTGCATTTGATGAAATTTCACTGCATTCCGCTGTTACCATATGGTGTGGTTTCACTGTTACTTTCATCATAAGTTCCTTCTTCTTTGAGAAAACTCTGAAGCAAGTTTGCTACCTCCAACCTTGAAGTTAGAGATTGCTTGGATACAATAATTTTCATGCAAGACTGGACATCACAGCATATTGCTTGTCTAGTGACACAGATGCTTTTTGTGATGTTTTCCAATAACTACAAAATTTCCTGTCTGTTCCCAAATGATTTTTCATCTTGTCCACCTGATCTCAATTCATGTGATATTTGAACTTTTTTTTAAAAGATAAAACGGACAGTATAAAATGGTATGATGTGAACATCACAAAATATATGTTACAAGCACAAACTGAGGAGACAGCTCTAGGATTCCAGCATGTTGACACTGAAAGTCATCACATTGAAAAGTTTGATGTGAATTAACACCTGAGATGGGTACTGTTTGTGTAGCTGTTCACTACAGTGCCATGAGCTATCTGGTGGTACTTTTTGGAATAATTTTTTCTCGAGTGTTCATTGCCTGATGTCAGTTTCAAATTTCAGCTTTGCAGCAAACCATTTTTTGTTCCCAAATCTTCAAAGTGATGTAGTTTTAATTATAACTAGTACTTGTAAGAGGTAAGATTAGATGAAACAGACATAAGGTTGATACCCTATGGTGAACAATAATAGTACTTTAATATGATGCAAGTAGTGATATATCAAGAGGATAAATTTATGTGAAGTAAGAACTTGAAGGGTAAAAAAATATATGGTGATAATATGTTGCAATTAGCACTCTCATTAGTCTATTTGAGAAACATACTTAATGGCAAGCAATAATATTTATTATCTGAAAAATTAAAAGTGTGTCTTACCAGAAGATTTTGCAAGTACCATCTCACTCTCTATAGGAGTATAGCTGTCAGCAGGATGTTTTGAGCAAAAATCTGAAATTTGTTTTTCCAATTCAACTAAATCCTTTAGGTCTGTAATGAAACAGAAGTTAAAAAAAAAATTAAAACAGCTAAAAATATATAAATAGCTAAAGTTTTAAACACACATATAATCATCATAAATAGCAGTACATGGGGACACATGTTTCTTCAATGGTGTGCTGACATTAGCGCTTTTCTTGAATGCATGCCTCATTTTGCCAATTACTTAATTACTACAAAAAATCTGTACTTTAACAGATTTTGGTGTCCTGTGATTCCCCAGATAAATGAGCAGCATGTCCCAAATTTGATATCCAGATTCTCCTATGTAACCACATGCTACATTTAAAATTCAAGTTCCTATCTGTACTCAGATGGGCTTTAAAACCTTGAATGGGTTTGCAAATGTGAAGAATCTGGTATTGCTATACCATGGCTTTCTCAACTATAAATTGTGAAGTAAGAAGTCAACAGAAATATCTGCAGAGGAGTTTGTTGTTTCCAGTCTGCCCAACTTCTGTCCGTGGAGTGCTAATATAAACTGAACTATGTTACGGCAATTAATAGCATGCATCAAAATGAATACATGGATTTCCAAATCAATTGCAATTAATAGCATGCATCAAAATGAATACTTGGATTTCCATTGACATCACAGGTAAGTGTCCCAATATTTTTTCTAATATAATAAAAAAATAATAAATACCCCCTCAAGCAGCTGCTTGCCACAGAGGTCTGACAGGAACCTGTCAGTTTATATGCCACAGTAGAAGGTGTGCGAGGATGGCGGGACCTCAACTGAAAAACAATACGAATATCCATACCTTATACGGGGCTCGAACCCATGTCCTTTAGCTTAGTAACCAAACACACTAACAATCAAAGTGGAATCAATAAAATGAAATTACGAAAAAAAGTTTTCATTATACTAGACAATAAAACTGATGCATGCAAAGGTTAAAATAAAATCAATATGAAACTATCAAAAAATAACAATGAAGAATTTATGATTACCATAATGTTAGAAATCAACAGACTTACTCTGTTCATTGTATGGAGTACAATGTATGTTTCCATCAGAAGTGATGCTATAAATAATGATATCTACATTTTCACCATAAGGTAATTCCACAGAAGAATATTTATTAAACAAAAGTTTTGTTTTGAAAGACTCTTCTTTGCTCTTGCTCTAAAATAAGGAAACAAATTTGCTTAAAAAATTCTTATTTGCAGCTACAGAAAATATTATTAGTTAAACAAAAGCAGTTTACATAATAATGGAAACAGTATCTTGCAAAAGTTTTCATTTACAATTTAGTCAAATCATCACACAAAGGTGCTTCAAATAGGAAGTGTAAAACATGAGATAAATAGGAAAATGTAACCTGGTTCAGTCAACTGTCTAACAAAGTTTAGCTCAAAGTTTAATTGCAGGTAAAGGTGTAAGATTTTTGTCATTCATACCCCCTGCAAATAAAGGGCTATTATAAAACAATAAAGGAAAAAAATGTTACCATATCCTCTATACCACCAAATAGAAGAATTTATGTATGGTATAAACAGTTTGTGGAACACTAAAGAATTTTGTAATGACAAGTGTCTCTGAGGAAGCTTGTGTTTGTGGGAGTTACCAAGTCTGATTTGGGATTAGTTGTTCATAGCAGGGAAGGTGTTTGGACCCATTTAGATACAAATTTGTTGCCTTCAGAACGGTAAAAAAATTTAAAAATAACCTAAAATTCTCTGTTATTGAGCAATAAAATTTTAAAGTTTATTCTTCAAACTATTCACATGTTAAAATTTTTTAGTTAAACATCTCTTAAAAACTTTAATATGCAAATAGTTGAAGAATAAACTTGTAGCTCACATTCCATGTCCTGTGACTTTAGAATGATTGGAGAGTTACTGAAAAACTACATTTTGGCAAGAGTGAAAACTGAACCACAGCATGCTGAAAATATCAGGTGCTCTTCCTATCAAGCTATCTGAAGCATAGTTTAACTCCAGCTAACAGACAACTATAAACTAGATTCTATAATCAGCAGGTGCTTATGGTATTGCAAGTTGGATGGGAACAGTACATCACAGAAATATATTAGTTTTATAGCCAAATATGCAGAAACAATTATCATTGAGAAATTCAACAACAGCAATACACAAACTATGTCTTGTGGACTCTGAAGACAGTCTTACAAACTCTATCTTGTGGATTTCTGTTATATGGTAAAATTTTTTTCCCTTTTGTTTTATAATAGCCCTTTATTTGCAGGGGGTATGAATAACAAAAATCTTACACCTTTACCTGCAATGAAACTCTAAGCTAAACGTAATTTTTTTTTACCTCACTTATTGACTACTAACAAATTTACCTAGCACTGATCAAAAACTCTCTAGAGTTCTCAACATGACCACATACCCCAAGTTTTTTGGGGTACGCAGTGAGAGCTCAAAAGTCACTAGATCTGATTATCCAGTAAAATGTTTATAATTTTATAAGATTTGTTAAATTGTTTATGTAATTTTTTGTGTTTATCAATATGTGTAATATATGAATACAAAATTTAATGTGTATATATGTATATGTTTTATTTTATTCACATTGTTATACTATAGCTATAGTTTTATCTATCTATACAAGGGGTAAGCCAGTTACATACACATTTCCAGGGGGTATGTGAAGCATAAAAGATTGAGAACCACTGCTCTAGGATATAGCAGATGGTACTCCCCATGGCGCAAGCTTTCATTTCGTATAAAATTCATTACAATCGACTAACCCTCATACTACCCCAGTGAGAAAGGGGGCACTGATGGGATTGGAAAGGGTCCCACCCATCACATGGGATAATATGATGGATCGATCCTTTTCCTTTCTACAAGAGAGCCACACCCTGTGCACATTAAAAACCATAATTAAGGCCTTGACACAATAAGCTAGCATATAAGTTTCCAGCAGTAAGTGACCACACGTACGATGTTTTTTTTTTCAAAGATGGAAGTGATGAAAAATAAATGTAGACATCACATTGTAATGCTACAATACACATATCAAATACATCCTTAGATGATGCAGATGAATATTAGTTGAATAAATATCCCCTCAAGCAGCTGCTTGCCACAGAGGTCTGAGAGGAGCCTGTCAATTTATATGCTATAGAAGAAAGTCTGTGAGAATGGCGGGACCTCAGTAGAAAAACAATACAAACATCCATGCCTTACCCGGATTCGAATCCAGGTCCTCAGATCAGTAGCCAAGCACACTAATCACTCTGCCACAGTTAAGGTTTAAATGGCACATTAGCAACTTAAGCTACAGCAGAAGACAAATGGGAAAAATATAAAGGCCATATAAGCTACAACCAAATTAAAAAAGCAATCAAAATAGTATGTCTATGTTAGAGACAAGACACTCAAAAACCTCAGGAGTAAACATATTCTTGTGAGTAATAAGCAGTTTAAGATTTTCGAAACAGTATTCAGCAAAAAAGGATTTCCACCACTAATTTAATCTAAATAAAAAGTCAAAATAACACAATTAAAATCACACACAGAATTAAAGGGCTAATTTTCATGAAGAAATGCAAAAGCACAGACCAAAAATGCAAAATGACAATATTAATCACATCCTCTATAAATGATGTACAATCAAAAGAAACAAATATTTAAAAGAACGTAGAAATTATTTTAAAAGAAGATTTATATTAAAGATCTAACAGAAAATACGGTGAAAAAACTCAATAATCTCATTATAAAACTAAAAAGATATAAAAAAAACTAAGTGAAGACTTTAAACTGTATAACCAGATAAATATGAGAACAGCACAACTGTATGGAACAATAAAACTGCATAAACATAAAAAACCACTCAGACCCATAGTATACACCAAAAACACACCACTGGTAAATGTTGAAAACTTTATCCTAAAAAAATTGCAACAATGGATAGAAACACCTCCCACTATTCTACAAAATTCGATAGAACTGGTTGAAAACTTAAAAATATAAAATTAGCTTGCGGACCTCACTTAATACCTTGGTAGATCTCAGGTTGGGAACCACTGGCCATATGGACAATGAAATTACAGCATTTTAATCAGGTTCTCTCTCTGTAAGTAATAATGCTGCAAAGAAAAAAAACCTTCAAAATATTTAATTTTTTCGTAAAATACAGTGAAGGTCAACAAATAAGGAAAAATGTCCAGAACTCACCATGTTTCCCCAGACATGTCAGAGGGCAAAGTCCAACAAATATGTTATATCATATATGGGTAGTAACCACAATGCTTGTGTAGATATGACATTGTGACACAGTACTATTTGTATGCAAGATAACAAGAAACCTGATGCCCCTGTTTCTAGATACTTACATAGTATCTTGGACATTAGGTGGTTTGATTATTTTAGTAATGAACCACCTAAATGTAATGAGTTAAACAAAGAAATTAGCAACCACCTCTGAGCAGTATCTTATGCAGAGAGACACTTCATTGGTGGCCATGTTGCCCATATGCTAAACTACAAATTAAGTAAATCTTATTAAAAGGCTTTAGAAAGAGGAGAATACCTAGGATGTGGTTGGCAGACAGTGACAAAATAGATTCTTACTGAAATTGGCCTGCAGTTGCTAGTGCAACAACTGTAGCTTAGGGTACTTATATGAAGAACCAAATTACAAAGCCTGACTTCTGTAACCATGGCTAATGAGGATTATGCATGTTTGTCTGCCAGCATGCAAAACTTTTGCTATAAATAAAAAGATACCAAAATTAAGTGGTGTCAACATCAGCAGGGATTAACCCTTCCAGTGCTCAGGTGGAAAAGCCAAAATGAAACCATAAACCAAGCTATTTTTTTCACTATCAGCCCAAAAAAATTAACTTCAGGATAAAGTTTTTGCCAAATAACCAATAAACAGAAATAGGTCATGTTACACATATATAGAATATAATAGGTCAACAAACCAAATTAAACAGAACATAAATTCTGAATTTTATGAACATAAAACATTTAACAAAAATGAGAGTATATTAATTTTAATAAGACTGTTTTTTCAGAGTTATACAGTAAAAAAATATGTGCTAAGGCACAGAAATATTTATATGAAAAAAAAAAAAAACTACTGGGTGAAAATAATTATGCAATTAAAAGGACCTAATACATATGAACAGAAAGCAAATTTCTTCCTGAATAACATGAAAACAATTTTTATTTGAAAGAAGAAAATTAACCCTTTTCAGCATTTTTTCACATATTTTACCAAAATGGGAAACAATGTTAATTTAAATAACACTTTTTCAGTAATAAAATAAATAATAAATACCCCCTCAAGCAGCTGCTTGCCACAGAGGTCTGACAGGAGCCTGTCAGTTTATATGCCAAAGTAGAAGGTCTGAGAGGATGGCAGGACCTCAGCAGAAAAACGACACATACATCCATGCCTTATCCGGGGCTCGAACCCAGGTCCCTTAGATCAGTAGCCAAGTGCGCTAACCACTAGACCACGACAATGAAAAAATAAGATCTGGCAAGGCAATTAAAGCTTAATTCTGGAAAAGATGATGATTGAAATATATTGTTATGACAGATGAACATGCTACAATAAAACTGTGATTGATGTGCAATTGATGCTCGTGTTGTGCTTCAGCATGATAATTACTTTATTAACCCATTGGAACAGACAGAATTGAAAAGCAATAACAGTGTTTAAAGGGAGAATTGAAAAGTTTTCGGTTTTGGCTGAAAGTGTACATCTATGTCCCTTTTAGTGAGTTAGTATTAGATTAATCGAAGTGAAGATTATTCAAGAATATATTTGTCAAGCAAGTGGCTGGCTGGCTTTAATCTTTTCATAGGAAGAGTTCATCGTCTAATGCATGGTGATCTTAATGAAAAAAAGAATTGGTAAAGCTAACCTTGGTAACTTACAGGTTTATTCACAGGGATAATGTGTCACTTATTGAATGTTGTAGAAAGTTTTCCTTTATGCTTTGAATAGGGTTCTTTAAGAATTGTAATACAACCATTTGAAGATAATGTGAAATATCCTTTTGATGGTTTAACTTCATGCTGATGAAGATAAGGATTTGTGTTTGTTGATATGTATATATGTGTGTGGTTTCATACTTTTATAACAAATTAGTTCATTTATAACTTTTGTTGATAAACATTCTTTTGAACTCACGCTCTAGATTTTCTATTAAAAATTCATAACAGTAACAATGGAAAAAAAATTTTTTTTTGAATAATAAAATCGTCTATAACTATTTTTCCTATAACTAGAGTATGCTATATTTTTTTTCCTTGCCTTAAATGCTTTAAAACATTGGACAGAATTGCACACAGTGATTATAGCTGTTAACACTCACACTTTCTTGTCTGGTGTGTTTTTGCAATGAAGACACACGTTTTCTGTTTGGGTCTTGCATTTTGGGGGCAAGGACAAAATGCTTACAAGGCTAAAAAATGTCAATATCCTGAGTGGCAAAAGCCAAAACTTTGAAGGGGGAGAGATTAAACTTTTGAAAAATGAATCAGTATAAACTTGTGAATAAATAAGTTATTTAAAATATAATTTTACCAAAAAGATTTTTTTAAACTCCCTCAGTGTAGCAGCAGAGATGGAGGTGGAGTTTAAATACTTCATCCCCCTCCCAACTTGAAATCTTGGCTGACCAACTGTGACTTGGCTGAAGTTTTCAGCCAAGGAAGCCCTTTTTGATTTTGTATCCAAGACTTCATTCATCCTCAAGAGACAATAAAAGATCAAAATTTTTGGTTCAAAAAATAAAGAAATAGTAAAGAGATTAACAAATATTCCTAAAGCAACATTTAAAAAAAAATGCAGCAACAAGTTGCAAGAATTGTCAGAGAAAACCAGTGAAGATGTAAAGTAACTCCAAATGATCAATAAAGTTATAAATCTATAGAGTTGGGTTGGGTTGTTTTATCTCTGAACAGCACTTTTTTGCTCACCAGGTCACATGGACCCAGAAGGCTCAGAGAAGTTGGGGGAAGGGACCCACTGGAACAGCTGTTGGGAGACAGATTGTAGCCTTCCGTCAAGGCCATCCGTGTTCTTTAACGTGCAAAGGCTATGGCTATTGCACACAGGGAACCATGGCTTAACATCCCATCCGACGGACAACTGCGTTTCCAAGCCCATCGGTGTCCCCTACTGACCGTGGGCAGGACAGGGATTTTTGAGGAGATAAATCTCAACGCTGACTCAGCTGGGACTTGAACCTGAGAACTACAGATTACATATAAATCTATAGAAATAATATTAAAATCTATCTACAGAAAACTGCAAAAGTTCCTTAGAAGTATATATAAAGTACTAACTGAACAAATGCAGACAATATCCAATGTTCATGGAAGGAAGACCAAAGCTGCAAGCACACAACCACATGTGCAGTGGCACACCCAAGGGGAGGTTATCCCCCCCTTGAGGCTTTAATATCACATTTTCTATGACAGTCAGCAAAAAAATAAGACTTAAATATATCAAATGAGACTCAAACACATCAAAACCCCACCCTTTGGAAGTTCCTGGATAAGCCACTGCACACTAGCCAATTAGAGCAGTGTAAAAGAGCAGATGTCACTAACTGAAACTGTATATTTCCAGAATCACACAATTTTGTTTCAATCTCAGAAAATAACGTGATATATGATAAAGAAATAATTCTAGAACTACTGAAATAGGTTTAACCAGAAAAGAGAGAATGAAAGATTTATTTTGTAACTGATTCCAAAACGTCTATATAAATTTCTCTTTTTTGGTGTTAATTTTTGGGAGCATTTGAGAAATTTACATAAAAATTAGTTCTACAGTGAAGACAGAAATTCTTCAAATATTAAAAGAGTAAATATTATTTAACACCTATCAGATATAAATTTTCTGAGTATATTTAATAATTTTTTAACCAAATATTTCAATTTCAAAAATTCATTTATTGTGCCAGCAATGCTGCCCAGTACCTATGCTCTAGTTCTGAAGAACTTTCATATGCTGCGCAGCTGATGACCCTGAAAGATTTAAGTACTGTTGAAGTAAAAAGCATAACTTTAATTCAAAAGTTGACATCCTGTACAGCAAATTAGTCCTTGAATAGTGCAATGATAAAATAGTTTCATTTCTTTTTCCAAACTAGAGTATTTTTTAAAGTATATCTTCAAAACTGTCAAGGGTTTAAAGCTGTTAATGAGGGTGATAATGGAGTATTCTTGGTGATAAACCAGAGAAAACTAATACAAAAATATTAAGGCAAAAAGATGAACTTATTATGTGCAAAAAAGTCAGTGATGTTGGGATAGAGCTTCAACATTTTGAATGGTTGTGTTCTCAAACAAGGCACTTGGTTTAATTATTTTGCTAGTTGTTTGACAGATGCAATGTGCAACTTGAAGCTAGAAAAATAATATGCATTGTGCTGGAATGTTTGGGAATTTCTGGAGTATGAAAAAAATAGTCAGAAAATAAATATATCATGATTTAATTTAATAGCAATTGCAAATAAATGTATTAAATAAAAAAAAAAGGTTTCTTACGTTTATTTCTCCCCAACTGGTTTGAGGAATGTTATTTTGATTATTAGCTTCCACAACTTTTTGATATAAATTAGAATTTAAAACTCTAACCGCATAATGTCCAGCAACTACATCAACTACTTCAATTTGATATATTTGATCAATATCCAGTTTTGAAGTTTCTTCTTCAATCAATTTGACACCTATGCAGAAGATTGGATAAGAAATTAATTCTCGTGGCAAGTCTCTAATATCATTCTTTGGTACTAAAGCAGAGTTGCCATAGTCTATAAAACATATAGAGTACTCATTTTCAGATAAGACTTCTAAGATGCAACCTCTGTACCATTTATCATCAGAAAAACATTTTGCAGAAACAATTTCACCTTTAACATATGTATAAGAGGAGTGCACTTCTTTACTACAATGTTGTTCCAATTTCTTTAACATAATTTCATTATCAGGTTTATCAGAAGTTCTTTGTAAAAACAATTTCTCATTTTCTTTCCAAACCAGTTTTACTTCAAGTATAAGATTCAGTGTTAAAGCAATTTGTTTAAGGCATGATAATGTAATTTTATTCTTCACCTGATTATGTTTATCTGTATACAAAGCTAAATCTTTACTGTTATTAAAAGCTGATGCATTCTTCTTTCTTTCAAGTGAAAAGTTTTTATCACGTAAATAATTATTTATGCAAGATTTCTTTTTGTCAAAAAGTTTTACCTTGATTGGATAAGAAAATTTATCTACAATTTCAAGCTGCCACTCTCGACTCTTCAACATTTCAGAAACTTCTTGAGTAAAAACTTCAGTTGGAACACCATCCAAATTCACAGAAATGGTGAAGAGAGGTATTGAAATAAATTTCTGATTTAAGGGTTGTATATTATCAAACATCACTTCATCTGTATTTCCATAGTCTACAAATAATATTTTACATCTTCTTCCTTCTAAAATTTCCAGAATACAACCACGATACCAACACCCATCTTCTTCATATCTTGCACTAACAATATCATCAATTATAGGTACACAAGTTTTGCTGTGATTATTACATTCTTCATTTACTGCCTGCATCATTGAACGAAGATCACTTTTATCCTCAACACGATGGACAAAAAGCTTTTCTCTCTCATTATAAACTATTTCAATAGCTGCTTGATTAAATAAATCAGTTTTTGATTTCAGTGAATCCTTTTGTGAAATTGCTGATTCCAAAACTTTTTGAGCATCAGTAGAGATCTTATTAGAACTACAAGATGAAACAACTTCTACATTTTCGACTTTCCTACCATATAAGAAATCTAATAAACTTGAATTTGAGGTAAAAAGATTAATGCTTTTTGGACACACCAAGGAATCCACTACTTCAAGGCTCCAAACATCATGATCAAGTATAGAAACTCTATGTTCTATACTAATTTTCTCATCTGTTATGCCATGTAAACTTACACATGCACAAAAGCGAGGAAATGCAAATTCTTTTGGAAGATGCTGAATACATTCAAAGGAGACTTCTTCTTCATTACCATAATCAATAAAAAATATACGACATTTATTGACTCCCATAATTTTCAAAACACAGCTACGATACCACTGATTATCAAAACTAAATTTTGCAAAGACAATTTCTCCTTCAACTGGAATATATTTTGTACTACTTTGAGCATTGCAGTGCAAATTAATTTTTTCCGTCATTTCATATCTATGTTGCTCATCTGAAATCCTTTGAACATACAATTCCTTAACAGAATTCCACCAAACTACTTTAACTTTAGTCCAAGATGTTGTTGATAATTCCATCTCTTCAATAGAATCTTTCATAATAACATGTGTAAAGGAACGAGTTGTAATAGACTCTGGTGATTCATTTATAGCTGCTGCAGCTGAACAATCGATTTCTCTTGTTTGCTTTGATACAGTCTTAATAATAGCATTGGAAAAACACTTATCAAAAGGCAACCCATGATACCAAGGAAAACCTTTAAGTTGGCAGACTATTTTACTATTATTTATAATATCCAACTCTACAACTTCTTCACTGAAACGTTTTAAAACACTTGGCAGAAACAAATTTTCTGAAGCTCTTTCTAGTGATTTTTTCATTTCTGATGAAAAAGGCTTATTTGCAACACAGTGTAGCAAAGGTGAGCACACTAACTGATCTGGTCCTAAAGTACACACTTGAGAAACCTCTTCTTCATTTCCATAATCTACATAACGAACCAAAAATTTATTCCCTGCTTGCAGGATGTAGCTCCTGTACCAACTTTGGTGGCATGGTGAGAATGATGCTGCATAGTTTCCTTGTTCTACACTGGAATGAGAAAATGCAAAGGCATAAATTTATATACATGATAAATGAACTATTTCACATCTTTTGAAACATGCACATATTAGAAACAAATCTGTGGAGAATGCTAGGGAAAAAAACTGACATGTCAATTTCTGTCAATCATTATTAAAAGCTTGTTGCCTTTTGTAAAATCAGGATTTAACCAATTTTTTTTTTACAGAGCTGAGTCAAAGAGCATTTGTACAGGGTGTTTCAAAAAGGACGCAACCCTAAATATAAGAGAGTAGAACTTGCACGCATGTACATTTTATGCCATAATATCAGTCAGTTGGCATTACTGTATTTAAGGTTAACAGCCTTTAGCAGCTGAAATGATCTTATTAAGTGCTAGTCTCACTCAAGCATTCATTCCTTTGTGTTGTGTCAGCTATGTTGTTTTCCAAAAACGAAATGTATTTATTGTTGACTTATTGTGTGTACAATTCTTACAAACATGTGAGAGAGAAGTTTGAGTTGAAGTTCCTCGGTCTGAAGTTCCCAACAAGTTGACAATATCTCATTTGATTGATAAATTTCATGACACTGGGTCTGTACAGGATAGAAAGATCCCAAGCTGGTCATCACTGTTAACTGCCGAAATTCTTGATGATGTGTCTCAGCATTTAACTTGCTCACCCAGAAAATCACTTAGAAAGTTATCTTCACAGGTTGGACTGTCACCAGCTATTGTTTTCAGGGCTACAAAGAAGTTAAAATTTCATGCCTACCACATTGATGTCGTTCATGAACTGAAACAAGAAAAACGTTTACGGTACTGTTGTTGGTTTCGTTCTTTCGTTGATGAAAATGGAATTGAAGTGTTGGACCGTGTTTATTTCGGTGACGAGGCTTGGTTTCATTTGGATGGGTATGCAAAGTCAAAACATTCGAATATGGAGCAGTGAAAATCCTCATACTTTTCACGAATGACCATTACACGCATGGAAAATTTGTGTTTGGTGTGTAATTTCCCATCATCATGCGATGGGGTCTTTATTTTTTGACTCAAATGTAACTGGTAAAGTTTATCGTGACCTCATCCAACAGTTTATTGCACTATTGGATGTGAATGAATGAGTGTTGGTTTCAACAAGATGGCATGACCACCCATACTGCAAATGACATGGCCATGTTGCAAGAATTTTTTTGGTGATCATTTGATTTCAAAAAATTTGTGGCCCCCCCAAGATCCCCAAATCTTACTGCTCCTCCAAATCTTACTTTTCCTTTGGGGTTATCTCAAATGTGTAGTGTTTCAAAACAATCCTCATACACTTGATGACTAACATTGAGAGATTTTAAACATAAGAAAACAAACATTACGAAAGGGGCTGCAAATGTCATGAAATGAGTACAAACCTGCATCCAGGTTGCAGGAAATCACTTTCAACGTCTGTTGTAAAGGCAGATATATGTCTAATTTGCATCTTTTGAAATTTGTGTCCTTCTTCCATCTGAATTAAAAAGTATTATTCTTAAAAATAAAAAAAAACTTTTTGAACAGCTTTTGAGTTATAGATGCCTACACAATCTTGATCTCTATGTAGTATCTTAATGGATAAAGTTCCTTGTAAGAATGAAACTGCTGTTGTAGACATACTTGGAAGTGGCAATACAAAATATATGTTGTAATATGTATGAAGAAAAAAGAATAGGAAGTATTACTAAGTACGAAGGTTTGAGTTATATGCTTTATATTTGGTGGGTATATTTTAATATTTTAACATGTAATTAAATATGCTACTTTTCAAGTTCCTGTGACTTAGTTCATAGTTGACTATTTAAAAGCGATTTAATCTCCATGATAATGCTGTAATTCTTAAACAAATTACCTTTGAGCATGCTATTTACTCTAAGACTATAAGTTGCCCTTCGGCAACAATAGGTAACTCAAAGATGAGTTATCATTACTACAGATTTTACTCACATATCTCTTACAGTACAGAGTTTTCTGGGATTTAAGTAGCTTTCATTAAGATTATATACCCTTAAAGACTCTCCAATGCAAGGCTTCATCTGGCATTGAGCTCTAGTGTAGTTAAGCTATTTATAAGACTCCCTCTGGTAGTGATTACATACTGTTACGGTAATTTTCTCTAAACAGATTTCAGGCTGATGGTGCACATTTTTGCCACCACAGGGACAGTCTTATAAATAGCTTAACCACACTACAGCTCAACATCAGATGAAGCCTCGCATGGGAGAGAAGAAACATGTCGCCCATGGTTTAATATTTAATCTTAACTTTGGTTGATGTTGAGTTAAAATATGAATAACTTTATTTTTAAGTTTTAATCTTAAATTCGTTTAAATGTTGAAGTATACACTGAAGTGCCATTGAATTAGGGATAGTAACCTAGGAATGTGTTGGACCCCTCTGGCCCTGATAACAACTGCCACACGACAAGGCAAGGACTCCACATGCTTGTTTAAATGTTCCACAGGTATGGCAACCCATGCATCCTCCAGAGCTGTCCACAATTCTCTCAAGGTCGTCGCTGATGGGATATGGGTCCAAACACTCTGCTCGACAGTATCCCAAAGATTTTTGAGGGATTTAAATTGGGCTTCTAGGTGGCCAATTCATTATTTCAAAGTCAGCAGAATGCTCCTGCAACCATGCAGTAGACAACCTGGACCTGTGAGATGAACAGTTGTCTTGCTGGTAGACACCATCTCCATTGGGATGCATGATGGCCATAAATGGGTGTCATGGATTCTATGTACCGGAATGCATTGAGAGTCATTGGTACATGTACCAAAGGTCCCACAGATGTCCAACTGAAGACACACCAGGCCATCACTGAGCCATCATCATCTTGTACTGTTCCGACCTGACACGGAGGATCCATGGCTTCATGGGGTTGGCACCATACGCTCAGTCACCCATCGGCGTGATGAAGTTTAAATCTAGATTCATCATTCCAGACTTCCATTGGCAATTTTCGATGGTCCAGTTTTGATGTTCTTAGCCCAGGCAAGGCGTTGAGCCTGGTGTTGTGCCATTAGAAGTGGGGACTCTCGTAGGTCAGTGGCTCCCAAAGCCAAGACAATGAAGTGAGTGTTGCATGGTTCATGCACTGACTTCCTGGCTGGAACCTGCGTTCAGATGGGAGATGATTTCAGATAATGTCTGGTCCCTATCGGTCCTTACGATGCAGGTCAGACAGCAAAGTCCACGACATTCAAGGCTGGTTGTCCTTTGTAGTTTGTCCAGGTGCTTGTTTTTTTGCTGGAATTTTCATATTCCTGGAACACTCTTGAAACTGTCGTATGAAAAAATCCTAGTTCGTTGACAATTTCGGAGATTGAGTGTCCCATCCATTGCGCATCTACAATTTGCCTTCTGTCAAATGCATCTAAATCCTGCACCTTTCCCATTACACTTCTCACGATGAATGCTTGGGGAAGCTATATATGACCAGTTTCAGCCATGCATGTGCACAAATACAGGACTTGCAGCACTGAATTTGGATAATGTCTCCTATCCCTAATTCAATGGCACTTCAGTGTAATGTAATGGTCCAAATAGATGCCTTTTGAGCAAACTACCTTACTACAGAAATGATGTTATGCTAGTGCAATGCAATATTGGATAAAGTACAACAAAGTCAACATTATAGTAATATAACAACCTGAACTGGCATCCTGGGAAAGGTCAACAGCAAGGTGTGCCAGTCAAATATACTGCTCACAAAAATTAGGGGATATTTCAAAATGAATATGAAGCGATAAAAATATCCCCTAATTTTTGTGAGCAGTATATATGTAACTTCAAATAAGTGTAATTTACTTCACCTTCAAATCACATGTGACCATCTAACAACCAGTGAAGAATCCATATTGTAGAAGAAAATGGACACCAGCAACATTGAAAAAGATCAACAAGCTAAATGTCAGTAACCAGTGCTCCAGACTCAAATAATACAGAGAATTGTGGGTATGTGTTAACATTCATATGAGTTAAAAGTAGTAGCCATTGTGGCAAAGATGATTTAATACCAAATATTGTAATAACTGTAAGATATAATCTAGATTTATTGTAAATATAAGTTAAAAGATTAAAATTGGTAACTAGCATCCCTCTAAGGGTATATAATCTTAATGAAAACTACTTAAATCCTATAAAACTCTGTACTGTAAGATATGTGAGTAAAATCTGTAGCAATGATAACTCATCGATAAGTTACCTATTATTACCAAAGGCAATATATGCCTAACTTTAGAGTAAATAGCACGCTCAAAGAAAATTTGTTTAAAAACTACAGCATAATCATGGAAATTAAATCGATTTGATGAATTGCTGTATTGAATAAAACTTAAAAGTGAAATTTAAATATGTAAAACTGGAAACAATTTTATTGGAAACCATTCCATGCTACTTTGAAGTTTGATACATATAGGATTAGTAATTTAAAAGCTGTCATGTCCTGCCAATTTCCTGCTATAAAATTACCATGTCATTTTAGGTTACTGATTCTAAAAAGTGTGAAACAATATATTATCTTTGTTCAAGGTGACTGCAATGATGAAGTTGGCACCGACTTGACCTGGGGATTGGTGGTAGATCCCTTTGGTTTTGGTAGCAGAAATGGCAATGGGGAATATCTCCTATAGGTAAGTAAACTTAATGTCTTAAGAATAGCTAACACTTATTACAAACAGTGTGACATAAACAAACACACATGGGTTTCTCCTGATGGGTTGCATAAGAATATGACTGATTACATATATATTAATCAGTATTAAGAATACCAGGTCAGTATAGGGGAGCTGAAATTAGATCTGACCATTACCTTGTTAAAAGTGTCTTGCAACTTTAACACCAGAACTGCAATAAGATGAAAAGATAAAAAAATTGTTACCTTTAACAATGAAGCTCTGAAAGATCCAGTTATAACCAAAGCTTACCATGATGGGTTATTGTCTGAAAGTAAGTTTCCTGCAGGCACAGGCACCCAAAAGAGGACCTGGATATCAGGATTTCTGTGGAATCCACAATTCTATCGTAGGAGTGTAGCCATCTCATGTCTTAAAAGAATAGGTGGACAATTTCTTGTATAAAAGAACTGTTGCAGAAGGTAGTCTGTATCACGCCCTCAGAATCATCCAAGAGACACAAATCTTAGATCACCATGCAGGTAGAGTAATCTGTTCCTTCTGCCCTATTGGAACTCATTTGGCTTGAAAGATTAGGCTGTCTGGGGTTGAGAAGTTTTTCCAGAAGAAACTGGAATTGATGCCAAAGCCAACAATTCCAGTTTCTGTTATTATTTTATAATCTGTGATACTCACCACTTACAAGTTTTCATTTGAAACATTGTTCAATATTCCTGGCCTTAGCATTCCAAAGATAGAGTGGAACAATAATTTTTGCATTTCCCTTTAGGGGGGGAGAAAGGGGGTAAATTTTTTAATAGTCTATAACACTCCCAGAATCCCAAAATTTTGAAACACATTAAATTTGGCCCTCTTGCTCAAAAGATATGGGTAAATGCAATTTAATGCAAAATTCAGAGGACTGCATCTATTATGTTAAGCAGGAGCCCCCTACATAAAACTTAAAGACACGGTGGGTTGAGTTGTTTTACCTCTGAGCGGCACTTTTTTGCACACTATGGGCTAAATGGCTAGGTCACAAGGACCCCGAAGACTCGGAAAAGGTTGGGGGAGGGGACCATCCAGCATGTTCTTTAATGTGCACAGAGTATGACTCTCCCACACATGGGGACACAGCGTAACGTCCCATCTGATGGACGGATGGCGGCCTTTCCAAGCCCATCGGTGTCCCCTACTGATCGTGGACAGGGAGTTTTGCAGAGATAAGTCTCAACACTGATCCAGCTGAGGCTTGAACTGGGAACTGCAGATTACGAGCCTGGCGCACTACCGACTGAACCAACTCCGCCCCCTAAAGATATGGTGAAACAACTGTCTTGACAAACCAGCGAACAGCAAGTGAAAAGGAGTAGGATGTTAGGTAAAAAGCCAAGTGGTCAATCCTACTCCTTTTTCATGTGAAAACTATGTCAAGGACATTAATTGGTTAAGCAGTGAGCTCCAAGGGCTTTTATGGTTTCTTTTTATGCTTAGTTTTAAATTTATACGTTTTCATAAACTTTTTTGTGTTATTTTATTGTCTCTGCATTTACATTTTATGAATATTATGCCATTATTTAATTCCATGTCTTGGGCATATACCCTATCTGATTGAAATACATGTTATAGTACTCCTGACAAATGCAATATTGCCAGGAAAGCATCCAATGTCTTATGCAGGGATCCCCTGTATAATACTTTAAGAAAAAATAAATATAACAATCATTTTTATACATATACATTTAAACATTAGCCAATAAATAAATGCTTCATTCCATATTATAGTCCTAACTAAAGCCAACTTACCTTATTTTTGCATCACTCACTCCGACACTTCTCTGACCCAAAGCTGACTCTGTGGTCTTAAGAGACTCAATCATATTATCAATAATTACCCAAGCCCAAAAACTTGAATCTTCAATAATTAAAAGGTGTAGTTTTATCTCATTTTTATCCTTTAGTAGATGCAAAACAGACGGAATATGTTGGGTAGTACTGCAAATAAAGCATTAAAACTTATTAAATGCTTTCAGAAAAATAAGACAAAACACAGCAGATTTTATTATCATTTGACAATTTTTTGTTAAATAAAAGTGAGCTAAAACAATAAAAGTGATATGCTTAGTCATGAATACTTAAATATAACAAACTGCATTTCTAGAATACCTGTTTTAAAGAATATATACTGAAACATTTGCAGATGACAATTTTTTTTTATACTATTCTCTGATTTGCCATTAAGAAAAAAGTTTGTCAACTGAACTATTCTATTTTGCACTTAGCCAAATGTAAAGAATTTATTCTAGAATTATGTAAATTTCGTATAGTAGCTTGGACTACAATTTAAAATTTCTTTCTTGTATTTTTTATTTATCTGGCTACAATTCAAGAATAGGCAACCATTTAGGCTCTATTGTTTATTAAGGTATATAGAATTAGATTGAAAAGCAAAGATCTATAGCAGAGACACTCGCATAGATGTTTTAGCTCATTACATTAGAGATAATACTGACCCAATAGGAATGACTTCACAGGACATTTAACCCTTTCAGTGTCCACATTGCCTGTATACGTTCAGAGAATCTGAATTGAGAGGCCAAGGACATATGTATACATTTATAGTACAACAAAAAAAATTAATTTTTTAAAAATAAAAATTGCCGTTGTAATTTTTTTATATATATATAACTTATAAAAATATATAATCCAAGCTTCAAAAATAATATTTTGCTTTTTAATTTGATGCATATTTTATTAAACTGCAATATAAATAATTTTATAAAGACATCTGATTGCCATTTCTTAGAAGCACTAAACGGTATTGCCGATTTGTTGTTAACGTTCCTATTTGCTGAAGCAATCTTCTGATTTAAGCTCACAAGTTTGATTTAAACTATTATCAACTAATTTTTCCTTAAATTTTTGAAAATCTCTTAAAAAAAAAAACCTGCTATTTTTAAAAACAATCAGATTTTGGAAGTAGTTACAAAATACATTGTGCAATTTTTTTTTTTTTTTTTCGTTTCACTCTTTTCTGTCATAAACCTATTTCAGTATTCCCAAGTTATTTTTATCATTTTTCCCAGCATCCTTCAAATCGAAACTGAAAGTAAACACATCCTTCTTAGAAATTCTGGTTGCAGTTGCATTTAATTAGTTAATAAATATTGAGATAAACTCTGATAAACTCGACAGTTCAACAACCAGCAATAACTTTTTGACTTCAATTTCAATTTTAGAGGAAAAATTATCCGAGCCAGGTGGGATATGAACCCACCATCTCCTGATAACATGTCAGGTGCTCTGGACCGCTGAGCTACTGGCCACCGATCAAGATTTCCTCTAATTAATGCAATGAATATTCCCTTTATGTCACATGTAGGTGTTATTTTAGGCAATTTTTAGCCCTAGCAGATTTTTATTTGCCAATAGATGGAAAGCATGCCTTACAAGTATGCTAATGATAATAAATATTGAGATAAACTCAGATAAACTCGACAGTTCAACATCCAGTAATAAATAGGCACCTTTTGACGTCAATTTCAATTTTAGAGGAAAAATTGTCTGAGCCGGGTGGATAATGAACCCACGACCTCCTGATAACACGTCAGGTGCTCTGGACCACTGAGGTTCAGACAATTTTTCCTCTAAAATTGAAATCGATGTCAAAAAGTGCCTAATTTATTATTTAGTTAGTTATACTTCACTGAGGTAAACAAGATGTAGATGGCTGACATGTGATACCTCTATTCCATGTGCTATAAGTATTGTTTACAATTTTGGTCCAGCATATTGGATACCCTTTGTAAAGTTAGTATTTTTTTCATATTTAAACCTTAGTTTTCATTTCAGTAGATTTTCAGAAATTAGCAATCTTTTGGCCAATCGATAAGTATTAATTTTTTTTCATAGTTATGTTATATCGCATGGCCGGCCTACAACCTGTTGCTGTGGATATTTTAACATTGCATTAGGCTTTACGTTAATTTTTATTTCATTATTTATTATTTTTCCAGTAAAACTCTGATATAGTATCATTTTCTGAAAATAAATGAGGTCTTGGATATGAAAGCAAATTCACTTCTGTATATTATTCAGTTAGTTAGCGATCTTTCGATAGGCTGATTTATCGATCTTTCCGAGTTATGCTAGATCAGAGGCCGGCTTGAAAGTTGTTGTGGATATTTTATTTAATATCCCATTAAGTTTATATGTAATTTTTCTTTCACTATTTCTTGATTTTTTAGTAAAAAAACTTTGAGCTAGTACCATTTTCTGAAAATGAATGTTTTGGATATGGAAGCAAAATAGACTTCCTTGCTATGGAAATCAGCAGTCATGTGGGAGGGCAATTTCGGGAAGGGCTAGTGCTTTGGTGCACAAACCTTTCTGCACTTAGCCAAGATCGCTGAACTTCAACACCGAAAGAAAAAATTCATAATGTTTAGCAGAAAAAGCACATAAGGAAGTTTTTTTTATTTCATAACCACTTTAGAAATCCCATGAATGTGAGAAGTCCAAGTCACGTTGTGTAACACTGGCCATGTTTAAAATATACGATACTGAAATGAATCGTTTATTCGGGAGGAAATTTCCTTTCAATAAATATATAATTTAACTATTTTTATTCAGCAGGTTTTCCAAAATGAAGCCTTAATTGTATTGTGCGATGTTTTTTCACCATATCACATTGAAAAAGGCTTATTAAAATCAATATGCTTGCAAATTTGTCTATATTATTTATTTTCATAAAGTTCACAATTAAATTCTGTTTAATTTGGTATATAACATGACCTATTTTTGTTGATTGGTTTTGTTTTTTTTTAAATTCTAAAGTTGACTTGTTTATTTGACTCAGCACAGCTGGCTAAAAACCTGGAATTTTCTCAAAGTATGGTACCGAGAAAAAAATTACAAAATAAGATAAATATTTGCTTAAAACCAAAAAAAAAAAATTTTTTTTATGTTATTCAGAAATATATAGTCATTCTATTCATGTGCAATCATTTCTGTCTATTAGTTTTTTTTTTAAATAAATTTTTATTTGTGTTGCCAGATGTAATTTTTTACTACATGACTAAAAAAAAGTCCTATTAAAATAAATCACAGTCTTTTTTGTTAAATACTTGATTTTCAGAAAATCCAGAATTAAATGCTGATTAATTTGGTATACAACATACCATAATTCCTTCCATTAGTTATTTGGCAGAAAAGTTCTAAAGTTAAAGTTTTTTTTTTGGCTGAGCATAGTAAATGGTAGCTAGGCGTAAACTGGAAGGAGAGCTGTGTACCAATCCCTAGTGATGATGCACAGAACCGGCCAGGTCTAGCACCTAATGTCCGACCCCGCCTTCTCATGGTGCAGGCCGTTAGTACCTTTCAAAAGAGATATTCTCTTTTGGAAGGGAACGGAAGGGCTGCCACTTTTTTCTTTTTTTTTTTTCAACCCTGCTGAGGAGTGGTCAACTTCACAGGGTCCTGGTGCTGACCATTTATACCTACTAGACTGGACTTGTTTATGGATTTGAGCTTGATTATGGATCCTGGACTTGCTGCACTGGTGGGCCTCTGTTGAGGGAGAGTCTGCTGCTGTGTTTTCTGTTTGTTTCTGGGTTGCCAGCTCTAAGTGAACAGAGGCATGGGATACCTTATATCAGCTGGTGGATAATCCTAATCAGAGGCCATTGCAGGTACCTGAACCTTACTTAGCTAGTTGGGCATCGTCAAGCCTAAACTGGAGTAATGCGTCTCAGGCAGGCCATATGGCTCTTGAAAAAGTCCACTTGAAAAGGTGGTGCCTGAAGTTCCTACCAGCATCGGTGACTTCAGCCTTTAGCGGAGGAGGAACGGGTCTTTGCCCCATGCCTGCGATCAGGGGGCTGTTTGATATTGTTGGCCCTACCAATCTCAATAAACCTAATTTCTTTAAAAATCCTACTAATCATTTTCTTTCTGCAGGAACGTGAGGACATTACATAGAGATTATTCTCTTGATGTCCTCATGCAGGAATTCCAGCGCTATAACCTAGATATTTTAGGCTTGCAAGAGACCAGATGGACAGGTAAAGGTGAGATACTTAAAAATAACTTTAAATTTCTCTTTACAGGGAGGGAGGATGGAAAGCATCACCAAGGCGTGGGTCTGCTGCTCAGCAGACATGCTAGTGATGCTCTTCTTGGATATGAGTGCATTAATGAAAGGTTTCTTACAGCAAAATTTCAGACAAGCATTAAAAACTTGAATGTTATCTGCTGTTATGCCCCCACTGAGGATGCTGATGAGGATGAGAAGGATAGGTTTTACGGACAACTTCAGGACATTTTGAATTCTGTCAAGAAAGGAGATATTACCCTTGTTCTTGGTGACTTCAATGCCAAAGTTGGTACTGACTCTGACCTTTGGGGAGGAGTAATAGGTCCTTTTGGTATTGGTAGCTGCAATGGCAATGGGCAACGTCTCCTACAGGTAACTCAATGGTTTCAGAATAACTAACACATATTACAAACACCGCGACATACATAAATACACATGGGTTTCACCTGATGGGCTGCATAGGAATATGATTGATTATATATTAATTAACAGCAAATGGGCTAGTTCTGTTAGAAATACCAGGGCATATAGGGGAGCTGAAATTGGATCTGACCATTACCTTGTTAAAAGTGTCTTGCAACTTAAACTTAAAAAGTGTTGTGCTAGAGTTAAAAAATTTACCTTTAATACTGAAGTTCTGAATGACCCAGTTATAGCTAAAGCTTACCATGATAGGTTACTTAGTCATTATGACGGTCATGGTTTGCTTAATACTGAAGTTGAGGAAGAATGGGGCCATTTTAAACAGGCTTTTTTGGAAACTAACAGTACTCATTTAGGAAAAAAGGAGCAGAGGAGGCAGAATTATTTAAGTGACAAGGCAATTGAGCTTATTTCTGAAAGAAGGAATTGCAGGAATGTCCTTAATCAGTACTTTACTAGTCCTAATAGAAAAGATTACAGAGAGCTTAATAAACGTGTAAAGATCAGTTAGCTACTGATAAAAATCTTTGGCTTGATAGCTTGGCTGACAAAGCTGAGGAAGCAGTTAGACAGCACAACAGCAGAGAGCTGTACCAGATAGTTAATGTTTTATGTGGTAGAAAATGGACAGGCATACAGGGATTGAAGGATAAACAAGGTAAGGTTATAGAAGGTGAGGATTCTCTCATGGCTAGGTGGGCTGAGCATTTCAGTGATGTTCTAAACAATGTGGTTAGTTCTACTCCCATTGTTTGTAATGATGATAGATGCATTGGCAGCTTTAATGTTGGCCCTATAACACAATCTGAAGTTAGTTTGGCTATCTCTAAACTGAAACTTCATAAATCCCCAGGGGTAGATGAAATTACTACAGAAATGCTCAGAGCTGGGAATGTTTTGGTTATCACTTGGACGACTGAAATTTTGAATAACTTTTATGATAAAGGCATGGTTCCTAAAGATTTTACCAGAGCTATTATTATCCCTATTTTCAAAAAAGGTGATCGCAGTTCTTGTGATAACTATAGGGGTATCAGCCTACTCTCTGTTCCAGGTAAAGTTCTTTCCATGATTGTGCTTAATAAAATTAAGAATCTGGTTGACAGGCAATTGCGTGATGAGCAATGTGGATTCAGAAGTGGTAGGGGATGTGTAGATAAGATATTTTCACTTAGGCAGATTCTTGAGAAATGTTTAGAGTTTCAGAAACCTTTGGTTGCTAGCTTTGTTGATTTCAAAAAGGCTTTCGACTCTGTTGATAGTCATAATTTGTGGTTGATTGTGAGATCATATGGTATACCAGACAAGTTAGTTAACATAATGAAAGCTCTCTATAATAACACTGAGTCATGTGTGAGATTTGGTAAGTCTTGTAGCAATTGGTTTATCATTGCTTCTGGTGTTCGACAAGGGTGCATTTTGTCTCCTTTTCTCTTTCGTTTGGTTGTTGATTATGTTATGAGAAATTCACTTCGAGGGAAAGATTTTGGCCTTAAATGGGCTGGAGATACGAAAATTTCTGATTTAGATTATGCTGATGATTTAGCCCTTTTGGCAAATGATGTTGATGAGATGAACTCTTTCATTCGAGCTGTTGATGAGACTGGTAGTAGAGTAGGTTTGGTTATAAACAGAGAGAAAACTAAAGTGATGAAATTGGTCAGGCAGGTTGTGATTCAGTTAATCTGAATGGTTGCAGTCTTGAGCAGGTGTCACAGTTTAATTATCTTGGGAGCTATGTAACTGATACTGGTGATGTGCGGCATGAGATTAACAGACGAATAGGTATTGCTGCCGGGACTTTTAAGAATCTATGGAGATTGTGGAGAAATAGGCGTATACACCTAAAGACTAAAATTAGACTGTATAATAGTTTGGTTCTTTCTAGGGTTAGTTATGGTAGTGAAACTTGGACGCTGTGTAAACAAGATAACAGGAAACTAGATGCTTTTGATTCTAGATGCTTACGCAGTATCTTGGGCATTAGGTGGTTTAACTTTGTAACTAATGATGAGGTTAGGCAAAGGAGTCTTCAACCTCCTTTAAGCAGCATATTGTGCAGAGAGAGACTCCGCTGGTTTGGCCATGTTGCCCGTATGGATAATTATAGATTGGCGAATAGGGTTATGAACAGTGTGCCTAGAGGCTTCAGAAGGAGGGGGAGACCTAGGATGCAGTGGGCAGACAATGTCAAACAGGACCTTGTTAGAATTGGTGTGCAGTGGCCGGATGCAGCAGATGTAGCTCAGGACAGATATGCTTGG
The DNA here is from genome assembly GCA_038380435.1 of Ryuthela nishihirai. NCBI lineage: Eukaryota > Metazoa > Arthropoda > Arachnida > Araneae > Heptathelidae > Ryuthela > Ryuthela nishihirai. The sequence continues at coordinate 66,940,928 of JAWZYU010000001.1, forward strand.
AGAATTAAACTGCGTGGTCTGGTTGGACCTCCATAGCCCATGGCTGCTTGAGGATGGTGATGATGATGATGATAGTGAGAAAATAGCTTGATCCCTGAATGGAAACCTATTTTTCTGACTGGACACTGGAAGGGTTAAAGTATGGTAAGCGATATAAGACAAATTGATGCTCTGTGGTACAGTCAAGCAAATTCTGCAACATCTGGCATCTCTGTCTGAGACTAAACCTAATCTCTGTCTGAGACCAATTTGAGACTCGGCCACTATTTACAAATTCTCAACTATTACCAAGCTACAATTCAAGCACATGTTACTATTTCAGTCCTGACATTTAATATGTCATATACAGTATAATTTCAAATAAAAATTCCTGCTGATACAAAATCAACATATGGAAAATTTGAGGTTGCTTTTACCTCTGATCAGTATTTTTTTCATACAATGTGCTATTTATTTATTTACATAACAAACATCTTGAGTCTTCAGTGAATTTACACTCTCACTCAAAGAAAACACAATGGGATAAATGGCCAGGTCACAATGACACCAAGGGCTCGGAGTTTGGTCGGGGAAGTAATCCAACAGACAGCTGTAAGCCCTTCATTAACCCTTCCAGGGTCCAAGACCAACATAATGTTGACAGTATCTGAAATGAGAGGTTTAAGATGCCTATGTTCATTTTTAGTACAGCAAAAAAATGGAACATGTTGTTTTAAAATTTTTTATGCATATCTTTTAATATTTTATTAAACTACAAAATAATTTGTTAAAGCCATCTGATTGCCATTTCTTAGAAGTGCTATATGGTATTGCTGATTTGTTTGTTAACGTTACTCTATACTGAAGTAACCTCCTGTTATCAACAAATTTTTCCTTAAAGTTTTAAAAATATCCTGAAAATTAAGAAAACCATTTTTAAAATCGGAATATTTTGGAAGTATTTATAAGTATGTACCTCTGTTTTTTCCCACTTGTTTTATACTCATTTTTCTGCCTTAACCTTTTCACTACCATATTGGTCCAAGCTGCAAGTAGGAAGTAGTGAAGAGGAAGAAAGAGCATTGGTTGGACAAGTCCATTTAAAATAGAATCGTTTTTATCATTTATAAAATTTATCCCAGAATTCTGTGTCTTTCCCACTTTTCAAATAGAAACTATAACTGAAAAAAAAAAGGCACCATAGCCAAAGCTTCTTTAAACCTGGCTGCAGCACATGGCATCTGTCATGGCAGAGGAAGTCGCAGGTGTCCCAATTGCTTGCTCACACATGCAAGAGTGGGGAGAACTGTCTGTTAAGTGTCTGCATTGCAGTTTACATGGATGATTTAAGTACAAATACTTCCTCCCCACATATCGGATATAATCTCCTTTTGTAAATTCGGTATTTTATTTCTTTTTTCACAATTAAACCTTAGGTTACATTATTTGAAGATTTACATTATTTTTATAAATTACAGATCTTTTGGCCAGTTGATTATTATTGATTTTTCAGAATTATCTACATCAGATGGCTGGCTTACAATTTGTTGCTGTTGATATTTTAACATTGTATTAGGTTATATGTTACAGGTGCTCCCCCCTACTTACGAACAGGTTAAGTTCCTCAGGTTTTGTTGTAAGTCGAAATGTTCGAAAACTAACCTAAAAAGTACATTTGTACACAGAATAACCACTTATTGTTAATGTTTGATCCTTCAATGTACTTACTAGAATGCATTACAATCGTTTACCCGCTTGCTACTGCTTACTAGGAGGTGTTTCAAATGCAGTAAAAATCTGCTGTGGTATATGGAAACAAAGTCGATATTATAAATAAAACAACTTATACTATTAATGAATATGTTTGTACATAAGTTATATAACGTATTGTAAATAACAAAAAAGGAAAATTAGACCACGTTATCGACTTCAACGCCACGAATCCGTATGAAATTTAAATTTGAAACGTACAGTCAAATTGTAAGTCTGAAAGTTCGTAGGTTGAATGTTTGCAAGTAGGGGAGCACCTGTAATTATTCTTTTAATACTTCATCTTCCAGTAAAAAAGCTTTGATCTTGTATTGTTTCCTGAAAATGAATGAGGTCTTGGATACGGAAGTAAAAAGGACTTCCTTGACACAGAAATCAGTCCTCATGCGAGAAGGCAATTTTGACAAATGTTTTTAAACCCTCCACGCTGAGGGTGTGTTATCCCCCCCCTGGCAATTTTTCTTAATTATGAGTTTTTAAGTTCATATTGCATGTTTTTAAAAGATTTACCCCCCCCCCCCCAGTATCTGTGCAGTCTGACATAACTTTTTGGCACTTAGCCAAGATCAATATTCATACCCAAAGAAAAAAAATTGTAATGTTTAGTAAAAAAAAAAGCACCCAAGAAAAAGTGTTTTCCCATTTCATAAACAGGTTAGAAAATCACATTAATGTGAGCAATCCAAGCCACCTTCACCTTCTATAACTCTGGCCAATGTTTTAAAATATGCCATGCTGAAAAAAATAATTAAAAGAAATAAAAATCATGTTTTAGGTAAATATTACATTATTTGGGAGGAAATTTCTTTTTGTTTAATACATAACTTAACTGGTTTAATTTGTCAGATTTTCCAAAATTAAGCCTAATTGCATAATCTGATCCATTTTTTCACTATATCACGTGTTGGTTGATTGGTTAGGGGTTTTATGGTGCAATAGCAGTGAAGGCTACCAAGCAAAGATAAATATGGAGGTAAAAGCCAGTCAACCCACAATCAAAGTTAAAACCAACACGAATATAAGTCAACATTCAACAATGGGTGTATAATGCCCATTTAAAATTACAAACAAGTGTAAAATGTAGGAAACAAAGTATAAATATTATGAATGGATAAAATATGCTGCAAAATGCAAAAAAAAATTCGAAAACTGGGGTTAAAAATAAACATCATGTAAAAGGTGTGAGTGTAAGGGGCTCAGACAGTAAATGATAAGAACTGAACAAAAAAAGTACATTCACAGGTAAAAGCCAGACATACAGTTAAAATGTTGTTGCAAAACTAACATTTATGTTTGTTGACCACTCACAGAAGTAACATATGACCTAAGGAGCTGAGCAAGTACAAACTCTTCCTTGCAATTCCTTCAAAAATATGACTATCAAGGTTTGACAATAGATTTCATCTCAAAAAGTTTACTTCCAACCTGTTCAGACCAAGATTTCTGCCACTGTGCCTGTAGCTTGATGGTATAACACTGCCAGAAGTCCAGACAAGGAACCAACAGCAGAGAGTCGAACAGGGGTGTGGTGGACCTGGCAGCAACATCTGCCAAGTCATTGCCCCTGATTTCAACATGACCAGGCACCTAACAGAAGAGAATGGTAGTTGTGACTGCCAGACAATGGAGTTACTGATGGATCTTTGACAGAACAGGGTGAGGTCAATGCCTCACAGAGATCAAAGCCTGCAGCGAGCTAAGCAAGTTGGTGTAAAGGATGCACCGATGATAATGCTTAGCTGCTCTGTGTCCAGGGCAAGGCTGATAGATAGCATGCAACTCTGCAGTGAAGATGGAACACTGCTATGGGATCTGGTCTGTAATGATTACATCTGGCAGACTATGGTGATCCCATTGATGTGCTGGACTTCAAGTCACCTGTGAAGATGGGCGAGAAGTCCAGGTATTCAGCACAGTGGCTCGAACAGTACACACAGCTACATGTAAAGGCCTTCCCCATCCTTCAAAGAGAAAAGTTGCGGGAAGGGGAAACAGAGAGCCCAGGTGGAAATCGCTTGGCTGTCAAATAAGCCACTATATCATGTGAAAAAGTTTCATTAAAATCAATATATTTATAAATTTGTTTATTTTTTTTTTTATTTTCATAAAATTTAGAATTAAATTATGTTTAATTTGGTATATAATATGACCAATTTTGGTTGTTGACTTTTTTTTTTTTCAATTCTAAAGTTGATTTCTTTATATGACCCAGCACACTTGGCAAAAAAACCTGGACTTTTCTCAAAGTATGGTACAGAGAAAAAACAAAACGGGACTAATTTTCTTGCTCCGAGTAATTTTCTTTTTTGTTGTTATTCATAAATAAACAGTCTTTCTATTCATGTGCATTAAAATTATTTCATTAAAATTTTTCCAATTCAGAAATAATTTGAAGGCTTGGAAAAGCTGCCAATGAGTGGCAGCCTTTCCAAGCAGACTATTGTTTCCTTTTTAACTGATAGCAGAATGGGGTTGTCAAAGAAAATTCTCAAGGCAAAACAGTTGGGAGCTATGTAACAGATACTGGTGATGTGCGGCATGAGATTAACAGACGAATAGGTATTGCTGCCGGGACTTTTAAGAATCTATGGAGATTGTGGAGAATTAGGCATTTACACCTAAAGACTAAAACTAGGCTGTGTATTGGTTCTTTCTATGGCTAGTTATGGTAGTGAAACTTGGACCCTTTGTAAACAAGATAACAGGAAACTAGATGCTTTTGATTCCAGATGCTTACGCAGTATCTTGGGCATTAGGTGGTTCAACTTTGTAACTAATGATGAGGTTAGGCAAAGGAATTTGCAACCTCCTTTAAGCAGCATATTGTGCAGAGAGAGACTCCGATGGTTTGGCGATGTTGCCCATATGAATAATTATAGATTGGTGAATAGGGTTATGAACAGTGTGCCTAAAGGCCTCAGAAAAAGGGGGAGACCTAGGATGCGGTGGGCAGACAATGTCAAACAGGACCTTATTGGATTTGGTGTGCAGTGGCCAGATTCAGTAGATGTATATCAGGACAGACTTGCTTGGAAAACTAAATTGCATGGTCTGCTTGGACTTCCATAGCTCATGGCTGTTTGAGGATGTTAATGATGATGATGAATACTTCTGTTGCTCCAAATTAAAGAATAATGTCATATCATCTTGATATATCAAGGAAATGTCACAAAATGTGGTGTCCATGTAAAATTACCATTCAAAAGAAAATGCAGGCATATACACTGCTGGCCATTAAAAGTGCAACACCAGGAAGAACTCATCAGATTGTCCCAAAATATGCAAGATGAGAATGATTCAAAGCACATCACATATGCCCATCATGTGTGACCCCCTGGAAGTGGTATAAGAGGAGATTACAGGGCCGGTATAAAGCACTCTAATTGTATTTGCTCGCAGTTCTTGCGCACAAGGATCGAGTATGCCCCGTAAAAGAACATGGCATCCATACAACCAGGTTTCCGACCTTGATCAAGGAAGAATTGTAGGATTATGAGAAGGCAGATTATCGTACCAAGACATTGGTGCTTCTGTTGGACAGAATGCTGTCACAGTGATGAAAATATGGTGTCACTGGGTAGAGGAGGAACGAACTCACCGATGTGAGGGATCTCAACGGCCCTGCCAGACAAATGAACAAGAGGACATACATCTCATGTGCATGGCTTTGAATGATCATACAGCCATTTCAAACAGCTTAGCTCAACAGTTAGGGTGTGTTGCACGTCAACCAGTGTTTGCACCTATGGTTCGATGTCTCTGCAGCATCAGGGCATTTTTGCTAGGCAGCCATTGACTCTACAACACAGACGTATGCGACTGCAATGGTGCCAAAAGCGTCGTGCAATGATGTGCGAATGGCATCGCATCATCTTTTCAGACGAATACCACTTCAGTATTCAGCACCATGATGGACGAATCCACATCTGGTGGTACCACAGCGACAGGCTCAGTAAGCCACCATGTGACACTTCTGCCTTGGCCTGCACGTTCACTGGATCTGTCCCCAATTGAACATGTCTGGTCCATGATCTCACGACTAGCATACCAGACACCAGCAGCTGCTACAACAGATGAACTTTGGCAACATATTGAAACTGCATGGACTGACATTCCCTAAACACACATCTGACATCTAATCCTCTCAATGCCGGATCATGTAGCAGAGGTTATTGCTACTCATGATGTCTACACTAGATACTGATTTCTTTGTATTCCACAAGTCTAACCAAGCTGCATTTGTAATCATTTCATCCTTGTAACATAAGCTATGTATTCACTAAATATGGCTTTGATATCTCTTGCCTTTCCTGGTGTTGCACTTTTAATGGCCAGCAGTGTATTTAACAAACATGACCAGGAGTATGTAAATTAGGGTTGCTATAAATGATTGTGTGGCTGTAGTTGTCAATCATTTCCATTGCAGTGAGCCTGACTAACTTGGGAAGCAATCTGATTTCATCATTCACATTGATGGCATATGGACGATTGTATGTAGAGAGAATCAATTCCAGATCAAGGCCTTAAATGTACCACAAAATGCCCCATTCAATACTTTGGAGAAACAGGAGAGGTATACTACCTATTTAATAAAATGCACACCAAATACATTAAAAAATATATAATTATACAGTAGCAGAAATAAAAATGGGTTGACTGATGGGCTTGGAATACAGCCCCCATTTATTCCCTTATTTCTTATGGGAGAACTGTAACTGAATAATGCAGTTTCAGCTTACACAGTTTTTCTTTTGTCAGGAATATAATTACTACATTACTACTAAGGGCTACTGATAAGTTAATATTTCACTTTTCACAATATCTATCAGATGTGTGCAAAATAAATTGCGATTTACTATGCAAAAATATGAAAACTATGATTACTGACCTGTATGAATTTTGAGATCCATCTTTACTGCCTTCAGTATCCTCTAAAGTATGTTTTTCTTCTGAAATCCAATCAGCATTGTGTTCATTTACCAAAAGCTCTGCTATACTTGTGCCTGAAAAAACATATAAAACAAATAATTAGGCAAAGTCTCAATTTAAAATTCACAATAGTAGTTGTATGTGAAATTATAGGAGTGCAGATTTTAATTCTCAATAAACTGTTTAACCCTTACTGTGCCAGGCCTGAAAAAGTGGAATTCTATCCAGCAGCCAAGTTTTCTTCAACTGTGTTCAGTCAAAAAAAAAACAGTGAACTTTTCTGCCAAATAATACTGAAAGGAATTAAGGTATGTTACATGCCAAATTGATCAGCATTTAATTCTGGATTTTAGGGGAAATATTTTATGAAAAAAAAAGACTCGTTTTATTTCAATAGGGCTTTTTACAGTCATGTAGTAAAAAAATGCTTCTGGCAATATATGTAAGAATTTATTTAAAAAAAACTCGTACAAAAATAATTATAATACATATGAATAGAAAGGCAAATTATTTCTGAACAGAAAAATAGATTTTTTCTTCAAGCAAAACATTTACTTAATTCACATTGCTGGAAAAAAGATGGAGCTAGCATTAGTTTAGTCGTCTTAGAACACTCTGGCAAGTGGGGCGGGGGTGGCTCAGTCGGTAGCGCGCCAGGCTCGTAATCTGTAGTTCCCAGGTTCGAGTCCCAGCTGGGTCAGCGTTGAGATTCATCTCCGCAAAACTCCCCGCCCTGCCCACGGTCAGTAGGGGACACCGATGGGCTTGGAAAGGCCGCCGTCCGTCGGATGGGACGTTAAGCCGTGGCCCCGTGTGCGGGAGAGCCATACCCTGTGCACGTTAAAGAACACGCTGGATGGCCTTGACGGGAGGCTACCATCTGTCTCCCAACAGCTGTTCCAGTGGGTCCCCTCCCCCAACCTTCTCTGAGCCTTCGGGGTCCATGTGACCTGGCCATTTAGCCCATGGTGTGCAAAAAAGTGCCGCTCAGAGGTAAAACAACCCAACCCAACACTCTGGCAGATGTTGGCAAAACCTTTTTCCACAGAACTATTTATTGATTTAGTCTGTTCTGTATTTTCTTCCTCTCAGTGATATACTTTGACATGTCAAGATTTTTGTCAACTCTGCTCAAACCAATAAGAGTCAACTGTAGAATTTTTTTGCCAAATAACCAATCAACAGAAATAGGTTATGTTATATATCAAAAGAAAGAGCATTTAATTGGGGTTAAGAAAATTATGAAACTTTAAAAAAATACCCACGTATAGACCTTTATAAACATTTATTTTAAAAAAAATACAAAATGTTACTCCTTTTTTCCATTTTAATTTCAATAGAAAAATTAAAAATCAATTTTGCCAAATTTTTTAAAGTATTTCATTACTCTGATATAAATAATTAATAATTTAATCAATGGTAGCTAGGCGTAAACTGGAAGGAGAGCTGTGTACCAATCCCTAGTGATGATGCACAGACCCAGCCAGGTCTAGCACCTAATGTCCGACCCCGCCTTCTCGTGGTGCAGACCGTTAGTAGCTTTCAAAAAAGATATTCTCTTTTGGAAGGGAAGGGGAGGGCTGCTAGTTCAGTATGGCCTACTGATCTGGTCATCTATGGCCACTTTTTTCTTTTTTTTCAAACCTGCTGAGGAGTGGTCAACTTCACAGGGTCCTGGTGCTGACCATTTATACCTACTAGACTGGACTTGTTTTTGGATTTGAGTTTGATTATGGATCCTGGACTTGCTGCACTGGTGGGCCTCTGTTGAGGGAGAATCTGCCACTGCATTTTCTGTTTGCTTCTGGGTTGCCAGCCCTAAGTGAACAGAGGCATGGGATACCTTATATCAGCTGGTGGATAATCCTAATCAGAGGCCATCGCAGGTACCTGAACCTTACTTAGCTAGTTGGGCATCGTCAAACCTAAACTGGAGTAATGTGTCTCAGGCAGGCCATATGGCTCTTGAAAAAGTCCACTTCAAAAGGTGGTGCCTGAAGTTCCTACCAGCATTGGTGACTTCAGCCTTTAGCGGAGGAGGAACAGGTCTTTGCCCTATGCCTGCGATCAGGGGACTGTTTGATATTGTTCGCCCTACCTATCTCAATAAACCTAATTTCTTTAAAAATCCTACTAATCATTTTCTCTCTGCAGGAACATGGAACGTGAGGACATTACATAGAGATTATTCTCTTGATGTCCTCATGCAGGAATTCCAGTGCTATAACCTAGATATTCTAGGCTTGCAAGAGACCAGATGCACAGGTAAAGGTGAGATACTTAAAAATAACTTTAAATTTCTCTTTACAGGGAGGGAGGATGGAAAGCATCACCAAGGCATGGGTCTGCTGCTCAGCAGACATGCTAGTGATGCTCTTCTAGGATATGAGTGCATTAATGAAAGGTTTCTTACAGCAAAATTTCAGACAAGCATTAAAGACTTGAATGTTATCTGCTGTTATGCCCTCACTGAGGATACCAATGAGGATGAGAAGGATGGGTTTTACAGACACTTCAGGATATTTTGAATTCTGTCAAGAAAGGAGATATTACCATTGTTCTAGGTGACTTCAATGCCAAAGTTGGTACTGACTCTGACCTTTGGGGAGGGGTGATAGGCCCTTTTGGTAATGGTAGCTGCAATGGACAACGTCTCCTACAGGTAAGTAAAGTCAATGATTTCAGAATAAGTAACGCATATTACAAACACTGCGACATACATAAATACACATGGGTTTGACCTGATGGGCTGCATAGGAATATGACTGATTATATATTAATTAATAACAAATGGGCTAGTTCTGTTAGAAATACCAGGGCATATAGGGGAGCTGAAATTGGATCTGAGCATTACCTTGTTAAAAGTGTCTTGCAACTTAAACTTAAAAAGTGTTGTGCTAGGGTTAAAAAATTTAGTTTTAATACTGAAGCTCTGAAAGACCCAGTTATAGCCAAAGCTTACCATGATAGGTTACTTAGTCATTATGACAGTCATGGTTTGCTTAATACTGAAGTTGAGGAAGAATGGGGCCATTTTAAACAGGCTTTTTTTGGAAACTAACAGTACTCTTTTAGGAAAAAAGGAGCAGAGGAGGCAGAATTATTTAAGTGATAAGGCACTTGAGCTTATTTCAGAAAGGAGGAACTGCAGGAATGTCCTTAATCAGTACCCTACTAGTTCTAATAGAAAGGATTACAGAGAGCTTAATAAACGTGTAATGGATCAGTTAGCTACTGATAAGAATCTTTGGCTTGGCTGACAAAGCTGAAGAAGCAGTTAGGCAGCACAACAGCAGAGAGTTCTAACAGATAGTTAATGTTTTATGTGGTAGAAAACAGACAGGCATACAAGGATTAAAGGATAAACAAGGTAAGGTTATAGAAGGTGAGGATTCTGTCATGGCTAGGTGGGCTGAGCATTTCAGTGATGTTCTAAACAATGTGGTTAGTTCTACTCCCATTGTTTGTAATGATGATAGATGCATTTCTAAACTTAAACTTCATAAATCCCCAGGAGTAGATGAAATTACTACAGAAATGCTAAGAGCTGGGAATGTTTTGGTTATCACTTGGACGACTGAAATTTTGAATAACTTTTATGATAAAGGCATGGTTCCTAAAGATTTTACCAGAGCTATTATTATCCCTATTTTCAAAAAAGGTGATCGCAGTTCTTGTGATAACTATAGGGGTATCAGCCTACTCTCTGTTCCAGGTAAAGTTCTTTCCATGATTGTGCTTAATAGAATTAAGAATCTGGTTGACAGGCAATTGCGTGATGAGCAATGTGGATTCAGATGTGGTAGGGGATGTGTGGATCAGATATTTTCGCTTAGGCAGATTCTTGAGAAATGTTTAGAGTTTCAGAAACCTTTAGTTGCTAGTTTTGTTGATTTTAAAAAGGCTTTCGACTCTGTTGATCGTCATAATTTGTGGTTGATTGTGAGATCACATGGTACACTAGACAAGTTAGTTAACATAATGAAAGCGCTCTATAATAACACTGAGTCGTGTGTGAGAGTTGGTAAGTCTTGTAGCAATTGGTTTAGCATTACTTCTGGTGTTCGACAAGGGTGCATTTTGTCTCCTTTTCTCTTTAGTTTGGTTGTTGATTATGTTATGCGAAATTCACTTCAAGCGAAAGATTTTGGCCTTAAATGGCCTGGAGATACGAAAATTTCTGATTTAGATTATGCTGATGATTTAGCCCTTTTGGCAAATGATGTTGATGAGATGAACTCTTTCATTCGAGCTGTTGATGAGACTGGTAGTAGAGTAGGTTTGGTTATAAACAGAGAGAAAACTAAAGTGATGAAAATTGGTCAGGCAGGTTGTGATTCAGTTCATCTGAATGGTTGCAGTCTTGAGCAGATGTCACAGTTTAATTATCTTGGGAGCTATGTAACAGATACTGGTGATATGCGGCATGAGATTAACAGATGAATAGGGATTGCTGCCGGGACTTTTAAGAATCTAGGGAGAGTGTGGAGAAATAGGCGTATACACCTAAAGTATAAAATTAGACTGTATAATAGTTTGGTTCTTTCTAGGGTTAGTTATGGTAGTGAAACTTGGATGCTGTGTAAATAAGATAACAGGAAACTAGATGCTTTTGATTCTAGATGCTTACGTAGTATCTTGGGTATTAGATGGTTTAACTTTGTAACTAATGATGAGGTTAGGCAAAGGAGTGTGCAACCTCCTTTAAGCAGCATATTGTGCAGAGAGAGACTCCACTGGTTTGGCCATGTTGCCCATATGGATAATTATAGATAGGCGAATAAGGTTATGAACAGTGTGCCTAGAGGCCTCAGAAAGAGTGGGAGACCTAGGATGCGGTGGGCAGACAATGTCAAACAGGACCTTGTTAGAACTGGTGTGCAGTGGCCGGATGCAGCAGATGTAGCTCAGGACAGATATGCAGTCTTATTGGACCTCCGTAGCTCATGGCTGTTTGAGGATGATGATGATGATGATGATGAATATCCACAGAGTTATCTGTTGACTTTGAAGTCAATAAATTATTTCTTATTAGAGAAAAAAAGACAGCACTAGTTAAGGGGTCTTAGACATTCTGGCATGTATCTGGAGAGATGTGGTTCCAAATCCCAAACGATGGCAAAACTTTTTTCCACAAAACTATTAAGTAATTAATATTTCTATCATTACTTAAATCTTTCATTTATTTTTTTTTTTTCAATTTTGGTTCATTTATGCAAACAACATACAAAGTTGTATCAGAATAATATGACCACCTACCTAATAATGGGAATAACCACCCTCGGCCCAGATGACAGTGGCAAGATGGCTTGGCATGGATGCAATGAGGCCCTGGAAGGTTGTCAGAGGCACACAGGTTCCGGAGATGACGTGGTTGTGGGTCCACATGCTGAACCTGTCAATCCAAATGGTCCCACAAGTGCTCTATAGGATTGAGGTCGGGCGATTTCTTTGGCCAAGGGAGAACGGAGACATCACTGTCATGTTCCTGGAACCAGTCGCGCACCACCTTAGCGACATGGCAGGGCGCATTGTCCTGTTGAGAGACACCATCATCACCAGGGCAAACATCCAATATGAAGGGATGAATGTAATCAGTGAGAATGGACAGGTAGTCATTGGCATTCAGGGACCCATTCAGTGGTACCAGCAGTCCCAGGTCATACCAGGAAAACATCCCCCAAACATTCACACTGCCACCGCTGTGCCTGTACTTGACCGACAAGCATGTCCAGGTGTCGTGTGTCTGATGCCGTATCGACCACCGCCCTTCACTTCTGTGGAGTAGAAACCTCGATTCGTCAGAGAAGGCAACCTTTTTCCACTCTTCCACTGTCCAATGACAATAGTCCCATGCAAATTGCAGGCGTCGTTGCCGATGGACCTTGGTTAACATGTGCACATTTACGCAGCATCAACTCCAAAGACCCATGGGTAACAGGGTTAGCTCTACTGTTATCAGGGACACGTACTTGGGTACCCCAGCCATTCATTTGAGTGGTCAATTGCTGCACTGTTGCAGATCGATTGCCCTTTACCATTCGACAGAGGCAATGTTCTCCTCTGGGGTTGATGACCTTTGGCATTCCACAGTTATAACATCTGGAGGTACTCAGTGTGCCAGCGGTCCATTCTTGGTTCACCCTTACTACAGCACCTCACAAACAGCCCATGAAGTCTCCTGTTTCCAAAATGCTTCCACCCTTGGTGCGGAGCCAATGATCATTCCTTTTTGAACGTCCGTCAAATCAATACCTCTGCCCATTGTGCTCATGTTACACACTATGGCTATCTGTCCTGGCCAGCCGCTTATATCTCCGTGTAGTCGACATTGTCATGTGCACTCTGCGACACGCCTGGGCGGGTACACTGTGATTCCGTGGGTGGTCATATTATTCTGATACGACTGTGTATAATGGTGATCTTTAGTTGATCATCAAAACCTAAGACTAAGGTAGTAGTTTTGCAAACAAGAAAATTTAAACAAAAACAAAAAAAAAATGCATTTAAAAAAGGGTATGGATGTGTGAAAAAATTAAATAGAAATACTTCAAAGCAAATAAAGTTAATTTTAATCACTGAAATTGAGATCGAACACTTCCAGATCAATTTGTATTAGATATCGATTGCCAAGGAAAAGTTAACATTTATAACATAGGAAAAACCTATTATGTGTAAATGATTCCTCCCCATACTACATCGTCTTTCTTCAAGAAATCCAAAATTTTCAGTTGAGTAAAGATTGTTTGGTATCACAAAGTCCATTTAACTTACAGTATAAAAATATTTTCGAAACTCCTTGTCAGAATTTATGAATTTAATCAGCATCAAGATAGCTTCTGGTTTCGTGTAATTTAACTTTTTTTTCTACTTACAATTTCCCTACAGATTTCCCCACTTGACTGCTTTCCCTGCTTGATATTTCTTTTTGTTACCATATGATATCTAGCTTAATCTTCGTCTAGCCATAATCTTACATCCTCCAAATTAATATTCTTTTTGCCACTGTTTGACAACACATTTTGACACTCATTTCCATCTAAATCAAGGGGGATGGGGTGGTTCAGTCGGTAGCGCGCCAGGCTTGCAATCTGTAGTTCCCAGGTTCGAGTCCCAGCTGGGTCAGCATTGAGATTTATCTCTGCAAAATTCTCCACCCTGCCCACAGTCAGTAGGGGACACCCAATGGGCTTGGAAAGTCTGTCAGGTGGGATGTTAAGCCATGGCCTTGTGTGTGGGAGAGCCATACCCTGTGCACATTAAAGAACATGCTGGATAGCCTTGACGGGAGGCTACCATCTGTCTCCCAACAGCTGTTCCAGTGGGTCCCCTCCCCCAACCTTCTCTGAGCCTTCAGGGTCCATGTGACCTGGCCATTTAGCCCATGGTGTGCAAAAAAAGTGCTGCTCAGAGGTAAAACAACCCAAAAACAACCCATCTAAATCAATAAGGAAAATCATTACCTTTTAATAGCAATCTACATGCACTTACCATTGCACTCTGCTTTACTTCATTCCAACTTGCAGCCTAGTTGTAAATAGCATTTTTTTTATGTTATAATTTTTAATACTGGTCAATGTATATTCACCTCATGCATCCTGCTCCATGCCAGAACTGTTAAAAACAGGAAAGAAAACTCTTCCGATTGTTCCTTTAATACAAATGTTTACTGCTAAGTACGACTTCCCCCATTAGTTGTATGAAGGCTATGGAATTTGGGTGCCGTCCCATGGCCGAGTGGTTAGCGCGCTTGGCTACTGATCTAAGGGACCTGGGTTCGAGCCCCAGGTAAGGCATGGATGTGTATCGTTTTTCTGCTGAGGTCCTGCCATCCTCTCAGATCTTCTACTATGGCATATAAACTGACAGGCTCCTGTCAGACCTCTGTGGCAAGCAGCTGCTTGAGGGGGTATTTATTTTTATTTTATTTATGGAATTTGGAGGTTAAAGCACTTGATAACATTTCGGCAGAAGAATGTGCAGGTGCATTATTTTAATGTCATAGAATGTGGATTTACCGATTCCAAATTCTCTCATCATACTCTACACAGAACATTACATATCAGTTTTTGTCTAAAATCTTTTTTTTTTTTGCCCATCAAAGCTAATGATTTACAACTTCCCCATTTCACCGCAATTTATCATTCACAAAAAATTATTAAAAATGATAATAAAAATGTTCAAAACTCACAAGATGTTATCATGGGGAATTTAAATTACAAACTGAATGAGAATTACATTTCCCAATGGCGCAAGATCACAAACATCACTTAAACAGCTTGTTATCTTAAGTTATGCCCATGAGAATGATGGGACATAACAAAACCCTGTCACCACTGAAACTTCTCTATCTACAATCTGTTCTCAGCAACTGCACACAGTGCTCTCATTTATAAATTTGTATCACGAGAACTAAATATGTTTTTGAAATGGAGACTAAAAAATAAATTTAAATATTTCTGTACATTCTGGTTGCTTAATGTATTCCCTCAAAATCTATTATAAAAAGTTTCTCGCAGACAGAATTTTTCATGATTCAAGAAAAGGTTTGTAGAAAGGATGGAGTTATTAAATCTTTTAAAAGGTGCTGCATTAATATTATACATTTACCACTGATATAATTTTTGTTCACTAAGTTTCAAGAAGCACATAAGAAAACTTGTCCCTACTGGATCAGCAGGAACAGAAATTAGAAATACCGTAGTACCGTAGTTTTTGAAATGGAGACTAAAAAATAAATTTAAATATTTCTGTACATTCTGGTTGCTTAATGTATTCCCTCAAAATCTATTATAAAAAGTTTCTCGCAGACAGAATTTTTCATGATTCAAGAAAAGGTTTGTAGAAAGGATGGAGTTATTAAATCTTTTAAAAGGTGCTGCATTAATATTATACATTTACCACTGATATAATTTTTGTTCACTAAGTTTCAAGAAGCACATAAGAAAACTTGTCCCTACTGGATCAGCAGGAACAGAAATTAGAAATACCGTAGTACTAGCAATTTACCTTGTGTTGCTCGAGTTCCAACTCAGTAACCCTCTCTCAGATATATGCATTAGTAGTTAAAATTAAAGCAAGACATTACTGACGAAAAGAAGTGAAACTTACAGATGAAATGTGATGTGTCTCCATGCGGCAAAAATGAAAGTCCAAGCATACAGAAACAAGTTAACTGCATATGAAACTGGATGGAAGGGAAATGTACATCAGGTGAATACATCCAAACGAAGAAATAATGTTCCCACTGTACACCATATAGCGTGTAGTTACTCCATGCAGCAATGCAGGCCTCACAGTGACTCGCCATGCTGAGAAATAAGTTTTTCCAGCAAAGCCCAGGCCAGTAATTCATGCAGTCAGATTGTAGCTCCTGAAGAGTTCTGGGAGGAGGGATATGAGAAGTAATCCATTGCCCTACTGCAAACCAGATATGTTCTATGGGATTCATGTCTGGTGATCATGATAGCCAATCCATAAGGGCGAGACTTTCACTCTCAATACATTTTGTCCACAAGCACAGCCCTAAGAGGTTGGGCTTTGTCGTTCATTAAGAAAAATCAGACTTACCACACCTTTAAATGGATGAACCTAAAGTATCCAGGATCTCATCTTGCTATATCCAACATCATTCAGATTTGCCTTGTGATATCGTTAAGAGAAGTATGACCACTGATACATATCCCAGCCCAGATCATCATTCCACTAGGACCATATTGGTTCTGTCCCCAGATGTGGAGTAGATGAAATTATATCCATGTTCTCTCCACATGTTTGCCCACAGAGAATCACTTTGCAAACTTAACCTCAACTCATCACTAAAGAACACATTGGCCCATTGTTGATAGGTTCAGTTGACATGCTGGAGACACCATTGTAAACAAGCTCTTCTGTGGATGTCCTCAAGGGAACAACAGAAATATCCACATTTAACTATCTCCACTTCAGCCTGTTCAGCTTTGTCTCCCTATGACTCTCCATCTCAATAAATCCTCCAAATGGCTTCTCTGCAACATGTTCAGAAGATTATGAGTCTTATTACTAACTTTAACACATATATACTTTCATGTTTTCAATCATGCATCTTTATATATTATTTGACTTGGACATTGTTGTTTTACATGACAGTACTTTGGGGTGATTTCTTTACACTACTCCAATGGCAATAAAATTTTTGCGTTTGCTTTAATTTTGCCCACTAGTGTAATAACTAAATCAATAAAGCTTGTTTTATGGAGAGTGCCATCTCTAGTGTAATACAGAGATGGCATTCTCCATAAAACAAGCTTTTATGTTACATACAACTTATTATGATTGAACCCTGGACAAGACTGAGAAAGTTTGGTGCCCTCCTCCCCCAACTCCTTGGGGGCAGAGGCATGTGAGATAACTAGTGATACTCCCCACATAAAAACCTTTCACCTGTAACTTGCTTGGTTTTGTGAACACTGGCATTGTCATGAAGGAGAACCCCTGACACGCCTGTTGTTGGACACTGCTCCTTCATCTCCTCAGCCATTTAGGGCAAAACAATGCTGGTGTAATATTGGACATTTATAATCATTTTTTCTGTCTGTAAATGATAGCTAGGCATAAACTGGAAGGAGAGAGATGTACCAATCGACAGTAATGCTGCACAGAACTGGCCAAGTCTAACTCCTAATGTCTGACACTACCTTTTCGTAGTGCAGTCCATTAGTACCAGATCAGTGTGGCCTACTGATCTGGTAATTTATGGCCATTTTTTTTTCCTGCCCTGCTAAGGAGTGGTCAACTTTACAGAGTCCTGATGCTGACCATTTACATCCACTGGAGTGGAATGGTTTATGGATTTGAGCTTGATTATGGATCCTGGACTTGCTACACTGGTGAACCTCTGTTGAGGGAAAATCTGCCACTGTGTTTTCTGTTTGCCTGTGGGTTGCTAGTCTAAGGTAAACAGAGGGACAGGATACCTTATATCAACTGGTGGATAATCCCGATCAGAGGCCATCATAGGTACTTGAACCCTCACATAGCTAGTTGGACATTGCCAATCCTACACTGGAGTAATGTGCTCAGGCAGGTCAGTTTCTAGTTCTTGAAAGGGTGGTTCCTGAAGTTTCCTACCAGCATGGGTGCCTTCAGCAGTTGGGGAATGGGTCTTTGCCCCATGCCTGCAATAAGGGGCTGTTTGATATTATTGGCCTTACCTCTCTCAATTACTTTAGTTCCTTTAAAAATTCTACTAATAATTTTCTTTCTGCAAATACATGGAACATGGGGATGTTACATAAAAATTATAATCTTGACATCCTCACACAGGAATTCCAGCATTATAACCTAGATATTCTAGGCTTGTAAGAGACAAGATGGACAGGTAAAGGTAAGATACTTAAAAATAATTTTTAATTTCTCCTTACCATGTGGGAGGGAGGATGGAAAGCATCTCCAAAGTATAGGTTTGCTTCTTAGCAAATTCCATGGTTGCACTCTTGAGCAGATGCCTCAGTTTAATTATCTTGGGAGCTGTTCAATAGATATTGGTGATGTGCAGCATGAGATAAATAGAAGAATAGGGATTAATGCTACTACCTTTAGAAATCTATGGAGAATGTGGAAAAATATGTGTAAACACCTAAAGATTAAATTAAGGTGTACAATAGTTTGACTCTTTCTAGAGTTAGTATAAGTAGTGAAGTGCAGATCCTTTGTACACAAGATAACCGGAAGTTGATAGTTTGTTGATGGCTTTGATTATAAATGCTTAGGCAGGGTGGTTTGACTTTGTAAGTAACAGTATTGTTAGGCAAAGGAATAGCATAAATAATAGAAAAATGATATTAAATGTGCAAAAAAACAAACAAAAAAAAAACACCAAGGAAGTAAAAAAAAAAATGGAAAAAGATGAATTGGCCTTCTGCCTTGAGCTATGTAATATGTAATAGGCGTAGATATATATCGAAGAATATGAGAAGATATAGATCGAAGATCAATAATATGAGTAGCATATTCTGCATAGAAAAAGAGAGGCTGCATTGGTTTAGCAATGTTGCCTTTATGAATTGGGTTATGGACAGTGTGCCTAAAGGCCTTGGGAAAAGGGGGAGACCTAGGATGCGAAGGGACATGTCAAACAGGACCTTGCAAGAATTGGCCTACAGTGGTCAATCAGATGCAGCAGCTGTAGCTCAGGGCAGACATATCTGGAGAGGAAAATTACAGTCTGGTAGGATCCCTGTAGCCTACCAGAGTGCAAAATATCATGAAGATTTTGCACTCATTCCCCAAAGTTAAATAACTAAGACTTGTTTGGAAGCCTGTCTAAACTTGTCATTACTTGTTAAAAACAAAGGCTGTATCATCATTTCTCTTATTCTCTTTTTGGGCAAAAAGTGTGATTTATGAAATTTGGGTGTTGTTGCTATGGAACTTACTAAAGAAGTAAAGATTTTACATTTTTGCAAGGATCAACTTAGGGATGACATAAAAAAATTCATGCTGATTTATCTCAAGTATATGGGGATCATGCCGGTTTATATGGCACTGTTATGGGTTGGATGCACAAAATTCACTGTTACAGGATGGATGCACAAATTCAGAGAAGGGTAGCAAAACTTTGAAGACTTCCCTTGTGCAGGAAAACCTAAGGAGACTGTGAACAAGAGAACTATCACTGCTGTTAGTGAACTCATTAAGGAAAACCCACACATCACCACTCAGGTAATAAGTTTAGATGCCAGTGTATCGATTGGCAGGTGTAAACATTAGTTATTCATCAACATTTAAAGTTATGAAATATCTATGCTAAACGAGTACCCCACAAACTGACAGAACAGCAAAAAAGGGGTAGAGTTGAATTGCGTAAGGAGATTCTACCAATACTTGAACCTAATGGCCCCAAACAGTTAATTGACATTGTGATGAAACATAGTTTACTTTGAAGGACAGTAAAAGTTCTGCTGAGGTAATTGCAATGGTTTTTGTTCTGCAAATGCATGTTAAGAAGTTTTTGAATGCTCCTCATAATAAATTTAACTTTTTTGTATATAAAATGCAAATAAATTTAGGGTCAGCCAATCATTGCTTTCTCCTCTATTTTGTTGAATACAAAAATTATTCTTGCATAAACGTAAATGGACGATTTGAAATGTGAGGAAGCAAATAAAAAAATGGAAAAAGAGCAAGTGGTCTGCTTTGAGCTGTGCAATACAACTACTCAAAAATTCAGCCCAATTAAGCAAAAATTATTTAATTAAAATTACTTATAAATAAACTTACCATCTTCCATTATTAAGTCAACTTCATATTTGTCTGGAGAGGAATTTATAACATTTGCCTTAAAATTTGCAGAAACATTTGCAAGAACCACTAGTGCTTTTAAATCAGAATCACTCCATTTCTTTGCATCATTGGGAGGTTTGATGTCAGCCAACTTGCAGAGAATTGCCTGTAAAATTTATTACATAAATACAGGAATTAAAACACAGTATGGATTGAATTTTTTTTAATGTATGCAGGTATCATATATATTATGAAGTACCAGTAGTATAGCATCAAGGGAGATTATCAGAATGTCATCCCAAAGTAAAAATCAACATCATTATTTTTAGAAACAAATAGATAATAGTAAATTCCTACATTAACACTAGGATGCATATCGCCTCTGGTGCATATGAGAATCTCGTTTTCAAAGAGAGAAGTTTTTCCTTTACTAACTGTTTCATTCCTTAAAAGTTTTAATTTGAGCAAATAATATTTCATTAAATTATACAACATAGAAGTATTCATCTTTTAATTCTTAAATCTAAAAAGCTGCATTTCCAACACCTCTGTGAGAAAAATGGGTAGATTATTGCTGTCAGTGGAATATCTTTTAAAAATTACTGCTAATTTTTTTAATTTCTATCCTATACATATTACTTGTAAAACTCTATAACAGCTCTGCTTTTCATCCTTTCAGTAATCTGTAAATATATATATTAAAACCACTAAGTATTGAAAAAATGTGAATTATATTTCATTAGTACCAATCAAATTAAAAAAAAAGTTTTCTAATTATCATTTTCATTGTTTCCAATGGAATCTTCACGACATTTACATTCCACTACCAAAATTTCATATTTCTATCATTAATACATTGTTGCAATATTCATTTGAAATTTTGGAATTTTCAATCTTTTTCACCTTTAGAGGGCACAATTATAGTGTTCGAAAGATTCCCAAAGTGTGAATTATAATACTTTATCAATTCCTATCTAAACCTAAAAAAAAGTTTTTTGATTTATCTCTAAATACAAACAATTATCTGCTAATACAAAAAATTGTGCTTTCCCACCCACCGTGGGTCTAAGAGGTAGTTCATTGTTGCCAATGGAAATATCATGACGTTCACATTCCACCATCAAAATTTAAAATTTCTAGCTTGAATACGTAAATATGTAGCTTTAATACGAAACAGTACCCAATTCTTGAAATAGACAAAAATGAAATGGGCGACCTAATTTTTATGACCAACTGTATCGGATTTACAGGCTGGTTTACGATATAACCTTGTCCTTGGGGACCATCCCCCCACTCTACCGACCTCATACGTCCTGTGTTTAGCCACCGACCCTGCTCCCCCAATTTACCCAAACACTGCCACAGCTGTAAAATCAGTTAGAAACAAACCCTTCCATCAGAAACATGTCTATTAACAAAAGAAAGTCTCTCGATTTGCGAAAAAGTCAAAACTATTCGTGAGTTAGAATGCGGTGTGAAAAATGTTGGTGTAAAATGTTTTCTCTTCAACAGTATTGACATTGTGGTAGAATAAAGATGTTTATACATTGGCAATGGAAAACAACATAACCAAAACAAAAAATTTTACAAAGTATGAGCTTACAAACATCGATGAAGCACTGCTTCAATGGTTCACTACACAAAGAAGGCTGGATTTTCAATAGATAGTGCGATCTCGAAGGATCAAGCAGAAAAATTTCTCTCTAATATTTCTTTTGTTTTTTGAATCTATCCTTTTATCAAGATATTGAGAATTAATAAAAAAAGATATAGATTTAACTCATCATTGATATAGTAATGGTTATAACAAAGAAAATTTGTCTGTTTAACCAAGTAAAACAAAAAGTATTAATGATACAGGCATAATGCTTTTTATTTTTTAGTTTACCTTTTCCTTACCGGTTCACTAACAAGGTCTACATTCATAAACTCTTTAAATACTCCTGCACACACAACAAATAAAACATTTCTTCTTTTAATATCGTGAACAAAGTCAAATATTACTGCTTTGCACTAATTCTTCCAACAAAACTAACTCATTCAACTAACACAAGCCAGTTGAGAACAACTGGAATTCTCTATTTTTTTTTTTAAAGTTAACCCCTAGTTTGAAAGGATAAGTGGATGTAAATCATGTTCTCTATGTTATATCTCAAGTTCCTTGTATTACCATAGTCCTGGCTTCATTGTTGCATGTTCTGTTTTCATTACAATTATGTTTTAAAACTGTAATTGTTATGACAACAAAAATTCAGTTCACAAAACCTGCATTTGAGGCAATTAATATGAAACAGTGCAATTGTTATGACAAAATTTAAATCATTTAAAATTTTGAGTTAATGTTTATATTCATATATATTAACTAGAAGCATGAATATTGCCTCTGGCACATATGTAGGGGCATTTCCTGTATAAATTTTCCTCCATAAAAATTAAATAGAGAACTTTACTGGAATCTCTTTTTCAACAAGAATGAGGTTTCAAAGTTTTTCATTTGCTTACTTTTCCACTCCTTAAAAGTTTTAATTTGAGCTAATAGATGATAGAAAAAAATTTAAAAGTAGTGTTTTATTAATAATACTACAACATAAAAAAATTTTATTTCTTAAATTTAAAAAGTTGCTTTTTTCACATCCCTCAGAAAAAGGGACAGATTATTGCTGTTAATGGAATTTTACACACATTGAACACACACACACACAACGCATTGAACTCAATGCTATCAGTAGAAATTTCATGATTTACATTTAAAATTTTGGAATTTTCAACTTTTCCATCATTAGAGGGCACAATTATAGCTTTTGAAAGATCTGGAAAGTGCTAATCACAATATTTCATCAATACCTAACCAACATAAATAAATTAAAAATTCTATCTCTAAAAACAAATCTTGGCACTACCAACGAAAATTTTACATTTCTACCATAAAAAGATCATGTGCAACATTCATTGAAAGTTTTGCAGTTTAAATATTTAGTGATCTCTAATGATATAAATTAAAACTATCTCAAGTATTTGAAATATGTTGTTAGTACCAATCTAAGAGTTTTCAAATTAGCTCTTAAAACAAAACAGTTATGTTTCCCATCCATCCTGGGGATAAGGGGACAACTCAATGCTATCAGTAGAAATTTCATGATTTACATTTAAAATTTTGGAATTTTCAACTTTTCCATCATTAGAGGGCACAATTATAGCTTTTGAAAGATCTGGAAAGTGCTAATCACAATATTTCATCAATACCTAACCAACATAAATAAATTAAAAATTCTATCTCTAAAAACAAATAATTACATTTTCCCACCCACTCTGGGTCTAAGTGGTCAAACCATTGTTGCCTTATGGAAACTTCGTGACCTTCACCTTCAACAGCCAAAATTTCAAATTTATAGGATAAATACATCATTTGCAAAACTCATTTGAAATTTTGTAATCTAAAATTTTCCACAGTTAGAGGGCACAATTATAGCTTTTAGAAGATTTGGAAAGTGCAAATTGCAACATTTCAACAATAACTAGCACAAAAAGAGTACAATGTCTACAAACAGATGACAAAGTGAAACTATTATCTAATTTTTTTTAACAAGATAAATGTAGAATTTCAGAGCTTCCAAATAATGTTAATTCTATCAATATATTGCTCAACTTGATTACTTAGAAAACAAATGCTTGTGATCCTTCAAACTGCCATAAACAGAATCCCTGTGATGGCAAGATCCAAAATCCATCAATAGCTTGTGGCTGTATGTGTGATGAAAGTCCTGTCAGTGCAACATGTAAGGAAAGAGTGCCATGAGCTCAGAAATGGCTGTGTGATTGCAGGTCACTCCAAAAAGGGACCTTCATGATACCTGGTGATCAGCAATGTTCACTATGTGCTACAAGTCCAGATCTGGCATTGTCAGATTTGCACATGTGTAGGAAGCATCTCTGAAGATAACCCTTTCCATTAGATGATGTCATCAAAGAGGAAATCATAAAGTGACTTCAGGGGCAGGACACATCCTTTTATCAGTAGGACTTTGGTAACCTAACCGAATCTTATGAAAAGTGTCTCAAGAAGTCTGGTGATTAAGTGGAAAAATATTACACATACATGGAAGCATTCCCTGTATAAATTTCCCTCCACAAAAATTAAATAGAGAATTTTACTTTCTGAATTACCCTCATAAATTATCACTTCTCTTACTCCACACAAAAATTTAAATATGTATCATGTAACACCTCAATGATTCTTAACATCATCCAAAAATAACACATTTAAAAATTCATCAAAGATAATTCAAACATTTGAATTCATTAACATACCTGAGCTGCATAAGCAGGAAGAGTTTCATTTAAATAGAACAGATCAGAAACAGCTGTCACTCCAGTGTTACCATAATCAATGTAATAAACTTCACAGGTGTTGTTAGGGAAAACCTAAAATTAAAAGCATATCCAATAAAGTAATTAAAATGTATAATAAATTTATAATATCAGATTAAAATATATAATAATCTGTGGCAACAAATATTTTTGGAATAAAGAACTATTATTCATATATTCTATATATCAAGGTGCATGGTATCCTCAGCACTTCATAAAGAAAATTCACTTATCCACTATAAAAACAACTTCCACCTTCTACACAACAATTCTCAAGGTGTGAAATATACCTCTTCCATTTTCTATTTGTCAGTTATCAACAATACCATCCCATTTGTCAGATATCAACAATATTATGAAAACATATAATTACAAAGTATCTACCAATGTTGCGATCACTATTTTATCTCTCATAAAGCTGGAGATAGAGACATATTTTCACTCCTGAACAGTGGAGAATAGAGGAGGAACAGAGGAGGTGTATATTTAGTACCCAACACCTACCCTGAAACAGACTCCTACAACCCATCCAAACCTCTCAGCTACATAGGATAAACCAAAAGAACTCCAAGAAAGAATCAAGGAACAAAGAAATATCAAATTAAAGCAAACTACTATAGCTCTTTCATCTATGGTTATATTAGGAGCCAAACCTCTATTCAACGAAAAATTCATCATCAGCAGTCCATGCACCCACTTCCAAGTTATCTTTCATGGAAAATCTACTAATTGTCATCAACGAAAATTGTTCTTGCAATACCAACCAACCTCAACTAATCCAGCATGGAAAATTTTATTAAAATTTTTTCCACAAACTAATGTTTTTACCACAGTTATTAAGTAAAAATTCATCAGCCAACTATAATCTATACCAACAATCACCAGCACTTCTTGAGACAGCTTCATCCATCAGACTTCACGACTTGTACATCACATCTCTTCACACCTAGAATTTGAATTTTGACAGAACTTTACTTATTTCAAAAATTCTGAAAATTTTAAAGCCTGAACTCAGTAGTAAGGGTAAGATTTTATTTTAGTCCAAGTCAATTATACTATTAAAAAGCAAAAACAAACTGTATATTTAACCCTTCAAGCCAGTAGGAATTTTCATATTGAGCAGAAGGTTATTATAAAAGAATACCCATATTTTAAAGTGTTACATTTTATTAAATTACACTGGTTTTCCAAAAAAAAAACAACAACTTTTTTCCGCTCCTTTCCAAAATTTTGTCCGATTTGTATGTTTTTGAGGGTGCTGAATCTGAATCTGACAGCCAATTTGTTCTATCACCTACAGTTTTCTAGTGATATGGGTTTAATTAAAAAAAAAACTATTTTACTCAGAGAAGATAAATATATTTTACCAAATATTTATTTACATTATAAAAAGTTAAAGCTGACACTAATAAATCCTGATGTGTAAATTTATTTTGTTGCCTTCTGTCACTTATATTTTATCTCTGGATTTTATCGCTGCAGAGCCCAACAGTAGTTTGCCAACATACTCTCGTTCCATTTATCATTATATCATTTTTTCATTCCGGATATGTTTCGATGGAACCTTTCTCCATGCTCACCCGAAACTGCTCCCATCAATTGCAAAAAAATCAGGTGTGAATGTAAGAAATGCTGCTTTGGTGACATATTACATCCTAATACTCTACATGAAGAAAGAAGTTCTTTGACGATTTCTTTGTAATTATCTTCCCTTACATTGCCTAAAAAGTTGTGGTAAATATTTCTGAATGCTTCCCAGGATCTCTTTTCATTGTAGTCTATTTTGGAATTCAGGATCTTGAAACAACTGTCTGATCTGAAGACCAACGAAAATTCCCTCTTTCATTTTTCCATTGCAAATCTGTGAAAACTTTTGCCTAAAGTAAGGAAATCCATCACCCTTTCTATTTATTGCTTTCACAAAAATTTTCACTAATCCTAATTTGATATGCAGAGATGGCAACAAGATTTTTGTCTTATAACTAATGCCAGATGTGTTATATTCTTCTCACCAGGGATAATTTTGGTTCGATCAAGCCATGTTTTCACCACATAGTGAGTCTTTCACTCAGCTGTCCCAGCAACACACACACAAAACAACAACAACAGTATTTTGTATATCCTCCTTGTAGCCCAGTACACAAAGCAATTACTTTTAAATCTGCACCTACATTCCAAAACTATATTCTTGTTATTGAATTTTTTTAAAGCAGAATGTTTTGATAAGTTTCTTTCATATGGACTGTGTACCCAATAGGTATTGAAGGGTGCTCATTACCACTGTGTAATAGAACTGCTTTCAAGCTCACCTTGGAGGAATCCATGAAGAGCCTCCACTGTTCAGGAGAGTTCTAACAGTTCTTAGATGTTGTTACAGTATACCAGATCACCATCTTTCGAGAAAAATTTTAGAATTTGGGACTACCTCTGTCTGAAAAATGTAAATTTCACATCATTTTCTAGAAGGTTCCATTGCTTGAGACATAAACCAAATAGTTGAGCTTTGGTTTTTGGAAGGTCTAAATCCTGAACCAGATCGTTCAATTCTGCCTGGATGATCAAACGTGGCTCTCTTATAGGACTTCTGCCTTCCATGTTGCTGGGGCTAAATTCTGGAGATGATTTTTCAGCCTCTGATTCTGAGCCCAGATTGAATTCTGAAGGTGGTATTATCGGTACAGGTAAAGTGTCATCATGAGGAATGGGTCTCAACACCCTCAAATATATAAAGTACACCCATTTTTTTTCTTCAAGCGAGGATTTTCATGCAGACCAGTATCATTTAATTATTTTATTGCTCAAAATTAAATGCTCTTTCCTTTGCAATATGAGTTTCTAAAGTTAATTTCAACCACGAGGCAGAGTTCATTGTCAGAAACTCTGAATGTCATGCAATAAAAACTTATGAGGAAAACCATTAAAAGAAATTCTCTCAACTCTAATGTTAAGAATTATCTCTAGAAAGAATTATAATAAAAAAAAATAAATACCCCCTGCTAATCATTAATACTTTAATCACCAAACATATATATCACAAACTTCTGGATTGTCTCTGGCAAAAGGCAGATAAATTGTATGTTTAAAACATATTTAAATTCATTTATTAAACAATGCATTTAAAAATATGAACTGCATCCAAAACACTAAAGTTTCACATTGTTTAACCCTTAGACTGTTGGGTTTCTGAAACTGATCTCACCTGGTGACCAAGTTAATTTTGAAGAATTTTCATAAAATAAAATATATAATTTTAGAACTCTATCCTGAAGTAACTAATGAAGGGAAATATACCATGCTACACACAAAAAGAACGAGTACACCTAATTCTGTTTTTACATGGACGATAGGTTCCCCAAAAAACTGCAAAAAAAATATATATAAAAAAATACAGTGCATGTGAAAAAACAGAAGATTGGTTCCAGATGTGAAAACCCAGTACAAAAAAAAAAAGTTCTTTTTGTACTGGTTTTCACTGTACTTTGTACTTTGTTTTCAAACAAATCATATCAAAATTTTAATTAAATCTTTATTTGATTTTTATTCATTTAAACACATTTTTTTATCTTATAAACTTATAAAGATAACTATATGTACATATATAAAGTAGATTATCCTTCATAATGAAAATAATATGCCACTATTTTAAGAATACAAAAGTGCAAAAAAAAAGACTTGCATATACTTATTAACTATATTTTATTTATTGTCACTTTCTGACAATAGACGTATTTGTTTGCGTAAGATCAGAATTAAATCACTTTCATCGCTTGAAAACTTCAAAAAAGAAAAAAAGAAAAAAATTCCAATTTCTTCTATTAAACATCTAAACATTTCTAACTTTAAACACAAAATGAGATACCAAGACTAACATATGTATTGAAGATAAAATTGATGGGGAATTCCAGGAACTCAACTTTGTCACTTAATTCCGAATAAAGTAGATTTCGTACAATTTTTTGATAAAATAGAGAATAGAGAAAACTTATTGTGTAGTTATGTTAGTGTAGTTTGTATTTTGGGGATTTTAGTGCACAAAATGTGTATCTATAGTACATTTTCAAAGTTAAAACTACTTCGAAAAACGTGACCATAAAAGCGGCATCTTTGTTATAAATGTAAATTCTAGGAATTTTTTCTTGAATAGGAATATTTTTTTTTCAGAATAAATTCAAATGGAGATTTTTAAAAAGGCGCTGTTTGAACTGTGTTAGATCAAAATAAATTGTGTAAAAAGAGAATTGGAATTTTTTTCTAAACCATGTTAAATCAAAATCATGTAAAAAAAGAATTGAATGTATTTGTAATTAATAAAATGATAAAAATTCAAAGGAAAAAAAAGTTAAACTTTTAGACATTTTTGAAGTATTGCAATATTGTAATGTATTTCTCTTTTTTTTTTCCAAAATTATTTTATCATTCTAATATAAATAGTTCATAGTACACGGCTGTTCATAATTTAAGGAGGCTAAACAAAACTGCAAATATCTCAATAATTCTTTTTTGGAATTTAATGAAAATTTCAGAGAATATTAAGCATGAGTAAAACTTGCATTTATCAGCAATTAAATTTGCTGATAAATGAAATATGAAAATTAAGCTAGCAATAAAAGAAGCTTCAGGAATGAGCACTTTTCATGTCAGATTAAGAGCAACTTTACTGAGTGCTTCAGATTACAGTTCTGTTAAAATGCAAAGTGGAACCAATTTGGATGAGGTCATAGGTGGAGAGCCATCAAATTGCTGGAAGCTGGAGTCACATAGAGGTTGCCAGATTCAAGAATAATGTGTCAGAAAGTGTAATTTCCAGACTTTGGAGATGTTTTCAAGACACTGGAACATGCTCTAGAACAGTGGTGTCAAACTCAAATGGAAATGCGGGCCACTTAAGCTTGTACCTGAAGCAGTGCGGGCCACAAAGATGTCGCAAAGACACTATAAAAAAAGAGCGCAATTATTATTTTGTATCATTCACAATGCTAAAAGAAACTGGCAAGTAAGATTTAATAAATGTAGTAAATTACATGCATATGTAATCATAAAGCTGCATTAACTGCTGGTTTTAGTGGGACATAATAAAGATAAATAAACACATTACATTGTGTTTTGATTGTATGGACAATAGATATTATAATATTTCTAATCTGAATTAAATAGTTAAGGTTAAATTTTTTTTTTTTTTTACATTTTGATAAATATTTGCCAAAAGTTGGCATGAGCTGCAGTTCAGAATGTCGAGGGCCGCGTGTTTGACACCACTGCTTTAGAAGAATGAGCCAGGGTAAGTTCAGAGCAACAACAGTTGAAGATGATAGTTTTCTGTCCCTAACTGCAAGGTGCAATAGAATGATGTCAGCATGCCAACTTGCATTGGAGCTGTCAGCTGCCACAGGAAGGGCAGTACCAGGAGCAACTGTGACCCGATGACTTCATGAAAGATATAAGCTAGAAGATCTGTAGTGTGCATACCACTAACCTCAGCTCTCCAAAAGGCATGACTAGAAGGAACCAGCAGCACCTGAATTGGATAAATGGGACCAATGATCAGGTTCTTCTTTTCGACGAATCATAATATAGCTTGATTCTCGGTACCAACGCATCTGGGGAGGAGTGGGACACATTATCACCCCCTGAATATCAGTGAAAGGGGCCATTTTGGTGGAAGTGGTTTTTTGGTCTAGGGAGGTATCATTATTAATAGCTGCACTGACCTGAATGTCTTCTCAGGAGGGGCTCTAATTACCCTAAGATACAGAGATGAGATCCTAGAACCTATGCGAGATTTTTTAGAAGTGCCATTGGGTCAGAATTCATTTTTATGATGATAACTCTCATCAACATAAACTTCTGATAGTGAAGGAATAACTTGAGAGTGAAGATATCCACAGAATGGATTGGTCAGCAAGGTCTCCACACCTAAATTCCATTGAATATGAATGAGTTGCAAGCTGTCAACCCCTTTTCATTAGCTGAGAAATTATCATATAGCAGTGATCTATAATTTTTCTAACTGGAAAACTTTTTCATTATATTTTTACAATTGGATAAGTATTCTGATATATTCTTTACTTCAACTGCAAATATTAATATATGTGATATTAAGTATACCTTGAAACTTTCATTAATTCTAAAAAGGATTTCTTGAGATATTTGCATTTTTCATTTATATTCATTTATGCCAATAAACACAAATGCATATGATCATATTTTTGGCTATTGGTTAAGTTTTTTTTTTAAATTCATCTTGCTTTAAAACAAGATAATTTAAATAAAAACTGAAATATATATATATGCAAAGAGATAACACAAAAACATTTTGAATAAAATATTTCAAAGCATTTCAAGTTTAATTGAAGCATTGAAATTGAGAAGAAATTGTTTCATTATAAAACTGCATAACTGCTATAGAAAAGTTTAATTTTAAAATTGCAATAAAATTTTTGTTTAAAAATAATAATTTCCTAATTAATTAGTATATTTGGTTAAAATGTAATAAAAAGTATATAGCATATTATTTTGCCTGTTGATTTGTCCTACCTCTTAAAAAAGATCTTTTAAGTTAATTACTTAATACCATTATTTTTCAGATATCTTTCATTAAAGATCACTAGCAGTTTGTTTTTAATTGTTTTACATTATTTTTATGATCAGAGTTTGTATTTGAGAAATAATAACTTGTAGCATTAGAGTAGAAAGTTTTTAAAACTGAAAGTCTGCAAAAATATTGACTGAAAGCAACATGCACGAGTTCCTGGATGACCCAACTTCCAGTAGTAATAAAATTAATATTATTGATTTTATTTCTATTTGAAATCAAAACCAATTAATAATCTACATGTGGTACTGCAGAATAAAGACAAACTAAATTGTCACTACTTGATGTTTTTCGGGGCTTAGGGAATGACCTGCCCGATGGCTAATGCTACCAGCCATACAAAAATGCAACACCGCCGATACACAATGGTAGGCTTTTCGGAGGGAATGACCCGCCCGATGGCTAATGCCGCAAGCCAACTCACTGGAGAGTAGGAGTCAGAGTGGGACTATTAAGTCCCATCTCAGGACTCCCAACCCTACTGTCTGCCCCTAGATCCGACCAAGAAAGAGCAACAAAGTTGGACAAACTATATTGCGCCAATCTGGAATTACAGAAAGGGGTTCGACAATTTTAAACAGGCTAGACGCTACGGATACATATGCAACCAATGCCTCTTTTTATCACCTTCACGATAACCTAGCAGGGACAAAAGAGGGTGGACACAGTGTGAGAGGCTAAGCCTACTACCCCATATAGAGGGTTCGACCCCGGGTATATATCACCATGTATATTGCGCATCCAACACTGCTGAAACCCTGCTTCGACCACGATATAAAATGGAGACCATGCCAAATCAGTGATGCAGCAGAGGCTAGGTCCAGCCTAGGCATGACGTATCTTGCGCATGACTGCATACTAATTGACATATAGTACCAGCATAAAGTTTATGAGAACAGAGGCTAAGGCTCTTGTCCAAAGAGCAGTATTCCGCATGTTCAGACCAGTGTAGCAGAGGCTAGGTCACCAAAATGGTGATATATTCCGCATGTTTCCAGGTCGCGATAACAGAGGCTAGGCCCCACCGAAGTGGGCGCTGTATGACACATGTTACCATGTCCAGTGATAGTAGAGGCTAGGGTGTCTGTCCGGATCTCCTTCGAACAGTCACTGTATTACACATTCTATCTGACTTGTTTGCCAATTGTGTTGCAGAACGCAAACTTCAACTCAACATGGGCATACAATCACTGCAGACTCAAATAGTTTTTTTAATTTTATCACAATTGTTTAAGTGGAATTAACAGGCAAAATAATATATATCATAGAATGAAATGTTACTTTCAACATTTGATTACAAAGTTTAAAAGAAAATTATTGTCTTCCAAATATGAAGTGATAAACATTCCTTGCACCACTAGAATCAGAAAAGTGAAAACAGTATAAATCCAGATTGAAAACACAGAGGCTAAAAAAAAAAACACTGGAATCACATCAATGCAAAACTAACCTGGCTAATTTTAGCTCGATATAGAACATCATCAAAGTACAGTGAGGCACATATATCATCCACAGAAGGATCATTTAAAACTTTATCTTTTGAGAGAGTCTTCATTTCACTTTCAATTTTACAAAGAGTTTCTTGATCTTTTACTAGATGGACCCATATTTCATCAGGACTATTGATGTGACACACAATTACCTGTAAAATTTTCATTCTTCATTACAGTGATCTTCACAAACATTCTGTTTGGTAAATGCAAGAATAATACTAAAGAAACTAAACAATAAGTAAATAGTAAATCTAGTAAATTTCTTATCAAGCAGGTAAGAAATTTAAGAAGTGTTGTGCTAAGGTTAAGAAGTTTACCTTTAATTGTGAAGCTCTGAAAGAGACAGTTATAGCTAAAGCTTACCATGATAGGTTACTTAGTCATTATGACAGTCATGGTTTGCTTACCACTAAGTTGAGGAAGAATGGGACCATTTTAAACAGGCTTTTTTGGAAACTAACAGTACTCTTTTAGGAAAAAAAGGAGCAGAGGAGGCAAAATTTTTTGAGTGATAAGGCACTTGAGTTTATTTCAGAAAGAAAGAACTGTAGGAATGTCATTAATCAATACCCTACTAGTCCTAATAGAAAGCATTACAGAGAGCTTAAAAAATGTGCAAAGGATCAGTTAGCTGTTGATAAGAATCTTTGGCATGATGGCTTGGCTGACAAAGCCAAGGAAGCAGTTAGACAACACAACAGCAGAGAGCTGTACCAGTTAGTTAATGTTTTATGTGGTAGAAAACGGACAGGTATACAGGGAAAGAAGGATAAACAAAATAACTTTATATATAGAAGGTGAGGATTCTGTCACGGCTAGGTAGGCTGAGTATTTCAGTGATGTTCTAAACAATGTGGTTAGTTCTACTCCCATTCTTTGTAATGATGACAGATGGATTACTGGTTTTAATGTTGGCCCTATAACAGTCTGAAGTTACTTTTGCTGTTTCTAAACTTAAAGTACATAAATCCCCAGGGGTAGATGAAATTACTACAGAAATGCTTAGAGCTGGGAATGTTTCAGTTACCACATGGATGACTGAAATTTTGAACATCTTTTATAATAAAGGCATGGTTTCTAAGGATTTTACCAAAGCTATTATTATCCTATTTTTAAAAAAGGTGATCACAGTTCTTGTGATAACTATAGAGGTATCAGCCTACTCTCTGTTCCAGGTAAAGTTCTTTCCACGATTGTGCTTAATAGAATTAAGAATCTGGTTGACAGGCAATTGCGTGATGAGCAATGTGGATTCAGATGTGGTAGGGGATGCGTGGATCAGATATTTTCACTTAGGCAGATTCTTGAGAAATGTTTAGAGTTTCAGAAACCTTTAGTTGCTAGTTTTGTTGATTTTAAAAAGGCTTTCGACTCTGTTGATCGTCATAATTTGTGGTTGATTGTGAGATCACATGGTACACCAGACAAGTTAGTTAACATAATGAAAGCTCTCTATAATAACACTAAGTCGTGTGTGAAAGTTGGTAAAGCTTGTAGCAATTGGTTTAGCATTACTTCTGGTGTTCGACAAGGGTGCATTTTGTCTCCTTTTCTCTTTAGTTTGGTTTTTGATTCTGTTATGTGAAATTCACTTAAAGGGAAAAATTTTGGCCTTAAATGGGCTGGAGATACGAAACTTTCTGACTTCGATTATGCTGATGATTTAGCCCCTTAGGCAAATGATGCTGATGAGATGAACTCTTTCATTAGGGCTGTTGATGAGACTGGTAGTACAGTAGGTTTGGTTATAAACAGAGAAAAAACTACTAAAGTGATGAAAATTGGTCAGGCAGGTTGTGATTCAGTTCATCTGAATGGTTGCAGTCTTGAGCAGGTGTCACAGTTTAATTATCTTAAAAGCTATGTAACAGATACTGGAGATGTGCGGCATGAGATTAACAGACAAATAGGGATTGCCAGGACTTTTAAGAATCTATGGAGAGTGTGGAGAAATAGACATATACACCTAAAGTCTAAAATTAGACTGTATAATAATTTGTTCCTCTCTAGGGTTAGTTATGGTAGTGAAACTTGGACACTTTGTAAACAAGATAACAGGAAACTAAACTAATAATGAGGTTAGGCAAAGGAGTTTGCAACCTCCTTTAAGCAACATATTGTGCAGAGAGAGAGAGACTGTCGGTTTGGCCATGTTGTCTGTATGGATAATTATAGATTAGCGATTAGAGTTATGAATAGTGTGCCTAAAGGTCTCAGAAAGAGGGTGAGACCTAGGATGCAGTGGGCAGACAATGTCAAACTGGATCTTGTTAGAATTGGTGTGCAGTGGGCAGATGCAGCAGATATGCTTGTAGACCAAAATTGCATGGTCTGGTTGGACCTCCATAGCCCATGACTGCTTGATGATGATGAAAACATAGTGAAATGCAACACTTTAGAAAATTTATTCATAAAAAAAGTTAAGATAAATCTCTCATAAATGTTTCAAGCTCATAGTATTTTTTTTGTACAATAATTAAAAAAAAATCTGTCAGCAAAACTACTTTAAATTTTAGTTATAGATTATTAATAAAAACAATTTCAATGAAATTTTAGAAAAATCTCCTTAGATATTCATATATTTACAACCTAAAACAACAAATATCAAATGGGCTCATTTAAAAACCACCATTTAAAAGCATCATTTAAAAACCATCAGAAAAATATCTCAAGAATGGGCACAAGAAATATAAAATTAGTTGGTACAGAAATCTGTAACGATCAATTTGAATACTAAGTTTTCAAGAATGCAGTCATTTTAAATGGTATATTATGTCCAATTATGAATGTTAATACAAAACAGGTATACAAAGATTTATACAGAAATTTCATCAGTTGGAAAATCTGAATATACAGGTTCAAAAATAAAAAAGTCACTATAAACAATGTGAGCTTCAATGTGTTCCTTTGCACAACTGTTAGAATACCTTTTCAAAATTGCAGTGATTAAACTATTGACTATGCCAACTATTGTACATCCATACATGGCTATCATCATATGCAACTATGAAGGTTAGTACAAAACAAGTAAATTACAAAGATTTATACAGAAATGTTCAGCAGTTGGATAATCTGAATATATAGAGGATCAAAAACAAACAAACAAACAACTTATAGAAGTGTCGTATGACTCCTATTGTTTTTCATTATAAAGAGAGTCCACGTTGAACAGCACTGTTTTGCATGAATGCAAAATAGAGGCCACCTGATATCTTAAAACTTCTGATGACAGTGAAGTAAAACTTACTGCCACAATAAGATACCAGCTATAAAATTGAATACATGTTAAACTGGTATCTTACTGTGGTAATAAGCTTTATCTTACTTCACTTCATCAGAAGTTCTGAGATCATCAGGTGGCATCAATCTTGCATCAGTACACTTCTCAACATGGAATCTCTTATAATGAAAAACAACAGGAGTCATAACACACTGAATTGACACTGATATTACCATTCAGAAAAGTGCACCAGCCAAATTCCTCTTGAATACTAACTAGATGCTGTACCTCAATATTAATTTAACATCAAACAAGGCTTTCCTGCATGGGCTTCAACTGAGTGAAGCTTTAACATGTAGGTTAACAATGGAAGTTATGTAACCACATATATAGTACTTCATCATGTCAGCAATGGTTCACATATTATTTAAAGGTACCTATGTAATTTGCAAGATGGATGCAAGTCTTCAATGTCATGTTTGCTTTTTAATCATGATTTTCTTTATATATAAAGTGAAAATTGTTGATATTAAATTATTTAAAGATGATTAAAGAATAGCAAGATTAAGAAACATTATTTATTATTAACTAACGTAATAAACTTAGAACTAACCTTCTCGCATTTTCCCACATTTAAGATGTTCCACTTTATTTCATTTGCTTTTGGTTTCTTCAGTTGCTAAAATATAAAATGTTTTATTGTCTACAAATGATGGAAAATTACTATTAATTCATAACCACAAATTAATAAACAAATGTTGTCCTAAATGTACATTGAGGGTAATATATTTAATCTTTACTTTTCAAGTTGATTATAAACTGTTATAAAAAAGAACTGCAGTTTATCTTTAAAACATTAACATTCCAATATTTTAAAACTCTTTGTGGTTGAACAGAAAAAGTTTCACATCAAGATTTTCCCATGAACAAGGAATATTATTGCTAGGCCTTTCTTTTCCAAACAGTAGTCACCTAGCAACTGTAAGGTGCAGTTACATATCAATATGTTTATAACTTATGTTGATTTCTATTTAACATCAAACTGGACTTGATTAGGGATTTAAATACAGATGAGTTCGAAAAAGTACAGACTGATTTGTATTCAGGTTCAGCAATAATTTTAATTTCTAATTTTTCTTGTAATTCTGAAGAAAAAAATCTGTTATTATAATTTCAATCTTTTATGCAGTCTACAGTAATTAAAAATAAACCCTTTAACTTTTTTGACATATTTTATTAATATAAATCACTCTTAGCATTTACTCAAGAATTTTCAGTTTCTGCAGTCATTCAGTAATAAAGTATCACAGAAAAATGTCCTATAGACAAGAAACACTTGAAATAATTAGCTGAAAAATATTGGTTGAGTGGGATATGAAGCCAGGTCTCCTAGAAGCATGTCAAGTGTCATAACCGCTAGACCACCACAGACTGTTTTCTTCAACAATGTCCCATATAAGCTTTCCTGCATTTTTGTTGATTTGCTACTGGTACCATCTGTGTCAGGAAATGGGCAGCCAAGCTGTCACATATGATGGTAGTAATATTTGTTGCTCGTGCTCAGTGTTATATAAATAATTCAGTAATAAAGTATCATGAGAAAATGTCCTGTAGACATTTAATAGACTCTTGTAGATATATATATATAGTTGCCCTGAATGGGATGGTTTGTTCAAAAATTTGGCTAATTCATTCAAGTGTTTCTTGTCTACAGGCCATTGTTTTTTTTTTTCTAGGCCTTAGGTCTATTTTATTAGTCCTTCCAGCACAGTCCTGAAGATTTCCACTTCCATATCCAAGACCTCATTTATTTTCAGGTAATAATAAAAGATCACTTTTTTGACTGGAAAATGAAGTAATAAAAAAAAATATGTAACCTAATTCAATGTTTAAAAAAATTCACAGAAAAAAACTTGCAAGTTACAACTGTTATAGCCAGCAATGTAGTCATGCCTCCGAAAGATCAACAACATATAAACATGTGGGCATCAAATCAATAACTCGTTAGAGGTAAAAA
This sequence comes from Ryuthela nishihirai, assembly GCA_038380435.1. Classification (NCBI taxonomy): domain Eukaryota; kingdom Metazoa; phylum Arthropoda; class Arachnida; order Araneae; family Heptathelidae; genus Ryuthela; species Ryuthela nishihirai. Next base: position 66,978,559 of record JAWZYU010000001.1, read on the forward strand.
TGAATAAGTTATAAGCCAGTCATTGTCACAATCAGTGATGTATCATAACTCTGAAAGATCTTTGGGAATAAAAATTAATAAATCAATAGAAGTAAAAACAAGTTATAAGATATCTATTTTCATACTTATTAATGTAGCATAACTCGGAAAGATCAATATATTTCATCTATAGCAGGGAAAGCAAAGTTTTAATTATAAAAGTTAAAATAACACTAACTGATTTTAAATGTTATCAAACTCTGATGGTGCTATATGTATAGCACACAGTGCAGGTGGTAGACATTTGCTACTAATTACAGTAGTACCATCAGCTCTTGCTGGGACATGACATATTTACTATCGGTTTTGTACAAACAAGTTATTTTTAGTTGTGGTTTAGGTTTCAGCATGGAGAGAACACTGTTGAATGCTGGGATGAAAGATAAAAATAATTCTAGGCATACTGAAATAGTTTCAAGGCAGAAAAGGAGAGCATAAAAAAATAAAGATACATATTTTGCAATTACTTCCACAATCTTCTATTTTAAAAATAAGCTTTTCATTAACTTTCAGGAAAATTTCGAAACTTTACAGAAAAAATTTGTCGACAATAGTTCAAATCAAACTTGTGAGCTTAAATTGGATTGCTTCAGCATAACAGAGTAACATTAACAAACAAATCTGCAATACTATATATAGCTTCTAAGAAATAGCAATCAGATGGCTTTAACAAATTATTTATATTACAATTTAATAAAATATGCATCAAATGGAAAAATAAAGTATTATTTCCCAAACACTAATAATGCATTTTTACAAGATATCTGTAGAAAAATTTTCAAACAGGAAACTTTAATTGTAGTTTCATGTGTTCTGTCAACTTGTATACAACAAGTGGGCCCTGGATGGGTAAAATAAGTTACTTTTAGCATTTATAATGTTACTCAAACATTTTCAGTTTCTATGAATTATTTTCTGATATTTTTCATTCCAAATTTATAATGATCTATATGAAGAATTAAAAAAATGATTTAGCACTATGCTTTTCTGTATATATGTTTTACAATGTGCCAGAGAAATTTTTTCATCTAACCAGGCTCAGGCTTAGTAATAATTGAAATGGTTAGGTCCCATGCTCAGTAATTTTTGGCTCAAGAATTTGAACCTGAACTTGTCTGTAATACCTACAATAAAATAGATTGGTGACTCAAGTCACCAATCTATTAACTTGACAAATGCATAAGTATAAACTTGAAATATATATTATTGAGTCATTTTAAATTACACAAAATAGCTTGAATATTAAAGAATACTTGAAGTTAAAAGGCAAAATTGTCATCTTTAGCCAGGTATGTTATGAACTAATGATATCCTGATAAAATGCCAAATAAGCTCCTACTAGACTTAGATGATTGATAGAGATTTTCAATGTTAAACAAAATTTTCTACTAACTTAAAATGCAATTTTTACCTTAGGACCAGGATTTTGTTAGAAAGCAGAATACTTTATTGTATCAATGCAAATGATAAACCTGCTCTCTGCTTGAATGTGTTAACTCTTCGTGATCAAATTCCATTCCACATCAAGGTCAATTCTTTGGTCAATATGCTGGCATTGTTAATCTCTTTAAGGGTTTATATGCTAAACACCAATGAATATATATATCAACTTAAAAATAAAAGATTATCCACCTCTTTCAATAAATAGTACTTCTGATATATAAATTTAATTTTGATGATTTTATTTCAGTGATATTTTTACTTTTTAATTACATTTAACAGTTAAAATACAATTTTTTTGGCAAACAAAAATTGGCAATATTTTTATTTTTTAATAAAATCTTAACATAATTTTGTCTTATCTCTATAGACATTTCACTCAACATTCATATCAACCATGAACATTCACATCAACCATGTGATCAATCGAGGATATTTGGTCAAGTTACACAACACCCTATTCCCTGGGAATGACTCTCCAAAGAGTCAACCCTATCTCCCCTTTATAGGGAACTACTATTCAGCCAGTGTGAACATTTAATTTGTTAACTGCTATCACTAACAATTAGCAGCTTTTTCTACAAGTTAATACATGATAGGAAACAACTCTTCAAGAGCACAGAGCAGTGTGTGCAAAGTGAAACACATTGCAATATGGTCACAAGTAACAGCAGGCAGTACAGTCTGTCTTTTTCTAACTTTAAAAAGGTGTTTTTTGGTATGTGCGATTTTTTGCAGTCTATGACTGATCTGAAAACTGAACAGTGGTATGTGATATATTATGCGTTGGTGAGGTTTAAATGCTGCACAGACAGTTCCAGAAATGATTCAAATATATAGAGAATAATGATTGATTGCACTTTCTTTGACGATATTTGCATGATCTTTGGTCATCCTTCATAGAATTGCATCCATCTGTGAAATGTTTGTGCCACTTGAAAATCATGCATGAACACTGTTCTCCATACACTCAACTCAAGTCAATTCTGCAACTATCTGTGTATCACCTAAGCCTCATCAAACACAATAATGTGTCACATATTGTTACTGTTTCCAGATCAGCCATAGTCCACAAAAATTAACACCTTACCAAGTGAGACAGAAAATGACAGTGTACTGTTTTGCTTTTACTTGAGACTGTATTGCTACATTTTCAACTTGCACCCATTGCTTTGTGCCTTTGAAGAAGCTGTATTATCACATATATAAATTCATATGAAAAGCTGTCAGTTGTTATCAATGGCAGTCCACAAATTAAATAATCCACCTATATATACAAGTTTCAAACTGTAAAAGGTATCCTGTGACTCTGTCCAAAGGAAGTTCACCCCGATGCTAATGAACTGAATAAGCTAGCAGGATGCCAACTTGGTAACTCTGCATGCATAGGTAATCGATGCCAGCTAATAAACAAGCAGTGTAGCAAATTTTAGGAGAAATTTTTATACATTTTTTTATAAATGTGGACATTTTTAGCAAGATAATAAATGACAGCAAGCAATATTGGCGAGTTAGATTTGCTAACAAAAGCAAAAAAAAAAAGGGGGGGGGGGGAATTAAATTCATTCCAAACACCATTTGATGTGAAACTTAAGAAAGTCCTTTTTTTATGGTGCTATCAATTCTACAATACACAATCTACATTAAAGAGTAAAATAAATCCTTAATAAAGTCCTTTTAAATTACAAGAGTGAAGAGAAAATTTTTTGGATAAATATATATTTATGCTGTAATATATTTATTTTAAATTATGGTACTATTTTTTCTGCTGAGGTCCTGCCATCCTCTCAGATCTCCTACTGTGGCATATCAACTGACAGGCTCCTGTCAGACCTCTGTGGCAAGCAGCTGCTTGAGGGGGTATTTATTTATTTATTTTTTTACTATTTATGCTGTAATATATTTATTTTAAATTATGGTACTATTTATGCTGTAATATATTTATTTTAAATTATGGTACTACTGTATAATACTGAATTAGTTAGAAAAATGACACACCAAGATTTCAGGTGTGCATAGAAATGTTCAATTAAGTTTATAAAATGCAACATACAAGTATTCAAGGATAAGAAAGTCTATCTTATTCTGTACATGCTACTGTCAGTTTTAGATTCAACAGATTTCTTTTCTTAATCAGACAAAAAACTTTCAAACACAAAATACCTATAACACCAAAGGTAGCCAAACCTGAAGCACATGCAGCTCTTGTCAATGGCATGACTCTCAATTTTTTGCTCCACTCTGGGTGGCAACATTTTTCTAACGCAATATGCAGCACTTTGGAGAAAAAGGTTGGCTACCCCTATATTACTCACTGGAAATGAGAATTTGTCATCTAATTTAAGAACATACATAAGTTATTATTAGTATATATGTATTTAACTATTCAATGCAAATTTCAGAGAAAAGTTTTAAATGTTCACTTTAGGCCTTACCTTCTCAGAAAGCAAACTTTTTCTTACTGTTTCTGTTACCTCTGCAGCCAGGTCAGAAGTAACTAGACAACTAGAATTATTTGGTAACAGAGAAGTATTTAATTTTTTTTTGGCGAGACTAGAAGCTTCATAACTTTTATCTTTCACATGTTTTCCTGACAAAGGTACACCAACTATTTGACCAGAAGAAGCATATTCAGAAACTGTATCATTTAGTTTTTGATTCACTTTTTTAATGTGCGTATTGACTGCACTATCTGTTTTATTGTGTGGAATATTGACTGCACTATTTGTTTTACAGCTTGGAATATCTTTCACCTTCCCAGATTCTGACATAGTTTCAACAGTTTTTGAATGAGGTAAATCTCTATGTATTCCTTCACTTTTATTCTTATAATGTTGACGAGGTTTGTTGCTGTTATAGAGTGGCCTTTCCTTGCCATCAGAGCTCTGGCTGCTATCTGAAATATTTTTATCTTTAGCATGTTTTTTTTCCACAGATCTATGTTTCTTTGCTTGTCTACCAGCTTCAGAATATCTGAAATGTGTCTTGCTTTCACAAGTAGATTCGGAATTACTTGCACCTGATACATAACAGCTATCACGCAATTCTGCATTTGGAATATTTCTTGGTTTCTCTGAATGTATGTGAAAACTGTAAAAAGAAAATTTTTACTACTTTAAAACTGCATAACATTATGAGGGTATATTTTAATATTTTGCAAATATTGTTGCAGTTAACTGACATATATTTAAATACACTTCAGGAACATATAAGCATGAGAAATCAAATGCCACCAATGGCACTTCTTGATTTCCTGACTGTCACTGATTCCTATTTGATCATGACGCTGAATCTGATCAACCATGGAATTTTTTTAAAATCAAACTTAACAAACATAAAAAAATTTTGATTACAGCCACTAGTTTGTTAATAGAGTGGTAAGAATCACATAAACTATGTAAACTTGTGTTAATACTATAGCTGTGAAATTATTTTTTTCTACATGAATGAATTAAGAAGAATGGCAACATGGTTGAAAAAACTTCTGTATCTTACTGTTTTATGCTATCACATAGTTATTGTGGGCACATTTATAACACAATACAATAGTTACCTAACATTCATTTAACACATTGGGTACCAATAAATCTAATGCTAATTTGAAACAACTATGTTCATGTCTGAACCCATAGTGATCCAGCTACAAGACAAACAAATCTTAAAAAATATGGTGCAAAACCTATCTTTGAAGGTAACGTTTCTCAATCCTAAGTTTTAATCTCATGACAGTTTCACAGCTAAACACTGCATATATTGTCATTATTAAATAAACATTTCAGTGAAATTATTCATAATTTACAAGAAAATAAAGTTGTGGAATGTTTTGATACATACAACATAAGCTGCAAATGTTGCCAAACCTCCAGAATTGCAAGAACTTGCAAAATTTATGTACTAAACAATAATAGGCCAATGCTTTAAATTCATATAGCAACATGCTGTTATTAATTTCCCACAACCTCTTGCAAGTTCCTAAAGGTTATTGTGCCCTTTCACGTTAATCTCTTCCAACATAATCAGCAGCAACATCATAGCAAATATGCCTATTTTTCCCAATTATTTATAATATCAAATAATATTTCATTTTCAAATTGCTGCATTTACTTAAAACTCTATTTGAAGGTTTATACTTTACCAAAAAGATGAAATGTTTACTTGCAAAAAAATTACATACTGTCATATGCTGTTGAGAGTGTGTATGTTTGTCCTTAACCCAGCTCTTCCTCCACAGATCTTTACTACTGCAGATTTGTCATTTAGGCAATCTTCAGGAATGCAACTCCTATAGTTTGCAACAGCATGCTCTATTTTTTTTATTAACACCTAAATATTTCACATCTATCCTTTGATTACTTCACTATTTGATTAACTGGTTTTGGTTTCTAGGTCAAGAAATTGTAGCCAGAGTGGTTTTTATATTATTTCAATTTTGATCACCATGGTAAAAAATTTAATTTCAACATAGTAGAAAGCAAATTAATCATGGATATCTGGCAACACTAATAACACTTTAAGCTAGGATATTTTGCTGAATTTTAACATTATCACTACAAATTAGAATGATTTTATTTATATTGAAAGAGATAGATAATGATGAAACATAGTCAACTTCGTGAAGAAAAGAAAAAAAGAAATCACAATTTAAATTTTACTAAAATAATTGAAATGGTAGTTGAGAAAAATTAAATCGTCAACTTTAAATGCCTGCTGGAATATGGACAGAAGTAGTTATGTGAGCTAATATAATCCCACCATCAGAGAATGAATATCATGATATAAAAAATACCCCCTCAAACAGCTGCTTGCCACAGAGGTCTGACAGGAGCCTGTCAGTTTATACAACATAGTAAAAGATCTGTAAGGAAGACAACACAAACATCCATTCCTTACCGGGGGCTCGAACCTAGGTCCCTTAGATCAGTAGCCAAGCACACTAACCACTCAGCTACGGGATACCCATGATATTATAGATCTAGCATATTCAATGAAAGAAGGGTGTGAAGATTGACAGTTAGTGATATTGAAGAACTGTTGATGGATAAGTTTAAAAGAGATGAATTAATAAAATGATGACCAATAATGAACTTTGCATGGCCAAACCTGGTGATTCTGAAAGTGTATGTATGTATACTAGCTCATACTTTCATTGAGAAGGCTTTGAATTAGCTAAAAAACTGGAAAATTATTTTCCAGAAATGATTGACATATTAAATGTAATCTTAAATTTCAAGGACAGGTGAAATTGTTATTAGCTCCATTCAGGGAAATTTTTAAAAAAGTAGAAAATTATTTAAAAAAAAAAAATCAGTAACAAAACTTATAGGAACAAAACAACACAAAATGAGACACAAAAGCTTCAAAGAATTCTAGAAAAAAAATAATGACTTCAAACTGATAAAAAGGAAAAAAAAAAAAAACCTAGCCAATTTGTCATATATGATAATAAAGGTGACTCTAATTTAGGAGATTCTGGTAAAATTTTCATTGAAATTGTTTTAATTAAATGTTAAGAATTCCTGTTTGGACTTAAGGATCTATGGAGAAAGTGGAAAAATTGGCATATACATCTAAAGAAAAATTCAGAGTACTATTATTACATTTTTATTCCAAAAAAAGATATTACACAAATCAAAACTTTAAATTACATATTATATAAGGATCATTCAAATGAAAAGTGGATAAATTGGAAATGAAGCATAAATCATTGATCTGTTCAAATTCACCATGCTTATTATAAGACATTTGCCCCAACATGAAATTGCAACATGATACCCTCTTTCTAGAGTAACTTTTGCTAGTCATGAGGAAATCTGTGAAAATGCACTGCACTTCTTAATCTGATTTCTTCATTCTTTTCTTGATATTTTTTAGAGGTTCAAAAAAGGGAAAATCTAATAGGAGATATGCCAAAATTATGGGATGTTCCCGGTATTTCCAATCATACCTGCTCAACATTGTTATTGCTACTTGGGCAGTATGGAAGAGGAAGGCATGGAACAACTGCTTTCTCAAAAGTTCTGGGCACTTCAACTTTATTGCCTGCCCTCAAATGTTCATATTTTGCAATATCTTTGAGAGTTGATGGTGTCATCATGGTTCATAGACTCAATGGCAGACCCTAATACTCGAATTAAAACATCAGTATACCATACATTGTTCAATTTTGGGTGCTGCTGGGTTTACCTGGAATCCACACAATGTCTATCACATTCAAATCAATAGTTGCCACTGATTCAGGTGCTGATACATTCCTTCTAGTCATTTTCCTGTGTGAGACCAGATCTAAAAGATACTGAATTACCCAGATACAGAAGTTGCCCACTTTTCATTTGAATGACACACACAGATATGTAGAACTAAAAGTTAAAATCCTTACTCAGTTTGCATGCATTTTGCTTTATGAAGAGGCCAGTCTTTTCTTTGGCATTCTTCTGAACAATATGGTGTTTCACACCTACTACACCTAAGTTTGCCTGAAAATTTCAAATTTGATTACCTTCATGCACTAGATAGACAATTACAGAGCAATCAACTCAGTACAGGAAAACTGGAAATGTTTTCAAGCATTAATCATTGAAGCATTTTTAAATAAAATTTACCATGTATTAAATTTTTTATGATTCATATAAGAGTTTTAACATTAAAAAAAAAAACAGCAAAATTTTACACTATTTTGCTTCTTTTGTCAGTATTTCCTGATAGATATAACTTGTAATTTATTTCTAATAAATATGGTGCTTTTATTCAGCTAAACCTCAAAGCACAATGATAGTAGCAAAGGATTTCTCCACCAAAGCTACATTATAACTTTGTTGGCAAAATTTAAAAATTATCTTCTGTACTGGAGAGCATTAAAAACACTTAAACACAACAAATTTTGTAAAATATAATTTTAAAAAATGCAGTTGATTTCTTAACCATCTTTTGTTTTTCCTTTCAACAAAGCACAACAGTGGTAAAAAAAACTCAATATAAAAAAGGTTATATTTCCTAAGGTTTGGTTTCAAAGCCATGTACTTATTAAAGCACCTGCAAAGATACAAAAAATACTAAGTTTAAATTCAGTAACTATTAGCTATCTCATTTTTCTCACTTTCCTTATGGAATATTTACAGTGACAGATTCCTGTCAAACCTCTATGGCAAGCAGAATAATAATTTTTAAATTTTTATTTTAGTCTGTTGGAGACATCAAATAATTCATAATAACCCTACCATTTTATTAGTTTGCACTGAATTTTAATACAGAAAGGTGTTTCAGCTTATTTTCATCATTATGAGCTATTGTTTTCATTTTGTTGTTTGTCCATCTGTAAATATTAAACTTTTTAAAGAGATCAGTGAAAACCTTTTTGATTAGATAGGCACAATAAGATATTACAATTAACATTTTCTGAATCTTGTATAGTTTGAATTTCCATCTCTAGATGGCCTTAAATTTGGATTGTTTTACCTCTGAATGGCACTTTTTTGCACACCATGGGCTAAATGACCAGGTCACAAGGACCCCGAAGGCTCAGAGAAGATTGGGTGAGGGGACCCACTGGAACAGCTGCTGGGAGACAGATGGTAGCCTCCCGTCAAGGCCATCCAGTGTGTTCTTTAACGTGCACAGAGTATGGCTCTCCCGCACATGGGGCCATGGCTTAATGTCCCATCCAATGGACAGCGGCCTTTCCAAGCCCACCAGTGTCCCCTACTGACTGTGGGCAGAACGAGGAACTTCAATTTGGAAACTAAGAAACTTTTCATGCACAAAATTTTGAATTTTGGTAGTAGTATGGTGGTCAAGGGGTTTACATTGACAACAGGGACTTGCCCCTCTCATCCCCAAGAGGGTTGGGAAAACCTAACACTGATTTAAGAGATACATATATAAAAAAAAACATTCTTCCTGGTTTGGATAGGTACCAATAAAATATTAATCTCTAAAGTTTTAAAATCTTCCATTAATTTTCCCTATTGCTAAATTTAAAAATGGTAAAACATTTTGTCTTTGAATAAAAGCATTCCATAGTTATTAGAGGGGAATGGATTTCTACTTTTATATATATAATAAAAGTTTAAAATACAATATATGAATTAACCAAACAGATGAAATAAAAATAATGTGTTATCAAATAAACATTTGCAAATCCAAAAGCTACACAATGAAAACAGAAGTCCACCAACCCACCTCCTTACATCTTCACAATTCATCTGTTCCCAGAAGACACAATTTAATGTTTAGTGCATTATACTTCTCAGTATTTAGTGCAATGCTTTAATTACAACTGGCAAAACCTGCTCTGATACATATACTGACAATGGTACCTGATTGCATAGCATCAAGACCTCTTGGTAAACACTATATATAATTGTAAACATTAGAAAGTTTTCCAATGTTCAGCCTCAACATGTAAATGAGAAAAGTGCTTTTCTACACATCATTCAACTGCATCGTCTAACCACTACACTCTTCTTCCTATTGCAATTCCCTCAACATTTGTTGGTTTGGGTTTTTCTAAACAATGTCAAACAGGATCTTGTTAGAATTGGTGTGCAGTGGCCAGATGCAGTAGATGTAGCTCAGGATAGACTTGCTTGTAGAACTAAATTGCATGGTCTGGTTGGACCTCTGTAGCCCATGGCTGCCTGAGGATGATGATGATGTTTTTCTAAAATTTTGTCTGCTTCCTAACCATATACATCAGGAGTAACCAACAATTAACTTCTGAGCCACGTGGCTGCAAAACAATTTAAAGTTTCTTGTGAAGAATAAAGTTTCTGCATGGTTTAGTTGTACACATTGAATAGAGATGGCAATCTTAAATTTTGAGAATACAAAATGATAGTAAACCACACAAAAAATATATAGCTATTAACTGCTGCTTAATCCTAACTGTTATTGCTACATGTAAGCCAGTAATTAATGTTAGTATTTAAATTTTTCTTTGTTTCATAATTATTTGTAGAAACCATAATTATGACTGCAATGAGCCCCTCTGCCCCCCCCCACAAAAAAAAAGGAAACACCTACATACAACTATAATTTTCATGAGTTTTCTTATCAGAATGGAATGATTATATTGCATTATGTTTAAAAGCAAATAGCTTGATTTGTAGCTTAAATGTTAATGTGGGTAAAGGGTGTAATCTGGAATATTTTACCATAATTCATAAAAAATATTACATTAAATATCCTTTTAAGGATTGCAATTTAAGAAAAATGAAATTACTGGAATTAAAAACTGCATTGGTTGCACAACAATCAGCATTTCTAAAGTAATAAGTTAAAAGCTGCTACTATTGCAAAGTTATGCATATACTTCAATTGAAGAAATTCACATCATTGATATAAAAGTATTAAACTAGGTGGCTCCCATAAAAAGTTTCAACTGTCAAAGTCGCTTACAGTAAATCACTTATTGCCACTACTGCCATACAACTTACACAAGTGAGCCATATTGTCAGGTCTTCAGAAGCACATAAAACTAAAAATTCTAAATATCAAATACTAAAAATCCCCAATATACTAATAAAAATATTTCTTCACAAAATTTAGTGAAAACACATAAGTAAAAAAAAATCCTACTTACCTTCCTCTTTACACACAAAGCACTGCAAAGGTAATAATGATGGAATAGAATAAGAAGCAGGTTGGCAGTTATAACTTGATGTCACATACTCTACTTTCCCAGGACCAGACTGTCTAATGATATACCTTGATTGTGAATAATGATGACAACAATGGGAATTACTGTGAGATGAATTTATGTCTTGTGCACGACAGAACTGTTGGGGAGGAACATTCATACAAGAAGTATGTTGATAGCATGCAGGAAAATGACTACAACAGCAGTTTCCACAAGAGTCTGAGATAGGAACTGGCATATTAGGAGTTGGCAAAAGAGTGCAGTATTCCTGGCTTTCTCTATTTTGGTAATGATGTCCTCTGCCACAAACTGGTAAAGAACTGTGAAATGCCGAGTATCTTCCAAATTCATTATAGTGCACTGTATTAAACTGTGGAGAATATGGTTTAATTCCACGACCATACCCTTTCTGAAAGTTAATATTGCTTAGACTCTTATGTGTTGTTTGATGGATTTCCACAGGACTGTTATGAAAAATTTCAGGATTCTGCTCACTACAGTGTGAAGGATTACACTGTTGCAAAGACAAGGCTTCAACAAAGTCACACGATACCACTCTGCCTTGATTTCCAGCTGTAATTTTGAGATTTGTCAACTAGAAAAAAAATTTTAAATATTTAAAAATTAATATAAACAAAAATTAAAGCTCCAAGAGTTAAAAATTTTGAATGACAGAGAAAAACATTAACTTTTTACATATATAATTCTAAGGTTAGTTAACTTTTCATAAGCACTAGGTTGTACAATTAATTGAAAAATTTAAGCTGCTAATAATAAAACAGTGGAAAATCATTTATGCATTTTTCAGTAGATCTAGTTAATTATATATAAATTTACATCAATCCCAGAAAATTTTCAAAATTCAGCATTCATTTAGGTCTATTATAAATAAATTATTCATACATTTTTCACGTGAACATGTTGCATTTTAGGGGGGGAAAAGGAATAATATATGCATATTACTCAACAGATTTCTGCTTTCATCTTGAGTTAACATGCTAGCAATTACATTTACATAGGCGAACACAATTTAGATGGTTCTGGAGTTTTCTTTTAAAAGATTATCATAACTATTTCAAGGCAAGCAAAAATATTTTCTGGTATTATCCATAATACTGTGCAGAACAGTGTTTTTAAAAACATTCCTTATAAAGATAAGAAACACCACTTTCCTTTCAAGCTAAAAGTATTTAATTATTTTTTTTTTAATTTACTACTTGTTTTTTTGTCTAAACCAACTTTTTATATTTTTTATAACAGAAATTTTCCTTTTAAAAGTTCTTTAAAATTAATCCTGAAAATTAACATATTACATTGCGTACAATAATGCTTATGCAATAATAATAATAATGTTTACTTCAGAATAAATTTCTACAGATCTTTGAATTTTCATATTCAACAGAAATGGTATATAATCCAGCACATTAAGGTTTAAAAACATAGCTGGTAATTGTAACAACATTAGCAATTATTATATTTATTTATGGGTGTTTTACCTCAGAGTGACATTTTTTGTACAAAATGGGCTAAATGTTCAGGTCACAAGTACCCCAAGGGCTCAGAGAAGGTTGGGGGAAGGGGAACCAAATGGACAGCTGTTAGCAGACAGATGATAACCTCCTGTCAAGGCCATCCAGCATGTTCTATAACGTGCAGTGTATGGCTCTCCCACACATGGGACCACAACTTGATGTTCCATCTGATGGATGGTGGCCTTTTAAGCCCATCGCTGTCTCCTTTCTGACTGAGAGCAAAGTGGAGGTTTAGTGGAGATAAATTTCAATGCTGGCACAGGTGGGACTCGAACCTGATAACTGCAGATTATGAGCCTGGAGCACTATCAACTGAGCCCCAACCCCCTACCCACCCATTTATTCATGAAATACAAATTTTCTGTTCTATACTGAAAATAAATATGGTGGAATTGGATAAAATATCACATTATAATGTAAGCCTTTTTTTTTTTAATTTTACATATTTTAAGTAGCTATATTTTTTTTGGTAAATTTTGAATTAACCAGGGTTTCCATATTTCGTAGCCATCCCATGGCCGAGTGGTTATCGCGCTTGGCTACTGATCTAAGGGAGCTGGGTTCGAGCCCCGGATAAGGCATGGATGTATGTATCGTTTTTCTGCTGAGGTCCTGCCATCCTCTCAGACCTTCTACTATGGCATATAAACTGGCAGGCTCCTGTCAGACCTCTGTGGCAAGTAGCTGCTTGAGGGGGTATTTTTATTTATTTCCATATTTCAAATTTTTTCCCTGGTCTCTTGAGAATTTCTAATTAACCAGGTTTTACTGTACATACTAAAATGCTGAACTCCAAATTACAATGAACAGAATATATAATCCAGCACATTAAGGTTTAAGAACATTGCTGGTAATTGTAACAACATTAGCAATTATTATATTTATTTATGGGTGTTTTACCTCAGAGTGACATTTTTTGTATACAAAATGGGATAAATGGTCAGGTCACAAGTACCCCCAAGGGCTCAAAGAAGGTTGGGGGAAGGGGAACTACAATGGACAGCTGTTAGCAGACAGATGATAGCCTCCTGTCAAGGCCATCCAGCATGTTCTATAACGTGCAGTGTATGGCTCTCCCACAAATGGGACCACAACTTTATGTTCCATCTGATGGATGGTGGCCTTTCAAACCCATCGCTGTCTCCTTTCTGACTGAGAGTAAAGTGGAGGTTTAGTGGAGATAAATCTCAATGCTGGCACAGGTGGGACTCGAACCTGATAACTGCAGATTATGAGCCTGGAGCACTATCAACTGAGCCCCAACCCCCCACCCATCCACCCACCCACCCATTTATTCATGAAATAAAAATTTTCTGTTCTATACTGAAAATAAATATGTTGGAATTGGATAAAATATCACATTATAATGTAAGCCTTTTTTTTTTAATTTTACATTTGCGTTTTTTAAGTAGCTGTATTTTTTTTTTTGGTAAATTTTGAATTAACTAGGGTTTCCATATTTCAAGTTTTTTCTCTGGTCTCTTGAGAATTTCGAAATAACCAGGTTTTACTGTACATACTAAAATGTTGAACTCCAACTTACAATGAACAGAAATCATAATTTATATGAATATTTGTGTTTTTTTACGCATCTGATTTATTGCTCGTTTCATTTCAGTTCATTACATATTTGGTGAAGTAACACTTGAAACTACCTGTATTGCCTTAATTGTGTACATATTATTGGCTCAGTTGACATCAGCAAGAGTATTACTATGCAGTATGAACTCTGAAGTGGTTTCAATAGTGACAATAGAGTGTGAAAGAGGTCACCACAAATATGGCTTTCCAATAACTACTCTCCAGAGCAATATGCACTACAATAAGGTAGCTTATATTTTTTATAATTATTATACAGTATTGTAGGTAGTTTAAATGAACAGATTTTTATATTTGAGAAATTATGTATTAGCATTTTAGGTAAAAACTACTAATAAAACCATTGTCTTGGAATGAAGGAGAAAATGGCACTTGAATCATAATCACATTGGCTGTCAATGAGAATTCAATGATGCATAGCTACCTATTGGTATTTTTATGAGTGTGTACATAGCTACCTAACTAGGATTTCTATGAGTGTGATATAAATTTTAAAGGGAATTTGCCATTTAGGATATAAATGTGAATACTAAGTAAATACGGAGGGAGTTCAAAAAGTGCTTGAAACATGTCTGTAGATTTACTCATTCCTCTAAAGTTAAAGAGTTACAACTTGTTTGAAAGCTTGTCTAAACTTGTCATTACATGTTAAAAACAAAGGTTATATAATCATTTCTCTCTTTGCTGGTGGTGCATAAAGTTTGGTCTGCAAATTCTGTGCACCATTGCCATGGAGCCTACTAAAGATGGGGAAAGATTTTACATTTTACAAGGATGTAGCTTGTTGAGGACAATGAAAAAAATTTCATGCCGATTTATCACTAGTATGTGGGGATCATGCCTGTTCATATGCCACTGTTATGGAATGGATATGCAAATTCAGAGAAGGATGGCAGAGCTTCAAAGATCTCCCTCATGCAGGAAGACTGAAGGAGGCCATGAACGAGAGAACCATCACTGCTGTTTGTGAACTCATTAAGGAAAACACACATATTACTGTTCAGGTAATAAGTTTAGATGTCAGTGTATTGATTGGCAGTCTGGAAACAATTATTTGTCAACATTTAAAAGTTCTGAAAGATATGTACCAAATGGGCACCCCACAAACTGACAGAATAGCATAAAAGGGCTAGAATGTGAGGAGATGCTGGCAATGCTTGAATTTAGTGGCTCCAAACGGTTAACATATATTATCACAGGTGACGAGACATGGTTTTATTACTATACAAATCCCAGAAAAATTGACAATTATGTTTGGGTTGTATAAGATGAACTGCACCCCAAATCCTCCAACAAGACTTTGTCTCAAGGAAGAGGATGTTCATAATTTTTTTTCAATTCCCAAGCAGTGGTAACTACATATGATCACCTTATATGAAAAAATGACTATAAATGGCAAATACTACACCAAATATTATTTTGCCCAAAATGATTAAGGAGATGAAGGAGCAGCATCCAACAAAAGGTGTGTCAAGGGTTCTCCTTCATGGCAATGCCAGTGCTCACAAAACCCAGCAAGTTATGGCCTATTTGGAGCAGGTAAAAAAAAAAATCAAACAGCTACCCATTCTGCATATTCACCTAATCTTGCACCATGTGATTTTTAGTTGTTTCCAAAAATTAAAAAGGAATTTGCTGGGAAACCTTTTTCAAGGGTGCAAGACTTTGCAAAATGAAATAAGAATTGCAGAGTATTTCACAACAAGAGTACCACCAAGCATTCCAGAACTGATATAGATGTCTGCAATTTCACATAGATGCTGAAAGGGAGAGTACTTTGAAGGACAGCAAGTTTTATTGAGGTAAGTGCAATGATTTTTGTTCTGTAGATGCATATCAAGAATGCTTTTTGAATGCCCCTCGTAGAAGAGCATAAATATTTAAATTATACATCTAACGCTAGGTGTATATATATATATAAATGTGTAATAAGTTGGATCAACATAAAATGAATGTGTATGCATTTCATTACTATTGACATAAATGTTCCTATTTATAACAGGATGCAATTCTTCTTCAGAACAGATGCAATTCTATGTGGAATAAACTTATACAAATCATGCACATATGGTAATGTAATGTGGGATCCTTCTTCCTGTAAAATATGGCCCAACTGTGCCAGTGATGCTGGAAGTGGAAAGTGTGATCTGATCTTACACTAATAATAAATCAGAACTTTGAAGTCGATTCAAATTTTAGAGGAAAAATTGTCTTGAGTCAAGTGGGAATGAACCCACGACCTCCTGATAACATGTCAGGTGCTCTGGACCACCGACCGCCGATCAAGATCTCCTCTAACTAACACTATGAACATTTCTATTATGTCACATATAGGTGCTATTCAGGCAATCTAGCCACAAGTGGCTTTCTATTTGCCATATAGATGGAAAGCATGTCTTACAAGCATGCTAGTGATAAAGAATGAAATAAACTCGACATATTATACTAATAAATCGGCACTTTGAAGTGGTTTCAAATTTTAGAGGAAAATTTGTCTTGCTGGGTGGGATACGAATCCACGACCTCCTGATAACATGTCAGGTGCTCTTGACCACTGAGCTACCGGCCACCGATCAAGATCTCCTCTAACGCTATGAACATTTCTACTATGTTACATATTTGCTTAGGTGTTAAGGTCCCTTCAATACCATATGCATATATAGATCTGAAACGAACATAGTTGCTGGTAAACCAGTATAATGACTGGTGCACGGTTGTTTGACCATTCCGTCAGTCACAACCATTTATGGTGGATGGTTGTGGCATACAGTTGTTTGAGGACATATAAGGTAATGTCTTTTCTGACATTGTATAATGTAAACTGTAGATATTATTTATAAATATACGCAATATGAATATGGCCTATATTTTATACTTAAACTATTTAGCAATAAAAGTGCTTTCCTATTTAAAATTATTTTCTATTATAAAAGTACTCTTTCCTTTATACAACAGAAATTTTAATTTATATTAAAACTTACAGTATTTCCAACTTGATCTGGAACCTGTCCTTCACCTTTATTGATACCTGTAAGAAATTTCAATTTCATTCAGAAAAATATTTCTTTTAAAATAGACACCAAACCAAATTCTTTTACAGTAGTAGTTGATGTATTAGAACAGCAGATGACTTTCAATAAAATAATAGAACTATTACTAAAACTAGTATTTTTAAATTGTTGCATTTTCAGATTAGGAGAGCTCCTGGATTTTACTATTGCTATTAGGTTGCCACTTTTTTATACATCAGTTTTCCTCAAACCCAGGTTACCAAGTTCTCAAACTGCTATCTTTAAAAAATTGAGCTATGTGAAAATGAATCACAATTAGGAACTGGATGCTTTTACCATTATCATCCAAGCACTGCCTGATAATCAAGAGACACTTTTTTTATGTTGCTTGACTGTTTGCAGAAGACACTGAAATTTTGATATGATTACTTTCATAAAAAAACAACGTAACTGATTTATTTATTTTGTAACCATCTTCAAGTTTTAGATTCTGTTCATCCATTACTTTAGTACTAATTTAATCAAGATGGCCAAATCTGCAGTTATACATAATGCAGTAGAACACCCAGAGTATTTATAAGGGTTAAAATTTTTTAATTTTTTTTTCTTTCTTTCCGAGTTTCATATTTATAAGTAATTGAAAAATTGCTCATTTCCTAGGATCTGGAGGCCCATGAGATATTATTAAAGTTTTGCATGATGGTTCCTGAGATCAGGGATGAAGGATTTCATCGTGCTTGACAGGTTACTGTTTACATGTTTTATGGTTCAAAATTTCTCTGACCCCAAGCAACAACAAAAAGATAGGAAAACTCTTAAATGGCAAGAGCTAAAACCAACAAATTACATATACATCATCATCCTCAAGCAGCCATGGGCTACAGAGGTCCACCCAGATTGTGCAATTTAGTTCTCCAAACATTCTCTCCTAAAGCTACATCTACTGCATCTTGCAGCTGTAGACCAATTCTAACAAGATTCTATTTAAACACTGTCTGCCCACCACATCCTAGGTCTCTCCTTCTTTTTGTGGCTTTCAGGCATACTGTTCATAACCCTATTCGCTAATCTATAGATATACATATGGGCAACATGGCCAAACCAACAGTCTCTCTCTGCAAAGGAAGTTGCTGACTCCTTTGCCTAATCTTATCATTACTTACAAAGTTGAACCACCTAATGCCCAAGATACTGTGTAAGTATCTAGAATCAAAAGCATCTAGTTTCATGTTATCTTGTTTAGAAAGCATCCAAGTTTCACTACCATAACTAACCCTAGAAAAAAAAAACTATTATATAGTCTAATTTTAGTCTTTAAGTGTATATACCTATTTCTCCACTCTCCACAGATTCTTAAAAGTACCAGCAGCAATCCCTATTCATCTGTTAATATCATGCCACACATCCACCAGTATATGTTACATAGCTCCCAAGATAAGCAAATGAGGCACCTGCTCAAGAGTGAAACCATTCAGATTAACTGAACCACAGCCTGCCTGACAAATTTTCATCACTTTAGTTTTTTCGCTGTTTATCATCAAACCTACTCTACTACCAGTCTGATCAACAGCTAAATGAAAGAGTTCATCTCATCAACATCATTTGACAAAAGGGTCAAATCAACAGCATAAGCTAAATCAGAAATTTTTAGATCTCTTGACCATTTAAAGCCAAAGTTTTTCCCTTGCAGTAAATTTTACATAACATAATCAATAACCAAAGAGGAAAGCAGAATGCAACCTTGTCAATCACCAGCAACAATGCTAACCCAATTGCTCTTCCTTTTACCATTACTTAAAATAATATAAGAGTTTATCATTTTCAAAAAATTTTCCTGAACCATTCCTTCCTCCAAAAAATTATGACTAAATGGTAAAAGCAAGGACACAAAATCTGGTATACAGATTCTTATTATAGTGTAAAACAATGTAGTGTTTAAAAAATAAATAAATACCCCCTCAAGCAGCTGCTTGCCACAGAGGTCTGACAGGAGCCTGTCAGTTTATATGCCATAGTAGAAGGTCTGAGAGGCCCTCAGCAGAAAAACGACACAAACAGCCATGCCTTACCCGGGGCTCGAACCCAGGTCCCTTAGATCAGTAGCCAAGCGTGCTAACCACTTGGCCATGGGACAGCACTTTGTTACTTTGTTGTTTGTTTGAGAAAAAAAAAAGAGGTTTGGGGGAGGGTTGGACAATCATCCAAAACAATAAGAGCTAGGATTACTATATTTGTTATAAGCTTCTTATCACAGCTTAAAGCAACATAAAGAGAATATCATGGGTTGTTTCGTAAAATGAGTTGTCACCTACTATTTAGAGACTGAACAATAGTTGATCAATGGCAGACAAATTTGCTAGAAAATTTACAAATGCTGTAATGTTTATGACTTTCCTACTGCATCTTCAGATCTACTGTAATCTTTGGATTATTATCTTATTTTAAGCAGTTACTAATACTATAAATACAATCTATATCCTCCTTCTGTTTGCTTTTTTTTAAATACTAAGATCAATAGAAGCATTGGAAACAAAAAAAAAAAGTCTCTTCAACTTCACCATCACGTTGTCTTTACCTTTTGCTGCTTTAGTTCCATTTGCAGAAATTGCATCATTAACACACCTTTGCATTTTTCAGAATCTTTAATTATGCTCTATACCATGATAGGAGGCAATGCATGCTGCCTAGCAATATCAGATGCACACTCCCTTTTAGAATTGTTTACCTACATCTAACTTCATTTCTAAGGTTACACCTTTTCTTGGTATTTTAAATCAGTTTCTGAAATGTCACTTTTCCTCTTTGAAGTAATTATGTATGATTTATACTGCATAAATTACTCACAGAGAACTCACGATAAAAGTTAATCAGATAGAATGACACCAAAACATAAACTAAAGCAGAACACCATAGAGTAAGCGAAGTAGCTTTAGTAAGCATTGCCAGATGCAATAAATTTCATTCACTATATTATCTGTAACAAGATATAGTGAATAATTTATTACTTATAGTATTACCTTGTGAATTTATTGATTACCAGATGAATGATACCTATTCAGTCAAAAGACAAAAGTTATGTTCACTGTGATGGATGAATAAGCAATGGCATGAAATAATAAGTCAGGATCCAGTTACAATTGGTTTCCAATGAATAAGCAAAAGATAAAAATTGGGCAAACTGACTCAAGAAGGACGACTGTATATAGAACATTTAGTTTGCATATTAAAATGCTTAGGGATATGGGTGCTTTATTATTGTTGAAGCCAAAAAAATAATGTTACATCATGGTGTTAATCTCCTCGATTTTGAGCTTGAGCTAAAATAGGATGGAATCTAGTTTGCTGAATTACACTTGCAAGAATGTAAGAAAAATGTCTAAAAAAAAACTATCTCTGAAACAGCAGTCTGCCATAGAGATCTGACACGAGCCTGTCAGTATAATAAGCAAGATCTGTAAGGCAATACTTCAGCAGAAAGACATGTAAAAAGAAACATTAATGTCTTATCTGAGACACAAACCCAGGTCCCTTTGATCTATAGTCAATCATGTTAATCACTTGGCCAAACAAGGAACAATTTGTTTCTATTCTCTAGATCACGAGATAGGTCATCTCAAAGAGCAATGCACGTCTCAGAAATTATCAGTATTGTAGACCAGGGAACTTCATGTGTTTTGAGGCAACTTCATGTGTTTGAGGGGCAAACATCATCTAATAGAGTCAGTTACTGCAAAATATTAACACATGTAAGCTAATAAATTATAACCATAAAAGGAAATTAGCATAAAAATTTACATAAAATTCAGTAAGATAAAATAAATTAACTAAAATGATGAAAGGCTAACAAAAAAAAATTTCTTAAATGTAAAAGGATAAAAACATGAACCGTAAAATGTCATGTGAAAATAAATCGTATGTATGTAATCGTAATGTACAAACTGTACCAAAAAGTTCGAAAAAAAATTTTAGCTAAGTTGAATTTATTTTTATTTGATTGAAATTGTTGGTCATGAATTTTAAGCAAGGATTTGATCATTTTAGATGCAGAAAATATAGTGTAGATATTTAATTTTGGAGATGAAACAAAAACAGTGCCAAAATTTTGTTTAAAAAATCTTTTAATAATTATTGATTCAATAAACATACTTTTTTTACCATTTGGCAGTCCTTAAAAATACACTTTTTTCAAAAATATCTGCTATGGGCCACCAGTTAGCCCTTATCATTGGAGAGTATTAGAAGGAATAAAAATGGCTCATGAAATCCCCAAGATGCAGGATAAAATGGGTCGATTTGCTTATTTGCACAGATATTTAACAGCAGTATCAATTTAGTACCACAAAAGTAATGATTTGCAACTCCTAGACACTGAAAGGACAATTTATTATACACACCAACCTAATAATGTGTGGGCCCACCTTTCGGCCTCACAACAGCAGATCCTCCCAAGCGTTGAAACCTTTCAGATTGTATTGCGGCTCATGATTCACGACCTTTATTGACGGTCATCCATAAAGTACTGAGAGTTACTGGTGGTAGAAAATGGATAGATGTGAATATGTGCAAGTGGTTGGCAAGTACATCAAAGTAGCTTTGTGTGGATGATTTCAGTAGGTACAAGAGGCCCTAACGTGGCCCACATAAACATTCCAGAAAATTATACCACCTCTACAGGCCTGTAACACCATGACTTAATGGGGTCTATGTCTCTGATGGTCTACCCAAACACACAAACTTCCATCATCATGTTGCAGCTGGAACCTTGATTTGTGAGACCAAGCTACCTATTTTCAGTCTTCCATGGTCCAATTGGCGATGTTCCTTCATCCACTGCAGACTCATAACTCGGTGATGAGCTATTAACAAGGGTACTCGATGTAGGTGTTGGCTGTCATAACTCGATGAGCTATTTAACAAGGGTACTCGATGTAGGTGTTGTCAGTCATGCCATCATATGTCAAATGGTCTTCACACAAACCTTCTTAGCTGCCCTGTCGTTGGATGCCAATGTTATCATCTGCACTGTGACCTGTTCTGACATCATGATATGGGAGAGGTGATGCTCACTTCAAACATTAACAGCCTCATTATGGCCACATTATCCCTGGCAGCTGCAGGTTTAGCCAGTTTTGATGTAGTTTTGCTACACAAGTGCAATGGCTGAATGCAGAAATCCCAGGCATTTTGCAGTTGTGAATATGGAGCAGCCCCATCTTCCTACACCGACTATATGCACACAATCAAACACATTCAGTTTGCTACTGTTTACCCATCATAACAGTCACAGGTATGCTATGCAGGTAGGTATCTGCCCTATTTATAGCCCACAAGGGAGTTCAGCTGGTCGCATTATTGTGGATTAGAGCAGGTTTGTGATGGATGCAGTGTTATAATAAATTAGGCTTTCACTGAATTTGAGGTTATATTAATGAAAAATGCACTCACTGCATTGGTATATCAAAAGAAATATGTCTATATTCAGCCATTCAAATCCATCATGGTTGTTTATTTTTTGATTTCTTGAAAAATAGAGTTACAACAGCTTAACAATCAAGTAGAGAACTATTGATACTACAGTTTGGAGTGGATAAAGCTCAATGTTTTATAAAGCTTTATTTTTTTATTTCAAAGTTTTGCATTAATCCCTTTAGAATTTTGATTTAAATGAACATTAACAGCTTAAAGATGGATATTCAACTAGTCTCATATTTCATTCAAAGGATTACATATTTCATACACCTTTTTCAAGACATACAGATTTGTTATGCTGTCTAGTATAGCTTAAACAATTACAACTAAGGAACAAAATAAATGGTATTACCATTATGTAAAATTTCTTAAAACACTAGCCTTTTAATACACAATGCCTATGATTATAAATAAAATGCGAGTTTAAATAAATCAATCATAGCTAATTATATATTTCTGAACTATTCCATGACTAAAATATGAAAATTCAATCAATTTAACACTTCACTTTCATTTTTTTTCAAGCACATTAAGGACAGTAGTAGCTAAGAACACTGGGAAATCATTAAAAATTCAAGGTCACCAACAAAATTTTTTTTACTGCAATTCATTACTTTTTTTTCACAGTTTGAATGCATTTTTAAAAAATGCTCTTGTTTTTTAAATAATGGTTCAACATTAGAAATTAAATCATCCAACTGAGCTGGTGATACATACAGACAATTTTTACGATAATAAAAAAAAAGTTACATAAAATAGAGTATAAATATTATTGCATAAATAAATATTAAGAATAAAATAAATATTAAAGATATAACACTAACTGATAATTTAATGCAACATGAAATGATATGGAGGAAACCTGTGTAAAAAAATTGGGACTATGCAGTCAAGTACTTGCAAAATTAAGAGGGATCCAAATCTGTTTCTGGGCTCAAGTGTGAAAATCTTTTAAAACTGAGGAATAATAGCTAAATCTATGCAAATTTCGAAGATTATTCTCCACAAACCATCATTCTACTGCTAATGTTTCAGCACTACACACAACTATAAAATACATCAAGTGAAGAATTTTTATGGTATCGCCTTTAGCCCACAAATTAAACAGTTTGCAGTGTATAGCTATGTCACCTTTCCCAGTATGTTTCTTTATAGATAAGAATTTTTAGTATTTTTATGAAACCAGGGAAAACTCGCATACAAAATTTAGGACCAGTTGGTCCAGTACCCGGGAAATTTACAGGAGGTAAAATGTGATTAAAAAAAAAAAGAGAAAAAACTTGTGCAACAGTTTGTGTATTAATTGTCACCTACAATGAGCCAGCACACCATGAAAAAGTGATAACATCAGTATGCCATAGAAGACATGAATCACTGACTAGTGCCCAGGCAGGCATACATCTATCTGCTCATCTAGGTGTTAGTTATATTAGATGTATCACTTTAATCAACTTTTACATTGAATAATGCATAACAGGATCCACTTGAAAAAAATATTACTCCATTTCATATATTGGACACAAGAAACAGTACTTACTAATCTGTAGATAATAAGAAACACCATGCAAATTTTTTTGATGCCATTATATTGGATAATTTGAAATAATGTAATTACATGTTAAGCAAAATGAATTGAGAGGGTTAAAAAAGACCTCGATAGCTTTTTCTGGTATTATAAATTTAAATTGATCTTCAATTATGGTCACTTTTACCCCTTTAGTAAATTTTGGAGAATTTCAGGTTACTTGATAACATTTAAACAGAACTCCATAAACAAAATACATTTCCAAGCTTTCAGCCCTACTCAAGCTATAAATTACTTTTATTTGTTAACAAGTTTAAGTTTTTTCAAAAACTTACTTCTTAAATTTTGTGAGTTGTTTGTAGAAGTATCAGCAGCATCTTGAATTGATGGAAAATCTATTTCAGAAACAGGATTATTTTTGAATCTTTCTAGTTCTTCCTGAAAAAAAAAAAGGGTCAGATGTATGAAGGAAAAAAAAATGATAAACAACTTGTAAATAATTATTTTTTTTCAAGCAGCTCCATTTTTGGGCATCTTCTAGTTGGGAAATCATGAAAGAAATAAAAAAGCTGAAATGGCCGATTAAGAAATATTTTTTTAATTTTTTCTGGTCTCTTTAGAAAAGCATTTGTTGTCTGTAAGTGTACAGTTTACAGATACCAAAAAACATACAAAATAACCAAAATCAACCAAAAAAATATATATAATCGTTAAAGGACAGAAGGCCACTACTGAGAACATACTCCAGTTCTGTATGAGCGCAACTGTGAGCAGTGGCTGCATCAGCTTAGAGAAATGTTAGCTCGTTTCTCGATAGAGAATCCTAGATGGAATTTTCTCTGCTTGCTAATGATGACAATCAGTAATTGCTGAAGGTCACAACATGCACCACCTTTCTTTAGTCCAGGAGTGACAAACCATTTTCTGCAATGTGCTGCATACTATGCTTGAAATGTGTCATGTCCCACAATGGGCTGATCCAGAAACCATAAAGGGTAAATCTAAATTGGAAGAGCCAAAAAAAATTAAGACTCATACCACTGACAAGAACTGCATGTGCTGCAAGTTGGCACCCTGGTTTAAGCTCTATCCAACTATATGGATAATAGTTCCTCACACATACAAACCAACATGTGCACAATTTTGTTCTGATAATAACTTTTCATTTATCTCTCTCACACACACATACCACAATATGATGAAATTTACAACCAAAAATAAAAAAAGTTAATTATAGCAATCAAATATGAAGAAATATTGTTTAGGAATAAATCAAAGCAGTTATGGAACAGAGAAATTATATTGGGAATATTATTGAAAATGTGATCTTTGACTGGCTTTCACACATCATCCCTAAAGATTGTCATAGCAGGGAGTGATATATTAAGATTTTTTAATCACAGGTAAATGATTTTTCATTATTTGAGCTTTCTGAAATAGAATATGACCCTACATTTTAATGGTAATATCTTAACATTACTAAAAGTCTTATTCTTTTATTGCATTTAATAATTAACATTTCACAATGATTCATAAAGCTTATAATTTAATATTACAGAGTTGCTAGTAATTGAGTTTACATCTAAATCAATTTTTAAGCAATCAGAAGCAGATGCTTGAATTTTTCACTAATCATTCTCAGAATTTGAAAATTTTATAGTCACAATCAATTAAATCATGCAACAAACTATGGTATACCCCAAGCTTCTTTTGTCCTCAATGTACATTGTACACCAAAAATCTTTAATCCTTGTTTCTTCTTCAAACATTGATGACAAAACAACTCATCAAAACTATTCATTTTTGAGTTAAATTTCTTCTCCCCAACCTTAAAACTCAAGCTTTCAAGGCAAGCTACATACTTTTACTGATGTGAACGAGTTGTGACTGCCTTTCTACCTTCATTTTTGATGCATACAGTGAGAAATTGCAGATCCTGACTGCAAATATGTATGTATGTGATGTAGAACTATTAAAATAAAAAAATAGTGTATAAATACTATTGCATAATGAAAATACCAATATGAGACCAAGTTACCTGTTTTCATACAATTGATGGCAATGCCTCCAGTACTTAAGTGTGCACTTACCTTTAGAGAATACTTCTGCATAAAGGAATAAAATAATTTTTCCACATAGAACAAAAATGTTGTTTTACACAGGAAAAACAATCTTTGTCAATTGCTTTTTACAGCCTCACATTTCAATAATGATTCCCCCCACCTTCATATTATAACACTTTCTTCCTTATGTTCAATAGCATGCTTAAATAAACTCTTTAAATTTAGAATGTGCCTCACCAAATATTGGAACAAGTTTCAATTCTAATATTAAAACTTAAGCTTTACTATTGTGAAAAATAGTGGTTTCTTGCAAAACCTGTTACATTGCAAAGTGTTCAGAGTGTGAATTGTCAAATTTGAGTGATAGAAAAGTTCTATTAGCACACACTTCAGTATATGAAACCTGCCTTAAAATAGGCATCCAGTCAAAAGCACATAGACATATACACCGAAGAGCCAAAACATTATGACCACCTGCCTAATATGACGTTGGTCTTCCACGTGCCACCAAAACAACTCTTACCCAAAGAGGCATGGATGCTACAAAATTTCTAAAGGTGTCTTGTGGTATCTGGTACCAACACATTACCAGCAGATCTTTTAATTCTTGTAAGTTACATGGTTGAGCCAACACAGATCAGATATGCTGTTCGAACACAAACCACAAATGCTCAATTGAATTGATGCCTAGGGAATTTGGAGGTCAGGGTAATATCTGGAAGTCTTCCTCATGTTCCACATACCATTCTTGAACATTCCAAGCAGTGTGGCATGGCACATTATCCTGCTGAAAGAAGGCACTACTAGAGGGATATACCATTGCTCCCCTCAAAGTAACTCTGAGTTGGCCAAATTCGAAGTGATTTTGTTAAATCTAGATGAGTTGTGAAAATTTGCAATTTTTTTTTTTGTAAAATTAAGGGGAGTTGTCAAAATCGAGGCAACTCGGCAAATCTAAGGCAGTTTGCAAAATGGTGAGAAGGCAAAATTTAGAGCAGTTGGCAAAATTCGAAGCCACTTAGTAAAATACAGGTGAGTTGGCAAAATTCGGAGTGACTTCGCAAAATTGGGATTTTTTTCTGTAAAATTATGGTGAGTTGGCAAAATCGTGAAGAGTTGACAAAATTCAGGTGAGATGTAAAAATTGCAATCTTTTTTTCTGTAAAATTATGGTGTGTTGGCAAAAAAAATCGAGACAACTTTGCAATATCTAGGAGAGTTGGCAAATCTTGAGGAAGTTGGCAAAATTCAGAGTAACTTCGGAAAAATCAGGTGAGATGTAAAAATTGGGAATTTTTTTCCTGTACAATTATGGTGAGATCAAGGAAACTTGGCAAAATCTAGGGCAGTTGGCAAAATTCGAATCCATTTGGTAAAATACGGGCGATTTGTGAAAATTGGGATTGTTTTTGTGAAATTAAGGAGAGTTGACAAAAATCGAGAAAACTTGGCAAAATCTAGGGAAGTTGGCAAAACTGGAAACCACTTGGTAAAGTACAGGTGAGTTGTAAAAATTGGGATTGGTTTTGAGAAATTAAGGAGAGTTGGTAAAACCAAGAACTCTTGGCAAAATCTAGGGGAGTTGGCAAAATTCAAAGCCACTTGGTAAAATACAGGTGAGTTGTAAAAATTGGGATTGGTTTTGTGAAATTAAGGAGAGTTGGAAAAACCAAAAATTCTAGGCAAAATCTAGAGGAATTGGCAAAATTTGAAGCCACTTGTTGAAATACAGGGGAGTTGTGAAAATTATGCCTTTCTTTTTAAAAAATTGAATTTTTTTTTTTGCTGTACTTAAAATGGATACATATGTCCTTCGCCCCTCATTTCAGATTCTGCGAACGTATACAGACGACATGGACACTGGAAGGGTTAAAAAGTTTGGATAAATTCCCTCCAGTAGCACAGCTTAAAAAAATGTTTCTAGAGATAATTTTCACTTTATGAAATCACTGTTATTGAAACCTTAAAGAATAATCCAAAGCAATTTGATCCAAAGCACTGAAAGAGTAAGTTTAAAAGTAACAATTCAAAAACCCAAAACCCAAATTATAATTGAAAGAGAACTAATTTTATAACTCTCTATTACAAGTTCAAAATTAATGATTTTAAATATTTGCACATTAATCTATGGCATTACATACTTGTTTCATATAATTTTATTTGCTACACAGAACTCGTGAAATACTAAACTATTATTGTGGTGTACTTAAGTACAGTGTTGTATATGCAAGAGTATAAAAAATTTACTTACTTTCTTTTGTTTCTCTTTCATTTCTCGTTCCTCTTTTGTTGTAGCAAAATCTACATGCAAATAAAGAGGAGGTTTTCCACTCAGTTTAGTGATTGCCTTTTCTGCTTCTACAAGAGTCGGATAATCAACAAACCTAAATAAAGAATTTCAAGTGTTATTTTCTGTAGGCAAAAATAAATTTATTTTAGTCTATACTAATAACCACATATTTTTGGGTTATTTTTACCTCTGTACAGCATTTTTTTTGCACACAATGGGCTAAATGGCCAGGTCACAAGGACCCCAATTGCTCAGACAATATTGGGGGAAGAGGACCCACTGAATAGCTGTTAGGAGACAGATGGTAGCCTCCAGTCAAGAGTTTTTAACATGCACAGGGTATGGCTCTCCTACACATGGGGGCATAGCTTTATGTCACATCTGATAGTGGCAGCCCTCATATTTTTTAGCAATGACAGTTTGCTAAAGATGTAGGTGCCTACAGGAAAGAGGGATAAAATATCATATATAGTTTTCTATAGTGAAAAACTATAGCCATTTATGAAAGGGCAACTAAATGCCACTCAGAATTATGCAAATTAAAGTAGGCTTTATAATAAGAAGAGGAGAGCAACACAAATTTAAATAAAATACACTGAAAAATAAGATCTGTTCGGGGAAGTAGAAAATTTTTTCTATATGTATTTTGGTAGAAACAAATATATAATGTTAATGGATTCTTAAATCAGTTCAAATTTTTATTATAATGCTGTATGCTGACTTCTATAAATGGTGATAATCCAGGAAAATCTGAACTAAAATCTAACCTCTTTGTGAAATATATCAAATTACAAGAATTATTAGAATATTTTGTGCTCAAATCTTCACTATAACAATTATTACAATTTTAATGAATAACAAACACTAAAATTCTTGTTTTTCTATTCACAATAATGGATTCAATTATGGTGGTTTGAGGGACCTAGTAACAAATAAAATTTACCAAAACTTTCCGTCATCGTAAAAAAAAATATTTTACTGTTACTTAGGGACAATTTTAAACAGGGTGTTAAACATTCCATGTTCTGAAAATAGATGCCACTTAATAGTACTGAAATGCAAAAGGTTATAAAACTAAGTGCAGATACTCTAAAGCATGCCCGAATTTAGTGAAGATACACTAGGAAAAAAAACTATATTCTAGAAGAGCTACAGGAAAAATCCACCACTTTCAAAATAAACACATACATTTTTAATACATATATTTTTAAGGAATTGTGAAAATATTTTGATCAAAAATATACATTTTTTAAAGAGTACTGTGAATTGGCAAATTTGTTTAGTTGTGCACCTAATAAGGTTTAGTCAAAAAAACTAGAAGAAATAAATCAGATTCAGTGAACCCATGATTTGTTTTATGATCTACAAGTTTTTTGCAATGAGCCACGAGTTGGCCAGGCTTGCTCAAGGGGCACCTTCTGAAAACCTGTAAATTTCCTACTACAATTCAGTCTTCATTATGCTGATGTTAATACAGCTTAAAAGTAGCTTTTTTTCCCGTTTTTTTTTTATTAAAATAGTGTTAGTAGACAAGACAGAACAAATAGTCAAAATAAATAAATTAGAATATGATTCTAAAGTAATGCAGTTGTTAACAGAATTAAAATGTCAACCACTGGATAAAAACCCCATGCTTAAAACTCTTAAAAAGCTGGGGAAATTGGAGAACAAGTCTTGCCTACTGCAATAGCAAAAGCTCGTATAGCACCTGTATATCCAGATATCCAAGTTATTTATAAAAATTTAATTGCATAAAGAAAATTACCCCCTTTAGGCCACTTATAATGGAAATTTCCTACCTGTAACTTAGAAAGAGTGCTGTTCAATTTCTTCAGCCCTTACATGGTCCCTCAAACCCCCATA
The DNA here is from genome assembly GCA_038380435.1 of Ryuthela nishihirai. Lineage (NCBI taxonomy): Eukaryota > Metazoa > Arthropoda > Arachnida > Araneae > Heptathelidae > Ryuthela > Ryuthela nishihirai. Next base: position 67,009,024 of record JAWZYU010000001.1, read on the forward strand.
ATTAAATGCATTATTGTGAATAGAAAAACAAATTGTTTAGTATTCATTAATTTAATAATTGTTAAAAGTGAAGATTTGAGCACAAAATATTATTCTGATAATTCTTGTAATTAACATATATTAACCTTTTGATGGCAGCACAGTTTTTCGGCCAAATCTCTGCTGTAGCACATTTCGTGCCAAATTCTTTCAGAGGGGTAGGAAGAGGCGAGCACCACTCCAAGTTTACAATGACCCTTTCCATCCATTAAGTTAATCCTCTTAAGTTCTCCCACCTTAGTTGCTTCTGGGCATACTGTGTTGTGATTGCTGTTTCTTGTGCTTCCTCTATAATAAGAGCTGGTTGCATTACAGAATATATACAGATACTGGACAAAAAAAAAAATGGGAACATTTCCATGTTAACTCAATAGCTTTTTCAAAATGATTTTTAATGAGATATAGATCTAGAGTTAAATTAAAATCTTAGTTAAATCTATCTAAAATTCGATTTTGAACAATATTAGTTCAGTGTTCCAAGATTATGAAAGCTAGAATATTTAACATGCTATGAAAAAAAAATGACCCCAAAATTTAATTGAAACATTAAAACAGGTTAAGAGATCTGAGATCAAACCTGACTCTCCTGGTGTTCTTGGATAACTATATTGCACCATCTGGTTGGACCTCCATAGCCCATGGCTGCTTGAGGATGATGATGATGATGAATTTTTAATCTGTTTCAATGTTTAAATAAAATTTGGGAGTCAATTTTTTGTAGCCTATTAGGTATTTCAGAGTTCATGCCTATTTGAATATTGAACAAATATTAATTAAATCAAGATTTAGATAGAATTGATGATATCGTTAATTTATATTTAGATATATTTTTCATTAAAAAGCATATCGAAGAGTTATTGAGGTCAGAATGTGATATTCCATTGAGATAACATGAAACTGTTTCCATTTCTCTGTCCTGTACTTGTATTCAGACACGTGCACAGGATTTAGTTTCCAGTGGGAAGGGGGGGTTCTGCGAATAAGAGTAAAATATTCCATCGGACGACAGGAAATTTTTGAATGATATCCTATACGGAATAAAATTTTGTAGTTTTCTTTTTAATCCGTTTTTGGTGTCGGACTTATACTATTAGGTTAAAACAAAATATACAAAACAATTGTTTTGGATTTCAAACCAAGTGGACAAGTTTCAGGTTTCGTATATGACCAATTATTTTTTTTTTTTTTTTTTTTTTTTTTTGTGGGGGGGGGGGGTCTCTCTCTTGGTACGTTACTCTTTGGTATACCCCTGTCTATATTTATCACATTACTTTGGGTATGCTGTCTTCATTAATACTAGTTTTTTAGAGCATGTCACCGATATTTAAATTTGTGAATTAAAAAAAAATTGAACTGAAACTGATGCATTGCAAAAAGAATAATAAATGTTCATATTTTTAACTGAGGATTTTCTCTATTAAATCTTATGCTACAAAGAGTGGGAAGCAGATAATTTTTACCCACAACTTAATTTTAGGCATATGCAATAGTGAGAAATAATATAAGATATTTCCAAAGATATTTTCAATAAAGATATTTCCAAAAATATTGTACATTTTTCATTCTCATAATATTTGGTGAACATAATTCGATATACTTCGTTAGGCACTCTCTTTATCTGTTCTGAGACATTTTAACTTTACCTTTCCACACCAATGTTCTGACTCATTTTAACCCATTATGCTCCAGTATTACAAAACCATGCAACTCAGATAAAAATTAAATATTTTTTCCCTCTCTTGTGTACATGACAAATTACCAAAGTGTTAAATTCTTGATGAGCATAATTATCAAATTTTATCAAATTTGCTCTCAGTATGGTGTTCTGGACTAGGCTGATGTAAAACTACCCTGAAGGCAGAAGTTTCTCCGATATTTTTTTTCAATATTAAATTTTTTTTTTTATTAGTAGAGAGGAGCAAAACACAAGGAGAAATTTATATTTCAAATTAAATATTTTGATTCACATGTAATAATCCAAAATATATTTTAGGTATTGTGTCTGTATCAGCCATTTTAATTTTCCAGTATCATTTACAGCACTATCAGTATACAGCTTCCTCTTATAACTTAAAGCAATATAAATGCTTGCCTCCCAATTACTTATCATACGTCTGGGAAAAAAATCCCTTGAAAAAAATGGAGAAATACGTAAGGATTGCAGATTGTGAAGAGGAACAACTCAAATGAATGTAAGTTTTTGATGGGGTGGAGCATCATGGATTCTTTGAAATTATGCCTTCTGCCTCCAGAAAAAAGGGGAAGAGAAATTATATTGGGATCGATTGTAATGAGCTGTACGTAAAATAAAAACTTGTTCCATAAGGAATATTGTTTACTACATATTTTAAACAGTTGAACTGAATTAAGGATACGACCAAGCTAGTTAAAAATTCTCTACTACGTAATAGTTTGTAACTTAACCCCTCTCCCCCCCACCCCACATTTTTTTTCTAGATCTGGGTTCCTTTGAGCAATAGGGCCCATCTATATTTAACAAAAACAATTTTATGCATAAATATCTTTCATTATACTAAAAAAAGATCCAAAGTTAGCACTTTAATGAAAACAGTTACTTCCGTATACATCAACAAAGCATTAGAGAGCTGGAAAATTAATGTTGCTAAGACAGGGAAATGTGAAATTTTTCTTTTTATATCGCCACTGCATCTGCAGAATATTGAAGAAAAATTTCCAGTGTTGGAATAAGAATGGAATAGCATTTTTATGATAAACATAAGTGTATAATAAATGATGTTCCGTTAATTCATTTAGAAGTATAAATTTAGCAATTGTCTCCATCAATTATGAGTTTCAATCAAAATCGGCAAAGTTTCATTTAATTTCTGGGGTCCTAATTCATCTCGAATTTGTTTTTCCATTAAATCTTTTACACTTTGTCATGATAAAGCACAAAATAGTAACTCTGACGAAAGGAGGTAAATATATATAAGCATTTGGAAAAAATAAACGGAACTGAGAAACAAGTAACCAAACTCAAAGGCTGAATTCTGAAAGCTCAGTTGTGGCTCCTCTCCATGCTTTCATTATAATAGGAAACAAACTCTTTAGTCAGGGCCTATTGTCTACATCGTTGCAGCACTGCAGGCGGTACTGGGGAACTCACTCCCTCTACACCACCAGCAGCACGAGCCAACACACCTTGATTTCCATCCCCTCATGAAGAGCTCCAAAAGTGTCCCAGCCGCTGAGCAGGCACGGAAATGTGTTGGGACAGATGCTGTCCCAGCTGCTGTGAAAAGGTTAACTTCAAGTTATGATGCTGTTAAAATCATATAACAAACACCAGTTTAGGACACCGCAACCATTTACTCTTTGGATGTCATATCGCTGTATAGAATACTCCAATTCTTGATGCAACAATGTGACTTAAGTCTGAACGATTGGAAGTCAGCAGGCCACAGCCAAAGAGTACTTTACACGAGGCTCTGGACCTAGTGACCAACTTGAACTGCTTTGTGGTTAATGGACGGCCCTGGGTCCAGATGGAGGGTGTCCCAATGGAATCACCTCTCTCTGGACTCATGGTCGATGTTGTCATGTGCCATGAGGCATGTCGAAGAAAAAGCATTACAAAAGGCTAAATATAAGCCATCATTGTATCTACAATTATATTGACGATGACTTAATTTTTTGGGATCACCCTGTACGTGAGTAGCAAAAACTTAATAGAAAATTTTAATAGTATAATGCCCACTGTTAAAATTTACAAGTGAATCAGAATTAAATAACTTTAACCAGATATATTACCTGTAAACAATTAAGGCCATCCAGCATGTTCTTTAAGATACACAGGGTATGGTTCTCCCATGCATGGGGCCCCAGCTTAATATCCCATCCAACAGATGGCTGCCTTTCCAAGCCCTACTGACTGAAGGGCAGGGTGGGGAGTTTTGCAAAGATAAATCTCAACTCTGGTCCAACTGGGACTCAAACCTGGGAACTGCAGGTTATGAGCCTGATGCATTACTGACTGAGCCACCCTCTCCACCAAAAAAGCATCAGGGCACAAATCATCAGCAAATGACAAGCGATATATTGCAAGCCTACATTTACCTGCAACATCATTCCTTATATATCATCTTAACCCATTAAATATAAAAAATCTGCAATAAACATATTTCATAAGAGAATACTGATACTCCTCTAATAAGATAATCTTAAAAAGGAACTTGCAACTTAATACATGGATTAACAAACCTAGCAGGACACCATAGCAAATTCAAAGATATATCAAAAAAACAGCAAAATATAAAGTAAAACAGAACTTACAACCCACCCAGCTCAAAGAATGGAAAAATAGTTTTCTATACATTTCATGAATATTTCAAACTATAAAAAAATACATTAGCAAAATATGAATTGGCAGTACCTTATACAATAACAAAAATTATAAAAAACTTAGTGCTAAATGACAGAGATAAACTCCACCTAACTAGGGGAGTTTATAATATAGAAATACCAGACCCTGAAAATAAATTGGAAGGAAAAAAAAAGATACATTGGCAAAATATATAGAACATCATGATATAAAAAATAAAAAACGTAACACAGCATTGTCTCAAAATATTATAAATAATCATTTGAAAGTAGATAGCTTTTGATTCTTTAGCACCCCCCCCCCCCCCAAGAGTAAACTGCAATACATAGAAAACACGATGATTAACTTACATAAAGATAGCATCTGTAACAGCAAAATACACCCATTGCAGCAGCATGGAATTTCCTGCTGCGAGAACAGAGCCATAATGGCCAAAATTAATACCAGGGAGATTCTTATTTATACCTTAACAAGGTGACATCAATTGCAAGAAGGGTTCAAGTAAAATATGTTGCTGAAGCCAAATGTATTTAAACTTAGTTTTTAAAGGTTCTCTTTTAAATCTTGGTTAGTTAAATGCTTCTTGTATTTAAATTTTGGTTAAATGTTAAAAACTACTTGAGTGAATAATAGGTCTACAACATAATCTATGGATTTTAACAATTAAAATTATGTAGTTCTACACTTCAGTGTCAGTTATTGCCTGATGGTAGCCGCATTAAAGGCAGCAGCAATGACAAGGGGCGACAGAAAACAGCATAGAAGCCAGCAAAGAACATTAAATAATCATCGACAACAGCAAAACCATGTGAGTCTGCCTTAGGACATTCACTAAGAATGCAAAATTATGGTAATATATCCCTATAAACTCCATCCTTTACTTCGGAACTTTTATAAGTTTAAAGTCTCTAAGTCAATGCAAGCTAATTCAAGAGAGTAGCTGACATTGCATAAGTAGCAATGAAAGTTAATCTGCTTATAATGTAAGCTAGGGCCTGCTTGAGGGCGTTTAACGAAGACAGCATCATCATGTATAAATTAAATATGTTTGTGACAAGACAATTATGATATTCCTATAATAAGATAAGGAATGCAGCATTGTGAGACAGCAATATAAATTGAGATTTTTCTCTATATACAGTGCATTCAGTGAGAAAATATCTTCAACAAAAAAAAAATTGAAATTTTGGGTGAAGTGTTTTTCATTTTCAATGCTCCCAACAATGTTGATATCAGGTCAAACAATTCAATTGCCACAGGCCAATATCATGTTGCAAATTCAAACATCCCCGAAAAGGGCATTTTCTATCTTGGTGACCAAGAAGAATGCCAGGCATGAGTTGATCAGCTGTTTCAAAGTCAGGTTTCTCGGTAAGTGAAGTGCGATGAAAATGATATCTGCAACAAACAAGTAGGGCATGGTGTATCATTTCTGGAAGAGCAAAGGGTGCTGTTTAGGGAATCAACTCTCCCCTCAATGATATCAAGTTCTTTAAAATCAATCTTTATTTTTCTAAGTTTAAATAATTTAAGTTGGGTCGTTAGAAAGACTGCAGACTTTAGATATAAAATTAGAAGTAGCCTCCATTTTTGAAAAGAAGTGTAGTTTAATAATTAAGAATTCTGTGTTTTTGATCATCCTGTTAACAGGTCTGTTTCAGGATAAGAAATATATTCCTGTAAAGCAAATATAGTTTTAGCCAACTGATCAACATATTCATTATTTTCTAATTTGAATGTGCAGGTAGCCACTGCTCCACTGTGTTAAAATAAGCGAGACATGAAGTATTGCTAACCCACTGAAGAGTCATTAAAATGGCAATGGAGTACAGTAGTAATGGAATCATGAAGTATATTAGGTTAAATATTTGATAAATTTTTGTTCTGAACTCACCCAAAACAATTTGTTGCATTCCGTTTTATGCATAATCTTAGTACTTTACCATGCCTTGCGAACATATTCTTCAATGCTTCCTGAAAGATGAAAAAAATACATTTATTAAAATACTAAAAACAAATGTAACCACTTAAAGTATAACAGACTAAAAGTGTTTAAGTTATTACTAGAGATGAGTTTGGGCTCAGGCTTAAAACACAGACAACTTCAGGCTCAGTCATAATTAAAATTTCATTTTCTTATAATTGAGAAAATAATCAGTAAAAACTATAATTTTAACCTATTAATCAATCTTTAGCATGGCTGGATTTGTGAGGGGGGGGGGGGAGGCCATATACCCTTTGAGAATGCTAGTAAGGGTAATAGAGGCAAAAAAATTTAACTTATGCATTTTTCAAGTAAAACAGTATATTTTTCACAATGTCAAAAAAGAGGGGAGGAGTGCATTTGTCTATTGATCCACAGGGACCTGGATTCAAGATCTTGGAAGAAATGGATTTTTTTGTCTCTCTGCTGAGGTCCCGCCATCCTCACAGACTTTCTACTATGGCATATAAACTAACAAGTTCTTGTCAGACCTCTGTGGCAAGCAGCTGCTTGAGGGGGGTATTTTTTTTTTTTATAATATTCATGACTTCCAAGGAGAGTGATTGAAGTGGATTGCTGCCGACTGAAGCAGGGGTTTTTGGATGGAAAAACTCTGTAATGGCACTACTTTTGCTGTTTTCTGCATTTGTAATTTTAGTGTAATAAAAGGATGCAGCCTCAATATCCCTCTTAAATTTGAGATTTCTCTCCATCCAAGATCACATTTCACCAATTTATCTATCAACTCCCACTGCAGTTTTATTTCATTGATGAGTGCGAAAAGGTACTCTTTAATACATTCATTAGTGACTCAATCAGCTCCTCCACCTCTTGTGGCTGCATATCATCAAAGTCTTTTCTAACATGATGAACCAACTGAAATGATCTCTTAAAGATCATTGATGGAAGGGAACCCAATGAATTCATTGATGACCTCTGGCCCATGTTTTCTTTAGCAGTCATTTACTGTATGCAACAGCTACTTATAGATATTAGTGAAGTCCATTATGTATAACATTTTCCAACAATTGGTATCATCTAGTGTCAGGTCTTCCTTGATTGAATCCAAAATGCACTTAAAAATGTGTCTTGTGTAATATGCTTTGAGTATCACAATACCTTGATCTAGGGGTTGGATGATGGGCATCCACTTAAGACCTTATTAACTCAAAATAATTCTGGAAATGCCAACCAGGAAGAAATCCTTGCTTACTTGAGGGAATTTGATCTGATCAGAAGAATCTAACACTTTTAGACTTCTTTCTCGAGAACAATACAATTAAAAGAGTCGCTGACGTTGCATAAAAAACAATGAAAGTTAAGCTGCTTATATGAAAGCTAGGACCTGCTCAAGGGCTTTTAATGCCAAGACAGCATCATCATGTATAAATTAGGTATGTTTGTGACAAGACAATTATGATATTTGTTTGATAGGGAATGCAGCATTGTGAGACAGCAATATTAATTGAGACTTTCCTCTATATATAATGAAGAGAGAAAACATCTTCAACAAAAAAAAAATTGGAATTTTGGCAAAGTGCTTTTCACTCCCATGCTTCCAACAACGTTGAGATCAGGTCAAACAATTCAGTATCTAAAGGCCAATGTCAGATAAAAATTCAAACAACCACAAAAAGGGCATTTTCTATCTTGGTGACCAAGAAGAATGTTAAGCACGAGTTGATCAGCTGTTTCAAATTCGTTTCTTGGTAAGTGAAGTGCGAAGAAAATGGTATCTGCAACAAACAAGTAGCACATAGTGTATCATTTCTAGACAAGAGTGCTGTGTTTTATGAATACAATGGTCATTTCAAACTATGACCATTGCATTCATAAAAGGTAATTCGAAAGATTTTACAATTGGTTAAATAGCAAATTGTTTTTAAAAAAACCCATCAAGCAGCTGCTTGCCACAGAAGTCTAACAGAAGCCTATATGCTTAAATACTATAGTAGCTCAGTGAGGATGGCAGAACCTCAGGAGAAAAATAGCACATACACATACATGTCTTACCAGGAGCTAAAAAAAAAATCGCAAATTTGAAAAATCATTTATCAGCAAATCTTACAAATGAAGAAGTTGCAAATGTGGGAGGTTTACTGTGCATAAAAGTTCATTTTAGTCTTTGAAACAATAAATAACAAGCTTTAAAACTGAATTTCTGCAATGAATGCCGCCCCCCCCCCCATGGAAATCTACAATGAATATTTCATAACCGACATCCTGTTACACTAATTGAAACCTAAAGCTACAATAAACAATTAGCATTAAAGACAGTGAAAACTTTTTTTTTTCCATAATTAGAAATTAATGTTACCATATCAATTTTTGTACAGCCTTATTCAGTAATCCTTTTCACAAAGAAGTAATTCTAATATTTCAGTATACAAACTTCTTTTGCAATATGACATCAGAAATATGTTCTAACTGTTTTTGGTTTTTACAATAATATTTTTAAATGTCCTGGTAATGTATGGCAGCTTTATTACAAGTTTTTGCTACAACTTTCCACCTACTTTTATGATTGTTACACAGTAAAAGCAATGATGAAACATCACTTCATTATTCCCAAAAAAGCATGAAACTTTTCTGAGTGAATCGAAATTCTTAATTATAATAAATATAACAAAAAATTCATCTTAATTCTAATTTGGCTATAGAGCAAATACAAAGCAAAATATTACATTATCAATTTTTATTACCTCTTCTAAATCATGAGGAATCTTCCCTACATAAAGCGTAACCGTTTTCCGTTCATTTAAGCTATTTGACCTTCTGAAAAATAGAAGAATAAAAATTTTAACTTAATTTTAATACATTTTTATCAAATAATACTTTTGAAATTCCAAACAATTAATAATTCCAAATTACTCTGTTCATTATACGCTCAAAGTTCTTTGGCTAACAAAATAATAATATGAAGTATAAGACTGGGCCACTTGCACTAAAAATATTTGTGAAATTACATAGAATACAAAAAAGTTACAAATTATAAAAAAATACTTATCTTCCCATATGCACCCTAAAAAGTAGAAAGTAAAACTAAAGCATATCAATGGTGCAATCAGTCACTGAATTTGTATTCACTTCAAAGGAAGACAGTGTGCTGGCAATCTTGTTGAGTATGTAAATCAACACCTTATGACACTCCCCATGTCACAAGCTTTCATTTGATCATAGCTTGCTGCTTTCGCACTCATGTTCTGGAAATACAGAGGAACAATTGTTTTCCTATTTCTTCTTTTTTAGGGGGAAAAAGCATGGGGGTCAATTTTTTATAACCTGTGACACTCCCCATGTCATAAACTTTCATTTGATACATAAATCATTGTCTGACTCTTGCTTTCAAAAGATATGGTGGAACAACTTTTTTTGACAAACTGACAAATGAGGAGCAAAAAGCAATAGGAAGATAGGTAAAAATGATAACATATACTTAAACTTTGGAATATATGTTAATTACATCACCAATGAGTTATTACTTTCACCAGTATCATCATAATCCTCATTTAGGATTTTCATGATGGCCTTTTATTCAACCCATTAGTGCGATAAAATCTTCATTTAACAAAATTACAGTACAGTTTCACAATGCAGCAATTAAAATTAATATCTTTAATACTTTATGACAGTGGTTCTCAACCTATTATGCTTCACGTACCATCTGGAAATGTGTATGTAACTGCTGTACCCTTTATATAGATAGATAAAACTATAGTTATAGTATAATAATGACAACTTAGCGACTTTTGAGCTCTCACGGCATACCCCAAAAAATTTTACCACATACCCCACGTTAAGAACCCCTGTTCTATGGCACCATTGATCATTATCCACTAATCAGCAATTCCTAGTATGAATTTGTGATACTTTATAAGTTTTTTTAATGGGTCTGGGGATATGTGCATGATTGAAGGTGGAAATGGTGATCAGAGGTGAGCATAGAGAGGAGTGTTTAGGGAAGCATTGCATTTCCAAGGGGTAGCTGATATCCCTAAGGATCACATGCCAAGATGGGGGAAGTGATCGATGTCTATTCAGTTAATTTTACATTAATAATGATATTTTCTGTGATGGCGAGTTGGAATTTGGTAGGAGGGGATATTATGATTTTTGCTGAGTGAAAATCAGTGGGTATATTGTTTTTGATGGTTACTTGATATAATGCATTTTTCTGTAGTTTAAGATGTATTTATGTTCTTTAAGTCAGGTGTTAAATGGGCATGAGGTTTCCCCTATGTAATTGTTTTTAGGGAAAATTTTACCTCTAGGGTCTTTTGAGTTGGAAATAGTATACTCCTCCAGAGCTGCATATATGGTTGTGATTGTTTCGAATAAGCTGATATATTGTGTGACATTTTTATGGGGACTTTGTTAAAATAACAGTGAAACTTTCCATTATAGAGTACGTGAAATTATTATTGAAGCATGGTACTGCTATTGTGTATTTTTGCATTTGATTCATTTATGAACTTTGCTGTGTGATGTATATATATATAGACTGTTCTGCGAGTTCAAATATATATTTTATTTCATCGTTTAGTATTTCTTGGCTGTTGCAGTATGTATAGGTTCCTGTAAAGTGCAAGTAGAAGGTTGATAATTTGTAATTGTTTGAGTGGGCAGGGGTGCTAGTTATTATGTTAGGAATAAATGTAGGTTTCCTGTATACAGAAGTATACACAGTCGTATCAGAATATGACCACCTACCTAATAATGGGAATCACCACCCTTGGCCCGAATGACAGTTTAGCATGGACACAATTAGGCCCTGGAAGGTTGCCAGAGGCACACGTGCGCCCATTCAGACTCCAGCAGAGCACAGAGGTTCCAAAGATGTTGTGGTTGTGGGTCTGCATGCCAAACCTGTCAATCCAAATGGTCCCACACCATCTTAGGTCCGCTCTATGGGATTGAGGTCAGGCAATTTTGCCAGCCAAGGGAGAACAGAGACATCGCTGTCATGTTCCTGGAATCAGTCACGCACCACCCTAGCAACATGGCAGGGTGCATTGTCCTGTTGGTAGACACCATCACCACCAGGGTAAAGTCCAACATGAATGGATACCAGCGGTCCCAGGTCATACCAGGAAAACATCTCCCAGACATGCACACTACAACCGCTGGGCCTGTACTTGACCGGCAAGCATGTCCGGGTGTTGATTCTCTTGTGTCTGATGCCGTATCCACCACCGCTCTTCACTTCTGTGGAGTAGAAACCTCGATTCGTCAGAGAAGGCAACCTTTTTCCACTCTTCCACTGTCCAATGACAATAGTCCCATGCAAATTGCAGGCGTCGTTGCCGATGGACCTTGGTTAACATGTGCACCTTTATGCAGCATCAACTCCAAAGACCCATGGGTAACAGGGTTTGCTCTACTGTTATCAGGGACATGTACCTGGGTGCCCCAACATTCGTTTGAGTAGTCAATTGCTGCACTGTTGTGCATTGATTGCCCTTTACCAGTCGATGGAGGCAATTTTCTCCTCTGGGGTTGATGGCCTTTAGGGCTCCACAGTTATGATGTCTGGAGGTACTCAGTGTGCCAGCAGTCCATTCTTGGTACACCCTTACTACAGCACCTCACGAAGAGCCACAAAGTCTGCTGTTTCCAAAACGCTTCCACCTTTGGTGCAGTAGCTGATGTTCATTCCTTTCAAACATCCATCAAATCAATACCTCAGCCCATTGTGCTCACATTATGCACTATGGCTCATCTGTCCTGGCCAGCTGCTTGTATTTCTGTGTGGTTGACCTTGTTGTGTGCACTCTGTGACATGCCTGGGCAGGTACACTGTGATTCATGAGTGGTCATATTATTCTGATACGACTATGTATAGTTTAGTAGAGGTATTAGTGCACTTGGCTACTGATCTAAGGGACCTGGGTTTGAGCCCCGGGTAAGGCATGGCTGTTTGTGCCGTTTTTCTGCTGAGGGCCTGCCATCCTCTCAGACCTTCTACTATGGCATATAAACTGACAGGCTCCTGTCAGACCTCTGTGGTAAGCAGCTGCTTGAGGGGGTATTTATTTTATTATTTATTTATAGTGCAAGTTAATGTCTAAAAAATGGTATATGTCCGTTTTGTTCTTAGTGTGTAAATTTGATGGTGGGAAAGACTGCATTAAATTCAGATAGTAATTGCTTTAATTCTTCTTTGGAGTGTGCCAGGATGTCGTTGATATAGCGGGGATATTTCATTATCATAGAACTATGGATTCTACATGAAGGAGGACAGCTTCTGTCATCAATCCAGAGATGGGGGATCCCACTGGAATACTTGGACAAAGAACCTGCCATCAGCTTGAAACCAGTTACTCTTAATGGTAAAGTCAAGGGCCTCCTGTGTACTAATATACTCAGTTTCCATAGGTCTGGCTGCTTCAATTTATTTGGCTTTAAGTTTGCATAGTTGCATTAATTTAGTTTGCATTAATTTTGTGCCAAAGGTAAAAATGAACAAAGTTTCTCAAAAAAGCTATATTTCTTTAGATACTGGAACAGATACCATTCATAAATGGAGTTGCCTAAAAATGTATACTCATGATGAGAAGTACATTTTCTTGTCTTACCTTTGCCGCAAACCTACTTTTTGCAGAAATCACACTCCACTCATACATGCAAGTTGAAAACAAGTTTTTTTTCTCTCATTAATATCCAAAAGAAGAGAAAGAGAAAAAAAATATTCATACCAATGTCAGTGGTGAGGATGGATAGTGAGAATGGGAAGCATTTCCAAGGAGTAGGTTTGTTTCTCAGCAGATATGTTAGCAATGCTCTTCTAGGATATGACTACTAATGAAAGATTTCCATACAATTAAATTTAAAACTAAGATTAAAGATTTGAGTGTTACCTGTTGTTATGGCCCAACAGGGAGCTCATGAGAAAGATGGGTTTTAACACAACTTTGCAGTATTCCGAGTTCTGTCGAGAAAGGAGATATTACTCTCATGCTAGGTGATTTCAATAATAAAGTTGGTACCAACTCTGACCATTGGGGAAGAGCACAGGTCCCTTTGATATTGGTAGTTGCAATGTCTCCTAGAGGTAAGTAAACTTAATGGAAGAATAACTAACACATATATTTATATATGCCAGTATTTATAATAAGGGTTTCTCCCGATGCATTGCATAATATGATTGATTATATATTAATCAATAGCAAATGGGATAGTTATGTTAGGAATAGCAGGTCATATAGGGCAGCTAAAATTAAATCTGACCATTACGTTGTTAAAAGTGTCTTGCAATTTAAATTTAAGAACTGTTGTGCTAAGTTTAAACAATTTACCTTTAATACTGAAGCTCTGAAAGAACCAGTTATAGCTAAAGCTTACCATGATAGGTTACTTAGTCATTATGATAGTCATGGTTTGCTTACTACTGGACTGGAAGGAGAGCTATGCACCAATCCCCTGTGATGATGCATAGAACCGGCCAGGCCTAGCACCTAATGTCCGACCCCGCCTTCTCGTGGTGCGGACCGTTAGTAACTTTCAAAAGAGATACTCTCTTGTGGAAGTGAACGGAAGGGGAGGGCTGCCAGATTAGTATGGCCTACTGATCTGGACAACTATGGCTACTTTTCTTTTTTTTCTACCCTGCTGAGGAGTGGTCAACCACACAGGGTCCTGGTGCTGACCATATAAACCTACTGGACTGGACAGATATATGGCTCTGAGCTTGATTATGGATCCTGATTTTGCTACACTGGTGGGCTTCTGTGGAGGGAAAAGCTTCCGCTGTGTTTTCTGTTTGTTTGTGGGTTGACAGCCCCAAGTGAATAGATTCACAGGATATGTTTATCAGCTGGTGGATAATCCTGAGCAGAAGTCATCGCAGGCACCTGAACTCTTTGCTTCTATTGGCATCGTCAAATTCTACATTGGAGGAAGTCTTCCAGTGTAGATGGCTTCAGCCTTTAGTAGTGGGGGAACGGGTCTTTGCCCTGTCTGCGACTAGGGGGCTGTTTGATATTGTCGACATTCCCTCTCTCAATAAACATAGTTTCTTTAAACATCCTACTAACCATTTTCTCTCCATAGATAGTTGGAATGTGAGGACTCTGCACAGAGCTTTTTCTCTTGATGTCCTCACACAAGAATTCCACCGTTATAATTTAGATATTCTCGGCTTGCAAGAGACCAGATGGACAGATAAAGGTCAGATTCTTAAAAATAATCTTAAATTTCTCTTTTCAGGGAGGGATGACAATAAGCATCACCAAGGCGTGGGCCAGCTTCTCAGCAGACACGCTAGCAATGCTCTTCTAGGATATGAGTGCATTAATGAAAGGTTTCTTACAGCAAAATTTCAGACAAGCATTAAACACTTGAATGTCATCTGCTGTTATGCCCCCACTGAGGATGCCGATGAGGATGAGAAGGATAGGTTTTATGAACAACTTCAGGATATTTTGAATTCTGTCAAGAAAGGAGATATTACCCTTGTTCTTGGTGACTTCAATGCCAAAGTTGGTACTGACTCTGACCTTTGGGGAGGAGTAATAGGCCCTTTTGGTATTGGTAGCTGCAATGGCAATGGGCAACGTTTCCTACAGGTAAGTAAACTCAATGGATTCAGAATAACTAACACTTATTACAAACACCACGACATACATAAGTACACATGGGTTTCACTTGATGGGCTGCATAAGAATATGACTGATTACATATTAATTAACAGCAAATGGGCTAGTTCTGTTAGAAATACCAGGGCATATAGGGGAGCTGAAATTGGATCTGACCATTACCTTGTTAAAAGTGTGTTGCAACTTAAACTTAAAAAGTGTTGTGCTAGGGTTAAAAAATTTACTTTTAATACTGAAGCTCTGAAAGATCCAGTTATAGCCAAAAATTACCATGATAGGTTACTTAGTCATTATGACAGTCATGGTTTGCTTACTACTGAAGTTGAGGAAGAATGGGATCATTTTAAACAGGCTTTTTTGGACACTAACAGTACTCTTTTAGGAAACAAGGAGCAGAAGAGGCAAAATTATCTGAGTGATAAGGCACTTGAGCTTATTTCGGAAAGAAAGAACTGCAGGAATGCCCTTAATCAATACCCTACTAATCCTAATAGAAAGCATTACAGAGACCTTAATAAACTTGTAAAGGATCAGTTAGCTGCTGATAAGAATCTTTGGCTTGATGGTTTGGCTGACAAAGCCGAGGAAGCAGTTAGACAGCACAACAGCAGAGAGCTGTACCAGATAGTTAATGTTTTGTGTGGTAGAAAACGGACAGGCATACAGGGATTGAAGGATAAACAAGGTAAGGTTATAGAAGGTGAGGATTCTCTCATGGCTAGGTGGGCTGAGCATTTCAGTGATGTTCTAAACAATGTGGTTAGTTCTACTCCCATTGTTTGTAATGATGATAGATGCATTGGCAGCTTTAATGTTGGCCCTATAACACAATCTGAAGTTATTTTGGCTGTTTCTAAACTTAAACTTCATAAATCCCCAGTGGTAGATGAAATTACTAAGGAAATGCTTAGAGCTGGGAATGTTTCGGTTACCACTTGGATGACTGAAATTCTGAATATCTTTTATGATAAAGGCATGGTTCCTAAGGATTTTACCAGAGCTATTGTTATCCCTATTTTCAAAAAAGGTGATCACAGTTCTTGTGATAACTATAGTGGTATCAGCCTACTCTCTGTTCCAGGTAAAGTTCTTTCCATGATTGTGCTTAATAGAATTAAGAATCTGGTTGACAGTCAATTGCGTGATGTGCAATGTGGATTCAGAAGTGGTAGGGGATGTGTGGATCAGATATTTTCACTTAGGCAGATTCTTGAGAAATGTTTAGAGTTTCAGAAACCTTTGGTTGCTAGCTTTGTTAATTTCAAAAAGGCTTTTGCCTCTTTTGATCGTCATAATTTGTGGTTGATTGTGAGATCATATGGTATACCAGACAAGTTAGTTAACATTATGAAAGCTCTCTATAATAACACTGAGTCATGTGTGAGAGTTGGTAAGGCTTGTAGCAATTGGTTTAGCATTACTTCTGGTGTTCGACAAGGGTGCATTTTGTCTCCTTTTCTCTTTAGTTTGATTATTGATTATGTTATGCGAAATTCACTTCAAGGGAAAGATTTTGACCTTAAATGGGCTGAAGATAAGAAAATTTCTGATTTAGATTATGCTGATGATTTAGCCCTTTTGGCAAATGATGTTGATGAGATGAACTCTTTCATTCGAGCTGTTGATGAGACTGGTAGTAGAGTAGGTTTGGTTATAAACAGAGAGAAAACTAAAGTGATGAAAATTGGTCAGGCGGGCTGTGATTCAGTTAATCTGAATGGTTGCAGTCTTAGCAGGTGTCACAGTTTAATTATCTTGGGAGCTATGTAGCAGATAATGGTGATGTGCGGCATGAGATTAACAGACGAATAGGGATTGCTGCTGGGACTTTTAAGAATCTATGGAGAGTGTGGAGAAATAGGCGTATACACCTAAAGACTAAAATTAGACTGTATAATAGTTTGGTTCTTTCTAGGGTTAGTTATGGTAGTGAAACTTGGACACTTTGTAAACAAGATAACAGGAAACTAGATGCTTTTGATTCCAGATGCTTATGCAGTATCTTGGGCATTAGGTGGTTCAACTTTGTAACTAATGATGAGATTAGGCAAAGGAGTTTGCAACCTCCTTTAAGCAGCATATTGTGCAGAGAGAGACTCCGTTGGTTTGGCCATGTTGCCCGTATGAATAATTATAGATTGGCGAATAGGGTTATGAACAGTGTGCCTAAAGGCCTCAGAAAGAAGGGGAGACCTAGGATGCGGTGGGCAGACAATGTCAAACAGGACCTTGTTAGAATTGGTGTGCAGTGGCCAGATGCAGTAGATGTAGCTCAGGATAGACTTGCTTGGAGAACTAAATTGCACGGTCTGGTTGGACCTCCGTAGCCCATGGCTGCTTGAGGATGATGATGATGAAGTTGAGGAAGAATGGGACCATTTTAAAACAGGCTTTTTTGGAAACTAACAGTACTCTTTTAGGAATAAAAGGGCAGAGTAGGCAAAAATTATTTGAGTGATAAGGCACTTGAGCTTATTTCTGAAAGCCCTACTAGTCCTAATAGAAAGCATTACAGAGAGCTTAATAAATGTGTAATGGTTAGCTGCTGATAAGAATCTTTGGTTTGATGGCTTGGCTGAGAAAGCACAACAGCAGAGAGCTGTACCAGATAGTTAATGTTCTGTGTGGGAAGAAACAGACAGATATGCAAGGATTGAGGGATAAACACAGTAAGGTTATTGAAGGTGGGGTTTCTGTTGTGGCTAGATGGACTGAGCACTTCAGTGATGTTCTAAACAATGTCATTAGTTCTACTCCCATTGTTTGTAATGATGGTAGATACATTACTGTCTTTAATATTGCCCCTATAACACAGTCTGAAGTTATTTTGGCTATATATATATCTATATAAATCCCCAGGGACAGATGAAATTACTACTGAAATGCTTAGAGCTGGGAATGTTCCACTTGTCACATGGCTGACTGAATTTTTGAATATCTTTTACAATAAAGCTATTGTTCCTAAGTATTTTATCAGAGCTATTATAATCCTTATTTTTAAAAAAGGTGATCATAGTTGTTGTGATAATTATAGGGGTATCAGCCTACTTTCTGCTCCAGGTAAAGCTCTTTGCATGATTGTGCTTAATAGAATTAAGAATCTGGTTGATGGACAACTGTGTGATGAGCAGTGTGCATTCTGAAGTAGTAGGGGATGTGTAGATAAGATTTTTTCACTTAGGCAGATTATTGAGAAATATTTAGAGTTTCAGAAATCTGTAGTTACTAGCTTTGCAAGTTTCAAAAGAGCTTTTGACTCTGTTGATTGCCATAATTTGTGGTTGATTGTGAGATTGTATGGCATACCTGATAAGTTAATTAACATAATGGGTTGGGTTATTTACTCAACCAGGATACTCTCAACGGTGTTTGGAGATGTAATATGTAATGACGATTCTCCAAACTAATCAAAAACTAAAACCAGACTATAATTTGTTCTCCAAACCTCTCAACCATGTTTGGAGAACAAAATTATAGTCTGGTTGGTTTTACCTCTGAGCGGCACTTTTTTGCACACCATGGGCTAAATGGCCAGGTCACATGGACCCCGAAGGCTCAGAAGGTTGGGGGAGGGGACCCACTGGAACAGCTGTTGGGAGACAGATGGTAGCCTCCCGTCAAGGCCATCCAGCGTGTTCTTTAACGTGCACAGGATATGGCTCTCTCCCACACATGGGGCCACACACATTTCCCACACACAGGGTCGTTGGAAAGGCCCATCCGACGGATGGCAGCCTTTCCAAGCCCATCGGTGTCCCCTACTGACCGTGGGCAGGGCGGGGAATTTTGCGGAGATAAATCTCAACGCTGACCCAGCTGGGACTCGAACCTGGGAACTACAGATTACAAGCCTGGCACGCTATCGACTGAGCCACCCCGCCCCTAATTAACATAATGAAAGCTCTTTATAATAACACTGAGTCGTATGTGAGAGTTGGTAAGGGTTGTAGCAAATGGTTTAGCATTGCTTCTGGTGTTTGAGAAGGGTGTATTTTGTCTCCTTTGCTCTTTAGTTTGGTTATTGATTATGTTATGCAAAATTCACTGCAAGGGAAAGATTTTGGGCTTAAATGATCTAGAGATTTGATTTAGATTATGCTAATGATTTGGCTCTTTTGGCAAATGATGTTGATGAGATGAACTTGTTCAATAGAGCTGTGGATAAGACGGGTAGTAGATTAAGTTTGGTGATGAACAGAATGAAAACTATAGGGATGAAAATTGGTTAGGCAGGTTGTGCTTCAGTTTTTTTGAGTGGTGATGTGCAGCATAAGATAAAAAAGAAGGATAGAGATTGCTGCTGGGTCCTTTAAGAATCTTTGGAGAGTGTGGAAAAATATGTGTATACAATTAAAGACAAAAATTACCCTATACAATAGTTTGGTCCTTTCTAAAGTTAAGTATGGTAGCAAAACATGACCCTTTGTAAATAAGAGGATACTTGATGCCTTTGATTCTACATGTTTAAACAGTATCTTGGCTATTAGGTGGTTTAATGTAAGTAATAATGAGGTTAAGTGAAGGAGTCTGCAAACTACTTTGAGCAGGATATTGTGCAGAGAGAAACTGCACTGGTTTGTCCATGCAGCCCTTATGCATAACTGTACAAACAGGTTATGAATAGTGTGTCTAATGGCCTCAGAAAGAGGGGAATACCTAGGATGTGGTGGAAAGACAATTTCAGACAGGACCTTGTTAGTATTCAACTACAATGCCAAATGCAGCAGCTGTAACTAAGGACACATGTTTGGAGAACAAAATTATAGTCTGGTTGGTCCTTTGAAACCCATGGGTGCACAATTCTGTAAATATTTGTGTGTATAACATTTCACCTCTCCATTTTAGAGGTCTTTAAAAACTTCCTTGAAAAATGTGTTAAATGTGCACAACTTTAATCACCCCCCCCCCCCCATTACCTTTACTAGTGTTCTCAAAGATGGCACAGGATTGGATCTAAGGGGAGAAGAGGTTGGGATCATCTTCCCCCCCATACCCAGCCCTGTATTATCACTAAAAGTGATTCAGTATGAATCAGTTTTATGAAATCATTTGTAAGGTTTTCAGTTCAAATTTGACAAAAATTATGTGGTTTAGCTTTTGATCACAATTTAAAGCCTTAGTCAAACCTATTTGCAATACAGCAGACATATGGAATACACGATAATGAACTTTGAAACTTTCCCAGATATCTGTTTATTGGAACAGCTGGATTAGAGGAAGTTTATGTCAAGTTTCATTAAAATAATAAAAAAAAAAAAACTGCAGAAAACATGGGGAGAAAAAACAGTGCCTGTTGTTGAAACAGCTGCTATTGCCTAAGTGGACATACCCATAGACAAGGCCATAGAAATTTTCAAACCAGTCAGAGAAACCGAGAGCTCATACTAAGATACTTTGTACCCGACTTAGAATTATCACACAAATATATATTTTATAATATCCAACATCTCTTTAATACATATACATTATTTCTATTAGGCCACAGCAACATGGCACCCTTGTGTATTAGCTTTAAACAATGCACTAGTAAGACAATTTGTTTCCTGTGATAATGTACTTTTATTAAAAATCAGGACTAGGAGTAGCTCCTTCATTTTTCTGTAATTTGTGTAAAAAAAATACCCTTCAAGCAGTTTCCTGTCACAGAGCTTTACAGTCTGTCACTACAGTATGTCATAGACATGTTAGACCTCAACAGAAAGGCAACACAAGGAACATGCTATATCCAGAGTTTATATTAAAAAAAAATATCTCTGTACAGTTTTATACATATTGCACTGAAATTTTGAATTTCATTTACTTTCACTCACCCAGCATATGATGGAAGATGATCAATTGCTAAATCTTGGCCTGGTCCTCTGTCATATGAATTGAAATTTAATGAAGAAAAATCACTATCCATTGGGTCCCAATATTGGAAATCTTCACTGGAATTTTTTTGAAACAAATATATATTAGAAATGATATTTAGAAATTCATATGTAGTATTAATAATTATTGAAATCTCACTCATATTTTAGTTTTCATTTATTGCACTGACATATATACCGTGCTGGTTTACAAAAATAATGGCTGCAAATTTTTTTTATGAGCAAGGTTTTTAGCAAAATGTCAGGAGAAAATACAAAAGAACCCAAAAAAAGAAAGGAAGAAAATACCCCAAGTTTTAAAGGAAATGCAAGTTGAAGGGGAGTGTGTGACATGAGTGACTTTTTTTTTTTAAATGTTTTGCTGAATCAGTTGATAATATCAACAGTAAGGGGGAGAGGATCTATGTTTCTTAGATGTTAATTATAGACTTTTTAAAGGGGAGGATGAAATATAAATATGATTTTAAATAATTTTTTTAAAGGGAATGAAGTCATCTGAAGAGCATGACAGAGTGGGGAAATTTTGCATCTTACTGAATCAGGCAGCAGTCTGTAACAATAATGGAGAGGAAAAGAGTCCTATTATATAGGTATTAATTGTAAAATTTATCGGGGAGGTATATAAATTAAGAGGGAAATATGAAACCATTTTTATTTTGCTTACTGATAGGTAAGATTTACACATTTGGTATATGAAAAATACAACCATCTCTTTTCAATTTATTATAATTACACACTTCTCTTAGAGAATTTATACATTCCCTCCATTCTTACAGAACTTTCTATTACTGCTTAAACACATATATGAAACATTTATTAAAAACTCAATTTCCTCTTTGGCATAAAGTATACTAAAAATTTATGATAAATCATAAAGTATAAAAAAAATTGCATCTTCTTTAAAGATTTCAATATATATTCCTCTATTTATTATATTGTTACGACAGATAAACGTGCTGCAGAGAGTTTATAAAAAACATGACATGAACGCTTGCCTATACTTCTACACAAGATTTATGTAACAAATGAATTGGAACACAGAACCAATCTGAAATTTAAGAAAGATAGAATTGTAATGTTAAGAGTTGTGGATTTGTGAAAAGAAGTTCAGCACTAGTGGGTCTGAAATGACACAAAGGGGAAGTCAAAGTTAACAAGAAAGCTGTGGAGACTAAAAGGAAGACAAAATTGTCGAAGGTAAACAAAGAATCGTTTAGTCATTTTTATCTTTAAAGTTATGAAGGACATAAATATTAAGAGATAAACATTGATCAATTGAGTAGACAGAGCTAGTTTTAATTGTTCTGTAAGAAAAGATTATTACTTTATGAACAATAATTTTAATTTGTTTATAAGTAATTTCATCCATGTTTTTGTAATAAATTGCATTGTTTTGTAATTTGTATTGTAAAAAAATACTTATACTCATACTCAGTACTCATCCATTTTAAATTTATGAAAATATATATGGTATTTTCATTTAATAAGATGGACATCACCCAGGTGAGGTGATATCAGTATGCCACATGACCCCAGAGATATCAATATCCACATATGCCTGGTGCATCACATTGGCTAAGCTCTAGCTGACCATGTTACTTAAAATTTCAAAAATAAATTTTCCTCTATTACATATGCAACCCTCCTTCACAAGTATGTAAAATAAGAATGTTTCTTCTTATTCAACTCATATCCCTCCCATAAATTTTAAATATCTTTAAAATGTGGACTCTTTTCCTTCCCCCCCCCTCCTTATTGCTAATGTTGTTGCCTGCCTCAGTAAGATATAAAGACGTTTATTCCTGTATCACGCACTCTAGTTGACTTCTGTTCCATTTAAAAATTTATTTCAAATCAGATTTATATTTCTTCCTCCCTTTATTTAAAAGTTTGCAATTAGTAGCTAAATAACATAGATTCCCTCCCCATTCCTGTTGATATTATCAACTGATTCAGCAACATATTTAAAAAATTTCCCACATCACACACTCAGGTTAATTTATGTTTTGTTTAAAATGTCTTTATTTTCATATTTTCCTTCCAGTTTCTTTGCTAAAATCTTTCCCATTTAAAAATTTGCAGCATTAAAAAAAAACTTAATTTATATAAGGAAAATATTGATGCGACTATACTAAATTCTAGTGAGCCTTCTCCCACACCAGATTTACCATTATCTACATCATTTCTGGCACCCAATCCATCACACTAGTAAATCTACTAATCCCCTAAATAGGCCAACATTAATGTATCTTTGCCTCTCCTACTGATGAAATGTCAGTGTTGAGAATTTTTAAAATCTGCTCTTTTATATTTCTGTATGCTAAAAATTCAATATATCATTTTAACTCTTCACACAAAATTTAGCTCAATTTATTTGGATCATGGATGTTGCTGGAATGCAACCTCACTATCATATACTGCTGCCAATATCATGTTATTGAAAGTATTTAGAATTTTCCCATTTCCTTATCACTATACAATATGGGTGACATTAGTAATTTGCAACCTAACCAATAGTGAGAACATCCATCATCTTGGGCTGTTATATCCTCCTAAATGACTTAGCAGTGATTTATCTTCTCCTACTAATAGGCTTTTGAATTTGTTCATAAAACTGCAAATACCATACCATGAACTTGCTGTGTTATTCCATGGCAAGTTCATTACATTATGAGGACATCATTGCCAAATATACCATGTTATTGAAGGTACTT
Source organism: Ryuthela nishihirai (assembly GCA_038380435.1). Classification (NCBI taxonomy): domain Eukaryota; kingdom Metazoa; phylum Arthropoda; class Arachnida; order Araneae; family Heptathelidae; genus Ryuthela; species Ryuthela nishihirai. The sequence goes on from JAWZYU010000001.1 coordinate 67,032,567, forward strand.
GCAATTGGTCATTTCATTATCATTCTACAGTGTGTGCAATGTTGCAGTAATTTGTCATTATGCAAACATTGAGGATGTTTATCAGCATGGACTCATACCCTGTCCTTCCTGCTTATTGACTAACTAGCACCTATAAAAATGTACTAACTTCACCAGAGATAAAAACTTACCAGACTTTTGGACTCATTCTTCAGACTTTGAATGCCCCATACCATCAACCTGACATTCTTACTCCATGAATTTCTTGCATTGTTGTATGCTACTTTATTGTAAAAACTTTATGTAGAACATTATTTTTATTGTCTAGAAGTGCTTTTAACTTTAACCTTACAGAGACATATAGTGAACTGAATTTATTGAATGAGATCTTCAGTTTATTTCAGTGACATTTTACCATTAAAAATGGTTTATTATCAAAGTTAGGGAGCTTAAAACATGGTTTTCCATTGCCCTTATGTGGAAATGTCCAAATATTTTTAATAACACAGTGTACATCTCTAAAAAAAAGATGCTGGAAATAAAGTGCTCACTTTAACATATGGATAAGAAATGAATTTACTTTTCTATAATCGTGGGATTGTGGCTGAAATCAGAAATCTGCTTATAATTAACAATGATAAACTAAAATTTCCTCAGCTTATGTCAATGCTCAATGTGTTAAAAAAAATTTTTTTTTTTTTTCATCTTTTTTTTTTACACAGCTGCAATTTTAAACAAATACAACTAAATGTATATAAGTGGTACTCTCCATTTCCATACCCTGGTACCCTCCATTTCCATGGATTTAATGCACTTTTCAAATAATGCAGTCACTGCATTATAGCTATTTTTATAATTTTCATGGACACTGTATTTATGATTTTTTTTATTTAAATGAACTTCTTTTTTGTCTGCAAAGTACAAACTACCACAAGCTTTGAGTTAATCATGCATGAGAAAAGTCACACCTCTGCAAAACAAGCTTACTATCAATTTTCACAGCATAACTAAAATCTTTACTTGATGTGTTTAGAGTGGGTGAATTATTGCACCTACCACCTATTGTGAAGTGCTCATCATACCTATTGCACCATCATTCTACAACTGCTTTAGTTAAATTTTCTGTGTGATTACATTTTGGACATGAAATGTTCCACTTTAAGTAATCTGAAATTGGAACCAATTTGATAGTTGTGTGTGGCTTTTACCAATTGAAATATGGTCACCCTATGTATCACTCAACATTTTTTTTAAGGAAGCAGGTACTTCTCAACACAAAGGACAGAGATAACTAAGAAGCTATATCAGGCTTGTCCTGGTTTCTCATACAATATACACACTTACACAAGGAGATGCCCTGCTGGTCTTGGGAGTAAGGTAAGCTAACCACTAGACCAGGTAGGTCTATTTGTATTGCTAAATTGGTTCCCTCTAAATAATGGGCTTTTTTGTTTGCTCGCCAGTAAAAAAGGATATGAACTTTTATCAACAGCATCATTATAGCTGTGAGTAGTATCTGAATGTAGTTGGAGTCATTGGAGTTACAAAGTCACACTTTGAATGGAAGCAGCAAACACGTCAGTAGTCTCTCCTCTAGTACACAGGTGCAAGAGCATCAGTGTGGTCCCCTGAAGTTCATTATTAGCTAACACTGGAACAAATTCAATATTTTTTACTCATTATCAAAGAAATGACCATACTCCAAATTTTGTACATTTCTAAGGAGTGTAATGTTTAACATATGTCAGTTTTAATTTTTTATCTATAGGGCCACACTTTTTTTTTCTATTTTAAAATTTTCAGTTTTTTCAAAAATATATTTTTTTCAAAATTGTATTACATTTTTTAAATTTGATTTTTTTATTGAATTAATAAATAAAATTTACACCAGTACATCAAGTTTGGTCTTCTCATCTACCATAGAAGCAATACCATAAAATTTATGCCAAAGATCACTGAAATCTGTGATGGGTGGTGAACTGGTTTGGTTGAATTGACATGGAATGACCCAGATCCACTATGAGGGAAATCAAAATAGGTCTTCACATTCAAACAATTGAAGTATAGCATTGGTAATTTTACAGCATGATTGAACTAATTCTGAATTAAATTACCTATCTTATGAGGAGCCTAGGTTTTCTAGATTATTCCCATCTTTGCAGTGCAGAAAACTCTATGGCAGGTATACTTTTTGATATTAACAAAATTGAATCACTAACAATTAATAATCAAAGCATATAGGCATTATTCATTGATTAATAATAGATTAATTAAATAGATTTATCAATATATTGTGAAAATTAACATAACACCACAGAATGAATAGCAAAAGATACTGTTGCATCCCTTTTTCAAGTGATTTCTGAAGTTCTTGCAACTGCTAGCAATTTGGCATGTGATGTACGAAGTGGTGGTTAGCAGCAGATACAACCAGAATCTATGATATGTATACTTTTGATATGAATGAAAACAGCAAGAACTATGTAATTCTATTTGTGTATAAGCACATTCATGGGCAATCCAAACTTAAAATTTTAAGCCTTAAAAGTCGTATTTTTAATGACCAATTCGGATTTTAAACCAAAAATTCATAACAATTCAAAATAGTCTGAGAAGTTGGCAGCTCTCTGCTCAGTGCTTAGAAAGTTACACTTTTAATACACATAATAATCAAAGTAAATCAGTTATAAAAAAAGATGTTTGTGACACCTGAAAGATTTCTTTTTGCACTAGAGTTCAGCTAGTTTCCATGACTGACAAAAAAAACACCTTAAGTTCTAGGATGAAAAACATATTTTACCTCATGTCAATTTTCAAATCTTGACACCGCTGAATATAACAGTTAAATCTGAAAAAAATGATATAATTCAATAATTTTAATCACTGGAATCTTTTATAAATTCTAGATAACTACACTAAGATTTTTTTCAAACCAAACTTATTTGTGGAAAAGAAATTTATTTTACTTAAATAATTCAAAACTCTAAATTTTCCCAGTTTTTCAAAAAATATTGAAAAACTGATAATTTCACTCCAATAAATTTATTCTGATTCTTTTATAATAATCCATTAGTCAGATTTTTTTTTTATTATGTTGTCTTTTTAAACTTATATGATTTCAATAATTTTTACTAAAGTTTGTTTTTGATCACAACAGCTGAGTTAGCTGTAAGTTATAATTTATATTATCTGGTTGTTTTTTCAGTTTGTGTTACTGCTTTTACCATTACTGTTTTTCTTGATTTTCAAAATTGTTTTCATAGTATTGGACAAAAAAGCTTTTCTTTCCCATTTTCACTAGTCATTGTTAGGAGTCTGAAGATGGAGCATTCTTCTGCTATGAAACCTATCATTAACCCTTCAGTAGCAGCATGGTATACAGGAAACTGCTTACTATGTATTTCTTATAACAATTTTATTGTTTAGACTTCTTAATCAATGCACCCTTCTTAAATAGCTGTTTATTAGACTTTGTGCATATAGCTCATATCATTTGGCAGCGTGCAATGTGTTTCAGAATTTATGGGCCTAAACATGCAACTAATTTTGGTTTATTATTTATTGATTTTTCTTAATCATTGTACCACTTTTTAAAACTTTTTTTGCAATTGGCAAGTTGTTATATTTTTTAATTTTCCTTTTTAATTATATTTTACTTTTAGGACGATTAGTGTGCTCGGCAACTGATTAAAGGGACCTAGGTTCAAGCCCCAGGTAAGGCATGGATGTTTGTGTTATTTTTCTGCTGAGATCCTGCATTCCTCACAGACCTTATACTATGGTGTATAAACTGATAGGCTCCTGTTAGACCTCTGTGGCAAGCAGCTGCTTAATGGGATATTTTTTTTATTAAAAAAAATATATATAGTCCAGGACATAAATTTTTAAGGTGTTTGGAGGAGTTGGTATAGTGGTAAATAAATGTGTTTTTGATAGTTAAACTCAAATGAGAAAGCACTATTCATAATTTTAATTAGTTATGAATTTAGAAAGTTTTCCATAAGGTGCTTCTTTTATTGCGGAGTACTATCATTCTAAAGTCTATGGAGATGAGTTTTGCAAGTCAGACGTTTATGGATATAAGGAAAATGCACTGCTGTGTATTAATACAAGTAGGTGGTAAGCAGGAGTGAGGTTGGGGGAAGGAACCCATTGGAACAGGAGATAGATGGTAGCCTCCCATCAATGCCATCTAGCATGTTCTTTAACACGCAGAGGGTATGGCTCTCCCACACACGAGCCATGGCTTAGTGTCCCATTTGACAGAGTGACCTTTCCAAGCCCATCGGTGTCCCCTACTGACCATGGGCAGGGAGTTGAGGAGATAAATCCAACACTGAGCCATGTTGAGGACTCAAACATGGGAACCGCAGATTATCGGATGATATAGTAAAACAATTTTCACATTTAGTTGGGTTTTTTTTGGGGGGGGGGGGGAAGATAAAGTATGGGGGGTGATTTGACACTCAGTGTCAGAAGCTTTCATTTAATGCATAACTTGTTACTTTCCATAGATATAGCAGAACAATCGTTTCTATGTTTCTCCTTTTTTAGGGGGGAAGAAAGCATGGTGGGTCAATGTTTTATAGCTTATAACATTCCCTTCATCAGTAGCTTTCATTTGATACATAGATTGTTACTATATGCTGTGATAAAGATTTAAAACATTAAACAACGCAGTTTCTGGGAGCAAGCCTCAAAGGTGAGAGAGTGCTTTACACATTATAACCCAGTTATAGGTTTTACCTTAAGATTACCCATACTTCTATATTACTTATCTACGTGGCTCTTTTCACATAAGAGCGACTAGAAAGCTACTATATAGAATAAGACATATTTACCATTTCGCTGGTACAATTGCACTTTGCAACATTTGCAAGAGATCGTTAGGTATGCTACCAGTCCAGTTTGGTGAAGTATTCACACAGTTGCTATTAAGCTGGTATATTTGCTGTGAGATTGTCTTGGCTCTTTTGTCCGTTCTTGCTGTTTTCTTCTGTACTAGTTCTTATTGCACCAGTTCGATGTTATTGTTGATAAAGTCCACAGCTATTGCTTGTTATAGCCAACTGTTGATTCAATATGCTTCCTATCGATCGGTATAGCAAGATCAATCGGTATAGAAAGATTAGGCCTGAGGAAGCCACGTATAACGAGACCGTAGCGAAACGCGTCGCCGGGAGTACTAAGAACCTGGGAGGTTCCCCGAGGATTTTAAATGTTTTCGTAAAAAACATGTTTTAAAGTTTTAACAATGAAGTGGTAGTGTTTAAAGTGGGCAAAATTAAGATCTACTCAAATCTTGGAGATGTGCTAATGGAAGCAAAACAACCGATTGCTATACCCAGTAAGCATATTGAATCAACAGTTGGCTATAACAAGCAATAGCTGTGGACTTTATCAACAATAACATCGAACTGGTGCAATAAGAACTAGTACAGAAGAAAACAGCAAGAACGGACAAAAGAGCCAAGACAATCTCACAGCAAAATATACCAGCTTAATAGCAACTGTATGAATACTTCACCAAACTGGGCTGGTAGCATACCTAACGATCTCTTGCAAATGTTGCAAAGTGCAATTGTACCAGCGAAATGGTAAATATGTCTTATTCTATATAGTAGCTTTCTAGTCACTCTTATGTGAAAAGGGCCACATAGATAAGTAATATAGAAGTATGGGTAATCTTAAGGTAAAACCTATAACTGGGTTATAATGTGTAAAGCACTCTCTCACCTTTGAGGCTTGCTCCCTGAAACCGCGTTGTTTAATGTTTTAAATCTTTACCACAGCATATTCATGAATAAATTTTTATTATTAGTTTAGCTGTGTGATATCTTACTTTAATAAAAAAAATAAATATCCCCTCAAGCAGCTGCTTGCCACAGAGGTCTGATAGGAGTCTGTCAGTTTATATGCCAGAGTAGAAGGTCTGAGAGGATGGCAGGACCTCAGCAGAAAAATGACATACATCCATGCCTTATCCGAGGCTTGAACCCAGGTCCCTTAGATCAGTAGCCAAGCATGCTAACCACTCGGCCACAGGATGGCATTCTAGAAATATAGCAGGATATTTTTCATATTTCCCATTTTTTTTGGGGGGGAGCATTTATATAGTTTATTTTATACTCCCCACATGACGAGCTTTCATTCGACACATAAATCATAAGTTTCTCCATCATGTTCGAAAGATATGATGGAACAACTGTTTTGACAAATTCACAAACTGACAAACCACAAATGTCAATGAAGAAAAGCAATAGGAATATAGCTAAAAATTAAGGAAATGCATCTGTATCAACAAACACAATGATCAATTTGTCTCAAGATCTTGATTCAGGAGGAAGAGTCTTGAGCTTCAAATATTTTATTTAAAAAACATTACATAGACACTGCAGCCTAATCAGAGGAAACTCCATGGAGGTAATAAATTTTAAAATAAGGTGAAATAGTTGGTTTAGAAAACAAATGATGTGTATGTATTAAGAAATGATGTGACAAGACATTCTTCTGTTGTTTAGTAAACATAACAGTTGTTCAATACGAAAACAAAGGCCTTGAGGAAATGAATACAAGAAAAACTTCGATAGATATATCAGATTAAAGGTCAAGTTATCACTCTGCTCTAAGAAAGTCGTTGAAATGGTATAGGAAACTTACCATCAAATTCATTTTAAGTACTACAGTAATAAACACCAATACAATCAACTTGCACACAAAAAGATGATGATAATGAAGGGTTAGCCTGCAGTTCACATTTACAGCATGATGCCTCATGAAGAAATTTAACATAAGTAAAAGGTATGTGGATAAGTGGAACATAAGTTGGAAATATGTGAATGAATATAATGTATAATACAACAGTTGTAAGTTTTTGCAGAATTGAACAGCAAACATGAATCCTGAATTTTGATATTTTTTAGGTTTGTAAAAAGTTTTGGCTATGAAATGAATATTTGTTGGTTCCTTTAAATTATCGCATGGTGGAACTTGAATCAAGCAAATATTACACATACTGCGAATTCAAAATGCTTTTAGTAATGCAGCAGATGTACCCCGATCCCTACCAAACAAGTTCCTTGGATTTTTAGGCATTTACAAGTAAGTGCTTTTGTGTTTATCCTTTGATTTTATTGTTTTTTTCTTCTACCTTTTATTGTTCAAAGAGTTATTTTTGAGTTTTCAAGTGCAAAGCAAAATTTGTTCTTTAACATAAGCTCTGATTAAAATAGTTGCCTTGTAATATTATTTTGGTGATTTTTTTTTTTGCATTCGATTGAATATTTGTTTATCAGTAAACCATGGTTAAAATTATTGTCTTTGTTCAAATTATTTATTTTCAAAGCTTTTTTCAAGTACAGAATGAAAATCTGTTGCTTAAAATAATTGCTTCAACAAGATTTCTTTTTGAGGGAGCCTGCTTTATACACATAGTGAAAATTTATTGTTTAGCTATATTTTCTGGTCAAAATAGTTGTGTGCGATGAGATTATACATCTTTGGAACTTTTGTTCAGTGCGTAACAAAAAATTTGCTTTGTAGCAATATGATTGAGTAAAAAAAAGGTGTGTTTGATGAAATTGTATATCTTTTAGAGCTTTTCGTTAGTGTGAAAAGGGCATTTATTCATTGATTGTACGTTGCTTCATATAACCAATCATTCATAACAACCATTCATTGGTTTTATTCATTGGCTATATGTTGCCAAAAGAAATGGCTTCATTTGGCATTATTAGAGTGCTAAAGGTGACTTTCGCTGTTTAGCAATATTTTTTTTAATACTTTTAAGTATAAAATAATCTATACTTCTAAGACAAAATGCATTAAAAGCAGTCATTTTTTCCACATTTAAAAATAAGCATTTATTTTTACAGTAGAGTCCAGTTATTTGGGAAAAATCATAAAGAACAAAAACAAATCGAGAAAATAACCAGAATTTGCTTCATTTATTTGGGACACCATGATGTTTAATCAGGACATCATCATCATCATCCTCAAGTAGCCATGAGCTACAGAGGTCCAACCAGACTATGCAGTTTAGTTCTCCAAGCATATCTGTCCTGAGCTACATCTGCTGCATCTGGCCACTGCACACCAATTCTAATAAGGTCCTGCTTGACATTGTCAGCCCACCGCATCCTAGGTCTCCCCCTCTTTCTGAGGCCTTTAGGCACACTGTTCATAACCCTATTTGCCAATCTATACTTATCCATACAGACAACATGGCCAAACCAACAGTCTCTCTCTGCAAAATATGCTGCTTAAAGAAAGGAGGTTGAAGACTCTTTTGCCTAACCCTCATCATTACTTACAGTAGTCAGTCTGCCTGACCAATTATAATCACCTTAGTTTTCTCTGTTTATAATCAAACCTACTATACTACCAGTCTCATCAACAGCATGAATGAAAGAGTTCATCTCATCAACATCATTTGCCAAAAGGGCTAAATCATCAGCATAATCTAAATCAGAAATTTTCATATCTCCAGCCCATTTAAGGCCAAAATCTTTCCCTTGCAGTGAATTTCGCATAACATAATCAATAACCAAACTAAAGAGAAAAGGAGACAAAATGCACCCTTGTCGAATACCAGAAGTAATGCTAAAATGAATGCTACAAGCCTTACCAACTCTCACACACAACTCAGTGTTATTATAGAGAGCTTTCATTATGTTAACTAACTCATCTGGTATACCATATGATCTCACAATCAACCACAAATTATGACGATCAACAGAGTCGAAAGCCTTTTTGAAATCAACAATTCTCAGCTCACTAGATGGCATCGAGTGGTAACTGAACATTCTTAAGGTATATAAAGGGGAATAATGTACATTACAATAATTTTTCATCATATCGAATGATTCATTGGATTGTCTGTTGGTATGTTTCATGTGGCCTCTGATTCTTGATTTTTTTTTTCAGGTCTAACCTTCTAAGGTGAAAAAAGTTATAAGTTTATTTTCAGGGAAGATGTAGACTATTCATATAATTGTATTTTTTTTATGCAATTTGCACTGAATTCCTATATATGTAGCATAAAGGTATAAATTTTGCTTCAGGTAAGAACTGAAAGTTGCATAAGATTTAAAATATTTAGTTAATGCATATTCTCTATTATTGTGTTAAGGTGGAAATGGGACAATTTCTTCTTTAGTGATATGCTCTGTTTAAGATGGTTTTATCCAATGAGTTTATCTTTTTCTTTTAATAAAGCAGATGGCAGTGCATTGTTTACAACAATCATTTTTAAGCTTGTTATCTTTAATGGGATTATTTAGTTCCATCATCATCATCCTCAAGCAGCCATGGCTACGGAGGTCCAACCAGACCGTGCAATTTAGTTCTCCAAGCAAGTCTATCCTGAGCTACATCTACTGCATCTGGCCACTGCACACCAATTCTAACAAGGTCTTGTTTGACATTGTCTGCCCACCGCATCCTACGTCTCCCCTTCTTTCTCAGGCCTTTAGGCACACTGTTCATAACCCTATTTGCCAATCTATAATTATTCATACGGGCAACATGGCCAAACCAACCGAGTCTCTGCACAATATGCTGCTTAAAGGAGGTTGCAAACTCCTTTGCCTAATCTCATCATTAGTTACAAAGTTGAACCACCTAATGCCCAAGATACTGCGTAAGCATCTGGAATCAAAAGCATCTAGTTTCCTGTTATCTTGTTCACAAAGTGTAAAAGTTTCACTACCATAACTAACCCTAGAAATAACCAAACTATTACACAGTCTAATTTTAGTCTTGAGGTGCATACGTCTATTTCTCCACACTCTCCATAGGTTCTTAAAAGTCCTGGCAGCAATCCCTATTCGTCTGTTAATCTCATGCCGCACATCACCATTATCTGTTACATAGCTCCCAAGATAATTAAACTGTGACACCTGCTCAAGACTGCAACCATTCAGATTAACTGAATCACAGCCTGCCTGACCAATTTTCATCACTTTAGTTTTCTCTCTGTTTATAACCAAACCTACTCTACTACCAGTCTCATCAACAGCTCGAATGAAAGAGTTCATCTCATCAACATCATTTGCCAAAAGGGCTAAATCATCAGCATAATCTAAATCAGAAATTTTCGTATCTCCAGCCCATTTAAGGCCAAAAACTTTCCCTTGAAGTGAATTTCGCATAACATAATCAATAACCAAGCTAAAGAGAAAAGGAGACAAAATGCACCCTTGTCGAACACCAGAAGTAATGCTAAACCAATTGCTACAAGCCTTACCAACTCTCACACACCATATAAACCTTTAGTTCCAGGGTCTTTTTATACTGCAGACTGAGGGTAAATTTTCACAATAATTCATGTTTTTTAGATTTATTGTCCCTGAAGGGATTATTTAGTTTCAGGGGCATTTTATATTAAGGATCAGTGATGGATTGTTTACAATTTTGTTACTTGCCCTTGTTACAATATTGGTTTGTTTTGGGGGGTAGGCAAAGAGGGTGAAACTGTTCTTCTTTGTTTAGCAGTATGTTCAGTTTAAAATAGTTGTGTCCAATAATTTTGCTCTGGGGTTTTCTTAAAATGCAGAACGACAATTTGTTGTTTATAGCAATATGCACATATTAGAAAAGCCACCTTGGATGAGATTATTGATTTTTGCAAGTGCTTTTTAAATTACGGAATGCATGTTTGTTAGTGTCAGTTGAAACAAGAGCCCTATATCGTACTACCAATATCCGTCAGATAGCAATATGCACAATTATTTAAATATATATATATATACCTTAGATACTACTACTTTTGGTGGTTTTCCTTCATTTGCAGAAAGAAAATTTTATGCTTAGGAATAAGTGTTTATTATTAAATTCTTTACTCGGCATGCACTGCTAGTAATACAAGAGTTTAGATCATTATGTGTATAACTTTTAAAGTTGAATATTCTCTCTGTGGCATTAAAATGGGTTTTTGATTAGCTTAAAGACATGCACATTTAGTGGGGGGGGGGGGGGGTTATGGAAGCACCATTAAGAAGCAATCTGCTATTGTGTTGTGTGTAAGAAATATGGTGCCAGTATGCCATAAACTGCAAGTCTGCCAATATTTTTACATTTCGATAAATACCCATATGACATGTGGCTATTATCAAACTTGTGGTGCTCATATATGACTGCCATGGCATAACATTATTATGTAACAGTTATATGTGGCTGTCGTGGCAGTCAACCAGTTAAAAAACAAAGGACAACTGTAGTCGACACAACCAACATGTATCTAGTAATCACAGACCTATTGAAAGGCTGAATAACCAAATTTGGCATCTTTGTACCTTAAGCTGCAATTCAGCCCTACTTCTTTTGCTGGCATCAGTTAAGGATTTCAGTTTAGGCAAAATATAATGCATCATTTTCCTTCAGAAAAAGAAAATACCTTGCATTTCCATTCTTTAGATTTCATTCATTTGGCAATATTTTTGTGGTTTTATTTGTTCACAAGTAATTTGCGCCAAAGTAAACACAAAATAGCCTACACAAAAATAGTACTACTAAAGCAGCATATATCAAAATCAATTTTTTTTTTCTTTTTACCAAACATATTTTGAATCTACTTCATCATCATCATCATCCTCAAGCAGCCATGGGCTACGGAGGTCCAACCAGACGGTGAAATTTAGTTCTCCAAGCAAGTCTATCCTGAGCTACATCTACTGCATCTGGCCACTGCACACCAATTCTAACAAGGTCCTGTTTGACATTGTCTGCCCACCGCATCCTAGGTCTCCCCTTCTTTCTGAGGCCTTTAGGCACATTGTTCATAACCCTATTTGCCAATCTATAATTATTCATACGGGCAACATGGCCAAACCAACGGAGTCTCTCTCTGCACAATATGCTGCTTAAAGGAGGTTGCAAACTCATTTGCCTAACCTCATCATTAGTTACAAAGTTGAACCACCTAATGCCCAAGATACTGCGTAAGCATCTGGAATCATAAGCATCTAGTTTCCTGTTATCTTGTTTACAAAGTGTCCAAGTTTCACTACCATAATTAACCCTAGAAAGAACCAAACTATTATACAGCCTAATTTTAGTCTTTAGGTGTATACGCCTATTACTCCACACTCTCCATAGATTCTTAAAAGTCCCGGCAGCAATCCCTATTCGTCTGTTAATCTCATGCCGCACATCACCATTATCTGTTACATAGCTCCCAAGATAATTAAACTGTGACACCTGCTCAAGACTGCAACCATTCAGATTAACTGAATCACAGCCTGCCTGACCAATTTTCATCACTTTAGTTTTCTCTCTGTTTATAACCAAACCTACTCTACTACCAGTCTCATCAACAGCTCGAACAAAAGAGTTCATCTCATCAACATCATTTGCCAAAAGGGCTAAATCATCAGCAAAATCTAAATCAGATATTTTCGTATCTCCAGCCCATTTAAGGCCAAAATATTTCCCTTGAAGTGAATTTCGCATAACATAATCAATAATCAAACTAAAGAGAAAAGGAGACAAAATGCACCCTTGTCGAACACCAGAAGTAATGCTAAACCAATTGCTACAAGCCTTACCAACTCTCACACACGACTCAGTGTTATTATAGAGAGCTTTCATTATGTTAATTAACTTGTCTGGTATACCATATGATTTCACAATCAACCACAAATTATGACGATCAACAGAGTCGAAAGCTTTTTTGAAATCAACAAAGTTAGCAACCAAAGGTTTCTGAAACTCTAAACATTTCTCAAGAATCTACCTAAGTGAAAATATCTGATCCACACATCCCCTACCACTTCTGAATCCACATTGCTCATCACGCAATTGACTGTCAACCAGATTCTTAATTCTATTAAGCACAATCATGGAAAGAACTTTACCTGGAACAGAGAGTAGGCTAATACCCCTATAGTTATCACAAGAACTGCGATCACCTTTTTTGAAAATAGGGATAACAATAGCTCTGGTAAAATCCTTAGGAACCATGCCTTTATCATAAAAGATATTCAGAATTTTAGTCATCCAAGTGGTAACCGAAACATTCCCAGCTCTAAGCATTTCGGTAGTAATTTCATCTACCCCTGGGGATTTATGTAGTTTAAGTTTAGAAATAGCCAAAATAACTTCAGATTGTGTTATATGGCCAACATTAAAGCCACCAATGCATCTATCATCATTGCAAACAATGGGAGTAGAACTAACTACATTGTTTAGAACATCACTGAAATGCTCAGCCCACCTAGCCATGACAGAATCCTCCCCTTCTATAACCTTACCTTGTTTATCCTTCATTCCTTGTATACCTGTCCGTTTTCTACCACACAAAACATTAACTATCTGGTACAGCTCTCTGCTGTTGTGCTGTCTAACTGCTTCCTCGGCTTTGTCAGCCAAACCATCAAGCCAAAGATTCTTATCAGCAGCTAACTGATCTTTTACACGTTTATTAAGTTCTCTGTAATGCTTTCCATTAGTACTAGTAGGGTATTGATTAAGGACATTCCTGCAGTTCTTTCTTTCCAAAATAAGCTCAAGTGCCTTATCACTCAGATAATTCTGTCTCTTCTGCTCCTTTTTTCCTAAAAGAGTACTGTTAGTGTCCAAAAAAGCCTGTTTAAAATGATCCCATTCTTCCTCAACTTCAGTAGTAAGCATACCATGACTGTCATAATGACTAAGTAACCTATCACGGTAAGCTTTGGCTATAACTGGGTCTTTCAGAGCTTCAGTATTAAAAGCAAATTTTTTAACCCTAGCACAACACTTTTTAAGTTTAAGTTGCAAGACACTTTTAACAAGGTAATGGTCAGATCCAATTTCAGCTCCCCTATATGCCCTGGTATTTCTAACAGAACTAGCCCATTTGCTGTTAATTAATATATAATCAATCATATTCCTATGCAGCCCATCAGGTGACACCCATGTGTACTTATGTATGTCGCGGTGTTTGTAATATGTGTTAGTTATTCTGAAACCATTGAGTTTACTTACCTGTAGGACATGTTGCCCATTGCAGCTACCAATACCAAAAGGGCCAATCACCCCTCCCCAAAGGTCAGAGTCAGTACCAACTTTGGCATTGAAGTCACCAAGAACAAGGGTAATAGCTCCTTTCTTGACAGAATTCGAAATATCTTGAAGTAGTTCATAAAACCTATCCTTCTCATCCTCATCGGCATCCTCAGTGGGGGCATAACAGCAGATAACATTCAGGTCTTTAACGCTTGTCTGAAATTTTGCTGTAAGAAACCTTTCATTAATGCACTCATATCCTAGAAGAGCATCACTAGCGTGTCTGCTGAGAAGCAGACCCATGCCTTGGTGATGCTTATTGTCGTCCCTCCCTGAAAAGAGAAATTTAAGATTATTTTTAAGAATCTGACCTTTATCTGTCCATCTGGTCTCTTGCAAGCCGAGAATATCTAAATTATAATGGTGGAATTCTTGTGTGAGGACATCAAGAGAAAAAGCTCTGTGCAGAGTCCTCACATTCCAACTACCTATGGAGAGAAAATGGTTAGTGGGATGTTTCAAGAAACTATGTTTATTGAGAGAGGGAATGCCGACAATATCAAACAGCCCCCTAATCGCAGACATGGGGCAAAGACCCGTTCCCCCACCACTAAAGGCTGAAGCCATCTACACTGGAAGACTTCCTCCAATGTAGAATTTGACGATGCCAATAGAAGCAAAGAGTTCAGGTGCCTGCGATGACCTCTGCTCAGGATTATCCACCAGCTGATAAACATATCCTGTGAATCTATTCACTTGGGGCTGTCAACCCACAAACAAACAGAAAACACAGCAGAAGATTTTCCCTCCACAGAAGCCCACCAGTACAGCAAAATCAGGATCCATAATCAAGCTCAGAGCCATATATCTGTCCAGTCCAGTGGGTTTATATGGTCAGCACCAGGACCCTGTGTGGTTGACCACTCCTCAGCAGGGTAGAAAAAAAAGAAATGTAGCCATAGTTGTCCAGATCAGTAAGTACTAGGTAAATCAATGTCTAAAATCTGATTGCTGTATTTGAAACAAAAGTATACCATATTTAAATGAATAGAAACATACTTTAGCACCATTTGTTAGGTGCATCTTAATATATGCGAGATTTCTAATTATTAAAGCACAAAACAGTATAAATATTAAATTTATAAAAACTATATCGAAATACAGAGCATTCTTAATATTGTCAATAAATGAGAGCCAAAAGACATAATTCACTTACCTCTCAAACTAAACACAGCATCATATCTTTAAACACCATGTGCTAAATTTATATTTCATTATGAATAGTAAAGATCATGTACAGGAACAAAAAAGTTTAATAGTTAATTCTGTTTGCTTCTCTATATTTACAAGTTATTACGAAATAAGAATTTTGCATCTGGGATGATTCCCTTGCACGGCGGTTAATTAGGGTATTGTTTTTCGCAATTTTCACAATAAACGTTTATTCCTAAGGAATGTACTAAAGATATTATTTTCCTTGTTTCCAAGAAAGGTGAATGCAGCTTTTGTACATTTAAAACATCGAAAGTCTATTCTCTGTCAGTGATAAAATTTTGTCCATTATTTTGCGTAAGAGAATTCATCATATGCTTGGTGAACAACTTGGAATTACTAAACGTTTTAAAAGCATAAATATATCAAAAAGAATTTGAAACATATACGTTTGGACGGCTCACATACTGTTAATAATGGCAAATGTTGTTAAATATTTATAATGGGAGGGCTACGAAAAAGTTTTTTTACTAGAGGCCCTATATAGGTAGAGGTTGACAACCTCAAATCAGCACGCCATGTTTTGTCGTCGCTCGGATTCTTTGGCGTGCAAAGCTGAAAGATGAGGTTACTTATGGATATTTATGAATAATAAGGACACCTATGGATTCCGGAAAAGGGTAGGGTAATAATTAATACAGATTTCAGTGCTCACGATTTGAAAAACTTTAGAAAACGACTAAAACGGAAAAATAAATTTACGGCTTTTTTTTTTTAAAGAAGACATATAATTTCGCTTTGTCTGTCTTTTGACATCGAACTTTTTTGTTTATACAGATAAGTAAAAAATTATTTTCCTATTGGATATATATTAATGAAATATTACGATTTGCATTTTTAACATTTCCCAAAAGTTATAACTGCGTCCTCTAACGGTGGAAAAAGCTGAAAATTCCAAAATATCAAACGAATATTCCAAATGATGTAGTTACGTTAGAAGTTTGAAATTGAAGGTTACGAAGTTACCATTAGCAACAATCACTTAACCGTTAGACCAGGGGGGAAGGGGAGGAGCTAAATGCAACTTTTTTTGCTTAAACAAAAAATTGTATATTTTTAGAAATAAATTAAAATTTCTTTTTGGGTTGGGCTGGTATTGAGGAAATATTACAATTTGCATTTGTCGAATCTCCCAAAAGCTAAAATTGCGCCCTTTAGCCGTGGAAAAATCGAAAAAAACTCAAAAATTAGAACGAATATTGCAAACGATATAATTATGCTGGAAATTTGAAATTTAGGTCGTGGAACTTGACAGTCTTGAAGTTTCCATTGACAACAATGAATTGACTCCTACGCCAAGGTAGGTAAGAAAGAACGGTTTTGTTTCAAGAGATAACTGGAAATATCTTTTTAAGTTGGTACTAATGAAATATAATTAGTAATAAATAACTAGTAAAATTAGTTTTAATTTATATCATTAAGGATCACTAAATATCAAAAAGACGAAACTTTTAACAAATGTTCCAAGTGATCTATTTATGGTAGAAATTTCGGCGGTAGTGTTCTGTTATGGTAGAAATTCCACTGATAGCAATGATCTGCTTACTATTTTCAGAGGGGTGGGAGAAAAACAACTTTTTATTTTAAGAACTAAAAGACAAATACTTTTTATGTTGTATAATTACTAATAAAATACTACCATGTACATTTTCTCCATCATACATTAAAAAAATATATAAATAAATAACCCCTCAAGCATCTGCTTGTCACAGAGGTCTGACAAGAGCATGTCAGTTTATACACCATAGTAGAAGGTCCATGAGGATGGGGGACCTCAGCAGAAAAACAACACGAACATCCATAATTAAATCTTTTAAGGAGTGAAAAAGTAGGAAAAGGAAGAACTTCATTATCTTTGAAAACGGGATTCCCATATGCTCCAGAGACGATATGCGTTCTTCTAGTTATTATACACTTTCAGTACCCTCTTACAGTGGAAATTGGAACTACTACCTAATTAGTAAAATAAACTATTAACATTTTATTAATATCTCTAAACACAATGTTTTTCATTTATCCCTTAAAGCAGAAAAGTTGCCTTTTACCAACCCGCCAGAGGTTGCCTTTCGAATTTTTATCTACCCCTTTAGCACTTTGTAACAGTGAAAATTCCAACTGATAGGGATTTGAAAAATGTAAATATTAATATTTTATTAGTACCTGTAAAACGGGGAAAAAAAGAGAGATTGCTTTATCTCTTAAAATAAAAAGTTTCATTTTCACACATCCTTTTGGCTAAGAGGGTAAAGCCTTGTTGCCGTTGTAAATCTTCTGATCATAACACTCTATTACCAAAATTTCAGATTTCTAGTTAGATTGTTTACAATATTCGTTTGAAATTTTAGCACTTTCCATCATTTTCCACCGCTAGAAGGCGCTATTGGAAGATTTCAAAATTGCGAATGGCAATATTTCTCCTGGAATCAATCCAAACGAAAAATAATTTTTCATTTATCTCTAAAAGTAAAAAAGTTGATTGTTTATATAAGGACAGACAACAATTAACAGAGAGATCGACAGACAGCAGAAAAAATTGGACAAACGCAAAAAATTATTCCCACAAGCAGACGATAAAGTGGGAACATTAGCTCGTTTTCCATAGAGGCCCTATATAGGTAGAGGTTGGCCATCTCAAAACTGGACCCATGTTTTGTCGTCGCTCGGATTCTTTAACGTACATAGCTGAATGGTATTGCATGGTACTTATGGATTCCGGAAAAGGGTAGGGTAATATTTGATACAGATTTCAGTGTTCATGATTGGAAGCACTTTAGAAAACGGCTAAAAAAGGAAAAGTAAATTTTAGGGCTATTTTTTTAAAAAAGATATAATATTGCTTTGTTGTCTTGTCCGGCTGTAAACATTTAACTTTTTTGTTTACACAGATAAAAAATTCTATTTGTATTAGATAGGAATTAATGATATATTACGATTTGCATTTTTTCGAATCTCTAAAAACTGCGCCCTCTAACGGTGGAAAAGGTTGATAATTCCAAAATATCAAACGAATATTCCAAATGATGTAATTATGTTAGTTTATAATTTTGATGTTGAAATGTGAAGGTTACGAAGTTACCATTCACAACAATCACTTGACCCTTTAGACCCAAGAGGGGGGGGAGGTGAAAGCAACTTTTTTTGTTTTAAGAGAAAAGTGTATGTTTTTCGAGATGAATCAAAAATTCTTTTTGGGTTGGGCAGGTATTGATAAAATATTACAATTTGCATTTTGCGAATTTCTCAAATGCTATAACTGCGCCCTCTAACAGCGGAAAAAAATCGAAAAATCCCAAAAATTTAAAACGAATATTGCAAACGATGTAGTTTTACTAGAAATTTGAAATTTTGGTCATGGAATGTGACAGTTTTGAAAATGTCATTGACAACAATGAGTTGACCCTAAGCCCAAGGTAGGTAAGAAACGGAACGGTTTTGTTTTAAGAGAAAATTGAAAATCTCTTTTTTAGTTAGTTACTAATGAAATGTAATTCGCATTTTCAAAGGTAGTTTTAATTTATATCATTACAGATCACTAAATATCGAAACTGCAAAACTTTTAACGAATGTTTTAAGTGATCTGTTTATGGTAGAAATTTCGGCATAAATAATTCTGTTATGGTAGAAATTCCGCTGACAGCAATTATCTGCCCATAATTTTCAGAAGAGCGAGAGAAAAGCAACTTTTTAAATTTAAGAACTAAAAGACAAATACTTTTTATGTTTTAAAATTACTAATAAAACACTACTATGTGCATTTCTCCCATCATACATTAAAAATAAATACTCCCTCAAGCAGCTGCTTGTCACAGAGGTCTGACAGCAGCCTGTCAGTTTATACACCATAGTAGAAGGTCCATGAGGATGGCGGGACCTCAGCAGAAAAACAACACGACATCCATAATTAAATCTTTTAAGGAGTGAAAAAGTAAGCAAAGGAAGAACTTCATTTTCTTTGAAAACGGGATTCCCATATGCTCCAGAGACGATATGCGTTTTTCTAGTTGTTTCACACTTTCAGTACCCTCTGACAGTGGATATTCGGACTACTGTATAATTGAGGAAATAAACTACTAATATTTTATTAGTACCTGTAATGTGCAAAAAAAGTTTTTCGTTTATGTCTTAAGGCATAAAAGTTGTATATTACCAACGGGACAAATCATTACTATTAGGGTAAACCACTTGATCTGTTTGACTAAAAATTTACGTTTCTAGCAAAAATAGATTGTTTGCAATATTTATTTAAAGATTTGGTATTTTCCAGCTTTTTTCCGCCGCTCGAGGTCACCTTTCGAGTTTTTTATTTACCGTCATTAGCACTCTCTAATACTGAAAATTACAACTGATGGGGATTCGAAAAATGTAAATATTAATTTTTTTTTGTGGAAATAAATTTCGCCGACATACGGGATTCGAACCCGCATCTCTCCAGAAACTTTCCAGAATATTCAAACCTGTTGAACTAACGCCGTCTTTTTCACAAAAATCATTTATTGATTTATAGACGTTTAAACGTCTACAGATAACGCTGAGATTATCAAATATTGTTTAAATCATTAATAATGCTAAACAGCGTGAGGTGACTTTATTATTTATTTCAATCTTACTTAGAGTACTAAAAAATAGATACTAGGTGCCATCTATGATCTTGCCACCCGAGATCGTAGATGGCGCCTTAAATAGGTGCCCAAAATTCACGGGAAGATTAATGATCGTTATTAATGGAAAAAAGATTGAGACAGCATTAGTTCAACAGATTACAATACTCTGGCATGTTTCTGGAGAGATGCGGGTTCGAATTCCATATGTCAGCGAAATTTTTTACACAAAAGCATTAATTGATTTATAGACGTTTAAACGTCTACAGGTAACACTGAGATTATCAAATATTGCTTAAATCATTAATTTTATTTCGTGCTTGTAAAACAAATATATATATTGTTTCGTTTATCTCTTTAAAAAAATTTTCATTTTTGCATCCCCTTTTGGCTAAGACGGCAAAGCCTTGTTGCCATTGTAAACCTTCTGACCTAACACTCTCATCATCATCATCATCATCCTCAAGCAACCATGGGCTACGGAGGTCCAACCAGACCGTGCAATTTAGTTCTCCAAGCAAGTCTATCCTGAGCTACATCTACTGCATCTGGCCACTGCACACCAATTCTAACAAGGTCCTGTTTGACATTGTCTGCCCACCGCATCCTAGGTCTCCCCTTCTTTCTGAGGCCTTTAGGCACACTGTTCATAACCCTATTCGCCAATCTATAATTATTCATACGGGCAACATGGCCAAACCAACGGAGTCTCTCTCTGCACAATATGCTGCTTAAAGGAGGTTGCAAACTCCTTTTCCTAATCTCATCATTAGTTACAAAGTTGAACCACCTAATGCCCAAGATACTGCGTAAGCATCTGGAATCAAAAGCATCTAGTTTCCTGTTATCTTGTTTACAAAGTGACCAAGTTTCACTACCATAACTAACCCTAGAAAGAACCAAACTATTATACAGTCTAATTTTAGTCTTTAGGTGTATACGCCTATTTCTCCACACTCTCCATAGATTCTTAAAAGTCCCAGCAGCAATCCCTATTCGTCTGTTAATCTCATGCCGCACATCACCATTATCTGTTACATAGCTCCCAAGATAATTAAACTGTGACACCTGCTCAAGACTGCAACCATTCAGATTAACTGAATCACAGCCTGCCTGACCAATTTTCATCACTTTAGTTTTCTCTCTGTTTATAACCAAACCTACTCTACTACCAGTCTCATCAACGGCTCGAATGAAACAGTTCATCTCATCAACATCATTTGCCAGAAGGGCTAAATCATCAGCATAATCTAAATCAGAAATTTTCCTATCTCCAGCCCATTTAAGGCCAAAATCATTCCCTTGAAGTGAATTTCGCATAACATAATCAATAACCAAGCTAAAGAGAAAAGGAGACAAAATGCACCCTTGTCGAACACCAGAAGTAATGCTAAACCAATTGCTACAAGCCTTACCAACTCTCACACACGACTCAGTGTTATTATAGAGAGCTTTCATAATGTTAACTAACTTGTCTGGTATACCATATGATCTCACAATCAACCACAAATTATGACGATCAACAGAGTCGAAACCCTTTTTGAAATCAACAAAGCTAGCAACCAAAGGTTTCTGAAACTCTAAACATTTCTCAAGAATCTGCCAAAGTGAAAATATCTGATCTACACATCCCCTACCACTTCTGAATCCACATTGCTCATCACGCAATTGCCTGTCAACCAGATTCTTAATTCTATTAAGAACAATCATGGAAAGAACTTTACCTGGAACAGAGAGTAGGCTGATACCCCTATAGTTATCACAAGAACTGCGATCACCTTTTTTGAAAATAGGGATAACAATAGCTCTGGTAAAATCCTTAGGAACCATGCCTTTATCATAAAAGAGATTCAGAATTTCAGTCATCCAAGTGGTAACCGAAACATTCCCAGCTCTAAGCATTTCCGTAGTAATTTCATCTACCCCTGGGGATTTATGAAGTTTAAGTTTAGAAACAGCCAAACTAACTTCAGATTGTGTGATAGGGCCAACATCAAAGCCACCAATGCATCTATCATCATTGCAAACAATGGGAGTAGAACTAACTACGTTGTTTAGAACATCACTGAAATGCTCAGCCCACCTAACCATGACAGAATCCTCCCCTTCTATAACCTTACCTTGTTTATCCTTCAATCCTTGTATGCCTGTCCGTTTTCTACCACACAAAACATTAACTATCTGGTACAGCTCTCTGCTGTTGTGCTGTCTAACTGCTTCCTCGGCTTTGTCAGCCAAACCATCAAGCCAAAAATTTTTATCAGCAGCTAACTGATCCTTTACAAGTTTATTAAGGTCTCTGTAATGCTTTCTATTAGGACTAGTAGGGTATTGATTAAGGGCATTCCTGCAGTTCTTTCTTTCCGAAATAAGCTCAAGTGCCTCATCACTCAGATAATTCTGCCTCTTCTGCTCCTTTTTTCCTAAAAGAGTACTGTTAGTGTCCAAAAAAGCCTGTTTAAAATGATCCCATTCTTCCTCAACTTCAGTAGTAAGCAAACCATGACTGTCATAATGACTAAGTAACCTATCATGGTAAGCTTTGGCTATAACTGGATCTTTCAGAGCTTCAGTATTAAAAGTAAATTTTTTAACCCTAGCACAACACTTTTTAAGTTTAAGTTGCAACACACTTTTAACAAGGTAATGGTCAGATCCAATTTCAGCTACCCTATATGCCCTGGTATTCCTAACAGAACTAGTCCATTTGCTGTTAATTAATATGTAATCAATCATATTCTTATGCAGCCAATCAGGTGAAACCCATGTGTACTTATGTATGTCGCGGTGTTTGTAATAAGTGTTAGTTATTCTGAATCCATTGAGTTTACTTACCTGTAGGAGACGTTGCCCATTGCTATTGCAGCTACCAATACCAAAAGGGCCTATTACTCCTCCCCAAAGGTCAGAGTCAGTACCAACTTTGGCATTGAAGTCACCAAGAACAAGGGTAATATCTCCTTTCTTGACAGAATTCAAAATATCCTGAAGTTGTTCATAAAACCTATCCTTCTCATCCTCATCGGCATCCTCAGTGGGGGCATAACAGCAGATAACATTCAAGTCTTTAACGCTTGTCTGAAATTTTGCTGTAAGAAACCTTTCATTAATGCACTCATATCCTAGAAGAGCATCACTAGCGTGTCTGCTGAGAAGCAGACCCACGCCTTGGTGATGCTTTTTGTCATCCCTCCCTGAAAAGAGAAATTTAAGATTATTTTTAAGAATCTGACCTTTATCTGTCCATCTGGTCTCTTGCAAGCCGAGAATATCTAAATTATAATGGTGGAATTCTTGTGTGAGGACATCAAGAGAAAAAGCTCTGTGCAGAGTCCTCACATTCCAACTACCTATGGAGAGAAAATGGTTAGTGGGATGTTTAAAGAAACTATGTTTATTGAGAGAGGGAATGCCGACAATATCAAACAGCCCCCTAATCGCAGACATGGGGCAAAGACCCGTTCCCCCACTACTAAAGGCTGAAGCCATCTACACTGGAAGACTTCCTCCAATGTAGAATTTGACGATGCCAATAGAAGCAAAGAGTTCAGGTGCCTGCGATGACTTCTGCTCATGATTATCCACCAGCTGATAAACATATCCTGTGAATCTATTCACTTGGGGCTGTCAACCCACAAACAAACAGAAAACACAGCGGAAGATTTTCCCTCCACAGAAGCCCACCAGTGCAGCAAAATCAGGATCCATAATCAAGCTCAGAGCCATATATCTGTCCAGTCCAGTAGGTTTATATGGTCAGCACCAGGACCCTGTGTGGTTGACCACTCCTCAGCAGGGTAGAAAAAAAAGAAAAGTAGCCATAGTTGTCCAGATCAGTAGGCCACACTAATCTGGCAGCCCTCCCCTTCCGTTCACTTCCACAAGAGAGTATCTCTTTTGAAAGTTACTAACGGTCCGCACCACGAGAAGGCGGGGTTGGACATTAGGTGCTAGGCCTGGCCGGTTCTATGCATCATCACAGGGGATTGGTGCATAGCTCTCCTTCCAGTGACTATCTAGCTAACTACCAAAATTTTAGATTTCCGGTGTAAATAGTTAGTTTGTAACATTGCTTTAAAATTTTAGCATTTTTCATCTTTTCCCACCGTTAGAGGGTGCAATTAAAGCTATTGAAAATTTTCAAAATTGCGAATCACAATATTCCTTTGACACCTATCCAACCCAAAAAATAATTTTTCATTTAGCATTAAAAGAAAAAAAACTGATTGTCTATAGACTGATAGACAGGTGGAAAGACAGATGGACAGATAGATAAACAAATACTGGCATAGGCAGACGACAAAGTGAAAACAGCTCGTTTTCCATATAAAAAAAAATAAATACCTCCTCAAGCAGCTGCTTGCCACAGAGGTCTGACAGGAGCCTGTCAGTTTAATACGCCATAGTAGAAGGTCTGTCACGATAGCGGGACCTCAGCAGAAAAACAGCACACACATCCATGCCTTACTGAGGGCTCGAACCCAGGCCCCGTAGATCAGTAGCCAAGTGTGCTAACCACTCGGCCACACGAAACTTAAAAGACGTCTTAAGTCTTAAACTCCGTCAGAAGACTTTAGTCTTCTGACGGAGTTTCTTGGAAAAAATTTTCCTTAATTTATTTCTATGAGTGGCAATTTTTACACCAAAATGCAGCACAGCAAGGGACAAAATAAAGTGGAAGAAATGTATAAAACTATAAGAACTGAAAGTTTTAACTAGGTATACACACTAATTCATAGGGTTTGTCTCACTGTACAACAAACATGGCACCCATAAACCACGTGCCAATCACCGAGATGGCCAGCCCCGTGTTGGTTCCTCTTCATCCTCATCATCCTCAAGCAGCCATGGGCTACGGAGGTCCAACCAGACCGTGCAATTTAGTTCTCCAAGCAAGTCTATCCTGAGCTACATCTACTGCATCTGGCCACTGCACACCAATTCTAACAAGGTCCTCTTTGACATTGTCGGCCCACCGCATCCTAGGTCTCCCCCTCTTTCTGAGGCCTTTAGGCATACTGTTCATAACCCTATTCGCCAATCTATAATTATTCATACGGGCAACATGGCCAAACCAACGGAGTCTCTCTCTGCACAATATGCTGCTTAAAGGAGGTTGCAAACTCCTTTGCCTAACCTCATCATTAGTTACAAAGTTGAACCACCTAATGCCCAAGATACTGCGTAAGCATCTGGAATCAAAAGCATCTAGTTTCCTGTTACCTTGTTTACAAAGTGTCCAAGTTTCACTACCATAACTAACCCTAGAAAGAACCAAACTATTATACAGCCTAATTTTAGTCTTTAGGTGTATACGCCTATTTCTCCACTCTCCATAGATTCTTAAAAGTCCCGGCAGCAATCCCTATTCGTCTGTTAATCTCATGCCGCACATCACCATTATCTGTTATATAGCTCCCAAGATAATTAAACTGTGACACCTGCTCAAGACTGCAACCATTCAGATTAACTGAATCACAGCCTGCCTGACCAATTTTCATCACTTTAGTTTTCTCTCTGTTTATAACCAAACCTACTCTACTACCAGTCTCATCAACAGCTCGAATGAAAGAGTTCATCTCATCAACATCATTTGCCAAAACGGCTAAATCATCAGCATAATCTAAATCAGAAATTTTCGCATCTCCAGTCCATTTAAGGCCAAAATCTTTCCCTTGAAGTGAATTTCGCATAACATAATCAATAATCAAACTAAAGAGAAAAGGAGACAAAATGCACCCTTGTCGAACACCAGAAGTAATGCTAAACCAATTGCTACAAGCCTTACCAACTCTCACAAACGACTCAGTGTTATTATAGAGAGCTTTCATTATATTAACTAACTTGTCAGGTATACCATATGATCTCACAATCAACCACAAATTATGACGATCAACAGAGTCGAAAGCCTTTTTGAAATCAACAAAACTAGCAACCAAAGGTTTCTGAAACTCTTAAACATTTCTCAAGAATCTGCCTAAGTGAAAATATCTGATCCACACATCCCCTATCACTTCTGAATCCACATTGCTCATCACGCAATAGACTGTCAACCAGATTCTTAATTCTATTAAGCACAATCATGGAAAGAACTTTACCTGGAACAGAGAGTAGGCTGATACCCCTATAGTTATCACAAGAACTGCGATCACATTTTTTGAAAATAGGGATAACAATAGCTCTGGTAAAATCCTTAGGAACCATGCCTTTATCATAAAAGATATTCAGAATTTCAGTCATCCAAGTGGTAACAGAAACATTCCCAGCTCTAAGCATTTCGGTAGTAATTTCATCTACCCCTGGGGATTTATGTAGTTTAAGTTTAGAAACAGCCAAAATAACTTCAGATTGTGTTATAGGGCCAACATTAAAGCCAACAATGCATCTATCATCATTGCAAACAATGGGAGTAGAACTAACTACATTGTTTAGAACATCACTGAAATGCTCAGCCCACCTAGCCATGACAGAATCCTCCCCTTCTATAACCTTACCTTGTTTATCCTTCAATCCCTGTATACCTCTCCGTTTTCTACCACACAAAACATTAACTATCTGGTACAGCTCTCTGCTGTTGTGCTGTCTAACTGCTTCCTCGGCTTTGTCAGCCAAACTATCAAGCCAAAGATTCTTATCAGCAGCTAACTGATCTTTTACACGTTTATTAAGTTCTCTGTAATGCTTTCTATTAGGACTAGTAGGATATTGATTAAAGACATTCCTGCAGTTCTTTCTTTCCAAAATAAGCTCAAGTGCCTTATCACTCAGATAATTCTGTCTCTTCTGCTCCTTTTTTCCTAAAAGAGTACTGTTAGTGTTCAAAAAAGCCTGTTTAAAATGATCCCATTCTTCCTCAACTTCAGTAGTAAGCAAACCATGATTGTCATAATGACTAAGTAACCTATCATGGTAAGCTTTGGCTATAACTGGATCTTTCAGAGCTTCAGTATTAAAAGTAAATTTTTTAACCCTAGCACAACACTTTTTAAGTTTAAGTTGCAACACACTTTTAACAAGGTAATGGTCAGATCCAATTTCAGCTCCCCTATATGCCTGGTATTCCTAACAGAACTAGCCCATTTGCTGTTAATTAATATGTAATCAATCATATTCTTATGCAGCCCATCAGATGAAACCCATGTGTACTTATGTATGTCGCGGTGTTTGTAATAAGTGTTAGTTATTCTGAATCCATTGAGTTTACTTACCTGTAGGAGACGTTGCCCATTGCTATTGTAGCTACCAATACCAAAAGGGCCTATTACTCCTCCCCAAAGGTCAGAGTCAGTACCAACTTTGGCATTGAAGTCACCAAGAACAAGGGTAATATCTCCTTTCTTGGCAGAATTCAAAATATCCTGAAGTTGTTCATAAAACCTATCCTTCTCATCCTCATCGGCATCCTCAGTGGGGCATAACAGCAGATAACATTCAAGTCTTTAACGCTTGTCTGAAATTTTGCTGTAAGAAACCTTTCATTAATGCACTCATATCCTAGAAGAGCATCACTAGCGTGTCTGCTGAGAAGCAGACCCACGCCTTGGTGATGCTTATTGTCATCCCTCCCTGAAAAGAGAAATTTAAGATTATTTTTAAGAATCTGACCTTTATCTGTCCATCTGGTCTCTTGCAAGCCGAGAATATCTAAATTATAATGGTGGAATTCTTGTGTGAGGACATCGAGAGGAAAAGCTCTGTGCAGAGTCCTCACATTCCAACTACCTATGGAGAGAAAATGGTTAGTGGGATGTTTAAAGAAACTATGTTTATTGAGAGAGGGAATGCCGACAATATCAAACAGCCCCCTAATCGCAAACATGGGGCAAAGACCCGTTCCCCCACCACTAAAGGCTGAAGCCATCTACACTGGAAGACTTCCTCCAATGTAGAATTTGACGATGCCAATAGAAGCAAAGAGTTCAGGTGCCTGCGATGACTTCTGCTCATGATTATCCACCAGCTGATAAACATATCCTGTGAATCTATTCACTTGGGGCTGTCAACCCACAAACAAACAGAAAACACAGCGGAAGATTTTCCCTCTACAGAAGCCCACCAGTGCAGCAAAATCAGGATCCATAATCAAGCTCAGAGCCATATATATGTCCAGTCCAGTGGGTTTATATGGTCAGCACCAGGACCCTGTGTGGTTGACCACTCCTCAGCAGGGTAGAAAAAAAAGAAAAGTAGCCATAGTTGTCCAGATCAGTAGGCCACACTAATCTGGCAGCCCTCCCCTTCCGTTCACTTCCACAAGAGAATATCTCTTTTGACAGGTACTAACGGTCCGCACCACGAGAAGGCGGGGTCGGACATTAGGTGCTAGGCCTGGCCGGTTCTATGCATCATCACAGGGGATTGGTGCATAGCTCTCCTTCCAGTGACTACCTAGCTACCATTTACAGATTGGTTCCTACTCTCTGCCAAATACAGCATCCACAGCATAATTTAGCTCATGGACCAGATGATGAAGAAGGCCCCTTTTATAAAGTGGTCCATTTGAAAGAAGACGAAGGATCTTAGACTCTAACTATATAGAGCTATATTTTTTAACAGGTTCTGATGCCTCGTACATTTCCATAACCATACAGACACCTGCCCCTTCCTTCATCATACTGTTCATACATTTCAACTATTTTTCACCATATTCTTTAACAGCTTTGTTAGTAACATTTTAAACAAAAATAATGTCTGTAGCTATAATAGAACCTATTTTTAGTTTATTAATAAAGAACACCGCAATATTGAAATATTGTGGTGTAACATACATTGATTCAATGGGAAATTATAGGTTAGGGGCAGGCCTTGATCTAGTATCGAGGGAGCCAAGAAACACAATCACTTAAAAAATATTTAAGGGGAGTTAAAGAGACTGGATTCCCAATTCTGTCTACTTCCGTTTTACAGGTCTTTAAAAATTCTCTTGAAAACCAAATGATACATACAACGAAGAACCAAAACATTATGACCACCTGCCAAATATGAAGTTGATCCTCCACATGATGCCAAAACAGCTGTTAACCAGTGACGCATGGACGTTACAAGATTTCTAAAGATGTCTTGGTGTATCTGGTACCAACACGTTACCAGCAGATTTTTTAACTCTTGTAAGTTATGTGGTTGAGCCACCGCAGATCAGATATGCTGTTCCAACAAAAATGCTCGATTGATGTCTGGGGAATTTGGAAGCCAGGGCAATAACTGGAAGTCTTCCTCATATTCCATGAACCATTCTCCAACATTCTGGTTATTTTGATGAAAGTAGACACTATTATAGGGGAATACCGTTGCCATGAAATGATGTACCTGGTCTGCAATGATATTTAGGTAGGTGGTAGACGTCATAGTTTCCTGCACATGAATGACTGGATGCAGGGTTTTCCAGCAGAACATTGCCCAAAGCATTATACTTTCTCCACTAGCTTGTTTTAGCCCCACAGTGCATCCTGGTGATAACATTTCCCCAGGTAAACGACGCACACATACCAGGCTGTTCAAATAGTGCAACAGGAAACGAGATTCGTCGGACTAGATGACCTTTTTTCCAATCATTCAAGGTCCAGTTTTGATGCTTGTGTGACCATTTTAGGTGCTTTCGACAGTGGTTACATGGACATTTGTAGCTGCCTGCAGTTATGCAGCCCCATTTTCAGCAGGGTTCAATGTACTGTGTTATGACATATTACTCCCATCACTAACATTCGAATTACTGGCAAAATGCGCCACAGTATCCCTTCTGTTGATTTGTACCATACAGGATAGCCTTCGCTCACCTCTGGCACCGATGAGCCATTGTTGGCCACCTTGGTTTCCCCTCCTCGAACCACTTTTTGAAGGTACTAACCATGGCTGACCGTGAGCATCTCACAAGCCTTGCCATCTCGAAAACGCTCTGACCCAGTCGTCTGGCCATTACAATTTGGCCTTTGTCAAACTCGCTTAACTCCCTTTTCCATCTGAAAAACAAGAATAACAGTAACTGAGCTTAGTATCTGGTGGTATTTATACCGTTTCATGACCTTCTCACCTACCGTCGTTTACCTGCCGTTGCTTCGATTTGCATAAAGACGCACTGGTCAATGTTTTGGCTCTTCGGTAAGTTTATAATTCATTGTTTCTCCAACGACCTATGTCCTGGTTAGGGGATATTAGATTTGAAAAAAACCAGATGAAATGAAAGGCAATTGATTAGTTCCTGATATTGTGTAATATTTTGTTTCATTTTGACATATAGGACAGAGACAAATCCTAGAAACTACTCCTAGCTTTTACAGACCTTCTCATACAAGGACATTTTCTACTAAGACCGAAATCACTGTTGACCACTGCCTCTGTTAAAGCTAACACAACCATAGGCATGTACCCTAAACGGCCCTCCACACTCACACTTTTCCAACACGACATTCCATGTGTCTCATACCCCCTGAAGCAGCTGCTTGCCAAAGGCGTCCGACAGGAGCCTGTTAATTTAATACACCATAGTAAAAGGTGTGTAAGGATGGTGGAATCTCAGCAGAAAAACAACACACACACATGCTTTACCTGGCTCAAACCCAGGTCCCTTAGATCAGTAGTCAAGCGTGCTAACCACTGGGC
Organism: Ryuthela nishihirai; assembly: GCA_038380435.1. Taxonomy (NCBI): domain Eukaryota; kingdom Metazoa; phylum Arthropoda; class Arachnida; order Araneae; family Heptathelidae; genus Ryuthela; species Ryuthela nishihirai. Next base: position 67,062,998 of record JAWZYU010000001.1, read on the forward strand.
CACGGGATGGCTACCATTCGTATTTCCTCTAATGAGCTTAACACTGTGAATGGCATGGTGTATTGGGGAAATTTGGCGTTCCTGACTGTTAGAATTCCAACCACAGTCCACTCCAGTCTTCCCTCTCCACCCATCCCTTCTATAGCCCTAAGGGGTATTTTAGGGTTGGAGCAGAACCACATTGTGTCTTTCATAAGCGCATGCACAATGAGGAGATACTGGAGTGGCAGAGAGACTGTCAGTATTGTGGCAAACCAATTAATGTTAAACCAATTAGTGTTCACAGGTCCGTTCCCCAGACATCAATCCCCACACGCCCCAATAGAGTGTTGTCATTAGCAGGAAAACGTGTGCATGTAGAGGGTCCTTAAGTCATCAGCAACCATATAGCACTCGATGGTGTCACCAAGTTGAAGACAATCATTCTCTAGTGGTGTCGGTACGTACACCACTATTATTATTATGACGTGTCTGGCCTCGAAATCATCAGTCAAATGCATTGTGAGAGAAATATTTTTATAAGTGTTGTCATTATTATTCTATTGATAAAAATCTACTCAATTATACAATTGAATGTTTAAAAAATAACAAAAACCGAATTCGGGAACACTTCCAGTGACTTGTTGGGGACAGAGCCTTTAATTCAGGAATATCCCCTGTAAACTGAGTTGTATATGGTCACCCTAGTTCCAAGCGAAGATCACAGCTAATGCTGCCATCTGCAGAAGCTAAAAATATGATCATGGAAGTCTACTCTATTAACTTTAAACAGATTGAAATATTTATTTTTATATTTAATTATAATAATTTATATTTAATTATAATTATTTAATTTATATCATTAAGGATCACTGAATATCCAAAAGACGAAACTTTTAACAAATGTTCCAGACCACTGTCCACTCCTGTTCCAGCTTAGAGAACTACATTTAATATTTTATAGACCTTCCTAAAAGCTATTAATAACCAATAAGATGCTGGCGTGAAAAATTCACAGTCTCAGTTAAATTGCTTCAGTTCCTACAGATAATGGTTTAAAATATAGTGTGCAAATTCGGTTTGGGATTTATGGTGCAAGTGGCAACTAGGACCATTATGCACCAAACAGAAGGCAAAATAAACGATAAAAGACAATCCACAACCAAATTTAAGGGTTGGATTGTTTTACATCTGAGCGGCACCTTTTTTGCACACCATGGGCTAAATGGCCAGATCACATGGACACCAAAGGTTCAGAGAAGGTTGGGCGAGGAGAGACACTGGAACAGCTGTTGGTAGACCGATGGTAGCCTCCTGTGAAGGCCGTCCAGCGTGTTCTTTAACATGCACAGGGTATGGCTCTCCTGCACACAAGGTCGTGGCTTAACATCCCATCTGACAAATAAATAAATAAATACCCCCTCAAGCAGCTGCTTGCCACAGAGGACTGACAGGAGCCTGTCAGTTTATATGCCATAGTAGAAAGATCTGTGAGGATGGCAGGATCTCAGCAGAAAAACACCACAAACATTTATGCCTTACCCGGGGCTAGAACCCAGGTCCCTTAGATCAGTAGCCAAGCCGGCTAACCACTCGGCCAACCAAATTTAAATTCAAACTAGAAAATACGAAAAAAAAAGCAGATTAATAGAAAAAAATTAGTAAAAATCTGTAGAACTATTAATAGGTATTTACGAATATAAAACTATCCATAAAATCATGTTAAAATATCCTATATAATGCAAACACAGTGCTAAAATGGAGTCATCAGATAAAAGAAGACAGAGTGTAAGGGGCTCTATGATAGAATTATCAAAGTTAAAATAAATGAATGTTCAGTTATAGTGCCTATAAGTATAATGTTGTGCTATAAGTATAATCCTATATATATAATGCATATAAGTATAATGCATTCGCCTATTATATTCATCTGGCAGAAAAAGTGTCCCATACCAGTAGAAGGCGCTGGGAATGATATTCTTGCCTTGTTACATTATCCTCTATGGACGTTTCGCTTTTCAATGACTTTTAAACATAGAAGCATTTATGCAACGATTTTACCATTCAAATGCACATTATTCCTAAGTATTTTAACTGAACTAGTAAAACTTAGAGAACGCTTGAGCAAGTATATTTTTTTTAAAACGAAGAAAATTGATGCCATTCGATCAAAACAAACCGCATTCCTCTTTATGTATCAGAGCGCTGAAGTGATCATTTTGATTGGCTCTTTGGTAAACTCTTCGAATGACATGTGATGTAGCATATGTTCTAACATGTGACGTTTGGACTCGTCAATTGTAATAGAAGTCTTATGGCGTAGATATCCTTGTAAATTGCAAAAACAATTTAAAACGTTGCAATTGACTAAACAGAATGCAAGTTATTAGTATCACGATTCTTTCTTGTTTAGCCAATTATAACATTTTAAATTGCTTTTGCAATTTACAAGGATATCTACGCCAGGACTTCTATTACAATTGGCGCGTCCAAACATCACATATTAGTACGTATGTTATTTGTCACATCTTCAAATTATAAAATATACTTCAAGTAATAAAAATTTGAATTAACCGACAGGTTAGATCATTTTAATACTGCAAATTATTAGTATCATGATTATTCTCTATTAAAATGCTCTATCGATTAATTCAAATTTTTATTACCCCCCTGTCAACCCCCACTTCACCATTCTGAATACACCAATTGGTCAAAAACAGACCCCCATAACCTCCTTACCCATCACTATAAGGGAAAAAAAATTATGGTATCAAATATCCTTTAATTCACAAGGAATACAGTTTGCACTGGGCCCCTTCGATACTACTTCACTGCATTTCACTTCATTATTATTGCTAAACTGGCTAACATCCATCTCCTTACCCCCCCCCCCCTATACCTCAATTCACATCCCCATTAAATTAATGGCACATTTTGAAATTTTGAAGGGAAGTTAAAGGCCCCTCTCCCCCAAAAATTTGCATTTCTACAGTTAACTCCCTCCAATGCATGAGGATTTAAAGAATATAAAAGTTCTATCTTAGCCTCCCCAGGGCACAAATTTCCACCCCTATTCAAGACCCCTCCTCCCCCACACCATTAAAAATTTATAACTATCTCAATCCCATAACTTTAACTACAATCCATCCCATTTCTTAGGTAGTTACGCTACGTTGTGTAACGCAACGCAAGTGCTAAAAATCTACCTTATTGACACCAACTCGCAGCATGTCAAACAAAAAGCATTATACATTTCACCCTCCATCATGGAAGATATTTTAACCAGTCCCACCACTCTCTAACACTTTTTATGACGTAGCAGCTCCCCTTTGCTTTTTTTTTCAACGAATCTAGGCGGCCTGCGAGCCATTAAGCCTAATTGCCGAAATGTTAGATAACCAGCACTTTATGGTTCTGGTCCCGCCAGTCGTTGCTTACAGCGCCCAAAATTCAATTTTGCGTTTGGACCAGATGATAAAGGGGCTGAAGCTCCTTTTACAAAGTGGTCCAGGAAAGGATGAAGGATTGTTAAACGCTGTTACCATCCCGTGCTGAATGCCGCAGCATTTTATTACAGTTTAGTACTGGAACACAGTTGACAGAAACTAACAGCTTTACCGTACCCACAATGCATATGACTTGAATGTTCTTAAACGTAAAAACAAAACTCAGTAATTTATTTATATTTGAGTAGAATCTAAAATTCTAAATATTACTCTAAAAAATTCTCGTCTTCACTGCACTGTGCAAAAGAAAGTTGTTACACTGAGAAAAATACTTTTAAAACTGTTCGTCGCAATCGTGAGGCTAGCCGTTGTTATCGCTTCGAGATGCCGCATGCAAAGCACACTCTACTACGTTAAAAGTACAACGGACGCGATCATGCCTTGCCGCTTTATATTTTGGCCACGGTAAGCTGAATTTCTTACGGCGACACAGTATTCAGTAAGTTGTACTTGATATTGTATTAAATGTCACGTGAGGTTAAATACGAGCAAATATAAACTACATAATTCTCTCCTTTTCATAACGTTAAACATAGCAACACTGAAATTTACAACTGCCCTGAAACTTCTATCAACGATCAATTATGCTAAATAAATCAAACGAATTAAAGGTTTATTCACTTTATACTTACCAAATTAAAATGGATGTACAAATGGGATTTGTGAGGATGCCACCCCAATTAAACAATTTATTATGTAAGCTAATTCTTAATAGTTAAATTTCTGGAGGAAACTAGCGGAACATTTTAGCTGCTTATAAAGTATCATGTTTTTTCATGCCCATGTTTCGCGATATCACTTTTTATGTAGAACTACTTTTTTCCTATCTAGAACTACTTGTGGCGGAGTAATTTGGCGTAAAACGGTACTATACCAATATCTTTTCACTGCGCATGTGCGAAGTTATGATGCGACTCTAGTCCCCCTGTCGGTAGGGGACCATTATTTGGACCTTTTTAATGGCTAGGCTATTAACGATTGCCACATTATTACTTATAGGCACTATAGTTCAGTTAAAAACAGGACGTGATTAAAATATATTTGATCATTAAAATGGTGTTACAAAACTCGCGGTCTTTATCCACCAATAAAAGTATGTGCAAATGACTGAATGGGAGCCACGCAACCACAACTTTCTTCCTTCAATATTAGCAATTCCTGCGAAAACATGAATGCCATAGTTTGACAATATGCTTCATTTCTAAATACTTATTACCAATCTGTTCAAGCCAACATCTCTGTCACTCCATGGTAAAACACTGCCGGAAGTCCAGGTATGGACCTGGCAGAGCGTCTGGCAAGTCATTGCCCCTATCCTGACGTGACCGGGCATCCAACAGAATGATGGTTGTAGCTGCTGGCTGATCTTGGACAGAAGAGTCCAACGGTGTTTTATTTACTTGAGGGTTAAATCAAGAACAGTTTGCAAGATTTTAGTGCAACATTAATTTGCTACAATGAAAAGGAGCTTTCTAGTTCATTAAGAAATTTATTTTTGGCATTTGTGAGCTATTGACAAAGATATCAGAATAAAAACACTGTATTTTGCATCACACTGTGCATGAAAAACTCCACACTGTTTCTTAGTACCTTAGGATGGATAAAAGGGAAATATTCTGAAGAAAAAATTACATATATAATACTCCCAGAAGTAATGCCAGTTGGTAGACTATATTAGATGAGAATAATTTCTGAACTCAAAATATAGCAAGTCTTCTGTTCAGTTACTTGCACTACTTTTCTCCGATTTTCTTTCTACATCTCCGCCTGCTGATATAACTTGCTTTCTGTATATATTTCTCTAGTTAAATTATTGAAAATTCCAGAGGTCATATAAATGTTCATCTGCAATTTCCTTTTTGTGCTCTCTTAGAAACATTTTCAACCCCTAATTTCCCATTTTATTTAAAACTACTTCTCTAAAAAGCAATAAAGTATATTACAAATGTCCCACCTCAAAAGATTGAACACCGTGATACAAGTAAAATTTTATTTCAGTTCAGGGCCATATTATGCAATTGGCACTCTGCCTTGGGCTTACAAATTTCCTTTTTTTTTTAACTTTGTACGATAAAAACTGCAAAAGTATCTTCTTGAATAAAGTGATTAAATCTGCTGTTAAAGCGTTTTATTAAATTATTCGAGATAATTTTGATCACCCATCGAAATAATATATTCATAAAAATGCATCCCCAAAGGATCTACGAGAACTTTAATCCATTCTTGCCTAGAACAGTGCTTTCATAGTGGGTGTTGCCCACTTTTTATTTGTAAGTTTGTATATAAGTTTTAACTTTTCCCTCTTTCTTATACATTAAAAGTTTGGGATGTTAAAACATTTTCATTGTGTACACAAGGTGTTGCGACAAAAAAAGTTTAGAAATATTGCCCTAGATAGCCTAAATAGATCTTTGAAAGTTTATTACGGTATAACGTTTCAAATCTTAATACGAGTTTTCAATGATGGGATGCTGAAAATTTCGAAGTTCTATTAAATTAACCATTTAAGCCTTCTGTTATAATTGGTGTCGAGTTATTTGGAAAGCAGTTTTTTTTTATACAGACAATAAGTAATTGCTTTTACCCATGCTATTCATTTTTCAATCAAATATCATGTTTGTTTCCAAATTGACTAGTAATTAATTTTTATGTAAGGTGACCAGATTTCTGAAAAACAATAGTAATATATCGACCGATTTATCTATTCCCAAACATAAAGAAATTTGCGATATTTCTTTTACTTAAAATTTTGAGAACTCACCAGAGTAATGCACGGATTAAAAATATAGCTTGCTGTACTAAAAGGGTTGAATACCATTGGCATATATTGCATGTGAATTACATATAGGTTTTTTAACCCTCTGACAAGAAATATCCAGAAATAACCAAACTCTGGTTTATACATTAATTCTTATGAGATAATTGACTTCACTTAATGCTATTTGGCTTAACTCCTTCACAGTCATACCCAAGTCATGAAGTCTGTGTTTTACTGCAGTCACACCCAACTATAGTTATGCCTTTCTGCCCTATTTAAACTGGCCAAACGCAGAGTAAGAAATTCAACTGTGAACAGGTTAAAGTCATACATTTTTTAAAATACAACTACGTAGTTAAGTGAAGAATTACTGTATTTAATTTATAGGGTTAAGGAGGGTATAGGTGGAAAATTGAAGCTATTGTTCCTGTATATTGAAAACTCATTTATTTTTGTTTGATAATGTCTTAGAAAGCTAGACAATATAAAAGGAGAATATGTTCAATCCCCCGTCATACTCTGTCTTTATTAAAATTATATACAACAATCTTCCGCATGTTTGTGTGTGTGGGGGTCCCTCACATTTGGTCCACCAATGCATGTACTCTTATAGGCTAGGGGTTTCTAAATCTTCCGAAGCCAATGAAACCCCTATATCTGCAATTTTTACCAGACCACTAATGAATTGGGGCTAAGGAGGGGGAAGTATGCCTAATGATAAGAGAAAATTTATATTTACAAAGTTTTATTTACAAAGTTTATGGTACACATTTTATTTACAAAGTTCATGGTATACATTTTAAGGGAAAAAAGTGATTCAGAATTTAGAAATCAATAAAAAGGTGAAATTATTATAATAATACAATTTTTAGGGAACTTTAAACATTTTATCAAAAACATTGTGTTTTATTAGCAATAGATGTAACTGTTAGCAAAGTTCATTGGCATTAGATCTGTTTTTTACTCACCACTGCATAAAGAGAGAAAAATCTTTATGTTTTGGCAAGTTTTAATTTTTCTTTAATTGTATGAAAATGGTTCAAGTAGAAAGCTAACTCCATCAAATTTCACAAAATTCATTTATAAGCACAAACATGGGAATTAGTAATCCTTCAATGACAAAGCAAATTCAACAGTGGTTTCAAGTGAGACTTAATCGTGTTGATCAGTTTAATTTGGGAACTGAAAAAGGTTATGAAATCCGATAAACAATCAAATAGTACTCTCCTTTCAGTGGTAATTCAGACTTTTTCAGAAGCAATAAAGAATTGTGAAGCTGATCTAATATTTATGTAGCATGAAAGTCAGGATTTATCACTGAGTTTTTCTCTAACTCTCACAGAACCCCACCAAGCTTTCATGGAAACCTAGCATTATCTGGAACAACAGTTTGAAAACCCTGTTAAGGACCTTGCAAAAACCTAGATGCCATTGGGTTGTAATGATTAGTTTTTGGTGAATAGGATATGTATATATGTATACTCTGCATATTTAACTTCTGTTTACCTTTGCTTCTTATTTTTTTTAGTTTTAATCAATAATATTTAAATAGGAAAATTATCAAAAGGATAAAACATTATATTAAAATTTCTTTGTTTAACCTAAAACATTTCAACATAAAAATTTATAATTCATTGCGCTTTATTTTAATTCAGAAATAAAATTAGGAAACATTATTAACTTCTACATATATGGGATTTAATGGAACTTTTTTTTTTTACGAGAGTGAGGTTTCTTACACAAAGGACAGAAATAACCTAAAAGGTCTTCTAGGTTTCATGGTTGTTATAAAATATACAAATATTTATACAAGCAGACCCAATGGTCAAGTAGTCATGTTCTTTAACCACTACAACAATAAAGGTTAACACTTTCTTTTACAACATATAAATACATATGTGTTTCAATGTGTGAAATGGGAGCAGAAGATACACGAAGCTCAGTAATTTGGAAATATCATCATCATCATCCTCAAGCAGCCATGGGCTACGGAGGTCCAACCAGACCGTGCAAAATAAGAGTTGGGTATTAAAAAGTTTAATGTAATGACAAGGAATAGTCTTGAAACAAAATACAATAAAGTGCGAATATCCAGACAGTCAAAAGTGATAGTCTTAACTGCATATGAAATCTTTTGCCAGCAATACACATTATTTTTCCAAAGACTCCAGATTCAGAATATCAGAAAATTGTAATTACAAATTTGCAGTTATTCGAAACTAAGATATCTAGAAATATTCTAGCACTAAAAAATATTAAATTAAAATCAAATTTCCATTTAATTGACATGGACATTAACATATTTTTGAACAGTACAAAGTTAATACCACTTTTAAAACCTAGATTGATTTCAAGCCAAAAAATGTATAGATTTTGACATTCAATTTTAAATGAGGGCATGATGCTGTGTCCAAATGCAATATTCTTCTGATTTTGCTGTCAGAAAGGACTAATAGTTTTTTAGTTTAAAATTAAAAAATAATAGAAACAATTTCCTATCAACCTAAATCATTTTTCAAAATCTGACTAAAATAATATCAAAGTGGTTGATTCAGAGACCATTCATTAGTGCTAACTAGACAGAAACACTAAAAATACAGAAGTACATATGAATACCACATTATTGGAAACCAACTTGATGTCACTCCATTAAAGAGAGGAAAAGTTAGGAAATAGATGCTTAATATGTAATTTAAGCTTATTATCCTAATACAAATTAAACAAATTGGCAGTTTTACAATGCTAAGAATAATTGCAAGTTTAATTCTAATTAAATGTAATATAAAGCATTCAAGCACAGATAAACAACAAAAAAATATTAAAAGTACTTTAAAACTGAAATTTGCATTAAAGAGGGAAACTGTACCTTTAGCCCCCCAAAACTAGCTAGCAGAATAGTTATTTGTTTTTCAATTTCAGTAACACTAATGTATATCTGAATTTAAAAATCTAACTGTATACTGTCCAGAAACTACATCAACTACTTCAAGATGATAAATTTGATCAATAAGGAGCTTTGAAGCAGTTTCATTTTCACTCAATTGGACACATACACAGAAGATGGGATAACAAATTAATTCTTGTGGTAAGTCCCTAATATCATCCTTTGGTACTAAAGCAGTATTTCCATAGTCAATAAAAAGCACTGAATACTGATTTTCAGATAAGACTTCTAAAATACAACCTCTGTACCACGTTTTATCAGAAAAACATTTTGCAGAAACAATTTCACCCTTAACAGGTGTATAAGAGGAATGTCCTTCTTTATTGCAATATTGTTCCAACTTCTTTAACAAGACCTCATTATCAGATTTATCAAAAGTTCTTTGCACAAATACTCTTTTTTCATTTTCTTTCCAAACCAATGTTACTTGTGTTGGATGATTTAAAGACAACGTAATTTTTGTTAGGTTGGACAACATATTTTTTTCAATTTGATTATGTTTATCTACATATGAAACCAAAACTTTACTATCATTTAAAGTTGGTGCATTCACCTTTCTTTCAAGAGAAAAGTATTTATCACATAAATGGTTATTTATACAAGAGTTGCTTTTGTCATAAAGTTTCACTTTAATGGGAGAAGAAAATTTATCCACAATTTCAATCTTCCATAAGTGATCTGAAAGCATGTCACAGACTTCCTTAGTAAAAAATTCCATTGGAACATCATCTAAACTAACACAAATACTGAATACGGGAATACAAATAAACCTTTGATTTAAGGGTTGAACATCATCAAATGTTACTTCATCTGTATTTCCATAGTCCAAAAATAAAATTTTACATTTTCGTTCTTCCAAAATTTCTAGCACACAACCACGATACCAAATTTGATCTTCCTTATATTTTGCACAAACAATATCATCAATAGCAGGAATGCAAGTTTTACTGCAATTATTACACTCTTCATTTATTGCTTGCATCATTGAATGAAGATTACCTCGGTCTTCAACACGCTGAACATAGAAATTACTACTACTGTTATGAACTATTATAATGACTGCCTGATTAAATGAATTAATTTTTGATTTCAATAAAAATTTTTTTGGAACAGCTGTTTCTGAAACTTTTTGAGCACTAGTAGAAATCTTGGTATTATAAAATGGAACTATTTCTGTGGGTCCAAGTTTTGCACGAAATAAGATGTTGAATAAGCTTGAATTTGAAGTAAATAGCTCAACACTTATTGGATATGACAAAGTATTTACTACTTCAAGGCTCCAGACATCGTGGTCAAGTATAGTAATTATATGCTCTGCAGTAATTTTTCTCTCTGGTATATCATGTAAGCTTATGCATGCACAAAGACGAGGAAATGCAAACTCTTTAGGAAGACGCTGAAGATTTTCAAATGGAACCTCTTCTTCATTCCCATAATCAATGAAAAACACATGGCATTTATTGACTGGCATAATTTTTAAAACACAGCTGCGATGCCACTGATTATCAATGCTAAATTTTGCAAAGACAATTTCTCCTTCAATTGGCACATATTTTCTACTAATTTGAGCACTGCAATATAAATTAATTTTTTCAATCTTGGCATTTCTATCTTGTTCATCTGAAATCTTTTGTACATACAATTCCTTAGCAGAATTCCACCAAACTACTTTAATTTCAGTCCTAAAAGTTGTTGATAATTCCATCTCTTCAATAGAATCTTTCATAATTACTTGCGAAAAGTAATGACATGAAGTAGACTTCAGCAATTCATTCACAACTACTGAAGTTTCTCTTGTTTGCTTTGAGAAAGCCTTATCAATAGCACTAGAATACTTGTCAGAAGTCAAACCATGATACCACGGAAAACCTTTCAATTGGCAAATTATTTTACTATTATTCATAATATCTACCTGTACTTCTTCTTCACTGAAACATTTTAAAACACCTTGCACCAACATATTAGATGAAGCTTCTTCTAGCACTTTTCTCATTTCTGATGAAAAAGGTCTATTTGCAACACAGTACAGTAATGGCGAGCACACTAAATGATCTGGTTCAAGTGTACATACTTGAAAAACTATCTCTTCATTTCCATAATCTACATAACGAACAGAAAACTTATTACACTTTGCTTGTAGGATGTAACATCGATACCATTTGTTGCAGCTTGGAGAAAGAGCTGCTGCATATTCCCCTTTTTTCACACTGAAATGAGATTATAAAGAGAAGCAAATATAATAATGAGACAACAGAAAACATTAATTGATGCCAACATTATGCAAGAAAATAAACAAAACACTAAATGATTGTAACATATAGCATATGAGCTATTACATATATATTTATCAAAATTAAGGGTCAGATTAGAAAGTAATAATAAAGAAAAAAAAAGTTGAAATATGACATACATTTGTAAAGTATAACATGCAATGCAAATCATTTTCTAATATTTGGTAAAATGCACCTCTTTTTAAACATTAAAAAAATTCTGATATTAAGAAGTTTTTCTCCAGAATGAAGTGTATATTTACAGTATTTAGTGGAATGTTATAATTAATGCTTGTGTGCAAAATCAGTATATGTATTCAGAGTTTGCAAAATGTGGCTTTTTTTTTGTTCAAAATGGAAGAGTAATATCCCACATCTCTTTAAAACACTTGACAAATGGGATGAATCCCTTCTTAACTCACTCAGCCACTTGAATAGATCCCCCACCTTGTGTATGATCATAAAGAAAACTTAATCATTCATATAAATCATAACCAGGTCTGAAGTGCCAATTTAACTCGGTTGTCCTCTGCATGGAAGTTAGCTTTACATAATTACTTCTTCCACTCCAAACCCTGTTTGATACATCTGTATTCAAGTGAGAACTGCAGTTATAAAAAGCTACTGCTGTAGCTAGCCATTCATGCCTAATATGACTCCACTATTATGCTCCACTATTATGAGCATGAAATGCACAATGTTTCTTCTCTCACAATGCAAGCAAATATGTCATTTTAACATCAAATTCAATAGCTATTATTTTTGAGTTCATAAATTCAGTTTACCTTAATTCTGGTGATGAACAAACTGCCTGCACTGAGCTGCATGTCCCATCTTGTTTCGCAATTGAATGACACTGAAGTCCCTTCTACTTTGGTCTAGACTTATCCATTAACTATTCCTTTGACATCACTTAAAAGGAATTTTTCAAACTCTGTGCACTTAAATAAAAGTTTAGCACTCAATAACAACCTTATTAATATTTTAATTGTTTAACCATTTTTTGTTGCTATGCCATTAATTTAAAATAGCAATATGGCTAATTCTACTTGTTTGTACCACAGAATAAATGAATAATTGTGCCATACAATTAATATAGAAAATTTTGTAAATTTTAGTTAAGATTCTACAAAGTACCACAGCATAATTTCCAAATTATGGAATCAATTTCAAAATGCTTTGTCAGGCATGTGAAGTGTAGTATGACATGAAACACATTGTGCGTAATGTAGCTGTGGGCAGCTGGAGTCAACAGCTCTATCTTAACCCTTTATGTCCTGTTGAATGATGCACCCCATTTTAAATATCAAAAGGTATTACTAGCGTTGGAAGTATGTGAATAGTGTGCACTTAGCGCTTTACTCAGGGCTTCCAAGTCCTATTAATAATAAAAATATTAAACATTTTTTTCTTCACTTGCCTATTAAAGCAGACATTTCTTTAAAATAAAACAGTTTCTATTTTCAGTTTTGTTGATATACAAATATTCAGGCATAAAGGGTTAAAAATCCATTCAGTATGTTGTATGTCTTAACTGTCATTAGTTTCATCCAGATAACAGTAACTGAGTTACAGTTTTACAGGATTGAGTTAGCATTTTATGGTTCTGCAGTAAGGTATTGTGAATGTTAGTTTATTAATTTGGCAAATATTCTATTGCAAATCTACAATTGAGTTATCCTTAATCAGGTGGAGTATATAACTCCCACAAATATGTGCTCACATGCAAACAATAAGTGTATATTGGCAGCAACTCTTTTTTGTAAGACACACCATAGATATTTTACTTTAAAATTCATCTTTCATATTGAGTTTTAAAAAAATGTCACAAAGAACAATCTACATTTGTTAAAACAGAGAGATGAAACTCTCCAGTATTGAGCATGCACATGTTGGAAAACTGCCAAGTCACATGCATTGTTGTGGAATCCAAAAAAAAAAATGCATATACCTGACAATGTGCCTGGAATGACTTATGAGTATTATCCATATATTTAAGCTTTTATTTGTGGCTTCCATTAAACGGCTTCTAAATACAATTATAGTCCCAGTTTGAAAGCTTTTACACATTAAAATTTCATTTTTATATTCATAAAAGTTGAAATAAGTATTTTACTACAAAAATATCATATATCAATGAGTGACAAGGTATATATATATATAACAAACTCAAGTACATTATGCATGACTCAACTTACACAAATCCAACTATGCAAAAACCACTGAAAATAAATTACAAAATCTGAAAATTATGTTTCCCAGTAAGTGAACTACCTGCATAAACAATTCTACATTTTTAAGAAATTTATAATGGAAGGCTGAACAGTGACTATAACTTTCAACTCTGCTACTACCTCCAATAGAGGATCTTGTAGCCTCTTCCTTTCCCCATACTTGTTTAGTCATCATCTAATAATTAAAAGTGAGCATGTTGCCACTACCTTATTCCCTTTACATGATACATCCAACACTGGGAATAAAGATAGCATTTTAATGATAAATTATTTTTAATATTTTATTTCATGATTTTTTTTTAAATAAAATTATTTATTGAATACATCAAATTTTTTTAACAAGCTACCATTAAGAATTAAGGTACATTAGGTACATGCTACTGTTAAATTACCTTTAGTATCTGTATATCATAAAAGTATATGAGAAATGTACATACTTATGGCAATTCTAAAATATGTAAAATTCAATTTATGTAAGGTTTTGCAGCTCGAACCTCAACAGGATTGAGTTAGTATTTCCAAAACCATAAAATGCTAACTCAATTACTGTTATCTGGATGACAGTTAAGACGCAACATACTGAATGGATTTTTAAACCCTTATGCCTGAATAATACATAAATTGGGAACTGTTTGTATTTGATTATTGCACTATGAGATGTTTAAAATTGGACAAGTCAAACATGTATTAAAACTAAAATACAGAAATCATGTGATGTTGAAGGATATTGATGAAAGAGTTGAGTGGAAAGATGAAGGTTAAATAGTCTGTTATGATACAATGCATAACATGCATTAATGTATTGAAATATTAAGTTAACTTTTGCTACTTCACAGAATAAAGCAGTCTATAATCATACACTGCAATGGAATGTTCATACACAAAAAAGTGGTATGCAAAGTATGAAATTTGAAAAATGGAATTTTTTATACTCCTGACATTACCTTCCACCTCAAGCACTGCATATGTAGTAATATTATGTGCAAATACTATTATGACACAATAAATTCTTAAAGTTGAACACATTGTACTTGAGGCCTGAATCTAGAATCCTGAATCTAGGCCTGAATCCACATGAAACACATTGTACTTGATGCCTGAATCTAGGGGAAAAAATAGTGAGTGTGAGTGGGGGGGGGGGGGGGAGACAGCTAGCAATGAAGTAAAAAAAAGTGTGTGTGTGAGAGCTAGCAATGCAATCAAGCAAAAAAAAGGGGGGGGGGACAAGAGACTAGACTCACATCGCAGTGTAACATTTCCCTTTCATTGCAGAGGATTTTATAAAAATTCTCGGGAAATGAGTCAATTATGCATAAGTTTAAGGATTTTTTCCTTCCATTACCTTTACTGGCATTCTCAGGTGCCCCCCCCCCCCCCTAAATCTGGCCCTGATACTTGATATCTGTTACACACAATTTTATACAAACTGAACTTACCTTCTCCTTTTTCTGTCTTTGACTTCAATACTTTTCTTTTTAATAATCGATTCTACATGCTTAAATGATCTCAGCAAATATTCATCATATACCCAAGCCCAAAAACTCGTATCTTGAATAACAACAGGAAGAAGTTCAATTTTACTTTTATTTTTCAGAAAATGTAAAACAGATGGAATATGTTGTATGGTACTGAAAATATAATCAAACATTAATTATTTTTTAATAATATTTCTTGATGCACGATATACAAATAATACAAATTCAAAGAACTTTTTAACATGAATTTTATTACTGAAAAAAATTATTGACTGTAAAGTAATACTCTGGCAAAATTAAAAGATCTTCAGATTGCCATTAGCACATTTGACTGTAACACAAAGGTCCTCAGTTCAAATTTCCTATAAAGTATGAATATTTGTACTGCCTTTATGCTCTCACCATCTTCACAAATTTCTCTGAAGATTTCCAATAATGGGTTGGGTTGTTTTACCTCTGAGCGGCACTTTTTTGCACACCATGGGCTAAATGGCCAGGTCGCATGGACCAAGAAGGCCCAGAGAAGGTTGGAGAGGGGACCCACTGAAACAGCTGTTGGGAGACAGATGGTAGCCTCCCGTCAAGGCCATCCAGCGTGTTCTTTAACGTGCACAGGGTATGGCTCTCCCACACATGGAGCCATGGCTTAACGCCCCATCCGACGGACGGCAGCCTTTCCAAGCCCATCGGTGTCCCTTACTGACCGTGGGCAGGGCGGGGAAATTTTGCGGAGATAAATCTCAACGCTGACCCAGCTGGGACTCGAACCTGGGAACTTCAGATTACGAGCCTGGCGCGCTACTGACTGAGCCACCCCCGCCCCCTTCCAATAATGAGTTAATGGCTTAAATGCACTCAGAAAATATTAATCCTATAGCAAATAACACAAGCCAAAAATTATTGCTTTCAATAAAAACAGGAAGATGTTCAATTTTACTTTCTTTTTTTTTAATGCAAAACAGATGGCATCTATTGAGTGGTAATGAAAATTTACTATATATCTTACAGTATTTTTTTTTGTCTGCTTAAGAACTCCTCCTAAACATTAAGATGTAGGATTATCAAATTTCGATATTGCCATTCCTCATTTCAGGTAGCTCCATAATCTTACCCAGGTCTAGACAAGCCTGACAATGGCACATGATCAAGGTCAATCTATGAAATGGACACTGAAACCAAAACCCTGAACTATCAATCTCCTGGCAATTGCTGTAGTCATGATGCATACTTTTATGGCAGCAATTACAATTCATCAATTGGTAGCTATGGCTGTGATGGGGTCTGCAACCACCTGCCAATGGATTATGCACTTCATCTAAGCTGTTGTGTGTCTGACAGATCAGAGAAAATCTGATAATGCTGACACTCCGAGTGTCTTCTTGAGATGATTGGCACCAAAGAATCCAACAATCCTTGCATTGAATACAACTTGTGTGGTAATACAGTGGGTAGGTAGACTTCACACAACCCTACAATATCACCACGTCCAACTGCTGATGTGTTTAGCATGATATCTTCTACACTTCAATCTCAATATCTGCTATCAATGCCCTTTTGCAATTTGTTGCAGACCACTACAACAACTGAAGCATTTGGCTCAGCTGCTCAGTTTGTCATTTGATCTCCCACAGATCCTCCTGGATGGAGCAATTTCAATGTCACATAGTGCAAAATGCAGATAAAATTAAGAATGGTATTATGTGTAATGATACATTGTTTAACAATATATAATCTGATTACATATCATATAACCATTTAATGATATTTTCCCCCCATCAGATAATGAATCTATAAGTATACTACATATTAACAGAAGTAATACAGGTAGTTCTTGATTTGTGTGGTTCTGATTTACATGAATTTGAGTTTATGTGATTTATTAATTTAGGCAGGTTTTCAATTTGCACAGTTGAAAAATTACATAGTTTGAAACCAGCCCTCAAGGTGCAATGTGAGAAATTCTGGCAAATTTATTAATAAAACACCCACTTTATAGAAAAGGTAACAGGAGGTTTGCAATTCATTGCCAGCTGTGTATAGGTGCAGACATCTTGTCTCATTAGTCACTTCCCACTGGGATTGTCATATATTAATCTTAACATACTTCCATTTTGGCACTTGTATGCCTATAAATTGATGATACATCTTTTTTATAAATGGCCACTTCTATAATTTGAAACTAGATAATTGTCTGCAATGAAATGGAAAGAAATATGAAAATCTCTTAGTAAAAAAAGAACTTATGTATGTATATATCACCTATTTAGCCCTTAAAATATTTATAATCATTCACCTCTTGAACTAAGAAATAATGGAGGACTGCTTTTGTATAAAAAGTGATTAAAAAAGTACTTCTTAAATATAAGCTTACTGAACATGTTTGCTGTTCTATGTTATAAATATATATATATACTCTGCCTGCTTATGATGTTTCATATGGATTTGTGTTAGATTTCAAGCTCTTATACTGACCAATGTTGCCATTAATTTATTAATTATTATTTATTACTTTTTTTCATTTTTAAAAATGATTTTAAACTTTTTGCATTGTTAATGTATTATGTACTATAAAAACTTAGTCAAGCTTTTGGGTTGTTTATATATTGATTAAATTTATTGCAGAATTTCTAACGACAATATACTTCAAATTATATTTGTTATAATAACAATAATTTATTAAACTTTAACATGAATTCTGATCAGTCTATAGTTAATTGCACATGCCTACTTCTTTATTACTGTAGTTGTTAAGTATAACTTTCTGTGCAGTGAATAAAAACTAAAAATGCATCGTAAAAAAAGTAAAATTTTATAAATGCATAAAATAATTAAAAATAATTTTACTACAATTACTAACCTGTTTGAATTTAGGAATTCATTGCTGATGGATTTAACACAAATTGAGGGATATATTTCTTCTGATATCCACTCAGCATTATGTTCATTAACCAAAAGTTCTGCAACACTGGTACCTGAAAGAAACATTAACTCTGCATGAAATGGATTAGTTTAAACTTTAATAACATTGGAAAGTTTAAATCTGTCAAAATTTTATATTTTCTTGATTTTTAACAATATTAATGCAATATTTTGCTAATTATGAAGCTCCTCAATGACCAAGAAACTTTATTTAGCTTATCCTGGTTTCTCATACACATTCAAACACTTACACAATGACAAGCACAGTCACTTAGTAGTCAGATTTGCTAAACACTACAATAGTTAGGCTTTGGGTTGGGTTGTTTTACCTCTGAGCAGCACTTTTTTGCACACCATGGGCTAAATGGCCAGGTCACATGGACCCCAAAGGCTCAGAGAAGGTTGGGGGAGGGGACCCACTGGAACAAGCTGTTGGGAGACAGATGGTAGCTTCCTGTCAAGGCCATCCAGCGTGTTCTTTAACGTGCACAGGGTATGGCTCTCCCGCACATGGGGGCCACGGCTTAACGTCCCATCCGACGGACGGCGGCCTTTCCAAGCCCATCGGTGTCCCCTACTGACCGTGGGCAGGGCGGGGAATTTTGTGGAGATAAATCTCAATGCTGACCCAGCTGGGACTCGAACCTGGGAACTACAGATTACGAGCCTGGTGCGCTACCAACTGAGCCACCCCCGCCCCCAATAGTTAGGCTTCAAATTATAAAGTCACTTTGGTGTCAGCAATAAACAAAAATATTTTTGTATGAACAACTTATTAAAAATAAATATTTCAATCAAAATTTACTCTAGTAAATGTTTTAATAATTGCAATCAGAATATATTGAAATGAAAAATGTTAAATGCAAAATGTAAACAGTATTTATGTTGCTTCTAATTTTTTACCACAGTCAGTCTTTTGTAAAGTTATGAACATTTAAAAAGCCTACATAGTAATATATTTTATAGTAAACACACATATTACAAAGTTATCCAATATTAAAAATTGTTCCATCAACACACAATTTACCTGTGTACTGTTAATGATGAGTTTCTCATTTATATTGTTGGTTTAGTGTTATGTACTGTAAAACATAATCTTTCTAAGTAATACTCAATCAACACAAAATCCATGTGATGCTTTATCAAATGGATTCCTTTATGTTTTGATATTTATACTACATAATTTTGTTTAGTGATTATTAATTCATACAGTAGTAAGAGAAACTGACACGTTATCAGGAGGCTGTGAAAGTGTATCCTAAGTAAAAATTAATAATAGTATAAAATACCATGGGTATACAGAACCTTGGAATAAAATACAATAATTAATAAATAAGCAATAAAATTATAATCAAAACAAGATTAAGGTTTAAAATGCAAAACAAGGTAGAACAAATGCTTTCTAAGTGTGAAGGGCTCAGAGCCTATACTTGATTAAAGCCAATTTTCCCACTAATATATTGTTCCATCAAGTGTTGCTCATTAATTATTTGTAGATTTGCATACTCGTAATACATGCATTCCATCTGAAAGGCATTAATAAGCCGCTTGGGGTGATATTGCCTGACCACACCCTACATATTAAGTAAGGTAGGTTGAGGAAAGTTCGTATCATCAATTAGAGGAGATCTTGATCAGTGGCCAGTAGCTCAGTGGTCCAGAGCACCTGAAATGTTATCAGGAGGTTGTGGGTTCATATCCCATCCAGCTCAAGACAATTTTTCCTCTAAATATTTGAAGCAACTTAATAGAGTGGTTATTTATTGGAGTACCCAAAATGATTTGAGTTCATTAATTATTTGTAAGTGTTTACTTACCTATGGAAACCATAAAATATAAAAACCATCATAATAAATATTGAGATAAACTCGGATATACTCGACAGTTCAGCATCCAGTAATAAATAGGCACTTTGACATCGATTTCAATTTTAGAGGAAAAATTGTCTGAGCCAGGTGGAATACGAACCCACGACCTCCTGATAACATGTCAGGTGCTCTGGACCACTGAATACTGGCTGCCGATCAAGATCTCCTCTAATTAATGCTATGAACATTCCCTTTATGTCACATATAGGCGTTATTTTAGGCAATTTTTAGTCCTAGCGGCTTTCTATTTTTGCCAATAGATGGAAAGCATGTCTTACAAGTATGCTAATGATAATAAATATTGAGATAAACTCAGATAAACTCGACAGTTCAACATCCAGTAATAAATAGGCACTTTGACGTTGACGGACAATTTTTCCTCTAAAATTGAAATCAATGTCAAAGTGCCTATTTATTAGTGGATGTTGAACTGTCGAGTTTATCTGAGTTTATCTCAATATTTATTATCATTAGCATACTTGTAAGACATGTTTTCCATCTATTGGTAAAAACAGAAAGCTGCTAGGGCTAAAAATTGCCTAAAATAATGCCTATATGTGACATAAAGGGAATGTTCATAGCATTAATTAGAGGAGATCTTGATTGGCGGCCGGTAGTTCAGTGGTCCAGAGCACCTGACATGTTATCAAGAGGTCATGGGTTCGTATCCCACCCGGCTCAGACAATTTTTCCTCTAAAATTGAAATCAATGTCAAAGTACCTATTTATTACTATAAAAACCATCTTCAAAAATTTGCTTAATCAGAACCAAAGCTCTTTAAAGGTAAATAAATGCCAAAAAAATTGAGACATATATAAACTTACCATCTTCCATTATTAGATCAACTTCATATTTGTGGGGTGTGAAATTTATAACATTTGCTTCAAAAATTGAAACATCAGTAAGAAGTTGTAATGCTTTTGAATCCAAAATATTCCACTCTTTAGCATTATTGGGAGGTTTGATATCACCCAGTTTGCAAAGAATAGCCTGTAAAATATATTACATACACATAAAAAGCTTAGAAATTCATTTGAATACTCAACAAGTATTGTACTATGAAATAACATTGAAATATAACACTTTTAGCAAATAACCATAATAAGAAATAAAACTAAGTTGTTATTTCTTATTCCCTGAAATAGTTGCTTGCTGCAGGAATCTGACAGGAGCTATCAGTATAAGAAAACAAAGAAAATTGTGAGGAACACAAAACCTCAGAAGAAAAAACAATACAAAAAATATCCATGCCTTAACTACGTCTCACACCTAGGTCCCTTTTATATGCAGCCAAGCATACTAACCAATTGGTCATAGAACAATAGAGCAGCTAATATATATACATATGTATGGTTTCTGAAACTTTATACATTTCTCAAGAATCTGCCCAAGTGAAAATATTTGATCAATACATCCCCTACCACTTCTGAATCCACACTGTTCATCAAGCAGTTGTCCATCAACCAAATTCTTAATTCTATTAAGTATAATCATGCAAAGAACTTTACCTGGAACAGAAAAAAAAAATTAATTCCCCTATAATTATCACAAGTAAAATAATAAAAAGAAAACTAATTCCCCTATAATTATCACAAGAACTGCAATCACCTTCCTTAAAAATTGGGATAATGATAGCTCCAGTAAAATCCTTAGGAACACCTTTATCATAAAAAATATTCAAATTTTCAGTCAGCCATGTGACAATGCAAATGTTCCCAGCTCTAAGCACTTCAGTAGTGATTTCGTCCACCCATGGGGATTTATACAGTTTTAATTTAGAGATAGCCAATGCAACTTCAGAATGTGATATAGGGCCATCATAAAAGCCAGTAATGCATCTATCCTCATTACAAACGATGGGAGTAGAAATAATCACATTATTTAGAACATCTCTAAAATGCTCAGCCCACCTAGCCATCACAGAATCCTCATTTTCAACCACCTTGCAATATTTATTGCTCAATCCCTGTGTACCTGTTTTTTCCCACATAAAACAGTAACAATCTAGTACAACCCCTTGCTGTTGTGCTGTTTAACTGCTTCCTCTGCTTTGTCAAGCCAAGCTATCAAGCAAAGATTCTTATCAGCTGTTAACTGATCCTTTACATGTTTATTAAGCTCATTGTAATGCTTTCTGTTATGACTAGTAGGGTGTTGATCCGTATTAATCCTTCACTTCCTTCTTTCAGAAATAAGTTTCATAGCCTTATCACTCAAATAATTTTGTTTCCTCTGTTCCCTTTTATCCAAAAGAGTACTGTTGGTTTCAAGAGAAGCCTGTTTAAACTGATCCCATTCTTTCTCAATTCAGCAGTAAGCAAACTACGATTGTCATAATGACTAAGTAGCCTATCATGGTATGCTTTCGCTATATCTGGATCTTTCAGACCTTCTGTGTTGATGGTAATTTTCTTAACCTTAGCACATTTCTTAAGCTTCAGCTGCAAGACACTTTTGACCAGAAAATGGTCAGACCCAATTTTGGCTCCCCTGTATGATCTGGTATTCCTAAATGAACTGGTCCATTTGCTGTTAATTAAAATATAATCTATCATATTCCTGTGCAACCCATTAGGTGAAACCCATGTATATTTATAAATATCCCAGTGTTTGAAGTGTGTTAGTTATTCATAAACCATTAAGTTTACTTACCTGCAGGAGATGCTCCCCATTGTCATTAGAACTACCAATGTCAAAGGGACCTAAAACTACTGCCCAAAGGTCAGAGTCAGTACAAACTTTAGCATTGAAGTCATCTAGCACAAGAGAAATATCTTCTTTCTTCACAGAATTCAAAATATTCTGAATCTGACTGTAAAATGTATTCCTCTCGTTCTCATCAGAGTCCTCTGTGGGGTCATAACAACAGGTGACATTCAAGTCTTTAATTTTTGTTTTAAATTTTGCTGTAAGAAATCTTTTATTAATGCAGTCATATCCTAGAAGAGCATCACTGGCATGTCTGCTGAGAAGCAAACCTACACCTTGGAGATGCTTTCCATCCTCCCTCCCTGAAAAGAGAAATTTAAAGTTATTTTTAAGTATCTCACTCTTACCTGTCTATCTGGTCTCTTGCAAGCCTAGAATATCTAGGTTATAATGCTGGAATTCCTGCGTGAGGACATCAAGAGAATAATCTCTATGTAATGTGCTCACATTCCACATTCCTGCAGAGAGATTAGTAGGATTTTTAAAGAAATTAGGTTTATTGAGATAGGTAGGGCCAACAATGTCAAACAACCTCCTGGTTGCAGGCATGGGGCAAAGACATTGCATTACCATTTATATCTGAGATATTTTGCAATTTAATACACAGTAGAATTGGCTAGATGTAATTTTTAAATTTGATTTTTATTCTTATGTGGGTTATGCTAAAAGGTAGCTAAAAATCAGCTGCACTCCAATGTTAATTTACACATTATAATCATTTGCATACCTGAGCAGGATAAGTAGAAACAGCTTCATTTAAAAAGAACAGATCAGAAACTGCTGTCATGGCAGTATTTCCGTAATCAATATAATGGACTTCAGAAGTGTTATTAGGAAAAACCTAAAATTAAAAAGAAATTTTTCATACATATATTCAAACTCACTATTCCAATATTCATAATTATATACCTATTTAAAATTATCTTTTTTTTTCTGTTTTTGATGATTTACTCTGAATCTGCAATGCTCAAAACATTTAGTAGTAAAAATTTCAGGTTATAACTTGTAGTTTTAAATTATTACTTAAAAAAATATCAACAAAAAGTTGCTTCCAAAAAAGTAAGGTAACAGCCATGTTGATTAAAAGTGCATGTATGTTAATCCTGCACAAGGAATATAACATTTTAATCCATGTAAACAAATTTAAACATTACCCTTATGGTTATTGCTTGTTCCATAACCCTTGTCAATTTCAGTTTTCAGTATCTGTGGTTGTTTGTTTGGGGTTTTATGGTGCATTAATCAATTAAGGCTATAATGAGCCAAATCATACAGTTATACATGGTTAATAAACAGCAGGGGCAGTACTACTGCATGTGTAACCAGTGCAACTGCACCAAGCAGCATTTTTTAGGGTAATCAAATATGCAAACAAACTAATGACCATAGCTACAGTAGGATTGACTGGATTAAGTACAACCTATTTTTCAACACATGGCTTTCAAATGTTTTCAAATGCTTTTAAAAATGATATTAAATTTCGCTAAATTAATCATCAATATCAGACTCAGAGAAAGGGGAAGCAGAGTCCAAGTTTGCCCCAGATGGCAGATATCCAAATTAGCTCTAGGCAGCAAAATAGCTAGTGGCGGTCCTGATAAATAGTATGCAATCTCACCA
Organism: Ryuthela nishihirai; assembly: GCA_038380435.1. Lineage (NCBI taxonomy): Eukaryota > Metazoa > Arthropoda > Arachnida > Araneae > Heptathelidae > Ryuthela > Ryuthela nishihirai. Next base: position 67,087,281 of record JAWZYU010000001.1, read on the forward strand.
ACTATGGTATCTGGCTTTGTGTATCCACTTCCTACAGGAACAGTGCCTAATTTTAGCACACTGCAATGCAATACAAATAATAACATGCAGGTAAGTAGTTATATTACTGGAAGATGATGAAAGGGTTTCCAGTGGAGTGGAACCTTATTCATCCAGATTTTTTTGCTTCATCAGATTAACAGATCAGGTCCTCTGTCAAAAAAATCTGGATGAATAAGGTAAGGAACCTTATTCATCCAGATTTTTTTGCGTCATCAGATTAACAGATCAGGTACTGTAGCTATGGTCATTAATTTTAAATGGAAGTTGCAAATCTTTTGTGATGAGCCTGTGATGGTTCACCCATTCACTTTTGCTTAACCAGTTTTATTTTATTTACATTATAATTATTATTTTAAGGCATTATATTTCAATTGAATCATCATTTTCCTCACCCATACTGCAAGAGGAGTTGCACATGTGCAACTCTGATTTTTGATTCGTAGCCACTAATATGCACAGAAGGACACGTCCTTCTTGTGTCGTAATGCAAGTGCGCATTCATCAAATTATGCAAATGTAACATTCTCAACATGCAACACGTGTCAGTTGAATGCCATATGTAATGTAAGTGACATTAGGTCACATAGTTGGCAGAATGTTATAAAGTTAGACAGAATGTGACAGGAGTGAGAGAGCTGTGAGGCTCGGTTGAGCAGTGTGTTGGAGCTCAGAGAAGAGTGGTTTTGTTAGAGTGAGCAAAGTTGCTCAGATATTTTTGTAGAAGGAAGTTGCATTTTGGTGATCTAGATTTTTGGAAATAAACTTTGTTTTATGAAATAGTTTTTGACTTTCTAATTTTTCTCTTGAGCAGAGTTTGATATTTTGATTAGAATTAACTTTAATGATAGACAATCTTTCAATTTAAATTCTATTCTACTAAATAACGCTAATCATACTAAGAGAAGGACTCTCATTTAACTTTAATGGCAAGATTAATTGTCTGGTGCCCAAGCTACCCAGAAATTAATAATATACATTTTGGAGTATTACAGAGCTTTCTTTTCTTGTGTGGAATTTCAATAAGTATAGTATAGAATACTGAACTGTAGTTTTTTACTTGTCTCCTGGGAAACTAAAAAAAAGCAAAACTCCCCAGGAGAGCAAGAACCTTGACAATGTTAAATACCCACATGCATTAGGACCTGAGATGGTGAATATGTGGTAAAGAAGTCAATTTCTGGTCGAAGATGAAACAAACTACTACAAAAGAATGATGGAATCCCTGGCCTGCAGTTCATGGTCACGATGATGATTATGCTTTTAGCAAAAATGCTCAGTGAACTGAAACTCATTTACTATTACACATAGATACTCTTCAAGGCAATTTGCAGTTTTTGTTTATGACCCTCATATTGGAAGAAAACTGCATAACACTAACTAGATAGTGTTGAGGAAACCCCTCTTCTTGAGGGAGAAAAGCTGTGACAGTGTTGCCAACATGGACATGAAAAGAATGAGAAAAAAATTGGCAAAGGAGACCGATATGTAACCTCACCAGCCAAAATAATGGACATGACATGTCTATTCCCATATTGTGTCCTACGCCTTTTCTGATGTCAAAGAACACTGATACCAGATAACGAAGAAAGGAATCACTGTTTTAAGGCAGATCAGGTGGTTTAAAGTAGATCATTGCCTGAGAAAGTCGTACTTACTCAGTGTTGGGAAGATCAGTGGTCTCTAAATACCAGATCAGTCTCTCATTAACTATTCTTTCTAACAACTTGTGCACACACCTTGTCAATATTGCTGGATAACTAAAAGATGTGGAGCAGCTGATTGTTACTCGATAGTGAGAAATACAGAAGCACTGCATGATGTTGCCTGACCAAGACAGCAAATGTAACAGAGCATTCAGCATTGCTCTTTCAGGACAGAAATTCAGGGGGAATATGAAGAAGTGGTGGAGGGAAAAAAATCTTGATGGTGGATACAGCTCTTTCCAAGTTAGTGACAAATCTTGTGGTTAAAATAGTTATTCCTATTTAATTTTCTTTGCTTCTATCTTTGATAAACCAGACTTGTATTTTGGAGATATGATGTTTTATTGCACAGTAAAAATTGATGTTTTACTTTACTTTCATGGGACTGAGAGGTTGCTAATGGCTGAGTAAATTTGCATACAGTTCCTATTTATTATCATTGCATTTGACTTTATAATTACTTTCGATTTTTATACATTTTTTAGTGTTAATTCAAAGGTTTGGATTTTTTTTAACTTCATTCTTCTTTAATTTTATTTATCTCCTTTAGTGGAAAACTTAAGTTTCTTTTTCCTATTTTATCCTGTAGGTTATGTTGGTGTACATCTCAATTTTCTTTTCTATTGCTTACTTACTGTATTTCATTTTTGGTATTTTGCTTATTTTTCTGTATGAGTTAAGTTTCAAGTCTCTTATCTATGAAATGTAGGTGTGTTCCCTTTGGATTGCTGTCAGAGTACAGGTGCTAAGGGGCAAGGGGGAGTTCCATAGAACTTCATGTGTTTCCTGACCTTGTAACTGTAGTTCTTGCCTAATATGGCTTATTTGCTGTTTCTTTTGTGTTGGGATCAGCTGCTACACTGGAATGCAGGAAAGGGTAAGGAGTCTTAAGGCTTGGGATATTCTTAATTGCAGAGCTGCTTCAACTATCGGAAATGGCTATCTTGACTAGGGCAGTGATTCAACAGTTTTACTAATATTTTTTTTAGGTTTTCCTGTGCTCTTGCATACATATATATTTTTCATGCAAGGGTTAAGTATATATATATAACAATTGGCTATTAATCATCATAGAATTTACTTCTTATATTGTTTAGATGGCTGCAAATAATTTGATTTTCCTCAGGAAATTAAAAGGTTCATAAGAATATTTCTTCTTTTTAGGGAGATGATTTAGTTGAATATTGATGCTGAAGTTTTCTTCACCTAATGCTTATAGTTTTCTATTAGGGTATTTTTTCAGTTAGAAGAAATTTTTACAACTATACCAATCACTTATCTTCAGGTGTTGTTCAGAATGTTTTGGACATGCATTATCTGCTAACAAGTTGCCAAATCTTAAATGCTTAATGGAATTTGATGCACATTGCACATGCAAGATCTTCCAAACATTTCTCATTGAAAAAGGGAAATGTTTCCTAATAACTAGTCACCCATGAAGTAGACAACCAGTAACTAAGAAATGAGATAAACAGATGAAGACGTTGAAGAAAAAGAATGATCATTGTAATGGGGATCACTGTACTGCACAAGTTGTCTTAGCAGGCAAACCCATCAGCCAAATTTTCCTAGGTAGGGTGGAGGCCACCTTAAGACCTCCCAAACAGAAGCAGAGGACAAAGCAGCTTAAAGCTGCCAGGATCCTCTTTTTCCAGGATTAATAGGTCAATGTGAATGACAAACATGCAAGCTGATGCTTAGGAGCCAGTGAAAGTAGACAAATAAGCAGAAGCTTTACTAGGGTATCTTACTATGTATAGGCTCCTGCATCAAAGGATATCGTAAGGGTTATCATGGTAAAGGTCAGACAACAGCAAAAAACATCATATAGATGAACATGCTACTGTAATAATGATTCTATTCTACTTAAGAATTTGTAAATTTCATGCTTTTTAAACATGTTTTAAGAATAAATCTAAAAATAAAATGTATAAATAACCCTTTGTACTCATTTGTTGGAAACTCTATTAAACATTTTGCTCATTTTTTGTTCTACAACTCAGTCAGGAAGTATTAATCTAATAGGATATTTTCCCTAAAAGGCTGGAATTCAACAGGTTTGGGTTGTTTAACCTCTGAGCAGCACTTTTTTCCACACACACAATGGGCTAAATGGCCAACCGTTTATTTACATATATATATTTAATGTAATTTTTTGAGATAGATCATATTTCATTATCAGGTATTAGCTTCAGTTACAATACCCCCCCCCCCCCCACACACACACACACGCACACTCAAGCAGCAGCTTGCCACTGAGGTCCGACAGGAGCTGTCAGTTTAAAAAATGCCATAGTAGGTCTGTGAGGATGGCAGGACCTCAGCCGAAAAGCACAAACATTCATGCCTTACTCGGGGCTCGAACCCATATCCCTCTGATCAGTAGCCAAGCCTACTAAGCACTCAGCTAGTTATATGTGATAATAAATCATTTCAAAATAATCTCAGAGGTCTAAAGTTTTTATAAATAAACTGAAGAAAAATATCATTAAATATAAGCCAAATAAATTCATAGCTTATGTAGTGGTAGTAGTACTAATTTGGTTCTTTAAATGGAATGCATGCCATGAATTTTGCCATTTTGTAAAGCATGAGGGACATAGACCCTCATGCTGATAATTATACGTTTTTGCAATAGAGCAAATTTTAGATAATTCATGTAGGGAGAGATAAATAAGTCCACAGATAATTGAAACAACAAAATATAAAAAAATTCTCTTTTTGTGTCATTTTTTTACTGGAGATTTTTATGTTAAAAATATGTATTATTGAAAATATATTAAATATGAATTTAAATCAGCTAATTTTTTGAATAGGTTACACCCATAGTTGCTCACAATAATTAATCACTATTGCACTCCTGGAATCTATCTTATGCTTTTTTTCTGAACAAAAATGAACAAATGTCACTGCTTCTTGATGTAGAACTGTAAATGTTTCATGTAACTTGACTGACATATTTAAAATAATACTACCTGTACTATATAAAAAAAGGTCAAAAGAAAATAAATGGCTTGTTCAATGTAATATAGGTGGTATTACCTTAATATATCAATCAAGTTTTATGAAATTTTTACAGTTCTAATCTAGGGCAATTGATATGAAAACAACCATAAATTGATAAAAGATTTCAAAATTGCTCATTTTTGATTTTAATATTATTGAAAAAAGACTGAAGTAGTAAAACTAGAGTATATATTTTAAATTGAGTTAATAAAAGTATTATTTACAAGAGCAGAAGCTACATGAATGTAACTGTATTATGAAATATAATTTTTCAGTTTGTTTAAAAAAAACAAGCTGATATTTTCACTTTGTCATCTGTCTGTCAGTCTGATAGATGAATTATTGTGTTAACAGTTTCAGAATCTCCCAAAAGTTTTAATATTGTCCTCTAAAGAAGGAATAAGTTAAAAAATGCAAAAAATGTTAGAAATTTTGATGGTGGAATGTGAAGGTCGTGAGGTTTGCATTGAAAACAATAAGTTGTCCTTTTATCTGCAAGGGGTGGTGGGAAAATGCAACATTTTCATTACATATTAATATATATAACTTATATAATATAAATATTAAGTTTTTAAACAGTGCTTGAAATTTTCTAAATATTTTAATATGTTTTGATATAATGCAAAATAAAGGAAAAATTAATACGAATTTTAATACAATATAAAATTCAAATTTCCAAACCTGAATTGTAAGTTTCATGCTTTTGAATTTAAGTATGCAAAATTTCACTGCAATGTCATAAGCAACACAACTGCCAATAGATTCATTAAACTTTTGGGGTGGAATAAATTTGTTGGTGCTTTTTTATAACAATCAATAATTGAAAGGTGTTTACAGCTTATCAACAGTACTAACCTTGTTAATTTTAGCTCGGTATAGCATATTATCAATGTAGAGTGAAGCACATATATCATTTACAGAAGGATCTTCCAAAACATTTTCTTTTGACAGTGTCTTCACTGCATCTTCAATTTTACAAAGAGTTTCTAACTCTTGTACTCTTTGGACCCATATTTCATCTGGGCTTTTGACACAACAGACATTTAGCTGCAAAAAATATATATACATCAAATATAGATGCAAAACAAATTTATTAGAAATTACAAAATTGTGTTTATATCTAACAACAATATTGTTGTTGTTGTTGTTGTTCAAGTTATGTAATCAGTTGAAATAGTTTTATTAAAGCCAGACTATATATTTTGACTATATTCCATTATTCAGCAAAAACAATTATGATTACATAAAATAAAGATTTCATTAACAAATACAGTAAGCCCTCCCCAATTACTGTGTTTATTAAGTAAGTACTATGTAGAGTGTATAAAAATGATTTGTTAAGTTAGGCTTAATTCTTGATACATTCTGAGAATGGCAAATATGTGAAGCCTATAAGAAAAGTGTGGTTAAGGACCATACTTTTCTTATAGTAACTTTCTTATTTTTACAATATCGCATACTTTCAACATCTATATGATAATGTGTAAAGACCATTACACTGTATATTTCAGTTTACTATACACTAAACAAAGCATTGAAATGAGATTTTAAGTACATTATACAGTAACATTTGAAATGAAATTGATATGATGATGGTATGGTGATTATGTTACAGGAGCTTAGCAGGTTCAGAGTAGATTCAAGGTGATCACAAGGAATGATGGAGATCTTGAGAATCTGAAAGGGGAACTGGTGTTGCCTAGACTAAAAACTGTGAATGAAGAGAAGTATGCTTCATGCAAACTTTTGGTGGGAATTGTGAAAGTTATCAATGAACAAATCTGTCATATGAATAAAACACTTTACACCAAACTTTTGGTGGAAACTGTGAAGCTTATCAAGGGAGAGAAAAAATATGTTTTATATCCAACTTTTGGTGGGTTTTAGCTAATAGCACTATAGCTGTATAATAACTTAAAAATGTAAGATAGCTACTTTCCATTTGTGGTTGTTAACTAAAATATAAAAATATGTTACAATCATAGTTATAATACAAGTTTTACATGACTATTATGACCTTGACAAGAAATAGAGTAATGCCCAATTTCCTCCATGCTCAACAAACAATTGCTCCTAATGCGATGCCTTAAGCTGCTCACTTGCCGCCTGACAATGTGCCCAAAGGGCACAAAACTGTATTTTAATGTTTTTAAGCACTCTATGCTACCATATAAGTATCATTAGCTATTATTGATGCTACTACAGTCAGGAAACTTCAATTAGAAGAAATTTTAATTTTATGCAATCAACTCACCAGCATACCACATTACCTTCTCACTTGCCAGCAAGAGCTTTGCAAAATGAACTTGTCACTCGCTATCAACTTTCATCGCTGAAGTTTCTCTCACTACCCACCTCTATAGCATGTAAAATCTCATTCGTTATTTTTGATATTAGATAGCATAGAATTTTTTGTTGAAGTGCTTTAAAACATTTTAAAGTGTCACAGTATTAACCCTTCCCAGGTCCAGATCTTGCTAAGAAATGGAATAATAAATGTTTTTACATATTAAAAATATATATAGATAACTGTTATATTTTATCAATGATTCAGTGATAATTTAAAATTAATGTTAACAGAATTTATTCGAGAACTATTTTCTGCAGCAATGCCTTTGCTAACTTGTGAATAGGTGATGAGTGAATGACCATGAGCCATGATTATTGAACAATCTCTCAATATTTTTTTCTGAAGAGTTAAATTTGGGAACAGTAAACATACAATTGGTGAAAGCCCTTCAGAATTCCCACTGTTACCCATCCATCATGCAGGCAACATGGCCAAACTAATGCAGTTGCTCAATGGTAGTTGATGACTACTTTGTCCAACCTCATCATTAGTAACATAGTGAAATCACCTAATGCTCAAGACAGTGCATATGCATCTACACTCAAAGGTATTAAGTTTCCTGTACATTACTAACAAAGGGTTGAAGTTTCACTACATCATAACAAGAAGAAAACACAGACAGATTCTACTTCAACAGAAACACATCCGTGTATAAAGTCCATAATCCAAAATCATAGACATCTCTTGAATCATAGACATCTCTTTAAATCAAGTGTCTTAGTGACAGAAACACATCCGTGTATAAAGTCCATAATCCAAAATCATAGACATCTCTTGAATCATAGACATCTCTTTAAATCAAGTGTCTTAGTAACAGGGTGTTGTAACATCATGGAGCTCTTAGCTGCCAAGCTTTCCTTTATTTTACCTGTTTTATAAAATTTAACGAATTTATGAATTACATTTTAACTGAAACAAAACTTTGAATTAACATTACCTTTTCACATTTTCCTGGACTTAAGCTGTTCCACTCGATATCTTTTGCTTTTGTTTTTTTCAGTTTCTAAGAAATTCAAAAATTTATCAGCTGTTTATTTTTAATGTAATGAAAGTTTAAAAACATTAACAAATAAAAAGGTTATAATAATGAAAATTTACATTTTCCTGAATTAGCCCTTTAACAGTTTCAAATGATATACTTTCATGTGCAACATAAATATGATGGTAAACAGTTGAATGTCTAATAAGCAAAAATAAGCTCTAGTTGCATATTAAATTAGTATACTAGTCTGAATTTTTTCATGTTTACTGTAAATTTATTCCTAATATGGTAGTAGTTAAACATTTGTTTCACTTACTTCTGTCAAGGAGTCAAACTAATGTACCAGTTTAATCCTTTAACAAGCACTCTTTTTGCCCACTATATACTATCCTCCATTTAATAAAATTATTAAAAACTGCTGAACACTAAATTGGATAGTTTCCCAAGAGATACCAGTTGGGCTGGGTTGATTTACCTCTGAATGGCACTTTTTTGCACAAAAGAAGCTAAATGAGAAGATCACAAAGATCAATGGTCTCAGAGAAGGTTGGGTGAAGGGAACCCACCGACAGGTGTTAGGAGACAAATGAAGTCTCCCATAAAGGCCATCCAGCATGTTCTTTAGCATGCACAGGATACAGCTCTCCTGTACATGTTGCCATGACTTAACATCCCATCTGACAGCCTTTCCAGGTCCCTCAGTCTCCCTTCTCTTACCAAGGTGGGGGAGGGGGACTGCTGGTGATAAATCTCAATGCTGATACAAATTTAATTAATATCTTAATACTCTATGACACTGTTAAATATTTTAAAGCACTTCAAGAAAAAATTCTATGCTACCTAGTATCAAAAGTAATGAATGAGATTTTATGTATCATAGAGGTGGGTAGTGAGAAGAACTTCAGAGATGAAAGTTGATAGCAAGTGACAAGCTCATTTTACAAAGCTCTTGCCAGCAAGTGATGAGTCACAAAAGGTTCTGAGTGGAGAAGGTGATGCATATGCTGATGAGCTGGTTGTTTACAATGATATTTTCTTCTAATCGAAGTTTCATGATTGCAGTAGCATGGAGAGATGCAGGTTCATGTCCCGTAAGTCCGCAAATTTTTTTCCACAAAATATTTATTGATCAATAATAACTAATGACACTTATGGTAGCATAAAATGCTTAAAAACCTAAAAGTACATGACATGCATTTTGCACCTGTACTTTGGGAAGGCAGAAGCAGTTGTTTGTTGAGCACAGGGGAGGGCCACCTCACACATATGCCAGCCTTTATGAGCTGAACCACTGACAATGCAATCTATTGCACCTGCATCCCCATGCTCAACAAACAACTGCTCCTAATACGATGTCTTAAGCTGCTCACTTGCCACCTGACAATGTGCCCAAAGGGCATTAAACTGGATTTTAATGTTTTTAAGCACTCTATACTACCTTAAGTATCATTAGCCATTATTGAGCTACTACAGTCAGGAAACTTCGATTAGAAGAAATTTTAATTGTAAGCAACCAACTCATCAGCATACCACATTACTTTCTCCATTCTGAACTTGCTGCAACTCATCACTTACCAGCAAGAGCTCTGCAAAATGAACTAGTCACTTGCTATCAACTTTCATTTCTGAAGTTCCTCTCATTACCTACCTCTATTATATGTAAAATCTCATTCGTTACCTTTGATATTAGATAGCGTAGAATTTTTTGTTGAAGTGGCTTTAAAACATTTAAAAGTGTCATCGAGCATTAAACCCTTCCCAGGACCAGCCATTTTTTCACTCTGATCAGGAAAAAAATAACTTTAGAACTTTTTCCCCAAATAATTAATGAAAGGAATTATGGCATGTTATATGCCAAATTAATCAGCATTTAAGTCTGGATTTTTCTGAAAATATTTAACAAAAAGACAACCAGTTTTATTTTAATAGGTATAAATTTATTTAAAAAATGCTCTGTGGCAAGCAGCTGCTTGAGGGGGTATTTATTATATTATTTATTTATAATAGACAGAAATGATTATAATGCACATGAATGGAAAGGCTATTTCTGAATTAGAAAATGAAATAATTTTCTTGTTTAAAGTAAACATTTCTTTCGTTTTGTATTTTTTTCCCCATACCATACTTTGAGAAAAGTCTAGGCTTGTTGCAGAATCCAATAAACAAGTCAACTTCAGAATATTTTTAATAAATAAATAATCAACAGAAATAGGTTATGTTATATACCAAATTAAAGGAAATTTAATTCTGAATTTTACTGAAGTAAAAAATATGAACACTGTATTAACATATTTATTTTAATAATACTTTTTACAGTGGTATACTGAAAAAATAGGTATACATATTTCATAATTATTTACAAAATCTTCCGTTTTTTAAAATAGCAGCTTTTTGTTAATTTTTAGGAGTTTTCGAAAATTTAAGGAAAAAATATGTTGATAATAGTTAAAATCAAACTTGTGAGCTTAAATCAAGTATTGCTTCAATACGGAGTAACATTAACAAATCAGCAATACCGTATAGCACTTCTAAATATGGCAATCGGATAGCTTTATCGAATTATTTATATTGTAGTTTAATAAAATATGCATCAAATGAAAAAAAATATTATTTTTCAAACATGAATTACATATTTTAAAAGATATATTAAAAGATATATTTTTAAAAAGATATATAAAGATATATGTAAGAAAATTTTCAAATGGCAATTTTTTTTTAAAAAAGTCAAAGTTTCATGTATTGTACAAAAAACATCTATAGACATCCTTGACCAGGGAAGGGTTAAAGATATTAATTAAATTCAATTATTGCACTATGACGCTCTAATTGTAATTTTTATTAACACTAAAATAGATTTTAAAAAATACACCACTGTAAAACTTTATTCCATATGAAACATTATCTTCAACCTTTCCTGTCCAGTGGAATATTTTAGTAGTTGGGAATTCGTATTCAAGTCTCCCTGATGCAGGCTGGATTATCTGATTATCTCTGTCCCTGGTGTGTCCTAGATGCACATGAGGCCATCGCTGGATCCCTAACAAAGTGATTTGCCACTAAATATAACAATCTTGTCTCTCTTCCTGCACCACAGCAAATGAAGACAAAAATGGAATGGCATTAGAGGTAGACATGCCAACAGATGGTGTGAATGCAGCCCTGATTCTCATAGTCAGGGATGGCATTACAATGGTGGAAATCTGGCAGCTTATGATAGATCTGTCTCCGTAGTTAGTTAGTGGATTTGTTGACCTTCCAATTTGTACATTCTTCTGATGCCACCAGAGCTTTAGCAACATGTCCAAGTACTTCCCGATACCTATTACTGTCAACAGCATGCAACTGTTCGAGCATCATAACTCACACAAATGGTGATTTAGCAAGTTGTCCGTCCAGCTTCTAACAATCCAATTATCCAACCCTTTAGATTCCATTAGCTGTACATAACATTACACGTGTGTTAAAAGCATTGCACACTCTTCAATGACCATTAGCTCACCATCTTGTTTTTCCACTGATGTTTATTCATTTTTAAAGCCTTTTCAGATACCAATGTCAGCCCAGTTTCAGACTTTAGACATTCTACTGTATCAATTAATCTGACTTTCAAATTGTTTGCATACATTTATGTTGCAACTCTGCATGCAAATTGCAGGTCAATCTGTTTATTCCTTCTAGGTGAAGCAATTTCAAATGACAAGCAGTGTTGACAAGCACAATTTGACCCAAGACAAAAATGCCAGAACACCATAAAAAAAAAGTAATGATCAACTTCTTTGTGACCTGTAATATGATGTAAATACATAGATTACCAGTAGATGTTCCAGTCATCCTTGCCTACTTTGGGTTTTATGGCATGAGATCAAAATGGAAAATCAACATGTTTTTAGTGGCCTTTTCAACAGGCAATTCACTTTTTATGGATGAAACATAATCTACTGTTGCAACAGATTTTGATGCTGTTGTTTGTTTCAAAAGAGGCCATAATGTACTAATGGTTATTTCCTTTTGCATTAATCATGCATATAACTTTCCAGACTCATAATACAGAGAACAAAAGCCTTCCTCTGGCTATACACAGAGTGCAGGAAGAAATGGGATGGAAATAAAATGATACAACTATCCTTCTGTAAGAGCCACTACAGACACAATGAAATGTGACCTTGGCAGTGTCATCAACCATAACCAGTTGTGATTACATTGTTGTTTCATATGGACATGTATTGTGCATTACTGTAACATCAGAGACCCATCAATGGAACATGTCAACATCATGTTTTGTGTAAAGCTATGGAAAAGCCCCATTGAAACACATGAAATGCTACAAACAACTTATGGGGATGAGGCTTGGTCCAGAGCACAAACATTTGAATGATTTAAATGTTTTCAAGAGGATAGAGAGAATGTGAGAGATTATCATTGCACTTGACAATAGAAAATAACCCCTGAGAATCAGTAGACAAAGTGCACAATTTACTGCCAAAGAGACCATCAACTGACACTCAAATTAAGGAAAGTGAACTAATTGTGAATAAGGAATCAATAAGGTCTGTAATTACCATAGATTGGGTTAGAGAAAAAATTAAGTGAAGTATGTACCATATTCTTTGTGTGATGAGGAAAAACTCGGACTGGATGTCTACAAAGGCGACCTGCCTGCAGCCCTCTTTTCTGTTTTCCAAGTTGAAATTGAAAGGTCACTGATTTGGTGCAAGCAATGGCTGGTTGGTTGGTTGGGGTTTTATGGCACAAAGGCAGGTCCAGTCAATGGCATTAAAAAGAACATACTGGCAGAACTAAATACCATCACAGAAGACAAGTCTTCCCAAAGCTGATGAGCATTGTAATAAGTGTATTTGGTCGCTTGGGGACTATTTTGAAGGAAAAGGTTAATAAACATGCTGTTCATGCATTATTTTATTTTATTTCAGTTTCATTGCTTTTTTTCTGCACTGTGTACTTTGGCCAACATAAAGTTACTGAGAGCATATGTCCAATATTAATTGAAATGTAACAGGAGTGATTGCACTTTTTTAAATCAATAGTTTTTCCATTCAATCTGGGTTGGTTGTGATATTCTGCACGTTTTCTTGCATAAGAGAAATACACATTATTAGAGCCAAGTGCTTTCATATGATTCAAAATTTTATGGACATTTTTATCTGTTTTGAATTTCAGTGTCATTTGTGATGCTACTTAAGCATTTTATAGTTCTCTAATTTTGATCATTTACATATAGATGCATATTCATTTGTGCCAACTTTTTTTTTACATGAACTCTTTCTAGATGTTTGATTTTTTTTGCCAATAGTATTTTTTTAATTTAATGCAAAACAATAAAATTGAAGAAAAACAATATTACCTTTATTGATGGAGAATTTTTGTCATTTTCCTGCAGAGGAAGAGCTAATGCAGAGTGTTTAGACATTTGCAATGTTTTTTCATATTCTTCCATTGTTTCAGATTTTGTTGTGGCCACAGAAAGTTTGGCTGAAAAATATTTTGTAATAATTAAAAATTTGGAAAAGAAAAAGAAAATAAATAAAACAAATATTATATTTCTTACCTATAATTAACATTTAACATCAAATAATCAAAAGTTAAAAAAAAAGAGGTCTCGCCTTCCTTGCAGCTTTTCTATGGTAATAAACATATAGGCTCCTGTCAGACCTATATGGCAAGAAGCTGCTTGAGGGGGTATATTAGTGACTAAATTACTCCAGTACACAACTACAAGTAGTGTCAAATTTGAAGCCTTATTTACTATATTTCCTTCTTTTTCTATGGCTTTTATGCAACTAATTATATATCTCTGTTCCTGAATTTTAATAATGCTAGAGCGTAAAAAGCAAAACGATTACAAGAATCTTTATTATTCAGGCTGCATTATATAAATGTTTAGAACAGTGATTCTCAAACTTTTATGCTTCACGTACCCCCTGGAAATGTGTATGTAACTGGTGTACCCCTTGTATAGATAGATAAAACTATAGTTATAGTAAACAATGGGAATAAAATAAAACATATATATATAACATATATCTAGTGACTTTTGAGCTCTCGCAGCATACCCCAAAAAATTTTACCGCATGCCCCACGTTAAGAACCCTTAATCTAGAACATTCCAGATATAACCTATATGTAAATTCACAAAACAAAGTGACAAAAATACTCACATGAAAAAAATTATTGCCACCTAGGCAGGAATCAAATCTGCAACTCTCCAGATACATGCCAGAGTGATCTACCATTAAACCACCCATCAGACATCTGTTTTCACAATGTGACCTGAATATGGCAGACCTTGAATCATCTATACCTCAGGAGAGGCAATGTATTTTCCAATTGTTGCTGATGATTCAGAGGTTAATGGGGAAGTCACTCATGATTAAGTGCTATTTATGAAAAATCCATTCATATTAAATACACAGATTACCTGTAGATGTAGAATTCAATAAATACTCATGAAAAAAAATTATTGTCAATAAGGTGGGAATCAAACCCACAACTCTCCAGATACACGCCAGAGTCCTCTATCATTAAAACCACCCATTGGACAATAATTTGCTTCCACGATGTGACCTACAAATCTTTCACTGAATGTGGGTACCTTTTGCCATCTACACTTCAAGAGCGAATTCTATATATACAGGTAATCTGTGTATTTATTATGAACAGATTTTTCATAAATAATGCTTAAGCATGATAACTTCCTCATTAACATCTGAATCCACTACATTTAGTAAAAGATTTATAGATCATGCCATGGAAGCAAATTATCATCTGATGGGTGATTTAACAGTAGAGCACTCTGGCATTACCTGGAGAGTTTTGGGTAATCAGTTTTTTGCATAAATATTTATTGAATTCTATATCTACAGGTAATCTGTGTATTTACTATGGAAAGTGAAAAAATTTCAGAAATTTCTAAGGAACTCTAATCTGAATATGCTTGATTGGTAATTTTTTCCCCTGAAAAAGACAGCTCTTAAGCAAAAATTTAGTACATTTCTTTTTAACACTTGAATCTACAAAAAAATGGTTTAGAGTAGTAAAGACAAAGGAATGGCACTATTTGGACTAATCCCTTAGCCTTTTAATGCTGTTTTGGAGATATTGTGTTAATAACATTAAACAAATGTAGAATTTATTAATGCTTTTGTATATGCATATCAACAATTCATGCTAAAGCAGAATAACTATATTTCTAATGTTATGAAAAACATATACTCATGCAACATGTAATGCAGTAGTTTTTTTATTTACCCAAATATGTTTGATTTTTTCAACTCATCTGGGAAAAATATAAAATTAATACAAAAGAGTAAATATTAACCTACAAAGATTAATACAAAGAAACAAATATTAACCTACATAAATGATTTTTACTCTGAGGTAGAAAGGAAGATTGTTCAGCAACAATGGATGAAGTATCAGATGAAAGACTTGGTACTCTTGAGACATCTGAAATTGGTGTTGAAGAGAATTTAGTAACACGACTGCCATTGTCAGTTTGCTGTTTACATCCATTTTTTCCCTTTGTCTTCACTTCTATTGGAGTAGTGTTGAATGTAGACAAACTTGTATCATTTAACTCATCACTTAGAAAATTCTGCAAATTTAAGCAACAATCTATTAGATTTCTCTAAAACAAAGTTTAGCTGATAAAATTCATCAGTAGTCAGAATTATTGTAGCAAAAGTTATTAATCCCACTTAAAATAAGGAAAAAACTGTTATTGTTTGGTAAAAGACCTTTCTGAGTTAGTTCAAAACCCAAGAAAATTATCAGGTACTGCAATTATTGCCAATAAAACAGTATCAAAAAGTCAGCCTAAATTTCATTAAAACATAGAGAATTATTAAGAATAGGGGTGGAAAAATTCTGGAAATTTTGTGCTGGTGATTACAGAATCACATTCCCACAACAGTTGGTTCCCAAAATTTTTGGTTAGCTCTTAGGATTTGAATCCCCCCCTGCTTTTGGTTAAAATATTTCTTAAAACTCCTGGAAATTTAAAACCCTTTGGCTGAGTATAACTCTTTGAACAAAAAGAACTTGCCAAGTAGAAAATATGGCTTATCATTAGAGAATACTTGAATTTACAACCTAGAATACATAAACAATAAACATAAAAGCAACTTTTATTTTCTGATAAATGGCAAAAGAGAAGTTAAAATATTTTGTACTATTAATTGAAAGGTGTAATTACTATCATTGTATTTATGATAAATACCCAACCACCTTAATCTAAGGGAGAAAATCAGATTTAGTACTGTGATGCAAAAGTGGCTCAAATATGCACAGGCAGTTTTCAGAAACTTAGAGCAAACAAGTTGAAATTTAGTTTAAAGGAGTCTAAATTCTTGGTGAAAAGAAATAATCTCATTAAAACAGAGTAACACAAACAACAAAGAAATGTAAATATTTAATGGAACTTCATTTCATCAAATTGTCTTTTCATCACCATTTTACAAATGCTATAGTATCAATAAAAAATGATCTGCATTTAAAATCTAGCCGTGTTTAAAATGTACAATACTGAAAAGAATCATTAAAAGAAATAATCATATTTCAGGTTAAATATTATGTTATTCAGGAGGAAATTTCCTTTCGATAAAAATATAATTTACCATATTTGCCAGCATATAGGATGCACTTTCCCCCCCTCAAAATACGCCTAAAATATGGGGTACGTCTTATGCGCCGATAATCAAAATTATGAGTTGAAATTTCAGTCTAAAACTTTTGGTTTATATCAATATACATATATAAGTATTCTTTTGCATTTTGTCCTTTTGTGAAAGAGTGGTTTCAAATAAATTGTTTCCATATTTTTTTTCTGTTCTGTAAAAATAATAAGTTGCGTGATATATTTTATGCTTCACTACTGACAGAGGGAGCATTTCACTAAATTAGAGTTCAGATCCACTGACATCTCAAGATTAAGATTCATCTAATGTGCGTATACATGATCACATTTCACCAGCATATTTTTTCGAAAAGCGCGTTGTTACCGATTACAGCACCTCAAGGCAACAAAAACATAAACTTTTAGTACCGAAGAAGCTTTCTCGTGTTTTTGCTGCAAAACATGGCTCAAAAACAATGCAGATTCTACTACGATATTGCATTCAAGCTACGAGTGATTGAGTATGCCACAGAACACGGAAACAGGGCAGCAGAGAGGAATTTCGGATCACCGCCAACAGAAAAGATGATGATAACTTGGAGAAGACAGGAAGAAAACCTAAAAAAAGCTATGCGTAATAAACATAATCTGCAACATGGAATTACAAAATGGCCGGAAGTAGAAGAATTAAAAACTTGGATATTAGACCACCGAAGCTTGGGATTTTCAGTTTCCACAAAAATAACTATTCAACAAGCAAGAGTGATAGCTACTAACAGAGGCATCGCTGATTTTACAGGAACAGCGTCATGGTGTTCTAGATTCAAGAAGAGAAATGATTTACTTATGCGGACTAAAACAAAAAATAGCACAAAAGATGCCAACAGAATATGAAGACAAGATTATCGAGTTTCATAAATTTGTCATTAATGCAAGAAAAAGAGGAAATTTTGAACTTTCACAAATAAGAAACCTGGATGAGGTCCCACTGACGTTCGATGTACCCTCAAACAAAACAGTAGATTCCAAAGGTGTAAGAAGTCTTATTGTTAAAACTTGTGGACATGAGAAAAGGAAAACCTTTGCCCAAGGAAAAACTGCCTAAAGGTGTGTTTGTGCACGTTCATCCTAAGGACTGGATGGATGAAGGGGGGATGAAGTTGTAGATAGACAATGTGTGGTCTAGGCATCCTGGTGGACTACTAAAGAAACCTGCCTTGCTAGTATGGGATCAGTTTCGGAGTCGTAAAACAGAAGCTGTAAAAAATAAAATCAACCAACTTAAAACTCAGTTAACTGTAATTCCAGGTGGACTAATGAGCCAGCTTCAACCTTTAGATGTCTGCATTAATAAACCATTTAAAGGATTCATGAAGGAGAAATGGAACAGTTGGATGCAGTCTACAGATTTTGAAGTGATACCATCAGGAAGAAGGAAGAGGCCTAGCATTTTGCAGATTTGTGAATGGGTCAAAACTTCATGGAATGCTGTGAAACATGAGACAGTTGTAAAGTCATTTAAGAAATGTGGTATTAGTAACTGACTTGATGGCACAGAGGATGATTTGTTATACGAAGACTCAGTTTCTGAAAAAGAGGCTTCAAGTGATTCTTCATTTAGCTCTGGAGATGAATTTCTGGGTTTTGAGGATGAACATTAAAAGGTACCTAACTATAATGTTCCCTAGTTACATTTTTTGTATACACAAATAACTATAAAATGAGTACAGTAAATCTTTATGGAAATTCATGAAACACTGTGGAAAAATTTTTTTTTCCTTAAAAATGTGTCTAAAAAAGGGGGGGGGGTGTCTTATACACTGGTGCGTCCTATAACGCCAGCAAGTACGGTAACTATTTTTATTCATCAGGTTTTCCAAAGTGTAGCCTTAATTGTATAGTGCGATCTTGTTTTTCACCATATCACACTGAAAAAGGATTATTAAAATCAATATGCTTGGAAATTTATTTATATTATTTATTTTTATAAAATTCGCAATTAAATTCTGTTTAATTTGATATATAACATGACCTATTTCTGTTGATTGGTTATTTTAAAAAATTCTAAAGTTGACTTGTTTATTTGACTCCGCACAATTGACTAAAAGCCTGGAATTTTCTCAAGGTTTGGTACCGAGTAAAAAATTACAAAATGAGAGAAATATTTACTTAAAACCAAAAAAAAATTTTTTTGTTATTCGGAAATATATAGCCATTTTATTCATGTGCCATTTTAAACATGCCGTAATTCCTTTCATTAGTTATTTGGCAAAAAAGTTCTAAAGTTAAAGTTTTTTTTGGCTAAACATAGTGAGAAAATAAGTTGGCCTCTGGATGGAAACCTGTTTTTCAGCCTGGACACTGAAAGGGTTAAAATATTAAGTGCTTTTAGCCTTTTTCAGTGATTTTTTTTTCTTTGTGTGATTTTAACAATTTTACAAGATAAATTTAAAACTGGAAAAGAATAAAAAGGTAACTCTATGTATAAACTTTTTTTATTACTGCGATTCCAAATTCATTCATGAATAAGTAATAATAGTTTTAAATGGAACATTTTTTAACCCAAATACACGTTATTACAAAGCTCATAAAATATTCCAATACAGAATGATACTATAGAAGTACATTTTGTATGCACACACCATTTCATAACATATTATTAATATTACTACTAAAAAACTTACCTTTCCATGCTTTTTTTTCATTTTAATGCCCATCTTTGCAAATTCTACATTCAAATAAAATGGGGGTTTCCCATTAATTTCCTTTATAGCAATTACAGCTTCCATAATTGTCTGGTAATCAACAAACCTGAAAATATTTAACTATTACTAAACATTAACATTATTATTTTTTGCTTCATTTATCAACATTCCTAATTAATAACATATAGTATGTGTCTTAAAATAAGTTAATTTAATGATTCACAATTTCAGAGTACAGAAAATGATAAATTAATCTATCTTATTTAATTCAAGAATAACTTTTTGTGTGTGAATTCAAATCAATATTTAATATTTTCAAAATAACACATTTTAATAAACAAATATACAAATAAATATATAGTATATTTATGTGAAGAGAAGCAAATATTTCATACTGTACTATTGCAGATGTTTAAATTCTCCATTGCCAGCAGGTCTGGATCTTTAAAAAAATACAAACCAGAAATATGTAAAGGGGGTGAGTAAGAGACTGGATTTCCAATGCAGTATAACATTTCGCCCTCCATTTCACAGGTCTTTAAAAAAATTGCTTGAAAGATGCATGAAATATTAATGTTTCATGTATTTTACATAAGTTTCACCAGCACTGCTCGAGACAGACTTCAGGACTCATGTATCACACCTCTTCATAACTTTGACATAGAACTTTAAAACTTATATATCTTATAAGTTAATCCTTGAATTATCATGTTTGATGAAGTTTCCAATAGTTGGGACAAAATCAATAACAACTTTTATATTGTGTATTACAGTGCTTGATATTCATGTTATTTGTTCATTTTTCGACCATCAAGTTCACATCATTAGTGTATGAAAATTAGTAAGTATAAATATCTGAAAGTTATTTTTACCTACTTATTCTACTATCTGCTACACCATTCTACAAAACACTCTTCAACATCATATAAATGAAACAAATTTTAGTGAACTAAACAAAGGGACTAATATATATTTTGATTGGATTTTTATTGAGATCTTTCTGTATTATATATACAAGTTTAATAATTTTTTGCCTCTATTACCTTGATAATATTCAGAAGGGGGAATGCCCCCCACCTATATCTAGCCCTGATTGCCAGTATCTAGGCACTTTTGGAAGTAATGAACAGCAGTGCCAAATCCCCCCCCCCCCCCAAGTTCCAATTCTCATTGACAGTATCCAGGTTCTTTTAGAAGCAATGAACAGAGTGACAAATTTTAGCAAATGTTTCTGATGTAGGCATAAAACTTCTCTCCAAAAATTATTAAAGTTTATTGCTAAATTGTTCACAGCTTTAAAGAGATTTTGGATGTAAACAATGAACAACTTGAATATCTGCGAAAGTGAACCACAAAGTGAAAATCTGATTTTTTACACACAAAAAATATGTCTTCACAACGTATATATTTATTTCTTAAAACCTTTGTCAATTTATATTCATTATTGTACATACATTTCACTAGTGGTAGATTTTAGGACAATCAGTTAAGCTAAACACACCAATAACAATGCAAAAAGTGAAATATAATGGATTATATTTCCATGCAAGGCAAAAATTACAGAAATATATACATACATATAGAATTAACAATATTCACATCTAAAATATGAAAAAACATTGCAGATCTGATTTTGCAAATTATTATACTGAGATAGTGAAGAGGTCAATTGAAAACTCAAAAAATTACCCAAAGAAAGATGAATAGTTCCTTGAAGGGATTACAAAGTAGAAATATATACAATAGCATGAAGAAATTATTATAGGATTGATCAATGCACTTAATGTGAGGGAAAAAAAAGCAAAAAATAAACATACCTGAAAACAGAACAGTATATGATCTTACACCTATGTGAAGCTATTTCGTTAATGATTGCAGCAGATAGGGGATTTGAAGCTGTCAATTTGCTTACCAGTATTTCTTTGGTACTTCTGACTCAAAAGAACAATTACTTTGACTGATCATAGCTAAAAATACTATGGCAGGGTGCTGTAGTTCACATGAAAAGGGATTGTCTTTATATAAAAGAAATGACACACAGCTTTAAGATCTTTGCTGTAAGAGTGATTACAGCTTCAAAGATAAAGTATATAACATTGAAACCAAAGGGAAAAAAAGCTTATATGAAATGACTCAAAGAAATTTAACTCTAGAGGTTACATATTTATGCCATACAAAGAAAAACAAGGATTTTAAGTAGAATGGCTGAAAGAAAATGGCACAGATCAAAAGTGTCACAGAACAGAAACTAAAAATAAATCTCGACATTGGACTTGTTTGTCAGTGCTATTTTGAAAATGTCTGACTTCTGGTTCCATGCTGAAGGCTCAGGCATAAGAAATGGTTGAAATATTTGGAAAGCTAGATTTCAAAAGCATCAAGTAACATTTAGAGATTCCCATAATGTCATTTTCAATATGGTGTGCAGTAAATAGACTAATATCAATTATGGAATAATGCAAATAAAATTTTCGTCTGTTACTTGGTGATGAGTTCAAAAACAATGCTAATTGCAACTAGTTAGTTGGATGGAGTTTTATACAGGGGTTTATCAAAATAATAGAAATATATACTGTTTGTGGAGAACATTTTATTAATAAGCTGTAGGCCCACCTAGGCATTCAGAACAGATGCAATTCAACGTGGAATAGACTTAGACAAGTCATGCACATACAGTAATGGAATGTGGAACCATTCTTCCTGTAAAATATGGCCCAACTGTGTCAATGATGCTGAAGGTGAAAAGTACTCTTTGTTGCTGCACAACACAGCAACCACAACAGACCCCGGTTCCGCCTTTCGACACTACTAGTTAAGCAAAGCCGTGTACTATCTACTGTCAGGGGCAAGGCTACACCATATAGATGCATCTCATCCCCAACAAATCCTATGGCGAACAGTCCTATAGAAGGAAAGCTCGTCCATCAGTCAAAACCTAAATTTACTCTGTTCCCCAGTTAGCCATGAACAAAGATATATAGATCCAAGTTCAGGGTGGAGACTCTTAGTGGGACCCAGACTTTGAAAAGGGCCCTTGCCTACTAGGGTGAACTCCGTTCTGCAGGACCCTTGAACTGCTCCACTGAGCACCTGATTTTGAGGTCTTGGCACTGTCCAACCAGGCCACTAAACCGGTCAGCAATGCCTTCGACCCGGTCTGTCCAACCGGGGCCCAATCCAGTCGGCAGAGTCTTCGACCGGTATTTGGGCCACTGTGCCACTAATGCTGAAAGTGGAAAGTGTGATCTGATCTTGCTCTCCAGATATTCCCACAAATGTTCAATAATACTGAGGTTTGGAGACTGAGGTGGCTAGAGTAGCTGCTGTACCTCATCCTCTGCAAACCACAACTTGACACATTTCACACAACACATGGGTGCATTATCCACTTGAAACCAGGTATGGTCATTAGGGAACAATGTTCACAACATTGGGTGCAGGTGGTCCTGAGAATGGATTTGTACATTGCGGATGTGACACGACCATGCAGAATAACTAATGGCCCTAAGGAATATCATGGCACCTTACAGCATCAGGGATCCACCTTCATGCTTCACAGTCAGAACCAAACAGTCAGGGTGGTACACTTCTGCAGGTTTTTGCCAGACGTATACTCTACAAGTGGTGGGGAACAACGTGTAGCACGATTCATCAGACCAGATTACACGTTGCCAGTCTTTAGCATCCCAGTTTTTATGTACTTTGCAACACCTTACATGTTTTGTTGCATTAATATTGATAATCAAAGGTTGTGGATTGCAGCATGGCCTAAATACCAGAATGATGAAGTTCCTGACAAACTGTTTTGACGGAAACGGGATCATTTCGACTGATGTTCAACTCTGCTGCTATTTGCAGTGCCATGGTCTTGTGCTTCCATTGTACAATCTGTGCTAACATTCACCTATTCTTATCTGACAACTTTGTATGGCATCCACAATTTGCATGTTTGGAGACAACGCCCTGTCCTTTTTGATAGGTAGTGATAATCTTTCATAGTCGGTTCCTCGTGTTACACCTACTATTTCCACCATTCTGGTTACTGAAGCTCCTGCAAGACATGCACCAATGCCTTTTTGGGGTCACTGAGATCTGATATTGTTGACAGTTACACCACAACAGCTGTTTTATCTGCACCTGTGGCACTACTATGTGATAACCGGCATCATACTTTTCCCCTTTATATACCTCACAATGCAGGCGATATTGTCCCTGTGTTATGCATACAGCGCAATGCATGTACTCCAGTCACAGTTTTCATTATTTCGATAAACCTCTGTAGCAACTACGGCTATTATATCTAAATACACTGAGATGCCAGTTTATTAGGTATACCTATCTAGTAGTGTTTTGGGTCTCTTTTGGCCTTCAGACAGGTCAAATAGTTTATGACAGTCATTATATGAGCTCGTATCAGAAGATATTATATCACCTCACGTTCGGAAGATGAAGTAGAATGACTTTCACATTTCACATTTTTTAGGGAGAAAGAAAGCATGGGGGTAAATTTTTTATAGCCTATGACACTCCCTACATCACAAGCTTTCATTTGATGCATAGCTTGTTACTTTTGGCCATCATGTTCTCAAGATATAGCTGAACAATCATTTTCGCATTTCCCCCATTTTTAGAGGATAAGAGGGGGTGTGTTACATAATTTATGTAAGTCAGTGTTTATAGCCTATGTCCCCACATTACACACTTTCATTTGACACACGAATCATTAAGTTTCTCCATCATGTTCGAAAGAATGGTGGAACAACTGTTTTGACAAACACACAAACTGTCAAATGTAAAGCAAAAGCAATAAGAAAATAGATAAAAATGAAAACACAGACTGCCAAACAAACCATACTTGAAAAGTTTTTTTTGTCTGAAAGCTGTTCAAGCCTCAACCTTCATCAAAAAGTTGAACTAAAGATATGAAAGTTGATGTATCTTTGGACAAAGATACGGATGATCCTTCACAAACTATGAACAATTGACAGCTACCATCACCATTTAATTGATGCCCACTTCTTGACAAGATGCATTAACTTTTAATATTTAACAATTGTTTTATTAAATCACGTCATATTTATTCCTCAGGTATATTATGGTCATCATCTGAATAATAATACTTCAATTCCTTCCAAAACTGCTCCATAATAAATTTCAACAGATTGCATTGAAACAAGTGTTGGCAAATTTTACTTATTGCAACATAACTAAACTTAGCAATTTATAATGTCAAACTATTAAAATGCATCAAAAAATTACCTATACTAAACCAGTTTATATCCAGTTACAAGCACATGGAGCAAATTAAACTTTTACATGTATTTTAATAAGATTTCACAGTTGCTTTTACTAATTTTTGCCTATGAATAAAAATTTTTGGAACCAACTGTGCTCATTTAACAAGGGATAAGCATATTTATAATGAATAAGAGATTCAGTGCCTACTAATGCAGCCCAACGAGGAGAAGCCTGATAAAACACCCTGGCTATGAATGCATCATATCCACACAGCCAGGGAGTGAGAGCCCTGAACAAGGAACTCCTTGCAATGCTGGCAGGCTTAACAGGTGAGCCTGCCAGCCAAATGAATCTAGGTACTTCAATATACCTGTAGCAAAGATCAAACCAGTGTATAGCAGTTCCAAAGTGCTAACAAACCCAGTGACAGGTTCCCTAGCTCTCATTGGCTGGGGAGAGACAACTACTGGGATCTCTTTTCTAGGATATGGATTGCAGTGCACATCAAACATGCAGGCATTTAGGATTCTGTGAAAGTAGCCAAACATGTTGAACCTACAGGGTAGTCCCTCATCAATGAACAGGCTCTCATACTGAGGTGTGCCAATTGCAACTAGTTGTGATGGTTATTATGTTATTATATTGAACATTAGCAGGAAAAGCTACATGTTTAAAAAGGGAAGCATGCATTGTATATTCTGAAAAATGCTGGGATATTTCCTTCTATTTTTTTACTAAAAAAAAGTTCAAATGGGAATTTTTCAGTTTTTTGAAACTGAAAAGCTAAGTTTACAGCATTACTTTTGCTTCCTTTTGTGTGTATAGTTATAATTTTATCTTCAATAATAAGACTGTAAAATATATATTATTGTTAACAGTGTAATTATAGTGATATATATATATGTATATCATTATAAATATATATACACTGGCAGAAATTGAAAAACATAACCCATTAACAATTGAAGCATAATCTATGAGATTAATTTAGTAGAAACAACTTTTTGAGAAAGGACAGTGATTACACATGTAAAGTGATTCAATGTTTTTTTTTTTTTACCTTTTAATGAGTATTACATTTTACAGAAGGCATATTTTAATAAGATGTTGAACCTGCTTGAGCAGCAATATAAGCTTCCAATCTGGCATGCAATCGGTTGTATAAATGCTGGATATCACACTGGGGGATACCATTCCATGCACTTTCAACTTGGATGCGTAATTCAATGATGGTTGTTGTCTGCCACAGTCTGCAGAAGAGTCTTTGTCCAATCCAGTCCCAAAAATGCTAGATTGGAGACAAGTCTGGAGAGCATGCTGGCCAAAGGAGTTGATGAACTGCCTGAAGAGCATGTTGAGTTGCCCGGGTGGAGTGTGGGAGGGCGTTATCTTGCTGTAATACTGCATTTGGGATTACACTCAAATATGGCAGGATGTCCCAGCTGTACGATGTTGCTGATGTACATATTGTTATTCAATGTAACCTGTACAAACACCAGACATCTACGAGAGTGATAGCCAATCGCTCCCCACACAACGATGCCTGGCATGGGCCCTGTGCATCACTGGCGGATGCATGATGGAAGAAGCTGCTCACCTTGTCACCTTTGGACGCGTAAATGACCATCAGACACTCCTAAGCAGAATCGGCTTTCATCACTGAAGACCACAGACTGCCATTCTTCCCTCCCATGAACTCGTTCTTGACACCACTGCAAACGTGCTCGACAGTGTTAACCATGCCAGCAGAATGTGTGCCCATAGTCCTGCTTCCAAAAGACGATTGTGTATTGTTCTTGTATACACCCTTGGTACGATAGAGGATTGAATTTGTGATGCCATAGTTGTCCACTGTCACCGCTGTCCTCCTGGTATGCCAATCCTCTTGTGCATCCATAACTCTGTGTTGCCTGGAACCATGTCTGCGAGTGTGTGAATGCTCTTCTGACCATCGCCACCACCATCATTGCCGATACCTCTCATCCAACGTGGTGAGCAATTTGACGAAAAGACCAACTTGCTTCCCGAAGACTCATTATACAACCTCACTCAAACTTCACTAACTGAACAAATGTTGCGTGCCTGCATCATCCAGGCATGATAGCTTCTTCAAAGAGCACTGGATAACACAACACAAGACAAATAACTTCTTTCTTCAGGCCCTAGTCCTTAAACATGTGCTGCGTACATTTGCATGTTGCTGTCCTCAGTGACATCATTATTTCATCCAATGACTTTCAATCTTCAATCATGGTTTCTGCTGCGCTTAACTATTAACATATTATAATATGATGTTCCTAAAGAATTCCTTCTGGGTGTCCTTTTTCAATTTCCGCCAGTGTACACACAGTCGTATCAGAATAATATGACCACCTACCTACTAATGGGAATAACCACCATTGGCCCGGATGACAGTGGTGAGACAGTGTGGCATTGATGCAATGAGGCCCTGGAAGGTTGCCAGAGGCACACGTACCCATTCAGACTCCAGCAGAGCACAGAGGTTCTGGAGATGACATGGTTGTGGGTCTGCATGCCGAACCTGTCGATCCAAATGTTCACACAAGTGCTCTATGGGATTGAGGTCAGGCAATTTTGCTGGCCAAGGGCAAAAGGAGGCATCGCTGTCATGTTCCTGGAATCAGTCACACACCACCCTAGCAACATGGCAGGGCACATTGTCCTGTTGGTAGACACCATCACCACCAGGGTAAAGTTCAACATGAATGGATGCATGTGATCAGCGAAGATGGACAGGTAGCCATTGGCATTCAGGGACCCATTCAGTGGTACCAGCAGTCCCAGGTCATACCAGGAAAACATCCCCCAGACATTCACACTGCCACTGCTGGGCCTGTACTTGACCGACAAGCATGTATGGGTGTTGATTCTCGTGTGTCTGATGCCGTGTCCACCACTGCCCTTCACTTCTGTGGAGTAGAAACCTTGATTCGTCAGAGAAGGCAACCTTTTTCCACTCTTCCACTGTCCAATGACAATAGTCCCATACAAATTGCAGGCGTCGTTGCCGATGGACCTTGGTTAACATGTGCACCTTTACGCAGCATCAACTCCAAAGACCCATGGGTAACAGGGTTTGCTCTACTGTTATCAGGGACACGTACCTGGGTGCCCCAACATTCGTTTGAGTGGTCAATTGCTGCACTGTTGTGCGTTGATTGTCCTTTACCAGTCGATGGAGGCAATTTTCTCCTCTGGAGTTGATGGCCTTTGGGGCTCCACAGTTATGATGTCTGGAGGTACTCAGTGTGCCAGCAGTCCATTCTTGGTACACCCTTACTACAGCACCTCATGAAGAGCCCATAAAGTCTACTGTTTCCGAGATGCTTCCACCCTTGGTGCAGTAGCCAATGTTCATTCCTTTTTGAACATCCGTCAAATTAATACCTCTGCCCATTGTGCTCATGTTATGCACTATGGCTCATCTGTCCTGGCCAGCTGCTTGTATCTCTGTGTGATCGACCTTGTTGTGTGCACTCTGTGACATGCCTGGGCGGGTACACTGTGATTCATGGGTGGTTATATTATTCTGATATGACTATGTATAGTTTAGTAGAGGTATTAGCGTGCTTGGCTACTGATCTAAGGGACCTGGGTTTGAGCCCCAGTAAGGCACACTGTGATTCCGTGGGTGGTCATATTATTCTGATATGACTGTGTATATATATATATAGCATTGTTAAGTAGAATAAGTGAAGCTCATGGGATAATAGTTTTTAAACAAAATTATGTGACTTTATCATTTTTCTAGTAGGATACAGAGTATTAAACAGAAAAAATAAATGAATACTCCCCTCAAGCTGCTGCTTACCATAGAGGTCTGAGAACAGCAGCTTGGTTTAATATACCAGAGAGCTGTGAGTGCATTATTAATTATAAAGACATTTCTGTGAGTGTCTTCAAGACAGAAACTTTCAAAAATTTAATAATATGCAAATTTTGCTTGATACTATAAATTTCAAAAATTACAGGCAGTTCAGTTTTTTAATATATATATATTATTTCATCAGTGCAGCATTTTTATCATGGCATTGTGCCCTACTGTTCACTGTTTATAAAACTGACATTCTTGAAAAGGAAATTTGAAGAAATCTGAAATGATTCAAGGAATCAAAATATTAAGATTGTAACTATTATTTTATCTAAAAATAGTGTTTTGTTGCATTTACCGTAGTCAAGCAGAATGAATTTTATTCAACATTATTTATTCTAAGTTTACTAACTGTATAAGGTAGTAACACAGTTGAATTAATGGGGAGTATTGTATTCAGAGCAGTGTTTATCTCTGAGCAACATTTCTTTGCACGCAAGGGGCAAAGGAACCCAAGGAATCAGAGAAGGTTATGTTTGATGAAAGGAAAACACTGGATAGCTGTTAGTAAGTAGACAGATGGAAATTTTCCCATCTAGACTTCCGGCATGTTCTTTAACATTCACAGGGTTTGGCTCTCCTCCATATGGAGACCTAGTTTAACATCCCATCTGACAGACAGCTGTCTTTCTAAGCCCACCAATGTCTTCTTTCTCAATGAGGGCAGAATGGTTAGTGGAGATATATCTCAACACTAGCACAGATGAGACCTGAACCTGGGAACTGTAGATTATGAACCAGACATGTTACCAACTGAGCCAACCCCTGCCCTGCATTTTATTCAGTGAATTAAATTAATGAAATAAAATATTTCAAAGTACTGGTTGATTTTTAATTTTATGGAGCTCTTGTAAAATGTGAATCATACATGGGCCTATTTGTTTAAAATGATTTTTCAAGGGTGCAATTTACATGTTGTAGATTATCTAGATAAAATACTGTAACTACAGTAGAATCCCTCTTATCCGGCCCTTACAGGGACCAGACCCCCTGGCCGGATGAACAAAAGGCTGGTTAATCCAAAAATTGTGTCAAATAATAAATAAAAATGGCAAATGACAAAAATACTAACTGTACTGTATTTTAATTAATAATTTGTTGTACAATATTAACAATTTACTCACATGAAAAAGTCAGTGATTTTCTTTTGTTTCTTTGAACTTAACAATTTTTTACCTGCAGTCTTGTCATTTTTTAATAAACATCACATTAATTGCAGATGAGGCCTGTTGTTGTTCAATATATCTTATTGCAACATGAAAATCTTCTTTTCCTTCAATATGTCTAACTTTCCCTTCCTCCTCCTCCTCTTCTTCTTCATTCTCTGCTTCTTCTCTGTTCCCTTCTTGGCAGAATGCATTGATAATTCCATCATCATTCAGTGTTTCATTTTCCAATTGTTCATCACCTTTTAACCATTTTTCAATGTCATCTTCAATTGTGTCACATCCAGACAGCAGTTTAAAAAGCAGTGAAATATTGTCATTATCCATCATATCTTCGGCAGGCCCAGATTCATTTGATACTGTCGTGTTGTCATCTTTGATACTTTCTACACAGTTTCCAACTTCGGACCAAAGTTTTCTCCGTGACTTCACAAACTTTGTATATGCCATTTTTTCAAAGCTTTTGCCAACATGTAGATCGCATCCTTAATATTTATTGTTTTCGAAGCATTTAAAAGTTCTATTCTGTCATTTTCAGTTTGCCGTGGAATTTCTGAAAGAAGCTTTCTCTTGTATTGCCTTTTTAAACTTACAGGCACGCCTTGATCCATTGGTTGCACTAAAGATGTAACATTGGGTGGCCAAAACATGACTTTTATATTGTCAGAAATGAGTTTGTTGGATGTGTTGGGGCATTGTCGAGAATGAGTAGGGCCTTTACAGGCATTTTAAAATTTGTCAAGTAGCTTTTTACTTTTGGAACAAATTCTGCAAAAAACCACTCTTTAAACAAATAAGAGTCTATCCGAGCACACTTTTGAGCTTTGTAGTAAACTGGCAGAGCAGCTAAATTTAAATGCTTGAATGCTTAAGGTTTTGCTGATTTCCCAATTACAAAAAGAGGAAGTTTGTGCGTACCTGCAGCATTTGTACACACAGCCAGAGTGATTCTTCCTTTGTTTGTTTTAAATCCTGATACTGAGGTTTCTTGCGCTGTTGCAAACGTTTTCATTGGAAGAAGTTAAAAATTAACCCAATCTCATCTACATTGTAGATATGTTCGGAAAATTCCTTTGTTGCTAAAGGGATCAGCTGACAATTTCTCACCACAAACACCAAGGTAATGAACACCATGCTGTTTTTTCCAGCGAGAAAGCCATCCCTTGATTGATGAAAAATCTCCCCAGTTACCAATTTTAGAATGAAGGATTAATGCTTTTTCTTTCAAGATTGGCCCCACTGATTGGTGTTTCTTTTTGACACTCTTGCATGAACCATAGCCAAAGTGCATCATCGACAATTTCATTTTTCAGCTTTTTAAGAGTGCACTGAGAAGAAAGCATTTTTTCAGACTCGGTTTTAGTGAAAATGTCTTGTACAGATTTTCTATTCCTTCTCCAGTCATTTACCATGCTTTTACCAACACCTAGTTCATCAGAAATATATTTTACTGGATCACCTTTGTCAATATGTTCTAACGCTTTTAATTTCATCTCCATCGTAATGACTTTATGCTTAAGTTTGCACTCACTCATTTTGTACCACACAATAATTAATAGATCACAACACACACTCCAGTACATGCACAGGACACTGTAATATTCACAAAGAGGAACTGAAGCAAATATGTACTGTACTATAAACAGAATACGCGGTGACTTGCTTCCGCTTCTTGGAATGACTGGTTAAAGTGGAGGCCGGTTGAGTTGAGACCGGATAAGAGAGTCTACTGTATTTATTATGGCCTCTAATTCTACTCCTTTCAGATGGCAAGTGATGGCTTTGAAATATATACTCTCTGATACTTTTTGTAAACAAACTACACATTCTATTTAAATTATAACAAATGAATATTTTATGATCTGCTTACCCAAAACATGAAGAATTTGAATTCCTTTTCATAAACAGTCTTACTACTTCTCCAAACCTGGTAAATATATACCTCAAGCATTGCTATAAAAAGAGAAATTTTGTCTATAATATATAAATGCAAATGATAAATAAAAGGTTTGTTTGAAGACAAATCAAAAATTAAATCATCACAAGACCATCATTTTCAAAACCGTGATTTTAAAAAGTGGTAGTTATACTTAAGTAAACAAGTATAATCCAATAGTACAGTATCTCAGGAGATATCCTGTAAACATGGCAGAGTTGGCTTGGTTTGTTTTACCTACTTTCATTCAAACTGGACAGCAGTATCTCTCACCAAATGTAGTATAACTTATATGTGGCATGTTTGTTTCTCACTGTTTGAATGTGATGTGAGCTTACCGAGGTTTCGTTTGGTCTACATCTGAGCACCACTTTTTTGCACATCATGGGCTAAATGTCCAGGTCACATGGACCCTGAAGGCTCAGAGAAGGTTGGGGGAGGGGACCCACTGGAACAGCTGTTGGGAGACAGATGGTAGCCTCCCATCAAGGCCATCCAGAGTGTTCTTTAACAATTCAATGTGCACAGGATATAGATTTAATATATATATATCTTATATTCTTTAACGTGCACAGGGTATAGCTTTCCCATACACTGGGCCACGGCTTAATATCCCATCTGATGGACAGCAGCCTTTTCAAGCCCATCGGTGTCCCCTACTGACCGTAGGCAGGGCAGGGAGTTTTGTGGAGATAAATCTCAATGCTGACCCAGCTGGGACTCTAACCTAAGAACTACAGATTATGAACCTGGTGCACTACTGACTGAGCCACCCCCACCCCAACATGGCAGAGAGTTAGCCATTGATAATTAAGTGATCAGAATACCCAGCATGCAACTGGGAGACATAGGTTTGAGTCTCATTCACTATGAAACTATTTTCAGCTAGCTATTCAATAATCATCCTTTTAGAATGATCATACAAGGCTATTTTATACCATTTACATCCTAGTATTGGAAATCGTTCTAAATGCAATGAAACTTGAATATGTGAGAACTTGTTTAAAATGTTCCCAGTCTTCCTTAAATTCATTAGTAAGTAAACCAAGACTGTCATAATGACTAAGCAACTTATCATGGTAAGTTTTAGCTATAACTGGGTCTTTCAGAGCTTCAGTGTTAAAGGCAACTTTTTTTTTAACTTAATGCAATACATCTTAAGTTTAAGTTGCAAGACACTTTTAACAAGGTAATGGTCAGATCCAATTCCAGAGTCCCTATATGACCTGGTATTCCTAAAATAACTAGCCCATTTACTGTTAATTAATATATATAATCAATCATATTTTTAAACAGACTATCTGGTGAAACCCAAGTGTACCAATATGTCACATTGCTTGGAATAAGTGTTAATTATTCTCAAACAAGTTTACTTACCTGTAAGAGACTTTTTCCCATTGCAACTACCAATTCCAAAGAAACTTATCACCCCTCCTGAAATATCAGACAATACCAACTTCAGTACTGAAGTCACTTAGAACAAGGGTAATATCTCCTTTATTGATAGAATTCAAATTATTCTGAAGTTGTCCAAAAAAAACCCCATCTTTCTCATCCTCATCACTCTTTGGTGGGGGCATAATAGATCATTTATCTTAATTCTTCAAGCCATTTATCTTAATTTTAATTTAGCTGTAATGAAACCTTTCATTAATGCAGTCATATCCTAGAAGAGCACCACTAGCATGTGTGCTGAGAAGTAAAAGCTGTCTTTAGATGTTTTCAAACTTCCTTCCCTGAAGAGAAATTTAAGATTATTTTTAAGTGTCTGATCTTTGTTCATCGGGTCTCTTGCAAGCTCAGAATATCTATCTAGGTTGCAATGCTGGAATTCTTGTTTGAGGACATTAGGAGAATAATCTCTGTGCAGAGTCCTCACATTCCAAGTACCTGTGGAGAGAAAATGGTTAATGGGATTTTAAAGAAACTATTCATAGAGATGGGAGGTGATCAGAATATCAAACTGCCCTGTAATTGTAGGCATGGAGCAAAGACTCGTTCCCCAACTACTAAAAGCTTAAGACACTTATGCTGGTAGGACTTCCTCCAGTGTAGGTTTGGCAATGCCTGTAGAAGCAATCCTTCAAGTGCCTGCAATGATCTCATATCAGGATTATCCACTAACTGATATAAGGTATCTTGTGCATCTTTTCACTCAGGGCTGTCAACCCACAAAAGAAAACACAGCAGATTTTTCTCCTCAACAAAAGCCCACCAGTGAAGAAAGTTCATGATCCATAATCAAGCTCAGAGTCATAATTCTATTCAAGTAGGTATATATAGTCAGCACCAAGATCCTGTATAGTTGACCACTCAACAGGGTAGAAAATAAAATGAAAAAGTAGCCATAGCAGTCCAGACCAATAGGCCATACTGATCTGACACCCTCTTGTGGGAGGGAACAGAAAAAGTGGGCTATCTCTTTTGAAAGGTACTAACAGACTGCACCACAAGAAGGCAAGGTTGGACTTTATGTACTAAGCCTGGCCAATTCTCTGATTTGTCACAAGGTGCACTGCTCTCATTTTAGTCTATACCTAGCTACCATTTACAGACCAGTGGGATACTGATATATTACAGAATGGGATATTGCAATATTTTAAATAACAATAGTAGATTCCCAGATTCCTCATGTTCATTCTGGGCATGATGAAGATTTAATAATTTTTCCTTTACTAAAAATAAATAATAAATATAATCTCAAGCAGCTGCTTCTTTCATTACCTAGAATAAAATTACATATCAACTAATAGAATAACATATTGTTTCTGATAAATGTGGGATGATCATTTTCAAAAAGAATTGTTTTATGTTCTGCCTTTATCAATTACCAAAAGTCTAAAAGTGGAAATTCGACCATGATGATGATTTTGAAAATGCAAATAGTAATAATTTATTAGTACCTATACAATGCAAAAATAATATTTCATATAAACAACAAAAATGTTGCATCTCCACCCACCCATAGGGGCAAATGATTGCTGCTAATGTAAACCTCGTCACCATGACATTCCATCCCCAAAATTTCAGACATTTGGCATAAATATATCATTGCAATATTCATTTAAAGCTTTGTCACTTTCCAACATTTCCACAATAAGAGGGCACTATTAAAGGTATTCAAAAATTCAGAAAATGTGAATCATATTTCATGATACCTATCCAACACAAAAATATTTTTAATCCCTAAAAATAAAAAAAAGTGAAATGTCTACAGACGTAATAAAGTGAAAACATTAGCTCATTTTTTTAAAAATGAGATAAAAATTACTATATATTAAAATCCAATTCAGCTAACATTATAAATTTTGCATAATTTGCATTATATAATAAGTGATAAGATATAATGACACCTCTCTATGTATTCTAACAGAATATCAGCAAATATACCACACTGTCAGCTTTACAAAAACCATTGCTGATCACAGTGATGCATTTCTTGAAAAGGGTGTGATTGGCAAAACAAGAATCTGTAAATACAGCACTTTATGGAAAAGTAAAATGATACAGAACAACAGAATATAACACACAGAGATATACACCGAAGAGCCAAAACATTATGACCAGAGCTCTTTATGCAAATCAAAGCAACTGCAGGTAAATGACGGCACGTGTGAAGGTCATGAAATAGTATAAATAACACCTGATACTGAGCTCTGTTAATCAGTATTATTCTTGTTCTCAGATGGAAAAGGCAGCAGACTTAAGTTAGTACCTTCAAAAAGTGGTCTAAGGAGGGAAAAACCACAAATCGCAGCAATGTGTGGGCCAACCATGGCTTCAATGCCAGAGGTGAGCAAAAGCTATCCTGTATGGTAGGAGCTAACAGACAGGATACTGTGGCACAACTCGCCTGTAATTTGAATTCTGGTGATGAGAGTAATGTGCCACAACACACAGTAGATCAAACCCTGCATAGCCGCAGGTCACTCCCAGTGCCCATGTTAACCTCAGTTCATCATCGAAAGTAGGCACTTTCCACTTTACAATGAGCACGTGAGCATAAAAACTAGACCTTGAATGATTTGAAGAAGGTAATAAGGTGCAAATAAAATTGTATCTGGTCTGATGAATCTTGCTTCCTGTTGCACCATGTGGATGGCCGGGTATATGTGCATTGTTTACCTGGGGAAGTGTTGGCACCAGGATGCACTGTGAGACAAAAAAAACAAGCCGGTGGAGGAAGTGTAATGCTTTGGGCAATGTTCTACTGGAAAACCCTGGATCCAGTCATTCATGTGCAGGAAACTATGTCATCTACCACCTATCTAAACATCATTGCAGATGACATACATCCTTTCATGGCAATGGTATACCCTCTAGTAGTGCCTTCTTTCAGCAAGATAATGCACCATGCCACACTGCCTGGGGATTGTTCAAGAATGTTCAATTTGGGTTTGCGGAACTGAGGGAAAAACAATTTTTCAAGAATGGTTCCAAAAACATGAGGAAGACTTCCAGGTATTGCCCTGGCTCTCAAATTCCCCAGACACAAATCCAATCGAGCATCTGTGGTTTGTGTTGGAACAGTAAATCTGATCTGCAGTGGCTCAACTACGTAAAACGTGTTGGTACACAAAACATCTTTAGAAATCTTGTAGCATCCATGCCTCACTGGGTAAGAGCTGTTTTGGCAGCACATGGAGAACCAACATCAAATTAGGCAGGTGGTCATAATGTTTTGGCTCTTTGGTGCAAGTAATTTTTTTAAAGAAATACCTGTAATTATGTATGAATAAATAAATCTTAACATCAAAAATAAATTTCATTAAATGTGTAGTGAAAGCAATAAAATTTTAACTGACTTATTATACACTTTACTCACTGAAGTCACAACCTTGTATGGTTTCTTTACTGGACTACCACTTGAAGAGCTTTACATTTAGGAGCCGTAGCTGAATTAAACGAAGGTTTAATCATGTGGCTGGCAAAATGGTTTAGCATGCTTGGCTGTGAAAGGCATCTAAATTCGATTGAAATAGCTTAAAATTCTCTGTCACTGAGAAATAAAATTTTTAAGCATTCAAACTATTTGCATGTTAAAAGTTTTTAGGGGAAATCTCAGAAGCATTTGGAGCAAGGACAGAGCTGTCTTCAGTGAAGTCACACTATATGGTGATGTTAGAGCTGTTAAGAGCTTTTTTCCACATGTTGTGAAAAGTGATTCCAGTGTCTTGGTTGCAGCTGGAGACAGGTGAGGTCATTATTTCAAAAGCCTTGTGGACTATGGTTCCAAGTGAATGCACTAGCAGTATTGCATGCTCCCACTCTATGGTTGCTGCACGTTGTATTGCCAGCTTGGCAGTGGCAGTCGTTACTTGTTTTGGCTGACATCTGTTTAATGCTCTGTGAACCTCTTCTATAGAGAATGTATAGTTTTTCCGATATAACAGACAGTGGAATTATCTGGGAAATGTAAGGGAAATCTGTATACGCCTGATTTTTGAAGGAGGTCAAATTTGTCTCTGTCCCTTTTTATAATTTTCTTCAGATTTAGAGCTGAGCTGAAAACAATTTTGATATTCTGGGCTTTGAGTAATTTGAGGGCTGATTCGCATGACAGGAAAGTAAGATACAGATCTGGCAAATGTTGCATGCTAGGAGTCCGTGATTGGGAGGAGAGTTGAATCTCTTCTGTTGTCATTTCTATATTTATTGATTAGCTTTTCTATTGTTGTTGAATGGAAGCCATAGAAACACAGCAATGGATTGAATGTTTTGAAATTTTTGTTTTAGCAAATGTTCATTCGATGATACAATGAAGACCCTATGGATGACAGAAGGCTAAAATTTTGTATGCCCACAGGGTGCAAGAATCTGCACATATGATGGAAGGGATGTGTAGTTAGGCTTTCGGTATACTGACATCATTTAGGCTTCTGCATCCTTTTTGGGATAAAAACATCTAAATAGGAGATGCCATTTTTCTCGTCCTACATGAAACTTATTGTAACAACCCTAATGTCACCATATAATGTTACTTTGCTGAAGATAGAGCACTGTCCTTGCTCCAAAAAGCTTCCGAGTTTTCTCCTAAAAACTTTTAGCATGCAAAGAGTTTGAAGAATAAACTTAAAACTTTTTATTTCTCAACAACAGAAATTTTTAAGTTATTTTAATTAATTTCTGAGCAAGAAAGTCTTTTTAATTTTGTATATAAGTTCAAGTACCAGATAAATCTTGAAAAAATTTTTTATTATCTTTATTATTGAGATCTTGCCTTTCTCACATACCTTCTCTATATGGTGTATTATGCTAACAGATTATCATAAGACCTCTGTGATAAGTTGAGTAGCTTGAAGTTCTTTATCCTTCAATATAAAAAGCAAAAGGAACAGAGTTTTCACAGGGATAACAACCTCAATAAAACAATAATTAAACTGGTAGCAAGAACACACAGATGCAGCTATGTTGCTTGTAATAAAAAATCACACTCACTTGTGATGTCACATTCTTAATAATCAGAGATAAGAAAGCATGAAAAATCCACACCATCTGTCTCCCAGACTTTAACTCAGGACCACATGGTTATGTGCCTTGCTCTACCAGTTAAGCTAAGGTTGTGATGCATTCACACTTGCACCAAGATTATGAAGGAAGTAATAGTAGGCTTTACCTTCCAGGTAGTTAATAGGATCGTGGCATTATCATTGCTTTTTAAATGGGGAATTTGGCAATTTCATTCATGCATATATACTTCCCAGATTTAACTGATATTCTAATGAAGTACGGCTAATGATATACATATATCACAGTCAAGAAAAAGTTGTGAAGACAAGATACTAATGAGAGATAGGCAAGCATGAGAAAACCCACACAAACCATCTCTGTGAATTGAACTCAGAACCTCTTGCTACACTAATATGAACTACATGGAAGAGAAAGTATACCATCACTTTGTAACCTTGCTTAGACAAGTGAAAATCACCACTATCTTGGCTTAACTAGTAGAGCAACTGGTGCATAAACAGGAGATCCTGTACTTGAGTCTGGAAGATAAATGGTGTGGGTATTTTTCATGCTTGCATGCCTCTGATTAGTATCCTGGCTTCACAACTGTGTGTTTATTGTGTGTGAAATTTAAGAAAAAATAAATTATTAGGTGCATGCCAACACCATAGTTGCAAAACAAGCGACATACAATTTCAGCCATTCATATAATTGCAGTTTGCTTTCTATCATGTTATGAATGTTTGTGTATAAAGTATTAGTTTGTTTGGCCCACATTGGATGTGGGATTTAAACCATGGAAAATAAATTTTTTTCTATGTTGAGAAAATAAGTGTTACATTTTATTAAACTCATAAAATCAAATCTGTGATTGGTAAACCTACAATCAGGAAGGGTTTCCTGTATTGCATATATAAATTATGAATTTACTCTACATTGAAATATTCCACAACTTTTTCTCTTAAAATCCAATTTTTAACTATATCAACAAAAAAGAAAATAAATATTTAGACAAAAAAAACTTATATTCTATCATTTACAAATAATGCAATGTTCTCATAATTTGGAAGTCTCAGTTTTTCATACTTAGGTTACACAAATGTAAACTCGATGTTCATTTCTTCATTGTGCATTATTACATATTTGTTTTTCTCTCTTCTTTGTCAGAACAAATATTTATGTTTTATTACACTACTAAAACACAATACAACTATATTATTTAAAAAATGCTATTAAATGAAAACTATTCATTCTGTATGTTTCAATAGTTACAAAAATATTTAACAGCAACTTAAACTACAGAATCATGCAGAAGAAATAAGGCTGAATACCAAGAATTAACTACATTATTCTAATTACCTCATCCAAATAATAAGGAATCTTGGACACATAAAGAGTTACAGTTTTTTCTTCATTTAAGCTATTTGATTTTCTGAAAAATGAATGAGTCAAAAGATAAAACTCAGTTTATTCAATTTCAATTCATTCAGTTTGACTACTAATTACTTCATTTATTGATTAATTATAAAACTCACAATTTATTATTTAAAACAATATAAAGATGTTAATGTATGTTTTATATATGTATTATATATATATATACATATATAAAAGATAAAATATTTGTATCAGATTAAAAATGAGTAAATCTTAATGCAAATATAAAATGGTAGCTGGTGGAGAGCAAAAATAAAAACGTTATGATTATGGTGCAAGAAATTTTATGAGTCACATTAAAATAACTTTAAATACTTAGTGCAAAAATACCTTTCTATAAAGTTATTTGAACTCTTTAATGGAATACCATCATAAACGTAATCTGTTAGGTGAGCAGTTTTTAAAATTCAGAAAAATAGTTCTCTATTAAATAAAAATTCTGATTAAGAAATAAAAAGAATATTTTTTCAAATTGATTACAAAATAAAAAGATTACTTAAATCATGAACAGGAATAGTAGTAGTTTTTCTTGTTATATGAAAGCATTCAGAGCCTTGTTCACTGATGGTGTTAAATGCAAAATTAGTCAAGGCAAATGTACACTATCCATCAGGCTCTTTAAAATGCAAGTAAATTTTTTCAAATTTTTAAAAATTGGAGATTTTTCTAACAAATGATGAAAGTAATCTAGAAGTTTTTCCTAGTTTGTCTATTTTTTTATACATTTTTGTTAACCCTTCCGGTAGCTGATTTCTTATTATACCATCATGCTGTACTAAATTTAAATCAGCATTTTCCAACTCAGACTAAATACTTTTATTTTATTTCACATTTTAATCATACTTCAGTTCTATATTTAAATAATATGCAAAGTAACATTATGATACCAACTGGTTCTTAGTCTTACATTAATAATATACCACTAGCTATTGTGCATGGATTTAATAATATTGGCAGATGCTGCGTTTTTTGTTTTGGCAGTGCAATAGACTTCTGTGAATTATTTTATTCAACCAAGGAATTAATTTTTGTGAAGTTTCAATTAAACAATTAAAAGGCATGAGCTAAAAAGAAACTGCATGGAAGTTATCCTGTACCACATTATATGGAATTACAAAACATTGCATCAATCCTATCAAAGTCTACTAACCAATTTAGTAAATTGCAATTAATTGTTGATTTTTCAATTATTTAAATTCACTTTTTTGTCATACAATTTCAATTGAAATTGAAATTTTGTCATACAGTTTCAATTGAAAATGATGAATTAATTTTGATATGTTTTATTTCATTGATAGCTGATATTTATGATACAAGTGCTTATTAAGTGATCCAAATGCTTAAGTTAATATGACTTCTTTTACACAAATAAAGATTGCAATGGACAAACTGTACAACTCTATTAATAGTATAAGTAATTGAGTTGTAATATTTGTATAAAAGGCAAAAATAGCCTAGATCTGATATACTTGGTTTTTTAAAAATTATGAATCCTATAAAAAACACACTTCTGGCTAACAATTGATTAATATTTATTGCATATGCTCCTTCCCAGGTTCTAGTTACATAATGGAAACTAGGGAGGAGAATATACAATGAGCTGCACATATGCAGATTTTTTTCCTAGATGATAGTTTAGCAATAAATCTTTAAAGTATGTTTTCCAGAAAAAAGAAGTTACCTCAAGTATTTGAGATTAGTGATCTTACACACTGGCTTAGTAGTCAAGTTACTTGACTCAACAGGACTTAAGCTCTT
Organism: Ryuthela nishihirai; assembly: GCA_038380435.1. NCBI lineage: Eukaryota > Metazoa > Arthropoda > Arachnida > Araneae > Heptathelidae > Ryuthela > Ryuthela nishihirai. The sequence continues at coordinate 67,128,578 of JAWZYU010000001.1, forward strand.
TACTTTATCAGAAGCACTTTATTCCTTTAGGATCAGTTGAGTTTGTCATTGCAAAAATGGAAGCTATTTGCTGATGAAAAGCTTAGCTTATGACTACAAATAAAGAAGTTAAAATTAAAAGAAATAAAATTACTGAAACAAAATACTGTAGATTTCAACTGATTTATCTATGGTTGTAAATGGTATCTAGGCATAAACTGGAAGGAGAACTATGTACCAATTCCCAGTGATGATGCACAGAACTGGCCAGGTCTAGCACCTAATGTTTGACCCCAACTTCTCATGGTGCAGACTCTATTAGTACCTTTCAAAAGAGATATTCCCTTAGTAGGTAGGTAGCTAGTAAGTATTAGACTGGACTTGTTTATGGATTTGAGCTTGATTATGGATCCTGGACATGCTGCACTGGTGGACTTCTGTTGAGGGAGAATCTGCTGCTGTGTTTTCTGTTTGCTTCTGGGTTGCCAGCCCTAAGTGAACAGAGGCATGGGTTACCTTACATCAGCTGGTGGATAATCCTAATCAGAGGCCATCGCAGGTACCTGAACCTTACTTAGCTAGTTGGGCATCATCAAGCCTAAACTGGAGTAATGTGTCTCATGCAGGCCATATGACTCTTGAAAAAGTCCACTTGAAAAGGTGGTGCCTGAAGTTCCTACCAGCATCGGTGACTTCAGCCTTTAGTGGAGGAGGAACAAGTCTTTGCCCCATGCCTGCGATCAGGGGGCTGTTTGATATTGTTGGCCCTACCTATCTCAATAAACCTAGTTTCTTTAAAAATCCAACTAATCATTTTTCTCTCTGCAGGAATGTGGAATGTAAGGACATTATATAGAGATTATTCTCTTGATGTCCTCACACAAGAATTCCACCTTTATAATTTAGATATTCTCGGCTTGCAAGAGACCAGATGGACAGATAAAGGTCAGATTCTTAAAAATAATCTTAAATTTCTCTTTTCAGGGAGGGACGACAACAAGCATCACCAAGGTGTGGGTCTGCTTCTCAGCAGACACGCTAGTGATGCTCTTCTAGGATATGAGTGCATTAATGAAAGGTTTCTTACAGCAAAATTTCAGACAAGTGTTAAAAACTTGAATGTTATCTGCTGTTATGCCCCCACTGAGGATACCGATGAGGATGAGAAGGATGGGTTTTACAGACAACTTCAGGATATTTTGAATTCTGTCAAGAAAGAAGATATTACCCTTGTTCTAGGTGACTTCAATGCCAAAGTTGGTACTGACTCTGACCTTTGGGGAAGAGTAATAGGCCTTTTTGGTATTGGTAGCTGCAATGGCAATGGACAACATCTCCTACAGGTAAGTAAACTCAATGGATTCAGAATAACTAACACTTATTACAAACACCACGACATAAATAAGTACATGTGGGTTTCACCCGATGGATTGCATAAGAATATGATTGATTATATATTAATTAACAGCAAATGGGCTAGCTATGTTAGGAATACCAGGGCATATAGGGGAGCTGAAATTGGATCTGACCATTACCTTGTTGCTTAGTGTCTTGCAATTTAAACTTAAAAATTGTTGTGCTAAATTTAAAAAATTTACCTTTAATACTGAAGCTCTGAAAGACCCAGTTATAGCCAAAGCTTACCATGATAGGTTACTTAGTCATTATGACAGTCATGGTTTGCTTAATACTGAAGTTGAGGAAGAATGGGGCCATTTTAAACAGGCTTTTTTTGAAACTAACAGTACTCTTTTAGGGAAAAAGGAGCAGAGGAAACAGAATTATTTGAGTGATAAGGCACTTGAGCTTATTTCAGAAAGAAGGAACTGCAGGAATGTCCTTAATCAGTACCCTACTAGTGCTAATAGAAAGGATTACAGGGAGCTTAATAAATGTGTAAAGGATCAGTTAGCTACTGATAAGAATCTTTGGCTTGATAGCTTGGCTGACAAAGCCAAGGAAGCAGTTAGACAGCACAACAGCAGAGAGCTCTACCAGATAGTTAATGTTTTATGTGGTAAAAAATGGACAGGTATACAGGGATTGAAGGATAAACAAGGTTATAGAAGGGGAGTATTCCGTCATGGCTAGGTGGGCTGAGCATTTCAGTGATGTTCTAAACAATGTGGTTAGTTCTACTCCCATTGTTTGTAATGATGACCCAGTTATAGCCAAAGCTTACCATGATAGGTTACTTAGTCATTATGACAGTCATGGTTTGCTTAATACTGAAGTTGAGGAAGAATGGGGCCATTTTAAACAGGCTTTTTTTGAAACTAACAGTACTCTTTTAGGGAAAAAGGAGCAGAGGAAACAGAATTATTTGAGTGATAAGGCACTTGAGCTTATTTCAGAAAGAAGGAACTGGTGGATTTAATGTTGGCCCTATTGCACAATCTGAAGTTATTTTGGCTATTTCTAAACTTAAACTTCATAAATCCCCAGGGGTTGATGAAATTACTACAGAAATGCTTAGAGCTGGGAATATTTTGGTTACCATTTGGATGACTGAAATTTTGAATATCTTTTATGATAAAGGCATGGTTCCTAAAGATATTACCAGAGCTATTATTATCCCTATTTTCAAAAAAGGTGATTGCAGTTCTTGTGATAACTATAGGGGTATCAGCCTACTTACTGTTCCAGGTAAAGTTCTTTCCATGATTGTGCTTAATAGAGTCGTGTGTGAGAGTTGGTAAGGCTTGTAGCAATTGGTTTAGCATTACTTCTGGTGTTCGACAAGGGTGCATTTTGTCTCCTTTTCTGTTTAGTTTAGTTATTATGTTATGTGAAATTCATTTCAAGGGAAAGATTTTGGGCTTAAATGGTCTGGAGATACTAATATTTCTGATTTAGATTATGCTGATGATTTAGCCCTTTTGGCAAATGATGTTGATGAGATGAACTCTTTAATTCGAGCTGTTGATTAGACTGACAGTAGAGTAGGTTTGGTTATAAACAGAGAGAAAACTAAAGTGATGAAAATTGGTCAGGCAGGTTGTGATTCAATTAATCTGAATGGTTGCAGTCTTGAGCAGGTGTCACAGTTTAATTACCTTGGGAGCTATGTAACAGATACTGGTGATGTGTGGCATGAGATTAACAGACGAATAGGGATTGCTGCCGGAACTTTTAAGAACCTATGGAGAGTGTGGAGAAATAGGCGTATACACCTAAAGACTAAAATTAGACTGTATAATAGTTTGGTTCTTTCTAGGGTTAATTATGGTAGTGAAATTTGGATGCTGTGTAAACAAGGTAACAGGAAACTAGATGCTTTTGATTCTAGATGCTTACGTAATATCTTGGGTATTAGGTGATTGAACTTTGTAACTAATGATGAGGTTAGGCAAAGGAGTCTGCAAACTCCTTTAAGCAGCATATTGTGCAGAGAGAGACTCCGCTGGTTTGGCCATGTTGCCCGTATGGATAATTATAGATTGGCGAATAGGGTTATGAACAGTGTACCTAGAGGTTTCAGAAGGAGGGGGAGACCTAGGATGTGGTGGGCAGACAATGTCAAACAGGACCTTGTTAGAATTGGAGTGCAGTGGCCGGATGCAGCAGATATGTCTCAGGACAGATATGGTTGGAGAATTAAACTGCATGGTCTGGTTGGACCTCCATGGCTGTTTGAGAATGATGATGATGATTCCCTTTTGGAAGGGACGGAAGGGGAGGGCTGCCAGATCAGTGTGATCTACTTGATCTGGTCATCTGTGGTCACTTTTTTTTGCTGAGGAGTGGTCAACTTCACAGGGTCCTGGTGCTGACCATTTATACCTAGACTAGCCTGGTTAATGGCTTTGAACTCGATTATGGATCCCAGACTTGCTGCACTGGTGGGCCTCTGTTGAGGGAGAATCTGCTGCTACGTTTTCTGTTTGTGGTACCTTATATGTACCTTTGTGTATACCTTATATCAGGGGGCGGGGGTGGCTCAGTCGGTAGTGCGCCAGGCTCGTAATCTGCAGTTCCCGGGTTCAAGTCCCAGCTGGGTCAGCATTGAGATTTATCTCTGCAAAAATTCCTCGCCCTGCCCACAGTCAGTAGGGGACACCGATGCGCTTGGAAAGGCCACCGTCTGTCAGATGGGACATTAAACCATGGCTCTGTGTGCGGGAGAGCCATACCCTGCCCACGTTAAAGAACACTCTTTATGGCCTTGACAGGAGGCTACGATTTGTCTCCCAACAGCTGTTCCAGTGGGTCTCCTCCCCCAACCTTCTCTGAGCCTTCGGGGTCCTTGTAACCTGGCCATTTAGCCCATGGCATGCAAAAAAGTGTCACTCAGAGGTAAAACAACCCAACCCTTATATCAGCTGGTGGATAATTCTGATCAGAGGCCATCACAGGTACCTGAACCCTCCCTTAGCAAGTTGGGCATCACTAATCCTAAACTGGAGTAATGTCTCAGGCAGGTTTTATGGCTCTTGAAAAGGTCCACTTGAAAAGGTGGTGCCAAAAGTGCCTACCAGCATCGGTGACTTCAGCCTGTAGTGGTGGGGGAACAAGTGTTTGCCCCATGCCTGCAATCAGGGAGCTGTTTGATATTGTTGGCCCTACCTTTCTCAATAAACCTAGGTTCTTTAAAAATCTTACTAATCATTTTCTTTCTGCAGGTACATGGAACATGATGACATTACATAAAGATTATTCTCTTGATGTCCTTACGCAGGAATTCCTGTGTTATAACCTAGATATTCTAGGCTTGCAAGAGACCAGATGGACAGGTAAAAGTGAGATACTTAAAAATAACTTTAAATTTCTCTTTTCAAGGAGGGAGGATGTAAAGCATCTCCAAGGTGTAGTTTGCTTCTCAGCAGACATGCCAGTAATACTCTTCAAGGATATAACTGCATTAATGAAAGATGTTGGTTGGTTGTTTTACTTCTGAGTGGCACTTTTTTGCACACCATGGGCTAATGCATTAATGAAAGATGTCTTGAAGCAAAATTTAAAACAAAAATTAAAAACTTGAATGTCATCTGTTGTTACACTCCCACAGAGGGCTCTGATGATAGTGAAAAGGATATGTTTTACAGACAGCTACAGGATATTTTGAATTCTGTGAAGGAGATATTTCTCTTGTGTTAGGTGACTTCAATGCTAAAGTTGGTACTGATTCTGACCTTTGGGAAGGAGTTTTAGGTCCCTTTGGCATTGGTAGTTTCAATTGAAAAGGGGAGCATCTCCTACAGGTAAGTAAACTTAATGGTTTACGAATAACTAACACACTTCAAACACCATGATATTTATAAATATACATGGGTTTCACCTGATGGGTTGCACAGGAATATGATAGATTATATTTTAATTAACAGCAAATAGGTTAATTTTGTTAATAATTCAATTATGAATACCAGATCATATAGGGGAGCCGAAATTGGGCATGATCATTACCTGGTCAAAAGTGCCTTGCAACTGAAGCTTAAGAAATGTTGTGCTAAGGTTAAGAAAATTATCTTTAACACTGAAGGTCTGGAAGATTAAGTTGTAGCCAAAGCATACCATGATAGACTACTTAGTCATTATGACAATTGTGGTTTGCTTACTGCAAACTACAATTGAGAAAGAAAATAGTATCGGTTTAAGCAGGCTTTTCTTGACATTAACAGTACTCTTTCGGGTAAAAGGGAACGGAGGAAACAAAATTATTTGAGTGATAAGGCTATGTAACATATTTTTGAAAGAAGGAAGTGAAGGATTAATATAAATCAACATCCTGCTGGTCCTAACAGAAGGCATTACAATGAGCTTAATAAACATGTAAAAGATCAGTTAACAGCTGATAAGAATCTTTGGCTTCATAGCTTGGCTGACAAAGCAGAGGAAGCAGTTAGACTGCACAACAGCAGAGGATTGTACCAGATTGTTAATGTTTTGTGTGGGAAGAAACAGACAGGTACACAGGGATTGAGGAATAAACATGTTAAGGTTATAGAAGGTGAGTATTCTGTCATGGCTAGGTGGTTTGAGCATTTCAGAGATGTTCTAAACAATGTGATTATTTCTACTCCCATTGCTTGTAATGAGGATAGATGCATTACTGGCTTTAATAATGGCCCTATATCACATTTTGAAGTTGCTTTGGTTAGGTCTAAATTAAAACTTCATAAATCTCCTGGGGTGGATGAAATCACCACTGAAATTCTTAGAGCTAGGAACACTTGTGTTGTTGCATGGCTGACTGAAATTTTGAATATTTTTTATGACAAAGGTGTTTCTAAGGATTTTACTAGAGCTATTATTATCCCTATTTTAAAAAAGGCGATCATAGTTCATGTGATAATTATAGGGGAATTTGTTTACTTTCTGTTCCAGGTAAAGTTCTTTGCATGATTATATTTAATAGAAATAAAAATTTGGTTGATATATAACTTTGTGATGAACAGAGTGGATTCAGAAATGGTAGAGGATATATTGATCAAATATTTTCACTTAGGCAGATTCTTGAGAAATGTTTAGAGCTTCAGAAACCTGTGGTTCCTAGCTTTGTAGATTTCAAAAAGGCTTTCGACTCTGTTGATTCTTAGATCATATGAAACACCTGACAAGTTAGTTAACATAATGAAAGCTCTCTATAATAACACTGAGTCATGCGTGAGAGTTGGTAAGGCTTATAGCAATTGATTTAGCTTTGCTAGTGGAGTTAAACAAGGTGCATTTTGTCCCCTTTTCTCTTTAGTTTGGTTAATGATTTTGTAATGCGAAATTCTTTGCAAGAGAAAGATTTTGGCCTTAAATAGTCTAGAGGGTTCAAAATTTCTGATTTAAATTATGCGGATGATTTGGCCCTGTTGGCTAATGATGTTGATGAGATGAATTCGTTCATTAGGGCTGTTGATGAGACTGCTAATAGGGTAGAGGTTTGGTGATAAACAGAGAAAAAAATTAAAGTGATGAAAATTAGCCAGGCAGATGATGTTTCAGTTGCTTTGAATGGCTGTACTATTGAGCAAGTGCCTCAGTTTAATTATCTTGGGAGCTATGTAACAGATACTGGTGATGTGCAGCATGAGATATATAGAGGAATAGGGATTGGTGCTGAGACTTTTAAGAATCTATGGAGAATGTGGAAAAATAGGCATATACACCTAAAGACTAAAATTAGGCTATATAATAGTTTGGTTCTTTCTAAGGTTTTATACAGTAGTGAAACATAGACCCTTTGTAAGCAGGATAACAAGAAACTTGATACCCTTGATTCTAGATGCTTGTGCAGTATCTTGGGCATTAGATGGTTTGACTTTGTAAGTAATGATGTCGTTAGAATAAGGAATCATTTGAGCAATATTTTGTACAGAGAGAGACTGTGTTGGTTTCGCCATGTTGCTTGTATGCACAGAAGCAGAGTGGCAAACAAGATTATGAACAGTGTGCCTAAAGGCTTCAGGAAAAGGGAGAGACCTAGGATGCAATGGGCAGACAATGCCAAACAGGATCTTGCTAGAATTGTCCTACACTAGCTAAATGCAGCAGTTGTAGCACAGAACAGATATGTCTTGGTGAGGAAAACCTCCATAGCCTGAGACTGTATGAGGATTTTGTATCATGTATGTAATCATTTTAAAGAGGCACACTGGTATAAATACTAGAACTCTTACAAACTGTAACTTCAAATTAATTCAAAATTACTTAACTTAGAATAACATTTTTAAACAATGAACTACATATTTAGGTGGGTAAGAATGCAAAATATACATCATTGCATTGCATTTAAATTTAAAAAATAATTATTTACTTTAATATTGGAATAAAAAAAAACAAATGAAGCATACTTCATGAAGGGTACAATCTATTATACATTCCAGAGAGTTTGTCTCTGTTTATTTGAGAATTCCTCCTAAATGGTAAGAACTAGGACCACCAAATTTGATCTACAGAGCTTCATCTCATTGTAACTTAGTGCACTATAAGGGTTTTGCCCCTATAAAATTAAGCCCTTCCCAAAAACGTTGGGCACAAAACATCTATCCATTCATAACTTTTCCCATTGATAACGTACTACTCCATTCGTAATTTTTCCCATCGATAACGTACTACTCCATTCATAACTTTTCCCATCGATAATGTACTACTCCATTCGTAACTTTTCTCATCAATAACGTACTACTCCATTCATAACTTTTCCCATTGATAACGTACTACTCCATTCATAACTTTTCCCATCAATAACATACTACTCCATTCATAACTTTTCCCATCGATAACGTACTACCCATTCATAACTTTTCCCATCGATAATGTACTACTCCATTCATAACTTTCAACTCTCCATTCATCAGGTCATGGTAGAGCCCCCAGAAATTTCAGACACTTGCAGTGAATTTAATCCCAATTCACTGCAGTTAGTAACCCAATCTATAAATCCTACACAAAAGATGAAAGTGGAATCACCACACCAAATCTAAGGCTGATTGGTCAAGTACCTGCAGAATTATAGGGGTCGAAAACTTCCACCATCACAACAGATATACAAAAAAAAACTGCTTGCACACACCCATTTGGAACATGCCTGGAAGCTTGCTACTTTGAGTCACATACTATACGTATTAAGCTCCAGGTAACACTACTAGTAAAAAATAATAAAGAATTTGCCAAAAGCTTAAAATTTAGACATTCAAAAAACTACTGAAGCTTGCAAATAAATTACAACAGTTCAATACTCAGAGTGATAAAAATTGCATTAAAAAGAAATTAATGCAAATTCAGAAAGCAATGGGCACTGAAATATGTAGACTTTTATATTGTACTTTTGGTCAATAGAAAGACCTTTCTGTGATGCAGACTGCAAATCTAGACATTGTCAACCATTCTAGATTGCAATCTTCTCTCTCATCCTCTGATGCTTTCAAAGCTTAGCCCAATGTCAATTTTTTAATTTTTAAAACAATTGGAATGACGAAGAATTCACAAAAAATTGTTGTAAAACAAAAATGTAAAAAAAATTATAACTGTACCATCGCAAAGGTAAATTGCAGAGTTTTTTACAGCCAGAACTAGTTGCAATTTGTCTGATTTGAGTCATTCAATCTGAAATCTATTTCAGTAACATTTTTGCTGCCCTATCACAGAACATCATGCTCTTTTACAGATATCAAAAACCAAAGTTTTTCTATAGATAGCAAAGTTGAATGCTAATCCAACATAACATAAATACCTTTGGAGAGAGGGAGTTTGCTTGCTGTCTGAAATAAGCATTTTCCAGCATTACATTTTTGTTGCTTTAGACAGATATAAAACAACGAAGCTGAATTTTTATTCTTTCCCTCTTTATGTACATTTTAATACAAGAACTATTGAGATTAGACCAATGGTTTTTTGTAACAATCATTCATATAATTGCATTCAACTTGATCTCAACAAAATTGATGAATTTTTCAAAATACTAGTGGATCATTCAACAATCTTCAGTTTGGGTTGGGTTGTTTTACCTCTGAGCGGCACTTTTTTGCACACCATGGGCTAAATGGCCAGGTCACATGGACCCCGAAGGCTCAGAGAAGGTTGGGGGAGGGGACCCACTGGAACAGCTGTTGGGAGACAGATGGTAGCCTCCCGTCAAGGCCATCCAGCGTGTTCTTTAACGTGCACAGGGTATGGCTCTCCCGCACACGGGGCCACGGCTTAACGTCCCATCCGACGGACGGCGGCCTTTCCAAGCCCATCGGTGTCCCCTACTGACCGTGAGCAGGGCGGGGAATTTTGCGGACATACTTCAGTTTGGACTTTGTATTTATCCTGCAGAACAAATTTTATGACCTCAGCTCAGAGTGATAGTGGGAAGTGTGGGGAAGTGATTACAGCATTTGGGTTGGGTTGTTTTACCTCTGAGCAAGCACTTTTGAACACCATGGGCTAAATGGCCAGGTCACATGGACCCCGAAGGCTCAGAGAAGGTTGGGGGAGGGACCCACTGGAACAATTATTGGGTGATAGCTGGTAACTTCCCATCAAGGCCATCCAGCATGTTCTTTAACGTGCAGAGGGTATGGCCCTCTCCTGCACACGGGGACACGGTTTAATGTCCCATTAATGGCGGCCTTTCCAAGCCCATCAGTGTTCCCTACTGACCATGGGCAGGGCGGGGAGTTTTGCGGAGATAAATCTCAATGCTGACCTAGCTGGGACTCGAACCTAGGAACTACAGATTACGAGCCTGGCACGCTACCGACCGAGCCACCCCCGCCTCTGATTACAGCAAAACTATTTGGAGCTAATAAAAAATCATCCATTTTCTACTCTTTTTTCTGAATGCCAAGTTGGTTTATGCAGTCTGGATTAATTGCATCTTACTATTTCAAAGTCATTCCGTTTACACTGGGAATGGAGGGAAAATGGAGGATGCAAGGAAATTTTTGGGACAAAAAGCAGTGTGAAGGGTGGTGCCACTCCACAAGGAAGCATTTCTTGACAGTTGTTGGCTAAGCATTCTGATGTCATAGCAGGGAGATGATGGTAAACAAAGCTTATAAGAAGCGTACAGTAATATAGATATCTGTTGGCAAAAAAAGTGTAAAATTACAATTTCAGTTTTTTTAACTGTCAATGGTCTATTTAGCTATCAGAGATATTTATTGTTATAGATACAACTCAACAGCCACTTCATTGGGTACAGTTCTGTGTTATGTTGATAGTAACTGAAAATTGTTATATAATCATTTTTGAAAAAGTGTGACTGAAGACAATTTAAAGATCTGAAATCTATTTCAACCTAGATTTTTAACAATATTTATTCTCTATTTAGAGTTTAGGAAATTGAAATACTTAGCAGCAATAATTCGAATTTAAGTAATTGCTCTCAAAAGTTAATAAAAACAAGTTAAAACTAAAGCAATAACTGTTATGCTAAACTTTACTAATCAAGTCTAAGAGCATTTTCAGAAGTTCACAAGAAAATTAAGTTAATTTTCGCTAATTGTGAATGATATTTTGCAGAAAGAGCTAACTTGTTAAGCATTTCAGCTTCCATAACTCACATTTCCTTAAACTCTTGAAATACTAAATGCATATTATTGGAAATTGAGATTTAAATAGATTTAATTATGTTCCTAAAATTATTTTCAGTTATAACATTATATTATATTTCATATAATTTAACATATTATATTTCAGTTACAACTTTAAAATATTATTTAAGGAGTTAATAAGTCCTATATCAGCATTACTATTAACATAATGTGGAACTGTATCTAATAAAATGGCCCTTTTAATATATGTTGACATTACAGATATCAAATTACATCATTTGCAATTTATATCTAATTACTACAGAATTTATATCAGATGATTCTGAAGAAATTATTCTGTTCTTGTGCTTAAAATTAAATTCAATTGAATTAAAACACCAGATCATTATTTCAACTTTTCTTTTTACCAACTATGTTAACAATCATAATGAAAATAATAAAAATATAATTTTTTCCTGCCATGAGTAGTGGTTTAAATTTTGTCCCTTCCAAAAAACATTTAATGTGACCTGGTGTAAATACAGTTATCAATTTGCTAAGAAATTTTTTTCCTGGAATTATCTACTGAAAATCCTGCCTTTTATACTTCTTTTGATTAATTCCCCATGGCAGAGTGGTTAGCGCACTTGGTTATTGATCAAAGGGACCTGGGTTCGAGCCCCAGGTAAAGCATGTATGCTTGTTATTTTTCTGCTGAGGTCCTGCCATCCTAACAGATCTTCTACTATGGTGTAAAAACCGACACGCTCCTGTCAGACCTCTGTAGCAAGCAGCAGCTTGAGGGGATATTTATTTTTATTTCATTTATTGTATCAATTTTCATTTATGTTTATTCCACTGCTTTTCCTTTGATCTTGTTTGCAATGCAGAGATTTTCCCCTCTGGTTTAGTTTTTAATAGCAATTTCAAACTACTGCTGTAATTTTCTATGTGTAGATTTTGACACACTGACAAAAGTTTTTATTCCCATGAATCAGTATAGTATAAGCCAAGGTATTCAAATTGTCAATTACCTGTGATAATGCAACTTTTTTATTTGATACAGTTTTCAGAGTGATCAGTTTCTTATTCAACAATCATTTCGTTGTTTCCCGAGATAGCAATTGTTTGCTTGGAGTAGAATCGGTCATGGTAACATGACTGAATTTTTTTATGTGACAGGTTTTTTTTTAATCTGGAATGGCATTATCATTTAGTTTACGTTTAATAGGTAGTCCTAAGAGTTCACTTCATAAATCTCACAGGCAAATGATCTTAATAGGCATCTGAAAAATGTTTACCATACACTATGTTGAAATAAGTGTCTGGACACCTGATTGGCAAAGGGAAAACGCAATTTCCAGTGATGTGATCAGTACTAGCAGGGTATCAGAAGAGCGTTGGCACAGAACAGGCTTCAGGGAGATGTTGATACAAAACATGAGTGAACATGCTGAGTTAACGGACTTCCGAGAGAGGGGTAATTATAGGATGCCATTTGAGTAAATTATCTGTGCGTGCGATTGCGGCCAAATTAGAGCATCCTAGGTCAACTGTGCAGGAGGTGATTACTTTATGGAATAAACATAAATGAAAATTGATACAATAATGAAGATGTCACAACAGTCAAGAAACAGTTGGGCAGACCATGAAAACTGATGGAAAGGGATCGAAGAGCTCTGAAACATGGTATATTCTTCTTGTCATTCATCTGTTGCTACCATTACTACCATTACCAAAAGATTGCAAGAGTCCACAGGTGTTAGTGTTTGCAGTTGGATGGTTCATACAGAGCTGCATACATTGAATTTCCATGGCCGAGCAGCTGCATACAAATCTCTGATAACTCCTAATCATGCATAACTTCTAGCTTGGTGCAAAGCTCGTCGGAATTGGTCGCTGGACCAATGGAAACGAATTTTATGGAGCGACGAATCACGTTTCATGCTGTTCCAATCTGATAGTTGCTGCTGGGTATGGCAAGTGCCTGGTGAATGTTACCTGCTGCAGTGTATCGTCCCATCTGTGGAGTTCGGTGGTGGTAGCATGATGGTTTGGAACTGTGTATCATGGCATGGACTTGGACCGTTTGCTCCTATAGCCGGTAGCATGAATGCTGAGACGTATGTGAACATTCTAGATAATTCTACGCTACCTACACTGTTCCAGTACTACAGAGAGGGGCCATGCGCCTATCAACATAACACACCATATCATACTGCAAGGCCCATTCAGAAGTGGTTTCATGACTCAGATGTGGAGAACATGCCCTAGCCAGCTCAGAGCCCCAACCTGAATCCAATAGAGGTCCTTTGGGATGAACTCAAACATCGGTTGCAAGCCTTACCAACACATCCCACTTCCCTCTCGTCACTAATTACCATGTTGAAGGACGAATGGTGCAAAATACCAGCTGCACATTATCAAAAACTGATTGAAGGTATGCCCAAAAGAGTGCAATTGCAGCCAAAGGTGGGCAGATACCCTACTGAAATTTCAATAAATGCGACATTTTGTCAAACACTCTGGTGTCTGGTGACTTCTTTCAACATAGTGTATATCTTAGCATGTGTGCATTGAATTTATGTTCACGCCAACACTGCAGCATCCGCTTCATACTAATTTTTGCTTCTAATGGAAATGTATATGAAAATTACTGTTCTTATTCTTCAAAGTTCACCATGAATAGAGACTACTCATGACTGTTCTACTCATGTAGTTTGCTACTGCACAGTTCAGCATGATAAAAAAAAATACCTGAAAGACTTCACAGAGAGATTCACCAAGCAGAGAACAAAGAAAGACATGAAAGAATAGATGATTATGTAAATACTTTAGCTGATCTCTCCCCACTGTGATATCATGGAGCACACCCTCTCAGTGACACTCAAATGATCTTGGTAAAGCATAGCCTTTTGGTGCCACCCTATATATACTCACCCTGGCAAAAAGGAGAGCACCACTCTGTTCAATAGGAGCATAAATATAACTTATTTGCATTTTAGTACTGTGCTCTTTATATTGTGGGTTTTTATATTTTTCCTTATAAATATGTTTTACTTAAATATATATATTTTTTTCTCTCCAAAAGATCTGTTTAGCATTTAAGTGACAAAGAAAATTTAATATTAAAAATCTGTAACAAAAACAAAGGTTTTTCTGTTCTGAGGCTTTGGGTTCTTTAAGCATATCCATTTAACCCACCATACAGTAAAGGTCCACTTGGAGGAATTCCAATTCCTGTTATGAAGCTGGATTTAGGATAATTATGCATTGTGAATAAAATACATCTGTTATGAATGCTTTCAGTTTTCCTCAAAAAGAGTTATGTTTTAACTGATAAGAGAATCTATATACCATGCATATGGGTCAACGTACTGAAGTACTGAATAGTCGACTTACCCAGCACATAATGGAAAATGATTGATCATTAAATTTTGGACTGGTCTTCCATAATGAAAATTTACTGGAGGAAAATACCTAGCCATTGGGCACAAATATTAAAAATGGCACTGAAAAATAAAGAGTTAAATATATAACATTTAAAAAATTTGATGTGAAAATAAACATGCAGTGAAACTAAAATAAATGTAAACAAAAACATTCCAATTTCTTGATTCTATTCTGCTTTATGATTAATTAAATTGATATTTAACTGAATGTTTGGGAAAAGTACAAAAATACAAAAACAAATGCACACAAATACAGCAGATATCTAAACTAAACAATTATGTAAAAGACAAGCAAAAAGTTTTTAGAATTTTTTTTCTTAGTACCAAAAGTTCCCTGAAGCCTTCTCTGCTCATGCAGAACAGAAGAGATAAAAAATATAAAAGAAAAATGAAAGAAAATAAGAGCGTAATTATTGAGAATAAAAAAATATTCTTTAAGCAACTGCTTGCTACAGATGCCCAACAAGAATTTGTACAATACACAAGGTGGATACAATACACAAGGTGGGATTGTAAGGTGGGAACCTTACAATCCCACCTTGTGGATTGTAAAAAGGTGAAAAGGTGGGACCTCAATTGAAAGATAAAACAAAGGTGTCCAAGTCCTACAGAGGACAGGGGTGTGTAAAAAACTAAGAATCACAAACTGTATATTCCATGGATTTTGATCATCTATGCTCCCATCTTCTGAAATTACGATGGAAAATTTAAAGTATGCTGTAGTTTATTTGCTGATGCATGTTTCATGGGCTTAATGCTCTCACACACATGCAATTCACAATTTACACCTCTATTATTATTTTTATTAAAATTTGCTTCTCAATTATACAGAATTAACTAGAAAGCAACAACTAGACTTTTATGAAGCTGCTATAATCAGCATTTTGTCTTGGCATTTTTAATTCCTTATACCTCAATATATTTAAATTCCTACTATGATGGTATTCCAGGTATAACTCCATTTTTTGCATGATTTAATTATCTTAAATCTATGGAACTTATTCTTCAGGTCTCCTGCTAGTGCAAATCAATATATTATCTGTTATACTACCATTGACTCTTGGATGCTATCTACCACACTGACAAAAGTCCAATCTCTTTACTTCTTAATCTTTCACAGCAAAAGCCCTACCTCTGATTACTGGATACATTTTAAAGAGCAGTAAGAATCTCCTTAAAAAAATTACCACTCAAGCTACTTGCCACAGAAATCTGACAGCAGCATAATATGCCAAAGATTTGCAAGAAATGCAAGACCTCCATGTAAATAACATTCATGCTTTATCTGGGATTTGAATCCAGGCCCCTTTGATTCACAGCCAAGCATACCAACCACTCAACCACCAATTAGGATTTCCATATATCCTGGTTTTTAGAGAACTGATTCTCTATTCATGGTGACACTCATTCTTTCAGCATAATTATTTCTTGAATTCTATATCAAAAAATAATCTGTGTATTTACTACTGAGGTAAAAATTAGATGACAGATGAACTAGCAGTTGACAGTTTGTGTTAAGAATACCTGCATGTTACTGGGAGACATGGGTTTAAGTCCCACTTGTGGCAAAACTAATTTTTTGAGCAAAATTATTTCCTGGTTATTAGTGTCTTAATCACTAAAGAAAAATTTTAATATTAGCCAAATAGAATGCTTAGCATTACAATGTTTTGAAATAATTCAAGTTGCCTAATACATATATGGAATAGCTAATAAGAATTCAGCCAGAATTAAGATTTTACACAACTTGTAATGCTGCATTGTTAATAGGTAAAATAGCAGCAACTCTCATGGTGATTTCTACTTGAATAATGGTTATAAGTCTATTAAGCATTCAGTCTGAATATATTGAAATGTATGAATGTCAAATTCATAACTCAAAGGACTCTCTCAATAACATGGATAAACTAGCAGTTTGTGAGACCACATTTCACTAATTACATGGGTTATAGTGCACTGCATAAGGCGGTATATCATTTGCATTTTTTCAAAAATTGTATATAACAACTACTTTTCAGAGGGAAATTTCACACTTACTGGTTTCTCATGCATATCCTTTGTAGCATTGAAAGCTTGCTTGCAATTTAGTATCTGGTACAAGTATTATTAAGGGGTTTGGGGAAGTTAGAATCATGGTAAATAGGTGGGTTTTTGTTAGGTAAATTTAGATAAGTGCTTTTCAGAATTCTAATTAGTTATGGAATTAGAAACATTTTTGTAAGGGACTCTTTCATGGTATAACTGTTGTAATATGATATGAAGTCTAAAGAGTGTTGAGTACTGAGTTGGTAGAAGCATACGAGTATGAAGAAACACATTGCATATGGATATATTTAGGTGATATGAGTAATTATGTTTGTGAATGATGCAAATAAATGTAGTTCTAAACATGGTAAGCTGCGATTTACTGAAAAGTTTTTATGGGAAAATGAAAACTTGGTTTAGTTGTTTCAAGTGGATAAGACTGGTATAATGTGCTAGAGTAGGCATCAAAATATAACTGTTAAAGTAAAATTTCAGTTAGTGGTGTATGGGATGGAGGAGAGTTGTGGTGTTTTAACCCTTCCCCTTAATGTGGAATTGTAAAGTGGGAATTCTGGTGTGCGAGCAGTAGAGTGAAATATCATTGTATGAGTATGAAAAATTGTAGCTGGATGTTTGTATTGTATAATGTTAGTTTTGTGAAATTGCAGTAAT
Organism: Ryuthela nishihirai; assembly: GCA_038380435.1. NCBI lineage: Eukaryota > Metazoa > Arthropoda > Arachnida > Araneae > Heptathelidae > Ryuthela > Ryuthela nishihirai. The sequence goes on from JAWZYU010000001.1 coordinate 67,145,658, forward strand.
GTATGCTGTTGCAAATTGTAGTATGTTATTATGTATATTTTTGTTGCTTTATGAATTGTGTTGAATTAGGGTGACCAGACATACCCGTTTTCTAGGGACAGTCCCTGAATGAAAAACTCTGTCCTGACATATAAATGACTATGGAATTTTTCTGATTTTCTTTTTAAATATGAAATTAACTATACTGCATGAACAGGTCTTTCAGGTAACTGAAATTTTTGAAGCTAGAATTTTATAAACTATCAAAGCTAGAAGTTTATAAACAATTACAAGCTATCAAACTAAAGTGATTATATGCCTCTGTTCTATGGGAGCCTCTGGTCAATCCTACAACTGTATTTTTAAATGTTCCTGGATATTTGTCTTTAAATCTTGTTACCCTAAGTTGATTACAATAACTGATGTGTGAGGTACAGTTTGAATATTATTTTTTTTATATATTGTTAGCCCAATGGGCTATTCTTATTTATGGAAATCATTTTTAAGCTCTGAGCAGCAGTGCATTTTTTGTGATTTTGCATGTTTTAGAGGCTCATTTTAAATTACTGAGTTATTTAGCTCCAGGAGCTTTTTTAAGTTTGGAAATGCAGTGCATTTTTGTGATTTTGCATATTTTTGGGCTTGTTTCATAAGCTTTCATTTGATGCATGGTATGTTACTTTTGGTCCACATACAATGGTTTCCATAAATTAAGGAAAAATTAGAAAAATCACGATACTTCACCAGTAAAAATGTACGATCCTCACCAAACTTGCTTGTGTACCCAGTAATGCCGGATGAGCATATCGTATGCAAATTAGTCTAGGTTGTGCATCAATTTGCGTAATCAGATAGCAGCATAAAAACAGGTGTTTCGGAGTAGAACATTATTTTGTGTTGTAAATGTAAGAAATTCGAAATAGCCATTTTGTAGGAATGACCTTGAGACATCATTTGCCAAATGAACTGTGGTGGAGAGCTATTGGCCGGCTCAAATGGCTGAATGTGAGTTCTTCTGTGGTAATCAATTTCTTAGCATGGATTCCGCATATCGGAGGTTTAGCTGAGGAAGGGCTAGAGTTACGACCACTGTACAAGACTGATATCTGCGATTAACAGCACAAAGGAGCAGGACGTCTGCTCTCTCTCAGCTATGATCTTCTCTTATAACAGCCACTGGGAGGATTGTATCAGCTCCTACTGTGCATAGAAGGCTTCATGAGGGGTCTGTATGCTAGAAGGCCAGTAATTTGTATACCCCTCATGTCACATCACAGGAGAGAGCGTTTGAATTGGGCATGTATGCATGTTAACTGGACAGAAAAGCAATAGAGGTCCTTACTCTTCACAGGTGACTCCAGATATTGTTTGCAAGAGTGATTTCAGACATTGTTTGATATGGAGAGAATGAGGTACCTGCTATCATCCCAGTAACATCTGTCAAAGAGACAGTTATGGCGGAGGTAGTGTGTGTGTTTGGGGTGGCATTTCCTTAGGTGGACACAGAGGCCTGTGTGTTGACAAGTGGGAACCTCAATGCTCAAAGGTACAGAGATGACATCCTGGACCCTTATGCACATCCTTATGCTGGTGCAATAGGTGAAACATTCATCTTACAAGATGATAATGCTCGTCCCCACAGAACTCAACTAGTGGAACAATACCTTCAAGATGAGACCATTATGCACATGGAGTGGCCAGCTCAATCTCCCAACCTAAATCTGATTGAGCATGTGTGGGATAACATCCCATTCAACAGGCAGCGGCCTTTCCAAGCCCATCAGTGTCCCCTACTGACCGTGGGCAGGGAGTTTTGCAGAGATAAATCTCAATGCTGACCTAGCTGGGAAACCTGGGAACTGCAGATTACGAGCCTGGTGCACTACCAACTGAGCCACCCCAGGCATGAAAATTCATAGTTCTAACACTGTCCTATCTCTTACTGTTTAGAAGCTTTTGGATCCTTTTTTGGTGGGGGAGGGAGGAAATGTATGATAAGAGACAAAACCCTTTCATTGCTTTTAGCAGGGGCTTTGTTTCAAATCTTGAAAAGAGAAAGCTGTTATGCTGAATTTTGTTGTCCTAGCTGTTAGCATTTAAAAGGAGTTCTTGATCAAACAAACAGAAAAGTGAAACAAACAATCTAATGTATAAAGCACATAATATAAAGTTCTGAGAGTGTAACAATTTGATATTTAAGAATCTGTCTTGAGTGCCTTACAGATGGAATCTTTAAAACTATTCAAATATATTTAGCTTTTGATATATCCATAAAGAAATTTTTAAATAAAGCTAGGATTATTTGTATTTTGAGGGAAATATCATGTTTAGAAACTTTTTTTTAATAACATAATTTTGCTAGATGCATATAACTAGTCACAAATGAAACTTCTTTGAATGTTCACTTGCTGTGAAATGATTATGTTTACAATGTATACCAACTGATCATTATTAGCATACACAATTATGAACAAACTTCTCAGTTGTTGGGTAAATTTCACCTTTTTGGTGTAAGGAACGGAAAAATAAAAAAAAATACAATGGAAATCAGAGCCAGGAAATTTTTGCAACATTTTTTAGCTCTGGTTCCAATGCCCTGCAGCCAACAGCCATTTAACACATTATGACAGGTGCTTAAGAGATGTTACTGATGAGTTACAGCTCAAAATAACACATACTACTTCTGCTCAGGCTCAGTCATATTTTAACTTTTAAATTTTTCTTGTAATTGTGAAAAAAATTTTCATCTTAATTTAATCTTTACCTTTAACTTCTTTAATGTAGTTTTTATTAATAAATTGTTATTAACGTTTATAAAGTTATTCAAAATTTTCAGTTTCTATGAATTATTTCTAAACTTTTTCGTTCTAAATAACATTAAATTTTAATTTTTGTCATAAAATAATTATGATTATTAACTTAAACAGTTTTTAACAGACTTTTGTATATATCATTTATGAAATCAGAAAAACTGCTTTCCTTTAATCAGGTCAATAATTTCGAGCTACTCGAAAATTTTTCGTAGTATGTATACATTTTCATCATATAGGAACCTGTGAAGGTGAGACTTAAACATATAATTACCAGTTCACTTTTCCACTACCAAAAACACTTTACCCTATAACTGTTTCAAATAGTTCGACAGCTAAAATATTATTTTTCCATTAAGTCCAGAATTAAGAACAAACGTTCCTCAATGCATGTGTCATATCACATCTCACAACTGTCATTATGAACATGCACAACACATGGAAGAATACGGATGCGGTTCAGCTTTTATTACGGCTAGTATGGGAGGTTGAACGGCTATTTATTTATTATTTATTTATGGGAGGTCCCCTCACCATACTTTGCTTGATATTTCACAAAATATTCCTTGCATCATTAAACGAATCTCTTTCACCTTCAATCTCCTCGTCTTTAAAAAACCGATTCCCAAAGAGTCTCTTTCGTGTCTTCGATTACTTCGAAGAGAAGAAAATGTGGGTCTGCCGGTAGAAATCACAGCCAAAACCGAAGTTTCTCCTTAGCTACTCCTGGTTCACCAGAATAACTACTGATTCTGAATATTTAGGGCACTCTTAACCTATATGATAATCGTTTCTTCCCCCCCAGAGGCATAAAGGAACATACTAGATCTAGCGGCAGAAATTTTCGAAGCCGATTTCTGGTTTCCAATGACCTGATCCTGGCCTTGAATAACATACTACTCCTCAGAGTGCCGTCATAAAACTCTTCCCACTTGTAAACAGGTTTTTGCCTGTATAATTCAAGACTTGGTTTTGTTCTAAACTCTCTTCTCCATAGTAGATGTGCTTTCTCTTTCACCTCGAAATTTATTTTGCTTTTTTTCCATCTTTATATATAATTGTTCTGACGGAACACCGTAGGTATTTTCCCTCAAGAAATGCTGTTCTTCTCAACCAGTGAGTTCTTGGACTTTGCATTGAAAGATAGACGATTTTCCTACAAAGTCGATCGTCATTAAACCGAAAAGTATCGCCATGCATTGAAGTTTTGACCGTGTTTCTCTGGTTTAGAACTTTAAAACCCGAACTTCTCCTTGGACTACACCCCTAGCTGCAGGAGAGGAGGCTCCGAAAGCAAATCTATATATTTCCGTCTGTGTTTTCCTCAGATTTAATCGTGTGGATTCAGATAGAGTGGGGACAGCACTGCAAAACGATAATGCTGATTAGCAAATGATTTCCACAAAATTCTTGTGGCTTCACATTTTTTGAAAGAAAATAGTGCACTGTGTTTAATGATTCCCCTGAATTTTACGGATTTCTTGTTAATTTCCTCTTCGTGTATTTTTCAATATCTTCATAGTTCTGGACTTGCCTGTAGAGTAAGGGAATCTCAACGTGGAATACGAGGTAAAATTTTTTGGTGTACACCGTGAGAGCTCAAAAGTTGCTAGATATATAAGCGTGTTTTATTTTATTCCCATTGTTATACTATAACTATAGTTTTATCTATTTATACAAGGGGTACGCCAGTTATATACACATTTCCAGGGGGTACGTGAAGCACAAAAATTTGAGAACCACGACTGTAGAGAAGGCCCTTGGCGAAGTCGTTTCCTACAATTAACAGTACTTGGAGATTTTCTGATGACTAGGCATCAGATCGAGATATTTCGATATCGAGGAATACTGAAATATATTCAAGGCCAAAAAAGAGTGTAAAATGATCCAAAAGAAACAAAAAAGAGAGGTATGTACTTCGCAATTACTTCCAAAATCTTTTTAAAATAACAGTTATTTGTTGACTTTCAGGAGTTTTTGGAACTTTAAAGAAGCATTTATTGATAATACTTCGAACTGGTAAGCTTAAATAATTGTTGCTTCAGCATAAAGTAACGGCATTTAATAATGGTTGCTTCAGCATAGAGTAACGCTAACAACAAATCAGGAATACAGTATAGCGCTTCTAATGGCAATCTAATGACTTTAACAAATTATTTACATTGCAATTTAATAAAATATGCAACAAAGGAAAAAAATATTTTTCAAATTTGAATTACGTATTTTAAAAAGATATAAGAAAATTTCAAACGGCAATTTCTATTCTTTTTTTTTAAATCGAATTTTGTTGTACAAATGATGTCATGTTCGTCTTCTGCTTCATTTCGGATATTGTCAACATCTACATTCATCAGGGACCTTGTAAGGATACAAATATTTTATGGGAGTGGGGTAAATTCTCTGCCTCCGTGCTAAAAGTCGACGATCATCAGGAAGAGTACCCTACTTTCTATATGAATCTGTCGCTTCTACATGCACTAAAGAGCCAGAACATTATGACCAGCGCATCTTTATGCAAATCGAAGCAACTGCAGATAATGGCAGCGTGTGTGGTCATGAAACGGTATAACACCTGATACTGAGCTCTGTCAATGTGTTCTTCAGGTGGGAAAGGCAGCGAACTTATGCGAGTTTGACAAAAAGGCCAAATTGAAATGGCTAGAATAGGGGTTCTCAAGTGGGGTACGCCGTGAGAGCTCAAAAGTCGATTACCCAGAAAAATGTTTATAATTTTAGATTAAATTGTCATTATGTCAATTTTTTGTCTTTATCGATATGTGTAATTTACAAATAAAAAATTTAATGTATATATATATATATGTTTTATTTTATCCCCGTTGTTATACTATAACTATAGTTTTATCCATCTATATAAGGGTCACGCCAGTTACATACACATTTCCAGGGGTACATGAAGCATAAAAGTTTGAGAATCACTGGGATAGACGATTGGGTCAGAGCATTTCCAAGATGGCAAGGCTTGTGGGGGTTAAAACGTGGTCCAAGGAGGGTAAAACTATGAACCACTGGCAAGGTGTGGGTCTACACTCATCGATGCTGGAGGTGATTGAAGGCTATCCCATATAGTAGGAACTAACAGAAGGGACACTGTGGTGCAACTCACCCGTAATTTAAATGCTGGTGATGGGAGTAATGTCACAACACACAGTACATTGAACCCTGTTGAAACTGGGGTTGTGTAGCCACAGGCTGCTCCGAGTGCCAACGTTAACCTCTGTTCACCGTTGAAAGCACCTACAATGGGCACACGAACATCAAAACTGGACCTTGAATGATTGGAAGGTCATCTGGTCCAATGAATCTAGTTTCCTGTTGCACCATGTGGACAGCCGGGTATGTTCGTGGTTTACTTGGGTGTTGGCACCAGGATGCACTGTGGGACGAAAACAAGCCAGTGTAATGCTTTGGGCAATGTTCTGCTAAGAAATTCTAGATCCAGTCATTCACGTGCAGAAAACTAGATCTACCACATACCTAATCATTGCAGACCAGGTACATCCTTTCAGGGCAAAGGTATAACCCTCTAGTAGTGCCTTCTTTCAGCAGGATAATGCATCATGCCACACTGCCCGGATTGTTCAAGAATGGTTGAACAGAGGAAGACTTCCAGGTATTGCCCTGGCCTCCAAATTCCCCAACACCAATCCAATCGACCATCTGTAGTTTGTGTTGGAACAGCATATCCGATCTACGGCGGCTCAACCTCATAACTTACAAGAGTTAATGGATCTGCTGATAACATGTTGGTACCAGACACCACAAGACACCTTTAGAAATCTTGTAATATCCATCCTCGCCGGGTAAGAGTTGTTTTGGCGGCACATGGAGGATCATCATCATATTTGGTAGGTGGTCAATATTTTGGCTCTTCGGTACATATGTGGTATTGCTTTGTCCCAAGTTTTCATCTTGGAGCACCTGTAGACAACACTGTATACAGCCACAAAGTTAAATGGAATCTATGGTTAAGTATTAAATTATAACTAAGAGAAATGCATGAATTCAGAATCCGTGTACATTTCGAAAATATATCACCATTACATAGTAAAAACGCATGAACGAGTATTTCAGCTAACGTACAATGTAAAGTATTTTGTGAAAATAAGTATCATTGTTCACTGGCCTAAGACAAAATATTTCGAGGCCCCATAATTCCTTCAAAATCTTCCCTCTCCTCTTCCAAACCAAATCTTTTGTTACAGCCCTGGATGTTTGATCAAATCCTACTTACACATAAGAAATAACCAATACTTTCCAGATATGGAAGTGCAGTTTCTGATACCCATTTAGAAATTCCACATTTAAATTCTTCTTTATTGATTATAAGAGATGGAATTGCTAACTATAAGTCAGAAATACATATATATGTTGCTCAGCTTTAAAATGGAGCTTAAAGCAAAATTTTACAATTGAATTTACAATATCTGTGTATATCTATTACTTCACCGATCTGTTTCTTAGTACTGGGTTAAATATGCACAGCAGATATTAGAATACTGTTTAATGATTATGTGCAGTTGATGTGAATTGAGCCATGTCTAAAATTTAAACACAACCAACTTTAAAATTCTTAAGTGGAAAATTTAATTTACACAAAATATATAAACATTTTAGAAATATACAAATTTAACATTGCTTATATTTCAACATAAAATTAAATACTGATTTACATCTCTTTACATTTATTGTATCACTGTAGTTATGAGCAAAAGGAGGAGGCACTCTGGAACGAAATTCATTGTTGATTCTGCTGCATAGCTGCATGTAACTGGCCACCTAGAAGATTTTTAAAACATCGAAAAAATCAGTAATATAACATCCAAGCACATAATTATGCGACATTTAAAGCATATAAAATGTAATGTCTTAAAATATACAGACATCATTGGAATTGCCAAACACCAAAGTATCAGTTGGGATGTTTTACTTCGGAGCAGAACTTTTGTGCATACAATGAGCTAAATCACCAGTCAGGTCACAAAAAAACCAAAGGATCAAGATTTGATAGGGGAAGAAGATCCCTAAACAGCTGTTAAGAGACAGATAGAAGATTGTTGTTAAAACCACCCAGCTCTTTAATGGGCAGAGGATATGGTTCTACTCTACATGGGTCTAAAATTCTACGGACAGACAGCAGAATTTCCAAGCTTATCAACATCCCTTTTCTCAACAAAGGCAGAAGAGGGGCTAGCAGAGATAAATTTTAATGCATGCATATATTGTAACTGGGACCAGAGACAGAAAACTGTAGGTTATAAGCCTGGCATGCTAGTGTCAAAGTATCAGTCAAGATAGTGTGTATATATATATGTGTAAAACAGAGCAGGGTTCTCAAAAAATTTGCTGTGGCTGCTGGTGTGGCCATATAAGAATGCAGAGCTATAGTTGCATACCAAAGAAAAATGATAATTAAATTTATATTACAATACATTAACCAAAACTGATACATTTAATTACAACTGAACTGAAATTTTCCTAATTGTGCAATTATTACATAGAAATTAAAAATTCCTTCCACTTGGGAGTGATAATTTAAAATTGTTGTCCTAGAAACAATTGTCAGGAAATAAAAATTTATTTGTCACATCTTAGGTGGCCACCAAACTTCTTCAGACTACAAACTTTTAAAAATTATTCTACTAATGTACATATTTTAAAATAACTAATTTTTAGTTGCAATTGATACACAAAAACTAAAGGTTTTAATTGCGTACAAAATATCAACAGTAACACTGTTTAAGTGGATTAAAGAAAGTCTGTTAAAATTGCCTGAAAACAGTCTAGTGGACAAAGCTTCAGTAGACAGATGCTACACATACCAAACTGCACAAGTTGTATCATGAAGTTTCCGTTAGCAAAGCAGCAGTAATGATGAGCTATGGTGAAGAAGAAACAGTAAACTGAGAGTCCTTTCTTCAAGTTGAAATGGCCAGGTACTGTATTTTTAAGATGTTGAGAGCTAAATTGTAGAAATACCAACATTCATAGCTGAAATGAATAATAATGAAATAGCTTATGAAGACTATGTGTAGAAATCAGATGTGTTAGAGATTGGGTGATAGAACTGGATGCCAAAAACTGGAGTAGCATAGACAAGTAGTATGCAGATGTAAACAGTTGTTACTGAATACAGCACATAGAAGGTACATGCTATGTCATTCAGTAAAGTTATTACAGGGAGTGAAGACATGCATTTGTCATGGTCAGAAGACATAAAAGACTTAATGATATAGTCAGTTCCTGAAGTTTTTATGCTGTCAGGAGGTCGTCATTGGTTCATTTCTCACTTCGCTCAAGGCAACTTTTTTCTCTTATTTACCTATAGGTGTTTAAAAGCAACTTGATGTTTCAATTGAAGCAACATTAAAAAACGTACTTGTCAATGTGTATTGTTTAACAAGCACAAGTTATAGCCACAACTTCCTATAATGTAAAGCTTACAGACTTCTGTAATACAACACAACAATGATGGCCTCAGTAGGTGAGTCCCAGCTGGGTTAGCAATGAGATTTATCTCTGCAAAACTCCCCGCCCATCGGATGGGATGTTAAGCCATGGCCCCATGTGTGGGAGAGTCATACCCTGTGCACATTAAAGAACACACTGGATGGCCTTAATGGGAGGCTACCATCTGTCTCCGAACAGCTCTTCCAGTGGGTCCCTTCTCCCAACCTTCTCTGAACATTTGGGGTCCTTCTGACCTGGTCATTTAGCCCATTGTGTGCAAAAAAGTGGTGCTCAGAGGTAGACCAAACTAAACCTCAGTAAGCTCACATCACACTCAAGCAGTGAGAAACAAACATGTCACATATAAGTTCTACTATATTTGGTGAGAGATATTGCTGTCCAGTTTGAATGAAAGTACTATGTGCAAGACTGGTTTACAACGATTGAGTCAAGGATTACGCATTATACCATATGCACATAAAAGATTATTTAGCAATTTACGTTCTAGATTAAATTATTTTGCCTCTGAGCAGCACTTTTGTGCATCCAATGGATTAAATGGTCAGGTTACAAGAAACCCAAAGGCTCAGAGTAAGCTAGGAAAAGAGGAACCACTAGATAGCTATTAAGAGACATGTGGACTCTTCCCATCAAGGCCACCCAACGTGTTCTTTAACAATGATAAGGAAATGGCTGTCCTGAACATGGTGGAGCCATAACATAATACCCCATCCAATGGTTGTGGAAGCCTTCCAAACCCATTGGTGTCTCCTTTCTCATTGAGGATATGATAAAGGATGGAAGAGACTAATCTTATCACTGGCACAGGTGTGACTCAAACCATGGGGGGAAAAAACCAGGAAAGGTTTGAAACTTGTGAGAGACAGCCCTAAAGTTTACACGTACTAAAGTTAAAATGCTTGCATTTTCTCAAGAACAAATGCATATGAAATATCCTTCCTTGCAGAGAACACTGTCATAGGGACTGTGTACCTTGACCTTACAGATATAGCTCATGCCACCCCGGTAAGGCATGGCTGTATGTGTCGTTTTTCTGCTGAGGTCCTGCCATCCTCTCAGACCTTCTACTCTGGCATATAAACTGACAGGCTCCTGTCAGACCTCTGTGGCAAGCAGCTGCTTGAGGGGGTATTTATTTTTTTATTTATTACAACTTAATGAAGTCTTTTCTGATGAATATGTGAGTTTCAGCAAAATAGAGTTCTTCCATACTTCCATAGTACTATATGAAAATTCTTTCATCAAAAGCTGGAGGGAAGATGAATTGAAGTTTAGTAGCTCAAAATCATGGCCCCCTTGTCACACAATCGAGCCAAAAAATGTAGGGGTGGGGGGGGACAAGTTACTGGATTTCCAATGCAATAAAACATTTCTATCTCTGTTTTACAGGTCTTTAAATGCATGAAATATAAATAAGTTTAACAATTTTTTGCCTCTCGTACTATTACTGCACTGGAGGAAGGGGGGGGGGGGCATTGCCCCCTCTTTTGCCATTACTAGCATTCTGAAGAGGGTTATTTTTGCCCCCTCCTTTACCATTACTAGCATACTGAAGAGGGTTATTTTTGCCCCCTCCTTTACCATTACTAGCATTCTGAAGGGGAGCAGCCCCCCACCCACCCAGATCCAGCACCAAATTACAACACGCTTATTAAAAATTAAGTATTTTTCGTTATCTGTATTTAAAGTCTTTTTATTGTTTACACTTCAGTCTATTATTTGTGCTTGAATAAATAGAATTTTCCTTTTCTGCATAATTTTTATCAATATTTCTTATAAAGAATTTAGCAAAGTTTTTTAAATTCGTTATAAGTGTTTGACTGAGTTTAAAAATAATTACATTCATTTGTATTCACCTTGCAGATATACTGTTTTTAGACATTAAGCCTTTTGGCTCATGGGAGAACACTAACTTGTAATAGCTAAATGCAGTAGGAGAAACCAATGTACATTAGGAGTATTTTCAGCATAGTTGCTAATATATGCAAGCATAAAGCTTGTTTCTGCAACTATGTAAATATTTTTTGAAAATTAGTTTCTAGAAAATTCAATTTTATCAAATGCTCAGCTCCCAGTACTTTTGAACTAACTAAATGTTATGCATAGTTTTAACTACTAAATTTTTCAATCCTATTATACATATGTAAGTATGTTTATAACTTCTTATAAACCACTTTATTATCAAATATTCAACAACTTATCGTTATTTTATGTACACATAAAAGTAAATAAAACAGTAGTGTAAACTGCTATAAATGAATAGTAATTTTAGTCTGCAAATAGGACAGCATAATATTTCAAAGTAAATTTTAACAGAATATAATATCCAAGAGATATTGCATACATAATCTTAATAATTAAGCAGCCATGGGATAAATTTAACTTAATAATTAAGAAGCCAAGGGCTATGAAGCTTCACCATGACTGTGTAATTTAGTTCTTAAAACAAGTCTATTTGAGCTACAGCATTTAGCCACTGCAGGTCAATTCTAACAAGATCTTGTTTGATATTATCTTTTTCCTCTTTTTCAGACATATTTAGGCACACTGTTCCCAACCCTATTTGCTATCTGTAGTTATTCATGTGGGCAACATGGTCAAACTAACATTCCTTGCATGGGATACTGCTGAAATTGTTTGGGTTGTTTAATCTCTGAGCGGCACTTTTTTGCACACCATGGGCTAAATGGCCAGGTCACATGGACCCCGAAGGCTCAGAGAAGGTTGGGGGAGGGGGCCCACTGGAACAGCTGTTGGGAGACAGATGGTAGCCTCCCGTCAAGTCCATCCAGCGTGTTCTTTAACATGCACAGGGTATGGCTCTCCCGCACACGGGGCCACAGCTTAACGTCCCATCCAACGGACGGAGGCCTTTCCAAGCCCATCGGTGTACCCTACTGACCGTGGGCAGGGCGGGGAATTTTTGCGGAGATAAATCTAAACGCTGACCCAGCTGGGGCTCGAACCTGGGAACGATACTGCTCAAAGGTGGTTGCTGAATCCAGGTAACATTAAAAATTGGATGAAATTAAAAGTTTGATGAATTAAAATCTGATTAAATTAAAAGCTTTATGAAAACACAGATCTAAATTCTGGTCTCAAGTTACTCAAACTTCTGTCCTTTGGCAACTATTAGTAATGCTGTAATTTTTTATTTGTTTAGTTTATATCAAGAAATGTAAATTATTTTTGTCTTATGCACTCACTATATTTGCAATTAATGTTTCTATGTAAATCTATAACCTATAAATTGAAATTTATTGTTCTAATAATTTTATGTAGAACATTTTTAAGATTGTAATCTTTCAACAAAAAAATTCCTTTAACACCCTGTATAATTTAAATTCCTATATTACTAACTTCATAGTATACACCGAGGAGCCAAAATATTATGGCCACCTGCCTAATATAATGTTGGTCCTCCATGTGCCACCAAACAGCTTGTTTTCATCCCACAAAACAGCTCTTACCCAGTGAGGTATAGATGCTACAAGATTTCTAAAGGTGTCTTGTGGTATCTGGTACCAACAAGTTACCAGCAGATCCTTTAACTCTTGTAAGTTACATGAGTTGAGCCACCGCAGATTGGATATGCTTCTCCAACACAAACCACAGATGCTCAATTGGATTGATGTTTGGGGAATTTGGAGGTCACAGCAATACCTGGAAGTCTTCCTCATGTTCAATGAACCATTCTCAAACAATCCGGGCAGTGTGGAATGGCACATTATCCTGCTGAAAGAAGGCACTACTAGAGGGGTATACTGTTGCCATGAAAGGATGTACCTGGTCTGCAATGATGTTTAGGTAGGTGGTAGATGTCATAGTTTCCTGAACATGAATGACTGGACCCAGGGTTTCCCAGCAGAACATTGCCCAAAGCATTTCACTTCCTCCACCAGCTTGTTTTCGTTCCACAGTGCATCCTGGTGCCAACATCCAGGTAAACGATGCACATGTACCCGGCTGTTCGTGTGGTCTCATGCCAATGAGATTCATTGGACCAGGCCCAGTTTTGATGTTCGCATCCCCATTGTATGCACTTTTGATGGTGAACCGAGGTTAACATGGGCACTCAAGAGTGGCTAAGCAGCCCCATTTTCAGCAGGGTTCGATATACTGTGTGTTGTGACGGGCAAGTTGTGCACACAGTATCTTCTTTTGGCTTATACCATATAGGATAGCCTTTGCTCATCTCTAGCATCGATGAGCCATGGTTGGCCCAGTTTGTGGTTTTTCCCTCCTCAGACCACTTTTTGAAGGTATTAACCACGGCTGACTGTGAGCACCCTACAAGCCTTGTCATCTTCAGAAATGCTCTGACCCAGTCATCTGACCATTGTCAAACTCATGTCAGTCGAATGACTTTCCCATCTGAAGAACAATAACAACACTAATTCACAGAGCTCAGTATCAGGTGTTAATTATATATTTTCATGACCTTCAAATGCATCATTGTTTACTCGCAGCTGCTTCGATTTGTATAAAGATGTGCTGGTCGTAATATTTTGGCTCTTCGGTGTACATTATTTGTTACATTAATAACATTTTATATCACAGCACTTCACATTAACAACTCTTTGAACTCTATTATGCTGTAGGCCAATGTGGGCATAGAGAAAAATTGTCTTGAGCAGGATGGAATCTAAACCCATGATCTCCTGATGCCATGTCAGGTGCTCTGACCACTGAGCTACTGGCTGCTGATCAATTATCCTCTATTGTTGATATTAAACCCCCATCATTTTAGAATCAGCTGCTGGTGGCTGCCTTATAAATGCAAGGACATTTTTATTGCAGATCTCCTGGGTTTGGGCCTAGGACAAATCACACTTTCTTTGGAAAATTGATTAGCATTTTTTTAAATGAGTTATTTTCAATCCCATGCACAGTTCTTAGGTATCTCTAGTACAGATATGTATCATACATTATCTGTTACATTAGTAATATTTTAGATCATAGAATTTCACAGTGACAACTTTTTGAACACTATTATGCTGTAGGTCAACATGGTTAGAGAAGAAAATTGTCTTGACAAGGAATATTGGGGAAAGAATATAAAGCAAGAATGGATGGGGTTTGCCATTCACAATAGAGGATAATTGATCAGCAGCTGGTAGCTCAGCTATTAGAGCACCTGGCATGTCATCAAGAGGTTATGGATCCCAGCTGGCTCAAGACAATTTTTCTCTATGCCCCACTTACAACATAATAGTGTTCAAAAAGTTGTTACCAACTTCATGCAATAGTCAATAAAAGCAATACATAAAAAAAAAAATTAAGATTTCATTCTTCATTCTGAACAAGGAACTTTAGAATTAAAAAAAAAACAGTTTCACATACAAATACTTTTTTTTTCAAAATTACCATTAAATTATATATATTGAGATATTGTTATTAGAAAGATATATTGTTAAAATTTCAGGCACATTTGTTTCATCATATAATGTTTCAAATATATATTCTATCATTTTTTTAACTTTCTTGTTTAAATATTACTAAGAGAATTATAATATATATGTAATTAAAGAAATTCTATGCATAATTTTTACATAATTAATTAAAAATTGTAATTATTATTAAATTAAAATTTAAAATTATATAATTAATTTAAAATATAGTTAATAAAAGAATTAAAGAAATTTGGTTCAGCTGAAACCATCAGAAATATTTTTGCTTTAAACTTAATGTGAATGAAACTGGCAGCATACAGATGCATTCAGAGTATACTATGTGTGATGTCAAAAACAAGCAAGCGGCTTTCACTCTAGGTGGCTATGGTATACTCTCCTGCACACAACTATAACTTAGCATCACAATCTGGACAGTAGACTTTCCAAGCCTATCAGTGCCCCCTTCCTTACCATGGATTAGTTGAAAAAATCTCAGCCATGCACAGTGGGGATTTGAACCTAGAAACATCAGGTTACAAGCCTGCCTCACTTACTCCTAAATCTTCGTTTCCAGGTTCAAATCTCCACCATGCATGACAGTTCTGATTATGCAGTGTAAATGGGCTAAACTAAATTAACAGAATGCAATACCATATGAATCTATTTAAAATGAAAAGTAATGAATTAAAAAAAATGTTATGAACATACTTTTATCATAACAATTCTGAGCAGTTTATGTATAAACAATTCAAATTTACAATCTTCTGTAACATAGTTTTAAGAGCATATTAACTTTATGCAGTAGTGTTACCTGACAGTGCATAAAAAAGTTTAATTATTTTTAAAGATGCCACAAAATATTTAATTTTAACACTATTATTTGTGCTTATATTAATTCTATTTTATATAAACATAGATGATAATTGCAACATGACCTGATGCTCTTTTGGCATTGATAAATCAATAAATATTTAGTGGAAGAAACTTTAGCCGACATATGGGAATCGAACCCACATCTCTCCAGAAACATGCCAGAGTGTTCTTACCTATTGAAAATAAGCAGAAAAAAGACTAGCTGGCATTAGTTCAACTGGTAAGAACACTCTGGCATGTTTCTGGAGAGATACGGGTTCGATTCCTGTATGTCGGCGAAAATGTTTTCTGCTAAATATTTATTGATCTATTTTATATACAATTTAATTTCCAAAATTATATACTCCAAGTTATTCAATTATAAAAATGTATTTAATAGATCACAAAACTGAAAATTTAGTAAATATGTTATCATTTAACTGACTCATAAACTTATGTTCACTTTGTGTTACCACATAATTATTATACATACTTTCTGGTGGCATAAAAGGAGCTGCTTGAACTGAACGTGCATAGCTAGCTGCAGTGTCAACTACTTTATGTATGGCAGTTTCAATTCTTTCCTTATTCTTCAAGAAGAGTGGACGGATAAAGTGGAAGTAGATTACAAAAGAACCATTGCTTTCAATGGGAGCAAAACACCATATAAGGAATACGCACTGTAAATAAAAAGTATTATATTGATGGTTACTTTTACTCACTAGCTTATGTATATATTAAACACAACTTAATACTAAAACAGAATTTATAATAAGTAGTGTGGAGTATGGTCTGTAAATGGTAGCTAGGCATACAGTGGAAGGTATGGTTGGGCTATTTTACCTCTGAGAGGCACTTTTTTTGCACAAAATGGGCTCAATGGCCAGGTCATAGGGGCCCTGAAGGCTCAGAAAAGGTTGGGGAGCACCCACTGGAACAACTGTTGGGAGACAGATGGTAGTTCCCTGTCAAGACCATCCAGCATGTTCTTTAATGTGCACAGGGTATGGCTTGCCCATACACAGGACCATGGCTTAATGTTCCATCCAATGGATGGCAGCCTTTCCAAATCCATTGGTGTCCCCTACTGACCATGGGCAGGGTAGGAAGTTTTGTGGAGAAAAATCTCAATGCTGACCCAGCTGGGACTCGAACCTGGGAACTGCAGATTATGAACCTGGAGTGCTACTGACTGAGCCACTACCGCCCCATAGTGGAAGGAGAGCTGTATACCAAGCCCCTCTGATGATGCGGAGAACCAGCCAGGCTTAGCACCTATCCTTTCAAAAAAGATATTCTCTTCTGGAAGGGAACAGAAGTGGAGGGCTGCCAGATTAGGGTAGCCTATAGATCTTGTCATCTATGGACACATTTTCTTTTTTTTTTTCTGCCTTAATGAGAAGTGGTCAACTTCACAGAGCTTGGTACTGATCATTTAAACCCAGTGGACTGGCTTAGAACTTGATTACAGATCCTGAACTTGCTCCACTGGTGGGCCTCTGTTGAATAAAAATCTGTAGCTGTTTTCTGTTTGTCTATGGGTTGCCAGGATATCTTATATCAGTTGGTAGACAATCCTTATTATGTCAGTTGGTAGACAATCCTTATCAGAGATACCTGAACCCTTACTTCTATGAGCATTGCCAACCTACCCTGGAAAAATGTGTCTCAGGCAGGTCAGTTCCATTTTGATTCTGGTTCTTGAAAAGGTCCACTTGTAACGGTGGTGCCTGAAGTACTAAACAGAAAGAATTACATTGGTGGCTTTAACCTTTAGTGGTGAGTGAATGGTTCTTTGCCCCATGTCTATGATTAGGGGGCTGTTGGATACTGTTGGCTCTACCTCTCTTAATAAACTTAGTTTCTTCATAAATCCTACTAATCATTTTCTCTATGCGGGCACTTGGAAAGTGAGGATGTTGCATAGAGATTATTCTCTTGGCATAACACAGGAATTCCAGCATTATAATCTAGATATTGTGAGTTTGAAGACTATCATGAAAGGGTTTTTTCTGTAGGCATAATGAACTGCTTGACAAAATTAAGGAAATAGCAAAAATGTTTTATTATGTCATTAAACAAAAATTTTTTCTCAGAAATGTGTTTCACTCTAATGAAGAAATGTGTAGAAAATGAGAATCCCTCAGACTGGAAATGAATGTAAAGACATCATAAAAAATTATGCAACAAAGAAATTAACTTCAGATGCTCCAAAATATGCACATATGACATTAATAATTTAACCTGATTAATAATCTCTTCTGATGGCTAAACAGGCCTCTCAGCATTGATCCATGCTCAATATAGGGTGTTCAGAGGGGCCTGAGACAACAACTGAAAGATACGAAATCATTCTTAATATCGATAGGAAAAATTGTCTTGAGCTGGGTGGGATACAAGCCCATAACCTACTGATAACATGTCCGATGCTTTAACCACTGAGCTACCAGCTGCCAATCAAGATTTCCTCTCTTTAATGATATGAACTTTTCTACATTCAGCACATAATTCCAATATCTGTGCCACAGAAAAGACATCATTGAACCTGAATTTGGGTTCATATCCCACCTGGCTCATGAGAATTTTTCCTCTAAACTTGATATTGATGTTAAGAGCAATTTTAAACCTTTCAGCTGAAGTAACATCGATAAATTTCTTAAGTAATTAGGAGGCAACAAATCCTATTTTTCCACAAAAGTTAACTTTACCTTGCAGATTGATTGAGAAACCATAAAACATACAGAAAACCAAAAACATAATAGTTTGCAATGTATTTCCCTAAGGCATTCCATACACATTCGATGGATTTAGATCTGGTGACCTTGCTGGCCAGGTCATTTGTTTTATATCCTCCATTTTTGAATGGTCCTGCATCAGGTGTCATCTGCATCTGCTTTGTCATTCACAAAAAGGAACTCAGCACTAGCTGCACCTCTACAAAGTCATACATAGGTTTCAAGGATCTCTTCTCTGCACCCATAAGTAGTTACAGAGCTTCTTCTATCAAACACCTGAAGAGTACTGCCATTAATGGCTATGCCTCCTCAGACCAGACACCACTTCCACCATAAGTATCACTTTTGCTGATATTGGAAGGATGGTATCACATTCCATTTTCTCTCTAGATTAAATGTCTATAATCTGACTGAAGGAAAAAGACTGAGACTCATCAAAAAACAGAATATTATTCAGGGCTCCAGGCAGCAAGTTGGCAGCACCAGTTTATATAAGCTTTTTGGTGGTTGGGGATTAGCGGGACACAAACCATTGGCCACCTGGCATAAAGCCCATTTGCACTAATCCATTGTGGCAATATTCTGTTGAAAATCCTTTCATCTGTGTCCTCAGAAACCTCTAGAGGCATTTGACATGAAGTCATTGTATTGTTCCATCTTGCCATTAGAGTCAGATAATTCTCAGTTCAGATTGAAGTAACTCTTTTGATAATGGTTAGTCTCCTGGAACTGTTTCCAGTTTCCAGAGGGAACATATTACTTGTATGGTTTGGCTATAATGATCACCAGACTTGAATCCCATAGAGCATGTCTGGGATGCTATACTACAGTAATGGAAAGGTACTTGCTTTCCCCTTCCACAACCTTCCAGGAGCTATGACCTGCTCTGCATAAGGCTTTGGATTGGGTTTTTACCTCTGAGTGGCACTTTTTACCACTCAATGAGCTAAATGGCCAGGTCACATGGACCCCATGGGCTCAGAGAATGTTGGGGGAAGGGGACCTACAGGACAGCTCTTAGAAGACAGGTGGTAGTCACCCATCAAGACCATACAGCATGTTCTTCAACATGCAGTGGGTATCGCTCTCTCCAGCAAATGAGGATATGGCTTAATGTCTCATCTGACGGATGACGGCCTTTCCAAGTCCATCAGTGTTCCCTACTGACTGAGAGCTGAGAGAAGAGTTTTGCAGAAATAAATCTCAATGCTGATCCAGGTGGGGCTCAAACCTGGGAACTGCAGATTATTAGCATGGCATGCTACTGACTGAGTCAACTCTCACCCCACTCTGCAAGAGGCATGGGAATTACTACCCCAGGATCTGCTGAACAGCCTTATACACAGCATGGATAGTTGCTGTCAGGCCTGCAATGTTGCCAGAGTAAGCATTCTTCATTTGTGTGCATTCAACTGATGCTAATTTCCCTTCCATCCAATTGTGCATGAATTTAATTAATTTCTGTATGCTAGGACATTATTTTTTTGTCCCAGGATGACACACATAATATCACATTAAATCCATAACTTTCACTTCATTCAATTCAGCTGTGTTTTTTTTACTTAGGCTAATACAACACACAAAATTTGCCCTGCAGGGACAGTAGCTGGCTCCCTAACCACTATGTCAATTAAATTAATTATGGCTTATTACACCCTTCAGAACTAGTTATGTTTCGATTGATCATCCACTGCCACTTCGGAGATTTATAGCTCATAAATAGTTGGCCGTATTCATTTATGAAGCCATTAGGGAAAATATTATAAAATAATATAAAATATGGCAATCAAATCTGGTGAAATTTCATGGAATGACCCAAAAGCGATCATTTGCAGTGGCTTCTAACAGTATGAACTATTCATTACTAACATTTTAGGTTTCATTTGGTACAAAGTTGCTTTCAGATCTTAAATTGTTAATAGCTCAGTTTATATTGAATTGATTTTAATAGACTTCGTATTGATTTGCAGGTAATGAATTGCTTATTTTTCTCTTTTGTCCCATTTGAGGTTCAATGATGGTGTTTGTTTGCTATAGGAAAATAAAACAAAACAGATCAATGTAAATAAAAAAAAAATACTTTTAGGAATTTTTAGGAACAGATTTCCTTTGTATTATTTAAAACATATATTATGGTTATTTTCCACTTAATTACATTTCATTTGATACAAAGTTGCTAATAATGACCTAATAGAAGTAAAGTTAAAAAATAAATCAAAAATGCAAATCAGGATCATATGTGTCATTCCAGCTGTCCACTAAATCATTTCATAAATTCTACATTATTGTGAATACAATACTATATGTAGCACATACTATAGCAACACTTACATTCCCAAAGGATGATATAAAGCACTAGATTAAGAAACTAGAAAAAACCTTTTCCAAAAGTAACAAAAAGTTGTGTTTAGAATTACTTTACCAATGTTAAAGAAAGACAAAAGTAATTAATGTAAAATATGTGCAATTCTGCATTGACCTCACAGTTAGTTAACAAATGTATTAATGTTTATATTAACCATAAAAAAAATTCATCCACTGAAAAGGCGAGGGCACAATAAAACATTCTTAAGGAAGCACAAATTTGGTGAGGGCACAATAAAACATTCTTAAGGAAGCACAAATTAGGTGAGGGCACAATAAAACATTCTTAAGGAAGCACAAATTAGGTGAGGGCACAATAAAACATTCTTAAGGAAGCACGAATTAGGTGAGGGCACAATAAAACATTCTTAAGGAAGCACAAACTAGGTGAGGGCACAATAAAACATTCTTAAGGAAGAACAAACTCTTTAAGTGCATCTGGCTATTATATCAATTCTATATCATATTTCTGTGACCTCTATATTGCTGATTTATCACAAAACTGTACAGATTTTTCTGACTTCATAATTAATTTTATTTCAAGATGAAAAAATCTATCAATGAATGCAAATAAACATTGTTTAAGATGAAAACATTACGGGGCTTTTAAATGAAAATGCATATAGGTGGAGTTCTAAATTCTGACATACCTTAGGTATATGGCACAAAACTACCAATATAATTTTAAGGCTAGTAGGCTAGGAGAAAAATGCATTCATGGTTTAGAGAAAAGATTATTAAAAAAAAGGATTATAAAAAAATTTCTAAAATAAAATTTTTTTTTAAATAAAACTATACACAGTACTATCAAAAAAGAATTAATAGCAAAAGCATTGTATGTAATGAAGGTAAAGTGCATTTTTGTTTAAAACATTATTCAAGAAAATCTGAACCATTCATGCTTTGGGTTTATTTTTAATATCCTAAACAAGCATACTGATAAATGCATGAATGCATATCATGATGCATGCTGGCCTGTAGCAGTGCTACTCAAATGGCAGTCCATGAACTAGATCTAGACTGTACAAGATTCTGTGACCCATGGTAATGTGTGAAAAAAATTAAAAATTCAAGCACAAAAAATATCACATTCATTTTTGCAAAAGAAACACAAAAAGCAAACAAATGGAATAAATATTAAATAAATTACATGAATGCAATTGTGCCTGCACAACTATATCTTAATTTTTGGATGACTTGTATACAGGCAGTATACACAGTCATATCAGAATATGACCACCCACAGAATCACAGTGTACCCACCCAGGCGCATCACAAAGTGCACATGACGAGGTCGACCACACGGAGATACAAGCGGCTGGCCGGGACAGATGAGCCATAGTGCGTAACATGAGCACAATGGGCAGAGTTATTGATTTGACAGATGTTCAAAAAGGAATGATCATCGGCTACCGCACCAAGGGTGGAAGCATCTCAGAAACAGCATATTTTGTGGGCTGTTCACGAGGTGCTGTAGTAAGGATGTACCAAGAATTCACCTCTGGCACACCGAGTACCTCCAAATGTTGTAACTGTGGAGCCCCAAAGGCCATCGACCCCAGAGGAGAATGTCGACTGGTAAAGGGCAACGACGCGCAACAGTGCAGCAATTGACCACTCAAATGAATGCTGGGGCACCCAGATATGTGTCCCCGATAACAATAGAGCAAACCCTGTTACGCATGGGTCTCTGGAGTCGACATTGCGTAAGGGGCCCATGTTAACTAAGGTCCATCGGCAACAACGCCTGCAGTTCGCATGGGAAAACCGTTGTTAGACAGTGGAAGAGTGGAAAAAGTTGCCTTCTCCGAAGAATCAAAGTTTCTACTCCACAGAAATGATGGGCGGTGGCAGATATGGCGTTAGACACATGAGAACCAACACCCGGACATGCTTGTCGGTCAAGTACAGGCTGGCAGTGGCAGTATACATGTCTGGGGATGTTTTCGTGATATGACCTGGGACACTGGTATCACTGGATGGGTCCCTGAATGCCAATGGCTATCTATCCATCCTTGCTGACCATATGCATCCCTTCATGTTGGATGTTTACTGTAGGGACTAGGCAGCTGGGGGCAGAAGTAGTGAG
This sequence comes from Ryuthela nishihirai, assembly GCA_038380435.1. Lineage (NCBI taxonomy): Eukaryota > Metazoa > Arthropoda > Arachnida > Araneae > Heptathelidae > Ryuthela > Ryuthela nishihirai. Next base: position 67,168,369 of record JAWZYU010000001.1, read on the forward strand.
GGCCAGGATCGCCATTTTCGCAGAGCGCCTTCCCGCCTGGTGACAGATCCAGTTTTGAGCAAGATGAAGAAAGGCGACAAGAGTTGACCTGACATGGCGATCGTGTCTGTACCCTATTGGCCAAGACAACCTAACGTCCCCGAAGGACATGTGACCTCATCTGTTGGGGTGGTTCAAACTGAGACTTGACTGCGGACCATGAGACTGTCCTGATCTGTGAGCTTTGTTCTGTATCTAGCGGTGAGACCGCTGAGGCTCATATAGTTTGTTCAGCCAGTGACTGTACCGGGTGGGCAGTCACTGTATGTATATAGCCGATATGTAAATAAATATTGTATATAGTTGAAATATCTGAGTTTACGTACTCAGTCACCTAAGTTATCATCCTGACGAGATGGTACCCTTCTGCCAATGCTCTCTCTCACACACACAGTTATAAAAAGAACCCACCCCAGACAGGCAGAGAAGAGGTCTGTCTACAGTTACCTTGGTAGTGATGGTGTCTACCAACAGGACAATGCGCCCTGCCATGTTGCTAAGGTGGTGCGTGACTGATTCCAGGAACATGACATCGATGTCTCCGTTCTCCCTTGGCCAGCAAAATCGCCCGACTTCAATCCCATAGAGCACTTGTGGATTGGACCATTTGGATTGGCAGATCCGTGCTCTGCTGGAGTCCGAATGGGTACATGTGCCTCTGGCAACCTTCCAGGGTCTCACTGTGTCCATGACATGCCATCTTGCCACTGTCATCCAGGCCAAGAGTGATTATTCCCATTATTAGGTAGGTAGTTATATTATTCTGATATGACTGTGTATAAAGCCACCATATTATGAAGTGGGGTTGTATACATAAGTGGGTTTATATGTGTCCAGTTATTATAAAAGAGAGAAGTTGTCCAATTGATTTTTATGCAAACTGTTATGTAATAATTTTACTTATATGATTAGCAATAATTTTCTGCAACATCTTAAAGATGGGGCAAAGAATTAAGAAAAAAAAAATTAAAACAAAAACTAAAAATATTATTCTCAAAATGATTTGTATCTATCTTATGTTAAATTATAACACTTTTCATTGGATCTAAAATTTACAAAATGTCAATCAAATTAGTAACATTGGTTTATTAAAAATTTGGAAGCTCAGCATATATTTTTTCACACTTAGTGGGAGGAATTCAGAAAGGCAACTTTTTAACTAGAACTTGAGTTTTGTTACAACTTTTTTAACCTTTCAATAATGGATAACCAATAAGTGGAGAGTTAAATAATTACAATGAATCATAATATTTAGCAATGATTACAGAAAGAAATGTATAGCATGCAGTTTTGTACATGATCACTTTGACGATACTCGTAGATCATATTTGCATATAAAAATTACCTTTCCAATATAAAATGTTTTCATCTGAAAACTGACAATTTTAGCCTCAATATTTGTATCATATACTTTTTTAGTCAAATTAACTTAAACACGCATTTCTATTACTGTAGAATTATCCCATTAAGTTTAGAAAGCAATCTTCAACACCAAATTTTTAATGCCTTTGATGTGGCAAAAACTTATGAGTTGCTTAATTTCATGAAAGGAATGAATTTGAATGCTGAACATAAAAACAAGATACTTTCAAATATAAGTAAAAATAACTGTGAAGTTCCGAAATCTCAGAAAAAAGTACTGACAATAATATTCATTTCTGAATGGAAAATGCAAGACAATTAAGTTTTAAGAACCATCTCTATTGTCAGCTTCTGATTTAATTTTATAGCTTCTCAGGAAATAAAACTTCACCACTCATATCTAACAACTGTGTTTGATCTTTTTATTCTTGAAGTTGCTGAAGGCTTTTTTACATTGTGATCAACAACAGGTATGGTTTTACTACCTGTCTTTGATTTTGTAGTAAGACAGCACTATGAGTATATTGAATAAAAAATGAGGGAATGTTTATGTCACATTAGCGGAAGAAAAAACTTTAGGTGTTGATGGTGTAGTAGTCAGCATATCTGGCATGTTACTGGGAGATATGGGTTTGAATCCCATTCACAGCGAAACTAAATGTTTTCAGCTGAATATATATGTCTTTATGTCTCATTACTTGAACCCTTTGGTTCAATTGTCACACACCTCAGACAATGAACTTAATTTATATTAATATCTTGTGGTGTGCTCAGAATTTTGGAATGGAGAAGGTTTTTGACTTACCTGATGATGATGAACTGCATAGAAGTGGGTGTGGTACTTCAAAGTTGCACATGCTCAGAAACAAAAAATTATGTGCATTTTTTTTTCAAATATGTTGTCTAATCTTGGTAGGGTAGGTTTGAACCCTCCCCCCCCAAATCCTGCCCCCATAGATTAGTATGACAGTTCTCTAAAACAAATATTTTACCTCTTGTGCAACAATAAAAAAGCACTGAAATCAACATACAGTATTTTACAGTAATTGATTCCATTACTATATCAGGAATTTAATATATATTACACAATTATTTATATAAAATGCAACTATTTGTTGAGTATATATTAAAAGCCATTGGTGGAATAGAGTCCAATGATATCAATTGCATAGTTTTATGTGTTGATTTACATCTTTATTATACATATTTTAAAATATGAAATCTTACCTTGGCCAGCCAGTAAAACTGGAAAAATCTCAGGATGAAATATGAGAAAAATTCTACAACATTCAGAGCTGAGAATACCACCCAGTAGGTCAGCCACTTTATGTCTGCTGTCCTGTCATGAGACTCTATTGCATGAATACTGAAAATCAATTCAAGGAAAACAGTTTGAAATTTTTTGAAGCATCGACATATTGCATTTTTTAGCATTACACCTTTCATCTATGGTCTATTACTGTTTATCATAGAAGCACAAAAAAATTACCATAGATTGCTTTTATATAAAACTAGATCTTGGTTGACTAGCAAATTACTTCACTTGCTGATTAAGCTGTATATGGGTAGTCATAATTTAAAAACATGGACTAAAAGGTCACAGAAATATATTTTGCATAAATCTATCTTACCATAGCATATTAACAGCAATGCAACATAATCATTAACTAATTTGGTAGAAAATAAACCTTGAGTGATCATGACACTATAAAGCAAATAACCATATGGGTTGGAATGTTTTAGTTTTCAACAGTACTTTTTTTTTGCAAAAAATGGGCTAAATGGCCAAGTAAAATGACCCCAAGCAGGGAAGAGGAAGGGGGTACAATGGACAGCTGTTAGGACATGAATGGATGCCTCTCATAAAGATCATGAAGCATGTTCTTTGACTTGTATATGGTATAGTTCTCCTACACATAAAGTCCCAGCTTGATGTCCCATGCAACAGGTGGTAATGTTTCCAGGTTGATGTCCCTCTTTCTCATAAGGCAGAGAGTATTAAGAGAAAAAATTTCAATGTAGGCACAAAGAGCATTCAAACCTGGGAACATCAGGTTACAAATTTGGTACATTACCAATTGAGCCAATCCCTGACTCATATGACAAAGAGGAAAAATGAAACTTGACTAATTAGACAAAAATTAAAAGGAAGTATGTTCTACTATGGCATATAAACTGGCAGGCTCCTGTCAGACCTCTATGGCAAGCAGCTGCTTGAACAACAAAATAATTATTAGATGTAAATAAAAGATTTTTAATGTACCTAGGAAATTTAATGTGTAGTTTTGAAAATTATCAAAATGTAAATCCTGTATAACATCACAGAATATGTAAAACAGATACTCTATACAAAGAATGTTTTTATAGATGATCATTTCAAATTGAAACACTAAAGTGCCAGTCTGGAATAGCAAAAGTTTCACAATGCCTCAAAGAAAATGTTTAGATGACTCAAAATGATGAACTATTGGAAGTTTGGAGACTGGTCAAATGTCCAAGGAGATGGTCATATTCTTTGGTGTCAACCATTCTGTTATCTATGGCAACAATTCCAGTTATCAGAAGACCAGTTTATGGGCATCTTAAGAGTTACAACCCCTCAAAATGATTACTATATTGGACTACTGTCCTCATAGAACATGAGAGTAACAGCATTATATCTGCATTCAGATCTCATTGCAGTCACTAGAGAGCATGTGGCTCTCTCAACTGTGATCAGAATGCTTCAAAAGGCTGTACTCTATGCCCTTCAACTGCTGCACATGTCACTTGAACCTCCAGACAGAGATAAGCCTACTTGAAATGATGCCTTGATCATGTAAAGCTGGATCAAAAACTATGGAGTCACATGCTATTCATGCACAACTCTAAATTTTTCTCTACAATCAGACATGTACTGATTATGAGAGGTAGGAAGTCACAACTAGCCCCATAACATCATTTAGAGAAGTGCATTTAATGGGGAGGCCTGATTGTGTGGAATGGGTTATCATTGGGTGGCCATACCAACCTTAAGTGTTTACTGGAGGTTCTGTGAGTGTTGTGAGATATTGGGATGAGATTACTGATCCCTATGTCAAGCCTTATGCTAATTCAGTATACGATAATTTTCTACTAGTAATAATAATGCCTATCCATATATCTTAATGAGACAGGGGTGACTCAGTCGGTAGTGCATCAGATTCGTAATCTGCAGTTCCCAGGTTCGAGTCTCAGATGGGTCAGTGATGAGATTTATCTCTGCAAAATTCCCCACCCTACCCACGATCAGTAGGAGACACCGATGGGCTTGGAAAGCCCATCGGTGTCTCCTACACAGACTACTACAGACACCGAACTACTACAGACACCGATGGGCTTGGAAAGCCCATCGGAAAGCCCGTCGGATGGACGGAAAGGCAAACATCCGTCGGATGGGACGTTAAACTGTAGCCCCATGTGTGGGAGAGCCATACCCTGTGAACGTTAAAGAACATGCTGGATGGCCTTGACGGGAGGCTACCATCTGTCTCCCAACAGCTGTTCCAGTGGGTCCCTTCCCCCAACCTTTTCTGAGCCTTTGGGGTTCATGTGACCTGGCCATTTAGCCCATGGTGTGCAAAAAAAGTGCCGCTCAGAGATAAAACACCCAACCCATATATCTTACCAACCAATATCTTGAAGAAGGTACCAATGATTGAAATGGCTGGCATTCTCTCCAGATCTCAACCCATTAAAACATCTATGAGATGACCTGTGGAGACATATTGCCAAAACATAAAAGATTAATATTAATGTGAATGAAACTGTGGGTAAAAAAAATTTACGAAAATATGGATAATATCTATAGGAACACGGGCAAACATTACTGCATTATTGATGATAACATGAGAAAAAATTATTTTAGATAATGCAAAAAAGCTTATTTAAAAATTTGATGAAGATATTAACTTAAAAAAATGCATTGGGATAAAGTCACAAATTAAAAAAGCTTATTTAATGTGAAAGAAGCAATGTCATTTCTAACAAAGCAAAGTTCAAAATATTTCTCATGTTGCATAGAATATTGGAATTAAATCTATCAAATTAGGATAGGAATAATGGAGATCACAAAGTTCGCAGAGTGAAATGTAGAGAGGAGTTATTGAGTAATAAAAAAAATGTCTTCCCATAATCACAAATAACTGCATTTAAAAAACAAAATTTACTGTAGAATTTGGAAAATTACATTGTTTATAATGCAATTTTAAATGAATATTTAGTAAGGCATATTTTTTCTGAAATACAAGTTTTTTTCATATCACAGTATTTTTTTAGTTATTAGTCATTAATAAACCATAAGAGATTTCTTTTACTTGCAAACATACATAAGGCTTCAAGCATTTGCAAACCTTGACTGTTATTAAGTAGCTAATATACATGGATAATGATAAAGTTTTGCAGATTAGACCTTGTGAATGCAGGTATGGATAGAACTCTTGCCATTCATACATGGCTCTACATATAACTCTCTCCTCAAACCCTCTAGGAATTTAGGACTGTTTTATTACTCAGACTTATTTTCCTGCTTTTCAGATTACATTACTGAGGGCATGAATTGATATTATTAGGACTTCATTAATGCTAGTTGGGTCACATTCCCTTTAGCACTAATGCCCTATTAACTTACCACAACTTAAACTCCACAACTTTTTAGTTTTTTTGAGGGGAGAAAAATAAAAAAAAAATTTTTTGTCTTGTAGAAGCATTATAATGTATAATTTTTGCATTTTCTCCAATCACCCTTCAGTTCAAATTTTTACTATTAGAAGAAGCAAAGTTGGGAAATAAAAAAATTCAATAATTAAAGTAATCAGTTCATGGACAACTAATGGATTTACTGATAGTAAACTGATGTTTACCATTAGTTGTCCATGAGCTGATTATTTTTTCTTGATAAGGCATGGATGTATGTGTCGTTTTTCTGCTGGGGTTCTGCCATCCTCTCAGACCTTCTACTATGGCATATAAACTGACAGGCTCCTGTCAGACCTCTGTGGCAAGCAGCTGCTTGAGGGGGTATTTATTTTATGTGTAGGGTGTCCAGATTTCAACTGATAAAAACAGGAACATTTCTCAGAAGTGTAAGCCCAGAGAAAACTCAATTTTACTATGGTAGTTGTATAACAGGGAAATAGGCATGATGGACAATTCTCTGTAGGTAGGAGAAGCAATAATTTGCCCACTCTAAGCAATCGAGTACAGTTGCATACTTATTCTGCATAGAATGATAGTAAGCCTATGTCTCACAAAGGTGTAACTTTTATTGTTGCTGGAAGCATGTTAGAAAGGTGCAACTTTTCTCATGGCAAATTCAAAGACCTTGCATGTGATGCTAATAATAAAGTTTGTACATTGCCGACAACATTCAACTACACACACACACACTCAAAAAAAAAATCCATATAAATTAAAAACAGATGCAAATACAGTGTCCTAGTTATTCCAAATATGCATCAATTAATTAAATCTATGTAAATAAAAAGCTAATTTTATATCATTAACAAATGTGACACTAGGACTCTGTGATTTTTTTTTTTTTTTTGAGAGAAACCAGGACAATTTTTTAAAAACAGAGACAGAACCCAGAACACCAGGAAGTATAAGATCTAACCATGTGACCATTATAGCACCTACAGTGCTCAAAGCATATGTTTAATTTTACTTTTAATTCTGACACTGTAATCTTTATCTTTGATTTAAAGGTTTATGCCATTGATTATTAACTTCAATAATGCTTCCTAATGGTGGAAGAGATTGGAAAATGGTAAAACTTTCAACAAATATTCAAAAGATCTATTTATTCTATATCTAAAATTCTTTTTTAAAAATTAATTAAATAGAATATCAAAAACTTCTTAGATTAACATACTTAAACATTTTATTTCATCAGAAAAACCTTTGGAAGTAATGGATCAAAATATTCATAATTTTCTATACATGATACATATTTTTTTTAACCAGTTTTATACAGGAAAAGCATTTGGATTAGAAAATAATGCTTGGAAAAAGGGTGTTCGGCCCAAATATTGGCTTTCAGTCTAAAAAAGACACATTCTACTCAAAAATCTTGGGAACTGTTGATTTAGATGTTTACATTAGGAACAATGATTTCTCTTTATTCTTTGGTAGGGTGGGAAATATTAATAAAATATTACTATTTGCACTTTCCCAATTTACAAATTTTAATTAGTTCAAAGTTCCACTGTTAGATGGTAAGAGAAAGAGAGAAAATAAAATACTTAATTCTCTTTGAAATATGGGCATTCCATATTTGCCAGAGGTCATATGTTATTCTTCTAGCTAGATCAATCAAACTTACGTCTGGTAAGCAGGATATACAAATCCAATCACATTACAAATCAGCTGGCCACCATATCCTAATATCAGGTTTAACATCAAAGTTGTGAATACTCCTGAAAATGAGAAAAATATTTTAATAAAGTTATTTGAAATGTACAACTTTTATCTCTTTTTTTATGGCAAAAACAAGGGGTGTTCAAAAAGTTCATGGCATGCATCTGCAGAACAAAAACCATTGCACTTATCTCAATGAAACTTTTACTGTCCTTCAAAGTATTTCCCTTCCAGCATCCACATAAAGTTGAAGATATCTATACCAATTCTGGATTCTTGATGATACTACTGTTGAAGAATACTACACAACTCTGAATGAACACATTTTGCAAGCTCTTGCACCCTTGAAAAAGGCTTCCCAGCAAGTTCCTTTTGAATTTTTGGAAACAACCAAAAATCACAAGGTGCAAGATCAAGTGAATATGCATGAAGGGAAAGCCATTTGATTTTTTTTCCTGCTCCAGATAGGTTGTAAATTGCTAGACTTGTGAACACTGGCACTGTCAAGAAAAAGGAGAACCACTGACATGCCTGTTGTTGGATGCTGCTCCTTCATCTCCTTAACCATTTTGGGCAAAACAATGTTGGACATTTACTGTCATTTTTTCAGTTAAGGTGTCCACAGCTGACTCCTTGGAAATTGAAAAAAATTGTGAACATCCTCTTCCTTGAGTGAGTCTTGTGGGAGGATTTGGGGACATGGTATCTTTGCAACCCAAACATAATTGTCGATCTTTCAGGGAGCTGTATAGTAATATAGCCATGTCTCACCACCTGTGACAATATCTGTTAACCATTTGGGGCCACTAGGTTCAAACATTGTCAGCATCTCCTTGCATGAGTTGACTCTAGCCCTTTTTTGCTGTTGTCGCTTGTGGAGTAATCATTAGACACAGATCTTTCAGAACTTTAAATGTTGATGAATAATTGTTTCCACACTGCCAATCAATGCAATGATGTCTAAACTTATTACTTAAATGATGATGTGTGGGTTTTCCTTAATGAGTTCACGAACAGCAGCGATGGTTCTCTCATTCACAGTTTCCTTGAGTCTTCCTGCATGGAGATGTTTGAAGCTCTACCATCCCTTTCTGAATTTGCTCATTCATCCCATAACAGTGCCATATGAACAAGCATGATCTCCATAAACTTGTGTTAAATCAGCATGAATTTTTTTTGCCATCATCCACAAGCTGCATCCTTGTGAAAATGCAAAATCTTTCCCTGTTCTTTAGTAGGCTCCATTGCAAAAATGGACAGATTTTTCAGACTGAACTTTATGTGCCTCCAGCGAAGAGAGAAATGATGATATAGCTTTGTTTTTAGCAAGTAATGGCAAGTTTAGACAAGCTTTCAAACAAGTTATAGCCTGTTAACTTCAGAGGAACAAGTGCAAATTTACAGACATGTGGCAAAAACTTTTCGAACACCCTCCGTACTATGGAAACTGAACAAATCAGAATTAAAAAAAATATATAATTTGTGATATATAAACATTCAATCATTTTAAAGTTAGTAATATTTCAAGTTACATTAATATCATGTTGAAAATTATAGGGTAGTCATAAAGTGTGTCAACACCAATAGATGAAAATTTGTTAACTGTATGAAGGTGATATTTGGAATGATCAATGTCCACACCATGGAGAACTGAAAGGCATGAAAATAAAAATTAGTTTTAAGAAATGCACTGTGATGAAATTGACACTGTATGCAAATTGAAACCCATCACATGACATGCAAATACTACGCAGAGGTTGTAATAACAGATGCAATTAGTAAAAGTCAACAAGTACTCACCATGAAGGATCATGTATTTGTTGGGGGAAGTTCTTTTACCAGAACAACAGTAATTTTATTGCTGTGAAAATATTGCTTGTGCAATGAAAAATTAGATCCCTTTTGCAAAACAGAATGCATAAAATTACAAAGCAATTCAAAGAAATAGATTATTTGTCCATAGGTAATAGCAGAGGTAAAGCACATGTTTCAGGTGTTGTGAGCAAGACTGCTGTGATTTATAATGCAGAATAAAATCAACTGACTGCTATTGCCAGATGTTGCAACAATGGGCATTCTAGGGTCAATAGCTGTTAAAGTGCTGTTGACCCTAGAATGTGTCTAATATCAAAAGATTGCCAGGTCTTCATATTTCAACAGCCTAATAGTGGTTAAATACTTACTATGAAATTGAACAATGCTGTGGATTAAAATGTATCTGAAGGTTACTAATAATTCAAACCAAAGGGCAAATATGCTTATAAGTGAGATCTGCTCATCTGAAAAATAAAAAAGTCTGTTGAAGTCACATGTTTGGCTGGTCATATGCATGTGAGAGTTCTTTGAATAGAGTCTGCAATAGCGGTTAAGACAGCTATGTATGACCAACCTATGACTTTGGCTCAACATCTACAACAGGGGAGAGATTGATCAGTGTCTGGTAGCTCAGTGGACAAAGCACCTGACATGTCGTCAGGAGGTTGTGGGTTCAGATCCCACCCAGTTCAAGATAATTTTTTCCTCAGTACCCAATTGACATCCTCAATTAAAAGGACATTCTTGCTCAGAAATTAATTAAAAATAACCTAAAATTCTCTGTCTTTGAGCAATAAAGTTTATCCTTCAAACTATTTGCATGTTAAAAGTTTTTAGGTGAAAACTCAGAAGCTTTTCGGAACAAGGACAGATCTCTGTCTTCAGTGAAGTGACACTATGTGGTGATGTTAGGGTTGTTTAGAGCTTCTATCGTGAAGGGCAATTCCAGGTTGCAGGTGGGGATGGGAAAGATCATTATTTCAATAGCCTCACAGATTATAGTTCCATAGAAAGTGAATGTACATGCAAGCAATGTGGTCTAATATCAAAAGATTCTATTGTTGCCACGTGTTGTACTGCTAGTTCAGCAGCGGCAATCATTAGCTTGTTTTGGCTGACATCTGTTTGATGCTCAGCAAACCTCTTGTAAAAAACGTATGGTTTTTCTGATGTAGTAAATAATGGAATTATCCAGCAAATGTAAGGGAAATCTGTATATGCCTGATTTTTGAAGTAGGCTAAATTTGTCTCTGCCCCATTTGATAATTTTCTTCAGATTTGGAGCTGGGCTGACAACAATTTTGATATTTTTGGCTCTGAGTAACTTGCGGACTGCTTTGCATAAGCTAGGAAATAAGATATAGGTCTGGCAAAGGTTGCACATTCGGAGTCGGTGACTGGGAGGAGAGCAGAGTCTTCTGTTTTTGGTTCTATATTTATTGATTAGCTTTTCTATTGTTGTTGGGTTATAGCCATGGGATGCAGCAATGGAATGGATGTTTTGAATATCTTTTTTAAGCAACTGCTCATTTGAAGATAAGGAGAGTTTTCTACTAAAAACTTTTAACATGCAATAGTCTGAAGGATAAACTTTAAAATTTTATTGCTCAATGACAGAGAATTTTAAGTTATTTTTAATTAACATCCTCATACTTCAACAGCACAATAGTGGTTTGGTGTTTTATGGCACATGAGCAACAGGGCCATAATGCATCAAACAAAATAAAAAAGAGAGTAAAAGACAGACAAACCCACAGCCAAAGTTAAAGCAAAAAGTGTAAATGTAAAGGACAAAACCAATACATAAACAAATGCACAAAAAGATAAAATGAACCCAGGTGTAAAAGACCCAGAATAATTAAGGTAAAATGGATAAAGCCATAAAATCACAGTCTGCTAAAATAGCCTGTATAACATAAAAAGGCAAACAAAGATGGTAAAAAAGCATCATCAGATAAAAGATTGCCAAGTGTAAGAGGCTTGGCCGTAAAATTATGGAAGGCAAAATAAAAACGACTTTCAAGGGTAAAAGCAGGACAAGCAATCAAAATACATTTAATGGTTAAAATCGTGTCACAAAACTCACACTTAGGTTCGTCGTTCACCCGAAGAAGAAAAGTGAGTAATAAACGAATGACCTAAACGGAGCCGAGCAAGTACAACTTCCACCTTGCGATTCCTGTGAAAACAAGACTGCCACGGTTTGATGATGGGCTTGATCTCCAAAAGCTTGTTGCCAATCTGTTCAGACCAAGATCTCTGCCACTGTGCCCAGAGCTCGATGGAAAAACGCTGCCAGAAGTCTAAGTATGGAACCGGCAGTGGAGATTCAGAAAGGGGCATTGCTGACCTGGCAGCAGCATCTGCCAAGTCATTGCCCCTGATCCCAACATGACAGAGGCATCCAACAGAAGTAAATCGTGGTTGTGGCTACTAGACAATGGTTGCTGCTGGCAGATCTTGGAGGGAACAGGATGAGGCCAATGCCTCACCGAGATCAAAGCCTGTGGTGAGCTAAGCGAGTTGGTGTAAAAGTACACACCGATGATGACGCTTAGCTGCTATGTGGTCCAAGGCAATGCTGATAGCATGCAGTGAAGATAGAACACTGCTGCGAACACTGCTGCACACTGTCTGCAGTGAAGACAGAACACTGCTGTGGGATCTGGTCTGCAATGATTACATCACAGCATACCATGGCTGATCCCACAGATGTATCGGACTCCAGGGCTCTCGACATAAAATCAAATCCCTGATCGCTGATTCAATGCCGATCAGGTGGTATAAAGTACACCTGCACCTGCGAAAGCCACAATGGGTATTGGAAAGAAGGCCATGATGTTCCAAATACCAGGCCAGCCTGGTATTTACCATTCTCTCCAACACCTTGCAACAGATGCAGCTCGTCAATGCAATTGGATGATAATTTGAAGGAATCCTGAGATATTTGCCTGGCTTGGGGAAGGCCAAGATGATGGCTTCCTGCCAGGAGTCCAGAAACTGCTCCTCGATGAAAATACGGTTGAAGAGTCAGAGCAGCCGATCCTTATTCAATGGTGAGAGATGTTAGAGCATAGCATAATGAACATTTTCTTTCCCAACAGCAGATGCACGAGAAGTGTGCAGAGTAAGATGAAGCTCCTCTGCTGTGAATGGCTTGTTGCAAGACTCCAGATCATTTGAATGGAAAGACAGCAGAGAGCATTTGGCCTTGCTCTTCTGGACCAGAAACTCGGGAGAGTAGGAGGATAAGGAGATGGAGGAGAATGACTCCCCCAGAGTGTCGGCAATTGCTTTGGGATCAGCAAATACCTGTCCATTGTGCTCCAAGATCAATAATGACTGGGACATGTATTTTCCACCCATCTTCCGGACCTTATCCCACATGACTTCAGAACTAGTTGTGCAGTTTATAAAGATGTATATTTGATCCAAGATTCCTTCTGATTCTGGTGCCGGATGAAACACACCTTTGTCCTGGCGCATTTGAATGCTTCAAGGTTAGGGGATGTCGGATATCTCAGAAACACCCTTCAAGCCTTGTTCTGAAACTTATGAGCTGCGGTGCAGTCAGGATTCCACCACGGTTTTGGGAACTGTGGAAACTGAGTCAAGGTCTGAGGAATAGTAGAGGCAGCTGCATGGACGATGCAGTCTGTCATCTCTGCCACTGCAACATTGATTGGCCCCTGGCTGATAGAGCGGTCATCGAGCTCAGAAAGGAGCTCGAAGCCATTTCAGTCAACCAAATCAAGCCTCCACCGGGATACAAGTGAAGCGCTGCAAGGCCCTCCACAAGAGATGGTGCACATCATGGGGAGGTGATCGCTTCCATATGGATTGTCCTCGACCTCCCATGTAAAGGGTGGAAGGATCAAGGAGAAGCAGATAGTGAAGATCAATGGCAGTGAATGTGTGGGTTGAGGAATGTAAGTATGAACTGACACCAGTGTTCAATAGGGAGAGCAATGGATCCAGGAGCCACTGCTCCAAGACCCTGCCCCTCCCATTGGTGTCAGCACTGCCCCAGAGTGGACTGTGTTCATTGAAGTCCCGCATGATGAGAAAGGGGGATGGCAGCTGAAAGACGAGATCATCAAGGTCATCCCAGAAAACTATGCTTCCGGGTGGTAGATAGAACAGACAGTAAACGAAAATCCCACAAAGAGGCAGATAGCAACCACCTCTAAGTTGCTCACGAGGGGTATGACCTAGAATAGAGAATGGTTGCTCACAAGGATGGCGACACCCCTGTGAGCTGGACCATCTCTATCCCGGCAAACAAGAGAGAAGTGCCAGATACTAAGATCATTGGCTGTCTGCAAGTATGTCTCCTACAGGCACACACAGATGGGTTCGTGTGCTCTCAGGAGGATCTTGATGTCGTCAATATTCCTATGGAATCCATAACAGTTCCATTGTAGGAGTGTGGCTATCTCAGGTCTTAGAAGAGTGGAGGACGACTGTCAATTTATTTTAACCATCACTAGCAATGGTTTTGGAAAAATGGAGCGGTCTGTGTCCATGTCCTTGGAGTTGTCCGAGTGACATGAATCAGAGACTGCCGAATGAGGAGGTGTTATAATTCTCTTTTTGGGCCCTGGTGGGGGCCCCTTGGGATTGGAAGGTATTGCTGTCTGTGGGCAGGCTGGGAGGGGGGGGGGGGGCCTTCCAGAGGTGGAAGTGGAAGGAACAGACACAGGAATAGAAACTGGAGTCGATGTTGAGATCGACTTCAGCTTCGCCTGGGTCAAGAAGTACTTGGCAGCAGGTGAGATGCTGATGTCGATCTGCACCACTACGGAAATCATCTTGACAGGCTTTCCGATGACTGCACCGGCATAGGAGACCTTGCCAGGTGGGACAGGTGGTGCAATATGCTTCCTCACCTCTGGATAACTGATGTTACGGAGGGTCTTTAGGTGCTGTACCTCTTTCTCCTCCAGCCACTTTGGACAGTCGCAGGAGTATGCTGGATGTTCGTCATGGCAGTTTACACAGAATGCCTTTTCTGTTGTGCAGTCAGGTTCAAGAAGATCCTGACTGCCACAACGAGCACAGGTGGGATTGCCCCAGCATGCTGTGCGAGCATGGCCGAACCTCTGGCATTGAAAACAATGCAGAGGGTTGTGAATAAACGGCCTTACCCTTGCAATGCAAGTCCCTGCCTTGATGGAAGTAGGCAGGTGTGGCGTGTTGAAAGTAATTATTAGTACCTGGGTGGGTACTAACTTTCATCATGGCATGTCAGAACCTGGTGGACTGCTGTCACTCCCTCGGATGAAAGCTCCGTGAGGATTTCCCCCTCAGAAACCTTGACGAGGCCCCACTTGGAGATAGTGTCCCCGGGAGGAATTGAGCATCTTGTGTGGAGTGACGGTGACTGCCACACCACCAATTGCTGTAACTTTCAAAAGAAGTTCTGAATGTTGGGAGCAAGTAGTCTCCACCTGCAAGTCACCAGATCTTAGGCGCTTGACAGATTTTGGTTCTCCTGCAAGACCTTTCAAACCCTTGTTTATAAAAAAAGGGGGACATGTCCCCAAGAACCTGATAACCTGTAAAGTGGATGACCAGAAATCTTGGAGACAGATAAACACACGAAGGTGACGATGATAATGAAGACACAGAAGACAGGGGCTCATGTAGAGCTCTTTTAGTGGCATTCTCCGGAGAATTATCTTTTTTAGGACTCATGTTTGTTTTTTGGGATTCAATGCCCGTTGTCCCTACCCACCATGGAGTGCAACAAGGGGACATTCAAACGGATGCCAGGGCTGCCCAGGCACCATACCCACACAGCCAGTGAGCCAAGCCCTCACAATGAAATAAAAGGAATATTAAAAGAGAAATGCGAGGATCTCACCTGAGGACTCACAAAAGAAAAAAATCAGAAAAATAAGGAAAAGTGAGAAACAACTTGTTCTCACAAATGAAAGAAAACAATAAAATTAATAAACCCGTGAGAAAACTTGTAAACCATTGCCCAGAGGTGAACAAGGTTACTCACCACTCTGCATGGTTGACCCTAGCAGGACCTGCCCTCCAGCTGATTGATTCCAAGGGGACAATCAGCTGGTGATAAACAGGAGGCTAGGACCTCCTGTTTAGCTAAAACCAAGCAGTGTATAGCAGCAGCCCAGCCAGCCCTGCAACAGACAGGCTCCCCAATGGCAAGACAGCCAAAGGGACCCCCCCCCCCCCCCCGTCATGAACTGAGGAGAGAAGACTGGGACCCCCTAAGCAACTGCCAGGATCCTCCTTTCCAGGAACACAGGTCTCCTTGCATGGAAAACACATGGGCAAATGTTCAGGACCCTGTGAAGGTACCCTAGCCAGCAGAACCTTCACACTCACCATAGACAGCAGTTCTCACCAAGGGGTCAATAGTGGTTAAATACCATGAAATTGAACAGTGCTGTGGATTAAATTGTATCTTAAAGTGTTTCAATAGATACTGCACTAGTTGGATTGTTTTATTCTGAATAGCCAGGTCACAAGGACCCTGGGCTCATAGAAGGTTGGGGGAAGCAGAAGGAATATGCTGGAAACTGGACTCTCTTAACTGCCATCCAGTTTCCAGCATATTCCTCAATGTGCACATGGATGGCTCTCCTACACACAAGGCCACAGTTTTACATCCCATCTGATGGACAGCAGCCTTTCTAAGCCCTCCCCATACATATCCCATCTGATGGACAGCAGCCTTTCTAAGCCCTCCCCATATATCTGTATTTGACTGAGACCCTACTGACTGAGGGTGTGGTGGGGATTTGCAGAGATGAAATCTCAATACTAGCACAAGTGGGATTAAGAACTGCAGATTATTAGCCTAGTATACTAGTTAGGGTGCTGCAAGCAGTGGAAATGAGTTGTCCATTATGAGCCAACTAGTTATTCTGTGATGAGAGTTACCAATCTGTACTCTCCCTTATCCAACATTCAAAACCATCATCTTTTACTCAGCTGCCAAGCACACTAACTACTCATCCAGTTGGCAGGTAACCTTGCTTAGTAATCATTTGCAAAGATAATAAATACACCTTTCAACAAGCTGCTTACCACAGAGATCTGATAAGGGCCTATCAGTATAATACGCCACAAGATCTGTGAGGAAGGCGTGACCTAAGCAGAAAGACAATACAAACATCCACATTGACTTAAATAATTACTTATTTGAGAAACAGAAATTGTTTTCACTTTTACAGGTCTTTACTTGACGGAAATTATCTAATACACTATTATAATTACAAGTCAAAAATATTCTGAACCTACCAATTACGAGATAAACTCTGCTAGTTCCAGTCATTCGCTCTAGTGTATCTAAAGTTGGACCAAACCATTCTTTCTCTCGAAATTTGCGATCTAATTTCCGAAACAAAGAAGTAGATTCAAGTTTCTCTTTGTATAATTTCCAACGTTCCATAGCTGCTTCCCAACGAAACCTATCAGATGTTATCGCCTACTGAAAATAATCGTTCGACTGCACGCGACAACATTATGTGCTTTCTGCTATGAACTTTCTATTGCCATCCGAAATATCGAAATGCAGATAGAGCAAAAAAAAAAGTGCTGTCACAGCTGAGTGATTTAACGATTAACAAGTCTGACTTCAAATGAACCTTGAAGGGACAAATTAGTAAGTTAATAATAGCCATAAGATACTGTTACAGAATTAGAACCAACCTCGAATATACTATAGTTGCTATCCGCTCTTGAGAAACGCAATATGAACCTTATCCTAAGTCTACAATTCACATCCGAGAATAGAGAATTTTATCTATGGTTTTATAAAGTAAAATTGCTAAAAATTCAACTGCGTACGAAAGAATTTGGCTTTTGTAAAACTAAAAACACACTACTAGACATTGAAATCGCCGTACAGAGAAGTGGTGAATGGATTCACCTGAAAATTTGTGCACAGGCACATGCAAAAATAGTGAACAGCTACCATTGACTTGAGGAAACCATGGAGAAAACTCACACTAGAACAGTTGCGAACACGGAGGTATGAATGAGAGGAGACGCCTTAACGCGCTTTCCCTGTCGAAGTTCATGATGCTGACGCAGCAAGGTGGTAGCCATGTTGTTGCTTCCAAAACGATTCGTCTGCCGCTGCAATCAAGACTACTTTTCACGTGCTATACTCAGTTTTACTGTGCATTATATACGGGAAGATTATTTTTTTACGACTAAGAGAAAGCTCATTTAGGCTACTTGGAATTTATATTGCTTTTTTCAATGTAATGAATATTTCCATACAGAATTACTGTATAGCAGAACTATTTATGTATTTCGTTGAATACGACAATAATAAACAATTACAAGATTTTAAAAGTTTATTTATACTGCACTGATAACAGTAGAAAACATTTTATGGACAAAACATAAAAGTTATGTGCAATAGCAGCATTTAAACCGCAAAAAATAACATTTGTAAGATTCAGAAAATAGCTATTTTATGTTAAAAAAAAAAATTCTGATTCCCCAAGAACAAAAAACATTTGCCTAACAAAACTAAATACACCTATCCCTCGATTTACACGGTACTCAGTTCACACAATTTTGGCTTTGCACGGTCAAAAAATGCAACCACATTCTATTTACACGGTACTGACTGAGATTTCCTTTCTGTGCACGTCTCAGTCAGTACTGTGTAAATCGAAACTGGTTGCATTTTTGACCGTTCAAACCCAAAATTGTGTGAACTGAGTACCGTGTAAATCGAGGGATAGGTGTAAAGCCAATAGTGCAGGAGCAAATGGTAGATTTTAAAAACACTTTAAACTTTGGTGGAGAAATCATGTACAACACACCTACATTAAAATGTTTCCAGTGATTTTTCACAATAGTAAAGATTCAATTCTAAAAATCTGTTAATAAGTTATGACACCCACTATTAAGACAATTATGAGTGTACTGAATTTTCATTTTGACTTCAAAGTCAACAGGTAGCTCAGGAATTACTATTTATTTATTAATTAATTCTACTGTTTTATTTGGAGAATTTTTCTGTTAACTGTTTCCTTCTCTGACAACAAAGTGCAGAAAGCGATGCAAATTAGCTTAAAATTATGATTTATAACATTTAGTTATAACTTTTTAAATTTTAACTGCTGGAAGTCACTTGTAACCTAGTTTGCATTGCATCATTATTAAAAATTTTAAATTGCAGTTATACTATTCATATTCATTGTTCTGATTGTAACAATATGTGTGTTGTTTTGATATGAAGCCCCAAGATCTCAAGGCTTCATCTAAACCACATAAGTAACCTTTAAGTATTGATTAGACATTTTTAAAATTTTGTACTGACTTTGATTAAAATTTTCTAATATTTCAGAGAATGGATAAAGGTACAATGACATCTATCCAAGATATTTTTTGATAAATGAGGAACTTAACATCTTCTACAGACAAAGTGTGTCATCATCAAAATTCTTTGTTTTGTGATAAAGTCAAAAATTCATGAAACAAATCAAACATAAACATTAGCAAAACTGTTATCTATAATGCTTCTCGTCTCTCTTTATTTAATGGAAAGCTGAAAAAAAAGATAATTTCTATGTATTGGCCATAAGCTGACAGTGCATTTTAGTTTACAGTGCAAAAAATAAAGTATCTTTTCAAGAAATGTATTTAAATAAAACAGTACCGAAGAGTAAACCATAGAATTAAGTTTGAAAAAAATACGTAAAATTTGTAACACACCTGTAAACTCGTAAAAGGAAAAAAAATCTCTGGTGTGATGACACTCCCGATTTTTAGAGGTAGCTCATCATCATCATCATCCTCAAGCAGCCATGGGCTACGGAGGTCCAACCAGAACGCGCAGTTTAATTCTCCAAGCATATTTGTCCTGAGCAACATCTGGTGCATCCTGCCACTGTACACCAATTCTAACAAGATCCTGTTTGACATTGTCTGCCCACGGCATCCTAGGTCTCCCCCTCCTTCTGAGGCCTCTAGGCACACTGTTCATAACCCTATTCGCCAATCTATAATTATCCACACGGGTAACATGGCTAAACCAGCGGAGTCTCTCTCTGCACAATATGCTGCTTAAAGGAGGTTGCAAACTCCTTTGCCTAATCTCATCATTAGTTACAAAGTTGAACCACCTAATGCCCAAGATACTGCGTAAGCATCTGGAATCAAAAGCATCTAGTTTCCTGTTATCTTGTTTACAAAGTGTCCAAGTTTCACTACCATAACTAACCCTAAAAAGAACCAAACTATTATACAGTCTAATTTTAGTCTTTAGGTGTATACGCCTATTTCTCCACACTCTCCATAGTTTCTTAAAAGTCCCAGCAGCAATCCCTATTCGTCTGTTAATCTCATGCCGCACATCACCATTATCTGCTACATAGCTCCCAAGGTAATTAAATTGTGACACCTGCTCAAGACTGCAACCATTCAGATTAACTGAATCACAACCTGCCTGACCAATTTTCATCACTTTAGTTTTCTCTCTGTTTATAACCAAACCTACTCTACTGTCAGTCTAATCAACAGCTTGAATTAAAGAGTTCATCTCATCAACATCATTTGCCAAAAGGGCTAAATCATCAGCATAATCTAAATCAGAAATATTAGTATCTCCATACCATTTAAGCCCAAAATCTTTCCCTTGCAATGAATTTCACATAATAACTAAACTAAAGAGAAAAGGAGACAAAATGCACCCTTGTCGAACACCAGAAGTAATGCTAAACCAATTGCTACAAGCTTTACCAACTCTCACACATGACTCAGTGTTATTATAGAGAGCTTTCTTTATGTTAACTAACTTGTCTGGTATACCATATGATCTCACAATCAACCACAAATTATGACGATCAACAGAGTCGAAAGCCTTTTTTGAAATCAACAAAGCTAGCAACCAAAGGTTTCTGAAACTCTAAACATTTCTCAAGAATCTGCCTAAATGAAAATATCTGATCTACACATCCCCTACCACTTCTGAATCCACATTGCTCATCACTCAATTGCCTGTCAACCAGATTCTTAATTCTATTAAGCACAATCATGGAAAGAACTTTACCTGTAACGGAGAGTAGGCTGATACCCCTATAGTTATCCCAAGAACTGCGATTACCTTTTTTGAAAATAGGGATAATAATAGCTCTGGTAAAATCTTTACGAACCATGCCTTTATCATAAAGGTTATTCAAAATTTCAGTCATCCAAATGGTAACTGAAACATTCCCAGCTCTATGCATTTCCGTAGTAATTTCATCCACCCCTGGGGATTTATGAAGTTTAAGTTTAGAAATAGCCAAACTAACTTCAGATTGTGTTATAGGGCCAACATTAAAGCCAACAATGCATCTATCATCATTGCAAACAATGGGAGTAGAACTAACCACATTGTTTAGAACATAACTGAAATGCTCAGCCCACCTAGCCATGACAGAATCCTCACCTTCTATAACCTTGCCTTGTTTATCCTTCAATCCCTGTATACCTGTTCGTTTTCTACCACACAAAACATTAACTATCTGGTACAGCTCTCTGCTGTTGTGCTGTCTAACTGCTTCCTCAGCTTTGTCAGCAAGGCCATCAAGCCAAAGATTCTTATCAGTAGCTAACTGATCCTTTACACGTTTATTAAGTTCTTTGTAATGCTTTCTATTAGGAGTAGTAGGGTACTGATTAAGGACATTCCTGCAGTTCCTTCTTTCTGAAATAAGCTCAAGTGCCTTATCACTTAAATAATTCTGCCTCCTCTGCTCCTTTTTCCCTAAAAGAGTACTGTTAGTTTCCAAAAAAGCCTGTTTAAAATGGCCCCATTCTTCCTCAACTTCAGTATTAAGCAAATCATGACTGTCATAATGACTAAGTAACCTATCATGGTAAGCTTTAGCTCTAACTGGGTCTTTCAGAGCTTCAGTATTAAAGGTAAATTTTTTAACCCTAGCACAACACTTTTTAAGTTTAAGTTGCAAGACACTTTTAACAAGGTAATGGTCAGATAGCTCCCCTATATGCCCTGGTATTTCTAACAGAACTGGCCGATTTGCTGTTAATTAATATATAATCAATCATATTCTTAAACAGCCCATCAGGTGAAACCCATGTGTATTTATGTATGTCGCGGTGTTTGTAATATGTGTTAGTTATTCTGAAACCATTGAGTTTACTTACCTGTAGGAGACGTTGCCCATTGCCATTGCAGCTACCAATACCAAAAGGGCCTATTACTCCTCCCCAAAGGTCAGAGTCGGTACCAACTTTGGCATTGAAGTCACCAAGAACAAGGGTAATATCTCCTTTCTTGACAGAATTCAAAATATCCTGAAGTTGTCTGTAAAACCTATCCTTCTCATCCTCATCAGAATCCTCAGTGGGGGCATAACAGCAGATAACATTCGTCTTTAATGCTTGTCTGAAATTTTGCTGTAAGAAACCTTTCATTAATGCACTCATATCCTAGAAGAGCATCACTAGCATGTCTGCTGAGCAGCAGACCCACGCCTTGGTGATGCTTTCCATCCTCCCTCACTGTAAAGACAAATTTAAAGTTATTTTTAAGTATCTCACCTTTACCTGTCCATCTGGTCTCTTGCAAGCCTAGAATATCTAGGTTATAGCGCTGGAATTCCTGCATGAGGACATCAAGAGAATAATCTCTATGTAATGTCCTCACGTTCCATGTTCCTGCAGAGAGAAAATGATTAGTAGGATTTTTAAAGAAATTAGGTTTATTGAGATTGGTAGGGCCAACAATATCAAACAGCCCCCCTGATCGCAGGCATGGGGCAAAGACCTGTTCCTCCTCCGCTAAAGGCTGAAGTCACCGATGCTGGTAGGAACTTCAGGCACCACCTTTTGAAGTGGACTTTTTCAAGAGCCATATGGCCTGCCTGAGACACATTACACCAGTTTAGGCTTGACGATGCCCAACTAGCTAAGTAAGGTTCAGGTACCTGCGATGGCCTCTGATTAGGATTATCCACCAGCTGATATAAGGTATCCCATGCCTCTGTTCACTTAGAGCTGGCAACCCAGAAGCAAACAGAAAACACAGCGGCAGATTCTCCCTCAACAGGGGCCCACCAGTGCAGCAAGTCCAGGATCCATAATCAAGCTCAAATCCATAAACAAATCCAGTCTAGTAGGTGTAAATGGTCAGCACCAGGACCCTGTGAAGTTGACCACTCCTCAGCAGGGTTGAAAAAAAGAAAAAAGTGGTCATAGATGACCAGATCAGTAGGCTATACTGAACTGGCAGCCCTCCCCTTCCGTTCCCTTCCAAAAGAGAATATCTCTTTTGAAAGGTACTAACGGCCTGCACCACGAGAAGGCGGTGTCGGACATTAGGTGCTAGACCTGGCCGGTTCTGTGCATCATCACTGGGGATTGGTACACAGCTCTCCTTCCAGTTTACACCTAGCTAACATTTACAAGCCAGAGGTAGCTATACCCCTGAATTTTTGCTTATTTATAAATATATTGCTGTTGCTAATATAAGAAGTAAAAAAAGAACCAAAAATAAATATATACAAAAAAATTAGCTAACAAAAAAAAACTTTCCAGATGGTGCCTCGAACCCACCAGCTTTGTGTCCGTACCCTCAGCTTCAGATCTCTCGCCCATCTCATGCTCATTCTCTTCCTTGAACCAGAGTTAACAATCAATACAAAATACACAATTATTACAATCTCTCGAAAAAAATCCCATAGGGGTTTGAAATACATCCTTTCTCAACCACAAAGGAAAAATTCAAAATAATATCTGAAAAAACTATATAAAAAAAAATCTAAAAATTATACTAAGCAAAAATAATAAAAATTAAAAAAATATAAAAAAAAAGAAAAAAATATATCCACAGGGTGAAGGAAATATAATATCCATTAAAAAAAATAAAAAAGGCAACGTTCCAGACAGTGGCTCGAACCCAACATCTCAGTGCCCGACTCCTCAGTCTCTCATATCTCCCTTTATGTACACCTAACCTACCCCTCAACCAAAGTAAAAATAAAATAACTACAAACAATACACTCGCTTTATTTAAAAACCATACAGAATTAAATAAATTCAGTACTCACCTTAAAAGGGAAAATTAGAACCCTATTAAAAGAATTAAGGAAAATGAGAAAAGCATTACACTCTCCTCTTTTAACTAAAATTATTTAAACAATTTGAAAAATTTCACCCTAACTAATGATCGCTGTCACTCACCTATTACAATTTACACCAGACTCATTAAGTTAATCTAAAAAGAAATTCAAAAAGATAAGACTCCAATCCAAAAGAAAGGGGGCATTTAAACAAAACCCTTAAATACTACCAAAATTAAAAAAAAGAAAGATTATATTTCTCACCTTATGAAAAAACCTTTTTTGTAATTTATTTTTCCCTTTTTACACTGAACTTATTAAATCAGGAAGAGAGATGAATTTGAACACTGAAACATTTAAACAAAATAATAATATCTAATACTTCCACCTAAAATAAAATAAAAAACAAAAAAGAAATTCCCTGATATTTTAATCACCTCCATTTAAAAGTATGTAAATTCATCATCCATTTAATAGAATACACACTAATATTCAATTACAGCCAACAAAATTTTTTAACTGAGAAAGCCTGCAGAAGGAATTCTTAAATAAGTGTAACGTAAAATCAATCAATATAAGAAGTACATAGTGACATTTATCACTGAGTACAATCCTAAGAAAATAAAAAAAAATCTTTTGAAGAATCGAGGTTTGTAACTCGAAATAAAACTGATTTGATAGCGGCGTAATTAGGTAATTAGAACGCACGGATACTTGTATCATATTATAATTAATTAAACTTTATAAAAATGACAAACTGACCGATGAAAGGTAATTCCTGGTATCTTTTTTGAAGGGCGATTCGTGCATCCAAAATGCTGAATAAATTAACATAACACAAATATCGTATAAAATCAATTCTTTATAGCGCAAGGCACATTGTATTCCAACACTACTGATCAATGTTTTGAATAGAACAACATGGCTGCCGCGCAGTCGCCGTAGCATCATCTTCAAGTGCGTATGGCTTCTCTTTTCTTCCTACCTCCATGGTTGCGAAGCGTCCAAGGAAGCAAGGAAAGCAATGGTTCCCTTAAAACTCTCATAAAAAAATGCAAATTAAATATATATAAATCTTTTAACATAATAGTACATCTTAGCTTTAATAAGTTTATTCTAACATAAATTTTACTTTTATATAATATTCTTCAAGTTTCTGTGTAATATTACACTTCATAGTTAAGAGAAGCACTAATTTGCCAGGCTGGTTTTCCAAATGCGAAAAATTTTCAGTTTTATGCTTAACTGAATAAAATTATAGGAACATGCTATAAAGTTATAAAGTACAATTAATTATAATGTCTACATACAATTAAATTACCTTTTTTACTATATTTAAAACCCATAAAATAATTTAAAGAAATGCTATTAGGCGATTTTTTGTCAAATCAATCCACTTATTAGCGAAATAAAATTGAGCATTAGCTGAATAGATATAAAATATTTTTATATTTTTTTTAATACGTAGAATGTGAAAAAAATCAATAAAATAATTCAAGAAATTTATTAATATCAGAAAAGTCCTCAGCTGAAAAAAAGATTAAGAATATCTAAAATTAATGTCTGAAAGGATATATATAGATAGATAGATGTTTATAACAAAAACATTAAAGACATATATATATATCTTTAATATTTTTGATTTCTCACAAATTAAAAAAGTGCATATTTTGCTGGTAGTTCAAGTGTTGACAAATCTGCAGCAGTTTCTTCTATTGAGTGTTTATGACTGAAATCCCGGATCTGAAACATAACATTATTTGATTGCCAAAAATGGTTTTTTAAAAATTACTTTTTTTCTGATTTTTTTATAAAAAAAAAAATGATTTTAATTTAGCTTCTTTCATTCATTACTTAAATTTTTGCATGAAGAAAGGATTGTAAGCAAAACGATAAGGATAATTAAAAGAAATTGCTTTTATTCACATAATATTGTATATAATAGAGAAAAAGAAAATTCAGGTCACAATACTGTCATTATATTCAAAGATAAACATGCAATTCGAACACAATGTGTTCAACAATTTATATCACAATTTCATTTGCTGAAAAAACTCGAAGTAAACATGCTAATTAAAAAAATCATACTTTTTCCCCAGTTGCACATCTACAAATTCGAAATCTCATGCACAATAAATATTCCTAACACATTATGAGATGAATTGCATATCGATTATATTAAACCATATAATGACATATACATTCTTGATAGAAAGATTATTAAATACATATTAAAACTGCAATCAATATTAAAGTCAGCAAAGAGATGTATCAACAATTTGTTTTATGTTACAAAGTTATAGATGCATATATACAGGGTGAATCTGAAAAAGTGGGCAAAACTTTACGGGGTGGTAGAACGCAGCTATATGAGCAATATTCGTCAGAGAATGTATGGTCGGAACGCAAGCGGTGCGAAATTAAAAGGTAGTTTTCCACTGTCACATTTAAAGAATGAACACAAGAAGGAGAGGAGATACTCTGTGCCTCACTTGCATTCCCGTCCGCCGCACCGTACACAAAGTGCATATCCGCCATTTCGTGGTTAGTATAACCAGCCATCCTCTCGGCAATCCACGGTAGAAATGCCGTTGGGTGCGAGGACCGACCCTTTTATACCATTTCCAACGCCACCTAGCGGCTCGCCGTTTGCGTTCCGCCTATACCTTCTATGACGAATATTGGTCGTATAGCTGCGTTCTACCACCCCATAAAGTTTTGCCCACTTTTTCAGATTCACCCTGTATATATTTCTGGAGGAGAGAATGATTATTGCATTTTCTTATGTTGAATAACAACCAATGTTAAAGCAATACATGAACATATTGTCCTATGAGTTGGCAAATAAGAAATAATGTAGGTATATTTTACTAGAGGAGAATAGGATTATCATTAAAGAGAAAAAAAAAAGGTAAACTAAAATAAAATACATCAATACATTATTTCCTATTAGTTACATAATATGTTGTACATACTTATATATTTTTTATATACTAAAAATGATTATTAAATGCAAGTAAAAAAAAACATCATAATGTTAAATAAATTAAGCAAAGAAACCATCAACATATTTCCCTACAAGTAAAAAAAAAAACAATTATACATGGATTGTATTCTCCTATATGAGTGGATTATTTATTAAATGGGAGCAAAAATGCTAATCAACTGATGTAAAATAAACCAATAGACACTATTCAATGCTAAATAAAGTGATCAGAACAACGCATCAACTTATATTCTTATTAGTTAAAAAAAAGTTATGTGTATATACAGTATATTCCTATAAAAGTAAAGAGTTGCTATTATAAAAAATAAATAGCCCCTCAAGCAGCTGCTTGCCCGAAAGGTCTGACAGGAGACTGTCAGTTTATATGCCATAATAGGTCTGTAAGGATGGTGAGACCTCAATAGATAAAGAACACAAACATCCATGCCTTACCCAGGCTTGAACCGAGATCCATTTCATCAGCAACCAACTGCTTACTAAAAAAATTTCAAAGTTAAAAAAACTAAGCAAAGAAATGCAAATGCATATATTTTTCTATGGGAAAAATTGGTTAATACAAGGAAAACAAATACCACTAATCAATGGTAAATATATTAAGCATTTAGAGTTTAAAATAGAGAAATCCATGATCATATTTCTCTATGAGTTAGGAAATAAAGTATACAGGAATATAAATTTTCCTATAGGAGAGAAGTTGTTATTAAATACAAGATAGAAAAACCTTAAGCAATGTTAACTCAAATAGGTAAAAAAAATGCACATTATATTGTCCTACGAGTTAAAAAAATAATAACTTGTATAAATGAATAGACAGTAATCAATGTTAAACTAAGCAATGCATGGCACAATTTTTTATACGAACTGTTTTAAAGTTTCATGCCACTTCGAGATTAGGTCCTTTATTTCTGCATTATTATTTAGAATTTACCTCATTGTTTAAACCAGTTTCAAGTTTGACCTGGGTTCTACTATAGGTAACGAATTGAACTTTTAAGACAGTACTATCAGCATAAGCTGTATTGTCTTAAGGGCTAATTTCACCATGATCTTACCAACCTTCAATCAATACATGCCCAAAGCAGGTGGTCTGTTTTTCATAGTATTACGCGCGAGGACTTTGCACGTGACTCTTCTGATTGAACAATGTTTTCCGTTTACCCAGTTTTGGAATAAACCAATGCGATGCGCAGTTTTCATGAACTCAGTTTAAGTCTTTGCTCGCTGGGTTGTTTTACCTCTGAGCGGCACTTTTTTGCACACCATGGGCTAAATGACCAGGTCACATGGACTCCGAAGGCTCAGAGAAGGTTGGGTGAGGGGACCCACTGGAACAGCTGTTGGGAGACAGATGGTAGCCTCCCGTCAAGGCCATCCAGCTTGTTCTTTAACATGCACAGGGTATGGCTCTCCCGCACACGGAGCCACGGCTTCACGTCCCATCCGACGGACGGCGGCCATTTGAAGCCCATCGGTGTCCCCTACTGACCGTGGGCAGGGCGGGGAATTTTGCAGAGACAAATCTCAACGCTGGGACTCGCACCTGGGAACTACAGATTACGAGCCGGGCGCACTACCGACTGAGCCACCCCCGCCCTTCTTCGCTCGCTGTATCTCACTGAGTTTTGGTTTCCCTGTGAATTATAAACTGTTTATAATTATTATTTTATTATTATTAACGGCAGATAAAAATCAAACTAAGTGTACTATTGCTTCCAGTGAAAAAAAAGACAACCTATTTCGTTTGATATTAAGATTAAAATTATAATATTTAATGACGAGTGAGAGTATTTATTTCAATTGTAAATGTTTTATTTACGTCAGTTACACACATATACAGGGCGATTCAAAACTTATTGTTCAAATTTCGTGGGGAGGTAGGGAATATGTCAGAAAACCGATTTCACATAGGAAAGTATGTCCGCATGTACCCAACCAGTGTACAGCTCGCCCGACCACTCCCGCTATCATCAGTGTACAAGCTGACTTACTAGTGATAAGATGAATCGTTTTACGCATCAAGAGCTAGCGGATATGCATCTCGCATACGGGCAGCTGGCGAAAGCGGCCGCCGAGCTACGCAAGTTTACGAAGACCGATCCCCAACAGAAGCAGGCATTGTCCGTGATATGCCAGGCGTTTTTGAAAATGTTCGGCGGTCAATGCAACGGCGCTGTGAATCCTGTCCGTGTAAATGGTCGCAATTTTGAGCACCTACTGTGAACCTGTACTTTACCTTGTTGGAATAAAAGTCACATTTGTTACCACTTAACTGTAGTTTCCTTGTGTTCACTTGTCCATTTTGTTCATGTAGATGACGTTTGCGGACATACTTTCCTATGTGAAATCGGTTTCCTGACGTATTCCCTACCTCCCTACGAAATTTGAACGATAAGTTTTGAATCGCCCTGTATAATTGCTAAAAATGTTGTTAAACCATTACATACATCTACAAGGGAAAACAAGACAATGATTCGCTATACCAGTGTTCTGGAACCTAACAGGTCGTATGACAGGGGGAAAGAATATGTAACGAGAATGCAAAGCTTCTTATCCGGATCAGAGTAGCTATTACCACAACTCAGCTCCAGATACAGGCTCTGCTGTAAAATGTGCTTACAGCAGCAATGTAGCAAACCGGTTGTTAATAGTCCAAGATTGAATTATCTCTGCGCAATCGATGCCTTTTTTGTAGCACGTTGCTTTAGAATGACAACGGATATGATCTTGAATTTCAGGTGTGTTGAATGTTTTTTGAATGACATTTATCAATGCCATTGTCCTTCCCTATAATTGAAACCATCAATTATAATCACTATCCTTTCTCTAGGTCGAAAAAGAGACAGATCCCGTGGCCATCAGACTTTTCTCTACCTCCTATGTCAGGCCACGATATGAGATATACTGAGGTCTACTCTGACGGATCTGTTGATCGGGAGAAACTACGTGCTGCCTCTGCGTTTGCTATCCGATACTGACATCATCAGAGATTTTCGTCTTCCTCATTTTACTTCCTCCACCAGTCTGAGCTTCACGCTATCCTTGAAGTCGTAACTTTCATCCACAGCCACGGAAGTGGCAACTTGTCATCCTCTGCGACTCGAAGTCAGCCCTGCAAGCCCTCCAGAAGAGAGACAGCAAGAGTTGCAACCCCTTCCTCATTCAAATCAAGGAGACATGCTTCAAAGGTCACTTCTGCTGGTATCATGATCCATTTCCAGTGGATCCACTCCCATGTAGGAATACCTGACAATGAGCTTACTGATCGCAACGCAGAGGCGCTTGAAAATCAGAGGTATGTTACTGATTTTCCTCTCTCTCTCTCTCAGCGACTGCAAGAGTTTTGTTTCACAACTGTTGAGGCAGTATCGTCTTGCCCAGTGGCAGGACTTCAGTTGTTCCTCCTTCAGATACTCGGTAGACCCTTCTCTCACTGCTCCTAACCTCCGAGACTTTCCCATATCTGAAGAGACCCTTCTGCATCGCCTCCGAGTTGGTGTCATGTACGGCAACTCTACTCTCCACACTGTCAGTAGAGGATAGTCTTAACTATGCCACACGCAGCACATCCGAGACTGTATCTCACGTACTACTCAACAGCTCCCACTACAATGCTGATGGAGAAGCTTTGTTCCAGGCGCTTCATGCTATCGGAACCACTGACTATTCGATCACCTCTATTCTTGGTAACCACCAGAATATGAGGCTGCAGCGGACTCGCATATGACTGGTCACTGATTTCTTTAAGAACATTAGCCTCTTCTAAAAAGGTTTAAGGTCCTTTTCTCTTTAACGAGATTAGTATAGTTAATAGTTTCCAGATAGCAGAGGTAATATCTTCTGCTTCTACCGTCTCACCCTCCTGTTGTGACTGGTGTAGGGAACCTCTCATTGGAGACTAATTTCACCATAAACTTCTCCTTAAGCACTTTTATGATATATATTAGCTAATCAAAAAAAATGTTAGTAAACGGTGGAGTTGTAATAATGTGGACGTAATTTTCCAAGTGTAATCTTCCTTATCAGATGCACGTGGTTTACATTAAGACCTGCTACCATGTTTGCAGTTACCGCAGGCGACGACTTGTAACGTGTCAAGCTGCAAGCAAGTTTCGCGATGCGAAAATATTTCCAAATGCTTAAAATACATATAAAAAAAATTATAAGCATTACGACATTAAAAACGCCGAATATAAAAGTTCTCACGGAAGCAAATATGTAGTAAGTACCTTAGCCCCTGAGATCACATAAAAACAGCTCCCCTGCAGCAAAACATTTGTATCTGCAGTCAACAATTAACCTATGGAAGCTTTCATTTCTTCTCCTTACATATTCTTTGACCAGGGTACGTCTTATATACACAGTCATATCAGAATAATATGACCACCCATGGAATCACAGTATACCTGCCCATGCATGTCACAGAGTGCACATGACAATGTCGACCACATGGAGATATATGCGGTCGGGTAGGACAGATCAGTGCATAAAGTGAGTACAATGGGCAGAGATATTGATTTGATGGACGTTCAAAAAGGAATGATCATCGGCTACAGCAACAAGTGTGGAAACATCTTGGAAACAGCAGATTTTGTGGGCTGTTCGCGAGGTGTAGTAAGGATGTACCACGATTGGACTGCTCTCGCAAGTACCTCCAGATGTCTTAACTATGGATCCCCAAAGGCCATCAACCCCAGAGGAGAAAATTGTCTCCATCGACTGGTAAAGTGCAATCGATGCGCAACAGTGCAGCAATTGACCATTCAAATGAATGCTGGGGCACCCAGGTACGTGTCCCTGATAACAGAAGAGTGAACCTGTTACACATGGATCTCTGGAGTCGACGCTGCATAAGGTACCCGTGTTAACCAAGGTCCATCGGCAACGACGCCTGCAGTTCGCATGGGACTACCGTCATTGGAAGAGTTGAAAAAGTTCCCTTCTCTGAAGAATCGAGGTTTCTACTCCACAGAAGTGATGGGCGGTGGCAGATACGGCATCAGACACATGAGAACCAATACCCGGACACACTTGTCAGTCAATTACAGCCGGAGGTGGCAGTGTGCGTCTGGGGGATGTTTTCCTGGTATTACCTGGGACTGCTGGTATCACTGGATGGGTCCCTGAATGCCAATGACTACCTGTCCACCCTCGCTGACCACATGTATCCCTTCATGTTGGACGTTTACCCTAGTGGTGATGGTGTCTGCTAACAAGACAATGCTTCCTGTCATGTCGCCAAGGTGGTGCGTGACTGGTTCCAGGAAGACGACAGCGATGTCTCCGTTCTCCCTTGGCCAGCTAAATCGCCCAACCTCAATCCCATAGGGCACTTGTGGGGCCATTTGGATCAACAGGTTCGGTGTACGGACCCACAACCATGTTATCTCCGGAACCTCTGTGCTCTGCTGGAGTCCAAATGGGCACGTGTGCTTCTGTCAACCTTCCAGGGCCTCATTGCATCCATGCTACGCCTTCTCGCCACTGTTGTCCGGGTTGGGTTGTTTTACCTCTGAGCGGCACTTTTTTTGCACACCATGGGCTAAATGGCCAGGTCACATGGACCCCGAAGGCTCAGAGAAGGTTGGGGGAGGGGACCCACTGGAACAGCTGTTGGGAGACAGATGGTAGCCTCCAGTCAAGGCCATCCAGCGTGTTCTTTAACGTGCACAGGGTATGGCTCTCCCGTACACGGAGCCATGGCTTAACGTCCCATCCGACAGACGGCGGCCTTTCCAAGCCCATCGGTGTCCCCTACTGACCGTGGGCAGGGCGGGGAATTTTGCGGAGATAAATCTCAACGCTAACCCAGCTGGGACTCGAACCTGGGAACTACAGATTACGAGCCTGGCGTGCTACCGACTGAGCCGCCCCCACTGTCATCCGGGGCAAGGTGGTTATTCCCATTATTAGGTAGGTCATTATTCTTTGACCATGTACGCCTTATATATTCTCAGACTTTCCAATCAAAAGACATCAGAATAACCTTTGAATTTCGGCATATGGTTGGGGGGGGGGGGGGGTAACATATCAGACTTGTTTTTTGACATGCTTAGGCTCGAGTCCCAACTATGCGATTTATTTCGATTAACCCACAACTAGCTTTCTGTGAGAAAGGGGACAACTATAGGCTGAGAAAATATGCTCTCATATAGAATGAGGCATTAAGCTGCGACTCCATGGCATGTTGGGTTTTACTCTGAGTGGTACTTCTTTTGCACACAATGGAGTAAATGGCCAGGTCACAAGGACCCCAAAGGCTCAGAGAATGTTGTAGGGAGGAAACCCACTGGATAACTGTTAGGAAATAGATAGTAGCCTCCCATCCATGCCATACAACGTTCTTTAACATGCAGATACTATGGTTCTCTGTCACAAAGGGTCCTGTCTTAGCATTTCATCCAATAGATGGTGGCCTTTCCAAGCCCATAAGTGTCTCCTACTGACTGAGGAAGGGTATGCAGAGATAAATCTCAACACTGGGTCAGACAGGACTCAGTCCTGGGAACTACAATTTACAATCATGGTGTGCTACCGACTGAGCCATCCCCCCCAACCTATGTTTGCAAAAGTGTCACTCAGAATCGAATTGTTTCAAAACTGGCAGAGTAATGATGGGTACGACCATTTTTCAGATGGTGACAAAATTTCGCATCTTCCACACATCTGTTTATAGAATTCAATACTGGAAGTAGAAATTGTAGTACATTTTTAATAATAATAATGGCTTTATTCAAGCACAAACACAATGTCAATTAAATGAAAATTAAGAAGAATGACATTGTGGAATTATACATAATTCTTTCATATACAATCAGTGGAATAGCCAAAATATTTGTATTAGGTTTTTCAAAACTTTTGTTAACATTTTTATTAATGCCAGTTAATGAAGAAATAAAAATCTGAATAAAATCTATTTCAATCACCATTTTCAACAATATTCATTCGCTATTCAGATTTAAAGAAATTGGAATATTTAACAGTTATAATTCCAGTTTTAATAATTGCACTGAAAATTTAATGAAAACAAGTTAAAACAGAAGCAATAACACTGTTATACTAAACTTTACTAAGATGTGTAAGAATATTTTTAGCATTTCAGCAATAATTAAATAAATATTTGCAAATTTTGAATATTTTTTTGCAGAACAATCTAATTTGCTAAATATTTCTGCTTCCATAATTCTTTAAATATTGAATGAATAGTGTTGGAAATCAAGATTTAAATAGATTTGAGATCTTTAAATTATCGTTGGTCACATTTTTTCATATAAAGCTTGTTTAAGAAGTTACTAAGTTCTATATCAGAGTTACTATTGGCATAACATGGAATTACTTAATAAAGTGGCCCTATGGATGTTTACTGATATTATGAATTTCAAAATTATATCACATATACTTCATATCAAATTACTACAAAATTTGAATTAAAGATTATATTATAATTAAATTAATATAATATTAATATAAGATACAGCCCCCCCCCCCCCCTCTCCTAAAAATTAAGTTTCAAACAGGAAAAAAATCTAATATTAAACTAGCTTAAACTAATTTCAATGGTAATGAACTTAACCATGAACTTGTTTTCCATTATAAACTACCTTTAGAAACTCTAAGGAGAACTATAATGTTTATTAAATGTCAGCTATTTTGTTAATGACAAAATTAGAATCTAGATGTGTCATTGGGGTATAAATTACCCAGCATTATATGAGAACATTATATGAGAACATTATACAATTTTATTATTACATTTTCTGCACACTAAAATTTAATTAAAACCATGTAGAAGTCTTGTACTCTAGTAACTTGTGTGCAACACCCATTTTTAGTAGTTATGAACCCTTTACTAAAGGAAAATGTTTCTACCACGTATTTGATCAGTTAATCTTATGAATTACCTAGATGCAAAACCAAGCATTTTCCACTTTTGAAACTTCTTCAGAAAATAAAAAAAACCCTTTTATTCTAACAATAAACCAGTTCAACTATCAAAAGTAATGCTTTTCTGTTCAGATAAGAATTTGAGATCTGTTGGTCAAGTTTTTTAAAGGGTATTATATATTTCTATGTAGCAAATAACATGGCTGTCTTTACATTTTTTTGAAAAAAGTGGAAACTTTGGAGGGTTGTAACTAGGCAACTCATATGCCTTGAAATATGAGTAAAAATGAAAAATCTTCAGTTCTTTTTCTATACATCTAAAAGTTTAAAATGGCAGCAACATTAGAATTGTTTTTTATGCAAAAAATAAACAAGTTGTTACATGGAAAAATACATTGAGAGCTATAAATGCCAGTGTATTTACAAATTGCCAAAATATCTAGTATAGTACTTTTGAAAAAATTTTTCATAATTACTTTTTACTAGACTAATAAATTTAAACTGTCCTGTACATTCAAATTATTCGGTTTTCAATTCATGTTCTTTGAACTGAATCACTTCCATTTTCAATGAACTTTCTGAAACAACCATTTTTTCTGCAGAAGAAATAAGATGCAGGCACCTGAAAAACAAAATACAATTCTCTAAAACAGGAAAAAAGCAAACATTAAAATTGCATAAACTAATTTGAAATATAATTTGGAAAATCTACATATACTCTCAATAATTCTAGTGGTGTTTGTGCAGTCAAAAGTACACGATCCTATAATAGACTATTCAAAATTATGCATTTGTTAGATACAGATGCTCAGCAACCTGCAGCTCTTTTGAGTGTATACATATAGCTTATTCCAACACTAATCATAAAACTTACATTTATTTTTATCAGAATGAAAATAATGATAAAAATAATTAAAGACTTAATGAAACATTCAGACTACAATGACAAAACCAGAACTAACTGTAAAACTATATAACAGATTATCCTTTTTTATTAAAAATTTTACCAAATATTGCTAGATTAGTGCCAGACAAACTAAGAGACAGAGTTAGATATATGGTTTACAGGAAGGTACGAAAGCTCACTACAGTGCTATTCATTTGTAGTAATTAGGCAAGTGTGGAAAAAAACCCATCTATCTACCTCCCGGACTCAAACTTTGATCTCCTGATTACGCGAGTTGCTCTACCCTTTGAGCTAAGGCAGGGGCAATGCATATTTGCTTAAGAAAGTTTGTGATGGTTATGCTGTGAAGCTTTACCATGTGATTCTAAGAGTTGAGGCACTCATGCACTACTTAAACCGAAGAGAATCAAGCTTTTATAACCACATTGCAAGTAATATACTTTTAGTTATTCAGATGCTCAGCATCGAAGCACTGGATGGAAATAACCTAGTTCTAGAGTCCGAGTCCAGGAGGTGGATGGGTGTTTTTTTTATATTTGCCTAATAACTACAAATAAAAAGCACTGTAATGAGCTTTATTCCTTCTTATCAAATTGCAAATTGGTTGCTGGCCTAAGACAGAGAGGTTATTTCCATCCAGAGCTTTCATGCTGAGCATCTGAATAACAAAAGTATATTATTTACAATGTGGTTATAAAAGATTAATTCTCATTAATATAAATAGAACAAGAGCATCCCAACACTTGGAATTATATGGCAAAGCTTCACAGCACAACCATCACAACCTTTCTTAAGCAAATGTGCCTTAGCTCAAAAGGTACAGCAATTGGAATGTAACCAGGAGATCCTGAGTTTGAATCTGTAAAGCAGATGGGTGTTTTTTTTTCTCACTTGTCTAATTACTACATATGATTTGCATGCCTTTAAATATAAAAATCAGTAAAACGCATATAAAATGTACAGCCAAATAACATAATGGCATCTCTAAGTGCAATGGCCTTATTTCCAAAAACAGCTGTCAATGTGGTTACCAGGCTCACACAAAACAGGGTAGAAAGCTATAATGGAGATGTTAATCCTTTAACTTGTGTAGTTATGATAGCACTGTGGGGCGGGGGGTGGCTCAGTCGGTAGCGTGCCAGGCTCGTAATCTGTCGTTCCCAGGTTCTAGTCCCAGCTGGGTCAGCGTTGAGATTTATCTCCGCAAAATTCCCCACCCTGCCCACGGTCAGTAGGGGACACCGATGGGCTTGGAAAGGTCGCCGTCCGTTGGATGGGACGTTAAGCCGTGGCCCCGTGTGCGGGAGAGCCATACCCTGTGCACGTTAAAGAATATGCTGGATGGCCTTGACGGGAGGCTACCATCTGTCTCCCAACAGCTGTTCCAGTGGGTCCCCTCCCCCAACCTTCTCTGAGCCTTCGGGGTCCATGTGACCTGGCCATTTAGCCCTGCGGTGTGCAAAAAAGTGCCGCTCAGAGGTAAAACAACCCAACCTATGATAGCACTACAATATGCTAGATAATTTTTTCAAAATCAATGTGAAAATATATTTACAAAAATATAGTGTACTAATGGGATCTCTCATTTCATATCTTTTAGCAGATATAGCTGTCCAACATAATGAAAAAGTGCTAACTCCCTACGTAAAATATTAGAAGAGATATGTCAATGACATATTGATCAGCCACGATGACCAAAAGGATCTCATAGCTAATTTACAAAAGTAACTAAACCAGACCTTCTGAACTATAAAATTAACCACTGATATGAAGTACAACAGAAACTCCATTTTTAGACATGTTGATAACACAAAGAAAACATAAATTTTAACATTTAAGGAACAGCCCTCAATTCAGGGTATCCTAGAAAATGACCAACAGAATGAAAAAATAATTACTGAAAGAGGAAAATCAGCACAAAAAGAAGATAAAAAAAAGAATACCAATACACCAAAAGTATTCTTAATATACACTGAAAGTACACTGCACTCATCCAGAAACCTTCCCTACTCCGTCAAAATAATGTGATCAGCCAATACCTTGTGGACTATAAATAGGTTAGATACCTACCTGCTGTATAGCATACCGCGACTGTTATGATAGGTAAACAGTGACCTGAGCAAGTTTCATCATGGTCAGATAGTTGGTGTTAGGAAGATGGGGTGCTCCATATCTGCAACTGCAGAATATCTGGAATTTCTGCATGCAACCATCACATATGTGTATCAGGACTACATCAAAACTTGTAGCTGCTGGGAAAAATGTGGTTGTGACTAGGTTGTTGATGTTTGAGGTGAGTGCCACCTCTACCATATCATAACATTGGAATGGAGAGCCATAGTGCAGATGATAACTTTGGAATTCAACAACAGGACATCTATGAAGGTTTGTGCAAAGACCATTCGATATACAATTCTATGACTGGGCTATGGCAACAAATGCCCACATCAAGTACTTCGTTAACAGCATATCATCAGACTATGAGGCTGCAGTAGGCAAAGGAACCTTGCCAATGGACCTTGGAAGACTGGAAATGGGTAGCTGTCTGACGAATTAAAGTTCCAACTACAATATGCCAACTGGTTGGATTGGGGTGTTTTTCCCTCAGAGAGGTTTTTTTGCACACAATGGGCTAAATGGCCAGGTCACAAGGAGCCAAAGGCTCAGAGAAGGCTGGGGGAAAGGGACCCATTGGACAGCTGTTAGGAGACAGACGGTACACTCCTATCAAGGCCATCCATGTGTTCTTTAATATGTACAGGGTATTGTTCTCCCACACAAGGGGCCACAACTTAATATCCCATCTGACAGACAGCAACCTTTCCAAGCCCATCAATGCCCCCTACTGACTGAGGGCAGTGCAAGGAGTTTTGTCAAGCTGTAGACCACACAAGGCCATGGATCCCGACTGTCAAGTCAAGGTGTTGCAGGCTGGTGGAGGTAGTGTAATGTTATAGGGACGTGTTTATCTGTGCCACCTTGTACCTATTGAGACCACTGTCGTACAAGACTATGTTGAAGTATTCACCTACCATCTACACCCATTCATGACTATCCATTTCCCACAGCAGGATGCGATCTTTCAACAAGACAACTCCCTTTTTCATTGCTCCTGTTAGGAGCAAATGGCCCTCTCACTCTCTGGATTTGAACCCTATTTAGCATCTGTGGGACGAAGTAGAGTGATGTATTTGAGCCTGAAACTCGCCGCATTTTATGAATGATTGTCCTGGAATTGTGGGCCACAATATTACCCGAGCATTTCCAACACCTGATAGAGTCCATGCCACAAGGGTGAAAGGTTAGCCTACATGTTATTAGGTGGATGTGTATAATAAAATTGTCCTTTCAGTGTATTTTGGTTAGTAAACACCATGAGAAGCATAATGGAACCTTTTGGATATAAAGTACCATTTGCCAGCAATAATACCATCCTGAAGAAAATTAAAACCAACAGAGATCCAAAAGTTAATAAGCTATTTCAGCAAAACAAAAGGACAGCTAAAATATGCTTCAAAGAACATGTGATATACATATGGACGAACAAAATACTGCAGTAGCCCACTCCATAATCAATCCAGAACAAGCACTGAATCTTGACTAAGCAGAAATCATAGCACCACTAACACATTTTCAACTATACTTTATGGATCAATTAATAATTTATCAAAATAGAAATCAATGTTGTAATGACGAAATTATCACCTGTCTTTACTGTGGAACTTATTGCTTTCAGATTTAAATTGTAGGCCCAGATTTTTAAATGAGTCATAATCAAAATTCAATGTTTTCAGAATTAGTCTGTTATATTCAGGAAAATATTATCTATAAAAATATATATTCTTCAAATACATTTTCTTTACAATGTTCAATAAATTATAAAGTGTGTGCTGTGGAATAGCAACAAGTAAACATTATATTAACAACTAAGCACAGTTCTGAACTAAAGTAGAATGTCATTTTCCTCTAAGATTACTGTTGTTCAATTTCCAGCAATACCGAAGAAGTCTAACATTAGTAAATGCTTAACAAAAATTCACTAAATCACATCTTACCAACACTACTTTTAAAATTCATGTTAATAAGGAAAATAAAATTTTACAAAATTTAACATGAAAAACAAAGATGGTACCACAGAATGAAGTGCAAACAGAAAGGATCCACATGTAATGGGTCAACAACCTTGTCCCAGGGATTTTGGCACCATCTGTTCTACATAATTTGAAGATTCAATACAGTCTTCTTATTTATAAATTATAAGTTGGTTATTAAGTACATCAGCAATATTTTACTTTTTTGAAGGTTCACTTTGATCAAATGCAGAATTGATGGCACCAGTTTAAAAAATAATCAGAACAGCTTTTACAGTTTTAATGAACATAAATCCATTATAAAGTGCTAATCAAAGTTTTTTTAAGAATCAGAGTCAAAATATCTTATATTTTCAATTTAATAATTCAACTTATTATGCTAGAAAATTCATCCATATGTTGGTGAATAAACTTTTATATGGGTCTAAATTTCAATAGAAATGGAAAGGTTTTTAGATATTTAAATCATTTAGAAATTGAGTTGAAACCACTT
The DNA here is from genome assembly GCA_038380435.1 of Ryuthela nishihirai. Classification (NCBI taxonomy): domain Eukaryota; kingdom Metazoa; phylum Arthropoda; class Arachnida; order Araneae; family Heptathelidae; genus Ryuthela; species Ryuthela nishihirai. The sequence goes on from JAWZYU010000001.1 coordinate 67,208,405, forward strand.
AACTTTAAAATTTAATAGCACTTTATGCAATTAAGCTATAGATCCCATATGTGCTGATTTCATATGGAAAGTTTTATATTTTAATGGAACTGATCTCAACTCTTTAGTTTTCATTTACAAAGCTTAAAACTGATTTCAAGATATGGTTTCACTATTTTCCATTTTAGCTACTGAGGTGTTTTTTTTTCCCTCTCTCTCATTATAGAACATTACACTAAGATTGGCAAAAAAAATTATATAAATGAAAATTAAAAAAAAAAAGTTATCTTTGTATACATGCTCTAAAAAGTGAAAGAAAGCAAACTATAATGCCATTTGTAAAATCACTTATTCAATTTATATTCATTTTAGAAGAAGATAGAGTGAAGATTAGGTTTTTATTTTGCTCATGGGGAAAAAAATGCTGGTACTCTATCTGCCTTTGGGAAAATACACAAGTAAATTATTTCATCATTGGTAACATGCTTTATATTCATTTTTTTTTTACTTTTTTATGGCATATAAAAAGAAAGGCATTTTAAATTTATTTATATACATTATTTTGTGCAACATTTAGTATAATGCTAATACATTTTGCTCAGTGAAGAAATCTAAACAATTTGGTACACAGAATAAATGGAAAACAGCACAGTGTATAATGGAACTAGTTTTGAAATTTTAAAACAAAAATTAATAAAGGTGGTGATTGATTTCGATTCCTTAAAAGCTCCTCTTGAAATTACCTAACATGAAAATGAGATCCGAATTTAATTACATCAAGTTATTAAACTTAAAAGTAGCTTAACATAGTTTCTAAACAACCTAAATGTCCAAAATTTAGACTCCTATGAGTTATTCACCAATAAGAGTATAAGAATGGGATTGCAGATATGAATTATTAAACTGAAAATAAAAGAGGTTTTGACTTCTATTTTTAAATATTCTTTAGCTAATTCAGCACTTTATAATATATTTCTATTAATTATAAAAGCTGTTTCAATCATTTTGAAAACTGACAAGAGTCATCAACTTGCATTAAGTGGATATCCAAAAGCAGTAAAAATTATTACATCCTTAATAGCCAAGGTGAATAAATAAAGATAAGCTTTGTATTGAATAAAATTATATGGTGTTTGGTATGGAATGAAATGTCTTAGGGATGAACATACCAGTATGAAACATAATGATCCCTGCAAGAACAGCTACTTGAGATGTATAAGGTTAACTGTCTTCAAACAAAATATATGTTAAAACACAAAATATAAAATTATATTTTATATTTGGTGTTTAAATTATTATTTGCTTTATAATATATATATAAAATTAAGTTTTTTCCCCCTGCTCATCATATGAAAAAAGACAAGGCCATATAAACAAAACTCAGGAAATGAGTGAATTTTCAGTTATATATATATACTGTCCTATTTGTTTCAATTATTAGCTGTTTACAAACTTATGATTGAAAAATGTTTGTTTACAAAGTCAGATGGCTCAGTCAATTCATTAAATTCAAAAGTATATAGAATAGAATATATAAGTCCAGTAGAATTAGAAAATCAGTTTCAGTACATACAAATTTAAAATTGGCAACAAGAAGGGAATCTTGTGACATCAATAGAGCTGTCTTGGTTGGCAGTAAGCTAAGTAGTCATATGCTATAATTTAGTTTCTCTTTATTCTGAATTTTGTGTGTGTTTTTTGCACTATTAGTTGCTTTTTGTTTTTATCATTGTTTTTTTCCAATTTGTGTTTGAATATGCTGTATTGTGAGATCACTTGTTCCAATGCACTTTAATAGCAGTTAATATTAGCTTCTATTGATTCACCAAGATGTTTTTATAACAATTTGAAAACTAAACGAATATTGTTGGAAATTAAGATTTATATATATATTTGACCAAGATTTTTAATTTATGTTCAGTCACACTGTTCTGTTAAAAGTTAACTTAAAAAGTTAAAGGTTTGAAGTTAGTATACCCCATATATCAGCAAACTAAGCTTAGGTATGAATATAAAAATTAAAAAAAACTTATTTTTCTTTTGGAATTGCAATAATTAATCAACATTAAGAGCTAAAATGAGCCAACAAGACATAAAATTATATGTAAAATGTTTGCATATATTGACTATTCACAACTTCCTGTAATGTAAGCCTTGGGTTCACTTTGGGCATCTAGCATCATCAGTGTCACTGTAGCATGACTTGCATTAGCTATTCTGCTGCAACTTGCCATTGGATCTACTTCCTCTATTCTACACATCTTACATTAGACTAATGTTAAATAATTCTCAAAAAAGTGCTTTTAAGTGAAAATATATCAGTCTACAAAAGGATATACTAATGATCAAGCAACAAAACAATTACCTGTCAACTTCTTTTATTTCTGCTTCTACAGTAGTTGAAAGATGTGAAAGCAAATTTGCTACAGTTGTCAATTCACTTTGGTTTGTTGAAGTTTTATATACTGTTTGCATTATATTTTCACATTCTTCAAGATAAGTTGACAGCTCTTCTGAGATTAAAAATAAATCCAAATGTGAACACAGTATAAAATTAAAAGTCTCATAAAACAATATTCTCATTAATATCATAATAATATATATCATAGCATTGAGAAGGTAATATAACAAGATGTAGTATAATAAGGCTACTCACTAAATATAAAGTCTATCCATTAAAGATTTAACACTACTAGACACACTGAATGAAACAAAATCCTCATATCCACTAAAATTGGAAGATGGGACATATTGCCAGATCTTCCACAAGATGCTAATTTAATATTATTTGGAATTACAGAAAAACTTTGGGACTAGTAAGTGTTAACAGAAACACACAGATTTTCCCCCCAAGACTACTATTCATTAACATTTCAATCTGAATAATTAAAATACATTACATAGCAAGATATTATACCTTCTGAATGTTCAATTTCATTTGGCATTGAAACTCCTGAAATAGGCAAATGATGACGCAGAGTATCAACTGTTTCAGATATTTCATTGTATTGGCTATCCAACTGGGGTAGTGATTTAATAACAGGTTGAAGGTACTGTTCCTAAGAGAAAATATTACTTTTATCAAATAAATATATCAGCTCATAACTGATAAAGTCAACTGCAACCCATTAATGATTTAAGAATATTGCTACAGATTTTTAGTTGTATTTAAATATTTGACAACTGAGTATGAATTCATAATAAATAAACAAACAGTAAATTAACTGATTTAATAACTAAGGCAACAAGTTTATATAAATCATAAACAAATTTCAGTACCAGCCACACTAAACACCAATATGCTATTCATCTGTACTAAATGATCAAGACAATCATCATTACTAAACTAACTGATAAGCCAATAACATTTGAAAACTAAATCACAAATCAATGGTGGAACATTTACCAGATTCCTCATCACTAGTTATATATAATCATCATCATCATCCTCAAACAGCCATGGGCTACAGAGGTTCAATCAGAACATACAATTTAGTTCTCCAAGCATATCTGTCCTGTGCTACATCTGGCTACTTCACACCAGTTCTAATAAGGTCCTGTTTATTCCTGTTGATGAGTTTAATTTGTTATATGTATAACAAATTAAACTCATCAACATTACAATATATTAATTAGTACTGTGATGAAATAAGTTCCTGTTGATGACATTGTCTGCCCACTGCATTCTAGGTTTTTCCCTCTTTCTGAGGACTTTAAGCACACTGTTCATAACCCTATTTGCTAATTTATAATTATCCATATGGGCAACATGGCCAAAACCAATGGAGTACTCTCTCTCTCTCTCTCTGCACAATATGCTGCTCAAAGGAGGTTGCCGACTCCTTTGCCAAACTTCATTATTACTTAAAATGTTTAACCACCTAATGCCAAAGATACTGCGTAAGCATCTAGAATCAAAAGCATTACGTTTCCTGTTATCTTGTTCACAAAACGTCCAAGTTTCACTAACACAACTAACCCTAGAAAGCACCTAACTATTATACAGCCTAATTTTAGTCCTTAGGTGTATACGCTATTTTTTCACTCTCCAGATTCTTAAAAGCCCTGACAGCAATCCCAATTTGTCTGTTAATCTCATGCTGTACATCACCAGTACCAGTTACATAGCTCCCAAGATAATTAAACTGAGATACCTGCTCAAGAGTTGAACTATTCAGATTAACTGAACCACAGCCTGCCTGACCAAATTTCGTCACTTTAATTTTCTCTCTTTATCACCAAATCTACTCTATTACCAGTCTCATCAACAACTCGAATGAAAGAGTATATAAATAAAAGATGCTCTCTACATTGATACAGATGTACAGTTATTTTTATTTTTACTACCAAATAAAACTTCTTTACCACCATAAATCAACAATTCGTTTATCGCTTCCATGAACACGCTGAGGAAAAACTGTTTCTTTACACACTAATTTCACCTTTCAACTGTATTCTTCTTTTTTTCATATATTATAATCCATAAATGATGTAATTTTTCACTGTGCGATATCTCATGTGCCTCATAGTAAGCGATCATGCTTTCATTGTTGCACATTCATTGTCCACTTCAATATTATTAAAAATGATCATTTAATATAATATATAAATCTGCAGTAAAATGCACAATATCTTCATATAAGCAGAAAAAGAATTTTTAAGGAAAAGTTCCAAGTGCAATAATTTTTGTAAAATCAGTTGCAACTCATTAGTGATTTTAACCATGGAACCTCTGTGGGGTGCCGGTGATCCCAGTCAGATAAATTTCTGAATACATGTTCCCATATTTTGCTTACAAACTGGAGCTTGAGTAATTGTGCTTTACAACTCACTGATGATGCATATTGGCTACTCACTATTCCTGCAATTTTTAAACATTACAACACAAAGGATCAAAACTCATTAGACTTTAATATTAACCACCAAAATTATAACTACCAAATGCTGTGTAATTTCATAGTTTTTTTATCATCAAGTATATTAATACAAAATTTTCCATGAAGTTATTTTTCATTCTATAAATAAAATACTGAAATAGCATGCATAAATCTGAAGGGCACACATATGAACCCACAGAGTGGTGATACTGAACATGGCATGCATAAATCTGAAGGGGTCACATATGAACCCACAGAGTGGTTTATGTCGAAACTTTGTGTGGTTCTAGAGTTATACAACAACCCTAGAACCAATCCAATCCCTCTAATTATTCTAGGGTTAAGAATATTACTCAAACTGATCATTCAATATAATAAAAAATTTTGAAGTACAACACATACAATGTATCCATACATGCAGAAAAAGAATTTAGAAGGCTACAGTTCTAAGTGCAATAACTTAATATAAATTGGAATATCCAAACAGATATTTCTCATATTCCAAACTTTTCATATAATCATCCACAGAATTTCATACATTCAATAATAAAATGTATTTTACTAATGCTATTCATAATTTTATCACTGCCAAACATGTAGGATGAAAAGTTTTAAGTAAACCATGCTATAAAAAATTTTATTTTTCTGTTAGCAATACATTTCTTTATTACTTTCCATTGTATTGATAAGAGATAGACAAATGTGAAAAATCTATCAGCTGTCTCCTAAACTCAAACTCAGGTTCTCTAGATTACATCCATGTTACTCTAAAGTTAAGCTAAGGCAATAACACTTTCACACTTGCCTAAAGTTATGAAGAAAGTGGTCCTAGGCTTTATCTTCCAGGTAGATCCCCATGTACTTTTTCAACCAACAGGGAACTGTATTTTTCATGCAACAAGTATTTATAGTTATCAGTTATTACTAATAACCAGACTCCGAAAGTGCATGGTTACGACACTTCGTTTCTTTTAGACTGAATTTCTTATAGTGCACAAAAGTTGATCATTGTGTCCTGTGATCATTGTGTCCTAAGAACATTCAACATCCAAATAGTTTGAAGGATAAACTCTGAAATTTTATTGCTCAATGACAGAGAATTTTTAAATTATTTTAAATCAAAAATCAATTTTGCTAAATATTTTACCAATGTTCAGTGGGTCTTAAAATGGTTAATATAAGGTATATCCACCATTTTCAAAGACCAGATACCGAGGACCAGATATTAATTCACCTTAACCTATTTCTTATTAGATATTACTTTATTCTTTTTTTTTAACTTCCACCTTAAGATTGATTTCTTTCATTGTGATATTTTTCTATAACTTTCTATTTAACACCATTTCTCTAAATTTAGTGTATACTTATTTGCATCCACATACATTTGTCTACATCAAAAATCATTTAAATATAATGGTTTCTGAAACCTATTAGTTCTCCCTAAAGTTTTTGGTATATGCAATCATTGCATATAAACTGGGCTGATTTGACGAACAGAATCACCATTTGTATTCAACTATATAGTGTTTCTTTTAAATATAACTACCAAATGCTGTGTAATTTCATAGTTTTTTTTATCATCAAGTATATTAATACAAAATTTTCCATGAAGTTATTTTTCATTCTATAAATAAAATACTGGAATTAATTTCACCTGAATGCTAAGATTCTCTTGTAAATGCTGTAAATAGCCAAGAGTATTAAGATCTGCATCTAGACATTTTTCTTGCTCCATGAGGATTTGATTTACAGTCCACAGGTTATATAACTGCTCCTGTCAAATCATAAAAATAAACTGATAGTATATGTATAATTACAAGTCATGCAAATTATTAACAATATCCTGATATTAATACAGCTTACAAGGAACAATTAACTGAAAACAAAGGTAACTTTTTTCTTCTATCTGATCATTAATACCATGATGATGATTATCATCATCATCAACGTCCTCAAACAGCCACGGGCTACTGAGGCTCAACCAGATTGGGCAATTTAGTTCTCCAAGCATATCTGTCCTGAGGTAATCTGGCCATTGCACACCATTTTTCTAACAAGCTCCTGTTTGACATAGGTCTCCCTCTCTTTCTGAAGCCTTCAGGCACACTGCTCATAACCTTATTCTCTCATCTATTATCTATATGGGCAACATGACCAAACCAACAGAGTCTAAGTCTTAAGAGTATGATAAAACTTTTATCAAGCCCATAGCATGTCTTCTGTATCTTGTCATAATAGAAATTTTATCCATCCAATATTTTCTTTAGATCTAAACAGAAGTAACTCATTCATGGCTAAATAGTTGTGAGGTTCCTATTGGATACCCCAAATCTCTAGATTAGTGATGGTTTCTTTATACATTGTTAGCAGTATCAAGTACTACTATGGAGAAGAAACAATACTTAAAAGGTCTACACTGTAAAAAAACATGAACAATAGGAAATACATCCCTGTACATAATAACTGTCTACCATAGTTCATCGTTTGCGTACACTAACATGATATCTATGCAACTTATGCACTGTTCGTCCATCTGATGAGTAAAGGATTGGTAGTGTCTAATGTTCTTAAAATGTATGTATCTCATCCCATTTGAACATATTTTAGAAAAAGAATGTCATATGCAAATCATAATAATTTGTATCTTCGTTTCAGGAAAACCATAGCTATTTTTAACCTGCATTTCTCCTGTTTCATACGTTTCAACTTTTCAAACTGCTACAGAGGACCTCTGCAATAATTCTATTTATTGGCATTACTATTTGTCAACTTATGCAAACTCATCATTACTATTCTCATAACGGGGGGCGGGGGTGGCTCAGTCGGTAGCGCGCCAGGCTCGTAATCTGTAGTTCCCAGGTTCGAGTCCCAGCTGGGTCAGCGTTGAGATTTGTCTCCGCAAAATTCCCGCCCTTCCCACGGTCAGTAGGGGACACCGATGGGCTTGGAAAGGTCGCTGTCCGTCGGATGGGACGTTAAGCCGTGACCCCATGTGAGGGAAAGCCATACCCTGTGCACGTTAAAGAACACACTGGATGGCCTTGATGGGAGGCTACCATCTGTCTCCCAACAGCTGTTCCAGTGGGTCCCCTCCCCCAACCTTCTCTGAGCCTTCGGGGTCCATGTGACCTGGCCATTTAGCATGGTGTGCAAAAAAGTGCCGCTCAGAGGTAAAACAACCCAACCCAACTCAACAGCTGTTCCAGTGGGTCCCCTCCCCCAACCTTCTCAGCCTTCGGTGTCCATGTGACCTGGCCATTTAGCCCATGGTGTGCAAAAAAGTGCCGCTCAGAGGTAAAACAACCCAACCCAACTATTCTCATAACATCATTCGAGATATATTTTCCTGCTTTGGAATCCCTCATCTCCTGTATATAGCAGCAATTAGACAAGTGTGAAAATATTCACCCATCCACTTCCTAGACTCAAAAGTATTTAAAAATCAAAGTTCAAATATGGTCAATGGATGATACATTATTTGAAATTATTCAAATGCCCAACTGAGACATATGATCAATATTTGACTACGAGATAAGGAAGCTCTTGATCATATGATATTTGTGGGTATAAGAAGACAACTGCTTATATATAATAGATTAATGAAAACAAATTACAATACAGAGGACCCATAAGTCTGAATCATTCACTATGATCAGTCAAAAAAAAATTAACTTTAGAACTTTTTGTCAAATAACTAATGAAAGGAATTATGACATAAATCAGCATTTAAGCAGCAAAATTAATCAGCATTTAATTCTGGATTTTCTGAAAATATAATATTTCACAAAAAAAACTACTTTTATTTTAATAAATCTTTAACAGAGGTGGGTAGTAAAAAAATGCATCTGGCAATGCAAATAAAAATTTACTTAAAAAAAAACTGATAGGCAGAAATGATTATAATGCACATGAATAGAAAAGCTATTTCTGAATAACAAAAAATTAATACTTACTTAAAGCAAGAAAATTACTCCCATTTTGTAATTTTTTTTTTCTTGGTACCACACTTCATCTATGCCGAGTCAAATCAACAAGTCAACTTTGTATTTTTTTTAAATAACTAATCAAGTGAAATACATCATGTTATATACCAAATTAAACATAATTTAATTATGAATTTTATGAAAATAAAAAATTTAAGAAAATTTTAAAGCATATTAATTTTACTGTCTTTTTTACAGTGATAAAGTAAAAAAAAAAAAAAAACTATGCGATTAAGGCTTAATTTTGCAAAACCTGAAGAATAAAAAACAGTTAAATTATATATTCATCGAAAGTAAATTTCTTACCGAATAATATTTACGTGAAACATGATTTTTATTTCTTTTAACCCTTCCAGTGTCCAGCCTAAAAAACAGGTTTCCATCCAGAGGCCAAGCTATTTTCTCCCTATGCTCAGCCAAAAAAAAACACTAACTTTAGAACTTTTTTTGCCAAATAACTAATGAAAGGAATTATGGCATGTTGTATACCAAATTAATCAGCATTCAATTCTCGATTTTCTGAAAATAAAGTATTTAAAAAAAAGACTATGTTTTATTTTAATAGGAATTTTTTAGAGTCATGTAGTAAAAAAATGCATCTGGCAACACAAATAAAAATTTACTTAATATATAACATAATAAATTTATTTTCTAAATCATTCAATACAAACATAAAAACTCATAATTTAAAAAAAATTATATTTTTCTAGAGGGGGGAGGGTTAAACTTTCTATGCAAGTTTAGCAGAGGGGGACACCTTCCCAAAATTGCCCTCCCACATGATGGCTGATTTATGTAGCAAGTAAGTCTATTTTGCTTCCATATCCAAGGGGGAGAGGGTGGCTCAGTCGGTAGCGTGCCAGGCTTGTAATCTGTAGTTCCCAGGTTTGAGTCTCAGCTGGCCAGCATTGAGATTTATCTCTACAAAATTCCCCACCCTCCCCATGGTCAGTAGGGAACACCGATAGGCTTGGAAAGGCCGTTGTCCGTCATATGGGATGTTAGGCAGTGGGTGGCCACATGTGCAAGAGAGCCATACCCTGTGCATGTTAAAGAACACACTGAATGGCCTTGAAGGGAGGCTACCATCTGTCTCCCAACAGCTGTTCCAGTGGGTCCCCTCCCCCAACCTTCTCTGAGCCTTCGGGGTCCTTGTGACCTGGCCATTTAGCCCATGGTATGCAAAAAAAGTGCTGCTCAGAGGTAAAACAACCCAACCCAAAATCCGTATCCAAGACATTCATTTTCAGAAAAAAGCAGAAGCTCAAAGATTTTTTACTAAAAAAACAAGAAATAATAAAAGAAAAATTACATATAATCTAATGGGATGTTAAATAAAACATCCGCAACAACTTTTAAGCTGGCCTCTGATCTAGCATAACTCGGAAAGATCGATAAATCAGCCGATCAAAAGATCGCTAACTAATGGAAGTAAATCTACAGAAATTAATTTACTTCCACATCCAAGACCTCATTTATTTTCAGAAAATCAAAGTTTTACTGGAAAAGTAATAAATAATAAAATAAAAATTAACATATAGCCTAATGCAATGTTAAAATATCCACAGCAATAAGTTGTAGGCCGGCCATATGATGTAGCATATAAATATTAAATAAATAAATAAATACCCCCTCAAGCAGCTGCTTGCCACAGAGGTCTGACAGGAGCCTGTCAATTTATATGCCACAGTAGGAGATCTGAGAGGATGGCAGGACCTCAGCAGAAAAACGACACATACATCCATGCCTTACCCGGGGCTCGAACCCAGGTCCCTTAGATCAGTAGCCAAGCGTGCTAACCACTAGGCCACGACTATGAAAAAATAAATACTTATCGATCAGCCAAAAAAAATCGCTAATTTCCAAAAATAAATCTACTGAAATGAAAACTAAGCTTTAAATATAAAAAAGTAAATACTAACTTTACAAAGGGTATCCAATATGCTGGACCAAAACTGTAAACAACACTTATAGCACACACAACGGAGATTGCATGTGTCAGCCACCTGTGTCTTGTTTGCCCCAGTGAAGCACAACTAATTAAATGCAGCTGCAACCAGAATTTCTAAGAAGGATGTGTTTACTTTCAGTTTCGATTTGAAGAATGCTGAGAAAAATGATAAAAATAACTTGGGAATACTAAAATAGGTTTATGACAGAAAAGACTGTGAAACAGAAAAAAAAAATTGCAGTACGTATTTTGTAATTACTTTCAAAATCTATCATTTTTAAAAATAGCTTTTTTTGTTATTTTTAGATTTTCAAAATTTAAGGAAAAATTTGTTGATAATAGTTCAAATCAAACTTAAAAAAATATGCAACAAATTAAAAAACAAATATTATTTTTGAAGCATAAATTATATATTTTTTATAAGATATATATAAAAAAATTATGGCAATTTTTTTTTAAAACGATTTTTCTTTTTTTGTTGTACTAAAAACGGATACATATGTCCTTGGCCACTCAATTCAGATTCTCCAAATGTATACAGACAATATGGACACTGGAAAGGTTAATTTTTTTTTTCAGTGATACATTTTAAAACATCAGCCAGCATTACACAAGGTTACTTGGATTGCTTGAATTCGAAATATTCTATCTGGTTAATGAAATGGAATTTTCCATCTGGTTCATGAAGTCTCTTGCCTGCTTTTTTTCTAAATATTACGAATTTTTTTTTATTTGGTTGTTAAAGGTTGATCTTTGCAAGTGCAAAAAGTCAGTCCACAAAAAAAAAAAAAAAAAAAAAAAATTATCATCAGAGTGGCAGAGCTAAGATCCTGGGGGGGGGGGGGGGGGGGATAAAAACCTTTCCCCAAATTGCCCTCCCTTGTGACGACTGATTTCTGTCCAAGGAAGTCCTTTTTGCTTCTGTATTCAAGGCCTCATTCATTTTCAGAAAATACAGATCAAAGTTTTATATACTGGAAAATGAAGAAATAATAAAAGAAACATTAGCATATATACCCCCCCCCCAAAAAAAAAAATAAATAAATACCCCCTCAAGCAGATGCTTGCCACAGAGGTCTGACAGGTGTCTATCAGTTTATATGCCACAGTAGAAGGTCTGTGAGGATGGCAGGACCTCAGCAGAAAAACAACACAAACGTCCATGCCTTGTCCAGGGCTCGAACCCAGGTAGCCAAGTGCGCTAACCACTCTGCCACAGGACAGCTATATGCGATGTTAAATAAACTATCCACAGCAACAAGTTGTAAGCTGGCCATCTAATGTAGCATAACGCTGAAAAATTGTAATTATCAAACAGCAGAAAGATTGATAATTTACAGAAATAAAGTAAATCAACAAAAATGAAAATTAAGGTGTAATTATTAAAGGAAACAAAATATTAAATGGGGAATGGGGGATAAAAACCCTTCCCGAAATTGCCTTTCTACATGAGGACTCATTTTCGTGCTAAGTCCTTTTTGCTTTCGTATCCAAGACATCATTCATTTTCAGAAAATGATAAAGATGAATTTTTTTTACTGGAAAACAATAAAATAATAAAAGAAAAAATAACTATAACCTAATGTGAAGTTAAATAAAATATCCACTGCAACAAGTCGGCCATCTGATGCAGCATAACTATGAAAAATTAATATTTATCGATCAGCCGACAGATCACATATATCGATAAAATAATTCCCGGATATCCACAGAAATGAAAACTAAGGTTTAATTGTAAAAAGCAACACAATACTACTAACTTTAGGAAGAGTGTATATCCTACCTGAGTTAAATATATTGTGCTCATAAAAAACTTGTTATTCAGCCACTTAGCAGATGGCCCACTGTTGCGCATGTGAGTGAGCAATTTAAACACCTGCAACTTTCTCCTTCTACTGGACTCTGTGCGTAAATAGATTTAACTTATAAAGACTTCTCTTTAGTTACAGTTTCGATCTGAAGAGCGGAAAAAAATGCATAGAATGCTGGAATAACTGATATAAAAGATAAAAATAATTATGGGATTACCGAAATAGATTTATGACAGAAAAAGAGTGTAAAATAGAGGAGGGGATAAGTACTTTGCAATTATTTTCAAAATCTTCCTATTTTAAAAATAGCTGTTGTTTGATAATTTTTTAGAAGATTTCCAAAACTTTAAGGAAAAATTTGCTGATAATAGTTCAAATGAAACTTGTGAGCTTAAATCAGGTTGCTTCAGCAAAGAGGTATATTAATAAGCAAATCGGCAATACTGTTTAGCGCTTCTAAGAAATGGCAATTGGATGGCTTTAACAAATTATTTATATTGCAGTCTAATAAAATATGCATCAAATGAAAACAAGAAAATATTATTTTTCAAACTCGAATTGTGTATTTTTAAAAGATATATCTAAGAAAAGTTTCAAACAGCAATTTTATTTTTTAAAAATCGAAGTTTCATGTGTTGTACAAAAAATGTCTACTGATGTCCTTGACCCTTGATCACTCATTGCAATTTCTGTCAAAGTCTACGTTTGACGGTGACACAGGAAGGGTTAATTCATGATTTAGTGACAGTTAAAGATATAAACATAATGACATGATATAATATACATTTATAGGTTCCAATAAAACAATGATTTATTAAAAATATAATATGCATTTTTCTTTTTGTAGCAATTGTGTGACGGCGCTGAGTAGAGATAAACATGTGGAAATAATTCTGCAGTGTAGAGGTTGCAATCAGCAAGAAATTACAGAACTCAGCATACATAATCCAAATGGCCCTTAATTAGTCATACCTGTGTGGGAAAGCTGTGTCTGAATTCCTTATGGTTCAAAACTTATGGGACATCTTGTAGAATGAAATTTATTTGTGTATTTGTTTTGAGAGTTAGTTTTATACTATACCATTACATTGCATTTAATAAAAACTACAAATTAAACTGAAAAAGAACAAAAAATTCAATCTTAATCTGTACAGTAAAAAAACTAACACTGATTAGCAACACTAACTCAGTAGCCAGAGTCTGTCAAATTAAAAAGCAATATCATCATCATCATTAACTTGTCCCATTAAGACCATAAAAAAAAAGTACATCATATTATTATTCATTCTAAGCTGGCATTTCACTTATCTGACAAACCGTTAATTCCTACAGCATTTAATAGGTGAGGAGGTTCTACTATATTTGATCTTTTGAATATAGGCAATTTTTCCTTGATCTTTACTATAATTATTATCATCTCAAAACCTTTAATTTATAAGTTCAATTTAAAATATTTCTTTCAGATTTTTTGACAACTTAATTTACTAAGAATCTAATCATAAAACGCAAATCATTTTATAAGCTCCATTATGAGAATTATATGTTTGTGCATAAGAATACAATACGTTTAATTATATATATATTTTATGTTAACAAATAACACAAAGCTCACAGACAATAATATTCAATCTTTGTGAATCTTATCAATAAAAATGAATGTTTCTTACCATAGCATCATGAGATCTCATCTGAAGTGATTTTGCAGCTCTGCTTTCAAGGAATGCAGCTTGTATGTATTGCACATAAAGAAGGTCAACTTCTGTCTGGGTCATTAATTCAGGATTTAGTGGCTGCTAAAAATAGATACATATATGCCATGATCTGATATACTACATTTATAGGTTCCAACAAAACATTGCTTTATTAAAAATAAAAGCATTTTAATAGCTCAATTTAAGCCATTATAAAAAATATACCAATATAAAAAATATAAATATAAAATTTAAGTCAATATAAAATGAAGATGAAGTGTTCTTAAGGATTTTGTGAAGAGATCACAAATTAGTTTTTAAAACTGAAGAAGTAATAGTATTATTTTTTACCTAATTTATCTTCATTGTGTACAATAACATACTAAAATTTTGTTAAAACATGGCAAATAAAAATCACATTAGAGTAGGCAAGATAAAATTTGTTTCTGGGATTTTAGATAAAATATTTTAAATCCTAGCATGATTTGTATAAATATATAATAAATACCCCCTATTTTTAATAAAAATATAGAACTTCAGATGAAAATTGATGAAATTGAATTCATTTGAGAAAAACAGCTCATCAAATGTGGGTAGCATAAAAGAATTACTGATGAATTTATTTTTCATGGATCATTGCTGCAATAGAAACTGCATATCACTGGAAAGTTTTTGCAATAGCACAAATATTGGATGACAATGTCTCTTAATAGGATATAGGTGTTCTCACAATAGTGTGCTTTGCTAATTTATTAAAATCATTAATTCACTTGCAATTTTCAGACTGTTGTTGGGAGAGGAACATTCATAACTTTGTCATCATAGTGACAGTCTAATGCCATTTAATTTTCTAGTGTTTCATTATATATGCAAAACTTATCAGTTAAAACGTTTTATGCAAATGTTGTTATTGCAATTGTAGATACAGTGAGACAATGAAATTAACCGTTTTCAAAATTATGCTCACTAGCAGAAAATTTTTAACAATTTCACTTAATTTGTTTTAAATAGTTTCAATAAATCATTGCTCCTTATTTAACCTTATTGCTAAAGTAATAAAATTCTGCTAGATGATATTGCATATTGAGTCTTGTAGACATTTAAAATCATAGCAGCTATCTACACTCATGTGCAAAGTTACATATTTAAAAATATATAAATTATTAATTACAAAATTCAACTATTAATTAAAGGTCAAAAATTGAGTTATGTATGTGATATCATGTGATAAATACATAAACCATTGAACCATCATTCTAAAGATCAAAAGAACCCTTCAACACAAAAGGTGCTCTCTAGCAGGTCAAGGCATTGTTGAATGTTCGTCAATAAAATGTGTGTATTCTTTATTGCTTGCCCATCAATTGCAAATTAGAGATTGTCATTTTGATAAAAAAAATACTCTCAAAAACATTTAGATGACTCATTATGGTGGCATGCCACTGGAAGAAAAGAGGATGGCCAGTTTCAATGTAGCCAAACCACCATTCAAGATATGTCACTAAAGGTCAGTATAAGATCACCAAAGAAGACTGGTATCTGGTTTTAACTGTAAAGTGTCATAGAGCACTAACAGCTTCCCAACTTTTTGGAGAGAATGTGGAACATGGTATAATAAATCATCAATATTAATTAAAAAAATAAAATAAACTAAAGCATCACTTTTTGATCATTCCAGTCTTCTACTTTTATCTGTGTTCCAGTTTGTATTTATGCATTCAGAACATAATTTTTAAACATTAAGCCATCAATTCCAAGGCAATTTTAACACTAATTTTCCCCTTTACTTTAAAAACTACATCAAATTTCATATGAAAGTTATTACCTTAAGTGATAGAGATTCTTTGCTGTTCTGTTGCAAAGGAAGGGCTAATGTAGGGTGTCCAAAATTTTGTGATGTTTTTGTATATGGCTGACTAGGTTTAAATTTTGTTGTAATCTTTAGGGGTTTCACTGAAAAAAAAAAGAAGATAAATAAGTTAACTCATATGTTAGCTATTTCATAACAACCATTCCACAATTGAAAGTTTCAAATCTAACAAAATTATGTAATTAAAGATAAACAAATATGTAAGAGAATATTTATTCAGCACAAGTATAAAAGATATATGGAGGGATTAAATGTATTCAACATAGGTATAAGTGTAAAGCCTCATCCAGACAGGGTAATACGTGTTTGCAATATTTGTTAAACATGCTACTAAAATGTACTCTACAGTGTCTAAATTGTTAGAAACAAATTTTTGAATGTTGCTTTTTTCCTGTCTGAGATGAGAATTATGCAATGAAGTTGCCTAGTGTAGAAGTTTCGTCACTCGAAAGCCTCCATATCTCTTTAAAAACTGAACATGAAATTTCCACACTTCCTTAAATACTGAATGCATATTGATGGAAATTAAGATATAAAGAGATTTGATCGAGATCGTTAAATTATCTTCAGTTGACACATTGATAATAAGTTTCTATTCTCTTGAATCAATATACTGTAGTCAAAGGTATTGTTGCAATTTAAAACGGATGAGCACTGATTGTGAGTTCAAGTAAAAATTGGCTAATGAAAATTACAATACAATGCAATTTATTACAAAAGCATGGATGAAATTACTTATAAGCAAACTAAGTCAACCAGCATGAAACTCTATAATAATACAAATATCAACTTTCAGAAGAATCCACTACCTCAATTCTATTCACATCCAATTCATGAAACAAGACTAAAATCATTCAATGAACAACAAAATCATGTTGATAAATAAATATTCAATCTAACTAGAATCATTTATGTGAATACTTGCAATAGCTTGAGAATAATCTTACCAATTCCTAAATAACTATGCACAAAACGATTTCCTTCTTAGGTTTTAATCCTCAAGTACTCCAAAACTGTGGCTAAGTATAATGGTTTCTCAAAACCAATTCTTTTCAGGCGTTAATCACCACACAAGACGACAAATTCTTCTTTATCTTTACCAGCTTAACACGATTCACACCAATAAACTAATTGACATCCCACGCACACACCAAATAAAAACATTTATTCTTTAGACTATCGTGCACAGACTAAGGCTATACCCCCTTTCAGATTTCCACAATTCCAACAACAACTCTATGTCTTCTATTTTTTTTAGATCGGTTCTGTATTCCAATTCATTGGTTAAATCTCTCATAGAAGCATACACGAGCGTTCACATCACGTTTATCATAAACTTGCTGCAGCATGTTCATCTATCATAACAGTATTATCAACTGCATGCGATAATTTTTTTTGCTTTTTTTTGGTAGGTATATTGTCATGGTTTTTAGAGTCGCCGATTTATTTTTCCAATGCTCTTTTCCTAGTTTTCCTGTTTCAACAATCATTTGGTCCAAGTAAAATCAGTTGTAACCAAGACAGAATTTTTAAGTACCAGGTTTTTCTCTGGAATAGCATTATACTTTGGTTTATATTTAACAGAGTTTTAAGAGTTAGTTTCGTAAGTCACAATTGCAACAGGCATCGGAAAAGTGTCCACTAAATATCCTAGCATGCTGCATGTCAAATTTATTCTGACACCAATAGTGTAACATCCACTTCTTATGTATTTTCTTCTACTTATGGAATGTATGATATGAAACATCACTTTTCTTATTGTTCAAAATATAATTAATGGACTTTGCTACTGCACAGTTTGGCATGATTCAAAAACAAAAATTACTCAAAAAGACTTCACAGAGAGAAATATTCACAGCCAAGAACAAAGAGACATCAAAGAAGAGAAAACATGTACATTCTTTGGTTCAGTTGTCCCTTTGTGATGTCACAGAGAATGCCCTATCAGTGAACCTGGAATGACCTTGGCAAAACAGAGCCATTTGGTACTACTTGATCACCCTGGTTGCAACCCTACACCTATATGGAAGGGGTTTAATATCAAATTTGAATTCATATTTACTATCATATGATATATTTTGTCTCTTCAGCACCTTTTCTAGTATTAATAATCATACAAATTATGCAAGCATAGACATTTGTATAATTATTAATTGAATATATATATACTTGAACTATAAAATGCTAGTGTGAAAATACAAAGAAAAATTTACAAGAATCAATTTAGAATTCACTATTCAGATTACAAAACTTTCTACATATCATGATACAGAATTAGGCTGGCCAACCCAAACTTAGCAAAGAGCTACTAGGAAAATATATATATATATTGTTAAAGAGCACAGGAAACAATCTTTATTAAAAAATAAAAGCATACATTTCTAATAGGTAATAAATTAGAGAAAAAAAAACTATTTTTCAGGAATAAAGAAATATTTTTATTAAAAACAAAAAAAAAATACTTTTTTAATGAGCAATATGAAATGACAAAATTGTTTAGTTATGTACCTAAAAATGTTTGGTCAAAAAATTGAAAGAGATGAGCCAGATTTAGTATACTGATGAACTGTTTTATGAGCTGCAAAGTTATTTTGCAATGAGCTATGAGATAGCCAAGTCTGATCCATGCCAATGACTTTATTGAATATGAATTTACACAACATAGTGACAAAAATTATATATTGCAGAAATTATAAACCACCTCAGAAAAAAACAGTTGGCTTTGTCAGTTTGCTGTTGGTATTTGTACTCATTTTGCTTAATTGTTGTAGGGTTAAATGTACATGCATTTGTATTGTTTAACTTGCCACTTAGATGATGCAAATAACACATAATTGGAGTTGAGAGTTTATAACTAAGGTTTTTTCTACACAAATTTTACCATTATCTGGAATATTTTTAAATGATTTTACTGCAAAAAAAGGTGCTTAAGAACAAAATTTAATGACATTTTCAGTGAAGTAAATACTGAACAATGGGAAAAAAATCTTTTCATATGCTTAACCAAATCCTTTCCCATGATACTAGTTTGTACTAAAAAATTACGAACAGTTAAAAAGAAATACATACACATTTTTAAATACTGTTCAAAAAACAGTGCCTAGTTTCTTTGAATCATCCAGGTATGCTCAATATTTTAATTTTGCTGCAAAAATTACAAAGCTAATACCTAAAACAAGCAAGTATTAACTTACATAAATGACTTTTACACTGAGGTAGAAAGGAAGATTGATCAGCAGCAATGGATGAAGCATCATATGAAAGAATGGGAACCTTGGAATCATCTAAGGTTGGTGTTGAAGTAATGCAGTTGGCTTTGTCAGTTTGCTGTGGATATCTGTGCTCTCCATTCTGCTTAACTGTTGTTGGAGTAGTGCTAAATGTAGATGTGCTATTTAACTTGCCACTTAGATGGGACTGCACAAAAAAAATTAATAATTAGTTAGAATTTTACTTGAAAATATTATATAAACATAAATAGTCACAAATAAAAGAAAATTACAATTATAAATATAATTCTATTAAAAAACTTAAGTTTTGAATCTGATAACTCCTGAAAAAAAAAAGATTTTTCAAAGTTCATTGAAAACATGAGAAATTTTTATCAAGCACTGCAGTTATTAAAAAAATACAAATAATTGAAAAGCCCAATACAAACATTATTAACATCAATAAGATTGTTAAAATACAATCTGTTGTCCATAATTCAAGGTAATGCACAATATTATGGAAAGGTTGCTGTCTGTCAAATAGGATGTTCAGCTATGTTCCTCTATGCAGAAGAATCATATTCTGTGCACATCAAAGAATATGCTAACAAGGCTTTGACAGGAGGCTTCCATCTGTCTCCTAATAGCTGCCCAGTGAATCCCCTTCTCCAACCATCTCTAAGCCTTTGGTGTCCTTGTGACCTGGCCGTTTAGCCCATTGTGTACCCAAAAGTCACTTAGAGCTAAAACAACCCAATATTAGGTCAATGGGAAGCTAAATTAAAATCTAAAGTTGTGTTTAAATTTAATGGTAAGTAGCAATATATGTTCATAAATTTTCCTTTAACATTGATGTTAATAGAAAATACTGCCTTGGTGGCAAAGTGGTATCACATTGACTTGTGTTGACCAGTACAGCTGCCAAGTTATGGGTTTGAGTCTGGGACAGCATGATTGTGCGTTTGTTGTGATGGTTCACTCATTGAATGGTTCACTCATTGACTTTTACATTTTCTTAACTCGTTTTAAGTTACATTATAATTATTATTTTGGGGCTTTCTTTACTTTGAATCATAATTTTCTCCCCACCCATACTGTTGCTGATCTGCAGCCGTTAATTGCCATAGAGCAAGGTCATGCCTACTAATGTCATCTTCAGCACCTAATCACTATGCAAATGTGGCTTCCTACTGCCATGTTACCTGGAGTGTGACTAAATGACTGAAGTCACGGCACCAAGGTGAGTGATGTCACAGACAGTGAGAGGAGTTATATAGGAGTGATGGTAGTCACTGTAGTCAGTATGGTGTGAGGGTAGGAGTGACTGAAGTCTTGGTGTCAGACAGACAGATGTGTGTGTGTGTGTGTAAAGTGATTAAGATCACAGAAGTTAGTAGAGTGTAGAGTGACTGTAGTCACAGATAGATATTTTTGTGAATTGCTTTGATGAATGATTTAGAGAAGGCTTTTGCATTTTATTGGTGAGTCAATAATCCAATAAACTTCTTAGTTTTATTAAATTTGTATTTGACTTTATTTTTTTTAGCAGCTTTTTTATTTAAAGGCTATTTTTTGGACAATCTTATTTTAAGCTATTTGCTGATCTAACACTAATTTAAAAGAACCTTATTTAATTTCTTGACAATATTAATTGCCTGGTACCAGAGTTCAGCTATCTAGCAAATAAGAAAATAACATACTTTTGGAGTGTTACAGTATGAAAAACCAGGATAAGTCAGAGTTTCTAGGTTATCTTCATTTTTTGTATAGGAAAGCATTTTCTTTCCTTTTTAACTATTAAACAAATTTTAAAAATTTAAAATAAAAATGGTTGTATTTTGATATTTTTTGTGACAAAATTAAAGTCTTCTAATGGTGTATTTTTATGTATACTGATGTCTAAAAGTTAAGCATAATTCAAACTTCTCACAAATGACTGAAATTATTAACATTACAGTTTGTGTGTCAATGAAACAGAACATACGTATAGTCATATGCCTCCAAAAAATTCCTCTAACTGGCTCTGATTTTTCACCAATCATTTCCTGTTGAGCATACATTGTGTTCATGTTGGTGGAGAATTATGTAACAACATTATAACACAGAGACATACAGGGTGATTCAAAACTTATCGTTCAAATTTCGTGGGGAGGTAGGGAATACGTCAGGAAACCGATTTCACATAGGAAAGTATGTCCGCAAATGTGCGTATGTAGAGGGTGCTGTGTGTACCCAACCAGTGTACAGTTCGCCCGACCACTCCTGCTGTCATCAGTGTACGAGCTGACTTACTAGTGATAAGATGAATTCTTTTTGTGGGGGGCCATGAAATACCATGTGTACGAGACCCCCGTCGGCAGTGAAATGGACCTCGTTGCACGAATAGTGGCTGCCGCAGGTATTGTCCGTGATATGCCAGGCGTTTTTGAAAATGTTCGGCGGTCAATGCAACGGCGCTGTGAATCCTGTGTCCGTGTAAATGGTCGCAATTTTGAGCACCTACTGTGAACTTGTACTTTACCTTGTTGGAATAAAAGTCACATTCGTTACCACTTAACTGTACTGTTTCCTTGTGTTCACTTTACTTGTCCATTTTGTTCATGTAGATGACATTTGCAGACATACTTTCCTATGTGAAATCAGTTTCCTGACGTATTCCCTACCTCCCCACGAAATCTGAACGATAAGTTTTGAATCACCCTGTACATGGAGGCTCTTACATGTGGTAGAGCAATCAGTATGCTAGAGTTTGGCTGATCTCAGACCAATGTGGCAAGGACTGTAAATGTTCCCCAATTAGTACTTTCAAAACTTTGGAGTAAGTTCCAACAGAAGAGAAATTAGCCATAGACAAGTGCAAAGTCACCCAAGAGTAGTAAAGTTGCAGGGCGAATGCTATCTTGCAGTACCATCTCGATGTTATACAACAGTGCCAGTCAGATCTCTCTCTGGAGCTTTCTGCAGCCATTGGGTGGTCAGTTTTGAGGCAAACTGTTTAAAGAAGGCTTCACTAGAGAGGGCTCTAAGCCAAACAGATAATTTTCATTTTCCTCAATCCCTCCCACAGGAGAACCTGATTAACATGATGCAATATCACGACTAGACCCAGACCAATGGCCATATGTGCTCTTCACTGATGAATTGCAATTCAGACTGATTCTCAATGTGTTTAGACCTGAAAGAGCAAGAAACTTGCTCCAATTCTCTAACACCAGAGAATGACAACTATGCTGGTTTGATGATCTGGGGTGGCAGTATTTCAAATGGACACATACCACTCCATGTCTTTGCCAGAGGCATAGGAATGATGTCCTTCAGACCTATATGAGGCTTTTTAGGAGTGCTATTGACCTCCCCCCAATTTACTTTGATTGGCAAAATGCCCACCTCGCAGGCTCAGACAGTTGATGATCACAGACAGTAAGGATGTGCAGTGGCTAGAATGGCCAGCCTATTATCTGGACCTGTACCCTATAGAGCATGTGTGAGGTGTATAAGGGAGATGCATTGGAGGTCAACCTTCTCCAAGAACCTTCCAAGAGCTCTGATCTCTCTAAGACCTCTTGCCACCAGATCTCATGACCAGCCTGGTAAACAGTATGAGAAGTCATTGTAATGCTTTTGTAGCTGTTTGAGGTCATCATACTCTGTTAACCTCTCATTCTGCTGAAACAGGTCCTTAGGTATGGACACTGCTGAATTCATTTACACAAACAATGGAAATCATGCACTTAGTTTGCTCCATACTTCACTGTATATTGCATTATACAACAGTGAATCATCACTCCAAATCTCAAAGCACATCACTGTTGTGTTTTTAAGAACTTCAGATTCAAAAAAATTATTAAACTTTCATCTTCATCATATGATATATTAAAGAACAGCCATTTGTGTTAATATCAGTGTTATATATAAATTTATTAATTTATCAACCTCAAAACTCTGTAAATTTCTAAATGAATTTTTTTTATTGAACAATCAGACTAAATTAAAGATCTCAATGAAAGCCAAGTCTTGATTATAGCTAAAAATACTTATAAAATTTTTACTCGTAAAAGCTAAAAATTTAAAAAATATTGCCTTTTCTAAACCTTTTAAAAAAATTAGCAAAAAAAAAATCCAACTTATAAAAACAGTTATTTTAGTAAGTAATTTGATATAACAATTATTACTTTTCGGTTAATTTTTGATATAAATTCTTATAACCAGGAATATTGCTGAAAAATTTTCCAGTTAAAATTAAAGCAATTTAATTCTCTATGACACTGTTAAATGTTTTTAAGCACTTCAACACATGGACTATGCTATCAAGTATCAATAATTATTATCTCTTCTTAATAATTATTGATACTTGATAGCATAGTCCATGTGTTGAAGTGCTTAAAAACATTTAACAGTGTCATAGAGAATTAAATTGCTTTAATTACTGCATTGTGTACCTCTAATCTAATTTTTGTTAATTTTCCCATCTCCATGACTCATTTAAATACTGAATTGTTAAAAAATCTAGATTTATATTTCATTGAGATCTCTATCTTCAGTCTGCTTTTTCCATAATGAGCCTACTTAGGAACTATGGAGCCTCAAATTTAGCTTCCTATTGAAATAAAATGGAGATCCTACCTTTAATTTTGAACAGCAGCATAATTTAAAACAGTAGAAATAGTAAAACATAAAAAAAAGTTTTATTTTTCTTAAGTGTAGCTATTTGACCAAAAGCAGTTTACAGAGCATAAAAATTTCCATCAGTTTGGATAATAACTAAGGATAAATATTAAAAGAAATAAAAATATTTCAGCCATTACTGAAAAGTATATCCTTAGTAGCAGTGCAATATTTAGGATTACTGGAATATGAGACAAGTGAGTTTTTGCAGATAATAATAACTATTTATTCTGCTACAGGAAATTATATTGTATATAAGGCCAGCATATTTTCTGGACCTGTACCCTATAGAAAAAAATAATCAAATGTTATTAGTGAAATCCACACTATTGTTCCAATATCAGATGCAACACTAAACATAGACTTTTTTTGGATGATTATGGGAAAAACTGCTGTGTACAAAACTATTCTAATATGTGAAACATAAGATTAACCCATTTCTTCCCAAGTGTTGCGTGTACGCAACACTGGGAAGAAATGGGTTAATCTGCATATTTTATGACCCATACACAAGAGCCAGTTAAAATTATCGACTTTTCCAGTAAATTAATCAATTTACATTAAAAAAAAAGCATTAAAAATACAATATCATTAAAACTGTAGATTTATGCTTTTACATAACTTTGCATTATTAAGCTTCATGGTTCTACTTGCACATATTTGACATGAAACTGCAATGTGAAATTTTTTCCTTCTTTACATTTAGAACTTATTGTTGACATATATTTAGTATATAATATGGGCTTAAAAACTAAACCTATTAACTTTAGAGAAGAAACTGCAGATAAAATATATCTTTAATATAATGATCTTTATATAACTGATAGGCAGTATAATCTTTCAAATAAATGTATTACAATACTCTTAAAATATACAGGTTCCAAGAAATCTGGCCATAAGAACAAAAATATGCAAATTTGGAGTTAATAGGTTATACTGATACCTGACAAGCCCATAAAAACGAAATAGTAATAAGTAGGCAAATGAAAAGAAAAAAATGATCTATATCTATCAAGATTTTTTCTTTACCTTTTGATTTTCTCTCAACACAGGGGTGTTGCCTCTAGACACTGTAGTTTTTGCAGCAAGGAGTGCAGCTGTTTTGTATCTTGAGGCAATATGTCGAACTGAATTGAATAAATGGAAATTCGGCATTAAAAGATATGGTAAAACTAACTTCAATGATCTGAATCCAAAAAAGTTACAGAAGGTATGAAATAAGAATTAGATTTGTTAGCATTTAACACTTGTAATGAACCAAAACACATTACAGTAGACTCTCTCTTATCCAGTCTTGGCTAAACTGGCCTCCGCTTTAACCGGTCGTTCCAAGAAGCGGAAGCAAGTTGCTGCATGTTTCGCTTATAGTACAGTACACGTTTGCTTCAGTTCCTCTTTGTGAATATTACAATGTACAACGTACTGTCGTATATAGGAGTGTGAGTTGTGATCTATTAATTATTGTGTGGTACAAAATGAGTGGGTTCAAATGTAAGAGTAATGTCGCTACGATGGATATGAAATTAAAATCTTTAGAACATATTGACAAAGGTGATCCAGTAAAGCATATTTGTGATGAACTAGGTGTTGGTAAAAGCACAGTAAATGACTGGAGAAGGAATAGAAAATTTGAACAAGACTTTTGCACTCAAACCGAGTCTAAAAAAACGCTTTCTTCTCAGTGCACTCTTAAAAAGCCGAAAAATGAAATTGTCGACAATGAACTTTGGTTAAGGTTCATGCAAGAGCATCAAAAAGGAACAGCAATCAGTGGGGCAATCTTGAAAGAAAAAGCATTAATCCTTCAGTCTAAAATCAATAATTAGGAAGATTTTTCATCAAGCAAGGGATGGCTTTCTCGCTGGAAAAAACGGCATGATGTTCATTACCTTGGTGTTTGTAGTGAGAAATTGTCAGCTGATCCTTTAGCAGCAAAGCAATTTTCAGAAAAACTTTTAATGCTTATTGAAGAAGAAGACCTATGCGCAGAACAAATCTACAATGTAGATGAGACTGGGTTAAATTTTTAACTTCTTCCAACGAAAACGTTTGCAACAGCGCAAGAAACCTCAGCATCAGGATTTAAAACAAACAAAGGAAGAATCACTCTGGCTGTGTGTACAAATGCTGCAGGTACACACACAAACTTCCTCTTTTTGTAATTGGGAAATCAGCAAAACCTTGAGCATTCAAGCATTTAAATTTAGCTGTTCTGCCAGTTTACTACAAAGCTCAACAGTCTGCTCGGATAGACTCATATTTGTTTAAAGAGTGGTTCTTTGCAGAATTTGTTCCAAAAGTAAAAAACTACTTGACAAATTTTAAAATGCCTGTAAAGGCCCTACTCATTCTCAACAATGCCCCAACACATCCAAGCGAACTCATTTCTGACAATAAAAAGCCATGTTTTGGCCACCTAATGTTACATCTTTAGTGCAACCAATGGATCAAGGCGTGCCTGTAAATTTAAAAAGGCAATACAAGAGAAAGCTTCTTTCAGAAATTCCACAGTGAACCGAAAATGACAGAATAGGACTTTTAAATGCTTTGAAAACAATAAATATCAAGGATGCGATCTACATGTTGGCAAAAGCTTTTGAAAAAATGGCTCGTACAAAGTTTGTGAAGCCATGGAGAAAACTTTGGTCTGAAGTTGAAAACTGTGTAGAAAGTACCACGACAGTATCGAATGAACCTGGGCCTGCCAAAGATATGACGGATAATGACAATATTTCACTGCTTTTTAAACTGCTGCCTGGATGTGACACAATTGAAGATGACATTGAAAAACGGTTAAAAGGTGATGAACAGTTGGAAAATGAAACGCTAAATGAGGATGAAATTATCAATGCAGTCTGTCAAGGAGGGAACAGAGAAGAAGCAGAGAATGAAGAAAAGGAAGAAGGGAAAGTTAGCCATATTGAAGAAAAAAAAAGCTTTTGATTTTGCAGTAAGATACATTGAACAACAACAGGCCTCATCTGCAATTGATGCAATGTTTATTAAAAAATGGCAAAACTTTGCACGTAAAAAAGTGTTAAGTTCAAAGAAACAAAAGAAAATCGTGGACCTTTTCAAGTGAGTGTGAGTAAATTGTTAATACCGTACAACAAATCATTAATTAAAATACAGTACTGTTAGTATCTTTGTCATTTGCCATTTTTATTTATTTTCTGACACAATTTTCAGATTAATTGGTCTTTGGTTCATCCGGCCAGGGGTCCGGTCCCGTAAGGGCCAGATAAGAGGATCTCCGCAAAATTCCCACCCTGCCACAGTCAGTAGGGGACACCGATGGGCTTGGAAAGGCCACCGTTTTTCGGATGGGACATTGAGCCGTGGCCCCATGTGTGGGAGAGCCATACCCTGTGCGTGTTAAAGAACACTTTACATTGCCTTGACAGGAGGCTACCATCTGTCTCCCAACAGCTGTTCCAGTGGGTCCCCTCACCCAACCTTCTGAGCCTTCGGGGTCCATCTGACCTGGCCATTTAGCCCATGGTGTGCAAAAAAGTGCCACTCAGAAGTAACCCAACTGTATATATAAGAGCATTAAAGAATAGTGCAACTTTTATTTTTTTTTTTAAACTTTGTGACAGTGTGGTTGCAGTTTATTAACTATTTATTTATATTTGTTAATAAAATATTGAACTCAGTTGCACCACAGTAAACTAGTTTACAGGAAGACTGGAGCTTACTAAACAATACACAAGTTATAAAAACTTTCATCTTAAGATCGAGTTTTCATGCTTTAACTCTTCTTGAGCAGTGTCCATAAACATCAGTAACCTAATTTTCTTATTCCTGTGCCGTGCCATGTCCGAGTAGTACCTCTGACCTGTAGCTTTACCTCTGAGCGGCATTTTTTGCACACCAGGCCACAAGGATCCCGAAGGCTCAGAGAAGGTTGGGGGAGGGGACCCACTGGAACAGCTGTTGGGAGACAGATGGTAGCCTCCCGTCAAGGCCATCCAGTATGTTCTTTACATGCATAGGGTATGGCTCTCCTACACGTGGCCATGGCTTAACGTCCCATCCGATGGACGGCGATCTTTCCAAGCCCATCGGTGTCCTCTACTGACCATGGACAGGGTGGGGAGTCTGATCTAAGGAACCTGGGTTCAAGTCCCAGGTAAGGCATGGATGTTTGTGTTGTTTTTCTGCTGAGGTCCCGCCATCCTCACAGACCTTCTACCATGGCATATAAACTGATAGGTTCCTGTCAGATCTCTATGGCAAGCAGCTGTTTGAGTGGATATTTTTTTATGGATCAGAAAGATTGCATTTATTGCTTGTGAGCTTTAACACTAGTCCCTCAAGTTAGTCAAAATATATTAATTATACTGGGAGGTAAAATCGACGATATTCTGAGACTTCTATACACCAAACTATCAACCTGAGGAAGAAAGATGTCTGGAAAGGTATAATTTTCACCATTCAAAAAACGATTATTACAAATTTAAAAATAGCTACAAACAATGCTCCAGGAACTGCTTGATTGAAATCTGATAATCCATTGCAAGATCCGATTTAATATGGTCAGCAGGATATTGCAAAATTAGCAGAATGGCACATAACTCTAGCTTAGAAATACTGGACCTCAGCTTATCAAAAGCCAATTAATAAAAGCTTAGTAATAATAACTGAAGGTCTGGAGTAAGACTGGCTGAATGAGATTTGATCATGTATGAGTTGACAGGTAAAATAACAGAATATATATAGTGCAAAAAAAAGCAACTACACTTTTTGAAACAATTCAAGAATAAAGCAATATTTATGCAACAGAAAGTATATAAATTCAATAAAAAACTTTATTACAACATTTTTTACTTATATTTAAATTAGAAATAATGGTGAAAATAAAAGGAGTACTGCATATTTAGTACTTGATACAAGAAGGGAATAAAAAAAAATCAGTCAATGGGTCAAGTAGAAAAAACATTTAGATATCATGCACAAGTAATGCACGTAACTTGCAGATAAATGCACTTTAATATTCTGAAAATATACAGTTATTGCAGAATAAATGAGACCAGATGTAATAAGCCACATATAAATAACCACTAATAATAAACCAGATCACAGACCTCACATCTGCAGTTCACCAGTAAAATGACATTATCAGTGAGTCCTCAAGGAGTGAGATGCCACTCTTCATTGAGAATTTTGCAGCTAGTGAAGTCATTGGATAGTCGGAATGAAAAAACAATACATTCCCACAGTGTGTCCCAGATGTGCTCAGTTTGATGATGAAGTAAGGTGATGAGGATGGCCTTATCTGTTGAGTCAATGCCCTGGTTTTCCAACAAGCTGTTGACCAGTTGTTCTCTATAGGTTGGTGTAGCATTATCATCCATAAGAATTAATATAAAAAAAAAACTGCTGCTTGAGGAGTAATTTAATTTTTAATTAATCAGACACCAACCTATGGAACAACAATATTCTTCAGGATCTCATTCTTGTGCCTCCACTCTCAAAATCCTATTCCTAATACATTGAGGTTCCCATATCATCTCAACTTTTTCACCAAACTGTGTTTCGGTACAGAGGAAGGACATGCACGTGTTTTCTTATCACAAAATACTAAAACTCATCATTAATCTGATTCAAAACTACATTGGGCCCATTTGCAAAGAGTACATAGTTCTATTTCTCATCAGTACAATCACAATCCTCAAATGCCTAGTCTTCAATTACTACAATAATGGAACACACACACATTTTCATGTATCTAGCATGAACTTATGTCTGTGCAGCCAATTTCATATGTTTTAGCTTGAGATATATTTGCCTGTCACAGCTTGAAAGTGTTGCAGTAATTGAGTTGTATTCATGTGATGATGTTGATTAAACAGAACAAAAAATGACCATATCTTAGAATGCCTAGATGTAAAAAAAATTAAAAATATTAAGTGTCTCAGCTGGAAAACGGTAAAGGGGGAGGTTCAAAGAAACTGGATTTCCATTGCAGTATTTTTCCCCTCCACTTTAGGTCTTTAAAAATTTTCTTGAAAAATGCAGGAAATATACTTAAGTTGAATAATAAATATTTTTTTTTGCCTCTATTACCCTTACTAGCATTCTCAAAGGGATGGGGGATGTCCCACCCCAAGATCTGGCTCAAAGTAACCATTAATCTTTAACATGCTAGGAGACAATTTACAGTTTGTACCAAAATCGTTACCTATATCAGAAAACCACTTTTTCTCAAGAATATCATCTTCACATTTCTTTAAAATTTCATCTGAATGATAACAAATCTAATTTAAAATAAAAAAATTTCTATTTGTCTATTCAAAAAGAGGATGAAATTGTGTAAAAAAAAAAGGAAGAAAATCTGTGCTACAGTGGGCCACTATTATTTCAATCTTACACAGCATACAAACTTAGAAAACATTTTTGTTAAAGTGTTGAAATTAAATTACTGATTGCGATTCTTTAAAGTAACACTATTTTTCAAGGATTCCAAAATAGTAATGGATAAAAACTGTTAATTTACATTAGAGGTAATTTGCACATTTCAAAAAGCACTATTTTTGCTTTTACTTTATATTATACTTTTTATTTTGAATTGCTTTACTTTTAGATTAATGTTCATTTGCTTATATGAACAAATATTTGATCTTGGGCAAAAACAGTTCTTTATAATTCTAAGGTTGAAAGAAAACTAACTTTAGTTTGCCTTTCATTTTAATAATTATTGTTGGGGAAAAAAGTTTCACCAACAGATGGTATTTGAATCCACTTTTCTCCAGAAACATGCCAGAGTATTTTACCATTGAACTAATGTCAGCTAGTCTTTTTTCCACTTAAAATGACTTTTCACTCTTCTCATGATTTTGGCATCTGGACTTCGCACCATCTATGATCTGGGATGGCAACTATTTCTTTAAATGTTGGATGAATAAGATGGAAATAAATAGTCACTTCACGCTATTAGCGTTATTAATGGTTTAAACAGTAAATAATCTTCACAAAGTTATCTGTTGACTTTAACATCGATAAATCAATAATTCTGTGATTATTTACTGCTTATCTTTTCATTTTAAAATTGTGCTGCCAGTTTGCCTATTGATCAGTCCTGGATAACCAATAAAAAGATTTTGATATTTTCCTATCTTTTTGTAATCTAAAACTTACTGTTTAATACTGACTAAGTAAAATGCTTTGCACAATTTTGAAGCCATACTGTTTATAATTCAAAGTTTTGCCATTTTCCAAATTTTATGACTTCTAATGGTGGAAATTCAAACTAGTAGAAAAATGTAAAAATGTAAATTATAATTTCTACCTAACACAAAAGAATTTTTCATCTAATTTTCAAATCAAAAAATGTTCAATGTCTACAGATGGATAGGAAACAATTTTTTTTTGACAAGTTAAAAAGCAATAAACAAAATACTGATATTTCTATGTTGTATAAAAAAATATATAAAACACAATATAATTAAGTGTTTTATTAGTATGTCTCCTAATACTGATATCATTCACTGTTTAGCATATTTCACATTAAATCCTTTGAAAAACATTTTTTTTTGAAACTATGAATGTAAAAAACAAAGATACATTTGTAGTCCAAAAAAAGTTAAAAAGAAAAAAAACTTGTCTTAGTTTTATTCATAATATACAAATTTCAGCATAATTTTTTTCAAATAATATTAGTACCTGACTTTTTCTTTGCTTTACTTTTTACTGGAGTTTCATGTGTTTCAGATTTACTGTAAACAGAATATATAATTGATCACACGTGCTTAAAATATTAATTGCATAAGAATGCTTTTAATTTAAATTTATTCACTTAACAAAACATAGATAAAATTGTAAAGCTATATTTACAACAGCAAATTTAAATACACTTTATCTCCATTAAAATATTGAAAGCACTTCTAAACCATACTACTTATTCTAAGATACTATCATCTTTCAGGTCTGTGCTAAGCATTTACAATAAAGAAACATACCAATATATGGAGGATGCATAAGGAATTGATGTTAAGCAGTATTGACTTAGGAGAGCAAGTCCATATCAATATATTAAGTCCAACAATAAAGCACATATTTTAACTACACAAACCACTGGGAAACTATATTCATCATAAACCAATTGAACATTTACTGCTGCCTTGCACATTTTGTAGGATAACCATGGAGAAGATCAGTGGTATTACCACAGCTCACTGGTTTCTTGAAAAATTATTGCAAAATGTTCAGGTATGCAAACTCTCAACAGAATGAAAACGTTCCATTAACATCTATTAACGTTAATATTAACATCTATTTGTGAGATTTCTATATTCAGGATGTCCGGGATGAAACTGATCAATGAATAACTTTACTTGTAATGAAGATACATGCATTCTTTTTGCATCAATAAATGTGTAAACACAGCAAGTTTCACAAGAGTGCAGATGCCCAATAGACAATGCATGTACAGTGAGGCAAGATGAGAAAGTTGCAAATGGCACCTTTCACACCTCAGCAGAAAGTCCAGTGCCATTATTGGCTTGCAGGATTTAAGTTTACTGTGAAAGTGCAGAGGATGTTTTGCAAACATTTTGCAGGACAAAAACCACTGGCCAAGAATACCATCAAAGAATGGTACAACCACCTGTTGATTCATGGAAGTATTGAATGGCAAAATGCAGATGGAACTCCAAAGACAATGCCTAAACGTGTGGAGGCCATCTGAACAGCGTTTCAATGAAGTCCATTTGACAAGCTGGTTTGCAGCTGGGGATTCCAAAGTACACAGTTCACAATGTGGTGCACAAGAGGCTGAAACTTCATGTGTATAAACTGCAGCTGGTACAAAATTAGAGCAACATGATCTTGAGCTCTGTTACAACTATATGGTGCAAATGTTATCACTAATTGACAATGAAAGCAACTACCTGGACAGGTTGGTAATCGGTGATGAGGTGACTTTCCATGTATCAGGGTCAGTAAACCGACATAATTGTTATATTTGGGGATCAGAAAATCCACATGTTGTCCAGACTCACAAGCACAACAATCCTAAATTAAATGTGTGGTGCAACTTGACTAAAACTAATGTCATCAGCCCGTTCTTCTGTGAGAGGTCTGTAACTGGAGCAGTGCACCTGGATATGTTGGGGATTCAGAGCCCCAGATTTCGGATGGCTAAACTTATCAACTAGACAGTGCATCACCTCACTTCTGGGGTCCAGTCAAGAGTTCCTCAACAAATGGTTTCTCAACATGTGGATCAGGCGAGGGGAGCCCCATTTCTTGGCCACTGAGATCCCCTGATTTGACATCTTGCGACTTTTCTCTGGGGATATGTCAAAGACAAAGTGTATGGTACCCCAGTATCAGATGTGGTTGAAATCTCAAGTGGATAGTTGTTGCTGTTACCTCCATGATTCCACAAATACTCATCAACACCTGGGCAGAAGTGGAATACCATTTGGACATTTATCACACCATATGTGGTGCGCACATTGAAATCTACTGATGACCACTAAAACTTGGAAAGTATTCCTCCTTGTTGTCAAAATCCCGTGCATGTACATCAACTACAGAAAAAATTATTGCTTTTTTTATGGGTTAGTTTTATCCCGGACATCCTGTATATAACTGGCAGCCTACCAAAAACATGAAAGCCCACAGAAAAATTCATATTTGCTTGCTTCTATTTTTCATGCTAACAACTGGCTAATATTTCAGAAAATTTTCAAGGAAATTTTTGGGATGGTAATAAGAATTCTGAGTAAAGACAAAAATGACACTTCAGGGAAGAGTGAATGCAAGAAAATTTAACATTATCATATAGGGCTTTGGTACAGATTGAGCAAAGTGATTGATTCATGCAATAATAGAAATTTCATTGTAATTAGGTAAAAACTATATTAAAACCATTAATCATCTACAAATAAAAATGCAAGGTACCACTACCATTGTCAAATTATAGAGACTGACAAAATTTTAACAACAGCAAACTCTTTAACTGGTAGGCCACTTTAACAGATTTTATTCTTAGAATAACTCATTTTCACATGCGGTTCAGTCTTGTCCTTTTATTCATTATTACAGTTCTTGGAAGCAATTCTCCTTTTCTATCCTTTTTATATATGCCCAAGTTTTTATCTTGAGATAATAATCAAGTTCTAACAGATCCAGTCTTGAGATTGCTATTAATCAGTGCACACTTGTTTGAAACTAAGTATACAGTAGGTGTATTTATATATAGAGCAAAATTTTAGGTATCTCATATTGCTGGTATAGAAGCAATAGATTTGTCCTCCTGTTATAGAGAACAGCAACTTTCATCTACATTTTTTTAGACTGGTTTATTTAAAACTGGAGGGACTGTGGAACTAAACTTGTCTCATCGATGCAGCAGAACAGGAGTTTAAAAACCTTTATTGGATCAAAAGCCAAAAGAGTAAAAAAAAAGCCAAAGTAATAAATTTTGTTTTGGAGCCACAAATTTTATAACCTTTATTGGGTCAAGAGCCATAACAGGAAGAGAGCAAAAATGCAGATTATACAAAAAAAAACAACAAATGGCTGAATGTCACCTAATAGCGTGTAACACCTCCGTGCGACCGAAGAACAGCTGAAATCCTGTCTGGCATAGATGCCACCAGTGTACAGATGTAGTGCACATCAATATTCATCCACTCTTCCAACAGCAAATGTGCAGTTCAGCTGGATGGCGCTTCACTTATTGCCCCAAATAGTCCCACAAATTTTCTATGGGATTCAAATCCAGGGATTTGGTGAACCAGTCGAGATGTTCAAAGGCTTCAGAATGCTCATCGTGCCCATTCGACACAATTCGAGCCTTGCGCATATGACAATTGTCATCTTGGAAGACTGGGGTATCCTTCTGGTGTTCACTGTGGAGATGCTGTACAAAAGGCAACATGTGGTTGTCCAGTAGTTCCATATAGCCCTTCTGGTTCAAGTGTGACATCACCACAACCAAAGGACCCATTTCCTCATATGTGAAACACCCCCAGAACATCACAGAGCCTCCTCCAGCTTGAACAGAACCTTGCACACAGTCCGCATGGAAGGCTTTATGAGGCTTACGATGTACCCATCGCTTTACATCGTTCGAGTACAAGCAAAAACGTGACTCATCCAACCAGATCACATGCTTCCAAGAGTCAACAGTCCAGTCTTTATGGCGTGGCACCCACTGTAGCCGTGCAGCCTTATGCAGAGTGTTAACATGCGTCTGTTTCACGGTACTCTGCTCTAGATATCCATGGCATGCCATTCCCTTCGCAGAGTTCATTTGGAAACAGTTTGTTGTAAGGCTGCTTTGACCGATTGGAGCAATTCCTGCCTCGTCGCAAAGCGGTTTGCCCTAACAGTGCGTGATATACTGCGGCAGTCCCTATTGTAAGCACAGTCTTTCTGCCTCAGTTCTGGCAACGATTAGTGATGGACTGTGATGTATGTCACTGCTGGAAGACCCCTTGGACAGTACATTTCAACACACCTGCAAAGGTAGCAACTTCTTGTACACTATGCCCTTTGGCTCAGCCAAACGCAATAACACCTTTTTGCCTCATTCACATCTTTGGCGCAACCCATGTTTCATGGAGTGACTAACACACACGTGGTACACAACCACTTCTTGTCACTATATGAACTCTGTAGCGTACAGCTATTTGTAGGATGCGTTTATTACTGGTGCACTCTCTGTTGCAGTCGAACAGATATAACCCTCTTACAGTGGGAGATGATTAATTTTTTGTCCAGTGAGCTTATATTCCTTGCATGAAATTTGCACTGCAACTTTAAATTGATTTAAACACTATCAGCTCCATAACGTGAAACTTTGGTGTGCAAATGCATATCTTATAGTATTCTAGGTGTGCTTAGACAGCCTTGGCTATGGTGTCTTGGCACCTGGTTTGGTCTTGGTTTCAAATCAAGGTTTCATGTTATGAAGCTAATAGTGTTTAAATCAGTTTAAACACAACATATAATCTTATAATAGGTATATTCAAGTGTACACAATAATACTATTTAAAAGAATTATTTCAAAAAATGCCACTTATCAGTGCGACTTCTTTGAGTTTTCTCAACCAATTTAAGATGCATGGTACACCCCCCATTTCAGCAGATCATTACAGAAGAAAAACTTACCTTAGAAATACCATGGGACAAAATGGAATGAAATGATTAGTACTTCTAAACATACATAGGGAGAGTGAAGTCACTCTATATGAGGTTTCAAATAAACTCAGAAGAAACCAACAAAACTGGAATTTAAAACTTAGTGGTTATTTCATATTTAATATTTTTTCCTTTTGCTTAAATTTTAGAATGCATTTAATTTTTATGTAGTTCAATATAATGATGTTTCTTAAGTTTGGACAATGAATAAAAAAAGCATCTTGAAGACAAAAGACCATGTTTTATAGCACTCAGAGCCACATGCAGCTCAGGAGCCATTTCTCCCCAACCCCTGCAGTAAAAGAAACCAATTGCTTTTCACAAAAATATTGTTTGTTACTCAGTTCTAGTTTAAAATTTTTGTTTATACAGTAGAGCTAGTATCTCGTATTTAAGTACCACTTGAATTGACATTAGCTGTTTTACAAAGCTTCTGAATTTCAGTGCAGTACAGTGTTTTATTAACCCTTTCAGTAGTTATCTTGTCATGTCTGCCTAATGCTTGAAGTGGCAACAATGAGCTATCTCATGTATTCTTTTTGTTCTCTATTGAAGCGGATATGGTGAGTTGGGCTGTTTTACCTCTGAGCGGCACTTTTTTGCACACCGTGGGCTAAATTGTCAGGTCACATGGACCCCGAAGGCTCAGAGAAGGTTGGGGGAGGGGACCCACTGGAACAGCTGTTGGGAGACAGATGGTAGCCTCCCATCAAGGCCATCCAGCGTGTTCTTTAACGTGCACAGGGTATGGCTCTCTCACACATGGGGCCACGGCTTAATGTCCCATCCGACGGAAGGCGGCCTTTCCAAGCCCATCGGTGTCCCCTACTGACCGTGGGCAGAGCAGGGAGTTTTGCGGAGAAAACAACTGGAAAGGGAGAAATTGCTGGTGTGATAGTAACGTAAAAGAAATGTGCTGGAGGAGTAGCATCTGTTCCTCTTTTAGAAAAAACTGATAGTGATGTGTCTGCAGAAAGCGATTTTGAGATGGTGGAAGATTCTGAAGGGAGCATATTTTCTGATTCAGAGTTTGAGTAGTCATCTGATGAAGGTTTTGCATTAGCTTGCCAGTGGTGTGAAATGTTGATATACCACTTCTAGCTCCCCCCCCCCCCCCCTTATCATTTACTTGTACTCCAGGAATAAATGTAAATGGGCAGGCGGCACTTCAAACAAGGTTCAAGGTGTAAGAAAATGGTGAAATTAGCCTCCAATGAGGGACTATTTACACCAGAACCCTTCAAACATCTGGATCTGTTTAAACTGATGATTCTGTACTACTGCAACTTATATGCTGGAATCATTTCACCAATTCAAACATTACACAACAATTCATGAAGAATGATGATTCTTTGGTATGCTGATTCTTCAAGGAATTATCCATAAACTTGTAGAGAAATGGTACTGGTCCACCAAAAGAATGATTTGTTTTCATGCAAAGACTGTGTAGTTGCATTATGGGTCATGCCATATTTCAAAATTTTTACACAGAGTGCAAGATCTCTAAATACTCTTGTGCCAGAGTAACATTAGGAAAGGAATAAAAAATATTACAATCATAATCTCATTTAGTAAATAGTTTTTTAAAGAATATTTTGTTTTTATATATTTAATAATTCCAATAATGAAAAGTAAATCATATTGTTTTACTACAAATCTTTAGAAAAAATGTCATTTAGGTGTGAAATATGCAATTAATGTAATGTTTGAAGGGTAACTGAATAAATCAAACTCCAAATTAACTAGCCTATTTATGTTGATGTCGATTAAGAGGGAGCTGCTGTGTTAGAAAAAAAATCTACATGAAGATAACTTAAACTAGAATAAGAACAAATACTACTAGAAGTAGATTAACATCATCTTCACAACTAATAAGTTTATTTAGATTTCAGCACACAGTTATGCAAAAATGTTCAAGAAAAATAACTTTTGCAAATACCTCCACTAATACTTCTACTTTGCATTGCACACATAAATTCTCTTCCTAAACTGTAGAATTTCCACATTCATTTTGGCACTTAATAGTCTTCTGCTTGCCACTAAGTTTTGCTACTTTCAGATCATTCACATTCTATAGCTTCATATACAAATGACAATGTTTTTGAATCCAGGCAAATAAGATGAATGTTGCTCAGTAAACTGTTGTATTTGTGAAATACCACAATACTATGATAATTAAACTACTTACAGATTACTTTAAATAAAGTACAATTTTAAAACCAAACAAAAAATAGAGAATATTTGTTTTTTCACAGCAGCAATCTAATTACTTCAACATATACATAAGGTTTGGTGCAGAGCTGTATTTTCTAGTTTTCTGATATTGAGGTGATGAAGTCGTAGCTCCTCATAAAGTTTTCTTTGCTAGTCTAATATAGCTCCATACCATATTTTTAAAGGGGATATTGTGGAACTTAAAATATTCCAGTGAACCCTACAATGAATAAGTATTCTTGATTTTTATTTTTTTTTAGCCTTAATTTGTACTGTTTCTTTAAAAGCCAATAACTAGTTTAATCATTTAAAATTGAACTTTTGGATGTAATTACAATTTTTCTGAACTACTATTGATGGTGTATTGTAGATATCTTATACAAGGATTCAAACAGCTATAGATTAAAAATTTATTTTTTTTCTGTATATTTTGCAATAGCATATAACTAAGATTTCCCATTTATAATCCATAGGCATAAAAGAGGGTTCAACTCATCTAAGCATTGTTAACTTTACAGTTAAACCCACCATAATATTCTGCATTATTTCTATTCCACAATCTACAAAGTTTGGATTACCATTTCAAATTCCCTCACAAATTCTATCATTTTTGGAGAACTTTTTTGATAACATTTAACCTTTGCCAAGATAAATTTTTAGCCTGTGGTCTGCAAATCATCAGTGGTTTGAATTTTTAAAATTCCTAATTGCTTTGACAAGGGTTATCACATGAGCAACTACTATTTTCCCCAAAATGGAATCATCCACAGCTTTTAGTTTCTGTATGAATTTTTCAGTGTTAGTTACTTTTATTTTTCAGTCTTTTGGCTACATGATATAGCACTTTAACATGCAATTATATTCAGGAATATAAAATAATGCATTTAAGTGTCATAAACTGGTGTGAAATTTGTAATTAAATGTAATGTTTGAGGGGAATAAATTAAACTTCAGATTCTCTGGAAATTGAATAAATTAAACTCCGAATTAACTAGTCTACTTCTAACCATTGTCTAACTACCAACACTGACAAAAACTGGAAACTTTGTTCCAGTAGGATATAGAATTACCACGTCCCAATTACTACATGCACATATCACAGCATGAATTCCAACCAGCCTCTAGATGGTGAGACAATATATGTATATCATTGCTATGAAAATGCATTGCTAATCCTGTTGAAGGTAAAGATTACAATTGGATACCATTTCAATGGTATTCCATAAATTTTCTATGAAACTGAGCTATGTTGAATGCAAATGGCCAAGTAAATTACGTTATGTTCTCCAAACCATTTGAGAACATCCAGAGCAATGAAAAGTGATGTCTTTTTAAAATGCACACTCAAGAGGTCTGACAGGAGCCCATCAGTTTAATACATTATGGCAGGCGTGTCCAACCCGTGGCCCTGAACAGCTAGTAATGCAGCCCACAAAATCGTAGAGTTTACATGTTTACCACATAAGCTTTCAACATGATTATGTGATTTTCAGCGAGTTTTTGATATCCCACTAGTTTTATGTTGCTTTTTTTAATTTTATAATAAAAAACATAAGAAAATAAATGAAGTTTTATTATTCATATACATTAACTATATTATATATTTTATGTGCGGCCCAAAACAATTCATCTTCACTCAGTGTGGCACAGGGAAGTCAAAAGGTTGGACACGCCTGCATTATAGAGATCTGTAAAGGTGAGATCTCAGCAGAAAGACACCACTTGATAAAAGACTGGATGAATATGGTTTTCCAAGATTAAGATCCAATTTCTCCACCATGCAAACTAAGTATATATCTCAGCCATTTTATATAACACATGCCTATTTTCTTTCAGTGATGGATATGGAATCAATTCTTCACATAGTTATCATGTCTTATCTACAGAACAAGAGTGATGTGTTATTCACAAGATCAGAGAATATTTCCAGCTGCTCACAATCTGAACCCTGGGTTATATTAGTTTGTTTATCATAGCACTGAAGTTTCTTCCACATGAAGAATCTACATATGGGATAGTTCTTAACCTAATTGAGAGTCAGGTGCAGCTTACTGGATTTTTTTTCATGCAATCTTTGACAGTGCTCTATGGCCCCTTTGTTGAAGTTTACATTTGGCACATTCCT
This sequence comes from Ryuthela nishihirai, assembly GCA_038380435.1. NCBI lineage: Eukaryota > Metazoa > Arthropoda > Arachnida > Araneae > Heptathelidae > Ryuthela > Ryuthela nishihirai. The sequence continues at coordinate 67,248,936 of JAWZYU010000001.1, forward strand.
TCCTTTTTTGATTTATTTTCAAGTTTTCTAGGCAATTTTTTTAACTGGCAGCACTTGACATTCAAGTAATTTACAAGGTCTGCTGAAAAATTGAACTACAAAGATGAACACAACATTTAACTCCATCCAGAACTCAGTGATGTCTTTCATCCTTCCCATGTTGGGTAATATTAATGGACTTACAATACATAGGTCTTCTAGCATGCTTTAACAGTGTCTGCAATATGTATTAGCAGTACCAAGCAATCTCTATCGCTCTCTTGTTTCACATATGACAATGAAAACTATGACAGAGGTTTTAAATTTTTGGCCAGTGTATGTATATGTTTACATGTATATAAGAACTTAAGTTCTCAAGAAAAATTGACAAGGTCAGAATTTTGCACCACAGATAGAACTTTATAGTACAATTACAGCTTTGGATTCAAACAAGTAATGAAATTGGTATAATGAATTAAAAGAAACAAAAATTTTTCAATATTAACATAATCTAGTACAAATATGAATTTTGATGTTAAAATGGTAAGTGAATATTGGGATCCTATTCAAAGAAATAAAAATGGTACATAAAAGTTTATAAGCTTTTATCTAGTAAAATTATTTACCTAGTTGCACATCCAGAAGAGTAAGTTGTATCTGTTACTGTAGAATCAGAGATTTTTTCTTTTGTGTCACTGGACTTGTTAGCTAAAGAAAATAAATATCCTTTAGAAGTACATAGACTGAAATTATTTTGCAAGTACAATATACATTCTTACGCCTTTGGTATAACCCTGTTAATAATTATATATATATGTGTGTATTTCTTATTTAAAAATTATAACTTAGGTAATTAAACTTTGAACTCAAGTTCTATCACAAGTAAAGGAAGAGGAAAGTGGACAAATCAGTTATGCATCTTGACATTACACCATTTGCATGGACAGGACATGATGGATGTGTGGTACATGGGAATAAGTTTGTTGCATTTTGATTGAGAAGTGATTATGACAAGTTTCTCTGAATGTAGCAGAAAGGCTGGTGTTGAAGAATTTCTGCACATTTTTATGGAAACAGCATTTGGGAGGAGGTGGTATTTGTAGAAAGATAACAAAATATTATCCTTTTGATATAGGGTAGTAATTCTGAATTTTTTATTTGCAAATGCACTCCTATACTTAGTCTACACTTTTCTCAGTTAAGTGCAATAAAAACATTGATTGTTAATTATAATTAGTGTATAGCCCCTGAAATCTGATGTTCAAAAAATTTATATTAAGTACATTAATATTAAAGATACATAATGATTCACTCTTGAAATCAAGAGAAAAAAATCCCTTCAAATCACCAAAATTTATGCTAAACAACATATATTCAGTAGAAACATATTTCCCAACATAAATCCCAGTAATTAAAATTAATATTTATCTTTTCAATCAAATAAAGAAATTAAGAAAAATATAATTCCTTTATTAAAAGAATAAATGTAAATTTTTGAATGGAAAGGGGAAGAAAACTCCAAAATACTTACCAGACAAATTGCTGCTGTGATCAACACCAGGAGAATTAGAACTATGTGCCATTTGTGTAACTGCATCACTAAGTTCCTGATTTGTACAGTCACTTTTTGTTGTACCCTACAAATAAATTGCTTTTCAAGCAGTATATAATAGTTAACTAACAGATAAGCTGAAAAAAAAATTATGAACTTGAAACTAGGCGAGTAAAAGTTGTTACACAAAAAATGGTTTACAATACCATATTTGTATTTCTTATTTAAATATATAATATATTTAATATTTATTATATATTTATATATATTTAATAATAATAATTAATATTTATATATATTTAAATATTTTACTTGGAACTTCACTTCTGACTGATTTAACATGGAGGTTTACTAGTAACCCTTTGTTGATGACACAAATTGTGCATCTGTCATTGGTAATCATGCAGTATTCAAGTTTAAAACTCTTAAACTTCAGTCTTACATTTTTTTAAACTATAAAAATATTTATTCAAAATATTGAATAAATCACTAATGAAGGTTAATACATACAAAAAATATGCAATTTGCTTTAAATTCTTACTAAAGAGATTATAAACTTCTCTAAAATTTAATTGCTCACCTGTACAGGTGATGATGAATACCCTTTTTTGCACTGACTTCTTTTTGCTTTCTCTCTCAAAGTTTCAGCAGGCAAGCTACCAGATACTAAAAATATATAGTAATACTAGAATTAAAGTGAACAAGTAAATGCCTCTTCAAATAGTGATACAAGAACTAAAAAACACCATACAATGTTAAATAATTTTTAAAAAATTACACTCTTTAACTTACTCTACTTTTGCACTTTATAATTGAACTAATAAACAGAAATAGGTTATGAATAAACCAAAAAAACAGCCAATATTGAGTAATAAACAGTAAAAAAATTATAAGCAAGACCCATTAATAATAATTTTAAAGACAGATATATGTGTGGTGTCCAGTTGCAGATTAAGGTGAGAGGTGGCTAATGGCAAAGTCACTTACAAGTTCAGATCCATGGTAATCTAAACATTCATGATCATTTAATAACTTAAGTTCTATATCAAATTATATTTTTAATATTTAATCATACATCCCTATGCCCAGTTGGAGGACCTTGACCATGAACAACCATCTGGGACCATACATCTATGTCCATCACATTCTTGGTGGTGACATTAGAAGGGTTAAATATAAAAGAAACATGTATTGTCTCACCTGTTTTGGTACTCATCCCTTTTTTTTTTGCAACAGTTTTATGTGATGGCTTGTCTATATTTTCTACATTCAGAGAAGATACATTTCTTTCCTGTTCCTTCTTCATAAATAGCCTATTAAAAGAAATATTTCAAAAATTTTATTAGTATATACAGTAAACTTGTACCAATAAAGTGTATTCAAATTTAATTATTTGCATAAAATATTTTGAAACTCATTATTTGAAAGTTCACCAATTGTGGTCTAGACATTTGATAATTTGCAGTCTGCCTTTATTGTTGACAAAGAAGCTACTTGCAATTCACTTCTGCATTCAGGAGTGATACTTTATGCTATTTTGTACAACCAACACTTCAAATATTTTTGTATATCACCATAATAATTAATAACTGCAGCTAGGTAAATATGGCACCTGTTTGGTAGGAGTTACATATATCAGTAAATTACAACATTCAAGAGGACAGGATAAGATGAATGTATGGTGGCACATGCAGTGGCTGAACTAGGAGGGGCAATGGGGAAGTCAACCTGGATGACAAAATAGCCTTTAAGGAGCAAAATTTCAGAATTTTTTCCACATTCGAGATTTTGCAATTTTTTCCCTATCAGGGGGCAGCAAAGCTGGCAACAATAACAGTCACTTGTCCCTGGTGACAAAGTACTTAGTTATGCCACTAGGTACATGTAATAAAAAGTAACAAATTCACTATGACTTGCTGGTTAATAGATATGTCTTTCTCTGGTCTTTAATAAACTATATTTTGTGTTGTCACCAATCTTCAAAAAATTTTAACCAACAGCCAGTTTGAGCTGGCTCCAGCACACACTGGCCATTTCCCTCTGGTACTCACATCAAATGTCTAAACCAATGCCTATATGGTGAATTACAGCCCTTTTCAAAGATTTGAAAAAGACAGTTTCAATCTGAGATGAAGGGATAAAGTCAATTCTAATGTGCAATTTAAGGATTCAAAAGAAATGCATGTTAGAACACATTAGATGATAAAAGACTGATTTTTGAAAACTATAATTGGAAAAATGCTTTGAAAACCTTTTTATGTATTAATAGTCCATACACATGTTCAATTCCAGTAAACAGAATTTATATGGCAGGAATACATTTTTTCAATCCTAACCTCAATATTTAATGTATTACCCTCAGCCCAATTTTGGGGTAAAAAGGGCAAGAAGTACATGAGAAAACACAGTACACTATTTTTAATTTATTGGCATTAATAAATCTCCGGTTAATACTAGAACTTCCGCACGATTATATACACATATTAATACTGTAGTTAAATACAATAGGATCTCATTGAACATCATTATGTTGAATTATAAAAAAAAAGTAGAAGCTTTATGTCACAAACTGCAGTTCTGCCCCTTTTTAATACAGTTGCAGAATGAGCTTGCAGTGTAAACTTCAAAAGATGAAAACTCCCGATTTCTGTTACTGGCACTGATTATTATATTTGTAGCCTTGCCAATTTCAATTTGTTTCTACAATTTTTTTTTTATAACTTCCATTATGATTATTCATAAAAAACTATATTTATTGTATATCATCTTGCGAGTGGCTGAATGGTTAATACACTTGGCTACTGGTCGAAGGGACCTGGGTTTGAATCCCAGATAAGGAATGAATGTTTCTTTTCTGTGTTTTCCATCTACTTTCACTTTTTAGATCTTCTCAATCGTGTATTAAAAAGACAGGCTCCTGTCAAACCTCTATGATATGCAGCCATTTAAGGGATAATTATTTATTTTATAAACTTTCAGATTAATCACAGGCATGGCATTGAATTCATGGCACAATAGAAAACAAATCACAGTAGTAAAGCCCGAGAATTGTACCAAATTAAATTTTGACTCTGTCAAGAATTCCTGGACTTCACATCCCATTGGAAGGGCAGGATGCTTATTCAAACCCATTGGTGTCCTCTTTCTCAGTGAGGACAGGATTGGGGTTTAGTGGAAATAAACTCAGTTATGGCACAAGTAGGGCTCGAACCTAGGAACTGCAATTACAAGCCTTTCGCACTAATCACAAGAGTCCACCATCACCGCTATTACGCAGGCATCAATACTATTACTTTAATTACAGTAAAAGAAAAATGTGTATACAAATGAAAATATACATAACCGTTGCTTTTTAAGCAAAGAGGCAATCATTAGTCAAAATGCTGGAAAAATAGACTTCGTAAGTGTTTTTTTTGTTTTTTTTTTATTAAATATAACATCACGACAGTCTTTTTTACAATGGGAATAAAAAAGTTACCGTTTCGCTGAAGAAGTTCCTCTAATGGTTGCTATATCATGCACCGCCGATTTAATATTTTCGTCTGACATAGTTTCTCAAATGAAACACCAAAGTTTGCTGTGCAATATCACGCTACTCAAAATTTTGCATTGCTTTTATCTTCGATTACAAACATTACAATTTACATCTGATTGCACTTCCCGCACAATAATCGCGGTCAAGGATAAAATTTCAAATAATAACAAAGTAAAATTTTATTTTTGACAAGGCATCGATGCTGTCTTTGCGAATGTAAAAGTGTGGTTCAAGTTGTATTAAAATTTAATTATCGAAAAATAAATTATTTTCCGATAAATTATTAGATAGTAAATTAATATGCTAAGTTGGTTGCACCAATCACGAAGCCCTAAGCTTTAACTATAATACTTTAGCTTAGTTAGCATGCGTAAGTACGGCCCTAATGATTTGGCTTTCTTGTACATGTGTACATGGTTTATCATCCCGTCTGATAGACAGTGGCCTTTCCATGACCAACCTGCTATCTTACTGAGGACAGACCGGGGGTTAGCAGAGAAAATTCTCGCTGCAGACCAGGTTGGGACCCGAACACGGGGACATCAGATTACGAGCTTGGCACGTTACTAACAGAAGAAAGATCAAAGATCAAAAGTGACAAGCGCAGTCCCAGACAAGAGTCTATACCTGCATATACGGAGTTGTTCCATAAAGGCTAGTGATTGTATTTTAAAATAAGACGGCAAAGCCGTGGCAGAGACTGCCAAAATTGAATTATAAAGAGGGGAGGGAAGAGGTGGGAGATATGTCATAAAATGTTAGAGTTGTCAGAGGAGATGAAGAATGTAGTAAAGAATATTGTAACTGTGTAAATAAGTAATTTAGTAATCTTTCGGAGGGTTGTCAGTGAGACATGAGATTGGGTAGTGAGAATGTGGATGGGTTAGGGGCGAAGTGTGCAAAAAGGGGGGGGGGGGAGAAGGGCCAAATGGAGAGTAAGTACAGCCAGAGGCAGAAGTTAGACAGTAGCTGTTATCACTCTACATCTGGAACCTTAAGTGTGAGAATGCTTCTAGGACGTTTGATTTTATCCGAAGGAACAATCTGATAGCTGTTGGCATACTGGATGAGCACATTTGGATGTTCATCAGCAGAGTCAAAATAATTTTTTGGCAAGTTTTTTGATGCTTTCTAATATGGATTCATAGTTGAGGTCTCTATGAATAACAGAATTTTTGACGAACCAGGGTGCTGCTATAGCTGATCGCAATATCTTGTTTTGAGTCGCTTGAAGTCTAGTAAGATTGACGATGGAAGTAGCGCCCCAGATGGGAGCAGCATATAGTAGGATAGGCTTAATCACTTGTGTGTAAATAAGGATCTTGTTTTGTATGCTTGTAGAAGCTCTGTTGCCGATGATAGGGAATAATTTACAATGAAGTGCTCTTGCTTTGTTGATGACGTTGGTGACGTGTGCATTCCAGCTGAGTTTGTGATGGATCGTAACTCCAAGATATTTAGCATGATCGCTCCACGCTACCCGTTTGTCGAACAGGTAGAGATTATCATGATGGGGATTTCTCTTATGTGACGTAAGGACTGCAATACTTTTAGAAGGGTTAACCTGCACCCTCCAGTCCGTGCACCAAGATTCAAAGGAATTAAGCATTGCATGCATTCTCTTGCAGGCAAAGGATGCACGAAGGGAGGGGGCAAGAAATGCTGTATCGTCAGCATACATGGCATTTATAATTCCTTTCTGTTTTGGAACATCTGATGTATAGATGTTAAACAATGTCGGAGCAACTAACAGAAGAAACTTCGGTACTTCCTTTTTATAGCGGCTTTGGCGAGAAAGGGGAATTGGCGCGTTTCTGCCTTGGCAAGAAACAAACGGTTACTGATCTGCACGTGTGCACGTGGTTTACGTTTCTTCAGCTAGTGAAATTTTTCTCTTTTAAAATATAACAGTTTTTTGTTGTTAAATATTTAATTCCGTTAAAAGTTACTGAGATAGATTCATTGGATACTTTTCGGTTAACGGGGCGCCAGTCGTAATTCTGCGCTGTTAACCGAAAAGTACCAAAAGAATTTAAAAAGACACTCTCAGTGCCTAGAGGAATCAGAGTAAGACACGAATCAGTCGTCCGAATTATATAAAAAAAAAGCCCCAAAAATTTTTAAGCCAAGTGAGAACGAATCAGTAAAGACTTCTCGTAGGTTTAACATGACTGATTCGTTCTCACTTGGCTTAAAATTTTACTTTACTGACTGTTAATTACTTTACTGATTCGTTCTCACCTGGCTTAAAATTTTTTGGGGCTTTTTTTATAATTCGGACGACTGATTTGTGTCTTACTCTGATTCCTCTAGGCACTGAGAGTATCTTTTTGTTTCCGCCAAAGCGGAAACGCGCCAATTCCCCTTTCTCGCCAAGGCCGCTATAAAAAGGAAGTACCGAAACTTTTGTCCAAGGTTTCATAGCTTGTTATGAAGTTCGACATTCACGGAAACAATTAAATTACATATTAACCGTTTAGTTGTCGATACAAATATATATATGTTTAAGCTGACTTCATAATCTGATGGTGAATCCAGTTCTAAAAGATTTATTTCCAAACTAAATGCGAAATTTATTTCACTAATAATGTAACGGTTCACCGTTAAGACCGAAAGAGCACATGCATTTAATAGCAACGACGTCCTTTGGGACTAGTCTCTTCGGTTGTGAATTAAGTTAGCTGCTTCTCAGCAGTGCTTGCTTACTTCACGCGGGATTCCAGCAATGGGAAGCCTCATCTCGGCATGATACATTCTTCTCTCGGAGAAGAGCCGCCTAAGTCTGATTTTGCTTATAAGCAGTGATGTTCGGAGATTCGGAAGGATTTCTCTCATACAATCATAATTAATTAGAGGAAAATTAATTAGCTGAATTCAGATGTTGGTTCCTTGCTCTGTGCCTAGATGTCTTCTGATGGCTGCCTTCCACTTCATGATGTAATAATGTGGCGATGCCACATTGTTTTTTGTCTTTCTTGGATTTACTCGAGATTTTCCTTACATGGAATATATGCAAATAGCCTCTATTCTGATGATATTGATACAGAGACAGTTAGCATGGCTTATAAACCACTCGGTGAGACAAAGGAATTCATCCAAGTAATTCAAAATCAAGTTATTAAGACAGAAATTATGAAAACCCTTATTGAGGATAACTGTAGATTATGAAAATTACGTATTGAAACTATATAATATATATCCTCTGCATGCCCAATGTTAGCTAATACAGAATACCTACGAAGGAATAATGTTGCAAAAATTATTCATCGAGAACTGACATATAATTCCCACATAGTTTGTCAGTGGAATACATGTTCCTGATCCAATACCACAGGAGTGCAGATATAATGTCAAATGGACTAAGGAACAATGGCATTCCATACTCTTCTTGGATTGACTCGAGATTTTTCTTACACAACTATTCACGTGTGAGTTGATAGGGATCCACACAACTGAAATCTCCAGAAGATATCAGAGAGATATTGAAGATGACTAGTATATCTCTATATTTGCCATCTTTGATATCTCCTGGAAATTGTGGTTGTAAGGGAAAGGAACCAGGAAAACGCTGTCATATCACAAAGACAAAATAAAAAAATCCTATCATATCCAAAATAAGGCCGATCTAGGAGCGGAGGAAACAAAAGAGTCATGCCGCTGTCCTCCTGCCACCTTTCAGAATAATATTAGCAAGGTAATAGAAACAAAAATTATTAGACTTATTTGTATTTCATGCATTTTCAAGAAATTTTTTAAAGGAGTAAAATGGAGGAGGAAATGTTATACCGCATTGGAAATCCAGTCTCTTGCCTCCAAACTTCGACATTTTTCTTGATCGATTGTGTTTCTTGCCACCTTCCCTTCGAGTTTTTCTAGATCTGGACCTGCTACACATATCCATGAATGCAACACCAATGGGTGTGGTAGTGTCATGGTTTGGTGAGGGATATCTTTAGGCAGCAGTACAGATTTGTATCTGTTACCTACAAGCTAAGTCACTGGTTCCAGGTACAAGGAGGATATCTGGTATCGTTTCATTGACCATATGTGGGTAAAATATGTGATGCCTCCCTCCTACAGAACAATAACGACTGCCCACACTGTTGTTGCCTTGTCAGTTTCTATGTGGAGCATAGCACTATTAACTTTATCGAGTGGCCAGCTTGGGTCTCTAGACCTAAATCCAAAATAGCATACATGGAATGGTCTCAGGAGATATAATTTCCCCCTGAATCCTCCTCCTGCAAGCTTCCTGGAGCTTCAGTATGCTTTGGAGGAACAATAGATATTACTGAAAAACAAAGCAAAAAGAAAAATGGTTAAAGAACTTGTCAGTAGTGGAAAAAAGACCTACCAGGCTGACTAACAATCATATATATCAATATATATATATTTGCCTACTGCCAGATTGCTTCCCCAACTTCCGCACACACAGCACACCACTGATGGATTGTGCGAACACAGCATGGTATCATCAAAGGTATTAGACCACTTCCATGTTATGTGAATGGAAAACCCATTTTTTAAGTTCTGTAGCTTTAAAATAAGCTCTTTGCAGAAAAAATGATGTATTCCACAAAAAAATATATAAATCATAATTAGATTACCTACTCTCACGTGTAAACAATATTCGTTTTAATATTTGAAGAGTTATTGCAGCTGATTAATTTGACAAACGATGCTGCAGATACATTTGTCCTAAACATTGTTTTAAAATTGATGGAAACTGAAAAATCATTACACAAACTTTTGAAATTACATATTTTTGGATGAAGGAATTGTTTTAAGTTTTAGGTAAATTTTTATGATTAGCAACACTGCTGTTAAATGTTTGTTCCCAGAACTGTTTAAATATAGCAAAAATATTGCTGCAAAACAAGTTTAGGAAATTTTTTAAGATTTTCAGTTTATTTCCTGCACCCGAATACTTTGATGATTTTGCATAATCTCTTCATTCTCAAAAAAAAAGAGTTAAATTTGAAAACGAATATTTTGAGTTTTAAATTTTACTGAATGCTGAATATTATAAATTTATATCATAATTAATTTATCCTATTAAAGAGTATTTGGTAACAAAACAATTGTCACTGAAATTTTGACACCAATTTTAATTACATTTCCTTTCTTCGTGGTTGTAAATGTAACAAATTTGCCATCTTTTTAAATAGAAAATAAATAATAACTAGAAGAACGCATATTGCCTCTAGCTCATATGAGAATCTCGTTTTCAAAGAGAATGAAATTTTTCCTTTACCTACTGTTTCATTCCTTAAAAGTTTTAATTTGAGCTAGTGGATGGTGGGGAAAATGCAAATAGTATTTTATTAGTAATTGTACAACATAAAAGTATTCGTCTTTTAATTCTTAAATCTAAAAAGTTGCATTTTCCACACCTCTCTCAAAAAGTGGGTAGATTATTGCTGTCAGTGGAATATCTCTTAAAAACTACCCTTAATTTTTCAAATTACTATTCTATACATATTATTTGTAAAACTCGATAACAACTTTCTTGAGATAGGCCATAATGCCTCATGATTTGTGATCAATAAACAAATACATGGTGATTTAGGCGTCCAACATATTTACACCCATATAAAGCAAATCTCTAAGAAATTCTTAGAAGCTGTGGACACAAATCCTCACGATTTCATTACTAACATTTTAAAGTGTGATCATGATCCTATGAGCAGATTCAAGAGGTTTAGATCATTGTTTTTCTGCCCCTTGGGGCTCACCCTTTGGTGATTCTTTTCTTATTCTTTGTGAGTCATGCCACTTTTTGGATACCCTCAGATCAAGAAAGTTATGGGATCTTTTATCCTGGTACTTCAAAAAATCATAATTATGCTATATGCTACATATGATAACGGCTCTGCCGTTTCATATTTAGTGATCTGTAATGATATACAGTATATATGTGTTAAAACTACTAAGTATTTGAAAAATATGAATTATAATATTTCATTATTACCAATCAAACTAAAAAGAGTTTTCTAATTATCATTTTCATTGTTTCCAATCCAAACTTCATGACATTCACATTCCACTACCAAAATTTCACATTTCTATCATTAACATATCGTTGCAATATTGGTTTGAAATTTTAAAATTTTGAAACTTTTTCTCTATTAGAGAGCGCAGTTATAGTGTCTGAAAGATTCTGAAAGGGCGGATCATAATATTTTATCAATTCCTATATAACCCTTCCAAAAGAGATTTTTTTTCATTTATCTCTAAATACAAACAATTATCTGCTAAAAAAAAAATTTGTGTTCCCTTCCACTGGGTCTAAGAGGTCAATTCATTGTTGCCAATAGAAACATCATAACTTCACATTCCACCACCAAAATTTGAAATTTCTAGCTTAAATATGTCATTTGCAATATTTGTTTGAAATTTTGGAATCTGCAAATTTTTTCACCGTTAGAGGACGCAGTTATGGTTTTTGAAAGTTTTAAAAAGCGTGAATCATAATATTTTATCAATTCCTATTTAACCCAAAGAGAAATTTTCTTTAATCTCTAAAAACAAACAATTTTCTACTAAAACTAAAAAGGTGTGTTTTTCTTACTCCTCTGGGTATAAGAGATCAACTCTTTGTTGGCAATGGAAACTTCGAGACCTTCACATTCGACCACCAAAATTTCAGCTTTCTAGAATAAATATATCATTTGCAATATTCGTTTTTCTTTGAAAACGAGATTTAAAAAAACATAACGCTACACAACTGGGCAATATTGCTTAGGTCTAACAGTTGGGAAGATTTAAATTTGGTTCTGATTGTGCCAGAAATTCAAGAAAATAATCCAGACAATTATTTATTTATCATCTCATCATCCTCAAGCAACCATGGGCTATGGAGGTTTAACCAGAATGTGCAGTTTAGTTCTCCAAGCATATCTGTCCTGAGCTACATCTGCTGCATCTGGCCACTGCACACCAATTCTAACAAGGTCCTGTTCGACATTGTCTGCCCACCGCATTCTAAGTCTCCCCCTCTTTATGAGGCCTTTACGTACACTGTTCATAACCCTATTCACCAATCAATAATTATCCATACGGGCAACATGGCCAAACCAATGGAGTCTCTGCCCAATATGCTGCTTAAAGGAGGTTGCAGACTCCTTTGTCTAACGTCATCATTAGTTTCAAAGTTGAACCACCTAATGCCCAAGATACTGCGTAAGCATCTAGAATCAAAAGCATCACGTTTCCTGTGATCCTGTTTACAAAGCATCCAAGTTTCATTACCATAACTAACCCTAGAAAGAACCAAACTATTATACAGTCTAATTTTAGTCTTTAGAAGTATATGCCTATTTCTGCACAATCTCCATAGATTCTTAAAAGTCCCGGCAGCAATCCCTATTCGTCTGTTACTCTAATGCCGCACATCACCAGTATCTGTTACATAGCTCCCAAGGTAATTAATCTGTGACACCTGCTCAAGACTGCAACCATTCAGATTAACTAAATCACAGCCTGCCTGACCAATTTTCATCACTTTAGTTTTCTCTCTGTTTATAACCAAACCTACTCTACTACCAGTCTCATCAGCAGCTCGAATGAAAGAGTTCATCTCATCAACATCATTTGCCAAAAGGGCTAAATCATCAGCATAATTTAAATCAGAAATTTTCGTATCTCCAGCCCATTTAAGGCCAAAATCTTTCCCTTGAAGTGAATTTCGCATAACATAATCAACAACCAAACTAAAGAGAAAAGGAGACAAAATGCACCCTTGTCGAACACCAGACGTAATGCTAAACCAACTGCTACAAGACTTACCAACTCTCACACATGACTCAGTGTTATTATAGAGAGCTTTCATTATGTTAACTAACTTGTCTGGTTTACCATATGATCTCACAATCAACCACAAATTATGACGATCAACAGAGAATTCAAGCCTTTTTGAAAGCCTTTTTGAAATCAACGAAGTACAGTACCAAGTTTAGAGTTTACAGTTTAGAGTTTCAGAAACCTTTGGTTTCTGAAACTCTAAACATTTCTCAAGAATCTGCCTAAGTGAAAATATCTGATCTACGCACATCTCCTACCACTTCGGAATCCACATTGCTCACATCACGTAATTGACTGTCAACCAGATTCTTAATTCTTTAAGCACGATCTTACTTTGTGTGCAGTCTCTAGGACCTCACAGGACAGGATTTTTTTAATAATAATTTTTATTTTACAGAAAGTGTACAGAATTGAGGAAAATTTATTTTAAGTGTCATACAGAATTCTGAAAAGAACAAATATTGAAATTTTGAAAAAGAAGCCGAATTTCTTATTGCAACCCCCTGCCCTTTCTGCTACATCTGTGTCTCTGAAAAAAAAAGTGGCATTCTGCCCCTGCCTGCACAAGAAATAATAATCGAATTTCAGATTTAGCATGCATTAGTTGTCATATCTAAATCTTCACAATACCATTTTTACATTCGTTCTGTAAACAATATTTGCCATATTATTTAAACAATCACATCATTTATTTTGTGGATCATTGATATGTCGTCTGCTTGAATTTATACAGGGCGAATTTATCCATTGCGGCCACCGCCCTAAATTTTAGCATCATTTTATAATAGTGATTATACAACTGCGCATGCGCTGAAATACAATGGAATGAACTGCAGGACGACATTACTGATTCAAAGTGGGCCCCCAACCAAAGAACGTATAAGGAAAAGAAGTTCAGCTTTGACAAAGCGTAAGTGGCGACCTCAAGTGGTGTTTCGATTCGTATCGTGCATTTGTTTCAGCTGGGAAGCAAACAATAAGGGGCAAAAGAATTATGCATCAAAAAATTTATATTTTAAAAAAGGAAAAAAAAGTAACTGAACTTTGTATTTGAAAAAAAATAATATCATGATTTTAATAAAGGTTTATTTTCTCCATTGGAATTATTTTTCGTTGAACCAACAATTATAAATTGAACGGATAGAGAAGATTTTAAATCAGCCTGAAGTTAATTTATAGAATAAATTATTACAATTAGAAGCTTTCTTGGTTGCATAGAAACAGGAAAAAAGAATTGATATTAATATACTCTGCAAAAATATCAATGGGAAATTATTACATAGGAAAAGCGAAGAGAATGGAAGTACATGTATTACAAAAGCGTTCGTCCCCTGTAATGTTCATTTCATCTCTACGCCAAATGCACGATACTCGATTTTACATTAATCTCTATGGAAGCTTAACTTCTCCCTCTACATTCTTTGCCCCAACACTTGCTTGACTCATTCTATCAGGGCAACCAATAGTCGAAGTTCTTGCTACCTAGGGAAAACCTTCATTTGACTGTACTAGGCTCAACGGGCCTAAATTTTCCTGGCAAGATATATCGTAACTGAATTTGAACTGGGTTGCCAACTTTTTATTTTGCCAAGGAAGGATATTTATGTACGAACAATTTAAGAAAAACATTAGGTATAAAAATATAAAATGTGTTGAACATTTGATCTACAATGGAATGTTAATTTTAACAAAACGTTTCGTCAGCAATGCTTCTTAGTTTAATGCATTGTTCTATTCAGTTACAAATCAAAGGTCTCTTGTTCTGCTGCTCTCATAATAGTTTTTTTAGTCTTTACTAATTCATTTTATTACCATATCACTCTTTTGCAATTCATTGTAAAATAATTATACACTAGTTTTACCCACGGCAAACGTTTGACGCGAAACGGATTGATAACTCTTGCCATCGATAAGTTCATTTCACAGGTTTCCGCCATTCCAATCACAATTCAAGAAATTCAAGAAACAATCACAATCAACAATTTTCATTGGATAATTCATTAACCTATGTTCTATGACAGGCCCGTCCAACACGCGGCTCTTAAAGCAAATAATCAATTCATATAATGGATCTGACCAAAGTTGATTCATTTTTCGAATTTTTTTACAAAACATTTTTAGATGCATGACTAAACGATTTCACTAATTCATAGTACTCATTAAAATTATGCAGTTTTGTTTTTCTAATGAAGATATTTCTTGATCTTATAAAAATGCATATTTCTCTCAATTCTTTATTACTCATTAGAAATGCATGTTTACGTTATTAGGTAAAGAAAAAGTTTGGGGGGCGGCGATGCTCCCCCCAACAATGTAAACCCAGAAATGCATGAAATTTGTTTTGCCGGTGTGTTAAATTTCCTTTACACATTTTAAAATTACATCTTAAAAGTAATTAATTTAAGCTTTGTTTTCCCCGCAATCAAACATTGGCGCCCTAGGCTACAAACATTTTAGACTAAGGGTTGTCCGGTACTGTACATCTCGAATTTCGATGAAACTAATCGAATGTTTTTTAAGCAGTGATCGTTTTATCGGAAACTAATGGAGCAGAACAGCAAAAATAAATAGTTTCTGCTTTTTACACTTGAATCTGGCCAAAGCTGAAAATTACATTTCTTTCAATGTCGCTAGCAACTCGTGAAAAATTTTATTTCCTAATTTTGCCTAAAAATCTTGGGTTGTTTTACCTCTGCGCGGCACTTTTTTGCACGCCATGGGCTAAATGGCCAGGTCACAAGGATCCCGAAGGCTCAGAGAAGGTTGGGGGAGGGGACCCACTGGAACAGCTGTTGGGAGACAGATGGTAGCCTCCCGTCAAGGACATCCAGCGTGTTCTTTAACGTGCACAGGGTATGGCTCTCCCTCACACGGAGCCACGGCTTAACGTCCCATCCGACGGACGGCGGCCTTTCCAAAGCCCATCGTTGTTCTCTACTGACCATGGGCAGGGCGGGGAATTTTTCGGAGATAAATCTCAACGCTGACCCAGATGGGACTCGAACCTGGAAATTACAGATTGCGAACCTGACGCGCTACCGACTGAGCCCAGCCCCGCCTAAAAAACTTGTTTCTATTCTATTCATTCAGAATCAATGGACTTTCTAAGTTTGTTCGCCTAATGAAATGTTTTCTAGTATTGAGTAATGTTCCATCACTACCGATTGGTTGTTTGCTGAATTTATTTCTGCAGTTATTACTTAAAGCAATGGCGGATCCACAAAAATGGGGGAGGGACTCGATGCCCCCCCTAAACCCAGCTCTCGATGTTCTCAATATTAAAAATGACTTTTAAATCGTTTGATGGCTGTTTACCGTCAGAGACCATTGAAGGCGCGCCAACCAGGTCTGGATCTAGAAAAAATAAGGGGGTTGGGATGCATGTCTTCCTGGTCCTTTCTCTCTCTAGATCCGGTTCTAGCATCACCCAGGGCCCTTCTAGAGAGAACTTCTGAATCCGCCACTGCTTTGAAAGGGAATGTTTTTCATGAATAGGCGTTTATTCAAATTCGACGAAATCAGAATTTTGCAAAAGGCTCACTTAAAGTAGCGGAGCATCGTTTGCCTTGCCATGCATTTTCTTTGGGACTCCAGATTAGAAGCAATTTCTCAAGAAAATTCCCTCAATGATTCAGTTACGCATCACAAGCGCTGACTCCTTGTGCACGTGACGTTGTTTGACAGCACTCTTACTGCAAGCTTTCGTCCGGGCCAGTCTACGATAAAACAACGGATAGTATACATACAAACAACTCGTTTCTTAGGGATATTCTTTGCATTTCCGACAAGTCTCGTATTCCAGAATGACTCAAAAGACTTGGCAAAGAAATCTGTCTACCATTCTCTGTCGCATTACATCTGTCGCCGTCTAACGCAGTTTGCTGTTGCTATTTTGCCCTCTTCTTCCTCGGTTCCTTGCTCCAGCAGCAGAATGGGCTTCAACTTGCTGGCGCCGAGAGCTGACTGGACGCCAGTGGGTTGTTCCTCAGCTGACTCAACGGCGCTGAATAAAGAAAGGGCCTCTAATAACGCATGCGTGCCTTTTACCGTTTTTGCTACCTTGAATGGCTGAGTGTATCAACTAGCAAAAGAAACACGTGTCCTTGCTCTGATTGCGACATTTGCGCAGTAAGTCTAATATTGGCTGTGTGAAATCTCAGGAATCAAAACCAGAATAATCTCTTCTTTTCACCCTCCCTCAAAAATCACGCCTCTTTCCATTGCCTTAGTACAGTTAGGTTGGGTTGTTTTACCTCTGAGCGGCACTTTTTTGCACACCGTGGGCTAAATGGCCAGGTCACAAGGACCTCGAAGGCTCAGAGAAGGTTGGGGGAGGGGACCCACTGGAACAGCTGTTGGGAGACAGATGGTAGTCTCCCGTCAAGGCCATCCAGCGTGTTCTTTTACGCGCACAGGGTATGGCTCTCCCGCACACGGGGCCACGGCTTAACGTCCCATCCGACGGACGGCGGCCTTTCCAAGCCCATCGGTGTCCCCTACTGACCGTGGGCAGTAGGGGACACCGATGGGGAACCTAGGGGGAACCTTAGTACAGTGATTTCATTTTAAGGCTAGGGAGTATGTGGATATATGGAAGATCTAGAATTGATCCAAGTGAGACTAAAAAAATTGGAAAAAAAGAGTACTTAATAATTTCTAAATAAAAACATCAGTATTTGTAATTTTTTAAAAAAGGTTAATATCGATTTAATGTTTAAAGATATTTATAAATTAACATAAAATATTAATTTAAACTTTATATTTTTACCTATTATCCTCTTAGTGATCTTCATTTGATATTTGTGACTCGGTTTATTTGTTGTGGATTTGTCAAAAATGTTATTCCACCATATTCTCTCAACTCAGTAGCGGATCGCAGCGAATTACGTACCAAATCAAAGCTTGTGACGTGAGGAGTGTCATACACTAAAAATATTATTCTCATTCTTTCTTTCCCCTAAAAAAGGGATGTGTAAATAATTATTCTCATCTTCTAAACACAAGTGCCGAGTGTACAAGCGTATGTTAAATGAAAGCTTCATGGGGGAAGTGTCATAGGCTGTAAAGTGTCGAACTGTTGCTTTCTTCCTCCTCGAGAAGGAGAAAAAATGTGCAAACGATTGTTCCACTATGTATTACGAACATTAGGGTCGATTATAACAAAGTGCAAACTGGCAACGGGCTTTGGGCGATAAATCTTCCCAGGCCCTCCACCACGTTTGAATATGAAAATTTCTTATTTTACTCAAGTTCCACGGAATTGGGGGGAACTTCCTCTGAAATTAATACGAGTTCATTAAGGAACTTTTCTGCTTTTAGAGATAAATGAAAAATTCCTTTCGGATAGTTGGGTTCGGTTGTTTTATCTCTGAGCGGCACTTTTTTGCACAACATGGGCTAAATGGCCAGGTCACATGGACCCCGAAGGCTCAGAGAAGGTTGGGGGAGGAGACCCACTGGAATAGCTGTTGGGAGACAGATGGTAGCCTCCCGTCAAGGCCATTCAGCGTGTTCTTTAATGTGCACAGGGTGTGGCTCTCCCACACACGGGGCCACGGCTTAACGTCCCACCCGACGGACGGCGGCCTTTCCAAGCCCATCGGTGTCCCCTACTGACCGTGGGCAGGGCGGGGAATTTTGCGAAGATAAATCTCAACGCTGACCCAGCTGGGACTCGAACCTGGGAACTACAGATTACGAGCCTGGCGCGCTACCGACCTTTCGGATAGGATATGCATTGACGAAATATTAAGTTTTGTACTTCCGGAATCTATCAAATAGTTTCAATAACGGCCTCTAGTGGTGAAAAAGTTGGAAAATACTTGAACTGTAAAAATATTGCAAACGATGTATTCATGCTGGAAATTTGAAATTTTGACGGTGGAATATGAGGGTCAAGATGTTTGCACTGACAGCAACGATTCGCGCCCTTAACCCAGAGGGTGGAATGGGAAGCAACTTTTTAATTTTAAAGAATAAATGAAAAATTCTTTTTTGTGTTTTATAGGTACTAATAAAATATTACCATTTGCATTTTCCCAATCATTCATTAGCTCAAATATCCATTATTAGAGAATAAAAATTCGGAAAATGGAAAACTTCATTCTCTTTGAAAACGAACATCTTATATTCTCCAGAGGCGATATGTACAGGATGTACACAATTAAAGTTCACCTATCCTAAGGCATCTGCAGTGGAAACTATTTATCGGATATCTTTCAAGTTTGGTAATCATACCAAATTACGAAAGAAAAAAAAATAGTTCTGAAATTCACCACCAGGTTACAAAGGGCGCTGTATTCAACATCAGAATAATTGGAAAACTTACGGTAGTATGCTATGAACACGATATGAAACACAAGTGTGTAAGACTAATCACAATTGTGATATTCACCATTAGTGATAGTCACATAAAAACTTTTCAATCATACCACTTTGTTATCAGTAATCACATGCATGGCACTCATATGCATATGTGAGTTCATGGGTATTACCGTATAAGAGCACCACGCTTCATTGTCACCAGTTGCATTAAGAAAATTTCGTAGGTTAAAGGGACTTCTAAAGGCTCACTGATTACGGCTTTCATTATTGGCTCCAACTTTTTTTGCAGAACTTCTCCATATAAGTCTATTTACGTGTGTTGTCAATGGCCAGCGTTACGAATCTCTTTTCGCTATATCCGTTATTCCAGATTTCCTGCAGTATCGCTGTCTCAATACGATAGTGTTCATGCAGGATGATGCTCCTCCATACATGGCGACACGTGTCAGACAGCTATTAGGGCACATTTCACTGACGACAGGATTATCAGCCGACCATTTCATACAGCAAGGCCATCCAACCGGTCTTGATCCAACACGCTTGACTGATTTGAACTCCTGTGATTTTTGGGTTTGGGGCTTTGTTAAGAACAATACCTACCGATATAGCATCAAAGAGTGGTTCTCAACCTTTTATGCTTCACGTACCCCCTGGAAATGTGTATGTAACTGGCGTACAGTCGCTCAAAAAAATATCCGAACACTATGGTTGATTACAGAATTCAGAAAAAATATCTGGCAAGGTTTGGCGAAGGTTGCCAGATCACTAATTTCTAAAAACATCGTTGCCAGATATTTTTTCTGAATTCTGTAATCAACCATAGTGTTCGTATATTTTTTTGAGCGACTGTACCCCTTGTATAGACAGATAAAACTATAGTTAAAATATAACAATGGTTATTTTTGCTTTGTTACTAGATTTAGCGACTTTTGAGCTCTCACGGCGTACCACAAAAATTTTTACCGCAGAACTCAAGAATAGCATAACATTCCATATCAACAACATCTCGTATCTATTAATTTTAGCCTCACATTAATTGAGTTTCAACTTACAGGAAACAGAGAGTTTAGAGAAGGTCTGCACAACATATAGCAATTGATAGAATTTTCACGCTGTATAAAATGGTCAGATCATTGATCTCACTGAACGTAAAATTTAATTTAATTAAAAACAATTTCAAGAGGTCGAACACGAAATATTATTGGTTTCTATGTGAAACTTAAAAATCTTAAGGTGCCAATGCCCCTCCCCCACGTCATTTGTTGAACTCAAAGAGGAAATTGCTTTATCAGTTCAACTGGGCATTCCAATTGGAGGTTTCTAGTTGGGTTGGGTTGTTTTACCTCTGAGCGGCACTTTTTTGCACACCATGGGCTAAATGGCCAGGTCAAAAGGACCCCGAAGGCTCAGAGAAGGTTGAGTGAGGGGATCCACTGAAACAGCTGTTGGGAGACAGATGGTAGCCTCTCGTCAAGGCCATCCAGCGTGTTCTTTAAGTGCACAAGGTATGGCTCTCTCGCACACGGAGCCACGGCTTAACGTCCCATCCGACGGACGGCGGTCTTTCCAAGCCCATCGGTGTCCCCTACTGACCGTGGGCAGGGCGGGGAGTTTTTGCGGAGATAAGTCTCAAAGAAGGTTTTTAGTAATGAATATCAAAAGAGATAAAAATCTCATTCATTTCTCACTAGTATGAGCTTGAATGGCACTTCCAATAAGTTCCAATAAGGGGGTGGGGCTATATTATGCTAGCAGCCACAAATTACGGGGCGGCAGAGTCATGTCCCACGAAAATATTAATATTTTAATAGTACATTAACATGAAAAATAATTTTTCTAACCTGCAGCTGCCAATAGGTATCTGAATTATTTTGCCTTAATTCCAAAATCACACTGTCGACTAGAATCCATGTAATAGCATAGCCACTGGAGCCTTTTGAGGTGTGTAATTCACCGTAAAAAAAAAGTAAAATGTCTGCAGAATAAGATTGTATCTTTGATGCTTAAACATCAACATACAATATATTAAGTGGGACCAACTCCCAAAAACATTCTTCCACAAAAAAAAAAACTCTTGTTATGCAACTGAATCCATGAATCTATTAAACCGCCTCTGGGTCAAGTTAGGTCACATTCACAAATTTGTGGTAGCTGGATCGGTCAGTTAAAGATTTTTTTTCGCATCAGATTTTGACGTACTGTGTAACCCATTAGAACTCTTTCTAAACCATTCTTTAATTTCAAGATTTTTTTTATTGGTCACTATATTCAAGGGTGTGCTGAGATGAATTCTCTTAGCCTGTTGCTCGCGAGAGCCCTCGAAATTTTTGCTCGTTCACTGAGCCCGATGCTAAAACAGAAATAATTTATTTAATTAAATATTTTTTTCATTTTAATTAAAATATTGAAGTTAACAATACTGTTTGTCACCATCCCTTCTCTCTTGTGGTCAACTGATGTAACACTTCGCTGGTCTTCAGTGGTAAGGGTAGGGGACGTTCAACACTGAAAATTTATGATGAGGTTCGAGAATTATTTAATCCAGTGCCAGTATCTCAGAGTGTTTATCCAGTTAATAGTTCCGTCTAATACTATGCAACCTTTGAGAGGAATTAATATCCCACCTCTGTGTAGTCACCTTTGATCGATGAATAAGAAGACACTTGTTACAAACGTAACATGAGCTTATTTATATCCTTCTCATCAGTGTTGCCTTTCTGTTGCTGGGATACGTCTTAGGAGGTTGTCTTTTATTTTTTAGGGATATCTTCTGTTCTCTGTAGTCACACAGACTGACTAGGATTAGTCACACACACACCTTTGATACCTAAATGTGGTCACACAGACCTTTGATACATAAATGTGGTCATAGAGACCTTCGTTGCTTATGGTCACACAGACTTCTAGTTACTCATAGTTACACAGACTATTCTTAGGATTGAATCTACCAAACCTTACCCTGAGACCTTCAGAATCTCAGTCTCCCGAGAAACGCACCCCTCAATAACTTGACATCCAATAGAAGTCTCCCCTTTCCCCTAGCATCCCTTTCTCTCCTGCCGCTCATGCTCTCAAGGTTATCAAGGTGGCAACAGCGCTCGGCCGCACTAGCCAGCAGTGCCATAATCCGGTGGCCAACACCTTGCGAGCGAACAAGAAAAGGTGGGGTAGGGTCACCTCTATCATCTTCTCTTCGGTCGCCGGCAATGACAGCGCCTTCCATTCTTATCACTATAGGAAGTGGATCACATCTTAGGTTCTCACATATTTTGGATGCATTTCGTGACCAGGTATTGCGTCATCAACTCGACGTTCCCAGCCAACAGAAATAGCTTTAGGCAACAACCATACCACAAGAATAAAATGGTCACAAATATCATCAATATGCACATTTACAATAGAAATTATTATCGTTAAAAATATCAATCTCTATGACATATACTGCATTATGCACTTATTAAAGTATAAAAAAAAGTCACTCAATTAATTATGCGAGGGATACTACAGTGTTATAAGAAGTGAAGCCCAGAATACTTATATAAATCATAGAAT
The DNA here is from genome assembly GCA_038380435.1 of Ryuthela nishihirai. Classification (NCBI taxonomy): domain Eukaryota; kingdom Metazoa; phylum Arthropoda; class Arachnida; order Araneae; family Heptathelidae; genus Ryuthela; species Ryuthela nishihirai. The sequence continues at coordinate 67,271,681 of JAWZYU010000001.1, forward strand.
TGCATTTGGTCCAATATTAAGTACTATGTAAGTCAATTTTCATTTCTATTTGTTTACATAATACAACCCGAACCCGTTCCTAAAGTCAAATGCTAAAACGACTGGTGAGCCTGTTGTTTAATAAATGGCAGCACGACCTTACTCTATCCAGATAAACGGAGCGCAGATATAAACGGATAAACCTACTACACCAGATAAACGGAGCAGTTGCTCAAAACCCAGCGATTATGGGGACCACACGGTTAGAGTTCTTTCTAAAATTATAGAAAAAGTGCAAAATATAATTGCGTATTTCAGATCCAATAATAGCTACAAAAGATTAAGTAGATTAACAGGACTTTCTTTGTCATCCTTTGAAAGCAAGCGGATGAAATAAACAGTTATTCTGTTGTTATAGAAAATATCAATAGGAAAAAAAAACATGATATTTGTATGAAATGTATTTAGAACCGTCATTTAAGAGATTTTTTTTTTAATATCTTAGATCTAAATACAAAATGTGGTTTTGTTAATGATAAGAAACCTATCATGGTTCCGTCAGACCCAATGCCACCATCTCTGTTACAAAATAGAGCACGACCTACGAAAGGTTAATTGAAATATTCCTAATTTCTCTTATTTAAATTTTCATACTTCTTTTATCATTATTTAAAAACAGGCGTCACGAATTGGTTGCCGTGGATCTGGCAACATACAGACCCGATCCTGACTCTTTCGCTTGTTAATAACAACGAGAATGAACTTGATTGGACTCAGTAATGAATTACCACAGGAAAACATCCTGTAGACAAGAAACACTTGAAATAATGAGTTGAAAAAAAATTGGTTGTCCTAATTGGGATTCGAACCCAGGTCTTCCAGAAAAACAAACTCCAAATATATACCGATATTTCCGCAGATAAGACGATAGTTGAATCATAAAAAAAGGCCCCCAAAATCCGGGTCGTCTTATAGGACAGATACAAAATAAATTAGATTGAAATTTATATAAATTGAAACCATCGAAAAATCTATCACATTATTTAAATACGCTATATGATAATACATTACATTGTAATAGTAAATAATACATTACATTGTAATAGTAAAACAATACTAAAACAAAATAAATATAAAAAGTTATGTTTATTGAGCTACTGAGGAAAAAACGGACGAACCATAATTATTTACTAGTACAGATTAGGGTATGTCCACAAAATAGAATAGCCCATACGACGCTTTTGTGAATAGTCAGGGTCATTATCCGAATGCCCGAATCAGTGCGAATGTTTGCGAATAGGACATAATTCCGTATACGCTATACAGTATTATTATCCAGATGATGATCGCCCATCTAAACTAAATTCATAGGCCGTTGATAGTTTGGGGTCGTCTTATAAAACTATAAATCTTAGACGAAAATTTATACCTCATTTATCTGCGGAAATATACGGTATATTTTTTCCCCGGCAGTTTTTAAAATCGAAAATATAATTACGTCAACAGCCAGGGACGTACCCAGAGGGGATGGAGGACCCAAAACAAATTCTGGGAATCCCCTCAAATCAAAATCAACTTGATTTTGCTTCAAGTTTACTCATTACTCGATTTACTATTGTGCTTTAAAAGGTTTCGATTTGCTATTGTGCTCAGGGCGCATCCCTTTCAACAGCCGATTATTATTATGAAACAGCAAGATTTGTTTTTTCTTCTCTCCACTTTTTTAATATAGTTGTTAGTTTTAAATTTCCTGTTCCTCATGTACCTTCCAAAGTTTGTGTTTACTAAATCTTGGTGAATGCCAGTTTTATTTCTGTCTTATTCGTAGTGCTGCCAGCTTCATCTGGCATGTCTTTCGGTGAGTCGACCGTGATCTTTGGCGCCATCTATCTTCAGAAAGTGCAACATCGCTGGCTCATTGCCTGGTGACTGTCGAAGCCCTTCCGGGAATGCACGCGCAGTTCCTGCAAACAAGGAGCAAACTTTGGCAATGTTACTTGGGTGTTTCCGCAGAATCGATTTAAATTAGACTTAATTAGTCGAACAATACATGGGTAAACATCAAAGTGGCGTATACAGGACTTTGTGATGGCAACAAATGGGGCGTTAAGCTTCTGTTTCCCACTCTTTTTTTTACTCGTTTAGAAAAGGAGAAAAAAAGCGAGTTGACTTTGGAATCTGTCTGCCACTAATAAAAAAAATAAATACCCCCTCAAGCAGCTGCTTGCCACAGAGGTCTGACAGGAGCCTGTCAGTTTATATGCCAGAGTAGAAGGTCTGAGAGGATGGCAGGACCTCAGCAGAAAAAACAACACAAACATCCATTCCTCACCCGGGGCTCGAACCTAGGTCCCGTAGATCAGTAGCCAAGCGCGCTAACCACTCGGCCACCACTATTGTGCTGTAAAAGAAAATTGAAGATGTATTTTTCGGTTCGTTAGGTGTTAATTAAAATATTGCTATTCCCTTTTTACGAATCTTCTATTAGTTTGAATTCCCATCGTTTAAAGAGCAATAAAGTCGAGGAATGACGAAACCTGAATATTGTAAACAGTCTATGCTAGAAATTTGGTATTTTGTTGGTAGAGTGTGGCGGACTCAGGGGGCGGGGCTACTAATGCACGCGCGACCGGTGCAACTGCACCGGGTGGCATTTTCTTGGGGGCGGTAACTTATCAAATAAATTGACGAGCATAGCTGCAGTAAGTACGATTTTTCAAACAGATGATTCCTCAATTACATTTAAAACTGACATTAAATTTGGCTAAATTAATCATTAATATTGTTACGACAGAAGGAATCTGGCAACCGGAAAGCAAAGTTTCAGCCAACGAATTGAACTTTGGGAGAATTTGGAGAAGAAGAGTGGAGCGTTAACGGTCGTTGTGTTGTAACGGTCGGTGAGTTCGAAAATGGACGGTGAGCTGTTCTGAGACAGTGCGCGTAAGTATCAAGAAGTAACTTGATGTGTTGTGTATACGCGGAAGGATAAAAGTGGGATCTTTTATCGTTAAGTATCAAGAAGTAACTTGATGTGTTGTGTATACGCGGAAGTATAAAAGTGGGAACTTTTATGGCTAACTTCGAATGTCTACACGGACTGTCTTTTTGTTCGGCTAGTGTGTGAAAAGTTATTAGCACAGGACGAGAATTGGTTTACGAGTGAAGATCGTCGGGTGACCTGGTAAATCAAGTAAAAGGTAGTATTTAGTAAAATACACAGAGCTGATGTTGTGTGCTCTACGTGAAGATTGATGACTTGTGCATGTTAATAGTTGATTTGTTAATAAGATACTTCATCCATATTTCCTTTGTAACAATTTACCTTTATTGAATTTGGTTTTGAAATATAGCTTTTAATACTCACGCTCAGCGGCTATCCATTTTTGTGATCCGCAACATTTGGTGTCAGAAGTGGGATAATTTATTGAATGCCGTTAACTAGAAGTATGGATGAATTGGTAAAGTTGTTGAATGACATTAAAAGTCAAAATAATGATATGAAAGCCGAAATAGCGACACAAAATAGTACATTGGATGAAATGATAGCCGCAATGGCCGCACAAAATAATGAGTTGAGGACTGAGATAGTTTCTCAAAAAGATGACTTGAAAGCCGAAATGGCCGCACAAAATAATGAGTTGAGAACGGAGATAGTTTCTCAAAAAGATGATTTGAAAGCCGAAATAGCCGCACAAAATACTGAGATGAGAGCTGAAGTGGCTTCTCGAGTTGGTAAGATTATTGATCACTTCAAGGATCATAAAACCGAACTCAATAGACAATGCAATAGTTTAAATGTTGAATTTGTCAGTGAAAAAGATGATCTTGATAGTGTTAAGTTAGATTGTAAACATGGAAAAGAAAAAGAGAAAGGCAACGCATATAAAAATGTGGATCTGCTACTGGAAATCAAGAATTGTAGAGATAGCGCAGATGATGCCTTTGACCACGCAACTACTGGTAATGCATGGCAGAGTGTCTATGTCGCTGGTGACATGTCTAGGAACTGTGAAGAACAATCACACAGATCAGAGAGCTGTGAGACTATACAGTACGCTTTGCACTTCAAAATACCTAGGTATACAAGTCTGGCACGATCTGAAGAGAGATCCACACGAAAGGTATTCTATTCCTCGCCGTCAGCAAAATGTGTCATGGACATTTATCGCAAAGGCAGAGTAACGAGTGGTAATGAGGGGGAACGAAACAGAGTTTACGTTTCGCAGAGTGGTCCGAGTAAAGAAGAGGCGTCCATTCATCATAGATACAAAGTGCCATTCGACGTTACTGGGGAAGTCGGAGAGATTTTTCCGAAACATATAGCCACACTCGAATCGTTTATAGAAAGTGGGGATTTAAGGAAGAGGAATTCCGAAGAATGGCTTAGAAGCATAACAGGTGATGCTAGTAAAGGAGCTTCAGGCAGAGACAGTACTTCAAAGACTAACTTTCTGGATGAAACTAAGCCTCAGAGTTACGATCAGAGAGAAGTGAATCCCTCAGATAATTTCAACGTAGCCACGCTGAATTTCTTTTCTGAACAGTCAATGTGCAGATTTGGACATTATAACCATTTAGATTATAAGGATATAGAAAAGTTTTATCACGACTACAAGAGCTCTAAAGTGGACAATATCATGTTACAAAACTCGTCGCTGATCTCCAGAATGAACAATTTGGCAATCATGACTGATGTTTCCCTAACTAATTACAATGAGAGCTCAAAGAAAGTGAATTCCGAAGAAACAGCAACTATGACCTCCTCGGGTCATGTGTTTTGCTGGAGACCCGAGTGGCGCCATCGGATGGTAGATAAATACGGTACAGGAGGTGTCGGCGACAAAGTGAGTCTTGTCTTGGCTCCTGCACTTGCTGCTTTAGGTCTCAAGGTCCCTATGATCTCCGGTCGTGCTCTCCAATTGACGGGAGATACTCTGTACAAATTGGAATCCATCCCTGGCTTCACAGTCGACTGCACTAAAGATAAAATCGAGCAGATGATGGAAGACGTCGGATGCTGCATCGTAGGACAGACAGAGGAGCTGGTGCCAACAGATAAGGAGATTTACCGCTGCAAGGATCTGATGGCTACCATAGATAGCGTTCCTCTAATGATATACTCAATTGTGTCCAAAAAGCTGGCTGAAGGAGTGTGCGCTTTGGTTTATGATGTTGAATTCGGAAAAGGAGCTATTGATCTCGTCAGTACAGAAGATGTTGCTGTTGATTTAGTTAAGAAAGTGGTTGCAGCATCACAAGCTCGTGGAATGAAGAGTTTGAGTTGTTCAGCTGTTATCAGCAACATGGATTCACCTCTTGAAAACTCTGTTGACAACTCTCTGGAAGTGATGGAAGCTGTTCAGTGTTTCCTTGGTAACGGATCCTTGGAACTGCAAGAGCTCGTCGAAGAGTTAGGAGGAGAACTTCTGCGTTTGGTGAACATTGTGGATAATAGGGTAGATGAAGCATCACGTGTCTGCAAGGTTCTGCATAACGGCAATGCTTTGAACAAGTTTCGTAACATGTTAATAGAACAAGGAGTATCTGAAGATGTTGCAAGCTGGCTATGTGAAGGTAAAACAGAAAAAATATTGCTAGCAGCCCGACACATCACTGATTTCACTTATACAGGAGAAACAGGTAAGGTTGTCGGATTAGAAGCTGCAGTTCTAGCAAGAGTATGGAAGGAGGAGATGGACCGAAGAGCTAAAAAGAATTATGGAGCTGATATTATATTTGTGAAGCACCTTGGGGATCAAATGGAATCAGATGAAATATGGCTGAAGGTTCATCATGACAGTTCTGAATTAAAGGAAAGTCAACTGACAAAAGGGTCAGACTGGAGGATGAAACTCCCTAGATTTTATGTCACTAATGACTTTCATTCCTTGTTACTCTTGATAGAAGTAAAAATCCAAAGAAGAAAACTTTCGACAAAGAAGAAAACTTTTTACAGGTTTTGCACGAAAACTCTTAGTCGATTCTTCTCCCTGCAGAGACATAAACGTGTTCACAAGGGCTATAGGCCTTACACGTATTATGTTTGTGGACGAGGCTTCAGTCAGAAAAGAAATCTACGTCATAATGAGATTCGCTTTCATTTTGACACAGACGTGGTATATCGCATTCGTCGACGTCCAGCTACAAAGTGCAAGGTGGTTCACGTGGATCGTTTGGCCCCGTTTCATCGAAGAACTGAAGAAACTTTGGAATCCAGAATTGTTCGGGACGAACAAGACCTAGGAAGGGGGCAGTGTTACGACAGAAGGAATCTGGCAACCGGAAAGCAAAGTTTCAGCCAACGAATTGAACTTTGGGAGAATTTGGAGAAGAAGAGTGGAGCGTTAACGGTCGTTGTATTGTAACGGTCGTTGTGTTGTAACGGTCGGTGAGTTCGAAAATGGACGGTGAGCTGTTCTGAGACAGTGCGCGTAAGTATCAAGAAGTAACTTGATGTGTTGTGTATACGCGGAAGGATAAAAGTGGGATCTTTTATCGTTAAGTATCAAGAAGTAACTTGATGTGTTGTGTATACGCGGAAGTATAAAAGTGGGAACTTTTATGGCTAACTTCGAATGTCTACACGGACTGTCTTTTTGTTCGGCTAGTGTGTGAAAAGTTATTAGCACAGGACGAGAATTGGTTTACGAGTGAAGATCGTCGGGTGACCTGGTAAATCAAGTAAAAGGTAGTATTTAGTAAAATACACAGAGCTGATGTTGTGTGCTCTACGTGAAGATTGATGACTTGTGCATGTTAATAGTTGATTTGTTAATAAGATACTTCATCCATATTTCCTTTGTAACAATTTACCTTTATTGAATTTGGTTTTGAAATATAGCTTTTAATACTCACGCTCAGCGGCTATCCATTTTTGTGATCCGCAACAATATCTAAAATCAGACTTGGAAAAATGGGCGGCAGATATAGTTAAGATGTGGTTAGCGCGCTTGGCTACTGATTTAAGGGCCTGGGTTCGAACCCCGGGTAAGACATGGATGTCCGTATTGTTTTTCTGCTGAGTCCCTACCAACCTCACAGGCCTTCTACTATGGCATATAAACTGAAAGGCTCCTGTCAGACCTCTGTGGCAAGCAGCTGCTTGAGTTTTTTTTTATTTCTATTATAGATATAGATAGTTTCGCAAATTCCTGGCGGCAAAATAACTCGAGCCGGCATTGATGATCGTCAAGAGGTTTTCAATAACAGCAGTGACTTGACCCTTTTAAATGGGGGCGATGAAAAAAATTGAATTTCTTTTACTGTTTTGAAAACGAGCATTCTATATTAGTCATAGATGAATGAACTTTCTAGTTATGACTAGATATGGCAAAGTGGGGAGGGGAGTATTTAAACATCAAAAACACCCCCCTTTGAATGCGATACTGAAGCTCCTTGTATTAATTCCAGTGTTTTTTTTTCAAGAAGTGAAATCATGCAGGAATTCTAGTTTTGAAAGGTGTTGGGAGTCCTGTTTTTAAAAGGGGTGTTCCAATTGTAATTTTTAAGATGGATGCTCTGTTGTTTAAGAAGATGAGAATGACCAGACGACGATGTATGTAAATATTAAATCGTTAAGAACGAAGATGTTAAAAGAATTCATGGAAGAAATTAAGAGGGAAGTTCTCATTGTGAATCTCTTTTTTTTACCTGATGGTTAGCCTTTCTTGCTACTGATGTGGTAAAGCTGATGTGGCAAGAGTTAACAGAAGAGGCGGCGTCGGCAAGTGATCTGAATGAAAGTGGGTGGGAGGGGAGGCAAGATCGACCAGGAGCGAAACAAAACGGAATTCATATGTAATTTATTTCCGTAGAGAAGAGGGTAAAAATCGAGATCTTAGAAGAAAGAATAACGCTTTTTATGCCGCTATTCTTTCTTCCAAGTTAACTTATTGCCCTCCGTTTTAGTGATCTTTAACAAATTTCTTGAAAAATACAGATAATATACACTGTCTGGCCAATTTATTATGAATACTACATCGTTTGCGAAGTGCCATGAAATATACCAATAAAAAAATACCCCCTCAAGCAGCTGCTTGCCACAGAGGTCTGACAGGAGCCTGTCAGTTTATATGCCACAGTAGAAGATCTGAGAGGATGGCAGGACCTCAGCAGAAAGACAACATAAACATCCATGCCTTTACCCGGGGCTCGAACCTCAGATCAGCAGCCAAGCGCGCTAACCACTCGGCCACGGGACGGCTATACCAATACATCTATGCAAAATTTCTTACTCTTGCAAGCAGGCTTGGATCTGCAAAAAAAAAGACCCGACGGGGGCAAGAAACACAATCGATCAGGAAAAATTTAAAAGGGAGGGCCAAGAGATTGGATTTCCAATGCAGTATAGCATTTCCCCCTCCATTTGACAGGTTTTTAAAAAAATTCTTGAAAAATGAATTTAAATTTAAATAAGTTTAACAATTTTTTGCTTCTATTTTCCTTACTTATTATCCTCACTAGCATTCTGAAAGGTGGTGGAGTGTGCGGGGGGGAGGCATTGTCCCCTTGTCCCCCCTCTAGATCCGGCTCTATTGTAAGCATTCGATGTCCCTACGAAGTCCTATAAAAATCGTAAGGTCATGGTGGAAAGCAAATTCCAGAACGACATGGATAAAAAGGCTGATCTGACTGACTTCGTAAGGGGGATCATTGTTTGAGCCCAATGGGCACGAGCATCAGTATCGCAGATGATGAAACTCGGCGGAAAAGCACGGGACACAATATTCTAAGTGTAGGGAAAATGTCAACTATCTCAAAGAAAAAACATCCGCCAATCGTGTCAAATGTGGGAGGAAAAAGGTTCCGACAGAAGGGAACAGGCGTTTGTTGATACGAATCGTACGACGAAATAGAGCTCCTACAGTACATCGACTGAAAGAGATGACCGCTAGCAAAAATCTAAATAAATTAAAAAGCTAGTAAATGGGTACTTCAAAACCCATTTCAATGAAAACTATGCGCAGAGAATTGAAACTTTAAAATTTTGGAACTGTACCATAATCAATACGATCCCCTCCCCCTCCCCCCCGAAATCTCTTAGTTTTATATGAACTCTTGAATTTATCTACCTGCTTTGAAACCCAAAACGGGTTTCTTTGTATAATTTTAGCCCCATGTTATATGCCCGAAACTAAAAATGCATTTAAAATATAAAATTTAATTCCATATAGAATATCATATTAACCTTTCCGATGGAGTATTTTAATAACTGGGAAACCCTACTCAAGTTTTTTTCTCGACTTTCCCGAAACTAAATCCTGGGCACATTCCTGGGCCGTGGATTGCTAAACCTTTCTAACAGTTTGTAAGTCTTTGTTGTTTTAAGAAACGTCAGTCGAGAATAAACACGTTAGTGTTTCAGACTCTTGTTTCGTAATGAAATTCCCATAGAGGAAGTTTGTCTTCTATTCGCACGAGGGATCAAGCTGCAAAGGGACTCGTGCATTTGACATCCGTGCCACACCATTGTAATGCTGAACAAATGACCATTATTTTGACGTCATATTCTCGTGGGAGTAAAAACAGCTCCGTTTACTATAGTTGATACTTATCACTGTCGCACCCTCATAGGAGAGTATGAGAATAAATGTCCCCAAAGGAAAATGCACTAAATGAATTTTGTTAATAATATACAGTTTCAAGAATAATAATAGTAAATCCCAATATTAAATAAATGTTCGTCAGTTATAGAAATTTTGATTTGATTGTGTGTTGAAATTTAAAAAAAAAATGTATTTTTTCGCTATTAAAAATTACAGTTTACCTTTGAAATATTATGTCTCGTGACACTTTAATAAAGCACCAACGGTTACGGATCACACGGAGACCAACGGCGGATTTAATTATTTTATATGTAGACTCAAGTCTAGAGCGGCAAATTTTTAGAGATAACAATATTTCGTAAAGAAAAATTAATCATGATAAATATCAGTCATAAAAAGCAACATATTCGCCTCGCGAATGCTGTTTCTTCTGGGAACACTCGTTTCCAAAGATAATGAAGTTTGCCATTTTATGATTTTCGCACCCTTCAACCGTGGAAACTCGAATTGTGTAGGGACTCAGCTAGAGCGAAAGGGGGAAAGCCACGATTGCCAATTTTGGCAATGCCCTTTTGTCTAGCAACAATAATACTGTTGCGGATCACAAAAATGGATAGCCACTGAGCGTGAGTATTAAAAGCTATATTTCAAAACCAAATTCAATACAAGGTAAATTGTTACAAAGGAAATATGGATGAAGTATCTTATTAACAAATCAACTATTAACATGCACAAGTCATCAATCTTCCTGCATGAGCACACATCAGCTCTGTGTATTTTACTAAATACTACCTTTTACTTGATTTACCAGGTCACCCGAAGATCTTCACTCGTAAACCAATTCTCGTCCTGTGCTAATAACTTTTCACACACTAGCCGAACAAAAAGACAGTCCGTGTAGACATTCGAAGTTAGCCATAAAAGTTCCCACTTTTATACTTCCGCGTATACACAACACATCAAGTTACTTCTTGATACTTAACGATAAAAGATCCCACTTTTATCCTTCCGCGTATACACAACACATCAAGTTACTTCTTGATACTTAACGCGCACTGTCTCAGAACAGCACACCGGCCATTTTCGAACTCTTCGACCGTTACAACACAACGACCGTTACAATACAACACCGTTAACCTCCACTCTTCTTCTCCAAATTCTCCCAAAGTTCAATTCGTTGGCTGAAACTTTGCTTTCGGTTGCCAGATTCTTCTGTCGTAACACTGCCCCCTTCCTAGGTCTTGTTCGTCCCGAACAATTCTGGATTCCAAAGCTTCTTCAGTTCTTCGATGAAACGGGGCCAAACGATCCACGTGAACCACCTTGCACTTTGTAGCTGGACATCGACGAATGCGATATACCACGTCTGTGTCAAAATGAAAGCGAATCTCATTATGACGTAGATTTCTTTTCTGACTGAAGCCTCGTCCACAAACATAATACGTGTAAGGCCTATAGCCCTTGTGAACACGTTTATGTCTCTGCAGGGAGAAGAATCGACTAAGAGTTTTCGTGCAAAACCTGTAAAAAGTTTTCTTCTTTGTCGAAAGTTTTCTTCTTTGGATTTTTACTTCTATCAAGAGTAACAAGGAATGAAAGTCATTAGTGACATAAAATCTAGGGAGAATTTTCATCCTGCAATCTGACCATTTTGTCAGTTGACTTTCACTTAATTCAGAGCTGTCGTGATGAACCTTCAGCCATATTTCACCTGATTCCATTTGATCCCCAAGGTGCTTCACAAATATAACATCAGCTCCATAATTCTTTTTAGCGCTTCGGTCCATCTCCTCCTTCCATACTCTTGCTAGGACTGCAGCTTCTAATCCGACAACCTTACCTGTTTCTCCTGTATAAGTGAAATCAGTGATGTGTCGGGCTGCTAGCAATATTTTTTCTGTTTTACCTTCACATAGCCAGCTTGCAACATCTTCAGATACTCCTTGTTCTATTAACATGTTACGAAACTTGTTCAAAGCATTGCCGTTATGCAGAACCTTGCAGACACGTGATGCTTCATCTACCCTATTATCCACAATGTTCACCAAACGCAGAAGTTCTCCTCCTAACTCTTCGACGAGCTCTTGCAGTTCCAAGGATCCGTTACCAAGGAAACACTGAACAGCTTCCATCACTTCCAGAGAGTTGTCAACAGAGTTTTCAAGAGGTGAATCCATGTTGCTGATAACAGCTGAACAACTCAAACTCTTCATTCCACGAGCTTGTGATGCTGCAACCATTTTCTTAACTAAATCAACAGCAACATCTTCTGTACTGATGAGATCAATAGCTCCTTTTCCGAATTCAACATCATAAACCAAAGCACACACTCCTTCAGCCAGCTTTTTGGACACAATTGAGCATATCATTAGAGGAACGCTATCTATGGTAGCCATCAGATCCTTGCAGCGGTAAATCTCCTTATCTGTTGGCACCAGCTCCTCTGTCTGTCCTACGATGCAGCATTCGACGTCTTCCATCATCTGCTCGATTTTATCTTTAGTGCAGTCGACTGTGAAGCCAAGGATGGATTCCAATTTGTCCAGAGTATCTCCCGTCAATTGGAGAGCACGACCGGAGATCATAGGGACCTTGAGACCTAAAGCAGCAAGTGCAGGAGCCAAGACAAGACTCACTTTGTCGCTGACACCTCTTGTGCTGTGTTTATCCACCATCCGATGGCGCCACTCAGGTCTCCAGCAAAACACATGACCCGAGGAGGTCATATTTGCTGTTTCTTCCGAATTCACTTTCTTGGAGCTCTCATTGCAATTAGCCAGGGAAATATCAGTCATGATTGCCAAATTGTTCATTCTGGAGATCAGCGACGAGTTTTGTAACATGATATTGTCTACTTTAGAGCTCTTGTTGTCGTGATAAAACTTCTCTATATCCTTATAATCTAAATGGTTATAATGTCCAAATCTGCGCATTGACTGTTCAGAAAAGAAATTCAGCATGGCTACGTTGAGATTATCTGAGGGCTTCACTTCTCTCTGATCGTAACTCTGAGGCTTAGTTTCATCCAGAAAGTTACTGTTATCCGAGCACAATTTATTACTCATAGAAAAAGGAATATCTAAGTCAGTCTTTGAAGTACTGTCTCTGCCTGAAGCTCCTTTACCAGCATCACCTGTTACGCTTCTAAGCCAATCTTCGGATTTCTTCTTTCTTAAATCCCCACTTTCTATAAACGATTCGAGTGTGGCTATATGCTTCGGTAAAATCTCTCCGACTTCCCCGGTAACGTCGAATGGCACTTTGTATCCATGATGAATGGACGCCTCTTCTTTACTCGGACCACTCTGCGAAACGTAAACTCTGTTTCGTTCCCCCTCATTACCACTCGTTACTCTGCGATAATTGTCCATGAGGCATTTTGCTGACGGCGAGGAATAGAATACCTTTCGTGTGGATCTCTCTTCAGATCGTGCCAGACTTGTATACCTAGGTATTTTGAAGTGCAAAGCGTACTGTATAGTCTCACAGCTCTCTGATCTGTGTGATTGTTCTTCACAGTTCCTAGACATGTCACCAGCGACATAGACACTCTGCCATGCATTACCAGTAGTTGCGTGGTCAAAGGCATCATCTGCGCTATCTCTACAATTCTTGATTTCCAGTAGCAGATCCACATTTTTATATGCGTTGCCTTTCTCTTTTTCTTTTCCATGTTTACAATCTAACTTAACACTATCAAGATCATCTTTTTCACTGACAGATTCAACATTTAAACTATTGCATTGTCTATTGAGTTCGGTTTTATGATCCTTGAAGTGATCAATAATCTTACCAACTCGAGAAGCCACTTCAGCTCTCATCTCAGTATTATGTGCGGCCATTTCGGTTTTCAAGTCACCTATTTTATCGCTTTGGGCAGCTATATCACCTTTAATCTCAGTATTTTGTGCGGCCAGGTCACCTATTTTGTTAGCCATATCGGCTTTCATATCAGTCATCAGCGTAGTCATATCGGCTTTCATATCAGTCATCAGCGTAGTCATATCGGCTTTGAAGCTATTTATCAACTTTACTAATTCATCCATACTTCTAGTTAACGGCATTCAATTAATTAATCCCACTCCTGACACCAAATGTTGCGGATCACAAAAATGGATAGCCACTGAGCGTGAGTATTAAAAGCTATATTTCAAAACCAAATTCAATACAAGGTAAATTGTTACAAAGGAAATATGGATGAAGTATCTTATTAACAAATCAACTATTAACATGCACAAGTCATCAATCTTCCTGCATGAGCACACATCAGCTCTGTGTATTTTACTAAATACTACCTTTTACTTGATTTACCAGGTCACCCGAAGATCTTCACTCGTAAACCAATTCTCGTCCTGTGCTAATAACTTTTCACACACTAGCCGAACAAAAAGACAGTCCGTGTAGACATTCGAAGTTAGCCATAAAAGTTCCCACTTTTATACTTCCGCGTATACACAACACATCAAGTTACTTCTTGATACTTAACGATAAAAGATCCCACTTTTATCCTTCCGCGTATACACAACACATCAAGTTACTTCTTGATACTTAACGCGCACTGTCTCAGAACAGCACACCGGCCATTTTCGAACTCTTCGACCGTTACAACACAACGACCGTTACAATACAACACCGTTAACGCTCCACTCTTCTTCTCCAAATTCTCCCAAAGTTCAATTCGTTGGCTGAAACTTTGCTTTCGGTTGCCAGATTCTTCTGTCGTAACAATACTATAACCAATAACGGATCCAGTTTGGAGGGCTGGGTGATCATAATCAATACATTTGTAGCAGGGACATGCTCAAGATTTAGTTTCGGATGGGTGGGTAGAGGGGGGGGGAGAGAGATCGGGAATTCAATTTAGGGGAGGTTCGAGAATTCAGATTCGGGTTGGGGGGGGGGAGTGTGGCTTCCCAATTACTAAAATATTCAATCGAACAGGAAATGTTTTAGGGATATTTATATGGAATAAAATTTTACAGTTTTTTTAAAGCTTTTTTTTAGTGTCAGACATATACTATGGGGCTAAAATAAAATTATACAAAGACAGCTGTTTTGGATTTTAAAGCAGGTAGACAATTTTGAGATTTTGTATAAGACGACCGGATTTTCGGGGTCGGGGGGATCGGGACCCCCTCCCTCGAAAATTGTTTTCATATTAACAACACAAAATCAATTATTTAATTTCTGTGCGCATAGTTTTCATCTAGCCATCCCGTGGCCGAGTGGTTAGCACGCTTGGCTATTAATCTAAGTAGACCTGGGTTCGAGCCCCGGATAACGTATAGACGTTTGTGTTGATTTTCTGCTGAGGTCCTGCCATCCTTCACAGACCTTCTACTATGGCATATAAACCGACAGGCTCCTGTCAGACCTCTGTGGCAAGTAGCTGCTTGAGGGGGTATTTATTTTTTTATTATAGTTTTCATTACCCCCTGGGTATGTCTCTGGTTTGTAGTAAAAACCCAGCGCCTCCCTCCGAACTGGGTTAAGAATGTCGACGTGACGCAGTTCATCGTGCTCGCATCCCATTCACCGAGAGAACCTAATGCGCCCTGGAAGAAAGCAACACGTGACAGCGACTGGCGGTTTTTTTCGAACTGAGAGAACTTTAGACAAAAAAAATCAGTTGCGTGTCGTCAGAGAGACGTTCCGTTTGCCAGGACGGATTGTTGGAGACTTCTGTTGGTAGACGTTTCCTTCTGCTCCCTGAGACAGTGCACCCTGGTCGTTGATCGCAGCGAGTGATTGTACCGAGTGCAGTCATTGCTTATTGTAAATATTCAATTATACACTGTTGACTGTAAATATTTCCCTGAAGATAAATTGTACATTTGCAAATAGTACATACTAATTTGTGGCTATTTACAGGCAACTTAGCCAATGACATGCTGAAGAGAATAAGAACAGGTACAGTCACTCAAAAATGTATCCGAACGCTATGGTTGATAAAGACTTTAGAAAAAATATCTGGCAACGATTTTTTTTAGAAATTAGTGATCTGGCAACCTTCGTGTCACGTGACACGAAGGTTGCCAGATCACTAATTTCTAAAAAAAATCGTTGCCAGATATTTTTCTGAAGTCTTTAATCAACCATAGCGTTCGGATACATTTTTGAGTGACTGTACCCTTCCACATAAAAATACTCCCATACAGTTGCCCAAAGAACTCGCAAAACATCTGGTACAGAGGTGTTTCCATAATAGATGATTCGGAAAATTTAGAGAGTAATATTTCATTCTACCCATCCAATCCAAAAGGAATTTTTCATTCATCAATTAAAGAAAAAAAAAGAATTGTGTTTTACATCCTTCCTCGTGGATAAGGGAGAACCATCACATTCTGCCACCAAAACTTCAAATTTCCAATCTGTGGGAGGGGGGAAAGACCCTATCCCCCACCGTCCGAAGGCTAAGGAGAAGGACAGAGAAGAAAAATGCGAAATTGCATTGCGGGTCGATTTTGAGAGTTGGTCACTACCCTCTCCTCCGGGGCGGGGCATCGAATGATACATATAATTCTGAATGAATAGAATAGAGACAAGTTTTTTAGGCGGGGCTGGGCTCAGTCGGTAGGGCGCCAGGTTCGTAATCTGTAGTTTCCAGGTTCGAGTCCCACTGGGTCAGCGTTGAGATTTATCTCCGCAAAATTCCCCACCATGCCCACAATCAGTAGGGTACACCGATGGGCTTGGAAAGGCCGCCGTCCGTCGGATGGGACGTTAAGCCGTGCGCCGTGTGCAGGAAAGCCATATCCTGTGCAAGTTAAAGAACACGTTGAATGGCATTGACGGGAGGCTATCATCTGTCTCTCAACAGCTGTTCCAGTGGGTCCCCTCCCCCAACCTTCTCTGAGCCTTCGGGGCCAATGTGACCTGGCCATTTAGCCCATGGTGTGCAAAAAAGTACCGCTCAGAGGTAAAACAACCTAACCCTCCCCCTCCCCCCTAGGAAAAAAATGGATTGGCTCCTGGGACTGTCTCTCTGTCTCCAAGGTGGAGATACGCTACTAAGTTTCTTCAAAACTTTCCAAACTGGACTTTGGAGCAAAAATTTCGAAATAATATTTTCCTCTTGAGTCTCCTTAAATGCAGATGGTTTCACGCTGTATCATTTTGAATTATTAAAGAGCACCAAAATATTCTTTTTTGTTTATCGCAATGTTGGACCTTTAACTCCACAGCACTTGAACCGTGTGGTAACTGTATCTGAATTTAGGGCTGGGCGTGGAAGTATTACAACAGTATGGCTCTTGAAAGATAAGAACCACATGTGGATGGCATAGAAGGCGTGATAATGTCAACAGTGGTTATCACAAGAAAGCAGCATTCACTTCAAACTGAACATTGGCTCTTTAGGATTTCAAGTAACATAGATGTATTTCGTGTAAAACCACATGTCGATTGCAGCTTACAGCCACCGGTCTTGATGAGGAAATTACATGGGAAAACCTAGCCCTTCAGACTGTGCTTTCCAATGGCCGTAGCTTTATTTACATTTGCAGCTGTCTGAAGGTGAGGGTCTGCACCTCAGCAAGCAACTTGACGTGCCAACAGTCAGGTTGGCCGCTCTCCGTGGCTATTCCCGCCCGCGGATGCTGACGTTCGACTCCGTTGCTAGGCAACATTCGCAGAATAAAGTGGGCGTGACCGAGGAATGTCGAACACGAATTTTACGCCGATGACAACGAATAAATTCGGGACATTACAGTAGTCGTATTAATAAGAGTTATCAAGCAAGACTTCTGAGTATAGTACTGTTTCCGAATATTAATTCTAAGAAAAATTTATAAGTTTTAACCTACAAAATAGCGGTTCTACTACGAATCCTTAGATGTCCACAAATTCCTGAAATACCTGTATTTCATAATAGATGATTAGAACATATTTTAATTGACATCAAATAATACAATTTCAACATATTTTCTTTTCAATCTGAAATATCGTAACCCTTAGGGATATTTAAACAGTATCGATATTCTTAGAGGTTCATCTTATTCACCGACAAAAATGGGGTTCAATCATCATGCATACTAATAATGGGCATTTGTCTACTGACAACTGTTAGTGGATTCTTCTTCCTTGTGATCAGCCATTTAATTCTTATGTGCATAAAATCTCCGCTAAGAGGAATAACAGTTCGCCCAGTGAACTCAAATACCTTATGCACATTAGAGAACACACTGGATGAACTTGAGGGAGACTTCCATCTGTTGCTTAATAGCTGAATCTTGAATCCCCTTTCCCTAATGAGCTATAAGCCTTTGGGGGACTTGTCACCTGGTCACTTAGTTACATTGCGTGTACAAAAGTTCTGCGCAGAGGAGCAACCGAACTGAACCATTTGAATTAATCGAAATCTGAAAGAGAATGCTTTTCGTTTATGAAAATGAAAAGTAAGAATTTTGAATAACAGTTGGGAAAAGTTAAAGTACAGTCTCTCAAAAAAGTATCCGAACACATGGTTGATTGCAGAATTCAGAAAAACTATCTGGCAAAGTTTTTTTAGAAATTAGTGATCTGGCAACCTTCGTGTCACGTGACACGAAGGTTGCCTGATCACTAATTTCTAAAAAAAAACGTTGCTAGATATTTTTTCGGAATTCTGTAATCAACTATAGTGTTCGGATATTTTTTTGAGCCACTGAACTAAGAGAAAACGAATAACTTTTTTTTTCACTCCTTTCTAGTTAGGATAGAAGTCAACCAACAGCTTGTACTCTCCCTGTTCCTGTCGTTTGGCTCTACACTTGAATAAGCAAGCTTTTGGCACTCTCTCAAATGTTATCCAAAATAAGATTCTTTCTCTTTATCTCTAAACAGGAATTTCCACTTAGTCGAGCTTGCTTCTTCCGTGGTCTTTATCCCATCTTTGTTAAGTATTTCAGACAGCCAGTGTTGCAGCATTTTTGGTATTTACTGTTTTAGTATCCCACTATGAAACATTTGAGAGTCGAATACGCATAGAGACAGAGTTGTTTAGCACTAGAATAGAAGCTGTGGCTAGAATGAAGGACAAAAAAAAAGGATGAAAATAAAAAAAAACAAAAAGCCACTAGCTATTCCATTCTCTTCTAAACGGAAAAAGGAAGTTTGTCAACGACAGGAATGGTGCATCCGTTAGGCCAACGGGGTTATTGTTTTGCTTTGCTATTTTATTTATTTTTTGCTCTCCACAGGTGAATATTCAGTTACAGAGAAAGCATAAAATTTAATGAAACAAAGCTAATGAAATATGGATGTATATGAATAAAAAAGTACAGAGTTGAACAGCAAGTTTTGTGAAAAACATTAAAGAGATTACACGGAAATTGAATTCAACATAAAGCGCTGCTATATATCTGTCAGCGAGAGTATTAATTTATATTATAAAAACAAATTCTTGATTTTTATATGTATGTATATATGTCGAACTATATAGCATGAAATATCGTCAAGTATTAGTTATACAATGAATTTTTGAGCCAGTCATTTCACAATTTTGTGTAGACCAGACCATTGTTTTCAGAATTAAAAATAAAAATCACATTTTCGAGTCAGGAGCGTTTTTAATCCTGGGAGAAACTGTGCCTGCAACAGTGTTTCTTCCAGCACTGTTATAGCAATGCATGTTGACATAGCGTGTGGCAGATTTCTAACTGGAGCACTCCCAATAGAAGCTTCCCACTTCATTCACTTTTGAAAAGTTATTCTATTTTAACAGATTTGGTTTTTGGGACAGATAACTATTATTTATATCTATTTTAATAGATTTGGCTACTCGTAATTTCCCATATATTTTACTGCCTGATCCCTAATTGCGCATATGGATCTCCCCCCCCCCCCCGCTACCACCTAATACTGTCTTAAAATTTTAAATCCCTACCTATAATAGAACCCGATTTAGAACCTCGAACCACTCTTTTTCCCTATTTTTACAATTTACTATTTGAATTTATAATTAAACGGTTTTCGACTTCCTCCCCCCCTCCTCGATGAGCTTCCATATGCTTTAGTGCCTTGTTTCAAACTTCTCATACGAGGGAGTTTCCCTTTTGCCACCCTGTTTGTAATTGCTGTTGGGGATTACGTTAGCATTTCTAGTTTTACGATTACCTACGATGAAATCCAAGTTTCAGCTCAAAAACTGCTTTTATTTTCTTATGACTCTTTTCAAGGGCTATTTTTAAGGTTTTTTTCTAACAGGGCACGATTCAGTTGGCGGAGGGTGGGGAGAAGAGGAGAAGGAAGAAGAGGAGAGAAGAATTACTAGCATTCTCCGGTTACTAGCATTCTGAAAAGAATGCTAGTAACCGGAGCGGTAGACAAAAACAGATTAAACATATGTCAAACTCTACGAAAACGGCGAGGAAAATTTTATACCGGGATGGAGTTCTGGTTCGATTTTGCTCCTGCCCACCCTCCCATCTTTTTTTTTTTCTCTAGATCTGGACCAGTGTTCTATTTAAACAATTATTTATGAACTTCGTTTTTTCATTTTCCATACCGTTAAAATTCAATTTTTTCAATAATATATATAAAAAAATATAAATATAAGCCGTCCCATGGCCGAGTGGTTAGCACTCTTGGCTACTGATCTAAGGGACCCGGGTAAGGCATGGATTGTTCGTGTTGTTTTTCTGCTGAGGACGCGCCATCTTCACAGACCTTCTACTATGGCATATAAACTGACAGGCTTCTGTCAGACCTCTGTAGCAAGCAGCTGCTTGAGGAGGTATATAATTTCAAAATATAAAAATATATAGTGTACATTTCAGTTCTTAGTAAAAAAGCTAAGAAATATTTTCCCCCTTTTTTTAATTTTAAATTCATATCAAATACTTAATTAATCACGTAAAAATCCATATTTCACCAAAACGTACTTTAAATATTCATGTGAAAAATATATCACGATCCAATTGAAAAAAGCATAACAAAATCTGGAGCGATTGAATTTTTCAAACGCTCTGCAGTTTTCATAACCTCCTTGCATTAACACTCTGTTCAAATAAAAGTTATCTTTCTATGACCATGTCGAAGAACCATCCAAATAGAAAGAGCCAGTATGGGCAAGAGGATGATGATTATTGTTGACATTTAAATATGCAAACTGGATTCAAGCCATCATGCCAAGTTAGAAGTCGAGTTCATTGCAGGATCCATTTATAATGCTGGGAACGGATTGTTAGTACAGACCCATACGAATGAGGATATACATAATTATATCAGTACCGCATATAAAAGATAGATGGTGCGGATATCCACAATTAACTTTGGAGTACTCATTTGGTGGTCTTTTCCCTGACACGTGAGCATTTTTTTATTGCCTGAAATTAATTCTTCATCATCTGCATGAGTCCGTTCCTCTAGCTGGCCTTGAATGTTCTTGCTGCATAGACATAAAAAATATTGCCATTTGAACAAAGCATTCTGCGATGGGATGTCGAAAACTCACGTACAGTGGAAAAGACCATTGTGCATTTTTTTTTACATTAGTCAAATTCTGCTGTATCATTTAACATTAGTCAAATTCTGCTGTATCTTTTACTACTGAATCCGACAGATATTTGTGCAAATTAACGGTCGAAGTATATTTTGGTAAACTTCAATGCAAAAGTCATATCAACTCTTGCAAATGCATCATATCATATAATAACAACAATTCCACCGGAAGGGCATGTGTGACGTCATCGGTGGCAGAAATTGACAGTTATCCTGTGATTTCCCTAGTACTTGAGCGACCAGCCTACAATTTGGTGAGGTGGTTCCACTTAATTCTAACCCTGTTGGGGTAACAGATAGGGTTCTTAGCTGCTGTGGGTCGGGAACGATCACTCGTAAAAGGTCAGAAATTTATGTGGCGCTGCCGTCGCCTACTGTGCGAATGTAGTAGTACGAGTGGAGAGCTGTGAATGAAGTTATCAATGGAAGCACGTTTGGAGGGATTTGGATTGTGGATGGAGTAGTACGTTAAAGGTGGAAAGATACGAATGAGCTTCGCAATGGGGTTATCAAGGGAAATACGTTTCGCGCCCAAATGTTAGGCGTGGTTTAACAGTATAAAATAAAAAGTGTTAGTTTCTTAGAATTTTTCCACTTTTGCCAAAATGTAACGCACACAATACAGGAAAAAAAAACTCGATTATCCGGATTAAATGTGGATGTAGGCAGTACGGATAATCGAAAATCCGTATAATCGATTTCAAATAAAGCAAATATATCTATTAAGCAAATAATATTTTTTATTTTGCTAATATTACAATTAATTATTAATTGATTAAGTATTATATTTAAAAAAGTTAACCAATTAAATTTTGAGAAATTATATAAAGTGAAAAATCACATACAAAATCAGCAACAATCTTCAAATGTGAAAAATTATATATGTACATTTAAATTATACATTTTGAATATGTATAGAAAGAGAGTCGTGCTGCATTGCGACTTTGAAACTCGAACTGTGTTGACAAAGCCTCAAGGCACTGTCTTTGAAAAAAATGCACAGTGACTGATGCGGATAAGCGAGTTTTTACTATATATCTGTGTATTATGTCAAAAAAAGGAAAATAATATTTTGCCTTTGGCAAATATGGAATGATCGTTTTCAAAGACAATGAATTTTTCATTTTACGATTTTTACACTCTCTAAGAATAGAAATTCGAAAAATTGATGATTAGGAAAATTCAAATAATCATATTTTAGTAGACTTTATGGCACAAAGATAATTTTTTTATTTAAAACAGAAAATTCGTCCCTTCCTCCAAAGGTTAAGGGGTCAAATTGTTGTTTATTGGTGTAAACCTCTTGACCTTTACCTCCACCAACGAAATTTCAAATTTATCACTTTTTTTTTATTTGAGACATATAGGACAGAGAAGAATCCTAGAAGTTACTCCTAGCATTTACAGGCCTTCTCATACAAGGACATGCCTCCTAAGACTGAAGTCACTGCTGACCACTGCCTTAGTTAGAGTTAACACAACACACGGGGTGGGGGTAGCTCAGTCGGTAGCGCGCCATGCTCGTAATCTGTAGTTCCCAGGTTCGAGTCCCAGCTGGGTCAGCGTTGAGATTTATCTCCGCAAAAATTCCCCGCCCTGCCCACGGTCAGTAGGGGACACCGATGGGCTTGAAAAGGCCGCCGTCCGTCGGATGGGACGTTAAGCCGTGGCCCCGTGTGCGGGAGAGCCATACCCTGTACACGTTAAAGAACACGCTGGATGGCCTTGACGAGAGGCTACCATCTGTCTCCCAATAGCTGTTCCAGTGGGTCCCCTCCCCCAACCTTCTCTGAGCCTTCGGGGTCCATGTGACCTGGCCATTTAGCCCATGGTGTGCAAAAAAGTGCCGCTCAGAGGTAAAACCACACGACTTAAGAGGTCGTTTTCAATATTCCTTTAAATTTTGGCTATTTTGCAACTTTAGAGGGCGCTATTAAAATTACTGGGATGAAGCTTATATTAGAAGAGAGTATTCATGCGTTAATTAAACCTGAGTGATCAGTCTCAATGTCAGCCATATTTGTACCACTTCTAACCCTATGCACGCACTAATACATTAAAAATGTACGTGTATGATTCGTCTTTTGTATATAGTGTTTATTAAATTAGTTTTGTGTGTGGAATAGAAGCTTTAGTTTGTTTTCTTTAACCAGATCAGGGACAGGCAAGTACCCAGGATTTAATTTCGGGGGGGGGGGGGGGGGAGGGGGAGCAGAGAATAAGACTTCAGTAGGGTTTACCAATTTTTGAAATGTTCCCCGGGCAGGAAAGATTAAAATGATATTTTATATGGAATAAAATTCTGCTTGAGGGGGATATTATTATTATTATTATTAAAATTATCTGTGTAGGCCACAGATAAAAATAGATGTAATCGACTAATATAAATTTTAATTGGTGGTTCCCTATATGTTGCAACAATAATTCTAATTTGTTGTTCTTAATTTCATTACATCTTAATTTCGTCGGAATATATGTCAAGACAAGATTACAGCGCAAGGGGCTAAAAGAAAAATGTACAAAGACATCTGTTTTGGATTTCGAAGCAGATAGACAAGATCGAGAGTTAGTACAAGACGAAGGGATTTCGGAGGAGGAGGACCCCCCCCCCCCCCTCACACACACACACGGAACGCCCTTGATTCACAGAGGTCCTTGACGCTACAGAGGCCAATGAACATCCTTGATCCACAGAGGTCTATCAATAGACCTCTGTGGCAAGCACCTTGTCGAGGGACTATTTTTTTTACATATTGAGAAATAACTGATTTAGCTCCTGTATGATTTGAGTTTGAGACCCCTGACCTTGAAAACTATCGAAGTACCAACTGCGCAGTCTCCTAATTTTCCCATTGTTTCCCCAATTAACTCACATAAAGCTCACGGTTTTGTTTCTGACGGAACGAAAGATGGTGATTCTGCTGTTATTTATCTGGATAACCAGGAAATTACGATTACCCATATTTCCTGTTTGATGAAAGGGAACATTAACTTTTTCATTACCATACTGGCAGAGGCTGTCGTAAGTCTCAACTCTGTAGGGGGCCATTTTGGGACGTGTCGTCCAAAAATGATCTCTTTATTAATTTATTATTTAGTAATTGAGATTCTGTTTAGCAGCAGATGGCGTCAGTGGTCTGGAAATAAAATGGCGGCAAACCTCGCCTCTCTTCAGAAATGCAAACACGTTTGCCTGTTGCAAAAAAAAATCTCGCAGATCTCTTGTAGGCGTCCATGACCCTCGTCGTGGTCCCCTACAAGATAGGGAAGAGGAAGGAATAGTCCATTTAAAATCTCGGCCGTTTTGGGCCAGTATGGTAGTGAAAGGGTTAAAAAAGATATACACTGAGATGCCACTTTATTAGGTACGCCTACCTAGTAGCGTGTTTCACGTCCTTTGGCCTTCAGAACAACCCAAATTCATCGGGGCATGGAACTTGCAAGATGCTGGATGTGTTGTGCAGGAATGTTGTGCCATGCGGAAATAATTGTGTCGCTCGGTTACTGCAAATTGGATGGCGGCACAGTCTCGCTGTGAACAGCCCTTACCGCCTTATCCCAAAGATGCTCGATAGGTTTTAGATCTGGGGACTGTGATGCAAATGAAATAAGTGAAACTCGTTGGCATGTTCCTGGAACCATTTGATGATGATACGTGCCTTGTGTGAGCAGGTGCATTAATATGCTGAGCGTGTCCATCTGAGTGAGAGTAAACTGTGGCCATGAAGAGATTAACTTGGTCAGCAATGATGTTCAAATACACCATGGCGTTCATGATGCCCTCCGATGGGTATCAGGGGGTCTAATATGTGCCAAGAAAACATTTCCCACACGATCACACCGCCACCACCAGCTTGTACTGTTGACACCAGACAAGATGACTCCATGGCCTCATGTTGCTTGCACCAAATTCTGATCTTTCCATAAGCATGATGCAAAAGGAACCTTGATTCTTCCTACCAGGTTACCTTTTTCTAGTCCTCAATGATCCAGTGTCGATGCTCCTGCAGCCACTGAAGACGCACTTTTATTTTCTTCACGGACAACATCGGTGACAAGGATTCGCGACAAGGTCCGATACGTGGTGCATTCGGAGATGACCTTCTGCACACCAATGCTTAACTCTGCTGTGATTTGTCTGGTTGTGACCTCGTCTCTTTGCTTGCACAATTCTCGCCAGTCTCCTTTGACCCCTCTGATCCACAAGTTGTGTTCCTCCATAGGATCATTGGTATTTTTTTGCTTTTCGCACCATTCCCAGTAAACCCTTGAAACGGTTGTGAGTGAAAAGCCCATGAGGATGCACATTTGGGAGGTGCTAAACCGTACGCCTAGAACCAACTCTCATGCCACTTTCAAATTACTCAGGTGGTTCGTTTTGCTCATTCTGACGTTTACTCCAACTTTAACTGATGCTTGAGGAGTTGTTATACATCTTTTATACCATCTTCAACATATTTATTCCAATTACCCTCATTAACCCTTTCAGGACCATAAGGTTTCTAAGAGTAAATATTAGTATGTAACTGCTTATTTTAGTTTGTTTAGACGTAAAATAAATAAAAATCATAAGAAAAATACATAACAATGTGTAGTTTTTTGGAATTTTATGGGAAATATTTTTCCCAATGGACTATAAAGGTAACACAAATTATAGTTAGGCTTATTATGCAATGTCTTTTATTTATTGGTTTATTAGAACAAAATGTTAACTAAAATAATACAAAATTATGAAATAAAATTACTGTACAAAATGATGTGCTAATTATGATATTCGGCGAAGCAATTTCGTTTGGTTGTGAGGCAAAGATGGACATTCCACATAGTACATATATTAAGCGTCCTGACAGTTCTGTTTTTTTCTAAACGTTCCCGTTTACGTAATTGTGTTCGGCATACGTTCTATTTTGACATTCTGTATAAAAAATGCAGATAAGGTTATAATTTAATACGACAATCACCAATTTTAAAATGGGAAAATCCTTAGTCGTGAAAGGGTTAATGTTAAGCAATAGAGTCCCACCCCCATTTGCGTGGGCGGGGTTCGCTCAGTCAACAGAGAGCCTGCTCGTAATCTTCACCTCCCAGGTTCAAGTTCCAACTGGGAAGCGTCAGGGCCGTCTTAAGGCATGGGCACACTGGGTAGTTGCCCAGTGTGCCCATGCCTGAACCAGGCCCCACGATTCTAAATTTCGCAAAAGTTTGTGTTGATTAATCCTCGCTTTACAACATTGATTACAACTTGATTTTGTTAAAGTGCCAATAAATCTGTAGGCTTAATTTTATTGACCGTTTGCATTTTTATTCCCATAGGTGGGTAGGTATGGGCCCCAATGCATTGCTTTGTCCAGGGGCCTACAATACTGCTAAGACGGTACTGGGAAGCGTTGAAATTTTTCTCCACTAACCCTCGACGCTGCCCTCAGTGAGAAAGGGAACACCGATGGGCTTGGTAAGAGTAGAGTTAGTTTCTAAGAGGGAGGTTTAGGACAAGTTAGTTAACATAATGAAAGCTCTCTATAATAACACTGAGTCGTGTGTGAGAGTTGGTAAGGCTTGTAGCATTACGTCTGGTGTTCGACAAGGGTGCATTTTGTCTCCTTTTCTCTTTAGCTTTGTTATTGATTATGTTATGCGAAATTCACTTCAAGAGAAAGATTTTGGCCTTAAATGGTCTGGAGATACTAATATTTCCGATTTAAATTATGCTGATGATTTAGCCCTATTGGCAAATGATGTTGATGAGATGAACTCTTTCATTCGAACTGTTGATGAAACTGGTAGTAGAGTAGGTTTGGTTA
Organism: Ryuthela nishihirai; assembly: GCA_038380435.1. Classification (NCBI taxonomy): domain Eukaryota; kingdom Metazoa; phylum Arthropoda; class Arachnida; order Araneae; family Heptathelidae; genus Ryuthela; species Ryuthela nishihirai. The sequence continues at coordinate 67,298,490 of JAWZYU010000001.1, forward strand.
TAAACAGAGAAAAAACTAAAGTGATGAAAATTGGTCAGGCAGGCTGTGATTCAGTTCATCTGAATGGTTGCAGTCTTGAGCACGTGTCACATTTTAATTATCTTGGGAGCTATGTAACAGATAATGATGATGTGCGGCATGAGATTAACAGACGAATAGGAATTGCTGCCGGGACTTTTAAAAATCTATGGAGAGTGTGGAGAAATAGGCGTATACACCTAAAGACTAAAATTAGACTGTATAATAGTTTGGTTCTTTCTAGGGCTAGTTATGGTAGTGAAACTTGGACACTTTGTAAACAAGATAACAGGAAACTAGATGCTTTTGATTCCAGATGCTTAACGCAGTATCTTGGGCATTAGGTAGTTCAACTTTGTAACTAATGATGAGGTTAGGCAAAGGAGTTAGCAACCTCCTTTAAGCAGCATATTGTGCAGAGAGAGACTCCGTTGGTTGGGCCATGTTGCCTGTACGAATAATTATAGATTGGCGAATAGGGTTATGAACAGTGTGCCTAGAGGCCTCAGAAGGAAGACCTAGGATGCGGTGGGCAGACAATGTCAAACAGGACCTTGTTAGAATTGGTGTGCAGTGGCCAGATGCAGTAGATGTAGCTCAGGATAGACTTGCTTGGAAAACTAAATTGCACGGTCTGGTTGGACCTCCGTAGCCCATGGCTGCTTGAGGATGATGATGAAATTTTTTTCCAACTAAAATTTTTTAGAATTATTTACTATAAATATAGAAATATGCTTTTAACTCTTAAAGCGCCAGTTAAATTATTAACTTTCAATTATTTATTACTGATGGCACCCCTTTGTTGCTTTATATTCAAAAGTAAATAAAAACTTAGTAGACCTCCAAAGAAATCTTAAATTAAAATTAGTCCTGGTGTGCAAAAGTTTGGGCACCCCTGGTCTAGGAAATGACGAGCAGACAGACACACAGGCAAACAAATTCTCTATTTTACATACACGTATAGATTAATAAATATGTATAAAATCTTAATAGTATTATTCATAACATAAATCATCATAACATTAAATTCTTTTAGGAACTGTAGCAGAAAGGAAAGTCAAGATGGATAATATGATGCACAAGATGTTTTCGAAATTTAAGGAAGTTCCTCCAGTTCCAATAAACTCTATTGGATTTTCCGCTGACAGTGAAATTATCTATAAGTGTTGTTTATATTGGCTCAGTTGCATCATTATTACAGAATGTTGCATCCACCATAGATGAATCTTTCCTGTACAGTTCGGTTTACCACACTTCGCCGGTTGCATCCACTGAACTTCCTGACAATGTAGGCAATCATTTCCCTTTTCAAACGTGAATAGCGTGCCAAGTTTTCTCTCTATTAATGCCATTATGTATACGAAGGAAGCATTTAAAGAGAATTTAACTCTATTGCAAATTCACGAAAGTAGCCTGTAGTCTAGGTAGGATATTACAATTTTCTTTCTCTATCCATATGTTTAAGAATGCAATGTTTTTGATGATCTCATTTTTCAAAACACTTTTTGTAATCTTCGGTAATTCAAAAATTTAGATGTTAGAGAGGAAATGGGACTGAAGCGAAAATGTTTGGTTTCAGAGAGGGCGGGAGTTGGTCCAGTCGATAGCACACTAAGCTCGTAATTTGTAGTTCCCTGGCCGAGTCTCAATTGTACTAGATTCCTGGCATAATAAGATGGCTGTCCTTTAGGTTATGAAATATAACTGGAACATTATTAGGAGCTTAAAATTGAGATGACACGTATTATGAGCGCCTCCTCGGAGAAGTGTTAAAACTATGTGTCAGATACTATGAAACTGATCCCTGTCATGTTTACACAGCTCCTGTCTTCATACCTGAAGATGACAAATATAGTTGATAAACTACAATGTACCCTTTTGGGAGGTATACGAGGGCTGTTTCCCTTGCTTCCGTATCAGGTGCCGATGTCTTACAACATGAAAACCCACTGGCACTCTTTATCGTAGTTTTCGGACTCGAATTTTTTCCAAGTTCAGAGACGGTTCTCCGCATTCCCAATTCTACCCTTCATGATAGGTCAGCGTCTCAATGTACCCCTTCGGAAGAATTTCCCTTCGAGCCCCTAAACCTCCAAGAGTTGAACTTTTCCTATTTAGTATCTAGCGGATTGAAGGACAGTCGAAATAATAATATTTTGGGAGCTGTTTTTATTTTCGTATATTAATATTCCGAAATTCCTGCAATGATGGATTAACGACCGGGCACCGAACTTCTAGGCGAGCCAAATTTTTGGTTTCGGCAAAAAAATTAATGTTTTTAATATATGATTTCATAAAGATAATGGAGACAAAGGTAGTATACAATTTAAAGCAGGAAAATATTTAGAGCTATTCCTAGATTTGTCTAAATTTTTCCGTAGCAAAAGTATTCGTAACATTTTTCCCAATATCGATGTGGCTGAGAGAATATTTTTGTCAATACCAATCACCAACTGCTCTGCACAACGTTCATTTTCGTACGTTTCAAAAGAAGAAATAATTAATCAACTATATTGTCCTATGAAAATATTAGAAACCCTCCACGTTAATTATAAATAAACACTTATTTATTTAATTATAAAATAAAAATAATTTAATTATAATTATGAATAAAAATAATTTTATTACATGACAAAACGTATTTATTGTTAAGTTTTTAAAACTTAAGCAATAAATATTATTTTGAGCCATTTAATGAAATATCAAAGGGACCTGGGTTCGAGCCCTGTTTGTATAGTTTTTCTGTTGAGGTCTAGCTATCCTCAAAAACCTTCTACTATGGCGTATGAACTGGCAGCTTCTCTCAGACCTCTGTGCCAAGCAGCTGCTTGAGGAAGTATTTTTTTATGCTTATTTTATAATTTTGTGTCAATGATTCTTTCAATGTTGGTCAGTTTTGTATATTTCATAGTGCTGCTCTAAAATATTCCAATTTCAATGATTCTAAATACCTGCTATCATTACTAAAAAAAATTGAGATTTAGGTAGATTTGACTGAGATTTTAATTTTATCTTCAGACACATTTTTACCATAAAAAACTTATTTTAGGAGTTATAGTTTCGAAGTTATTTTCTCATTTAGGAAACAAGGTTTTAACTTTTGTGCACTAATATAATTTAATATAAACTTACATTAAAGCTTGAAAATTTTTAATGCTAGGACACCGAGAACCTTTAACCCTTTTAGCACTATTGGTGAGAAATGCCTCCAGACAGTTAACAAATATATATTGTTACGACAGATGAACGAGCTGTAGTGACTTCATGACAAAACGTGACAACGCTCGTGTGTGCTCCTGCGTGAGATTCATTTTTAGCCAACGAATTAGAACTTAGAACAGTTCGGAAAGATGGAAATGGGAGAAATGGAAAGTAGTAGGGGAGTATTGTGAAAGATGAAGAAGTTGATCTGAGTATATACGCGTTAAGTGTAAAAAATTGTGGGAATCTGAAAACAGGTTTAGGGTCTGAGTCTGTGAGCGATAAGTAAAAGACAAGAAGTATCTTTTATGTGATGTGTGCGCGGGCGGTCGTTTTGCTAGTGTGATAAGTCTAGTGATCTAATCTAAGAATTATTTACGCCTGAAGTGAATGTTTTCAAGAGATATGACGGACAAGGTGAGGAGGTAGTGGTTTGGTGGAATAGACAGAGCTAGTCTTAACTTCTCCGTAAGAGGAATATTGTAGTCTTTTGTTTGTGATCAACCTGTGAAGAGAATCAGCATTAAGTATAGATAATTAGTTATTTAGGAATTTAATAGATTCTACTGTAGACTTGTCTGTGTATTATTGTGGAATTTCTTGCCGGTGTGCTTGATTTGTTTATAGATGAGTTTCTCCATACTTAAATAATAAAATACATTGCATTATAATCATTATTGACATATTTTAATTACTTTGAATTCACGCTCAGTGCATATCTATTTAAAAATTCACAACAATATTTTATTCAATGGAAACATTCAGGGGTGAAAGGATTCACCCTTTGCACTTATATTAAATTAACGTTTTTCTTTCCAGCCAGCTGTAATTAACATTAACCGTAAATTTAATTTTGGTGCCTTCTTGTAATAAAATGATTATAATTTGAAAAAGAAAAATTATCGATATATGCAAAAATTGTCTCTGATACTAATCAGAAACTATTTTATACATCTTCAGAGTGTGTATTTTTTTGAATCATTCACTAATAAAACTTGTAAAAATAAGGCATTTGGTTGCCTTATTTTTAGAAGTTTAGAAAAAATATACTCTCTTTTCTACCATCCATTTTTCTACGATTACTGCTCATTGTATCTCCATACAAAAATGTTTCAGTCCCAACAAGTTGCCCCAAAAAGCTAATGCACTGGTTTCGGATGGTTCTGTTTCGAAACCTTATACAAAATGAAGCTTGATCACAGTGTTTTGAATCCACTGCACACAAGAAGAAAAGAGGGGAAAATACTCTTCAATAAAAGTCTTCCACTAGTTAGTTTGATTTAGAATGAAGTGCTTGATTAAGCCTTTGCATTCATTTCACAGAGGTTGGCCAAAGTGTTTACCGATATTTTCCTGACGGAGGCCCTAAGCTATATCAAATTTAAGAAGCCTTGAGCTTTGACAAGTTTAAGAGGCTCTAATAATTCGAAAATCGAAAGTGTTTATTAAACTGACTGAAGGGAAGATTAAAAAATAAGCATGAAAATGGTATAGTTAAAAATATTATACTGGCATTGGTGTGTACCAATGTCACCAGTATGACCATACCAATGATGACTATGTAAAGATAAATGAACAGTTCTTGTCCAATAAATTAATTAAATATTAAAAAGTTTTTGCCTGACATAATAAAACTTAAAATGCATTTCCGTGAGGCTCTAAGCTTAGTTCATCATCATCCTCAAGCAGCCATGGGCTACGGAGGTCCAACCAGACCGTGCAGTTTAGTTCTCCAAGCATATCTGTCCTGAGCCACATCTGCTGCATCTGGCCACTGCACACCAAATTCTAACAAGGTCCTGTTTGACATTTTCTGCCCACCGCATCCTAGGTCTCCCCCTCTTTCTGAGGCCTTTAGGCACACTGTTCATAAATCTATTCGCCAATCTATAATTATCCATACTGGCAACATGGCCAAACCAACTCTGCACAATATGCTGCTTAAAGGAGATTGCCGACTCCTTTGCCTAACCTTTATCATTAGTTACAAAGTTGGACCACCTAATGCCCAAGATACTGCATAAGCATCTCGTTTCCTGTTAGCTTATGCATAAATTGGGCCCTGCTACTACCTAAGCTTTAACAGCTCTTAAATTGGCCAAAAATGAAAGTATAGCTTTGCAATGTGTGACACATGATTATATTTTACGATAATTGTGGTTCTTGGAAAATGAATGCAAAGGGTTAATCAAGCATTTCATTCTGAATCAATTAACTGTTGAAAAACTTTCAACTCATGAATTTACATAACGCTCAATTTTGATATTTAAGGAATAAACAGACATTCATTTACCCGTAATACAATGAACCACAGAGGTTGACCATTGACTCAGTTCTTCGTGATAAGGTCTGGCTTCAATATTTTGTGGTCTCATGAATGCTTATTATCATCACTTGGATGTGACATAACTTGACGAACCATTACATTAAGGCACGTGTTTTTTTTCCCCACATTCCTGCTTGAATAAAAAACAAATCTCTTAACTTCGTCACTTCCTCTAAACTGATGTTGATGTTTAAACTGCGACTGTCAGCATTACGTTGGTTTCCGGTTGCACATCCTGAATTTTCTTTTTTTTAGTGCTTTGCGTTATCTTGCCGAAGTGAGCTAGGTAGGAAAGAGAAAAGCAGCGAGAATTCTTATCTCGCTCGCGGCGGCAGGTGATCTAAAGGATTCGCCGGTTATTTGATAGCAGATTGCATAGTTGACACTAAAAACAAGTATGTACATGCACCGATAGCTTCAAAGATCCCAAGTCCGTAGAGTAACAAATCCTTTATAGAACCTTCGCCATGTAAGAGTGGTCATAAAACCTTTCGTTCAACGCTTGGGGAAGTCTATAAAGGTTTTCGTGTTCCCTTTACTATTTCTTTACTGATTATTTCCTGATAGTCTTCTTATCATCTCTCATGTACTTTGACTTCTCTTTTTTCCAGCGATAAATTGTGCTACCCTTTTACCATGCTCGAGTGTGCTGGCACGTAACTATGCAGTATCTCTGAAGTGTTTTCTTTAAATGTAATAAGTGTTTGCTTAATGCAAACAAGTCCTAGTTCAAAGCATGCATTTCATTTTTCTGAAGTAATTTGCGCTTTCTCCAGACTTTGCTTTACCTCGCATTTCACTGCATTCAAAAAGTGAAAAACGTCAAAGAAATTACGACACTGCTGAGAGAAATAGAAACGGTTTTTGTATTATATAGAATTCCCATTTGTACAAATATAGGCATTCTCTTAATGCCAGGCATGTCAAAGATACGGCCCGCGGGCCATGCGCGGCCCCCGGGGCATTCAGATGCCACCCGCGACCTCAATTAATAATACTCGAATTTCATGAATAGTTTTTCTATACATTGAACTTCTTAGGTACAGATTACAGATACCTATTAAACATGCATTTATCTCTGTCCCAAGTTCGTATTCTTTTTAAATTGAGTATCTGGATCTTCGAAATAATGCGCTGGTTTTTAACCGTTATGACTCAATGCCATTTTAATTTTGATGTATACTTTAAATTTAAATAAAAGATCTTTTTATATAAAATTAGTGTTTAATTGAATCCCGGCCCGCTGATATACTTTGAAAGAAAAATTGGCACTTTACGAGATTGAGTTTGACACCCCTGCTTAACGCATTAACAGGGCATTCTCCAGACTTTGCTTTTTCGGGTTAAAAAACATTCAATTCTGGATATAATTATAGAGCAGAATTAAATTCAGAGATAAATCTCAACGTTGGCTCAGGTCGGAATCGAACCTGGGAAGTGCACACACACACACACAAGCGCAGTTTAGGGGAACAAAAACTGGTATTTCTTCCTTCACATTGAAATTAAAATTATTTATTAAATATACATTAACGAATAACACATCACACTGAGTGTCTGACAAATAATGGTGGGGTGTTGGGAAGCACTGACCCCAAATGCACAAAAGGCATCGTATTAAATGCTTTACATTCCTCCACCTAAACAACTTCACCGGCCGCCACCAGACAAGACACATTCTCAAGAGACGTTACGGAAATTCTTAGCGCAACCTTTCCTGACAGATGGATTGGCAGGAGTAGTCCAATTCCATGGCCACCAAGGAACCCTAATTTGACACCCCTTGATTTTTCTTATGGGTTTTGGAAAGAATTATGTTTACATGGACAAAATTCGAGCCCTGAATCAATTGAAAGCCAGAATAAGAGAAGCAACTGAGCAAGTAACAAGAGTTTACAATAGAAATTATTATCGTTAAAAATATCAATATCTATGACATATACTACATTATGCACTTATTAAATAATAAAAAAAGTTACTCAATTAATTATGCGAGGGGCACTACAATAGCCTCACGTCAAGGCCATTCAGTGTGTTCTTTAATGCATAGGATGCAACTCTCTTGGACACGGCTTACCGTCCCATCTGATGGACAGCGGCCTTTCCAAGCTCATAGATGTTCCTTTTCTCATTGACGGAAGAACAGGGGACAGAGCAGAAAGTCATCGATACATGCACAGTGGGGAATCGAACACAGGAGCATCAGATTACTAGTCTGGAGCTCTATCGATTGAGCCAACCCTCCGCCCCATCGTCGATGTCCAGGAATCGAATGATTCTATTACAAATAAATAAAGAAATTACTCCTTAAACAGCTGCTTGCCACAGATGTAAGATAGGAGCCTGTCAGTGTAATACGCATAGAGGAGATTTGTGAGAAAGTCAGGAGAAAGAAAAGACCAGGAGAAGGAGAACACAAGAAGACTCGGGTAAGGACAACACAAGAAGTCTCAGGAGAACATCTTAGGAAAAGGACAATACAGGAAAGAAAGCATCCATGTCTTATTATATGAATATAAACACTGATATTTCATTTTGGCTGCTAAATAAAATTTAACCTTTAATTGTTTATATAAAGTTTTAAAAAAAAGGTTGTACAACTTGTAAGCAGTCGACTTTACATGTAACCGTTTGCCGATCGCCGACGAGTTCAATTTCCCGCCTGTTAAACGAGAAACAGCGATGCGATGAGCAGAAAAACTATCGCAGGACGTGCAATGCATGAGAAGGGAAGAAAAAAAAGTACAACAGGATGCAAGTACTGATTGCCCGATGTTTGCACTTGTAATATAGAGTGTGAATGAGATAGGAAACTCTACTTGAGAGCTCAGCTGCAACGTATCTACAGCTTATGAATGAGATACGAGAACGGTTATTGGTGTGTACTATGAACGATTCCGGCGGATGTACTCTATATGCATTCCTTTCACGATTTCATAAATAAGCACAATTCTGTGCCAATTACGAAACTTTTCAAATAAGTCTTTTTCAGTTTCTATTTCTACGAGATGAAATTCTGATGATATTGGAGGAAAGTAATAAACGTGGGTGCAAACTGAATGGCGAATGAACATCAGACTCGAATAATTGAAGGTTAAACTCTTGTTTGAAGTTAGAAAACATCGAAAGTGAAAAAAGAAGGCTCGTTGAGTTAGTGTAAGAAACCAGGCCCGGATCCAGAAAAAAATTAAGAGGGGAGCGGACAAAAACTCAATCGAGCCAGAAAAAAAAGTTAGGGGCAAGAGACTGGGTTTACATTATAATGTGATATTCCCCCCCCCCCCCCCCCTTCTGTTTACAGTTCTTTAAACAATTTCTTGAAAAATTCAGAAGTTCAATAATTTTTTTCCTCTGTTGCCCTTGATCTGATTCTGTAAGAAACACAATGTTTCGTTTTCATTTAAAATTAATTATACTCTGATTGGGCTTCAGAAAAAGTGGTGTGAGAATATTGAAGTTAATTTCTTTTCTGTTGTCTTTAACCAAGCCGTCCCGTGGCCGAGTGGTTAGCGCGCTTGGCTACTGATTTAGGGGACCTGGGTTTCGAGCCCCGGATAAGGCATGGATGTTTGTGTCAGCCTCTCTGCTGAGGTCCTGCCATCTTCTCAGACCTTCTACTATGGTATATAAACTGTCAGACCTCTGTGGCAAGCAGCTGCTTGAGGGGGTATTTATTTATGTCTTTAACCCTTCTAATTCCCATGTGCCCATAAGTGAACACTAACTGTAAAACCTATTTTTAATATAAAACTTTTAAATGAAGTAAAAATTTTCGCTCTTTTTTTTACTATGTGAGAACATGAAATATATTTTAATTAATGAATGTTTTTTTTAATTTTACGTTTTAGTTTTATTTTTTGCATTTTTTTTTTATTATTTCCATTTTTTTTTGCAACAGGTGTGTTTAATTGGGTCCAAACACCGTAAACATTCGAATTCGAGCATGGACTACAATTTACAATTCTTTGCAATTTGGAACCAGGCAACTATTTAGGCCGTGACGTTTAATATGTCATACAAGGTATATGGAATTAGACTGAACAGCGAAGTTTTGTATAGCAAAACACACACACACGTCTTAGCTCATTACATAAGAGTTAACATCACGGAATAAGAATGAATTTCGAGAGATCTTTAAAGGTTGGTAGGGGACACGAGACAAATTGGTGCTCTGTGGGCAGTTCCCCACATTCCGGGACGTCTGGCATCCCTGTCTGAGACCCGGTTAATATTTATAAATTCTGCCCTATTACCCGACTACAATTCAAGTACATGCTACTCTTTAGGCCTTTGAAATGTCATGTATGATAACTATAATATCATCATCCAGGACCTGATCTAGGGGAGAAGGGGAGGGAAGGAGCATTCCCCTTTCAGGATTCTAATAATAGTAAAAGAGGCAAAAAATTATGAAAATCATTTATATATTCAAGAAATTTTTTAAAGACCTGAAAAACGGAGTGGGAAAGTTATAATGCAGTGAAAATGCAATTCTTTCCCACCCTCCACTCCTTTGCATTTTTTCGGCTCGACTGTGCTTCTTAGCTCCCCTTCCCACCCGCACCTCGAATTATTTTGTAGATCCGGATATGTCATCATACAAACGTTGTTAGCTCAACCAAATTAATTCGGAACTGAAAGGGTTAAATAAAATTTATCTAGAAAATATGTTGCTTTTTTTATGATGATGTGAAAGGCTAGAGGGGCATCCAAGAATAACTTAAAATGGTGGTGGAGGCCATGTTATTTTTTAAAGTAATGATCGTTTAAATTCATCATTTTCATTATATTTATCATATTTTATGACAGGGATTTAAAATGGAAGTCATATAAACGAAGTCTAATATTTCATATATTAGACGAGATTAGATGAAGATAGATTAGATATTAGATTAGATTAGACGAAGATCATTTTAATGCACTTCTAAACATATAAAAAATTTATAATTATTAAGAATAATGAAGCGAAAAACCTTAGAATATTTTAAAGTTTATTTCAGTTGCAGATACAAGATGCTCCTATTGAGTATTAGAGTGCATACTGCAACGTTACAGTTTGTGACATTCAAATTTTATAAACCGTGAAATTATATTTAACTGAATTATTTGAATTATTATTAAAATTTATAAAAAACGGAATTTAAACCGTAAATTTCTTGTTAGTATATTTAGGTGAAAATGAAAATCACCCACGTGTGGGATGATCTTTGAGATATTGCTTTGCGAAAGATGTGGGTGGTTGGAAATGGCAGAGGAAGTCGAGTAGCTAGTTCTCGAAATAAGAAGCATTTCTGAACCAGCGGATGCTCTGGTTAGCCAACGTAATTATAATCTACGAGTTAGAAGCAGTTTTCGATTAAGAGCATTTTTCCCAGTAAGAATTGGCTGTGACGCACAAAAAGTTTCATTGAATATGTGTGTCATTCAGAAACTGTTGTCAAGCGTTGTGTTGCTAGGGGAGGGACTTCCTGTTCCCAAGGGAGGCCAAGGCTGATTTCCTCTTCCGGTCTCATGTCTCATAGCCCCCTAAGACTGCTTACTTCTTTCCCTTTGGTTTTGTACTCTTTTGGTTGTTACTCCTCTTCGGTTACTCTCTAATTCCTACTGCTTTCACAGTTGCTATGAACTACCTAGAGAAAGGTAAAAAGAGGAGGAGGAGGAGGAGGAGAGACTGGATTTCCATCGCAGTGTAACATTTTCCTCTTCGTTTTAGGTTTTCAAAACATTTCATGAAAAAAGCGTGAAATATGCGCAAGTTTAATAATTTCGGCCTCCACTACTTATTGGAATTCTCAAAGGGGAGGGGAATAACATGGCCCTTGTCCCCCCCCCCCCCCTCCTAGATCCGTCTTGGGGCGGGGTGGCTCAGTCGGTAGCGCGCGAGGCTCGTAATCTGTAGTTCCCAGGTTCGAGTCCCAGCTGGGTCAGCGTTGAGATTTATCTCCGCAAAATTCCCCGCCCTGCCCACGGTCAGTAGGGGACACCGATGGGCTTGGAAAGGCCGCCGTCCGTCGGATGGGACGTTAAGCCGTGGCCCCGTGTACGGGAGAGCCATACCCTGTGCACGTTAAAGAACACGCTGGTTGGCCTTGACGGGAGGCTACCATATTTCTCCCAACAGCTGTTCCAGTGGGTCCCCTCCCCCAACCTTCTCTGAGCCTTCGGGGTCCATGTGACCTGGCCATTTAGCCCATGGTGTGCAGAAAAGTGCCGCTCAGAGGTAAAACAACCCAACCCAACCTAGATCCGTCCCTGCTTTTATCTCTTATGGCTAATTAATGCAGCAATCACAATAGAGGGTTTTGGTTTAGTCGGCAGCGCGCTAATATCGTAATAATCTGATGTTCCTAGGTTCCAGTTTGAAATGTGCCTGCGTTGAAGTTTTCTCCGCTAACCCCTCACTCCTCCGTTGGTTTTGAAGTTGGCACCCGATGCATTTGAAAAGCTGCTGTTCATAGGATAGGACGTTAAGTTGTGGCCCTGTTTCCAAGAGAGCCCTGTGTACAGTCGCTCAAAAAATATCCGAACACTATCGTTGATTACAGAATTCAGAAAAAATATCTGGAGCGTGTACAGCAACTGTACACGCTCCAGTTACCGTTCACAGCAAACTGGAGCGTGTGCAGTTACTGCACGTTGTTTGTTGCGCTCCAGTTTGCTGTGAACGGTAACTGCACACGCTCAATATTTCTGTGAGTGGGCCCACACGATCCAGTTTTTTGTGAGCTCACACGATCCAATGTGCTGTGAACATTAACCGCAACCGCTCCAGTTTGCTGTGAACGGTAACTGCACATGCTCAATATTTCTGTGAGTGGGCCCACACGATCCAGGGTTTTGTGAGCTCACACGATCCAATGTGCTGTGAACATTAACCGCAACCGCTTCAGTTTGCTGTGAACGGTAACTGCACACGCTCAATATTTCTGTGAGTGGGCCCACACGATCCAGGTCTTTGTGAGCTCACACGATCCAATGTGCTGTGAACATTAACCGCAACCGCTTCAGTTTGCTGTGAACGGTAACTGCACACGCTCAATATTTCTGTGAGTGGGCCCACACGATCCAGGTCTTTGTGAGCTCACACGATCCAATGTGCTGTGAACATTAACCGCAACCGCTTCAGTTTGCTGTGAACGGTAACTGCACACGCTCAATATTCATTGCATTATATATTCATACGCATTATATATATATTAAAAAAGTATTCGAACGCTATCGTTGATTACAGAATTCAGAAAAAATATCTGGCAACGATTTTTTTTAGAAATTAGTGATCTGGGAACCTTCGTGTCACGTTGACACGAAGGTTCCCAGATCACTAATTTCTAAAAGAAATCGTTGCCAGATATTTTTTCTGAATTCTGTAATCAACGGTAATAATAATAAATACCCCCTTAAGCAGCTGCTTGCCACAGAGGTCTGACAAGGAGCCTGTCAGTTTATATGCCATAGAAGCAGGTCTGAGAGGATGGCAAGACCTCAGCAGAAAAACAACACGCACAACCATGCCTTACCCGGATAGCGTTCGGATATTTTTTTGAGCGACTGTACATTAAAAACACACTGAATGGTCTTGACAAGAGACTTCCACTTGTCTCCTAACAGCTGTTCAGTGGTTCCCTTTCCTCTGTCTAGCTCCTGGGGTCCTTATGACCTGGCCATTTAACCTGTTGGGTACAAAAACATGTCGCAAATCAAACCGACTCGGAGGTAAAACAATCCACTCAAAGCAGAAGTCAGAGAACCTGAATACTGTCTTATTGGAAAAGTAAAAATTAATTAAGAGAATTTCTACTGCCTATAAAAATTCACTTTCTCGCCGTCTTATATGAAGCACTTAACCTAAAACTGTTTCATTTTGTTTTAGCATTTAGCATCAGTTAGATACAGCCTTAAATGTACACTCTGGATGGGTTCTTTGAGAGTTCAAGTTTGGCTATTTCATAGGGGTGGTGCGCAGGGTAAAAAAAAGTTTCGCATACCATTGTTTTGCCCCCATTGGGTTGACCTAAAGAGCGGGAAATTCGGATAGAAATTCTCGCCCAGGACTGAATGACGTAACGTTTAGCGAGTCCGCCTTCATACCGGAAGTCCGGGAGTTCGAGTCGCGATGTCATAAAATCCGCCCTTCCGCACTCGCTAGACATCAAGGGCGTCGTAATGATGACCGCAACTGTGGCATTCTATAGAGAGAGCAACCACAAAACGAGAGTGAATGATAATGGGGCTGTTGACCGAATGCTTTCATTCTGGTTAGTAGTTCAAAATTTGAATCGTTGCACCGGAAGTTTTGTGGTGTTTGACGCTGCTGCAGTCTTATTCTGAGCAATGTTGATTCAGGCATTTTCAGGAGAGACTGAAGAAGAGGAAAGCGAACATCCTCTCTGAGTCTTGAGAATTTAGGTTTCTATTGTATCGTTATTGGTAATTGCTTTTAGTGATAAAATTGATGGCATTTCATCCAGATATTATTCCCCCCCCCGATAAAAAATAGTCTGTAATCGGAACTGATAAAATAAATAGCAATAATAAAACGTTGTTTATGACGTAACAGTTAAAAATTATGTTGATTGATAAGCAATGAAATCTTCATCGCAATGATTTTCACTTCTTATTTCGGGGCGGGGGTGGCTCAGTCGATGGGGCGCCAGGCTCGTAATCTGCAGTTCCCAGGTTCGAGTCCCAGCTGGGTCAGCGTTGAGATTTATCTCCGCAAAATTCCCCGCCCTGCCCACGGTCAGTAGGGGACACCGACGGGCTTGGAAACGCCGCCGTTCGTCGTATTGGACGTTAAGCCGTGGCCCCGTGTGCGGGAGAGACATACCCTGTGCACGTTAAAGAACACGCTGGATGGCCTTGACGGGAGGCTACCATCTGTCTCCCAACAGCTGTTCCAGTGGGTCCCCTCCCCCAACCTTCTCTGAGCCTTCGGGGTCCATGTGACCTGGTCATTTAGCCCATGGTGTGCAAAAAAGTGCCGCTCAGAGGTAAAACAATCCAATCCAATCCAAACCCAGCTGGGTCAGCGTTGAGATTTATCTCCGCAAAATTCCCCACCCTGCTCACGGTCAGTAGGGGACACCGATGGGGCTTGGAAACGCCGCCGTCCGTCGTATTGGATGTTAAGTCGTGGCTCCGTGTGCGGGAGAGCCACACCTGTGCACGTTAAATAACACATTGGATAGCCTTGACGGGAGGCTACCATCTGCATCCCAACAGCTGTTCCAGTGGGTCCCCTCCCCCAACCTTCTCTGATTCTTCGGGGCCCATGTGACCTGGCCATTTAGCCCATCGTGTGTAAAAAAGTGCCGCTCAGAGGTAAAACAACCCAACCCACTTCTTTTTCATTTTATTACACTTAGGCATCTTTAGTCCGGAATTCTCTAATCTGGTAGCAGGCGTGATTCAGTAAATTTAAGGAATTGAAAAAAGTTTAAAATCTACCACTGAATTAAAGAATAAACCCGGGCCCTCAGCAGAAAATTTCTACAAATTATATGTTTCCGTCGATTTATTCAGTTAATGTAGATTACAGATTTTTTGTTTCAACCACAATTGCTTTTATTTAAAGAAAAAAAAAATCAGTGCACTGAAAAGTAACACTGAAACATGTTTGAAATGGCGAATGAGAAGAAAGACGCAGGTACTCTACTCTTCGCTTTTCAACTACCTAAATAAGCGAAAAAACGACGAATTATTGAAATATGTGTTTTTATTTTGCTGATAAAGGAAACAAATGAGAGAATCAATGTTCCGGTATAGAGTATATCCAGATTGATCCAGAAAAAAATAATGGGAATGGGTTGGGTTGTTTTACCTCTGAGCGGCACTTTTTTTGCACACAATGGGCTAAATGGCCAGGTCACATGGACCCCGAAGACTTAGAGAAGGTTGGGGGAGGGGACCCACTGGAACAGCTGTTGGGAGACAGATGGTAGCCTCCCGTCAAGGCCATCCAGCGTGTTCTTTAACGTGCACAGGGTATGTCTCTCCCACACACGGTGCCATGGCTTAACGTCCCATCCGACGGACGGCGGCCTTTCCAAGCCCATCGGTGTCCCCTACTGACCGTGGGCAGGGCGGGGAATTTTTGCGGAGATAAATCTCAACGCTGACCCAGCTGGGACTCGAACCTGGGAACTACAGATTACGAGCCTGGCGCGCTACCGACTGAGCCACCAGGGGGAGGGAATGTGAGCAGAAATGAATCTGTACTCTCTTCGGGTATAAGTTCTCCTTCCAATTTAGTGGTTGTTAACTAATTTCTTTGAAACAACGAGTAATATATATATTTAGCATTCTTTTCGCCTCCGTTTCAGTTACTGGCATTCTCAAGGGGAGAGGAAGGGAGGAATGACCCTTTCCCCCCACTCCCATATATCCCTCCTCGTCCCGGTGGACGAGTGGTTAGCGCGCTTAGCTACTGATCAAAGGGATCTGGGTTTGAGCCATGGATAAGGTATGTGTGTTTCCGTGTTGTCGTTTTGCTGAGATGTTGCCTTCCTCACAGGTCTCCTAAGGTGTATTAAACTAACAGGCTCTTCTTGGACATCTGTGGTAAACAGCTGCTTGAGAGGTAAATTTTATATCCCAATGCGCCCGAATTAAATATGATGGAGTGTACTTTCAGCTAACATAAAGAATAGTATTTTATCCCTGAGCAGCACTTTTTTTTGTACACAATGGGCTAAATGATCATGTCATCGGAACCCCCAGTAATCGGAGAAGGTTGAGGAGCCACTGGACAGCTGTTAGGTTGGATTAAGTTGTTTTACCTTTGAGCGGCACTTTTTTGCACACCATGGGCTAAATGGCCAGGTCACGTGAACCCCGAAGGATCAGAGCAGGTTGGGGGAGGGGAACCACTGGAACAGCTGTTGGGAGACAAATGGTAGCCTCCCGTCAAGGTCATCCGGCGTGTTCTTAAAGGTGCACAGGGTATGGCTCTCCCGCACATCCTGACCTAGCTGGGGCTCGAACCTGGGAACTACAGATTACGAGCCTGGCCAGCTGTTAGGAAACAGATGATAGCCTCCCTTGCAGGTCATCCCGCGTGTTCTTTAACATGCACAGGCCAACGGACGGCTGCCTTTCCAAGCCCATCGGTGTCCCCTACTGACCGAGGAGAGGGCGGAGAGTTTTGCGGAGATAAATCTCGACAGTGGCCCAGCTGGGACTCGAACCTGGAAACTGCAGATTTCAAGCCTGGAACACTACCGACTGATCCACCCCCGCCTTTATGAAGAGTAATAAACTTAAAATGTAAAGCAAATATTATAACGTTGAAATTGTCTGTAGCTAGGTAACAAATATGCAAAATGTAGGATGTTGAATAATACGAAAATAATCCAAATCCAAAATGGGTATGTTCTTTCGATTTGAACTTTTCCATTTCATGGGTTCCTGCTTGACGCGACCCTGGAAGCGATATAGTTAATAAATTGTTGTAGCTGATATATATTATATTAATGTTATAATCATATTAGTTGATAAATTGAAACTTTAAAAAAGCTCTTGGTGAGTAAAGTTCGAAACACTAAATTAAATTTGCAAAAGTCAGCTCGTTACAAGAAAAACTTCCGAACTGATAAGCTATGCTAAAATTCTGCTCTGACCTTCATTCTAACATTAACAACGTAAAAGGTTACGTCCCTGTTTGTTTTAAAAATTTTTCTTTTCGTTCTGCATTTTGCATCCAAACTTTCACAGATGCGTCTGCATCCGCAGGCAACTCTTCGAAGAGTCCTGAAGTACAGTCGCTCAAAAAAGTATCCGAACACTATGGTTGATTACAGAATTCAGAAAAAATATCTGGCAACGATCTTTTTTAAAAAATTAGTGATCTGGCAACCTACGTGTCACGTGACATGTAGGTTGCCAGATCACTAATTTTTTTAAAAAAAAGATCGTTGCCAGATATTTTTTCTGAATTCTGTAATCAACCATAGTGTTCGGATACTTTTTTGAGCGACTGTACATTATAAACACACTGAATGGTCTTGACAAGAGACTTCCACTTGTCTCCTAACAACTGTCCAGTGGGTCCCCTTCCTCTATCTAGTTCCTGGGTTCGGATTTTTTTTGTGCGACTGTACTCAGCAAAACCTCAGGAAACTAAACGACAGATTTTAAATTCCTTAGACGAAGCAGAACATTGATTTCATGGTTGATGTGCCAACAGATCAGAAAGATTTCTGTTAACTCTGAATTAAAATGCAGGCATGTTTGACAAGTGCGCAAAATACCATCTTCGCTCTATTACTTCTGCTCTACTAACGCTGCTTAAATAAAAGGTTAATGTCCTTCAACTTCAAAATTGCAATTCACTCGTTGCTTTGAGCTCTTTTTTGCTCTACTCCAGCTCAAGATATGCGAGTTTGGAGGAGTAAATTGCAGTCTGGTTGGACCTTCTTGCCCATGGCTGCTTGGGGATTACGAATGTATGTATTTAAGCACTTTTATAACTCGTGCAAAGACAGAACAATCATGACAACCGATCATGACGACATATATCAGTTGTCATGATCAGAAAAGACATCACTAAAGCATCACTTGCTTCAGGCTATTTTCATTTTACCTTGAAATTGAAATCTTCTGCATTAATGTACGGTCGCTCAAAAAAGTATCCGAACACTATGGTTGATTACAGAATTCAGAAAAAATATCTGGCAACGATTTTTTTAGAAATTAGTAATCTGGCAACCTTGTACAGTACACGATGGTTGCCAGATCACTAATTAAAAAAAATCGTTGCCAGATATTTTTTCTGAATCCTGTAATCAACCATAGTGTTCGGATACTTTTTTAATATATATATAATGCGTATGAATATATAATGCAATGAATATGGAGCGTGTGCAATTACCTTTCACAGCAAACTGGAGCGGTTGCGGTTAATGTTCACAGCACATTGGATCGTGTGAGCTCACAAAACCCTGGATCGTGTGGGCCCACTCACAGAAATATTGAGCGTGTGCAGTTACCGTTCACAGCAAACTGGAGCGGTTGCGGTTAATGTTCACAGCACATTGGATCGTGTGAGCTCACAAAAACCTGGATCGTGTGGGCCCACTCACAGAAATATTGAGCGTGTGCAGTTACCGTTCACAGCAAACTGGAGCGGTTGCGGTTAATATTCACAGCACATTGGATCGTGTGAGCTCACAAAAACCTGGATCGTGTGGATCCACTCACAGAAATATTGAGTGTGTGCAGTTACCGTTCACAGCAAACTGGAGCGTGTCCAGTAACTGCACACGCTCCAGTTTGCTGTGAACGGTAACTGGAGCGTGTACAGTTGATGTACACGCTCCAAATATTTTTTCTGAATTCTGTAATCAACCGTAGTGTTCGGATACTCTTTTGAGCAACTGTACTTCCGGGTTGTCCAAGCTAATCAATCTTGGAAATAATTTTGAATACTTTTGAACACGAAATGAGCATTATGAAATTGAAAGAGTTTTCCAAATCGAGGTTACCGTGACTTGGATATCCTGCACCTCTGAGAGGAAGTCGAAACAATACTTCCTTTTCCTCTGAAGATGACGGACGATAATCACTATTGCAGACGAGATACACTGCCTGGCCAATTATTACGAACAACCTAATAATTCGTCGTATGCATCATGGTACATTTCCTAAAATTTAAGTTTGCAATTCTCTGTGCATAGTTCGCGTAGAAATGGGTTTTGAAGTACTGCTAGTGGTCTCCTCTCTCAGCTGATGAACTGTAGCAGTTCTGTTTTTTGGTACAGTTCGCTCCAACAAACACTTGTCTTTGTCTGTCAGATCTTTCTTTCCGCATTTGTCACGATTGGCGAACGTTTTTTTTTTGGCACTGTTACTATTCTCCATACGCATGGATACTGTTCCCCGTGATTTTCCAGTTGAGTTCCATCCCCTCCGTTACTGATACTCTCGCCGTGCGAGCTCCAATGTTGAATCCCCTTTCGAAGTCAGTCAGATGAGATCCGATTTTTTACCCATGTCGCACTCAACTTTACTTTCCACCATGACTTACGACATTGATAGGATTTCGTAGTGACGTAGAATACTTACGTCAGTAAGAAATTTTGCATACATTGACATTTTGCATACATCATGATACTTCGTGCTCGATGCAGTCAGTGTTCATAATAATTCGGCCAGGCAATGTACGCATTATGAAGTTCTCACTTTATAACTACGTAATTTAAAAACAATAATAAAAATAAAAAAAATGCTAATCTAATTATATGCCCCTAAAAAGTAGAGAAAAACTAAAGCATATCGATGGCGCAATGTCACTGAATTTGTATTCACTTCAAAGGAAGATAGGGCGCCGGCAATCTTGTTGAGTAGGTAAATCGGCGCCCTCTCTTCCTTTGAAGTGAATACGAATGGGCAGACGAATATTGGATTGGGAAGCTGACTGCACTATCGATATGCTTTAGTTTTATTTTCTACTTTTTACGACGAATATGGAAAGATAGGTATTTTTAAAATTTTAAATTTATATATATATTTGTTACTAAAAACACCTATTTTCAGAAACTTTCATTTGGTATATGAAGCATAAACATCGACCTCATTTCTCCTCCCCTCTTTTTTGGGAGGAGAGGAGGAAAATGGGATTTTTTTATTATTTTTGTGTTAGCTATGATCTCGGCTATCACCAAAACTGTGGTACAAACCTTCTGTGCAATTGCAGTGGAATCGGCATTTCAGCCTTCATAGGATAATAAAATAAATACTAATAAATAAATAATAATTGCACCGTAAATATTTGCCTAAGTTTGATTGCCCCCCCCGCGTCCCAAATTTTTTTCTTCCCTTCCACAAAATGGAGATTTCATAAACGTTAGGACCATCAAAATCGGTAACTTCCTTTCACCATAATTTAAAGCAACATGACAACTCCCGAACCTTCTGTCGCCCACCCCCGAAAAGGTTGTCTCCCAAAAATACGAGGAAACATTTCTGAACAGTAAGAACTAGGACCATCAAATTCACCATATAGTTCCCTCTTAACATTACTCTTAACGTTACTTAAGGGTTGAGTGTTTCGTTCCCCACCTCAACCTTTACCTCAAAAAAGAACGATCCTCTCTCACCACACCATAAAAAGGGTGAATGCGGTAAAACAAATAAAAAATATTAATGAAACAACATAAACATAAAACAAAAGACAAATGAATCTCAATGGGCAGACGAATATTGGATTGGGAAGCTGATAAAAACAGACATGCTGATTAGAAAAACAAGACGCGAGAGCACTAAGAACATCCTCTCCATCTTCGGGAAATGATTATACTTTTTTTTTAGTACAGCGTACTTGAGGGGGTATTTTTTTGCCGTCCCATGGCCGAGTGGTTAGCGCGCTTGGCTACTGATCTAAGGGACCTGGGTTCGAGCCCCGGATAAAGCATGGATGTATGTGTCGTTTTTCTGCTGAGGTCCTGCCATCCTCACAGACCTTCTACTATGGCATATAAACTGACAGACTCCTGTCAGACCTCTGTGGCAAGCAGCTGCTTGAGGGGGTATTTATTTTATTTTTTTTTACTAAGAAGCTCCTTACAAGTCCATGGCGTCCAATGGGACAATTATACGAGTTCTCCCAAGGCTCTTACCATTCAGAATGAGTTCTTGATAAAAGTCACTTGCCTACTCCCTCCAGCTAATATTTGTCTATCAGACTTTTACGTTGCTTTATAAGAGGAAGATGTGTACTGAATTTGATAGTTTAGATCTTATTATTTAAAGGAATTTCTTGACCAAACCCATCACAATTTTCGTTCTTCTGATCCTGTTGCGTAGCTAAACGTTACTAAGTTAGAACGAATTTATATGCTGTGTAATTTTGAAAACCACGCTAAATAATTTTGTTAGATAGTACGAAGCAAGTTCACGTTTAATTAGACTACAATTAGAAACATCGTGTAGTGGGGACGAGTCAGGTTGTTAGTCACCCCCTCTTAAAAGGCACAATGACCCTTCATTGATCAGGAGGCCCGACTGAGGCTGCTACGATATTTCTTGGAAGCTAAAAGATACAAACGTGCCCTAGAAACCACAGGGGCCTCATTTGGGAGAATTTTGAACTTGTAGGGTTTTTTTTATCTTTCTGAACAGCCATTAAAAAATATATTCAGCATTTATTTCAGCTTTTTGTGAAACTGGCTTTCAATGTCAACTTTCTATCATTGCAGCCGTTTTTAGACGAACCTGATTCTAAACATATCCTTGGATTGAGCGATAAAGCCGCAACTGAAAAGAACTTAATATCCATCAACAACACCTCCTCTGCTATATGTGAAGAACTATATTTGTCACTTTAGGAAATCGTAAAAGTTATTCCCTCTTTCAGTGGAAATCTCTCTACCAGAGGTGATGTAACCAATAGCATTTCAGGCATCTTCTCTTGATGTAAAAATATGATGAAAAAAAACGCGATATTTTTGAGTAAGAACTATTTTTTTTTAATTCAAAATACTAATTTTATTATAAATTAACGTAAGTAACAAATTATACAATAAGTACTAAACTTGGCAACAACAATTGAAGCATCAGTACACTTATAGTGATTGATTTTAAGTAAAATTTTGCGTTAATCTTGTAAATTCCAGATATTTATTTATTATACTTAGTAAAATCATTCTAATTAAAATTATGGGAGTTATTAAAAGTATTCCCCTAAATCCCTTATTTATTTACATTCAGATGCTGAAAGTTTGTTGTAAAATATCCCAAGAGACGACTTGTTGCTTGCTCCTTACCATGTGACACAGCTGCTGAAATTTCAATTTTCAATTTTCAGCAGAATCTGGATGGCCTATAGCCCCTTTTTTCTCTAATGTATAGATAATAATTATGTTTTTTTTTCGTTTATTGCATATTTTCTATGCATGTATTGTTTTTTATGAGACTTGCATTTTATTTAAGTTATTATTATTATTAAATATTATTATATTATATATATAATATACTAATATTTAATAATATATAAATATATAATAATAAAATATAAATATATAATAATAAAATATAAATATATAAATAATAAAATATTATTATATTATTATATTATATTTAATTATTATTAAATACGGCTCGAAGAAATAATGTTTATATGAAGAACTTATGTTTTATGTTTGTCTCAATTTTCTCAATTAGAGGATTATCATTCTCTGTGGTCGTGAAAGGTGTTACAGAAATCAGAAAAAAATATTTAATTTCAGAATATCAGGCTGTATTTCACACAAACAGAAAATTATTCTTAAATGAAATCGCAGTTCGAGCTTTGGTTTAATTCAAAATGAAATCTTAAATGTTAACTGACAGGGTTTAAAAATTAATAAGGGGCTATAGCCCCTTTATTCCCTAACGTAGAGATAATAATTATGTTTTTTTTTTTTGGTATATTTTATTTTACTGACAGGGTTTAAAAATTAATAAGGGGCTATAGCCCCTTTATTCCCTAACGTAGAGATAATAATTATGTTTTTTTTTTTGGTATATTTTATGTTTTATTGTTTTATTTTGTATAGAACGTCTGGGTTTTAAGAAAATACTAATTATTTGAGGAAAGTCGAATTAATTTTCTTTCAAAGAGTTCCGGTCATATTATACTTTTTTTTGAGTAGGAAAAGTTTGTAGTTTCGAACGTTTTTGTTATTAAAAACGCCTTTGATTTCTGGAATTTTTAAAACCATATAATATAAAATGATAGTATGTGTATTAATGAATAATGTATTAGTGAATATATATATTAATCAGTTTAAAAAAAAGTTAAATTTTAAGTTGTGTTTCTCCCACCAAAATCCATTTCTTAATTTCCCCCGCTGGACAAACTCCAGCTGGAGTCCTTGATGAATGACATTCTAGCAGCAAAAATGGCAATTGGCATAAAATTTTATTGAATGCAATTTGCGTGGTCTCAATATTATGATTTGTCAGTCATTATGTCCCCTCTGAAGCAATGGAGCATTGTGTCCATAGAAGTTTAGAAAATGATTTCTTGAGGAGAAAAAAAAGGATCAGAGAACCGTGGAGCCACCAGTCATTACGAGGTTTATGACTTAAAACGTATTTAACACATTTTATGTTTCAACTGAGCAAGAAAAAATACACGGCAAAAAGTAATGTCTTAAGTTATTTATTAAAAATATTTAATATTTATGCAGATAAAATAGAATGAATAAGAAATAATGATAATAGCAACGTTGTTATCTTAATGACATTACAACAAAAGAAAAAACATCACGAACAGAAATATCTGTTGCTGCCTACAAGGTTTGGCGGGGCTATAATTTCTTAGATCAAAAGCTTCACCCACAAGTAATCACTAATAGTCGGAGAAGTTACTTATTCAGTTCACTATCGACTTAAATATCATATATAAGTCACCTCCAGTCACAGAGCTCAGTCGGTAGCGCGCCAGGCTCGTAATCTGAAGTTCACATGTTTGAATCCCACTCTTTGCCAGTTAGATGGGAATTTTCCGCTTTATCGTTTTGTTTTAGATAAAAAAAAAAGGAGATACGGTCTGTCGGATGGGAACTTAAGCTGTGGCACGTATGTATGAGAGTTATATATATATTATGCACGTTTTGTGCTTGGAAAGGCCTCTCGTCGTTTGTGGACGTTAAGCCGTAGCCTGAATGCAGGAGAGCCACACCTCGTGCATATTAAAGGAACCCAACTCTCCTCATATGAAGAAATTACAGCTTAAGGCAAGTGCCAGACCTTGGTTACATGCCAGTTCTATGAGTTAAAATGGTTTGGTACTTGTAGAACTGGCGCATAAGCAGGAAACTTCATGTCCGAATTCGGGAGATGAATATGTGAAACATTTCTTCCAACTTGACTAAATCATGATTAATTGGAAGAATAACATGCGAAAAAAAAAAAAAATCCCCTCAAGCAGCTGCTTGACACAGAGGTCTGTCAGTTTATATGCCAGAGTAGAAGATCTGAGAGGATGGCAGGACCTCAGCAGAAAAACGACACGAACATCCATGCCTTACTCCGGGGCTCGAACCCAGGTCCCTTAGATCAGTAGCCAAGCGCGCTAACCACTCGGTCACGGGACGGCTATCAGTTTAATAAGACATGCAAATGACTTGTGAGGAAGAAGAGATCTCAGCAGAAAGACAACATATGCATACAATTCATGTCTTATCCGGGGCTCGAACCCGGGCCCCTTTGAGCAGTAGCCACAAGCACACTAACCACTCTACCACCTGGACGGAATATAACATATCACTTCTCAAGAATATGGAAAGTTCTTTTTCAAAGAGAATGGAGTTTGTTCCTTTCCTGCTTTAGCACCCTCTAACGGTAGTAATTTAGATTAATGCAAATGGTAATTTTTCCATAGTACCTGTCTAACCCAAAATGAATTTTTCATTTATCTCTCAAAAAAAAAGTTGCCTTTTTCCCACAAACCTTGGGGTTCATTGCTGATGTCAATGTAAGCCTTTTTATAACCATACCACTAGTCAAATTTTTAGTATAAATAGATAGTTTACAAAAGTCGTTGAAACGTTTTATTGTTTTACATCTTCAGCTTCCCGTAATGACTGAAATTAAAAATATTGAGAGTTTCGGAAAAAATACCAATCCTAAAATTTCATTAGTGCCTAACCAGTATAAAAAAGAATTTCTCATTTATTTCTAAACACAAGAAAAGTGGAATGCTGACGGAAAGCTAAATGAAAGCAAGACGTCGTGTTGGAAAATGAACTAAAAATTAATGAAGAATCTAAGAATAAATTGACACTAGAAAAAATTAGTTGAAAAAAAATGGTTGTGCTGACTGGGATTCGAACCCAGATCTCCCAGAAGCATGTCGGGCGTCTTAACCGCTGACCATCAAGAGCTAACCATTTAGTTTAGCCAGATGGCGCCACTGGCGAATCAACGAAAATTGCAGAAATGCTTATACATGATGATTCAAAACTCTTGGACCAAACTTTAAGGGGTGATAGAACACACCTAAACAAGCACTTTTCGTCACTCAAGAGGTGAAGCGCTAGAGGGCGCTTTCCAGTGAACACTAATAAACGCTGGTTTTCGCACTCGTCGTCATTTCTACCGTGGATTGCAGAACGGATGGATTGTTTCACGAATCAGGAGAAGGTGGACATGCATTTCACGTGCTTAGATACGGACGGGAATGCGAGGGAAGCCCAAAGACTGTACCGGGAGCGCTTTCCGAACAGACACGTGGCATAGTAACTGCTAACCCCTAGCGCTTCACCGCTTGAGTTCCGACCATGCATTGTATGACGAAAAGTGCTTGTTTAGGTGTGTTCTATCACACCTTAAAGTTTGGCCCAAGAGTTTTGAATCACCCTGTATGTCACTTTGTTGGAAAAATGGTTAGCTCTTGATGGTCCAGCGACTAAGTCGCCCGGCAGAAGCGTCTTTTAACCGCTGGATTCGATTCTTGGATAGGATCTGGATTCGAAACCCAGTCAGACAACTAATTATTTCAAATGTTTCTTGTCTACAGGACGTTTTCATGTAATATTTTTTTACTGATAAGTACTTTTGAAAGTTTTACGATCATAGAATGAAACTGCTCAGCGTGAAAGTTGCAAAACAGATCTCACGCCTCATTGTGTCATGTGATCACATAAATCCTAACCACTATTCGTTCGAAACCTATTTGAATAAAGACCCACTTCGAAACAGATGTTGCAACGAGCGGTAATCAGCTGCAGGCGGAAATTCCAAATGCATCCTCTTCTCATGGGGGAAATGTTGTCACCTATTTTCTTTCGCTTCCTACTCTCTGGGATGTGAGAGGAGATAATGAAAGCAAAAGTAACTCGGTAGAGAATTTCGCTCCGGAATTCCCCCTCCCCTCGGGGCGGGGGTGGCTCAGTCGGTAGCGCGCCAGGCTCGTAATCTGTAGTTCCCAGGTTCGAGTCCCAGCTGGGTCAGCGTTGAGATTTATCTCCGCAAAATTTCCCGGTCAGTAGGGGACACCGATGGGCTTGAAAAGGCCGCCGTCCGTCGGATGGGACGTTAAGACGTGGCCCCGTGTGCGTGAGAGCCATACCCTGTGCACGTTAAAGAACACACTGGATGGCCTTGACGGGAGGCTACCATCTGTCTCCCAACAGCTGTTCCAGTGGGTCCCCTCCCTCAACCTTCTCTGAGCCTTTGGGGTCCTTCTGGCCTGGCCATTTAGCCCATGGTGTGCAAAAAAGTGCCGCTCAGAGGTAAAACAATCCAATCCAAACCCCCCCCCCCACCCCTACGTCAGAATATTTGTGTCAAAATTCAGATTAATAACTGATTAATAGAAACTTGCGCTTCATGAAAACAGCAAAGAAATGAATGTGCAGAAATACTTTTTTTTAAATATTTGTCTCTTTACTGATTTCGCTTAAACAGCAAGGAAGACGAGTTGCCTCCAACGAGTGCGTAACTATAATGGTGCAGAGGGTGCGACCGCACCAGGGCCCATGCAAGGTCCAAGTCCTTTTCCCTTTTTGTCAGTCTCCACGTTCTTTAGGGCTATTTCGTGCCTTAAGATGCAGTATATTAGATAATGTGTTACTGACTTCGGTTGACACAAATTTAAACAACATGTTCACCGAACACTGAACAGTAATAACACAGACGGCAACGTTAAGATTTGATCATACGTCGAGAGCTCAACGATCAGAGCCGCGGCGTTTCTAAGAGGGAGGAGCTATAGAGCTTATCCTCCCCCCCCCCCAACCTAAAGGTCTGGACAATACATATTATCTAAGACGGTGAAACCAGTTTTCCATGCGCATCAACTACTGCATTCCCCCCCAGCCCCACATATCCTCTCTTGTAATTCCCTGGGCATTTTACTGGATGAGAGAACGTGACATCAAGAGAGTCCCACTTGGATGAAAATCAGGTTTTCTCCAACGTGTTCAGCTCTAGTATTAAGTCAGCTATACGAAACAATTTTTTTTCCTTGTAACCTGTTGAAGCGTTTCGATTTTTTTTCCCCTGCAACCTTTGTTTGTGAGTGAGGCATGATCCTATCTGTGCAGAGAAATCCTGTGGAGGATGGGGGCGAGACCTCAAAAGGTAGGCGACACAATGATCCACATCCATGCTTTAAACAGCACGACTAAGCGAGCTAACTCCGTCGACCACAAATCACCTGTTTGAGAAACTAATTCGACAACGTTGATCGAGAACATTCCGTTCAGAGGCGGGAAGAACAAACCGGAAGAAGCTTTGTTTTATTTCCGACCACGAGGAGATTCGTTGCATACTTCCCCCTCAGAGTTTCTTGGTACCAAAGGCGAGGGAGAATCAAGGACGTTCAGAAGCTGCTGGAATCAGCTAAGGAGTGGTGTTTTTAACACGTTGGTGTTCCGGATGTCAGCTACCGCAAAACACCGTGAAAAAATTCGCTGCCTTATCGAGCAATTGATGAGACGTTGCAATAATTTTTGCTTCAAAAAAAAAAACGTGAGACATTAATGGATTTCTTTCAGGGAGCAAATGAATAGTTCATGGTACTTTCATTTCGGAAGCAGCAGCACATTGGATATTTAAATTTTTTTTATAAAAGCCGTCCCATAGCCAAGTGGTTAGCGCGCTTGGCTACTAATCTATGGGACCTGGGTTCGAGACCCAGGTAAGGCATGGCTGTTTGTGTCGTTTTTCTGCTGAGGTCCTGCCATCCTCTCAGATCTTCTACTGTGGCATATAAACTGACAGGCTCCTGTCAGACCTCTGTGGCAAGCAGCTGCTTGAGGGGGTATTTATTTTTATCAAAAGAAAATAAAAATGTGTAATGAGCACAGGCGCCTTTCGCTGTAAAATGTTGGTTGTTTTACCACTGAGCGGCACTTTTTTACACACAATGGGCTAAATGGCCAGGTCACATGGGGCCCGAAGGCTCAGAGAAGGTTGGGGGAGGGGACCCACTGGAACAGCTGTTGGGAGACAGATGGTAGCCTCCCGTTAAGGCCATCCAGCGTGTTCTTTAACGTGCACCACAGGGTATGGCTCTTCCGCACACGGGGCCATGGCTTAACGTTCCATCCAACGGCTGGAGGCCTATCCAAGCCCATCGCTATCCAAGCTATCCAAGTCCCCTACTGACTGTGGACAGGGAGTTTTGCGGAGATAAATTTCAACGCTGACCCAGCTGGGACTTGAACCTGGGATCTGCAGATTACGCACCTGGCACGCTACCGACTGAGTCACCTCCGCCCCAGTAAAATGATGGAGAAGACAGGACCAAATACAGGCAGAAGTCGTACTTCTTTCGTGACAGATACCGCTTCAAATACAAAAATCAACAGTCCTCTAATAGAGTCCTCTGTAAACCCATACTCAACCAGATCTGTTAAAATGTCAAAAGTTAACTATTCCAAATCAAATCTGAATATTATATGATATTACAGTGCTGTACATAATTCAATACACTGCATCAAACCGATCTGAACAACCTTATATTAAGCACGGATCGACGCAGTCAAGCCTATTTAGCCGTCAGAAGGATCATACTCCATATTGGCATCATATATGTGTATTTTGTAGTGTCTGAAGTCAACTTCTCCGATGAGCAATATTTTCATTGCAATATGTTCATATCTAGTCTGAGGGTTCTCATTTTTCTGAACGTTTTCACGTTATACTAAAATACGTTTCTGGGCAAATTTTCATTTAAATACATCTATCTTCTATATAATAAAAAATGGTGTCTATCTGTCTGTGGCAGCAAAACTCATCGGGAATTCAACGTACACACTCCAAATTTTCAGAGAACGTTTCTGGTTGTGGTCCGGAGTGCAGTGCCAAATATCAGGTCGAAAGTTCAAAAGGGGGGCTTGCTAGAACCAAAAATATTTACCATGCTATTCCTACGGGAAACGAGAATCCCTGCAACTTACAAAATTTACCTTTGGTGCAGTGAAAAGAATATACCGGATAAAAGTGACACCTCGGGCAGCGCCGGGTAAGTTCAGCAAGTTATACAATAAAATAAAAGTTATGCCATATTTTGTTAGTGTTATCTTAATTTTGACAAGAAAAGCAAATCAGATAATTAAATTGCTCATAATCAATTTTGCATTTTGAATTCTGAGAGCATTTTTCATTTTATTACCGTGCCGAGTGGTTAGCGTGCTTGGCTACTGATCTAAGGGACCCGGGTTCGAGTCCCGGGTATGGCATGGATGTTCGTGTTGTTTTTCTGCTGAGATCCTACCATCCTCTCAGACCTTCTACTGTGGCATATAAACTGACAGGCTCCTGTCAGACCTCTGTGGCAAGCAGCTGCTTGAGGGGGTATTTATATATATATATTTTTTTTTTATTAGTATTTTGGAGCGGGGTGGAGGTAGGGTTCACCCTCTCATGATCATGTGCTTAACATTTTCTTTTTCCGATTACAACACTGGGCAAGATTCAGAAGAATAGGATAAACTGAGGCATAATCTAAAGAAAATTGCATTGGTACCAGCTAAAATATTTTGCGATATGTGCAATACAGATCGCAAAAAAACTCCGCATAGAATGCAAAAAACACTAGCTGCGGAGTTACTCAAAACATTTTCTGGTTGGGGGCATTGAAAACACTAAGAATTTGCTACCTAAAAGGGCGTCGCAAAGCAACACTTAAGAATTTCGGGAAAAGGCCAGTTTCAACCTGACCATTTTTGATTTTAATGATATTTAGTTTGTTCTATATATCTAAAAACTTTTCTTAATAAAGTGTCTTTTTTTTTAACTAACTGCCTCTCACGCACTGTGACTGGCGACAGTTTATCCTATTCTAAATCTTACTCAGTGAAAAAGTTTCGAAAAAAGAAAAATGTGATGCACGTGATCATGAGAGAGGAAGCTCTACTTGCATCCCGCTCCAAAATTCTTATACGCTAATAAAATGAAAAATGTTCCCAGAATTCAAATACAAAAGTGAGTATGATTAATTTTATTATCTGATCTACTTTGCTTGACAAAATTAGGATAACACTAACAAAATGCGCCATAACTTTGTTTTTTATTGTAATAATGCATTTAAACGAAAATTTGCCCAAAAACGTATTTTAGTATAACGAGAAAATGTACAGAAAATGAGAACCCTTAGACTAGATAAATACATATTACAATGATGTCATTACAACAAGAAATTATTGTTCATCGCAGAAGTTGACTTCAGACACTCCAAAATACGCATATATGACGTCAATGTGCAATATGATCTCCTCTGACGGCTTTATAGGCTTGATAGCGTCGATCCATGCTTACTTAGCTGGGTCAGCGTTGAGATTTATCTCCGCAAAATTCTCCGCCCTACCCACGGTCAGTAGAGGACACCGATGGGCTTGGAAAGGCCGCCGTCCGTCGAATGGGACGTTAAGCCGTGGCCCCATGTGCGGGAGAGCCATATCCTGTGCACGTTAAAGAACACGCTGGATAGCCTTGACGGGAGGCTACCATCTGTCTCCCAAAGGCTGTTCCATGGGTCCCCTCCCCCAACCTACTCTGAGCCTTCGGGGTCCATGTGACCTGGCCATTTAGCCAATGGTGTGCAAAAAAGTGCCGCTCAGAGGTAAAACAACCCAAATCCATGCTTACTATAAGGTACTTCAGATCGGCTTGAGGCAACAAATCCCATTCTTGCACAAATAGCTAACTCTACCCTGTGGAGTAACCCAAGGAGGGAGCTGAAGGTTTCCAACGTGTCTCCTTAAAGCATTCCATACATGTTCGATGGTATACGTTGCTGGTCAGGTCATTCGTAGGGTATCTTCTGTTTTTAAGCTTGCACCAGGTTAATTCTATGAGGATGGGTATTGTCGTCCATAAACAAGAAATCATCGTCAATCGCACCTTCCTAGAAGTTGTGAATAGGATTCAAGGATCTTTTCTCTGTACCCCTGGGCAGTTATTTCGTGTTTGGATAACAATCCATCGAACACGTGGAGAGAATTACGGCGTTGATGCCATCTAAGAACTATGAAGGCCATCTAAGATCAGAACACCACCTACCATAAGTAGCCCATTCTCTGATATTAAAAATCTGTAATTGTAAAAACTATAAAACATTGAAAAGATGGCATCGCATTTCTTCTCTCCACATTTACTCGATGCCACGTTTAAATAATAATAATATTTATTTGCACAATATTTAATACATTGCTAATACATAATCAAGTTCCACAAGAGTTAGTGTTTAACTCGCAAGTGGATGTTTACAAAACATATATTTCATGATATAAAAATACATTAAACTACGTCCCAACGAATGCAATTAGAAATTTGAATATTATTTTGTTCCCGTTTTTTATCTTTTATGGGTTGAAGGTTCTTTTAAACACTTTTTGACAGCACCGTGACTTTCGAATACTTACCTCCCCGCCCCCCGCAAGTTGGAATTTCTGTGAAGGATTTCTCCCTCGTACCTTCTGTCGCATTAAAAAACCAATCTCTGTCTCAGATAGAATCCGAATTCGAGTTGAAGCAATTTTTATTTGTACCTCAAAGGCCCGTTGAATTGAAATAGGCAAGTTGCTAGTACAGTGTATTTTTTTTGTGTTAGTAAGTAGCAATGCTAAACGGATTATAAAAACTTCCTCAGTAAGAGTATAGATCTTGCTGTCAGAAGAATTGGAATATATGAATGATCTCATTAATTTAACAACTAGAAAAAAAACTTCCGTTTTTCGGATAACAAAAAGCTCTCCCAAGATGCAGTTATCCTGTTGCGTAACAATTCTGCGAAGCAAAAACCACATTCAAGGTTCTTCTTCCTTTTTTTCAGAGTTATAAAGTAAGCTCTTGATTGCAACTAATCTTCAATGATTTTGTTTGCTTTGATGACAATGAAATGTTTGCCAATCGAATACGTGACTAAAGGTTTCGCCACCCGAATCTCTACGGGAAAGCGTAGGCTGCTCATCTGAAGCTCTAGAGCAGGGGTTGCCAAACTCGGGGGCGCGCCCTCCTGTGGTGCGTGAAGAAATTCCAAGAGCGACGTAAAGATGTAAAATTCTCAGAAAAAAATTAGCAACGTAAAAAAAAAATCTTTTAAATTTCATACCATAAATTGCGGATGTTTTCCATAAATGAGAGGTGGAAAGGCGTGGGTGTATCTCAAAAATTGAAGGGTTTGGGAATCTCTGCTCTAGAGGGAAGTGTTGGCTCATGTAATAGCATTTTAGCTATACATGAGCCTACACTTCCCTCTAGAGCAGAGCATTTAGCATTTTAGCATTGGTCTGAATCGTGAGTCGTTAGCTGGAAGTTGTGATTAGTTTTGCGAAAAACGTTAATTGAAGTGTGATCATTATCGGTAGAAAAATAAAAGTAATTACTTCGATGACAAATTCTGAGTATTATTAACTGCAACACAGAGAAGATTTAATTGAAGAAAACTTTGCACTTGCACCAGGACAACGTCGAGCCGCATCTCTTTTACGTGGAATTCTCACGAGGAAAGTGAATCTCATAGGCCGAGAATCACTGTCATACTTGATGATACTGATAGATGATGAGGAGGAGTTGTTTCCTGAAACTGTGATTTCATCAAAGTTGGCTACGGAAGTAGATTTGCTAGGACGTGATAGGGACGGCGGAAGTACATTTGCAGGAACGTGAAGGGTGAATTCTGTGAATTTGATTCTGCTGCAGCATAGGAAGTTTGTTTATCATATCAAGAATTTCCTAGGATTCCAACGATTTGTCATCTTTTCCACACGAGACGAAAGTTACCTTGACTTCGTCTTCTGCAACCGTAAAACGTTCACATTGAAGCACATTGCCTTTTTCCCACCATGGTTGAGTCACTGGATTTTATAAATGCAGATTACGACATTTTATCTGAGTTAGTCATCAACGTGTTCACTCTTCGTGGTTCTGCTCTTCCTCAGTGTTTTGATCAACTGGCAGTTGAGTTCTCTGGTACGTTGCATTCACGTCTGCAACTAATTCCACGTGTTTCTGTGAAAAGTAAGACCTCCAATCCCTACCTATGAAAATTGTCCAAGCTTAAATTGCGAGCTTGGGGGAGTGCTTCGAAACGATAATAATTCTATTAATAAAGCAAATTATAGCGCGGCTTCCAAGATATATTCAGATGCTTCCTACTTCAGCTTTGCAACGCTAAAAATTCGAATGCGTTTTACAAAGATGCAAGAAGTAAACTGAAAGGTCCACGAGACTTCGACTCTAAACAGAACAAGGAGGCATCCTCAGTGTATATATATTCCTCATGCTAGAACAAACTGTAAATATCATTCCTTCATATGCCGAGTTGGTCGTGTTTGTAACTCTCTACCTCCTGATGTGTTGTCCCCAACTTTGCACATTTTCAAAGATCGACTAAATACAGTCGACTTAGCCAAATTTTTAAATGTTTGAAGTTTTAACCTTCTTTATGTATGTAGTTATATGTTCTCAAAGTGTTAACCATAAATTGTCCATAATTTGTCATAACAAATGTTGTGACAAGTGAAAAGAATAGTTTAACCACAACAAGTGTTAACCACATCATAAATATCTCTCTGTTTTTGATGTCTTGAGCGGTGTTAGCTTATATTTTTGTACCTTCCTCTCGATAAATAAACAAATAAAGTAACAGTCTCACGTGACATTGATTGGAGAGGTTATAAAAAAAGAGACCGATATACGGCTACGTTTCCCAGATCCGTTAGTCATCTCACATTTCAGGGGCGAAGATGGCTCAATCAATAGCGCTCAAGGCTCGTAATCTGCAGTTCCCAGGTTGAGTCCCAAGTGTGCCAGCGGTGAGATTTATCTCCGCTAACTCCGATCTTATCCTCGATGAGAAACGGGACACTGGTGGACTTGGAAAGGCTGCCGTCCATCTGATGGGCCATTAAGCCGTAGCGCCGTGTGCAGGAAAACTATACTCTGTGTACATTAAATTTGACGGGAGGTCACTCTCTCTCTCTCTTAACTGCTGTCCATGAGTCCTTCCCCAACCTTCCCTGACCTTTGGGGGTCCTTGTGACCTGATCATTTAGCCCATTGTGTGCATAAAAGTTCCGCTTAGAGGTAAAACAAACCATATTTTTCAAATTCCATACGTGAAAAAGATGCTAATAGCTCATCCGGTAACATGTCCCATAAGGAAGGATTCCCTTCACACATCCTGAATTACACTCCTCTTTGCGATGAACTAGTAGTTCCATACAGTGTTTCCTATTAGTTATTTTAGATCTTTTCAGAATAATGCTATTGTTTTTAATTTGTCCTCTATCTGTCTATAAGATGTTCAGCTTTTTTTTTAAGAGATAAAGAAAAAGTTTTTTGGGGTTGGATAGGTACTGTTATTCGCATTTTTTTTCGAACCTTCCATTACTTTAAATTTCTATCGTTAAAGGACTCTAAATTTTGAAAATGATAAAACTTCATAGTAATATTTCAAACAATCTAAGTTAATAATTTGATATTTGAATGTTCTAGAGCTGTGGTTTCTAAGGGGCGCCACCGCTTCCTTGGTGGGGTGGTAGAAATTTTTTGGAGGCGTTTGGTTTATCAAACCGATAACGGAAGTTCTTTCACCATCAAGTTTTCAACTAATTTTAACAGGGAAAATTATTTTGATTTCCACGAGAAAGTGTCAGGAAATAATACTTGGAGAAAGGGACTCAAAAATTTTGGGGACCAATGGTCTGTAGTTAACATTGACAGGCGCTACTTGCTCCCCGCTCTGGAATTTGGCTTATTAAAGAGTTCTGAAGACGAAAATGATAAAACTTTGAAATTGTAAAGTCTATTTATGCTGCAAATTTAATGTTTGAGTGGTAGAGTGACCTATTGAAGGGGGTTTGCAGTAACACTAGAGGTATGACCCTGTCACCTCGCACAGGGGGTGAATATAAGCCTAGCTTTTCCTGTTGGCTACGGTGAAGTGACGATTAAAAGAGGAAAGTGTGTGTGTGTGGGGGGGGGACGTCACCCTCTCCAAAGGCTAAGAGAGAGCCATTGCTCAATTCCAATGAAATCCTTTTCTGTCTCTCAAAATGGAGTCCCTGGATTTGGGTTGGGTTGTTTTACCTCTGAGCGGCACTTTTTTGCACACCATGGGCTAAATGGCCCGAAGGCTCAGAGAAGGTTGGGGGAGGGGACCCACTGGAACAGCTGTTGGGAGACAGATGGTAGCCTCCCGTCAAGGCCATCCAGCGTGTTCTTTAACGTGCCCAGGGTATGGCTCTTCCGCACACGGGGCCACGGCTTAACGTCCCATCCGACGGACGGCGACCTTTCCAAGCCCATCGGTGTCCCCTACTGACCGTGGGCAGGGCGGGGGAGTTTTGCGGAGATAAATCTCAACGCTGACCCAGCTGGGACTCGAACCTGTGAATTACAGATTACGAGTCTGGCGCGCTACCGACTGAGCCACCCCCGCCCCTTTTGTGTGCTAGTAAGCAATAAATGTTATGTACAAAGGACAAATAGAGTTTAATATTATATTTCATTTTTGTACTAAGTGGATTATCAAACAGACTTCAATGAAAACATAGATCTAGCTTCAGATTACGTGTTGACATAGAATTCAAGAAATACTTTTGTGAAAAAAATTAGTGTAGCCGATGAGTGGAATCTCACTCATTTCTGTAACTCCTGTTTTCGAGAAATGTATGCAGTTATGCTGTTGCGTAGCAGTTCCACGAAGCAGAAAAGATGCCATGTTCAAGGTGGAATTAGAAAGTAAGCGCTTAATTGCAATTAATTTCGAACGAATTCTATTTGGTGGCTTGACGCCAATGAGATGCTTGCCAAATCGAATCCGTATCCAAAAGGTTACGCCAAATCGAATTTCTAGAGGGAAGCGTAGGCTCGAGTGGTCGCTTTTTTAAGGAGTGGTCGAAATCGCTAGTCGTTAGCAGGAAGTGGTGGTGGATTTTAGAAAAAAAATAAAATGATGGTTGGAGTTGATTAATACCGGCGGAAAAATAAGAGTAATTACATCGATGACAAAGCTCTGAGTATTATTAATTGCAACTCACAAAAATATCTAATTGAAGAGTTAAATTACCGTTATTAGCAACTAGCTTGACATTCGAGTGTTGTAATTACACTTCTTGATGGCTCGATAATTGTAGTGTAATTTCCATGACCTCTAATGCTGTGAACATCTCTGTCACGGAAGCGTTTGGCTATAAGATAATATATTTTAAATTGTATTTGGTTTGACTAGGGGTATTTCAAGCACTTTTTCGCGACGTAATCAAGTTCGGTTATTTTAGTTGCATTAGAACATTTTATAACATATGGGTAAAAGGGAAACGGTTTTTAATAGATTTACTTTAAGAAAAATGTTTTAAAACTTAATAAAAATAAAATACCCCCTCAAGCAGCTGCTTGCCACAGAGGTCTGACAGGAGCTTGTCAGTTTATATGCCACAGTAGAAGATCTGAGAGGATGGCAGGACCTCAGCAGAAAACAACACGAACATCCATGCCTTACTTAGGTTGAAAAAATTTTCACACTTGATTATCACACTCCACCACTAAAATATCAGATTTCTAGCCCAAATATTGCCCTTGAGTTTGCAATATTCTTTTAAAATGTTCAAATTTTCAAAAATTTCCACCGTCAGAGGGCGCAATTAAATATTTTGGGAGATTCTAAAAGTGTGAATCATAATAGTTTATCAATACCTATACAACCCAAAAAGAATTTTTCATTTTCTCTCTAAAAACTTTCTCTTAAAAGAAAAAATTGCATTTTCCTAACCCCTCTGGGGGTAAAGATGAAAATCATTGCTACAGATGGACAGACAGACGATAAAGCGAAAGCATTAGTTCGTTGTTTATGAAAACGGGTTAAAAAAAAAAGTCAAAATTCAATATAACACTTAATAAGCCACTGCTCAGTTCGTGGTACATCGTTACTCTAAAAATGGCATTCCTACAGTTACAATACATAATTGACAATTTTTGGTTTAAATTTCATATTAGGCGACCTGCTACAAAGATTGTATGACACGTTTCTTCATCTGTTCAGAAAACGCACATTACATTTCGTTGATTGCATTTAATGAAATCCGCAACCGTTGGCAAAATACAGGTTACGGTTCTTCGTAACTAATGTGATATTTTTAATTGCCATTGGCAGGACGAAGTAAGAAATCATATCTAGAGATAAAGTCGGCTTCTTTGTTCGGTGATAACTTCGCAGCATTGAACAGAGATCAGCAGTTGAAACTCGAAAAACTGAGGCGCCGAACATCTTAATGCTCACATATTTGTTATCTGTAGCCCAAGTGCTATACATTCGTAATACAGATAAAATGGCTGCAATGGGTTGAAGGCGAGACAATAGCTAAAGTTGCTCGACAACTAAAAAACACTTAACCATCCAATAAGTTGAAGATTCCTCATCTTCAAACTTTGAACTTATCCACTTATTAGTGTTAGCTATCTCTCTTCACATCGTACTTAAAAAGTTGTTAGGTGATGTGCAATAAAAAAACCAATCGCACGTAGCACGAAAAAGGATAAAAATTAACAATGAATGTAGTCTTCAAACAATATAAATGCACGAAATCTTAAATAGAAAAAAATAAATTCCTTTCAAATCATAAAGGTCTGACAGTAACATGTTTAATTCGTCATAGAGAAGATCTGGGAGGAAGGAAGGACCTCAGCAGAAAGACAACACAAAGAGAAAAAAAAAGACATCTGCACCTTATACAGGACTCGAACCCAGGTCGTTTTGATAACCAAACGCATTTTCTATTTTAACTGTTTTATTCAAATATTTTTAAATAATTTTTTCCCGATTTATTTATTTGTTGATTTATTTTTTTCTCATCTGCTGATTTGTTTGATATTGATTGATCGATTTCTTTATTTCCATTAACTATACTATTATTATATATATCAGGGCCAAAACTAGGGTGGGGGTGAACATTGCCACCCCACATAATGACCTCCATCACTCCAAAAAGCTCAAAAATTATTAAACTTGTTCATATTTAAGGTATTTTTCGAGAAATTTTTCATTGTCACAAAGCTAGGATCATCTAGGAATGGTTTCCTGGAACATGGCAGCGGCCTTTCCAGTCACCACAACCCCAAATCTAACGGAGAACGAGCTATTCGATGAGATATAACGGAGCACCTGTGGGATGAGATAGAACGAGCTATTCGATGAGATATAACGGAGCACGTGTGGGATGAGATAGAACGAGCTATTCGATGAGATATAACGGAGCACCTGTGGGATGAGATAGAACGAGCTATTCGATGAGATATAACGGACACCTGTGGGATGAGATAGAACGAGCTATTCGATGAGATATAACGGAGCACCTGTGGGATGAGGTAGAACGAGCTATTCGATGAGATATAACGGAGCACCTGTGGGATGAGGTAGAACGAGCTATTCGATGAGATATAACGGAGCACCTGTGGGATGAGATAGAACGAGCTATTCGATGAGATATAACGGAGCACCTGTGGGATGAGATAGAACGAGCTATTCGATGAGATATAACGGAGCACCTGTGGGATGAGGTAGAACGAGCTATTCGATGAGATATAACGGAGCACCTGTGGGATGAGGTAGAACGAGCTATTCGATGAGATATAACGGAGCACCTGTGGGATGAGATAGAACGAGCTATTCGATGAGATATAACGGAGCACCTGTGGGATGAGATAGAACGAGCTATTCGATGAGATATAACGGAGCACCTGTGGGATGAGATAGAACGAGCTATTCGATGAGATATAACGGAGCACCTGTGGGATGAGGTTAAACGAGCTATTCGATGAGATATAACGGAGCACCTGTGGGATGAGGTAGAACGAGCTATTCGATGAGATATAACGGAGCACCTGTGGGATGAGATAGAACGAGCTATTCGATGAGATATAACGGACACCTGTGGGATGAGATAGAACGAGCTATTCGATGAGATATAACGGAGCACCTGTGGGATGAGGTTAAACGAGCTATTCGATGAGATATAACGGAGCACCTGTGGGATGATGTAGAACGAGCTATTCGATGAGATATAACGGAGCACCTGTGGGATGAGATAGAACGAGCTATTCGATGAGATATAACGGAGCACCTGTGGGATGAGATAGAACGAGCTATTCGATGAGATATAACGGAGCACCTGTGGGATGAGATAGAACGAGCTATTCGATGAGATATAACGGAGCACCTGTGGGATGAGATAGAACGAGCTATTCGATGAGATATAACGGAGCACCTGTGGGATGAGGTTAAACGAGCTATTCGATGAGATATAACGGAGCACCTGTGGGATGAGATAGAACGAGCTATTCGATGAGATATAACGGAGCACCTGTGGGATGAGATAGAACGAGCTATTCGATGAGATATAACGGACACCTGTGGGATGAGATAGAACGAGCTATTCGATGAGATATAACGGAGCACCTGTGGGATGAGGTTAAACGAGCTATTCGATGAGATATAACGGAGCACCTGTGGGATGATGTAGAACGAGCTATTCGATGAGATATAACGGAGCACCTGTGGGATGAGATAGAACGAGCTATTCGATGAGATATAACGGAGCACCTGTGGGATGAGGTAGAACGAGCTATTCGATGAGATATAACGGAGCACCTGTGGGATGAGGTAGAACGAGCTATTCGATGAGATATAACGGAGCACCTGTGGGATGAGATAGAACGAGCTATTCGATGAGATATAACGGGCACCTGTGGGATGAGGTAGAACGAGCTATTCGATGAGATATAACGGAGCACCTGTGGGATGAGATAGAACGAGCTATTCGATGAGATATAACGGAGCACCTGTGGGATGAGGTTAAACGAGCTATTCGATGAGATATAACGGACACCTGTGGGATGAGATAGAACGAGCTATTCGAAGTAGAGATTCATCACCAGCCAATTTGCAATACCTATGGGAAGCGGTGGAGTGGACACGGAGCAGCATCCCTGCGACACGCTTTTGACA
Source organism: Ryuthela nishihirai (assembly GCA_038380435.1). NCBI lineage: Eukaryota > Metazoa > Arthropoda > Arachnida > Araneae > Heptathelidae > Ryuthela > Ryuthela nishihirai. The sequence goes on from JAWZYU010000001.1 coordinate 67,338,974, forward strand.
CCTCGTTCAGTCCGCGCCTCAACGAATAATTCAGGATGTTCTGAGGGCAAAAGCGGATCTATTCGCTATTAGGAAAATAATCTATGATAATAAATTGGCCACTCAGTGTATACGTATTAAACATATTATAAAGGAAAATAACTAAAACAGAGGGAAAAGTCATATAAATTTTGAACAGGAACTGTGTTTCGGCTCGATCCAGTCACTTATCCTCACCCCCACCCCACTCCACTGCAGCCTTATTTTTTTCTAAATTCATGTGCGGAAATACATTTAATTACAGTGGATTCCGTCTCTCTGAATCTCCCTTTGTGTAGGACCTTGAAGGACATTATATTTCATGTAATAAAGAGCACTGTTTTATTATGTCCTTATCACCTTAATGTTCCCCAATGCTGCATCTCTTGAAACACTATCTATACTTATTACCTCTAAAATGACAACAAGGCTGTCTGGAATTGCTAATTCTAGGAAAGGTAAGCGTGAAAAAGCATTAAACTTAACATTTGTTTTGTTCAATGATTGCGAAAACTTCACCAACATATGATCTGAAAACGCATTAAGGAAAAAGTTATTCTGGAGATGCTCTAGCAAAGAAGTCATTTAGATATACTGAAACATTTCGGAATTGTTTGCAAGTGGTTTACGATTCTCTAGATCCAGTTTTATTATTGTTGCATATGCTAAAGTAAGACATGAAACTGTGGCGCTAAAATGCATTTTCAACTGGGGAAAAAAAACTTGTAAAAACGGAATTTTTTTCATCTCTTGTAGGATTCATAAAGCATTCAGTAAATATAAAATTTTGATTCGGTACTAATTAGTTAAAAGGGGGTTAGTTCGGAGACAGGCATATTATTTTAGAGATCGATTTAGACCAGTGGTGAACAGCCTTTGACTGTCAAGATATATTTTTTGAGTCTGCAAGGCTCAGTAAGAAAATTTTAAACGTGTAAAATACACTGAAGACAAGCGCGGACAGGTAAGGGGGCAATGGGCGCTGTAGCATCCCGGGCCTTTAGTGCCGCGGGGCCCTGGGACCTCACAGGAGCAGGATTTTTTAAAATAATAATAATTGCTATTTTACAGAAATTCGGTAGAATTTGGGAAAACCTATTTTAAATTTCATGTACAAACTCTCAAAAGAGTCTTGAAAGAAACCTTGAAAAAGAAACCAAATTTTTTATCGCAGCGGGCCCCTCTGCTATAGAGCTGCGTCCCTGAAGAAAAAAAAAAAACGCCAGTCTGCCTTTGACGGAAGACATAACTTTACACCGGGGGATGGATATTGCTTTACACATAAACCCAAAACTTCACTGAGAAAACAGGTTCGAGTACCAGCTGGGTCAGCGTTGAGATTTATCTCCACAAAATTCCCCGCCCTGCTCACGGTCAATAGGGAACACCGATGGGCTTGGAAAGACCGCCGTCCGTCGGATGGGACGTTAAGCCGTGGCCCCGTTTGCGGGAGAGCCATACCCTGTGCATGTTAAAGAATACACTAGATGGCCTTGATGGGAGGCTACCATCTATCTCTCAACAGCCGTTCCAGTGGGTCCCCTCCCCCAACCTTCTCTGAGCCTTCGGGGTCCTTGTGACCTGGTCATTTAGCCAATTGTGTGCAAAAAAGTGCCGCTCAGAGGTAAAACAACCAACCAACCAAATCACTGAGAAAATTACAGAAATTATTACATTATTTGCAAATTTGTAACGATAACAATAATAAGAATGACAAATGAAGTCAAACATCGTTGAAAGTTTTTTAACATCAATCAAAGCGGTCACGAGTCGGGGATTGTACGCCACTAATTTAGACTTTTCGGGCTCCTGGCTTCTGTTGACGTTTTAAATGAATTTTGGGGAGAGAAGTAAACGGAAGTACCGCGTTATACGTGACCGAAAGCTTCTAACTTGAGGAGTGTACAGGACTACCTAAATTATGTCCCCCAAAAAGTGGAGGGAAGAAATTTTATGGGGGGAGGGGTCTCCCGTAATACTGCATGTCAAATGAAAGTTTACGAAGAGGGGAATGCCATCTATTATATATTTTAGAGAGCCTAACACCGGGTAAATTTGCAGATCATTTCATAAAAATTCCTTTCTTGTGGTAGGCCCGGTATACTTATCGAATAGACGAAAAACTTTCAAAAACAACGCTGATGATGGATCAAAATGCTCTTCGGATGACAATTAATTACGTAAAAACTTATTTTTTGAGTGGGGTTGGATGGAGAGAGGTGGCCCAATCGGTTAGCGACAAGCTCGTAATCTGCAATTCCCAAGTTCGAGTCCCAACTTGGTAACCATTGAGATTTTTCTCCTCTAACTCCGACCTTGCCCTCAGTGAGAAAGGGAATCCCAATGGGCATGGAATAGCCGTCGTCCGTCGGCTGAGACAATAAGTCGTGGCCCCGTTTGCAAGCAGATTACTCTGTGCCCATTAAAGAACAGTGTGAATGCCCCTTCACGGAGCCAGACATCTATCTCCTAACAGCTGTCCAGTGGGTCTCTTCAGCCAATCTTCTCTGAGCCTTCGCGGTCCTTGACTTGACCATTTAACCACTAAATGCAAAAAAAAAACTTATTTCCACGGAAGCACATTTTTTTCTCTTAGAATATTGTACATTACTTATGAAATACTATGAAAATTTACCAAGCGTCTGAGATTTTCTAAAATATATAGTAGATAGCATTCCTCAAGTTGCAAGGTTTCATCTGGCATAAAACTCATTACGACTGAATTCCCCGCAGTCTGATTTTCCTCCCTATCTTTTAGAGGGGAAAGAAGTGGACATAATTTGTAGTAGAGCCCAATCCACTCGTCAAAAGGGGGCGGGGGTGGCTCAGTCGGTAGCGCGCCAGGCTCGTAATCTGTAGTTCCCAGGTTCGAGTCCCAACTGGGTCAGCGTTGAGATTTATCTCCGCAAAATTCCCCGCCCTGCCCATGGTCAGTAGGGGACACCGATGGGCTTGGAAAGGCCGCCGTTCGTCGGATGGGACGTTAAGCCGTGGCCCCGTATGCGGGAGAGACATACCCTGTGCACGTTAAAAAACACGCTGGATGGCCTTGACGGGAGGCTACCATCTGTCTCCCAACAGCTGTTCCAGTGGGTCTCCTCCCCCAACCTTCTCTGTGCCTTCGGGGTCCATGTGACCTGGCCATTTAGCCCATGGTGTGCAAAAAAGTGCCGCTCAGAGGTAAAAAAACCCAACCCTCTAGTTGGGACGCTTTTAATACCCACAAAAAGACTCGTGCTGTTTACTCATTTCTGAAACGACTTTTATCACTCAAGAGCAGAAAGAAATTAATCGAACTCTTTCTTCTTTCAAAGGCAGCAATTACTACTGCAACAATATTTTCAACAATTACTAAAGCTAAGTCTATCCGAATTTCAAGGAATTTAATCTCGTCCACACCGGTTTTGGTTTACTCCAGCGGTTTCCACATAGCCTACAATCTTCCCCTGGGTGAATTTTACTGCCTCTAGTAGAGACACAAACTCTGTTCTTTTCGTATTAGATTTGTTGCTCGCTGTCGACAACCAGTTGCTTTCGACTTGTTACATTTTTCTTTATTATAATATTCCTTGTAAACAAAAAAAATGCTTATAACCTAAAGTATTTCATGAAACTTTTTGTAAAATAATATTAACTGAATGCTTAAAAATCTGCAGAGAGCAAATTAATAGTATTGAATGCTAATAAAACTGCAACAGTTGTGAAATTACGTTCCCTATGGTAGCGGTTTCTGCCTGCATATTAAGTAATAATACGATTTTTTTATTCGATATCCTAATATAATAATTGGGTTGGGATGTTTTATCTCTGAGTGGCACTTTTTTTGCACACAATGGGCTAAATGGCCAGGTCACAAGGACTCAGAGAAGGTTGGGGGGGGGGGAGGAACCCACTGAAACAGCTGTTGGGAGACAGATGGTAGTGGGGGCGGGGGTGGCTCAGTCGGTAGCACGCCAGGCTCGTAATCTGTAGTTCCCAGGTTCGAGTCCCAGCTGGGTCAGCGTTGAGATTTATCTCCGCAAAATTCCCCGCCCTGCCCACGGTCAGTAGGGGACACCGATGGGCTTGGAAAGGCCGCCGTCCTTCAGATGGGACGTTAAACCGTGGCCCCGTGTGCGAGAGAGCCATACCCTGTGCACGTTAAAGAACACGCTGGATGGCCTTGACGGGAGACTACCATCTGTCTCCCAACAGCTGTTCCAGTGGGTCCCCTCCCCCAACCTTCTCTGAGCCTTCGGGGTCCATGTGACCTGGCCATTTAGCCCATGGTGTGCAAAAAAGTGCCGCTCAGAGGTAAAACAACCCAACCCAACAGATGGTAGCCTCCCGTCAAAGTCATCCAGTGCGTTCTTTAAAGTGCACAGGGTATGGCTCTCCCGCACACGGAGCAACGGCTTAGCATCCCATCCGACGGACGGCGACGTTTCCAAGCCCATCGGTGTCCCCTACCGACAGAGGGCAAGGCGGGGAGTTGTGCGGAGATAAATCTCAAAACTGGTCCAGATGGAACTCGAACCTGGAAACTACAGATTACAAGCCTGGCACACTACCAAACTTGAAATGCTTTTTCCTACTTATTTAATAATTTGTCTGAAATAACTGCATTCAAATTTCTCTTTAATGGAGCATTCGATTCTTAAATTACAGATCGGTTATTTGTTCCAATTCGTTTGTTGCATAAATCTCTCGCAGAAGCATGGGCGAGCGTTCATGTCACGTTTTTCATAAACTCACTGCATCACGTTTATCTGTCGTAACAGTATTATATCTAATTAAATAATGAATTAACAAAAGCAATTGTGTGTCTAAAACGTCACGAAACTCTCAAAGTCTTCTTGTAATGACGGCGTGGAATTAATATCACATGTAACGTCTTAAATGTTAAATTACCAAATTGATGGATTGGGAGAAGTGGACTGATCTTGTGGTCTTTGAGAAGTCCCGATTTGCCGTCATTAGACTTCTTTTTTGGGGAGATGCATTAAAAACATCGTTTATTCCTAAAAAATTCGCAATTTTCAGCTTTTAAAGGAGAGCGAATCACTGCAGCTGTTGCAAGTGTTACATCAGACATGCTGAGCCGAAAATGGACAAATTGAACATCACGCCACCAATGTCGCCCACATTGAAGTCTGTTGAAACAAAAATCGAAACTTGGAGAGTTTCTCGGAAATTTGCATTTTGCAATTGACCCCGTATAAAAATATCGTATATCTTTTTTAATCCAAACTGGCATTTTATTTTTATACTCTGCATTTAATCAATTCTTTTCCGATATTTGGTTAAAATATTTAAAATGTAGTGTATGAAAGTCAGTTTATTACAAGAATTTAATGATTAAAAAAAAAAGTGCTCCTCATCCTCCCATAAAGCATCGCGGAGCTGTGCTTCTCTTATGTGCATAAGAAAGTGCAATTCTTACTTTCATAAGAAAGTGCAATTTTTTTAATTACAATACCTCAATATCTGATATTGAGGGAAGAGATTGGGCAATTTTAAAATGAATTAATGTTATGAAACGCAGTCACCTACGTATTGTTGTGGTCGCAATTCCGGTCATATAATTTTTTTTGTAACCGCTGACCTGCCCCAGGGATCTCCAACTCAGACAAAAATCAACTTAAATGGTTGCTTTCTCGCAAGTGAATCACATATTACGTTCTTGACGGACCACTGAACGACAGAATGACTCAGACATAAAAAAAACTACCTGATTACGGAGGTGGGAATGAGTTGCACTACATCTTGTTTTTTTTCATACACAATTAAGTATTCGCTCATTATGCTTTAGATCAATGTTTCCCAAAGTGGGCGATACCGCCTCCTGGGGAGCGCTGGAACGATCCGAGGGGTCGGTAGTAGCCTCGGGTGCAATTCGGGGGTGGTGGAAACATAAAGAAAGAAGGGAAGATAAGAAAATTTTGAAAAACCGTTCGTACATGTTTCATCTGTTGTATAACATAGAGTTAAAGTCGTAGTGATTACTTTATTTTCCATTTTATACTATGGTTGATTTTAATAAATAATTTTATGATTTCAAGCTTCATGGTGTCTTATTTACAAAAACATCTTTCTTTACTATGTTGTAGGACGTAGGTAGAAATGTAGATCCATAAAAGAACACAAATTTGTCACTGTATCTTTCTGTTTGTTCACTTAAAGAAGGTAGATTCCCAGGGGGGGGGGGGGCTGTGTAATTTTTTTCCCTGAAAAGGGGGCGGTAGGACAAATAAGTTTGGAAACCTCTGGTGTAGATCCATAATGCATTTTGGCTCTGTTGCTGTAGGAGAACGCATCTTATTTTGCCTGATTTCAAATGAGAGAGACCTTTTATACAAAGCTCAATTGCTCATCACTCGATCTACTGAATTCTTTCATTAAACCAATTATATGCAGTTAAGTTCCAGAAGTGGGCTCAGTAATTATATCCTTTAGTTTCTACTTCAGAAATTAAAATAGAGCTTTACAAATGAATGAATACTATAATTTTGAAGATTGTATAGTTTAACAGTGTTTAAGTGAAGAAACTATGTTTCAAAACTCCAAGGATGGTTGGTCATAAAGGGTGAGCCTTCGCTGAGAGCATAGATCGGATAGGATGAATGTTGACAATGTCTTAGAGGATAAAAATAGCTTGGGGATGCTCCTAGTTGGACTTTAAACTGGGTAAGTTATAAATAGATTGAACAGGAATGCATTAACCTTGAAGAAGAGTACACAAAGATAGGAAAATGGCGGGTTTTCCCCTGTTTTTAGCTTGAAGCAGTAGTCGAGTGGATGGGGGAATGCAGGGGGATGTCCTGATCTCCCATTCTATTCTCTTTAAAGCAAATTCGACGCTAAAAGTCAACACAGATACCCTGAGGCCACACGAGCAGTGTTCGTAGACTGAAGATTTCAAAATAATTCTCGGAAAAACTCGCCATTCTTAACCTTTCACTCTTCCTGCACAAACAGATAAGTGAACTTTTCGAAATCTGCATGGAAAATATGTAGCAACACCGGCAGCTAAACTTTGTAGGGACACAAAACTTCTATTTTTAGTTATTTCTAGAAGGAGATAGCCTAATAATGAATGCATTTTTAATGTTATTTCTAGTTTTCAAGATGAGAAAGATATTATCGTATACCGGCACTTATGAACATACACCGAAGAACCAAAACACTATAACCACCTGCCTAATATGATGTTGGTCCTCCACGTACCGCCAAAACAGCTCTTACCCGGCGAGGCATGGATGCTACAAGATTTCTAAATATGTCTTTTGGTATCTGGTACCAACAGGTTACCAGCAGATCCTTTAACTCTTGTAAGTTACGTGGTTTAGCAGCCGCTGATTGGATATGCTGTTCCAACACAAACCACAGATGATCGATTGGATTGATGTCTAGGGAATTTGGAGGCCAGAGCAATACCTGAAAGTCTTCCTCACGTTCCGCGAACCATTCTCGAACAATCCGGGCAGTGTGGCATGGATCATTATACTGCTGAAAGAAGGCACTACTAGATAGATATACCGTTGCCATGAAAGGATGTACCTGGTCTGCAATAGTGTTTACGTAAGTAGGGGGAAAGTGGGGGTTCTGGACCAGAGGCGGGTCAATGTTAATCCTATGGGACCCGCCTCCCTGTGTTCTAAAGCGGAGGCGGGTCTTTCCTCCACACATACAGGTCAATATTTCCCCTCAATAATATTCTTAATTTCAAATAATTTATTTTTAAATCAGAGATTTTCTTTTTTTTTCTTTTAATTAATTTTTTTTACCCAATAGTATTTTTTCTTTTTCTGCAGGACAGTCTTTTAAATCAATTTCTGCGGGATAGTATATTAATTCGAAATTATATTATTCAGTTAAATTGGAGGTAATAATATATAACAGATGGTACTGGATAACAACTCGGTCATAATTTCCAGAGAAAACTATCTTGGTTTCTACCCTCATCGGAATTTTTTCGAAGTCCAGAGCCGCTATTTTGAATCCTGACTTCACACAGGCCGTGTGACTCATCTCGTAGTTAACAACTCTATGGTCTCAGAATTCTCCATCGTAATTATGGAGTCATCTAGTGTTTAACGAACGTACCCATATTAAAAAAAGAAACTCTTTCCCAGGCGGGTTTTGAACGCGTTATCTTATGGGTCAGAAGCTTAATCTGCGCACTAACGCAACCGGCTACAGCTTGCTACTTACTCGGATTGCTTAGATGTGTCTGAAGTGGGGATAAGCGTTCTTTATTAAACAATCTCGGTTGGTTCTATTTCCTTCACGAGTTTTATATTGATGTATTTTTATTGACTTTTTTTATTTTTATTAACGTTTTTTTTTATTATTTTTATAACCAGCGTATTTTTATTTTTTTTTCTAATTCGTGATTATCCTCGTAAATCAACCCCACATATATTTCTATACTTTAATGTGGTAGTTGTATATTTCCTGTATTTATTCCTTATTAATTAAACATTTATCCATAACTGATACCCCCTTTATTAATATGCAATCTCTTTATTAAACACTTATAAAAAGTTCCATCCCCATCGCACGGCTAACCTCGTAATTTCCACCCTCAAAATATTTAAGTCCAACCAAACTTTTGGTGGCAACCCTTCTCAGAACGGCTGATGCAATCCTCCAAATAATTACAAAGTCCCGTATTCATATAATTCTAAGTCCTGCAAACGTGCATTTCGCAACAAACGTTCGGTACCTCACACCTACAGAGGAACACGTTTTACTGTCGGATGTTTTTGCAAACTTAAAGGTCATACGTATTTAAAACAAATATTATTCCAAACGGAGGAATCACACATCTCTGTATAATAATTCGTATTTTTTAAATATCTACATATTTTAATCTTGCATACTCATGCCAGTGGCCTTATCGATTCATTGCTAGAGGGTGATTGGAGATTGAACTCGGATGAACGCTATTTGCTACTGATTAATTATTTCCTTCATTTAATGCAAGAGTTTGAGTAAATAGTCCTTTGAACCAAATGGTGCTACTATCGTTTTTTTTATTTCCTCCTGAAAATCATTAACTTTCATACTAAACCATTTCAAAAAAACATCGTAAACGGTTTTTAACATAGTCCTGTGTAAAGTGTAGGGGGAGTCCTTACTCTTAATAATTATTATCAGCGTATATGGATATACTTTTCCCATTTTGCATCAACAGACGAAGCAATAAATTTATATCTTTCTCTCACATTTTTATTCTCAAGCACCTTTCATAGGAAGACATCACAGTAATCATTGCTTGAAAAAATAACTGTTTTCAAAAAGTCCCATTTATCGAGCCCATATTCTGCCGGTGGCTGATGTTTTCCCTATCATTCTGCATTTTCACAGAACCACGATTTATTCAGAGTCGTCGGTGTCATAAGCATTATTTCAACAATCTGAGAACAGTCCTACCATTTACGCAACATAAAATAAACATTTTTTTCAAATTCACTTATTCCCTCTGTATATTTCATTAGGAGTAATTTTTTATCTTCATCACATACCCTCCTGCGGACCACGTTTTATTGACGGTTGCCAATAATCTGAGAATTAAATGTAGCAGTAATGAATATATTATACCACAGGTTTTACACTGTTTGCTCTGTATAATAATTATCAGCGTTATTTATTTGGAAATACTTCCGCACTCTGTGAAAACAGTCCACGCAATATATTTTTAACCTCCTCCCAGTTTTACCACGTTTCATAGACAGTAATAAATGTTTTAAGTTCCGAATAGGACATTACGCTCCATGCTCTGAAGGAGGACTTTTTTTTTACTGCTTATCTCACTCATCATGAGGGACCACGTTTCATTGACGAATGACACCACGTAGGTGACCGTGAAAATGTTTGTAATATTACTCCATATTGGGAATTCCTTGCTTTTGTCGGTGGCTGAATTCACTCGTGCTGTGTTTAAAAATATTTATACCTGCCGGGCTGTATGAAATGTTTACATTGTATCTCACACTTCCTTCATGTCTCGCTAGGAACCATGTTTTAATGACAGATGGTACCGTGAAAGTAACCTAGTAATTCTATTTTTCCATAATGGAATTTACACACTTTACTCTGTATAATGCAGATCGCAACAATATACTAGCAATATACATTATTTCTCATATCTGTGAATCACATTCTTCGCATATCTGTCTAATACCATTCTTAGCGTCGAAAAACACTCTGAATGACCTTGACAGGAGGATTTCTCTCTTAACAGCGGTCTAGTACCCTTTCTCTATCGAACTATGAGCCCTTTGCTACATGTACTAGGCAATTTAATTAAATTGAATGCATAAAAGACCCCTCAGAATTGAAAAAACCAACGAAATGGTTGGTAAAATTGCTCTGAAAAAACAGTAAAATGAATGGTAGAATATTTGTAAATACGCACACATTGCAATTGTTGGTAGAAAGACACTATATGCAGTGAATTTGGAATAACAGTAAATACGCACACACTGCTGCAGTGGATGGAAGAATATTTTCAAAATTCTTCTAAGTGGAAGGCATTCCAGCATATTTTGAAGGTATTCTATCATCTCCAGTACATTTTGTTTGATTATGCATGCTCATAGGTATCAGCTTACGTAAAGAAAACTAGCTCCAACACGAATGCGTGTTAATAGAGGACAACAGTCAAATACAATAACCTACTATAAAAAATAATACATAAGTCTCACTCGAACACACACCCTCTCAACATACCTGGATTAATCCAGCGAAATGAGAAAGCTTCGGCGCAACATAAAAATCCACCTAACTATGCTTTGACATATATGTTCTGATCGGGCCTCTGTACTTATGCCGTTGTTCTCACGTAGAGCGTACAAGAAGCGACGTGTCTTTGCAAACTAAGAGCATGAAAAAAAAAAACCTTCACTCCCGCTTCGACTGTGTTCACGTGATTTGCTGAAATGACACATCAGGGCAACCAGCTGGCCAGCTTGTTTTAATGACAGTAGCCAACAAGCTGGCCAGCTTGTTGCCGTGATGTGTCAATTCAGCAGATCACGTGAACACAGTCCAAGCGGGAGTGAAGGGTTTTTTTTTTTCATGCTCTTAGTTTGCAAAGACACGTCGCTTCTTGTACGCTCTACGTGAGAACAATGGCATAAGTACAGAGGCCCGATCAGAACATATATGTCAAAGCATAGTTAGGTGGATTTTTATGTTGCGCCGAAGCTTTCTCATTTCGCTGGATTAATCCAGGTATGTTGAGAGGGTGTGTGTTCGAGTGAGACTTATGTATTATTTTTTATAGTAGGTTATTGTATTTGACTGTTGTCCTCTATTAACACGCATTCGTGTTGGAGCTAGTTTTCTTTACGTAAGCTGATACCTATGAGCATGCATAATCAAACAAAGTGTACTGGAGATGATAGAATACCTTCAAAATATGCTGGAATGCCTTCCACTTAGAAGAATTTTGAAAATATTCTTCCATCCACTGCAGCAGTGTGTGCGTATTTACTGTTATTCCAAATTCACTGCATATAGTGTCTTTCTACCAACAATTGCAATGTGTGCGTATTTACAAATATTCTACCATTCATTTTACTGTTTTTTCAGAGCAATTTTACCAACCATTTCGTTGGTTTTTTCAATTCTGAGGGGTCTTTTATGCATTCAATTTAATTAAATTGCCTAGTACATGTAGCAAAGGGCTCATAGTTCGATAGAGAAAGGGTACTAGACCGCTGTTAAGAGAGAAATCCTCCTGTCAAGGTCATTCAGAGTGTTTTTCGACGCTAAGAATGGTATTAGACAGATATGCGAAGAATGTGATTCACAGATATGAGAAATAATGTATATTGCTAGTATATTGTTGCGATCTGCATTATACAGAGTAAAGTGTGTAAATTCCATTATGGAAAAATAGAATTACTAGGTTACTTTCACGGTACCATCTGTCATTAAAACATGGTTCCTAGCGAGACATGAAGGAAGTGTGAGATACAATGTAAACATTTCATACAGCCCGGCAGGTATAAATATTTTTAAACACAGCACGAGTGAATTCAGCCACCGACAAAAGCAAGGAATTCCCAATATGGAGTAATATTACAAACATTTTCACGGTCACCTACGTGGTGTCATTCGTCAATGAAACGTGGTCCCTCATGATGAGTGAGATAAGCAGTAAAAAAAAAGTCCTCCTTCAGAGCATGGAGCGTAATGTCCTATTCGGAACTTAAAACATTTATTACTGTCTATGAAACGTGGTAAAACTGGGAGGAGGTTAAAAATATATTGCGTGGACTGTTTTCACAGAGTGCGGAAGTATTTCCAAATAAATAACGCTGATAATTATTATACAGAGCAAACAGTGTAAAACCTGTGGTATAATATATTCATTACTGCTACATTTAATTCTCAGATTATTGGCAACCGTCAATAAAACGTGGTCCGCAGGAGGGTATGTGATGAAGATAAAAAATTACTCCTAATGAAATATACAGAGGGAATAAGTGAATTTGAAAAAAATGTTTATTTTATGTTGCGTAAATGGTAGGACTGTTCTCAGATTGTTGAAATAATGCTTATGACACCGACGACTCTGAATAAATCGTGGTTCTGTGAAAATGCAGAATGATAGGGAAAACATCAGCCACCGGCAGAATATGGGCTCGATAAATGGGACTTTTTGAAAACAGTTATTTTTTCAAGCAATGATTACTGTGATGTCTTCCTATGAAAGGTGCTTGAGAATAAAAATGTGAGAGAAAGATATAAATTTATTGCTTCGTCTGTTGATGCAAAATGGGAAAAGTATATCCATATACGCTGATAATAATTATTAAGAGTAAGGACTCCCCCTACACTTTACACAGGACTATGTTAAAAACCGTTTACGATGTTTTTTTGAAATGGTTTAGTATGAAAGTTAATGATTTTCAGGAGGAAATAAAAAAAACGATAGTGGCACCATTTGGTTCAAAGGACCATTTACTCAAACTCTTGCATTAAATGAAGGAAATAATTAATCAGTAGCAAATAGCGTTCATCCGAGTTCAATCTCCAATCACCCTCTAGCAATGAATCGATAAGGCCACTGGCATGAGTATGCAAGATTAAAATATGTAGATATTTAAAAAATACGAATTATTATACAGAGATGTGTGATTCCTCCGTTTGGAATAATATTTGTTTTAAATACGTATGACCTTTAAGTTTGCAAAAACATCCGACAGTAAAACGTGTTCCTCTGTAGGTGTGAGGTACCGAACGTTTGTTGCGAAATGCACGTTTGCAGGACTTAGAATTTTATGAATACGGGACTTTGTAATTATTTGGAGGATTGCATCAGCCGTTCTGAGAAGGGTTGCCACCAAAAGTTTGGTTGGACTTAAATATTTTGAGGGTGGAAATTACGAGGTTAGCCGTGCGATGGGGATGGAACTTTTTATAAGTGTTTAATAAAGAGATTGCATATTAATAAAGGGGGTATCAGTTATGGATAAATGTTTAATTAATAAGGAATAAATACAGGAAATATACAACTACTACATTAAAGTATAGAAATATATGTGGGGTTGATTTACGAGGATAATCACGAATTAGAAAAAAAAATAAAAATACGCTGGTTATAAAAATAATAAAAAAAAAACGTTAATAAAAAAAAAAAGTCAATAAAAATACATCAATATAAAACTCGTGAAGGAAATAGAACCAACCGAGATTGTTTAATAAAGAACGCTTATCCCCACTTCAGACACATCTAAGCAATCCGAGTAAGTAGCAAGCTGTAGCCGGTTGCGTTAGTGCGCAGATTAAGCTTCTGACCCATAAGATAACGCGTTCAAAACCCGCCTGGGAAAGAGTTTCTTTTTTTAATATGGGTACGTTCGTTAAACACTAGATGACTCCATAATTACGATGGAGAATTCTGAGACCATAGAGTTGTTAACTACGAGATGAGTCACACGGCCTGTGTGAAGTCAGGATTCAAAATAGCGGCTCTGGACTTCGAAAAAATTCCGATGAGGGTAGAAACCAAGATAGTTTTCTCTGGAAATTATGACCGAGTTGTTATCCAGTACCATCTGTTATATATTATTACCTCCAATTTAACTGAATAATATAATTTCGAATTAATATACTATCCCGCAGAAATTGATTTAAAAGACTGTCCTGCAGAAAAAGAAAAAATACTATTGGGTAAAAAAAATTAATTAAAAGAAAAAAAAAGAAAATCTCTGATTTAAAAATAAATTATTTGAAATTAAGAATATTATTGAGGGGAAATATTGACCTGTATGTGTGGAGGAAAGACCCGCCTCCGCTTTAGAACACAGGGAGGCGGGTCCCATAGGATTAACATTGACCCGCCTCTGGTCCAGAACCCCCACTTTCCCCCTACTTACGTAGGTGGTAAACGTCATAGTTTCCTGCACATGAATGACTAGACCCAGCGTTTCCCAGCAGAACATTGCCCAAAGCATTACACTTCCTCCACCGGCTTGTTTTCGTCCCATGGTGCATCCTGGTGCCAACACTTCCCCAAGTAAATGACGTACACGTACCCGGCCGTCAACATGTGCAACAGGAAATGAGATTCATTGGACCAGACGACTTTCTTCCAATCATTCAAGATCCAGTTTTGATGCTCGCGTGCCCATTGCATGCGCTTTTGATGGTTAACCGAGGGTAGCAGGGGCACTTGGAGCAGCCTGCAGCTACGCAGCCCCATTTTCAGCAGAGTTCGATGTACTGTGTGTTGTGACACATTACTCCCATCACCAGCATTCAAATTACGGGCGAGTTGCGCCACAGTATCCCTTCTGTTGGCTTGTACCATACGGTACCATACTTGTACCATTCGCTCACCTCTAGCATCAATGAGCCGTTGTGGTTCACAACTTGCCAGCGGTTCGTAGTTTTTCCCTCCTCGGACCACTTTTTGAAAGTATTAACCATGGCTGAACGTAAGCATCCCACAAGCCTTGCCGTCTCGGAAATGCTCTGATCCGGTCGTCTGGCCATTACAATTTGGCCTTTGTCAAAGTCACTTAAGCCGCTGCCTTTCCCATCTGAAGAACAAGAATAACCTTAATTAACAGAGCTCAGTATCAGGTGCTATTTATACCGTTTCATGATCATCACACGCGCCGTCGTTTACTTGCAGTTGCTACGATTTGCACAAAGACGCGCTAGTCATGTTTTGTCTCTTCGGTGTATATTTTATATTTTTCTTTAAATTAATATCGATGGTCTTTGAAGGACTGCTGTCTTCTGACAAGGCATTAAGCTGTGGCCTCTGCGGAGGAATATTCCTCTGCACGTTAAGAACGCGATGGAGATTTTGACGGGAAGTTTCCATCTATCCAGTAGGTTGCCTAGAGCAGTGGTTCTCAACCTTTTATGCTTCACGTACCCCCTGGAAATGTGTTTGTAACTGGCGTACCCCTTGTATAGATAGATAAAACCATAGTTGTAGTATAACAATGGGAATAAAATAAAACATATATATCAGTGGTTCTCAACCTTTTATGCTTCACGTACCTCCTGGAAATGTGTATGTAACTGGCGTACCCCTTGTATAGATAGATAAAACCATAGTTATAGTAGAACAATGGGAATAAAATAAAACATATATATCAGTGGTTCTCAACCTTTTATGCTTCACGTACCCCCTTGAAATGTGTATGTAACTGGCGTACCCCTTGTATAGATAGATAAAACTATAGTTATGGTATAACAATGGGAATAAAATAAAACATATATATCAGTGGTTCTCAACCTTTTATGCTTCACGTACTCCCTGAAAATGTGTATGTAACTGGCGTACCCCTTGTATAGATAGAAAAACTACGGTTATGGTATAACAATGTGAATAAAATTAAACATATATATCAGTGGTTCTCAACCTTTTATGCTTCACGTACTCCCTGAAAATGTGTATGTAACTGGCGTACCCCTTGTATAGATAGATAAAACTATGGTTATGGTATAACAATGTGAATAAAATAAAACATATATATCAGTGGTTCTCAACCTTTTATGCTTCACGTACTCCCTGAAAATATGTATGTAACTGGCGTACCCCTTGTATAGATAGATAAAACTATGGTTATGGTATAACAATGTGAATAAAATAAAGCATATATATATACACACATTAAATTTTGTGTCCCCGCCCTGCCCACTGTCAGTAGGGGACACCGATGGGCTTGGAAAGGCCGCCGTCCGTCGGATGGGACGTTAAGTCGTGGCCCCGTGTGCGGGAGAGCCATACCCTGTGCACGTTAAAGAACACACTGGATGGCCTTGAGGGGAGGCTACCATCTGTCTCCCAACAGCTGTTCCAGTGGGTCCCCTCCCCCAACCTTCTCTGAGCCTTCGGGGTCCATGTGACCTGGCCATTTAGCCCATGGTGTGCAAAAAAGTGCCGCTCAGAGGTAAAACAAACCAAACCATTAAATTTTGTATTAATAAATTACATATATCGATAAACACAAAAAATTACAAACAATTTAATTAATCTTATAAAATTAAATACATTTTTCTGGGTAATTGACTTTTTAGCTCTCACGGCGTACCCCACATTGAGAACCCCTAGCCTAGAGTATTAATCTCTGTGCCCTTGTAACTAGACCATTTTGTGCAAAAAAAAAAAGTGTAGCTCAGAGATCAAACAACCCTTAACCTAAAATAATGCAATCATCCAATATCGTATGAACATGAAACAGTTGTTCTGAGGCCCTAAGCTATAGAAAAATAAAGATGCCCTAACCTATGGTAAGTTTAAGAGGCTCCAAATATTCGAGAGTCGAAATATATATATTTACTATTCTGATTGAAGGGGAGATTGAAAAACAAACATGAAAATGACGGAGTAAAATATTATACAAATATATCTACAGCTAAGATGAACAGGGTTTGCACAATAGATTAATTTAAATATTAAAAAAATTCTTTAACGTGGCACTGTATAATTTTAAATGCATTTTTTCTGGCCTCCTCATATTGCGAGGCCCTAAGCTGCTGCTAAGTTAGCTTTATGTGTAAGTCCGGCCCTGGTTGTTCTGCTCTATAGGGACTTTCATGACTAAAGTGAGTCAAAAAACTTTAGATGAGAAGGTATTTTAAATGAAAAGTAATTTGAAGATACTAACCACGTCTGACCGTGAGCAACCACAAAGCTTGCCGTCTCGGTCATCTTCTTTAAGTTATACAGGTTTGTTTGTTATATTCAAGGCCGAATCTAGGGGGGGGGGAGCAAAGGTTTTGATATGTGCCCTTGAGAATGCTAGCAAGAGTAATGCAGGCCAAAAACTATTTAACTTGTGCATATATAAGCATTTTTGAAGAAAGTTTTAAAAAACTTTTACAACGAAATTTCTAAAACGAAGACGAAAATGTTACACTGAAATGGATATCCAGTTCCTTCGTCCGGTTTTATATTTTTCCAGCCCGATTGCGTCGTTTGCACCCCCACCCTCCTCCCCTTTATTTTTTTTCTAGATCCGAGCCTGGTTACGTTTTATCTTGCCACACTGTCCGTGGCCGAGTGGTTAGCGCGCTTGTCTACTGATCTAAGAGACGTGGGTTCGAGCTCCAGGTAAGGCATGGATGTCTGTGTCAGCCTCTCTGCTGAGGTCCTGCCATCCTCACAGACCTTCTACTATGGCATATAAACTGACAGGCTCCTGTCAGACCTCTGTGGCAAGCAGCTGCTTGAGGGGGTATTTTTTTTTTGAAGAGACGAAGAAGAAAACAATTACTCTTGGAGTTAAAAATGATACGATATTCTGTCATCCTCATGATACACGTAGTATGGTTCTAATATTTCTTTCTTTTACTTGCGGCCATCTCTCGGGGAACAGAATACAAACTCATATCATAAGAGGGGCGGGGGTGGCTCAGTCGGTAGCGCGCCAGGCTCGTAATCTGTAGTTCCCAGGTTCGAGTCCCAGCTGGGTCAGCGTTGAGATTTATCTCCGCAAAATTTCCCCGTCCTGCCCACGGTCAGTAGGGGACACCGATGGGCTTGAAAAGGCCGCCGTCCGTCGGATGGGACGTTAAGCCGTGGCCCCGTGTGCGGGAGAGCCATACCCTGTGCACGTTAAAGAACACGCTGGATGGCCTTGACGGGAGGCTACCATCTGTCTCCCAACAGCTGTTCCTGTGGGTCCCCTCCCCCAACCTTCTCTGAGCCTTTCTTGGTCCTTGTGGCCTGGCCATTTAGCCCATGGTGTACAAAAAAGTGCGGCTCAGAGGTAAAACACTCCAATCATATCATAAGATCAAACATCAGTTGAGATGGAAGAGGAAACGGTAGCTTAAAACACAGACTCGGAAAGAGCGAAGACACGCATACAAAAAAAAACTTAAAACAACATTAAGTTTCGGGAAAGGTCCGATAATTTAATTTAGTTTCGTTGGGGGGGGGGGGGGGGGAAGAGTAGTCTCCGAAAATTTAATCTCGTACGGTGGGGGGGGGGGGGGGGGGCTGAGAATAAGACTTGAGTAGGGTTTTCCATTTACTAAAATACTCCACAGAACAGGAAAGGTTAAAATAATAATATTCTATATAAAATAAGATATCATATTTCGTTTTTTTTTAACCTATTTGTAGTGTCGCACATAAAATATGGGGCTAAAATAAAATTATAAAGACAACTGTTTTAGATTTCAAAGCAGATAGACAAGTTTGAAGTTTGGTATAAGACGACCGCATCTTTCGGGGTAGGGGGGTGGGTGTCCGGACCCCTTGGTCTCCCCTCCTCCTGTTCAGAGCGAGCTAATAAAACTAAATAAAGTGGCTGATAATCGAAAGTTTATTGCAGTTACATGTAAGAGAATAATAATTGGGATGAAATAAATAAATTTTATTATCTTTCTGATGAGGTGTCTTCTTCCTTATAGACTCTCTGTGGCATATGATACCGACATGCTCTTGTCAGACTTCTGTGGTAAGCAGCTACTTTGGAGATTATTTTTTTCATAAATAAAAGAAATTCTAAATTCTAATTTAGGTGACACCTGAGCGCGAACCATACATAAATCAACAAATAAAGTTGATTGATCCAATACCCCCCCCCCCACACACACACCTTCCAAATGCCGAGAAATAATTTTTATACATATTTTAACGAGAAATATCATTTCCAACAAATTTTCGCTATTAATTTTTAATTTCAGACTTCGTGGACGTTAATGACCATTGATTTAAAGGACGCACTGTTGATAGAGCATACTGTGCATGAACAATGAATAGAACAAATAGAGGTTGTTATTTTAACTGAATGATGAACGTTATTGTTATGGTCACGGCCGGTTTTATAAATGTGGTCGCCCGGCTTAAGTATCCGATTTTCAAAGACTTTCTTAAAAAATACATGTTATTCAAGCCCCCAAGGGGGAAGTTATATCCTTAGGCGTATTTTAGTATATTTTGGCGCACCTATGCAGTGGTGTAATCGAGCCAGTAGTTTCTTAAGAAACCAGACGCACCAGGTACTTCAATTGCTATTTTATTAGATTTAATGAGATGGACAGAAGGTTATGAGTTAATGGGGAATTTAGGTTCAAGGATGCCTAAAATTTACATTTACGTTAAAAACTTACGAAATTATATTAAAAAGCAACAACAACAAAACTTCTTTATATCGTTCCGAATGTAATAAGTGCCCAGTAATATTTTTTTAAGGACTACATCACTGCAGCTGTAAGATATTAACTTTGTCGACCCTTGGAAAAGTTAGTATTAGCTACCCTCTAATTCTAATAAATTTTCTTATTTTATATAGCCATCGCGAATGAATACTAACTGAATTGCGTGTCCCTACTATTTGAAAGAAAAAAAGTTAACATTGAATTAAAGTTGTAGGGCAGTTTAAAGGTATGCACCTGTATTGGTTAAATATATATATAAATATTTTTAAACACTTTTGTTGAATATCGTTAAAATCCAGTTCTTTAGAGCAGCGTTATTTCTAGATGTGCAATTGGAGCTTTCGTATTTCCAAGTTTTTCACACTTTTCAGTTTCGCTTTTTCTTTTAAAAACCCAGTTAAGTATAGAAAAGGCGAATTTAATTAGTAATCTTTATGAAATTTAAACTTTTATTCGAACAGTAAAACGAAAATAGTCGTTTGTGCTTTAAAAAAAAAATAAAGAACTGCACGGTTCATTTATAACAAGAATTGTAATAATGTTCTGAGGAAAAAACGCGACTTAAATGATATAGAAAAAAGAAGGAAACTTCGATCACACAATTGGACCTTTTTACGAAATAAAACCACACAGTGAATCGAGGATAAGAACCTAAAAGTGCAGTGAAAAACTTTGGAACAAGGAAACTCCAATTGCACATCTGGAAATAACGCCGCTCAGAAGAACTGGATTTTGACAATATTCAACAATAGTGTCTAAAGGTATTCATAGATACGTATTTAACCCATACAGGTGTCTACCTTTAAACTCCCCTACAGCTTGAATATATAATATATATATAATTATATATTATATATTCAATATATATTATATACACCTATCCCTCGATTTACACTGATGATAGGTTCCGCACAAAATCAATATCTTCAATCGATATCTTCAGTGTAAATCGAGGGATAGGTGTATTGAATATAATTATTTAACAATGCTGTTAGCTGTTCAGTTGTTCTTCTTAGGAACAACTGACAATTAAACAGGATGAAAATCCCGTATTGTAGCGGCTGTTCTTCCCACCACCAACAGTGTTGTCACTTCTCGTTGCAGCGTCTGCTTGAGCACATGCACTGTCATCTGTTGTAGAAAACTCTATCGCTTCTTCCTGCGCAGTAGCATCCTATTGGCTGGAAGTTCTCACGTGAATACAGAGGGTCTGAATGTACATGCTGCTATTGGCCAAATGTTCTTCCTCAGTCATTTAGCTTGTGGGCTTGTAGGAAACCTTATTCCGTGGTAGAAAGGATGACAGGCATTAACATCCGGAAGCCGATGCTGAGCACAGATAAAAGTGGGTTCATCTTTCTACGAATCGTTTAAAAGAGATGTGAAGAAATTTAAATATTATTGAAATGAAGAAAATGTCCAGTATTATCTGCATAAAGTGATTTCGCTTCCATCAGCTGTGATCAATGTGTAATTCTGAAGTCGGATGATGAACTGAATTTGATTTTGAGTTAGTTCAGGAAAATATTTTCGTACACAAGAAAATTTATCGGTTTTTAATCGCTGTCGATCGCATTACAGGTAACGCAAGACTGTTGGGACAGAAATAACTGGTGTTCAAGAAAATGCCAGCTATGTCACCTACTCTACAGCATAACGGAGTAGAAGATGAAGGATCATGTGTTTCTTCACATCAGTATCAATCCAGTATCACGAATCAGGCCAAAGAACGAAATATTACCGTCCGAAAAGTATCTGAAGTCGCGAGTATGAATTTTAATCGAAAATCGATAACTGTGGTTGGTATTACTCTTGCCGATGAAAGAGTAATTGCCAAAAATATTGGAAATACCGAAAGCAGGAATGTTGTTCTTGGTGTAATATGTATAGAATATTTGAACATTAATGTGGAAGAACTTCGACGTTTAATGTGTTCGGAATTACCTTCCCTTCCAGCTTCATTTACTTTTCTAACCAAAGAAGGGTAAGTTATTGTCTTTCATAAATTCCATACGCTATAAAAATGATTGCACAATAAGTGAACTGATCAACCTGACACAGTTCATCACCCGCACAGAAGTAATTTAACCGAAGTCTAACAATAATTATACAGTTTTGGCTTTATTACAATTTACTATTCATTGGCAAAAAAAAACTGGTTGTATTTTTAATTATTTTTGCTTTGTAAAACGATTGCTTAAAGTTTTATTGGAAAGTAAAATTTTCCGCCAAAATAGCATATTTGATGATGTTAATATTTATGGAGCAATAGTCACTAATTTTTTTTTAATTTAAAGTAATATCTAGTGAAAAAAATAAATCTATCATTAGTTTGTTTTGAATTAGTGTTTATTCTTATGCAGGTAGTTTAAAGAGTAAAAAGCTTAGAGTTATTAGAGTGACCCATTTTTTTAATTCACATTAGCATTCGAAACTCGGAAGTAATTGTATATGTATACAGTTGAAAGCGGGAAATTATTATTACTGCGGGAAATTTTGACGATAGTTTCAAGAATATAGTAGGTTATATTAGCTGCAAATTGTAATCTTATAAATATATTAAAATAAATTGAGAAGCATAAAATTTGAGAACAAGTACATAATCTTAATCTCAGTTTTTACACTAAATCTTTAAATATGTTTTAAGTTCTACGAATTCTTTTGGAAATCCAGTTTTAGGATATTTAATAAAATTATAGTAATGAAAATGATATAAAAATGGAAATTACATTGCTTTCATTTGTAAGAACAAAATGAAACTAATAAAAAAAAGATTTTGGGATAAAACGATTAAAGTAATAAAACATCGAAAAAAATAAACATCGCAATTAAATGTTATGTTATGAGTAATGAAACATTGAAATATAAGCGATTAAAGTAGAGAAATATAGAAAAATGATTGAAAGTGTTTGTATAAATTTAAATGTTACAGAATTAAGAAATAATATTTATTCCCAGAATGCAGAAAAAAATGTTTAATGCCTACTTTACAATAATTAGTAGTGCTTCTTTTCCAGGAAAAAAGGTGGAGATACTCTAGGTCTTCCAACAATTTTATTGTGAGGGTGGGGTGGAAAGGTTGAGAAAATGGCCCAAGTGCATGAAAAAATGTTAAACATATATTTTAAAATAATTTTATTTACTGGAAAGTTGGAACAAAGGTGCAAATTATAAATGTAAACAAAATCACCTTCAGACAAGTTTTATAAGACCCCAAATATTACTCATGCCTTCAGAAGTTCAGTATCTGGATTTTGCTCTTTGCTTTTGTTGTTGATACTGTGTATTTGTAGCCTTGTCGAAAATGGAGTAAAAGAAAAATATCATCAACTGTATGCTAAAAATCTGTAATTAACAAACTCTCAAAAGAAAATAATGAAATTTAAGTTTTATATGAATGAAAAAAAGTGGGGACATGGCAAATACCCATGTACCCCCAGGAGAAAAAAAAAAGCCCTGGGAAGGAAATTCTTTAGTGACTCAGTTTGAGATAATGCAATCAGTAACATCAACTTACAGGTTCAAATCTCAACTCAAATTTTCACTTTTCCATTCCCTGCCCATGATCAAAAAAGCAATTGCTACTGTTGGATGAAAAATTATATTTTTATGTACAGGAGACCTTATTTTTATGCTAGGGTTAATACGAGATACATAACTGCAAATAAGTGTAAAACTGGAAATTTTCTTATTCAACGAGGTTTTAAACAAGGCTTTGTAGTAGGAGAAAAAAAATTGTTTTCAAAATAGAATGTACTTATGACAAAACAATTCAAAATCAAGTGTAAGATGGAATATATTATTTTATAGTGCATTAATTTTTGGGCATTTTTTTAATCATAAGTATTAGTTTTTACATATAATTTATTAGTCTAATGAAAAATTAACTCTTTAATATACACCTATCCCTCGATTTACATGGTACTCAGTTCACACAATTTTGGCTTTGCATGGTCAAAAAATGCAACCAGTTTCGATTTACACAGTACTGACTGAGATGTACATAGAAAGGAAATCTCAGTCAGTACCGTATAAATCGAAACTGGTTGCATTTTTTGACCATGCAAAGCCAAAATTGTGTGAACTGAGTACCGTGTAAATCGAGGGATAGGTGTATTGAGTTATTAAATTTTGGTTAGAGAAAAAGACTGTAACTCACTGCTGTTTCATTTCCAATTTAAGAAGCTTTCCTATGCATTTTCAGAAGTTTATCATGTGGCAAAAATTTGAAACATTTTTAATATATTTCTTTTATCCCACTGTTTTGTAGCATTTTTTTATTTTAATAACCTGTAAAGCTCCTCAAGGTTGCTAGCTTCTCATCAGTGCCTTCTCTAGAATGAACTTCTAGTCACTCTAGGTCAAATCTTGGAACAATTGTTATTATGTTATGGTCTTTGGAACAATTGTTACCTTTTTCTCTAGAGCTGAGTAAAGTTCAATAAGAAATAGTGAATTTTTCTTCATATTGCATTTAATAATATTACTGACTTACATTTATCTTTAATATGTTATAATTTAAAATAAATCTTAAAAGGGTTGGTAATTAATGATTAACAGTTCCAATTCATTCACACATTTGTTAGATGGGATAGTTTTATTTGTATTATATTCGCTCTCATATATTTCTACTCACAAGATTTGGTTACAGCTGCTCAATGGCTGCTTTGTTCTATACCACGTTTCACTAATATTTCATGAATAGCTCCTCCTCTTCTGTTTTACCTACTGGTTACAATAATATCCATGAATAAGGCCAATCTCAAGACCATCAGTGTCTAGTTGCTATCATTCTCCTAGTCAAACACCATTACTTTTTTTGTGTTAATTGTTAAGTGGCTGCTAAAATATTTGAATGAGTTAGATAATATACAGCAATTGCATGCAAGGTGCTGGATTGAAATTCATATGTATAAAAAGTTACTTCCTGGAATATATTGTGAATGAATGGTAATAAATAAATAAGGAAAATTAATCTTCATATCCCACTGAAGGGTATAAACACAATTATTTGGTTTTTGCTATAATTTAGCCTTGATGCTATAAATTGACTTTGGTGCTATAAAAAAAAATTCTAATCAATAAATTTTCCCTTCTACATTATTAGTATCACTTCAATATTATCAGAAAATTCTTTGCTGTGTCTGTGAATCCAACTTGCTATTTTCATAACTTTGTCACAGGACTAACTAGATAACCCAAGTTGTGGGGGAAATTACTATGATGTGATAGCTCAATAGGTAAGGCTTAGTATGTAATCAAAAGGTTAGGGATTCATATTCCAGAGGCCAAAATAGATTTTTTTGTGCTCTCAAATTCACAAAAGTTAGAAAACTTTACTAAATCAACTTACAAATGTTCTGATGGATACTTGTTACATATTCAAAAATTATTTTCCTACAGAGTAAAAAAAATTCAATGCTGGGATGCTGGAGGAAGATAATGCTAAATCATTTCATAGCTGCAGGATAACTATATGCAGTCATCATCATTATCCTCAAGCAGCCATGGGCTACGGAGGTCCAACCAGACTGTGCAATTTAGGTCTCCAAGCATATCTGTCCTGAGCTATATCTACTGCATTTCGCCACTGCACACCAATTCTAACAAGGTCCTGTTTGACATTGTCTACCCTCCACCTCCTAGGTCTTCCCCTCTTTCTGAGGCCATTAGACATACTGTTCATAACCCTATTCGCCAATCTATAATTATCCATACTGGCAACATGGCCAAACCAATGGAGTCTCTCTCTGCACAATATACTGCTCAGAGGAGTTTGCCGACTCCTTTTCCTAACCTCTTCATTACTTACAAAGTTGAACCACCTAATACCCAAGATACTGCGTAAGCGTCTAGAATCAAAAGCATCAAGTTACCTGTTATCTTGTTTACAAAGCATCAAGTTTCACTATCATAACTAACCCTAGAAAGAACCAAACTATTATACAGTCTAATTTTAGTCTAAGTTTCACTATCATAAATAACCCTAGAAAGAACCAAACTATTATACAGTCTAATTTTAGTCTTTAGGTGTATACATCTATTTCTCCACATTCTCCATAGATTTCTAAAAGTCCCAGAGGCAATCTCTATTCGCCTGTCAGTCTCTTGCCATACATCACCAGTA
Source organism: Ryuthela nishihirai (assembly GCA_038380435.1). NCBI lineage: Eukaryota > Metazoa > Arthropoda > Arachnida > Araneae > Heptathelidae > Ryuthela > Ryuthela nishihirai. The sequence continues at coordinate 67,364,748 of JAWZYU010000001.1, forward strand.
TCTGTTATATAACCTACCAAGATAATTAAACTGAGACACTTGCTCAAGGGTGCAATCATTCAAAGCGACTGAAGCACCAACTGCCTGACCAATTTTCATCACTTTAGTTTTATCTCTGTTTATCACCAACCCAACTCTATTACCAATCTCATCAACAGCTGCAGTAATGTAGGACAACTCCTCCATAGGAAAATGCTAGAAATAATTACAAAGAGAAAACGTTTGTGTGAAATCCAAAATGATTTCAGGACAGGAATAGAAGCAGGAATGGCAATAGCTTTTTTCGGCTAATATTGTTGAGGGGGGTAGAAAACATAGAGTAGCATACTAATAAAGCAATACTTATTTGTGTTTTATTGAAATAAAAAAAAACTGTGATATTATCTGTCAAAATAGATGGTTATGGCACAAATTAGTGAAAATCATATTGTGTGTGGGGGAGGGGAACTAGTTAAAATACTGAAGAACCAGAGTTCTGTAATAATAATATTTGTTGAAGTTCTTTGGAGAAATAGCAAAAAAGATATTTTGACAACCAAGGAAGTTCTAATGTAAGATTGCTTCTTATCTCCCATTTTTTATTATATGTAACACCTCCCAGAATTTAGGGAGGACTATTAGGAGCCATTGGTGTATATAAATTTGAATGTTACCTACATCCCTGCTATGTTCTTTACAGACAATTTGGTGCTGATTGTAAGGAATGTAACCAATCTTCATGGTTTGGTGTAAATAATAATCTGCAGGGATTACTGATTAAACTTATTCTTGAATGTTACTATTTGCACCTACAAGACTTGCAGCAAAATTTGCTACAAGTCTTGTAGGTGCAATACAAAATATTGCACTATTATTATGTTGTTTGGAAAGAAAATGGCAATGATCATAAAATAATATTTATCTTTCAAATAATTAAAATACATTTATTCTTACTTTGCTTTTAAGATGGCCAGTTCTCAAACAGCAAGAGCGGCTTGTGAAAACTAGTCATCTCCTTACTGATAAGGGTACAATTTGCATCAAAAAACAGTTTGGTAAGTAAAGGTTTAATTTTTTTAATGTAATATAAAATATATAAAGTAACAATAAAAGGACCAACATTAAAGCCAGTCTGTAAATCTCTTACAGAGCTGTCTAGAGATTCAGGAGTAATTTTCTTAGGTTTATATGCAGAGTGTGAATGGGACAGGTATTTGTAGTATATAGCAAAATTATTTCTAATTATATGTATTCTTGATGCATTAAGACATTATGTAAAATTGGAATAGCTAAAATGCAATACAGAATTAAGTATCAATTATTGTCCTATTCATTAGTTATGTGTTACATAATGAACATAGACTATTTTTTTTATAGAAAAACATCGTATTGGTGTAGTAGCAGCAGGAGGAGAGCCTATTGGTTTCATATTTATAGATGTAAATTGCAATGTGAGGCAAATTCGGGAGGCTGTAGAACAACAGGTAAGAATGTATCTAATATATAATGATATTCAGTTTTGGTTGGATAAAGAAAAAATATAATAACTAAAAGTTATCCTTCAAACCATTTGCATCTGGGACATTCTGAGGGGACTCCCTGAAAATCAAGTCATACAAAATCTCAACCAGCTTTGAAATTTAAAACTGGTGTCTTTGTATAATTATATTTTAGTCTCATATTATACTGTCTGACCAGCAATAAAAATAGATATTAGAAAATAAACAACTATAAAGTTCTATTTTAACCTTATATAAATATCATTTTAACCTTTCCTGGCTGATGAAATATCTTAGTAATTGGAAAAACCTACCCAAGTCTTTTTCTCAGACCTCTCCACCCCCTTGAAACTAAATTTTTGAAACTTCTGCAATACTAAATTCTCAAACTCCCCTCAAAAGTAAATTCCTGAACCCACTCCGAAACTAAATTCTTGCCCCCCCGAACCCCCCCCCCCCCAACTAAATCTGAAGTATATGCATGACTTGCATATTAAAATATTTTCAGTAGGAAACTCAAAGCTTTTAGTTAATATATTCTAATTATTTTCTGAGCCAAAAGGTCTTTTAGTTGTTTTTTTTAAAGAAAGAATATTTCAAAGTATTTGATAATTATTACCACTTTATTATTTTACTGCAGGAAGTACGTAAAGCCAATGGTGCTTAACTTAGAATGCTTTTTATGTAGAATAAACAATTATATCATTAAATCTTTAACATGCATTGATCAGTATCTACCAATGCATATACTCATTCTATTTTAATAGTTTTCTGACTTTGACTTGCAATTATGAGTAATATCTCATTATCTCTATGTTTGTAGTTTCTGAACAGCACTACCTTTTCTTTAGTTATGCAGTTCTTTGTACTTATTCACTTTGAACATTTATAAAAAATTAAATGTATTCTATAGAAAACACTTCTGTATAAACATTTTGTGCTTTGCAAAGTTTTTTTTGCAGTATTAATTTAAATAACTGACATTTTTAATACCAGTCTTTTTTTATCCATTTCTTTCATTTTCTTCATGCCTTTCTACCATTCATTATTCGAAAACTTTTTCTTAATGGCAATTTTATTTTTCATGCACAGCAAAAAATAGCTGATCAAGGCTGCTTAATCCACTAAATAAATTTTTATTCCATTTTACCTAAAGTTATTATTTTTCCATGAATATTTGTTTATTTAATACTGTTGACTAAATATAGAGGTCAAGAAATCAGTAAGTTTGAAAAAATCCTTAGACCATTTTCCAGACCTGAATGTAGATTACTAGAAGATGTAGTAATACAACAGTTTCTCTAACTCAGTATTTTTTAACTAATGTTTCACAGAATGTGGTGCTTCCCAAGCAGAATAAATGTATTCATCAAGCTATTGGAAAACCAGTACAAAAACATAATCATTGACAATCTTGGTGACATAAAATGGTTTCTCATGATCTGGCAACACTTGAAACATCAATAGTAAGATTTTCTTTTATAAAACTAACTCCAGGAATTGATGAACTCTGCTGAAATATGCAGATCACAAACTCACTTTGGTAATATATATATATAGGAGGAAGTTGAGTGCATAATTATTATGTATGTATCTGTTTTTCTGGAAGTACACACATATTTAAGCAAAAATCAAATAATTGTTTTTTAATCATTTTTCTGGGAATGTGTAATATCTTGATATTACAAACATTTCAGCCATTATATACCAAAACTTTCTCAAGAAAATATTCATTGGTTGTTCTGCATAGAGTAATTAATGCCTTTAGGTATTTCACTTGAAGTAAATAATGCTCAGCCATCCCATGGCCGAGTGGTTAGCGTGCTTGGCTACTGATCTAAGGGACCTGGGTTCGAGCCCCGGGTAAGGCATGGATGTATGTGTCGTTTTTCTGCTGAGGTCCTGCCATCCTCACAGACCTTCTACTATGGCATATAAACTGACAGGCTCCTGTCAGACCTCTGTGGCAAGCAGCTGCTTGAGGGGGTATTTTTTTTTTATTTCTGTGGCCGAGTGGTTAGCGCTCTTGGCTACTGATTTATGGGACCTGGGTTCGAGCCCCGGGTAAGGCATGGATGTTCGTGTTGTTTTCTGCTGAGGTCCTGCCATCCTCTCAGATCTTCTACTGTGGCATATAAACTGACAGGCTCCTGTCAGACTTCTGTGGCAAGCAGCTGCTTGAGGGGGTATTTATTTTTTATTTTATTTATTTATTTAAATAATGCTTTTAGGTGTTTCTCACTACACTGAAGGTTGGTCTCAGTGTGAGACTTCACACACTCCTTTTCAATGAGGACTTAATTTTATCTCCAACTACATGAAATATTATTATTATTAATTCTAGTTCATTAAAATACATGATAATAGGAAATTTCAATAGCAAAGGTTAAATTTTGTTAAATGCATTTCACAAAATATATACTAAATGCACATAAATTAAAACATATAAGAAAGGCAATGGAAATTTTAAACAAATACAGATGAAAAATTTAAAGTACTAAAATATCATACACAGGTTGGTAATAATGTAAAATTGAACATCAGTGCTCACAAAAATGGAAAGAAACGCCAGATATATCCTGTTTCTTGTGCAGAACTGCCACATGTATAAAAAAGCTGATGCAAAAAGCTCAAATGCAACAATTTTGAATACACAACAATATTCAAAGACTGGCCATCATATAAATGGACAGAAGTTTATAAGGAGAAGCACATTTATAAAAACCCTTTGATTCCTGTGTTAGTTAAAAAATATGGTAAAGTGTACCATAATACTGTATGCCTTGCATAATGGAGCATAAACATATAACTTAAGCAGGTGAGCAACTGAACTATTACAGCAAACTGATGTGTTACCAAAAAATGATGCTTGATTTCAAAAGTAATTATTGGAGCCTTTTCTATATATATATGTTTGCTAATGGATATTGCTCAGTGGATTTGTCAACAAATTAAAAACATTTACAATTGTTGATTAAATATTGAGATAAAACATATTTGAGAATGGCAGTTATCTACTGGTTATACTTTAAAAAAAAAATTTGTGAATTGAAATAAATTTTAATTGTGTAAAAAGACAAATTTTGTATTATCTATGGAAAGAAATGCTGTAATGTTTCATGAACCAGGAAGCAAGAAATTGTATGCATACTATATCACAGAACCTACCATTTTAGTGGGCATGAGTGAGCCTGATAAATTGGGATTAACATCTAGCTTCTCTGCAATGTCTCCAAAGAAAAATTGACTGAGCAAATTAAATTAAACCGAGAAAGAGTCTCAGTTTAATTATATTGGGAGCTGTGTAAAAGATACTTGTGATGTGCATCATTAGATAAACAGAAGAATAGGGAATTGCTACTGCGACTTTTAAGAATCTATGGAGTGTGGAGAAATAGTGTATACACCTAAAGACTAAAATTAGGCTGTATAATAGTTTGGTTCTTTCTAAGGTTTTATATGGTAGTGGAACATTGGCTCTTTGTAAGCAGGATATCAAGAAACTCGATGCCTTTGAGTCTAGATGCTTACGCAGTATCTTGGGCATTAGGTGGTTCAACTTTGTAAGTAATGATGATGTTAGGCTAGAGTCAACCATCTCCTTTGAGTAGCATAATATGCACAGAGATATCCTGTTTGTTTGGCTATGTTGCCCATATGCATAACTATATATTAGTGAATAGGGTTATGAACAGTGTGCCTAAAGGCCTCAGAAAGAGGTGGTGACACAGGATGCAGTGTTTTGTATCGGACAATGCCAAACAGGACCTTGTCAGAATTGGTCTATAGTGGCCAGGTGCAGCAGATGTAAATAGCTCAGGACAGATGTATTTGGAGAACTAAATTGCACATTCTGGTTGGACCTCCACAACCCATGGTGGCTTGAGGAGGAGGAAGATGTTTCTGAACTCTGCAGTTATTTCTTATTAGCAAGAAAAAATACACATTTTTAGCATTAACAATTGCTTGAATTGAAACTTTTTTTTAAAGATTATATAGATGACTTTTTACCCTAAAATTGTGGATTTAATTTTCATTTGCAAAGCAATAACTTAAAAAAATTCTAAATATCAGAGAATTTGCATTTTTTCATATTTTGTAAAGTGTTTTAATTGCTTGCAAAATGGGAATGTTGGCATTTAATGATATCAACTTGTAGATAGCTATAAGACATATACTCATAGTATATATCTTATAATAGTTTGTATTGCTTCTACCTTTGAGTCCAATAACTCCAATTAGCAAAACAAAGAGGTGGTGTTGAAGTGAAAATGAAAACTCAATACTTAATTAAGCTCCTCATTTCATAATTTGTCTTATAGCTGCAGTTTGGAGTCAAATCAGGAAGTTAATCAATCCTCTGTGTATGTGTGTGTGTGGGGGGGGGGATATAAACTCTATAATAAACTCATCCCACCCTGGTGGGACACCAGTGTATAGAATGGCATCTTTGCCCCCATTTGACAAATGCCACATATTTAGCTAAGGTATTAAAAAAATTTAATTCTTAATGAAGTTTTTTCTTGTAATTATTTTTGATGAAAGTAATAAACTGGATTGTCAACTGTATTTGGAATATCAGCAAACCATCTGTCCTCAGTTGTTGAGTGCCTTTGTTGCATTGTGATGTTAGCAATGTTGATAAACCATAGCTATGCTGTAGTAACTTTCATGCTATTTATCTTCTAAGATTAATTTATCATTAGCAACAAGTTTATGGTTGTTGAACTCCACTGATGATTTCCTAACAGCATCTTTTCAACATATCCATCTTTTATGATAATATTTCAATGCTAATGCCCTGTGAAAGTATTAACTGGAGAACTTACAATAATGTAAGAACTTTTGATAATACTAGACTTACTAACCTTTCTTCTTGAAACTCTTAGCATTATATGATGCAAAATATGCATCTTATTGTTTTATCTGCTGTTATGTTAAATGTATTGAATCAACCATCTATTTGTATTTCACCTTGACTAGATATTGTTTGCACATAATATCTGTTTTGGTTTAGAGATTATTTTATTAAATTTTACTTCTTGACATTAACAAATGATTTGAAATTTTCAAATTTAAAGTCATTTACATTGAGTAATTCATTCATTCAATTGCTTGTTTAGAAAATTGTAGAAAAAATCACATCTGAATATTTTTTTTTTTCAGTATGAAGTACACTTTCAGGTTAAGGGCAGGTTATTGCCTTGAGCTTTGTGGAATATTATTTGCTGTTAACATGTCAGGTGTTTCTTTGTCTTTTGTCTTTAAAAATTATTCCCTAAATAGATATCTGACCTTTGCCAACCTATAATTCTAATATGTCAGGTGTTCTATCTCTGGGTAACTGGCTATCAATCAAGATTTCCATTAGCAAGGGCTAATGAACTACATATGTATACCTGTATTCAGTCTATGGAATTAATATTGACTTGAAATAATTGAAACATGGTATTCGTGCATAGCATTTGTTAGTCAAATCTTTACTTAGTGGCAAATATATCAATGGTAGATCAATGTTCACATTTATCAGGAAGTCGTGAAATCATATCCCACTCAGCTGAAGATAATTTTTCCTCTAACCTAAAAATTTTACTTTAATCTATCTATAGCTGCTCATTTGTCAATTACTGGTGTTGAATTTCTACATATAATGCTAGATTAGTGTGTGTATGTGTGTGGGGGGGGGGATATAAAGCAACATTCTAAATGATACTAGAATGTGTTCCCCAAATAAGGTGCCTTAATTTCAAAATCATTAGATAAGATCATCAGATCCTTTCATTTTCAGTCAAAATTAGTTCTATAGACTGAATACATGGAATAGAGTTCATAGTCTTCCTTGTTAGTCCCAGCTGGGTCAGCGTTGAGATTTATCTCCGCAAAATTCTCCGCCCTGCCCACGGTCAGTAGGAGACATCGATGGGCTTGGAAAGGCCGCCTTCCGTCGGATGGGACGTTAAGCCATGGCCCCGTGTGCGGGAGAGACATACCCTGTGCACGTTAAAGAACACGCTGGATGGCCTTGACGGGGGGCTACCATCTGTCTCCCAACAGCTGTTCCAGTGGGTCCCCTCCCCCAACCTTCTCTGAGCCTTCAGGATCCATGTGACCTGGCCATTTAGCCCATGGTGTGCAAAAAAGTGCCGCTCAGAGGTAAAACAACCCAACCCAACCTTCCTTGTTAGTGAAAATCTTGCTCAGTGCCTGGTAGCCCAGTAGGTAGAGCCCCTGATGTTATAAAAAGAAGAAAAAGCAATTACCTTCCAAATTGATGCTTCACAGAGGGAGATAATGAATTGATATTCCACGCAGCTCAAGATAATTTTTAGTCTTAAAATTTATTTTTATCCAATACTCTCGATATTTTTTTTAAGTTTTAAAGTGTTGCCTTTTTTTAATGTTTTAATCTGTTGAATAATCTGAAATTTCATTGCTGAAGAAATGTATTGTTTCTTACAGTTGAAAATAAGCAACCAGATCAAAGCAGAATATAGGTTTATTGAAAGAAATGGTTGGCCTGTTATGCTGCCTCAAGAAACCATGCTTACATTAATGGATATTATTTTGGGGCATAATGTATGTATTCAACATGGTGACAAATATAATACTCCAGTGGTGGAGAATACTCGACCAGTATCATTGCATGGTATCAATACTTTTACTACTGACAATCGTAATGCAGCAAGTCAAGATGTCACAGATGGTGAACCTGTCAATAGAAAGAAGTCCATAAAATTTTTGAGGTTTGCACTACTTTAAATATATTTTTGATTACAAAACTTTCTTGTGTTTGATTTTTATTGAATTGTAAAATGTTATGTTTAAAGGAAATTTTATATATCAGATATATTATGACTATAATGTTTAAGATTAATGGTCATAGACAGTAAAAATATCAAATACGTAATCAGTCTTAAGGTAAATTGCTGAATATTATATTTATTTCCTAAACTAGGAATTCATAAGTTTTTTTTTGTCATTAAATAAAAAAAAATACCTCCTCAAGCAGCTGCTTGCCACATAGGTCTGACAGGAGCCTGTCAGTTTAATACACCATAGTAGAGAGATCTGTGAGGATGGTGAGTCCTCAGCAGATTTTTTGTCAACTGCACGTGGTCATCCTCCCAGGTACTGACCGCGCCCAAAGCTGCTTAACTTCGGTGATCGGACGAGAATCAGAGTTTTCAGCTTGGTACTGCCATTGGCTATTTTTTGTCATTACATTGATTTATTGATTACCAAATATGATTAATTTTATCCATTTCCTCTGTAATTTTAGACATAGCTTTAGCCTCAGGAGCAAACTGCTATTCAGATTCACTCCTCTGCCTTCCCAACATTGGTGTAAAATGATCAATAATTATTCCAGTAATACTTCTGGCCATTTACACTAGCAATTTGTTGTAAAATATCTTTAGTTTCCTAGCCTTTGAAAACGTCATTATATTTCTTTAATTATATTTCTTTAATAAGTAACGATTTTTTTTAATCTACAGAATATTTATGTAATTCATACTTAAATAAAGCAAAGAACATAAAAAATGGTTACTGAAAAATGATTGTGGAATTCAGTAACCATACTTGTTGAAAACATATAAATGAAACACAATATCTGATTTTGATAGTCTCCCATATTTACCAGTTTATCTGTCATATTGTCATGAATTCTGTTTAACTCACAAATATTATTATTAGTCACTAACATATATAAAAAAAGTAATAAGACACTTCATTAAATACAATTCTTGCACCAGTAATCTCACCAACTCTGAAATTATGGGTTTCTGATTGAGAACTGATTCTGATGCATTTGCATTTTTACCATCTGAAGGTAATTATGAATTTTTGTAAGAATTTATATATGTGTTGTGAAGCCTTGCCAATACCATTATCATCTGACAAGAATGATGTAATGGTTATATTTTGAACATGTTTCATTACTATATGTAATTGATTTATTTGATATAGCTTTTTTATTGCATTATTGTTTTGTTCACTGTCAGTTAATGATGAAATGTATCAAGAATATAAATAATGAAGTTTTGTATTGCTCCAAGTGAAGAATTAGTATTTTTTCTTGTATATATATATATAGTCGTATCAGAATAATATGACCACCTACCATTCGTATTATTAGGTAGGTGGTCGTATTATTCTGATACGACTGTGTATTTATAATCAAGAACTTAAAAGTTTAAAATTTTACAATATATTATCTAGCATATAAATATATATTGATATAAAATGGTAAAGATGTGCAAGGCTGAGTATTAAAAATGTTAATACAATTTTTTGCTATTTACAGACCAGAAAATCAAACATCTGTAAAGACAGGAAAAGAATCTGAAAAGAGAAATAGGCTTTTAAAAGATGACTTAGCTAAGCCTTTGCTAATTAGTTATGTTCGAGCTGAAGCAGCTCAGTATGCTTTAGATCTAAAGAAAGAACTTGTTCAAATGGGTTTTAGTGTATATTTAGTAAGTTGTTCATTTTTTTAAAATTAATAACCTGCTTAATATAATAAGAGTTTAATATGTCAACAATGTAGTTGAAATGATAGATAAAATAAATATTTTGAAATAAATAACTAATGAATTTATTTTGCATTATTTATGTTTTAATTAGGTTGCATTTATTTTTATAAAATTTGTCAAGACTGTCACTCTTTTACCAAGATTGTTTACTAATTCAGTTTTTATCTTTTATATTTTTGAACACCATTAGTTTTATGACAATGGGATTTCTGGTTGCCAGAGAGAGATTTAACCTAATATGTTCAAAGGATCCATAGACTGATTCTCTTTTACCTAATGCTTCATTTGCTTTTAATTTTTTGTTTAGTTATGTGGTGATTCTGTTTTGATATGCTTGTCCAAAAACAAGATGAGTTATTAACCAAAGACAATATTTAGAAGATATCATGTACACAACTCTGAAGACAAAGACAGCAGTAACAAATTTATAGTTTACCAGAAGGGACATAGTTCTCAATGCTGGAAATGGATTTCAGCAGCCAAGAGTATTGATTAAATGTAATTATATGGTGCACCCTACTACCAATATATTCTACTGATTTTCTTTTTTGAATATGGTATTGGGGTGTTGGAGGGGGGTGGAAGTGAAGATATCTTTCACACTAGCTTTAGGAAGTAGTCAAATGCTAAAATATTTGGTCAATCTAAATAACTTAACATTGAAAAAGTCTATCCCTTGATTTACATGGTTTTGGTTTTACACAATCAAAAAATTCAACCAGTTTCATTTACTTGGCATGTAAATATACTTTTTTTTTCATGTAGATATTCTGTAATATATATTATGAAATAGTGTTAAGGGAAATTATTAGACTGTTAACCCAAAGTAAAAATAAGCCAATGGTTCTAATTGATATAATTTTTTTTTCAAGAATAAATAGGTAATAGTAAGTTCTTGTATTAATAAAATCATCTGTAACAAGTTATATTTATATTCTTACAACTAAAATTATATTCTTGCCATTGTAATGCAATCTATGTTGTGACACCTTAATGAAATGAAGGCTGCTTTTAATTGGCAAATCAGACTTTTCAAGACTGAATTTTTCAAACTAGTAAAAGCCATTTTTTATTTCATTTTTAGCAAGTTTGTAGTTACACTGTTTCATAAAATGAGTGATTTATAGCTCATATTATTCTATGTGTTATCCTAATTATGTGGAATTTCAAACGTTTTACCTACAAACATATAAAGAGTCATTCAAATGAGAAGTGGACAACCCTTTACATCTGCAAAATGGACTGAATGATTTTTGTATCCTCACACAGGGAAATTGATATATGAAAGAAACTAATCTATATTAGAATCAGTGACAAGTATTGGCTTGAACATGAGAGACATGTGGATTCCAGACAAAACCTGCATAGAAGTATTCAAAGTTGAACAATATATGGTAACTGACAATTTAATTTGAATACCAGGGTCTGGTGTTAAGTTTCTGGATCTATGTTACTCCATCAATTTGCAACAATATTGCAAAACTGTGGACATTTATTTGATGACAAGCAATAAAGTCAGAACGTATAAGACTTTTTAGAAAAGTGGTTGTTTTGTTGCATGAAATTTACATGATATTCTCTTTTATTCTGAATTATCATTCTTCCCTCCATCAAATTCTACTCCCATACTACCCAAATATCAATGGAACAACTGTTGTTGGGAATGCCTGGAACATCCATCCTACAGTCCTGTCATCCCCCTATTAAAATTCACATTTTTGGACCTCTAAAATGCCATGAACAGTAGAAGGAAGTTGAAATAATATGAGGAGGAGCAGTGCATTGTCATAGACTTTCTCATGTACTAGCCAAAGCCACTCTAGGAAAGAGGATATCATGTTGCTAAATTCTAGTCCTTTAAAATCTTATATTCTGAATATTAGTAACAGATTTTTTCAACTGAAATTTATTCATTATTATTGAGAATATCAACAATTGAGCTCAACAATTTTACTGCTCTGGATTTTGAGAGAAAAATATCAAGCAGACAGATTTCATGTGCTATATAGAAAATGCTAAAGAACATGATAATTCCACATACATGATTTTCAACTTCATGACTTGAATAGGGATTAATAAATTAGTGAGTGACAATTAAATTGTTGCATATTTCATAGCTAATGTGTTAAGTTGAGATAAAAAAAGCTTTCATTTTGTGGTAAGATTGTAAAGAATCTTCTTTTTTCACATCTACCATTTAGCTTTCTGTTCCGGTATAATATTCCAAGACTTTATTGTTTTTATTCTATTGCAACTTGACTCCTCACAAAAGCTGTGCTGCTCTTTCCAAATATGCCGACAGATATATCAATTTGTAATAATATATACATAATTCATACATTTAAAGAATGAAAATAATATGTGTCATGCTAAATAAAAAGAAATTGTAACAAATGAAATTTAATAAGTGAAATTATGAAAAATAATTTGATTTTTATCACTGTCAATGATTAAATTTTTTTAATATTTAGGATGTTCATGAAATAAAAACTGGTACTGACTGGCAAGATGCTCTGAACTTTGCTGTAACATATTGTTTTATTTTTGTACCTCTAATCACTCCTATGTATGGGAAAACGCAATGGACCAATAGAGAGGTAAAAAAGTCTTTCAAAAATGATTTGCAATTTTAGATAAATAATATGTCATGCTAAATAAAAAGAGAATGTAACAAATGAAATTTAATAAGTGAAATTAAGAGGTTGAGAGAATTATAACAAACCAGGGCTTAAAAAAATCATGCATCCTTCCATCCACAATGACTACATTTTACTAGAGGACAACTGAAAATTAAAGGCTTCCACATTGATGGGTGAATAATTAATTTTTTTCATTACAAACCACCCTAATTTTTCTCGTTTTCTTAAAAATTTATTTGCATTTTTGTTTTATTTTCACTCTCTTTTTAGCAAAAGTAATGACTGCAAATGTAATGGGAGATGAACCCCCAAACAGGAAACTTTCTCAAATGTGTAAAACACAGCCAATACTGGCATGGCAAAAGAACATAATTATAGAAATAAATATGAATGGTGTACCATTAGATAACTTTGACCCAATTCAATCTGTGAATCACTTGCTTGATACTGGAGTAGGAATTCATCATATTTGATGGACATAATTAATAGATATTATATGATGCTAAGGAAGATAATTAAGAACTTTTAAGTCAAATAGTGAAAATATATTATTTGTACTTTTCTATATTTAGATTATTTGTATACAATTTAATTTGTATTGTCATTCAAATGTTTAATAGGAATTTTGAATAGATTTGTTTGCAATTAAACTATAAATAAGTATCATATTAAAAACTAGCCATCATATAGGCAAATTATTTGTTTTTATGTACAGGAAATTTTTGGAAGATGGGTTAAATTTTTTACTGCCCATCCTCAAGGACAGGTAAAAATCTCCTTACTTAGTTCTGTATTAGTATTCAGTTTTTGAATAACTTAAAAAAATTATTAATGCTGTAAAGATAATTCCAAGAAAATTCTATAAACCATGTTAAATTTTGGATTAATAAATAGGCTTAATTATTAAGAACTTTATTAGGAATGTTAAAAGTTTTCTTAATGGCTTTCACATTTTACATAAAAAAATCCTGTGTGTTGCAAATAAAAAATTAAAAAAAATTATGAATGGCTGTGTAAGAATAAGTAAATTATGGATCAGCTCATCAGCCAGAGATAGTTTTTTCCTATTAATGGAACATATTAGAAATTTAATTCCTATGTTTGATATCAGATATCTAAGCATGCATATTTATGTACATATATGTAAATAAAAATAGATATTATTCTCAAATTATTTACTTTGCTTATCCATAGCTGAAGTCGCAACTGAAGTTTAAGAAATATTGGGCTAAAGTTAAAAGAATTAATTTTAACACAAGCTTTGAAAGACCTTCAGATAGTCAAAGCTTTCCATCATAGATTACTCAGTAGTTATGACAACCATGGCTTGTGTACTACTGAGGAGAGGCGGGGGAGGGGGGAGTGACTCAATTTGTAGTATGGCAGGCATCATTCTGTAGTTCCCAGGTTCAAGTCCCATCTGTGCCAGCATTGAGATTTATCTCCACTAAACCCACATCCTTCTTCAGTTAGAAAGGAAGCACTGATGGATTTGGAAAGGTTCCATCAGGATTTGGAAAGGTTCCATCATCCCACCCATTGGATGGGATGTTCAGTCATGGTATATATTATGCAGGAGAGCCATACCATACCCTGTCCATATTAAAGAACACTTGATGGTGTTGATAGGAAGCTTCCATCCATCTCCTAACAGCTGTCCAATGGGTCCTCTTCCCCCCAACCTTCTCTGAGCTTCAGGGTCCTTGTGACCTGTTCATTTAGCCCATTGTGTGCAAAAAAGTGCTGTTAGAGGTAAAACAACCCAACTCTGGTTGAGTGTGAATGGAACCATTTTAAACAGGCTGTTCTTGAAACCAAATCTTTTTTGACTAAAATAGAGCATATGAACAATCATTTGAGTGATAAAGCTATTCAGCTTATTTTTGAAAGAAGGGAATGCAAGGCTGAGTTAAAGATGAAATTAGAGCTGAGAGCACCCCAGAAAAGCTTCACATAGAGTGCAAGAATGTTTTTCTCTGTATCTCATAAAAGAGCCAGTCTGCCTCTCTGAAAGATGTGAAGCTCTGTGTGGTTGGCCATCATGATGCTATCTCAGACTATCACCAAAATGGGCCCTTTGTCTGATGCTACAGCAGTTGTAGTGAGTGTTTTGGTCAGATTAATGCATGTTGAGAATTGGTATTCAAACTCCATCTGTATTCTTCTGTGAAAATCACAATTAGCCAACTGGTCTGAGCTCCAAAACTGATATCTGCACCATGTAAACAAATTCTTCTTTTGAAGGGGGAGAGGGAATCTCAAATCATTGGTCTTTGTTCATACAGATCTTGTTATGAAATTATCATTCCTTTGGCTGTTGACAGCTTGTGAGGCAGTTGCCTTGCTGTTTTTTCCCCTATTACATCTTTTTGGGAATTTTCTGTTAATGGTATAGCTCAATGCTTGTTTTAAAATTTAAATCCAAATACTGGTGTATTTTTGGCTGCAAACAACTTTAGGTGACACTTTAAAATTTAAATTGCTTTTTTTTTAAGCTTACAATGTGTAACACTATGATTATATGTAATACTTGAGTAATTGTGGCCCTAAGATGACCTAGTTCTGATTTAGGACTAATTTTTACTGTTTCTTAAAAATGTCTTCAAAGTCTCTGAATAGTTGTTAGGAGACAGATGGTATCTTCCTGTCTGGACCATTTAGTATGTTCTTTAACATGCACAGGTGATATTAGGTTGATTATATTATATATTTAGATATTATAATCTTGCTGATTATAATATCACCAACATTCGCATATTATCCAACATATCACCAGCATTTGGTATATTTATTCAACATATCACCAATAGATGCATATCTGTGAGTTCCTATTATTACAATAGTAAAATATATGTTTGAATGCAATTTTCTTGCCCTATTACTCTTTAACTGTTTGCTATTAAAATTGAATTAATGAAGGTTCAAAATGGTGGTCATTAGCATGCCAAGCTCTTAACTGTGAGATAATTTGTGGTTCTGAGAATCAAATATGCCAGTATTGAGCTCCTTGCCACTTAAATCCTGCCTACCATGTGAAAGGGGAGATCATTGGATGGGAGTGTTAAGCTAGGACCCAAGAGCAAGAGTATTGCACTCTGTGCACATTAAAGAATATAGTGAATGTTTGATAGGAGATGATCTGCCTCTAACAACTATTGTTGGGCATTCTGAATATTGGAACCTTCCAGATCTAACACAATTTCTCCACTGTAAAACAAAAAAGTACCAGTTAGGAGTAACCTATTCAATCTTAACAAGTAGAAGTGAATGCTTTTTAAGACTTATTTATTGCTTTTTGAAATTAATTTACAAGCACAAAAAATTATCCAGTACCCTTGGGATCAAATGCTGGCTCTCCTTATTACATGTCAGTTACTCCATTATTAATGCTAAAGCTGTATAGTGATAATAACTTGTTTAATCAAGATGATTTATAATTTCTTAGTTTCCTGTGAGAGTGCATTTTTGCACTTTTTCTTTTAATCAACCCAGTTTGAAGTATTCAGCTGCCAGTTTAAATAAAATTCTAAGAGCAATTAATCAGTGTTTTTTTTTTCCAACATTATCTAAGGATATTTGCAATCTTTCCATGTATTAATAAAAATAACTTTGGCTAATCAAATTTTTCAAGAAAATCAAATCAAAATTAACATATTTTAATTCTCATAAAAATTGATATAAACCTAGTGTACAATTTGTCAAACAACAATTAAAAACTGAAAATTATAAATTTTGGCAATTGATGTTAATTAGATAAATGATCCATTTGGCAAATGATCTTAATGAAATGAATCGCCCTTTTGGCAAATGATGTTGATGAGATGATCACCCTTTTGTCAAATGATGTTGAGAAGATGAATTCTTTCATTAGCTGTTGATGAGACTGGTAATAGGATAAGTTTGATAATTAATAGAGAGGAAACTAAAGGGATGAAAATTGGTCAGGTGGAAGGGGTACTTCTGTTCTTTTGAATGGCTGTGCCCTTGAACAAGTTTTCTATCTCAGGAGCTGTATAACAGATACTGGTAATGTGTGACATAATATAAACAAGAGAATAGGCATTGCTACTAGGACTTTTAAGAATATTTGGTGATTGTGAAAAATAGATGTATATACCTGAAGATTAAAATTAAGTTATATAATTGTTTAGTCCTTCTTAAAGTTTCCTATGAAAGCAAATCATGGATCTTTTATAACCATGTTAATAGGGAGCTTGATGCTTTTAATTCTAGATGTTTACACAGTATTTTGGGACTTTGGTGGTTTGACTACATAAGCAATAATGAGGTTAGACAAAGGTTTCATAAACCACCTTTGAGCAGCATCTTGTTTAATGAGAGACCTTGTTATCCACATTAGAACTTACAGCTCAACAAATAGAATTATGAAACTGTGCCTAAAGTCCTCAGAAAAGCCTTAACTGGAAATAGTGGTTAGGCAGTTAGCGACTGTTCCAGCAAAGCAAACTCTGTGTGTTGTGTTAGCTCTAACTAAGGCAGTCACTTCGGTCTTAGTAGGGAATGTCCTTATATGAGAAGGCCTGCAAAAGCTAGGAGTAGCTTCTAGGATTCTTCTCTGTCCTATATGTTGCAAATCAAAAAAAAGAAGGAGACATAGAATGTGGTGGATATCTAATGTCAAGAAAGATCTTTTCAGAATTGGTCTGCAGTAGCCAAATGTAACATCAGTAGTTCAGGATAGACATATATGGAAAATTAAACTGCACAATCTGATTTGACCTCTGTAGCCCATGCTGCTTGAGGATTATATATGTATTTTAAGTTAATATATAAAAAGTCTTTGATTTTCTTAAAGGAAAAGATTGGTACACCCATGTGAAACACCATACTCTCAATTCCATAAAAGTGTAAGTTTTGAGGATATTAAATTGTATGTTATCAATGCTGGAAATGTTTTTTCATGATGGTCTTTCTCCATTTCCAGATAAAGCTTGCTGATGTTTTATCAAAAGTTATTATTCCTATAAATTTTATGGAGCAATGGCCTCCAGCCTGTCTTGCTATACAGTTTGCCTCTACTCAATACATTCCTTGGAAAACTCAAGACATTGATCATGGTATGTTCCATTTTTTGGTTTTCAAATATGTTATCTGCAAATAAAGGGAAAACTATTGAAAGTTATATTTTAGTCTTTCAGTACTGTTTTATTCAGTACTTCAATATTGTTTGCAACTGTTTTTGTATATACAACTATTACTACTACAAGGAATTAATTAATAGACCTTAATCTCCTCCTTTTTAATAATCTCATATTCAAAAATTAACGGTATCATTTTGGAACCCACCTAAAAAAAATCTACCAAAGAGTAGAAATAACACCTATTCCCCCCATCTATAATTTCAACTACATAAACGCGTTAAAGTTCTTATCAGGACTAGTCGCTAAAAAGTCCTTCGTAGGACTAAACCTATAACCAACACAAACAATATCACTTTTCTGACCATCTTTCCTCTATCAGTTAATATTCTTACTACTGCTTCTGGGCCTGACTGATTAATATTAACAACAAAACAGAAGCCTGACAACATGCAACGGAAAGAATCGGTCAAAAAAAAAAAAACTGTCGTCCTGTTTTAAAAAATTTCGCCCTTTGCTTTCATCAGACAACGACCTTGGACTTACTTGGTCACAAAATATGTGTATATTCTGAAATCAGAAGAAAAGTTATACATTCCATACAGCAAAATACAATTTGTTTTCATCAAAACACCCCGAAGCAGATGGTTAAACAGACCTAATTGCTAACATTTGATTTTCAGATGAAAAAGAAAACCCTTTACTAATGTTCATATAAATGTTTGGAAGAATTTATAAAGTTTGTAAAAGAATTCAACAAAAATATTATGCTAATTAATCAGTAAAAACTTTAGTAAGTAAATAATTAAAGAGAATAAAATTCACTATAATTTTTACTCTGAGATAAAAATCATGAATGAAAAAATGTAATTTTATGATATTTCAGTTGAAAGATTTTATTTGGCATATAAAAAGCTAAATTCAAAAGTTAAATTAGCATCTCTTTACTAAAATTTCAGTTTGGAAGATTTTGCAAAATTATTTAGAATAAATGCTAGAAAGGCTACAAATGCATTTTTTCCTTAAAAATTGGGATGATTATGAGCTAAGGAGATGAATATGATATAATAAATTTGAAGTAATTGTAAATTGCTACTCATTGATAAATCAAGTCATTATCAGTTAGAAAATTAGCAACCTGTGCCATCCTCTGCATTTAAACTCAGGATCTCCTTGCAATGCACCACTTGAGCTAAGACTACAGAGTTTCATTTGGCAGTTCACATAATTGATAATCTCTATCATTAAATGTTCCTTTTGATTCCTTATAAATCTTATCATTGTCATCTTCTACTCCTTATTTGTATAAAGTTGAAAACCACCAAAATTGAGACAGCAGCCTTAAGAAACAGTTAATGTCTCTCTTCCTTGGATTTACTATAAGCATTGAGAATCACCAGAACTTCTTTACAAAGTTCTTTACCAGAACTTTCTTACAAAGGCTTTACAAAGTAGTAAGACCAATCTTTTCCTAAAACAGATTGTACTTATTACATCATTTACCTTATAGAGTGTTCACAATTCTAGCCATTGACATGAAAGATTAACCACTACTAATGTTCTCTCATTTAGTGTCATGTATTTTGTATTTGTAAAATACAATTTATAATTTATCATAAACATCTTTCTCTATTTCATATGTCTAAAGTTTATTACTGTGTGCTAGATCAGACAAATGCACTATACTTTAAAAATATTAACATTTCAGAAAAAAGTGAGCCTGATAAACCGTCTGATCCAAGACATTGGGACTTATCTAATGTGAAAAGAGTTTCAAGGCAAATAGCAGAATGCTACAAAGAAAATTCTTACAAACTGACAAGAAGACATCCATCCAATTCTAAGGATATAATTGTAAGATGGCTACATCTTGTATTAATATTTTTATATCATATAAATTGAAAGCTTTTTTGAAGAATACTGTTGTTTACAGTGTGCTTGCATATTTGCTGTCTGATTTAGTGTATTTTCACATAGAACTCAAGATTCCTTCATTTTTAATTTATTATCAGTTAAGCTTTTTGCGAATACATTTTTTTTTCTGAGTACTACTTTAATAATATTCTTCAGGACCATGAGGAGACAGCTATCTATGTAACAACAATTTTTTTTGTTAATGAAAGTGATGTAGTGTAAAATATTTTCATAGGATTTTCCTAAATTGTAATGATGAAGATTTAATCTAACTAGGGAATTACACTGTCAACTTTTACTACTTTAAGATTTCATTCTGCTGTATATTGCTTTTGTAATATAAAATATAGATAAATTTGGATAAACTATATATATATTGTGTGTAATACTAGAGTTTATCTGTTTTGATGTCAAAAATGTTACTCTTATGTTTCTTGGTACATTGTAACTGTAAATGTTCATTATATTATTAAAAGTATCAACTTTTTATTATGAAGAAAAAGACTAGTAATATTTTTTTAAATATATTTAAAAAATTTCCAATTAAAATATACTTGATAAAATTGCATTAAATGTTGTTTTCAATAGATTAATCTATTAAATTTATTTAGTTACCATTTTGTTTTTGCATTTTAGTAGCCATTTAATGCTTTTAGGATATTTATATTTATAGCAAAATCACAAGCTAAACTTTTAGAGCAACTATATTAAATTTAATAAATGGTTCTGTGGAAAAAAAAATTTCGCTCATTTGTGGGACTTTTTTTCACAAAACCATTTAGTGATTTATTGATGTTAAAGTCAACAGGTAACTCTATAAATATTATTTATTGATTATATTTAATTTAGTCTTTCATTTTAAAAGAAAATTTTAAGTACAGTTGAACATAAAAAAGTTTACATTGTGCAGTGTTGAAAGAAGTAATGGGACAATTAAAATTGTTATAATCAAGTTTCACTATCTGTAAGCTTACTTTAGTATTTTAAAGGAATTAAAATATCACTTACATGTGTTGCTTTTAATTTAGCAACAGATGCCTCGGCAACTATTTTCAGCAAAGGAGGATTACTCAAAAATTCGCCCTGTTGATGACTCTTCTGAAATTAGTAAGCAGATTATAGTCATCAGTGCACATCCCAAGCAAAGATATCTGGTTAGTTTATCATATTTTTAATGTAATTAAATTTTTAGATATTCTAAATAATTAAAGTAATATCATTAGCAATTGGTACTTTTGAAGGTATAAATTATGCTTTTCCTAACCTATCTTTAGCACAATAGATAAAATAAAAGCATACAATTTTTACATATTCTCTGCCTTATTTAATATATGCATAGGAATTATTTTTTCAAAGAAAAAGGAGTAGCTTACACTTAGATTGTGCAATTGTAAACTTAATCATCTTAAATGTGACACTCTATTGCCAATTTTTTCAGGCAGAGAATCAGCAATTATGAAAAAAGTATAGACTAATATACAGTCTCAAATTCTGGCTCTCCTAATAAATCACAATTCAGATAAAACAGCAATGCCTCACAATTTCTTAGCAGTGGTGACTCATGAGTTTTGTTGGTGTTACTGATAATTGTTCAAAATGCTAATTAATAGTAAAGGTGCATTTAATTACTGAGCATAGATTGATAGGAGAGGTTAATAGCATAATAAAATTCCTTCAGCAATTCTGTAGTGAAATTATGTGTATAGTTCTAAAAATGTAACAACATTCTGTAATTAAGTGCAATAAATGTTGCATGGTCACATTTAGAATGTAGCATCAGTGTGTAAATTTTTTATTACTGAATGAATTATAACAAATATTATTTGACTAGTTTAATTAAATGTATACACATTACAGGTAAAAAGGAAACTTGAAAATCAAAGTTAAAAAAAAATCAGTTATTGTTGGATTCAAACTAAAAATGTTTCAATCAGGAGTTGGAAACAAAACCACTTCACTGAACTTAGCATTAAAATAATTTCTTCTCATTTCAGTATAGGACAAATAAGTATCAAATATTTGTTCTGTGATGTTTTCATATTGATTTTGTTTCATAGTAAGATCGAGATTTTATGTGTAAAATCGAAAGATTTGTAAATAGCTAAAACATATAGTAATTCTCTTTTTTTTAGTGCTCTATCAATGCTTCAACACATCAGAACATAGAGTAACTTTTCCATCTCCTGGAGGAATGAAATCATTTATGCTTTCAAAACAGCCTACACTCACTAAAGGGCTTTATTAAATTAGTTAAATGGTGCTGTGAGTAAGTTAGAAATATAATAATTAAACATAGCCTCTGTAGGCTATGAATTAACAATTGTTTTTTCTTCTATCTTGAATCACTTTGAAAATAGGATTTTGTCATGCCCTCAATTTGACACATCCAGCCAGCAATGATTTATCTTGGCACATGCATATTTGAACTCTGGTACACAGAATAATTGTGCTCATATCTGGAAGTATCATCATAGCCAGATGCCTGTCATATGATGCCTCTCATACAATAACCACTACTGAATGACTATGCATGAGAGAGAAAAGCTAATGTTTCTGTTTGTATTGGCCCTTCAGCATTGAAAAATATGTTCCACCTCTCTTGTGTTACATAAATAAACAAGTAATAAATAATAAGCAATTTTTAAAAGAGAAAAATAACCGTTAGTGTTAAAACTTTTTTTTTCTTTTCTAATTATTTTTGGGGGTTCACATGTTGTTGTACTCCTTAGGATGAGCCACCATTGTCTATGGTAAGTTTTCACCTCCATAGTTTCAGTGATAGACACTCATTTGCTAATTTCGTGATTTTTAGTTGCTTAAAATATCAGTGAGAAGAATTTACAAGAATCAATCTTTTGAATCTATAAATCATGTTATTTGGTGCGATATGATAAAAAAATTGATAGGTTTATTGCTTGCCAAATTCTCCATTTGTAATCTTGTAGTGTAAAGACTATAATTTCGGTAATCACTTTAATTCTTATGTCTTTGTGAACAAAGCTACTTAGACAAGAATGAGTATATTATTTTAAGGCATAACATAAAGTGAAGTTTGAGATTGTGATATATCAAGTAAGTTATAGATAAAACAGTTGGAACTGTTGTTTAGAAT
This sequence comes from Ryuthela nishihirai, assembly GCA_038380435.1. Lineage (NCBI taxonomy): Eukaryota > Metazoa > Arthropoda > Arachnida > Araneae > Heptathelidae > Ryuthela > Ryuthela nishihirai. The sequence goes on from JAWZYU010000001.1 coordinate 67,387,524, forward strand.
AATTGCAAATTAAGATTAAGATGAAAAATTTAAGCAATAAAATAAAGGTTGTATTGACATTCTGAAGTTAGTTATTTAAAAATCTAAAAGGTGAAATCAGTAAATTAGAATTCAAATGCTTGTAATGAATGCAATATTTAGTCAATTTTACTTCTAAACGTTAAAAAAAAACTGTATGGCTTCTATGAGAAGGCTGAAGCTTATGTTTACTATTAATTGCAGGGCTACCATGAGTGGTTTATATGGCATAGTGATGGGTAATTTTAAGAGTCACAAAAGTTGCTCATAAGTATTTTGAGTGTATTTTTTTTTTACAATCAATTCCATTAAAAAGGTACCATGTTTTATTCTACACACCAATGGCCATATGTCTTGCAGTGACCCTGCAAATAGGTTTCTATTTTCTGCTTCATTTCTTGAATTTATGCCTATGAGACAAGGTTCATTTACTATTTAATTACTAAAAACTTTTCAATGAAAAACTATGCATTAAATGCAGCCAAATATGGCATAATTTTCAATGTCTTAGGCCTTGCAAAAAAAAAATGGCACTTTTAAAGTATTGAATTTTAATTAGTAATTTAAATAACCAATTTGTATCTGAAATTGTGTATTTTTTTATCAATTAGAAAATTATATGGAGTGGTAAAGTTATCCTAATATCTTTCAGGCTCAAGAAATGAAAGCATTATTTGAATTGGATGGCTATCAAGTATGGTGCTCTATAGATTTGCAAGAATTACCAGATAATCTCTACATAGATGAAGGGCCACCAACTAACCCAAATACACCTCGAGATTTACCTACCATTCCCGAAGGAGAAGTATTTTTTAGCCAAAATGATCCTGAAGCTTTTGTTTCTCTTGGGGAAACCAAACGTTCAATAAATGCAAACAAACAAGAACCTGAAGCTTATGGTATTTATCCAAACCTTTGTAATTAATATATATTTTCTTGGTAAAGCACTACATTTATATCATTTTATCCTGAGATTGATGTACCTCCAGGAATATAGGAAGATAATTTTAGGCAGTCCATTTCCCATAACTGAGCCATGCTATTGCTGAAGCTTAGGCTAAGTATCAGTAAATAAACAGTTACATAAATTTCTGCACCATCAATCGTTCTCCCTAATTAATCTTTCATTGTGTGATGAAAAAGCCACATAAAATCAAATATTGTGCAGCATGTATTGCTTAATAAGGAGGGGGGAGTCCTAAAAGGAGGCCTAATGGGAGGTATGCCAAATAAAGTTTGGAAACTACTGATTTATATGTTGTCAAAAGAAAAGATATACCGTCAAGCAGTTGCTTTTCACAGAGATCTGACGGGAGCCTGTCAGTTTGTACGCCATAGTAGAAGGTCTGAGGATGATGGGACCTCATCAGAAAAACAACATCCATGCCATACCCGGGGCTTGAACCCAAGTCTTTTTGATCAGTAGCCAAACATGCAAACCACTGAGCCATGGGCATAACTCTAAAAAAAGATAAGACACTGATAAATAAATCTATGGAGATAATTATAAAAATAAATCAATATATGAAATCACACTAGTTGAGCAAACAGAACTGTATTCAATATTCATGGATTGTTTACAACAAGCAAGTCAGCTCTGCAAAGACACACACATTTCCAGTTAGCACAGCAGCATCTCTGCTTCACTCCATTGAACATGATATGTTCTTGGAACTGAAGATTCATTGGTTTCAATTTCACTTTTTATAAATCACACAGTGACTGATAAAATAAAGGATAAAAATTATTTTAGAAATATTGAAATCATGTTAAATGACAAAAGATAAGAAAAAGAAAATATAACTACTTACTTGGTAATTGCTTCCAAAATCCTCCAATATTTTTACATAAATGATTATGACACAATGATTACATTTTATTCCACAAATGATTGGGGGCTGGGGTGGCTCAGTTGGTAGCATGCCAGGTTCGAGTCCCAGCTGGGCATTGAGATTTATCTCTACGAAACTCCCCGCCCTGCCCACGGTCAGTAGGTGATACTGATGGGCTTGTAAAGGCTGCCATCCAACAGATGGGATGTTAAACCATGGCTTCATTCGTAGGAGAGCCATACCCTGTGCATGTTAAAGAACACACTGGATGGCCTTGATGGGAGGCTACCATTTGTCTTCCAGCAGCTGTTCCAGTGGGTCCCCTCCTCCAACTTCTCTGAGCCTTTGGGGTCTTTGTGACCTGGCCATTTAACCCATGGTGTGTACAAAAAAGTGCCACTCAGAGGTAAAACAACCCAACCCACAAATGATTATGATATTTTTTACAGAAACAATATTATACAAATTATTAAACAAATGAAAAATGACTTTTACAAAAATTACCCCAAAATGACTGTTAGTGAATTTCATTTTTTCCTATCCTCCATTTATTACCCTTTTTTTTAAACGTTTGGTTAATTTTAGCAAGCAGGAAATGAAAGAATACGGAAACAGAAAAATATATTGGCAACGGTTAAGATAAACTTGTGAGTAGAAATTGGAGGCTTGAGGAAACATGGTATAAAGTAAGTGAAAAAGACAGTGATGCCAAAAATGAATAGTAATTGGGAATCACAATGGTTGCAATAAATAATTATTTTATACTGCATAAAATTTGCACCAAATTAAAAAGATAAATGTTTTGTGATAAGTTCAAACTATATATTTTTATAAATATATGTTTGTATGAAATCTAAGAGGAATTTATATTTTTCAAAAATTGAATTTTCATTTATTAAGAACATTTATGTCTTTTTCTGGATTGCCATTTTGGAATCTGCCAATGTCTGCTGATTGTATGATCTGGAAGGGTTAAAAAGAACTTCAAATTTTACTACATTTAATATAATAATAGTAATGGATGGGTTTAAAAAAATTATCTATGAATATTATACCTAATTTGCATTTTTGCAATATTAATCTTTAAAGATTTAATATAATGTAGTTTCTGCTTTAATTTTTTTTTCTGTGTTGATGATTGATCTTAAATTTAAATTATATAAACTTTAGAATTAGTGTTGAGTTAGTTGTCTATACTATAATTAGATATTTTCACTAAGGAACAACAATTAAAGGGTTAAATACCCTTTTCTCAAAATGTCCCATGATATCTATTGCATTTTGATTATAATAAAAATTAAGATTCATTTTATTATAAAAAGCTTTTTTATGAAAGTTTTTTTACATATTTTATTTTTATTATTTTATGAAGAGTTTGCCATATGGTGGCACTATAATTTATTTATTATTATCAGTCTTTTTATGTGAAATATCAAATCCTGTTTATACATTTAAGTCTGATAATAAAATTATTTTTAATAAATATTTCATTTACACAAAACATTGTATATGATAAGCATAAAGTTCACTATGGTACTGTTTACAAAAATGGAAAGAATGTTGTAAACTTGGCTTTGCATAACCATATAAAGAACTATCAAAGAGTTCAATGCAAAACTCAAGGTAGAAGCTTACCTTTTGAAGTTGAGATTTAAAGCCCATGTGACACTGCAGTGACTGCATTTTGTTTCATAGCACAGTAGCTTGGTAGACAGCCAAGGATACACGCAGGGTATACTTATGAAAATTTGGTGTAATAAGCAGAAGTAAGTAAAGATAGAGATAGATAAAGAGAAATAAATGGTTTATTTGAATGCACATTATTTATTGGTATGAACATGTATCTTAGTTTGTAAACATTAGTGATTTATGCATAGAATGACTATTGTAGCAGGAATGCTTAAATGTAGGTACAGGTTGATTTCAAAGTGTACATGAGGTTTCACTTCCCATCACAGCTTGGGTGATCAACCTATGCCTGTATCTAAGCATTCATATACATGTGGGCAATCTATACAGGTATCTACTCATTTCTAAAATGTAAGAAATACACACTCAGCCATCCCCCACTCACCATAGATGATGACAATTAAATATATATTTATTGAGGGTCCTAATCTTTTTTTTAAATATTTTTTCCTATCTTCATCTTACCTCTTTCATTGTACCAAATTTACACAAATATACCTTGCATTTATCTTTGTTCTGTCTGTGCTTTGATGCAATTTGAAGCTATTGAAGTTCTACATGGGTTTTGAACTCCAATTCTAAAAGCAAGCTTCCACTTTTGAGTTTTCCACTGAACTTGATGTACTAATATTGCTTTGCAAGACTGGGTCTGCATTGTATTCCCAGATTTTGTGAACAGCACTGTAGTGAAATTTATATTGATATACTTGCTGTTATTTTTATTTATATATATATATTTGTTTAGGACGCAGGCCATTATCTCGACTGATGTCACAATTCAGTGACATTAGCCAGGTTTCATCATTAACTAAAGATAAATTAGAACGTTTGCGCACATTTCAGCAGATGGTGGATAAGGCTGCAGTAGTTATTGTGTTGGTTTCAGAAGCATACACAAAGTCAACATTTTCTCATCAACAGGTACAGAAAATTTTTTAATATTTATTTTTTTTAAAAAAACTATAAAATTGCCATATTTGTAATAAAACATTTTACCATATAATATCATAAAGTTTCATCAATTTATTACTATTGCATAAATAAAAACAAATATATGGCTAAATGGTTAGCATGTTTGATTTCAAAGAGACCTGCAAAACATACAAATATTAGATAATGATGAATATTTGTTTTTCCCATTGATGTCTTCTCTCATAGTTCTATAGTAATTTACGCTGACAAGATTCTACTCAACTTTCATATCAAAGGTCTTCTTGAAGAGGCATTTACTAAGATTTTAATAATTCTTTAGTATTGATTACATAGGAACTACTGCTTTTAGCTATACTACTTACTAAAATTATTGCAGCTGTGAGAAAAATGATAAGTTCCATTTTGTACAGAATTTGTTTTCTGATATTAAATAGAGATATGATTTCAATAACAATAAAAATAACAGTAGACTCCTCTTTTAAGAAATATTTCAATGTTGCTTCATAGTAAGCAGCACTGATGGCCAAATGCAGAATATTTGGTGCCAAAAGATAACATTTTTGGCACCAAATTTTTCTCTTGGCTTTTATAATTATTCATTAAAATTTTAATTTTATTTACTATTTAATTGTATGTAAACAATCATGATCATAAATAAGCTAGAACAATCACCATACATGTATTTAATGATAGTTCAAAATGAAAGCAACTGCATATTTTAAATTAATATTCAGATGAAAGATTAATATTCTGCTCATAATAAACAGCTCTACCTAGGGTGGACTGTCACCTTTTTTTTTTCAAGGATGCAACTATAGCAAAAAGGCCCAAGTGAGGTAAAATACGATGTTTTTTTTTTTGTAAGATTTCATTACTTGTTTTGTTAATATTTGTACTTAAAAAAAATAAATCTCCCCTCAAGCAGCTGCTTGCCACAGAGGTCTGACAGGAGCCTGTCAGTTTATATGCCATAGTAGAAAGTCTGTGAGGATGGCAGGACCTCAGCAAAGAAACAACACAAACGTCCATGCCTTGATCTGGGGCTCGAACCCAGGTCCCTTAGATCAGTAGCCAAGCGCGTTAACCACTCGGCCACGGGACGGCTTTATTTGTACTTATTGCTTAAAATAGTTTTTTCCACAATTATGGGGAACTTGTGTGAAATAAGAATTATTATCATTAAAAATAAACTATTGCTCTTGTGAGGATCATGGGCCTGGGACACTACAGCACCCAGTGCCCCTTGCCTGGTCTGCCACTTTCAACTTTGAAGCAAGCAGGCATTTTAATTTTGGCTTACTTTTGCCTTTTTTTTTTAGCATTTTTAATTAACTGGAATGGAAGTTTCTATAATGTTTGGCTTTTTTCATAGCTAGCAAAAGTTATATATCAGGTATTCTTTTAGCAAATGTTTAGTTTTCCACCAATATGTGTCAGCTTTACATATCTTTATGATGAAACATTGACTACAACAGAATTTCCAAATAAAAGCCTTTAAAGTAAGGTGCAACCTGAAATTTAATGAAAGATCTAAATTTTTCAGTGTAATATAAATTTAAATTTAAACTCTTGATCTTCCAAATTTATGTATTTTCAAAATATGTTTTCAGTTTCCTGGTGGCCAAGTGGTTAGCACACTTTGATCAAAGGGACCTGACCCCTTTGATCAAAAGGCTCGTAATTTGTAGTTCCCAAGTTCAAGTCCCACTGGGTCAGCATTGAGATTTATCTCCACAAAATTCCCCGCCCTGCCCACGGTCAATAGGGGACACTGATGGGCTTGGAAAAACTGCTGTCTGTCGGATGGGACATCAAGCTGTGGCCCCATGTGTGGGAGAGCCATACCTTGTGCACGTTAAAGAATGCTGGATTTCTTTGACAGGAGGCTACCATCTGTCTCCCAACAGCTGTTCCAGTGAGTCCTTTCCCCCAACTTTCTCTGAGCCATTGGGGTCCATGTAACCTGGCCATTTAGCCCATGGTATTCAAAAAGTGCTGCTCAGAGATAAAACAACCCACCCCTTTGATCACTTCAATGCACTAGAACAATAGTGTTCAATCTTTTTACTACAGTAAGGTACTTTTTTTACTTTTTTATTCTAAACTACTAGCATTTTTATCAAGTAAAAGTAAATTATCATACTTCTTCATTCTGCTGCTCTCTTTGACTAATCAATGATTACAACCCCCCCCCCTCCTCTTCGCAATCTTAATAACATCATTACTTAACACATCGCCACATATTTATACCACATTGACATATACATGATCATGGCAATTTGTTAATTGAGGAATACGGCTGTCAAAACAGAGTAGAGTTGACAGTTCTGCATTGAAGGTGCAATTGATCAAAAGTATGCCTTGATCAACAGATTGAATACCCTGCACTAGAATGTGTAACAAAGGAAATGTTAACATCAGTGGCAACTCATGATTAAATTTTTTGGTGGGCCTCTCTGACTAGCACAAACCACTACTAGTCCAGATGTAAGAATTTTTTTTAGAGATGCCTAATATTGAATTTGACCGAATTGGACTGAAAAGACATTCAATAATGCATATATTATGTTTTTAAGTTATTCTAAAACACATCATTTAGCAAAAATGTTTGTGAAAAAAGAACAAATTTAGAAAGACATTCTGGTCTTTTCTAGCTCAATTCAATATTTTGCCCCTCCCCTATAATAATTTCCTATATACATCTATTTTTCCTCTCTATTCTAGTAGTATTTAAAAAAAAACTATTCAGAAAAAATATGTCTAATATATTGGTTTATTAAATGTTTTCACTCCATTCTGATTATAAATTTATATTTATTATTCAGACTGAATTACTCATCATAAATTATCACTTGAACAGGTGTCTTTTTTGGTTGTAATATTTAATTTATAATATTTATTATATATGTATTATTATTACATATATTAATTTATTGTACAGTGAAATTTGAAAAAGTGATATAGTAATATTGAACCTGGGATCTTTATATTGCAAGTCAAAAGATATTGCACTGATTTAAGTACTACTGACTTAATGTCTTGATAAAATGTAGTATTGTATTCCATCGTAAATCAACCAATTTTTTCAACTAACTATTTCATGAGTCCCATATCTAAAGGACATCTGTGATACTTTACTACTGAAATGTTCAATACATTGTGATATTTTTACATCTTAATGCTTTTTCTGAACTGTCATATCTAAATGTCCTTCGTTGGCAAAATAAAAAGTTGGCAACCCAATTCAGGTTCAGTTCAAATACATCTTGTCAGGAACGTGTAGCCTGGCATAGTCAAATGAAGTTTTTTGTTAAGTAACAAGATCTTTAACTATTTGTTTGCATTGGCAGAATCAGCCAATCAAGTGTCATGGGCTACCTTGAATCAGTGACCCACCTCCTGCAGTTCATTTCTATTGTATTTCAGCACATGCACATTTATGTAACCTCCATAATTGATTATGTTAAGATTCTGGGTGGTGGCCATAATGCATAAATTCGTATTGTATAAATTAAAGCAGATGACATATCAGTGATTCACAAAATAAATGCTGTGATTGTCTACGTAACACAGCAAATAGTGATTACAGAATGAATATAAAAATGATATTATGCTGATTTACAAATGGCAAATAATGACTATCAAATTTGGAAATCGTTTATTATTTCTTGGGATTATTTTTGGTGGGTAACACTCTTTGGAAAATACTGATATTGAATATAACAATTTCTCACTTGTAATTAAATGATAAATGTCACTGTTAATTATAAGTTATTTTGTATTCTGAATGAAGTAGTTTACAAAGCAAGTTAAATATTATTTTTGTTTATTTACATAGGTATTCTATTGTGAGCACAGAAAGAGAGTTGTGTTAGTTAAATCTGACAGTGGACCAATTCCAAAATGGTTTCGGTTATTGATGGGAAATGACATGATCATGGTGAGTTTTGTATTTTATATTAACAAAAAAAAAAATGCTGTTACTGTTATGTAAATCTTTAAAATATTCATATTTTAAACATATTGAAAATGCTTGAATGCATTAAAAATATAATTTTTAAGGTTTGGGCTTTAGCTTGGTTTACTAATATTTTTCTATTAAGCATGAATGAAAAAAATTACTATAATCAATTTCCAACCAGTATAAATTTTTATAGTACTATGATACTAAGTAGTTGTTGTCATAGAAAATAATTAAGGTAGGAGTAGGGTATATAAATGCCTAGTAGTTGGGTTTTCTAAGATAAAATCAGAGGATTTGAAAGAAATTACTAAGTAAGTACTTTGTTTGTTTATTTTTATTTTATTTTATTTTCCTATTTAAATCTATTTCTAGAATTATTTTTAATGTTCACTACATAACTTCCTGGAAGGAAAATAACCACTAAGAGGGCTAGCTTTAGGGACAATTTAGCAGAGTGGCTGCTCAGAGCACCAAATAATTGAAAGCACCAAAGGCAGTTGGCTCATATGAAACAATGTAAAAAATGAAAAAATATGTAATCCTTAGAAATAATTTTTATCTCTGCATATCCATCATGATGGAAAAGTGATCTTAAAAGTGGCAAAGTTGAAAAGATAAAAGATAAACTATAATTAAAAATTAGTTGGGTGCCAAGCAATTGTGAGTGACTACTTGAATTATTTCTGAAAGAAATAATGTTTTTCGCAATTTGTCTCCCAATTTATTTAATTATTTTAACAAGTGATTTCCCCCCCTAACTTGTTTAACAGCATTGCTTTTTGCCTGACATATATATATATTTACGTGATTTTGAGCCCTTGTATCAGTGTTCAGAGGTTTTGTCAAGGTTGAGTGTCCCCCCCCCCCACATCATAGTGCAACTCTTGTTTCAACATGCTTAAACACAAAAAAGGATACACTGCTTCCAATATTAAGTTATTAAAACATTTTGGTGAGTATTTGTCTTTCCATAGTTTATACTTTTTTTTATTGAAGTTAATATACTTCATTTTTATGTATACATTTGTTTATTGACTTTATTATGCTCCCTTTAAGTAAAAAAAATATTATATTAAAACAGTATCAATGTTGAAAGATGGGGTGTACCTAGCAAAGAAGAGACACCAAAACAGGTTTCTCTCAGGGTGCTGAAATGACTAAGGTCAGCTCTTCTTAATTTCCATTAACTTCCTTTCCATTACATCACTTAGCTTGTGCTAATCGAAGACTTTACTCCATATCAAGTTAGTAGAGTATGTGGCATTGAATGCTAGCTTGTAATTGTAAACAATTTGATCGATATTGGATACAGATATGTTTGGTCAGTAAGATTTTTAATGAAAATATAACTTTGGTTTCTTTAGATTTATTTTTACTGATCATTTAAGTTAGGATACATCTTCACCTGTTTTCTTATGAGGAAGTCTTATAACCTTATATTGCAGATATTTTTGTTTTAACTCGACTTAGGTTTTTTTATTTAATTTTTTGGTTTTCTTATAAAAAACGCTGGCCATTTATCATTTGTTAAAATAAAATGTAATCTCGGGAACAGAAATGAGGAATATTCCTTTGTCTTGGAAATCAGCATTTCTCCCCAAGTGAAAGGGGATGGAGGGATGACAATGCAATTTTATCAACAGAGGCTTTGCTGCTGCTAAATTGGGGTGGGGAATTTTAGGGTGACCTTCCCCCTTCCTGCATGTCAAAATTTAAAATGAAAAAAAAGTATTAGTTCAAATGTTTATATTGAATATTAAAAAGTTTATCCCCTCCCTTCAAAAAGATTTTTCTGTTCCATTCTGAGGATTTTAGAAATTTTATAATCTTGGCCACCTAACTTGTAATCACTTTGCTAGGATGATCCCCAAAGTGCAACCATTAAATAGAAAATGTGTGGAGTTTTTTTTAAGAACAAAAAAAGACAAGAAGGACTTGTTCAGTTTCCTTGTGCAATACTACTCTTATTTCAATTGTACCACACAAAGGAGAATTGCAAAAAAGCAATTTCTCTCGTTTCAAGTTTTTTTTATATATAAAATTTCTTTCCATTGATATGTAACTATTTTGTTCCTTAGACTTTTCAAAATTAAACCCTAATTGCTTTCTCAGATCATTGTTTCACTATATCACTCTAAAAAGTCATTAAAATTATCATGTTTATCATTGTATTTGAATATTTTATTTTCTTAAAATTAGGACTTGTGTGCTGTTTAATTTGGCATATAATGTGAACTATTTCTGTTGATCGTACTAAATATATTATTATGCTGTGCTCAAGTTCATTTTTTTCTTGACTCAGCAAGATTGACAAAAAGCCTGAACCTTTTTGCAACATATATTACTGAGAAAAAAAATTACAGAAATGAGTAAATTTCTTGTTATTCAGAAAGAAATTTCCTTTCCATTTATATAATTGTTTTGATCTAGGGCCAGATCTAGAGCGACATGACCTCCAACAAACCCTTCCCCCTACCTTTTCCTTTTTTTTGTTGTTGGATTGTGGCACTTGTCCTCTCTCCCCCAATTGTTTTCTAGATCCGATCCAGGCCTGTTTTGGTCCATTTTTTATATATATATATGTTCATTTTTATATTTTTATTTGCCTTGTGCCAGATCATAAGTAATGAAATAAACTCGACATATTTGGTATCTACTAATAAATTTTCAAAGTGGTAATTTATTAGTAGATACCAAAATGTCAAGTTTATTTCATTATTTATCATCAGTATACTTGTAAGAAATACTTTCCATCTATATGGCATTGTTTGCCACTTGTGGCAAAATTGCTGGAACACTCCCTACATATGATGTAATGTAGGTTGAAAAGGTTCATATCATCAATTAGAGGAGATCTTGATCAGCAGCTGGTAGCTCAGTGGTCCAGAGCACCTGACACGCTATCAGGAGGTCATGGGTTCGTATCCCACCTGTCTTAAGACAATTTTTCCTCTAAAAATCTTAATCGACTTCAAAGTGGTAATTTATTAGTAGCCTTGCCAGATCCTTTTATAAAGTGAAAAAGTCTTACTAAAATTCACTTTCATCATTTTTGTTAAATGCTTTATTTTCATAAAGCCAGAATTAAATGTTGTTTAATTTGGTATATTACATGACCTATTTCTGTTCATTTGTCATTTGGCAAAAAAAGTTCTAAAATGGTTTTTCTTGGCTGGCCCAGTGAAAAAATAGCTGGGCCTGTAGATGTAATCCAGTTTTTAAGGCTAGACCTTGGAAGGGTTAAGTGTTAAAAAAAATCCTAGGAAGGAAAATTATAGAAGTTTTTATTGTACAAGGTGAGCCTGTGGCTTGTCCAAAACAAACTTTTAATATGAAGCATAACTTGTTACACTTATATTCAAAGTACACTGCTCACAAAAATTAGGGGATATTTTTTCACTTCATATTCATTTTGAAATATCCCCTAATTTTTGTGAGCAGCATATTTTATTTGGAGTGCATTAGTACCTTAAGACTAATATAATCTAATGTGCTATTTTTTATTCTAGAGAGTCAACAATCCACAGTTTGAATGTGTTTTAAAAGCAAGAGTTAAGAGGGCACTGAATCCTGCATCTTCAGAAACACCAAAGGATGCTACTGCTGAAGCCAAAATGAATTATTTGGTAATACTTTTATGAATATATAAAAGATACTACTTATTAAAATCTTAAGAAAAATATTTTCCAAAAAAAGTAAACTGTAAGCACTAAATAAATGGGGCATTATATTTTCATTATTTGTATATATTTCTTTTTCTAGTTTCATAATGATGCTTTCTTGCACTGTTAATGCTACCATTATTAACCTGATTAGTATTTTTTTTTAGTTCCACATTAGATAATAATGCACAATTCATGCTAAATATATTATTATGATGTGCTAAATTTTCCTATTATTAGAAAATGCAAAAATAGGTCCCTAAAGGTAAGAGGAGAGAGTACTTTTTTGGTTTGTTTTTATAGTTCCATACTAAAATTTATGTGTCAGTAGTTGAACCCCATATAGTGTATTTATGCATAATGCACACAGAAAATCAAACAATTTTAATTAAAATGTTTCCAAATATTTCCAGTTTCAGAATTATTTTTTTAGAAGTTAGCATAAATGAATCCAGATTCAGTAAATTGTTATACAAATAGTCTCATGATAATAAATTACACAGAGTGGAACAATAGCTTTTATTTTATTGTTTCTGCAAGAAACCCATAAAATTAATGATTAACTAACTATTAACAGTGGAGCATTCAGTTGTAAAAACGTTTCATATAACAGGGTAACAAAACTGTGTTATGCAATCTAAGCAAGGTGTAAATTATATATTATTATTACTTTTTCTCTATGGATTAGATACCACTGATAATACTTTCAGATATCCTGTACTGATAATACTTTAAGTATCCTCAAAATGGGTTCATTAGTGTTGGCCATGTACAATTTTCTTTGGAAATGAGTGCAAAGTTTGGATATTGGTGCATGTTTTCAAGTGCTTGTAAACTAGGAATTGCTTATGCTCTAGAGGACAGTAGGCAAAAGTATTGTAATTACATTACAAAAATCATGAGAAGTAACATGAAAGTTTTTCTTTGTGGTTCACTGGTATAAAGTTTTATATAAGTTCACAGGGATAGATTTTTTATTATGCACATTATACAGCAAAATCAAACAAGAAAAGGACAATTTATAGATAACGAGTAGCAGTATTAAAACTTTTGTTAGTATGTGATGATTGTTCAACTGGGAAGACAGACATTGCTGCTGGCATTCCTTAGTATTAGTAAACTGCTCATCTTAAAAGAAACTTGCCCAAAGCACTTTGGTTCTACTACACATATGACTTGAAATAATCTCTATTATCAATACAGGAAAGGTAAAAATGTTAACATAAAAGTGTAGGATTTTGTATAACATCTCTTACAAAGGCGACAAAATGCTTTTTTATTATTTACTGAAATCTGTATTAAAATATATTGTATTCAACCTAAAGAAAAATTGGTGATGTTTAAAAGTAAAGAAAATATTCAAAATAATCCTAAAAATTTAGAGATATTATTTGGTATTAAAGCTTTCACAGGAAGAAATAATTTTATATGAATTTATAGGTGACTTTGGGATTGTAAGTAACATGCAATGCAGTTGGAGATGTTTTGAGTTGAATGCTGCATGGCATTCAAAACTTTCTCACTTGACTATTATTTTCTCTTTAACTCATTTAAGTTTATTTATGTAAAATTCCTATTTCTGTATTTTTATAATATTAATTTACCTAGGGATATAAAGCTTTGCCATCATAACTAAGCATAGTATATGATATAATAAGTGTTTTAGGATATTAATATTATAGCATTTTAATAACTGGTCTGTTAGTGGCTAAATATTTAATTTGTAATTATATAAATATTAGTGAAATGTTTCCCATTTTATTGAGTAAGATTTGTTATGAATTTATTAGGTCAACTTTTTGACTGTTTCTGACTGTTTCTGTTTTTTCCAACTTTCTGACTGTTTCTGTTTGTTTCTTTATTAGGTCAACTTTCTGAAAAAAAATTTGCCTCTTCAAGATATGTGTGTTTACATTGCAGGTAGTAGTAAACTTCAAACACAGAGAGCTGAAGAAATATGCAAGTAATTAAACTTTATGCTTCTGAGTTAGTTTAAAGGTTTTTAAAATGTTGCTAATATGAATTTTATATATTTCACACTGCTTCAAAATTAGAAGTTTACATAAGGTTTTCAGATTCTAGTGGGATTCCTGTGCATGTTAGAACACACTGGATGGCCTTGATGGGAGGCTACCACCTGTTTCCTACAGCTGTCCAGTGTAGACAGCTGTAGGGAAAACTAAGCTCCCCCAAACTCTTAGCCCTCAGGGATCCTTGTGACTTGGCCATTTAGCCCATTAAGTGCAAAAAAGTGCTGCTCAGAGGTAAAACAATCAACCAACTTTCTAATTCTAGATCAGAAAAATTAATTTATTCTGACAATGTTTATTGTGTTACTCATTATTATTTGTGCATTGGTCTTTTGACTTCAATGTTCCTGCTGTATAGATATAAAAAGATTTTTCCACTTGAATAACACGTTTCTTTGTGGTGGTGTGGAAAATTTGTGGTCTGTTGATCCTGTTAGCCATTTTTCCAGCACTTTTAATTTCGGATGGTCCATAAGAAAATTTTTCTTGCAGATAAAACTCCAAAGCGTTTAGTAGTTTATGGATGTAAAGGCCATATTAAGTATTGCATATGTATATAAAATTAAAAGAAATGAAAAACAAAGGAAAAAAATGTGTTAATTATTTAACTTTTTTTTCTTTATACTAAAAAAAATATGAGTCTTACATAGAGGAAAAAAGACAGAATTCATTAGTTCAATGGTAGAATACTCTGGCACGTTTCTGGAGAGATGTGGGTTCAACTCCTGTATGTCCATGAAATTTATTCCACAAATTCTTTATTCTTTATACTTTTGCATAAATATGCAGCATATAATAATTTAATTGTGTATATTTTTTCGTAAAGTAATGTATATAATTATGGGAAAATAAAAGAAAATTAAGTAAAGCAATTAGAGAATGAGTATTTAACTAAAATTACAGTAGAGGTTTACAGTGCAGTAATTAAAATTAAATTGAAATCTTTAATTCTCTATGACATATTAAATGTTTATAAGCACTTCAACAAATCTTCTATGATATCAAGTATCAAAAATTATTAAGAAAAAATTTACATATTGTACCACAGAGGATGGGTAGTAAGAGGAACTTTCAGGATGCTTGTGAGTGACAAGTTTAATCTTCAATGTACTTGCTGGCAAGTGACGCCTAGGTAGAATTTGATTTAACTAGAATTGCAAGTTGAAAGGTGGCTAAAAGACTAACCATGACCAAAGTGTCATGAATACTCCCAGGTTAATTGTGTAAATAGTCAGCAGTTAAAATGTAGTCAGGCAGGTTGTGATTCAGTTAATCTGAATGGTTGCAGTCTTGAGCAGGTGTCACAGTTTAATTACCTTGGGAGCTATGTAACTGATACTGGTGATGTGCGGCATGAGATTAACAGACGAATAGGTATTGCTGCTGGGACTTTTAAGAATCTATGGAGATTGTGGAGAAATAGGCATATACACCTAAAGACTAAAATTAGACTGTATAATAGTTTGGTTCTTTCTAGGGTTAGTTATGGTAGTGAAACTTGGATGCTGTGTAAACAAGATAACAGGAAACTAGATGTTTTTGATTCTAGATGCTTACGCAGTATCTTGGGTATTAGGTGGTTTAACTTTGTAACTAATGATGAGGTTAGGCAAAGGAGTCTGCAACCTCCTTTAAGCAGCATATTGTGCAGAGAGAGACTCCGCTGGTTTGGCCATGTTGCCCGTATGGATAATTATAGATTGGCGAATAGGGTTATGAACAGTGTGCCTAGAGGACTCAGAAGGAGGGGGAGACCTAGGATGCGGTGGGCAGACAATGTCAAACAGGACCTTGTTAGAATTGGTGTGCAGTGGCCGGATGCAGCAGATGTAGCTCAGGACAGATATGCTTGGAGAATTAAACTGCGCAGTCTGGTTGGACCTCCGTAGCCCATGGCTGCTTGAGGATGATGATGAGCTTAGTTAGCCCAGATTTATGTGACATGCTGGCTTTTGTATTTTATATACTGTATTTTTTACAGGGGGTGGGGTGGATGGAGGTGGAAGAGCAATTTCTATGGATAATAGTCTTTAACAATAATAGGCAAGTATAACGATAAAAGTTATCAATGTAATGGAATCTTCAACAACTTTTGTGCATTACCTTAGTAGAGAAAGGCTATGCCATTTTGGTAGCTTCCATATAAAAAGAAGTAGGCTAGCAGGGGAGATTACAATGCATACTTCTAGAGTAGTGAAGATAGAATTGATGAAAGTGAGTTGTCTGAAATCATCAAGAATAGCTGTATAACAATTTGATGCAATGGCAGAATGAAAAAGGCTCTGTACAAGGCAGATGTTAAGATTTCTTTTATTTCGTTTGACCACTATAACTTTTTACTTACCTTTAAAGATATGTGTAATGTAGATAATAGATGAAGTGATTGATTGCCTTTTTAAGAGCATCATATTTAATACGAATATATGGCATTAAAATTTCAGTGCTTATTTACTATATTACTAAAAAATGCAGCAAGTTTGATAGTCCACGAATAGTAAGTGCCATGAGAGACAGGTATATGTTTAGGAATTAGTTGCTTGACATAGTAATATACTGATAACACTAACACCTGTAAGGTATGTTTCTTCAGTGTCGAAGAAAAATTGTATTGAGTTGGGTGGGACACGAATTCAGTCTTGTGATAACATATCAGATGCTGCCATTAAGCACCCTTTTACTAACCCAACATATTATTGGGAGGTCATAGACTTGTACCCAACTCAAGACATTTTTTCTTCTATATTGAAGAGTGATGTGCAATATCTGTTCCTTATTATTATTATTATTACAAATGATAAATTTTGAATATATATATTTTTTTTGTAGAGCTATTGGCCGTGAATTAGCAAAGATGGCTAGAGTTTCTCTAGTCACAGGTGGTTTTTATGGGTCAGCAGATATCACAGCTAAAACATTTTGTGAATATAGAGAAAATAGTTCTGGCAATAACACAGAGGATTCATCTGTTGTGCACATTCTTCCAATGCATGATTCTGAGGTAAAGTCTTAATAATTTTTTTACATTAGTTTTATGAATATTAAAATGGTTTATTAATGTTGAGGTTAGTTGACTGCTATACCTAGGGTTGGAAATTTTTATCCCCTAGTTCCAGCATTTTTTAATTTCATATATTTGATGAGAAGAAATAGATCCTTTGTATGTAGATCTACTCTTTTATAATATTTGTGGTCATAATTCCTGAGTTAGTAAGCTGTTTTTTTTATAAATTGCTTAACATCACCATGTCAGCTATTGGGGCTCTTTTCAACTGATTCTGGAGCATCCACCTAGTTCAGAAAAAATCATTTCCTCCCATCAGTATATCTGAGAAGGCAAAATGTTTTTAATACAATAAATAGATGTTAAATATTAGTAAGCAATGAAAAATTTAATTTGTCCAATTTATGGAAATAGAGGAACACTTTCTTGGCTGTTTTTGTTTTGGGCGCCATGCATTTTTTTTTCTTTGGGTGGTACAATTTGGGGATCTTGGGCAAAATGCCAAAAGTTAGTGCACTGAGAATAAAAAATTTCAGTAACCTTGGGGAAGCACAGGCAAGAACTTCAGGGAGAGGATTTTTAAAACCATTCAATAAATACTAATAATTTATTTGAAATAAAGTTTTGTCCATGGAAGGGGATTTAAAATAATATTGATGAACTGCCCACACAACTGTAGACAAATTTCCGTGTCAAGGAAATCCTTTTTGCTTCTGTGTCCAAGACTTTGTTCATTCTCATGAAACAATAAAAGATTAACATTTTTTTGACTGGAAAACTGAGAAATAATAAAAAAATTACCTAAAGCAGTGTTAAGTAAATATCCATAATAAAAGGTAGCAAGACTTCCTTGTTATTAAAAACTGTCGATGTATCATAAGACTTCCATTAATTTACTTCATTTATGATTTGCATTAACTACTTTATCGTTTTTCTTTCTCTGCATTTCAACAATCCAATTACTAACCCTCCTGGTCCAGGAATCTTACCATCTTCAGCACTTTTAATTACCTCTATACCTCTTGTTCTGTAGTATCAATATCCCATTCTGGTGTACTATTCTTATTTTCCCTTTCTTTCATAAATTATTCTTTTTCCTTTCATTTGAATTTTTTTTCCATCATTAGATTTTTTGAAGTTCTTCATAACTTTCTATGCTTCTTTTGTTTGTCCAAAACCTATCTTACTCTCCATCATTTAAAATTCCTTATTACAAATCTAATTCCTTGTCTTAGTTAGTCTTCACTTCTTTGTATTTTTCTCCCTATATATTCTGTAGCCTTCATCTTTTATAGTATTTAGTCATTTGTATATGCTTCCTTCTTTATCTGGATTTTTTCCATAATTCCTTTATCCCACTAAAAAACTCATTTCTATCCTGAATCACCTCTCCTAAAGCTTTCTTTGCTGTTTCATGAATACACAAGTAAAATTATAGTAAGTACTGCAATTCTATATCTGTCCAATTTAATTTTATCTTCCAGTATTTCCTTAAATAATCTTTGAATTTCATTTCCTTCATCTTGTTTAAATCATATTTGACCTAAGGAAAAAACTATACTCCCAGAAACTAATGGTCAGATCCATATTCCATTCTTCAATACACTCTGACATTTTCTGTTTTAATTGTACGTTTCTGGCTTCTAATAGCCAATACCACTAGTCAGTAACTGACCTTAAATTTCCAGTTCCTCTATGCCATGTAAACTTAAAGTATGTCAGTTTAAAAACGTATCAGTATTTGTAAATCAAACTTTTGCATATTTCTGATTCTTTTTTCATTATCATTTTTATTATACTTTCCCACAATTTGCCTGTTAAGTCATGTTCCCACTCAGGCATTCAAATTGCTGAGGTTATTTATTTCTTGATTCCTTTTCTACAACCTTTTTTCCATAAAGTCTACCTTATTACCTACTGTGTGTCCTCATTAGAACCATAAAAGTCCACAGCACTACCTCATTTCCATATATTTTTAATGTCATCATTATTATCTTTTCTGCATCTTCCCAATTTCTGTTTTTTAATATTTTATATGTAGTACTAATGATGCACTTTCCTTTGCTTTCTTACTTTTTTTTCCCATCCCACTTCTGGAATATACACAGTCGTATCAGAATAATATGACCACCTATCATAGTATATGTGTGGTAGGTGGTCATATTATTCTGATACTACTGTGTACTTCTTCTTCCTTCCTGATTTTCTTCTTTCTTTTTAGCTTACTGCTATATTGACTTTTTAGTTACTGCTGATATATATATTATTTACTGCTATATTGAAGCTTGTTTAGCTCAGTGATTCAAAGAGTTGAACTGCTGGGACTTGTGCTGTTGCATGTCTCATGCCAGACAAAAAAATTCTACTGGTCCTCCTAGCCAGATAGTTATGCAATGGGCAAACTTCTCATTCCTGCAAAAAACTTAAATGCTGATGAAAATGAAGACACAAATGAGCTGGATAGGAGTAAATGAATAATCAGAACAGGAAAAGGTTGATGATTATAAGAATATGGAATGTACAAAGTTTGTTAAACGAAAACAGATGAAGTGGAAAAGGAATTGGAATATAGTCTTACACACAAAGAAGAGTATTTGTGTGTTTGTTCATTATGCACTCAGTTCTCTAAAGAGCTAGAGACACAAAACTTAGCATGAACTTTCCATTCACCTGGTCAAATCAACCAAAACTGCTCTGGACTGGGTTGGATTTCTCAAAATTCCCCATAGACTTAACATTAGCAGTTACTGAAGATAATTATTATCACAATAAATTTAAAAGAAAGTTCAAATAATTTCTTTTTCCTTTCATGTAATAAAACTTCTGTTTCAGAGATGGGTAAATAAATATTTTAAGTCAGGAATGGACAGAGAAGCACAAGTGGAACATGAATTTTTTTGTGTGGAAACGAAGGCATTCGAAAAACCAGTCACTGCTGGGTCAGTGTAAATAATATTTACCTCAGTAATAAAGTATTACAGTAAAATGCCCTGTATACAAGAAACATTTAAAATAATTTGCTGAAAAAAATTTGGTTTCATCCTGAATGGGATTCAAACTCACATCTTCCAGAAGCATGCCAGGCATCATAACTGCTAGACCATCAGAGACTAGCAATTAATTATGACCAGGTTATTGGTGGTTGTAAGATAAATACTGTTTACTTCAACAGTGTGACTTATAAGCATTCCCACATATTTTGTGATTCACCACTGGTGCCATCAATGTCGGGAATTTGGTAACCAAGCTGCCTTTTATGATGGAAGTAATATTTGAACTTTATTACTGAATTATTTATGTAATGCTGTGAGCATGAGTGACAAATATTGCTTCCATCATATGAGGTAGCTTTCCATCATATGAGGTAGCTATATAGGTCTGATTCACAACATAAATGGCACCAGTGGTGAATCAACAAGATATGCAGGAATGCTTATATGTCACATTGTTGAAGAAAATGGTTAGTCTCTGATGGCCTAGTGGTTATGTGACCTGGCATGCTTCTGGAAGATGTGGGTTCAAATCCCATTCAGGACGAAACAAATTTTTTTTTCAGCAAATTATTTCAATATTTGCCTTTTAATTTTTGTTATTAAATTAAATTAAATCTGCTAGTATAAAATCTTTGTTTCATATTTATCAACAACACACTAAAAGTTTATTCTTATGTGACTACACATATTCATCCTTGTAAATTTTTATAAAATAATTTTATCACAGTTATGATTTCATTTTTTTTAAATTTGTAAATTTCAAATTTCAGGATTTAACTTCTAAAGCTCGCCAAAATCCTGATGGTAGTTTTGAAACAGTGCCATATGGAAAAACTGTTTTTCTTGGAGATTCTGTAAAAGAAAGGGAAACAGTTGTTGCTCGTCTATTGGATACTTGTATTGTTATTGAAGGTAACTGCCTTGTTTTATATTATTTACTCGATGAATTCAAATTGACTGTTAGCTATTATTCCTTTTAGCAAAAATGTTTCAAATTTGTTTCGTTCAATTACATTCATGACTGGGATACTTAAAGGCACTGATAGCTTAAGAGTTCAGGGTCCTTATTATTCAAATAATACTGGTGTAGATCTCTCAAAATTAGAATCTCAACTCCTAAGAATAAATTTTTTATATGAAATATCTAATATTGCTAATTAGTTTAATTTTAAAATGCAAAGGTTGAAATGAAATTTTGCCCTAAAATTGTCATTATATTTATATTAAACTGATTATGAAATAATAACCATAAATATAACAATAAAGTTAATAGATATTGCCCTATGGGTTGTGACTTGACACCCTTGCAAGTGGTTCATGGGTTTTATGTGACAAATTGATGGATCTTTTAAAGTCTAATCACAACCTTCGTATATGTTACTTAAAAAGTGCTATGTAGTTGTTTCTACAACCCTCCATCCAAAAATTTAAAATTATTACTACAGCTCCTTCATCAGTAGTCCTCCCATTGACACTTATGGCTATGGGGAATTATATTATAACTGTTGTTTCCTTGTGCTTTTTCTCACTCTTACTACTGTGATGATATTTTTTATATTTTGGATGGAAGGTTGGTGAAACAACTATATAGTGATTTTTAAAGTAAATTAATGAATCACTATACCAGGAAAATTTGGATTTGTAAGTTTAACATTCCAAGTTTAACATTCCAAAAAGGTTTGAAACCCCTAAAATTAATAATATAACTTAAGTACAAGTTTCTTTTATACTATCTGATCAACCATTAGAAAAAACGTTTGACTGTAGGGTAGAAATACTATAAGTTGTTAATAAATTTAGTAATTGAAAAATTAATGCCAGACTTGGACATTATTAAATTTGAATTCAGCAGTTGAATACTTAACTAAGCTAAACTATAATTAAAATACAGTGAACAAATAAGAGATTAACTATAGGTTAATTCACTTATTAAATATATTTTTTAATTAGAATTTTTCATAAAATATATTCAAGTATCCCATATGATAGGGGAGAAACGAAATATATTGTTTCAAGGGGTGGTGGATGCAGACTAGATATTTTGAGTAATATGATCCCTATAGCCTGAGGATTACTTTTTTATTAATTTCAAGGGCTTCTTCGATTTTTATGCTAAAAAAATTACCAAATCTCAAAACTGAATAACATTTTCTACTAACTTTCTGTATATTGTTCCTACATACTTTCATGAGCTATTATAATGTTAAGTGTTGCTTAATAATAGAAGCATGCTTATCTATACATTACCCTTTTCTTCGGTGACAATAGGTATGTCCTTCTCAGTTAAATGTAGAAATGGCATGCATTGTTTTGGTTTATCCAATTTCTTGCTTCAAAGTTGCTTTAGTTGCAATTTAATCAGACACTCTTTTGCAGTGGCTAAAACCCTTGACATGTTATCAGGTGGTTGTAAGATAAAACCCTCTTCACCTTCACCTGAAAAAAAGTCAGTTCCACTTTTGAAAAATAATCATGGAGAAGAAAAAAATTAAAGAAAATAAAGCTCCCTTTCTAATGTCTAGTTGTTCACAGTGGTTGAGTGGCTAGTTTTCTTAGTTGGGTCAGGGGGCTTGGGTTCAAGCTCCCAATAAGGCACCATCTGTCTGATGGAATGTAAAGCCATATGCAGGAGATCCATACCTGTGTGCATTAAGGAACACATTAGATGGCTTTGATAGAGGCTGCTGTCTTGTCACCTAACAGCTGTCTAGTGAGTTCCCTTCCCCTAACCTTCTTTGAGACATTGGGGTCCTTGGAACTTTACAATTTAGCCCAATATGTGCAAACAAAGTGCCACTCAAGAGTTGCCACTCAGAGGTAAAACAACCAAATACAACACTGATTCTGATATCACAACATTTCTAAAACATGGGATATTTTTATTCACATATAAACATGTTCAATATGTGATTCCTATACATGTAGTATTATATGCAGACATTGATTGAAATTTCTTGTAACTTCAGCCAGTGTTTATTTAGTGTTTAATGTCTTCCACAGCAGCTGTGATATCTACATTTAATTATTCAACCATATGCAGATTACTCCTGAGGACAAAGTCCTTCAAGCATCCTCATAAGAAATAATCACAAGGATTCAAATTCAGAGAGTATGGTGGCCAAGTTATTCAATTTCAAATATTCAGGATATCAATTAGAGATGACTTTATCATTAAAATGTTAGGATATGAAGAACCACATTTACTGTACATAATTCATTCCCATGCCTTGAAGAGCTGGTGCAAAATAAACTTTAAGGAGTTTTGTATAGTGTTCAGTAGTTCCACTGACAATTCCAGCAGATGAAATAGTGCCCCCACATCATGCATTTTTTGGATGCAAAAGTGTTTGTGATTAGGGGAGATTTCTAAATCCTAATCACAAATATGCATATTCTGTTTATTGATGCACCTATTGAGTTGGAAGTACACTTTGTTGGTGAACCAAATCTGATGAATAACTAACCATTGGTTTATCTTCCAAATATGATGAATCACAAAAATAGATTTGTTATCTTTACATTGTTCAAGGATTGATTCATCTGATTTTTGTCTTTTTGAACAATGGATAAAGTAGAGGCTTGTGTAGGGTAAACGTTGCTGTATGTGTACCCTTTTCCCTTTTAAAAAAATTAAAAATGAAATTTATTAAATTTAAAAAACTAGCTGTTGAGACAACTTTTTAACAGATTTGCATGGACCACAAGTAAGCATTTCCTGCACATGCAATGTTTTCAGGTAATCTGATAGACTTTTCTCTGTCAATTCCTAAGGCAATCCCTTAAAATCTGAGGTTCAAGCATGTCAAACCTCCCCCCATTGGAATTTTTCTAGTTATGACACTGTTGCAAACCTCTCATTGTTGATCAGTTTGGACTTTTTTTGCAGTTAAATCTCACTCTAAACTCGTGCTGTCCTAACATTGCAGATTTGATAAAACCTTTTCACACAAAACACACAATACACTCAGTAAGATATGCCATCTTGAGTATAGCTGTTTATGGAAGTTCCTGCTAAGAGGTAGTGCTAACTGATACTAAATTCCAAATTATTTTGTATTCTATACCACCAAATTTATTACTTTCAGTGCAATACATCAAGAAATATCAGCATTCAAAACTATCATGGTTTTTTCTGATGATTCTGTAAAATTACAACATTGAATTGCATTATATCTCACCAACTAACAGAGGGTGCATTAATTTCTCTGTGCATCTTTATATAGTTTAAGTAAATATCCATTGATGCACATAATGCATTTAATACAGTGGTTAATGAAGAATTGTACCAAATTTCTCTTAAACTACAGTTTATAATTGTCAAAATTATTTAATGTTGAAAAGCTTATTGTTTATGTAAGTGTATAAATTGCTTTGTAGAAGCAATTTATACACCTACATAAACAATAATTCATTAATATATTTATATAAAATATAAATATATTAATGAATGATAAAAGGGTTTTACTGATTTTGAAACTTTTTTATGTTTGTAACTGAAGAAAATTAAGTGTTAATCCCAGTGCCAATAGCAAGGTTCCTCATTGTCTGGAAATTTTGCTTCTTAAAAGACGAAGTTGCATTGTTGAGAAAAAAAATATAATGAACGTTTTTGGTAATAAATAAAGTTCTAATATTGTTCAAAAGGAAAAGGATATTGTTCAAAAGGAGGGTAATGGCAAGTGCTTTAAAAGTAATGGCAAAGAAGCACTTGCCATTACCTTCAGAATACTTGAGGTCATTCCTTCAGCTCCAAATGCAGCGGTCTGATATATAATTAAGTCTATTTGAATGAGCTGAGAATATAAGCAATATTCAATAAATCTTTTTGCACATTAGAAATTCAATGTTCTTATCTTTAGCACTAAAGTTTATTTATCTCTGTTTTTAACTGCTGTTGCTAAGTTAGAAAGCTTAAAATGCCATTTCGAAATTGCTGTTTTAATATCCCTCTTAACTGCTTTTATAGATCTGAACAATTTTATTTATAGTAATGTAAAATTTTAAATAATCTTAAACAATTGTTGCTAAAAAATATTTTGTATATTAGAGAAAGTGTTTTGAACCCAATCCCAATTTAGGAGAAAAAAACTTTTTTGACATATTGTAAGACAATATACTGTATATATACAGAAATGCACATCACTAATCATTTATTTTTATATTATTAATTATAATGATTTTATGACAAATATAAGATGATAATGCTATTTGTAACAAAAAAAATTAGAAATTCTAGTAGAAACTGAAAATATGGGGTGATATCAGTACAAATGCAAAGAGCCATTCATTTATTAAAGATAAATAATATGTAAAATAAACAGCCGCATGGTGTTTTTTTAAAACACACCATGTGGCTAGTTTTTTTTCACCAAAGACTGATTGAAAGACAAACTATAATCAAAGAATATTTAATATTTTTACTTATTTTTTTTTGCAGTTACAAGAAATATTTGAGATTTAAATATTTCTGAACCAGAGCCTGAAGTTGTCTATGCTATTTTGAGCCCAAACCTTCTTGGGCTTGGGTGGGATCAGGTTCTCCCTGACCCCCTCAGGTTCTCTCCTGAGCCCAAACTCATCTCTATTGTATATTATGCTCGCAGTCAAGTATAAAATGTTTCAAATTACCATTCCAGATTCAAACACTGAATATCCTGATAGTGTGCTAGTTTAGTGTTGCCAAGTGTTCAAATCTGAAAGACTAGTATTAGAAAAATTAAGAATGTCATGCTACATACTTGTCTAGTTGAAAAATTGACAATGCATTATTTGCATTTATTATAGGTGGCCCAGGAGTTGTACATGAGGTCGAAGAATTCATATGGAATGATCATTTTGTAATTCCAATCATTTCAACAGGTGGTGCTGCTGGTGGCCAATATGGAGTACCTGTTAAAATTTTTGAAGTAAGATTGCTTAAAAGTTCAGATAGAAATGCATAAATAATAGTTCTTTGAAGCAAAAAAAAATTTTTTTTTGTAATGTCTCATTTCATTAAAAAAATGTAAGTTATTCAGAAATTCTTCTGAATATTATGCTTTTACTGCATATATATTATATGTAAATGAGAATAGGTAAAAATTTGATTTTCACTGTGCTAATGGTTAGTTTCACGAGTACCATCCCCTGCCCACTCTAACCCTTTAGCACAGATTCAAAATGTATAGATATGTTGATGCTATAACAAAGAAAGATGATTAAATGCAGTGTTGCAGACTCTGAAAGATCAAATCATGCCTAAACTTGAAAAAATGACAATGGATTTTGCAGCAATTATTGTTTCTCTTAGGAATAGCATGTCAAATATTTTGCTTCTAGCAAGCAAGTCCCACTCTTTCAGTTTGTAATTTTGACTTGAAACTGGCCACTGCAACTTGGATGACAACCAAAAACACTGTCAAATTTTTAAGTGTCTACCACAACTTCCTGATGAGTTATGTCTGCCACAGATACCCCCTTTTATTATTATAAATTTTAAATGCAAATTTTAATAAATAATAGCTCTCAGATTTTTACATATATTTTAATATTGCTGAGAAAATTATGTTTTCTAATAAAATCATGTTATCAAATGATAAATTGAATTCTATTAAAAATTTATTTACTCCACACCCTCTTCTATATGTGACATATTAGTATTTTTAAACTTATGGTAAATTAGTCTTTTGTAGTGAAAACTTTTGATTGGAACTGTAGCAATTATAAATACTTGTAACAAAATGGAAAGCCACATGGAGATATATTCTTCAGTTTTAATAATGCTTCAGAGCATGTACAGGATGGCCATAAGTCTGAATCAGTTATGATGAAAGGGAGCTCGCACTGATGTAACTGATTACCAAGAAAAGAATATTTGCCAAAACGATTGAATTTTCTACTTTGATTAATCGAGAAACATTTCTAAACTTATTGCAAAATATTTCCTTTTCTTGTGTGTGTGCTTTTTCAACTTAATTATAATTGATTGGCACTTATGGAAAAATCTGTAATTTTTACTTTTTTTTTAATAGATGTATTAAAGATAAACAGTTAAGCACTGAAAATCTGCATCACTCTATATGATGCTGAAAATACCTTCCATAACTATAGTCATATTTGCATCATTCCCTTTAACTTTCTGTAAAATTATGTATGCTTTGATTTTGCAAAGTGATTGAAAATATTTATGCATATGCTTCAAAATAGTGGTACAATCTTAATCAATTAATATAATGCAAGAAAGATAACTGCAAAACTTTGGCCAATGTATGCTATGTAGTGCATGTTAATTTTTTATGTATTCAGTTTTCTAATGTCTACTATTTTGGTTTCAACAGATGTATACTCAGACTTGAGGAGTTTCAGATTGAAACCATGACTCTTCATTTATGGATAGAGTTTTCTATTTTGGAACAGAAAAATTCGAAAAATTCTTGCATTTGTCCGAAAACAACTTCAAACATGAAAACAAGAAAGGATTGCTTTTTGCAAATTGTCATATTAGTAAAACCTTTCTTAACTGAAATGTTTTCTTCGACAGCCAGTTAAATCAGTATTAATTAATAAACCCTCTCTTACCCAGAAGCAGAAAGCCAATTACTACATAAAATTTGAAATGTTTATTAGGCTTAAAAGGGTAGGCTCAGATAAATTGCTAAATTTTCTTTAGGAACTGGGAAGATGTTTTAGATATAAAGACAAACATTTCTTATGGGGAACGACTAACTCTCTACTTTGCTATTCATTCACCCATGTAAAGCTGTTTCCCTAATGAATAAGAGTTTGAAGCTGCCAATACTTTGCTATCTTGAATGACTCAATAGTACTTTTAGCTTAAGTGACTGTAGTTAAAGATGTAGTAAGAGGAAATTAAGGTTCTTGTAAAGATGGGATTTCCTGGGGTTTGGGGTGGTCATCTCAGCAGAATGGTGCAAACTCTAAAATAATACTTTTAGCTAGTTTTTTTTTTTGAAGGAACCATTGTTTTCATTTTGCATTCACTGTCCACCTCTAGATATTCAACTTTTTTGTTTTAAGAGAAAAATAAAAAATCGTTTTGGTTTAAATAGGTGCTAATAAGATTATTCCCATTTTTCAAATCTTGCAATATGAATCTCCACATTTTGAATTTTTACATTAGCAGACTCTAAAGTTAGAAAATGCAAAACCTTAAATATTGTGAATAGTCTATTCAAGCAGAGTATTGAATCTTTGCTCTTCAAGGGGTTTACACTGATAGCAGAGATTTGTGTCCTTATCCTTGAAAAAAAAAATACCCCTTCAAGCAGCTGTTTGCTACAGAGGTCTGGCAGGAGCCTGTCAGTTTACATGCCATAGTAGAAGATCTGTGAGGTTGTCAGGACCTCAGCAGAAAAACAACACAAATGTCCATGCCTAATCTGGGGGCTCGAACCCAGATCCCTTAGATCACTAGCCAAGCACACTAACCACTCATTCACGGGATGGCCTCACCTCTGAAGAAGTGGGAAAATATAACTTTTTTTTTTCTTTTAAGAGATAAATGAAAAAATGTTTTTGTGTTGAATAGGTAATAGGGAAATAGTAGTATTTACATCTTTTGGATTTCTGTTATTAGAAGGTGCTAAGCTCAGAAAACTATTCTTTGAAAATGAGCTTTCTAGAGATGGTATGTCTCTAGAAAGTTCCTTTAGTTCCTTTAGTTGAAAATTTTTACAACTTGGATGACCAAGTTAATGAATCGATTATAAAATGCTTATGCAAAACAACTGACAAATAAATTTAACTGTGATTAAAAGCAGTTTTTTTAATAACATCTTTAAATACAGATCCCAAATTCCAAAACAATGGCTTTAAAGAAATAGCACAAGAAGTATGGCAAAATAGGAAACCAAAAGAAACAATACCATTCTACAGGTGTCAGCACTCGATCTCAGAAAGCTTTGATTTCTGAGAAGTAATCAAAAAATCTGGAGTGATTCCAAGAAACATTTCGAGCTCATCTTAACATAATTTTCAATGCTGTGTGCAGTAAAAAGTCTAATGTCAACCAAGGAATTGGTGAACAGTTGTAATAAATATTTTCATTTCATACTGAGCAGACAAAAAAACCTATGTTTGAAAGGGTTGTTCATAAATATTCTGAAAATGTTTTCCTCTGTTTACTTGTGAAAAATTTATATTATTCAAATAATTATTACATTCAGTAATAATTTCTTCATCATTGAGGAAAGTTCAAATATAAATTTTGGGAAAAAACTTCATTTGCAATTTATATTGTACTGTAGTAGTTACACTAATTAGCAGAATCTGCTCTCCTAGTGGCTGAGGAGTTGGCTGTGAAGCAAAGAGACTTGGGTTTGAATCCTGGATAAAGTTTTTTTTTTACTGTTGCATATATTTTTGCCAAGGTCTTGATTCTTCACAAATCTCTATGACACGTTATATTAATATGCTTCTATCAAAACCACCGTGGATAAATGAGCTGCTTGAGAAGAATGTTTGTAGCAGAATTAGTTAATAATGGCACTTTTAAGATGTTCCATCATGTAAAGTGTAAGGATTAATATTTTTAATTCTGTTTTAAGGTATGTTGTCATGTTATTTGCATTATTTTATTTTTTCAGATTCCACCTGGTGTGGATGAAACAGATTGGTCTGTGTTGTCCGAAAAATGTGCCACCCCAGAAGAAGTTGCAAAAGCAGTTGTAAATATTATGTTTAGTTTGAAGAAAGCATTAGCATCTCCTGTAAACACATTAATGAAATCATCAGCATTATTTAAGCATAAATCAAGAAAAAAATCAAAGTCAAAGAAATGCAAAGTTCTAGAAGAGCAAACTGACAGTGAAGACATTGATATTTCTCCTGATATCATGCCACGTGGCCACAGCCATTCAGTGGGTACAATGAGGAGTGCCTTTGCAATAAGTGATGTTTCAGAATTGTCACATTCTAGTAGTGACGATCAAAGTGTGGCTGGAAAGAAAAGTAAATGGTGGCAGAAGTTTTTGCAGTTTTTTAGGCCTAGTTAGAGACAGACAAATAATGTATGGGCAGGTTTAAAAATGAAATTGTTCAGAAATTGATGTAAATTTCACATTCTTTGAATGGCAAAAAAGAGTCTTCAATGTTATTTATCTTCATATGTATTATTATTGCAGAACCCATTTTGAAATCACATTTTCGTTTTTAGCTCTTTCACTGTTTTGAGCAAAGCCATAGAAGTGATTCTATGAATAGTTAATAAATTGTAATAAAGTTATTTATGGATTTCCAGATGATTATTATTGTTTAATTATTGTATTCACATTGGGACCTGACAATTAGTGAATTAAAATTCATTAAGCATAAGTAAATATTTTTGAAGTTCATCTCCACTTTTTCGTGCTTTCTTAAGGCTTGCATGATGCTCATAATTACAGATTTGTTGGAATTATCCAATGAGGTAAAATGCCATTTTGACAATTGAACACTTCATCAGTGTTCTGTTTCTTTCAGTTCCTATTAGGTCTAACACATTGTGAAAAATATTTATGTCATTATTTAATTATAATTGATTACTTATTTTGTAATATGTCTAAATTGTGTATTTTCATTAAACGGTTTTAAGAGTTGTACACAAAATTTTATCACAATTTGTTTTCTGTGATTTATTTAAAAATAAAATTTAACTTGTTTTATTTCTGTACCTTCTCGAAACTATTATTTATATTCGTATTTCTCATATGGCATTTTTAACTCATTTTCGAAAAAAAGAAAAGAAAAACCATTGTTAGCTTTTTAGTCTGTTACATTTTTAAGTAGAGAATTTAGAACAAAAATTAGTACACTATCCTATTTTTTTAAAGTATGTCTAGTGATGCATTATCTTTTGATGGGATTTAATATCAACTCAGTAGCACTAACTTATAGCAGTATGATTCAATCAGTAAAAAAGGCGAAAATATCTGTATCATCAGTCAACACCAAGAATCATCTAGAGCTTGAATCAGTAGTGAAAGTAGGCTGGTACGCCGTACCAGCAAGAAATTATTTGCTGGTACGACATTTTTCAGCAGTGGCTCCGTTAACGATTTCTTTTTCACCTTAATGCTTTTTCAAACGAGAATTTTATTTTATTTTTTTAAAAAGCGAACCATTCCTTTTAAGAAAAACTCGTCGGTTTTTTATTGCATTACTACAATTTAACTCTTTAGATACCAAGTTGTTTAGAAACCGGATACTTGAGATTCCATTTCTGCCGACAGGGAGTGCCAAGGGGGAGTGTAGAAATTGGAAGTAGTGTTTTCGTTCTTTGAATGATTAGCAAGGAAATCGGGTATAGACAGCAGAATTAGACAGACAAAGGCGACTCCAACCAAAGCCATCTTTCGGGGAGTCGTTAAGAGTTTACGGACAATGCATGTTCCCATCCGCCGTAGCTATCTGCGTTCGGTCTTAATCACTACTGGAGGCAGAACTGGGTAAACGGAGTGGTAAATCAAAGAAAAGATGTGAACTCACTTAGATGTTAAAATCCATTGCAAGTAATTTTCGTTTTCAAAAAAAATTTTTTTTTTATATTCTGCTGAATTGAAAATTCTAAACTTTTCTGGAAATAACGGAAGACAGTTTAATGAGAGCGACGGGGACATGCTTCCCCAAATTTAAGTAATGAGTTTGAAGGGGGTGATTTTTTAATGTAAAAATCATGGAAAAACATTTTTAAAAATTAATTTTATCAATTAATCACTTTACCTACTGGAGAAACCATAATAGAAAAACTAATACAAGTTCTTTTAATTTTATTGTCCCACAAAAGTTGGCACATTATTTCTTTTAAACATAATTTTCGCTTAGTACACCTCCCTTAATTTTAAGGTAGGAAATATTTGCTATAAAGATGATAAAGAAGATAGTTCGAGAATAAGGCCCACAGAAGATTCAAAACGAATAAAAACTACGTCGTTGATAACTGCCATTTGTTAAATTTATTGAGTTTGACATTGTCCTTGTAATCAAATGGTTTACACGCTTCAAGTTTATGAGACCTGGATTCGAGACCCTCTAGGTATGGCTATTTTCTTTCTGCTGAGATCTCGCCTTCATAATTGCCTTCAATAATTCCTGGAGCATCTGACGTCTTAAGTCGACAGGCTCTTATCAGACCAGTGATAACCATATGTTTGAGAGGTGTAAAAAAATTATGAACTAAGAATTTAATTCTCTAATGCTTTTTTCATTATTTGCATCCCCTGGAATTTAACCTTCAGTATTAGAATTTATAACATTTGTATACATACTAAGCCGTCCCGTGGCCGACTGGTTAGCGCTCTAGGCTACTGATCTACGGGATCTGGGTTCGAGCCCCGGGTAAGGTATGGATGTTTGTGTTGTTTTTCTGCTGAGGTCCTGCCATCCTCGCTGACCTTTTACTGACAGGCTTCTGTCAGACCTCTGTGGCAAGCAGCTGCTTGAGGAGGTATTTTTTTATTATACATATTAGATACGTCGAGCCGTTTCAGATTCCCAAATATCCGAATTGTTATAAAAAAAAATGATTATCAGCTTATGATAAAGACGTTTTTCCTTAGAATTATAGATAAAATTATTATCAACTTTTTAATTACAACAAACAATAAATTTGATATAAAAATAATGCTATAGCATGATTTGGGTTTTGCTTTAACGAACAATGCTGTGGAACTGAAAGAAAAAGTCGCAGCAATTTTGCGTTAAAGAAAAGCGATTTTACTTTTCTTGGAACCTTTTATCAGAGTAGATTAAGGTAAATAGAGAACAGAAAGAATTCTGCCAGGTCTATTAGAAGAGTGGCGTTGCAGTTTGCAATTAGCGGCTACCTCTTAAGGGGAAAAGGAAGAAAGTTTGGGATGAAGTGGTCTGCATATCGGGCTGCGATGGTATCCAAACCACATGCACGTACGGCCAATCTAGTAGTTGCCATTTTCACTCTGTGGTATTTGCGTTGCTGAATCGCTAAACGTTTCTCATTAAGATGAAGACAAGGTCTATATTGAGGTCAAATCATATGTAAAGTTAAGCGTGCCAAGAAATACGTATATCATGTGTAAAAGTGAAATGATTAATTTTTCTTCTGCAGGAATGGCCTCTCTATTTTACCCGAGACAAGAATAGAAAGCTAGATGAATTTACTTGGCACACAAGAGTGCTCAACAAAATCATCTCGCAACTTTTTTTTTTTAAACAAAAGTCACTCTTTTCCTACCTCATTTTGGATGCGGAAACTCTGCAGTTTCGCATCTATTATCGGGGATAAGTCAGAGGCGAAATTTCCGTATGTCATGTAATCCTTGATTAAGCTTTATAAATTTTAAAGGCTATTCCAAATCTTTAATAAATGTTATTTAAAAAAAATACTATATTTGGCTTCTGAGTTTAAAATATGCAAGTTGAATATTCAAAATTAGAATACGACATTAATTTTTCTTTCTAAAAAAATTTCTTTTACGAAAATTTTTTTAAAAACATCTAAATCATAAAATTAAATTCCATGACCGAAATCCAAGAATACAACGGAATCAGCAAATGTTTAAATATATTACTATTTATTTCAATTAACAATCCCTAAATTATTCACTATTTGCGGAAAACATATGGAAAGTGAGAAAATCTAAGAGCACTGTACTTTCGTTGCCACACACTTCAATTTATACTTCAATTTATTAACCCCTGTAAGACGACTTCACTGGAGTGATCGCCTGTATGTGATTTTCCACACATAGCTATGCTTTGAAGCGTACCGATAAGAATTAAAATCTACTTTCACCACTGGCTTTAATAAGGATCATAAACTGCTGAAAAAATTCTTTGTTACATCTAAGAAGCCATTTTTAATATTAAGAAATATTATTTGTTTCGGAAATATTCAGAAATGATCTTTATATT
Organism: Ryuthela nishihirai; assembly: GCA_038380435.1. Taxonomy (NCBI): domain Eukaryota; kingdom Metazoa; phylum Arthropoda; class Arachnida; order Araneae; family Heptathelidae; genus Ryuthela; species Ryuthela nishihirai. The sequence goes on from JAWZYU010000001.1 coordinate 67,421,512, forward strand.
AAATTGAAATTTTTTGTTTGAAAATAACTGATCAATCGTTCAGTTTTAATCCTAGAAAAGGTAATATTAAACAATACTGATACCACCGCTTCATTGTAAGATTAAATATAACACTTTAATTTAGCTTTGCAACCGAGTAAAAAATTGTTATTGATTAAACAATCTAATGACCCGCGCTTGGCTACTGATCTACGGGACCTGGGTTCGAGCCCCAGGTAAGGCATGGATGTATGTATCGTTTTTCTGCTGAGGTCCTGCCATCCTCACAGACCTTCTACTATGGCATATAAACTGACAGGCTCCTGTCAGACCTCTGTGGCAAGCAGCTGCTTGAGGGGGTATTTATTATTTTTTATTTATATATATATTAAGTATATCTTTTTGTCTCGAAGCAAAATAAATCTAGTCAATCCAAGGGGTTTGCAACTGGGTTTCTGAAAGTTTATTTTTAATATTTAATTTTACATAGTCAATCCTTGATATACTGATATATTGTCACACTTAGAATCACTAATTATGCCAAAACAAATGTCATTCCTTACATATATTGCTCAGCAATACTGGGTTCAAAATTAAAGGATAATGGGAAAAAGTGTACTGAACTTGAATGATTTTCAGCAATAGAATGGAAAGGTATTGTAAACTGACTGAGTAACGGTAAGTGGGATAATGATGAAATCATGTAATATGCATAAGTATTGCATATGAGAGTATGCGTTCTCATAATGGAGTGTCTGAAAATAGGGGAAAGGATATGCTAATAAAGGTGTATGAACATCCCTATAAGCCATACAACTCACTTAATGCATTCTCATACGTAGACAAAGCTATTGATTGTTTTAGGTAATAAATTCCACTCCTCCACAAGAGCAGATCTGAGTTCATGAAGGTTGTGAGAAGGGACTAGCATTCTGCAATTCACCTACCCAGGGCATCCCGCACACTCTCAGTTGGATTCTGGCCACTCCATCCTAAGAAATAGCTTAACTTTCAAGGAAATTGTTGACCATATGAACCCTATATGATGACCATTTATCCATCATCCTTATTATCACGAACCCTATCATCCATAAAGATGAACCAGGGCCAAGAGGAACCTGAAAGCTCCATTTAGGGTGCAAGAATCTCATCTCTGTAATACTGGGCAATCAGAGTAAGTCCCTAAAAGATGCAAAGCTCTGTGCAGCCAATTATCATGATTTAATAGATGCAGCCAGTCATAATGATGTCCCGTCTTTCCAGATGAACACAGGTTGGCAATCGGTGTTAAAACTGAATCTGACTCATCTGTGAAGAACAAATTTGCCCACTGGTTTGGGCTATAAAGGTACCACTTCAAAGTCTGCACCTTGTTATCAAGCTCTTCTGCTGAAGGAATTATATTTTATATTGCTTTCTTTAATATAAAACCAAAGAAATAAAAAAATGAATGGTTGTAATGCAGCAAAAGCTGATTAATTCAGTAGCAGTTATTAATAGGAATGAATATTCTAAAGATTGCTGCAGATGGCTATAGCCATTCCATGATCAAGTGGTTAGCATACTTGGCTACTAATTAAAGCAACCTGGGTTCGAGCCCCTGGTAGGCATGGATGTTTGTGTTGTTTTTCTGGTGAGGTCCCCACCTTCCTCACAGACCTTATCTGACATAAACTAACAGGCTTTTGTAAGACCTATGTGGCAAGTAGCTGCTTGAATGGGTATTTTTTTATTTTTTTATTTAGAGATGGCTGCATATCTGTTTTTTGGGATGTCTTAAACATAAAATCCAATCATTAAAATTTTTTGATATTATTTTTGCTATAAAATCTTTAAGAAAAAAAAAAATTATCTTAAAGCAGTCCCAACTGTGAAGGGTTTGATAGGAATCCGAGTTGATTTATTAACTCACAAGTTTGCTAGTATATTTTGAAAGGAAACCTTAGCCTAAAGATAGCACCAAAATCCATGCTTTCACTGGAATTTCAACTGAGGCCTCTGATCTGTAACCGAAAACCTTATATCCACTCATTCACTCCAAATTTTAGTTGAAATACATGAAATTAAAAGATAATGCATGGATAAATTAAGTAATCTAATATTGGTCATGGAATTCTTTTTAATATTTATTTATTTCCCCCCTCATCTCTGCTGAATATTAGTTTCAATTATTCAACAAATGCTGAGCTAAATATAATCTTTGGCATGTATTTTTTTTGTCATAGATTCCTATTAAAAAATCCATAAAGTATCGTTTTGGCTATTGCTGTTATACTTGTGAATAGCACAAAATATGTGAACTAAGTGGTCATAAAAACTATTTAAAGAATTTGGTCTTTTAAATAGTCACAATGAATGACTTCAACATTTTTTATTTTTGTCAAATAACAATAAATTTTAGCAGATGATTTCATATAGTATTAAGAGCAACATCATATAAATATAATTATTTATCTTGTTATATGAATATGTTTTATGTCTTTTGAAATCATTCAATAAAGAAGAACACTGCCATGACTCTGAAATTGGGTTGAATCAACACCTCTTATTAACAGATGGCCAATGTACCAAATTTTTGATGTCACTAAGTAGTCCTACTATATAAACAATTCTTATATTTTTTATTCTAATATTATTACTGGTTGACTCTTGTGCTAATCTTTATACTAATTTTATCTATAAATATATTTTATTTAGAAAGAAAATTATTCCTATTTATTATCAAATATAAGATTTCTATTTCTCAGACAAATCTGGAATATCTGGTCACAGATTTCTCTAAAATTCAGGTAAGAAAACTTTATTTACAATTCACAAAATTACAAATCCACATGGAACATTTTTTTTCCTTTGCTGGCATATATTCAGAGGCAATACACATGACAAGCATTTTGGTGGGAATCTCAAAATTTCATAGAAAAGCCATGGCACAAAAGCTGACATTTGGCTCATACAAAAATATTTCTTCACTAAAAGTTTTAGGATTAGCTCGCCAATTCTGCAACAGAAATAAACACCAAAGTATTAATCAATTTTTATTCTGCGACTGTATTCTTTCTGCTGTACTTCTATCCACTCTTGTTTCACTTTCATCCTCTTTAATTGGCCATCCCTATAATTAGAAGATGATATATTAGGATAATAAAGGAACAGAGCACAGCTGTGAACATAAGTAATTACATATTAAAAAATGCAAAATTCTGTCTTTAATGATTTCATGCATAGAAATATAACTGTAGTCCTGTATTAAAAAGAGTTTACAATTCAAATGAAAAATTTACATTTTCAATCATATTATATTCATTAACTCATATAACAATACTTTTTTTTTTTGCAATATATGATTATGGTAATAAGATCCTGAAGGAAGTGAAATACCCATCAGTTAGTCTGAGCAAACAAGATTGATATAATTACTTATTGACCAATTCCAATAAAGTAATATTTTTTATGCTTTCATTTAATGATGGATAAACCTAGCTCTTGCAGCTTAATGCAGACTTGCTTATATCAAATAAGCAATACTTAGGATTTTAACCTGGTACTAGGTTGCTTCAATGTCACAACAAATTGAAATAATTAGTTGAGAAAAATTAGTTGTCCTGAGTGGAATTGTTATATATGCCACATTTTTGAAGAAATGGTTAACTTTTGGTGGTCTAGCAGTAAGGATGCCCAGCAATGCATCTGGGAGGTGTAGGTTCCAATCCCACTCAGGACAACCAATTTTTTTCAACTAATTATTTCAAGTGTTTCTTGTCTACAGGATGTTTTCCTGTGATACTTTATTACTTACTATATTACAACAAACTGATGTGATACCCTTATTCTACTGGGGTATTTAATTACTCTGTAATAATGCCTAATAGCTATAATACACACTGCTGGCCATTAAAAGTGCAACACCAGGAAAGACAAGAGATATCAAAGTCATATTTAGTGAATACATAGCTTATGTTACAAGGATCAAATGATTACAAATACAACTCGGTTAGACTTGTGGAATATAAAGAAATCAGTATCTTGTGTAGCCACCATGAGTGGCAATAACCACTGCTACACGGTCTGGCTTGAAAGGATGAGACGTCAGATGTGTTTGGAGAATGTCAGTCCATGCAGCTTTGACAGGTAGTCAAAGTTCATCTGTTGCAGCAGCTGCTGATGTCTGGTGTGCAAGTCTTCGTGAGATCATGGACCAGACATGCCCAATTAGGGAGAGATCCAGGAACATGGTGGCTATCCAGGAATTGTTGGATGATGCATGCCACATGTGGTCGGGCATTGTCCTGTTGGTAAATGGCACCAAAGAGCCCCTGAAGATAAGGTACAACCACAGGCTCCAACATTTCAGTGATGTAACACTGGCTGTTCAAAGTACCGGTAATTGCATAGAAGATGCCTGCGTGAGTGGAGTCCAATGGCACCCCATACCATAACACCAGGGATCAGACCTGATGGCACTTCATCATGCATGTTTCACTGAGCCTGTCGCCACAGTACCACCAGTTATGGATTCGTCCATCATGGTGCTGCATACTGAAGTGGGATTTGTCTGAAAAGATGATGCAATGCCATTTGCACATCCATGTGCGACGATCTTGGCACCATTGTAGTCAAATACATCTGTGTTGTAGAGTCAATGATAGCTGAAGCAATGGCCACCTAGCAAAGATGCCCCACTGCTGCAGATGATATTGAAACATACATGCACGGACACTGGTTGATGTGCAACACACCCTAACTGTTGAGCTAAGGTGTTTGATGTGGCTGTATGATCATTCAAAGCCATGTGCATGAGATGTCTGTCCTCTCGTTTGTTTGTGTAATAGGGCCTTTGAGATCCCTCATGTTGGTGAGTTTGTTCCTCCTCTACCCACTGAAGTTATATTCTCATCACTGTAGCAGCATTACATCCAACACAAGCACAGATGACTCGGTACGATAATCGGCCTTCCCATAATCCCACAATTCTTTCTCAATCAAAGGCGGAAACCTAGTCGTATGGATGCCATGTTCTTCAACGGGGCATACTTGATCCTTTAGTGCACAAGAACTGTGAGCAAACACAATTCCAGTGCTTTACACCAGCTCTTTGTAATCTCCTCTTATACCATTTCTAGAGGGCGTTACTGTTACACATGATGTGCTTTGAATCATTTACATGTTCTTCCATGGGCTACCCATCTTGCGTATTTTGGGACAATCTGATGAGTTCTTCCTGGTATTGCACTTTTAATGGCAAGCAGTGTACATCAATTTGTAATTAAAAAGAAAACTGTATGTGCTGCAGATTTTTCACAGCCATATTTGAGAATTCAGCACCCCAAAATTAGATAAAAACATCCTGTTTGACCAATGTTATAAAAAAAAGTTTCAATTTGTTGTCTAGTGTTGCTTTCATTTATTTTTCAAGGAAGTACTAATGTACTTTCAAGTAAATGTTTTAACTCTAATATTTATTCACTTTACAAATATAATATTACAATTTAATTTGATTTTTAAAGCAGAAAAAGAAATATTTATGAGAAACTATATTTAATTCAAATTCAGTTTTTCTGCTAACTCACAAAAATGTTCTTCATGCAATAGAACATCTGCTTGTGTTACTGCAATATACATTATACTGCTGAAAATGAATATACACAATACACACTCAGTAGCCATGCTTTTAGGGTTGTTTTACCTCTGAGTGCACATTTTTGCACACAATGGGCTAAATGGCCAGGTCACAAGGACCTCCCAGGGCTAGATATTTTATAGTATGTATACCATCATAGCACTTTTTTTTATTGCATTTCAGCATAACAAATATATTTTGGTCACCAATCCGATTGGTGATTAGTTATTCTGCAGGGTTGTATCACATCCGCAACATACAAATTCATTCTCGGGGACCAGTGAAATGCCAGTATATCGGATCACCAATCCGATATACTGGCATTTCACTGTATTATGATTCTCATTGTAATTCAATAATGGACACATTAGAAATAGAGATATTACTTCCAAAGGACTTACCACATAAGATCAACAAGACCACCTTGTTGAGCAATTGCTGCTTTTACTCTATTGGCAAATTCTACTGCACTTTCATCATCCTATGACCAAAAAACAAATAAAAATTAAAGCAGAATGATACAGTTTACAAATTTTACAAAAATATTGCTAAAACTATATTTTAATACCTTTTGTCACCTTAATACATGGGATAGACCAAATAATGGAAATAATTCTTTAATCCTATAAAATATATAAGATTACCCATTGTAGAAGAAATGGCCACTGGCAATTGTATGCAATTCTCTAACACATGAATATACAGGGGTTTATCAAAATAATGGAAACACGTACTGTTTGTGGAGAACATTTTATTAACCCTTACATTGTTGGATTTTTTTCTCTAAAAATGCAACTCAACTTCAGAGCCTCATTATGAAAACTATTATGAATTTTAATAAATAAAAAAGTTTACATTACATACTAAAAGAAAGAGCATTTAATTCTGAACAAAAAATATAAATTTTAAAAGGAAAAAAAATGGTAGGTAAGCAGAAAAAACCCGTTGCAAGTTCATTTGTAATGATTTTCAAAAACGATTTATCTGTTTACAACACTTAAAGGGTTAATAAGTTGTGGCCCACCTCGGGTGTTCAGAACAGATGCAATTCGACATAGAATAGACTTATACAAGTCATGCACATACAGTATGGAATGTGGTAATGGAATGTGGGCAATGCCATGTAAAATATGGCCCAACTGTGCCAGTGATGCTGGAGATGGAAAGTGTGATCTGACCTTGTGCTCCAGATATTCCCACAAATGTTCAATAATATTGAGGTATGGAGATTGAGGTCGCGAGGGTAGTTGCTGTACCTCATCCTCATGCAACCACAACTTGACACATTTTGCATAATGCATGGGTGCATTATCTGCTTCAAACCAGGGACTGCCATTAGGGAACAATACCTGCAAAACTGGATGCAGGTGGTCCCCGAGAATGGATTTGTATGTTGCGGATGTGATACAATCCTGCAGAATAACTAATGGCCCTAAAAAATGCCATGATAATGGCATACCACAGCATCATGGATCCACCTCCATGTTTCACAATCAGAACCAAACAATTGGGATGGTATGCTTCTGCAGTTTTCACCAGACATACACTCTACCAGTGGTGGGAAACAATGTGTAGCATGATTCATCAGACCAGATAACACCTTGCCAATCTTTAACATCCCAGTTTTTATGTGCTTTGCACCACCTTACACATTTTGTTGCATTGATGTTGATAATCAGAGGTTTATGGATTGCAGCATGGCCATAAATACTGGCACGATGAAATTCCCAACGAACTGTTATGATGGAAATGGGATCATTATGATTGGTATTAAACTCTGCTCCTATTTGCGGTGCTGTGGTCTTGTGCTTCTGTTGTACAATCCATGCCAACATTCGTCTACTCCTATCTGACAACTTCGTATGGTGTCCACAATTTGAATGCTTGGAGGCAATGCCTTATCCTTTTTGATAGGTAGTCATAATATTCGATACAGTTCCTAGTGTTACACCTACTATTTCCGCCATTTTGGTTACTGAAGCTCCTGCAAGATGTGCATCAATGATCATGCTTTTTGGAGGTCACCGAGATCTGACATTGTCAACAATTACACCACAAGAGCTGTTTTCCCTGTGGCACTACTATGTGATAGCAGACATTGTACTTCTCCTCTTTATATACCTCACATCATGAGTGATGTTGTCCCTGTGATATGCATACAGTGCATTGCATGTACTCCAGTTGTCATTGGTGTTTCCATTATTTTGATAAACTCCTGTATGAATAAATAGTTTTGTGGAAAAAATTAGTTTTGCTGATGTGCGAGATTCAACCCACATATCTCCAGATTCATGCCAGAGTGTTCTATGATGACTAAACTAACATTGGCTCCATCTTTTTTTCCACTAATGTGACCTATCAATCTCTGGCCAATGTTGCTGCTACCACCATCTCTGATCAAGGAAGGCAACTTTACTTTTCTTCAATGTTGCACTATATAAGATGTAAATAAAAATGTGCAACATGAAAAAGCAAGGTTGCTTTCCCCAATCATAGATAGCACCAGCAGCAACATTGATGGGATAGTGATAGGTCACATAAGTGGAAAAAAAGACAGTGCCAGCAATATTTTATTGGTCTTAGAAAACTCTGGCATGAATTGGAGAAATGGGGGTTTAAATCTTTCATGTTGGCAATGTACATTTTTCCACAAAACTATTTATTCATTTACTGACTTCAAAGTTAACAGATAACTCTGTGAATTTACTATTCAATGATGTGAATATATAGGTAAAAGCTGAAAGAATGTGTTGCTTCTTAGGTATAATGTGGCTAAAGAACTGAACCTTGGATACTTGGTAAAAAGTCTAATTGTTGGGAACTACTTGCTTCCACATACAGAATACATGAACTACTGCAGGTGTCAAAAGATTGCCTAGAAAGAATGAGAGAAGGATCATCTAAAAAGCATTATAGCGGTCAAAGTACAACTGATATACAGATATGCCATAGTTGCAAAGCTTTTGCTAAAAGATCTGTTCCCCCAAGCATATTAATATATTTGAACATATACAGTCAAATGTTAATTGAGACAGTGGTGCATTCTATATAGTGATCTTTCAATCTTTCAGTATCACCAATGGCCTGATAAAACCTCTCAATAGGGGCTTATCTTTGTTGAGATGTGCCAGTAAGTTGTAAATTACTGTGCTCCTGACGTGTTAAAATAGAGAAAGTTGTAAAATACACAATATATGAAATTCAACTCTCTATCAACACTGTAATTAAAATTTACTACTCACAACTGAAACCATTTAAAATATCCCTCTGTTGGTCTTAGAAAAAATTTCTACCATTAATACATCACTAGAGCAATATACTATTTTTTTAAGATTTAGTGACATTTAAAATGATTTTTATTTCTGATGAACAAATTTTATTACAGTGTTGATGGATAATTTTAATTATTTTAAAATGGGCCTATACAACAAATATTACACAGTCACCATGCCTTCAACATCATTCACTACAAGTTAACAACAGGAGTATCAATGAATGACTTGTTTCTTCCAAAGCCATGTGATTTTACATTTAAATGAATAGAGAACATTAAAATGCACTTAAATATATACAACATACCTTTCTAGTCATGGGTGCTAAATACCATACATCACAAACCATAGCCCAACTAGTCATCATCATAAGTAGATAATGCATATAGCTCTGTTTACTACTGTTCCAGAATGGATCACCAAATTTTGGGTCATACTGTAAATTTAAATTTTAATACAAGTTAAAGCTTGCAGTGATACAGTAACATTTAATTGAAATTACAGCAAATAAAAATATGACTAATTTTATTAAGGAAATAAACCACTGAATTACACATGCAACATTTTAACACTTAATACTATTTAATGAATTTGTTGTAATTTCAGTGCTATCTTAATTTCATACTTTTTAGAGACAAATAATCAATACAGTGCTAAATGTGACACTTTTACACTGAAAGGGAGATAAAAAAAAAAGTCTAGTTATAATAAGAATTAAGAGTTTAGTGAAGAAATTCTTACAAAACAAATATCTCAACATAATTAAACATATTTACATTTAGGTCCGTGATATTCAAATATCAAAATTACAACTTATGCCAAAAGGATTCATATATTTTACCATTATCACACTACTCAGACTTACTGTTCAAATATCAATTTCTGTACTGATCACTAAAAGTTTCATGACATCATCTTGGCCATTTTGTCAGTTGTATTGGATTCAGTGTATTTCTATTATTTTTAAATTATTTATTCATCAAAAATTTTACAGTGTACTCAGTCAAGATGCAACTGATATTCAAATTATAATCACTGAAAATTGGATATTTTTATAATTGCATATGATCATATTAATAAAACCATATCATACATTAATGGAATGTTGGCATTTGAGAACAAGATAACATAACCAAACACATTCTTACTGTTTTAGTTTGACAATTGTGGTAAACAAACCTGCTTTCTAATTCTTTTATTACTATTATGACATTATAACAAAAGTTGAACTTTGTTACTATACTGTTATTATACTTATTTCTGATAAAATATACTGTCATTATTCATATTTCTGATAAAATAAATAACAAAAAAGAAACTTACTTTTATAGCCACAGGATAAATGGTACCACCAACTTCAAAGCTGCCTTTCTTAAACATCATTACAGATGTATTATTTATGCATGTTCCTACAACAGTAAACAACATGAAATATTAAAATTTTTTTTTCATGTCTAAATAAAGAAAGAATTTTACTAGTATTAGAATGATGCACATTTTTATGCTTCTAGTTCTTTAAATGAATTGTAACAAAATTATAAAATTAGTTATACTTTAACCCCCTCAATGAGGTTTGCCATACATGTTATGAAGATGTAGCTGATGTTCCATCTGCAGTTTCACATAGAGTGTATGTAATGTTTATAAATATAAACTTGAAAATTTGTATACCATAAATTTTGAATAGTAGCCTGGGCTACAATTTACAATTACTTGCTTGTATCCAGCTACAATTTAAGCATAGACTGCTATTTAGGCACATGCATACCATGTATGGCATTTAAAAATTAAGACCAGCACACATGCTGGAGAATTGGCAAAATTTATGTCAGCATGCAACAGATTCATTGTGCTGCCTGGGTGACCTACTGTCATTAAAAAATTATTTAAAAACATTTTTGGTGAACTAATCTTAATTTTAAAACCTTGCTGGAGAGGCCATAAACTTTTTCTATCAGAATATACAAGTTATGTGAAGTTAGATTGAAAAGCAAAGATTTGTATAGCAAAGATACACACACACACATAAAGATGTTTTAGCTCATTATATAAGAGAAACTATTGATTCAATAGGAATTAATTTTGCAGGATATTTGAAGGTTGGTGGGGAATCTCAGACAAACTGATACACGTGGAACATTCCCACATATTCTAGGATGACCTGGCCACTATTTACAAATTCTGCACTATTACTCAGCTGCAATTCAAGCATAGACGACTATTTATGCCCTGGCATTTAATATGTCATATCTTATATATAGAGACAACTTGTGAGTGACTGACTGATTGATAGGGAACCACACTATTTCCAACTATCATGCAGAAATGGTAGAGGTCTGAAAATTTGCACCTAGGGATAAAACAGAAACAGAGGTCTTGAGAAAAATCCAAAATTTGACCAACATATCCTTCAAGGCCAAATGGAGGTTACATAGAGGTCAAACCTTGATCTATAAGTGTGAGAAATGTGAAAATTGATGCCTAGGGGGTGTTTCAAGTTGTATATCTTAGAAATGTTACAAAAATTTGGATATAGTGGGTCCTTTGAGGTCAAAGATCAAATTTGATCTATGGGTACTAGAGAGATAAAAATTGAAGCCTTAGGATATTTCTGTCCTACATTTTAGAAATATTATGAAAATGTCAAGAAATGTTTACTTTGGTGTCACATTCAAGGTCAAATAGGGATCAGGATGACAATAAAAAACAAAAGGCACCAAAAATGGCAATTAATTTCTTGTATGGTATATTCTTGGAACAAGTAATCCAAACTATACCTGATTTGGATAAAAACAAGATTTAAGTTATGCCAAGTCATTTAATTTAAAAGTAACAAACTACCTAGAGTATATATTCAACAAAATAAAGATTTAAAAATAATAAATGATTTACAGAAGAACCCTGAAATTAAAGTTCTTTTAGCTGACAGAAGAGGCCAAATAGTAATTATGATAAAGTAGATTATGCTCATAATATGCATGATATTATAAACGATTTAGATTTGAAAAATATAAAGTTTGATCCATACCTAATACATTAGCACAACTGAATAATAAAAAAAGGGTAATTTTTTCCACAAGCATTCGTGAAATCTTGCATCCCACCAATGCACCCAACAAACCCCCAACACTTTGTCATGGCTAAATTGCATTGTAATTTTCCTATCCATAATTTAGTAAAAGATTTATTTTACATGTGCATCATGAGTCACAGGTATCTCATTTACATACAGCTCATTATGCACCATGAAGCACATGCAACTTATTGGTGATTTCTCCACAATGAGTCATGAGTCTTCAATGACTTTTGATGTTGAAGTAGTGTAAATTCCTTTTACTAGATGAGATTACCATTTTAGAAGCTGGGTTGTTTTATGTCTGGATGACACTTTTGTGTACATAATGGGCTAAATGGCCAGTTCACAAGGAACCCAGAGGCTCAGAATCGGGAGGGGATGGAGACCCACTGAACAGCTGTTAGAAAAGAGATGGTATTTTCTGTCAATGCCATCTAGTGTGATTTTTAATATCCACAGGATATGGCTCTCCGGCATACAAGCCCATGCTTTTGCATTCCATCTGACAAATGGAAGCCTTTCCAAGCATATCAATTTCACCTTTCTGCTTGAGGGCAGTTTTAGTAGAGATAAACCTTTTGCTAGAGCAATCGAAAGTGGAAACTGCAGATTTATGGGTGTGCTAGACTGAGCTAACCCCCACTTGAGAGGATGATATTTTGTGATATTATGCCATATAATAGGAAGTCACAATATATCATACAATGCAAAGATTATCTGATATGCATAGGACAAAACATCCATGATTTGTTTACACAAAATGCACACTGCAGCTAAATATTTCAAGCTGTTTAAGTTTTAGTATCTTTAAGCACAAAATAAGTTTCATATGTTATGTTTTTTTTTATTCCCATAAAACCATAATGTACACATACACTATGCAGAACTGAAAAATTTACAAAGGGTGAGATAATTTTGTTAATTCTGTTGTCTACTCAGAAATATAGAGTGACCATCCATAAATAAATATACAATCCATGTTATGTCAACATATGGCAAGTTCAGAGCTCTTTAACTTCTTGAATAAGAATTTTATCCAAAAATGTGGGAAAAATAATTTAAATACCAAAATAAAATTATTTTCATTATTTTCTTCAAAGTATCAGGAATGATTTGTCTTGCACTAAGGAAATTTTATCTGTATGTATCACCTATGGCTTTCTTAAAGTAAATGAAAATGTGTCTCTTATTCATGTAGATCAAAATATATCATCAACATATAAATATTCAACTACGTTCTTAAAATATCAGTGCTATACATCAGTAAAACAACCAATAATTGGTAATGCACTGTGAAGTAGAAAAGTATGAGTCACTTGTAATGTGCGACACATACCAGGGCAGATTGTATATTCTATATATCAGGGGAATAAAATAATACACATGGTAATATTTTATTTCCCTGATATACAGAATATATGGCAAAACCAAATTCTCATGTAACTGAGTTATTAAAGTAGGTAGAGTTTTTACCATGCTCTACTTTAAATTGCTTTGATGCCATGTTGCTGTATCATAGAACACTATGCTGGATGCAGTGATGTGAATCAAAGCAAAATGAATGGAGGTTGCCAAGTTCATGGTAGCAAAGTACTTTAGCATGCATAACCTGGCTGCCTCCAGCAATTGGTTCCATGTTGACAGTTAGTCCCAAGTCCAGAGTGTAAATAAATAGGGTCCCTTTCTATAGACTGACATCACTATGTGGCATGTTGAAATTAGTGTTGAATATTAATCAGTATAAATGAACATTCTACATTAGTGATATATTTATCAAATCTTTGAAATTATGGGATTGATAAATTGAAATTGTTGTTAAATAACTTTAACAGTATTTTACCTTCAATTCACTCATGAAGTGGACAGGACCAGATAAATCCAAGACTTACTAATCAAACAGGTTGTAAAAAAAAAAACAGTTGCTGCAAACCTATATATATATATTCTTAAATTAATTCCATGTATCCTTTAAATCATAAAACCTCAGCATTTAACAATAATTTTTTCCATGCTTGTTGGTATTGTTCAACTCCTGGTTTATTTACACAAAATTTATATATATATATCGAAGAATAGGCAAAGTATTAAAAAAATGTAAATTAATAAATTTCATTACTTAATTAAACTTAAACTACACATTTCACAGCCTATACTACACAATGAAGCAATAACCTAGAAATACAATATATAACCCCTTTTCCTAATATCCCTAATTCTTCAAAACAATGCAAAATATAATAAAACCTTATAATCTAAGTCTGTGTAGTGTAAGAAGGAAAAAAAGAAGAAAATGAGAGTTAGTACAAAGGTGAGAAGAGCTGAAGAGCTTTGCTGCTCTCCACTATCCTTAACTGTTTCAAGGTGTTCTCCATACTGAAAATTCCACAAGAAACCCTTCACTATTTCAACATATTGCAAATAAAAATTAAACAGTTTTCTATTATTTTTTATTCAAGAGCTAAGTTCTGATTGAATAAAACTGCATATTATAAAAATTAGGTGAAACTGCATGCTTATAAAAAAATTGTGAAATTGCATATTACACATATTAAGCAAAATTTAACTTAATAAAATAGCAATTCTGGGTGTGTTTAATGTAAAAACATTCTTAAGTCAATGGGTTAATAAAGAAATGACTGATCAATGTTCAGGAACCCAATGGTAGAGCACTTGGCATGCTAATCAGGAAGTAGTAAGTTTGCATCCCATGTTGCAAGACAATTTTTTTTTCTATAATGAAGAATGTAATCTTCTAAGGTGATTTTAGTTACCTGTGATTTCTTAGTATAAAAAAGCCTTCATACAATCTTTCATTAAGGAAGTTAATATCAGATTCTAATAAAGTAAGCTTATTTAATCAGTAATGGTTGTAAAAAGTGAAATTTTCAACGAGTAAAACAGAATCATGAACTTTGCATCTCAATAAAAATATTATTGTACATTAGAAATATCAGCTTTTTAAATCATATAAGCTAAATAACTGAAATCTTCTAAAATAAAAATGGAATTAATGTTCAAAGCATTCATACTGTAAAATGATTTATTTAAAACTTTGCACTCACCTTCAGGGAAGACAAGAATTGGTAGTTTGTTTTTGTTTTCTACATGTTCTTTTAACCTATTGCATATTGCACAATCAGTAAACAAATTCTAACACAAATTTCTAACATTATAACAGGTTTTGAAAATCTAATAAAATTGAAAAAGTACATATTTAAATAGTTATTATTAAAACATGAATTACAGTTATTAACAAGCATAGAGTTAGCCTTGAAACTCAGTTGCTAGAATGGCTAGCAAAATACTACAGCTCAAGAGTTTAAATATAACAAGGCAACCTTTCATGCCTTCTTAATCCTTTCTGTATCCAAACCTGTACAATGGAATGAATCTGGAGTACTAATTATTAGTTTTTAACTGCAATTAGCAATAAAAGTGCACTTCAGAACCATATCCTGAAGTAACTAATAAAGATAAATCATGTTGTATACTAGAGGTTCAAATATTCTCACTGAGAACTCCATAAAATATTCCTAAAGCAAGAGAGAGATACTCAAAAACTGCTGGGAATCACACACCAATTCTTGAGAAACTCATTACAATAATTTATGATCACACTTCCAGTTTTTGGTTGCTTTCATTTTAAATGTGTTTTCATAAATATTTTCAATTTCTCTACAAGATTATTTTAAAAGAATACCAAATTTTCAAGTTTTATATTTTATTAAATAATTAAGCAATTAAAATAATTGTGCCCAATATATCAAAAAACTTTAAAAGTTTTCTTATGATGGGCGTGGAGTTAGCATCATATGATGGCACTAGTATCACATGTAATGTTTTAAATGCCAAATTTCTAAATCACTGGATTGGTTCCGAATTCAAAGCATTATGAAATAATTCATGCAATTTTTTTAATCCAAACTAACAGAAAAGACTTAACAGCTATAAAAATGTTATTACTACCTGGCAGAACTGCCAAGAGTTATTTGGGCCTTGACATAATGATTCAGAATAGCAGGTGTATTTGGAACAGGTGTGCAAACACTTGTTTACCTGTGGTGGAAGTTTTTGACTCGCTGTAATCTGCAGGTACTTGATCAAACAGTCCTGAATTTGGTATGGTTGTCCCACTTACATTTTGGTGTGTGGGCTAATTTAAAGGGTGGGTTCTTTTACCTCTGAGTGGAACTTTTTTTTGCACACAATTGGCTAAATGGCCAAGTCACAAGGACACCAAGGGCTCAGAGAGGGGTGGAGGGGAGGCAACCCACTGAACAGTTGTTAGGAGACAGATGGTAGCCTCCCGTAATGGCCATCCAGGATATTCTTTAACATGCAGAGAGTATGGCTCTCCTGCACACAGGGCCATGGCTTTATGTTGCATTTAACAGATGGCAGCCTTTCAAGCCCACTAGTGTCCCCTACTGACTGAAGGCAGGTAGGTTGGGATACCCAACTGTAAATGTACAAAATCTGAGGGCATTGCTTTCACCTACCTTATGAATGGAGTGTTGAAAGTTATGAAGAGTGTGTTAATGTTAAGTTATGAAGAGTGTGTTAAGAGTTGTGTATAACCCCTTTTCTAATTCCCTAAAATAGAAACCAAATTAGAAACTAATTCCCTAAGTGGCCTACTGATGTGCAGCGTTATCAATGGACAGACATTTCATAGGCAAATTTCGGGTGAGGGCTTCATTTTGTGGAGTCAAAAACCCTAGAGTGCACTAAGTTATGACGAGATGAAGCTGTAGACAAAGTCTGGTAGTCTTAGCTTTGAATCTCTAGAAGTTGTAGAATAAAGAGACAGAGATATGCCATCTCTACTTTATATAATAGATTATACACTGATGTGCCATTGAATTAGGGATAGCAACCTAGTAACATGTTGGATCACCCCCTCTGGCCCTGATAACAGCTGTCACACGACAAGGAAAGGAATCCACAAACTTGCATTGGTATGGCAACCCATTGCATCCTCCAGAGCTGTCCACAATTCTCTCAAGGTTGTCGCTGATGGGACACAGGCCCGAACACTCTGCTCGACGGTATCCCAAAGATTTTCAATGGGATTTAAATCTGGGTTTCTAGGTGACCAATTCATTATTTCAAAGTCAGCAAAATGCTCCTGCAACCATGCAGTAGCCAACCTGGACCTGTGAGATGAACAATTCTCTTGCTGGTAGATGCCATTTCCATTGGATGCATAATGGCCATAAATGCGTGTAAATGGTCAGCCATGAGCTCTACGTATCGGGATGTATTGAGAGTTCACATACCAAAGGTCCCACAGAGATCCAACTGAAGACACCCCAGGCCATCACTGAGCCATCACCAGCTTGTACTGTTCCGACCTGACATGCAGGATCCATGGCTTCATGGGGTTGGTACCATACCCTCAGTCTCCCATTGGTGTTATGAAGTTTAAATTGAGATTTATCACTCCAGGCTATCCGTTGCCAATTTTCGATGGTCCAGTTTCGATGTTCTTTAGCCCAGGCAAGGCGCTGAGCCAGGTGTCTTGCTGTTAGAAGTGGGACTCTCATAGTCAGCGGCTCTTGAAGCCAAGACGATGAAGTGAGCATTGCACGGTCCATGCACTGACTTCCCCGCTGGAACTCGTGTTCAGATGGGAGGTGATTTCAGATAATGTCTGGCTCCTATCGGTCCATTCAATGTGGGTCAGAAGGTGAAGGCCATGATCATTTAAGGCTGGTTGTCCTTTGCAGTTTGTCCGGGTGCTTGTTTTTTTGCCGGAATTTTCATATTCTTAGAACACTCTTGAAACTGTCATAGGAGAAAATCCAAGTTCGTTGACAATTTTGGAGATTGAGTGTCCTATCCACTGTGCATCTATGATCTGCCCTCTGTCAAATGTACCTAAATCCTGTGCCTTTCCCATTACACCTCTCATGACGAATGCTTGGGGAAGCCAAAGCTGACAGCTATATATGACCAGAGTTTCAGCCATGCATGCGGAACTTGCAGTACTGAATTTGGATAACATCTCCTATCCCTAATTCAATGGCACTTCACTGTATTCTCTTACATTCATTATCCTAAATTAAGATTCTGTTGAATGGCAATTTTGATAATTTTGGCAGGAAACTATGACATATGTTACAGCTGGCTTCAGATATGGTTTCAAAAATAACTATTTAAAAAGTGATAAAAATAATTATAGAAAAAGAAAAAATTTAAAATCTAAACAGTAAAGAAAAAAATGAGATCACAAAAGTGACATGGATTATACATAAAAATTCACCTTAAATTGAAAATGTATAGTTGCATTAACTTTAAAATCTTTATTATTATGTCATATATATATAAAAGTTTCAAACCAGGATTTTCTGTTTTTTAGAAATTATACTAGAGATGCTTATAGGTGACAAAGATCTGAAAGGTTGCTATTTTTGAAATGACTACAGGCAACAATGATTAAGGGTTAATGAAGGAAAGAGAATGAAACAGATAACTGTAACATCTTGTTCAAAATTAATTACCTAAAACATAAAAAAAATTAATGATTACATTTTGTTTCAAACTTAAGTTAAAATTAACTCATTTTACACATTAATGAGGTAGCAAAACATTTGATACAAAAGATATACTGCCCTACCTTTTAGTGACTAATTCTCTGTCTTTAATTTCACTACGTTCAAACCATATATGTGCTGTAGCTCTTGCTAAACCTCTCTGTAGAACACCCAAGAAGCCACCATGACTTTGTCCTACCTAAAGATGAAAAGAAATGATGAAATATAAACACAAATAATGCAAACGTTTTGAATTCTTATAACAAATAAAGCACATTGTTTCAAAGACAGTACTATCAAATATGATGACAGACTTCTATAGAATATATACAAAAATGCAATAATATCATACAAACCAAATTTATAAATCTGTAACTACTGAAAATTATGAAATTAAAGAAAAATTTTAGAACTATAGATAAAATAATTTAAATCTTGATTTTTAAAAAATACTCATTAAATATTTAGAGTTATAGAAGCTGAAATAATTAACAGTAGAGTCATCCTAAGAAATTTTCTCAAAAAAAAATATATATATATGTCAACAAAATTTTAAAGAAAATAAAGATTTGAAAAAGATTTATTATAGTTTTAGAGAAAAATTCTTAAGATTGGAATATTGCTATTAAACATTTCAGCTTCAATAACTCTGCAAACACTGAACAGATAATTATAAAATATGATTTAAAATTTGATCCAGATCTTGTCTTTCTTTCAGTGAAAGTGTTTCATTTTTACCTATCTTCCCATTGTTTTCACCCATCATTTGGCAGTTTATCAGTTTCTGGATTTATCAAAATAATTGTTCCATCGTATTTTTTGAATGTGATAAACATAAAGATGTGTGTCAAATGGAAGCTCGTGAAGTGGAAAGTGTCATAGGTTATATAAAATTTACCCCCATGCTTTCTTCCCTCCTAAAAAAAGGGGAAACATGAAAACAACTGTTCTGCTATATCTTCGTAATGCAAGAGCCAAAAATAGCAGGCTATGTGTCAAATGAAAGTTTGTGACATTGGGAGTGTCACAGATTATAAAAATTCCCCACCTGCCTGCCCCCCCAAAAAAGGGAAAATACACAAAGAATTGTTCTACTATATCTATGTTGTTCTATATATCTATAATGTTGTGGGCAATAAAAATATATCCCTTTGCATTCTTCCCCAATAAAAAGAGGAAACTGGAAAGTCATTCTTTTACAATATTTTCTGAATGAGTTAGGTGTCAGGTGAAAGCTTATATATAAGGACTGTTGTAGACTACTTTGAATACACCCCCCCCCCAACACCACCATTCTCTCCCTCCACAAAAGGGGGCAGAAATTTCATAGGGGTTGACCTTAACGAGTTATATCTCAACTTAAAGCTGCAATGTCTCCAGTCTTATGGGCTACCTCAAACACAACTTCAAAAATAAAGGGGAAGAGAAATGTCAATTTTTATGAGTAATATATCAAATGAAAGTTTCTGGTAGTAACAAAGAAAAAAATATAAATAAATAAAAAAATATATATATATTCCTATGTGCTCTCTAAAATAGAAAATAAATCTAAAATATATTAATGCTGCAATTAATCACTGAATTCATATTCACTTCAAAGGAAGATAGGGTGATAATTTACCTACTGAACAAGATTGCTCGCACCCCATCTTCCTTTGAAGTGAATGAGAATTCAGTGACTGCCATCAATATGTTTTAGGTTTATTTTCTACTTTTTAAGATGCATATAGAAAGATATATATTTTTAATTTTTTTTAATTTATTTATATTTTTAAAAGTAACAAACCTCAAATTTGGCTTTCTATTAGTAGAACTTGCAACTGTCACCAATAATTTTAATAAGTGTACATAAGAACTATTATAATATATTGAAACCACCATTAACAGCAAATTGCATTGCATTTAATGAGTATGAAGCTTTCTAGAAGGAGAAATCACTAATTAAAAAAATTTAAATATTTATTTAAAGTTTTATTTCAAAGGTGGAAAAATAGTATTCTATATGAGATTTTCTTATGTTCTCTGCCAAATGACATTTATGTAACTGGTTAGGAGCAATTACTAGTGCATTAAACTGTGCATTGCACACAGTCTTTTTATGTAATTATAAATTATGTGCAAAGTGATTTTTTGTACATTGTGAAATGGATTAATTTAAAAGTGATCCCATCCTTATTTATTTAAAAAAATTATTGATGCACAATTGGCTATATTAAGTTTTTTGCTCAGGACAACTGATTCATATGGATCACTGAACAAATGTGTTGGGATGACAAATCATCATCATCATCCTCAAGCAGCCATGGGCTACGGAGGTCCAACCAGACCATGCAATTTAGATCTCCAAGTAAGTCTGTCCTGAGCTACATCTGCTGCATCAGGCCACTGAACACCAATTCTAACCAGGTCCTGTTTGACATTGTCTGCCCACTGCATCCTTGGTCTCCTCCTCTTTCTGAGGCCTTTAGGCACACTGTTCATAACCCTATTCGCCAATCTATAATTATCCATAAGGGCAACATGGCCAAACCAACTAAGTCTCTCTCTGCACAATATGCTGCTTAAAGGAGGTTGCCGACTCCTTTGCCTAATCTCATCATTAGTTACAAAATTGAACAACCTAATGCCTAAGATACTGCGTAAGCATCTAGAATCAAAAGCATCTAGTTTCCTGTTATCTTGTTTACGAAGTGTCCAAGTTTCACTACCATAACTAACCCTAGAAAGAACCAAACTATTATACAGTCTAATTTTAGTCTTTAGGTGTATATGCCTATTTCTCCACAATCTCCATAGATTCTTAAAAGTCCCGGCAGCAATCCCTATCCGTCTGTTAATCTCATGCCGCACATCACCAGTATCTGTTACATCGCTCCCAAGATAATTAAACTGTGACACCTGCTCAAGGCTGCAACCATTTATATTAATTGAATCACAGCCTGCCTGACCAATTTTCATTACTTTAGTTTTCTCTCTGTTTATAACCAAGCCTACTCTACTACCAGTTTCATCAACAGTTCGAATAAAAGAGTTCATCTCTTCAAAATCATTTGCCAAAAGGGCTAAATCATCAGCATAATCTAAATCAGAAATTTTCGTATCTCCAGCCCATTTAAGGCCAAAATCTTTCCCTTGAAGTGAAATTCGCATAACATAATCAATAACCAAACTAAAGAGAAAAGGAGACAAAATGCACCCTTGTCGAACACCAGAAGTAATGCTAAACCAATTGCTACAAGACTTACCAACTCTCACACACGACTCAGTGTTATTATAAAGAGCTTTCATTCTGTTAACTAATTTGTCTGGTAATTTGTCTGGATCACATGGTAATATGATCTCACAATTAATCACAAATGATGACAATCAACAGAGTCAAAAGCCTTTTTGAAATCAACAAAGCTAGCAACCAAAGGTTTCTGAAACTCTAACATTTCTCAAGAATCTGTCCAAGTGAAAATATCTGATCCTCACTTTCCCTACCACTTCTGAATCCACATTGCTCATCATGCAATTGACTGTCAACCAGATTCTTAATTCTATTAAGCACAATCATGGAGAGAACTTTACCTGGAACAGAGAGTAGGCTGATACGCCTATAGTTATCACAAGAACTGCGATCACCTTTTTTGAAAATAGGGATAATAATAGCTCTGGTAAAATCCTTAGGAACCATGCCTTTATCATAAAAGACATTCAAAATTTCAGTCATCCACATGGTAACAGAAACATTCCCAGCTCTAAGCATTTCAGTAGTAATTTCATCTACACCTGGGGATTTATGAAGTCTAAGTTTAGAAACAGCCAAAATAACTTCAGATTGTGTTATAGGGCCAACATTAAAGTCACCAATGCATCTATCATCATTGCAAACAATGGGAGTAGACCTAACCACATTGTTTAGAACATCACTGAAATGCTCAGCCCACCTAGCCATGACAGAATCCTCACCTTCTATAACCTTACCATGTTTATCCTTCAATCCCTGTATACCTGTCCTTTTCTACCACATAAAACATTAGCTATCTGGTACAGCTCTCTACTGTTGTGCTGTCTAATTGCTTCCTCGGCTTTGTCAGCCAAGCCATCAAGCGAAAGATTCTTATCAGCAGCTAACTGATCCTTTACACGTTTATTGAGCTCTCTGTAATGCTTTCTATTAGGACTAGTAGGGTATTGATTAAGGACATTCCTGCAGTTCTTTCTTTCTAAAATAAGCTCAAGTGCCTTATCATTCAAATAATTCTGCCTCCTCTGCTCCTTTTTCCCTAAAAGAGTACTGTTAGTTTCCAAAAAAGCCTGTTTAAAATGGTCCCATTCTTCCTCAACTTCAGTAGTAAGCAAACCATGACTGTCATAATCACTAAGTAACCTATCATGGTAAGCTTTGGCTATAACTGGATCTTTCAGAGCTTCAGTATTAAAAGTAAATTTTTTAACCCTAGCACAACACTTTTTAAGTTTAAGGTGCAACACACTTTTAACAATGTAATGGTCAGATCCAATTTCAGCTCTCCTATATGCCCTGGTATTCCTAACAGAACTAGCCCATTTGCTGTTAATTAATATGTAATCAATCATATTCTTATGCAGCCCATCAGGTGAAACCCATGTGTACTTATGTATGTCGCGGTGTTTGTAATAAGTGTTAGTTATTCTGAATCCATTGAGTTTACTTACCTGTAGGAGACGTTGCCCATTGCCATTGCAGCTACCAATACCAAAAGGGCCTATTACTCCTCCCCAAAGGTCAGAGTCAGTACCAACTTTGGCATTGAAGTCACCAAGAACAAGGGTAATATCTCCTTTCTTGACAGAATTCAAAATATCCTGAAGTTGTTCATAAAACCTATCCTTCTCATCCTCATCGGCATCCTCAGTGATGGCATAACAGCAGATAACATTCAAGTCTTTAACGCTTGTCTGAAATTTTGCTGTAAGAAACCTTTCATTAATTCACTCATATCCTAGAAGAGCATCGCTAGCGTGTCTGCTGAGAAGCAGACACACGCCTTGGTGATGCTTATTGTCGTCCCTCCCTGAAAAGAGAAATTTAAGATTATTTTTAAGAATCTGACCTTTATCTGTCCATCTGGTCTCTTGCAAGCCGAGAATATCTAAATTATAACGGTGGAATTCTTGTATGAGGACATCAAGAGAAAAAGCTCTGTGCAGAGTCCTCACATTCCAACTACCTATGGAGAGAAAATGGTTAGTGGGATGTTTAAAGAAACTATGTTTATTGAGAGAGGGAATGCCGACAATATCAAACAGCCCCCTAATTGCAGACATGGGACAAAGACCCGTTCCCCCACCACTAAAGGTTGAAGCTATCTACACCGGATGACTTCCCCCAAAGTAGAATTTGACAATGCCAGTAGAAGCAAAGAGTTCAGGTGCCTGCGATGACCTCTGCTCAGGATTATCCACCAGCCGATAAACATATCCTGTGAATCTATTCACTTGGGGCTGTCAACCCACAAACAGAAAACACAGTGGAAGATTTTCCCCTCTACAGAAGCCACCAGTACAGCAAATTCAGGATCCATAATAAAGCTCAGAGCCATAATTCAATCCAGTCCAGTGGGTTTATATGGTCAGCACCAGGACCCTGTGTGGTTGACCACTCCTCAGCAGGGTAGGAAAAAAAAAGAAAAGTAGCCAGAGTTGTCCAGATCAGTAGGCCACACTAATTTGGCAGTCCTCTCCTTCCGTTCACTTCCACAAGAGAGTATCTCTTCTGAAAGGTATTAACGGTCTGCACCACGAGAAGGCGTGGTCGGACATTAGGTGCTAGGCCTGGCCGGTTCTATGCATCATCACAGGGGTTTGGTGCATAGCTCTCCTTCCAGTAACTACCTAGCTACCATTAACAGACCAAGGAATACACTAAATAAATGTAAAACTTCTTCATTGGCAAATTTTTCCTTTACAACCTAAGGGATAAATAATGAAATTTCTCTTTTTAGCAGTCACTGGTGCC
The DNA here is from genome assembly GCA_038380435.1 of Ryuthela nishihirai. Lineage (NCBI taxonomy): Eukaryota > Metazoa > Arthropoda > Arachnida > Araneae > Heptathelidae > Ryuthela > Ryuthela nishihirai. Next base: position 67,445,975 of record JAWZYU010000001.1, read on the forward strand.
TACTTATCCAAGAGGCTATGTGTACTATAGTACAAGGGTCACAACTCTTTATGGATTCAACTTTTGCTTCCATCATATTTTGTTTGTCACTGATTTGTCAAAACAGCTGATTCCTACATCTCCTTAATCTGGAGACTGATTGTAATGAGTTATAGAGTAGATTATAGAGTAGGCTCAGAGAAGGTTGGGGAAGGGGATCCATTGTAACAGCTGTTGGGAAACAGATGGTAGCCTCCAGTCAAGGCCATCCAGTGTTCTTTAATCGCATAGGTTAGCTCTCTCGCACAAGGTGCCAAGGCTTAATGTCCCATCCGACAGACAGTGTGATTTCCAAGCCCATTTGTGTCCCCTACTGACTAAGGGCAGGGTGAGGAGTTTTGCGGAGATAAATCTCACTACATTATTTGCAATCTGGAATTATAGTGCTGATATAAAAAAAGAATTTCAACATTGAAAACAGAAGCAGCATGAAATGAAGATGAAGATTCTGCATTTTACATTTTGAGCAACAGTAAGAAGTAGTATTGCTTCTACTTCTTCAAAAATATCAAAAGTAAATCTGAAAGAAAAGTAATCTGAAGAAATGGGACTCGAACCTGGGAACTGCAGATTATGAGTCTGGTATGCTATCAACTGAGCCCCCCCCCCCCCCTCTAAAAGGGGAATTTATAAGTAGTTGTACTACTATATCTTGAATACCAAAATAAATTATGTATCACATGAAAACTTATGTTGTGTAGAATAACTAATTCCATAACCAGAATTTTTGAAAGGGGGTTGAAATTTTTCAATGCTAATATAAATTGAACAACTAGTAGTTTTTAAAGCCCTTGCCTAAGCTTCTGAGATTGGTTACGAACAAGGACTATGGGTTTCATGATGTATTCTTTTTATTTCATAACTGGTGCGTTTCATTTCTTGGAAAAAGATATGCTATTTTGCAACTAAAAATTTTTTCACTATTTAGATTCATACCTTAAGTGCATGCAACTATGTGAAAACACATCCATAAGAAGCTTATGAGAGTATGACATCCATCCATCCTTTGTGCACATATATCAATTTAACTATGGATGTTTTGCTTGATTAATACTTACCAAAGCATAACAGTTATCACTGGCTAAAATTACCACATCAATAGGAGATGTGTGATTTGCAACACAAATGCCACCACCTTCAGCCCTATTTTCTCTGAAATACAAAACATAAATGAGTAACATCATAATGATAAAATAAAATAGATGAATATAAGAATAAAATTAATAACTGGCAGATGATTTGTATAAAACAAAACTGAAATACTGATAACAGTGACACAAAAAGAGAAAAAAAAGTACCATTTAATGCACATAAAATATTTTGGATGTCACAAATATTTTTATCTAGTATAATTCTTTCAGTTAAGAAGCTTTTATGTCAATTAAAATTTACTTTACATAAAACAGAGATTGGTACAGCAACCCATAAAAACTCTTGCCATACAATCAGATCCACCATTAAATGCATTTTCTTAACAATGTTATGGGGTTAGTTGCAGGTTTTCCCATCTCTCCAGATCAGTATACATGTGCTGTCCAACTGTAGAAAAATCTAGACTTGTCAGTGAAAGGATGTGACTCCATTGTTCTTGGGTCCAAGCTCCATGACTACGACACTATTTCAAACATGCCTGTCTGTGTCTGGAAGTTAAAGGAACAAGTACAACAGGTTAATGAGCATAGAGTTCAGGCTTGTCATGCCTTCTGATCACAGTTGTGACAGATAGCTGTCTTTCTGTGCCTGCAATGAAGTCTGAATGTTGCTCTTTTGTCAGGATAGTAATCCAATATAGTGATGATCTTGAGGGGTAACCCTACAATGCCTTGAACAGGTCTTCTGATAACTATTTGAGTCATCTGGAATTGCTGCCATAGCCTTGAGATAACAGAATAGTGGAACCAAAAAATATGGCCACCTTCATGATTGTTTGACCAGTCCCCAAACTTCCAACAGCTCTACATCATTTTGAGATGTCAAAGTTCTTTTGAAGCATCATGAAGCAATCAGCTTGACAATGTAGCATTTCAATTTGAAATGATCGAATGTCTATGAAAGTACTCCTTTCATAGGATATTTGTTTTGCATATTCTGAGACATTATATGAGATTTACCTGTTGATTTTTCCAAACTAGATATTAAGTTACTTAGGTATGTTAAAAAAAAATTATTTATCACTAACAATTTTTTTTACTCTTGCTTTGGTGATCTGTGCTTAAATTTTGATGAGTAGTGTACATTAGGGATAAACATGTTATTCAATACACTGAATTAATGACATTTGCTTTGTTTTTTTGAGAGCAATAAAAAAACGTAAAGGAAGCATGAGCAAATGAAGCAGGAGAATATATATCATTCAAATTGATATTCAAACCGAAAAGTAAGTTGCACTCAGCACTACCTGTCGTCATAGTAAGAAACCAATATTTATGCTTGGGAGGGATGTATGACATAGTACAGTAGTCCGACCAGGGTAGGTGCAACACATGAATGCACATAATGTGTTTCTGTTGTTTGTGAATGATGGTACACCAACTCGATTGATACTCCAAACTAGGAGCCTGTGGAACAGTTTGCTTTTTGTGGGCAAAAAACTTGAATTATATGGAAATCCATCAAAAAATATCTGCCATACACAGAGAGAATGTGATGTCTCATCAGGCAATTGTTAACTGTTGCCAACAATATGGAAATGGCTGTATAGATTTGACAGAAGAATACCGCAGAAGCAGACCATTGACGTCCATAACTCCAGATCATGTTCTGCACATTAATCAGATGATTTCAGGATAATTGCTAGATTAAAATTAAGGAAATGGTGAGTGCTTTGGACATTTCCTATGGCAATGTGCATTCCATCATCCAGGACCTGGTTGGTAGATACTGGAGCAGATATTTACACTCAGGGAATGGACAAATTAATCACACATTCGGATAAGTGTTTATATAACATAGGAACTATGTGGAGAAGTAGATTCAGGTTGCATCTTCCCCCTAATATATTTGCCATTCACATATACTTTGTTGTTTGTTATGTATTCAAGAGTGCAACTTACTTTTTGATATGCCCTTGTATTAGATTTAAAAAAGAATAATTCTTGCAATACATATTATGCTGGATTACTTTATTCAGTATTTCAACATAAGATAATAGTTTATTCTTAACAGAACTTGACTGTTCTAAAATTTTGGATGTCACACAAATACAGACTTTCCTAAGCTTTCATTCAATACTTTAAAAAGAGCTCAAATAATAAGTAACTTAAATGCTGCTGTAGGTAATGTATCTATGAAGCAAATATATAACAGTATAATGGTAATAACTATAAAAAATGCCAAATACTAACCTATTGTGATATGTTACAATTGCTGAGCATGCACAAGAAAAGATACGGAAGCAAGAAAGGCTTAAATACCAGTACAACCACCTTTTAAATCTAGAAAAATAAATTAATGCATAAACAAAACTTGAATTCAATAAAATATCAAACACACCATAGAAAAAAAATTATCTATTGTGATAATACAATAATTTCTAATTTTATTTGGCTTACATCAATAATTATAAATAGATTACAGTCAACTGTAATCTATAGAGTATTGTAGCATTTTTCATTTCTCATGTTATTTTCAGAATAAAAGATTACAAATGGTTTATAATTAAAACTACTAAATTTGTTATCTAAAAAAAAAGAAGAATGTTTCTGGCATAAGAAATTTTCATTGTTTAATTCCTATTGCACATTCTGCCATTAATATGACATATTAATATATCAATATGACTGTTAGGTAAATTTTCCAATTTCAATCTTTCCACTCTGACAAGGTATCCAACTACTCTGATACTGTTAAAAGTTTTGACCAAATGGACTCATTACAAAGGTTGGTTCTATTACAGAGAGCTAATAATAATGAAAACCAGAAGTGCTCTATGACATTTAAGTAGTTAAACTAAAACTAATCTCTAACAATAATACATTATTTTTGTTAAATTGTAAAAATCAGTTCACTGTAATTACATATTCATTATATGGCATTATTACCCCAAATTTGGCATTCACAATTTTGCTGTAAAATTAATAAAATGCACTTTTAAACAAGCTTTATTTTCCCCCCTTAATAGGAACAATGATCTTGTACTGAATAACTCATTACTATTATATTTTAATCCAAAAGTAGTGAATATAAAATGGCATATGCCATCTTGATTAAAAATAAAATTATCATTAACACATTATAAACTAATTTTTCTACTTTTTTTTTATATATTTTAGTAAATTAGAAATTACAAGTAATGACTCTATATGTAAAAATGTTTTTTCTTCTTTTATGGCTTTCTGAAAATAACATTTATTTATAGATTCCCAAATGGGTATTCATGCATTATTAACAGTAGAACTGTAATCTAACAAATATTTCATTCTGAATACTTCAGATACTTAGAATAAGGCCAGTTACTTCCACTGCAAAAGTGTTAGAAAACAATAAAAGTTTGTTACAATGAGATTAATGCAACCAGTTTAATAAATCATAAAATGAAATATCGTAAAACAAGCTGCAGCAAAAAACAAATGATGGTTACACAACAATAAGTGGTTGCAGTTGTACCAATCTTGCAGATGTGGAACATGAGCATTGCTCAAAAATTCTTAAGCACTCTCAGGTCAAAGAGAACAAACATCAAAGTTATTCCTATGCTGCAGAATCGATAAAGCGTAAAATCAAATCTAAATGAATTTAATCTGAAAATAAATTAACCCTGGCTTGGATGGAGAACCACTGGATACATCAAATATAACTCCTTCCCACCCCTAAATAAATGTGAACATGCATGCATTTATGCTGTAATGCTTGGAATATAAAGATCTAAAAGATCTTTCAGCAGGTAGTGTTATTTTCATAAGTATTACGACAAAAATTTTTTTTGTTGTTGTGGGGGTATCAGACCATCTTCCCACCTAATTAAAAAAAATTATACCATGTTTATGAAAATGACACAACTACTGGAAGATACTTTAATTGCTTTTACTCTGGGTATAAGTGTGACCTTACATTTTAAGGCAAATGCCTTAAAATGTAAGATGTGTTCCATTCTCCTCAAAAAGAGGTTCAATTTGTGATCTCTGATTCAAAATTGTTGATTCAGCTGATGAACTCAGGTTATTTCCTTAGAGACACAGCATTTTTAATGCCACTTTCGATGTCTTGGGTATTTCTATTTAGTCTTAAACTCTATGGAAAACTTTTATTTTTAAATTTTTCAACTTCAGTCCTTAACAAAATACTTGGAAAACTTGTTTGAACTGCAAGGTAACCTCACTTTACCCTCAACTGCATAAGTTGAGGATGACAGTAAGGTTACTCAGCAGTGGCTGGGTGGAAACAGAGACAATGCTATGCCATAATACACTTGCTGGCTGCTTAGAATGCACTTTGAAAAAAAAAAAAGCGTTAATTCAAATTGGTTTTTTGATTGAAGTAAAAGAAATGAAATGTTTAAAAAAATCTCTAGAAAAAGCACCAGGTCTAAAAAAAAAGGAAAAAAAAAGTGGTGTTTGGCAAGGATGCATTTTGTCTCCTTTTCTCTTTAGTTTGGTTATTGATTACGTTATGCGAAATTCACTGCAAGGGAAAGATTTTGGCTTTAAATGGTCTGGAGTTCTGAAAATTTCTGATTTAGATTATGCTGATGATTTAACCCTTTGGCAAATGATGTTGATGAGATGAACTCTTTCATTCAAGCTGTTGATGAGACTAGTAGTAGAGCAGGTTTGGTTATAAACAGAGAAAACTAAAGTGATGAAAATTGGTCAGGCAGGCTGTGGTTCAGTTAATCTGAATGGTTGCACTCTTGATCAGGTGTCTCAGTTTAATTATCTTGGTAGTTAGGTAACAGATACTGGTGATGTGCGGCATGAGCTTAACAGACGAATAGGGATTGCTGCTGGGACTTTTAAGAATCTATGGAGAGTGTGGAGAAATAGGCGTATACATCTAAAGACCAAAATTAGACTATAATAGTTTGGTTCTCTCTAGGGTTAGTTATGGTAGTGAAACTTGGATGCATTCTAAACAGGATAACAGAAAACTTGATGCTTTTGATTCTAGATGCTCATGCAGTATCTTGGGTATTAGGTGGTTCAACTTTGTAAGTAATGATGAGGTTAGGCAAAGGAGTCAGCAACCTCCTTTGAGCAGCATATTGTGCAGAGAGACTGTTGGTTTGGTCATGTTGCCATATGGATAATTATAGATTGGTGAATAGGGTTATGAACAGTGTGCCTAAAGGTCTCAGAAAGAGGTGGAGACCTAGGATGTGGTGGGCAATGTCAAACAGGACCTTGTTAGAATTAGTGCGCAGTGGCCACATGCAGCAGATGTAGCTCAGGACAGATCTGCTTGGAGAACTAAATTGCATAGTCTTGTTGGACCTCTGTAGCCCATGGCTGATTGAGGATGATGATGATATGGAAACTGAATAACACAAGTTAGTATATTAAATTGTTGGGTTGTTTTACCTCTGAGTGTACTTTTTTATGCCAGTGGGCTAAATGGCCAAGTCATAAGGACCCCAAGGGCTCAGATAAGGTTGGGAAACTTCCTGAGCAACTGAACATGTCAGGAGACAGCCTCAGATCATGGTTTTCCAGCATGTTCTTTAACCCTCCAGGTGGCTGGAACGTGTTCTCCCCACCACATAACCATTGCTTATGCCTTGCTGTGGCTCTTGTAAAACAGAGAGAGAGAGAGAAATGTGTAATATCAAGAAGGTTATTTACTAAGGATATGGCTTAATGTCACATCTGATGGTCAGCAGCCTTTCCAAGCCCAATGATTCTCACCAAGGGCAGAACAGGAATTAGTGTAGAAAATTCCCAAAACTGGCACAATTGAGACTCAAATCTGGGAGTTGTAAATTACAAGTCTGGTGAGCTAATGATTGAACCAACCTCTGCCCCTAATTGTTTTAAAAACTTTTTATCCTATATAGGCAGTTCTCATAATATCAATGGTATAAATAACTTCTACTATATAAATAATAATAAAAAATAACCATAGGGTAAAAATTGCAAAAAGTAGTAAAGCAAAAATTATGTCATCTTAAAAACTTATTCTAAAGAAGCATAGTTAATGTTTTAAATGATATCACATTTAAACTAAATAACTGGAAGTGTATAAAATACTATACATGGTTAAATAAAGAATTATATTGCTTCATAAATAAAAGAGTACAGAAACTGATATTGATACCCGAGTGGGACACAATGAGATGGCAGTAAAAGCATAATAATCATGAAACAAGAATGCAATTATGCAAGAATGGCAAACATGTATACAGATGAGAAAGTTTTAATTCTGTTATTTATGTTTTAGCACTTATTTTAGCTTTTATCATAATGGCAATAACTAATTTTAGATTAAGAAATGAGACACATATTTCATATCTTTGAAGTGATTAGAATGTTATGGCCAAGATTAATGCCATCAGACAATATATGCATAAACAGCTACAAGTCATTTGGCATGAATCACTCCTGGTGAAAGCAATGCACATACATTGCCTAGACTAAAAACTGGAGAATTCACATGCTATGCCTGTGGAAAGCTAAATTCAATAACTCTGCAGCTACCGAAAAGCTTTTTCTTAATGAAAAATATGACTACAGATAAGTTAAAGATCTATAACTAGTCTATTTAAATCTTGAAATTCAAAACTTAAACTAATAACTGAAGTCAATTTACTGACATTCAGTCAGTAAAGAGTTGTGGAAGCTGGAATATTAAATGCTGCAATGCCAGTGCTAAATTACATAAATTGATGAATATTTCAAAAATCATCTACACACATTTCTAAAATATATATTTTATTAAATTGTTTGAAATATTTGCTATTTAAGTTGAAATATATTTGCTTTTCAGAAAAATTCTTGTTACTGTAGTTAAATATTTAAACTATTATAACACTTTACCAAAATTTAAAATGATTTCAGTGAAATCTTATTTTTAGCCTTATTTTTCTATAAAAAGCTTATTTTAAACATTACAGGACATCGAATTTGGATTTTTACTATCATAATATGGGGAATCTAATTTTGTTTTTCAGAGTAGTGCATAAAGAAGTTATAAAACACACAGAACTTTAACCTTAAATTTTAGTTACAGCAGCCAATAATGCAACTTACCTTCCTTCTGGAAAACAGCTAACGAAAGCAGTGCACGAAAGCAGCCAACCAACTCCAAAGATGGTAATAAATAATCTGTATTTATGATAATTAATTAATAATCTGTACTTGAAAATGTAACTAAAAGCAACATGTTTACTTATAACTAGGTTAGGAAAATACTCTTTGATCAACCACAATAATACAAAAAATTACACAAAATGCAAAATTCTTACAAGAATTTTGTTTTAGAAGTAAAAAAAAATACTCTGTTGCCATCTGTTTAAGATTCTGAGTTAACAGGAGTTTAAACCTACGTTATCTTTCTAGGTTTGGATAAAAAAAAATACAAAAACATTTTCTGTAATGTATTGCCAGACTTTTCTGTATGTCCTGCATGGATGATGCAAATCTGTATCTGCTTATTCTTATTTGCACTGGATCAGTGAACATATACTATCTATGGATATTACAACTTTAATAACTAGCAAATCTTTATGAAATTTAGAATGTGGTAGAATATCTGAGAAATAGTTGCAAAATTGATAGCAATATGTTTTGTTTCTTAATTTATCCCTTCCAAGGTTCCCATCATCTGCAAACTTTGATAAAGTATGAAACCACAGGCCAGAAACAGAGATAGATATTTTTATCATAATCCACAAAACTTCATTAAAAAATTAAAATCTGGATTAAATTCTTTTGTACATATGCTTGGGAACAATATGTTTTAAAATTAATAAATAATGCTTTTTTTTAATCTTATATTTTCAAACGTGTCTGAATTATAACCAAATTTTGTATGATGATTCTTGAGATCAATGAAAGGATTTTTGTCTCTGATTAGCCATCCCAAACTTTCTGCCTCCAATAAAAAAAATGGGAGAACTCCACCAAAATGATAATAACTCCACCAAAATGAATTCATTACACTGCTTCCTCTTATAATAATACACTGAAGTGCCATTGAATTAGAGATAGGAGATGTTATACAAATTCAGTACTGCAAGTCCCACATTTGCGCACATGTGTGGCTGAAACTGGTCATATATTGCTGTCAGCTTTGGCTTCCCCAAGCATTCATCGTGAGAAGGCATGGGATTTAGATGCATTTGACAGATGGCAGATAGTACGTGTCTGACGGATGAGACACTCAATCTCCAAAATTGTCAACAAACTTGGATTTTCTCATATGACAGTTTCAAGATTGTTCTGGGAATATGACAATTCCAGCAAAAAAACAAGCACCCGGAAAAACTGCAAAGGACAACCAGCCTTGAATGATTGTGGGCTTCGCTGTCTGACCCACATTGTACAGACTGATGGGGGCCAGACATTATTTGAAATCATCTTCCATCTGAACGTGGGTTCCAGCCAGGAAGTCAGTGCATGGACCATGCAACGCTCACTTCATTGTCCAGCTTTGGCAGCCGCTGATCTACGAGAGTCCCACTTCTAATGGCATAACACTGGGTCCAATGCCTTGCCTGGGCTAAATAACACTGAAACTGGATCATCAAAAATTGGCGACAGATAGTCTGGAGGGATGAATCCCAATTTAAACTTCATCACACCGATGGGAGATTGAGGGTATAGCACCAACTCCATGAAACCATGGATTCTGCATGTCAGATTGAAACAGTACAAGCTGGTGGTGGCTCAGTGATGGCCTGAGGTGTCTTCAGTTGGACCTCTGTGGGACCTTTGGTACATGTACTGATGACTCTCAATACATCCCAATAACTAGAACTCACGGCTTACCATTTACACCCATTTATGGCCATCACACATTCCAATGGAGATGGGTGTCTACCAGCAAGACAACTGTTCATCTCACAGGTCCAGGTTGGCTACTGCATGGTTGCAGGAGCATTCTGCTGACTTTGAAACAATGAATTGGTCACCTAGAAGCCCAGATTTCAATCCCATTAAAAATCTTTGGGATACCGTCGAGCAGTGTTTGGGCCTGTGTCCCATCAGAGACGACCTTGAGAGAATTGTGGATAGCTCTGGAGGATGCAATGGGTCGCCATACCTGTGGAACATTTTACCCAAGCTTGTGGAGTCCTTGCCTCATTGTGATGGCTTTATCAGAACCAGAGGAGGCCAACACGTTACTAGGTTGCTATCCCTAATTCAATGGCACATCAGTGTAGTACAATGCAAGGGTTTTTAGCCCCTCAAATGTTGCTTCCCTCCTCTGCCAATAAAAACAAAAGGAAGAACTTATCCTAAACATAAGTACTATAATAATCAAAATTAGATATACAGCTTTTGTTTACAATTTAACACAATATTAGAGTTTGGCCACTCAACCATTCTACACCCCCCCTCCCCACACACACACACAAAAAAAAAGGGGGAGGGGACTTCTCTTAAATAGTAAAGGCTAAAATCACCAAGTCTATATATAGCTTCTTTTTACTTTAAAGCAACATAAGCAATTGGCCCGCTTAACATTTTCTTGCTCCCCAAAAGATCACATCCACAAAAAGGTGCAAAACTCCTTTTAAATGTTAAGAGCCAGGAGCACCAAATTAGGTATATACAGTAGTTTCCTCTGATCATAACTTAAAAGCAATGTAAGGATTTGCCCTCCTTATTCCCCCCTACTAAAAGCCTCCCCTTAAAAAGAGGAAACCACATAAATGATTGCCAATCATAATGTTATATCTCAAAAGAAAGCTGACATGGTAGTATCATTATCTACCTCAAATTATGTTCCTTCTTTTCTGCTCCCTAAAGAGGAAAGAAAATTTCATGACAATCTTGAAAAGTTTATGTTAAATGAAAACTTGGGATATGGAGAGTATAGATAGTTTAACTGAATTAAGGACCTAAACAATGGCAGGGTAAATTGGTAGGTGTATTATGAAATATGATCCGTAGTAACTTATTTTTGCTGAACAAGCTGAATAGCTTGTCCTCTAGATTCATTTTGGTTTTTAAAGCTGACATGGAAAGGTTGAATATAAAATCCCTACTGCATGTACAATGCTTCAACTATCAATTTCTTATAATCTTTTGACTGTGAGGTTTTTATCATTAGCTGATATCCTGTGTACTTAAAAAAAAGGCCAATTATGCTGGAGATGAATTTTAGTAAAGAACACTTGCCACTTATACAATTCAGAACACTTAACTTGCTTCCAGGAACTGGAGGGATTATATCCTACCCTCCTTGTACCTTATATGCCAAATTGTTGTCCAACTTTGTCACTAAACCTACTGTAATATAATCCATGCACTTCATAGATTGACCTTAGATCTAAATTAATGTATTTTGCAATCGAAAATAGGTGGAAACAATGTTGAGCTAGTTGCTTCTTGTTTTCATAACTATTTCCTCAATCTTTTTCCTGTGGTGCATTGTTGTTTGGGTTGTTTTATCTCTGAGTGGCATTAATGTTAAAATCACACAATGGTCTAAATGTTTTGAGAAAGCTAGTGCTGGTTTTCACATACAAAGGTCTAAATGGCCAGGTCACAAAGACCCGAAGAATCTGAGGTGAGGGAAGAGGACCCACTGGATAGCTGTTGGGAGATAGATGGTAGCCTCCCATCAAAGCCATCCAGCATGTTCTTTAAAGTGCACATGGTATGGCTCTCCCAAACACAGAGCCACAGATTTGCTTCCCATCCAATGGATAGCGTCTTTCCATTCCCATGAGTGTCCCCTACTGACCAAAGCCAAGGCAGGAAATTTTGTGAAGATAAATCTCAACGCTGACCCAGCTGGGATTCGAACCTTGGAAATGCCTGGCACTCTACTGACTGAGCCATCTCCACCCCTTTCCTGTGGTGATCTCTTAATTGTGGATATCCATACTTGTGGGCCACACAAACATGCTTCAAAGGTAAAATCTGTTCATTCCAGCTCACATATATTTTCAATACTTTTAAAACAAAATATCAGAAAGATTTTATAGAGGTTAAAATTTGTTATCTTCTTTCAGATTCCACTGTTATTACATTCATTTTAAAATGACAACATATGATTTTATACATTAATCATAATTTTAAATTAGTTTTTTTTCTGCTGAAAAAAGTGAAAAATTATCTGGATCACACTGCATGCATTGTGAGAAACCTAATATTTAAGGGTTAATATGATTTTAAATATTGAGAACTTCAGTAAGGATGGAAGCAAAGTTATCTAAGGGAATTATAAAAAGCTCAAGACCTTTTAATATTCTGGACTCTTAAACAAGTATTTTTTTTAAATGTTACTGTTAATGAAGAACAAGGAAAAAACACGAATCATTATTAACCAGATTTCAAATTATATTTCATTTCTGTCCAAAACTGTAGCACACGAATTTTCATTCTCAAAAGATTTCCACTTTCTTTTTCTATTCCATTCCATTTTTACTTCTTAATTGGCATATTGGATTTTGAAAAAAGCAATTTCTTTATAAGTTAGTTAATATTAAAAATATGTTATATAAAATTTGACAGTACACTTCTTTTCACTGCTGAATTTTGAGACTTTGTATGCTGAGGGCAGAAAAGAAAAAGTGACCATAACCTAATTTGCAAAATAATTATAGAAAAGAAATATTCTGAAAATGCAACTTACCTAGTAGGAAATAAAATAAAATAGCGAAGGAAAAATCCCAATCCCCATATGAGTGTTAAGCGGATACTAAAAAAGAGAAAATTTTATTAAATTCATTATATGATAACAAATACAATTTTAATTAGATAATTATTTTAGTGCTAATTTTTTGTGATTAGTTATATTATTTTACAATCATATATTCTTTCACATTAAATATATTTCATATGTTATTATTATTATTCCACAATGGAAGCAAGTTATGTTTTTACTCACAATGAGTTAAGCGTGATATGTGAACTCAACATTTCTTTGTGAAGATGATTGTAGCAATGTTCTTATACACATCTTCAAACTTTTAATATATTCATTCTATTGCTTTTAGATTATATTTTTTAATTCAGAAATTTTATTAGATATGATCTTACAGAAGTATAGCTTTACCAGATTAAAGTCAAAATAAATTAGATGCATCAAAATAGTTTGAACAGTAGATTAATTCTTCCAGTATCTAGCCTGAAAAACTGGTTTACATCAAGAGGTCAACCTATTTTCTCTCTATGCTCAGCCAGAAAAAATTTAACTTTAGAACTTTTTTTGACAAATAATTAATGATAGGAATTATGGCATGTTATATGCCAAAATTAATCAGTATTTAATTCTACATTTTCTTAAAATATTTAACAAAAAAAAGATGACGTTTATTTCAATAGGACTTCTTTTAGAGTCATGTAGTCATCTGGCAATGTAAATAAAAAATTATTTAAAATAACTAATAATAAAAATATAAATACCCTCACAAGCAGGTGCTTGCCACAGAGGTCTAAAAGGAGCCTGTCAGTTTATATACCACAGTAGGAGGTCTGTAATAATGGTAGGATCTCAGCAGAAAAACAACACAAATATCCATCTGAAAAACTGGATTACATCAAGAGGCCAACCTATTTTCTTTCTATGCTCAGTCAGAAAAAAATCGAACCCAGGTCCTGAAGATCAATAGCCAAGCAAGCTAACCATTTGACCATGGAGACAGAAATAATTAAAATGCATATGAACAGAAAGGCTATTTATTTCTGCATTAAAAAAAATTGGAACAAGAAAATTACTCTTTTTTTGTAATTTTTTTTCTTGGTACTATGCTGAGAAAAGTACAGGCTTTTTGACAATTGTGCCAAGTCACATAAACAAGTTTAGAATTTTTTTAACATCACCAATCAACAGAAATAAGTCATGTTATATACCAAATTAAGCAAAATTTAACTTGGGATTATATGAAAATGTAAAATTTAAACAAATTTACAGTATATTAATTTTAATAAGGCTTTACCATAGTGAGATAGTAAACAAATAGATCTGATTATGCTATTAAGGCTTAATTTTGGAAAACCTGATTAACAAAAACAGTTAAATTATACAGGGTGATAAAAAAAGTTGTGCAACCACAATAACACACATATGTTGTGAGGTTTATGATAAGTTATAAAAACAGTTAAATTATACAGGGCGATAAAAACGTTGTGCAACCACAATAAACACACATATGTTGTGAGGTTTATGATAAGCATATATGAAATTAAACATATACAAATGTAAGTTATAATCTGAGCTTTCTAACGAAAGAAGAATATAATAATACCTCCACATGAAAAAAATCTGCAGGTGACCAATTCGATGTGTCTTTAGAAATGAGAGGATCACTGAAAAACTCTTATAAAAACTGCATGACTTCATTTCATGTGTGGCATGCACCACTGTCTTGCTGCAACCAGCAATCACATTCATTAACTTCAAGGAGTGCAATGAACTGTGTGATGATGTCTTGGTATATAGCACTGTCATCTCAAGGAAAATGGGTCTCACCATATGATGATGTGATACCACACATCACACTCAGGTTTTTTGAGAGAACAAAATCAAGCTGCACTATTCCATGTATTTTAACAAATAACTGAAGCCATCAACAGTAGACTACACATTTTCCTTTTTCCAGGTTCTTCAGTTCCTGGACTGAGTAAACATGATATGAATGAAGGTGTAATATCTCACAGCCCTCTGAGCACTTCGATAAAATATTCCTTCTTGCACTGTTGTGAGTTTCCTCAGGCCTTTTGTAGGGGGCTGCTGCAATGCTCTCTGTATGTCATCCAATTTAGCATCAGTGAACACAATAGGTCCACTGGACCATCTCTTGTCAGCAACAGATCCCGTTTCTTAGAAACATTTCACTGATCTGGCTATCATTGACTTCTGAGGGATTGCAGCAGCTGGATATTTCTTACAAAACTCTTCAGCAAGACAAGCATATAAATGACTACCAAAATAAAGTTCCAAAACAAAAACTCATTGTGCTTGGGAAAAAGACATTTCACTTCCTCTATTAACAAAGCTACACTGACAACATCCTGTACCTGTCACACTGCAATCAGCATCTCTGATAGTTTTCAATAGTCTTATGGTGCCATCTAGTGGATGGGAGAAAATTACAACTATTTTGTAACAATTTACATAACAACCTTAGGTTGTGTGACTTTTCAATCACCCATATGTTAATTGAAAGGAAATTTCTTAATGAATAACATAATATTTACTTAAAACACGATTTTTATCTCTTTTTATGATTTTTTTTTTTGGGATAGTATATTTTAAAACACAGGACAGTACTATACAATGTGACTTTGACTGCTTATATTCACAATTTCTGAAAGAAGGTAGTGCAGGATTAGTATGAATCAACACCCTACTAGTCCTAACAGAAGGTATTACAACAAGCTTAATAAACATGTAAAGGATTAGTTAACAGCTGATAAGAATATTTGGCTTGATAGCTTAGCTGACAAAGCAGAGAAAGCAGTTAGACAGCACAACAGCAGGGGGTTGTACCAGATGGTTAATGTTTTTTGTGGGGAGAAACAGACAGGTACACAGGGATTGAGGGATAAACATGGAAAGGTGGTTGAAGGCGAGGATTCTTTGAAGGCTAGGTGGGCTGAGCATTTCAGAGATGTTCTAAATAATGTGATTATTTCTACTCCCATTGTTTGTAATGAGGATAGATGCATTACTGGCTTTTATGATGGCCCTATATCACATTCCAAAGTCGCATTGGCTATCTCTAAATTAAAACTGCTGCCCAGGGGTGGACGAAATCACGACTGAAATGCTTAGAGTGGGAACATTTGTGTTGTCACACGGCTGACTGAAATTTGAATCTTTTTTATGATAAAGGTGTTGTTCCTAAGGATTTTACTAGAGCTATCATTGTCCCAATTTTTTAAACAAATGAGCTTGATTATGGATCCTGAATAACTGTACTAATAGGCTTCTGTGGTGGGAAAATCTGCCACTGTGTTTTTTGTTTGTTTGTGGGTTGTCAGCCCCCAAGAGAATAGATTCACAGGATATGTTTTATCAGCTGGTGGATAATCCTCAGCAGAGGTCATCGCATGACCTGAACTCTTGCTTCTACAGGGATCATCAAATCTTCCAGTGTAGATGGTTTCAGCCTTTAGTGGTGGGGGAATGGGTCTCTGCCCCATGCCTGAGATAAGGGGGCTGCTTGATATTGTCGGCATTCCCTCTCTCAATAAAACTAGTTTCTTTAAACATCCCACTAACCATTTTCTCTCAATAGGTAGTTGGAATGTGAGTCAATAGGTGTGTTGGAGCTCAGTCTCTTGATGTCCTCACACAAGTAATTACCATTATAATTTAGTCACCATTATAATTTAGATATTCTTGGCTTGCAAGAGACCAGATGGACAGGTAAAGGTGAGATACTTAAAAATAACTTTAAATTTCTCTTTTCAGGTAGGGAGGATGGAAAGCATCTCCAAGGTGTAGGTTTGCTTCTCAGCAGACATGTCAGTAATGCTCTTCTAGGATATGACCACATTAATTAAAGATTTCTTACAGCAAAATTAAAAACAAAAATTAAAAACTTGAATGTCATCTGTTGTTATGCTCCCACAGAGGACTTTGATGAGAATAAGACGGATACATTTTATAGCCAGCATCAGGATATTTTGAATTCTGTGAAGGAGATATTTCTCTTGTGCTAGGTGACTTCAATGCTAAAGTTGATAATGACTCTAACCTTTGGGCAGGAGTTTTAGGTCCCTTTGGCATTGGTAGTTCCAATGGCAATGGGCAACGTCTCCTACAGGTAAGTAAACTTAATGGTTTGCAAATAACTAACACATACTACAAACACCGGGACATTTATAAATATACATGAGTTTCACCCTCATGGGTTGCACAGGAATATTATAGATTATATTTTAATTAACAGCAAATGGGCTAGTTCAGTAAGGAATACCAGATCATACAGGGGAGCCTAAACTGGGTCTGACCACTACCTGGTAAAAAGTGTCTTGGAACTTAAACTTAAGAAATCTTGTGCTAAGGTTAAAAAATTTATCTTTAAGCTATACTCTGAAAGAATATAGCTAAAGCTATATCCTTTCAGAGTATAGCTTAGCTTTTTTAGAGTATAGCTAAAGCTATATTCTTTCCATTATATATAAGCTATATTCTTTCTGTTATAGCTAAAGCTCACAATGATAGGTTACTGAGTCAGTATGACAGTCATGGTTTGCTTACTACTGAAGTTGAGAAAGAATGGGGCCATTTTAAACAAGCTTTTTTGGAAACTAACAGAACTCTTTTAGGAAAAAAAGAGCAGAGGAGGCAGAATTATATGAGTGATAATGCATTTGAGCTTATTTCAGAAAGAAAGAACTGCAGGAATGTCCCTAATCAATGCTCTACTAATCCTAATAGAAAGCATTACAGAGAGCTTAATAAATGTGTAAAGGATCAGTTAGCTGCTGATAAAAATCTTTGGCATGATGGCTTGGCTGACAAAACCAATGAAGCAGCTAGACAGCATAACAGCAGAGAGCTGTACCAGATAGTTAATGTTTTGTGTGTAAAAAAAATGGACAGGTATATAAGGATTGAAGGATAAACTATGTAAGGCTATTGAAGTTGAGGATTCTATCAGGGCTGAGAATTTCACAAATGTTCTAAACAATATGGCTATTTCTACTCCCATTGTTTGTAATTAAGATAGTTGCATTACTGGCTTTAATGTTGGCCCTACATGACAATCAGAAGTTACATCTGCTATCTCCAAATTAAAACTACATATATTCTCAGGGGTAGATGAAACTACTACTGAAATGCTTAGAGCTAATAATGTTTCTTTTTTCAGATGGCTGACTGAAATTTTGAATATCTTTTTATGATAAAAGTGTTCCTAAGTATTTTACTAGAACCATTATTATCCTTATTTTTTAAATAAAGATGATTGCAGCTCCTGTGATAATTATAGAGAAATCAATCTGCTTTCTGTTCCATTTAACGTTCTTTGTTTTATTTGTGCTTCATAGAATTAAAATTTAGTTGATGCGCAATTGCATGATGAACAATGTGGATTCAGAAGTGGTAGGGGGTGTATAGATCAGACTTTTTCATTTAGACTGATTCTTGAGAAATGTCTAGAGTTTCAGAAACCTGTAGTTACTAACTTCAGTGATTTCAAAATAGCTTTCGACTCTTATTATAATTTGTGGCTGATTATGAGACAGTATGGCATACCTGAGAACAGCATATGATGGCTCTCTATGATAGCGAGTCTTGTGTGAGAGTTGGTTGTAGCAATTGGTTTAAGCAATGCTACTGGAGTTCGACAAGGGTGCATTTTCTCCTTTTCTCTTTAGCTTGATTATTGTTTACGTTACGAGGAATTCACAGTAAAGAAAATATTTTGGCCTGGTTTACTGATTTGATGAGATGAATTATTTCATTAGAGGTGTTGCTGAGACTGATAATAGAGTAGGTTTAATAATTAATAGACAGGAAACTAAAGTGAAGAAAATTGGTCAGGTTGGTTGTGCTTCAGTTGCTTTCAGTGGCGTGCAACCTTGAGCAAGTGTCTCAGTTTAATTATCTTGGTAGCTGTGTAACAGATACTAGTGATGTGTGGCATGAAATAAACAGAAAAATAGGGATTGCTGCCGAGATTATGGATAGTGTGGAAAAATAGGCATATACACCTAAAGATTGAAATTATAGACTATATAATAGTTTAATCCTTAGTAGTTAGGTAGAGAAATGTGGAACGTTTGTAAGCAAGACAACAGGAAATTTGATGCCTTTGATTCTAGATTCTTATGCAGTATCTTGGGCATTAGGTAGCTTGACTTTTGAGTAATGATGAGGTTTGGAAAGGATTCTGAAACCTTCTTCAAGCAGTATATTGTGCAGAGAAAGATTACTTTGGATTGGCCACGTTGCCAGTATGTGTAACTATAGATTAGCGAATAGGGTTATAAACAGTGTGCCTAAAGAGCTCAGAAAAAGGGGGAGACCTAGAATGCAGTGGGCAGACAATGTCAAACAGGACCCTGCCAGAATTGGCCTTCAGTGAATAAATGTAGCAGCTATAGCTCAGGACAGAAATGTCTGGAAGAATAAATTTCACAGACTGGTTGGGCCTTCATAGCCCATGGTTGCTTGAGGACTATGTATGTATGAAAAAAAAAAAAAGTTTAACTTGTACAAGACATAAAAATAAAGTATTAGTGTAATAACTTACTAGTAATAATAAGGCTGCATCAATAATGCACCCAAGAAGGAAACAGTAATGACTGAATGGACAGTGTATATGCTGCTACCCTCAGTATGAAAAATAATCTGAATAAAAGATTTGAACATGGATAAATACAACGAGTGGTCAAAAATTATATTACTTTTTTGTCGATGCCTAATTTTTCAGAAATGATTTGGTACTTTTAATAAAAAGAAAATTACACTTTGAATTATTTCTTATGCAGTAGTCTAACATTTTCACTTTATCCATAAATGTTTAAAAAATTAATAAATTAGGGTATTTAGAACAAAAAATGTTCAAACTTTTAAGAATACTGACATGAAAAAGTAAATGTAATATTACCTGATAAACTGGTAGTTTTTGTTTGTTCTTGTAAGAAGATTCCATGCAGGCAATTCTATTATGAAAGATATACAAAAAATTACTGATTCATTATTATATCAATCAAAATTATTAAAATAAAATAATTCATATCTCCATGACATAAGAACAAATAAAATTTCACAGCCAAAAAATAAAGTTACACATTTGATTTACTAAACATTAAGTCCCACAAATATAAAAAAAAGTTCTTGTAGAAAAAAAAATAGAATAGTTTCCATTCTTTTACATATTTATACTAACTTTGTTCTTTTTAGAATTCTAATACAATTTTTTTATATGTTTTGGTTAATTTCATTAATTGATAGAACTAATAAAGTCAAAATATGTTTTCATAATCAACTAAAAGGGAAGAGAAAAATAAATATTAAAAAATCAACTACTGAGAAAAAAGATAAATATTCAGCTGGCATTTAAAGATTCACCATTTCATAACATAGTACACTATATTACCTAAAGTGTTCAGGCACTTCCATATTATTTGAATGGAAATCCTCATTCAAAGCTCCTAACTTTGAAATTAAGCTTTTTACAGAAAAATGTAGTAGGACATAAACTGAATATCAACTTATCTCAAATATATCTGAACCTTGATTTTCAACAATATCCATTTAATATTTAAAGAATTATTGATGCTAGAATATATAACAGCAGGTGCTGATAGCAGTATCTCAAAAGCTAGTTAAATGCAAATAACAACATTCACCTAGTCATTTACTAAAATAAATATAATTTTATGAGTTTTGCAAAATGATTCTTTTAGTTTTCCTTGATTTTGAAGAGAAGTATTTACAAGAACATAACAGCAGCAGTTTCTGCTGCTGAAGTTACATTCTTATAAAGCTATGTCTTGAAGTCATGATCTTCAAAGATCTTTGCGATTTTGATTTCAGGAAAAAAAAAATACAAGCAACAGATTTTGTTTACCAAGTTTTAAAGCTGCATATTTAACAAGCCTCTCCCCCCTCTGAGTACAGCAGTATGACAGGTGTTGAAATGAACAAGATTACAACTTGGCTTAGTTTTGAAAACTGCATGAGATTTTTCATTTTGAGTGGGAAACTCAAAGGTTTCAGAGCCCCTCCCGAGCTCACAACATATCTATGCAAAGTAGCCTCCTTCAAAACGAAGATAATTAAATCAAGGTATTGAAGTTGCCTCACCTATGAACTTTTAAATTACTGCCTTCATTTGTACCTCAGCAGTTACAAGCCCTCATTTAGTAAGCTAGCAGAAGATATGCAGTGTCATGCATCTACTTCTCAATAGTAAAGTTAGTGAAACAATCACCTTTTATGGATATTTACAAAAATAGTTTTGGTGGAAAAGATTGCATTTTAATTAATATAACAATGTCATGCTAATATGTTTGATGCTAAATTGTTATTTTATGCTTAGCGGGTCAAGCAGTGTTAAATCATTATTCTGACTCATGTACTATGATTGATCGCGAAAGATTTTCTGTCTTAAAAGCCAATCACAGAGTCCAAAACTTTGACCCTACCTGACTTAATCCATGCATCTGAAGCTGACTACAATTTCTCTGTCATTCCCTTCAACCAATTACTTTAATTACTTTATATGCATCTATTTCTGTGATTACACCTATATTTTCCAACGTATCACTCCCTATCATTTCTGTATACACATAAGTCATGCCTATTCTGTCACAGAATTATATTAATGCTAAAAAGTAGCTCATGTTGAGATGCATGGTTCTTCTGCTGATTTTTTGGATGGTAAAAGTTTTGGGTTGATATCAAACTTATTAATTACACTGGCAGAAACTGAAAAAAGAACACCATTAGCAATTCAAGCATAATCTATCAGATTTATTTAGTAGAAACAACTTGTTGAGAAAGGGCAGTGATCACACATGTAAAGTGATTAAATGTTTATTTTACCTTTTAATGGGTATTACATTTTACAGAAGGCACATTTTAATAAAGTGTTGAACCTCCTCGAGCAGTAATATAAGCTTCCAATCTGGCATGCAATTGGTCATACAAATGCTGGATATCACGCTAGGGGATACCATTCCATGTGCTTTCAACTTGGACATGTAATCCAGCAATGGTCATTGCCTGCCGCGCTCCACAGAAGTCGTTGTCTGATCCAGTCCCAGACATGCTCGATTGGAGACAAGTCTGGAGAGCATGCTGGCCAAGGGAGTTAGTGCACTGCCTAAAGAGTATGTTGAGTTGCCCAGGCAGAGTGTGGGCAAGCGTTATCTAGCTGGAATATCACATTTGGAATTACACTCAAATATGGCAGGATGACTGGCTGTATGATGTCGCTGATGTACGTATTGCTATTCAGTGTACCTCATACAAACACCAGACACATACGAAAATGATAGCTAATAGCTCCCCACACCATGATGCCCTGTGTGGGCCCTGTGTATCGCTGACAGATGCATGATGGAAGAAGCTGCTCACCTTGTCACCTTCGAACGTGTAAATGACAGTCAGACACTCTAAGCAGAATTGGCTTTCATCACTGAAGACCACATACTGTGATTCTTCTCTCCAATGAACTTGTTCTTGACACCACTGCAAATGTGCTCGACAGTGATGAGTGACAGTGGTAATCGTGCAAGTGGCACGAGTACCCATAGCCCTGCTTCCAAAAGATGACTGCGTATTGTTTTTGTAGGCACCCTTGGTACAACAGAGAATTGAATTGGTGACTGAAATTCAGAGCTTCAGAATTTAAGATAAATTTTTTAACCTTAGCACAACACTTCTTAAGTTTACATTGTAAGACACTTTTTATCAGGTAATGATCAGACCCAATTTCAGCTCCCCTGTATGACTGGTATTCCTAACTGAACTAGCCCATTTGCTGTTAATTAAAATATAATCTATCATATTCCTGTGCAACCCATGTATATTTATATGAACTCATGTATATTTGAAAACTCATGTATATTTATATGAACTCATGTATATTTGAAAACTCATGTATATTTATAAATGTCCCAGTGTTTGTAGTATGTGTTAATTATTTGCAAACCATTAAGTTTACTTACCTGTAGGAGACGTTGCTCATTGCCATTGGAACTACCAATACCAAAAGGGCCTATCACCCCTCCCCAAAAGTTAGAGAGTCAGTACCAACTTTGGCATTGAAGTCACCTAGAACAAGGGTAATATCTCCTTTCTTGACAGAATTCAAAATATCCTGAGGTTGTCTGTAAAACCTATCCTCATCCTCATCAGTATCCTCACTGGGGGCATAACAGCAGATAACATTCGAGACTTTAATGCTTGTCTGAAATTTTGCTGTAAGAAACCTTTCATTAATGCACTCATATCCTAGAAGAGCATCACTAGCATGTCTGCTGAGCAGCAGACCAATGCGTTGGTGATGCTTTCCATCCTCCCTCCCTGTAAAGAGAAATTTAAAGTTATTTTTAAGTATCTCACCTTTACCTGTCCATTTGGTCTCTTGCAAACCAAGAATATCTAGGTTATAATGCTGTAATTCCTGCACGGGGACATCAAGAGAATAATCTCTATGTAATGTCCTCACGTTCCAAGTACCTGCGGAGAGAAAATGATTAGTAGGTTTTTTAAAAAACTAGGTTCATTGAGAGAGGTAGGGTCAACAATATCAAACAGCTTCCAGATCGCAGGCATGGGGCAAAGACTGTCCCTCCTCTGCTAAAGGCTGAAGTCACTGATGCTGGTAGGAACTTCAGGCACCACCTATTCAAGAGCCATATAACCTGCCTGAGACACATTACTCTAGTTTAGGATTGGCGAGCCCAACTAGGAAATGAGGGTTGAGGTTCTTCCATTGCTAAAGGCTGGTAGGAACTTTAGGCAGCACCTTTTTAAATGGACCTTTTCAAGAGCCATAGACCTGCCTGAGACACATTAATCCAGTTCAGGATTGACGATGCCCAACTAGCTAACAGAGGGTTCAGGTACCTGTGATGGCCTCTGATCAGGATTATCCACCAGCTGATATAAGGGATCCCATGCTTCTGTTCACTTAGGGCTGGCAACACACAGGCAAACAGAATTCTCCCTTAACAGAGACCCACCAGTGCAGCAAGTCTAGGATCCATAATCAAGCTCAAATCCATAAACAAGTCCAGTCTAGTAGGTATAAATGGTCAGCACCAGAACCCTGTGAAGTTGACCACTCCTCAGCAGGGTTGAAAAAAAGAAAAAAGTGGCCATAGATGACCAGATCAGTAGGCCACACTGAGCTGGCAGTCCACCCCTTTCATTCCCTTCCAAAAGAGAATATTTTTCTTGAAAGGTATTAACGGCCTGCACCATGAGAAGGCGGGGTCAGACATTATGTGCTAGACCTGGCCAGTTCTGTGCATCATCACTGGGGATTGGTACACAGCTCTCCTTCCAGTTTATGCCTAGCTACCATTTACAGACAACACCAAGATAAGTCAGAGATGATCTCAGGTGTTCAAGTTTCTGTAGATTAGTTGACATTTCCAAATAAGCCCTTTCTGAACTTATTTGGCTTTTCTTATTTTTCCAAAATTTTACATTGTTTTAACAGCATTGTCTGATGCCATTAATCTAATAAGTTTTTCTTGAAGCCTTAGATCTAAAAAGAAAATCAGTCCCTTTCTGAGCAGTGAAGAATTGAAATCAGTGCATTTTTATGAAGCATCAACCATGCTGTTCTTGTGCCATTTTGGAACACTATTTTTTTTAACACTCTCCCTTCAGACTTTTGCAAAGGCTTCTGTACAGTCTTTTATTTTCTGTTATAAGGACGAAGCGTTTTTATTACATATTCATACGACTTAATGGAAAGTGACACAGTATAACATACCTTTTTAATTTTTAAGGCAGTTATTTTTGCTCTTACACCAACAGTAGGACCACATGAGTGGGACATCTGCCCCAAATCTTGCACAATTCACAGATAATACTTCATGATATTGGAAATGTAGGTGAACCCCTCATCTCTTGACCACTCATCATTTTTGGTGCCCCATTTTTTCTGGTTTTCACTCCCACTCAACTTATGCATTGTGATAAAGAGCTAACCAAATAAATAAAATATAACCTCAAATATACGAAGACAATGTCTGAACTGAGTCTAAATTGCTATTGACATAACAGCTTCAAAATACAGGGTACAGTACTTCACTGCCAAAATGACTAAACATGTGATTTTAGAAAGAAATTTCTCTGTCCCACTTCCTACTGTGCCATCTGATAACATCCATCCTATCAGTACTAAATCATATAAATAAACCAACCCCTAACTTGTTTTCACAAAAACTGACAAAAACAAACAAAGAAAAAAAAACTTTTTAGCAATATACTAATGAAGTAAAATTGAAGGACTTGGTGAAACCCCCAAGATATTTTTTGATATAAAAAACTGTGAGCTTGTTGAGAAGCTTGATAGGTAACTTCTGTGCTATTGGAAAACTGAACTAAAAAGAAAGTTTCTTGTTCTATTATACACTGCTGGGCATTAAAATTGTAACACCAGGAAGATTACATTCTGAAGAGAGAACTCCTCAGATTGTCCCGAAATATGCAAGATGGGTAGGTCATGGAGGATCATGCAAATGATTCAAAGCACAGCACATACACACATCATGTGTGACAGTAATGCCCCCTGGAAGTGGTATACGAGGTGATTACAAAGAGCCAGTGTAAAGCATTGGAATTGTGTTTGCTCGCAGTTCTTGCACACTAAAGGATCAAGTATGCCCCATCAAAGAACACGACCAAGTTTCTGACTTTGAAGGAGAATTATGGGATTATGGGAAGGTGGATTATCATACTGAGACATTGGTGCTCGTGTTGGACAGAATGCTGTCAGTGATGAGAATATTGCAACAGTGGGTAGAGGAGGAACGAACTCACCGATGTGAGGGATCTCAATGGCCCTGTCACACAAATGAACGAGAGGACAGACTTATCATGCACATGGCCTTGAATGATCGTAAAGCCATATCAAACACCTTAGCTCAACAATTAGATTGTGGTGCACATCAACCAGTGTCCACACATATGGTTTGATTTGCAGCATCGGGGCATTTTTGCTAGGTGGCTACGGCTACCACTGACTCTACAACACAGGTGTATGCGACTGCCATGTTGCCAAGAATGTTGCGCATGGATGTGCAAATGGCATCGCATCGTCTTTTCAGATGAATCCCACTTCAGTATGCAGCACCATGATAGACAAATTCGTATCTGGCGGTACCACAGTGACAGGCTCAGTGAGACATGCATGATGCAGCACCATACAGATCCGGCCCTGGCCCCACATGTGGCATGCATCATCCAACAATTCCTGTATAGCGACCATGTGACACTTCTGCCTTGGCCTGCATGTTCACTGGATCTGTCCCCAATTGAACATGTCTGGTCCATGATCTCATGACTTGCACACCAGCCACACAGCAGCTGCTACGATAGATGAACTTTGGCTACATATATAAAAACTGCATGGACTGACATTCCCCAAACACACATCTGATGTCTCATCCTCTCAATGCCGGATCATGTAGTAGAGGTTATTGCTGCTCGTGATGGCTACACAAGATACTGATTTCTTTGTATTCCACAAGTATAACCGAGTTGCATTTGTAATCATTTGATTCTTGTAGCATAAGCTATGTATTCACTAAATATGGCTTTGATATCTCTTGTCTTTCCTGGTGGTGCACTTTTAATGGCCAACAGTGTATTTTACAATATAGCCAGTGCTGTAGCTATTTTTAGCAGACATCTTATATGCATATGGAATGTACATACATAACATTACAAAATGTTAATTATAGCTTGTCTTGTACTGACAGCCTGCCTGTGGTAAACAACTCCTTGGAGGTTTACACCTGCATTTGCATTTTGGACACCTGCATTTGCTCAGTTGGTATGATGCTTGATTTTCATCAAATTTTTCTTCCTTTATATAGATTTATTTATCATTACCAATCTTTGCAAATTTTTTTCACAGGAAGCTTACAATTTGTTGCTGTGGATATTTTTTTTCTGTAACTCAATTTAGGTTATTTCTTGGATTCCCATAAAAACGCTTTTAATATTTATCATTTCCTGATATTGAATGATCTCTTGGAAACTGAAACAAAGATTTCCCTGGCTTGGAAATTCACCTCCCACTCCACCAGTGATGGGAGAGGGATGACAATTTTGTCAAGGACATTTTAACCATAACCCCCTTCTACACTGCTGTCACTGAAGAAGTTTTGCTTCTTGGCAAAATTTTGCTTTAAGAGCATTATTAGTTCATTAGTTTACATTGTTTTTTTATTGATGATTTTTAAGGTTAAAAACTCTGAGGATATTAAAAATTTGCAGCCTTAAGGTACCTAACTTGCAGGCACTTTGCCAGGAAGATCTCCAAAGTGCAATAGCCAAACAGAAAAATGTGTGTTGTGCATTGCAAAAAAAAACACCAGCCAAGGAGAAAGTGTGGTTCTACTGTCCCAAACAGGATAGAAAATTCCCATGAGTTTGAACAGTGCAAAGTCACCTTGTATGACAATAGCCCTTGTTTTCAGCTGTACAATACAAAAAGGAAAATTACAAGAAACAATAACATTTCAGGGATTTTTTTTTCATTTTTTCAAATTATATTATTCAGGAAGGAATTTTCTTTTAATTGATATAAAACTATTTTTGTTCATTAGGTTTTTCAGAATTAAGCCTTAATTGCATTGCTAGATCTATTTTCACTATATCACTCTGAAAATGACTAACTGAATTAATTTTTCCTATTAGAATTAAGAGAATTAATTTCTCTATTCAAAATTTCTCATTTTGGTCAGAAATCTCATTTTCTTAAAACTCAGAATTAAATATTACTTAATCTGATATGTAACACAACCCATTTCTGTTCATTAGTTATTTGGAAAAAGTTCTAAAGTTGATATTTTTTGGCAAAGTGAAAAAAATACTTGGGCTTCAGTTTATTTCAGTTTCTTAGGATGAGAATGGGAGGGCAGAATGGAAGGAAACATGTAAAAGCATGAAAATAATTAGATGCAAGAAACAGAAAATGTGATGAAATTACCTTCAGCAGCAAATCGTTTTGTTACCTCATCATCAATTACTGCCTGTAAAAGAAATAAATGAATTATTATTACTACATAATTATAAATGGTCATTGAACAACTAGTTTCTTAAGCAATTATGTTAACTTTTAACATGTCAGGCTTCCATGAATAAACTGAATCTTATAGTAGCTTTACTAATCTTGAAATGTTTTCATCAAAATAAAAGTATGAATTTAGAAATTATATCATGAGTTAACTTTCAACAGAAAAGTATGCTTTTATGCACCAAAAGAAAGAGCACTTAATTTTAAATAATAATACATATTTCAAGAAAAAACAAAAGCATAACAGTTTATGTATTTGTTCCTAATAGAAGTGAAAATTTACTTTTCTTATTTTAGTAGAAGAAGAAATTTTACTTTTCTTTATTTTAATTTGAATGAAATCCTTTTATTTATTTTATCACTTTTTTATTTCTTTGCTTTTACTATAAATATTTTAGAACCAGGAATTTCATGTTAAAAATCAGCAGGTCCTTGAAAGACTTATTGAAAAATGAAAATGGAAAAATAAACATGGTTTTAAACTTGAAATTGGGTTTTCTCATAAGTAGATTTGAATTTTGAACACAGCAGAGGGCAGACAGTGGGAAACTTGTAGCAGAAATTTGGGTTTAGTTGTTTTACCTCTGAGTGGCACTTTTATTTAACACAGTGTAGTAAATGGTCAGGTCCAAAAACCTCGTAGGCTTTTAGAGAAGATTAGGGAAAGGGGTCCCACTGACAGCTATTAGGAGATAGATGGAAACCTCCTGTCACGGCCATTCACAGCATGTTCTTTAACGTGTACAGGGTATGGCTTTCCTGCACATGGGACTATAGCTTTACATTTCATCTGATGAAGAGCAGCCTTTCTAAGCCCATCGGTGTCTCCTTTCTGATCAAGGGCAAGGTGGAGATTTAGTGGAGATAAATCTCAACACTGGCACAAGTGAGGTTCGAATTTGGGAACCAAAGATTACAAGTTACAAGCATGGGATGCTGCCAACTGAACCTGAACAGATTTTGGGACTAGGCAGTCAAGTTTATGGGAATCTGTGGGGGACAAAAAGTGTTAAATGGAAATTTACAACCTATCAATACAAAAATGAGGAAAAAAAGGATGACTGAGGTTCAGAATCAGGTTTCATTACATGTAGAGATTAAATTTTTAACACCACAGGGCAATCCCATATATGAAATTTCTGGCATAAATATGATATAAAAAGTTTAGTTCAGAATAAATTTTATGTCATTAATTGCTGAATACTTGAAGAAAACAAATTTACCACAAGAACTAAGCTGCTACTTCTTGTTTGTTGCTTGTTCCAACAGCTTTAAAACAGTGGATTAAGTATACTTGCTTTTGGCACATTAAAGGTTAAGAGTAATTATAAATAATTTTAATTATAACTATTTACATTAGTTTTCTTACAAAACATAATTATTTTTAAAATATTCTTTTTTTTCTTACCACAGCATATTTAAAATCCAATTTAGCTGTATTCAGAATATACTGGTAATAAAAATGAGCATACAAATTATAAATTTAAACAAGTTACCTCTACACCAGTTCTGATAAAATCCAATGCATCCTCAAGATGAAATTCTTTTTTATCAATACACAATGATGGATTTATAGGTAATAATTTGTTCTTTTTGCATTCTGCTTGAGGTTCTGGAACAAGTGTTACTTCCCGTGATATCACTGGAAAATAAAATCAAACTATATATTCAAATGCAAATTTTAAATAGCCATTAGATGAAAAATATATGGTGTAATAACCATATTTGATATACTTTATACTAATCTGTTTGGACCAGAAAAACTGAATGTATTTACTAAAGAAACAGGTGACAAATATACACAGAAAACTCATGGACAGAGTTAACAATGATATTTCATGATACTAGCAAATCAAAATCAGTGAAAGATCTTTTTTTCCTGGAACCATTTTCAGATTTTTAAGTTGTCGTAACTTGCACTGTAAGCATGGCTCAACAAATGCTGGATTATTAGTCCAATGAAACAAAAGACTTTCCATCAGATGACTTACTTTAAAAATATTCTAATACACAAAAGCATGTAAATTAATTTTGCCAGGCATGGATGTATGTGTCATTTTTCTGCTGAGGTTCTGCCATCCTCTCAGACAGACCTCTGTGGCAAGCAGCTGCTTAAGGGGGTATTTATTTATTTTTTATTTACAGAAATAGTACTGAACTTTCATATCCTTTAAAATTTATTGTAGGTATTACAATCTAGTACCACTTATTGATAGCTTCCTTTGGATATGATTCTAGCACAGATGGATCTACAAATCAATCATCATCATGAAATTTAAATTTACATTTATTTGGTGAAATGAGAATTTAGTAATAGAAATTTATCATAGAAACAGGTAAACAATTTTCATCGGTTTCTTAAATTCACAAACAACATAAAATTTTCCTACTTAAATTATTCTGTATAAATTGAATAAATGAATTGATGTTTTTGTTCTATCAGGGAAATATTCACTCTTGGTTTGCTGCCAATACAAAATGTTTTAGAGGAAAAATTGCTTTCAGCTGGGTGGAATATGACCCATAACCTACTGATGTCAGGTGCTCTGTGACCACTGAGCTACTGACTCCCAAACAAGATCTCCTCTATTTGATTATATAAACTCAGTGGTTGGTAGCTCAATGGTCAGAGTACTTTGCATGTTATCAGTAGGTCATGGGTTCATATCCCACCCAGCTCAAGACAATTTTTCCTCTAAAACATTTGTTATTGACAGTGAACTAAGAGTGCATATTTCCCAAAGACATTGATGGATTTCTTCAATTTATCCAATTATATACTCGTGACATACTTGCAATCTTCATGATATACTTGTCATCTGCTTTGTGAGATTGTGAGCAGCAAAGACTCTACCTTCATGAGACACACAAAATTGTGTACTGTAGGTATTATATTAACACAGAAAAATGTACACTGTAGATAGAAAGTTTATGTCATCAAATAGAGAAGATCTTGATCAATAGCTCAGCAATCAGAGCACCTGACATGTTATAAGGAGGTCAAGAGGTCCTGGCTCAAGATAATTTTGCTTCTAAACCATTTCATATTGACAGTGAACTAAGAGTGAATATTTCTCTGGTTGAATTATCTGTGTCTTTTCTGCCCTCACTGTAGTTGTCTTCAGAGAGCTACATTTGCTAGAGATGTACTACTGTGGTTCATAAAGACTAGTTTCCAGACATTGCTCAGGTATTAGCTTATCCCTGACTAATACTTTCAAACCAATATTTGTAAACTCCATTAGTAATAATCTCTAGGATCTGCAGCTCCTTGAAGATGGAAGCAGTAAGGGCCAAAAAGCACAATACAAAAATTTTATTTTACATTGTTCGGAAATTTAAGAAACTGATATAACTAAACAAAGGCAGCCATGAACACAATTATTAACAACTTTCATCAGT
The DNA here is from genome assembly GCA_038380435.1 of Ryuthela nishihirai. Classification (NCBI taxonomy): domain Eukaryota; kingdom Metazoa; phylum Arthropoda; class Arachnida; order Araneae; family Heptathelidae; genus Ryuthela; species Ryuthela nishihirai. The sequence goes on from JAWZYU010000001.1 coordinate 67,477,254, forward strand.
CTGGATATAATGGAAAAAGTGACTTTGTGTGATTTAACTTTTGCAAAACTTGTTTCTTCTACTACTAGCTATGTCTTGTGCACATACTATAAATTCATATTATTCTTTAATATTATCTAAACTAAATTTGTATTATTTTCATGTGTTGCACAAATCAGAAACTTATAACGATTCAAAAGGTTTCAATATCAGTCACTCCAGATCCTTCTAAAGTTTTCCATGGTTAGGTAAATATATCGAACACTGATGCTGCTTCTGCAATAATTTCTGCAAATGTTACTGTGTTTATAAATTTGTCTTTTGCACTTTTTTATCCCATCTTCAATAATCTAATTTGTGTTCCTTTCAAATATCTGTTGACCTTCCTGAACTTGTTTTATTAGAACAAGTCCAGGAATTCAAACAAATCTAAACAATAATGTCTGAGCCCTACAGATGAGTTCAGGCTTGGGCTGGACAGGTTTTAATTGAAGTTCCTCAAATTATTGGGTGATTACAAATGAATATAATGATTTTAAATATTTATTACATAAAAATTATAAATGCAACATCAACAAATCTTACATATTTTAAGAGAAGATTTATGAAAAATTTTTACATAAAAATAAAAAAAATTACCCCTCTAACAGTTGTTTGAGACAGAGGCTTGTCAATTTAATATACTGAAAAGAGATCTGTGAGGAAGGTGAAACCTCAGAAAAAAGACAACACAAACATCCATGCCTTATCCAATGCACAAACCAAGTCCCTTTGATCAGTAGCCAAGTGCACTAATCACTTGTTAATATTCATCCCACACTTTCCATAGTGTATCTATATCAACAAATGCATTCGACATATGTTTAACTTCAGCTCATTTATAGTTCATTATTTTTTTTAAAGGAAGAAAGTACTTTTCTACACAAAGGATGGAGATAACCTAGAAGCTACTTTAGGCTTGTCCTGGTTTCTCAAACAATATACAAACATTTACACAAGGACATGCCTTTCTGGTATTAGTAGTCAGATACACTAAACACTAGACCAGGTATGGCCAGGTACGGATTTATCTGTAAATAGGCTGAACAAACAGTCAAATCACTCTGTCTGTTGACACAGACACACTAAGCATGGAATAAACTGGACTATAGGGGAATGTATGTAAGGGTGATCCATTGTAGGCATATTGAGCATTTACAATCTTTTTCTGCTATGTAAAAAAAATTTATAAGTGTTCTCTTAAATGTATGTAGGATTTGCTAGAGTTGGATTTATAATTTTTGTATAATATTTAAAATCATTGCATTCATTTGTAATCGCCTTGTATTTTAAGCAGGTCTGACTTGGTCACAATTTAAATTAAAAATAAACAAAATTCAGCCTTTTTTAATGTAATATTCTCTTTTTTTTTATTAATGATTGCTCTTAGGATTTTTAATGATTTTACTCAAGAGTTTTCAGCTTCTACATACTATTTCAAGTACATTTTGTTTCAAATAACATTGACATAACTTTGTCATCAAATAATCATTATTACTATTTTAAAGTTTGTAATAGTCCATAATATAATGAATTAAAATATGGTTTAGCAGCATGCATTTCTGTATGCAGTCGAAAGCACTTAAAATTAAAATGGATCAGGTGAAATATCACTTAATGCAAAATTCAAGTTTGGTCCTTTCTAACAACAATACTTTAACCTTGCATAAATATTCTTTTAACACAAAAACAGATAATATAAAAAAGAAAATTCATGCAAAAAATTTCTGCATTCCAATGAATAAAATTCTATTCAAACTCCTTCAGATAACACAATATTTACAGAGAACTGAGAAGTAATTTCAACTATTCTTTGATAACTTTGAACAGCTTCAAATTTCTTGCAAATTAGTTATTTAACATATAAACACTGGTATTAGTTATCATAACATATACCAGTGTTTTACACTCAAAACCTGGGAAGCAGATTAATAATTTCGTCTGACAACATGGGAATTGGTGGTGGAGCAAGAGGGGCAGTTACCCCCTCTCTCTGGAAAAACTGATCAAAATATCAATTTATGTTCAATAATATCAGGTTTACAAAAATAGAATGTTTTTTGCCTTATTTAAATTTGTAATTTTTATTATCTTTTCTTTTATTTTCAGAAGCATGTCATTTATTTTTATTTAATAAATGAAAAAAATATTTTCATGCATTTTTAATAATAACCTTTTTTGTTTCATTTTTAGCATCCCTAGTTGTATGGCATGATGTAAGAGTGATTGCTGTATTTGCAACCGCACTCATTAATGAATGGCTTGATCTGAACAAAATTCCTGATGATGCCTATGTTAGCTGATTATGACTGTAGTTTCCTCTGTTCCATTCAGATTGTTGACCTTGATTGAGAATATCATTCACAATAAAGGGTGGATGGATTCAGGTCCAAATCTTTAATCATAAAGAAAGGTTTCATCGAATTTTTGCCTTGATCTCACTCTCAAAATACAGCATAGGCTATAAATAACATTAGAAGTCAACAAGGCAATGCATTCATCAACATAGCGTTAAAGCAAAATTCTGTTAACACAATATTTTACATTAGTTCCCTGACTTTCGTGGTTATTGTTTTGTACTGCACACATTATTTTGTATTGTATATTTTGCAATATGTCAGAGAAATGTTTTTTTCTCACCAGACTCAAGTTTAAAAATTTGAAACTGAACTCCTCTTTTTCTGATACTTTTAGTCTCCGCTTAGTATTTGGTACAAATATAACTTTGCATAATGACAGAAATAAATATGACCAAAAATAAATTTTTAATTGCAGCAGTGACCTTTTAAATCCCTATATACATTTTAAGCAATTTCTTAATTTGTTAACTACTAATCATAATATTAACTTTATTAAATTTTAAAAGAACCTCAAATATAAAAAAAAATGGTAAAGAGAAAAAAAATTCAATATAAGTGCAATATTTTTTTACTGCTGATAAAATGTATGATTACACATAATTAATGTCAAAAACACACAAAAAGTTAATTTCTTAAATCTAATCATCTTAGAATTCCAGAAGGGATAAAGGCCATTTTATTGGCTTTTTTCCTGAGAGTGTTATATATACTGGTTTCCATAAATTAAGGAAAATCCCTACGTTAAGTCAATGGGCAGCTAGTGTCAAAGCTCTACAACTCCTAAAATAAGTTTTTTGTTTTGAAAAAATGTAATTGCAGATAAAGATCTCAATCAAATAAATCAATATATATATTTTCAACAATATTCATTCAGTATTTAATGAGTTATATAAGTTTGAATATTTAATAACAGCAAAGGCAGTCTTAAGAAGCTTATACAAAACTGAAGAATAGTGAAAGAATTCTTTACACAAAGTTCTAAAATACACACTTATTTTATTAAACACTTTGATACAATACTTATTGCAAAGTTTTAATTAACTTCTGAAGTCAATTTTTGTGGCTGGCATTGTTATCACTAAATATTCAAACTTCCATAGCTCATTAACCCTTTAAGCGTCGGAAATAGATAAATTGTTTTTTGAAAATCACTACAAATGAATTTGCAACATTTTTTTTATGCTTACCTACTGTTTTTTTCCTTTTAAATTATATGTTTTTTGTTCAGAATTAAATGTTCTTCCTTTCAATATGCAATGTAAACTATTTTATTTGTTAGTTGTTTCATAACAAGTCTCAGAAGTTGAGTTAGAATTTTGAGAAAAAATAATTCGACACTGTAAAGGTTAAATACTGAACAAATATTGTTGAAAATTGAGATATTGATTTATTTGATTGAAATTTTTATCTGCAATCACATTTTTCAAATAAAAAAAAACTTATTTTAGAAGTTATAGCACTTTAACATCAGCTTCCCATTGACTTAACATAGGGATTTTCCTTAAATTAAGAAAACCAGTGTACATAACATGAGAAATGTGTTTTTAGTTTTGCTTGAAAAATGGATTGGCTTTCTATTACCAACAAGAGTAATTCAGATACATAGTATTTACCTGATACATTGTATCCATTTGGTGTAGTTTTTTCAGATTCATCTTCAGTTTCTAACTTGTGTTTTCCTTTCTTTTCTGCTTTTTCAATTTTCTTCCTACCAAACTTAAATAATGAGCTATCATTAAGTGTGAACCAATGCATTGATATCAGTTGTTCAAGAAAAATATTTAATATTTTGCAGATTACTGAAAAAAATTATTTTAAAATAAACTGAATACTCTTGATTTAAATATTAGAATCTCATAGATATACACCTGGTAGTAATATGTTAGATAAATGTAGAGGAAAAATTGTCATTAGCCAAGTGTCTGAACCCATGACCTCCTAATAACATGTTAGATGCTCTGACCACTGAGTACAGGCAACCAAACAATCATCCTCTATTAGTGACTTTAAACATTGTACCATAGAATTAGTCATTGGAAATGTAGTTGACTGTAATTGAAGACACTGGTTCAGAAGGCACTTTCTGATTTAGTGCATATGACCAGCCCATTCAAGCATCAAGTGGCATGGTATTTTTTTAAGCCAACATGCAGAGTATCGAGCATAAGCATCATCATTGAAATATTATGATCTCACAGATATACAGTAGTAATTGCAAAAAAGTGCCACTCAGAGGTAAAACAACCCAACCCAAATTTGTGTAACTGCTCTTACAGATAATGAAAGCATTTTTTTAATGCTTTTTACAATAATAAAAAAATAAGACTTTAGGGGCTTTTTTTTGGCATTTTTGTATTTAGTAAAAAAAATTCCTCAAATGAGGAAACAAATTCTGCAAGTTACTAAGCAAAATTTTACATCTCTCTACTACAAATACTGTAATATTTGAAATATGCAAATATATCAAGAGTGCCATGAGCAGAGTTTCTATAAGATAATTTACAGTGAGAAATGGGTTGTTTCCTCTGAGTAGCACATTTAAAAAAAAAAAAAACAATGGGCCAAATGGCCAAGTTACAAGGATCCTAAGTGCCTAGAAAAAGTTGGGGGAAGGTGGCCCACATGATAAAGGTTAGAAGATAGATGGAAGCTTCTCATCAAGGCATTCCGCAGGTTCTTTAAACTTTTCAGTACCATATCAGCCCAAAACAGTGGAAATTTTAAATGGACTCATCTAATGCATGCTATTCCTTCCTCTTCACTACCTCCTACACACAGTTTGGAGGTTAGAGAGATAAGTCCCAAGTTTAGACTTGAATCTGGGAACTGCAGATTATCAGCCTGGAGTGCTACTGACTGACCAAACTTTTGTCTCTATGAAGGGAAAAAAGGGCTTTTCAGAATGCTCTGTGCAATTTTCCTTGCTACCACCCCAGAAGGATGTTAAGCTTGTTGCTAAGCCATCTTTGCTTTTGTCAGAGTAATCATTTTAGCTCTCCAAGATCAGCTTCTGAAGCTATGACATGCAAACATTACATCTACATATTAGCATCCCCAGATTTAGACTAAAATTGAGGGGGGAGGGCAAGAAACACCACTGAGCCAAAAAATGTAAAAGGGAGGGCGAAGAGACTAGATTTCCAATGTAGTAGAACATTTCTCCGCCGGTTTTACAGGCCTTTAAAAATTTCTTGAAAAATGAATTAAATATAAAATAAGTTTAATAATTTTTACCCCTATTACACTTAACAGCATTCTGAAAAAGAGGCATGCCCTCCTCCCTTAGATCTGGTTGTGACTATTAACATTATTTTTATAGTTTTTGCAATTATAAATATTGCTATTATGTACTCTCAATTCTATATTGTTTTCTTCTAATACTGATTAAATATTTAATGGTGTGATGTAAAATTTTGATTTTTTTTTTTGGTTTTAAATAGGGAACATTATAGAGATAGAACCTAATTCGCATTTTGGTTAATTTTTACGGGAAAGAGTATATCATTTTGCATTGTGAATTTCAAAAACCTATCCCAGATGCAAAACAAGATTAACTGAAATCATCGAAAAACTACAAGATTATGTTTTCTACGATGCATTGGCTTAAAATTTTTTTTTCAAAGAAAAGGTGCAAAGTTATAGTTATCTGGAAATATTTTTAACTGTTTTAATTCGCATGAAAATAAAAATATATTCGCATGAAAAATAACAGTACGACTATGCTACTTAAAATATATTTAAAAAATATATAATTGTACACTTACCTCGAACAGTTTTAATAGAAATTTAGCGTAATTGTCTCTTAAACCGAGAGATTTCCCTAAGGATGCAACGAAGAGCACACATATAATAAAGAGCAGCATCTCGTATTATAGTTGTCTACTGCATACATTAAAGAGAAATTAAAAACGAATCCGTCACCTGATGCTCTACTAGCAAGTTCATGCTACATAATTTATCTGCTTATCTGACAAATAATATCACCTAATGCGAAAAAACACTAATGCACCAACACAGCGTGTTGAAAAATGATGCTGATTCCAGTTAAAACTTCGTAGCTGTTGACACATCGTATCGCAAAACAATCAGACATCTCAAGTCGATTTAACACCAGAGAACTCAGTTGTATTGCCAGTTGTCTGTGCCAGAGGAAAATAATAAAAATAATTTATCATTGTTTTACGACCTTGAGTTGACCTGCCTCTTAATAATCTGACTCGATTTATCTATGGAAAAAAATAATTAAATACGTTAAATATTAGAGCTATTTTTAACATATTAGTAACAAATACAGTAGAAAACCTACACAGTCATAGATAAATTTAACATTTGAAAGATGATTTTCGAGATGCCAGATTACAACATGTTGCAACATCTAGCTGATGATGCTTATTCAATTTTTTAAGATCCAATCGGAGCCTTACTGCGCGCTGTTACACGCTCTCTCTTGTTGCATCAGACGTAAGGTTTCTAAACTGTCGATTTGTTTTTCGTTTTTTCTGAGTTAAATTTAAATGTTTGCTACTGTTCTTGTTAAATATTCAAATCTTCATAACTCTATAAATACCAAGGGAACAGACAACTGGCATTTTCGAAGTCGAAATTTATATTCTTAGTGCTATTAATAAGCACTTAATGAACTAAATAAGTAGATAACTCTAAAAATACCAAGTGAATACTGGCTAGTTGGCAAAATTGGAAGTTAGATGTGAAATATTACGGTTAATTGGCAAAATTCAAATGTCAAATGGCAAAAAAATGGAAGTCATTTGTGAAAATTGCCCCCCCCCCCCCCCAACGGAGCGGAGCGAAAACTAAGAAGTAAGTTTTTGCTCAGTTGGAAAAATTTTAATTTCGAGTTGGAAAATTTTTTATATCTTCCCCCCCCCCCCCATAGTCCTTCGCTACGCCCCTGGTTACAAATCCAGCTGTTACTAAAATTTTTTTTGGAGTAACAAATATATCAAATAAAAGTACTGGAGGATTTAAAAAAAAACATTCAACGTCCCTGAAATTCGAGATCACATCCACTGCCATTCAAAAGCCACGTGCTGAAAGGCCACATATTGTGCATGCATATTAGGGTGAGCCAAAAAAAATTCAAAATTTTTTTTTCAAGTCGTAATACCGCGGAAAAGTTGCGAATTTCTTGAGACTAAAAAGGGTTAAAAAAGAAATAAAATCGGTTTATATCTTCCGGTCGCGCATGTGCTCTAAATTTCGAAGAAATTTGGAAAAATTCACATTTTTACGATAATTTTTAACATTTTTAAATTAGCCTCTTCCCTAATGTAATAGCTCAAATTCTTATGTATTAGAACCACGGAAAATCATGTTTAAATATTATTTAAATCCATCAACATCTTCCGGTCGCGCATTGCCTTCAAAGTTAATGAAATTTTGAAAAAAATTTACAAATAATGGTAGATCACAGTTCAAGGAGAAAAAACACTAACAACTTACATGTTCTTTATATTTGTTCTTTATTGAATACAAGTTTAAATGTTTAAAAACAAATTATTTTAGACCATTAGTAATATTTATAAACAGATTTTTTTATCGAAAAAACTAAGTTTTTGTATGAAGAGTCGTAAGTCCAAGAAACTCATTTTGAACAATTGAACATCTCCGTTTTCACTCATTCTTACCTGAAGGTACTTTGAAATCTGATTTATGGGCGAAGTTAGGCATGGTTCTGATAAAACCATCCCTAGACTCAGCTCCGCAAACTTTTCCTGAGGCTTCTGTCACGAGTTTCACACATCGTTCAACTGCCTGTGTGTGAACTGGGAATGTCTTGAATGTTATATCCCAATGAGGGACTGAGTCACTTTGAATATGTGATTTAATCTCATCGTCACTGATATCTTTTAATAATGGGGGAGAAGATAAATCACAGTCCATCCAGTTTATTATTTCCGAGTAGTCTTGAGCCTTGAAATTGAGTTTTGGCGGCATGAATGTTCTGATAGTTGTTCTCTTTTGATCTAACTGTCTCGCCTTTAGAATTCGTCGAAGTCCGAGCTCTCTTATGTGTTTTGTATTATCTTGTGTCATGGCTAACATTAAATGTTCTGGATGAGCGAAAAAGCCATTTCGTTAGATCACAGGGTCGACAATATTACGTAAATCTTCAGGCAGGTACCTTGAAGATTGTATTGATTGGTACACAAGTTTTGGTCCCTCTGTAAAGTATTTACTTGTTTTAATACTAAACCACATTGGCATGTATGACTTCAAAATAAATACAACTATTTCTTGAAGTTCAGGTGTGGGACTTTCTTTACTTAAGTACAATCTGAGAGTTCGATTTGCTGTTGTCAACCACCTCGAGTGTGACAAGGGACCAAGATCTCGTACAGCCAAATCCTCTTTACAGTTTCCCGACTTTATTGCCATGGAAATATCGAGTAGATATTGTTGATCCTTACTTAGTATACTTCTGTCTATTGTGGGGATCTGACAGCCAATACTCTTGAAGCCAATCACTAGACGTTTTTTCGCAGCCACTTAGCTTTTCACCGATTGGCCCTCTCAAAGATTTCGGACCCGTTGATTTACCGTCTAGGTATTGAAACAATGCCGGAATGGCAGTTCATTGAAATTGAGAAGGCCAGCTGCCCATTGTAACGGTTTCCCCAATATAGGGTACCAAACACCAAATAGGTGTACCAAACATAGGGCAATCAAATACCTGTCTTGTGATGATTTTCTTAGGTACAGCCATAGTATATCACCGTTAAGTCACAAAGTTACAAAAAAATGTCATAACACAAAACCAACATTGAAATAAATGCAAATACCAAAATAATAACTGGAAGAGCGAACGAAACACACATCAAACATGAGGAATAAGTGCAGACTGACAGAACAATGGCGCGGCGCTTTGGCGAGAGTGGTAGGTGGGGGGAGCGTCGTGGTCATTGACCCGAGCGAGTTACGACGAGCGCGAGAATTTGTTAGATTTGACAGCTGTTTGCGCGAGCGGAAGACCTTAACCGATTTGAACCATTCTTTTTTCTAAATCATTATCGGTTCGAGTAAGAGTCGACTAGAGCTATTACATTTAAATATTGACAAGTTAAGTAAGATAAAAAAATTATCGCAAAAATATAAATTTTTCCAAATTCGGCAAACGTTAGAGCACATGCGCGACCGGAAGATAAAAAACCGATTTTATTTCTTTTTTTACCTGTTTTTAGTCTCCCCAATTCGCAACTTTTCCACGGTATTACGACTTGAAAAAAAATTTGAATTTTTTCGGCCCCATCCTAATGCATGTAGATAATTCAATCTTAGACTACCAACAACTAGTTTGCTGCACTGCCCCTGTAAGTACATTTCACAGCAAAGCGTGTATCTGGAACTTTGTCGCGGTAGTAGCGACTCAGCTTCGGATACAAGAAGCCTTTCATTCTTCTCCTTATATGTTCTTTGCCAAAGCAACTTTAGACTCGTATTTTGCAAACCAGAAACCTGTGACAGAGGAATCTGAATTTTAGGAAGGTAGACATAGAATTTTTATTTCAAGGTCTGTCCCAGTTTTCGCCTGACATCCTGAGGAGGGGATCAGAATATATGGCAGAATATGACCCCCCTTCCCCTAATGATCCTGCATCTCCAGCCATCGACTAATTCTCTCCCAACATCAATCTCTATCCATCCACACAAGTTTAAAACTCGGTTTTTGAAGGTAATAAAAATCGTTGATATGCTAAAACAATTACATTGTATTGCTATTACTCTAAGAAAAACACAAGATATATAACTTAATAGTGAATTCTACTAATTATGAAATATTTTGCTAAATAAAATGTTGACCAAAATATCGAGATTAAACCTTTTCAGGTCACTGTGAATATCACGAGGCCATGCGAGCATCTCATGCATCTGTGCGGTAATCCGCTACTGACCGTAACTCGTTAACGAAAGAGGTGAAGCCTCATGAGGTATATGATTCTTTCCTTTGATATTCTCTCATCACCTCACCAACCAGGACAACCAAACATACTAATCATCTCCTCAATGTAAGAGTGTAAAAATTCCTTAAATTATATTGCAATGTCTTTAAAATGTTATTTCTTTTTAAACCTCTTCCTTTATTCCTTTCTTTCACCTCATATTTTTTTTCACTCCAAATTGGGGAAATATGTAAATTATTACCGAGCTTAATATCATGTCACAAAAGAAGGCCAAAGAATGTAGGGATGAGGGTACAGTTACTCCAAATTATTTCCTTTTCTTTCTGCAACCCCTCTCCACATAAAAAAGAGATGGAAAATCTTCTGGGAGTCGATTGTGATGAGTTTTAAATCAAATCTAATTTTGCAACTTGGGGTGTGTCATCCATTATATACTTCAAAGAGTTCTAGTATCTCAGCAATGCAGGTTAATCTGCTAGTAATAGAAAATAAAACACTGATATTATAATATTTTCAGTTATATCATGAGGTCTTTAATATCTTAATCTGTGATCAGTGGTGAAAGTAAATTTATTTCTTACCGGTATGCTTAAAAGCATAGCTGTGAGTGGAAAATCACACACAGACAGTCACTCCACTGAAATCACATTACAGGGGGTAATGAAGTAAAGTGTATGGTGGCAAAAGTACAATGCCCCAGTACCTTCTACTTCTCCCCATGTTTTCCACGAAGAGCAAATGATTAAGGAATTTTTTAATGTGAAATAAAAATTAATATGCCGATTCCATTGTATATAATAATATTCCATTGTATATATAAATATTTGCCGATTCCATTGTATTCACGGAATTCGACTTTACTGTAAAAAAAAATAGAAAATAATAAAATGTAGGGTTGTTGTCTTGAATAATATTTTCGAGCAGATTTTAGTTCTTAAAATTAAAAGTAAACTTATCACTTCTAATTTTCATCACTGAACTTGCATATTGTAAACCCAGATGCGAAATTTAAGCATTTTTTTTTGGAATAACATAGCTTGGAGATTCAGAGTAACTTTTAAAGTTCATCAGGTGTAATCAATGATTACAATGGGTAAGGAAATTTTGCATCATTTTGGGTAAGGAAAAATTGAATTAATTATAGATAATAATTAGTGATATCCGTGACAATAGATGTAATAGTGATAGTAGTAATAGACAATAGATAATAGTGATATCTATTGTCATGTTAATATTATCAATGATTACAACGTTGATAATAATCAATGATTACAACGTTGATAATATTATCTATGTTAATATTATCAATCATATTAATTATTATCCATGTTATTATTATCATATTATATTGGGAGAGAATTAGTGATATCCGTGACAATAGATGTAATAGTGATAGTAGTAATAGACAATAGATAATAGTGATATCTATTGTCATGTTAATATTATCAATGATTACAACGTTGATAATCATTGATAATATTAACAATTGTCGTTGTAATCATTGATAATATTAACATAGACAATAGATAATAGTAGTAATAGACAATAGATGTAATAGTGATATCCGTGACAATAGATGTAAAATTGCAGAGTTCCCGTATCTAAAATGCGATGGCCAAAGAGTCACTTTTGCCAAAGTCCCAAAATACAGAGTTTTTCCTCCTGCAAGTCGTGCTGCTTGCAGGCAACCAGGGTTTTCTCCTTCTTCCCCCTCCTGTCGATCATTAAAGTTCTGGTGCAGTCAGAGGAGGCGGTACTCTTTTGGCTTGAGTTAAAAGTTGACATTTTCATTTAACTATAGAACATGATGTAAAATGCTTCTGCTAAAGTATAAGAGGAGGATATCGTTGGTTGTTTTTTCTGCTGTCCACATAACAATGCCCCAGGATCTATACAATAGTATAAATTTTTTTGCAGTGTTATATAGTGGTATTATGTTGCCTTGCAGTGACGCTCCTGGCAAATCTTAAGGTGGTGGCATGGCTGTTTTTTCTGTACTATCCTTGTATGAGAAAGCATGTACAAACTAGAAATAGGTTCTAGGACTTTCATGAAAATATTACAGTATCACAAAAAATAATAATCGTCATTAAGTGCCAGCTTCTGAAACTTTTGTGGGACCATAAAATAAAAGGAACATGTACAGTGGGTGTTTGTTTACTGTGACGTTCGCATTACCATGAATTTTCTTTCAAAAAGCATTGGAAAAAACCTCGATGAAATCTGGTTGACAGTGCTTTTCCGAGGCATGCGAACAATTTTTTTTTTTCATTCTCAAATGAATGAAACCTCACCATGAAAAAATATTTAAGGCTTGTTTAGGAAATGACTCTCATATTGAGCAATATGAGTTTATCTTGAATGAGATGAGGAAACTGAAATAGGAGAAAATTGATTCCTTTTTAAATAACAACGTGACTCCTTCCTCCCTACCTTTAGAAGAATATCAGAAATCTGTCCTCACCACATCACGCACCAGAATTTTTTTTACTATTCATCAAGTTAATGAACTTTAACTTCATAGATGGGGTTGTGTGCTTCTTTGTCTGTTTTTTTGAACAAGATATCAAAGAAAAATATTTTTTCATTTAAATATTTTGTTATTATTGTTTTAAAGTTTTTAAAATTAAAATGCAATAAAAGTTTCTATTTATAAATGTTTTTATTTTTACTTTTTAATTTTTTAAGTGTTTTGAAAAATATATTTTTAGTATAATATTTGCTTAATTTTTGATTTTTTGTAAGTGTAATTTACAGTTGTGTTTATTTTAGCTGGTCCCCGACGATTCGTCTAACGCCATTTGGTCCAATGCCGATTCGTCCAAAGGGGACATTTCTTCCAATCTCAATTGGTCCAATGGTACGATTGGTTCAATACTGTTTCATCCAATATCATTTCATCCAATGATACAATTCGTCCAATGGTACGATTTGTCCAATACTCATTCATAAAATGTAACGATTGGTCAGATTGGTGGAGTAAGTAGAATTTTAGCTAGGCAAGGATTTCCGAGGTGGTTTTACGATTTTCGTGTGGAGTTCAAAACTCTTTCTATGATTAATGCACACACATATATAAAAACTATTCTGAAGGTGTTTGAGTCCCAATTTTCCCTTTATCCCAGGGCTGGACCTAGGAGGAGGTGCAAGGTGCATCCCCCATTTGAGAATGATAATAAGAATAATGGAGGCAAAAAAATATTAATTTGTGCGTATTTCATGCATTTTCTAAGGAATTTTTAAAAAACCTCGAAAACGGAGAGTAAACTGTTACACTTTAACACATTTCATCTCTTGCTCTCCTCCTCTTTAACTTTTTTCCAGCACGATTGTGTTACTACCCCCTCCCTCCACATCAATTTTTTTTTCTACAACTCGGCCTGGTTACACCCATTATTCTAAGCGATAATTTAGGAAAAATCGAATGAATACAGAATTGAATAGGTAATCAAAATTATCCTGACCGATAATTTATATAATTTTTTCTTATATATATATATCATGCATATATTACTCGTCATTAGTTATAATTTACCATCATACTAGAAGTTTAAGCCTTTGTATTATTTTTTCATCATTTATGGGATTCAAATTGCAATTTTTCCACTATACTTAAGAGAATAAGACATGATGGATAGAATAATAGTAATAATTAAAATTTGAAGTAGCTGCTTCTGGAATCATTGTTGTTGTTCATTATCCCTCCTTTACTTTTTTCTGTTTATGTTTCAATAAACCACTTTGAAAAAGTTCAGTCTACGGCGCAAAACTTTCAAAATAATGGCAAACGTACATACAAAGTCTTCATTGCTGTTATTTACTTTCCAGTCTTTTTTTAATCTCAGTAACCCACTTCGCAACAGTGCAGTAAGCTTCCAAGTCAAAAGCAAGAAATTAATATATTGAAAGTGTTTTCATAATTTCTTCCTTTGTTGAAAGAATCCTCACCTGTATATGAAAAAAAAAATTTCGCCAAAATATACTGTTTAAAATGTTTGCCACTTGACAGAGGGAATTTGTATATATATATATAGAAATAATATATTTGCATTCTTTTCATATAGTTGTAAAACGGTGTTGAAGCAGAGAAACAGAAAAAGTTCATTATTTCTTTTCTCATTTTCAAAAGAAATGAGCTAATCTGTTGATTAATTTTTTTTATCACAGCTAAATTAAAAACCCTTTTTGGGTTAGATAGGTATTGGTGAAATATTACATTCGCACTTTCGGAATTATTCAAACGTTTAAATTTCGCTCTATAAAGGTGGAAGAAGTTTAAAATTGAAAACATTTTTGATCGAATATTTTGCACGATGTGTTTATGATAGAAATTTGACATTTGATGGTAGAATGTGAATATAATGAAGTTTGCAGGTACTGCCTCATCCACTCCCTGGTCTTTTTCCCTTTCCAGCTCTTTTCCAAAGATCCTATTTTATATCGTTCCTTTTTAATGCAACCTAGATTCCATGGTTGAAAAGGAATCGAAAATAAATATACACCTCATTAAAAAATTGCCTATTTTCAGTAATTAATGGAGAAATCATGGTAATGGAATACCGTGGTAGGATTATTTTGAAATAAAACTGTTAGTATAACTGTATACTCATAATATAAGTATGGTGACGTAACACATACTTTTTAATAGTAAACTGCAAAACCTTTTTTAACCCTACATAAAATCAAAAATATTGAAGAATCACATAATCAAGGAACTATAAATTTATTCGATAACTAACGATTTAATCGTAATGATCTCTGGTTTCCTTATCAAGATAACAAATTGTAATATCGTGAAGCGCATTAACAAAAACTGTATAGTTTTTTTCCACTCCGCAGTGTGTTTTTTAATTCAAATAAAGATAAAAAATAGTCACTTTTTTGAGGAAATGAAAAAAAAAAATGCTTCACACGAAAAAGAGAAATTTTTATTTGCATAGGGCAGATCAAAAGTACATTTCCTTGATATATTTCACTTCAAATGGTCCAAACTAAAGATTCAGCAACTTTTCTAGGTGTTCCCCCCACATTGTTATCGGGAACTAAAAACATATGAGTGCGAAACTAGATCCTTTCCTCTATTGAAAGCAAATAAATCGAAATCAGTTGATTTGTTGCAGAAATATTGCATGCATACACAAACGTGCATAAAAATATCAATGTGCAAACTGAGCCTTTTCTTCCTTCCAAGTACGTAAAAAGAATCATCGAAATCGATTGTTTGATTCCATAAATATTGAATGCACAGACAGATGGACAGACGATCGAGCCTGGCGATAACATTAGCAAATTTTGCTTTCAAGAAAAGTTGTTAAAAATAAATAAAAAAAAATTAATTCTTGATTCACAATAGTATTTTCTCCTTCGTTTTGGACATCTTCAAAAAAATTTCTTCAAAAATGCTTAACATATATATATAAGTTTATCAATTTTTTCGTCTCCTTTTCCCTTCCCAAAATTCTAGGGCGGAGGAGAGGGGGGGGGGGGGGCACCCTTCCCAGATCCGGCCCTGATAACATTATTTTATCATCATTGACTATTGAACTTTTAGAGGAACGAGCTTTGTACGAATCGACTTTGGAAAGGGTTGGGTTGTTTTACCTCTGAGCGGCACTTTTCTGCACACCATGGGTTAAATGGCCATGTCATAAGGACCCCGAAGGCTCAGAGAAGGTTGGGGGAAGGGACCCACTGGAACAGCTGTGGGGAGACAGATGGTAGACTCCCGACAAGGCCATCACGTGTGTTCTTTAACGTGCACAGGGTATGTCTCTCTCACACACGGGGCCAAGGCTTAACGTCTCATCCGACGGACGGCAGCCTTTCCATGCCCATCGGTGTCCCCTACTGACTGTGGGCAGGGCGGGGAATTTTGCGGAGATAAATATCAAAGCTGACCTAGTTGGGACTCGAACCTGGGAACTGCAGATTACAAGCCTGGTGTGCTACCGACTGAGCCACCCCCATCCCCAACTTTGGAAAGGGTGTCCCATTGTATGAATTTTCCCTTTAGACTAATGGTCCCCATTATATGAATTGGCATTAGCATAATTGGCATGGGATAAAATGGCATTGGAATAATCGGTATTGGATGAAACAGCATTGGACCAGGTGGTATTAGACGAATAATACCAGACCCTATTTTAGCATATACAGTTTTTTGAAAAAGGGAAGGTAATGAACAAATTTTTATATATTCTTTATGAAAACACCATCTAAATATATATATATTAATGAAGTTAAGTAGATAGTGCCCAAACGTTCCAAAAGTTGAAGCAATTTGAACGACATTTTGCCTACCCTGTACATGTCTTCTGTAATGTAAAGTATGGGTGTTAACGCACTAAGCCTAAGTAGTTAAACGCTTTTTTTTGAAAATTACGTTAAGTTTTGGTTCTTAGGATAAAATCCAATCAGTCATGTTAGTTGAACCTTTAGTTGCCTATAAAAATATTCTATTAATAATAATATAATATAATAAATATAAATACCCCCTTAAACAGCTGCTTGCCACAGAGGTCTGACAGGAGCCTGTCAGTTTATATGCCAAAGTAGAAGGTCTGCGAGGATGGCAGGACCTCATCAGGAAAACGACACATACATCCATGCCTTATCCGGGGCTCGAACCCAGGTCCCTTAGATCAGTAGCCGAGTATGCTAACCACTCGGCCAATAAAAAAAAGAAAAAATTATCAGTTAAAATATCGCGTTATTTCAGGCTTTTTTTTAAAGTAAATATTTTGTTTGATACTACAATTTAAGGAAAACACAAACTCCTTTGTTTATTAAGGCATGTAAACACAATGCTAAGAAAAGATGCTTACTACATGATTGCCTATACTTTACGTGCTGGCAGCCATGTAAAGGGTGGGCATTACAGAGCTTACTTTATCTACAGACTGGGGGCGCTGTAACACAGCGGTAGCTCACTCTATGTATGCTATCTCATTGATATATATAATATATCATTATAATAGCAACATAAAGCGACATTTACATAACATTATTAAAAAAAACTACTCCCATTTTTTGTCAACCATGAAATTCACTTTAAGAAACTTTTTTTTTGGTCCAATTAATCACATAAGCTGACACCCACTTTATTATGTTCTGTATTATATATTTTCATGAATTTACATTAAAAAAATTATCAAATATTAATTTATTCCCCCTACCTCCCCCCTCAAACTTTAAATTCATTACTTGAATTTTTGAAGGCCTGTTCCAAATCGCCCTCCTTAAATTGCCTTTTGTAGTGCTCAGAAATGTTGGAATTTTCAATTCAGCAGAATATAAAATTTTTTGCAAAAATATATTCAGAAGACGAAAACAGAAAACATGGATATTAACGCATCCCAAAAAAAGTTCGAGTAAGAGTTAAAAATACGAATTTGAAAACCATAAATCTGTTTCCCTACTTCTGCCTCTGGTGGTAATTAAGATCGAACCCAGACAGCTATGGCGGATGTGAACATACAATTCCATGAACACTTAACGAATCCCCAAGAGACTGCTTTAGTTGCAAACAGCTTGGTATCTAAACTGTTAAATTGTAGTAATGTAATTAAAAATCAAGGATTTTTCTTAAAGGAATGACCCAGTTTTTTAATGAAATGCTAATTTGAAAGAACATTAAAGTGTAATAGAAATTTTCAATTACACCTCTACTGAAAATGTCTTACTGGTACGCAGTATTGGCAAAATATTTTTTGCTGGAATGACGTACCAGCTCATAGTGGCCAACCTTCACCACTGTCTATGTTATACTAGCTTCCCATTGTATTAAAAACCTGCTGTTGTACAATCCTATTTACTGTAGAAAAGGAAAAAATCGATAAACGTTTTCACAGCATTGTAATTAACATATAACAAAGCAAGCAACGTCTGTAAATGGTAGCTAGGTAGTCACTGGAAGGAGAGCTATGCACCAATCCCCTGTGATGATGCATAGAACCGGCCAGGCCTAGCACCTAATGTCCGACCCCGCCTTCTCGTGGTGCAGACCGTTAGTACCTTTCAAAAGAGATACTCTCTTGTGGAAATGAACGGAAGGGGAGGGCTGCCAGATTAGTGTGGCCTACTGATCTGGACAACTATGGCTACTTTTCTTTTTTTCTACCCTGCTGAGGAGTGTCAACCACACAGGGTCCTGGTGCTGACCATATAAACCTACTGGACTGGACAGATATAAGGCTCTGAGCTTGATTATGGATCCTGATTTTGCTGCACTGGTGGACTTCTGTGGAGGGAAAATCTTCTGCTGTGTTTTCTGTTTGTTTGTGGGTTGACAGCCCCAAGTGAATAGATTCACAGGATATGTTTATCAGCTGGTGGATAATCCTGAGCAGAGGTCATCGCAGGCACCTGAACTCTTTGCTTCTATTGGCATCGTCAAATTCTACATTGGAGGAAGTCTTCCAGTGTAGATAGCTTCAGCCTTTAGTGGTGGGGGAACGTGTCTTTCCCCCATGTCTGCGATTAGGGGGCTGTTTGATATTGTCGGCATTCCCTCTCTCAACAAACATAGTTTCTTTAAACATCCCACTAACCATTTTCTCTCTATAGGTATTTGGAATGTGAGGACTCTTCACAGAGCTTTTTCTCTTGATGTCCTCACACAAGAATTCCACCATTATACTTTAGATATTCTCGGCTTGCAAGAGACCAGATGGGCAGAAAAAGGTCAGATTCTTAAAAATAATCTTAAATTTCTCTTTTCAGGGAGGGAAGATAATAAACATCACTAAGGCGTGGGTCTAATTCTCAGCAGACACGCTAGTGATGCTCTTCTAGGATATGAGTGCATTAATGAAAGGTTTCTTACAGCAAAATTTCAGACAAGCGTTAAAGACTTGAATGTTATCTGCTGTTATGCCCCCACTGAGGATGCCGATGAGGATGAGAAGGATAGGTTTTACAGACAACTTCAGGATATTTTGAATTCTGTCAAGAAAGGAGATACACATGGGTTTCACTTGATGGGCTGCATAGGAATATGATTGATTATATATTAATTAACAGCAAATGGGCTTGTTCTGTTAGAAATACCAGGGCATATAGGGGAGCTGAAATTGGATCTGACCATTATCTTGTTAAAAGTGTCTTGCAACTTAAACTTAAAAAGTGTTGTGCTAGGATTAAAAAATTTGCTTTTAATACTGAAGCTCTGAAAGACCCAGTTATAGCCAAAGCTTACCAAGATAGGTTACTTAGTCATTATGACAGTCATTGTATGCTTACTACTGAAGTTGAGGAAGAATGGGATCATTTTAAACAGGCTTTTTTGGGCACTAACAGTACTCTTTTAGGAAAAAAGGAGCAGAAGAGACAGAATTATCTGAGTGATAAGGCACTTGAGCTTATTTCGGAAAGAAAGAACTGCAGGAATGTCCTTAATCAATACCCTACTAGTACTAATAGAAAGCATTACAGAGAACTTAATAAACGTGTAAAAGATCAGTTAGTTGCTGATAAGAATCTTTGGCTTGATGGTTTGGCTGACAAATCCGAGGAAGCAGTTAGACAGCACAACTGCAGAGAGCTGTACCTGATAGTTAATGCTTTGTGTGGTAGAAAACGGACAGGTATACAGGGATTGAAGGATAAACAAGGTAAGGTTATAGAAGGTGAGGATTCTGTCATGGCTAGGTGAGCTGAGCATTTCAGTGATATTCTAAACAATGCGGTTAGTTCTATTCCCATTGTTTGCAATGATGATAGATGCATTGGTGGCTTTAATGTTGGCCCTATAACACAATGTGAAGTTATTTTGGCTGTTTCTAAACTTAAACTTCATAAATCCCCAGGGGTAGATGAAATTACTACCGAAATGCTTAGAGCTGGAAATGTTTCGGTTACCACTTGGATGACTGAAATTCTGAATATCTTTTATGATAAAGGCATGGTTCCTAAGGATTTTACCAGAGCTATTGTTATCCCTATTTTCAAAAATGGTGATCGGAGTTCTTGTGATAACTATAGGGGTATTAGCCTACTCTCTGTTCCAGATAAAGTTCTTTCCATGATTGTGCTTAATAGAATTAAGAATCTGGTTGACAGTCAATTGCGTGATGAGCAATGTGGATTCAGAAGTGATAGGGGATGTGTGGATCAGATATTTTCACTTAGGCAGATTCTTGAGAAATGTTTAGAGTTTCAGAAACCTTTGGTTGCTAGCTTTGTTGACTTCAAAAAGGCTTTCGACTCTGTTGATCGTCATAATTGTTAATCGTCAGAATTTGAATGACGTCATCTCTGTTAATCGTCAGAATTTGTGGTTGATTGTGAAATCATATGGTATACCAGACAAGTTAGTTAACATAATGAAAGCTCTCTATAATAACAGAGAGTCGTGTGTGAGAGTTGGTAAGGCTTGTAGCAATTGGTTTAGCATTACTTCTGGTGTTCGACAAGGGTGCATTTTGTCTCCTTTTCTCTTTAGTTTGGTTATTGATTATGTTATGCGAAATTCACTTCATGGGAAAGATTTTGGCCTTAAATGGGCTGGAGATACGAAAATTTCTGATTTAGATTATGCTGATGATTTAGCCCTTTTGCCAAATGATGTTGATGCGATGAACTCTTTCATTTGAGCTGTTGATGAGACTGGTAGTAGAGTAGGTTTGGTTATAAACAGAGAGAAACTAAAGTGATGAAAATTGGTCAGGCAGGCTGTGATTCAGTTAATCTGAATGGTTGCAGTCTTGAGCAGGTGTCACAGTTTAATTATCTTGGGAGCTATGTAACAGATAATGGTGATGTGCGGCATGAGATTAACAGACGAATAGGGATTGCTGCCGGGACTTTTAAGAATCTATGGAGAGTGTGGAGAAATAGGCGTATACACCTAAAGACTAAAATTAGGCTGTATAATAGTTTGGTTCTTTCTAGGGTTAGTTATGGTAATGAAACTTGGACACTTTGTAAACAAGATAACGGGAAACTAGATGCTTTTGATTCCAGATGCTTACGCAGTATCTTGGGCATTAGGTGGTTCAACTTTGTAACTAATGATGAGGTTAGGCAAAAGAGTTTGCAACCTCCTTTAAGCAGCATATTGTGCAGAGAGGGATTCCGTTGGTTTGGCCATGTTGCCAGTATGAATAATTATAGATTGGCGAATAGGGTTATGAACAGTGTGCCTAAAGTTCTCAGAAAGAAGGGGAGACCTAGGATGCGGTGGGCAGACAATGTCAAACAGGACCTTGTTAGAATTGGTGTGCAGTGGCCAGATGCAGTAAATGTAGCTCAGGATAGACTTGCTTGGAGAACTAAATTGCACGGTCTGGTTGGACCTCCGTAGCCCATGGCTGCTTGAGGATGATGATGATGATGATGATGAAAGCAAAACACTTTTTATGTGGGTTAGATTTATTAACAATGGTTAACAAGTTATGCATTAGATGTGTATGCCACATGATGGTTTAATAAGCTGACAGCTTCGATTCTATTTTGTATTTATTTATTTTGATATTTGTAACAAGAGGTGCAATAACGAACATTATCATCTTCGTTATTGCACCTCTTGTTAGAAATATCCGTTGCTAAATTTGTTCTTGAAGGCAAGGCAGTTCTGCAGTTCGATTCCCATTTATTCCCTTTCTTCCCATTCTGATACTCAAATTGCTTTCCAAGAAACCCTAGAAATCTTTATCTTCAGAGACAGATGTTTCTTTTTAACATGTCTTTCTCCCTCTGCCTGAAGCATCTTGCAACGTGAGTTCTCACTTCCCCCCAACAGCCAATCTGTGCACCCCTTCTTCATGCTGTGCAAGCCAAACTCGACACCTCAATAGACTAGGTTTTTCTCCTTGAATGTAATGATTGGCACTTGTGAAAATGGATATCTTCTCTGCACTTCTTGCTGCTGATATAATAATTCTAGCAATACTTCCAAGTGCTCTTAGCAATGGATCAAAGATCTCCGCTAGTTAGGAACTTTAACTCGAGTACCAGAATGCTACAAGTCACCTTCGCCACATTGATGTTTTTTATCTGCGAATGTCGCAAGTAAATGGTATACTTTTTGCCTCTTTACCGCATCAGGATCATCCCTTTGCTTCCTCAGCTTCCCCAGGAAACTTTACGTGGCGCTCATGATGACTACCATGTGCAGTCGAATGCCACCCGTTTGTACCATCAGGTACGTGTGCGACCTAGCACATCTGCATAACTTGTTATCCATGTGTTTATAAATCTAACCAGCAAAATGAAGCAGTTTCCTTTGTTACACTCTTATTTATGTCGTTGCCACCACAGTTTGGTTCTTCTCGGCTGTTAGGGACAGATGTTGTTGGTGCGTCATGCACTGTTTCTTGCTTTGTTGCCTATTTTCCTGTATTTGTCATGTTTAAAAGACTGTAGTTAACTGATTCATAACGCCGAACTGCTACTGAGCTGTGAGTGTAGCCATTGGCTTAGAACGAGTGCAGTGAGTTCCAACCAGAGCCTCTCAAGTCTCTCAACTTGAAATGTCCATCAGTCATCTGCGCTTGACAGCTGAGAAGACCCCTAACCATCTCTTGGAGAGTACACAGCAGCAATAGACATCCATATCCATGCATTAATACTGAAAAATTTAATGATCCAACCGCCGATTTCACTACTAACATTGGGGTAGAGGTCCTGTATTATTAGAGTTTGGGCAGCAGCAGCAGGTACATCCTTCTTATTCCAGTTTGGACCACTTTGTAAAAGGGGCCTCAGCCACTTTATCATCTGGTCCAAAAGAGTTTGGGCATCTCGGTGATTGACTGCCATTGGTTGATTGAGTCATGTGGCTTATGGGCGCCATGATTTGCGGAACAGTGAGACGAAAGCCAATGAGTTAGTGTGTGTACCTAGTTAAAACTTCTCAATTGTTAGTTTTGTACATTTCAACCACTTTTTTTTATCTATGAAAGCTTCCAAATTTTATTAATGCCTCACTGCGTTGCATTTGTGTGTAAAAAGTCCACTTATAGAAATAAATTAATGAATACTTTTCCAAGAAACTGTCAGAAGTTGGCAATCGGCTGTAAAAGGGAAACGAGCTAACTGAAAACCAAAAATAATTTATTTTAAGCTCTTTTTGGTTTGGATAAGTGTCGAAAAAATATTGCGATTCCTAGTTTTGAAATCTTTTAATAGCGCCCTCTAACGGTGGAAAATGATGAAAAATGCTAACATTTCGAAAGAATATTGCAAACAAACTATTTACACAAGAAATCTGAAATTTTGTTAGTAGAGTGTTATGATCAGAACGTTTACAATGGCAACAAAGCTTTACACTCTTAGCCAAAAGGGGTGCGAAAATGAAACTTTTTTATTTTAAGAGATAAAATGAAACAATCTCTCTTTTTTTTTTGGTTTTTATAGGCACTAACAAAATATTAATATTTACGTTTTTCGAATCACTGTAAGTTGCAATTTCCACTGCTATAAAGCGCTAAAGGCGATAAATAAAAATCTGAAAGTCCCCTCTAGCGGTTGAAAAAAGCTGGAAATACCAAATCTTTAAACGAATATTACAAAGTTATTATTTATGGTAGAAACTTTAATGTTTGGTCATAGAGTGTAATGATCAAGTGGTTTACATTAATATATAGTAGTACCACTACCTGTAGTCCCGTTATAATTAGTTTGGGTTAATAGTAATCATTTGTCCTCGTTATAGCAAGGGTTTTTTTGGTAAAATGGAACTTTTCTGCTTTAAGAGATAAAAACATCTTTTGTGTTTAAAGTACTAATAAAATATTAATAGTTCTTTCTACCAATTATGGAGTAGTTTGAATTTCCACTGTCATAGGGTACTGAATGTGTAAAATAACTAGAAGAGCGCAAATCGCCTGTGGCGCATATGGGAATCCCGTTTTCAAAGAGAATGAAGTTCTTCCATTGCCTACTTTTTCACTCCTTAAAAATTATAATTATGGAAGATCGTATTGTTTTTCTGCTGAGGTCCCCCATCCTCATGGACTTTCTGCTATGGCATACAAATTGACAGGCTCCTTTCAGACCTCTGCGACAAGCAGCTGCTTGAAGGGTTATTATTTTTTCAATGTATAATGGGGAAATGCACATAGTAGTATTTTATTAGCAATTATACAACATAAAAGTATTTGTCTTTTAGTTCTTAAATTTAAAAAGTTGCTTTTCTCCCACTCCTCTGAAAATAGCAGACAGATCATTGTTGTCAGTGGAATTTCTACCGCAACAGAACTCTACCGCCGAAATTTCTACCATAAACATATCACTTGAAATATTCGTTAAAAGTTTTCCCGTTTGGATATTTAGTGATCTCAAATGATATAAATTAAAACTACCTTTGAAAATGCGATTTATATTTCAGTAGTAACAAATAAAACGAGAGATTTCCAATTATCTGTTAAAACAAAACCGTTCTCTTTCTTACCTACCTTGGGCGTAGCGGTCAACTCCATTGTAAATGGAATCTTCAAGACTGTCACATTCCACCACCAAAATTCCAAATTTCTAGCATAACTACATCGTTTGCAATATTCGTTTGAAATTTTGGGATTTATGGATTTTTTCCACGGTTAGAGGGCGCAATTATAGTTTTTGGAAGATTCGAAAATGCAAATTGTAGTATTTCATCAATACCTGTCCAACTCAAAAGAAGTTCTAATTTATCTCTAAAAACATACAATTTTCTGTTAAAACAAAAAAAGTTTCATTGACCCTCCTGTAAAGGGTCAAGTAATTGTTGCCCATGGTAGCTTCCTAATCTTCACATTTCAACACCAAAATTTCAAACTTCTAACTTAACACTATCGTTGGGAATACTCTTTATTTTGATATTTTCAAAGTTTTCCACCGTTAGAGGGCGCAGTTATAACTTTTGGGAGATTCGAAAAATGCAAATCGGTAATATTTCATTAATATATATCCAACTCAAAAAGAATTTTTTTATTTATCTGTACAAACAAAAAAGTTTGATGTCTGTAGACAGACAGACAACAAAGCGAAATAATATTTCTTAAAAAAAAAATGCCCTAAAATTTACTTCTGCCTTTTCAGCTGTTTTCTAAAGTGCTTGCAATCGTGAGCACTAAAATTTGTATAAAATATATTTTATTTTATTAAAATGGCAATTATAGTTATCCTTTTTCCGGAATCCGTAAGTATCCGTGCAATACCATTTAGCTTTGCACGCCAAACAATCCGAGCTACGACAAAACATGGCATCTAATTTTCAGATGGCCAACTTCAAAATAGGGCCTCTACATATTGGATCAAATTTGGAGAGGTAGCAACTGTAATCCAAACCTTAACTGTATCCTTCAGTTCATCCTCTTGAGAAGATGGCTGAATTAGCCCCTCCTGTACGGGTTTCGCCTTTGATTCGGGTAAGAAAAATAAATTTAAATAAGAAAATTATCTATTTATTGTATATTACTGGAGAAATGCAGCGTAGGGTCCTGAGCCGCTATCTTTTATTATTTCGCCTTGGTGAAAAAAAGTCTGAATTGTAAAAGTCGTCCGTTCCTCATCTACCTTGAGACGCATATTAAGGATATATATATAATTTAAAGCATATATAAAAGAAATATTCAACGCTTCATAGAAGAAAATCATGTTTCTGCACTTAAAAAATAATTATTGAGAATCTCATCAAAACAAGATTTCATTAGCAACGCTTATCGCTACGAAATGGACTCTCGTTTCGCACTTAACCCCCCCCCCCCCCCCGAAAATTAAACAGTTTCACAAAATTAGATTTTATTAACAACTCTTATCGCTAAAGAATAAGCCTCCTTTCTGCACTTAAAAAAGACCCAAAAATTAATATTCTCATCAAAAGTAGATTTCATTAACAGCTCGTATCGCTAAACAATAATTCCTTGTTCCTTACCGAAAAATAGTCCCAAAAATAAATAATCTTATCAAAATATTTCATTAACAACGCTTATTACTAAACAAAGAACCACGTTTCGCACTTAAAAAATGCTCCTAAAATAAATATCAAAAGTAAATTTCCATAAAAACACTCTTCGCTCAAGAATCAACTTAAGCCCCAAAAACAAATCATTTCGTTAGAGAGTATTATTCTAAACAGCATATATTAGTTGTAAACATTGGACATGCGGACGGATATCATATTACATCTCAATGTTGCAGGTTTTCCTGGGGAAAAGTACAACATGGCGCTGAGGACCCTACAATGCAACATAGCCAAATTACTGTTTCCAGAAGATATGAAAGAATTAATTATGGATGTATTGCATTTAAATTCAGCTAATGGAATTGCATGTTTGATACAAAATTTACAAGGTTTCAGGTTCGAGTCGCAACTGGGTCAGCATTAAGATTTATCTCCTCAAAACTCCCCGCTTTGCCCTGGTCAGTTGGGTACACCAATGGGCTTGGAACAGACTGCCATCTGTTGGATGGGACATTAAGCCGTGACCCCATTGTGTGGGAGAGCCATATCTTGTGTATGTTAATGGCCTTGATGGGATGCTACCATCTGCCTCTTAACAATACAGTGTGTCCCCTCCCCCATCCTTCTCTGAGTCTTCTGGTAAAAAAGTGCTGCTCAGAGGTAAAGCAACCTAGAATTTATGTCATTCACATAAATTTCTCAGAGATTTCAACATTATTTTACTTCATATATGTGAAACATTTGCATGTTTGAAATGTATGTATTTTTGTTTGTCAGGTTTCTGCTATCATTGCTTTATTCTTTGTTTTCTAACTTTCTTGTGATATTCCAGGCCAATTTAGAGACAACCATCTCATGTAAAAGAGTCCTACACATTTTTGACTGTGCAACAGTCCACAGCTAACTCCTCCACTACAGCCTAATATCTGAGAGGAAATGTGAAACCTCAGTTTGGTTACAAACAATCATTCCATTATGGTGAATGATACAGTTAGCTCAACAATAGCAGCCACCAAACCTACCACACACCCCATTATAGCATAAAATTGGCAAGTGGGGCAGTGAAGCTTGTAGAAATTTCAGTAGTGATGGAAATTCTGATCCGCCAGTGCATCATGTTTGCAAAAATATAGTCACACAGAGGAATCAGCATCTGTGATTTGCTTGTTTTCAAAAATAGCACTTAGGTATTGGGTTGCAACCTCCCTAGAAGCCATGAGCAAGATTCTCACAAACCCAGAATACAGGTAGTATTCCTCTTTTTCTATGAATTGGTTTATATGGTTTCAGAATAATTTTTTTTGTGTGTGTTTTATACAGTAGTATAGCCAAGGAAGGCTACCTCTTTGATTATATCACTATATCTTGGAGAAATTTTATTCTTAAAAGAAATCAGTTTGTCAATTTACATTAAAAAAAATGATAAAAAAATTTAACCCCCACCTAAAAATCTTTGATAATCTTAATTATACTACTGGTTTTATGTGTTGAAATTTGAATGTCATTTAAAAAAATAAAGCCATTTTCATTAAGATAAATATATGAATTCTGTTACTGGTATTTATATGCATTAAATTCCCAAAATGCTAATGTATAATATTTTTTATAAAAAAAATTATCCATGAAGCAACTGCTTGTCACAGAAGTTGAATAGGAGCCTTTCAGGATTATATGACATAAAGTAGATCTTTGAGGAAGGGAGAGTAGAATGACAACACACACAAAAGGAACATCCATGCCTTATCTGTGGCTCAGACTCAGGTTCCTTTGATCAGTAGCCAAGCATACTAACCACTTAGCCAATGGGACAGTCTTCTTGATCTCTGACATTTTATTGAGCTGACAAACTATTCCCTTGATTTAACTCTGACTAGTATTTTTTTTTGCTGTATCTACAAATCTATATTTAGTAAGACTGCAGCTACCTGTAAATGGCAGAGAGTCATAACCAGAAGAATTGTGCACTATTCCTCTATGATGCACGGAAGTAGACAGGCATACCTAATGGGTAATCCTATCTCTTCATGGTACAGTCAGCTAGTACCTTTCAGGGAGATATTCTTTCTCCTGATAGGTAGCAGAAGTGGGAGGGTTGGGAATCAGTTTTGTCTTTTGATTTAGATTTTTATGGCCACTTTTTTCTTTTACTCCTTCTGAGAAGAAAAAGAAAATGAATTTCAAAAAAATTTGAAAAGTCAAATTCAAAAGCTGAATTGTTTCTAATCAACTGAGAAATCAACAGGATCTCAATGCTGACCATCTATACTGATCTGATTGTCCACTGGCTTTGATTATAAGTTTGTGTTATGGATTTTATGCATTGGTGAGCTTATATTGAAAGAGAATCTACTGCTGTGTTTTATGCTTGTTTGTCAGTTGTCAGCCCCAACTGAAATACAGGATACTTTATATCAGGTGGCATATGATCCTGATCAAAAGCCATCACAAGTGTCCGAACTTCAAAATTAATTCTTGCATCATTGATCTAAAATTAATGTGTCTCAGATGCTGTCCTGTATGGCCCTGAAAGAGTGGGATAGATTCTGATGGTGATCCTCTATTAGTCTGAGTTCCTACCAAAATGGTGGTTTCAGCATATAGTAAACAGAGAATTCTTATTTGCCCCATGCCTGCAGTTAGATATACATGCCTATGTTGGATATTGATCTATACCTCTGTCAGTGAATTCAGTTTAAAAGACAAACCTGCTAACCATATTTTTCTGTCAGGACTTATCAGAAACTACTCTCTGAATGTCCTGATACAGGAATTCCAGTGGTATAACCTGAACATTTTAGGTTTTCAAGAGACCACATGAACAGATAAAGGTCAGATACTTAAAAATGATCATAAATTTCTCTTTTTCAGGTTGTGAAGATAGCAGATACCTACAAGGTATTTAGTTATGCATTAATGGAAGATTTCTTACAGCAAGATTTAAAACAGGGATTTTAATGTTATCGAATGATAAAGCCCCTACTGAGGACTTTGACAAAAATGTGAAAAGTTTTACAAACAGCTGCAGGATATTTTGGATTTTGTCAAAAAAGGAGATATTTCATATGTTGGGTGATTTCAATACCAAAATTGATATTGACTCTGACCTTTAGGTATAGATGATAGGTTCTTTTGGTATTGGTAGTTGCAATAGCAATGGAGAATGTTTCCTATATGTAAGTAAACTTTATGGTGAGAATAACAAATGCTTTAAATACCAGTATATTTATAAATACACACGGTTTTCACTGGTTGAATTGCAAGCAAAAGGATTGATTATGATTAATTAACAACAAATGGTTAGCTGTGTTAGGAATACCAGATCATGTAGGAGAGCTGAAATCGAGTCTGAATGTACATTGTTAAAAGTGTCTTGCAACTGAAGTTTCAAAAATGTGCTAAGGTTAAAAGAATTACCTTTAACACTGAAGCTCTGAAAGCTGCTCAGACAGCTTAAACTTATCATGATAGGCTACATTGATTGGGCTAATTAGACAGTCTTGTTGAACTTTCATAGCCCTTGGGTGCCTGAGGATTATTGTTGGATGGATGGACAGTCCTTAAGTTCTGTTCCAGGTACAGTTCTTTCCATTACTGTACATAATAGAATTAAACATTTGATTGTGGACAACCTCATGATGAACAATGTGGTTCAGTGGTAGAAGGGCTATATAGATAAAATCTTTATGCTTAGACAGATATTTGGGAAATGTTTAAAGCTTCAAAAATCTATGGTTACTGACTTTTTAGATTACAAAAGTGCTTTTGATTTTGTTGACTGCCATAATTTGTGGTTGATTGTATGGCATTCTTAGTAAGAGTAACATAATTATAACTCTCTATAATAACCCAGAGTCTTGTGTTAGAATTGGTAAGGCTTGTAGTGATTGGTTAGCATTGGAAATGGAGTTTGACAAGGCTGCATTTTGTCACCTTTTCTATTCAATTTGCTTATTGATTATCTATGAGGAATTCTTAGGAAATGAAAAATTGAGGCCTTAGGTAATAAGATATGAAAATATATAGCTTAGATTATGCTGACAATCTCTCCCTTTTGGCAGATGATGTTGACGATATGAACTCTGATTAAACCTATTGATGAGACTGGTAGTAGAATAGATTTAGTGATAAACAGAGAAAGAATTAAAGTGATGAAAATTGATAAGACTTGGCTATTGATCTACGGGACCTGGATTCGAGCCCTGGGTAAGGCATGGATGTTTGTTGTTTTTCTGCTGAGGTCTCGCCATGCTTGAGGAGGTATTTTTATTTATATTAAGAAAGTCTCATATTAATTTTTTTGGGTTGGGTTGTTTTACCTCTGAGTGGCACTTTTTTGCACATCATGGGCTAAATGGCCAGGTCACATGGACCCCGAAGGCTCAGAGAAGGTTGGGGGAGGGGACCCACTGGAACAGCTGTTGGGAGACAGATGGCAGCCTCCTGTCAAGGCCATCCAGCGTGTTCTTTAATGTTCCCAGGGTATGGCTCTCCCATACACATGGCCACGGCTTAGCATCCCATCCGATGGACAGCAGCCTTTCCAAGCCCATTGGTGTCCCCTACTGACCGTGGGCAGGGCGGGGAATTTTGCGGAGATAAATCTCAATGCTGACCCAGCTGGGACTCGAACTACAGATTCGAGCCTGGCGCGCTACCAACTGAGCCACCCCCACCCCAATTTTTTGGGAGTTGTTATAGATACTTGTATGATATGAAATAAATGAGAGAATAGGCATAGCTGGTGTGATATTTAACTCTTAAAGTGTAACAGTAAAATTGCAACTCTGCTTCTGAACCTCTTTATGAAACAACTAATGAATGAAATAGTTTACATTACATATTAAAAGAAAGCACTTATTCTGAACAAAAAATATAAAAAATTTAAAAAAATGTTGCAATTTCATTTGTGATGAGTTCTGAAAAGTGATTAATCAGTTTCTGACACTTAAAGGATTAAGAATCTGTGGAGATTATGGAAAAAGTTATTAATTAATAATTGTTTAGTCCTTATAATAATAATAATAATAATAATAATAATAATAATAATAATAATAATAATTTATTTCTATACTCATTTTACAGAAACATACACAAAAATTTGCCATCAAATTTGGATGGAAACTGCAAAAGGAAATAATATAGAATAAAATAAACGATTAAAAATACAAAAACTGCAAAACTGACAGAAACGTACACTTAACAAGTATCTCTGTGTAATCTAGTAGTTACAAAGCAACTCTTACAGATTACAAAATCAAAATTCTAATATAAACAAAAATCTTTGGCAATGGAAAAAAACTAAAAAATTACATTAAAAGCATCTTTATAAAGTTTGCTATGGTAGTGAGACTGGACCCATTGTAAGATAAAAGGAAACTTGATGCCTTTTGATTCTATATGTTTGCACAATATCTTGGGATACAGTATGATGATCAAGGCTCAATAGCTGTGCTCAGTGCTTTTTTTACAGAATCCAGATTTGCCCAAAAGACTGACTCAAGATAGATACTGATCTGGGGGGAAAAAGAGTATGCCATAATCCACTAAATATTGTTGAGAGACACTTATGAAGGTGGCAATGTCATGGTCTGAGCAGACATTTAAGTGGGGTCACACAGATCTCTGCTTGTTCATACTGACACATTGACTGCTCAGAGTTGCAGAGATATGAGATCCTTGACCCCTATGTGTGACCTTATACAGATGCAATAGGGGACAATTTCATTTTGCATGCTGTCTTCACAGAGCTTTACTGGTCAACCAACACTTGGAATGCATGTTTATCTCTCAATTTCCCTTCCCACACCTACAGTAACTGCAGGAGGTTGTTATATATGAATGGCACTTCATACCTACTAAAATATTGGATAACCTCACACATAGCAAGGCATTATTGTCAGACTTGTATTACTACGAGAGGTGATCACACACCATCATCATCATCATCCTCAAGCAGCCATGGGCTATGGAGGTCCAACCAGACCGTGCAGTTTAATTCTCCAAGCATATCTGTCCTGAGCTACATCTGCTGCATCCAGCCACTGCACATCAATTCTAACAAGGTCCTGTTCGACATTGTCTGCCCACCGCATCCTAGTTCTCCCCTTCCTTCTGAGGCCTCTACTGTTCATAACCCTATTCGCCAATCTATAATTATCCATACGGGCAACATGGCCAAACCAAAGGAGTCTCTCTCTGCACAATATACTGCTTAATGGAGGTTGCAGACTCCTTTGCCTAACTTCATCATTAGTTACAAAGTTAAACCACCTAATACCCAAGATACTGTGTAAGCATCTAGAATCAAAAGCATCTAGTTTCCTGTTATCTTGTTTACACAGCATCCAAGTTTCACTACCATAACTAACCCTAGAAAGAACCAAACTATTATACAGTCTAATTTTAGTCTTTAGGTGTATACGTCTATTTCTCCACAATCTCCATAGATTCTTAAAAGTCCCGGCAGCAATCCCCATCTGTCTGTTAATCTCATGCTGCACATCACCAGTATCTGTTACATAGCTCCCAAGGTAATTAAACTGTGACACCTGTTCAACACTGCAACCATTCAGATTAACTGAATCACAGCCTGCCTGACTAATTTTCATCACTTTAGTTTTCTCTCTGTTTATAACCAAACCTACTCTACCACCAGTCTCATCAACAGCTCGAATGAAAGAGTTCATCACATCAACATCATTTGCCAAAAGGGCTAAATCATCAGCATAATCTAAATCAGAAATTTTCGTATCTCCAGCCCATTTAAGGCCAAAATCTTTCCCTTGAAGTGAATTTCGCATAACATAATCAATAACCAAACTAAAGAGAAAAGGAGACAAAATGCACCCTTGTCGACCACCAGAAGTAATGCTAAACCAATTGCTACAAAACTTACCAACTCTCACACACGACTCAGTGTTATTATAGAGAGCTTTCATTCTGTTAACTAATTTGTCTGGTATACCATATGATTTCACAATCAACCACAAATTATGATGATAAACAGAGTCCAAAGCCTTTTTGAAATCAACAAAGCTAGCAACCAAAGGTTTCTGAAACTCTAAACATTTCTCAAGAATCTGCCTAAGTGAAAATATCTGATCCATACATCCCCTATCACTTCTGAATCCACATTGCTCATCACGCAATTGACTGTCAACCAGATTCTTAATTCAATTAAGCACAATCATGGAAAAAACTTTACCTCCAACAGAGAGTAGGCTGATACCCTTATAGTTATCACAAGAACTGCAATCGCCTTTTTTGAAAATAGGGATAACAATAGCTCTGGTAAAATCCTTAGGAATCATGCCTTTATCACAAAAGATATCAAAATTTCAGTCATCCAAGTGGTAACCGACACATTTCCAGCTCTAAGCATTTCCGTAGTAATTTCATCTACCCCTGGGGATTTATGAAATTTAAGTTTAGAAATAGCCAAAATAACTTCAGATTGTGTTATAGGGCCAACATTAAAGCCACCAATGCATCTATCATCATTGCAAACAATGGGAGTAGAACTAACCACATTGTTTAGAACATCACTGAAATGCTTAGCCCACCTAGCCATGACAGGATCCTCTCCTTCTATAACCTTACCTTGTTTATCCTTCAATCCTTGTATGCCTGTCCATTTTCTACCACATAAAACCTTAACTATCTGGTACAGCTCTCTGCTGTTGTGCTGCCTAACTGCTTCCTCATCTTTGTCAGCCAAGCCATCAAGCCAAAGATTCTTATCAGTAGCTAACTGATCCTTTACATGTTTATTAAGCTCTCTGTAATCCTTTCTATTAGGACTAGTAGGGTACTGATTAAGGACATTCCTGCAGTTCCTTCTTTCTGAAATAAGCTCAAGTGCCTTATCACTCAAATAATTCTGCCTCCTCTGCTCCTTTTTTCCTAAAAAAGTACTGTTAGTTTCCAAAAAAGCCTGTTTAAAACAGCCCCATTCTTCCTCAACTTCAGTAGTAAGCAAACCATGACTGTCATAATGACTAAGTAACCTATCATGGTAAGCTTTAGCTATAACAGGGAATTTTGAGCTTCAGTATTTAAATTTTTTAATTTTAGCACAACACTTTTTAAGTTTAAGTTGAAAGACACTTTTAACAAGGTAATGATCAGATCCAATATCAGCTCCCCGATATGCCCTCGTATTCCTAACAGAACTAGCCCATTTACTGTTAATTAATATGTAATCAATCATATTCTTATGCAGCCCATCAAGTGAAACCCATGTGTATTTATGTATGTCGTGGTGTTTGTAATATGTGTTAGTTATTCTGAAACCATTGAGTTTACTTACCTGCAGGAGAAGTTGTCCATTGCAGCTACCAATACCAAAAGGGCCTATCACCCCTCCCCAAAGGTTAGAGAGTCAGTACCAGCTTTGGCATTGAAGTCACCTGGAACAAGGGTAATATCTCCTTTCTTGACAGAATTCAAAATATCCTGAAGTTGTCTGTAAAACTTATCCTCATCAGCATCCTCACTGGGGGCATAACAGCAGATAACATTCAAGTCTTTAATGCTTGTCTGAAATTTTGCTGTAAGAAACCTTTCATTAATGCACTCATATCCTAGAAGAGCATCACTAGCATGTCTGCTGAGCAGCAGACCAATGCGTTGGTGATGCTTTCCATCCTCCCTCCCTGTAAAGAGAAATTTAAAGTTATTTTTAAGTATCTCACCATTACCTGTCCATCTGGTCTCTTGCAAGCCTAGAATATCTAGATTATAGTGCTGGAATTCTTGCATGAGGACATCAAGAGAATAATCTCTATGTAATGTCCTCACATTCCATGTTCCTGCAGAGAGAAAATGATTAGTAGGATTTTTAAAGAAATTAGGTTTATTGAAATAGTTAGGGCCAACAATATCAAACAGCTCGCTGATCACAGGCCTGGGGCAAAAACCTGTTCCTCCTCTGCTAAAGGCTGAAGTCACCGATGCTGGTAGGAACTTCAGGCACCACCTTTTCAAGTGTACTTTTTCAAGAGCCATATGGTCTGCCTGAAACAGATTACTCCAGTTTAGGCTTGACGATGCCCAACTAGCCAAGTAAGGTCATGTACCTGTGATGGCCTCTGATTAGGATTACCCACCAGCTGATATAAGGTATCCCATGCCTCTGTTCACTTAGGGCTGGCAACCCAGAATCAAAAAGAAAACACAGCGGCAGATTCTCCCTCAACAGATGCCCACCAGTGCAGCAAATCCAGGATCCATAATCAAGCTCAAGTCGTAAACAAGTCCAGTCTAGTAGGTATAAATGGTCAGCTCCAGGACCCTGTGAAGTTGACCACTCCTCAGCAGGGTTGAAAAAAAAGAAAAAAGTGGCCGTAGATGACCAGATAGGCCATACTGTACTGGCAGCTCTCCCCTTCCATTCCCTTCCAAAAGAGAATATCTCTTTTGAAAGGTACTAACAGCCTACACCACGAGAAGGTGGGGTCAGACATTAGGTGCTAGACCTGGCCGATTCTGTGCATCATCACTAGGGATTGGTACACAGCTCTCCTTCCAGTTTATGCCTAGCTACCATTTATTAGCCCTCATTTTGTATCTTAACTGGGATGATGCCTTTGACACCATTGTGATGTTTTCGTGAATAAAGTGATCGAAATTTTGTTACACTTTTAATATTATTAATTCAGTAAATCTATATACACTTTTTCACTAATTTTTTTTGTAAAGTAGTCTAGCAGAATTTTTTTTAAAATCTTTTCCCTACAGTTTATCTTTAAACTGCAAGGCAATGAAGTTACAGTAAGTCTTATAATCATTGTGGAAGGAATTTTGAACTGAACTGACAATTTTTGTTATGGTAGTTAATACTCATATTAATCAGACTTCCAAATATTGAGTAAATTTTTAATTAAGATAATTTAAAAAATATGTACTGCAGTTTTTTTTTTATCAATTTGCATAATAAAATGTCGACAATTAGTTTAAAAATAGTACTTGGTACTAATAGGCTATAAATATAGTTTCTAAATTCTCAATTCAAAAGTGAAAAGTATTTTTAGTTTAATTTTTTCTTATTTGGTGCTTATTTATTTTTTAGGCATGCAGATGGACAGCGTTTGGAGCAGGAATACTCTGGGGAATGATGAGATACAGTAAGTAATATTTTTATTCATAACAAATCAAATGAAACTGTAAAAATTAATTGGAGAGTATTGTGATGGTCCACCCATTCACTTTTACTTTTCCTTAACCAGTTTTACTTTATTTATGTTATATTTTATCATTTTGGGTATTATTATTTCATTTGGACTAATCACAATTCTTTTTTCCAAGCTGTGGGAGTTGCGCATGTGCAACTCTGACTTTTGATTGCCAACCTCTAATGCATGTGTGTAGGACATGACCCCTCTTGTTTCATAGCTAGCGTGATCGTCAGATTATGTAAATGTTTTTCCCAGCGTGCAACAGACACATGCCAGATTATATATGGCATGTATAACTAAGTGACGTTAGGCCACATAGTGTGTAGTTAGAAGGTTTTGATTTGTAGTTGAGAGAATATGGAGTTAGTAGGAGAAGTCAGTAAGAATGTGTTGTGTAAATAGAAGTAGAGATTTAGGTAGATGTGAGTTGTTAGTTACTCCAACTTTTTGTATTTATCAACTGAATTGGCGAGTCTTTAAATTTTTCAGAAATAAATTTGTTTTCGAAATTTTTGACTTTTGCTATTTTTCTCTTGAGCAGATTTTCGATTAGATTTAAACTTTAATTAAACTTGACAACCCTTTTTGAATTTTTACGCAATAAGTAATGCTATAAATACAAAAAAAATCCTATTTCAACTTTATTTAATATAAAAATAAATAAATAAAAATACCCCATCAAACAGCTGCTTGCCACAGAGGTCTGACAGGAGCCTGTCAGTTTATATGCTATAGTAGAATATATGTGAGGATGGCAGGACCTCAGCATGAAAACAACATGAACATCCATGTCTTACCAGGACTCAAACCCAGTTCCTTTAGATCAGTAGCCAAGTGCGCTAACCACTCGACCACGGGAGGCAAGTTAATATTGCCTGGCTCCCAACTAGCTATCCAGAATTTTGAATAAATTTGGATCAGACAAAAGGTTCAACTTGAAAAGTTAATAATCTTTAGAGTGTTACAGTATAGTGGCAATTTTATGTTTCATAGTGAAAAATACCATATTGTAAGTTGTGGTTTAAAGGAAGATCAATTTGCATTAGACACTGCTATAGAAAAGTTGAATTTCGAAACATTGGCAAAATTTCATTTAAAAAAATCACAATTTCTTAATTTTAGTTCTAAAATTAATTCAATTTAAAAATAGCACTAAAATACAGGGGTTTATCAAAATAATGGAAATGGCAACTGGGGTACACACAACATGGCATATGCATATCACAGGGACGACATCACCCACGATGTGTGGTAAAGGGGAGAAGTACGATGTTGGCAATCACATGGCAGTGCCACAGGTGTAGCTATGTGAAACAGCTGCACCTCTGGTGTAATTGTCAACAATGTCAGATCTCAGTGACCTCCAAAAAGGCATGATAGTAGGTGTAACATGAGGAACTGTATCGAAGATTATGACTACCTATCAAAAAGGATAGGGTGTTGCCTCCAAATGTGAAAATTGTGGTCCCATACAAAGTTGTCAGATAGGGATAGGTGAATGTTGGCATGGATTGTACAACAGAAGCACAAGACCATGGCACCACAAGTAGCAGCAGAGTTAAACACCAGTTGAAATGATCCTGTTTCTGTCATAACAGTTTGTCGGTAACTTCATCATGCTAGTATTTATGACTATGCTGCAATCCACAAACTTCTGATTACCAACATCAACACAGCAAAACGTGTAAGGTGGTGTAAGCACATAAAAACTGGGATGCTTAAGACTGGCAACGTGTCATCTGGTCTAATGAATCGTGCTACACATTGTTTCCCACCACTGGTAGAGTGTACATCTGGTGAAAACCTGCAGAAGCGTACCACCCCGAGTGTTTGGTTCCGACTGTGAAGCATGAAGGTGGATCCCTGATGCTGTGGGGTGCCATATCATGTAATCCCTTAGGGCCATTAGTTATTCTGCAGGGTCATGTCGCTTCTGCAACATATGAATCCATTCTCAGGGACCACCTGCACCCAGTGTTTTGAGCATTGTTCCCTAATGATTGTCCCTGGTTTCAAGCTGATAATGCACCCATGCATTGTGCAAAATGTATCAAGTTGCATTTTGCAGAGCATGGGGATGAGGTACATCAGCTACCCTGGCCATCTCAATCTCCAGATCTTAATATTATTGAACATTTGTGGGAATATCTGGAGTGCAAGGTCAGATCATACTTTCCACCTCCAGCATCACTGGCACAGTTGGGCCATATTATACAGGAAGAATGGTCCCACATTCCATTATCATATTGCATGACTTGTATAAGTCTATTCCATGTCAAATTTTGCCTGTTCTGAACACCCAAGGTGGTCCTACAGCTTATTAATAAAATGTTCTCCACAAACTGTACATGTTTTCATTATTTTGATAAACCCCTATAAGTTCTAGTTTTTTAAAAATAGAGCTTTTTTGTTATATTGTAATCAGATACCTCCTAAGGTAACTGCAATTTTTAAGTGTCAAATAATTATTCTTTCTAATTGCAGTATATATTTGAGAAGCAATATAAATAATTCTAGAAGTAGAAAAGTGCAAAGTATTTACATCACTAATATTATACTCACTTGGAATTGATATTCCATTTATGAAGCAGAAAAGCCTAAAACTTCATCTATTAGAATCAACAGAATGCTTTTGGAAAAAAATTGGGATTTTTCTGGTTCTACCTTATTCAGATATCTTTTAAAAATTATAGGTAATAAGAAACAAGTGAAAGAAAAAGCATAAAATAGACTTCAGTACTTGCTAGTGTAATGTATTCATATGGCCTGACAGGCACATTGAAAGTTTAAAACCAAAACCAGATGTTCACTACTGTTGCCTGGCACTCTTCTATCACATTGGTGATCATATAATAAAAAAAATTATCCCCCCCCCCTTCATATTCATTTCGTAAAATATATCTGATATTTGATGAAAATAATTTAGAAACATTAAAATAATTGAATCACAAAATATACTAAAATGAAGCAAAACCATATAGGGTATACTTTCATGCAAAGTACTGAAATCCTGCAACAACAACAAAAAATTCCCTTGGTGTCTAACTTCATTTGATTTAAAACAGATGGATGATGCCAATTAACTCATTGAGTTGTCAACCAGCTTGTAGAGGAATGTTGTAAATGTAAAACTCAGTTATGGAGAAGCTGTAATGTGGATTATGCTAATGGCAGTTTTTAGAGTTACAAAGGTTTTTTTACTTTCTGACATGAAGCTGAGGGATAATCTGAAAACATTAGCATTATTTATAAGTTCTAAAATGTTTATTTTTAATATATATAAATATAAAAATACAAAATTTTATATTAATTTATATTATTTTTATTTTATTTAAAAAAAAAGTAAAATTTGTCTTAATAATTGTCTTGTTTAGTATTCATGGCCATATTATGCAGGGTTCATGAACTGTTTTTTTTGTGGTTTTGTCACTATAAGGTTTTATGTTTGGGTGCCACACAAATTATCTGGGAAAAATATAGTGGACAGAATGTTAGCTTGCATTATGTTTACATTCTCTCATAAACGTTTATATAAAACATACTAGATGGTATTCACCACTGATGACAAAAATATTTATGTTCCATAATAATAAAAAAATTTGCATGAAGCAGCTGCTTTTCACAGTAGCCTGACAGTAGCCTTTTGTTATAATACACCATAAAGGAGATCTGTGAGATAGATAAGACTCAGCAGATAGGCAACAAGAAAAAATATCCATTCCTTACGTGGTTTCTGTGATCAGTAAACAAACACAATAACAGCCACTGAGAAGTACACTCTATAATGTGGTACACAAATGACAGTTGTGTAGCAGAGATGATGGATGCACCATTACTCATATCAAAAGTTGAATGTTATTAAAAAAGCTCATGTATTCATTGGGATTGTAAAGGTACAAATTATTTCAGGTTAAAATAGCTTAAAGTTCTCTGTCATTGAGCAATAAAATTTTGAAACTTATCTTTCAAACTATACTAAACAGTATCTATTCTACAATATGTTATACACAAAGAAGGAGAAAAACAGCAATGTCATCCCCTATTTAGATATTTTTATCCAAAAAGATGATACAGAACCCTTGACAACATCAATGTACCAAAAGCTTTACCTATATGTTCCCTCCATCTTACACACGGACTCATACACCCCATGCGGATACAAAATGGCAGCCTTCCATTCTCTCACCTTATCATCAAATGAGTATAAGCTTAAAAAAGAAAAAAGCTTAAAAAAGAAATTCAAAATATTCAATCCATTGCTGTGCCCCATGGCTTCCACCCAAAAACGATAGAAATCTAATCAATAAGTATAGAAATGACAAGAGATTTGGCTCTCCTACCACCAATTCCGAGCAGGCAACCTTTGCCGGATCCATATCTTATGTCCCTGTCCTGTGTGAATATTGTTTTCAGCACTGCTCCAAATCTGAAGAAAATTATAAAAGGGATTATATATTATATTTAGCCTCCTTCAAAAATCGAGCACATACAGATTTCCCCTACATTTGCTGATAATTCTGTTTGTTATGTTGGAAAAACGATATGTTTTCTACAGGAGAGGTTTACAGAGCATCAGACAGATGTAAGCCAAAACAAACAAAAGACTAATGCTTTCAATACAAATTGCCACAACATCCACATTTGGTGAATAAAATAGGGAATATATTTTCCATCAGGATAAATACCAGACCATAGTTGCCCTTAACACCCAATGAAGCTGCAGTTTGGTAGAAAATTCTTGTGCATCCATTATGTTTCTAGTCCATTGGT
Source organism: Ryuthela nishihirai (assembly GCA_038380435.1). NCBI lineage: Eukaryota > Metazoa > Arthropoda > Arachnida > Araneae > Heptathelidae > Ryuthela > Ryuthela nishihirai. Next base: position 67,518,382 of record JAWZYU010000001.1, read on the forward strand.
GAATGTGATCATTGTGATTTAACTGGCACGTGGAACCACTGTCAGAACAGCTCTTCATTGAAGGATTTCTCATTCATGCTTGTGGTTTAAAATGACTTTCTCTAATTTTAGCAGGATTAGCTCCTCAACCTAAACCATTTTCATCTAATATCTAGAAGAATAACATATCACCTCTGGCAAATATGGGATGTTTGTTTTGAAAGACAATGAAATTTAGCACCCTCTGATATGTGGTGAATCTAATATGAAACAAGATAATTAACACTTTGTGAGTGAGCACAGGTGACTTCAACATCATAGCTATAATAGCTATAATTGAACATGAGTCACAGCAAAGTTGTTGAGAATGGACTGTGATAATGGAAGTCTGAAGGATCACGAATGCTTGTTATTTTCTGACACTTAATTAATATGCATAAATGTTGGCTCAAATTTTATATATTTAAAAAAATTAAAATTGTTTTGTCAAACTAATTATCCCAAATAGATTTTTGGCCAAATATCAAGCTTGATGAATGGCATTTTTGTGGCTTTGGCAGCATAAGTTTGAACATAGTTGGACTCAAAAGTGTTAAATGTGAAAGATTGCTTTTCACTGTATTTTACATTTATTTATTTAAACTTTATGTATTAAAACTGAGGCCCTATGAATGATGTATTATTTTACTAAATAAATGGGCAAAAGAACTGGTTTCTGAAAACTGTTTATATCATCATGATGTTTCAGCAAAAATGCTTGCTCCAGAAAGATGAAAATGCCAAGACCATTCTAATGATATCAGAAATGACAGCATATCCTAGAAGCTCATGCAGATGTCAAGGCACATTTATTAAAAGTTTACTCTTTCATTGCAGCTATAGTAAGTAAAACATACTGTATAGAATTTTTTTTTTCATATAATGCATTCTGCATGAAAATTTCCACTAGTGTAACAACTCATTTTTGAGGAATCTTACCTTGTAGTTAAGCCAATTATTCACAAATATATATGTATAATTGTCCTTTGGTTCAAGTGTAATTTAACTTTGCATAGGTTCAAAGTATATAAATTTTACTGTATTATACAGTTGCAAGGAGATACAACCCACAAAGCTTCCAATCTACAGATCTTCAGTAGTCAATGTTGCAGTTTATGTTTTTAACAAACAATGCTCTACTTTATGCCTACAATAGAATAGAATGTGAAACCCGTATTACAGATGTTAAATATTCTGAGTGCAAATTCTTGGGTGCTGACTGAATCAGATGTTTTAAACATTGCCGCATTACATCATATCATAATACACACACCAGCCACTGAAGTAGAAACCTTTATGCAGATGTATGTAAATGTCACTTGTGTGGCATATGTGGTTATGTGGCAACTATATAAGGCTGCTGCTTGTCAGTAATTGTCAGTAGTGTTGATCACAATGGGAAATACAAAGGATCTTTCGAGGGTTCGATAAAGGGCTTGTTGTGGGTGTCTGTCTGGCTGGAGCGACGATTTTAAAAACAGCAGCGCAATTTTTAAAATGAGATATCTCGGGTCTTTAATCAGTGGAAAAAATATTTCTTGTCTAAGAGGCGTAAGTGTGGGGCGAAAACAATCTGTCAGGAACAAGATTGCTGTAGTCTGAGGAGGCTTGTACGGAGAAACAGGACTTCCTGTGTGCAGCAATTGACTGGAACATTCAATGAAGGCTGTTCCCAACCCATATTTCAGCGAACTATGTGCAGGGAATTGAAGAGGATCGGTATTAGCAGTCACATGCCTATACGGAAATCACTGATTTCTGCAAAGAACCGGAAAGTTCGTCTACACTGATGTCAGGAACACCGTGACTGGACACTGGAAGACTGGAAAAAAGTCGTGTGGTCCGATGAGTCATGGTACACCTTGTCTCTACCAACAATAGGCAGAGAGTTTGGTGGGAGCCCCATGAAGCAATGGACCCAGCTTGCCTTTTTAAACACAATTCAAGGTTCTGGAGGCAGTGTCATGATGTCGGACACGTTCTGTTGGTACAGAACGGGTCCCCCTGATATTGCTGCAAGGTTGGGTGTCCTCCAAGGATTATCTGAACATTGTTGCCAATCAAGTCCATCCTGCAATGTTTACTTTTCATCCAGCAGGTGACAGTTGTTTCATGGACGACAGTGCTACTGTCCTTAGTGCAAGATGTGTTCAGCAGTGGTTCAGCGAGCATGACAATGACTTACACCATCTTCCCTGGCTACCACAAAGCCTGAATCTGAATCCCATTGAGAATGTATGGAACACGTTAGAAAAACAGATCCTGGAACAAAGTCCTCTTCCATCAAATCTGAGCCAGTTAAAGGACTGGTGAATGTCTGATATGCTGTAGATGTAAAGCACTCCAACATCTTGTGGAATCTATGCCAAACCACATACATGCTGTAATTCAGGCTAAAGGAGGTCCAACTCAGTATTGAATAGAGGCTTCTAATTCAGTGGCCGGTATGTGTTGGTGTAATTCCCAGCTGATGAATGGGCGGACAGACGTGTGACATCATTGGTGGCCGAAATTGGCAGTTCCTCATGGTTCTGCAAATACTTGAGTGATCGGTCCCAAATTCGGTGGGGTAGTCCCATTTAGTTCTAATCTTGTTGGGATAACAGATTGGTTCCTAGTTGCTGTAGGTTGGGAGTGATCCCTCATACAGTGTGAAATTTCTGTGAGGGCTGCCATCGCCTACCTTGTGAATGTAGTAGTATGTTATGAGTAGTACTTGTGGAAAGCTGTGAATGAAGTTATTAATGGACATACGTTTGGTGATTTAATTTGATTGGAGTGGTGGAAAGCCATGAATGAATTTATTGATGGGAAGAGTTATCAATATGTTTTCTGCCAAATTTTTGGCTTGGAATTAACTAGTATAATTGTATTTCACTATTGATCAAATGCATTTAATTCGGTGATTAGTTAATGTCTACTATATTTATAAATTTTATTGTAGATTTGGCTAAATTCTAGGTTTTTTCCTCTAACTGTTATGCTAAATTTAGTCTGGTGTATTTTTGTTTCTTTTAGGCTATCTAAGTAAAAGGGAAGTTAAAATAAGAGAATATCAAGCTAAACAAAAAGTTATTTTGGATGCCAAGAAGGCAGAAGAAAAGAAAATATCAGATAGAAGTAAGTATTTGTTGTTTTTTCATTTGAAACATGCTATAACTTGAAATTGTTTCATATGGCAAACAACTTTAACATATTGAGTGTTTAAAAATGAACATTTCTGCTACATTTGATAATGTAGCAGAATTGCACATTATCAAATGAAACTAATGCAAAAATTGCAAAAGCAATGTTTAATAACTTTTTTAAGAATTTATCTGACACATTTGTATCATTTAATATTATTGCAAGTAGAAAAACTCTACAAAGCAGAAAATGAATTTTTTTTTGAAACAGCTATAATCAGTGATCAAAACTTTTTACCCAATACTATAAATTTAAAGAATTCATAAAATATCCAGATTTTAAAATATATTTGTAACTTTAATAAGAAATACAAATGCATTAAGAGTAAAAATCAGTGCTGGAGCTAATAATTACAATTTTAAAAGAATAGTTATAAATGGTAAATGTAGAAAAATCACAAAATAATTACTTCCATAAACAGAATATGATTAGTTACATTAATTGCATGGTATCTTAAAAATACCTACTTTTACCCTTTTCAAGCAGAATAAACTTGTAAAAAATATATATGATAGATTAAAATGCCATTTTCACATTTGATCACAAACAATTAAAAAAATTTGATATTTGTTAAAAGCAAATTTAAATTTACCACCTTGCTCTAGGGAATGATCAAAACACTATGAGCCAATAGAATCAGAAAATAGAAAATTGTAAACCTAGCATGGACAGATAAAGGATTAAAGAGAAATTATTGCTTTTCTGACAACTAAGATGATCAAATATAAATTATTGGGCTGAATATAAGGTGACATTCAGTTGAATATTTAGGAGAATAATTTAATATTTTCCCAACCAACATTTTGTGATTACAATTATTTTAATAAGCATATATAAAGTATATCAGTTACAACAATGAAATTCCAATAGTCAGTCATATATGCATTTGAAAAAGCTGCAACATTATAATAAAATTATACCTTGTATTGTACATTTACAGGAAATGACAATTTTTTTTGCAACAAGGAGAAGAATATATGTTTTAAAATTAATATTACCAGAATATATTATTGTAATAAACTTCTACTTGTTTTTAATTGGTATCATTTTTTGCATTTTTCTGTCGAAAAACTGGTTGAAACATAGTCATCTAGTAAGCACAGTAAAATTCAGGATCATCCCAAGCAGTATAATTCCTTAGCTTGCATATTTTGAGTTATTATTGTGCTTCATTTTCAGCAAAATATTATTAACAATTCTTTTGGATTTTATTTGTACTACTGTGATTAAACTGATATTCCTCCTTTTGAGTGAATGGTCTTATCCAAGGCCAAACTTTGAGCTCTGCAGGAGGTTACATTTTGAGAATTCTGTTTGAAGTGTGAAACAAAGATGTCAACTACACCCATCCCTCGATTTACATGGTAGATAGGTTCTGGGAAATCACCTTATAAATCAAAACCAACAACTTATGGGAAAAAAACCTTGTTAGTAATAAAATGTACTTTGAAAGTTTCATTTATACAAATTTATCTTATATGTTCAGTTCAGCAGTAATAATAAACTTTAACATAGCTTTATTTGATATTTTATTTGTACTAATTCAGATAAGCTTAGATTAATTTCTCATTCATTTCTTTTTGATCGCAAAGAATACTCATTATTAATGTAAACATATGCTATTGAATTTGAAGAGGTATTTTATGATATTTTATGAAACAGTGTACTTGCGAATCAGCTGTATTTAGTCTGTATAGTAGTCTACAAAGTTAAACTTGTTACTAAAAATGATATAAAACACAGATTTTACTAGTCTGAAAAATTTAATCTTGAAAAGTCTGATTTCGCTGCCGATTCAAAACAGGATTCATTTCATTCAGATATCGTGAAATAGACTGCATTATAATGGCAAGAATACAATTTTAATGGAAGAATGTAAATTGTTACAGATGGTGGTTTTATTAATATAGGAATTTACTATTATCTATTTATGCTTGAAAATAAATGATATCCCTACCTGGTCAGTGGTTAAGGTACCTGACTACTGAACCAGAGGGACGTGTCCTTGTGTAAGTGTTTGTATGTTGTATGAGAAACCAGGAGAAGCCTAATGTAGCTTCTAGGTTTCTGTCCTTTGTATAGGAGAGTACCTTCTTCCCTTGTTTGAAAGAAGAAGAAGAAAAAAAAACTAAAGACATTTAGTTGATTTTTATTCTGGGATGACAGTCTAATAATCTCCCTTGGTTATGCTATACTGCTATTTCATAATATGTATTATACTACACATAAAAAAAAAATTCAATCCATACCATGTAAAACAGAGTCTTATAATTGTGTAAAATGAAACGTTGCGTTTTCTTGATCATTTAAAACTGAGTCTATCACTGTAAATCCAAATTGGTTGATTTTTTTTTACGTGAAACTGTTTAAAACAAGTACTATTTAAATATAAAGGACAATTGAGGGACAGGTGTAAAAGTCTTGCAGTTTTAGTATAATTTTCATTTACTGCCAATGTCATGGGAATGCCAAATTCAAAATTCCATTTTCAGAAGTTGTTATTGAAAGGACTACAGTTACACAAAAATGCATTTTATTACTGTCATGCTATACTTTTCACTTGTCATATATTTGTCAGTTTGTGAATTTCTCAAACCTGTTAATCCACCATTTCTTCCCAATTTGGTTATGTAACAAATGAAAACTTGTGATAGTGTAATAAACCATAAATATCTGTATAGTCTCCCCCTCCTCAGTAGCATTTAATAGGTTTGCTGTTATATCTTCCTAACTGGATGATTGTGTTTTATGGCAATGGATTGAATGCTTATGATACAGAGAGTGGCAAAGACTACAGAAGATATTCATTCCTACTTTTGACTCCTCAAAAAGGGGGAAGTTTTTAAATGATTATTTTACTAACTCTCCACAGAGTTGTATATATTACAAGGGTTACTCCAAAAATAATGCCTTTGTAATATTTTTACAGATCATTATTTATTCTGCAGCACTCTTATACAGAGGTGTACATAAATTTAGTAACATAATCCTTTGTTTATTGTTTTTTTAGATAATCATTTTGAACCACGTTACATCTCAGAACAATAGTCTGTAAATCTTCATAGTAAAATTCTGGTTCTGCTTTTTATAACCATTGTTTTACAACCATCATAAGGGAGGTGTCATCTTTAATTTTGTTCCATAAATGCCATCGTTCAGCTTACCAAAGATGTCTGATGGTGCCAAATCAGGATGTATAGGGGGAAGGGCAAAACAGTTACCTAATTTTGGTGATTGCTTTTATGATTAATAATCTGTTGTGGAGTTAAGCATTGTCACGCTGTATTAAAATTGGCATGCATTTGTGTGGTCAAATACATTGCAGATGTGATGAAGTTTTGGCAGTGCTTGCATGTAGGCATATAAGTTGGTGGCATTTCTTTTGGACATGATATCCACTATGAAAACTCCCATGTCTCAAAAACTATCACTCTGACCTTATCTGCAGAAGGTACAGCCTTGAACTTCCCTATCTGTAGAGAATTTGTCATGCCACTCCATTGACTGTGTCTTAATTCTGGTTCAAATACTCCATTTTTTGCCACAGTGTGTGCTAAAAATTCTAGCCCATCATCATCATCAACCCATGACAGAAGTTCACAAGTGGTTTTGTGCTGCTTCTTAGCTTTTCTGTCAGTTGTTTTGGGAGGGGATGGGGCTCACCTAGGGAGTTTTCGAGTAGCACAACTTGTTCAATATTTTGCATACTTGCTTTATCAATGTCCACTTGGAGTGACATTTCTTTAATAGTTATGCATTTGTTTGCCAAAATAATGTTCATTTTTCTCAACTTTGGCATCTGTTCCTGTTGACTGTGGCTTGTCACTTCTAGCCTAGATGACCTCCACCCCACACACACACACACAAACAATTAATAGACAAGCCTAAGGGTGATCCTGAAGATTAACATGTCCAGTTTCTGCAGATATCGTTTGGTCCTGTGACCAACTCTGCTGTGATAACAAGATCCCCATACACCTTATGTAGTTACTTATGGGAGTTTCCAACTATCTCTTTCTTACACACTAAGGATTCAGTTACGTCATGTTACTTCTGATGAATATAATGAGTACTGCCCTGTTTAACAAATTCTATATCAGTGTCATTCTGATGTCCACAGGTGATGTAGAATTCGTTAACATGTTATTCCTATATTAATGAATTCTACATCACATGTGGGAAGAGGGCTTATGATAATAGTAAGTAGGAGGATTGTATCTATACTCTGTATAAGTAAGAGTGCTGTGGAATAAATATTGATCTGCAAAATATTGTGGGACATTACTTTTGGAGTGACCTTCATAACAAATGAAAATTTTATGATGCAGAAAGTTCATAGGCTAACAGAAATTTTATCCATTTTGCTTCAAATGTGTGTTTTTGTATATGTCCAAAAGAAGTACAAAATATAGCTTATTGCTATAATTAATTCACTTATTTTATATTAATTTCCTTTAAAATCACAACCACCATCCCATGGCTGAGTGGTTAGCATGTATGGCTACTGATCTAAGGGACCTGGGTTTGAGCCCCAGGTAAGGCATGGATTATATGTGTGTGTGTGTTTTTCTACTGAGGTCCTGCCATCCTCATAGACCTTCTACTATGACATATTAAACTGACAGGCTCCTGTCAGACCTCTGTGGCAAGCAGCTGCTTGAGGAGGTATTAATTTAATTATTTATGTAAAATCATAACCAACCAACTATCATACTGATTTCAAAAGAATATAGGTTGCAACAGTGATAGGTGAAAGAATATAGGTTGCAACAGTGATGGTATCATACTGATTTCAAAAGAATATAGGTTGCAACAGTGATGGTTTTCCAATTATTCCAGGGGGTCACATGAGCATGTGACCCCCTGGAATAATTGGAAAATGAAAAGTTTTCTACAATAATAATCTCCCCAAATAAAGTTATTGTTCATTTTTATTGCTTATTTATGTATTTATGTGATAAGAATGATGATGTATATTTCTTGCATGGTGAAGATCCAATACAAACAGAAACCGTAACTTTTCAGAGTTCAATGGAAACTTGCACCGACATTTAGTACAGTGAATTATACAATAGGCATCATGTGACAGAGAAGTGGCTATGGCGATTTTACATAGGATCTGTGCACAATTCTGTTCACACAGCTCTAGTGCACATGTCCAGATGAAGTACAAAGAAATTATGAATTATTTCAGTTCTTTATTATTTTATTGCTTTCTTTATTTAATTTTATTTAATAAATGAAATGCACCTTTACAATTAATTTATATTTGATTTGATTGAATGTGTTGAATTTTAATTTTGAAAAAAACGTGTTGAATTTGATTGAATGTGTTGAGAGCATAATCAAAAACCTGTTCTCAAAGTGATTCACTATGGAGCAAAATTTGAGTGTTAATTTGTAGAAAAGCTAATAGAAACAAATTTCTGACCTGCTACAGTATTAGTAGCTAATTCAATAGATCCAATTAAGTGACTATAGCAGTGGTTCTCAACCTTTTGTGCTTCACATACCCCCTGGAAATGTGTATGTAACTGGCGTACCTCTTGTATAGATAGATAAAACTATAGTTATAGTAGTAACTGGGGTACCCCTTGTATAGATAGATAAAACTATAGTTATAGGTATAACAATGGGAATAAAATAAAACATGTATATACACATTAAATTTTGTATTCATAAATTACATATATCGATAAGCACAAAAAAATGACATTTTTGCACAGCAGTGTTGCCAACTTAGCAACTTTGTTACTAGATCTAGCGACTTTTGAGCTCTCACGGCGTACCCCCAAAACTTTTACCACTTACCCCATGTTGACAACCCCAGGACTATAGGATGCACTGAAAGCAAAATTGATTGGAAACCACAGTTTGGCTGAAATTTTCATTTTCATGTGGGGATGAAATCTGCTCTGTGTCAGGATGCCATTACTGTTGAAATGGTAAAAGGAAATTAGACAGTTCAATTATAAAATTTTTTATTTTACTTTTTGTTTTTAAGAACTCAGTCTTACTAGATTATGAAATCAATATTAAACTATCAAGAAAGTATTAGATATTTGTTTTAAGCTAGAAGGATGATAAGTCAGTTTAACATTACAAATGCAAGCAAGGTTTGGTGGAGAGGTTTAATTTTTTACTCGTGTTTGTGTCTTCAATTCCAAAAACGATAGAAGTGATATTTTTTTCTTAAATTTTATTTTCCTCCCTTTTTTGCCAGCAATACATAAATATATGTAAATATTCAATGTACAATCACTGCCAAAGTTTTAAAATATATTATTTAAAAAAATTACAGGCGAATGTTACCTTCTAAATGAAGCATATGTTGCCTTTATTAGGCTTAATTTGAATGATGCATTTTTAGAATTGTAATGCATAAATTCACTCTAAATTTCATGAATTATTTCAGTTCTTTATTATTTTATTGCTTTCTTTATTTAATATTTATCTGATAAATGAAATGCATCTTTACAATTAATTTGTATTTTATGTAATTAGCAATAGCCCCTCTACACATGATATTTTATAATGGGGGCAATATTTTAATCTTTTGCTATATTCTTCAGTCTGGATTGTGCTCTTCACTGACAAAATTCACAAGCTGCCCATATTCAAATTTTATGCAAGCACTACTGAAAATGGGAGCACTCTTTATCTAGCAAGCCTTGCAAAAACAGTGGGGCAGGGGTGGCTCAATCAATAGCACACCAGGCTCGTAATCTGTAGTTTCCAGGTTCAAATTCCAGCTGGGTCAGCGTTGAGAAAAATTCACTGCCTGCCCGTGGTCAGTAGGGGACACCGATGGGCTTGGAAAGGCCACCATCCATCTAATGGGATTTTAAGCCATGGCCCTGTATGCAGGAGAGTCATACCCTGTGCATGTTAAAGAACATGCTGGATGTTGAAAGGAGGCTACCATCTGTCTCTCAACAGCTGTTCCAGTGGGTCCCCTCCCCCAACCTTCTCTGAGCCTTCGGGGTCCATGTGACCTGGCCATTTAGCTCATGGTGTGCAAAAAGTGCCTCTCGGAGGTAAAACAATCCAACCCTTGCAAAAACAGACAAAATAAATGCTGAACATAAAAGTTCATAAATGCAAAAATTGCTCTACTAGATTTTTATTTGACCTGAAACAATCTCTACCATACCAAATAATTTTCATTTGAAATAATAACGTAATACTTTTTCTTTATGAAATTTTATTTATCATCTTCATCTTTATGAAATTCATCTTTATCATACATTATCGTTATGAAATTTTATTTATCATTATTATTTTATAAATTCTTATTTATCATTTTATTTATCATCATGTTCTTTAGTTTTTGCTGCAGAAAAAAATGCCATTTGGCCATTAGTTTTGCAGAATGGATTTATATGTATCATGTCAAATGCTTTGAATTAATTGATCATACTATTTCAGTTGAATTCAGAGGATTTTATTACATGAGTTGTAATGATCATATGATTAAATATAAGATGTTTTTAATACATTTTGAAATTCCACAGAAATTGCTATGAAAAGGCCATATTGGGTGCTTTTAAGAGTGTTCAATTAGAGTGAATAGGTTTTTCCTAATTAAGCTCTTTATAGTTTATTATCTATCTGTAAGTATAGATCAAGCGAATCATAAAAAGTGTTTTTAGATGTCATTTATGTATGCTCTTTCATGTTCATTGCTGCAAGTACAGGCAACACTTGCTATATACCAATTCAATTTATTCACTTTAACGCCATTTATAGTGAGAAATCAAAATGATCCAGATCTTCAGAGAGTGCCAAAGTTACAAGGGAGACATGTCATATATTTTAATTGTTATAATGAACTTTAAATTGAGAAAGGGAAGGTTAAACTCAATCCTCCTATACACAATTCTTAAAGAAGCCACTCGTCCACTCCTCACCCTGAACCCTTGATATCAAGTGGAGAAGCTGCCAAATATCAGCCAGCATAAAGGAACTTCCAACCCTAGTATTACCTTTTTAAATTTTTTATGCATTTTTGTTATTTGAAAGGAATTAATATATTGTTTAAAAATTTTGAATTATCATTACTTGAAGATTTAGAGATGTAAATTGCCTTATAATTTCTTTAAGTTACAACTAATGGAAAACTTACTTTCAATTTACTCCATGACCTTAGAATCAGGTAAAGTGCTGAGTATAAAAGTGCTTAAATATATAAAATTGCTTTACTGGATTTTATTTGACCAAAAAACAGACTACCAAGTAATTTTAATTTGGAATCATAGAAAAATACCATTTCATTATCAAATCTATGGCCTAAATTGAGCATCATCTTTAACAACCAATATTAGTATTGATTGATCTGTTGAGTTTTCATTCATGTATACAAAAAAAAAAATGTATAATACTTCTCATTTGAATGCTACTTTAAATTTAAGTTTGATTCCTTTTTCTGAAATATTTTGCTATTTTTATTTTTCAGATGAACTGATCTATCTTGCAAAGGAAACTGGGACACCAGTTCCACCCAATTTTTAAGAACTAGGGAAAAAGTAGAATACCTGGTTTAATAATTGTAGTTCATATTGTACTTGATTTTTCATGACTGGAATATCTATAATATTAAATATGTAATAAAAAGGAGTATAAAATATTGATATTTGTTGGTAGCAAAAGTTTCTAAACAAAACAATACCCTATCACTAGAAACCTGATCAATTTGATAATCATGTTCTCTATCAAAATTAACTTACAAGTAATTATTGAAACAGAGATTGCATATCTCATTGTGGGCTTCAATATGTATTTTCTAACGGTTCCTGAATATCAGTGACAGCCTGTCAAAAGCTCCTATATTGGACTCCAGTCTACCCCATCCCAATTAGAATTTTCTGAATATGCCACCGAATAAAGTTTATTATACTTTTTTTGAATTTACTACAAAGATCAGCATCATTTAAGCACTAGATTGCCCTCTGGACCAATACTAAATAAAACAGCGAAAAAATACCTATCTTTTTATATACGCCCGAAAACAACTAAAGCATACCGATATTGAAATGACACAAAATTCGTATTCCGTCAAAGGACGATAGGGAGCTAGGAATGTTTGTTCAGTAAGTTAATAATTCACTATTGGTATAAAAAAAAACCTCCCTCATCAGCTGCTTGCCACATAGGTCTAACAGGAGCATGGCAGTTTATGTGCAATATAACATCTGTGAGGAAGGCGGGACCTCAGCAGAAACAAACAAACATCCATGCTTTAGTTTTCATTTTTAGGACATTTAGCAGTTTTTTAATTTACATTTTTACGTCTCACTAAATGCACTTCTTTCGAAACTGGTATCCAAAGTTAGGCATAATATACAAATTCTAAAAGATTTCAAAAACTCGTTAATGCGTTAATATAAAGACGTAATAAGAGAGGCATAGAACAAACCAATCTCACAATTTCCATGGGTTATGCAAATGAATGCAGGAGTGTCCATTGCTTTGCTAAGGGAACCCGTTTCAGCAGAACGGGTACTGTGACACAACCGTTATATACACTCTCCTTGTATAGTTTCCTTTTTTAATGTCTAGTAGTAGTATATCCTACTTTTTCCAGAGCAGATCAGAGCCGTGGATGAGAGGGGGTCCAATTTCCCCCATCTCCAGTGCATCGTACACATGCTCTTGCAATTTTTTTCCACTACAACCCCCCCCCCCCCCCTCCAAAAAAATATTCACCATAGCAACTTGCACTAAATATGAAGCAAGGTTTTGTAGTCGTACATTGTATTTGTTGAGATTTAATTTCCACAAGGTATTCGCAACGATAAATGATTAGGGGTATAAATCAATATTGGTAAAATAATTTTGGTTTCTTTCAGTTGCATTAAATCGAATCATTTAATTATTCATTTATGACATGAATGTGTTTCAAAACAAATTTTTATTTTAATGAAAAAATAACTTGCGAAATTTTATATTGATTAAAAGCGAAAATTTAAAGTTGGAAACTAATATGCTGCAGCCCATACTTGAAAAGGAAAAACTGCTTCATAGGGTTCAGGCAGGTTCTGATAAGGAGAATGAATGGCCACTCTATCAGCTCTTCTCATCTTTGAGGAATTCATAGATAGGGTTACAATTGCTCAGACAGTCATCTCTACCAAGATAAACTATGGGCCTCGACCCTGAAAGCTGAATAGTGTTTGAAAGTATCGTTCCTAATCAGTGCGTGGTCAAGACATGAAATGGGGTTCATTTGTCACAATACTGCCACTGTCAAAACCATCGCCACAATAGTGGTATTCTCTGATGTTAAAAGAGTTCCTTGCTCTCTCTCCAGAATCGAAACATTGAGAATCAGTTTGGAGATTGCATTGCGATTCATCAGCGAATCGTTCATTGTTCTGGGGTCCAGTAGCAATGTTGGCTCCCCTATGGGACTGAAGGGAATACAAAACGTTGGTCGTCTTGCATAGAGCCCTCTCTGGTGAAGTCTTCTATAACAGTTTGCCTCAAAACTATTCTCCCGATGGCTGAGGAAAGTTTCAGATAGTTGCCTGACTGGCATAAACCTACGACTCCATGCTGTTAGGGTAAGATAGCTATCCTTTTACACTATTACTACTATTGGAAGATCTTCCATTTATGCCTCTTGTCCGTTAGAATTATCTGCAAAGTATTGAATGCATTGATGAATTGACATTTACTGTCTTTGTCACATCAGTCGGATTCTAACATACTGATTGCTCTATAAAAGTATCTATGTCTGTGCCATAGTAATAAAAATAAATACCTCCCTCAAGCAGCTGCTTGTCACAGAAGTCTGACAGGAGCCTGTCAATTTATACGCCATAGTAGAAGGTCTGTGAGGATGGGATCTCAGCAGATAAAACGATACAAATATCCATGCCTGTAAATGGTAGCTAGGCGTAAACTGGAAGGAGAGCCGTGTGCCTATCCCTAGTGATGATGCACAGAACCGGCCAGGTCTAGCACCTAATGTCCGATTCCGTCTTCTCGTGGTGCAGGCCGTTAGTACCTTTCAAAAGATATATTCTCTTTTGGAAGGGAACGGAAGGGGAGGGCTGCCAGTTCAGTATGGCCTACTGATCTGGTCATCTATGGCCACTTTTTTTTTTTAACCCTGCTGAGGAGTGGTCAACTTCGCAGGGTCCTGGTGCTGACCATTTATACCTACTAGACTGGACTTGTTTATGGATCCTGGACTTGCTGCACTGGTGGGCCTCTGTTGAGGGAGAGTCTGCTGCTGTGTTTTCTGTTTGCTTCTGGGTTGCCAGCTCTAAGTGAACAGAGGCATGGGATACCTTATATCAGCTGGTGGATAATCCTAATCAGAGGCCATCGCAGGTACCTGAACCTTACTTAGCTAGTTGGGCATCGTCAAGCCTAAACTGGAGTAATGTGTCTCAGGCAGGCCATATGGCTCTTGAAAAAGTCCACTTGAAAAGGTGGTGCCTGATGTTCCTACCAGCATCGGTGACTTCAGCCTTCAGCGGAGGAGGAACAGGTCTTTGCCCCATACCTGCGATCAGGGGGCTGTTTGATATTGTTGGCTCTACCAATCTCAATAAACCTAATTTCTTTAAAAATCCTACTAATCATTTTCTCTCTGCAGGAACGTGGAATGTGAGGACATTACATAGAGATTATTCTCTTGATGTCCTCATGCAGGAATTCCAGCGCTATAACCTGGATATTCTAGGCTTGCAAGAGACCAGATGGACAGGTAAAGGTGAGATACTTAAAAATAACTTGAAATTTCTCTTTACAGGGAGGGAGGATGGAAACCATCACCAAGGCGTGGGTCTGCTGCTCAGCAGACATGCTAATGATGCTCTTCTAGGATATGAGTGCACTAATGAACGGTTTCTTACAGCAAATTTTCAGACAAGCATTAAAGACTTGAATGTTATTTGCTGTTATGCCCCCACTGAGGATTCTAATGAGGATGAGAAGGATAGGTTTTACGGACAACTTCAGGATATTTTGAATTCTGTCAAGAAAGGAGATATTACACTTGTTCTTGGTGACTTCAATGCCAAAGTTGGTACTGACTCTGACCTTTGAGGAGGAGTAATAGGCCCTTTTGGTATTGGTAGCTGCAATGGCAATGGGCAACGTCTCCTACAGCTAAGTAAACTCAATGGTTTCAGAATAACTAACACATATTACAAACACGGCGGCATACATAAATACACATGGGTTTCACATGATGGGCTGCATAGGAATATGATTGATTATATATTAATTAACAGCAAATGGGCTAGTTCTGTTAGAAATACCAGGGCATATAGGGGAGCTGAAATTGGATCTGACCATTACCTTGTTAAAAGTGTCTTGCAACTTAAACTTAAAAAGTGTTGTGCTAGGATTAAAAAATTTACCTTTAATACTGAAGCTCTGAAAGACCCAGTTATAGTTAAAGCTTACCATGATAGGTTACTTAGTCATTATGACAGTCATGGTTTGCTTAATACTGAAGTTGAGGAAGAATGGGGCCATTTTAAACAGGCTTTTTTGGAAACAGTACTCTTTTAGGGAAAAAGGAGCAGAGGAGGCAGAATTATTTAAGTGATAAGGCATTTGAGCTTATTTCAGAAAGAAGGAACTGCAGGAATGTCCTTAATCAGTACCCTACTAGTCCTAATTGAAAGCATTACAATGAACTTAATAAACGTGTAAAGGATCAGTTAGCTACTGATAAGAATCTTTGGCATGATGGCTTCGCTGACAAAGCTGAGGAAGCAGTTAGACAGCACAACAGCAGAGAGCTGTACCAGATAGTTAATGTTTTGTGTGGTAGAAAACGAACAGGTATACAGGGATTGAAGGATAAACAAGGTAAGGTTATAGAAGGTGATTCTGTCATGGCTAGGTGGGCTGAGCATTTCAGTGATGTTCTAAACAATATGGTTAATTCTACTCCCATTGTTTGCAATGATGATAGATGCATTGTTGGCTTTAATGTTGGCCCTATAACACAACCTGAAGTTAGTTTGGCTATTTCTAAACAAACTTCATAAATCCCCAGGGGTGGATGAAATTACTACCGAAATGCTTAGAGCTGGGAATGTTTCAGTTACCACTTGGATGACTGAAATTTTGAATAACATTTATGATAAAGGCATGGTTCCTAAAGATTTTACCAGAGTTATTATTATCCCTATTTTCAAAAAAGGTGATCGCAGTTCTTGTGATAACTATAGGGGTATCAGCCTACTCTCTGTTCCAGGGACAGTTCTTTCCATGATTGTGCTTAATAAAATTAAGAATCTGGTTGACAGCCAATTGCGTGATGAGCAATGTGGATTCAGAAGTGGTAGGGGATGTGTAGATCAGATATTTTCACTTAGGCAGATTCTTGAGAAATGTATAGAGTTTCAGAAACCTTTGGTTGCTAGCTTTGTTGATTTCAAAAAGGCTTTCGACTCTGTTGATCGTCATAATTTGTGGTTGATTGTGAGATCATATGGTATACCAGACAAGTTAGTTAACATAATGAAAGCTCTCTATAATAACACTGAGTCGTGTGTGAGAGTTGGTAAGTCTTGTAGCAATTGGTTTAGCATTACTTCTGGTGGTCGACAAGGGTGCATTTTGTCTCCTTTTCTCTTTAGTTTGGTTATTGATTATGTTATGCGAAAGGGAAAGATTTTGGCCTTAAATGGGCAGGAGATACGAAAATTTCTGATTTAGATTATGCTGATGATTCAGCCCTTTTGGCAAATGATGTTGATGAGATGAACTCTTTCATTCGAGCTGTTGATGAGACTGGTAGTACAGTAGGTTTGGTTATAAACAGAGAGAAAACTAAAGTGATGAAAATTGGTCAGGCAGGTTGTGGTTCAGTTAATCTGAATGGTTGCAGTCTTGAGCAGGTGTCACAGTTTAATTACCTTGGGAGCTATGTAACTGATACTGGTGATGTGCGGCATGAGATTAACAGACGAATAGGTATTGCTGCCAGGACTTTTAAGAATCTATGGAGATTGTGGAGAAATAGGCGTATACACCTAAAGACTAAAATTAGACTGTATAATAGTTTGGTTCTTTCTAGGGTTAGTTATGGTAGTGAAACTTGGACGCTGTGTAAACAAGATAACAGGAAACTAGATTCTTTTGATTCTAGATGCTTACGTAGTATCTTGGGTATTAGGTGGTTTAACTTTGTAACTAATGATGAGGTTAGGCAAAGGAGTCTGCAACCTCCTTTAAGCAGCATATTGTGCAGAGAGAGAGACCGCTGGTTTGGCCATGTTGCCCGTATGGATAATTATAGATTGGCGAATAGGGTTATGAACAGTGTGCCTAGAGGCCCCAGAAAGAGGGGCAGACCTAGGATGCGGTGGGCTGACAATGTCAAACAGGGTTGGGTTGGGTTGTTTTACCTCTGAGCGGCACTGTTTTGCACACCATGGGCTAAATGGCCAGGTCACATGGACCCCGAAGGCTCAGAGAAGGTTGGGGGAGGGGACCCACTGGAACAGCTGTTGGGAGACAGATGGTAGCCTCCCGTCAAGGCCATCCAGCATGTTCTTTAACGTGCACAGGGTATGGCTCTCCCGCACACGGGGCCACGGCTTAACGTCCCTCCGACGGACGGCGACCTTTCCAAGCCCATCGGTGTCCCCTACTGACCGTGGGCAGGGCAGGGAATTTTTGCGGAGATAAATCTCAACGCTGACCCAGCTGGGACTCGAACCTGGGAACTACAGATTACGAGCCTGGCGCGCTACCGATTGAGCCACCCCCGCCCCTGTCAAACAGGACCTTGTTAGAATTGGTGTACAGTGGCCGGATGCAGCAGATGTAGCTCAGGACAGATATGCTTGGAGAATTAAACTGCGCGGTCTGGTTGGACCTCTGTAGCCCATGGCTGTTTGAGGATGATGATGATGATGCGGGGCTCGAACCCAGGACCCTTAGATCAGTAGCCAAGCACGCTAACCACCTCGACCACTTGTTACAAAGTGCTTACTCAATAGGAAATGAGCGGAACAGAATCAGAGTCAACCTTTATAGCACCCTGGATTGGCTTTTCGAGTTATTTATGGAAGGTTTGTCTGCCAGGTGATATTTGGGAGGTGTACGATCTTGCGTATGATCTGTTTCATTGAGATACAAAATGTAATGTTAATAATTTCATCCGTTTGCAAGATATTTCATAGTTTTTGTGATTTGTGCTTAACCTTTGGACTATGCAGGCAATCGCAGTTTAACGCGATGTTAAAATACTTTTCTCTCCCATCCAAGTGTTAAAAAAAGTTAAATTTTTTTTCATCTATAGAATATCTTAAGCACACCTAAACGACATAGCAGCTAGTGAAGCAGTCTATCGATAATTCATTGTTGTTTTAAGTGAGACATTGTTGTTTTAAGTGAGAGGTCTCGTTCAAGTGTTGACTATCGAAGTCATTGAAGAGGCACTGCTTTGTCTTAAGGTCACAACTGCTTCACACGAGTGATGGTTGTGCCTGAGTGCTATAAACAATTAGATGCCAAGAGAAAAAACAAACTAGATGATCTCTGACTCCTTCAGCTGAAAGGCATGCTCAGGGAGTTAAGCAATGAGCTCTGAAAGATTTCATGGTGTTTAGTTTTCATTCTATTTATAAGAAAAAAATTCACATCTCTTTTTAGCTTAACCTTCCTGTGGCAGATGGTTAGCACGCTTGGCTACTAATGAAAGGGACCTTGGATGAGGCATGGATGTTTGTGTTGTCTTTCTGCTGAGGTCTCGCCATCCTCTCAGGCCTACTGTGGCATATAAACTGACAGGCTCCTGTCAGACCTGTAGCAAGCAGCTACTTGATGGGGTTTCTCTTAAGCTTTATTTTTTTACTCTGTGGCAACCTACATTTCATAAATTTTAATTATTTACTTGGGTGGATTAAGGTCAGTACCCTATCTCGCTGAAATAAAGCAATACCTTGGGCGAACAGGATTTATTATGTTACCTGTATATTTTGCAGAGTTAAAAAGACCGAAACCCCCATATAAATCTGATGATTACGACCTGTTTGAGCTACCTAGTAAGCTTTTCGTTTAGGAAACTAGCAAAGTACATTCTTAAACGCATCCAAATTTAATGAATCAAAATTTAGAGTTTTAGTTATGTAACTAGCAGAAGTTTAATAGTCAGCTCTTACGGAGAGATTACTAATATGAAGGAAAAGTGCACGAGGATGGAAATGAATGTAACTCCCCAACAACAGACTTTTGTAGTGAACAGTAATATTGTTCATCTTTGTTTCCACACAAAAATCTGGTCGTTATTCCACGGAGGGAAAATTATAACATCTTGCAGAGTGCAACTAGAGGTGAGTTTGGGCTCAAATCTGAATCGCAGTAGATGGGGAAAGAGAAATTCTGCGATGTAAACATATATATATATAAATTCATGCCGCGAAAACTTTTTTTTTTATTCTTTTGCATTTTAGAAAACACTGAATGGACAAATTGTTGTATACACCTACCTAATAACCTGTTGCTCCACCTTTTTCCCACATCGATAGTCAACAATCAGACATCTTGATAAGGACTCAATAAGGTGTTGAAAATGGGGAGCGGTATTGCCGCCCATGAAACGAGGATCGCCTGTCATAGGGCATCCTCAGTTGCCAGTGGGGTTGTGGACTCGAACAAATCTTTTGAATTCGATCTTTTCAATGGGGTTGAGGTCCGGCGATCGAGGGGGGGGGGAGCATTAGAGTGTGGTAAACTCACTGGAATGCTGGAGCCAATTGGTTCGCCACTCGGGAAGTATGAGGTATGGCCTTGTCCTGTTGAAAGATGGCGTCATAGTACGGAAAGAGAATCGTTATAAACAGGTGTAGATGGACGGCGAGGATGTTCAATACCTTGTGCGGGTGATGTAAGTCTCGACAGGGAACAAAGGGCCCTAAGGAAACCCATGTAAGAGTGCTCCAAACTATTACACCGCCTCCATCTGCCTGTATCCCAACTTGGCAAGCTAGGTCCATCGCTTTGTGTAGTTTACGTCACACAAGCAGTCTTTTATCGACGTGTTGAGTTGAAACCATGATTTGTCATACCTGATGATGTGATTCTAGTCCTCTACACTCTAGTTGTGATCGGCCTTTGCAAACTGCAGACTCATTTTTCAGTGCCTTGCAGTCAAGGAAACAAGATGTTGATTGCCATAGCCAATTTTTTCCATGGTACTAATAGTCTTTGTGCATAAGCTTGTGGATGTGCTTGTATCCATCGTAGTTACGTAAATATAATCAATTCTGACATTATCTGCACCACAGCAGCTGTGCGATTCCTTGTAACGATGTGGGACAGTCTGCACTCACCTTGAGAGTCAATTGCACATTTATATCTACATTTCTATCACTGGTTGGAAGTTTTGTCATATTTCATGTAGTCTTGGTATACGCATGTGACGATTCGATGTGAAAATCCCAACAGTTCAGCAGTTGCAGTGATTGAACAACCAGCCTTTTTAGCACCTACTATCTGGCCAATGTCAAGCTCCCTTACATCACTGCCTTTACCCATGATTACTTTTCTGTGATTGATTTCCAATGCATACAGACCTGCTCTATTTATAGGCATTGCCAGTTTCAGTGTCCCACATGATGAAGCATATCTGTCCTCAGCTATGTCTGCTGCATCTGGCCACTGCACACCAATTCTAACAAGGTTCTGTTTGACATTGTCTGCCCACCCTCTTTCTGAGACCTTTAGGAACACTATTCATACCCCTATTCACTAATCTATAATTATTCATACGGGCAACATGGCCAAACCAACGGAGTCTCTTTGCACAGTATGCTGCAAAGGAGGTTGCCAACTCCTTTTCCTAACCTCATCATTACTTACAAAGTTGAATCAACTAATACCCGAGATATTGCGTAAGCATCTTGAATCAAAAGCATCGTTTCCTGTTATCTTGTGTACAAAAGGTCCAAGTTTCATTATCATAACTAACCTTAGAAAGAACCAAACTATTATATAGCCTAATTTTAGTCTTTAGTAGTACGCTTATTTCTCCACACTCTCCATAGATTCTTAAAAGTACCGGCAGCAATCCCTAGTCGCTATTAATATCATGCCGCACATCACCAGTATCTGTTACATATCACCCAAGGTATTTAAACTGAGACACCTGCTCAAGACTTCAACCATTCAGAAGAACTGAATCACAACCTGCCTGACCAATTTTCATCACTTTAGTTTTCTCTCTGTTTATCATCAAACCTACTTTACTACCAGTCTCATGAACAACTCGAATAAAAGAGTTCATCTCATTAACATCATTTGCCAAATAAGCTAAATCATCAGCATAATCTAAATCAGAAATTTTCAGATCTCCAGACCATTTAAGACCAAAATCTTTCTCTTGCACTGAATTTCGCATAACATAATCAATAACCAAACTAAAAACTGCATATTGTCGGGGTGTATATAATAATTTGTCCATTCAGTTTATGATAAACATTGAAATATTTATAATAATTTCAATAATTAAAATTATTTCAAGACAGAATTCAAATCTTACAAAAATATTAGATATAATTTGCAGAAACTAAAAATTTTTGAACTAAAAACAGTTACGAGCATTTCATTAGCGAGAAAATTTCCCTTAAAAATTGCTGAATGGTGCTCATTTGTAAAAGATTGAAATATAATGAAAAAATTTGATTTTTTTTCTTTCTCAATTTTAAGAAAATTAGAAATTTAAATTAAGGCGAGTCCCATTCATCTCTACTACGGGTTAACCAGTTTCACGGGATTAAGAATTTGTTAAATTTTAAAAAATGCAAATCAGAAACATTTCTACAGAAAATGATAACTTTATCAAAATGAAGAATACCACAAAAAGCAACTTTTTGATACAATAGGTTCAAAAAAATTTAATTATTCAAATAACACACAATATGTACATAAAAAACACTATGCTGAGCATAGGGACGTACCGGGGGGAGGGGGACCACAGGGTCCGAACCCTCCGAAAATCTGGTCATATGTGAAATCCTGTCGTCTATTTCTAAAACAATACGGTCGTCTATACGTCTTATACGAAATCTCAAACTTGTTAATCTGCTTTGAAATCCAAACAGTTGTATTTGTGTAATTTTATTTTAGCTCCATTGTAGAAGTCCGACTCTAAAAATAGATTAAAAGAAACAACTCTAAAATCTCATTTCATATAAGAATAACATTTTGATCTTTCCTGTTCCGTGGAATATTTTAGTAATAGGGAAACTCCTACTCAAGTCTTATTCTCAGACCTCCTTCCAAAAGAAAATAAATTCTTGTCCCCCCCTCCTCCCAGAGGAGGACATGACAGGCAATTTTCAGACAGTCATATATAATATAGGATTTATGACAGGCAATGACAGGATTTATGATGTTATGACAGGCAATTTTCAGCCTGTCATATATATAATATAGGATTTATCGTTAATGCATTACATTGAACTCCATACTTCTTAATGAAATCATCAATTTCAATAAGGTTCGAATCATCTGCTTCTATTAACCAAATATAAAGCATTTTGACATGTCGTATACAATTTTTAATCGAACTTCCCATTTTGGAAAAAAAAATATCTTAGTGTTAAAAACACTAGGTTGGGGGAGGGCACCCACTGGAACAGCTGTTGAGAGACAGATGGTAGCCTCCCGTCAAGGCCAACCAGCGTGTTCTTTAACGTGCACAGGGTATGTCTCTCCCGCACACGGGGCCACGTCTTAACGTCCCATCCGAAGGACGGCGGCCTTTCCAAGCCCATCGGTGTCCCCTACTGACCGTGGGTAGGGCGGGGAATTTTGCGAAGATAAATCTCAACGCTGACCCAGTTGGGACTCGAACCTGGGAACTACAGATTACGAGCCTGGCGCTCTACCACTGAGCCACCCCCGCCCCATAATAATGGATGCAATATCAACTATACGGAAGAACTTTACATACGTTTTTGCTGTTGCTAAACAATGAGGAAAAATTTAACTCTAGTATGTGCAACAGAGTGAAATTGGCCTGTCATATATTAGAAAAGTTAATTTTTATGATTAAACACAATCCCGGAGCTAAAAAAAATAAAGGGGGCCAAGATTATGCTGGAACGCAGTGCCATTATAAATATTTCCCCTTCAGTGCTTTTTTAAAAAATTTCTTGAAAAATATGTTATTTACATTTCATATTTTTTTAACTTCCATTCTGATTTGAGGGCGGGAGGAGGATCATGCCCTCTTAGATCCGGCTCTAATTAAACATGTGGGATGAAGTTTTTTTTTGGCACAATAAGTAAATTATTTTTCCAAATCTTCGGATTTTGCGTCGGATGGGACGTTAAGCCGTGGTTCCGTGTGTGGGAGAGCCATACCCTGTGCACGATAAAGAACATGCTGGATGGCCTTGACGGGAGGCTACCATCTGTCTCCCAACAGCTGTTCCAGTGGGTCCTCTCTCCCAACCTTCTCTGAGCCTTCGGGGTCCATGTGACCTGGCCATTTAGCACATTGTGTGTAAAAAAGTGCCGCTCAGAGGTAAAACAGCCCAAACTTCGGATTTTGCTCTTACCAACATTAGTTTAATTTAAAAATTGCAGACATATACAAGGAAAATTCCAGATTAAAATATATATAAAAAAAATTGATTTATAGTAGTGAGGCTCAACTCTTTTTCCTTCCGAGGATAAGAACAGTTTTCCAACTAAACCTTGAGCTAGGTAATTTCCCAACCGAAGCTAGAACGTTTTCCCTTAAGAAAATTATTTGGGATTAAGCAGACAGGTATCTAGACAATCATACCTGTATATGTAGAATGTGTTCAAGCAAAGCTGCATAAGATCTATTAAAAGGATTTTTTTTCCTTGTACACTGGTGTTCACAAGTTAAGCATAGTAGACAAAAATGGATAATATGAAAAATACTAATGTAGTGCAGATGGAATATTCAGAGAAGTAACGGAGGAAAATACAGGATAAACTGGAGCAATGCACTATAGTTCAATAGGGTGGCAATTGAGAGAAGCACCTGGTGACGCATTTGTTGGTGCACGAGAGTTCATTTGTGAGGTGTTTGATAGCCCCTTACAGCGGTATAAGTGTCAAATCGATGTTATATGCTGCTGACGAGGCAATAAGAAGATACTGAGGCATTAAATCCCTCTCCTGTACAAGAGCAGATCAGAGCTCCAGAAGAGTTCTGGGAGCAGGTTGACAAGCTGAAAGCGCCGTTTCCCTAATGCATCTCACACATGCTCTATATCAGTGGTTCTCAACCTTTTATGCTTCACGTACCCCCTGGAAATGTGTATGTAACTGGCGTACCCCTTGTATAGATAGATAAAACTATAGTTATAGTATAACAATGGGAATAAAATAAAACATATATATCAGTGGTTCTCAACCTTTTATGCTTCACGTACCCCCTGGAAATGTGTATGTAACTGGCGTACCCCTTGTATAGATAGATAAAACTATAGTTATAGTATAACAATGGGAATGAAATAAAACATATATATCAGTGCTTCTCAACCTTTTATGCTTCACGAACCCCCTGGAAATGTGTATGTAACTGGCGTACCCCTTGTATGGATAGATAAAACTATAGTTATAGTATAACAATGGGAATAAAATAAAACATATATATCAGTGCTTCTCAACCTTTTATGCTTCACGAACCCCCTGGAAATGTGTATGTAACTGGCGTACCCCTTGTATAGATAGATAAAACTATAGTTAGAGTATAACAATGGGAATAAAATAAAACATATATATCAGTGGTTCTCAACCTTTTATGCTTCACGTACCCCCCGGAAATGTGTATGTAACTGGCGTACCCCTTGTATAGATAGATAAAACTATAGTTATAGTATAACAATGGGAATAAAATAAAACATATATATCAGTGCTTCTCAACCTTTTATGCTTCACGAACCCCCTGGAAATGTGTATGTAACTGGCGTACCCCTTGTATAGATAGATAAAACT
Source organism: Ryuthela nishihirai (assembly GCA_038380435.1). Taxonomy (NCBI): domain Eukaryota; kingdom Metazoa; phylum Arthropoda; class Arachnida; order Araneae; family Heptathelidae; genus Ryuthela; species Ryuthela nishihirai. Next base: position 67,543,543 of record JAWZYU010000001.1, read on the forward strand.
ATAGTTATAGTATAACAAAGGGAATAAAATAAAACATATATATCAGTGCTTCTCAACCTTTTATGTTTCACGTACCCCCTGGAAATGTGTATGTAACTGGCGTACCCCTTGTATAGATAGATAAAACTATAGCTATAGTATAACAATGGGAATAAAATAAAACATATATATCAGTGGTTCTCAACCTTTTATGCTTCACGAACCCCCTGGAAATGTGTATGTAACTGGCGTACCCCTTGTATAGATAGATAAAACTATAGTTATAGTATAACAAAGGGAATAAAATAAAAGATATATATCAGTGGTTCTCAACCTTTTTATGCTTCACGAACCCCCTGGAAATGTGTATGTAACTGGCGTACCCCTTGTATAGATAGATAAAACTATAGTTATAGTATAACAATGGGAATAAAATAAATCATATATATCAGTGCTTCTCAACCTTTTTATGCTTCACGTACCCCCTGGAAATGTGTATGTGACTGGCGTACCCCTTGTATAGATAGATAAAACTATAGTTATAGTATAACAATGGGAATAAAATAAAACATATCTATCAGTGCTTCTCAACTTTTTATGCTTCACGAACCCCCTGGAAATGTGTATGTAACTGGCGTACCCCTTGTATAGATAGATAAAACTATAGTTATAGTATAACAATGGGAATAAAATAAAACATATATATCAGTGCTTCTCAACCTTTTTATGCTTCACGTACCCCCTGGAAATGTGTATGTAACTGGCGTACCCCTTGTATAGATAGATAAAACTATAGTTATAGTATAACAATGGGAATAAAATAAAACATATATATCAGTGCTTCTCAACCTTTTATGCTTCACGTACCCCCTGGAAATGTGTATGTAACTGTCGTACCCCTTGTATAGATAGATAAAACTATAGTTATAGTATAACAATGGGAATAAAATAAACATATATATCAGTGCTTCTCAACCTTTTATGCTTCACGTACCCCCTGGAAATGTGTATGTAACTGGCGTACCCCTTGTATAGATAGATAAAACTATAGTTATAGTATAACAATGGGAATAAAATAAAACATATATATATCAGTGCTTCTCAACCTTTTATGCTTCACGTACCCCCTGGAAATGTGTATGTAACTGGCGTACCCCTTGTATAGATAGATAAAACTATAGTTTTAGTATAACAATGGGAATAAAACATATATATCAGTGCTTCTCAACCTTTTATGCTTCACGTACCCCCTGGAAATGTGTATGTAACTGGCGTACCCCTTGTATAGATAGATAAAACTATAGTTATAGTATAACAATGGGAATAAAATAAAACATATATATCAGTGGTTCTCAACCTTTTTATGCTTCACGTACCCCCTGGAAATGTGTATGTAACTGGCGTACCCCTTGTATAGAGAGATAAAACTATAGTTATAGTATAAAAAAATAAATAAATAAATACCCCCTCAAGCAGCTGCTTGCCACAGAGGTCTGACAGGAGCCTGTCAGTTTATATGCCATAGTAGAAGGTCTGAGAGGATGGCAGGACCTCAGCAGAAAAACAACACGAACATCCATGCCTTACCCGGGGTTTGAACCTAGGTCCCGTAGATCAGTAGCCAAGCGACAATGGGAATAAAATAAAACATATGTATCAGTGGTTCTCAACCTTTTATGCTTCACGTACCCCATGGAAATGTGTATGTAACCGGCGTACCCCTTGTATAGATAGATAAAACTATAGTTATAGTATAACAATGGGAATAAAATAAAAGATATATATCAGTGGTTCTCAACCTTTTATGCTTCACGTACCCCCTGGAAATGTGTATGTAACTGGCGTACCCCTTGTATAGAGAGATAAACTATAGTTATAGTATAACAATGGGAATAAAATAAAACATATATATCAGTGCTTCTCAACCTTTTATGCTTCACGTACCCCATGGAAATGTGTATGTAACTGGCGTACCCCTTGTATAGAGAGAAAAACTATAGTTATAGTATAACAATGGAAATAAAATAAAACATATATATATCAGTGGTTCTCAACCTTTTATGCTTCACGTACCCCCTGGAAATGTGTATGTAACTGGCATTCCCCTTGTATAGATAGATAAAACTACAGTTATAGTGTAACAATGGGAATAAAATAAAACATATATATCAGTGGTTCTCAACCTTTTATGCTTCACGTACCCCCTGGAAATGTGTATGTAACTGGCGTACCCCTTGTATAGATAGATAAAACTATAGTTATAGTATAACAATGGGAATAAAATAAAACATATATATCAGTGGTTCTCAACCTTTTATGCTTCACGTACCCCCTGGAAATGTGTATGTAACTGGCGTACCCCTTGTATAGATAGATAAAACTATAGTTATAGTATAACAATGGGAATAAAATAAAACATATATATCAGTGGTTCTCAACCTTTTATGCTTCACGTACCCCCTGGAAATGTGTATGTAACTGGCGTACCCCTTGTATAGATAGATAAAACTATAGTTATAGTATAACAATGGGAATAAAATAAAACATATATATCAGTGGTTCTCAACCTTTTATGCTTCACGTACCCCCTGGAAATGTGTATGTAACTGGCGTACCCCTTGTATAGATAGATAAAACTATAGTTATAGTATAACAATGGGAATAAAATAAAACATATATATCAGTGGTTCTCAACCTTTTATGCTTCACGTACCCCCTGGAAATGTGTATGTAACTGGCGTACCCCTTGTATAGATAGATAAAACTATAATTATAGTATAACAATGGGAATAAAATAAAACATATATATCAGTGGTTCTCAACCTTTTATGCTTCACGTACCCCCTGGAAATGTGTATGTAACTGGCGTACCCCTTGTATAGATAGATAAAACTATAATTATAGTATAACAATGGGAATAAAATAAAACATATATATCAGTGGTTCTCAACCTTTTATGCTTCACGTACCCCCTGGAAATGTGTATGTAACTGGCGTACCCCTTGTATAGATAGATAAAACTATAATTATAGTATAACAATGGGAATAAAATAAAACATATATATCAGTGGTTCTCAACCTTTTATGCTTCACGTACCCCCTGGAAATGTGTATGTAACTGGCGTACCCCTTGTATAGATAGATAAAACTATAATTATAGTATAACAATGGGAATAAAATAAAACATATATATCAGTGGTTCTCAACCTTTTATGCTTCACGTACCCCCTGGAAATGTGTATGTAACTGGCGTACCCCTTGTATAGATAGATAAAACTATAATTATAGTATAACAATGGGAATAAAATAAAACATATATATCAGTGGTTCTCAACCTTTTATGCTTCACGTACCCCCTGGAAATGTGTATGTAATTGGCGTACCCCTTGTGTAGATAGATAAAACTATAGTCATAGTATAGGACTAGAAATAAAAGTAAGGAAGCGGAGGAGAGGAGGGGAGGGAGGTAAATTTAGCCTCAAAAAAGATAAAAGGTGGAGGTCAAGAGACTGAATTTCCCATTGCAGGATAACATTTTACCCTCCGTTATAAAGGTCTTTAAAGAGTTTCTTCAAAAATGAGTGAATATGCACAAGTTTAATAACTTTTTTCCACCATTACCGTTATCAGTAATCTCAAAGGTGGGGTGGCTGGGGGCTAGGGGCGTGGCTCCTTTGCCCAAAGGGGTAAAGCCCCTCCCCCACAAAAATTCTAGTTAGAATAATAGAAGCAAAAAGTTACGAAAATTATGTACATTTCATGAATTTATAAAATGTTAAAGATCCGTAGACATAGCTGTGAATTTTTAGTGACGCAAATGAAAAATTAAAATACCACAGTGAGTATGTAAATCATGTCAACTGCAAAATTTTTCACCTTGATATATAGTTTTATATAAACCATTTATGTACAATACATCAAACTAATCTATTAAATCGTTCGAAATATTGTGAAACAGACATACTTTAAAGAAATTTGACAGACAACCAGGAAATCCAATCATTTCTGGTGAATATGAAATGGGCGTTTTCAAGGACAAATCTAATGGAAGTTCGAAAACTGTGAAGAATAATATTTTTCTTAGTAATTATCCAACAGGGAATTTTTTTTTTTTCCAATTTACCTTTGAAAATAAGAAAGTTGCGTTTTCCCACCCTCTGGGGGTAAAAAGGGTTGCCGCCGATGGAAACCGCTTGACCACCAAAATATAACTCCTACATTTCAGATTTCTATAATGAAGAAACTTTTTTTTTTACAATATTCATTTCATGTTTTGTCATTTACCGGTGGAAAAATCAAGCTATTTGAAGATTCATAAAATGCAAATTTTAATATCGTCATTAGTTTTTATCCAAATATCCAATGATGGGAATTGGCTCAATCGGTAGAGCATCAGGTTTGAGTGTCACAGCGCTGAGATTTATCTCTGTAAACTCCCACTCTGCCTTCGATTAGAAAGGGGTTACCAATGGGTTTGGTAAAGGCCGTCATCGGTCGGATGGGAAGCTAAACCGTGGCTCTTCTGCGCAAGAGAGCCAAACCCTATCCCCGTTAAAGAACATATTGGATGGCCTTGAAAGAAGGCTACCATGTCTCCTAACCGCTGTCCAGTGGGTCCCCCCCCCCCCTAACTACCTCTGAGCTTTGGGAGCCTGGTGACCTGGCCATTTAGTTCATTGTGTGTACAAATCTCTTCCTCAGAGGTACAACTAACCAAATCTCACATCAAAAAGCTTTTCGTCATTTAAAAAATGTTGAATATCTAGAGACCGATGACAGTGAGTCTATATTCAAATATATAAAAGACGACAAAGTCAAAACAGTAACTTGTTTTTTCTTGAAAATTAAAATCAAGCTAAATGAAACGACGAAGAGGGAGGAGAATATGATACCTTATTAGATCAGTGAGTTAACTATGAGTATACAATAATTTTATTAATAAAGAAATGTTTACAACTACCGTTCGTACATTTCTACAATAACATCTATGGCTACTTATGTTTTTCTTAGACAGCAACATCTTACGCACTCGTAGAAGAATTATTGAGGACAGCGATTTAAACTTTTGATCTTGGTTTCCGTAGTAAGATGAGAGTTCAAGAAAAACTGAATTTATTATAAATCATTTACATTAACCCTCGTAAGCAAACACGTTCAGTTGAAATGCGATATCTTTTATTCCAAAAGGATTTTTTTTAAAAGAAACGTGTTAACCACTTTCTATTTCTCCTTGTGCCACTCACCTTCCACATAATAACGCTCCTCATTAGTTGGCGCTTGGGATCCGTATCAGTTTTTCTCTCGTCTGCCTGAGTGTAGATAGCGACCTCTAGTGGTCAAATCAACCCGCACCTTGTTCCATCTTCCGTAGGGCGTTGTAAACAATAATAAATAGGTGAGTGCGTGAATCACTCAAAATATAACCAGTTAACTTGTACAGCAAGTGAGAAAGCACCACTGAAAGAAAAAAACTCTGAAAAACTTCACACTGGAAAAAGAAGCGAAAATTCAAAATTGTACAGAATAATGTAGCTGTGTGCCGACCATCACTGAAATGGTTAATTATGAACTTGTACAGTATGAGTAGGTGGTGCTGGCAACACTGAAAATGACCAGTGCTTTGCATAGAAATAAGAAGGTGTGTGTGTGTGCATCACTGAACAGGTTGGAACATATATAGGTAAGTAAGCTGATCACTGAAAGTCAAACATAAAGAAAAGACATAAAAAAACTAATAAATAATTGAACTAAGGAGAGCAGGCTGATGTGGATTCTTTTTTCGCTGTCGTTTTTGACCAAAGACGAAAGAGAGACAAAATCACACTAAACCTAAAATATTCAAAAGGTAATTCGTTAGCAAAGGTCAAGTGTATTGGCTATATTTATTTGAAAATGTTTGGATATTAAAATCTGAAAACCCACTATTTATCTAGAAAATAGCGAGAATTCTCAGTGGTTCCATGATAAGTACAAACTGCTTCGCGATTCTGAAGAGTTTGGCTCCTCGAATCACTCCGCTAGACCTAACTTTGCATAAAATAGGTAAACAAAATTATAAAATAAAATACCCCCTCAAGCAGCTGCTTGCCACAGAGATCTGACAGGAGCCTGTCAGTTTATATGCCAAAGTAAAAGATCTGAGAGGATGGCAGGACCTCAACAGAAAAACGACACATACACCCATGCCTTACCCGGGGCTCGAACCCAGGTCCCTTAGATCAGTAGCCAAGCGCGCTAACCACTCGGCCATGGCTGAAAATTTACATTTGAACAAAAAAAAAAAACAGACAAAATTATATTTAACATAAAATATTCCAAAGTGTATTCGTTGGCAATTGAGCCTGGAATTTAGGGTGTTATGTCGGGCTAAGTGCAGCAGTTATTTTTACTATATAATGGAAATTTACGTTTGAATTTCGTTCGAAACTAGGCATAAAATGTATGTAAATCTCAAGCTAGTCAGAAACTCTGTTATTTAATAATCGGGAAATAATAGCTGAAAAAGACATTTTACAAATAGGTAGTTTTTAAATATTATAAATGCAAGCGATTTTTTAAAAAAAATACTTCCTCAAGCAGCTGCTTGCCACAGAGGTCTGACAGGAGCCTAGTTCAATTAATTGAACACAATTAGCACTAGTTATTAAAACTTATCGTTAATAGGTGAAGTATTCTGTTATTTAGGTTATTTGCAATCTGTAGGATTTGAGTGTGTATGTGTGGGATGGTTGGATTGGGATTGGTTTATCAGATAAATGATTGGTGGCCTTTCTCTTGAATTAAATACTAAGTTTCAAATCAGTCGATTTACACGGTAGATAGCTTCCGGAGAATCACCGTGTAAATCGAGACCAACAACTTATGGGAAAAAAGGTGGATAGGTTCCAAAAATCCTTGTTTTTAATAAAAAGTACATGAAAGTTTCATTTTTGTCAAATTTCGGCTCTGCAGCAATAATAAATAATAATGGGACATTATTTGTCGGAAACCAATTCATCGAAATGCACATCATGGAATCACAACAAGAGGCGTTAGCGAAGGACTATGATTGGGGGGGGGGGGGAGAAATCAAGGTGAGAATCATTGGGAGGTGAGAAATCAAAAATTTTCCAACTTCGAAAATCAAATTTTGCCAACTGAGCAACAAATAATGTCTAGATTTTCGCTCCGTGGGGGGAGGGGGAGGCAAATTTTTCACAACTCTCTTGCATTTTGCCATTTGACTTGCAATTTTGCAAACTAGCCATAATTTCACAGAAATTTTCCCAATATTATCATCTCGTCTGAATTGTAGCAAGTCAGTGTGAATTTTGCCTTGATTTGGCCAAATCTCCTTAATTTCACAAAACCAATCCCAATCCAATCTTTACATCTCTCCTTCTTTGTCAAGTCACTTCAAAATAGGGGCGGGGGTGGCTCAGTCGGTAGCGCGCCAGGCTCGTAATCTGTAGTTCCCAGGTTCGAGTCCCAGCTGGGTCAGCGTTGAGATTTATCTCCGCAAAATTCCCCGCCCTGCCCACGGTCAGTAGGGGACACCGATGGGCTTGAAAAGGCCGCCGCCGTCGGATGGGACGTTAAGCCGTGGCCCCGTGTGCGGGAGAGCCATACCCTGTGCACGTTAAAGAACATGCTGGATGGCCTTGACGGGAGGCTACCATCTGTCTCCCAACAGCTGTTCCAGTGGGTCCCCTCCCCCAACCTTCTCTGATCCTTCGGGGTCCATGTGACCTGGCCATTTAGCCCATGGTGTGCAAATAAGTGCCGCTCAGAGGTAAAACAATCCAATCCAAAAGCCAATGGGACGCTACTTCAAAGCTCTATACCTTTTAAAATAAGCTTTTTATAAGTTGCCAACTCACCAAGATTTTAGCAAGTTGTCCCTATTTTGCCAACTCACCCGTATTTTACTAAGTGGCTTCGAATTTTGCCAACTGCTCTAAATTTTGCCGTCTCTCCATTTTCCAAACTGCCCTAGATTTGCCAAGTTGCCTCGATTTTGACAACTCCCTTTAATTTTGCCAAAAAAAAAATTACAAATCTTCACAACTCATTTAGATTTTACGAAGTAGCTTCGAATTTTGCCAACTCCGAGTTACTTTGGGGGGGAGCCTCCCCCTCATCCCCCCCATGGCTACGCCCCTGATCGCAACTTACCGAAATATCAATTTATAGGAAACAAATTAATCAAAATACAATTAATCGAATAACAACTTATCGGAACATCAATTTGCTAAATCACAATTAATAGAATCAACTTCTGGACAGCAATTAACCGAAAGCTCAGTTCTCCAAAATTCCACTTTTTTTATTTTTTTTATCATAAATCAACCGAAACATTTGTATAAAACTCTTTTAGCATCACTCAGCAGACTTTATAATCCCCCAGAATGCGATATTTTTCATTCGCAAACGAAAAACTGAACGAAATGCTTTAGCCACCTTCTACATCCACCTCTTTCTCTCACCTTCCATATATATAACGTCGATCATCAGGTCGCTTTGGGGTTCCACCGTGGCTTGCTTCCCATTTGCCTGAGTACAGTGGTGACCTCTTCTGGTCAATTCCGTAGATTGCTCCAGTCCAGTTCGACCTAATGCTCACAAGGGCAACTGAATTCTAACTTGTAAATCCAGTTCGGGCTTTGTAAGCGTTGTGAAAGTCCCAACTTCGCTCTCAAAGACAACTGAATTCCAGAATAAGTATGTGTGTGTGTGCATCACTGAAAAATCCAGTTCGGGCTTTGTAAGCGTTGTGAATGCCCAACTTCGCTCTCAAAGACAACTGAATTCCAGAATAAGTATGTGTGTGCATCACTGAAAGGAAAATGAACATGTATAGTATTAGTAGGTGTGTGCATGCTCTAGAACTGTACTCTAACTTGTATGTGTTGATTATTAAGTGTATATACATCACTGAAGTAGAAATGGAAAAGACCCTATAAATTTGGTACCTATACTCAGGGAAGGAGAGCAGGTTGTTGTGGTTCCTTTTTTTCCCCTTCTCGCGATGGCCGGGGTGAGCGAGGCTCGTAATTTGTATTTCCCAGGGCATCTGAGTCCCCAGTAGTTTCCCAAGGGCGTCTGAGTCCCAGCTGGGATTGAAATGTATCTCCGCAAAACTCCTCACTTGACTTCGGTCAGTGGGGGACACCGATGGGCTTGGAAAGACCGCCGTCCGTAGGATGTAGATGTTAAGCAGTGGTCCCGTGTGTGGCAGAGCCATTTACCCCATTGGGTGCAAAAGTGTGTCGTTCCCACTGCTCCTAGGAGTGGAGGGGCAAATTGTTGCTTTCCATGTGAACCATTTAATCACCCAGACTCTTCTACCAAACATTAAATTCTACGCAAATATTGCAGATCATTTTAAAAATTTCCCACCGTTAGAGGGTGCAATTAAAACTTTTAGAGATTCGGAAAGTGTGAAAGTTTATCTCTTAAACTTTCTGAATCTCTCAAAAGTTCTGAACTCCTTCAGAGAACTTTCTAGAAAATCCCTAAATCGTAATATTTCCTCAAACTTATCCAACCTGAAAATTGTTTTCAACTCTAGAAACAAAGTCAAACAGGACCTTGTTAGAATTGGTGTGCAGTTCCATTTGGTTGGAGACAGCTACATCTGCTGCATTTTGCTATTGTTTCAGCTACACCTGCTGCATTTTGGTACAGATATGCTTGGAGAACTAAACTGCACGGTCTGGTTGGACCTCCGTAGCCCATGGCTTCTTGAGGATGATGATGATGAGAAACAAACAATTATTTCTTAAAACGAAAAGCTGGGTTATTCCCCCCCCCCCCAAAACCACTCTGGGTAAGGGGGCAATTCATTGTTGCTAATGCAAATCTCACAATATTCAAATTCCACTATCAAAATATCTAACTTCTAGCATAAATATTTTGTTTGCAATATTAATTCCAATTTTAGCCATTTTCAACTTTTTTCCCCACCTTTAGAGGAGCGCAATTAAAACAGTTAAGAGAGTCGCAAAGTGTGAGTCGTAACATTTCCTCAATCTTATCCAATCCAAAAAGGATTTTTAATCTATTTTTAAAATAGTTTTTCCCTTTAAAAAAATTGTCCTTTTCCACCCCATCAGTGATAGAAATTTTACGACTTTCTCATTTTATCACCAAAATTGCAAAAATTCTAATGTAAATGCTTGTCGGAGCTAGGGCATGAGGGGGGCAAGGGCCATACCACCCCCTTTGATATTGCTAGTAAGGGTAAGAGAGGCAAAAAAAATTATTCAACTTATGTATATTCCATGCATTTTTCAATAATTGTTTTAGCGAACTCTAAAACTGAGAGATAAGGATTTATTTTAAGAAACAAATTTTGGTGACGTCATTAACGATTTGGCCAACACGAAGGTAAAAAAAATTAGCCTAAATGAAATGTATCTCATCTTTTTAGAGCAAAGTTTTGTTTTATAGATGTAAGAAGAATCATTATAAATCTATATGCACTCGTCTTTGTTGAAATGTATTTTATATGTATAATAATAAATATAAAGTATAAATATAAATATAAAGTATAAATATAAAGTATATATAGTATAAATATAAAGTATATTTTAGTATAGTAAAATGCGCGATTTTTTTTTATAAAAAAAAAGACGCATTTTAGTTTTTAAAAATCAATGCTTTAACTACAGAAGTCACATTTCTAAATTTTTGTTATAGGCATTACCTAAATGTATGAACTGATAACTCGAACTGATTCTTTTTTTATCGAAGCATAATGAAATGATTTTGAGCACAACCTTTTTTTTTTTTGCCACTTGCGGAAATGATTACTGAGAATGGTGCCAAAAGCAAAATTACCAGTGATCAGCGATCCTGTGGACAAAAACAGTGTCAATCAGAGGGGTCAAAAGAAACGGGTGAGAATTGTGTAAGTAAACAGATGGGCCACAGCAAGGAAAATCACAGCAGTATTAAACATTGGGTTGGGTTGTTTTACCTGTGAGCGGCACTTTTTTGCACACCATGGGCTAAATGGCCAGGTCACATGGACCCCGAAGGCTCAGAGAAGGTTGGGGGAGGGGACCCACTGGAACAGCTGTTGGGAGACAGATGGTAGCCTCCCGTCAAGGCCATCCAGCGGGTTCTTTAACGTGCACAGGGTATGGCTCTCCCGCACACGGGGCCACGGCTTAACGTCCCATCCGACGGACGGCGATCTTTCCAAGCCCATCGGTGTCCCCTACTGACCGTGGGCAGGGCGGGGAATTTTGTGGATATAAATCTCAAAGCTGACCCAGCTGGGACTCGAACCTGGGAACTACAGATTATGAGCCACCCCCGCCCCAAACATTGGTGTGAAGGTCATCTCTGAACACCCCATGTATTGGACCTTGTCGCGAATGGGCTACAATAATTGCTGACCATGACGAGTGCCGATGTTGTCAATGAAGAACACGAAAGGTGTCTCCAATTGTACTCTTTGTTGCCAGATGTTCAGCAACCACGGCAATCCCCGGTTCCGCCTTTCGACACTACCAAGTTAACGGAAAGCCGTGACTATCTAGACTCGGGGACAAGAATGCACCATATAGATCTCAACCCTCGATCATCTCAACCCCAACCTCATATGGCAGCAGTCCTATAGAAGGAAAGCTAACCACCGGTAGAAACCTTAAATTTAATCTGTTTCCCGGTTAGCCATGAACAAGGATATGTAAATCCAAGTTCGCTCGGCACCCGGGGTGGAGACTCTTAGTGGGGCCCAGACTTTGAAAAGGACTCGTGCCTACTAAGGGACCAAATCCGTTCAGCCGTGCCCGTGAACTGCTCCACGGAGCGGCTGATGTTGAGGTCTTGACACCGTCCAACCGCGCCACTAAACCGGTCAGCGATGTCTTCGACCTCGATTGGTCTTGGCTCTGTCCAACGGAGACCCAATCCAGTCAGCAAAGTCTTCGACCGGTTGCTGGGCCCGAAGCCCCCCACCACGACAAGGTGGTCCCCTATCGGGGGGGGGGGGGGGAAGGTGGCACCAGTGGGCATAACTAAGAGTCCCACATGAACTGATTAGGTAGATAAAGTTGTCGTAGTGGGGCACTTGGGTTCCTCCGTGAAGTGGGGTCCGTTGCTGCAGTTCTGTGGAGCCCCGGCAGACTGATGGCTGTAGTGGGGTTGTTGGAGGGCTGGAGTTAACAGAGAAAAATCTCATTATTGGCCCAGTTGGGATGTGAATCTGAAAACATCAGATTATGAGAATGATCCGTAATGACTAAGCCCCACCCAAACACGAAGGGTATCAGTAGTCATGATTAAAATAAAGAGAAATAGAGCTCAACAGAAGACAAAGTGAAACATCCATGCTATCTATTATTTATTAATTGCATTATTATGAGATATGAACCCAGCTCTATGAACTACAGTATAACTATTAACATAAAGAGATAAATGCAAAAATAAAGAAATTCGCCCTTCATGGCTACAGTTTTATTCTCCCTCAGATGGACACCTTCAGTATGATAATGCACCTGCTCACAAGAAATCATTACCGAATGATTCCAGGAACATGTTGACAAAATTTCCTTCCTTCATTATTTCACAGTCCACAGATCTAAATCATGTCAAGCAGCTTTAGGATGATGTGGTAAGGGTCCCTAGATCCGGACCTGGTATGATGCATGTCACATCTGAGCTCATTAATGAACGGCTCAATCTGAATATTTTTTTTATCTCGAAATATGAATTTTTTTTCAGAGAGAAAATATTTTTATCTCGAAATACTATTTTTATGTCCCCCCTACCCTTGCCTCTGAAAATCGAGCCCTGAAGTTGATTCCTGTCTTGACTATTAGAGATGACTTCGGTCGGGCTCAGAATAATTCTAACTTCAAATATTTCTTGTAATTGGGAGAAAAAAATAAGTAAAAATATATTTCAGCCACTCTTTAGTTATTAAAAATAAACACCATTTTGCTTTTGGATTATTTTTACGTATTCTCCATCTTTAATAAATGAACTTTACGTTTATAACTATCTTACCCACAAAACTTCACTTTCTTCCTTTCATTTCTAATACTTTTCGTTCCAAATAGCATTAACATGTTAATTTTGTCAGAAACATTACCCAGGTTCGAGTCCCAGCTGGGTCAACGTCGAGATTTATCTCCGCAAAATTCCCGCTCTGCCCACGGTCAGTAGGGGACACCGATGGGGCTGGAAAGGCCGCCGTCCATCGGATGGGACGTTAAGCCGTGGCCCGTGTGCGGGAGAGCCATACCCTGTGCACGTTAAAGAACACGCTGGATGGCCTTGACGGGAGGCTACCATCTGTCTCCCAACAGCTGTTCCAGTGGGTCCCCTCCCCCAACCTTCTCTGAGCCTTCGGGGTCCATGTGACCTGGCCATTTAGCCCATGGTATGCAAAAAAGTGCCGCTCAGAGGTAAAACAACCCAACCCAACTCAGAAACATTATTATAATTAATCATATAATAATAAATGATTTGCGACATAATAAATGATTTGCGACATGCATTTCTGTACATAAATCTTATGATGTATCAGATAATTTTTTTTTACCCATATTGGGCTCGAACAATTGTGGAAATGGTTCTTACTCGAGTGGACTCACACTGAATAGCTACAACCCAAAGCATCTTTAGAGTTTATGTTGGTTTATTAGAGCTATTTCATAAAATTAAAAACGGTGCCAACAGATGGCGCTACCTATCAGTTTTTCAGTTGTAAAAACCCAGTTATAAAATAATCAGTAATGATTTGATCAACCATTGTTTTACGCGAACTTGTCATAAAATTTGTTCAAGAAGACATTTTTTTTGCTAGTTTTTACAGAACCAGTTATCGTTTTCACTCTGGCGTCCGTACGACTGTAAATATTAACATTTCTTTTTACCAAATTTTCCTTTTGGTTTCGATAGATACTAATGTGATATAGAATGAATTCTTTTTTAGAATCTAATTCCACCTTCAGAAGGTGTTAAAGGTGGAGAATGCCAAAATTTAAAATGACCGTTGAAATGACCTACCCATGCTTGGAATTTGGGGGGAAGAAGAATAAGGTCAAGGAGTTCACGTTTACAGCAACGAAGAATGGTGGGGTAAATTTGTGTTACTGCAATATTTTCTAAAATGATAAAAGAAAAATTATATTTTTAGTTGGACAAATACCGATGAAATACTCTTCATTTACTTCTACATTGACATGTATTCTGTCTAGTCGAGAACTTTGGGGCGGATTATTTTTGAACCCAAGTTTTTATTAGTTCGAATTTTCACGAAAAATTTTATTAGCCAGGAACGATTCCTAGTTTTAATTATTTAACATTGTGCACTTACTAGGGAAGGTTGGAAGAATCATCAAATCCCTGAATGCTCTCTGCACTTTTCTATTTACTACAATAAATCAAGAAATGTATTCATGAAATAACGAAGATTTTTAAATAGTGGTTCGGCAGAAACATCCAGGGCTCTGCTAAATTTCGGATACGGCATGGATTTCCCTTACACTTTCTTTGCGATTTCTAACCCAGGTCGTTTTCTTCTGCAGATAAACACGCTAACCACTCAGAAACTGGAACGACTGTCACTTTAATTTAAAAATTAAACTTTGAACAATTGTAATCAGCTAACTGTAATCTTTATTGTGGCATTTTGGTTTCTTTTAATATTCAAATAAGCTTTAAATCTAAAATTCGGCATAGAAGCTGTACAAACTGCCTTTTCTCTTAAATGTTTTTGTTCATAAGAATGAATTAGAATCAGAGTTGTAAAAAAAAAGCTTTTTGTGCAAATACTGAACACTGTGTCAAAAGCAAACCATTCAAATAATTTGCACGAGAAACAAGGGTAATGATAAAAATAACCTTTTTCTAGCATTGTCTCCACAAAATTATAGGTCAATAAGAGTGATGTGGTCTGTAAATGGTAGCTAGGCGTAAACTGGAAGGAGAGCTGTGTACCAATACCCAGTGATGATGCACAGAACCGGCCAGGTCTAGCACCTAATGTCCGACCCCGCCTTCTCGTGGTGCAGGCCGTTAGTACCTTTCAAAAGAGATATTCTCTTTTGGGAGGGAACGGAAGGGGAGGGCTGCCAGTTCAGTATGGCCTACTGATCTGGTCATCTATGGCCACTTTTTTCTTTTTTTTTCAACCCTGCTGAGGAGTGGTCAACTTCGCAGGGTCCTGGTGCTGACCATTTATACCTACTAGACTGGACTTGTTTATGGATCCTGGACTTGCTGCACTGGTGGACCTCTGTTGAGGGAGAGTCTGCTACTGTGTTTTCTGTTTGCTTCTGGGTTGCCAGCTCTAAGTGAACAGAGGCATGGGATACCTTATATCAGCTGGTGGATAATCCTAATCAGAGGCCATCGCAGGTACCTGAACCTTACTTAGCTAGTTGGGCATCGTCAAGTCTAAACTGGAGTAATGTGTCTCAGGCAGGCCATATAGCTCTTGAAAAAGTCCACTTGAAAAGGTGGTGCCTGATGTTCCTACCAGCGTCGGTGACTTCAGCCTTTAGCGGAGGAGGAACAGGTCTTTGCCCCATGCCTGCGATCAGGGGGCTGTTTGGTATTGTTGGCCCTCCAATCTCAATAAACCTAGTTTCTTTAAAAATCCTACTAATCATTTTCTCTCTGCAGGAACGTGGAACGTGAGGACATTATATAGAGATTATTCTCTTGATGTCCTCACGCAGGAATTCCAGCGCTATAACCTAGATATTCTAGGCTTGCAAGAGACCAGATGGACAGGTAAAGGTGAGATACTTAAAAATAACTTTAAATTTCTCTTTACAGGGAGGGTAGATGGAAAGCATCACCAACGCGTTGGTCTGCTGCTCAGCAGACATGCTAGTGATGCTCTTCTAGGATATGAGTGCATTAATGAAAGGTTTCTTACAGCAAAATTTCAGACAAGCATTAAAGTCTTGAATGTTATCTGCTGTTATGCCCCCAGTGAGGATGCTGATGAGGATGAGAAGGATAGGTTTTACGGACAACTTTAGGATATTTTGAATTCTGTCAAGAAAGGAGATATTACCCTTGTTCTAGGTGACTTCAATGCCAAAGCTGGTACTGACTCTCTAACTTTTGGGGAGGGGTGATAGGCCCTTTTGGTATTGGTAGCTGCAATGGCAATGGGCGACGTCTCCTACAGGTAAGTAAACTCAATGGTTTCAGAATAACTAACACTTATTGCAAACACCGTGACATACATAAGTACACATGGTTTTCACCTGATGGGCTGCATAAGAATATGATTCATTATATATTAATTAACAGCAAATGGGCTAGTTCTGTTAGGAATACCAGGGCATATAGGGGAGCTGAAATTGGATCTGACCATTACTTTGTTAAAAGTGTCTTGCAATTTAAACTTAAAAAGTGTTGTGCTAGGGTTAAAAAATTTACTTTTAATACTGAAGCTCTGAAAGACCCTGTTATAGCCAAAGCTTACCATGATAGGTTACTTAGTCATTATGACAGTCATGATTTGCTTAGTACTGAAGGTGAAGAAGAATGGGGCCGTTTCAAACAGGCTCTTTTGGTAACTAACAGTACTCTTTTAGGAAAAAAGGAGCAGAGGAGACAGAATTACTTGAGTGATAAGGCACTTGAGCTTATTTCGGAAAGATAGAACTGCAGGAATGTCCTTAATCAGTACCCTACTAGTCCTAATAGAAAGCATTACAGAGAGCTTAATAAACGTGTAAAGGATCAGTTAGCTGCTGATAAGAATCTTTGGCATGATGGCTTGGCTGACAAAGCTGAGGAAGCAGTTAGACAGCACAACAGCAGAGAGCTGTACCAGATAGTTAATGTTTTGTGTGGTAGAAAACGGGCAGGTATACAGGGATTGAAGGATAAACAAGGTACGGTTATAGAAGGTGAGGATTCTGTCATGGCTAGGTGGGCTGAGCATTTCAGTGATATTCTAAACAATGCGGTAAGTTCTATTCCCATTGTTTGTAATGATGATAGATGCATTGGTGGCTTTAATGTTGGCCCTATAACAGAGTCTGAAGTTAGTTTGGCTGTTTCTAAACTTAAACTTCATAAATGCCCAGGTGTAGATGAAATTACTATAGAAATGCTTAGAGCTGGGATACAGTACTACAGAAATGCTTAGAGCTGGAAATTTCAGTCATCGGTTATCACTTGGATGACTGAAATTTTGATATCTTTTGTGATAAAGGCATGCTTCCTAAGGATTTTACCAGAGCAATTATTATTATCCCTAGTTTAAAAAAAGGTGATCGTAGTTCTTGTGATAACTATAGGGGTATCAGCCTACTCTCTGTTCCAGGTAAAGTTCTTCCATGATTGAGCTTAACAGAATTATGAATCTGGTTGATAGTCAATTGCGTGATGAGCAATGTGGATTCAGAAGTGTTAGGGGATGTGTGGATCAGATATTTTCACTTAGGCAGATTCTTGAGAAATATTTAGAATTTCAGAAACCTTTGGTTGCTAGCTTTGTTGATTTCAAAAAGGCTTTCGACTCTGTTGATCGTCATAATTTGTGGTTGATTGTGAAATCATATGGTATACCAGACAAGTTAGTTAATATAATGAAAGCTCTCCATAATAACACTGAGTTGTGTGTGAGAGTTGGTAAGGCTTGTAGCAATTGGTTTAGCATTACTTCTGGTGTTCGACAAGGGTGTATTTTGTCTCCTTTTCTCTTTAGTTTGGTTATTGATTATGTTATGCGAAATTCACTTCAAGGGAAAGATTTTGGCCTTAAATGGGCTGGAGATACGAAAATTTCTGATTTAGATTATGCTGATGATTTAGCCCTTTTGGCAAATGATGTTGATGAGATGAACTCTTTCTTTCGAGCTGTTGATGAGACTGGTAGTAGAGTAGGTTTGGTTATAAACAGAGATAAACTAAAGTGATGAAAATTGGTCAGGCAGGTTGTGATTCAGTTAATCTGAATGGTTGCAGTCTTGAGCAGGTGTCACAGTTTAATTACCTTGGGAGCTGTGTAACAGATACTGGTGATATGCGGCATGAGATTAACAGATGAATAGGTATTGCTGCCGGGACTTTTAAGAATCTATGGAGAGTGTGGAGAAATAGGCGTATACACCTAAAGACTAAAATTAGACTGTATAATAATTTGGTTCTTTCTAGGGTTAGTTATGGTAGTGAAACTTGGACACTTTGTAAACAAGATAACAGGAAAATAGATGCTTTTGATTCCAGATGCTTACGCAGTATCTTGGGTATTAGGTGGTTGAACTTTGTAACTAATGATGAGGTTAGGCGAAGGAGTCTGCAACCTCCTTTAAGCAGCATATTGTGCAGAGAGAGACTACGTTGGTTTGGCCATGTTGCCCGTATGGATAATTATAGATTGGCGAATAGGGTTATGAACAGTGTGCCTAGAGGCCTCAGAAGGAGGGGGAGACCTAGGATGCGGTGGGCAGACAATGTCAAACAGGACCTTGTTAGAATTGGTGTGCAGTGGCCGGATGCAGCAGATGTAGCTCAGGACAGATATGCTTGGAGAATTAAACTGTACGGTCTGATTGGACCTCCGTAGCACATGGCTGCTTGAGGATAATGATGATGAAGAGTGATGTCTAGTATGGGCAAATTATGTGCAAAGTTTATCCTAAATATAATTAATTCGTGCTCGACAGTGTACCAGTCCTTCCATTCCCCTAATTTGAATTCGGAAAAAGACACTCAACAAGACATCAGGTCCTTAGGGTTGTTGAGACTATCTCTGAAGTAAGAAATAAGAATCTAACATTCTTATTTACCTCGATGTTGCAAAGGCCTTCGCTAAGGTTTGGACTCTTGGTCCAAACATGAATGAAAAATAACCAATGTCTTCTAGAGCAAATTTTGTTATGACTAGTTTACGTAAAGCATTAATGGTTGATCAAATCATTCCTGATTATTTTATATCTGGGTTTTACGACTGAAAGACTGATTGGTAGCGCCATCTGTTGACAACGTTTTTAATTTTACGAAATAACTGTAATAAACCAACATAAACTCTAGGTTTCAATGGCCATAAAATCATTAACATTAAACTCATATGGTTCTCCTTTTGCAAAGTTATCTTCGGAAGATGAAATTTAAAGTTCGAGTTGGCTTTGACTCATTAATAATGGCTTTGACTCATTAATAATGGCTTTGACCCAATATTGATAAAGTGTGATACGCAACCTATCAATTTTATTTCGGTAAATATATATCTCTGTGGAATATGAATAGTCTGGATGATTCTTTGTCGTTACCCTAATTGTCAGAGATGGTTCGGAATTAGCGTAAAAGAAATTGGCGGTGTCAGCTGAGGGTTTTTTGAAAACGGGCTATCCTCTGGCTGTTACATTTTGTTCAAGGTGAACTGAGCGTTTCTTTCCCACTGATGACGATTCAACACCATATTTACTGCAGGGAGAAAAAGTTTGTTGTATAATGGCAAAAAAATGGTGTTTTCTTCTCACCCTACTAATTGAGAGGACAGATACAGAAGCATGCTGATTTGTACAATAAAAAACAGAGAGACTGACACTGGCGAGATCTTTACGGATTTTGTGGTGTGTTTTGGTGAATCTTTCGATTTCGTCACGAATAAGTATGTTCTCTATTCATGAGGGGCGGGGGTGGCTCAGTCGGTAGCGCGCCAGGCTCGTAATCTGTAGTTTCCAGGTTCGAGTCCCAGCTGGGTTTGCGTTGAGATTTATCTCCGCAAAATTCCCCGCCTTGCCCACGGTCAGTAGGGGACACCGATGGGCTTGGAAAGGCCGCCGTCCGTCAGATGGGACGTTAAGCCGTGGCCCCGTGTGCGGGAGAGCCATACCCTCTGCACGTTAAAGAACACGCTGGATGGCCTTGACGGGAGACTACCATCTGTCTCCCAACAGCTGTTCCAGTGGGTCCCCTCCCCCAACCTTCTCTGAGCCTTCGGGGTCCATGGGACCTGGCCATTTAGCCCATGGTGTGCAAAAAAGTGCCGCTCAGAGGTCAACCCAACCCAACTCTATTCATGAAGCATTTTGCTTCAGTAGGTAGAGCATGTGCAATAAGCCGGATTACTGTCTAGTATTCGGGGCCATTCAACAAACGCATTATCCTTTAATTCCCCAGATTTATATCTGCGGCGAAAATGAATATTCTGGATAATATTCGCTGTCATTGCCCTAAATGTGAGAGGTAGTTAGAAAATTTTTGGTGGAAAAGAAATGTTGAAAAGAAAATGAAAAGAAATGTCTGAAGATGTTATTAAACTGGCTGCTTTTGGCTGTTACATTTTGATCAGACTGATTTTAGCGTTTCTTTCCCACTGGTGATGATTCTGATCCATTTTCACAGAGCTGTGAGTAGTAATCCCCCACTGGTGATCTTTTTGACGTCATCACCACAAACTCCTCCGATATCACGTTTTCAACCACGCCTCCTTTCCAAAAAGTCCCGATTTTGCCTTTCATCCATAATTTTGAATTCTGGCGTCACACGTCTCCTCTAAAGACCCCCTGGTTACGTCATTCCCCTCTAAGATTCCCACCCAAACCCATCGTGAAGTAAACAACTCTAAAGGTCCCAAATAATTATAATCCCAAGTCCACCATCTTGGATTCTGACGACATAACCCATCCGAAGGCGCCAAATAATTCTAAGTCCTGCTAACTGCAGAGAACTATATTTAAAAAAAAAAACTATTTTTTCCACAGCTTGTCTCGAAACCGCGTTCCTCGCGTTTATCTGCGCATTTACCCATTATGCCAAGGCATGGGTGCTTGTGTTGTTTTTCTGCTGAGGTCCTGCCATCCTCACAGACCTTCTACTATGCATATAAACTGACAGGCTCCTGTCAGACCTCTGTGGCAAGCAGCTGCTTGAGGGGGTATTTATTTTATTTACATTGGATCGTGTGAGCTCACAAAAACCTGGATCGTGTGAGCTCACAAAAACCTGGATCGTGTGGGCCCACTCACAGAAATATTGAGCGTGTGCAGTTGCTGTACACGTTCCTGAGGTCCTGCCATCCTCTCAGACCTTCTACTATGGCATATAAACTGACAGGCTCCTGTCAGACCTCTGTGGCAAGCAGCTGCTTGAGGGGGTATTTATTTATTATTATTATTATTTATACGAAAGCAATCTTAAAGGTAGATGATCTCAATGAAGAATCGATCATTATATTTTTACAAATTAACCTACGAATAAATTATATTTTTTATTCCTTGTAAATAAAAATTGCTTATTCCTTGAAATAAATTTATAAGTACTCCCCCTCCTGTGGACCATGTTTTACTGACGGAAAAAGAATTTACAATCTCAAAAGTCCTGCGAAACAGACCGGTGTTATTTAAAAACCTTTATATATTTGTGGAGAGCGCATGACACGAAAATGATACCGAATTAATTATCAAACTTATTCCTATTTCATGTATTTTTCAAGAAACATTTTGAACTGTGAAATGGAGAGAAAAATGTTATACTGAAAATCCAATTCCTTGGCCCCACTTTTGCATTTTTGTGGCTCAATTGCATTTCCTGCCTGCAATTGCATTTGTTTTCAAAGTGTCATAGATCCTTGGTTGTTATGTGGTTTTATTAACGTTTTGCTTAATTTCAATGTTTTGCTTTGTAAAGTATTTTATTTGACAATGTGTTATCTTTTTTATATTTTGTGTATTCATATATTCTTTCAAAATTTTAATAGCAAATTCAAAACCCCAACCCTTCTTTACGAGTGTTCTGCTTGGTGTTATCTAAGACCGAAAGTCTTCAGTTCTTGCCAAAACAAACTCCCAAGGCTTACAGTAATATTCCATGGCTTGGATGAAACTCCATTATTCTAAAAGTTATGAATATACCACAATTTGTAACTACAACGTTAGCGCTGCAATTAAATTCTTCTACAAAGCATCCACACATCAAAACTCACTCATTACAAGAACCATCATCTCTGTCACTAAAAATATCAGATCCAAAATTATCACGATCCTGTAACTTCTCTGGTGATGCAATCTGTCCTTCACTTGGCCTAGCGTGTCTCATTAAAGTTTTAGGGCTCTGAACTGCCAACTAGTTCAAAATTTTCACCCTTTTCCTTGCCTCTGGTAGAAGGGGGTGGCTCAGTCGGTAGCGCGCCAGGCTCGTAATCTGTAGTTCCCAGGTTCGAGTCCCAGCTGGGTTAGCGTTGAGATTTATCTCCGCAAAAGTCCCCGCCCTGCCCACGGTCAATGGGGGACACCGATGAGCTTGGAAAAGTCATCGTCCGTCGGATGGGACGTTAAACCGTGGCCCCGTGTGCGGGAGAGCCATACCCTGTGCACGTTAAAGAACACGCTGGATGGCCTTGACGGGAGGCTACCATCTGTCTCCCAACAGCTGTTCCAATGGGTCTCCTCCTCCAAACTTCTCTGAGCCTTCGGGGTCCTTGTGACCTGGCCATTTAGCCCATGGTGTGCAAAAAAGTTCCGCTCAGAGGTAAAACAACCCAACGTTAAAGAACACGCTGGATGGCCTTGACGGGAGGCTACCATCTGTCTCCCAACAGCTGTTCCAACGGGTCTCCTCCTCCAACCTTCTCTGAGCCTTCGGGGTCCTTGTGACCTGGCCATTTAGCCCATGGTGTGCAAAAAACGTGCCGCTCAGAGGTAAAACAACCCAACGTTAAAGAACACGCTGGATGGCCTTGACGGGAGGCTACCATCTGTCTCCCAACAGCTGTTCCAACGGGTCTCCTCCCCCAACCTTCTCTGAGCCTTCGGGGTCCTTGTGACCTGGCCATTTAGCCCATGGTGTGCAAAAAACGTGCCGCTCAGAGGTAAAACAACCCAACGTTAAAGAACACGCTGGATGGCCTTGACGGGAGGCTACCATCTGTCTCCCAACAGCTGTTCCAATGGGTCTCCTCCTCCAACCTTCTCTGAGCCTTCGGGGTCCATGTGACCTGGCCATTTAGCCCATGGTGTGCAAAAAACGTGCCGCTCAGAGGTAAAACAACCCAACGTTAAAGAACACGTTGGATGGCCTTGACGGGAGGCTACCATCTGTCTCCCAACAGCTGTTCCAATGGGTCTCCTCCTCCAACCTTCTCTGAGCCTTCGGGGTCCTTGTGACCTGGCCATTTAGCCCATGGTGTGCAAAAAACGTGCCGCTCAGAGGTAAAACAACCCAACGTTAAAGCACACGCTGGATGGCCTTGACGGGAGGCTACCATCTGTCTCCCAACAGCTGTTCCAATGGGTCTCCTCCTCCAACCTTCTCTGAGCCTTCGGGGTCCTTGTGACCTGGCCATTTAGCCCATGGTGTGCAAAAAAGTGCCGCTCAGAGGTAAAACAACCCAACGTTAAAGAACACGTTGGATGGCCTTGACGGGAGGCTACCATCTGTCTCCCAACAGCTGTTCCAATGGGTCTCCTCCTCCAACCTTCTCTGAGCCTTCGGGGTCCTTGTGACCTGGCCATTTAGCCCATGGTGTGCAAAAAACGTGCCGCTCAGAGGTAAAACAACCCAACGTTAAAGCACACGCTGGATGGCCTTGACGGGAGGCTACCATCTGTCTCCCAACAGCTGTTCCAATGGGTCTCCTCCTCCAACCTTCTCTGAGCCTTCGGGGTCCTTGTGACCTGGCCATTTAGCCCATGGTGTGCAAAAAACGTGCCGCTCAGAGGTAAAACAACCCAACGTTAAAGAACACGCTGGATGGCCTTGACGGGAGGCTACCATCTGTCTCCCAACAGCTGTTCCAATGGGTCTCCTCCTCCAACCTTCTCTGAGCCTTCGGGGTCCTTGTGACCTGGCCATTTAGCCCATGGTGTGCAAAAAACGTGCCGCTCAGAGGTAAAACAACCCAACAACTCTGGTAGAATTGCGCTGAAGGAGACAATGTCTTACCCGAGACCGGTGCTCTGTCTCGTCACTTGTGATCTCTGTTCTCTGCTTCTCTGGCAGTTCAATCCAAGCCAAAGATCAATATGTCAGAGTTTGACTCCTGTTACACTAATTGCAATAATGGCTGCAGAGAAAAGCTAAATCCTGCAATGATTAGTTTACTAACAACGTTTCATCGGCAATGACGTCTTGCAAAGGGAAAAGTCACATGATCCAACCCAATAGGGGGCGCTGACCAACCACGCGTGAACTGCTTTCAGTTAATAGGCCTCAAAGGTGCTCTTGCTAACGGCAGTGCTGTTCACTCGAACCGTTCAAGATTCCCTGCAGCGTGGCCATAAACCTCGTCTGGAGAAGAAATGGAAATTTAAGACAATGAAAAACCGTAGACAAATATACTCAAACTGTTGACTCCACTAGTTTTAGGGGCGTGGGTGGCTCAATCGGTAGCGCGCCAGGCTCGTAATCTGTAGTTCCCAGGTTCGAGTCCCAGCTGGGTCAGCGTTGAGATTTATCTCCGCAAAATTCCTCGCCCTGTCCACAGTCAGTACGGGATACCGATGGGCTTGGAAAGGCCGCCGTCCGTCGGATGGGACGTTAAGCCGTGGCCCCGTGTGGCCCCGTGTGCGGGAGAGCCATACCCTGTGCACGTTAAAGAACACGCTGGATGGCCTTGACGGGAGGCTACCATCTGTCTCCCAACAGCTGTTCCAGTGGGTCCCCTCCCCCAACCTTCTCTGAGCCTTCGGGGTCCTTATGACCTGGCCATTTAGCCCATGGTGTGCAAAAAAGTGCTGCTCAGAGGTAAAACAACCCAACGTTAAAGAACACGCTGGATGGCCTTGACGGGAGGCTACCATCTATCTCCCAACAGCTGTTCCAGTGGGTCCCCTCCCCCAACCTTCTCTGAGCCTTCGGGGTCCATGTGACCTGGCCATTTAGCCCATGGTGCCATCAGTCACGCTGTGGTTTAGTTAATCTGAATAGTTCCACTCTTGAGCAGGTGTCTCAGTTTAATTATCTTGGGAACTGTGCAACAGATACTGGTGATGTGGCATGAGATTAACAGATGAATAGAGATTGTTGCCGGGACGTTTAAATGCAAATTTGATGCTTTTGATTCTAGATGCTTATGCAGTATCTTGGGCATTAAGTGGTTTGACTTTGTAAGTAATGATAAGGTTAGGGAAAGGTATCAGCAACCTCCTTTGAGCAGCATATTGTCTGAAAAAAGACTCGCTGTAAATAGGTGTGACTCGAACCTGAGAACTGCAGATTACGAGTCTGGAACGCTGGCGGCTGAGCCATCCTCGCACTCTTCACTTGATGCCTTGAGTTTTTGATTAGTCGTTAATAAATTACGTTATTCACATCCTCAAGGGTGTTATAATCTCCCTCGTCCTTGAGTACGCCACTGGTTAGTAAGTCAACTTCTTTTCCCTTTTGGGAGATAATGAAATAAATATTAAAATAATGCAAAACAGCAGAGTTTTATTAAAGCTTAATTTCAGTGTGAGAGCAAAGGAAGAGTCTTTCGTCAGACATAAATTTGATTAACTTTGTGGGAGCATTGTTCCCATAGTTAAAACCCAAGAAAGAATCTAGAAGCAATATTAAAAGAACTGTATAAAAAATTGCCTTTCAAGCAGTTGTCGCCAAAGAGGTTTGATAGAAACCTTTCAGTTAATTCATCATAGAGAAGATTTGTGAAGTAGGCAAAGAACTCCAAAGATGCAGTTATTAACCTTGCTTTCCCCAGAGCAGCGTTTTCGGTAGAAACAAACTTGATTAGTTTTTTTGTTCATTTTCATGTTATTTGTTTTCATTTCATGCCACTCGGCCACAGGGACCTTAAGTCCGGAATTAAATAATTGAATTGGATTGTTTTAGCTCTGAGCGGCACTTTTTTGCACACCATGGGCTAAATGGCCAGGCCACAAGGACCCCGAAGGCTCAGAGAAGGTTGGGGGAGGGGACCCACTGGAACAGTTGTTGGGAGACAGATGGTAGCCTCGCGTCAAGGCCATCCAGCGTGTTCTTTAACGTGCACAGGGTATGGCTCTCCCGCACACGGGACCACGGCTTAACGTCCGTTCCGACGGACGGCGGCCTATTCAAGCCCGTCGATGTCCCCTACTGACCGTGGGCAGGGCGGGGAATTTTGCGGAGATAAATCTCAACGCTGACCCAGCTGGGACTCGAACCTGGGAACTACAGATTATGAGCCTGGCGCGCTACCAACTGAGCCACTCCCGCCCCCGGAATTAAATAAGCTAGTCCAATAATGTAAGAGGAAGAAATAATAACAAAAGAACGAAGTTTGTGATAAACGAACTAATTTTTTCATTGGTTTACAAATCCATCGATTATCTTTGCCATTTTACTTCCCAGTTTGAGTGTCAGACGCACTTTCACATTAAGAATTTATGCATTGAAAATAAAAACGATCAAGGCAAACATCCCAGAGTTATTATGGAATAGCAAACACAGACAAAAGAGAATGTCGAAAGGTTAAATAGAAACTCAGACTTCAACTGACTGAGGTCAGTTAAAGTATTTTTACTTTTTTAAGCAGTCAATATAAATAAAGCATTTGAATGCCATTAAGTCTCTGAAATTACACTCTGGTTTGTGGGAAAATCCCGACTGCTTATCACACAAAGACATCCTCTGATTTTTCTTAGTTATCTCTTCCGTCATTCTCAGCGGGAGTTTCCCGGAACGTGAACATCAGAAGTCGAGGCTTCAAAGCGATCCTCGCACTGAAATTTCCTCGAATAATCCGTAAAACATGTGAAAAAAATTCAGCTCTTTTGTTATCACCGTTCCAGTAGTTCGGTAGAAACTTCCTCAGCTTATGCTGCTTTGTCTCTTCCAATCTGAGATAAAGGATTCCAGGAATAAATGGGATGAAAGCGAAAGCACGACAGTCGGTTGCAGACCATCCTACTCTGCAGTCTCAAGGTTTGTCGTGTGCCCTTTCTCCAAGGTTTCTCGTTTTGGCCTTGGGCCGCATCTTCATCACGTTATTGCTGCTGCTAACGTCAACACTGCGATGTCAGCAAGAGAGGAGGCAAGCAAACAATTGGCCATTGCATTCCATACACGAACTGCCAGCTGCTTTATCAATGATGGCCTTTACATATGGGAAGTTAAACACTGAGAATTGGTTAGTTTGTTCAAACCTGATCAAAAGTGAAAATAAGTAAATTTCTTCAGAGGAGAAGGTGTGGCTTAAAAATTTACAATTTCGCTATCAGCTTTTGAGAACGTTTAGGCTTCCTCTGCTGCTACGTTCTTCAGATATTTCCAAAGTTCTCTTCATTTCCGAAGGAAGCGATCATTGGCACGTGCTATTATGTCTGAACTTTCCAAAAATGATATGACTTTCATATATTGACACATTGCCAAACATGGTTGAGATGTTCTCTCCTTCCCCAAAAGGTTTCAATACTGAGATACTTTCTACTTGCCTATTCCTTTCCAATGAGATGGTCTCCGTTTGCTACGCTACATGATACTAAAGTGACCATCAGTCATAAGAGGGAACTTAAGCCGTGGTTCTGAGCATTAAGCCGTGGTTCTGAGCAGAGGATGGGGGAGCGGGTTGGCTCAGTCGATTGCTCACTAGGATCGAAATCTCGATGTCTGCATCCAAACCGTGTCTACATTGAGATTTATCTCCGCTAATTCCACTCTCTCCTGGGTGACAAACGGGTCGCTAGTGGGCTTCAAAATATCGTTCCTCATCGCATGGAGTGTGACGGAGCATTCTCTGCGTACCTTAAAGAAACCCACTGGATGGCGTTGACGGGAGGCTCCCACGTGTCTCCTAGCAACTGCTGGATCTGATCTCAGCTCCTGGAATCCTCAAGTGACTTGGCATGTTATTTTATTGTTGTGTACAAAAGTGTCGCTCAGATGTAAAACAATCCAATCCGACAAACTGCCCAGAGGATATAATTTGGCCCTAAACAGGGATTCACTTTGTCCACCTAACAGCTCTTTGTCAAGCTCCTTAACTCTGCTTGGTGCACAGCGATCGAATAGTGTAGTTCCCAGGCCTGGACGAACTAAGAAGAGCACCGACCCGACGACTCTTTTTGTGAGAACCGCAAGCTACTCATGACAAATTAATTTGTGAAAGGGAAAAAGAAAGTAGAGAAGACAAGAAATCCAACTTCGGCGACGCTAATTCTCATTAAAATAACTAATTTTAATAATTTAGAAATATTCTAAAATGAAACATACATTATTTCTTTTTAGAATATTTCTTTTTCGCGTTAGTCATGCATGCATTATTGATTATATTTCTTCGTCGGCCCGCCCTTCAGTTTCCGTTTTATCTCCGCAAAACTCTCTGCTCTGCCCACGGTCAGTAGGGGACACCGATGGGCTTCGAAAGTCTGCCGTCCGTCGGATGGGACGTTAAGCCGTGGCCCCGTGTGCGGGAGAGCCATACCCTGTGCACGTTAAAGAACACGCTGGATGGCCTTGACGGGAGGCTACCATCTGTCTCCCAACAGCTCTTCCAGTGGGTCCCCTCCCCCAACCTTCTCTGAGCCTTCGGGGTCCATGTGACCTGGCCATTTAGCCCATGGTGTGCAAAAAAGTGCCGCTCAGAGGTAAAACAACCCAACCCAACTCAGTTTCCGTTTTCTATGCTACTCTTCAGCTAAAAGATTTGCCCAGGCCTGATCTAGCCACTCAACCTATAGGGCAGCAAAAAGTTTCACTCATGAATGAAATATAGTCAACATCCATCCAAACTGACACGGTTTGGATGCAGACATCGAGATTTCGATCCTAGCGAGCAATCGACTGAGCCAACCCGCTCCCCCATCCTCTGCTCAGAACCACGGCTTAAGTTCCCTCTTATGACTGATGGTCACTTTAGCATCATGTAGCGTAGCAAACGGAGACCATCTCAGCATTGGAAAGGATTAGGCAAGTAGAAAGTATCTCAGTATTGTGTCAATAAATGAAAGTCATATCAGTTTTGAAAAGTTCAGACATAATAGCACGTGCCAATGATCGTTTCCTTCGGAAATGAAGAGAACTTTGGAAATTTCTGAAGAACGTAGCAGCAGAGGAAGCCTAAAATTTCTCAAAATCTGATAGCGAAATTGTAAATTTTAGGTAGGGCCAGATGTGGGGGGAAGGGATTTTCAGGATGCTAGTAATAGAGGCAAAAAATTATTAAACTCATTAATATTTCATGCATTTTTCAATAAATAAAGCTTCTCGTTTTTCTGTAATTAAAAGGACTTTAAAATGGACGGGATACTGCATTGAAAATCCAGTCTCTTGCCCCCCCCTCCCCCCTTCTCCCTTCTGCCCTTTTGTGCCTCGATTGCATTTTGCCCCCTCCACATTTTTTTTAGATCCCTGTCTGATTGTAAGTTTCGGGTGCTATTGAGCTTCTTGCATTCACTCATAAATTGAAATATTGCTTAGGTAGAACTCACATTGTGATAGTGTAAAAAAAAATTTATAAAAGATTTAGGGTTACAGTAATGCACTGATAATGAAGGAAATAACAAATTTCGCGTTTTTTGGGGAAATTCGTATTTGTTGATCACTGGGTCACAATAGTTCGCATCTCAAAAAGGGGTGGGGGGTGTCTCAATCGTTACCGCGCCAGCTCGTAAATTGCAATTCCCAGGTCCGAGTCCCGCTACAGGCAGCTATGAGATTTCTTTCCGCAAAACTCCTCGTCTCGGTCAGTAGGGGATACCGATTCGTTAGGAAAGGCCACCGCGTCAGATGGGACGAAAAGCCACGGTCAGTGTGCATGAGAGCCATATACTATGCACACTAAAGAACACACTGGATGGCCTTGACGGGAGGCTACCATTAGCTGCCAAGTGTAGCAACTTACCCCAATCTTATCTGAACACTCAGGTCCCTTATGATCTGGCCATTTAGTCCATTGTGTGGAAAAAAGTGCGGCTTTGAGATAAAACAACCCAACCCTTCAAAATATTTTTTTTAGAAATAGATAACTGGCAAAATTCGTTAAAAGTTCAGCTTCTTCTATCATTAGAGGGCGCTATTTAAGGTACTGCAAGATTCCGAAAGCGGTAATCGTAATATTTCATCAATATCTTTCTAATCCAAAAATAATTTTAAAATTTCCTCTAAAAAGAAAAGAGTTGAATGTCCAAACGACAAAGTGCATGAACCAGGAGGAGACAGGAGTTGTCTTCTCATGGAAAAATTTGTCTAAAAATTAATATGTGGAATAATATCAAGTGTACTAAAAATTAATATTTTTTTAACGAAATATAAAGCTTAGTTTTTGTTCTATACTTTTCTTTTGTTTTCGGAAGTATATAATTTATTTTTATTAATTATTATGATAAATACCGTTCCGTGACCGAGTGGTTAGCACGCTTGGTTACTTGATCTAAGGGACCTGGGTTCGAGCCCCGGGTAAGGCATGGATGTATGTGTCGCTTTTCTGCTGAGGTCCTGCCATCCTCTCAGATATTCTACTTTGGCGTATAAACTGACAGGTTCCTGTCAGACCTCTGTGGCAAGCAGCTGCTAGAGGAGGTATTTATTTTAAGATAAAACTTTTTTTTTATGTATTTCAAACATTTTTTCCTTCTTTTCTTTTACTTTGTATTCGGGCATCGTTGGTTGTATTATATTATCATGATTCCTTATTTTTAACTGAACTCATTTATGAACTGCTAGACCTAAATTTTACTTTTTTTTAAAGGCTGATATATTTCTCCACCCCCTTCACTCTTGGAAGAAACCATTTCATGAAGCAATATTTGCTCTCCCGTCTGGAAGTGAATATCCAGTGAATATCCTTCCTCAACTTACTATGAAACCTTGGGATCTTTTGTGACCTATCCACGTAGGCAGTTGTGTGCACAAATATGCCTTTCAGGGGTTATAACAACCCAAATTATTATATCCATCACTAATTCAAATTAAGACTACTTTTTTTCCTCTCCAGCTAGCCATTGACATTCTTGGTCAGTCTAGACATCACCTGTAAACCATGTCCTGACAGTGTGTCTCCGCGGAGGAGGCTCCACCCAACTAATGGAGGGGAAAATGTCGCCAAGGGAGATGAAGAGAGGAAAGGAAGTGGGCCACTGGGTCAGGAGACTTATTGAAAGTGCTTCTCTCACGATAATAGGAAGATGACCTCACCGGTGAAGAATTCGGCGGTTTTTAAATAAGAATGAAAATGCTTAAAAGTTATTTTTTTTTATTTTTCATTTATTAAATGGTGGATTGGCTTCGATAGCTTATTTATAAACAGAATATAGTCCCAAATAAAATTCTAAACATATTACAGCATTATCGCATTTAAAATAGTCAATAAATCATATCGAGATGTAATAAAAATAATTAAAATGCTGTAACGATTAGCGAAATATTTAACTTTTTAGTATATGACAGGCCCTCGACGATTGCGGTTTGCCGTTCTCATAATCGATTATTCGCGGAAATATTTCTGAGACCTGATTCCCCGATCGCGCATCAAAGATTCAACTATTCGCGGGTCCGAAAAGGATTGACATGAAAACTTTTCCTTCAATGATTTTTTTTAACAATATTTTAAAATTGTCACGAAACTTTTATTAAATTTAATCATCTTCTAAATTGTTTAATATAAAAACGTTAATTATTCTACTTCTATGTTAAAAATGTTACACGATTATCATAAAACCGTATGATTACTATAAATGTGAAACTATTCCATTTATTTTAGATGAACTTGTGTGAACCACGGATGGGAAAACTGATGTTATACTAGAAATCAAAAGGTGCCTTTCATTTCAGGTGCTTTACATTTTCACGGCAGCTTTTGATTTCTAGTCTCTCATTCCGACCCCTATTTGATCTTGAATGCGATACCAGATCTGAAAATCCCTCTCATTTCTGAGTTCTGCTGCCGGAAATAGCCCTATTTACCAATTTTTAGCTCTCCAGCACCTATCGAAAGTTGACCTTTGACCTCAAAGGACCCAGTGCATCAAAAATTTCACAACATATCCGAGATCTACGACTCAAAGTCCCCCAGGAACCAATTTTTAGTTCTCTAGATCTACTGATAGATGTCAATTTGACCTCTGACCTCAAAGGCCTCAAAATCTAAAATTTCGTAACGTTTCCGGCATCTAAAATACCACCAGACACCAATTTTCACGTAGCAAGTCGATATGGGGAAACAGCAAGAACAATTAAAAGAAAAAAACATTTATCATTCCTAAATTATATTCCCTTTTGATAGTTTGCGCAACTGAAAACAGCACACGCTATTACTTTGTTCATAAATACTTGATGTTTGTACCACCAGTGAAAATAATCATGGCCACAATGATCTCAGTCATTAATGGCAAAACGTATTTTAGAAGCCTAGACAAAAATGCAAAATAGCGCCACTTTTCCTTTAGAAGCATATTAACACTTTTTTTACTCTTACGTTTTCCCTGTTGTGAGCTCTTGTTACTTTCTCGTAGAGATTCTAAAGAGTTTGGGGTTGGAATCTTTTTCGTTGTTGGAAGTCACAGTGATGGTCTGGGTGTCTTTATGAAGACCTGATGCCACTGCATTACTATGAAGCATCTGCTATCTGCTTTCCGCCATCTTTGTTCGAAAAACTACTTCGGCAAAATTCCAAGTGCTTCGTCTACGGATCTTGTGAACCTCTCAGACAGGGGCGTAGCCATGGGGGGGGGGAGATGGGGGAGCAAAGTAACTCGGAGATGGCAAAATTCGAAGCGACTTCGTAAAATCTAGGTGAGTTGTGAAAATTTTTAATTTTTTTTTGGAAAATTAAGGGGAGTTGCCAAAATCGAGGCAACTTGGCAAATCTAAGGCAGTTTAGAAAATGGAGAGACGACAAAATTTATAACAGTTGGCAAAATTCGAAGCCACTTAGTAAAAACAGGTGAGTTGGCACAATCTTAGGGAGTTGGCAAAATTCGGAGTGACTTGGAAAAATCTTGGGGAGTTGATAAATTCATAGTGACCTGGCAAAATCGTGGGGAGTTGGCAAAATTCAGGTGAGATGTATAAATTAGGATTTTTTTCTGTAAAATATGGCGAGTTGGAAAAACTTAGGGAGTTGGTAAAATCTAGGAACAGTTGGCAAAATTCGGAGTGACTTGGCAAAATCGTAGGGAGCTGGCAAAATTCAGTTGAGATGTGAAAATTTGGATTTTTTTCTGTAAAATTATGGCGAGTTGGCAAAATTTAGGGGTAGTTGGAAAAACTAGGGCAGTTGGTAAAATTCGGAGTGACTTGGTAAAATCGTGGAGAATTGAAAAAATTCAGGTGAGATGTAAAAATTGCAATCTTTTTTTTCTGTAAAATTATGATATGTTGGCAAAATCGAGGCAGCTTCGCAATATCTGGGAGAGTTGGAAAATCTTGGGGGAGTAAAATTCAGAGTGGCTTTACAAAAATCATGTGTGATGTAAAATTGGGATTTTTTTCTGTAAAATTGTGGCGAGATGGCTAAATCTAGGGCAGTTGGCAAAATTCGAATCCACTTGGTAAAATACGGCCATTTATGAAAATTTGGATTGTTTTTGTGAAATTAAGGAGAGTTGACAAAATCGAGAAAACTTGACAAAATCTAGGGAAGTTGGCAAAACTGGAAACCACTTGATAAAGTATAGGTGAATTGTAAAAATTGGGATTGGTTTTGTGAAATTAAGGAGAGTTGGAAAAACCAAGAACTCTTGGCAAAATCTAGGGGAGTTGGCAAAATTCGAAGCCACTTGGTAAAATACAGGGGAGTTGTGAAAATAGTGCCTTTCTTGGGCAATTAAGGAGAGTTGATAAAATTCGAAGTGACTTGGCAAATTCAGGGAAGATGTAAAAAGTGCAGTTTTTTCTGAAAAATTACGGCGAGTTGGCAAAATCTAGAGTAGTTGGAAAAATTCGAATGCACTTGGTAAAATATAGGCGAGTTGTGAAAATTGAGATTTGTTTTGTGAAATGCAGGAGTGTTGGATAAATTGAAGAAACATAAAAGAATGTAGGGCAGTTGGCAAAATTCGAATCCACTTGGAAAATACGGGCGAGTTGTGATAATTGGGATTGGGTTTGTGAAATTCAGGATAGTTGACTAAAATCGAGTAAACTTGACAAAATCTTGGGGAGTTTGAAAATTTGATAATTTTACAGAAAAAAAATCCAAATTTTCACATCTCACCCGAATTTTGCCAACTCCCTACGATTTTGCAAAGTCACTCCGAATTTTGCCACCTGTCCCTAAGTTTTGCCAACTCTCCATAATTTTACAGAAAAAAATCCTAATTTTTACACCTAACCTGAATTTGCCAACTCCCCACAATTTTGCCAGGTCACACCGAATTTTGCCAACTCCCCAAGATTTTTCCAAGTCACTCCGAATTTTGCCAACTCCCTAAGGTTTTGCCAACTCACCTGTTTTTCATAAGTGACTTCGAATTTTGCCAACTGCTCTAAATTTTGCCATCTCTCCATTTTCCAAACTGCCTTAGATTTGCCAAGTTGCCTCGATTTTGACAACTTAATTTTCCAAAAAAATTTAAAGTTTGAATTTAATTTAAGTTTGAAGTAATTTGGCAAATTTAGGAAAGATGTAAAGATTGGGAATAGTTTCGTGAAATTAAGGAGATTTGACCAAAGCAAGGCAAAAATTCATATTGATTTGCTTTTTTATTGGAAGTCAAATGGCAAAATGTAGGAAAGACGTTAAAATTGGCTTACCTCCTCCCCCCCCCCCCCCCCCCGAGCGAAAATCTAAGCAAGTTTGCTCAGTTGGTAAATTTTGCCAAAATTTTGCTCGAGTTGGAAAATTTAGTCCTTCGCTTCGCCCCTGCTCTCAGAACTGTTATTCAATACAACTAGGAAGATTAGAACCAGCGCTACTTCAGAGGCCTGTACCAGGAAGCAACAAGGACTCACACCAGTGCTAATTATATGATCTGTTTTGACTCTTTTACCTAAATTGGCCAAGCAATGTTGCCCTGCCATCGCTGCTCCGATGATGGCTTCCAGGAACAGTTCAAAGAGCTCGGACACTAGTCATAAACATTTTACTATAAGCATATTTCAATGTTAATGTTACAAAGTTCTTTGACATACAAAATATTCCCCTCAAGCAGTTGCTTGTCAAAGAGATCGGACAGAATCCTGTCAATTTAATGAGACATAAAGAAAATACCTGAAGGCGAGACCTTAGTAGAAAGACAACACAGAAAAGTAACATCTATACCTCATCTGGGGCTCCAACCCAGGTGTCTTTGATCAATAACCAAGCACACTAACCACTCGGTACAAAATAATAAAGTATTTCTTTGAATAAGGTTGGATTATGAGGCCGCGAAATTGTTTCTGGAATAAAGTCATTTATTTTTGTAGAGATGGGTTATAAAAAATTTCCTGGAGAAATTTTTGGATGCCACTTTTGTTGCCAATGCGTCAAGAAAGCTGCTATTGTTGTCGAAATGGAAGATCACTTTTGGCGATAATCAGAGACACGGCTACAAAGTTTTGACCAAATATCAAAGTCAGCAACTAGAGCAAAAATGGAAAGAAATTTCGAACTGAACAAAAAGATTTAGCAGAAAGCAAAAGATTTTGAGTAAAACAAACTCAGTTATGAGTTCGTAAGAAAAATAGATTTAATAATTTTGTTTCTTAGACCAGGGGTTCTCAACGTGGGGTACGCGGTAAAAATTTTTGGTGTACGCCGTGAGAGCTCAAAAATCGCTAGATCTAGTAACAAAGTAAAAATAACCATTGTTATACAGGGGTACGTGAAGCATAAAAGGCTGAGAATCACTGTCTTAGACGATTAAAAATGTTTTTCAAGGAAGAAATAATGCAAATAAAATTAGCATAATTCGTAGTTGCCTTTCTGTTTGGCTGTTTACACAGCTTAATTTTGTTTCTGAGAAAGCAACTTTATACTGTACGAAACCGGCTTTCGAAGTCCCAGCTCTGATTCAAAGGTTGATTCACTAATGATAGGGCGCTACGCTCTAAGTGAATGCCAATCACAAACTCACAATTTTCCTAAAGAAGCTCGTCTGTCTGCTGCGGTTTTGGAATTCGTAATCGTTGTAAAAACCGACCCTACATTGGTTACGGTCTCGCCCATTGTGACGTCCTATTTGGACCATTAAGATTCCGTAAAACTGAGTCGTAGTCAGAGCCGGATCTAGGGAGGATGCAAACCATGCTCACCCCCCTTTGAGAATGCTGGTAAGGGTAATAGAGTCAAAATAATATTAAAATTGAATTTTTCATGCAGTTTTTAAGAAATTTTTTAAAGATCTGTGAAACAGAGAGAGGAATGTTATATTGTAATGAATATAATATTCTTCAAAAATTTATTTTAGTTTTATTTCTTTATTGTGACTATACTTTGGTTGAGAGCGTTGTGTCTTTTCTTTGCAATATATATTTCATATATTTCATGCAATCAACTCATTTTTACAGAGAAGAAAAACAATTATAATAGTACAAACAAAAAACAGGTTAATACAGTTTTAATAAGTAATATATATTTGTCGAGTACTGAAGATTTGGAATGAGAAATTGAAAGCGTTTCTGCTTTATATGCAACAAGTTTTGTAATCTTCAACCAATCAGGCTGAAGTCGTACGCGCTCACATTTGCACGCTCACCGACATAAATGTTCTTTATTGTTTACAAATACATTACATGTTAGAGGCGGGGGGGGGGCTCAGTCGGTAGCGCGCCAGGCTCGTAATCTGTAGTTTCCAGGTTCGAGTCCCAGCTGGGTCAGCGTTGAGATTTATCTCCGCAAAATTCCTCGCCCTGCCCACGTTCAGTAGGGGACACCGATGGGCTTGGTAAAGGCCGCCGTCCCTCGGTCGGGATGTTAAGCCGTGACCCCGTGTGCGAGAGAGCCATACACTGTGAACGTTAAAGAACACACTGGATGACCTTGACGGGAGACTACCATCTGTCTCCAACAGCTGTTCCAGTGGGTTCCCGCCCCCAACCTCCTCTGAGCCTTCGGGGTCCATGTGACCTGGCCATTTAGCTCATGGTGTGCAAAAAAAGTGTCCTCAGAGGTAAAACAACCCAACCCATTACGTGTTAGAGCTGTTGAAACACGCTAATTTTTATTGACAAATGTGAACACTTCTTTTTGGAAATGCTGAAATTATGAAGAAGGATAGGTGAGACATTGAAAGAAGTCTTCTTATATGGTAAATGAAAAAATGTTAACGATCACAGAGAAGTAAGAAAGCAATCGTGTGAAGCCGAGGATCAGTCGTATTAGTCCAAACCAATCCTGTTTTTAAAAACGTGATAAATTGAGATGGTGTTAATTGGAGATTGGGTGTATATAGTAGCGAAGCATTCATGGAAGCAAAGTAGAAATATAAGGAACACTTGCCTTATAAGAGGGGTACCCAAGGGATGTTTAACATCCCTTGAAGGCTTAAAAATAATGCTTTACTAAACAGTCCCTGGAAATCAGCAATTCAATCACGTCAACAACCCCCATATTGGACAAAGACATATCACCCCACACACACTGGACAAATACGCCACTCATACACACACTGGACAAAGACACATCACTCATACACACACTGGACAAAGACATCACTCGTACACACACTGGACAAAGACACATCACTCATACACACACTGGACAAAGACACATCACTCATACACACACTGGACAAAGACACGTCACTCATACACACACTGGACAAAGACACATCACTCATACACACACTGGACAAAGACACATCACTCATACACACACTGGACAAAGACACATCACTCATACACACACTGGACAAAGACACATCACTCATACACACACTGGACAAAGACACATCACTCATACACACACTGGATAAAGATACATCACTCATACACACACTGGACAAAGACACATCACTCATACACACACTGGACAAAGACACATCACTCATACACACACTGGACAAAGACACATCACTCATACACACACTGGACAAAGACACATCACTCATACACACACTGGACAAAGACACATCACTCATACACACACTGGACAAAGACACATCACTCATACACACACTGGACAAAGACACATCACTCATACACACACTGGACAAAGACATCACTCATACACACACTGGACAAAGACACATCACTCATACACACACTGGACAAAGACATCACTCATACACACACTGGACAAAGACACATCACTCATACACACACTGGACAAAGACACATCACTCATACACACACTGAACAAAGACATGTCACTCTCTTCCCCGTAATTAAAATTTTGCGGTACGCCTTAATGTATCAGAAATTTTCTGGGAATGCCCTGTACTTATTAGAAATGTGCGAATTTTCAAAGAATTAATTTTAGCATTGAGGCACTGAACCGACTGAACTACGCAAATTAATGAAGGCCTTTGCAGATGTTGATTTGTCTTTAGGACAAACTTGGTTTGCTTATGATAGCGGCAAAGAATAACATCACTATTTTATTAAGTCCCCCCAGTGTGTGTGGGGTGATGTGTCTTTGTCCAGTGTCTAAATCTTATTTGAACCAATAGTGTGCTGTTCTCGATAAAAGAGGAAGCTTAGGAGACAATCAGCTGAGCAACATTAAAAATAAATACACAAAGTTACACTTTGACACAGAAGTCAATTAATCGATAGTTTTGTGGAAAAAAATGAGTTTTGCCGATGCGCTGGACCGAATCCATATCTCTCCAGATTCATGCCAGAGTATTCTAACCACTAAACTAACACAGGTATTTACTATTGACTGATTATTTAATTAATAGCGCTTTGAGCGTAAGTGGATTTCTTATTTACATCTTATTCAGAGCAACATCTTAAAAAGAGGTTGCCTTCCCCATCATAGATAGCGCCATATGCGTCAAGTTCAGAAAGATTGGATTGTTTTACCTCTGAGCGGCACTTTTTTGCACACCATGGGCTAAATGGCCAGGTCACATGGACCCCGAAGGCTCAGAGAAGGTTGGGGGAGGGGACCCACTGGGACAGCTGTTGGGAGACAGATGGTAGCCTCCCGTCAAGGCCATCCAGAGTGTTCTTTAACGTGCACAGGGTATGGCTCTCCTGCACACGGAGCCACGGCTTAACGTCCCATCCGACGGACGGCGGCCTTTCCAAGTTCAGAAAGAGTTATAAGCCACGTTAAGGGATAAATGCCGGAGCTAGTGGTTAAGTCAATCTGGTGAAATATGATTTCGAGTCTCACGCATCGGCAAAACTCATTTTTCCCACAAAACTATTTATTCCCGTATAAATCTGATAACTAAACAAAAATATCAAATGCATTCGTAATGACGCAAAATATAAACAAATTAACATAAAAGTGAATATGTGTTATAACTGATATGACATTCGCAGTGGTGTAGCAAGCCAGGGTACTTCAACTGCTTTTCTAGGAAATTTTGGGGAAACAGACGGACAGATCTTTCTCCATATTGTTACGAAGACAAAGCAAAACACGCTTCGGTTTTATTTTGTGCAGGACTACACCATGGATATCAGAACGGTATTCATGGCCGAGTGGTTAGCGCGCTTGGTTACTGATCTAAGGGACCTGGGTTCGAGCCCCGGGTAAGGCATGGCTGTTTGTGTCGTTTTTCTGCTGAGGGCTTGCCATCCTCACAGACCTTCTACTATGGGATATAAACTGACAGGCTCCTGTCAGACCTCTGTGGCAAGCTGCTGCTTGAGGGGGTATTTATTTATTTATAAATAATATTCTTGTTTCAGCATTCAGCACTGCTTTTAGAAATAGTTTCCCACAATGGGGCAAGTGGAATACGCCACTGGATATAACTAAAAGTCGGAACCGATCATGAACTTTATCGATACAACGAAAACTTTACGTAAAAATCCACCCTCTTTGACCCTCAAAACAATATAGTTCGCAAAAAAAAATTCGTCGATATCAATATATCGAGATAAGAACTCTAGAAAAGACAAAAAACTAAAACTCTATCTATGTGCTCTGTTTCCCCGTTCTTTCCTCAAAACGAGCTCTGGCAGTTGGAATTGTTTCGGAAAGATGGCGATCTGACTCTCCCTGTCCGATTTCGCCTTGGGCTAAGAGTATGTATCGTGTTCCACAAAAAACACCGTTATTATGTCTCCTTTTTTCTTTAACGTTTACAGTGAAAGATTGAGCATTGCGTGAATCATGTCTAACCCTCAGTCATTAAACGTGAGAGGGTACGGTCAAAGAAGAATAGTTTCCTTTTCACTGCAGAGACAAAGAAGGGGAAGAAAGCCCAGTTCAAGATTCGATTCGACAGTGGCAATGACCTTCGAGCGATAGTTTCGATGAAAGCTTTAACGATAGATAGTTGCTTTGTCAGTGACGCTCGCAGTCAGAGGTTTCGCGAGATAACACGAAAAGGCTTTTCTTAGCAGAGCTGGAAAGGTGAAGCAATTCTTTGCTTCTCCTGCACGATTCTATTTTAAGGATGGAGATCACGATTTAATGAAATGTTTGAACTAAATGGATTCATTTATTAATGAAAAGGATGATACCAAAAGTGATAAATTTCTGGGAGAAAATCCAACCAAAGAGAAAGTGAACCAGCTGTGGGTGTTGGATCTTTACTAAACAAAGCTAGGCTATTGTGAAATTGGTCTGTA
Organism: Ryuthela nishihirai; assembly: GCA_038380435.1. Classification (NCBI taxonomy): domain Eukaryota; kingdom Metazoa; phylum Arthropoda; class Arachnida; order Araneae; family Heptathelidae; genus Ryuthela; species Ryuthela nishihirai. The sequence goes on from JAWZYU010000001.1 coordinate 67,584,031, forward strand.
AATGGTAGATAGGTAGTCACTGGAAGGAGAGCTATGCACCAATCCCCTGTGATGATGCATAGAACCGGCCAGGCCGAGCACCTAATGTTCGACCCTGTCTTCTCGTGGTGCAGACCGTTAGTACCTTTCAAAAGAGATCCTCTCTTGTGGAAGTGAACGGAAGGGGAGGGCTGCCAGATTAGTGTGGCCTACTGATCTGGACATCTATGGCTACTTTTCTTTTTTTTTCTACCCTGCTGAGGAGTGGTCAACTACACAGGGTCCTGGTGCTGACCATATAAACCCACTGGACTGGACAGATATATGGCTCTGAGCTTGATTATGGATCCTGATTTTGCTGCACTGGTGGGCTTCTGTAGAGGGAAAATCTTCCGCTGTGTTTTCTGTTTGTTTGTGGGTTGACAGCCCCAAGTGAATAGATTCACGGGATATGTTTATCAGCTGGTGGATAATCCTGAGCAGAAGTCATCGCAAGCACCTGAAATCTTTGCTTCTATTGGCATCGTCAAATTCTACATTGGAGGAAGTCTTCCAGTGTAGATGGCTTCAGCCTTTAGTAGTGGGGGAACGGGTCTTTGCCCCATGTCTGCGATTAGGGGGCTGTTTGATATTGTCGGCATTCCCTCTCTCAATAAACATAGTTTCTTTAAACATCCCACTAACCATTTTCTCTCCATAGGTAGTTGGAATGTGAGGACTCTGCACAGAGCTTTTTCTCTTGATGTCCTCACACAAGAATTCCACCATTATAATTTAGATATTCTTGGTTTGCAAGAGACCAGATGGACAGATAAAGGTTAGATTCTTAAAAATAATCTAAAATTTCTCTTTTCAGGGAGGGACGGCAATAAGCATCACCAAGGCGTGGGTCTGCTTCTCAGCAGACACGCTAGTGATGCTCTTCTAGGATATGAGTGCATTAATGAAAGGTTTCTTACAGCAAAATTTCAGACAAGCGTTAAAGACCTGAATGTTATCTGCTGTTATGCCCCCACTGAGGATGCCGATGAGGATGAGAAGGATAGGTTTTATGAACAACTTCAGGATATTTTGAATTCTGTCAAGAAAGGAGATATTACCCTTGTTCTTGGTAACTTCAATGCCAAAGTTGATACTGACACTGACCTTTGGGGAGGAGTAATAGGCCCTTTTGGTATTGATAGCTGCAATGGCAATGGGCAACGTCTCCTACAGGTAAGTAAACTCAATGGTTTCAGAATAACTAACACTTATTACAAACACAGCGACATACATAAGTACACATGGGTTTCACTTAATGGGCTGCATAAGAATATGATTGATTATATATTAATTAACAGCAAATATGCTAGTTCTGTTAGAAATACCAGGGCATATAGGGGAGCTGAAATTGGATCTGACCATTACCTTGTTAAAAGTGTCTTGCAACTTAAACTTAAAAAGTGTTGTGCTAGGGTTAAAAAATTTACTTTTAATAAGCTCTGAAAGACCCAGTTATAGCCAAAGCTTACCATGATAGGTTACTTAATCATTATGACGGTCATGGTATGCTTACTACTGAAGTTGAGGAAGAATGGGATCATTTTAAACAGGCTTTTTTGGACACTAACAGTACTCTTTTAGGGAAAAAGGAGCAGAAGAGACATAATTATCTGAGTGATAAGGCACTTGAGCTTATTTCGGAAAGATAGAACTGCAGGAATGTCCTTAATCAATACCCTACTAGTCCTAATAGAAAGCATTACAGAGAACTTAATAAACGTGTAAAAGATCAGTTAGCTGCTGATAAGAATCTTTGGCTTGATGGCTTGGCTGACAAAGCCGAGGAAGCAGTTAGACAGCACAACACCAGATAGTTAATGTTTTATGTGATAGAAAACGGACAGGTATACAGCGATTGAAGGATAAACAAGGTAAGGTTATAGAAGGTGAGGATTCTGTCATGGCTAGGTGGGCTGAGCATTTCAGTGATGTTCTAAACAATGTGGTTAGTTCTATTCCCATTGTTTGTAATGATGATAGATGTATTGGTGGCTTTAATGTTGGCCCTGTAACACAATCTGAAGTTAGTTTGGCTATTTCTAAACTTAAACTTCATAAATCCCCAGGGGTAGATGAAATTACTACGGAAATGCTTAGAGCTGGGAATGTTTCGGTTACCACTTGGATGACTGAAATTTTGAATATCTTTTATGATAAAGGCATGGTTCCTAAGGATTTTTACCAGAGCTATTGTTATCCCTATTTTCAAAAAAGGTGATCGCAGTTCTTGTGATAACTATAGGGGTATCAGCCTACTCTCTGTTCCAGGTAAAGTTCTTTCCATGATTGTGCTTAATAGAATTAAGAATCGGGTTGACAGGCAATTGCGTGATGAGCAATGTGGATTCAGAAGTGGTAGGGGATGTGTGGATCAGATATTTTTACTTAGGCAGATTCTTGAGAAATGTTTAGAGTTTCAGAAACCTTTGGTTGCTAGGTTTGTTGATTTCAAAAAGGCTTTCGACTCTGTTGATCGTCATAATATGTGGTTGATTGTGAAATCATATGGTATACCTGACAAGTTAGTTAACAGAATGAAAGCTCTCTATAATAACACTGAGTCGTGTGTGAGAGTTGGTAAGGCTTGTAGCAATTGGTTTAACATTACTTCTGGTGTTCGACAAGGGTGCATTTTGTCTCCTTTTCTCCTTAGCTTGGTTATTGATTATGTTACGCAAAATTCACTTCAAGGGAAAGATTTTGGCCTTAAATGGGCTGGAGATACGAAAATTTCTGATTTAGATTATGCTGATGATTTAGCCCTTTTGGCAAATGATGTTGATGAGATGAACTCTTTCATTCGAGCTGTTGACAAAACTGGTAGTAGAGTAGGTTTGGTTATATACAGAGAGAAAACTAAAGTGATGAAAATTGGTCAGGCAGGTTGTGATTCAGTTCATCTGAATGGTTGCAGTCTTGAGCAGGTGTCATAGTTTAATTACCTTGGGAGCTATGTAACAGATACTGGTGATATGCGGCATGAGATTAACAGACGAATAGGGATTGCTGCCGGGACTTTTAAAAATCGATGGGGATTGTGGAGAAATAGACGTATACACCAAAAGACTAAAATTAGACGGTATAATAGTTTTGTTCTTTCTAGGGTTAGTTATGGTAGTGAAACTTGGACACTTTGTAAACAAGATAACAGGAAACTAGATGCTTTTGATTCCAGATGCTTACGCAGTATCTTGGGCATTAGGTGGTTCAACTTTGTAACTAATGATGAGGTTAGGCAAAGGAGTTTGCAACCTTCTTTAAGCAGCATATTGTGCAGAAGAGACTCCGTTGGTTTGGCCATGTTGCCCGTATGAATAATTATAGATTGGCGAATAAGGTTATGAACAGTGTGCCTAAAAGCCTCAGAAAGAAGAGGAGACCTAGGATGCGGTGGGCAGACAATGTCAAACTGGGCTTTGTTAGAATTGGTGTGCAGTGGCCAGATGCAGTAGATGTAGCTCAGGATAGACTTGCTTGGAGAACTAAATTGCACGGTCTGGTTGGACCAAGACCTCAAGCAGCCATGGGCTACAGCCCATGGCTGCTTGAGGATGATGATGATGATGATCATGATTGTGAAATTAAGAGAATTGACATAAACAGTTTTAAAGGCAACAAAAAAACGAAAATAAAAGGTATAGTCGCTCAAAAAATATTCGAACACTATGGTTGATTTCAGAATTCAGAAAAAATATCTGGCAACGATTTTTTAGAAATTAGTGATCTGGCAATCTTTGTGACACGAAGGTTGCCAGATCATTAATTTCTAAAAAAATCGCTGCCAGATATTTTTTCTGAATTCTGTAATCAACCATAGTGTTCGGATACTTTTTTGAGCGACTGTATATGGGAGCTATTTGGTAGAGCCAGAGCCGGAGACTGGTGAAATGGGGATCAGGCCAATCACAGATGTGCCACCTCTCCCCCCACCCCAACAACTCCGAAAGCCGTGTAAATAATTGAAAGTATTTAATAGAAACTTTAAAATATCAGATTTTCCGTAGTTTACTGAAAGAAATTCTAAAACTATGTAAGCAAAAAAAAAACGATTTATTTACAGTGTTTTATAATGCACAGATTACTTACATTTGCTTGACATATAATTTGACAATGACATGTACATTTGGGGCACCCTAGGTCAGGAGGGGCTTCAGCCATATGCGCCCCCCCTCCTCTATCTGGGCCTGAGTAAATAAATATATACCCCCTCAAGCAGCTGCTTGCCACAGAGGTCTGACGGGAGCCTGTCAGTTTATATGCCACAGTAGGAGATCTGAGAGGATGGCAGGACCTCAGCAGAAAAACGACACACACATCCATGCCTAATACCGGGGCTCGAACCCAGGTCCCTTAGATCAAGTTAGATCAAGTAGCCAAGCGTGCTAACCACTCGGCCACGGGACAGCTCTTTATTTTATTACCGGGCCCAGTAGCTCCCAATATTTTTGGGAAGAACCAAGTATTCTAAGGCCTCCATGGAAATCAAATAATATTTCCTGTATAAAACTAGTTGAAAAAAATATCTACCTATATGCAAATTTATGAATATTTTGAGCCATGAGTTTTCTGTCGAAATAAAACATATAAATATATTAATCTGAAAAGTGTCGATATTCTATTTAATTTATTTCCACAGAAAGAGTAGAGAAAACGCCACCATTGGGAACCACTGATCTAGACATTTTATTTGGTTTACCAGCTGGGCCATAAAGCCGGATCAAATCCTTATACATCTATTTACGATTCTTGTAAATTTCTGTTAAGACCAGCAGGGGGTAGATTCAAATTCTTCCCCACTTTGTACTTTTCCATTTTGTCTCTGCACTCTTTTCTACTGGCAAAATGATGACTCAGTTTCTGCCTGAACTCTTTTCTAACGGTAAAGTTTTGAATCATTACGAAATCTTTCCCATCGTTAGATTGTTGATTCAGTGTGTTCCTGCATTCTTACCTGTCCTTCTACTTGCCCTATTAAAACCCAAACAACCAATCAGCCTATCAGAAACAAGCAGCATTTGCCTTAATGCTCAAACGACTTTATCTCTTAAGCTCTTTTTTACACAGAATAGCACAATTAAAAACACGCTTTTGAGCAAGTATAACTTGCTTGAAATGGTTACATCAGTCATCATCCAAAATTGCCAGCAAACCACGTTTGTTTTACTGATTAATCAACCATTAGGTTAAACTGTGATTATTTTTGACCATTTCAATGTCTCAATGTAAAAAATTTTAATCTTTGCACATTTCTAATATTTCTGGGGCAAAACACTTTCAGCAAGCCATAGACCCATATCAGTTCTCTATACGACGTGGTATTGCTAAAGGCATTAACATATTAACATGCTATTCGTTAATGCATAATCAATGATATTCCTATGCAATCCATCAGGTGACATCCGTGTGTGTTTATAAAAGCATTTATAATCCGCATCTAAACTTCTGTATATTAATTAGTCCTTCCATTCAGAATGACACATGTCCGGAGGCTTGTAAAAGAGAAAGTAATTAGCAAAATAATATCAAACATTTGGACGATTGGAAACAAAGGGACAGATTTAGGGGGGAAATCCTATGAATACTTTGTGCTTTCAAAATGTCCATAACCAGAATGGAGGAGACAAATATTAAATACGAATGTTAAACAATATATTCCAATAAAATGGAAAGATTAATTGTACAGTCGCTCAAAAAAATATCCGAACACTGTGGTTGATTACAGAATTCAGAAAAAATATCTGGAGCGTGTACAGCAACTGTACACGCTCCAGTTACCGTTCACAGCAAACTGGAGCATGTGCAGTTACTGCACACGCTCCAGTTTACTGTGAACGGTAACTGCACACGCTCAATATTTCTGTGACCACACGATCCAGGTTTTTGTGAGCTCACACGATCCAATGTGCTGTGAACATTAACCGCAACCGCTCCAGTTTGCTGTGAACAGTAGTTGCACACGCTCCATATTCATTGCATTATATATTCATACGCATTATATATATTTAAAAAAGTATCCGAACACTATGGTTGATTACAGAATTCAGAAAAAATATCTGGCAACGATTTTTTAGAAATGAGTGATCTGGCAACCTTCGTGTCACGTGACACGAAGTAATCAACCATAGTGTTCGGATATTTTTTTGAGCGACTGTATGTCGGAACACTATTCCAGTTCTTTACGGTTACGCTCTTCGTGGATTTTTTTTTTTGGCTAGATCGTTCGGAAACACGCTGCATAGTCAAATCAAGATACCCAAGATAGTGCGTAAACATCTAGAATCAATGACATCATCAAGTTTCTTGTTATATGCTTACAAAAGGTCTAAGTTTCACTACTACACAAAGTTTCGAAAGGACTAAATTATGAAACGGAGGGGGCGGGGTGTGAAGGCAAAAGTATATATTTCACATATTTCAAAGGAATAAATTTCTAAACTACCATCAGAAAGGAATTGAAAATAGCAACACATACTGCGTGATACTGAATTAGGATTACCCTCCTCCATGTTATGCCAATGGGACGGGACGGGGCGGGGGTGGCTCAGTCGGTAGCGCGCCAGGCTCGTAATCTGTAGTTCCCAGGTTCGAGTCCCAGTTGGGTCAGCGTTGAGATTTATCTCCGCAAAATTTCCCCGCCATGCCCACGGTCAGTAGGGGACACCGATGGGCTTGGAAAGGCCGCCGTCCGTCGGATGGGACGTTAAGCCGTGGCCCCGTGTGTGGGAGAGCCATACCCTGTGCACGTTAAAGAACACGCTGGATGGCCTTGACGGGAGGCTAGCATCTGTCTCCCAACAGCTGTTCCAGTGGGTCCCTCCCCCAACCTTCTCTGAGTCTTCGGGGTCCATGTGACCTGGCCATTTAGCCCGTGGTGTGCAAAAAAGTGCTGCTCAGAGGTAAAACAACCCAACGTTAAAGAACACGCTGGATGGCCTTGACGGGAGGCTACCATCTATCTCCCAACAGCTGTTCCAGTGGGTCCCCTCCCCCAACCTTCTCTGAGCCTTCGGGGTCCTTATGACCTGGCCATTTAGCCCATGGTGTGCAAAAAAATGCTGCTCAGAGGTAAAACAATCCAATCCAAAAGCCAATGGGACGCTACTTCAAAGCTCTATACCTTTTAAAATAAGCTTTTTATAAGAAAATGTGACTAATGGTAACTTAAAGATCTTAACCAATTCTCTCTAAATATCGATTTTCAACAATATTACTTAAGAAATTAAAGACTGGTGGAAGTTTGAACATTTAACAACAGCAATGCAAGATAAAGGAATTACATTTGAAGTAAATTGAAACTGAACCAAGAAGTGTTGTTTCGAATCATTTCATAAATGACTACATGTTTTAAAAGTGTGTGTAAACAATTCTTTCAATATTCGTTTAAATTTTCGGGCTTCTTTCTTTAGACAGCTCACTTGCTGATTTCAGCACATAAAAATGATAACTGCATTCCTGAAGATTTTTTTGTGTGAGAACACATTTTTCCTCTTAAATGTTTTAACCTCCTTAGCTATTTAAATACTGAAAGAATATTATTGAGAATCGAGATTTTGGTAGATTTGATTAAGATCTTTAAAATATCTTCAGAAACATTTTCTAATAAAAAGCTTATTTTAGAAGTTACGATCTTTGAAATTAACTGCCTCATGACAAAATATGTAGTGGAGTGTTCATGATTCTATAACCACCGAGTGTATATTACACTATATGACCAGAAAAAGTTTTGAAAAGGAAAAAAAAAAACACTGCTGGATCAGCGTTCTGGACCTTTCCGGTTCATCTAGGATCCACAACTATCCTTAAATGAATTTCGTATGATGATCCCGGTAAAAATAAACCATGGGACTCGAGCACTATTAGGAATGCAGTTATCATTTTTATGTGCTGAAATCAGCAAGTGAGCTGTCTAAAGAAAGAAGCCCACTAACATTTTCTAAGCTTTTCTGTGAAGTCAACATGAAGAGAAGACATGGGATAGCTTAGCTTATGCACATAATACTTTGTGGTGACAATTTATGAGCTCTTCTGGAAAAGTTGAGCCATTCAGAGTCCAAAATCACTTTTCTCAGTAATATATGGAGAAGATAATATCGCTCTGGTGCGTTGCAATCAAGGGACGGGAGAGCTTTCTGCAAGACGGGAGAAAGCAGCTAAGGGTTTTAAAACCATTTGTATGCCTATGAGACGGTTACGAATTTTTGAGAATTTAAAAATCATTATAAAATTTCATGTTGTAGTTACTTGAAAGTTAAAGCTTTGCTGTAACGTCTCATTTTAAAACATAATTTGATTTCGTTCAAATATCTGAATTTCATAGTGAAACTACCGTATTTGTGAGTTATATACCTCTATTTGTGACTTTGCAGTGAAATCTTTTTCTGTTTGACCCATCCTGCCATCATTACAATGCAACAGTGATGATCTTTATCGCATAAAGAACCCTCCCCACAAAAAAAAAGTGGAAAGGGGTTGACTCAGTCGGTAGCGAGCCAGGCTGGTAATTTGCAGTTCCCAAGGTTCGAGTCCCAGCTGCGCCACTTTTGTGATTTGTCTCCGCTAGTCCCCTACATTGTTTTCGGTCAGAGATCAGGATGGGGGTTCAGCGGAGTCACCTGAAAAGGGCGCCGTCCGTCGGATAGGATGTAAAGCCGTGTCTCAGTGTGCAGGAGAGTACCTTTGCACGTTAAAGATCTCGCTGGATGGCTTTGACGGCAGCTTTCTGCTTCCTATCGGCCGTTCAGTGTGTCCACTTTCCAACGAGTCTCTTAGGGTGTTTGTGACGTGGCCACTTAGTGCTGCTCAGAGATAAAACAATCTAAAATAACACTACCCCTAAAAAAAAGAAAAACTAAAATCACTGAATGATTATGAACCTATAGTATGCCAAAATCAACTTTTCAAAATAAGTTAATGACTAGGGTTGGGTTGTTTTACCTCTGAGCTAAAAAAACCATGAGCTAAATGGCCAGGTCACATGGACCCCGAAGGCTCAGAGAAGGTTGGGGGAGGGGACTGTTTGCGGTTTTGAGGAGATAAATCTCAACGCTGACCCAGCTGGGACTCGAACCTGGGAATTACAGATTACGAGCCTGGCGCGCTACCGACTGAGCCACCCCGCCCCAGTTAATGACTAATTTAAATTATGAAAGTTACTCCTCAAACAGATTGTTTTCAACGATATTTCCATATATATATAGTTTTTTTTCGGGAGGGGAGTGGCTCAATCAGTAGTGCGCCAGGCTCGTAATTTGCAGTTCCCAGTCTCAGTCCCAACTGGACCTGCATTAGATATATGTTCGCTAATTAATTTTCGAACTCATTCATAATGGCGCATGATCTTGGGTGAGCAATCAGTTGTTTGCTGCACATTCTTTAGAATTAGAACTCAGTAAAACAATCGGCCGATCTCCGAATTGAAATCGCTCACAGAAGGTGGGACATCGCATTAAAGTTAATTACTGTTCACTAAACTAACCCTTGCCACTGAGTTCATGTGCTTTATTAATTTAAAATAGTTATGAGTACATCTGGCATCAACAGTTTTGAACTTTTATTAAATATGAGTACAGCGTATTATTTTCACAACAGAAATATTTATAGAAATAACAAAACAGGTTGGGTTGTTTTACCTCTGAGCGACACTTTTTTGCACACACCATGGGCTAAATGGCCAGGTCACATGGACCCCGAAGGCTCAGAGAAGGTTGGGGGAGGGGACCCACTGGAACAGCTGTTGGGAGACAGATGGTAGCCTCCCGTCAAGGCCATCCAGCGTGTTCTTTAATGTGCACAGGGTATGGCTCTCCCGCACACGGGGACACGGCTTAACGTCCCATCCGACGGACGGCGGCCTTTACCAAGCCCATCGGTGTCTCCTACTGACCGTGGGCAGGGCGGGGAATTTTGCGGAGATAAATCTCAACGCTGACCCAGCTGGGACTCGAACCTGGGAACTACAGATTACGAGCCTGGCGCGCTACCGACTGAGCCACCCCCGCCCCTAACAAAACATAATGTTCTGTTTTCTCACCCACTATATCACTGGCTTCGAGTTAGCTGACTTTGCACCTCATTTATCCAAGTAATCGGCTTTGTAGACGCTTTCTTTGTTTACTCACTTTAATGCTGTGTAACACTCACTGCGTAGAATACACGAAATTATGGCGCTGAGCCAAAACATTATACTCTTGGATTTTACGCTTCCCAACAAACGGATCACCACCCCAACAGGAAATTTATACCCACGAATAAAAGAAGAATTTCTCGTACGAAAAAACTGGCATCGCTCGAACGGGAGTCGTCGACGATTCCCGGAAGCTCCTTGACCACATGCGCAGGAGGGATTTCCCGCTCATCTTCAAGGCTATGTATCACGCCCTTGTCATGATGCCACGCGTATGCGAATTCAGGAGTGGAAATAAGTACTGGTCTAAGTTATAGCCGTTGCAAGGTAGAGGCAGCGATCATGCTCCGCAAGGATTAAATGGAGTCCGTGGGGTTAATAACACTATATTTTCCTCAAGGGAAAGTGACTGAGGTATCATCGACGCAGATTTTTAACTATAACTTCTATTAACCTCATTTTTCTTTTAAAGATTTCTCCCATCACCTTTTGCAAGTGACAAAGATTGGAAAATACGCTTTCAAGGTATTTGAAAGTCTGCCAACATTTTGTTTGCGTTGTTGGTATTTCCGGACCAAAACTTCTTGGCAACAGATTTAGGCAGACGATCATTCGATGTTATGCGGAAGAAGCAATAAAAAGAATTATTAATGATAGCCTAACTATAAATGAAGACCTTGGCTAGGAACTATGATAAAATTTACTCAAATTCTCTCTAAAAGCCAATGGGACATAAAAAACGAGCCTTGAAATCAAGATATTAAGTATCCGATAAATTTAACATAATTTATTTACACAAGAAATGATTATTTAAAATAAATTATTTTTTCGTGTCTAAATCTGTTTATATATTTATAACTGGCCCCCTTTCTCTCTTAATTTTAGCACTTAAAGAACAGTTGTGACAAAAATGATTAGTGCGCTTGGCTACTGATCTAAGGGACCTGGGTTCGAGCCCTGGGTAAGGCATGGCTGTTTGTGTTGTTTTTCTGCTGAAGGCCTGCCATCCTCTCAGACCTTCTACTATGGCATATAAACTGACAGGCTCCTGTCAGACCTCTGTGGCAAGCAGCTGCTTGAGGGGGTATTTATTTTTTTATTACAAAAGAGTACTCGATGTGGGCATCGGCTGCCATGCCCTGTCGTGCCATCCTATGTCGAATGGTCTTTGCACAAACCTTCGCAGCTCCCCCATCATTGAATGGCGACGTTATCATCTTCACTGTGGCTCTAATTTCGGACGTTGCGATACAGGAGAGGCAGCGGGGCGGGGGTGGCTCAGTCGGTAGCGCGCCAGGCTCGTAATCTGTAGTTCCCAGGTTCGAGTCCCAGCTGGGTCAGCGTTGAGATTTATCTCCGCAGAATTCCCCGCCCTGCCCACGGTCAGTAGGGGACACCGATGGGCTTGGAAAGGCCGCCGTCCGTCGGATGGGACGTTAAGCCGTGGCCCCGTGTACGGGAGAGCCATACCCTGTGCACGTTAAAGAACACGCTGGATGGCCTTGACGGGAGGCTACCATCTGTCCCCCAACAGCTGTTCCAGTGGGTCCCCTCTCCCAACCTTCTCTGAGCCTTCGGGGTCCATGTGACCTGGACATTTAGCACATGGTGTGCAAAAAAGTGCCGCTCAGAGGTAAAACAACCCAACCCAGGAGAGGCAGCATTCGCCTCAAACATCAACTGCCCGGTTATGGCTACATTTTCCCCGGCGGCTTCAAGTTTTGCCTGTTTTCACGTAGTCCTGTGGAAATGTGAGACGGTCACATGCGGGAATCCCTCCTTTTGCAAGCTTTCATTTGGCATAAAACTCATTACAATCGATTCGCCTCCCCCCCCCCCCACTTCCTTCGGTATAATCTTCTTCTCCTTATAAAGGAAGTCTGAAATTCTCTAGCGTTGCAGCCGATGGTACTTCTCATGTTATTTTGAATAACTGCTAATGGTAGGTCTATGAGAGACATCGCTAATGATAAGTCTAAGGGGATTTTGGGAAATTCAAACCTGCCCACCCTAGTTTTGGTTGATCTTAGCGGAGATTCGGCATGGCCTATATCTTTCCCTGGTTTCATTCAAAGTTTGGTGCCTCTAGCTCTTCTGGGGGCTGAATGCGTAAGCAGACATACACACAAATGCATACACACAAACAAACAAACTTTCTTCTTTATATGCAGTATTATTATGCACAAATTAAATAATTTTGGGCTTCCATTACTTTCTAGCATTCTCAGGGGAGAAGGGCCTTGTCTTTTTTGAGCTCCCCTCCCCCCCTAGATACGACCCTGAGTACGACCACCGTTTGACCCCTAGAATAGCTTTTTTTTTACTTCTGTCGCAGTTGCCCAGGGTTGGGTTGTTTGGGTTGTTTTACCTCTGAGCTGCACTTTTTTGCACACCATGGGCTAAATGGCCAGGTCACATGGACCCCGAAGGCTCAGAGAACGTTGGGGGAGGGGACCCACTGGAACAGCTGTTGGGAGACAGATGGTAGCCTCCCGTCAAGGCCATCCAGCGTGTTCTTTAACGTGCACAGGATATGGCTCTCCCGCACACGGGGGCAGGGCTTAACGTCCCATCCGACGGACGGCGGCCTTTCCAAGCCCAGCGGTGTCCCCTACGGACCGTGGGCAGGGCGGGGAAATTTTGCGGAGATAAATCTCAACGCTGACCCAGCTGGGACTCGAACCTGGGAACTACAGATTACGAGCCTGGCGCGCTACCGACTGAGCCACCCCCGCCCCGCAGTTGCCCAGTGTTCCAAAATAAATCTCGTGATAATCTATCTGATAACGGAAAAAAATTGTGCTGATTCGGGTGGGATGCGAACCCACGGCCACCTGGTGACATTTCAGGTTCTATCTTACTTCTTCACACGGATGCTTTTACCTGTATATATTTTGTCGTTAAAAGTCTCGTTACACTCCATAGCCAAACAACTAAAACATTAATTATTTTCGCAGGCGAAGACGAAAGCAAATATTTCTTCTTTTTAACCTTCCCTTCTCGACACCATTCTACACCATCGACCGAGCAAACGACATCGAAATTGACTTGTACTGTTTAACCAAACAAACCATTCTGTTCTTGGGCCAGCAATCCTTCACACGCAATGACATTGTCAGGACAGAGCGTTGCTTGCTACTTTATTTGCTTAAAGTCTGCCATTCTTAAGTCAATAGGAAACAACTGCACAATAGAATAACTTGATTATAAGCTAGCGTTGCCTGAAGCTCGGGCAGTTTTGTCCACTTCGTGTTCTTCCACTTCTTTCTTTTGTTTCCGTCATACACTTCCTTCTGATGACGTGGTGCTGTTGCAATGACCAGCCATTTGTCCTTCCTCTTGACGACTTCACAAAGGAAAGTAAAAAATTTACAGCCGTTCCGAGACGTCCTTTATCACTGGCAAAGCCTCACTGTCGCTTTCCTCAAATCTCAACAGATTTAACCTCATACGTCTCCATTCCTCAGACCTTCACCGCATTGTACTCATCTCTGGGCTCGGCTTTTGAAGTTTCTTATTTGAAAAAAAAAAAAATCTATAGAATCGTCGATATGTATGAGTGGTGTGGGAAATAAGGTTAAACTAACTTAAAGAGAGTGACAGGTCGTGCTGTCCATGACCTCGAATTCTTTTTCATTGGCTTAAGATCCTGAAGGGCATGACCTAGCTATGATAATCTTTTTTTCCTGTGGGGCATGGTTAGTGATTTTGTTTAAAGTGGGGTATTATTTGGTCGCGAATCTGAATAAATCGCTTCACAATCCCTTTTAACCTCTTTCCCGGAATCAGTTGACTAAGGGGGTGGCTCAGTCGGTAGCGCGCCAGGCTCGTAATCTGTGGTTCCCAGGTTCGAGTCCCAGCTGGGTCAGCGTCGAGATTTATCTCCGCAAAATTCTCCGCCTTGCCCACGGTCAGTAGGGGACACCGATGGGCTTGGAAAGGCCGCCGTCCGTCGGATGGGACGTTAAGCCGTGGCCCCATGTGCGGGAGAGCCATACCCTGTGCACGTTAAAGAACACACTGGATGGCCTTGATGGGAGGCTACCATCTGTCTCCCAACAGCTGTTCCAGTGGGTCCCCTCCCCCAACCTTCTCTGAGCCTTCGGGGTCCATGTGACCTGGACATTTAGCCCATGGTGTGCAAAAAAGTGCCGCTCAGAGGTAAAACAACCCAACCCAATTGACTAAGATATCAAAACTATAGACCTACCTTGAACAAAATTTATAATTTTAAAAACACAATTTTGAGGTGTCTTTTACATATTTCACTTTCACTCTATTTTTAAAGGAAAACAGATTAATACCGTCTTTCCCGAAAATAAGACCGGGTGTTATATTAATTTTTGCTCCAAAAGACGCATTAGGGCTTATTTTCAGAGGATGTCTTATTTTTTCATGTACAAAGATCTGCATTTGTTCAAATACAGTCATGTCATCTTCTTCTGGAACATCATCATAAGGGTCATAAGGGTCATCATCATACTCACTGGACAGCAACGGAGCCACGGCATTGTCACTAGGATTTGCCGTTTCCTCTGCTATCTCACTCACTTGCAAGGATTTTCCCGCGGAAGTTTACGATTCAGCTTCCTGCGCGCGCATCGAAAGTGGGAGAGGGACAGTTACAGCTTCCTCGTTTCGTTCAAAGTTTATGGTTTGAGTTGAATGCGCGAATTTTTAAAGTTCAGTGATAAAATTAACTTAAAATTAATAGTTCTGATGAAGAATTGTTTGTTTTGGCATCAATATGTGAAGAAGAAAAGAGAGTTAAGAAGAGAAAGAAAAGATTTTGGTTCCATAATATATGTCAAAAATCGAATGAAGTTTGGGGAATTCCACTGTTTGTTTAGAGATTTAGTTGATGATGAGTCTAAATTTTTCAACTACTTCAGAATGGCTCATGAAAAATTCAGGAAACTACTCAATTACTTAAAAGAAGATTTGGCAAGAGAAAACACAACGTTTCGACGCTCAGTGGGATCAGAAGAGAAAGACCAGAAAATAACTGAAAAAGACTACAAAAATATTTAACGAGCAAAAAATTCACTTGCTGTTACAGAGCGCAGTTTCGATAAAGTGAAACAAAAAGGCTCACTCTCTAGCTGCGCGCGCATCAACTAAACAAAGCAAGAAGGGTGGCGAAAGCCGTGGCTAAAGTGATTAAGGGCTTAAAGTCATCAGCAGGCATCCTCTTTAATCCGTGGACGACATTGCCGGGACCGATCAACACCACCTAGGTGGTGTTGGGCCGATGCCTTCGTTGCTTGCCAGTGAGTGCTGTCTCATAGAGAATGCAGGGGAGAATATTTTAATGCGTGCCTGCGTGCCTCCGTTGCTTGCCAGTGAGTGCTGTCTCATAGAGAATGCAGGGGAGAATATTTTAATGCGTGTCTGCGTGCCTCCGTTGCTTGCCAGTGAGTGCTGTCTCATAGAGAATGCAGGGGAGAATATTTTAATGCGTGTCTGCGTGCCTCCGTTGCTTGCCAGTGAGTGCTGTCTCATAGAGAATGCAGGGGAGAATATTTTAATGCGTGTCTGCGTGCCTCCGTTGCTTGCCAGTGAGTGCTGTCTCATAGAGAATGCAGGGGAGAATATTTTAATGCGTGTCTGCGTGCCTCCGTTGCTTGCCAGTGAGTGCTGTCTCATAGAGAATGCAGGGGAGAATATTTTAATGCGTGCCTGCGTGCCTCCGTTGCTTGCCAGTGAGTGCTGTCTCATAAGAGAATGCAGGGGAGAATATTTTAATGCGTGCCTGCGTGCCTCCGTTGCTTGCCAGTGAGTGCTGTCTCATAGAGAATGCAGGGGAGAATATTTTAATGCGTGTCTGCGTGCCTCCGTTGCTTGCCAGTGAGTGCTGTCTCATAGAGAATGCAGGGGAGAATATTTTAATGCGTGTCTGCGTGCCACCGTTGCTTGCCAGTGAGTGCTGTCTCATAGAGAATGCAGGGGAGAATATTTTAATGCGTGCCTGCGTGCCTCCGTTGCTTGCCAGTGAGTGCTGTCTCATAGAGAATGCAGGGGAGAATATTTTAATGCGTGTCTGCGTGCCTCCGTTGCTTGCCAGTGAGTGCTGTCTCATAGAGAATGCAGGGGAGAATATTTTAATGCGTGTCTGCGTGCCTCCGTTGCTTGCCAGTGAGTGCTGTCTCATAGAGAATGCAGGGGAGAATATTTTAATGCGTGTCTGCGTGCCTCCGTTGCTTGCCAGTGAGTGCTGTCTCATAGAGAATGCAGGGGAGAATATTTTAATGCGTGTCTGCGTGCCTCCGTTGCTTGCCAGTGAGTGCTGTCTCATAGAGAATGCAGGGGAGAATATTTTAATGCGTGCCTGCGTGCCTCCGTTGCTTGCCAGTGAGTGCTGTCTCATAGAGAATGCAGGGGAGAATATTTTAATGCGTGCCTGCGTGCCTCCGTTGCTTGCCAGTGAGTGCTGTCTCATAGAGAATGCAGGGGAGAATATTTTAATGCGTGCCTGCGTGCCTCCGTTGCTTGCCAGTGAGTGCTGTCTCATAGAGAATGCAGGGGAGAATATTTTAATGCGTGTCTGCGTGCCTCCGTTGCTTGCCAGTGAGTGCTGTCTCATAGAGAATGCAGGGGAGAATATTTTAATGCGTGCCTGCGTGCCTCCGTTGCTTGCCAGTGAGTGCTGTCTCATAGAGAATGCAGGGGAGAATATTTTAATGCGTGCCTGCGTGCCTCCGTTGCTTGCCAGTGAGTGCTGTCTCATAGAGAATGCAGGGGAGAATATTTTAATGCGTGCCTGCGTGCCTCCGTTGCTTGCCAGTGAGTGCTGTCTCATAGAGAATGCAGGAGAGAATATTTTAATGCGTGTCTGCGTGCCTCCGTTGCTTGCCAGTGAGTGCTGTCTCATAGAGAATGCAGGGGAGAATATTTTAATGCGTGTCTGCGTGCCTCCGTTGCTTGCCAGTGAGTGCTGTCTCATAGAGAATGCAGGGGAGAATATTTTAATGCGTGTCTGCGTGCCTCCATTGCTTGCCAGTGAGTGTTTTCTCATAGAAAATGCAGGGGAGAATATTTTAATGCGTGTCTGCGTGCCTCCGTTGCTAACTCTCCTAACCCCGAATTCCGGCCTGAATTTCTTGCGACTCCATTTCCTGTAGAACCATTGGCCCCAATCTCTCATGTCCAGCAATAGATTATAATTAAGCATTTACAAATACTTAATTATGATTTATATTATCCTTTATTTCAAGTATTAATGTCAATAATATTATTTATTTATATTTAATTATATATTAATATTATTATTTATAATTAAATACGTCCGTCGTGTGTTACAACGGACGTACTAAATGCGTCCGTCTGGCTGACGATCTTAACTGGGGCTTATTTTTGGGGTAGGGCTTATATTACGAGCATCCTGAAAAATCATGCTAGGGCTTATATTACGAGCATCCTGAAAAATCATGCTAGGGCTTATTTTTCGGTTAGGTCTTATATTCGGGGAAATACGGAAGAGATCACAGGGTCTTAACTGCGGAAGATATCAATAGATCTGTAATAATTTTTGAACTTTCTTTAAAAGAGTTACAAATAAGATCATCCCTTAATGCCTGTCTACATAGAAACTACGAGATGCTATATTTCAGGAATAACTCCATTAAATGTTTCAGAAATTAAATGATTTTACTCATTAAAAATTTTTTACGTAGATGAGGGCTATCTGTTAGTACAACAGAACTTCTAAAGCTTGATTATTAAATGGTTATCTCCCTTTAAAAAATTATTATTATCCATCAGTGTACTTTTATTTGTTTTTATATATCAACTAGGGACTCGGCCCCTGCGACCAGAGGTCGCCACACTCGCCAAGGGTCTCCGTCCCTTTGAACCCTCCCTTGGTTGCCTCGCTTCTCTCCCCCCTCGAAATACGTCTCATTCGAGTCGTATTTTTGAGACCTTACCCTGATCTCAGTTCGACCGTACTCTTCGATCGCCGAGAGACCCACAACCGACATTCAGTTGTGCGTCACATCGCTGAACCCTTTCTCTTTCGGCCCCTTCATTCATTGACAAAGCGACTAAGCCACCCAGATGTTGCCATAAAACTTCATCTACATGGCTGAAATCACCTTCCTAGTGGACAAGGCCGAGTGGTTAGCGCGCTTGGCTACTGATCTAAGGGACCTGGGTTCGAGCTGCGGGTAAGGCATGAATGTTTGTGTTGTTTTCTGCTGAGGTCCTGCCATCCTCACAGACCTTCTACTATGGCATATAAACTGACAGGCTTCTGTCAGACCTCTGTGGCAAGCTAATGCTTGAAGGGGTATTTTATTTTTTTAGTGGACAAGAGGAGGTGGAAGTTCCCTGCGGCCCGCAAGCTCCAGTGAAATCCCTACCTATCGTCACCCAGAGTAGATCTCCTAAATTTCACAGTTTTCTGATACGGATTTTGTACTAGGTGCGGAGCTATAAAACTCGACGTTCCCAACCAAGAGAATTAACTACAAGCGATGACATTTTGAACACAATAAAAAAAAGGCACAAATATCATATACGTACACTACAAATAAAAGGAAATATCAGCAATGAAAGAAAACCTCGCATCAGTGTACATATTTCTCGTTACTGCAATAATTTATTTCTTAATAAAAATCGTTGAGTTATTTTTCGTGGGCTACGACAACAACTTGCGATAGATAAGTCAGCAGATGCATGTTACAAATGAATAAAAATTTCACAGACAGGTGATAAAGTGCATACAATAATCGACTGCTAAATCGTTTGCATAATAATCATAAATTCATTGAGAAACTATAACTCTTAAAGATTAAGTCTTTCTGGGGCGGGGGTGGCTCAGTCGGTAGCGCGCCAGGCTCGTAATCTGTGGTTCCCAGGTTCGAGTCCCAGCTGGGTCAGCGTCGAGATTTATCTCCGCAAAATTCTCCGCCTTGCCCACGGTCAGTAGGGGACACCGATGGGCTTGGAAAGGCCGCCGTCCGTCGGATGGGACGTGAAGCCGCGACCCCGTGTGCGGGAGAGCCATACCCTGTGCACGTTAAAGAACACGCTGGATGGCCTTGACGGGAGGCTACCATCTGTCTTCCAACAGCTGTTTCAGTGGTTCCCCTCCCCCAACCTTCTCTGAGCCTTCGGGGTCCATGTGACCTGGCCATTTAGCCCATGGTGTGCAAAAAAGTGCCGCTTAGAGGTAAAACAACCCAACCCAACCTTTCTGGGGTATAAACATTAGAGCACTTCATGCGAGTAGAACGCAACGCACGAACTGCTTCTTGTGGTGATGCAGTCAAGTTGCCATTCAATGAAACTGAGACAAATGTGACAACTGTTGAAGCGTCAACCAATGGATCTGAGAACTGTCGAAGCCTCAACCGATGATTTATGAGAACTGTCGAAGCGTCAACTAATGATCTGAGAACTGTGGAAGGGTTAACCGATGATCTATGAGAACTGTCGAAGCGTCAACCAGTGATCTATGAGAACTGTCGAAGCGTCAACCTATGATCTGAGAACTGTCGAAGCGTCAACCAATGATCTATGAGAACTGTCGAAGCTTCAACCAATCTGATCTGGCAATCAATGATCAATGATCTGGCAGCCTTCGTGTCACATGAAGGTTGCCAGATCACTAATTTCTAAAAGAAAATCGTTGCCAGATATTTTTTCTGAATTCTGTAATCAACCATAGTGTTCGGATACTTTTTTGAGCGACTGTACGATTCTTTGTCAGAAGTCACGACTTTAAGCTCTAGAATAAAAAAAAAAATCCGAAATTTCATCAGCTTCAAGTTTATGAATTTCTTACCTGAGGGGACAGATCGCTACATTTCTATTGACACATTACAAAAGAGACCTCAGCCCTCTATACGTACTCTTTAATTTATCACAAAATAACAATAATCCTTTTTCTTTTGAGAATCTTTTAGAAAACAGTTTTGAAAGATGACGATGAAGAAATTCGGCGACCGCTGAAAAGGTCCGCTGCCCTTTCCGAAAAGATTCAACATCCGAAAAGAAGGCGGGGTGCAGAGAGCAAGAGATTTGGCTTAAAGCCAGACAATGCGAGAAAGGAATACAACAGGTTGGCTGGCTGGTTGTCGTCGCATGCTTTGAATTTCACCAGATGTCGTCCCATAAAAATGGAATTGAAGTGTAGTGCACTGGAAGAGAATAACACGACATGGCGCGAAAAGAGAACTGAGCTTCAAAAGTGGGGATGCCATTCGTGCATGCTTTCGTCTTGAATCATTTAAGTGAGAGTTCTTTTATTGTTATGAAGGCTAAAAGTGTACAAAGAAATAGCATCGTATAAAAATAATATGAAAAAATATATGCAGAAAAAAAAAAATACTTTTTACCTACTCATCCAAAAGGGTCGGGGGTGGCTCAGTCGGTAGTAAAAAATAAAAAAAAAATAAATCCCCCCTCAAGCAGCTGCTTCCCACAGAGGTCTGACAGGAGCCTGTCAGTTTATATGCCACAGTAGATCTGAGAGGATGGCAGGACCTCAGCAGAAAAACGACACACATATCCATGCCTTAAACGGGGCTCGAACCCAGGTCCCTTAGATCAGTAGCCAAGCGTGCTAACCACTTGGCCACGGGACGGCACAGTCGGTAGTGCCAGACTCGTAATATGCAGTTCCCAGGTTCGAGTCCCAGCTGGGTCAGCGTTGAGACTTATCTGCGCAAAACTCCCCGCCCTGCCACGGTCAGTAGAGAAAATAGGCCGCCGTCCGTCGGATGGGATGTTAAGCCGTGACCCCTGTGCACGTTAAAGAACATACTGGATGTCCTTGACGGGAGACAATCCTGTTCGGGTAACAGATAGGGTTCTTAGCTGCTGTGGGTCGGGAAGGATCACTTGAAAAGGGTCAGAAATTTATGGTGGCGCTGCCGTCGCCTACCTTCTGAATGGAGTAGTATATTGTGAATAGTACACGTGTAATGCTGTGAATGAAGTTATCAATAGTAAATGTGTAATGCTGTGAATGAAGTTATCAATAGTACATGTGTAATGCTGTGAATGAAGTTATCAATGGGTATACGTTTGGAGGGATGAAATTTTGACTGGAGCAGTATTTTAACGGTGAAAAGTTATGAATGAACTTATCAATGGGAAGAATTGTAAACTCGTTTTAGGCCAAACTTTTGGCGTGGATTTAACTAGTATTCGAGTATTAACACGAGTTTTTTTTAAACATTTCTTTAAAGACTGCTTATTTTATTCCCGAACGGGGTTCCGGATCACAAATCTTATCTCTTGCCCTTCCCTTATTTTTTCCAGATCCGTGCCTATTTCCTCCATTGCCAAATTTCAGAAATTATGCAATTACTCTGCAATCTGGACTTAATCATAAATATTAAAGAACGTCCAGGCTACTCATTATAGAATGGTACATAAATATAAGCTTTGTCAAGCAGAAAAAGTACGCCTAACAATTCCATTGTGTTGGGCTGTTTTATTTCTGAGCGGCACATTTTTGCACATCATGGGCTAAATGACCAGGCCACAAGGACCCCGAAGGTTCAGAGAAGGGACTCACTGGAACAGTTGTTGGGAGACAGATGGTAGCCTGTCTCCCGTCAAGGCCATCCAGCGTGTTCTTTAACATGCACAGGGTATGGCTCTCCCGCACGCAGGTCCACGGCTTAACGTTCCATCCGACGGACGGTGGCCTTTCCAAGGCCATCGGTATCCCCTACTGACCGTGGGCAGGGCGGGGGAAATTTTGCGGAGATAAATCTCAACGCTGACCCAGCTGGGACTCGAACCTGGGAACTGCAGATTACGAGCCTGGCACGCTACCGACTGAGCCACCCCAATTCCATTGTGACTCCATTAGGAACATGATCTGAGTCCAAGAGTAGAAACCAATAATTAAGGAAACAGGTTTTATAAAACCCTTATTTTATTTAAAGCTTGCACTTTTGTGTAATTTATGTTTAAAGCAAATCAAAGATAAAGTTTTTTTTTCTGTTTTTTTTTTTGCATTTCTATGTCGCAAAATATAAGAATTTAAAAACAAAACATGACTTTCACCTGTTTTTTTTCTTCCTTTGTTGCATGCACTGGACGGAAAAAGTCACCCAATCCTCCGGGAAAGCCGTTATTTGCGCCGGACGTGGGTCAGATGGCGATGGTGTTGAGATCATCATCGATTCTCCTGATGCAGCTGCATCCTGCACCAGATCAGCCATCAGGCCGTCACTCTGCCTCTAAGCATCCCTAAAAGCTGAGGAAGGGATGAGGGTGAGGGAGGAGAAGGGAGAAGGGGGGGAGAGGGAGAATGCGAAGAAGAGAAACGCCCCGTTGCAGTTGGCATCCATCAATGACACCAACTTGCTCGAAGCGTCGGGGGCTCTTGCTCTCTTATTGCCGGGGTGAGCTTCGGCCTCTCGCGGTAACGCGGCTGGAGATCGATCCATTGATCGGTCCAGCACTCGATCACCAGCATTATACGAGACGCGATAGCAAATGCTAGCTGAAGATAAGCATGCACTTAAAGGTGCTGCGAATGGACATTCGAAGATCATAAATTTTTGAAGCTGCGTAAGAAGTAAGTTCGATTGGCGAAGATGCGATCTCAAGTGAAAATTCAAATGGAGAAGGACATTCTGATGCTCCATTATATGGAAGATTGGCTTGAAATTTGAAACACACAAGTGGTGCTTGGAATGTTATCAGAATGAATGGAAAGAAAGACTCTTCTTTACTGAGAAAAATATGGTGAGTAGTTTCGTAATTTTTAATTAACTTTTGAAAAACTGAAGATAATTCTGAAGATTGTTTTTTCATATTAAGTTTTTTTTTTTGTGTGTGTGTGTGTGTGTGTGGGTGGGGGGGGGGGGTTGTTTCCTCTGGGCGGCACTTTTTTTTTGCACACAATAGGGTAAATGAGGTTAAAAGAAATGAGCCAGAGAGTTAGAAGTCCGAATAGTCATCGGTCCAACAAGTAATGAGTTGTTAGCAGTTGAGTCATTGGTCCTGAAGGCCTAATGGTTAGTGCGCTTACCTACTGATCAAAGAGACCTGAGTAGTAGTGGTGTCCCACTATAGCGATCCCCCACGCACTGTGCTTTCCCCCTATGACGTCACCGGCCACGCCCACTTCCGATCCGTGTTATGTTGCAACTGTCCACGTTGCCTTCTCAGATTGAACTTTGACCCTTATGTCGCAATCGACCGGAAATTGCCCCGTGTCGCAACTGTCCACGTTGCCTTCTCAGATTGAACTTTGACCCCTATGTCGCAATCGACCGGCCGGAAGTGGGCGTGGCCGGTGACGTCATAGGGGGGGGGAAAGCACAGTGCGTGAGGGATCGCTATAGTGGGACACCACTACTGACCTGGTTCCCACTCTGAAAAAAGTATGGACGTTTCTTTCTTGCCTTGTCCTTTCGCTGAGGTCTCGATGTGGCTCATTGTACTGACAGGATTTTGTCATACATATGTGACAAGCAGTTGCTTGAGAGGAATTTGTTTTTTGATAGTTTACATGTGCATGTTTATTTACCAGCTGAATATCATACATTGATGAGATTTATTTTTACTTTCGTTTTTTTTAGAAGTATTATATTATTATTAGCAGTTTTACTTTGGCCGCAGTATGGTTTTTTTTTTTCAAGTCTTCTATGATGGACAAGACAATGAGTAAAACATTAACATTTTTGAAATTTAAAACATTCGCCATACAGTTAAGTGTTCGTTTTTAAATATTTTTCTTCCTCGTTTTTTATTTTGCGAATGGACACTCCCTCCCCCCCCAAACAATCCATTTCTTTTAAAAATTCCCTTCGAATGCCCAGAGAGAGATAGTGCATTTAACCGCGCTCTGGAAACGTGGATACTCCTAAGTGGCTTTTTTTTTTTTCTAAAAGTTGAAGAGGATATTGTTTTGTGTTTATTTTAATAAATGAGATTTATCAGTAGTATTTCGGCGCCCTTTGTAAGCAATTATTGGGAAATCTGGCCTTTGCCATGATTCATTAAAATTAAGAAACATGATTAAAATGAAGATAATCCTTTACTAAGCAAATTATGTTAGATATTTCAAAACTCTAAGAAGGAAAAAATGTGTTATTTTCTGGGCTTGGTGAGGCACAGGTTTTCGAATGTTATGTTAAGCCGTGGTCCCAAGTTCTTAAATGCAATTTAAAGAACACGCTGGATGACCTTGACAAGAGGCTTCCGTCTGTCTCATAACAGTTGTCCAGTGGGCTTCCTTTCCAACCTTGAAGGCAATGGTGGAAACTGAGAAAAATAACTAGCTGTTAAATATAATAATAATAAAGATGAAAAAATAACTAGCTCTATCTGACGTAACGTACACGGTTCTAGACAAGAATTTTTTCATTAACAAATTAATCTGTATTCTCTTTTTTGTTTGCTTAAACCTGTGTTTTCCATTGGGAGCTTTTTTCTGGTTCTCCTATTTCTATTAATCTGAGTAAATGCTGCAATATTTTCATTTACAAACAACGCTCAACCTAAAGGCAAGACTGTTCTGCATTTTCTGTTTCCTTTTTTCCATTAACAAAGTAAGCAAGCCTCTCATTTCATCGTTTGCTTGCTTGAGATGTGTTCAGGGCCCTAGAAACGAAGTGCTACTTTGAGTGTAGTTCGGGTAAACATAGATTCATAGAATCGATATATTTTGCCATACTCCTAGTTCAAAACTCCCTTTCCAGCAGTACCTAGAGGTCCTTGTAACTTGGACATTTTAGTCCATTGTATGCAAAAAAAGTTGGTTGGGTTGTGGGTTGTTTTACCTCTGAGCGGCACTTTTTTGCACACCATGGGCTAAATGGCCAGGTCTCATGGACCCCGAAGGATCGGAGAAAGTTGTGGGAGGGGACCCACTGGAACAGCTGTTGGGAGACAGATGGTAGCCTCCCGTCAAGGCCATCCAGCGTGTTCTTTAACGTTGGGTTGTTTTACCTCTGAGCGGCACTTTTTTGCACACCATGGGCTAAATGGCCAGGTCACATGGACCTCGAAGGCTCAGAGAAGGTTGGGGGAGGGGACCCACTGGAACAGCTGTTGGGAGACAGATGGTAGCCTCCCGTCAAGGCCATCCAGCGTGTTCTTTAACGTGCACAGGGTATGACTCTCCTGCACACGGGGCCACGGCTTAACGTCCCATCCGACGGACGCGGTCTTTCCAAGCCCATCGGTGTCCCCTACTGACCGTGGGCAGGGCGGGGAATTTTCAAAAAAAGTGCCTTTCACAGGTAAAGTAGCTTAACCCTGATGGCCAGTCAAATTCGAACTCAACAGCTTTTTAAATAACTATTTGTGGAAGAAATATGACCGAAGATAAATTAAAGAGCTCACCAAACGATAGAACCTCATTTTACCAATTTGCATTATTTTAAGAGTTGTGGAAGTTCGAATGTTTAGCAACAATGTCCGTTACAAGAATTTATCTTAGAAGTGAATCAAAACTTAGAGACAACAAGTGTTATTTCAAACAATTTATTAAAACGTGTATATTTATTTTTCCCGAGTTTCGGCAAAGCACTTATTGCCCGTCCCGTGGCCGAATGGTTTGCTCACTTGGCTACTGATTTAAGGGACCTGGGTTCGAGCCCCGGACTAGGCATAGACGTTCGTGTTGTTTTTCTGCTGTAGGTCCTGCCATCCTCACAGAACTTCTACTATGGCATATAAACTGACAGGCTCCTGTCAGACCTCTGTGGCAAGCAGCTGCTTGAGGGGGTATTTATATTTTAGAAGTTTGTGCAAATAATTCTATCAATATTCGTCAGTTTCATATAAGATTCTTAGGATTAAATCCAGCCGGAAATAGTAAAAGGCCGGGGAGGGGGGGGGGGCAAGATTATATTTGCCATTGCAGTATAGCATTTCCCTCTCCGTTTTGGAGGTCTTTAAAAATTGCTTCAAAAGTCCATCAACTATAGATAAGTTTAAGAAATTTTGTCTCTATTGCCTATTACCATTACAGCATTCCGACCTTGCTTAGAATATTAAAAAAATAAATTCCCTCATTTAGCTGCTTGCTTCAGAGGTCTGGCTGTTTATACTATCGTAAAGAAAGTCTGTGAACAAAGCGAGACCTCAGCAGAAAAACAACACAAACATCATTCCTTACCGGGGATCGAACCCAGATCTCTTTGGTCAGTAGCCAAGGCCACTGAGACTTACGCAAACGTTTCGGTCGCAATGTATGTACATAAATGTGGGTTGGGTTGTTTTACCTCTGAGCGGCACTTTCTTGCACACCATGGGCTAAATGGCCAGGTCACATGGACCCCGAAGGCTCGGAGAAGGTTGGGGGAGGGAACCCACTGGAACAGCTGTTGGGAGGCAGTGGTAGCCTCCCGTCAAGACCATCCAGCGTGTTCTTTAACGTGTGCAGGGTATGGCTCTCTCTCACACGGGACCACGGCTTAACGTCCCATCCGACGGACGGCGGCCTTTCCAAGCCCATCGGTGTCCCCTACTGACCGTGGGCAGGGTGGGGGGAAGTTTTGCGGAGATAAATCTCAACGCTGACCCAGCTGGGACTCGAACCTGGGAACTACAGATTACGAGCCTGGCGCGCTACCGACTGAGCCACCCCCGCCCCACATAAATGTGAAATAGGAAACTAAACCATTTACTCAATTACGATATTGATGAAGTATTTACGATTACCTCTGATCGATTTAAATTCTACTTAAAATATTTAGCAAGGATTTAATATTTGTTGTTTCCCTATAACTCTACGTTGTTATTATCGGAATGAAAATATTGTAAATGTTATTTTTCATTGGAACAAAGTTGCCATTAAACACATTTCGGTTGCAAACGAAGAATGAGACATCGTCTGAAATTAATTCATCGATAGAAACAATTTATTCAAACGAAAACCGCAATTATCATTAGACTTTAATGATTATGTCGAAGTAAAGTAAAAAAAATTAAAATTCTTTGCAATTATCATTTGCGAAAACAATTTGCAGACGATGGTAGCAATTTTTGTGTTTTTGCTGATTAAGATTTCTTTCATAGTCAATATATTGAAACGAATTTAAACAGGTTGGGTTGTTGGGTTGTTTTACCTCTGAGCGTCACTTTTTTGCACACCATGGGCTAAATGGCCAGGTCACATGGACCCCGAAGGCTCAGAGAAGGTTGGGGGAGGAGACCCACTGGAACAGCTGTTGGGAGACAGATGGTAGACTCCCGTCAAGGCCATCCAGCGTGTTCTTTATCGTGCACAGGGTATGGCTCTCCCACACACGGGGTCACGGAATTTAAACAGATGAGCACTGAGCGTGAGTTCAAAACAATATAGAGTAGTATTTAATAATTATTCATACAAGCAATTATACAAACCTCGACAGGTTTGTTATACCCCTAGATAATATTTGGGATATGCAAATTTTTTTCATCATTTTTATTTTTAGTTTTGTTCTTGTGTTTCATTCAAGCTTTTATTGTAAATTTTTGATGTAATGTTTTTATAAATGAATATGGAAATAAAGTTATTATTATTATTAATCACGCTTTTATTGGTGCACGTGAGCATGTCGCTTCAGTATAAATATAAATTGTTACATATGGTGACTTTTTAAACATTAGAATTTTACCATTATCAATTTATTTTACTTAGGGAAGAATTGGACAAAATTAAACTCTTATTAACCTAAGAGTTTTAAACCCCATGGGCTAATAAATGAAATATTTAAACGCACGTACCCTAAATCATCGACAAGTTTACTTCCTATTTATCATGATATTCAAGGGTACTTAATTTTCGAGAGGACAAATCTTTAAATTTCTTTTAAGTACGGGTTTTTTTTTTCGGTCTGTAGGCGAAGATAAAAAACACATATCTGCCAGAGGTTAAAAGAAAAGGAAACATACAATTGTATCCAAAATATCTGAAAATTTTGCGCGTGTGTTTGCAAAATACATTTCATTCTAATTCACTTTACACACCAATGACTTATAACTGTAATTATGTTGTCGAATTTACTACCACGATCGTTTTAATCTCTTAAAACTAATAAATCAAATGTTTCCGTTACTTTACAAATTGCTTTCGCTTCAGCGTGGTTGATTAATTTTCGTGAACGTATCCTTTGTGGTACAGTTAATTAATTATTCTTCTCGATTTATTTCGATAACGTTTAAGTATAAAATCCAGTCCCACGATACTTAAACAGCTCGTCCGCAGGAATCGAAATACAGTGGAGAATAAATGATCATATTATGATAAAATAAATACAATACAGTAAACCCTTGATAGTCCGGATACAGCTAATCCGGAGTGATGAACGGGCGCTATTGTTCAACGAACGTGTTTCGTTGGGTTGGGTTGTTTTACCTCTGAGCGGCACTTTTTTTCACACCATGGGCTAAATGGCCAGGTCACATGGACCCCGAAGGCTCAGAGAAGGTTGGGGGAGGGGACCCACTGGAACAGCTGTTAGGAGACAGATGGTAGCCTCCCATCAAGGCCATCCAGCGTGTTCTTTAACGTGCACAGGGTATGACTCTCCCGCACACGGGGCCACGGCTTAACGTTCCATCCGACGGACGGCGGCCTTTCCAAGACCCATCGGTGTCCCCTACTGACCGTGGGCAGGGCGGGGAATTTTGCGGAGATAAATCTCAACGCTGACCCAGCTGGGACTCGAACCTGGGAACTACAGATTACGAGCCTGGCGCGCTACCGACTGAGCCACCCCCGCCCCAACGTGTTTCGTTTGGAGTGTTCAGTGGTGTTGGTGACTCTGAGACGGACAGAAGTTATTGCTTATAGCTCATAATTTGTGTTCTGTTGTTTAACAAAGTTAAAATATTTGATTTCGTTTTGGGTCACAAATAGTTGAAAAGTGATATAAAAAGAAAACACATTACTTTAACTATTGTTAAAAATAAATAAATTTTGTGGAAAAAATAAGTTTTGCCGATCCGCAAGGACTCGAATCCAGGCCTCTCCAGATTCATGCCAGGGTGCAATGCCAGATATTTTTTGATTTAATGACTTCTGCATCAACAGGTAATTGTGTGCATTTACTATTACTTAATCGTTAACAATTTGAAAGCGACAGAACAACTTGAGAAAGGCGTTTTTGAAAGTTGAATTACTGAAGAATTTAATCAGTCAGTAGGGACACTGATGGGCTTAGAAAGGCCGCCGTCCGTCATATGGAACGTTAATCCGTGGCCCCGTGTACGGGAGAGCCATACCCTGTGCACGTTAAAGAACGCGCTGGATGGCCTTGACGGGAGGCTACTATCCGTCTCCCAACAGCTGTTCCAGTGGGTCCCCTCCCCCAACCTTTTCTGAGCCTTCGGGGTCCATGTAACCTGGCCATTTAGCCCATTGTGTGCAAAAAAGCGCCGCTCAGAGGTAAAACAACCCAACCCAACTGAAGAATTTGGTGTAAATTTCATATTAAAAGTACATTATTCCTGAACTGACTCCGAATACTTTTGAGTCATGTGTCGATGAATAAATGTGCTGTCCATTTTTAATTTTTTAAGATAAAGACTGAAATTTAGTGTTTGTTTGAGATAGAAACTCAATATTATAAATAGAGAAGGTGATTACATTTACATATTCAATACATATTTGTGTATAAGATCGTACTATAAATTTTTTCATCTATTTTTGTTCAAAGCTTTTTGTCTTCTAGGCCATCTTTTGCCTTACTAATCCGGATTATTCCCTATTCCTTACCCCTCCTTCCCGCAATTCATCCGGATTAACGAGGGTGTATTGCATTCGCAATTGAAAAATACCACAGAGTAAACGGCTGTAAAATATTTTTTCAGATGCCATATCTTAATAAATTTTTTAACACCTGTAATTTTTTTCAATAACCTTGCAGGGATACTAAAACAAAATGCATTAGTTCGAAACAAGAACCAACGACCTTATGGGCTCGTGAGTACGTATATCTACACGAAGAGTGAGAGAGTTGGGTTGGGTTGTTTTTCCTCTGAGCGGCACTTTTTTGCACCCCATGGCTAAATGGCCAGGTCACATGGACCCCGAAGGCTCAGAGAAGGTTGGGAGAGGGGACCCACTGGAACAGCTGTTGGGAAACAGATGGCAGCCTTCCCTCAAGGCCATCCAGCGTGTTCTTTAACATTGGGTTGTTTTACCTCTGAGCGGCACTTTTTTGCACACCATGGGCTAAATGGCCAGGTCACATGGACCCCGAAGGCTCAGAGAAGGTTGGGGGAGGGGACCCACTGGAACAGCTGTTGGGAGACAGATGGTAGCCTCCCGTCAAGGTCATCCAGCGTGTTCTTTAACGTGCACAGGGTATGGCTCTCCCGCACACGGGACCATGGCTTAACGTCCCATCCGACGGACGGCGGCCTTTCCAAGCCCATCCGTGTCCCCTACTGACCGTGGGCATTGCGGGGGAAATTTTGCGGAGATAAATCTCAACGCTGACCCAGCAGGGACTCGAAGCTGGGAACTACAAAATGAGCCTGGCGCGCTACCGACTGAGCCACCCCCGTCCCAAGAGTGAGAGAGAAAAATATATAAACCAATATTTTAGGGTAGCTGGGAAATAGCATTAAATTTATCATTTTCAGTTCCGTATTAATTCGGTTAAACTAATGAAGTCTGGAACAAGATATATTTTTTTAAATACAAATAAACACCCTTCTCTAAAAAAAATGAAATATGAAAATGAAAAAACAATAAACGAATAAAAAGAAATGCAAAATAAAAAATTAAAAAAAAGTTATTAATGGTAAATTTATTAAATGCTCTCATACTCCAGACCAGTGGTTCTCAACCTTTTATGCTTCACGTACTCCCTGGAAATGCTTATGTAACGGGCGTACCCGTTGTATAGATAGATAAAACTATAGCGTGCCTACGTTGGTTTGGGTTGTTTTACCTCTGAGCGGCGCTTTTTTGCACACCACGGGGCGGGGGTGGCTCAGTCGGTAGCGCACTAGGCTCGTAATCTGTAGTTCCCAGGTTCGAGTCCCAAATAGGTCAGCGTTGAGATTTATCTCCGCAAAATTCCCCGCCCTGCCCACGGTCAGTATGGGACACCGATGGGCTTGGAAAGGCCGCCGTCCGTCGGATAGGACGTTAAGCCGTGGCGCCGTGTGCGGGAGAGCCATACCCTGTGCACGTTAAAGAACACGCTGGATGGCCTTGACGGGAGGCTACCATCTGTCTCCCAACAGCTGTTCCAGTGGGTCCCCTCCCCCAACCTTCTCTGAGCCTTCGGGGTCCTTGTGACCTGGCCATTTAGCCCATGGTGTGCAAAAAAGTGCCGCTCAGAGGTAAAACAACCCAACCCTTTTGCACCTTTTTGCACCCTTTTGCACCATGGGCTAAATGGCCAGGTCACATGGACCCCGAAGGCTCAGAGAAGGTTGGGGGAGGGGACCCACTGGAACAGCTGTTGGGAGACAGATGGTAGCCTCCCGTCAAGGCCGTCCATCGTGTTCTTTAACGTGCATAGGGTATGGCTCTCCCGCACACGGGGGGTGCCTACGTAATGGGAATGCCTGCTGATTTCAAGACGAGAAGCGGCAGCTGCGCTAGTTCATTTTCGTCCGCTTGGCCGTACTATTTGGCGCTGGCGATCCGCTGTTTTGCTTGTTACTTGCTTCGTAGCAGTATAGGTTATTACGCTGTTTACCGCTTGCTTCAAAATTGGATTCTGATACGGATTTGTTCATATGTGATTATTTACTATTCTGTCTACTTTCTGCTGTTTTTAACTAGAAGTGTGAATGATGATGATGCAGTATTGTGTGATGTTTTACAGAAGCGAAACTCAGTTTCTATCGAATCTATTCCAAACTGGATCTGCAAGACAGGTGGCTGCATCAATATGGCGGCAACGTAACGATCACATGAGTAATTGGAAAAAAATTCTGAGATCACTTTTGAATAAACAATATTTTGGAATCGTCGAAACCTTTACTATATATGGAACTGAGTTACACTGCCCTAAAAAAATATCAGAGAATTTCTGTGTTGTTTTGTGAATGGGAATCTTACTATAAATTCAAGATTATAATTTTATCTATTTAAATCTCGATTTTCAACAGCATTCGTCTAGTATTTAAGGATTCATTATTCCCGTTTGGCACCCAAAAAAATATCCGAACACTATGGTTGAGTACAGAATTCAGAAAAAATATCTGGCAACGACTTTTTTAGAAATTAGTAATCTGGCAACCTTCTTGTACAGTACACGTTGGTTGCCAGATCACTAATTTCTGAGAAAACGTTGCCAGTTCGTTCACACGTTGCCAGTCACGTTTCACAGCACATTGGATCGTGTGAGCTCACAAAAACCTGGATCGTGTGGGCCCACTCACAGAAATATTGAGCGTGTGCAGTTACCGTTCACAGCAAACTGGAGCGTGTGCAGTAACTGCACACGCTCCAGATATTTTTTCTGAATTCTGTAATCAACCATAGTGTTCGGATACTTTTTTCAATATATATATAATGCGTATGAATATATAATGCAATGAATATGGAGCGTGTGCAGTTACCGTTCACAGCAAACTGGAGCGGTTGCGGTTAATGTTCACAGCACATTGGATCGTGTGAGCTCACAAAAACCTGGATCGTGTGGACCCACTCACAGAAATATTGAGCGTGTGCAGTTACCGTTCACAGCAAACTGGAGCGTGTGCAGTTGCTGTACACGCTCCAGATATTTTTTCTGAATTCTGTAATCAACCATAGTGTTCGGATATTTTTCTAGAAAGATTCTAGTTTATTGTACTTGATTAGCCATCTGTCTGATTGTTTCTTTCTCTCGACTTGTCCTCGGATTTACCACGTGACTTCGACCAGATCGCCATATACTTACCATTAGCGTAGATTAGCTTACCGCGGAACGGTGGTGCCCTCATGTGCGCGCTTTCTAACACGGAGAAGCGCGGAAATCGGAAGGCATTCCCATGACGTAGGCACCGACTATAGTTATAGTATAACAACTTTGCTACTAGATCTAACGACTTTTGAGCTCTCACGACACACCCAAAAAAATTTTACCGCGTACCCCACGTTGAGAACCCCTACTCCAGACAATGCTTAAAAAAGTATATTATTGAAGAAATTTATATTTGTGAAAAATAATGTTTCCGATATGGATATATGGGAGACTGAAACGATTAAAGATGTTTAATATTAAGTTGACTCTACTTAATTAAGCTAGGCAAAAAGACAATTAAATCTTCCAAAAGTAATAACCATGTGTTTAAATTTTTTCTAAAATATATTTATATTTTAGTAAGGATTTGCCGAGTGGTTAGCGCGCTTGGCTACTGATCTACGGAACCTGAGTTCGAGCCCCGGGTAAGGCATGGATGTTCGTGTTGTTTTTCTGCTGAGGTCCTGCCATCCTCTCAGATCTTCTACTCTGGCATATAAACTGACAGGCTCCTGTCAGACCTCTGTGGCAAGCAGCTGCTTGAGGGGGTATTTATTTTTATTTTATAAAGAGAGTTAAAATCTAAGCAATTATTGATTCTGTGAAACGTAAACAAAACACTGAGTCTCAAAAAGGAACATTTTGCTTGAAAAGGCCGACCATCGTATGGACCATCGTTAAGCCGTGTCTCCGTATGCAGAAGAGCCATACCCTGTGCACACTAAGGAACACACTAACCCAACCTAATTCGAGCTCTTGGGGGTCTTTATAACTTAACCACTTAGTTCGTTGTGAGCAAAAGAGTGACTCTCAGAGCTAAAACAACCCAACACAAAACAGTGACTGAATGAGTCTGCATAGACCCTTTTCTATGCAGACTCATCATTCATTGTATGATACGCTCATCATCATCATCATTCCTCTTCAAACTAATAATCATTAATGAAATCTAATATCTTGAAATGTCACGTGATGCCTTCTCACCGAATCTTTTCAGGGCTCTGCACCGCAATTTTAAAATATTTGTTTCTTAACTTAAAAATTGAAATTCTGACAGAGTAATCGCTATTTTTGACTCTCTTTAGATAAAACATTTAAATTATTCATCCTAGTTTTTTTTTAATTTCCCATTCTCATCTCGAAACGCGATCATTTCCTTCGCTATGCAAAGCACGCCTTTCCCAAACTCGGAGACTTCATCCCCACGTTCCCTCGAGATAAATTTCGTCCTCATTTAATATGCAGAGCTGTCAACACTTCGGCATCTCGTGGCATCGGGTGAATTCGGTCTCGTAGCTTGTCGATAGTTTCCGCTCCTCGTTCGGGGACTTGATACAGACACAAAAATGCGTCGGGCGCATTTCCCTCTTCTTTTTCTTTCACCCTCATTCAGAGCTCGCGAGAAACAGAATCGGAAAGAAGGCAAAACGGAATCTGATATGAAATTGGAAAATGTGAAAACGAATTTGAAGAACTGAAGTAGGGACAGGTGGAAGGCGTCTGCTTCGTGTTAATAATATCTGCATTTTTATTAAGCATTGCACTAAAGCCCCTGGGCAGGAGAAACGAAGACCCACTTGATCTGAAATAAATTGCTTTTGTCTTGTTTTAAACTTGATGTCAAATTATTTTGCTGTTACTCATTTTTTCATAATGAATTTTGCGATTTTTTTTTGTTTCTCCTTCATTTAGAATTTTTTTTTGCACTGTCGCTCAAAAAACTATCCGAACACTACGGTTGATTACAAAATTCGGAAAAAATATCTGGCAAGATTTTTTTAGATATTAGTGAGCTGGCAACCTTCGTGTCACGTGACACGATGTGACACGAAGGTCACGTTTTCTAAAAAACTAATTTCTAAAAAAAACCTTGCCAGATATTTTTTCTGAATTCTGTAATCAACCATAGTGTTCGGATATTTTTTTAATATATATAATGCGTATGAATATATAATGCAATGAATATGGAGCGTGTGCAATTACCGTTCACAGCAAACTGGAGCGGTTGCGGTTAATGTTCACAGCACATTGGATCGTGTGAGCTCACAAAAACCTGGATCGTGTGGGCCCACTCACAGAAACATTGAGCGTGTGCAGTTACCGTTCACAGCAAACTAGAGCGTGTGCAGTAACTGCACAAGCTCCAGTTTGCTGTGGACGGTAACTGGAGCGTGTACAGTTGCTGTACACGCTCCAGATATTTTTTCTGAATTCTGTAATCAACCATAGTGTTCGGATACTTTTTTGAGCGACTGTACATTTCGAACACTTTCTTTGACGTATAGTTTCCTTCTCTGTAGTTTCGTATTCCCCCTCCCCCCCGACATTTCAATGAAATACACGAAATTAGTTTGATGTAGAATTACTCTCGTTTGCTCTGCTTATTAGCGTTTGCGCCTGCTGTTCGATCTTAATTTCGTCTTTCTTTTCTTCCCAACAAAACCGCATCTGATTATTTTACAAATGTAGCGATGTCTTCTTCTTTTCTGCATAAATTTCTTCTGCTTCTTTGAATTAAATAATTGAATGTGAATACAAAATGAAACTTTTTTTTTATTGGAATGCAAAAAAAGCTACAGCTTCGTGAGATATTGTAATTAATGCTGATGATTTTAGATTCTTAATAAAACTAAGGTGCCGACGATTGAATTATTTGTTAGCAGTTCCTTTGCCTTGTTCCTTGCACTCGTTCCTTTGCCTTGTTTCGTTCTTTTTGAGCCGGCGTATCTTTTTGATGCGTGGGTTGGGTTGAGACCTCTGAGCGGCACTTTTTGCACACCATGGGTTAAATGGCCAGGTCACATGGACCCCGAAGGCTCAGAGGAGGTTGGGGGAGGGGACCCACTGGAACAGCTGTTGGGAGACAGATGGTAGCCTCCCGTCAAGGCCATCCAGCGTGCTCTTTAACGTGCACAGGGTATGGCTCTCCCGCACACGGGGACACGGCTTAACGTCCCATCCGACGGACGGCGGCCTTTCCAAGCTCATTGGTGTCCCCTACTGACCGTGGGCAAGGCGGGGAATTTTGCGGAGATAAATCTCAACGCTGACCCAGCTGGGACTCGAACCTGGGAACTACAGATTACGAGCCTGGCGCGCTACCGACTGAGCCACCCCCGCCCCATGATGGGGGATAGCGGAGATAAATCTCAACTCTGGCACAGTTGGGTTGCGTTATTTGGATTTTTACTTCTGAGCGTCACACACAATGGGATAAATGGCCAGGTCACTAATGCTCAGAGACATATGGTCAGCTGTTAGGAGACAGATGGCAGCCTGCCATCCGGGTTTTTTGAGTTCTCGTCACTTTTAAATTCTGGGATATTTATTAGATATATGAATTCTCCAGAATTCACAAAAAATATAATTGTATATAAAAAGTGCGTTTTTTTCTAATATTCTTCTCAAATCTTTTATTAAAATAACTAAAATTGAAATTTCTAACAAAAACTACTAATAAACAACAAAATTGCAATTATAAAACACTGTTTAATATACTTATAATAAAACAAAAATGAACAAAAACGGGATTAAATATAATTAAAAAGAACTATTTATTTTATGTTTAGCTTTTAATGTGAAAACTTTAGTTGAAACAACTCCTTACACATTGTTTAAAGTGGATAACATTAGGCATCGTTGTCGTCGTCTGATAATCTTGCACTTTGTTTTGAAACAAAATTCCCGATTTGAGAAATTTCTTTCGGTTTATATTCTTATGAAATAATTTAATTAAATTTTATAATTTAAAGAGCGTCCAAAGAGAAGTTTTATGTTTGGTGTCACTTTGTACAGTCGCTCAAAAAATATCCGAACACTATGGTTGATTACAGAATTTAGAAAAAATATCTGGCAACGATTTTTTTTTAGAAATCAGTGATCTGGCAACCTTCGTGTCACGTGACACGAAGGTTGCCAGATCACTGATTTCTAAAAAAAATCGTTGCCAGATATTTTTTCTAAATTCTGTAATCAACCATAGTGTTCGGATACTTTTTTAATATATATAATGCGTATGAATATATAATGCAATGAATATGGAGCGTGTGCAATTACCGTTCACAGCAAACTGGAGCGGTTGCGGTTAATGTTCACAGCACATTGAATCGTGTGAACTCACAAAAACCTGGATCGTGTGGGCCCACTCACAGAAATATTGAGCGTGTGCAGTTACCATTCACAGCAAACTGGAGCGTGTGCAGTAACTGCACACGCTCCAGTTTGCTGTGAACGGTAACTGGAGCGTGTACAGTTGCTGTACACGCTCCAGATATATTTCCTGAATTCTGTAATCACGTGATACGAAGGTTGCCAGATAACTAATTTCTAAAAAAATCGTTGTCAGATATTTTTTATGAATTCTGCAATCAACCATAGTGTTCGGATACTTTTTTGAGCGACTGTACAATGAGCGAGGGGTGTGGCTTTGCCTTGCCCCTAGTATTGACTTTTTTTTCCTAGTTTGTTTTTAAACTTAGTTGCGCTTCTGTTTCGGCACCCGTGTTTGCTATAGGTAACCGAAACAGGGGTGCAACTAAGTTTAAAAACAAACTAGGAAAAAAAAAAGTCAATACTAGGGGCAAGGCAAAACCACTCCCTCTCGCTCGTTGTACAAAGTGGCACCAAACAAAAAACTTCTCTTTGACGCTCCTGTATCCTTCCCTTCCACTGGATTCTTTAAAAATCCTTTCCATGGTTGATTTTTACCAATTTTATCATTTCAGTTTTCTTTGACATACGAAAAAAATATTTTTTCTTTTCTCATGAGCACTTTGGATTACTCAAAACTTTTATGAATAAAATTCGTAATTCATTTCATCGTTTGAATGTATATTTTTTGCTTTCTACCTAATATTGATTGCTTAAATTAGAACATTGTTTATGAAAAGAATCGAAAAAAAAAATAAAAAAAGTTGCTTCTGTGGTCAAAAGGTTTGCCTTTTGTTTTC
The DNA here is from genome assembly GCA_038380435.1 of Ryuthela nishihirai. Taxonomy (NCBI): domain Eukaryota; kingdom Metazoa; phylum Arthropoda; class Arachnida; order Araneae; family Heptathelidae; genus Ryuthela; species Ryuthela nishihirai. Next base: position 67,622,001 of record JAWZYU010000001.1, read on the forward strand.
TCAGAGACATTGCATTCCCTTCCCCGACTAAGCCGTGGCCCCGTGTGACGGAGAGCCATACCCTGTGCACGTTAAAAAACACGCTGGATGGCCTTGACGGGAGGCTAGCATCTTTCTCCCAACAGCTGTTCCAGTGGGTCCCCTCCCCCAACCTTTTCCGAGCCTTCGGGGTCCATGTGACATGGCCATTTAGCCCATGGTATGCAAAAAAAGTGCCGCTCAGAGGTAAAACAACATAACGTTAAAGAACACGCTGAATGGCCTTGACTGGAGGATACCATCTGTCTCCCAACAGCTGTTCCAGTGGGTCCCCTCCTCCAACCTTCTCCGAGCCTTCGGGGTCCATGTGACCTGGCCATTTAGCCCATGGTGTGCAAGAAAGTGCCGCTCGGAGGTAAAACAACCCAACGTTAAAGAACACACTGGATGGACTTGACGGGAGGCTACCATCTGTCTCCCAACAGCTGTTCCAGTGGGTACCCTCCTCCAACCTTCTCCGAGCCTTCGGGGTCCATGTGACCTGGCCATCCCATGGTGTGCAAGAAAGTGCCGCTCGGAGGTTAAACAACCCAACGTTAAAGAACACGCTGGATGGCCTTGACGGGAGGCTACCATCTGTCTCCCAACAGCTGTTCCAGTGGATCCCCACCTCCAACCTTCTCCGAGCCTTCGGGGTCCATGTGACCTGGCCATTTAGCCCAAGGTGTGCAAGAAAGTGCCGCTCTGATGTAAAACAACCCAACGTTAAAGAACACACTGGATGGCCTTGACGGGAGGCTACCATCTGTCTCCCAACAGCTGTTCCAGTGGGTCCCCTCCCCCAACCTTCTCCGAGCCTTCGGGGTCCATGTGACCTGGCCATTTTGCCCATGGTGGACAAAAAAGTGCCGCTCGGAGGTAAAACAATCCAACCCTTCCCTGACGATGCTTGCCAGTGGAGAACCTGTGTTACGCATTGAATTAAGAGAACGTATAAGTATTGACACACGAAATTTAAAGACAATTTTTTATTCTAGTAAAGTAATAATTTACTAGAAAATTTCTCGAGAAGCGAGCATTTTGGAAATGTTACCTTTCTCGAGAAGAAACTCTACTCCTATCAAAGCCACCCAACGTGTTTTTTGACGTCTACAAGGTCTGGCTCTCGTGTACATGGTCACTTATCTTTAACATCTTTAACATGACTTAACGTCCCATCCCAGGGATGTCGGCCTTTCCAAGCCCATCGGTGTCTCATTTCTCGCCGAGGGAAGAATGGGAATTAGCGGAGATAAATCTCAATACTTGCACAGTTTTCACTCGAATCTGGGAATATCAGTTTATGAGTGTGAACATAGGGTGTTTATGTGGGAGTCCATTGGATCCCCTTCGCTCAACGTTTTCTGAATCCTCAGGGGTCCTTGTGGTGTGGTCGCTTGTTCCATTGTGTGCAAAAGGTAAACCCACCCAATTCTCAATAAAAATATTAACGCCACGCAAATTCTCGTTCAAATCTTTCGATTCAACACCGAAAGAAGAAAATCAAAAAAAAAAGAAGAAATCCCTCTCTCGGAGGAAGTAGGTAGTTACTCTGATTATTTTCAAGAAAATCAAAAAAAAAAGAAGAAATCCCTCTCTCGGAGGAAGTAGGTAGTTACTCTGATTATTTTCAAAAAAATCTGAAAATATTGAGCGTGATTGCACACGCTCAATATTTCTGTGAGTGGGCCCACACGATCCAAGTTTTTGTGAGCTCACACGATCCAATGTGCTGTGAACATTAACCGCAACCGCTCCAGTTTGCTGTGAACGGTAATTGCACACGCTCCATATTCATTGCATTATATATATATTAAAAAAAGTATCCGAACACTATGGTTGATTACAGAATTCAGAAAAAATATCTGGAGCGTGTACAGCAACTGTACACGCTCCAGTTACCGTTCACAGCAAAAACTCGAACTGCACACGCTCCAGTTTGCTGTGAACGGTAACTACACACGCTCAATATTTCTGTGAGTGGGTCCACACGATCCAGGTTTTTGTGAACTCACCACGATTCAATGTGCTGTGAACATTAACCGCAACCGCTCCAGTTTGCTGTGAACGGTAATTGCACACGCTCCATATTCATTGCTTTATATATATTCATACGCATTATATATATTAAAAAAGTATAGGATACGTAAAACTTAAAATGTATACTTAAAGAAGTATAGGAAAAAGTATAGGAAAAATATAGGATACGTCACTGTTATTCACAAATGCTGATTTTATTTAGCATTTTATAATCGTCAAAATTGTAGATTTAATTGTTATTCTTTTAGTTTTGGATGCATTTTTTTTTATTTTGTTTTATAAAAAGGTTTCGTCATTAAATGCAAGGACGAATATGTGTGGAGTGGATTGTATAGTATCAGGGTCAGAAATACGGAGGGGGAGGTTGGGTTGGGTTGTTTTACCTCTGAGCGGCACTTTTTTGCACACAATGGGCTAAATGGCCAGGTCACATGGACCCCGAAGGCTCAGAGAAGGTTGGGGGAGGGGATCCACTGGAACAGCTGTTGGGAGACAGATGATAGCCTCCCGTCAAGGCCATCCAGCGTGTTCTTTAACGTGCACAGGGTATGGCTCTCCCACACACGGGGCCACGGCTTAACGTCCCATCCGACGGACGGCGGTCTTTCCAAGCCCATCGGTGTCCCCTACTGACCGTGGACAGGGCGGGGAATTTTGTGGAGATAAATCTCAACGCTGACCCAGCTGGGACTCGAACCTGGGAACTACAGATTACAAGCTTGGCGCGCTACCGACTGAACCACCCCCGCCCACGGAGGGGGAGCGGGCGGACGGTAAGGAGGCCAAGATACCTTTTTCTTTAAGAATAATAGTAAGGGTAATAGAGGTAAAAAATTAAAAAAAAAATGATTTACTCTGAGCGGTACTTTTTTGCACACAATTGGCTAAATGGGCAGGTCACAAGGACTCGGAGAAGACTCAGAGAAGGTTGGGGAAGGGAACCTACTGGACAGCTATTAGGAGACAGATGCTATCCAGCCATCCAGCGCGTGTTTTTTAACCTGCACAGGGTATGACTCTCTCAGATTAGGGGCCACGGCTTAACGTTTCATCTTAACGGATTGAAAAAAAAAACTGTTATAATTATGTACATTTCATGTAATTTTTAAGAGAATTTTTAAAAACCTATAAAACTCAAGGGGGAGGGGAGGGAATGTTATACTACAAAACCTGGATCGTGTGGGCCTACTCACAGAAATATTGAACGTGTGCAATTACCGTTCACAGCAAACTGGAGCGGTTGCGGTTAATGTTCAGAGCACATTGGATCGTGTGAGCTCACAAAAACCTGGATCGTGTGGGCCCACTCACAGAACTATTGGGCGTGTGCAATTACCGTTCACAGCAAACTGGAGCGGTTGCGGTTAATGTTCAGAGCACATTGGATCGTGTGAGCTCACAAAAACCTGGATCGTGTGGGCCCACTCACAGAAATATTGAGCGTGTGCAATTACCGTTCACAGCAAACTGGAGCGGTTGCGATTAATGTTCAGAGCACATTGGATCGTGTGAGCTCACAAAAACCTGGATCGTGTGGGCCCACTCACAGAAATATTGAGCGTGTGCAATTACCGTTCACAGCAAACTGGAGCGGTTGCGGTTAATGTTCAGAGCACATTGGATCGTGTGAGCTCACAAAAACCTGGATCGTGTGGGCCCACTCACAGAAATATTGAACGTGTGCAATTACCGTTCACAGCAAACTGGAGCGGTTGCGGTTAATGTTCACAGCACATTGCATCGTGTGAGCTCACAAAAACCTGGATCGTGTGGGCCCACTCACAGAAATATTGAGCGTGTGCAGTTACCGTTCACAGCAAACTGGAGCGGTTGCGGTTAATGTTCACAGCAAATTGGATCGTGTGAGTTCACAAAAACCTGGATCGTGTGGGCCACTCACAGAAATATTGAGCGTTTGCAGTTACCGTTCACAGCAAACTGGAGCGGTTGCGGCTAATGTTCACAGCACATTGGATCGTGTGAGCTCACAAAAACCTGGATCGTGTGGGCCCACTCACAGAAATATTGAGCGTGTGCAGTTACCGTTCACAGCGAACTGGAGCGGTTGCGGTTAATGTTCACAGCACATTGGATCGTGTGAGCTCACAAAAACCTGGATCGTGTGGACCCACTCACAGAAATATTGAGCGTGTGCAGTTACCGTTCACAGCAACTGCACACGCTCCAGTTTGCTGTGAACGGTAACTGGAGCGTGTACAATTACTGTACACGCTCCAGATATTTTTTCTGAATTCTGTAATCAACCATAGTGTTCGGATACTTTTTTAATATACATAATGCAATGAATATGGAGCGTGTGCAATTACCGTTCACTGGAAATCCAGTCTCTCAGCTCCCATTTTTACCTTTTTCTGCTTTTTTTCCTGCAAGGGTGGAAATGGGATGAGATCCGATTGGATGGAATCTCCCTAGTTCCGAAGAGGAAAAAAAAATAGCTGTTGAAAAACTAAAGATGAAAAAATAATAATAAAAAAACCCAGACACGTGACACTTTACCTTGGCTTGCTACTTGAGTGGTTTTTCGGATATACGTATTTTATTTAGTTTCATTTATTTTGGAGGGAGGGGGGTGGGTTATAGAATTGATGTACTTTGCCGTAATAAAATAAATACCCCCTCAAGCAGCTGCTTGCCACAAAGGTCTGACAGGAGCCTGTCAATTTATATTCCACAGTAGATGGTCTGAGAGGATGGCAGGCTCTCAGCCGAAAAACGACATAAACAGCCATGCCTTACCCGGGCTCGAACCCGGGTCCCTTAGATCAGTAGCCAAGTGCGCTAACCACTCGGTCATACCTCTAATTTAAAGATTCGATTTCCAGCACTAGGTATATTATTGCAAAAATACTGAGAACGGCTAACCTAGGTCACCTAGGCTATAATCTGTCCCCGCCTAAGACATCATAAAAATTGCACAGCAAAGAGAAGGGTCATCATCCCGATCTTGATCCTCTTCTTTTTTTCGCTCCCAAAAGGACCAAAAAAGAACCTTCACACACACACATCTCCGTGTCCAGCAGGCTCTTGGAACATCCATCTCCATTCGCAAAGTGCATTCATGCAGCGGGGGGAAGATACGATTACGCAGACAGGAGGCGCACAGCCGTCGCAAAGTGCTGCCAGTATCACGTGACCCCCCCCCCCCGTGACATCACCGAGGCAGGTCCGGGAGCTTGATGTGGAGGCTGAGAAGGTGAGTGGTGATAGGACGCGGCGAAGTCTGCCTGCGCGGGCGAATCAACTCACGGGGGCTGCACGGAGCAGAATATAAACTGAATTTGTACCTTTGTTGGTGTTCAGTTGTCTGTGAGCATTTGCTGGAGTTCGTTTATCAGACGTCACTGTGTGTTTCATTCGTTCGCTCGCGTGTCTGTCGTCACACGCAGAAGATTTGGTTGGGCTTTGCCGCTGTTTGTGTGCATTTCACTGTTGCCTGGCTCAGCATCTTGTGATTCGCCTCGCAATTAGCAAGTAAGTTCGCTCTGATGATTCTCGTTAATTTCTGGAATGAGGGGCGGGGGGGGGGTGTTAATAGATCATTTGTTCTCCTCCCCCTACTGAAATTGGCAAATGAGTCGGAGGACAGATGACACTTGGTGGGTGTTTATTTTTTATTAATTGTTATTAATGGATAAAAAGAAGTTTGAGAGGAACTTTTTTTGCACATCATGGGTTAAAGGACCAGGTCACAAGTACCCCAAGGGCTCAGAATTGGGTAGAGGAAAAGGGATGAAGCGGACAAATATTAAGAGACGAAGGGAAGCATCCTGTCATTGTCATCCAGCGTGTTCTTTAACTCGCACAGGATGTGGTTCTGCTGCACACGGAACCACGGCTTAATATCCCAACAACGGACGGCGATGTTTCCAAGCCTATTAGGTTTCCTCTTTTCCACCAAGGGCTGATCTGGTGTTAGAGAAGAAAATCTCAAGTTAGTTTCCGAAACTGGAACTATCAGGTTAGGAGCCTGGCACACTACTGGTTGAGCCAACATTCCCCCCCCCCCCCCCCTACAATGAAAGGAGAATGCTTATATTTTTAGAGAGGAGCTTGAAGCATTCAAAACGAAAGTTTTCTAAAGAAATAGGGGTAGAAATTAAGAGTTGGGTTGCACACAATGGGTTAAATGGCCAGGTCACAAAGACCCGAGAGTTCAGAGAAGGTTGTAGCTGTTAAGGCTCTGTTAGGAGACAGATGGTAGCCTCCCGTTAAGGCCATCCAGTATGTTATTTAACGGGCAGAGGGTATGGCTGTCCTTCAAACTAAACCAGGTTTTAATGTCCCATCTTGATTGACATTGATCATCCATATTGAAGACTTCCTTTCCAAGCCCATCGGTGTCTCCTACTTACTGTGGGCAGGGAATTTTGCGGAAATAAATATCAATGCTGACCCAGCTGGTACTCAAACCTGAGAACTGCAGATTACGAGCCTGGCGCGCTACCCATTGAACCCCCCAAGCCCCATGGTAATTACAGACGCGTAAGATTTCTAGTTCGTTGCTATGGGATACCAGCACACTGGTCGAAATTTCCGAATCACGTTTTTCATAAAAGGCGTTTGGAAGAATGTATTTTATAAAATGCTTTATTAAATTTTATATTCCGAGGTTTCTTACTGAAAGTCGTCACTTTATCATTCAGATTTACCCCAATTTCCCAAAAATAAGAGGGGCGGGGGTGGCTCAGTTGGTAGCGCGCCAGACTCGTAATCTGTAGTTCCCAGGTTCGAATCCCCGCTGGGTCAGCGTTGAGATTTATCTCCGCAAAATTCCCCGCCCTGCCCACGGTCAATAGGGGACACCGATGGGCTTGGAAAGGCCGCCGTCCGTCGGATGGGACGTTATAAGCCGTGGCCCCGTGTGCGGGAGAGCCATACCCTGTGCACGTTAAAGAACACGCTGGATGGCCTTGACGGGAGGCTACCATCTGTCTCCCAACAGCTGTTCCAGTGGGTACCCTCCCCCAACCTTCTCTGAGTCTTCGGGGTCCATGTGACCTGGCCCTTTAACCCATGGTGTGCAAAAAAAGTGCCGCTCAGAGGTAAAACAACCCAACCCAACCGCTTCTCTGTCGACAGAAGGAATAGTTTGTTTACGGTACCAAAACAGGCACTTGAACGCTGAATGTTGCTTTTATTACAGCACTTTGAAATACTTTAACCCTTAATCAGACAGTAGGAAATATATTCCCAAATACTATGCATGTTCCTGGTGTGCAGCGGTGCTGGAGTGGCTCAGTCGGTAGCGCGCCAGGCTCCTAATCTGTAGTTTCCAGTTTCGAGTCTCAGCTTAAGTTTGTATTAATTTAAGTCCGAAAAACTCCCCGCCCTGCCCACGGTTAGTAAGGGAGTTGGAAATGGAATCGATGGCAACAATGGGCATGGAAAGATCGCCGTCGGTCAGTTGGGACGTAAAGCCTGAACTCCTGAAAAAATTGTCACGCAAACTTCAAATGTTGGTTTCTATAATTCTTTAAATATTAAACTCGTATTGGGGAAAATGGATATTTAGAGTTAGAGATCTTCAGTTTATCTCCGGTAATATTTTTCTCATAGAAACACTTTCAAAATTCAGGATATTTCAATGTAACGGTCCATTTGCATATTTACATAACATGGGAGTATCCGGTTACAGTAATATAATGCATGCGCGCGCGATGTGTTGGCAGTATAGGTATTGCTTCTGTGTGCTGGGAGTGTATCCAATAATGTTGAAAATAGACAAGAGGTAAAACGAGATGCGAATATTAACTTATGATCTCGAGCATTGTTAAAAAATCCCACTGGAAAATCATAATTGGAGGCTCTCTGTTCACAGCTGTACAGAGTGGGTCTTTTTTACTTAGCATTCTTCGGAATTTTTCTTTTACAGAATATTCTGCGAGTTCTTCTCTCACAGAGACCCTCCTCCCGAGTTCTTCTCTCACAGAGACCCTCCTCCCGAGTTCTTCTTCTCTCACAGAGTCCCTCCTCCCGAGTTCTTCTCTCACAGAGTCCCTCCTCCCGAGTTCTTCTCTCACAGAGTCCCTCCTCCCGAATTCTTCTCTCACAGAGTTCCTCCTCCCGAGTTCTTCTCTCACAGAGTTCCTCCTCCCGAGTTCTTCTCTCACAGAGTCCCTCCTCCCGAGTTCTTCTCTCACAGAGTCCCTCCTCCCGAGTTCTTCTCTCACAGAGTCCCTCCTCCCGAGTTCTTCTCTCACAGAGTCCCTCCTCCCGAGTTCTTCTCTCACAGAGTCCCTCCTCCCGAATTCTTCTCTCACAGAGTCCCTTCTCCCGAATTCTTCTCTCACAGAGTTCCTCCTCCCGAGTTCTTCTCTCACAGAGTCCCTCCTCCCGAGTGACATCATCTACATCTACTGTTTGTTGGAAATCCCCATGACGACATCATCTATGTACATCCAATGGTTGTTGGAAACTTCAGCAACAGAGATTTCCATTTCCCGCAACAACCTACAATTCGTTTCCTGATCGGAGTCGTGAAATTCCTCCTCCTCCTGCTCCCGCCGAGCACTTTTGTCACAGAACCCTCCTCCACCCGAGCATTTCTGTCACAGAGCCCCCTCCCGAGCACTTTTCTCATAGAACCCCCTCCCGAACACTTCTCTCACAGAAGTCTCACTTCTCTCAGAGAACCCCTCCTCATCCTCCCAAGCACTTATATCACAGAACCCCCCTCCTCCTCCCAAGCACTTCTCTCACAGAGCCCTCCTCCTCCTCCCGAGAACTTCTCTCACAGAACTCTCCTCCTCCTCCTCCTCCTCCTCCTCCTCCTCCTCCTCCTCCTCCTCCTCCTCCTCCTCCTCCTCCTCCTCCTCCAAGCACTTCTCTCACAGAACTCACCTCCTCCTCCCGAGCACTTCTCTCACAGAACCCTCCTCCTCCCAAGCACTCTCTCACAGAACTCTCCTCCTGAGCACTTCTCTCACAGAACTCTCCTCCTGAGCACTTCTCTCACAGAACTCTCCTCCTGAGCACTTCTCTCACAGAACTCTCCTCCCGAGCACTTCTCACAGAGCCCTTCCCCTCTCCAACTCTTCTGTCTCAGAACCCTTCCCTTGCCGAGCTCTTCTGTCTCAGAGCCCTCCTCCGAGATTTTATTCTACGGAATCCTCTGAAATTTTCTTTTATGCTATCCTCCCGTGGGTTTTTCTTTTACCGAGTCTTCGGTTTCGTATGATTCGACTATTGGACCTGTTATCTCCTTCTTACTCCACCGTAAAGTGTTGTTCAACCTAAAGTTCTAGTTTAGGGACAGTACACTATGTTTCAGGGATTTATTAATTTAATTCGTTGTTTTAAATGCATATTTTTACGGAAAATAATATTCGTTATTTCAATTATTTTCGCAGCATATTTATATTGATCAGAATTACTTTTCAATGTCCCAGGCTGAGCAGGAATAGAAGTTGATATTTTCTTGACGGGTCACGTAAAGCAGATTAACTCATTTTGCAGTAATCAGTTTTAGCTAAAGAGTAGCACATCCACCTCGGTCAGGTTGTAACGTGCCAAGCTCGTAATCTGCAGTTCACTGGTTTAAGCCCCACCTGGGCCACTGTTGAGATTTATCTCTACCAAACTTCCCACGCTGCCCTCGGTCAGTAGGGAGCACTGATGGACTTGGAAAACCCATCAAAGAAGAAAGCTCCATCGGATGGGACATTAAGCCGTGTGTGGGATAAAATTAAACCATGTGATTAAAGAACAGGCTGGATGGCATTGATGGGAGGTTACCATCTGTCTCCTAACAGCTGTCCAGTGAGTTCCCCCAACCTTCTCTGAGCCTTCGTAGTCCTTGTGACCTGGCCATTTAGGGGGCGGGGTGGCTCAGTCAGTAGCGCGCCAGACTCGTAATCTGTAGTTCCCAGGTTCGAGTCCCAGCTGGGTCAGCGTTGAGATTTCTCTCCACAAAACTCCCCGCCCTGCCCACGGTCAGTAAGGGACACCGATGGGCTTAGAAAGGCCGCCGTCCGTCGGATGGGACGTTAAGCCGTGGTCCCGTGTACGGGAGAGCAATATACCCTGTGCACGTTAAAGAACACGCTGGATGGCCTTGACGGGAGGCTACCATCTGTCTCCAACCAGCTGTTCCAGTGGGTCCCCTCCCCCAACCTTCTCTGAGCCTTCGGGGTCCTTGTGACCTGGCCATTTAGCCCATAGTGTGCAAAAAAAGTGCCGCTCAGAGGTAAAACAACCCAACCTGGCCATTTAACCAATTGTGTGCAAAAACCGATGGGTAAAAGAACTTAATCCAGCCCTCCCCCCAACGAAAAAAAAAAAAGAAAAACTCGTCTTGTAATGCTCCCGAAATAGTGAGACACGTTTTCCGTAATAACAGACTAAACCGACAATACTAGTTTTGCGAACACAACAGTCCATGACGACACAGAACTGAATCCCCCCCCCCCCCCCCCCCCGCTGCCCTTGTGACCTTTCCTCTCCCATTAAAGGACACCTCTTCCCACTTTTTCGTTTTCATTCCGCTCTCTTCCGAATCGCTCCTTTTGATAAACTGAAGTTTAGAAGAAGCAGGAAATGGTCCTTTTATTTCCTTCCTCCTGGCGATGCTTTTCCTCGGCAAACATCGTTCAGAGCAGCGAACGCGTTCGTTATTTGCTGTTCTTCGCAACCACGTGGTGCTGGGAGCCGCCGTTTCCCGGCGTCTGGTCGCCTAGTATCTTCCCACGAGCGCTTCAGAGCCGATCGGCGTGGCGGCTACCTGCTTCACCAGGAGCAGCTCAATATGCCCTGCACCGTGGGCAAGGAAATCGATGGCTCTTTCATTGTGCACCGCGATGGTTATTGGTCCCATTCCTTTTCTCCATCCCGGCCGACCGATCAGTTAGGTTTTAGGGAAAAGAAACGGGCGTGCCGCCATGAAGACATCATCTACATCCACTGACTGTTGGAAACTGCAGCAACTGAGATTTCCATTTCGCTCAACAATCCCCCAATTCGTTTCCCGGTCGGGGTCGTGAAATTCTCTTCTGGTTAGGATGTTGTTGTTCTTCAAAGGACGACTTTGTTTTTTAGCTTTGGAAGCGTATTGAAGTTGGTGTTTGGAATTTCGCTGTTTTGACGCCACATTCTCTAAATACAGCCATGTCGCTTGCATTAGTTATCTTTAATGTCTATTGATTAGAGCAGTGCTTTGCGAAGAGTATGTTGCAGTACATTAGTGTGCGCTCCGGTTGGGTTGTTTTACCTCTGAGCGGCACTTTTTTTGCACACCATGGGCTAAATGGCTAGGTCACATGGACTGCGAAGGAGAGAAGGTTGAGGGAGGGGACCCACTGAAACAGCTGTTGGGAGACAGATGGTAGTCTCTCGTCAAGGCCATCCAGCGTGTTCTTTAGCGTTGGGTTGTTTTACCTCTGAGCGGCACTTTTTTGCACACCATGGGCTAAATGGCCAGGTCACAAGGACCCCGAAGGCTCAGAGAAGGTTGGGAGAGGGACCCACTGAAACAGCTGTTGGAAGACAGATGGTAGCCTCCCGTCAAGGCCATCCAGCGTGTTCTTTAACGTGGACAGGGTATGGCTCTCCCACACACGGGGGCAGGGCTTAACTTCCCATCCGACGGACGGCGCCCTTTCCAAGCCCATCGGGTCCCCTACTGACCGTGGGCAAGGCGGGGAATTTTGCGGAGATAAATCTCAACGCTGACCCAGCTGGGACTCGAACCTGGGAACTACAGATTACGAGCCTGGCGCGCTACCGACTGAGCCACCCCCGCCCCTTTAGCTTTGGAAGCGTAATGAAGTTGGTGTTTGGAATTTCGCTGTTTTCCCGCCACATTCTCTAAATACAGCCATGTCGCTTGCATTAGTTATCTTTAATATCTATTGATTAGAGCAGTGCTTTGCGAAGAGTATGTTGCAGTACATTAGTGTGCGCTCCGAAATCTCTAATGTAACAGGATGCTCCATTAGGCATATTATTATAACAACATACTTTTTCGTGCAAGTTCTTGAACAATATTTACTCTAAGTCAGTTTTTTTTTTTACATTATATATACACGCACAAAAACTTCGCACTCCTTACCAGTTTTATTCCATTGTCATTATTTGATTGCTGTTTACACAGAAAATGACAGCGTTTTACGTCTATGCAGTGTTGCTAGCACAAACTCTGCATTCCACAGCGCTCTATTTCTCCAGAGAATATTTAGATACTGATATTATTCACAACATAAAAATACTCATTATCTTTATCTTTTGGTGACGCTAACTCCTTCTCTAAGGTAAAATTTACAATATCTTGGTACAGTCGCTCAAAAAAGTATCGGAACACTATGGTTGCCAGATACCTTCGTGTCACGTGACACGAAGGTTGCCAGATCACTAATTCCTAAAAAAAATCGTTGCCAGTTTTTTTAAATTCTGAAATCAACCATAGTGTTCGGATACTTTTTTAATATATATAATGCGTATGAATATATAATGCAATGAATGTTGAGCGTTTTCAGTTACCGTTCACAGCAAACTGGAGCGGTTGCGGTTAATGTTCACAGCACATTGGATCGTGTGAGCTCACAAAAACCTGGATCGTGTGGGCCCACTCACAGAAATATTGAGCGTGTGCAGTTACCGTTCACAGCAAACTGGATCGGTTGCGGTTAATGTTCACAGCACATTGGATCGTGTGAGCTCACTAAAACCTGGATCGTGTGGGCTCATTCACAGAAATATTGAGCGTGTGCAGTTACCGTTCACATCAAACTGGAGCGTGTGCAGTAACTGCACACGCTCCAGTTTTCTGTGAACGGTAACTGGAGCGTGTACAGTTGCTGCACACGCTCCAGATATTTTTCCTGAATTCTGTAATCACGTGACACGAAGGTTGCCAGATCACTAATTTCTAAAAAAAAAATCGTTGCCAGATATTTTTTCTGAATTCTGTAATCAACCATAGTTTTCGGATGCTTTTTTGAGCGACTGTACCGTCTAGTTGTATCCTCAGAGTTAACTCCAGAAGGGTTCCCAGGAAAATAAAATAATCATTCTGAAGAGATGGAAAAATGAATAATAGTTCATCTATAAAAAATTCTCTACACGAAATTTTTTCACAAATAAACACAAAAAAAGGTAAAGAACGTATTTCATTGCAATATTTTAGTCACTGCTACTCTTTCCGAATTAATTGCAGTTTACCATGATTAACTAAAGGGTAAGGAAAATGAACTATTACAATCTGCACGAAAAGCGCAAGCATTCGCGTTGCTCTTTACAATTTGGAAGTTTTTGAAACACAGATTACTAATCTATTCCAAGGAATGTTTAGGGAGAAGATATTCGACTATTGTTCAAGAACTTGCACGAAAAAGTATGTTATTATAATAATTTGCCTAATGGAGCATCCTGTTACATTAGAGATTTCGGAGCGCGTGGCCGAGTGGTTAGCGCGCTTGGCTACTGATCTACGGGACCTGGGTTCGAGCCCCGGGTAAGGCATGGATGTTCGTGTTGTTTTCTGCTGAGGTCCTGCCATCCTCTCAGATCTTCTACTGTGGCATATAAACTGACAGGCTCCTGTCAGACCTCTGTGGCAAGCAGCTGCTTGAGGGGGTATTTATTTTTTATTTATACTAATGTACTGCAACCTACTCATCGCAAAGCACTGCTCTAATCAATAGACATTAAAAATTAATTCTAAGTGTGGGGGCGGGGGTGGCTCAGTCGGTAGCGCGCCAGGCTCGTAATCTGTAGTTCCCAGGTTCGAGTCCCAACTGGGTCAGTGTTGAGATTTATCTCCGCAAAATTCCACGCCCTGCCCACGGTCAGTAGGGGACACCGATGGGCTTGGCAAAGGCCGCCGTCCGTCGGATGGGACGTTAAGCCGTGGTCCCGTGTGTGGGAGAGCCATACCCTATGCACGTTAAAGAACACGCTGGATGGCCTTGACGGGAGGCTACCATCTGTCTCCCAACAGCTGTTCCAGTGGGTCCCCTCCCCCAACCTTCTCTGAGCCTTCGGGGTCCATGTGACCTGGCCATTTAGCCCATGGTGTGCAAAAAAGTGCCGCTCAGAGGCAAAACAATCCAATCCAATCTAATTCTAAGTGCACGTTAAAGCATCTAAGTTCTTATAACCACTGGATGGCCTTGACGGGAGGCTACCATCTGTCTCCCAACAGCTGTTCCAGTGGATTCCCTTCCGCAACATTCTCTGAGCCTTCGGGGTCCTTGTGACCTGGTCATTTAGCACCGAATATAAATTTAACCATTTATATTCGGCTTTCCAAAGGGTCTAATACAAAATCAAGTAGAGTGCTTAGGGTGAAGTTAGCCATACAGGGACGGATGCAGTTGAAGTATTCACTTCTATATTTCAGCAGTCTTTTAAATCTGCTTATGACTGAGTCAAAAAGACCCCTTGAAACTATATAATTATAAATCGTTCATTTCTATAATTTTGCTACAGAATGTCGCAAATGATTTTCCTGCCGTTGTACTTCTGGAAACTTATTGAATAGAAACGATTTCCAATGAGGGAAAAAAATTCACCATCTATGAACACCCAGTCTTTTATTTTTCATATGCAAAGTGATTTTTAACCCTTTTTAATATATTACATTTTAATCTTTAATTCGTTTGCCCCTTATTGTTTGTTTCCCTGCTATATATAAAATGCATAATATGAATCGAAACGCTGTTAGGGGTCGCTTCTTTCGCTTTGTCGAAGCCGAACTTCTTTCCCTGATATCCCTTTGCCTATTCCACACAGCAACAATTTTTCTTTTTTTGCCATAACCCGTGCGCACATTAGCAAAATAAATTTAGTTCGGTAAGCCGTAACCGTTGAGGTAACTCCAAAGTTGGGTTGGGTTGTTTTACCTCTGAGCGGCACTTTTTTGCACACTATGGGCTAAATGGCCAGGTCACATGGACCCCGAAGGCTCAGAGAAGGTTGGGGGAGGGGACCCACTGGAACAGCTGTTGGGAGACAGATGGTAGTCTCCAGTCAAGGTCATCCAGCGTGTTCTTTAACGTGCACAGGGTGTGGCTCTCCCGCACACGGGGCCACGGCTTAACGTCCCATCCAACGGGTTGGGTTGTTTTACCTCTGAGCGGCACTTTTTTGCACACTATGGGCTAAATGGCCAGGTCACATGGACCCCGAAGGCTCAGAGAAGGTTGGGGGAGGGGACCCACTGGAACAGCTGTTGGGAGACAGATGGTAGTCTCCAGTCAAGGTCATCCAGCGTGTTCTTTAACGTGCACAGGGTGTGGCTCTCCCGCACACGGGGCCACGGCTTAACGTCCCATCCAACGGGTTGGGTTGTTTTACCTCTGAGCGGCACTTTTTTGCACACCATGGGCTAAATGGCCAGGTCACAAGGACCCCGAAGGCTCAGAGAAGGTTGGGGGAGGGGACCCACTGGAACAGCTGTTGGTAGACAGATGGTAGCCTCCCGTCAAGGCCATCCAGCGTGTTCTTTAACGTGCATAGGGTATGGCTCTCCCGTACACGGGGCCACGGCTTAACGTCCCATCCGACGGACGGCGGCCTTTCCAAGCCCATCGGTGTCCCCTACTGACCGTGGGCACGGCGGGGATTTTTTTTTGCGGAGATAAATCTCAACGCTGACCCAGCTGGGACTCGAACCTGGGAACTACAGATTACGAGCCTGGTGCGCTACCGACTGAGCCCCCCCCGCCCCCCCCCCATCCGACGGACGGCGGCCTTTCCAAGCCCATCGGTGTCCCCTAGTGACTGTGGGCAAGGCGGGGAATTTTGCGGAGATAAATCTCAACGCTGACCCAGCTGGGACTCAAACCTGGGAACTACAGATTACGAGCCTGGCGCGCTACCGACTGAGCCACCCCCGCCCTAACTCCGAAGTGTTCCTTCCGCAAAGTCAAAAAGGTATAAACCCCCCAATTAAACTGTTACTCTGACATTGCCTATGATGCATCTGTGTTAAGATATAATGACGAGTTTACAAAAGTCGTTTTCATCAAATTAGACTGTGGAATCAGTGGCATCAGATTGAATGTGGTCGTATATTCAGCAGAATCGATACTAAGCACCATAATTTTTATCTGATGAACAGTAAGGTTATTGAAGCAGTTTGTTTCTCTAAGGTTAAATGTTAGACTACCAATTAAACCCATAAAAAAAAGAGACAGGGGTTGTTATAGTCTCTAATACTCCAGACACGTAATCTGTGACAAAGGTGGAACTCGTTGAGGGATCAACATTGATACAGGTGGGACTCGAACCTGTGCCACCCAAGGCTCTATTTCTAAAACTGTGTCCACTAATGCTTCTACCAGATTCGGTGGAGAGTGCTTTTAACAAGGGTTAGATTGTTTTACCTCTGAGAGGCACTTTTTCGCACACCATGGGCTAAATGGCCAGGCCACATGGACCCCGAAGGCTCAGAGAAGGTTGGGGATCCACTGGAACAGCTAGGGCTCTTTCATTGTGCACCGCGATGGAGACATATGTAGGGAGACGGATGGTAGCCTGTTCTTTAACGTGCACAGGGTATGGCTCTCTCACGCACACGGGGCCACGGCTTAACGTCCCATTCGACGGACGGCTGCCTTTCCAAGCCCATTTGTGTCCCCTACTGATCGTGGGCAGGGCGGGGAGTTTTGCGGAGATAAATCTCAACCTCGAACTCTCAATCTCGAACCTGGGAGCTACAGATTACAAGCCTGGCGCACTACCGACTGAGCCACCCCCGCCCCGCTTTTAACAAGCGTGGAAGCTGATGTTAGAAAACAATTAGAAATGCTTGTTTAAGCATCGCTTTCGGTTTCAGCAGGGTATTGGGAGGGGGGGATGCTAACGAAACACGCCTAATTTTGTCGGAAATCTCGCAATCTTCTTTAGCAGTCGACCATTAGGTTGCCTTCTGTTCAGCTGTGAGCTTTGGGGTTCTTCTGACCTCACTGTTTAGTCCTTTAAGCAAAATAAATACCGACGCAGCTGCTTGCCACGGAGGTCTGAAAAGTATAACATGCAGAGAGAAGATCTGCGTGGAAGGTGAGACCTCAACAGAAACACAAGGAATAGAACGAAACAAAGTACCACTTAGAGTTACAGCAATCCAACCGACAGTTACAGTTTCTTCGCCGAATATATATTGCCAGACTGTCTCTGTAGTCGAGCTTTTAGGATGTTTGGCAGCACAGCAAATGGAACTGGAATGGGGAACCAGGAAAGGCTAAAAAGTTTTCTTTCTGCTGAGGTCTTCTTCAGAGGTCTTCTCTATGGCTTATTATTTTGGCAGACTTCTGTTACACCACCATGGCAAGTAGACTGTTTTTTTTTAAATATATTTTATATATTATCACATCAACATCAAATAAATCTCAAAATATTCCTCAGTATGGTAAAGAAGTAGCCTTCCCGTGGCCGAGTGGTTAGCACGCTTGGCTTGTGATCTACGGGACCTGGGTTCGAGCCCTGGGTAAGGCATGGATGTGTGTGTGTTGTTTTTCTGCTGAGGTCCTGCCATCCTCTCAGATCTTCTACTTTGGCATATAAACTGACAGGCTCCTGTCAGACCTCTGTGACAAGCAGCTGCTTGAGGGGGTATTTATTTTTATGGTAAAGAAAGCCGTCCCGTGGCCGAGTGGTTAGCGCGCTTGGCTACTGATCTACGGGACCTGGGTTCGAGCCCCGGGTAAGGCATGGCTGTTTGTGTCGTTTTTCTGCTGAGGTCCTGCCATCCTCTCAGACCTTCTACTGTGGCATATAAACTGACAGGCTCCTGTCAGACCTCTGTGGCAAGCAGCTGCTTGAGGGGGTATTTTTTTATGGTAAAGAATCTTTAAGTTTACAAAACGGAAATATAATTTCCTTTAGGAGATAAAAATAGAAAAAAAAAACACTTCGCATATCAGTTACTTTTTTAGAGAGCAAAATGTTTTTTCGCAGGGTCCTGAAAGTGCTCTACCAGAACCACAGATTTAGAGAGACGATAGGAGAGCAGTTGGGGGGGGGGGTAGCAAATGGCCAAGTCTGTCCCTAGCGATGCGCCTTTTGAGAATCGAAGCAGAAGAACAAATGGAGCATTCGAAAAGTAAATTGGTTTTTATTGTATCTGAGAGATCATTCATGCCAAGTTCTTTCTTCTAGTGCTTCTGGAGGAGATCGATTCCTTAAACAATAGCGGAATGGACTCGATAGAGATGGGTTGGAATATCATTGAAAGTGGAAGAGGATGACAATGGGAAGACAGGAGAGATGGAATAAGCGCATAGAGGATGTGGAAATGTGATTTGCTTCCTTATCTGCTCTTGTCGGTGGCGGTGAAATGTGGCGAAAACGAGAAAGGATCGTTTCTCTAGAGGATGCTCGTGCCGACTGCCAGAAGGAGACTTGTTGAAGTTAATGGGATTGGATCAAAGAATTCTGTTTTGTTTAGAAACGATCCGGAAAAAAAATTATAGAAAAGCAGTTTGGTGATTGCTTGTTTCGGGGGAAAAATTAGATTTGTTATCGGTTTAATTTCATTTTTGTAAGATCTTCGAATTTTTTTTTGTTAGAAATCGTAGAATTTAGACTGTAGATTTTTTCTGTTCTACAAAACCGAAAGTAATAGCAACAGTGTTACTGGTAGAGGCAACAGTGCTACTGGTAGAGGCAGGCAAGGCAACAGTGTTATGGTAGAGGCAACAGTGCTACTGGTAGAGGCAACAGTAGTAGTATCATCACAACCTACCGATCCCCCTTTGCACAGTGCTTTCCCCCCCTATGTCGCAATCATCCACGTTGTCTTCTTGACTTGGACCCCCTATGTCGCAATCGACCGGAAATTGACCTGTGCTGGGCCACGTTGCCTTCTGAACTTTGACCCTTATATTGCAATCAACAGGAAATTGACCCTGGCGTTGCAACTGTCACGGTATTAATAATTCATAATTCATAATTAATAATACATAATTAAAAATTCCTCCCCTTTTAACCCCTGGCGCTATCTAGTGCCTATGAGGAACACTATTTTCCCAAAAAAAATCCTTATTTTAACTCTAATTTTAAGCCCTCCTTCTCGAGCAGTCTCGATTTTTCTTTATTTCAGACCCCCCCCCCCCCAATGGTTGACTTATATTTTAAACCCTCCACTTGCAGACCACCTGGTTGACCTATATTTTAAGCCCTACCTATATTTTAAGCCCCCTCCTTCCCACGGACTGGTTGATGCACGCCTAAGAATAATTGCACAGAAAAGGATGATTACAAGTCTCAATTGCAAAAACACCTCCAAAAAGACCCCCTGGTTGACCAATATTTTAAGCTCTACCTATATTTTAAGGCCCCTCCTTCCCTCGGACCGGCTGATGCACGCCTCAGAATAATTGCACAGAAAAGGATGATACAAGTCTCAATTGTAAAATCAACTCCCAAAGTTGTATTCTTATTAAACCTCCCTCCCCTTAAAAAACTAATCGGTGGTGTCCAATACGTATTTTAGTACATCTCCTGTATTTAAAAACTCTCTAGGTATTCATCTGAAATTTTACAAGACCACTCAACTCTTTCTGAATGACAACGGTCAGAATGCCTAATGCAGCTCTCTAAATAAAACTTTCTTTAACAGAAAATCAACTCTCAAAGTTGTATTCTTATTAATTAAACACTCACCAAAACCACACATCCCTTCTATTAAAAGTTACCTCTATTAAAACTTCACAAACTCACGTCCTTTTACAAGTTCTCTAAACATGTTGTATATTCTCTGTATTTATTCCTTATAATTAAATACTCATCAAAAATTCTCTCACCTTTATTAAAAAATCACTCCACGGTCGTAATAAAAAAGTTTTCTGTAGATGGGTTTCATCAAAAAAAAAAAAAATCCTCCCCCTGCAGTGAGATTCGAACCGACTATCTTGGGCTCGATAGCCGGACGCACTCGACTATGGTTTGTACTTAATGTGGCCTAGATAGGTGTCGAACGGGTCAGACATTTCAGATATTAACCTAGTACGTTTTTTACAACCTTCGTATTCTTTATAACTAGTTTTTTCTACGTATTTCTTATAATGAACCCGATAGTCCTTTCACGTTAACATATGTATTTTTTATAACTCACGTATTTTAAGTCCGTTTCAGTAACACTTATTTCTTTTAACTCCGTGACTGTTGGCTGTCGCTTACTAGGACTATCCACAGTAACTATTTTTAAAAGACTGGCCCGCAGAAAATGCCGATGGGTTAAAAATTAATAAAAACTGATTATACTCGTCACGATGAAAAATACTGAGGGGTAATAGGGCCGACCTAAAAGACTCAGTGTTCGGATCCTCACCCTGGACAACGTTTCACTGACGGATGGTTAAGTCCTGTGAAATTATTCCAAACGGGGAATCACAAGGGTTTTATTAACGAATGAATCTTGGATCTGTGCTGCTTCCGTGTCAGGAGCACTGCCCTACATCGTGAAAACCCACTAGCACTCTTTATCGTGGTTTTCGGACTCGATATTTTTCCAAGTCCCGAGACGGTTCTCCCAATTCTATCCTTTACGATACAAGGGCGTTTCAATGTACCCAATGTAGACAAACCCTTTTGAAATGACGCGTCCTAAACCTCCAAGTGCTGGGCTTATTAAAATTAGTCTCCATCGGGTTGGTCCCGTCAGATATCTGTGTTTCCACGTAGTAATGCTACACGGTAGAAAAGTCGGCTAAAAAACCGTCTTTAACATCGTTTGCGTGCGAACGTATGCCGCATCACGCTGTTGAAATCGGGTAAAAAAATAACTTTTTTTTTTGTACGCAGTAGAATGTTCAAAGTACGTTGCAGTTACTGTTGCGTAAAAACTTTAGTTCCATCACGAATGCACGTTAACGGTGTAGGGGAACATTAGTTTTAGCAAATACTTCAACTATAAAAAAAAAATAATACGATGTCTCACGCACCCTTTCAACTTACCTGCACTAATCCACTGATATTTTATTTGCAGCTGGACTGATAGTCAAAATTTAGCAAATATTACAAAGAATCTCTCAATTGTAAAAATCAACTCTCAAAGTTGTATTCTTATTAATTAAAACCCTTTCTATTAAAAGTTACCTCTATTAAAAATCTTTTGCTATTCATTTTGCCAGGACTGCTAAACGATTCCCTTTTATTAAACTTCAATTCTTTGGGATTCATTTTTTCCAACCCGTTAATCGATCCCCTAGTAAATAAAAACTCTCACTTACCTTTATTAAAATCATCCAGCGCTCGTAATAAATCAGTTTACTCTAGATGGGTTTAATCGGAAAAAAAAATCATTCCGTCGCTAGCGTACCTCAACGTTAATTTCGGGAAAAAGTCTCATCGGATCCAAGGTCCACGTATTTTACTAGAAGAATGACACAGTAACTGTTCCAGAGAAAAATTAATAAAATTTGGTTTAAATTATTCGTAGGACTTGTATATAAGATCTAGCTTTAGACGCTCACCAGCCTAAAAGTTTACAAAGACTGTTATCAGTGTATCGGAAATCGTACGTTTCCTGTTGACATCCTTCAGATCGTTTATTAGGGGGTAGCAACAGCACTTTCGCCACATCACACGATATGGTGCAATCCTTTTTCAGCTGGAAGGTCAAATGTCCAGCGCTTCACTGTGTCTGCATTTGACACTGATAAGGTTTAAAAATAGATATTTCCTAGAATCCACATTGCCTTCTCAGGTTGGACTTTGAACCCTATGTCGCAACCGACCATATTTTAAGTCCTCTTCATAGAACCCCTGGTTGACTTATATTTTAAGT
The DNA here is from genome assembly GCA_038380435.1 of Ryuthela nishihirai. NCBI lineage: Eukaryota > Metazoa > Arthropoda > Arachnida > Araneae > Heptathelidae > Ryuthela > Ryuthela nishihirai. The sequence goes on from JAWZYU010000001.1 coordinate 67,643,806, forward strand.
CCTCTTCTCGAATTTTCTTGTTTTTCCCCTGTTTAACCCATATTTTAAGCCCTCCCCTCTTCATAGATCCACCTATATTTTAAGCCCTCCCCTCTTTAAACCAAATCAGTTTTTGCGCATTTAATCTGTGTCATCCAACGTCCATACTATTTTTAGTATGTCTCCTGTATTTAAAAAAAAAATATTGGCTTTCGTCGCCGTATTTGAACGCGCTACCTCAGTACCGATAGCTGAAGCGTCATCGCCAGGGCGCGGATTTTTGCGGAGATAAATCTCAACTCTGGCCCTGCTATCCGCTCGACAATATTTGCTACTGATAAAACGATTTCCTTCATTAAAAATAAAAACTAATTAAATAATGGGGTATCACTGAGAAAATACTGGGAAGAACAAACTGATTTCGTGCTAAAACATCTCCAGATTTCAGCTTACTTGAAAAACTATTGTTAGAAATGAACCAGTGACTTGAATCACTCAACTTCCATAAGAATACACAATTATGGTACATTGTCGGGAAGAAATATGTTTCAACGAAATTCAATTGCATGTATTACGATCAGAAAAATAATTTAGTGGACAAAGTTTAAAATAGTTATTAAATGGTACCTTACAGTGCAAGTGCGCTTCAGGCGAAAAGCCTCCCCTTCGAACACTGCACTCCGTTTTTCCGAAGTAACTGTGTCACAAGTCTTCCTACATCATCCCTAAACAGAGAATCGGATTCAATGTGCAAGAAGATCAAGACCTCATTTGAAGGAGCACATAGTGGATACTGTACTCCATAGTGAAATGAACATTGGCCTCTTGCGGGACCTAGTTATATCCCTACTCCAAGAGAATTACTAATGAAAACGTGCTATTGTTAATGTATGTAATTCCAACAAAAAATGTTTTGTCTGTTTTAGCCACTTTGTATCCTGCAATAGGAAACACTGAACACCTTAACAACTATATACATTTAGAAGAAAACACATCAGGTCTAATTTTCCCTTTAACAATAAATCAAATATCTAAATTCGAAAAAATTAACATTTCTGTCTGGATACGAGAAAGAGATGTTCCCACTCTACATCACACCATTCAGATTTAAAGCGCACGCAAATCTCCTACTGTTATCAGACGATGAAAAGTAGCATTATTGTTCCATTAAGAATTTGTTTCTATGAAATTCAAAGGGAGAATGCTGTTTTCCATATTATAGGGAATGCAATTAATACATTCCTTGCAGATGGCTGTCCTTTAGGTTACGAAATAATCTTATTAGAACGCTTAAAATTGAGATGACACACATTAGCTCCTCGGAGAAGCGCTAGCGGGTAGAAGAATATACCCGTGTAATGAAAATATTCATTCGACATAAAAAACCTACGCCAATATCGCGTACACTGACGTGCTCCTCTTTGCTGATGTGTTTGGTGGCAGATACTGACCCCTGCTATGTTTACACAGCTCCTGCCTTCATACCTGAAGATGACAAATACTAGAGTTGATAACCTACAATGTATCTTTTTGGAAGGCATACGAGGAGGAATTTCGGTGATATGCAGACAACAAGCATTTAGAATGAAAAACTGATTGCAAGTTTGCTTTACTGTCATACAAACCTGAAAAGAGATGAAATGGGTAGTACTTTACCCATGATACACCATGTGACTAGGTCGTTAAATCAAATTACATGCATAAACGAAATGCTTGGTAAATTCAATGAGAATCACTAAAATGTAAAGAGTGTTGGAATATCTGTAAATGCACACACATTTCAGTGGATAGGTGAATATTTTCACAATTCTTTGGAAGTGGAAGGCACAATAACTGTAAAACATACTGTGACGAGAGAGAAAGTATAAAAATGTAGTGGGATGGTTGTAAAAAATCGCTTCAAAACAGAAAATTACAACGCAAATACTGAAAGATAGAAAAAAACGACTATTCGACGGTTATTCTAAACTGCTATCTCACGCTCTTTTCAGATTTCCTGGTTCTATAGTTCCCTAGTACGTAGCGCATAAGTGTGGGTGTAGTTGGCTATTTTTCGTTGCAAACACAAGTTGTTTTCACTATTAGTTATTTTTCCTGCATGAGAATACACATTTCTATACTACATTGCGTACACACGGATGGACGAATATCACAAAATACTTTGCATATAGAAAACATCAGCAAAGAACCACAGAAGTTTGGAAATTTAAAATCTGAAAACTCAGTGTTTATAAGAAAACAACAATATTTTCAGTACTTCCATGAAAAGTTGAGTCCCAGAATCGATCCGCTAGACCTGACCTTGCATTCTCTGACTTCAACCACCAATAAAACGTAATGTAAGCTCTCTCGTCGGTTATCCCAACCCGCTATCTCTTTTCAGAGTTTCTGGCCCCCTCGGTACGTTTGAATAAGCGCATAAGTGTGGGTGAAAATGGCTATTTTTCGCTGCAAACACAAGTTTTTCGACAAAGATAGGGTGTTTCACTACAATCTAACATGGGATTTCATGTGTGTTTAGTTATTTTTCCTGCATGAGAATATTTCTAATCCTTCTCATAGACAGCAGGTTAGTTATTTCGGATCTAACAAAGCCAAGGTTTGAGATCCATAGTAAGACATGAACGTTTGTGTTGTTTTCCTACCAAGATCCCGACATCCTCTCACCCCCTTCTACTGGGTCGTATGAAAAAATCCTGTAACTGTTACGACAATTAGCTGCGTGAAGGCGTATTTATTTTTAAAGCAAAGACACACTAATTTCGGACTCGCTAGCTAGAGAATGATATATTAACTTGCTAAAGTTTGATTTTAATGATCAGATAGTGTATACATCACCACTTTTTTAGTTCATTACTAATATCTTCTAACTTTCAAAGGAAATATTGTCTCATTATAAGCGATTTCATACAAAGAGATGCGCACTCTATGCTTCACATTTAAATCTATAGAGATAACGATCACTGCCCATGGAACACATCTGTGAAAAACACGCTATGATAGGGTTTGAGGAAGATTTTTAGTCCATGGGGGTGCTGCACTGCAGGAAAGCACATTATCTTTGAGATCAGAACCTACATGAAAGTTATACTGTTTGGGTTTGAGAAAGATTCTTTAGTTCACGGGACACCGCATGAATAAGTGCATAAGTGTGGGTGAAGACGGCTATTTTTCGCTGCAAACACAAGTTTTTCGACAAAGATAGGGTGTTTCACTACAATCTAACACGGGATTTCATGTGTGTTTAGTTATTTTTCCTGCATGAGAATATTTCTAATCTATCTCATAGACAGCAGGTTAGTTACTTCTGATCTAACAAAGCCAAGGTCTGAGATCCATAGTAAGACATGAACGTTTGTGTTGTTTTCCTACCAAGGTCCCGACATCCTCTCACATGAAATATTACTGTACTAGGATCTAGAAAAATCACTATTCATTACATTAATTTTTTTATTACATTCATGTATTTCAACCCATTTTCTTGTCAAGAGCTAAAATTATTTGATGAATGAACGACAAAATATCTTCAAATGCAGTGGACGCATGACAGAATAACTTCAAAATAAGTTCCAATAGCTGAAAAAGCAACTGTAAAAAATTAGATAAATACACACCGGGAAAGACAGAATTGCTTTCAAAACATTAAAATACCTTAAATGTGTGGCTGAATCACCACCAAATATCTCCAGCACACTTTTAAAGGAAATATTGTCTCATTATAAGCGATTTCATACAAAGAGATACGCACTCTATGCTTCACATTTAAATCTATAGAGATAACGATCACTGCCCATGGAACACATCTGTGAAAAAACACGCTACGATTGGGTTTGAGAAAGATTTTTAGCCCATGGGGGTGCTGCACTGCAAGAAGGCACATTATCTTTGATATCAGAACGTACGTGAAAGTTATACTGTTTGGGTTTGAGAAATATTCTTTAGTTCACAGGGCACAGCATTACACTAAAGCACACTGTCTTGTACGTATGTCTGTCTGTATGTTTGTTTCTCTCTCTCTGTGTGTGTGTGTGTGTGTGTTTGTGTCTATGTGTAAATATGTATGTTACTACGAAATGTGTGTACGTGTAGATGTGTGCATATATGTCAAGATGTAACTGTGTCTGCATGTTTGTTTCTCTCTAGGTGTGTGTGTTTCAGTGAATCGTGTATGTGTGCGTATGTGAGTGTGTGTATGTTCATGTATGTTAATATGTTTCTTTATATGTATATGTTTTCGTGCTATGTGTTAAGATGTCTGTGTGCACATAGTCGTTTCTCTGTATGTGTATACGTCTTCATGTTTGTCCCTCTGTGTGTGTTAAAGTGTCTGTATGTGTTTCATCTTTATGTGTATATGTTATCGTGTGTGTGTGTTTGTTCACATGCAAGAATAAACGTATTGTCTTACGGACACTTGCTTGCTACAGAAGAAGCTAACAATTTAAAACGAGAGTTGTGGCTATGCAAAATATTTCATCACAGATCTTAACTTGAATACTCATATTTCAGGAGATGTAAGGCTTTTTCTTCAGCACGTTCGAATATTTTTTGAACACGACTGTCTTACGTTACGTCTTACGTTACGTTTCCTGTCAGATGTCTCGTAACGAACAAATCGTGTGTGTGTGTGTGTTCTGCTAATACAGAAGAGGACATTCAACCGAGAATATTTCAAACTTAGAATAATACGACATCCTGATGCGTTAAGAACGAAGTGGAGAGATACTAACAGCTGAAACACGACCTGAAGCGATCGAAATCCTGTTGTTTCGCGCAAGGGGACTACTACTGAAAAAATCCAGTAGTTTCAAAAAAAGGCCTCTTTTTTGAAACAAGGATTTTTTACGTTTTATCACCCTTCGTCCCCTTGCGCGAAACAACAGGATTTCGATCGCTTCAGGTCGTGTTTCAGCTGTTAGTATCTCTCCACTTCGTTCTTAACGCATCAGGATGTCGTATTATTCTAAGTTTGAAATATTCTCGGTTGAATGTCCTCTTCTGTATTAGCAGAACACACACACACACACACACGATTTGTTCGTTACGAGACATCTGACAGGAAACGTAACGTAAGACGTAACGTAAGACAGTCGTGTTCAAAAAATATTCGAACGTGCTGAAGAAAAAGCCTTACATCTCCTGAAATATGAGTATTCAAGTTAAGATCTGTGATGAAATATTTTGCATAGCCACAACTCTCGTTTTAAATTGTTAGCTTCTTCTGTAGCAAGCAAGTGTCCGTAAGACAATACGTTTATTCTTGCATGTGAACAAACACACACACACGATAACATATACACATAAAGATGAAACACATACAGACACTTTAACACACACAGAGGGACAAACATGAAGACGTATACACATACAGAGAAACGACTATGTGCACACAGACATCTTAACACATACGCACGAAAACATATACATATAAAGAAACATATTAACATACATGAACATACACACACTCACATACGCACACATACACGATTCACTGAAACACACACACCTAGAGAGAAACAAACATGCAGACACAGTTACATCTTGACATATATGCACACATCTACACGTACACACATTTCGTAGTAACATACATATTTACACATAGACACAAACACACACACACACACACACAGAGAGAGAGAAACAAACATACAGACAGACATACGTACAAGACAGTGTGCTTTAGTGTAATGCTGTGCCCTGTGAACTAAAGAATATTTCTCAAACCCAAACAGTATAACTTTCACGTACGTTCTGATATCAAAGATAATGTGCCTTCTTGCAGTGCAGCACCCCCATGGGCTAAAAATCTTTCTCAAACCCAATCGTAGCGTGTTTTTTCACAGATGTGTTCCATGGGCAGTGATCGTTATCTCTATAGATTTAAATGTGAAGCATAGAGTGCGTATCTCTTTGTATGAAATCGCTTATAATGAGACAATATTTCCTTTAAAAGTGTGCTGGAGATATTTGGTGGTGATTCAGCCACACATTTAAGGTATTTTAATGTTTTGAAAGCAATTCTGTCTTTCCCGGTGTGTATTTATCTAATTTTTTACAGTTGCTTTTTCAGCTATTGGAACTTATTTTGAAGTTATTCTGTCATGCGTCCACTGCATTTGAAGATATTTTGTCGTTCATTCATCAAATAATTTTAGCTCTTGACAAGAAAATGGGTTGAAATACATGAATGTAATAAAAAAATTAATGTAATGAATAGTGATTTTTCTAGATCCTAGTACAGTAATATTTCATGTGAGAGGATGTCGGGACCTTGGTAGGAAAACAACACAAACGTTCATGTCTTACTATGGATCTCAGACCTTGGCTTTGTTAGATCAGAAGTAACTAACCTGCTGTCTATGAGATAGATTAGAAATATTCTCATGCAGGAAAAATAACTAAACACACATGAAATCCCGTGTTAGATTGTAGTGAAACACCCTATCTTTGTCGAAAAACTTGTGTTTGCAGCGAAAAATAGCCGTCTTCACCCACACTTATGCACTTATTCATGCGGTGTCCCGTGAACTAGAGAATCTTTCTCAAACCCAAACAGTATAACTTTCATGTAGGTTCTGATCTCAAAGATAATGTGCTTTCCTGCAGTGCAGCACCCCCATGGACTAAAAATCTTCCTCAAACCCTATCATAGCGTGTTTTTCACAGATGTGTTCCATGGGCAGTGATCGTTATCTCTATAGATTTAAATGTGAAGCATAGAGTGCGCATCTCTTTGTATGAAATCGCTTATAATGAGACAATATTTCCTTTGAAAGTTAGAAGATATTAGTAATGAACTAAAAAAGTGGTGATGTATACACTATCTGATCATTAAAATCAAACTTTAGCAAGTTAATATATCATTCTCTAGCTAGCGAGTCCGAAATTAGTGTGTCTTTGCTTTAAAAATAAATACGCCTTCACGCAGCTAATTGTCGTAACAGTTACAGGATTTTTTCATACGACCCAGTAGAAGGGGGTGAGAGGATGTCGGGATCTTGGTAGGAAAACAACACAAACGTTCATGTCTTACTATGGATCTCAAACCTTGGCTTTGTTAGATCCGAAATAACTAACCTGCTGTCTATGAGAAGGATTAGAAATATTCTCATGCAGGAAAAATAACTAAACACACATGAAATCCCATGTTAGATTGTAGTGAAACACCCTATCTTTGTCGAAAAACTTGTGTTTGCAGCGAAAAATAGCCATTTTCACCCACACTTATGCGCTTATTCAAACGTACCGAGGGGGCCAGAAACTCTGAAAAGAGATAGCGGGTTGGGATAACCGACGAGAGAGCTTACATTACGTTTTATTGGTGGTTGAAGTCAGAGAATGCAAGGTCAGGTCTAGCGGATCGATTCTGGGACTCAACTTTTCATGGAAGTACTGAAAATATTGTTGTTTTCTTATAAACACTGAGTTTTCAGATTTTAAATTTCCAAACTTCTGTGGTTCTTTGCTGATGTTTTCTATATGCAAAGTATTTTGTGATATTCGTCCATCCGTGTGTACGCAATGTAGTATAGAAATGTGTATTCTCATGCAGGAAAAATAACTAATAGTGAAAACAACTTGTGTTTGCAACGAAAAATAGCCAACTACACCCACACTTATGCGCTACGTACTAGGGAACTATAGAACCAGGAAATCTGAAAAGAGCGTGAGATAGCAGTTTAGAATAACCGTCGAATAGTCGTTTTTTTCTATCTTTCAGTATTTGCGTTGTAATTTTCTGTTTTGAAGCGATTTTTTACAACCATCCCACTACATTTTTATACTTTCTCTCTCGTCACAGTATGTTTTACAGTTATTGTGCCTTCCACTTCCAAAGAATTGTGAAAATATTCACCTATCCACTGAAATGTGTGTGCATTTACAGATATTCCAACACTCTTTACATTTTAGTGATTCTCATTGAATTTACCAAGCATTTCGTTTATGCATGTAATTTGATTTAACGACCTAGTCACATGGTGTATCATGGGTAAAGTACTACCCATTTCATCTCTTTTCAGGTTTGTATGACAGTAAAGCAAACTTGCAATCAGTTTTTCATTCTAAATGCTTGTTGTCTGCATATCACCGAAATTCCTCCTCGTATGCCTTCCAAAAAGATACATTGTAGGTTATCAACTCTAGTATTTGTCATCTTCAGGTATGAAGGCAGGAGCTGTGTAAACATAGCAGGGGTCAGTATCTGCCACCAAACACATCAGCAAAGAGGAGCACGTCAGTGTACGCGATATTGGCGTAGGTTTTTTATGTCGAATGAATATTTTCATTACACGGGTATATTCTTCTACCCGCTAGCGCTTCTCCGAGGAGCTAATGTGTGTCATCTCAATTTTAAGCGTTCTAATAAGATTATTTCGTAACCTAAAGGACAGCCATCTGCAAGGAATGTATTAATTGCATTCCCTATAATATGGAAAACAGCATTCTCCCTTTGAATTTCATAGAAACAAATTCTTAATGGAACAATAATGCTACTTTTCATCGTCTGATAACAGTAGGAGATTTGCGTGCGCTTTAAATCTGAATGGTGTGATGTAGAGTGGGAACATCTCTTTCTCGTATCCAGACAGAAATGTTAATTTTTTCGAATTTAGATATTTGATTTATTGTTAAAGGGAAAATTAGACCTGATGTGTTTTCTTCTAAATGTATATAGTTGTTAAGGTGTTCAGTGTTTCCTATTGCAGGATACAAAGTGGCTAAAACAGACAAAACATTTTTTGTTGGAATTACATACATTAACAATAGCACGTTTTCATTAGTAATTCTCTTGGAGTAGGGATATAACTAGGTCCCGCAAGAGGCCAATGTTCATTTCACTATGGAGTACAGTATCCACTATGTGCTCCTTCAAATGAGGTCTTGATCTTCTTGCACATTGAATCCGATTCTCTGTTTAGGGATGATGTAGGAAGACTTGTGACACAGTTACTTCGGAAAAACGGAGTGCAGTGTTCGAAGGGGAGGCTTTTCGCCTGAAGCGCACTTGCACTGTAAGGTACCATTTAATAACTATTTTAAACTTTGTCCACTAAATTATTTTTCTGATCGTAATACATGCAATTGAATTTCGTTGAAACATATTTCTTCCCGACAATGTACCATAATTGTGTATTCTTATGGAAGTTGAGTGATTCAAGTCACTGGTTCATTTCTAACAATAGTTTTTCAAGTAAGCTGAAATCTGGAGATGTTTTAGCACGAAATCAGTTTGTTCTTCCCAGTATTTTCTCAGTGATACCCCATTATTTAATTAGTTTTTATTTTTAATGAAGGAAATCGTTTTATCAGTAGCAAATATTGTCGAGCGGATAGCAGGGCCAGAGTTGAGATTTATCTCCGCAAAAATCCGCGCCCTGGCGATGACGCTTCAGCTATCGGTACTGAGGTAGCGCGTTCAAATACGGCGACGAAAGCCAATATTTTTTTTTTTTTAAATACAGGAGACATACTAAAAATAGTATGGACGTTGGATGACACAGATTAAATGCGCAAAAACTGATTTGGTTTAAAGAGGGGAGGGCTTAAAATATAGGTGGATCTATGAAGAGGGGAGGGCTTAAAATATGGGTTAAACAGGGGAAAAACAAGAAAATTCGAGAAGAGGACTTAAAATATAAGTCAACCAGGGGTTCTATGAAGAGGACTTAAAATATGGTCGGTTGCGACATAGGGTTCAAAGTCCAACCTGAGAAGGCAATGTGGATTCTAGGAAATATCTATTTTTAAACCTTATCAGTGTCAAATGCAGACACAGTGAAGCGCTGGACATTTGACCTTCCAGCTGAAAAAGGATTGCACCATATCGTGTGATGTGGCGAAAGTGCTGTTGCTACCCCCTAATAAACGATCTGAAGGATGTCAACAGGAAACGTACGATTTCCGATACACTGATAACAGTCTTTGTAAACTTTTAGGCTGGTGAGCGTCTAAAGCTAGATCTTATATACAAGTCCTACGAATAATTTAAACCAAATTTTATTAATTTTTCTCTGGAACAGTTACTGTGTCATTCTTCTAGTAAAATACGTGGACCTTGGATCCGATGAGACTTTTTCCCGAAATTAACGTTGAGGTACGCTAGCGACGGAATGATTTTTTTTTCCGATTAAACCCATCTAGAGTAAACTGATTTATTACGAGCGCTGGATGATTTTAATAAAGGTAAGTGAGAGTTTTTATTTACTAGGGGATCGATTAACGGGTTGGAAAAAATGAATCCCAAAGAATTGAAGTTTAATAAAAGGGAATCGTTTAGCAGTCCTGGCAAAATGAATAGCAAAAGATTTTTAATAGAGGTAACTTTTAATAGAAAGGGTTTTAATTAATAAGAATACAACTTTGAGAGTTGATTTTTACAATTGAGAGATTCTTTGTAATATTTGCTAAATTTTGACTATCAGTCCAGCTGCAAATAAAATATCAGTGGATTAGTGCAGGTAAGTTGAAAGGGTGCGTGAGACATCGTATTATTTTTTTTTTATAGTTGAAGTATTTGCTAAAACTAATGTTCCCCTACACCGTTAACGTGCATTCGTGATGGAACTAAAGTTTTTACGCAACAGTAACTGCAACGTACTTTGAACATTCTACTGCGTACAAAAAAAAAAGTTATTTTTTTACCCGATTTCAACAGCGTGATGCGGCATACGTTCGCACGCAAACGATGTTAAAGACGGTTTTTTAGCCGACTTTTCTACCGTGTAGCATTACTACGTGGAAACACAGATATCTGACGGGACCAACCCGATGGAGACTAATTTTAATAAGCCCAGCACTTGGAGGTTTAGGACGCGTCATTTCAAAAGGGTTTGTCTACATTGGGTACATTGAAACGCCCTTGTATCGTAAAGGATAGAATTGGGAGAACCGTCTCGGGACTTGGAAAAATATCGAGTCCGAAAACCACGATAAAGAGTGCTAGTGGGTTTTCACGATGTAGGGCAGTGCTCCTGACACGGAAGCAGCACAGATCCAAGATTCATTCGTTAATAAAACCCTTGTGATTCCCCGTTTGGAATAATTTCACAGGACTTAACCATCCGTCAGTGAAACGTTGTCCAGGGTGAGGATCCGAACACTGAGTCTTTTAGGTCGGCCCTATTACCCCTCAGTATTTTTCATCGTGACGAGTATAATCAGTTTTTATTAATTTTTAACCCATCGGCATTTTCTGCGGGCCAGTCTTTTAAAAATAGTTACTGTGGATAGTCCTAGTAAGCGACAGCCAACAGTCACGGAGTTAAAAGAAATAAGTGTTACTGAAACGGACTTAAAATACGTGAGTTATAAAAAATACATATGTTAACGTGAAAGGACTATCGGGTTCATTATAAGAAATACGTAGAAAAAACTAGTTATAAAGAATACGAAGGTTGTAAAAAACGTACTAGGTTAATATCTGAAATGTCTGACCCGTTCGACACCTATCTAGGCCACATTAAGTACAAACCATAGTCGAGTGCGTCCGGCTATCGAGCCCAAGATAGTCGGTTCGAATCTCACTGCAGGGGGAGGATTTTTTTTTTTTTTGATGAAACCCATCTACAGAAAACTTTTTTATTACGACCGTGGAGTGATTTTTTAATAAAGGTGAGAGAATTTTTGATGAGTATTTAATTATAAGGAATAAATACAGAGAATATACAACATGTTTAGAGAACTTGTAAAAGGACGTGAGTTTGTGAAGTTTTAATAGAGGTAACTTTTAATAGAAGGGATGTGTGGTTTTGGTGAGTGTTTAATTAATAAGAATACAACTTTGAGAGTTGATTTTCTGTTAAAGAAAGTTTTATTTAGAGAGCTGCATTAGGCATTCTGACCGTTGTCATTCAGAAAGAGTTGAGTGGTCTTGTAAAATTTCAGATGAATACCTAGAGAGTTTTTAAATACAGGAGATGTACTAAAATACGTATTGGACACCACCGATTAGTTTTTTAAGGGGAGGGAGGTTTAATAAGAATACAACTTTGGGAGTTGATTTTACAATTGAGACTTGTATCATCCTTTTCTGTGCAATTATTCTGAGGCGTGCATCAGCCGGTCCGAGGGAAGGAGGGGCCTTAAAATATAGGTAGAGCTTAAAATATTGGTCAACCAGGGGGTCTTTTTGGAGGTGTTTTTGCAATTGAGACTTGTAATCATCCTTTTCTGTGCAATTATTCTTAGGCGTGCATCAACCAGTCCGTGGGAAGGAGGGGGCTTAAAATATAGGTAGGGCTTAAAATATAGGTCAACCAGGGGGTTTGCAAAATCCAGGGCTTAAAATATAGATGAGTCTGAAATAAAGAAAAAACGAGACTATTCGAGAAGGGGAGCTTAAAATTAGAGTTAAAAACTAGATAGCACAAGGGGTTAAAAGGGCGAGGAATTTTTAATTATGAATTATTAATTATGAATTATTAATACCACGACAGTTGCTACGCCAGGGTCAATTTCCTGTTGATTGCAACATAGGGGTCAAAGTTCAGAAGGCAGCGTGGCCCAGCACAGGCCAATTTCCGGTCGATTGCGACATAGGGGGTCCAAGTCAAGAAGGCAACGTGGACGATTGCGACATAGGGGGGGGAAAGCACTGTGCAAAGGGGGATCGGTAGGTTGTGATGATACTACTAACAGTGTTGTTTCTGCAAATGGAATACTTTGGGCTTTTGGGATATTTTATTTCCTGGAAGCACTTTTAGTTCAAAATGGGCTAAATGGCCAGGTCATGAGGACCCCAGAGAAAGTTGAGGAAAGGGATTCGTTCAGCACCTGTTAGGAAACAGATGGAAGCCATCAAGACCATCTGGCATATTTCTTGATCTAAACAGGGTATGTTTTCCTATACATTGAAACACGGCTGAACATCCCTCTGTCGGTGGGCGGCCTCTGCCAAGTTAGCTGGTGTCTCTTTTCTTACCGAGAGGCAGAACAATCTTGCCGCAGACACAGTGGCAGATTCAAATTTAAGGCAGCAGTTTACGATCTTGACATGCAACTAACTAAAGAATTGTTTCTGTAGAGGATGTTCAGGGACTGAAAGGATCCTTTAAGGTCTCCGTGGCAAGCAGGTGCTTCAGTATGTTCTAAAAGACATCTAAAAATTACCCTGGCCCATCTCGGACTCGAACTGTAGATTATGAGCCTGGCGTGCTACCAACTGAGCCCCCGTATTCAAAAATTTCAAAGATGTTATTAATTTAGAAAGTGTCAAAAAGGACAAAGCTGAAAAATAATTACTATATTCTGTAAGAAAATATTTACATCTGCGGGAAAACTTCTGTTTGGGAATCCATTCAGTAGGAAAGATTTCTGAATAAAAAAAATTATAAATATTACTTTGACAAAGCCCATAAAATTTTCATACACATTTATTAAAAAACCGAATGTAACTTTGTATAAATGTTAGGTGCATTAATGTGTAACACTAAAAAAAATATTAAAATTGGGCGAAATAAATTGCTTCTGCAGAAGTTAAAAATGCCAATTTGAAATGCGTCAGATGGAAAAGTGTAATTACAGAAAACGTTATGTAAGCCACATTAAGATTTTCTTTCTTTTACAGTATTAAATTTTAAATAACCGTGCATCATGTTCTGTTAAAATATTAAAAATAATAATCTGAACAAAGATACAAGAAATATAAATAATAATTAGGAAACCAATTAGAGTAGAGAGCAAATGATTTTGAGTGTTTCTGCCATGGCAACATGACTAGCGACAAAAGAATTTGTTTATACGAAATGGCATCAGAACTACAACTCCCATAAGGCCTTGAGAATAAAAGCGTCGCTCGATGTGGCTCGATGTTCGTCTGCTTCCTGCATGCTCAGTCCAGTAATTCATAGCGAACTGCAAAAGCAGACATATTTTTTTAACTCCTACGATTCTGCTTATTTTGTGCAAAGTTTACGTGTCATCAGTGCTGGTTTAGACAAACCGAGGAAGTGGAATTTTTATTCGTAGGAAGATGTAAAAAACGACAAAATAGGAGATTACAGAAAAATTTGAATATTTTGACGTCGTACGAGTTTTTAATTATTTATGTCCATCGATCATTGTGTGCTTTTGTGTTATTCGAATGGAAACATCGTGTCGACTAATTTGGCACAAAAATAGTAAGGATTATATGGAAGCGAAGAGATATAAAAAAGTATCATCGTAAGCTCGCTAATGGAACGTCGTTGTCCAGAAATAGAAATAATGATTTCCCAAGCGGAAGTGTTTTTTTTTTGTGCTTTTTTTTAGTGGCTGTAATCTGAGTGTATTTCTTTTTCCAATACAAGGAATTGGGCGTGCTGTTGAGAAAATGTAAACTCAAAGTTGTCTCTTATGGAGAATGTAATCAGGTAATATGAGATTACTAGGGCGGTTTGTAGGTTTTATACTACCTTATTATGTACTCGATTAATCTGAAACATGGATTCTCTTCTAAAGTTGCCGATGTACTCTTTTAGAAAACTTTCTCTTCTTTTTCTGTTATTCATATCTTTATTTAAAATATGTCCATGATGATGATTACGAGATGGTAACCGTATACCTTTTCTCGATGTACATGGAAACAGATTTTTGGATCAGAAGGCTTTCTTTATAATATTATCCATTGTAGTTGTTTTTTTAAAAAAAATGTTGCTTTAAAAAAAAATTCAGCTTTTGGAATTCTTTTTGCTTTGGTTTTCCAAAACAGAGAATTTGTTAAATAGTTAAAAAATTTTGAAAATATATCGTCAAAAAAAATTTTTTTAGCCGTCCCATGGCCGAGTGGTTAGCACGCTTGACTACTGATCTAAGGGACCTGGGTTCGAGTCCCCGGGTAAGGTATGGCTGTTTGTGTCGTTTTTCTGCTGAGGTCCTGCCATCCTCTCAGACCTTCTACTTTGGCATATAAACTGACAGGCTCCTGTCAGACCTCTGTGGCAAGCAGCTGCTTGAGGGGGTATTTATTATTTTTATTTTATTCAGATGTATTGGTAGAATTGACTGGAATTTTCGGAAGGGGACTTCTGAAAATTTCGCTGATATAAATCGATAAAATAATTTCTTAAACACGAAGTATCCTCAAAGGGGGTTTTGATTTTCCCTTTTGACTTTGCAACTGATTTTATTTATATTTCTTTTTAATTCTTTTTAATAATTTGAAAAATCTTTTTACTCTTTTGAAAGGTTTTAAAAATACTCGTATGAATTGAAAACACGGGGTGGTATTATAACATTCTTGTTATTTTTTTTTGGGTGATTTGGGAGTGGACTTAACATATTACACTTGCTCTTTTCTGACAGCGAATTTACTGAAACATAAAATGCTCTATTCTGTCTGAAGATACCCGTCAATCCTACTCCCATTTAATGAGTTTAGAGTGGCTCAGTCGGTAGCGCGTCCGACTCGTAATCTGCTAGTTCCCAGGTTAGAGTCCCACCTGTGCCAGCATTGAAATTTATCTCCGCTAAACACTGTCCTACCCTCTGTCAGTTGTGACACCGATGGGATCAAGAAACACCATCGTCCAAAAGATGGAACTCTAGAGTGGCTCAGTCGGTAGCGCGTCCGGCTCGTAATCTGCTAGTTCCCAGGTTAGAGTCCCACCTGTGCCAGCATTGAAATTTATCTCCGCTAAACACTGTCCTTCCCTCTGTCAGTTGTGACACCGATGGGATCAAGAAACACCATCGTCCAAAAGATGGAACGTTAAGCCATGGTCCCGTGTTCAGGAGAGAGCCATAGCCTATGCACGTTAAAGAATCACTCTGAATGGCCTTGACGGGAGCTACCATCTGTCTCCTAACAGCTGTCCAGTGGGTCCCTTCCCCCCAACATTCTTTAAGCCCTCGGGGTCCTTGTGACCTGGTCATTTAGCAAATTGTGAGCCAAAAACGTGCTGCTCAGAAATAAAACATCCCAACCTCATTCCATTTTTCCAACTCTCATTCCATTTTGAAATCCTTTCCGGTTCGTTTTGGAATGATTTATATATTAGCATATTAATTCATTTGCGTTATATCTATTCAAGAACTAAAGCACGTTTTTAAAACGTTCTTGCCCAAATAGGAAGGAAAAGCAGAAAGACCAAATAAATGTTCGTTTTCAAAGTGGATGAAGTTTATCATTTCATGACCTTTAGCGTCTTCTAACGGTGGAAATTCGAACCAATGGACGATTGCAAAAAACCCAAATAGTAATATTTCATTAGTTCTATCCAAACAAAAAATAATTTTTCATATGACCTTTAGCGTCTTCTAACGGTGGAAATTCGAACTAATGGACGATTGCAAAAACCCAAATAGTAATATTTCATTAGTTCTATCCAAACAAAAAAATAATTTTTCATATGACCTTTAGCGTCTTCTAACGGTGGAAATTCGAACCAATGGACGATTGCAAAAACCCAAATAGTAATATTTCATTAGTTCTATCCAAACAAAAAATAATTTTTCATATGACCTTTAGCGTCTTCTAACGGTGGAAATTCGAACCAATGGACGATTGCAAAAACCCAAATAATAATATTTCATTAGTTCTATCCAAACAAAAAATAATTTTTCATATGACCTTTTTCTTAATCGTAAAAAAAAAAAATGAATGTCAACAAAAGGTAGATGGGGCGGGGATGGCTCAGTCGGTAGCGCGCCAGGCTCATAATCTCCAGTTCCCAGGTTCGAGTCTCAGCTGGATCAGCTTTGAGATTTATCTCCGCAAAACTCCCCGCCTTGCCCACATCCAGTAGGGGGACACCGATGGGCTTGAAAAGGCCGTCGTTCATCGGATGGGACGTTAAGCCGTGGCTTCGTGTGCGGGAGAGTCATACCCTGTGCACTATAAAGAACACGCTGGATGGCCTTGACGGGAGGCTACCATCTGTCTACCAACAGCTTTTCCAGTGGGTCTCCTCCCCTAACCTCTGAGTCTTCGGGGTCCTTGTGACCCGGCCATTTAGCACATAGTGTGCACAAAAGTGCCTCTCAAAGGCGAAACAACCCAATAGACGACAAAATGAAAACAATATCTCTCTTTTTTTTTTGGAAATGAGCTGCAAAACACCATCACAACTTCAACTGAGACAACACAGAAGTGGAGGAAGCAATTCTTGATTTGAGCTATCGATCTTAATCTCTCTTTCTATTCTCTTGCTTGTTGTTTACCGTCAACTTCTGGACTCCATCAGACACAATTATCGCCAGTTTTAACTCTTATTATCAATCACGCTATTTTCGAGTCAGCAAGGGACGTTGGAACGAAAACTTGCACTTTTCGGCTCCCAACTTGAAAGCATTTTTGTGTTTTTGGCACCTCATCAATTAGCAAGCGACCTGCTGCTAAAGTCTCTAACAAGGCCATCCATTAAAGGGACGATCAAGCGAAGTCTCTCTGACGTACCGAACTCTCCTGCTGTACACCCTATGATCAAATTAGCAAACTCTAGGAAACGTGTTCTCCGTAAAATGTAAGTGTAGATTTGGGTTGTTTCACCTAAGATAGCATTTTTTTTTGCTCACAAGGGTTATCCCCTTGTCAGCAAAAGGATCACAAGGATCACAAGAATTCAGAGCTAGGTTGGGTTGTTTTACCTCTGAGCGGCACTTTTTTGCACACCATGGACTAAATGGGCAGGTAACATGGACCCCGAAGGCTCAGAGAAGGTTGGGGGAGGAGACCCACTGGAACAGCTGTTGGGAGATAGATGGTAGCCTCCCGTCAAGGCCATCCAGCGTGTTCTTTAACGTGCACAGGGTATGGCTCTCCCGCACACGGGGCCACGGCTTAACGTCCCATCCGACGGACGGCGGCCTTTCCAAGCCCATCGGTGTCCCCTTCTGACCGTGGGCAGGGCGGGGAATTTTTCGGAGATAAATCTCAACGCTGACCCAGTTGGGACTCGAACCTGGGAACTACAGATTACGAGCCTGGCGCGCTACCGACTGAGCCACCCCCGCCCCAAAAGCCGTAGGAAGATGGTAAAAATCGTAACATAAAGATCTCAATTAAATCTATTTTCATCAGACGTTTCTATGAAGAGTTTATTGAAGAAATTTTTGAGCTCTGAATTAGACTCCTTATAATTAATATAATACGTATGTGTTCCTAATGAAGTGGGCATTGACTGCAGCTTATTTAGTTGAGTTTGGGGGCGGGGGTGGCTCAGTCGGTAGCGCGCCAGGCTCGTAATCTGTAGTTTCCAGGTTCGAGTCCCAGTTGGGTCAGCGTTGAGATTTATCTCCGCAAAATTCCCCGCCCTGCCCACGGTCAGTAGGGGACACCGATGAGCTTGGAAAGGCCACCGTCCGTCGGATGGTACGTTAAGCCGTGGCCCCGTGTGCGGGAGAGACATACCCTGTGCACGTTAAAGAACACCCTGGATGGCCTTGACGGGAGGCTACCATATGTCTCCCAACAGCTGTTCCAGTGGGTCCCCTCCCCCAACCTTCTCTGAGCCTTCGGTGTCCATGTGACCTGGCCATTTAGCCCATGGTGTGCAAAAAAGTGCCGCTCAGAGGTAAAACAAACCCAACCCTAGTTGAGTTTGGGCTTAAGAACATGTAACGATTTCTCTCTTGAATCGATTAATTGGAGGCCTAGTCTGTCCGTAACAGGAAAATTGTTGTCAGCGATATTTTTTAACCCATTTCCATCTTTTTTTAATCATAAACAATAGATCATTTGTTTGCTAGATAGTTTATATTAAAATGAAATTGGAGCCAGTTTTTAAATGTCAATTTTTTTGCATTTTTGCACAAAATGGGCTAAATGGGCAGGTCACAAGGATAGCTGGATAGCTGTTAGGGAACAGATGGTAGTCTCCAGTCTTTGCAATTTAGAGAGTTGTTTTACGCGCACAGGGTATTGCTCTGCTGCAGGAGGGTTGGGTTGTTTTACTCCTGAGCGGCACTTTTTTGCACACCATGGGCTAAATGGCCAGATCACAAGGACCCCGAAGGCTCGGAGAAGGTTGGGGGAGGAGACCCACTGGACATCAAGGCCATCCAGCGTGTTATTTAACTTTCACAGGTTGTGGCTCTCCCTCACACGAGGCCACGGCTTAACCTCCCATCCGATGGACAGCGGCCTTTCCGACCCATCGGTGTCCCTTACTGACCGTGGGTAGGGCGGAGAGTCTTACGGAGATAAATCTTAACGCTGCCCCAGCTGGGACTCGAACCTGGGAACTGCAGATTACGAGCCTGACACCCTAACAATTTAGATAACCACTTCCCCTCTCCTTTTCTCAGACAGTGGGCGAAATGGTCAGCTCACAAGGGCTCCAAAGATCCAGTATAGCATAGAGGAAAGAGATCCAACTGAACAGTGGGGCGGGGGTGGCTCAGTCGGTAGCGCGCCAGGCTCGTAATCTGTAGTTCCCAGGTTCGAGTCCCAGCTGGGTCAGCGTTGAGATTTATCTCCGCAAAATTCCCCGCCCTGCCCACGGTCAGTAGGGGACACCGATGGGCTTGGAAAGGTCACCGTCCGTCGGATGGGACGTTAAGCCGTGGCCCCGTGTGCGGGAGAGCCATACCCTGTGCACGTTAAAGAACACGCTGGATGGCCTTGACGGGAGGCTACCATCTGTCTCCCAACAGCTGTTCCAGTGGGTCCCCTCCCCTAAACTTCTCTGAGCCTTCGGAGTCCATGTGACCTGGCCATTTAGCCCATGGTGTGCAAAAAAGTGCCGCTCAGAGGTAAAACAACCCAATCCAACTGAACAGCTGTTAGCAGAAAAATGTGTCTCTCATCAAGGGCAAAACAAGTGTTTTTTTAAAGCACAAAATGCGTGCCTTTTTGCACACGGCTTACACTCCTAAAGAGCCGAAGGCAGTCTTTTCAAACCTACCAGTGCCGTCTTTCTCTCAGAGAAGAGTGGTAGATCTGTGGAGTAAATCTCAACGCAAGCACGGCGGGAGGACGTAGCCGGGAACATCAGATTAAAAATCTATTACACTGTAGAAGTCTCATGGGAGAGACAAAAATTGTATTCTTGCTATAAAAACTAAAACGATTATATATCTTACAAAGTGATTTTTTTCAAAAGAAATAGCTTTTACGAAGAGACAGATAAATCAAAACTTTTATTTGTTTTCTGCATTAAAAAAAGACGAGAATTCTTTTTGACCTCGAGTAGTCTTATAGAAATAAAGAGCGAAAGATTTTGAAAAGAAATAATAGCCTCGGATTTCGTGCTTTGATTAGAGAGCTCCATCGGAGGAAATAGCTGTATTTATGAATCATATCTAGAATACGAAATTCACATAAAGCGGATTCCACGATTATTTCTTCACATTCATTTTTTTAGAGCTCTTGAGGCCTCGTGATGTTTCAGAGTCCACTTCTACTCCCCCTCCTCCTTCCATCTCCTTTTCACTTGTTTGACAGAGCAGACTCAATGAGGTTAGGAATAAAGCAAACTTTGCCACGTCGAGACTCCATTCTCAATTCATTCGCGAATCACGATTCTCTGCTGTTCACGGTCCTAATCGGATTGGGCTGGCAGAATTCCAATTCGTCTTCACTGCGATATAAACCGTCCGTCGAATTTCCCCGACGTGGGGAAAGTCGTCCGATGAATCTCTTGCTATTGTATCAAAGCCCACACCGCAACTGTGACCTACACTGAGCAGCGGGATTGAAAGAGGCAGGCTGCTAACTGAGCCATGCTCAGCCCTCCTTCTCTTCACTGTCTCTCCTGCGTTGCGTCGAAACGACCATAATGAACGAAAATTCCATTAGGTTCACGTAATGCGTTAATATGCATTCTCTGGAGCTTTGCGGAATGTAGGCTAATATATTTCTCTCTGTCGCTAATATCAGCGCGTTGAATGTTAACTCAATGCAGGGGAGTTTTATTCTCTGCGAAAGACATTAAGGACTAGTTTTGTGTTTGATAGATTGGACCCTCGTGCGGTATTTTCAACTGTTCATCATCAATGGTCTGCACTTTAAGCAGAATCAATGAATAATGAACAAACTAATGTTGCTTTCTTTTTTTGGCAGCTTTCCTAACAAGAGTTTCTTATTCAAGATTAACAGCTGATGTTAATGTCGGGAAAGAAAATATTCTTTTACAGAGTGAAGATGGTGGAATTATTTTTTTTCTTGTGAATATTTACTAATAACGCCAAATGTTTTATCACATGTAATGATGTTAAAATGTAAACCTATGAACATAAAAGTAGACATTTTTTATATATGAAAAAAAAAAGTTTTGGAACGGCTTTTTCGGTAAAATCGTAGTTTTTTTTCGGAAGGTACTTTCCCAGTCGGCAATTCACGATACTTCGCTGTTTATTCTTTTGAATCGAATATTGAATGGAGAGGAGAAGGCCCGGATCTAAAAACTGTGCGTGTGTGTGGGGAGTGGGGGTAGGCTAGCGACGCAATCGAAACGAAAAAAAGGTAAAAAGGATGGCCGAGAGACTGGATTTCCATTGAAGTATAGCATTTCCTCCTTCTTATTAGCGGTTTTTAAGTAAATTGTCTAAAAATGTTTGAAATATGCACACGTTTAATCATTTTTGCCAGGGAGGGTTCTTATCACTCCCCCCAGATGTGACTCTGGGGAGATTATATTAGTATTTCCTCTTTATGGGGCGGGGGTGGCTTAGTCGGTATCGCGCCAGGCTCGTAATCTGTAGTTCCCAAGTTCGAGTCCCAGCTGGGTCAGCGTTGAAATTTATACCCGCAAAATTCCTCGCCCTGCCCACGGTCAGTAGGGGACACCGATGGGCTTGGAATGGCCGTCGTCCGTCGGATGGGACGATGAGCCGTGGCCTCGTGTGCGGGAGAGCCATACCCTGTGCACGTTAAAGAACACGCTGGATGGCCTTGACGGGAGGCTACCATCTGTCTCCCAACAGCTGTTCCAGTGGGTCCCCTCCCCCAACCTTCTCTGAGCCTTCGGAGTCCATGTGACCTGGCCATTTAACCCATGATGTGCAAAAAAGTGCCGCTCAGAGGTAAAACAACCCAACCCAAATCCTCTTCATATAGTATCATAGATTTCGGTGACTCTCGTTAGGTCGATTATCAGAAAGGATCATGCAAAAGATTCTTAAGGTTGTTGTGTTGTTTTACCTATGAGCGGCACTTTTTTTGTCCACAGTGTCCACATGGCCAAGTCACAAGGACCCCAAGGGACCAGAAAAGGTTGTGGAAGGGAACCTACTGGACAACTGTTGAGGGAGGCTTCCGTCTATCTCTCCTAAAACCATCCAGCGTGTTCTTAACGTACACAGGATATGGCTCTCATGCACACTGAACCATGGTTTAACGGACGACGACTTTTCCATCAGTGTCCTTTTTTGGCTGACTGAGGGCAAGGTGGAGGTTTAGCGAAGATAAATCTCGACACCTGGCACAGTTGAGACTCGAACCCTGGAACTGCCGATTACGAGCCTGGCACGCTACCTACTGGCCAAGCGCTCAGTGAGTTAAGTGAAGAAACGGATTGATCAAGAATGAAAGGAATGAAGAAAACAGACATAGAGGTCTTTGTTAGTGCAACAGTCTGCCACTGGATTCTATTTGCTCAGATGAGAAAGGATAATATAACTAGATTGTTCAATCTGCAATGGTAAATGTGATAGGCTCAGTTTTCAAAATGAATCCTGTTTTATCTTGTCCGCAAATGAGAATCTGTTATATATTTTAGATAATTTATCTGTCTGTTTGGTGAGAGATGGGACACCAAATTTGGTCAACAGCTTCATTTTATCGTAACTTAGTGACGTAACTTCGACCCCGTAAAATTAAGCCCTCCCATGAAAGTTGGCATCGAAATGTCTGCCCATTGATAATCTTTACCACTGATGACGTAGTATTCCATAACTTTCATATAAAGTAGGCGATCACCCAGTGATTTCGGACACTTGCGGCTGGTTCGATTCCCACCCATCGCAGCTAGGAACCCGATTTCTAAACTCGAGACACGAAGACGCAAGTGGGACCACCAGACCAAATTTGGCACCGATCGGTCAAGTACCTGCCGATTTGGAGCCAAAAACTCCCACCAGTGACGTCACTGCGGTCGTACAAGAAAAACGTGTCTTTTACGCGCACCCGTTCGGAATATATCTGGCAACTTGATATTTTGAGTCACTAAACATTAAGGCCTGACTTCTAAAATTTTATCCATTTTTTTTTGCAAATACGACTTGTTATTGTTGGGTTGTTTTACCTCTGAGCGGCACTTTTTTGCACACTATGGGCTAAATGGCCAGGTCACATGGACCCCGAAGGCTCAGAGAAGGTTGGGGGAGGGGACCCACTGGAACAGCTGTTGGGAGACAGATGGTAGCCTCCCAGTCAAGGCCATCCAGCGTGTTCTTTAACGTGCACAGGGTATGGCTCTCCCGCACACGGGGCCACGGCTTAACGTCCCATCCGACGGACGGCGGTCTTTCCAAGACCATCGGTGTCCCCTATTGACAGTGGACAGGGTGGGGAATTTTGCGGAGATAAATCTCAACGCTGACCCAGCTGGGACTCGAACCTGGGAACTACAGATTACGAGCCTGGCGCGCTACCGACTGAGCCACCCCCGCCCCTCGACTTGTTATAGGCATTATTATTTGTTTCAATTATTTTATATGAATAATTATGCTGCTGTCATTTTTTTTAACTATTAAGCGAATAGTGTTCAAAAGCGATATTTAATAAATTTTATTGAACCCTGACCCAGGCAGTTGCACTGACACCGCGAACCAAGGCGATGCCACCGACTATTATTTTCTCGTAAAAAGTGCATATTTACAAAATTAAAGGTTATATCACTTGAAATAATTTGTTTAAAAAATAGTTGGCCTGACTGGGATTCGAACTCAGGTCTCCCAAAATCATACCGGGCATCTTAACTGCTGGACCATCAAGAGCTAACCATCTTCTGGGAGACCTGGGTTTGAATTCCAGTCACGACAATGAATTTCTTTTAAGAAATTATTTAAAGTGTTTCTTGTTTACAGGACGTCTTCCTATGATAATTTATTGAAACATAAACTGAATAGACAAATTATTATACATACCTGCTTAATAACCTTTTGTCCACCTTTTGCCCTCGGTGGTGGCTCAGTCGGTAGCGCGCCAGGCTCGTAATCTGCAGTTCCCAGGTTCGAGTCCCAGCTGGGCCAGCGTTGAGATTTATCTCCGCAAAATTCCCCGCCCTGCCCACGGTCAGTAGGGGACACCGATAGGCTTGGAAATGTCGCCGTCCGTCGGATGGAAAGTTAAGTCGTGACCCCGTGTGCGGGAGAGCCATACCCTGTGCACGTTAAAGAACACGCTGGATGGCCTTGACGGGAGGCTACGATCTGTCTCCCAACAGCTGTTCCAGTGGGTCTCCTCCCCCAACTTTCTCTGAGCCTTCGGGGTCCATGTGACCTGGCCATTTAGCCATGGTGTGCAAAAAAGTGCCCCTCAGAGGTAAAACAACAACAACCTTTTGCCCTCACAACAGCAGCCAGACGTCTTGGTAAGGACTGGATGAGGTGTTGAAGACACTGAGGTGGTACTGCCGCCCATGAAGTGAGAATCGCCTATCGTAGAGCATCCACAGTTACAGGTGGGGGTTGGCGGACTTGAACAGATATTTCCAATTTGTCCCACAAATTCTCAATGGGGTTGAGGTCAGGCGATCGAGGGGGCCATTCGAGTGTGATAAACTCACTGGAATCCTCCTCGATCGCCACTCGGGAAGTATGCAGTGTGGCGTTATCCTGTTGAAAGATGGCATCATGGTGAGAAAGAGAATCATTACGAACGGGTGTAGATGGTTAGCGAGGATGTTCACATAACTTGTGTTGGTGACGGAGATCTCAACGGGTATGAGGGACCTCCAAGGAAGCCCATGTGAACACCCCGCAAACTATTACACCAGCTTGTATGACCCCAACTTGGCAAGCTACGTGTGGTTTACGCCACCTGTGCACCTTCCCCATTGGCGTGATAGAGTTGAAGCTGTGATTCGTCAGACCAGATGACGTGTTTCCAGTCCACACTTCATTTGCGATAGGCCTTTGCAAACTGCAGCCTAATCTTTCGGTGCCTTGAAGTCAACAAGGGGACATGATGTGGACGTCGACTGACATAACCTATTTTTTCCATGGTACGACGGATAGTCTTTGTGCATAAGCTTGTGGACACGCCTCCCTTCATTCAATTTCGACATTATCTGCTCCACGATAGCCGTGCGATTCCTTGTAACGACGTAGGACAGTCTGCGCTCACCTCCGGAGTCAATTGCACCTTTACGTCCACATTTCTCTCGCTGGTTGGAAGTTTTTCATATTTCTCGCAGTCTTGGTATACACGTGCGACAGTCTGACATGGAAATCCCAACAGTTCAGTAGTTGCGCTGATTGAACAACCAGCCTTCACCGCACATGCTATCTGGCCACTGCCAAACTCACTTTCCTGTCCCCTTTTCGACGCAGCGAAACTGTTCCTGCTTTCAAAACCTTTTCGAAAACGATTCATCTTCGCGATGTTTTTTTTTTTTCCCATGTCACCCCAAAATAAATGACGAACCTAAAGACGTGTTTACGTTGATTCTTTTTGGAAGTAAAAAAAAACAATTTTCATTTAGCTGCTAAACTACAGCACTCATCTGTGATGGCATATGTGCACACATGGATCTCTCTGTTCTGCAAATCATAAACGAAATCGCTATTCGAAAGCAAACGCAGTTTTATGCCCTTAGCATTAAAAAAATAATGATCTTTCTACAGATATTTTGAGGAATCCAAAAGGAAAAAAAGTCAGTTAAAACCCATCGCGGTATTTGCATGGTTTAACGGCAATGCTGAATCTTGTCCATTAAAGTTAAAACGCTCGTGCTTTCTAACTCCTTTATTCGTTCCTAATACGAAATAAATGAACGATACATTTACAGAAGAGACAGCATTCCTTTCACTTTTGCGAGTCAAGTGTGTATGATTCAGTGACGTCTCCTTTTTTGCATGCATTCCGACGAAAGTCCGCGGCGCTGCCTTCGCTTTAATGCCACGCATTCTGTGATGCCAGATTCCATGAACCATCAATCACAAGCGCCTGTGCCGCTCGTGCTCGCCACTATTGCCAGATTCGACCGCACCGTCAAAGTCGCTCACGATTCTAATGTATCTGCGCCTTCGACGCAGGAGAGGGTGGCTCGCCATTATTAAAGTATCAAGAGAGAGAAACGCTTGTCTGAATGGATTAGGAAATGCAAGAAGATTGATATTTGGCGGCAATTCTAGCGCTATATTTTCCTGCTCTCAGCTTCTTTCGTATCGTCTGGATCGTGCCGTGAATCGCGAGCGTGCTCGTGAGACTATTATTCGGTTTTGCGAATTCACCGATTGGTGATATATTACAAACTCTTAAAAAGTTTGCTGCATTGCAGTGAAGCCTGCTCCCCGAATAAATATTTATTAAGTAAATGATAAATAAATAAAATAATAAATAAATACCCTCTCAAGCAGCTGTTTGCCACAGAGGTCTGACAGGAGCCTGTCAGTTTATATATGCCATAGTAGAAGGTCTAAGAGGATGGCAGGACCTCAGCAGAAAAACGACACATACATCCATGCCTTACCGGGGGCTCGAACCCAGGTCCCTTAGATCAGTAGCCAAGCGCGCTAACCACTCGGCCATGGGAAGGCTATAGCTTAAGGAAATCGAAAGATGGGGGAAAAATTTTATTAATCATTTGTTCCTCCGTGAAAGTATTTTTGACAAATCTTGTTTGTAAATTGCGGTAAGAATCGTAAAAGATTTGAAACCCAAATTAAGTAGCAATGAAGGGTTATATTTTGAACACGATACTGACAGAACATTATTCGAGTTGTAGATCGTACACATCAAAATTTTAATGGATGCGATTGAGTTGATGTGCAATAGTTGATGGCATTTGTCAAATTGGAACTGGGCTTGAAGCAGTGCAAAGAAATGCAATGAAGTGTTCTAAGAATCCTTCCAAGAAAAGCATTGCACGAGAAGTCAAAAGCTGAAATTTATTCTTTGGACTTCTCATGAGCTCTATTGAAGATCTGTGAAATAATCTGTAAAAGATCTGTAAAAGAGTTGGATTTTATTCAAGAAGGGGATAAAGTTGGCAGTGGATTAACAATTTTCATTTCTAAGCGCATGTTTTTTATTGATCAACATATATACATGCATAAAAAATTTTCAATTTGAAGTGATTCATGTCCTGCAAGTGTCCTTCATGCTTTTCCCTTAGGACGTCGTTATCTGTTGAAGCCGTCCCGTGGCCGAGTGGTTAGTACGCTTGGCTACTGATCTACGGGACCTGGGTTCGAGCCCCGGTATTAGGCATGGCTGTTTGTGGCGTTTTTCTGCTGAGGTCCTGCCATCCTCACAGACCGTCTACTATGGCATATAAACTGACAGGCTCCTGTCAGACCTCTGTGGCAAGCAGCTGCTTGAGGGGGTGTTTATTTATTTATTTTTTATATCTGTAACTTTATAATACGTTATTACTATAACGCTATAATTATATTATCTGTAAACCTTATAGATAAATACACTGACAATTCAAAAACAGTTTATGAAGTATTTTGTAATTTTTTTTAACAAATCATAATCATCGAGCAATTATAACTGAGACACCGCACTGTCGTAACAGATAATTCGGATGACTTCTTATAAATTGCTTCTTTAAAAAATTACATACTCTGCTGACATTCATTGAAATTGCCCAACCTAGAAGGAATGACCAAATTAGTTGTGTGGTAGCTATATATATATAGAAGCAACGATTAAGATGAGGAGGACACTTTTTCGAGTTTTTTCGTTAAGCATTGGTAAATCACATCACTAGGTATAGCCGTGATGAACCGCAATGTACGAACAAGAAGTCTTACTGTCTCGTGTGTGTTTGATTTTCAATTGATACGGGGAACGCAGGACGGGGTGGGGGGCAAGGTTGGGTTGTTTTACCTCTGAGTGGCACTTTTTTTCACACCATGGACTAAATGGCCAGGTCACATGGACCCCGAAGGCTCAGAGAAGGTTGGGGGAGGGGACCCACTGGAACAGCTGTTGGGAGACAGATGGTAGCCTCCCGTCAAGGCCATCCAGCGTGTTCTTTAACGTGCACAGGGTATGGCTCTCCCACACACGGGGCAACGGCTTAACGTCCCATCCGACGGACGGCGGCCTTTCCAAGCCCATCGGTGTCCCCTACTGACCGTGGGCAGGGCGGGGAATTTTGCGGAGATAAATCTCAACGCTGACCCAGCTGGGACTCGAACCTGGGAACTACAGATTACGAGCCTGGCGCGCTACCGACTGAGCCGATAAATCTCAACGCTGACCCAGCTGGGACTCGAACGGTGGGTGGCAAGGAAGGAGAACCCCATCGCAAAGGCACTGCAGGGAGACCTGGGCGATATGTGCACGTGCATTATACAGTTGGAATATGGTATCCGGAAGCACGTATGGTGCTTCCGGATACACGCTGTATTACGTCTGTCAACTGGCTGTCTCCGCACACTGCCGTGTCACTAGCATACAAAACTGGATTGGTTACCGAAGACGACACGATGCCATTTCGGTCCTTTATGTATTCTTGTTGAAGGAATTTGAGGAGGTATTATTGTTGTTGAACAACTAGAGACAAAACTCTCTACGATTTGAAGAACGTGCCATTTTTTGCTTTTGTTTCAATCTGTTTCAATTTAGTCTTGTATGAGCGGCAGGCCGAGTGGCATTGTAACATTTAATCGCTCTTTCGGGAAAGGTCGAAACAGTGATGTTGAAACGGGTGATCATGAAAGTTCAAAATCCCGAACATCGAGGTTCACTCTCCCCTGTTCTCTCCAATTTCTTCTATTCTTCCTACTCCAATGCAGACGTGCAATAGGGTCAGAGAGGGTGCTGGTGGTGGGGGTTGGCTCAGCCGGCAGTGCGCCAGGATTCTAATCTGTAATCTCCAAATTCCAGTCTCACATGGGCCAGCGTTGAAATATATTTCTGCTAAACTATCACACTGCCCTCAGTGACACCGATGGGCTTGATACAGACCACCATCTATCGAATGTTAAGCCATGGCCCTGTGTCAAGAGCTAATATCCCCTGCAGTTAGAAGAATACGCCCATAAAGAGAGGCTACCATCAGTCTTCTAACAGTTGTCCATTGGGTCCCTTCTCCCAACCTTCTCTTCAGGGTGTGCAAAAAAGTGAATCTTAGAGGGAAAAACACCCCCTCTCCCAACTCTGTTGAAATGCCGGAAAAAAAATCGTTGATTAATTTATTTAAAAAAATTTACGCATTAGGATGCCCAAAAAGGGGTTAAGAGTCTGAACAACTTCAACGAATGCGACACTATAATTCCACTTTGTTTACTAGTAATAATAACTTTAACTAGGCGGTGGGGGTGGCTCAGTCGGTAGCGCGCGAGGCTTGTAATCTGTAGTTCCCAGGTTCGAGTCCCAGCTGGGTCAGCGTTGAGATTTATCTCCGCAAAATTCCCCGCCCTGCCCACGGTCAGTAGGGGACACCAATGGGCTTGGAAAGGCCGCCGTCCGTCGGATAGGACGTTAAGCCGTGGCCCCGTGTGCGGGAGAGCCATACCCTGTGCACGTTAAAGAACACGCTGGATGGCCTTGACGGGAGGCTACCATCTGTCTCCCAAAAGCTGTTCCAGTGGGTCCCCTCCCCCAACCTTCTCTGAGCCTTCGGGGTCCATGTGACCTGGCCATTTAGCCCATGGTGTGCAAAAAAGTGCCGCTCAGAGGTAAAACAACCCAACTAGGCGCTATAGGCCTCTGTGTTTGCTATAATTCCAGCATTAAAACGAGTCCCCAAAAAATCTCCTTATGGAGTTAAACTTGTTTGAGCCTTGTGCCGACAGATCGATTTTCTTGCTATAGCTTTTTACCTTGTGGTCGGAAATACCCGAGGTGAGATGGAACAAAGGAAGTATTGATCAACTGCTGTTGAGTAGATTATGCTAAATGGGCGTGGAAAGGTGAAAGATTTAATAGGCGAGAAATTCTTGCATAAGTGCAGGAAGATATATGAGAAGTAAACTAATTAAAATTTGTTATTCATCTCGAAGGTGACGTTTGAGAAATGCGGGGGCGAGGGGGGAACTCATTTTTCATTCAAAGTCATTAGACTAAAAATGAGGAAAAGAGAAAATGCAGGAATAGGATCTCTTTACTGCTCAAAATATTTAACACGTAAATTGAAGCCTCGATCTCTGCCAAAAGTCCGTTATTCAAATTTTACAGATTTTTGTTTTATTTTTGAGCGATAGATTTTTTTTTTACAGGTTATGCTAAATAGTCAGGTCGTTAGGACCCCAAGGACTCAGAGGAAGCCGGAAAAGTGGATTCACTGGACAGCTGTTAGGAGAGAGAGATGAAAGCCTCCTGTCAAGGTCATCCAGAGTGTTTTTAACGCTCACAATGTATCTTTGTGCACGGCTAGCCCTAACTTTCGGCTCGACGGACGGTGTCCTTTCCAAAGGGTGTTCCCTTTCTCACCGAGGACAGGTCCAGAGAAGTGCACAGAAAAAGTTTCGATGCTGTCGGTGAACATTTAGGATTTGGCAAGGAAGTGTTATTTTAAGTTATAGTAAAAAAATTATAGTTAAAAAAATCTCGGTATGTGGTGAGGGCAGGTTGGTTGTTTTAACTCAGAGCGGTACTTTTTTGCCCATACAATGGGCTAAATGACCAGGTCACAAGGATCCAGAGGGCTCGGAGAAGGTTGGGGGAGGAGATCCGCTATACAGTTGTTGGGAGACAGATGATAGCCTCCCGTCAAGGTCATCCAGTGTGTTCTTTAACGTGCATAGGATATAGTTCTTCAACACACGGAGCCATGACTTAACGTCCCATCCAGAGGACGGCGGCCTTTCCAGACTGGTCGGTGTCTCCTACTGCTCGAGTAAGACACCGATGAGTTTGGAAAGGCCGCCGTAGAGTTTGGAAGAGATAAATCTCAACTCTGGCCCAGGCGAGACTCGAACCTGGGAACTGCAGATTACGAGTCAGGCGCGCACCCTAACGAGCCATCCCTGTCCCGGTGAGAGCAGGAGTTGGTTCTCGTGGTGGCGTTTCAGGCTTGTTCTCTGATATTCCTAGGTTAGAATCCCCATTTTGCCATTATCGATAATTTCTCCAGTAACTTCAGCTGCGCCTCTTGGTATGAAATGAGACGACGATGGTCTTGTGAAGGCTTCCGTCCGTCTGCTGGGACATTAAGCCGCGTTCCCATATTCAACAGAATCATACTTTGCGCTCGTTAAAGATCGCACTTAATTGTCTAGTCGAGAGCTTCCATCTGTCTCCTAATGATCCTCCAGTGGATTCCTTCACCTTCCGAGCTCTGAGTCTTTGGAGTCTTTTTACTCCTTGTGTGCACAAAAATGCCCCTCACAGGTAAAACAATTTATTTGAACTAAAGCAATAAATCTAAAATTTTTTGGTGTATATCTCTCGAGTGATTATCGCTGTCATTTTTGTTACAAGAGGTGAATTCAATCCATCTTCCAAAAAGAGACGAGATTTTTTTTTGTAAAAAGAATCCATATACAAATATTTAAGCGATTAATGGGTACAGTCGCTCAAAAAAATATCCGAACACTATGGTTGATTACAGAATTCAGAAAAAATATCTGGAGCGTGTACAGCAACTGTACACGCTCCAGTTACCGTTGAGTGGGCCCACACGATCCAGGTTTTTGTGAGCTCACACGATCCAATGTGCTGTGAACATTAACCGCAACCGCTCCAGTTTGCTCTGAACGGTAACTGCACACGCTCAATATTTCTGTGAGTGGGCCCACACGATCCAGGTTTTTGTGAGCTCACACGATCCAATGTGCTGTGAACATTAACCGCAACCGCTCCAGTTTGCTCTGAACGGTAACTGCACACGCTCAATATTTCTGTGAGTGGGCCCACACGATCCAGGTTTTTGTGAGCTCACACGATCCAATGTGCTGTGAACATTAACCGCAACCGCTCCAGTTTGCTCTGAACGGTAACTGCACACGCTCAATATTTCTGTGAGTGGGCCCACACGATCCAGGTTTTTGTGAGCTCACACGATCCAATGTGCTGTGAACATTAACCGCAACCGCTCCAGTTTGCTCTGAACGGTAACTGCACACGCTCAATATTTCTGTGAGTGGGCCCACACGATCCATGGTTTTTGTGAGCTCACACGATCCATGGTTTTTGTGAGCTCACACGATCCAATGTGCTGTGAACATTAACCGCAACCGCTCCAGTTTGCTCTGAACGGTAACTGCACACGCTCAATATTTCTGTGAGTGGGCCCACACGATCCATGGTTTTTGTGAGCTCACACGATCCATGGTTTTTGTGAGCTCACACGATCCATGGTTTTTGTGAGCTCACACGATCCAATGTGCTGTGAACATTAACCGCAACCGCTCCAGTTTGCTGTGAACGGTAATTGCACACGCTCCATATTCATTGCATTATATATTCATTCGCATTATATATATTAAAAAAGTATCCGAACACTATAGTTGATTACAGAATTCATAAAAAATATCTGGCAACGATTTTTTTTAGAAATTAGTGATCTGAGACTCGAACTTGGACCAATAATTCCTAAAAGAAAAATCTTTGCCAGATATTTTTTTCTGAATTCTGTAATCAACTATAGCGTTCGGATACTTTTTTGAGCGACTGTACGTTCAAGAGTTTTTGGGAAACAGACACTCAACATTGAAATGGCAACAGATCCTATAGAACAGAGAACTCTATTTTTATTTTGCTGCTAAGATTTGTTAACTTCTGACCATTGGGTTTTCTACTTCAACAACAATACTGCTCAGGTCAACACAGCGATGGTCAAAAACAAAGATGGTCAAAAGAAAGGTCAAATACAAATCAAGAAAAAGGAAGGGAACAAGTAAACAAAGAAAATATGCTTTCCTTAAGTTATTACACCCATCATTAGGTGATTGTCAATCTGGGAGTTAATAAAACACGATGTTTATGTTACTGCTACAGCTCGAAAGCCGTTAATGTGCACATTACCTAGCTAATCTGCAGATAAACTGATTTGCTCCGTTAACGTGCGGAATCAAGAGTTTTCCGCATTTTACCTAGGTAATGTGCACATTAACGGCTTCCGTAGCGTTAAAGTTCAAAAGTTTGTTTCTCTCATAGTGGTGAATCTCTTGAATATGAGTCTTCGTGTCACGTGATTCACTCGTCCGCATTATAAAAAACGCCCCGGATGAGCGGAGGCCAAGTGAGAACGAATCGGTAAAGTGATTCATTCTTGATAACGAATCACTAAAATGATTCGTTCTCACTTGACCTGCTCATTTTGGGGGTGTTTTTTATAATTCGGACGGCTGATTCATGTTGACAGAGGGATGACCCTGGTTTCAACTCTACTCTCGGACACTAGATAAATAACATTATGTTAATTTAAGCGTACAGAAACGTTCCTGTTGTTCCAGCAAAGATCTTATTTTCACTTTAACGAGTGCCTAGTAGGTAATGTGCAGATTATCCAGGTAATTTGCAGATTACCTAGGTAATTTGAGAAATGAAACAATTTTCCGCACGTTAACGGATCACCCTAGTTAATCCGCACAATACCTAGATAATCTGTAGAATAACTGATTTCTGCACTTTAGCGGTAACATATATATTCCGTGGGCAGAATTGAATCGCGTTTCTTGCAGCGGGTCATGTTCGCTTCGTTCGTTGTATGTCAGGGACCGCTGTGGGCGACCCCGCCTTCTGTCCGCACCAGCAGGTTCAACTCACTGCCGGTCGTCGCACTTCCTCAAGGTCAAACAGAAGAAGTAATAATTACTTTTTTTTAGCTTGTCTTGAAGTATATGGTGCGAAACTATGCATGTACAGCCCACACGGAGGGATGCTTGGTAGGTAAAGCCTTTTATTGTTAAGAATCCTTCATTAACCTAAATTGAAACATGGGTTTTTACGTCGTTAAATGACAGTGCACGTGAGCCAGCTATAAATATTTCACGGTGAGCATTTTTAAGGCGAAATATTTTTAGTTTCACTTAAAATAAATAAATAAATACCCCCTCAAGCAGCTGCTTGCCACAGAGGTCTGACAGTAGCCTGTCAGTTTATATGCCATAGTAGAAGATCTGAGAGGATGGCAGGCCCTCAGCAGAAAAAAGCAGAAAAACGACACATACATCCATACCTTACTCGGGGCTCGAACCCAGGTCCCTTAGATCACTCGGCCACGGGACTTATTACTACAATAAAATGTTGATATAACGAAGGCCAGAATGACTAAATATTCATTATTATGAAATTTTTCCCCCGATTCGGGCCAATTTATTGTGTGTCATTAGGTAAAAATGTTTCACTTTAACTAATACCTCTTTTAACGAAAATATCAATTTAAAGTCATAGATATTTTCCGTATTACAAATTGTATGATCAGTAAGCCGTTCCATGGCCGAGTGGTTAGCGCGCTTGGCTACTGATCTAAGGGACCTGGGTTCGAGCCCCGGATAAGGCATGGTTGTATGTGTTGTTTTTCTGCTGAGGTCCTGCCATCCTCTCAGATCTTCTACTTTGGCATATAAACTGACAGGCTCCTGTCAGACCTCTGTGGCAAGCAGCTGCTTGAGGGGGTATTATTATGATCAGTATAACTAAATTTGTAAAAAGAAAATCCTTAAGCGATAAATACAATGTACATTTTGGAATTTGGCAAATGCTACAATGATTTAAACGCTGTGAAATATCGAACCAATCACCGCTATTTGTATATCGCCAGGCACGCATTTTACCATGTTGCTATCTACCACGTTCTCTGCACGTGCCGGCATTATGCTTTCAAGCGGTGTTGCCACATTACCCCGGCATAAAAAAGGGATTTTCAACTTCGTAATTTACGCGATTCTGATTCTATTGAAAGTAAAGGTAGTTTCAGCTAAAAGTTATTTTCAAAGAAGTTGTAATGCACTCATTTTAAAATTCGTCAAATTATTGTTTTATTTGCTCATCACTATTATAGTTTTAGTTTAGTCATCATTGTTGCAAAGTCATCGTCGTTTCGTAATGGCGCAGAATCCTTCCAAAGCAACGATTTGGGTTGGGTTGTTTTACCTCTGAGCGGCACTTTTTTGCACACCATGGGCTAAATGGCCAGGTCACATGAACCCCGAAGGCTCAGAGAAGGTTTGGGGGAGGGGACCCACTGAAACAAGCTGTTGGGAGACAGTGGTAGCCTCCCGTCAAGGTCATCCAGCGTGTTCTTTAACGTGCACAGGGTATGGCTCTCCCCCACACGGGGCCACGGCTTAACGTCCCATCCGACGGACGGCGGCCTTTCCAAGCCCATCAGTGTCCCCTACTGACCGTGGGCAGGGCGGGGAATTTTGCGGAGATAAATCTCAACGCTGACCCAGCTGGGACTCGAACCTGGGAACTACAGATTACGAGCCTGGCGCGCTACCGACTAAGCCCCCCCCCCGCCCCCCAAAGCAACGACCTAGAATACAGACAGCTGAGGTGGCGGCCAATGGGAGATAATTTCAAGGATCGGCAGCCATCTTCATTTAGGGCATTTAGGTATAGGGCAAATTATCTAACCTTATATCGGTAGTGAGTACCTAAAAACTAGATAGCTGCGTTGCAAAAGATTACTTTAAACATTCAATATTTACATCTTCACATATGCTTTTAATTCCTTTACATAGGTACATTGCGAAAAGCAAACGCTTTCTACATTTTAAGAATAGGCTATCAGCAGAAAAATTGAAAAAATATTTAGAATTTAAATTTTTTGCTTCGCTCATTTAAAAAACCAATTTCTGAAAAAAAAAATTGAATCATAAGGAAAAATAATCAGAAGCTTTTGATTTAAATCATTTCCACCAGACAATTTTAACTAGAATTCGTACTACTGAGCGACAAAAAAAAGAGGCAAACACTTACCGCGATTCTTTTCAAAGATAATTGTGGAAAGAAAATCGGTCATTTAGCATTTTTGTTCCTCTTTATAGTTCATTTTAATATATTTTTTTATTTAATTTTTTACTGAACATTAAAATATATTTTAAATTTTAAAATTTTCACTTTTAAATTTGGTTACTGATCTAAGGGACCTGGGTTCGAGTCCCGGGTAAGGCATGGCTGTCTGTGTCGTTTTTCTGCTGAGGTCCTGCCATCCTCTCAGACCTTCTACTGTGGCATATAAAATGACAGGCTCCTGTCAGACATCTGTGGCAAGCAGCTGCTTGAGGGGGTATTTATTTTATTTACATTGGATCGTGTGAGCTCACAAAAACCTGGATCGTGTGGGCCCACTCACAGAAATATTGAGCGTGTGCAGTTACCGTTCACAGCAAACTGGAGCGGTTGCGGTTAATGTTCACAGCACATTGGATCGTGTGAGCTCACAAAAACCTGGATCGTGTGGGCCCACTCACAGAAATATTGAGCGTGTGCAGTTACCGTTCACAGCAAACTGGAGCGTGTGCAGTAACTGCACACGCTCCAGTTTGCTGTGAACGGTAACTGAAGCGTGTACAGTTGCTGTACACGTTCCTGAGGTCCTGCCATCCTCTCAGACCTTCTACTGTGGCATATAAACTGACAGGCTCCTGTCAGACCTCTGTGGCAAGCAGCTGCTTGAGGGGGTATTTATTTTATTTATTTATTTATCAAACATGTAAAAGATCTGCCAATGTCATGCGTTTATGGATTTACTAATGACAGTAGAGCAATCTGGTTTGAAATGCACAAAAAAGTTTGTTTGCTGCTAGGATCCATTTTCCTTTTCTCTTACTGCATGTATGCATTTTTGACATAGCTTTTCATTTTGTAACAGAATTCTTAAGCAAAGCGAAATCGATCAACAGAAATATTGATTTAAAATAGAGAACTATTGATTTTTCACTTGTGTTCTGGAAGCAAATTTTAATTGCTTTTTACATATTCATAAAACGCAATTCCATTTCTTTTTTGTATCTAACGGAACATTGTCTAATTTTTGCTACGCAATTCATTGTCTGAGTGTTTAAAAAGTGTTTTAAGTGTGTTAAAAATCAAACGAGATATTGAACAGAAAGAAACCCGTTATTCTATGGAAGTGAAACGCGACTCTCAACCAGTCACCCCAAAGTGTCATGGATGCCGAGTTTACTGAAACCAGTAGTGGTGGCGCTGAAAGCAGTGATATGACCAGTCTATGGTTGTTGGGTTGTTTTACCTCTGAGCAACACTTTTTTGCACACCATGGACTAAATGGCCAGGTCACAAGGACTCCGAAGGCTCAGAAAAGTTGGGGGAGGGGAACCATTGGAACAGCTGTTGGGAGACAGGTGGTAGCCTTCCGTCAAGGTCATCCAGCGTGTTCTTTAACGTGCACAGGGGGCCATGGCTTAACGTCCCATCAGACGGACGGCGTCCTTTCCAAGCCCATCGGTGTCCTCTACTGACCATTGGCAGGGAGGGGAGTTTTGCGGAGATAAGTCTCAACGCTGACCCAGCTGGGACTCGAACAACCAGTCTATGTATTCTGGATCATTATTCCTATAATGTGTCGCAGAGTTGCGATATCGTTTAATAATTCGCCGAGAACTTTCGTTGGAACAAACGGTAAAAAAAATTGCCTACTTTTTTTAAGAAGTAAAATACACCAAAAATTTCGTTCATATTGATCATTTTTGCATTTCAGCATAACGAATGCATTTTGGTGACCAGCTCGATTTCCGTTATTTGACTTTTTTTACTGAAAATTGCATTATAATTCGGCTTCTTTTGACTATAAAATTATTTCGGCACATTGATGCATTTTATTATTGAGGGAGAATATTTTCATGAAGCATTTCACAGTCGGATACATTAGGGAAATTCTACCATCACCTACTTTAGAAAGATTTAAAATACGGTATACATGAAGAACTTCTAATATTTTTTTTTTCTTGCGCTAACCATTTATTACCGCTGGACGAGAATACATGTTCATTCCAGTTTCAACTTCAAATAATTTGAAAAATTGCAGAAAGAAGTTTTGGCAACATCATTTATCATCGTTATACTTCGTCGTCTGCTATTTTAGCTCTGTTGCAAGTATTTTTCCATTAAACACGAAATAATGTTTTTTTAGGGGAATAGAATTGCTATGACATTGTCCTGTTCTGTAGATTCGTTTAAAAAAAAAGGAAAGTTAACTAGCCGTTTTTAAAAAAGCTAACTACCAAAGGTTTTAAGGGAAATATAAATTTTTGTTACGAACACTTCGTATTAGATATCTGGCAATGGTTGATCATTCATCGTTTGTCACCTCGCTGTGCCCGTAATGCACTTATTGGCATCCCTGCAAATCGGCGAAGAGGTTAAAATTGGCCGTTTAATCGAAAATTAATGAGTTTTGATCTGCAGTAAGGCTACTTCTAATCACCTCGGGCATTTTTACCCTTATTTTGCCCAATATACCGGAAGGGAATGTTATTGCTTTCGGTGACAGGTTTCTCGTTAATGGTGCTTGACTAATAGCTGCTGAGATTATACCCAATTCAATTCGGAGGGGGTGGACGGTTTAGTTGCGCCGCTTTGCTGCAAGTTTTAGGCTAACCCATTCCTTAGTGCGAGCACTTTAAATGGCTTTCAGAGCAAAATGCATTTAAAATACATTTATCAAGAACGCATCTGCATCTTCCAATATCCCTTTCAAAAGGGACGGAGAAGCATGATGGCGGGTGTGATGATTTTCTAATGCAAAAGGAGATGTGCCTAAATATGTCTATTGCCTAAATATCTTGTACCCTTTGATCGGTAGTCAACATCATATACCCCCTCAAGCAGCTGCTTGCCACAGAGGTCTGACAGGAGCCTGTCAGTTTATATGCCATAGTAGAAGGTCTGAGAGGATGGCAGGACCTCAGGAACGTGTACAGCAACTGTACCACGCTCCAGTTACCGTTCACAGCAAACTGGAGCGTGTGCAGTTACTGCACGCGCTCCAGTTTGCTGTGAACGGTAACTGCACACGCTCAATATTTCTGTGAGTGGGCTCACACGATCCAGGTTTTTGTGAGCTCACACGATCCAATGTAAATAAAATAAATACCCCCTCAAGCAGCTGCTTGCCACAAAGGTGTGACAGGAGCCTGTCAGTTTATATGCCATAGTAGGTCTGAGAGGATGGTAGGCCCTCAGCAGAAAAACGACAAAAACAGCCATGCCTTACCTGGGACTCGAACCCAGGTCCCTTAGATTAGTAGCCAAGCGCGCTAACCACTCGGCTATGGGACGGATCGTAGGTTAAATATTCATAAAGCTTTCAGACCAAGGAATCTGTAATAATTAAGCAAACGGGCGATTGGGTTGTTTTACCTCTGAGGGGCACTTTTTTTTGCACACCATGCGCTAATTGTTCAGATCACAAGGACCCCGAAAGCTCAGAGAAGGTTGGGGGAGGGGACCCACTGGAATAGCTGTTGGGAGACAGATGGTAGCCTCCCGTCAAGGCCATCCAGCGTGTTCTTTAGCATGCACAGGGTATACTCTCCACCACACGGGGCCATGGCTTAACGTCCCATCCGACGGACGGTGGCCTTTCCAAGCCCATCGGTGTCCCCTAATGACCGTGGGTAGGGTGGGGAATTTTACGGAGATACAAACGGGCGGTTTCTAAAATGAAAAACTATTTCTTTTTTTATTAGGATGTGTGCATATGTATAATTTAATTTTTTATCCTTGCCTTCAATCCAAAATATGCAGAGTCTGGTCGACTTTTTTTTATTTCTTCAGCTTTCATCATCTATAACTGACACACAGATAGATATCCCCGCGTAATATTTATTCGCATTGTTTCGAACTCAGACTGAAAAAAAAAAAGTGCGCGAATTACTCGTCTAAAAGCAGCAAGCGAATTTCCAGCTTCCCATTCACGCAAGAGTGATATACGAGAAAGAAACATTTAGTACACGATAAAACCAAATGGTCTTCTCGTTTCTTTTTAAATTTCGTAATGGGCGGAAAAAAATCGTGGGAAGTCTAAATTGATATTTAGGAAGAACACTCTTTTAGTGTTTTTTATGTGGAATGTTTTCGGTAAAAACAACGTTACTTTTGAAAGAGGCCCGAGATTAATTATCTGTCAGTCGCAGTCTCGAGGAATGTGGACGATCTCGCGGCAAATACAAACCACTCCGTCCCTTTGTAGGAGACTGCCAGCATACGGAAGGTAATAGCCGAGGCAATAGCTAATAATTAATGGATGCGCCAAACTCTCCATCTGCTGTTGAATGGTACAGGGATCGAGAATTGGCAGTAAGGGAAGAAAACGATCCATTAAGAAGAAGAGAAAAGATTGCAAGTGAAAAATATTTCTAGCGAATAATTTTTGGATCAAATGAGACCATGAAAAAAGTATTGTGCACTGAGAAATTCTGCAGCGTGTCAGGAATGCATGTGTATCGTAAGGTATCGAAACGTAACGCAGTATTTTTCACACTAACTGAAAGTTGGGTTGGGTTGTTTTACCACTGAGCGGCACTTTTTTGCACACCATGGCTAAATGACCAGGTCACAAGGATCCCGAAGGATCAGAGAACGTTGGGGGAAGGGACCCACTGAGAATGGCTGTTGGGAGAAGGGACCCACTGAGAATGGCTGTTGGGAGACAGATGGTAGCTTCCCGTCAAGGCCATCCGGCGTGTTCTTTAACGTGCACAGGGTATGGCTCTCCCGCACATGGCGCCATGGCTTAACATTCCATCTGACTGTGGGCAGGGCGGGGAGTTTTTAGTGATCTGGTGATCTGGCAGACCTTCGTGTCACGTGACACGAAGGTTGCCAGATCACTAATTTCTAAAAAAAATCGTTGCCAGATATTTTTTCTGAATTCTGTAATCACCATAGCGTTCGGATACTTTTTTGACCGACTGTACTTGCAATATTTGACGTGAATATTATGCGAATATTCCTGAATTAAAAAATTCAACTACTCGCTTCTTATTATAATTTGAATTTACTGATTTTATTTCAGATCCTTTCTTCAAGCTGACTCAATAGATTCGTGCCTTTGAGTGGAAATCGTTTGCCTCCCGAGAACAATATGGCAATGGGGTTAGGAGTTGCAGCAATCATAGCTGTCGCAGGGACTTACAAGTGAGTACTGCTTTAAAAACAATTATTCTCAAATAGTTTACTTGCTACGGAGTTCTGCAGAGCCTGTCTGTATTACGTTTTAAAGAAAGGCTCTTTAAAAGTTTTCGTGGCCTCTCCACGTGGCAGCTCCAAGAAAGGCTCTTTAAAAGTTTTCGTCTCCTCCAAAAAAAAAAAAAAAAGGCGATGGCTCAGTCGGTAGCGCGCCAGGCTCGTAATCTGTAGTTCCCAGGTTCGAGTCCCAGCTGGGTCAGCGTTGAGATTTATCTCCGCAAAATTCCCCGCCCTGCCCACTCAGTAGGGGACACCGATGGGCTTGGAAAGGCCGCCGTCCGTCGGATGG
Source organism: Ryuthela nishihirai (assembly GCA_038380435.1). Lineage (NCBI taxonomy): Eukaryota > Metazoa > Arthropoda > Arachnida > Araneae > Heptathelidae > Ryuthela > Ryuthela nishihirai. The sequence continues at coordinate 67,685,223 of JAWZYU010000001.1, forward strand.
GACGTTAAGCCGTGGCCCCGTGTGCGGGAAAGCCATACCCTGTGCACGTTAAAGAACACGCTGGATGGCCTTGACGGTAGGCTACCATCTGTCTCTCAACAGCTGTTCCAGTGGGTCCCCTCCCCCAACCTTCTCTGAGCCTTCGGGGTCCATGTGACCTGGCCATTTAGCCCATGGTGTGCATAAAAGTGCCGCTCAGAGGTAAAACAACTCAACTCTCCTAACTGCTGTTTAGTGGATCCCCATTCCCGAAACTTCTCTGAGTCTTCGGGGACCTTGTGACTTGGCCATTTAGCCCATTTATTGTTTTATTGGGTTGCATTAGTATAAAAATGTAGACCTCTCTCTAAATCACATTTTTTTTTTCTGAATGTGATCCTGGAGAGTCACTTTTTGTTAATTTCTTTGCACTCGGCATTAAGGTTATTTTCGTCAGTTATGGGTTTGATGGAAGACAGCAAAGAATTCTTTCATTAATCGATTGGGAAGCGGAGGTGGCTCAGTCGGTAGCGCGCCAGGTTCGTAATCTGCAGTTTCCAGGTTCGAGCCCCAGCTGAGTCAGCATTGAGATTTATCTCCACAAAACTCTCCGCCCTGCCCACGGTCAGTAGGGGACACCGATGGGCTTTTAAAGGCCGCCGTCCGTCGGATGGGACGTTAAACCGTGGCGCCGTGTGCGGGAGAGCCATACCCTGTGCACTTTAAAGAACAGGCTTTACAGCCTTGACGGGATTCTAATATCTGTCTCCCAACAGCTATCTAGTGGGTCCCCTCCCCTAATCCTTCTTTAAACCCTCGGGGTCCTTGTGACGTGGCTATTTAGTCCGTTGTGTGCAAAAGGTGCCTCTCGGAGATAAAACAACCCAACACATGAATAGATTTCTTAAAAGAATTTTTCGCAGTCGAATCTACAATATAATATTTGAGTTTCACTTTCTATTATTGTTTTCTCCGATTTAATGCATTAATGACGGAAAAAATCTTGGAGCCATCAGACAACGAACTACTTTCAGTTTGTTTATCACTCGTAAACATTAAACGTAATGCTCTTTCGAGTTTGCTGTAAAAAGACTAATCGATACTTCGTAAAAGCCCCTGTCTGAAAAGAGACAGAGGAGGAGCCATCTCGAAAGCCTTCGGGCCGAAACATTTCTATCCACTGTAATGTGTGTGTGGGGGGTGGGGGTGGGGGTTGTTTTATCTCTGAGCGCACTTTTTTGCACACCATGGGCTAAATGGCCAGGTCACATGGACCCCGAAGGCTCAGAGAAGGTTGGGGGAGGGGACCCACTGGAACAGCTGTTGAGAGACAGATGGTAGCCTCCCGTCAAGGCCATCCAGCGTGTTCTTTAACGTGCACAGGGTATGGCTCTCCCGCACACGGGGCCACGGCTTAACGTCCCATCCGACGGACGGCGGCCTTTCCAAGCCCATCGGTGTCCCCTACTGACCATGGGCAGGGCGGGGAATTTTGCGGAGATAAATCTCAACGCTGACCCAGCTGGGACTCGAACCTGGGAACTACAGATTACGAGTCTGGCGCGCTACCGACTGAGCCACCCCCGCCCCTAGGAGAGGGGGGGGGGTAAAATTGTTTTGGTGGGGTCTTAGTGTACAAAGTGGATAGACAGTTCAACACTTCGATATGAATTTGATGAACATTTTTATGAAAAATTTTCTGGATAGAAGGGCGTTCAGAATTTTTCTCATAAACCGATATTTTCTTTAATCTCTTTCCGAATACATCTGATTAATATTTCGACTTTGAATACATATACATGTTTTGGGCAATCATGTATATAAATAATGTTTATAAAAGAGTGTAACATTTGTGAAATTTATTATAAGAATTAATTAACAAACAGCATGTTAAGGAATTGGGCTGTTTTACCTCTAAGCGTCATTTTTTTTTTGCACGCAACGGACTAAATAACCAGGTCACAAGGACCCCAAGAAGATTGGGAAGGGAACCTACTGACCAGCTGTTAGGAGACAGATGGCAGTCTCCCGTCAGCTATAGCTGTCCTGCACATGAAATCACAGCTTAACGTCCCATCCGAAGGACGGCGGTCTTTCCAAGCCCATTGGTGTCCACTTTCTCATCGAGGACAAAAGGAGGTTAGAGGGGGTAAATCTCAACGTTGGCAGAGTTGGGACTCGAACCTGGGAATTGCAGATTACTCGGCACTACCGACTGAGCCATCCCCCACGCCTTATTTTGAGAGAAAAGAATACAAGTGATCTGATGCTAATTCAATTAAAATTCAATGACAATATTTTTGAACGTGAAACGCAAAATTAGAGCAAACTTTGTCTTGAGCTGAATTGGATACGAACCAACGTTTCTGATAATGTTTGGATGCTCTGGCCACAAGACGCGATCAAAATTTCTTCTTTTAATGATGCGAATGAAATCCAGCAGTTCATTTGATTAATAGAGGAAATCTTGATCGGCTGCCGATAGCTTAGGGTTAGCTCAATACAGATGTAATCAGGATGTCGTTGGTTCGTATCCCAACAGTTTCAATTTTCTTCTAATTTTGCTTCACATTCAAAAGTATTTTCATTGAATCAGAGTAATTTTTTTTTCACATTTTAAAAAGACTCATCATCCTCAAGCATCCATGGGCTGCGGAGGTACAATCAAACTGTGCAATTTAGTTCTCCAAACATATCTGTCCTGTGCTACACCTGCTGCATCTGGCCACTATAAATCAATTCTAACAATGTCCTGTTTGACATTGTCTTCCCACCGCATCCTAGGTCTCCCCTTCTTTCTGAGGCCTTTAGGTACACTGTTCATAACCCTATTCACCAATCTATAATTATTCATACGGGCAACATGGCCAAACCAACGGAGTCTCTCTCTGCACAATATGCTGCTTAAAGGAGGTTGCAGACTCCTTTGCCTAACCTCATCATTAGTTACAAAGCTGAACCACCTAATGCCCAAGATACTGCGTAAGCATCTGGAATCAAAGGCATCATGTTCCATGTTGTTCAAAGCATCCAAGTTTCAGTACCATAAATAACACTAGAAAGAACCAAACTATTATACAGTCTGATTTTAGTCTTTAGGTGTATATGCCTATTTCTCCACACTCTCCATAGATTCTTAAATGTCCCGGCAGCAATCCCTATTCGTCTGTTAATCTCATGATGCACACACCAGTATCTGTTACGTAGCACCCAAGACAGTTAAACTGAGACACCTGATCAAGAATGCAACCATTCAGATGAACTGAATCACAGCCTGCCTGACCAATTTTCATCATTTTAGTTTTCTCCCTGTTTATCACCAAACCTACTCTACTATCAGTCTCATCAACAGCTCTAAAGAAATAGGTCATTAATCACCATTTGACTAAAGGGCCAAATCATCAGAATAATCTAAATCAGACATTTTCAGATCTATAGACCATTTAAACACTAGAATTATTCTGTATGGCTACCACAGATCACCTTACACACATCCGAGTTAAATTGCAGTTTATTCAATGCATTGCGAAATACATCCTTCTCATAGACAATATTGCACAATAAGAATTCTTTAACATTATTAATAGTTAATGTTACTTTATCATTAAGCTACCATTAATAGTTAATAATCTGAAGGAATGCATATGCTGTACAGTCGCTCAAAAAAGTATCCGAACACTATGGTTGATTACAGAATTCAGAAAAAATATCTGGAGCGTGTACAGCAACTGTACACGCTCCAGTTACCGTTCACAGCAAACTGGAGCTTGTGCAGTTACTGCACACGCTCTAGTTTGCTGTGAACGGTAACTGCACACGCTCAATATTTCTGTGAGTGGGCCCACACGATCCAGGTTTTTGTGAGCTCACACGATCCAATATGCTGTGAACATTAACCGCAACCGCTCCAGTTTGCTGTGAACGGTAACTGCACACGCTCAATATTTCTGTGAGTGGGCCCACACGATCCAGGTTTTTGTGAGCTCACACGATCCAATGTGCTGTGAACATTAACCGCAACCGCTCCAGTTCGCTGTGAACGGTAATTACACACGCTCCATATTCATTGCATTATATATTCATACGCATTACATATATTAAAAAAGTAATATATATATCTGTAATCAATCATAGTGTTCGGATACATTTTTGAGCTACTGTATACTTGCATTAATGACGACATACTACGCAGAACATGTAATGATGTGCAATGTAGATAGGATATATGTCAGGTGACCCTCATTAGGGAACGGGGATGGCTCAGCCAGTAGCGCGCCAGGTTCGTAATGTGCATTTCCCGTGTTCGAGTACTAACTATTCCAGCTTTGAGATTTATCTCCGCTATCCACAACCATGCCCTCGGTCAAAAAGGGGGACACTACTGGTCTTAGAAACACAGCCGTCCGTCGAATGGGATGTTAAGCCGTGACTCCCTTTTGCATCAGAACCATCCGTTGTGCAGGCTAAAGAACACACTGGACGTTGGATAGGATGTTATTCTCCTGTGCAGGATAGACAAGAACAATGCACATTAAAGAACATGCTGGGTGACCTTGGCAAGATGCTCTCATCCGTCTCCCAATAGCTGACCCAGTGTGTCCCTTCCCCTAACCATTTCTGACCTCCTGGAGCACTCATGACCTCGCTATTTAGCTTATTGAGTGCAAAAAATTGTCGCTTAGAGATAAAACAACTCAACCTTACAACTTCTATAAACTTTTTATCACGGAATATTAACAAAGAGCCAGAGCTAAAATCAAATGGGGCGGGGGTGGCTTAGTCGGTAGCGCGCCAGGCTCGTTATCTGTACTTCCCAGGTTCGAGTCCCAGCTGGGTCAGCGTTGAGATTTATCTCCGCAAAATTCCCTGCTCTGTCCACGGTCAATAGGGGACACCGATGGGCTTGGAAAGGCCGCCGTCCGTCGGATGGGACGTTAAGCCGTGGCTCCGTGTGCGTGAGAGCCATACCCTGTGTACGATAAAGAACACGCTGGATGGCCTTGACGGGAGGCTACCATCTGTCTACCAACAGCTGTTCCAGTGGATCCCCTCCCCCAACCTTCTCTGAGCCTTCGGGGTCCATGTGACCTGGTCATTTAGCCCATGGTGTGCAAAAAAGTGCCGCTCAGAGGTAAAACAACCCAACCCAACTAAAATCAAATGATTATATTAATCCAATTGCACGAAACAAACACTTATGGAAATGATTTTAAAATATATCGCTATTTCTCTCGCCCCCATTCCCCATTACCACCCCCGGCAACTGACTGTGACCTCAAGCAGTCGTTCACCACAGTTTGAAATTCCGATCACTCTAATACAATAGCTAAGAAAGGAACTTCACTAAGAAGGCATTGATTGGTGACTTCTTACTCTAACAAGTTCCAAAATTCAACCAATAGAACTGAACTTTGACTCTTCGTAGGATTAGACGACAGCCCAGAGAAAGTTCCTTTCCTGAAGAAGGTAAAGGAAAACACAGCAAGGTCATCATACTTACCGAAGAAAAGATAGAAAAGCATTGACCCCGTCGGACCCTATTGTGAGATAAATATTTCATGTTGTCGACATCTTCTGTCGAAATCTTCGAATGCATTGTCTCAACAAATTGGACGAGAACAGCGGTACAAAAGAGGCTACTTTTGATGTAAGTCAAATTGCAATCCGTGATCTCTTCTGAATTAATAATGCATTCGTGAGCGTTTGCTTGTCAACGATTGCGCATATCCATTTGCCGTTTCGTTTGCTTCTCGTTCCGAACTGCTGCACATCTCCTGCAGTGGGAAGCAAATGCATCAAGGGCACGAACAGTAAATAACACCATTCACGGTGCATGGCCGAGCTTTCGTTTTTCTTTTTTTGTATGCTCACCTGAAAGAGAGCAGAGATGTCATTCTTTTAGTTAAAGCTATGATCAGTGGACAGAATGCAGTGTGCAGTATATTTTTGAGCTCTGGAAAAGGCATGGATATTTTCTTATGCTGACTTCCCATTGGGGTTTTGCCTTCCTCTCAGATATTCTCTATGGCGTATTGAACTTACAGGCTCCTGTCAGACTTCTATGGCAAGCAGCTGCTTTGAGGAGTTTGGCTTTTTTTTTTTGCAAAAAAATGAAAAAAAAACTTATCATGAAGTAAAATAACCCAAATCTGATACTGCGAAACACCTACGGATACAAGTTTACTGAATTAAATGTTAATATTTTTTTTCCGTGCCTTTTTATTATAACATTTCCCTCCATATCTTTCAAAGAGGGCGTAAGGCACCAACCACATCTCTGAAGTTGAGCACAGTTTTAAACTTAGAAATCCACCTTTTTGTATTCCTGTCGCCTACGAGTGCTTCGGTATATGAAGCAATGTCATCTAGTCGAAATAGTCATTTTTTTTCCTTTATTGCGACGTTAATTTTTAGGGAAAAGGATAAAATTAAGTTTACCTGAAAAAAAAAATCATTTAATATGTTACGTACGAAAACTATAACTTACTTACTTAACGTCACTGTTATTGGGAGGTCCTTTTGCAGGCTTTCCCATTTGAGAAACGAAAACTATAATAAATAGTTTCCGTTTTTGTAAATTTACTCCTTTTTCTAGTGCCCACCCTTCGTAAAAATTCTAGCTCCATCCTTGCTGTAGGTTTACCCCTGAGCGGCACTTTTTTGCACACCATGGGCTAAATGGCCAGGTCACAAGGACCTCGAAGGCTCGAGAAGGTTGGGGGAGGGGACCCACTGGAACAGCTGTTGGGAGACAGATGGTAGCGTCCCGTCAAGGCCATCCAGCGTGTTCTTTAACGTGCACAGGGTATGGCTCTCCAGAACACGGGGCCAGGGCTTAACTTCCCATCCGACGGACGGCGGCCTTTCCAAGCCCATCGGTGTCCCCTACTGACCGTGGGCAGGGCGGGGAATTTTGCGGAGATAAATCTCAACGTTGACCCAGCTGGGACTGGAACCTGGGAACTACAGATTACGAGGCTGGCGCGCTACCGACTGAGCCACCCCCAACTGATGAAGAAAATTCTCCTGAAAAGAAGTATACCGTAAAGTGTAATTTCCATAAACACTTACAAAACAAATGATGGAAGATCATTTGAATTGAAGTAGCAGTACAGTCTAATTTCTTTATAATATAATAAAGAACAATCATTACCTGTTCCATTCAGCGAGATATTTCGGAAACACGACGAAGAAAACTTTTTCTGAAATTGATTGCAGCGAAGAATTTTGTTCTTATTACATCTGGCTGATATTTATTTGAAGAGCGTTCCATCCCTAAACATCTTTGCCAAGAGAGAAATTACTTGCAAGAACTTCGTCAACATTCTCATTATGACTTGAGCTTTGCAGAAGAGAACAATGCCTACGTAATGAAGAAAAGAAAAAAAAAATCCGAATAGAAGGCATCGTTCGGGTAGATTTAGATTTCTTTCCGGTTCATTAACCATTATTTTTTGAGTTCATATATCTTTGTGCAGCTGAGTTACGCCTTTTCAATTAAATCCGTAATATGCGTGCTTTCTTGAGGTTCAGAAATTGGCAGAGAGGGCGCTCGTTGTCCAATTCCAGCGGTTGCCATCTGCTCTTCATTAATGTGTGATTTTGAAGATCTTGCAATTTCTGTTGTTCTCCTTGTCAACCTAATGCTGGAGAATTTTCGCTGCGAGTATTAAGCTCTGTTCAGTTAACAAAGGAATCGGAGTAATGGATTACTGAAACACGTTGTGGCCGCACCAGGGAACGTTTAGAGCCGCTCAAAGATTTTTTCTCCGAAAATTGCAATGTGCTTTATGTAATGAAGTTAGAAACAATAGAAAAGAACTCTGAATGTTATGCGTTTAGTTTGGAACGTTAGTTGCTGGGTTGTTCTACCTCTGAGAAGCACTTGTTTTTCTCTCTATACACAATAGATTAAACGAACAGGTCACAAAGACCACCAAGGTCTCGGAGAATTAAGTTTAGTAATAATCAGGACTGAATATGGGGGGGGGGGCACTGTTCCCGTAGGCCCAAATTTTCTTTTTTTATCGTTATATTTAACAAGAAATAGATCCATTGTATGTGTGTTCACTCCCTAAAAATTTTTTGGGCTTTTAAACAGATTTTTTATGCATTGCTTAACATCGCCATGGTACCTATTAACGTAATTATGACCATTAATATTATATCGATATTTTACAAACGACATTATATCGATTGTAAACAAATGATGGATAATATATCGATCGTAAACAATTATTCGATATTATATCGATTATGAACGATATATCGTTTATAAGCTGTCGACGGTCAGTGCTGAAGTTTAGTGCACTAGGTGGACTTTTCCCGATTATTGAGGGGCGGGGTTGGCTCAGTCGGTAGCGCGCCAGGCTCGTAATCTGTAGTTCCCAGGTTCGAGTCCCAACTGGGTCAGCGTTGAGATTTATCTCCGCAAAATTCCCCGCCCTGCCCACGGTCAGTAGGGGACACCGATGGGCTTGGAAAGGTCACCGTCCGTCGGATGGGACGTTAAGCCGTGGCCCCGTGTGTGGGGAGAGCCATACCCTGTGCACGTTAAAGAACACGCTGGATGGCATTAACGGGAGGCTACCATCTGTCTCCCAACAGCTGTTCCAGTGGGTCCCCTCCCCCAACCTTCTCTGAGCCTTCGGGGTCCATGTGACCTGGTCATTTAGCCCATGGTGTGCAAAAAAGTGCCGCTCAGAGGTAAAACAACCCAACCCAACCCGATTATTGAAGAGCGTCCACCTAGTTCCGAAAACTCATTTCCACCACTGGTAATATTGCATGTTGCGTTTGTTCATCGAAAAACTACTTTAATGGTCGGTCTTAACATCGAAGACCTCATAGTGCGAATAATAACTACTTAAACACGAAAAAGAAATATGCAGAATCCTCGAAATGGGAGATTTTTCTGTTTCTTGTTTTCTTTCGAACATATAATAATGTGAATTTGATGTCACTAGAAAGCCCAATCCCAAAATAGCGTTTGTAGAAGGGGACTCGCGTGACAGCTAGTTTCCTCCTGGGTGGATCATCCAGTGAGTTTTTAAATATGCTTGTGATGAATGACAATCCTTAATTCGGAACTATGGCTTAATATTCTTAAGACGGATGGCATTGGTTGATGTTCAAGATTATTTGATAACAGTTTATTGGAAGCGAGAAAGAACAATTTAATTTTCGTGTGTGTATATATCATTAATACTAAGGATCCTTCTTCACTCTTGGGGGCGGGGGTGGCTCAGTCGGTAGCGCGCCAGGCACGTAATCTGTAGTTTCCAGGTTCGAGTCCCTTCTTCACTCTGTGAATACAGAATGTGGCTATCGGTGCAAAAAAGTCCATCGGATTCTAGGTCATGGCCCGTGTGCAGGAGAGCCATCATACCCTGTGCACCTAAGAGCATTGTGGATGGCCCTCAGAGGAAGATTCCATAAGTATTCTTACCTCTGAAATGGATTCTCTTCCCTAACCTGCTCTGAACCCTTACGGTCCTTTTGATCTGATGTTGGGGTTAACTGAGTCTTAAGTTTCGAGGTTTGAGAACTGAGCATTATCTTCCCTTACTCCAACCCTGGCCACAGTGAGGAAGGGAATACCAAGGACTTGGAAAGATCACCACCCGCTGGGTAATTAAGCCGTAGCCACTTGGGAATGAAAGCCACAATTTGTACACGTTGAAGAACACGCTGGATGGCCTTGATGAAAGGCTTCCACTCTGAGCCTTAGGGATCCTTGTGACTTGGCCATTTAACCCATTGGAAGACATTCAAAGGTAGATCAACCCAACCTCAAAATACGTTTCGAGTTTGAAAATTATACTCTTCGAAAAGAAATGGTAATGGTAATCGACTAGTTACACATAACAACCCATCAATAATTCATAAAAAAATAATAAAACTATATGTACAGTTCATAATATTTTTTTCCTGCACAGGCAGATATTTCATTGTGCCATCAGTTCTTCTGAGAAAATGCGAGTCGAATAGCTATTAATTGAATAATACTCCATGAGCCTTTAGGATATTTACAGGGGGGGGGGGGTTGTTTTACCTCTGAGTGGCACTTTTTTGCACACAATGGACTAAATGGCCAGGTCACATGGACCCCGTAGGCTCAGAGAAGGTTGGGAGAGGGGACCCACTGGAACAGCTGTTGGGAGACAGATGGTAGCCTCCCATCAAGGCCATCCAGCGTGTTCTTTAACGTGTACAGGGTATGGCTCTCCCGCACACGGGGCCACGGCTTAACGTCCCATCCGACGGACGGCGGCCTTTCCAAGCCCATCGGTGTCCCCTACTGACCGTGGGCAGGGCGGGGAATTTTGCGGAGATAAATCTCAACGCTGACCCAGCTGGGGGACTCGAACCTGGGAACTGCAGATTACGAGCCTGGCGCGCTACCGACTGAGCCACCCCCGCCCCAGAGGGGGTGGGGGGTGGGTGTATATAAAGAAATGTTTACTAGTGATTAACTAGTTAGGTAAACTAGGGAACATCTTGGCCGAGACTGTAGAGTTGAACTCTCTTCGGAAGGACCATGGCGATACCGAGTTAATGGAATCTCTGCATGAGCATTTAACAGCAATATATCCTACAGTAAATAGCGTTGAAAGCATTAATGCACAGAACCAAGTAAATCTCCAGATGCAACACTGGACCCGAAAGTTTTAGCGAAATGATTAAATGCAAATTAAATCTAGTATCACGAGCAAGATACGTAATATTCAAATAAGGGTGAGTCTGCGTCTCGAATATTAAGCTTGTCTTGTCTCCTGGCAATAACTCTTGCCCCCCCCCCCCCTCCGCATGCATTTTAATAAATGAGAGTGCCGAATGTTAGGTGAGTCTTTGTCCCTAATATAATGGAAATATTTCGCGGTGTTTCGTCCTCGTTTGCTGATTAAACTCGGCTTTGCCTCTGCACATCCCTGCGGAATCGGATGCCAGAGCTTTCATAGGTGTCTCTGGTTGTTGCATTTGTCGCTCGCCATCCCCTGGGAATCGAGTACTGATGTTCTGTCGTTTGTGTAATGATTCACGTGACTCGTTGCGAGACATCTCAAAATCCAAACTGACTTTGAATTTCTATTTGTTTCAGGTTTTCAGTCATCCTTTCGGATTATCGACGACTGAATGTCAAAGCTCTGCAGACTGTGGACCAGGAGAATGCTGTGTGCTCGGTAAGTATGCTGTTTTAACGAGGGCTACTACTACTACAAACTCTTAATACGAAAGAATATATTTACTATTTCATTTTTTACAGCTACTTGTAGAAATATTAGCTAATTTTAATATATTTATTGCCATCTGGTTGAAAAATATAATTCCGTCTCTGAATTTTCAAGTTGATTTCCACATTAAGCCTGGGGCGGGGGTTGCTCGGTCGGTAGCGCGCCAGGCTCGTAATCTGCAGTTCCCAGGTTCGAGTCCCAGCTGGGTGAGCGTTGAGATTTATCTCCGCAAAAACTCCCTGCCCATGGTCAGTAGGGGACACCGATGGACTTGGAAAGGTCGCTGTCCATCGGATGGGACGTTAAGCCCTGGCCCCGTGTACGGGAGAGCCATACTCTGTGCACGTTAAAGAAGACGCTGGATGGTCTTGACGGGAAAGCTAACATTTGCCTCCCAACAGCTGTTCCAGTGGGTCCCCTCCCCCCAACCCTCTCTGAGCCTTCGGGGTCTTTGTGACCTAGCCATTTAGCCCATGGTGTGCAAAAAAAGTGCCGCTCAGAGTAAAACAGCCCAACCCACATTAAGCCCGTGTGCGGGAGAGCCATACCCTGTGCACGTTAAAGACTCTCTGGATGGCCTTGACGGAAGGCTAATATCTGTTTTCTAACAGCTGTCCAGTGAGTTCCCCTCCCCTCAGCCTTCGGGATCCTTGTGAACTGATCATTCAATCCATTACATGCAAAAAAAAGTGCTGCTCAGAGGTAAAACAACCCAACTCGGAGATTTCGGGCATTTGCAATGGGTTTGAGCCCGATCCACCATATCTACGAACCCGATCTCTAAAACTTTTGCAGCGAGATGAAAGTGGGATCACCGCACTAAATTTAGAATCGATCGATCAAGCAGCTGTGAAAATACTGGAGCCGAAAACTTCCACCACTAGTGACGTCACCCAGGACGTAAAGATGTATTCGCACACACGTTCGGAATACACCAGGAAGCTTGCTTCCCTGAGTTATTAAGTCCCGGACAACGCCGTGGAATTCTGCTAGTCGGCATGTAAAATATATATATAATAGGTGTATTCCGAACTGACCGACGAGCAGATACCATAGACATAAAGAATGCACATTTCTTCAATTGGGTTCTGATGTCAGCGCTTGCACCACTTCAAACTGTTGATAAACTCCTATTTGCATATTTTGGAACTCTTAAGTCCACAGACACTTGAAAAATTGATCCCATATTTCGTATGTGTGTTGGGGGGGGGGGACCCTTGTGTGTCTCCATGTTGGGAGAAAAGCTGGGTATCTACTCCACGTGCAGCGGATTTGATCCTTCTCCGAATGTCGGAGATCTGGAGGAGCTGTCTTAATCTCGGCTACTTTCAGAGAGTTATTAACACATAAATTGGTGTAACATTACACTTTTTTTTATAATGTATGAAATCCTCGGGACTAAAAATGTGACATACATTGAACAAATTTTCTAATTACACTTAGACGTTTGACACACAATAGGGGCTCATATTTGGAATTTTTACTCGAGGGGGAAATGGATTTATATTTCAAAGAGAAAGGGGACAACAATGAACTTGGAAAGGCTGTCATTCGTCGTGAAGGAGAGGAGTTAGGAAGGAGAGCCGTGAAGGAGAGGAGTTAGGAAGGAGAGCCGTGAAGGAGAGGAGTTAGGAAGGAGAGCCGTGAAGGAGAGGAGTTAGGAAGGAGAGCCACGAAGGAGAGGAGTTAGGAAAGGAGAGCCGTGAAGGAGAGGAGTTAGGAAAGGAGAGCCACGAAGGAGAGGAGTTAGGAAAGGAGAGCCACGAAGGAGAGGAGTTAGGAAAGGAGAGCCATGAAGGAGAGGAGTTAGGAAAGGAGAGCCGTGAAGGAGATGAGTTAGGAAGGAGAGCCACGAAGGAGAGGAGTTAGGAAGGAGAGCCACGAAGGAGAGGAGTTAGGAAAGGAGAGCCATGAAGGAGAGAGTTAGGAAGGAGAGCCATCAAGTAGAGAAGTTAGGAAGGAGAGCCATGAAGGAGAGGAGTTAGGAAAGGAGAGCCATGAAGGAGAGGAGTTAGGAAGGAGAGCCATGAAGGAGAGGAGTTAGGAAGGAGAGCCGTGAAGGAGAGGAGTTAGGAAGGAGAGCGTGAAGGAGAGGAGTTAGGAAGGAGAGCTTGAAGGAGAGGAGTTAGGAAGGAGAGCCGTGAAGGAGAGGAGTTAGGAAGGAGAGCCACGAAGGAGAGGAGTTTTGAAGGAGAGCCACGAAGGAGAGGAGTTAGGAAAGGAGAGCCATGAAGGAGAGGAGTTTTGAAGGAGAGGAGTTCCGAAGGAGAGCCACGAAGGAGAGGAGTTTCGAAGGAGAGCCACATTAAAGAACACATTGAATGGTCTTGAAACGAATCTTCCAGAAGCTGTGCAGTCCCCTTCCCCTAGCCAACTCTGAGCCCTTCTAGCCTGCTCATTTATTCCATTGTGTGCACAAAAGCAGCTCAGATATAAGACAGCAATATCTAAATGTGAAATTTCAACTCCATAGTTTTAAACCATTAATGCCCTAGAGTCAAGCACAAGTAAATGCCATTTTAAAAATTCAAGGGCCCTTGAAACGTGCTTACGATTCATCTCGTTACCGACCTTTTTTATTTCGAATCCAAATACTTCCTTTATATCTCGTAAGAGAAAGTGAGGAGAATAAATTTGCCGAGCCTTGATTTTTTTTATCTGTCTTCGCATGAATGTCTGCTGTCCTTGCAAACCCAATTACCTCGAGGCGTCCGCCCATTCCCATAACACGAGACCAACGAAGTCGTCTGTGATCCCCCCACGCACTGGACGCTGCTCTTCACGTCCAGACGCTTTCACTGTCACTACCAGCACATAAAGGTCACGAACCCAGCAGACAGACTAGTGGCGTCCCTCGTAGTACGTGAGGAGATCCTTTTAATTATTTTTGTTTACTAACCCTTAACTTGTTCTGTATCAGAGTTTTAGATTCTAGTGCTCGTCCTGTTGGTTGGGGATAATGTGTGTAGTGAGGAAATTTTTGAAGGCTGTCCAGCACAAAAAGCGAAGTATTTAATGAATTTTAATACGAAAATGTCTCTAATGATTTTCATGAAATTTTGCCAATTTATATAAAAATACAGCTTTTAAATGTGGCTCTAAATACTATTGTATAAAATATAATAATAAATATATACTCCCTCAAGCAGCTGCTTGCCACAGAGGTCTGACAGGGTTGGGTTGTTTTACCTCTGAGCGGCACTGTTTTGCACACCATGGGCTAAATGGCCAGGTCACAAGGACCCCGAAGGCTCAGAGAAGGTTGGGGGAGGGGACCCACTGGAACAGCTGTTGGGAGACAGATGGTAACCTCCCGTCAAGGCCATCCAGCGTGTTCTTTAACGTGCACAGGGTATGTCTCTCCCGCACACGGGGCCACGGCTTAACGTCCCATCCTACGGACGGCGGCCTTTCCAAGCCCATCGGTGTCCCCTACTGACCGTGAGCAGGGCGGGGAATTTTGCGGAGATAAATCTCAACGCTGACCCAGCTGGGACTCGAACCTGGGAACTACAGATTACGAACCTGGCGCGCTATCGACTGAGCCACCCCCGCCCATGGTCCGACAGGAGCCTGTCAGTTTATACGCTATATTAAAATGGTCTGTGAGGATGGCGGGACCTCAGCAGCAAAATAACACGAACATCCATGCCTTATCCGGGTCTTGAACCCAGGTCCCTTTGATCAGTGACCAAGCGCGCTAACCACTCGTCCACGGTATGTCCCAAAAATAAAAAAATATATATTTCTCAAAGTATTTTATTGGGCGATCCACATATTCAGCAAGTTAGGAATCAAGTTATCAGTTTCTGACTGATAAAAACCGGTACCTCTTCCAAAATGTTGGGTTGTTGTTTGGGTTGTTTTACCTCTAAACGTCACTTTTTTGCACACCATGGGCTAAATGGCCAGGTCACATGGACCCCGAAGGCTCAGAGTAGGTTGGGAGAGGGGACCCACTGGAACAGCTGTTGGGAGACAGATGGTAGCCTCCCGTCAAGGCCATCCAGCGTGTTCTTTAACGTGCACAGGGTATGGCTCTCCCGCACACGGGGCCGCGGCTTAACGTCCCATCCGACGGACGGCGGCCTTTCCAAGCCCATCGGTGTCCCCTACTGACCGTGGGCAGGGCGGGGAATTTTAGCCAAAATGTTGGTTTTTCAGTTTTTTTGAAAAGAGCATTTCTCCCCCCCCGTAGTATTCTCTTCCATACCTCCCCTCCCCCACCTCCTCTCCAATGTTGATTTCCCTCTTCTCTAAATCTCCGCCTCTGCCCACGGTCAGTAGGGGACACCGATGGACTTGGAAAGGCCGCCGTCCGTCGGATGGGACGTTAAGTCGTGGCTCTGTGTGCGGGAGAGCCATGCCCTGTGCACGTGAAAGAACACGCTGGATGACCTTGACGGGAGGCTACTATTTGTCTCCCAACAGCTGTTCCAGTTGGTCTCCTCCCCCAACCTTCTCTGAGCCTTCGGGGTCCTTGTGACCTGGTCATTTAGCCCATGGTGTGCAAAAAAGTGCCGCTCAGAGGTAAAACAACCCAACGTTAAAGAACACGCTGGATGGCCTTGACGGGAGGCTACCATCTGTCTCCTAACAGCTGTTCCAGTGGGTCTCCTCCCCCAACCTTCTCTGAACCTTCGGGGTCCATGTGACCTGGCCATTTAGCCCATGGTGTGCAAAAAAGCCGCTCAGAGGTAAAAAAAGCAAACCCTTTTCCCCATGTACATTGTTCCAACCTATAATTGAACCCTATTTCGAGCAATCAAATAAACCAATTAAAAGTACACCGTGAAGTTGACAATTAACATAATTCGTCATTGCAAAAATTCAAATTGCTCATCACATTTGTTTCGCAAAACTCATCTCGGTTAAAGGGAGCTCCACAGCTGCTACAGCCGCTCAAAAAAATATATCCGAACACTATATTTGTCTTGCAGAATTCAGAAAAAATATCTGGAGCGTGTACAGCAACTGTACACGCTCCAGTTACCGTTCACAGCAAACTGGAGCGTGTGCAGTTACTGCACACGCTCCAGTTTGCTGTGAACGGTAACTGCACACGCTCCAGTTTGCTGTGAAGGTAACTGCACACGCTCAATATTTCTGTGAGTGGGCCCACACAATCCAGGTTTTTGTGAGCTCACACGATCCAATGTGCTGTGAACATTAACCGCAACCGCTCCAGTTTGCTCTGAACGGTAATTGCACGCGCTCCATATTCATTGCATTATATATTCATACGCATTATATATATTAAAAAAGTATCCGAACACTATGGTTGATTACAGAATTCAGAAAAAATATCTGGCAAAGATTTTTTTTTAGAAATTAGTGATCTGGCAAACTTTGTGTCACGTGACACGAAAAATTCTTTAAAAAACGCTGCCAGATATTTTTTCTGAATTCTGTAATCAACCATAGTGTTCGGATACTTTTTTAATATATATAATGCGCATGAATATATAATGCAATGAATATGGAGCGTGTGCAATTACCGTTCGCAGCAAACTGGAGCGGTTGCGGTTAATGTTCACAGCACATTGGATCGTGTGAGCTCACAAAAACCTGGATCGTGTGGGCCCACTCACAGAAATATTGAGCGTGTGCAGTTACCGTTCACAGCAAACTGGAGCGTGTGCAGCAACTGCACACGCTCCAGTTTGCTGTGAACGGTAACTGGAGCGTGTACAGTTGCTGTACACGCTCCAGATATTTTTCCTGAATTCTGTAATCACGTGACACGAAGGTTGCCAGATCACTAATTTCTAAAAAAATCGTTGCCAGATACTTTTTCTGAATTCTGTAATCAAATATAGTGTTTGGATATTTTTTTTGAGGTACTGTACATTACCCGTGCAATGCATATTTAAACAGATAAATACTTAGACATTGAATAATCGTTATTAATTACCAGTCACTGCTAAAAATAATGATTTGAAAGGTGATTATTTGTCCCCTTTCTCACCGAGGGCAAAGCGGTGATAAATCGCATTTCTGACACCGTTGGGACTCGAACCTGGAAACTACAAATTTCGAGCCTGATTCGCTATCAACTGAGAAAACTACAGCACCATTTAAAATAGTGTAAAGTAAAACGATTTTTTTCGGCTGTATTAATATGTTACTAAATGATTTAAAACAAATGACTGACTTAAAAAAGTAAATAACTGGTAAATTTTCAAATAAAAAAAATTCCTCCACACCAAAATTAATTCGTTATAATATTACTTTGATATTAAAACTAAACCTGCAGATATAAATTTTAAAAAGTAAATTAATTTTAAAACATTCAACTATATATTAATATATAGTCATCATAAATAAGGAAACTAATAAAAACTGAAAATTTGTAGTAATTTTAAAATTAAACTTTCAAAATTGCTGACTGAAAAGCTAATCAGATTATTAAATACAAGAAATAGATCAATTTTAAAATAAATAACAATTTTAATTAAAATTTATTTAAAATTCAACTGGTAGCTATTTATTTTTAAAATTGTAAATTAATTTAAAAATATTCCACCTATTTCAATAAAATTATAAATTATTCAGTTGTTGTTAAACTTTAGGCAAATTAAATCTTTACGGATATTTAATTTTCCTCGTATCTTACAATGGCTGTATGGGCCCGTGTTGAGCTGTGGTCCCTTGTTTTGGGGTGAGAGTGGCTCAGTGGGTAGCGCGCCAGGCTCGTAATCTGCAGTTCCCAGGTTCGAGTCCCAGTTGAGTCAGCATTGAGATTTATCTCTGAAAAATTCCCCGCCCTGGGACACGCTAGGGGATACCGATGGGCTTGGAAATGCCGTCGTCCGTCGGATGGGACGTTAATCCGTGGCTCCGTGTGCGGGACAGCCATACCCTGTGCACATTAATGAACACACTGGATGGCCTAGATGGGAGGCTACCATCTGCATCCCAACAGCTGTTCCAGTGGGTCCCCTTCCCTTAACCTCCTCAGTAGGGGACACCGATGGACTTGGAAAGGCAGCCGTCCGTCGGATGGGACGTTAAGCCGTGGCGCCGTGTGTGGGAGAGACATACCCTGTGCACGTTAAAGAACACGCTGGATGGCCTTGACGGGAGGCTACCATCTGTCTCCCAACAGCTGTTCCAGTGGGTCCCCTCCCCCAACCTTCTCTGAGCCTTCGGGGTTCATGTGACCTGGCCATTTAGCCCATGGTGTGCAAAAAAGTGCCGCTCGGAGGTAAAACAACACAACCCAACAACAACCCTTAACCTCCCGAGTCCTCGGGGTCCTTGTGACCTGGCTATTTAGCCCATTGTGTGAAAAAGTGCCTCTCAGGGATAAAACAACCCGTTGTCAACTCAGTGGTATGTCCGGGCCCAATAGCATCTAGATGGATATGGTAAAACTTCCACTATGGAGAGTGATAATCATGATTCATTTTAAAGAATGCATATGTTTCGTTTTGATATTCCTTTTAATGTATTCACTTGTTTGCAATGTAATAATAGAAAAGTTAATAATTAAAAGTGTGTTGCATTCTGTCTTCTTCAGGTATGATGCGGTACAGCATGCCTCAGTGTTTGCCTCAAGGTCAGATAGAAGACTACTGCCGAGAAGATAACGTCGCAGAGAATCGAACCCTGTTCTATCCCAGTGGTGTAGCCGTGGATATCGTCGATGTGTACACACACGTCTGCCCTTGTGACACGGGCTTACAATGCACGGACAACTCCTGCCAACCAGTAGACAACTACGACAATAACTACATCTATTAGCAGACACGAATATTTAAAAAAAAAACCCGCCAAATAAAACCCCACTTTGTACTGCTGCTGGACTTGCGTGTTTCCAATTAACACTAGAACTGCTCTCTGAACTTTTAACTCTCGAGTTTAAAGCAAGTTTGTCTCTTTTTAAGTATGCGTCTCTCGTTCGGAACTCTCCATTTCATGCGAGGGGGTGTTCTGTGGAAAATAGCCATTTGGAAGTTTCGTCACGTGTGGAAAGTTGAGTTCATGGTGTTTGTTGCGTCACGTCCATTTGCATTGTAATAAGACACTTATGAAGACGAGAGTTCTCTAATTGTAGTTCAGGTTCGCAGAGAATTATGCAGACCAATTGCGATTCGTGAGAAGCAGAAATTGTTTTTCTGTTTGGAGGAGCTTAGTTGAGAACAATAAGGTACCAACAAATGCATATCCAGCCTCGAAATGACGAAGCGTGATTTTATTATTGTTTAACTGAATATATGCGGATTTCCCAGTTTCTTGTTTTGTTATTTTCTTAATTTATCCTTGACATTTAACGTGCTTTGCACATTTTATTTGTAGTAGAGGTTCCTGATGGATATTATGCGTCATCAGAGCCTTATTGTTATATTCTGCCATTCTCTCTCCTTCCTCCAGAAATACCCCCCCCCCACACACACACACCGACCTCGTGAAAGCCTTACTGTGAACCCAACTGCAATGTTCTCTTACAACCAACAGGGTGAGAAACTATTCCAGTGCCTCTCATGATGGGAATGAAAATGGCATTGGATTAATGAATAATCTCTGCCAGTGTCTGCATTCTACCATAACCTGTTCTTTGAGTTGGGTTGGGTTGTTTTACCTCTGAGCGGCACTTTTTTGCACACCATGGGCTAAATGGCCAGGTCACATGGACCCCGAAGGCTCAGAGAAGGTTGGGGGAGGGGACCCACAGGAACAGCTGTTGGGAGACAGATGGTAGCCTCCCGTCAAGGCCACCCAGCGTGTTCTTTAACGTGCACAGGGTATGGCTCTCTCGCATAGGTGACCACGCTTAACGTCCCATCCGACGGACGGCGGCCTTTTCCAAGCCCATCGGTGTCCCCTACTGACCGTGGGCGGGGAATTTTTGCGGAGATAAATCTCAACGCTGACCCAGCTGGGACTCGAACCTGGGAAGTACAGATTACGAGCCTGGCACGCTACCGACTGACCCCCCCCCCCCCCCTAAAAAAAAAGTTATAAATATCCTTGGTTCAAGAGTAGTTCAAATCACTCTCTCCCCTGACGATCGAAAGTGAACTTTAAGGATTGTGAGGATGCACATCATATTACGAAACGTACTAGGACACTTCATTGTTGTGGGAATGAAAAATAACATTTAAAGATCCTTAAAAAGTAAGCTTTTTTTACGCGAAAATATTGCAGGAGATAAATTATAGATCCGAATTAAATTTATCCAATCTCTGTTTTAAGAAATATTCGTTAATATTTAAAGAGCTATTGAAGTTGAAATATTTGGCAGAACACGTTGCTGTTATGTTTGTCCTATACATTGGTTCAAAATTGGTGGAAATTAAGAGGCCCATTTGGCAAACTTCTAAAATTACAGCCGATAGTGCACCAGGCTCGTAATCTGCAGTTCCCAGGTTCGAATCCCACCTGAGGCAGTGCTGAGATTAATCTCCGCATCCCCTGCCCTCAGTCAGTAGGGGAATAGACAGAATGACCTTGGAACAGCCACCGTCCGTCAGATGGGAGGTTAAGCCGTGGCACCGTGTGGCGGTGTGTAAATAAAGTGTGCAAGTTAAAGAACTGTTTCCTAACAACGGTCCAATGTGTTCCTCCCCCCTCAACATTCTCCGAGACCCTCTTCGGGGTCTTTGTGACCTGGCCATTTAGCCCAACGTGTGCCAAAAAATGCTGCTCAGAGGTAAAACAACCCAACTCTAAAATTACATTTAGTTTCTCCTAAAACTTCGTGGCTTTGAAAGAAATTTTCTTATGGGAAATTAAAAAAAAAACTACCATACATAAAGAAGCACGCATGATGTGTAAATCCCACCTCCCGGGGGGCTCAGTCGGTAGCGCGCCAGGCTCGTAATCTGTAGTTCCCAGGTTCGAGTCCCAGCTGGGTCAGCGTTGAGATTTATCTCCGCAAAATTCCCCGCCCTGCCCACGGTCAGTAGGGGACACCGATGGGCTTGGAAAGACCGCCGTCCGTCGGATGGGACGTTAAGCCGTGGTCCCGTGTACATGAGAGCCATACCCTGTGCACATTAAAGAACACGCTGGATGGCCTTGACGGGAGGCTACCATCTGTCTCCCAACAGCTGTTCCAGTGGGTCCCCTCCCCCAACCTTCTCTGAGCCTTCGGGGTCCATGTGACCTGGCCATTTAGCCCATGGTGTGCAAAAAAGTGCCGCTCAGAGGTAAAACAACCCAACCCTCCCGGGGGGGGGGGGGGGATAATGTAAGGAGGAATTTTGAAATGCTAATGATTTCATTAATATAATGAAAACCTGATATCTTTGGCTATTTGAGAGTAATAAGGAATTTTCCTAAAGCGAAATTGTTTAAGTGCTAATAGATATTCAACGCTGTTTGAGAAAAATATTGATTATGAATAATTTTGGAATTACGACAGCTTTTAAAATGTTTGTTTTGAATCTGTAAGAAATGAAAACAATCGGAAAAAGTCACCAGCAATAAAAAGTCTTCAAAAGTGCTTACAGTTTTCATTTTTGTATCTCTAGTACATTTGTTTAAAGTAAAAATTCGAAGCAAGAGACAGATTGAAAGAATCTGGTTTTCTGAACTTTATCTGTTGATGAAAAACCGGATTCATCTGCCTGGAGCAATGAAATTTGACTTCCATATTTGTGGAGATTTTTTCTGGAGTGACTTTATTGGGTTAAGTTGTATTCATTTAGAAAAAGGTACCGTGAAGGAGAAGAATTATATTATTCTCTCCTGTTTTGGCGAGTAACATTTCTTTCAACTCGAATTTGTAGAGAATGCCAATCAGAATTCTAGAATGATCGATTAATAAGAATAAATAATATGCATTTGTTTCATCTTTAGGTACAGCCGTTCAAAAAAGTATCAGAACACTATGGTCGATTACAGAATTCAGAAAAAAATATCTGGCAACGATTTTTTTTAGAAATTAGTGATCTGGCAACCTTCGTGTCACGTGACACGAAGTTGCCAGATCACTAATTTCTAAAAAAAATCGTTGCCAGATATTTTTTCTGAATTCTGTAATCAACCATAGTGTTCGGATACTTTTTTAATATATATAATGCGTATGAATATATAATGCAATGAATATGGAGCGTGTGCAATTACTGTTCACAGCAAACTGGAGCGGTTGCGGTTAATGTTCACAGCACATTGGATCGTGTGAGCTCACAAAAACCTGGATCGTGTGGGCCCACTCACAGAAATATTGAGCGTGTGCAGTTACCGTTCACAGCAAACTAGAGCGGTTGCGGTTAATGTTCACAGCACATTGGATCGTGTGAGCTCACAAAAACCTGGATCGTGTGGGCCCACTCACAGAAATGTTGAGCGTGTGCAGTTACCGTTCACAGCAAACTGGAGCGTGTGCAGTTACCGTTCACAGCAAACTGGAGCGTGTGCAGTAACTGCACACGCTCCAGTTTGCTGTGAACGGTAACTGGAGCGTGTACAGTTGCTGTACACGCTCCAGATATTTTTTCTGAATTCTGAAATCAACCATAGTGTTCGGATACTTTTTTGAGCGAATGTACATTAACTTCTTTTGTGTGCGCGAAGATTGTACACATTCAGATTGTATGCACATTGGGAAACATCTTTTGTTGTATTTATTAACATTAAACCATTCTGATCTTTGAATTTGTATAGTTCGTATTTCAGTATGTTTGTAAAACAAATGATTCTTGAATCTTGTATATATTGTCACAAGAAATATCAATAAAATATGAATCCTATTCTTTGTCTGAGAATGTGTTACTGTGCTTAAGCGGAACACCTAAGTCGTCGACGTTGCCAGATTGTTTCTTTATGTTTGTGGAAAGAGAATTGTTATTGTCGTCTGCTAATTTATGGATACTATGTGGCCCCGGTTTGGTTGATCAAGAATTCGGAATAAAAAACTTCAGGAAGGTTAGTATTCTTATACTTTCAAATCAATACACACCTAGCAGCCTAAGGGCGGGGGTGGCTCAGTCGGTAGCGCGCCAGGCTCGTAATCTGTAGTTCCCAGATTCGAGTCACAGCTGGGTCAGCGTTGAGATTTATCTCCGAAAAACTCACCGCCCAGACCACGGTCAGTAGGGGACACCGATGGGTTTGGAAAAACCGCCGTCCGTCGGATGGGACGTTAAGCCGTGGCCCCGTGTGCGGGAGAGCCATACCCTGTGCACGTTAAAGAACACGCTGGATGGTTTTGACGGGAGGCTACCATCTGTCTCCCAACAGCTGTTCCAGTGGGTCCCCTCCCCCAACCTTCTCTGAGCCTTCGGGGTCCTTGTGGCCTGGCCATTTAGCCCATGGTGTGCAAAAAAGTGCCGCTCAGAGGTAAAACAATCCAAAACAATCCACCTAGCAACCACTTTATTAGGTGGAGTTCCATGTGTTTCCATCAAGCCACTTGAACGTTTAAATTAATATCCAAAATTATCTGTACCTCGACTTTACTGTAACCCCCTACATGAAATAAATTATTATTATGTCAATAGTAACTCGGATAACTCAGTAAAGTCTGAAATAAACGTTTTATGGAAAAATGTGACAATGTAATTTAAATAAATCGAATACATTCGAATATCGATTTTCTACAACATACGTTCAGTATTTAAATGGCCATGGAAGCTGAATTTTTTTTAGCAAATTAGGTCCTTCCGGGAAGAATCGATTGGAATTGCCAAAACACACAAAAGGATATACGAAACAACAAGAAAACAAAAAACGAGTTTTTTTTTTTTTGCAAAACTTTAATAATAACAAAATGTAAATACAGAAAACAAGTAAAAAAAAATATTTACCTTTTAAACAAATTATATGTTTAAACAAATTATAGAGCTATTTGTTGAGACAGAATGCAAAATTTAACATTTTAAAACTGTCTTCTGTGGCAAAAAAGGTGTTCGACTAAATAATAAAATATTATCATTTTATGACTTTAAACAATGACTCAATATTTAATGCAGCAATAATCTTTCCTGTAAATGGTAGCTAGGCGTAAACTGGAAGGAGAGCTGTGCACCAATCCCTAGTGACGATGCACAGAACCGGCCAGGTCTAGCACCTAATGTCCGACCCCGCCTTCTCGTGGTGCAGGCCGTTAGTACCTTTCAAAAGAGATATTCTCTTTTGGAAGGGAACGGAAGGGGAGGGCTGCCAGTTCAGTATGGCCTACTGATCTGGTCATCTATGGCCACTTTTTTCTTTTTTTCTAACCCTGCTGAGGAGTGGTCAACTTCACAGGGTCCTGGTGCTGACCATTTATACCTACTAGACTGGATTTGTTTATGGATTTGAGCTTGATTATGGATCCTGGACTTGCTGCACTGGTGGGCCTCTGTTGAGGGAGAGTCTGCCGCTGTGTTTTTTGTTTGCTTCTGGGTTGCCAGCTCTAAGTGAACAGAGGCATGGGATACCTTATATCAGCTGGTGGATAATCCTAATCAGAGGCCATCTCAAGTACCTGAACCTTACTTAGCTAGTTGGGCATCGTCAAGCCTAAACTGGAGTAATGTGTCTCAGGCAGGCCATGTGGCTCTTGAAAAAGTCCACTTGAAAAGGTGGTGCCTGATGTTCCTACCAGCATTGGTGACTTCAGCCTTTAGCAGAGGAGGAACAGGTCTTTGCCCCATGCCTGCGATTAGAGGGCTGTTTGATATTGTTGGCCCTACCAATCTCAATAAACCTAATTTCTTTAAAAATCCTACTAATCATTTTCTCTCTGCAGGAACGTGGAACGTGAGGACATTACATAGAGATTATTCTCTTGATGTCCTCATGCAGGAATTCCAGCGCTATAACCTAGATATTCTAGGCTTGCAAGAGATCAGATGGACAGGTAAAGGGGAGATACTTAAAAATAACTTTAAATTTCTCTTTACAGGGAGGGAGGATGGAAAGCATCACCAAGGCGTGGGTCTGCTGCTGAGCAGACATGCTAGTGATGCTCTTCTAGGATATGAGTGCATTAATGAAAGGTTTCTTACAGCAAAATTTCAGACAAGCATTAAAGACTTAAATGTTATCTGCTGTTATGCCCCCACTGAGGATGCCGATGAGGATGAGAAGGATAGGTTTTATGAACAACTTCAGGATATTTTGAATTCTGTCAAGAAAGGAGATATTACCCTTGTTCTTGGTGACTTCAATGCCAAAGTTGGTACTGACTCTGACCTTTGGGGAGGGGTGATAGGCCCTTTTGGTATTGGTAGCTGCAATGGCAATGGGCAACGTCTCCTACAGGTAAGTAAACTCAATGGATTCAGAATAACTAACACATATTACAAACACCGCGACATACATAAATACACATGGGTTTCACCTAATGGGCTGCATAGGAATATGATTGATTATATATTAATTAACAGCAAATGGGCTAGTTCTGTTAGAAATACCAGGGCATATAGGGGAGCTGAAATTGGATCTGACCATTACCTTGTTAAAAGTGTCTTGCAACTGAAACTTAAAAAGTGTTGCGCTAGGGTTAAAAAATTTACCTTTAATACTGAAGCTCTGAAAGACCCAGTTATAGCTAAAGCTTACCATGATAGGTTACTTAGTCATTATGACAGTCATGGTTTGCTTAATACTGAAGTTGAGGAAGAATGGGGCCATTTTAAACAGGCTTTTTTCGAAATTAACAGTACTCTTTTAGGAAAAAAGGAGCAGAGGAGGCAGAATTATTTGAGTGATAAGGCACTTGAGCTTATTTCAGAAAGAAGGAACTGCAGGAATGTCCTTAATCAGTACCCTACTAGTCCTAATAGAAAGGATTACAGAGAGCTTAATAAACGTGTAAAGGATCAGTTAGCTACTGATAAGAATCTTTGGCTTGATGGTTTGGCTGACAAAGCTGAGGAAGCAGTTAGGCAGCACAACAGCAGAGAGCTGTACCAGATAGTTAATGTTTTATGTGGTAGAAAACGGACAGGCATACAAGGATTGAAGGATAAACAAGGTAAGGTTGTAGAAGGTGAGGGTTCTGTCATGGCTAGGTGGGCTGAGCCTTTCAGTGATGTTCTAAACAATGTGGTTAGTTCTACTCCCATTGTTTGTAATGATGATAGATGCATTTGCAGCTTTAATGTTGGCCCTATAACACAATCTGAAGTTATTTTGGCTATCTGTAAACTTAAACTTCATAAATCCCCAGGAGTAGATGAAATTACTACAGAAATGCTCAGAGCTTTGAATGTTTTGGTTACCACTTGGATGACTGAAATTTTGAATAACTTTTATGATAAAGGCATGGTTCCTAAAGATTTTACCAGAGCTATTATTATCCCTATTTTCAAAAAAGGTGATCGCAGTTCTTGTGATAACTATACGGGTATCAGCCTACTCTCTGTTCCAGGTAAAGTTCTTTCCATGATTGTGCTTAATAGAATTAAGAATCTGGTTGACAGGCAATTGCGTGATGAGCAATGTGGATTCAGAAGTGGTAGGGGATGTGTAGATCAGATATTTTCTCTTAGGCAGATTCTTGAGAAATATTTAGAGTTTCAGAAACCTTTGGTTGCTAGCTTTGTTGATTTCAAAAAGGCTTTCGACTCTGTAGATCGTCAAAATTTGTGGTTGATTGTGAGATCATATGGTATACCAGACAAGTTAGTTAACATTATGAAAGCTCTCTATAATAACACTGAGTCATGTGTGAGAGTTTGTAAGTCTTGTAGCAGTTGGTTTAGCATTACTTCTGGTGTTCGACAAGGGTGCATTTTGTCTCCTTTTCTCTTTAGTTTGGTTGTTGATTATGTTATGCGAAATTCACTTCAAGGGAAAGATTTTGGCCTTAAATGGGCTGGAGATATGAAAATTTCTGATTTAGATTATGCTGATGATTTAGCCCTTTTGGCAAATGATGTCGATGAGATGAACTCTTTCATTCGAGCTGTTGATGAGACTGGTAGTAGAGTAGGTTTGGTTATAAACAGAGAAAACTAAAGTGATGAAAATTGGTCAGGCAGGTTGTGATTCAGTTAATCTGAATGGTTGCAGTCTTGAGCAGGTGTCACAGTTTAATTACCTTGGGAGCTATGTAACTGATACTGGTGATGTGCGGCATGAGATTAACAGACGAATAGGTATTGCTGCCGGGACTTTTAAGAATCTATGGAGATTGTGGAGAAATAGGCGTATACACCTAAAGACTAAAATTAGACTGTATAATAGTTTGGTTCTTTCTAGGGTTAGTTATGGTAGTGAAACTTGGACGCTGTGTAAACAAGATAACAGGAAACTAGATGCTTTTGATTCCAGATGCTTACGCAGTATCTTGGGTATTAGGTGGTTTAACTTTGTAACTAATGATGAGGTTAGGCAAAGGAGTCTGCAACCTCCTATGAGCAGCATATTGTGCAGAGAGAGACTCCGCTGGTTTGGCCATGTTGCCCGTATGGATAATTATAGATTGGCGAATAGGGTTATGAACAGTGTGCCTAGAGGCCTCAGAAGGAGGGGGAGACCTAGGATGCGGTGGGCAGACAATGTCAAACAGGACCTTGTTAGAATTGGTGTGCAGTGGCCGGATGCAGCAGATGTAGCTCAGGACAGATATGCTTGGAGAATTAAACTGCGTGGTCTGGTTGGACCTCCGTAGCCCGTTGAGGATGATGATGATGATGAATCTTTCAATTTAAAAGTACTATAGGAGTGTGCGCTCTAATTTCAAGAGGGAGAGATTTAGACTTCCCGGTGCCAAAAACAAAACAAAAAAAGTTAAATAGCTATCTCTTTCTGCAAGCTAGGATCTACAAATAATGAAGGGGCGGGGGTGGCTCAGTCGGTAGCGCGCCAGGCTCGTAATCTGTAATTCCCAAGTTCGAATCACAGCTGTGTCAGCGTTGAGATTTATCTCCGCAAAATTCCCTGCCCTGTCCACGGTCAGTAGGGGACACCGATGGGCTTGGAAAGGCCGCCGTCCGTCGGATGGGACGTTAAGCCGTGGCCCCGTGTGCGGGAGAGCCATACCCTGTGCACGTTAAAGAACACGCTGGATGGCCTTGACGGAGACTACCATCTGTCTCCCAACAGCTGTTTAAGTGGGTCCCCTCCCCCAACCTTCTCTGAGCCTTCGGGGTCCATGTGACCTGACCATTTAGCCCATGGTGTGCGAAAAAAGTGCCGCTCAGAGGTAAAACAACAACAACAAATAATGAAACGGACTGACGAGAATTATGTTGTTTATTAGCCGTCCCGTGACCGAGTGGTTAGCACGCTTGGCTGCTGATCTAAGGGACCTGGGTTCGAGCCCCGGATTAGGCATGGATGGATGTGTGTGTCGTTTTTCTGCTGAGGTTCTGCCATCCTCTCAGATCTCCTGCTATGGCATATAAACTGACAGGCTCCTGTCAGATAATTTTATCCATGTAAACTTTATTATGGAATGCCATAACTCTTAAGAATTTATCATTTAAGAATATTTTCAGCAATATTCCTGCTATCCATCCCCCAAGTTAATAAAACCAATATCTTAAAACAGATTCTACTCAAGCATGAAACAAAATATAGAATTGCTAAATATTAACCGAAAAATTCTTAAATAAATAACCTAACTTAATGAAGCAGTGTTTTTTTTCCTAGTTATCATACGAACATGTGATTATCCATTAAAAAAATCATTTTTTCAAAATATTTGTATTTATTTCCGGGAAATCACAAGCACTTATAATATATAAATAAGTTGGGGGAAAATAGCAGGGGAAAAAAATGGGAACATAAAATTGTAATTCTAATTTTTTTTTTACCTGTGGCCCATACATGTTTTTGTTTTGAAACACCTCCTCGATCAGCTGCCTGCCACAGAGGTCCGTCGGTTTACTACGTCATAGAGAAGGACGACAACTCACGAAATTATCCGAAATTGAAAAATTTAATTGCTTATTGGGGGCGGGGGTGGTTCAGTCGGTAGCGCACCTGGCTCGTAATCTGCAGTTCTCAGGTTCGAGTCCCAGCTGGGTTTATCTCCCTTGAGATTTATCTCCGAAAAACTCCCCGCCCAGCCCACGGTCAGTAGGAGACACCGATAGACTTGGAAAGGCCGCCGTCCGTCGGATGGGACGTTAAGCGGTGGTCCCGTGTGCGGGAGAGCCATATCCTGGGCACGTTAAAGAACACGCTGGATGTCCTTGACCCGAAGCTACCATCTTGGGGGAGGGGACCCACAGGAACAGCTGTTGGGAGACAGATGGTAGCCTCCCGTCAAGGCCATCCAGCGTGTTCTTTAACGTGCACAGGGTATGGCTCTCCCACACACGGGGCTACGGCTTAACGTCCCATCCGACGGACGGCGGCCTTTCCAAGCCCATCGGTGTCCCCTACTGACCGTGGGCAGGGCGGGGAATTTTGCGGAGATAAATCTCAACGCTGATCCAGCTGGGACTCGAACCTGGGAACTACAGATTACGAACCTGGCGTGCTACCGACTGAGCCACCCCCGCCCCTGAAATTAGCAGTGGTCGAAGATGTGCCTTGCATTTGAAAATACATTCGGCTTCCTATTGGCTCGTTTATGAATAACGCAGTCACTGTATTTAACTAAGAAATTTTAAAAGAAAAAGGCTGGCACATGTTTCCTTTCAGTTTACGACCAAATCTACAACGTTACTAGCCTATCGCAGTTTATGCAGAAAAAATAACCATGCAATCCCGTGACTCGAACCCGGACCACAGCAGTTGCATTGCCACCGAGAAACAAGGCGATACAGCTGCAGCACCGAGGCGACGATAGTTTTTTTATGGTCGCCAGCGAGGCGATCTTAAATTCCTTTAGTGTGAAAGCCTCAGTTTCTTTCTCTTGCCTTCGCTCACGGGGCGGGGGTGGCTCAGTCGGTAGCGCGCCAGGCTCGTAATCTGTAGTTTCCAGGTTCGAGTCCCAGCTGGGTCAGCGTTGAGACTTATCTCCGCAAAACTTCCCGCCCTGCCCACGGTCAGTAGGGGACACCGATGGGCTTGGAAAGGCCGCCGTCCGTCGGATGGGACGTCAAGCCGTGGCTCCGTGTGCGGGAGAGCCATACCCTGTGCACGTTAAAGAACACGCTGGATGGCCTTGACGGGAGGCTACCATCTGTCTTCCAACAGCTGTTCTAGTGGGTCCCCTCCCCCAACCTTCTCTGAGCCTTCGGGGTCCATGTGACCTGGCCATTTAGCCCATGGTGTGCAAAAAAGTGCCGCTCAGAGGTAAAACAACCCAACCCAACCCTTCGCTCACAAAGAAAACTTTGCATTTACCCAGGAAGAAGATTTTCCCTTGGACGCCATCAATGAGAAAGTCTTCTTCATTAGGGGAGGCTTAACTTTCCTTTTTATACTGAGAAAGTCTTTGCTTGCTAACACTAAGCTTGCCTCACTAATTAGATTTTGGCTTGTTTCATCTCACCAACCTGGGCCAGCGTTGAGATTTACCTGCGTAAAACCCCCTGCCCTGCCCACGGTCAGCAGGGGATACCGATGGGCTTGGAATGGCCGCCGTCCGTCGGATGGGACATTAAGCCGTGGCTCCCTGTGCGGGAGAGCCATACGCTGTGCACGTTAAAGAATACACTGGATGGCCTCGACGGGAGACTACCATCTGTCTCCCAACTGATGTTCCAGTGGGTCCCCTCCCCCAACCTTTTTTGAGCATTCGGGGTCTTTGTGACTTGGCCATTTAGCCCATGGTGCGCAAAAAAGTGCCGCTCAGAGGTAAAACAACCCAACCCGATGGGCTTGGAAAGGCCGCCGTCCGTCGGATGGGATGCTAAGTCGTGGTTCCGTATGCAGGAGAGCTATACCCTGCGCACGTTAAAGAACACTGGATGGCCTTGACGGGAGGCTTACCATCTGTCTACTAACAGCTGTTCCAGTGGTTCCCCTCTCCCCAACCTTCTATGAGCCTTTGGAGTCCTTGTGACCTGGCCATTTAGCTTATTATGTACAAAAAAGTGCCGTTCAGATGTAAAAGAGCCCAACCTGATAGATCTGTGTGGTGTATTAAACTGACAGGCTCTCGTCAGACATCTCTGGAAAGCATTTGCTTGAGGAGTTAAAATTAAAGTTAATTCTCTTCGTCATCTCGTGCTTAGTGGCATTGTCAATTTATCGAAATCATAGTTTATAAAATAAATAGATTTCCCCTCAAGCAGCTGCTTGCCACAGAGGCCTGACAAGAGCCTGTCAGTTTAATAGGCCATGTAGAATATCTGTGAGGAAGGCGACACCTCAGCAGAAAAACAACACAAAGACGAATTTTAAACGGGAAATATATTGTTTATTTGCACCACCTTATTTGTTCTGCCATGGCGACTTTTCATTTTGATGACTTACCAACATTTGATCACAACGAAAATGTCCTGTGCGACTATGAAGAAGTTAAGAAATGGTTCTTGACTAGTAAATTATGTTATGAATCTGATGAACATTTA
Organism: Ryuthela nishihirai; assembly: GCA_038380435.1. Classification (NCBI taxonomy): domain Eukaryota; kingdom Metazoa; phylum Arthropoda; class Arachnida; order Araneae; family Heptathelidae; genus Ryuthela; species Ryuthela nishihirai. The sequence goes on from JAWZYU010000001.1 coordinate 67,716,790, forward strand.
AGCTTTCTGCATGTGAACATTCGAAGTCTGAAAAAAAACTGGGATACTCTCTGTGTTTATCTTAAAGATATCTTGAATTTCTTAGATATTATTATATTAACAGAAACTAACATCCTCAGCACGGATGCTCCATTGTTCAATCTAGAAAATTTTAATCAACTTTTTACGAGAACTCCTGGTGCGTTTGAACATGGGATTCTACTTTTCTTCCGCGACACATTATTAGTCAAAACGATACCTTCACTTGTAATCCCTGCTGAAACACTGAATATAAATATCTACAAGGGTAATTTAACTTTCAATTTACTTGCTATTTACAGATCACCAAGCTCGAACATTAACACTTTTCTTTCTAATCTCAAAAATTGGTTCGAAACAACTGATAAACATCGCAATCAAATACTAGTTGGAGACTTTAATTTAGATATCAAAAATATCAAAAAACACGGAGTTGCCAAATACGTAGAATTGTTAACCGAGTTTGGTTTCTCACCTATCATTACTGGTATCACCAGGGAAGACATCATTGGTGACTCTCTTTCTCAGACATGCATTGATCACATTAACGTCCGACTTGACATTAAACTCGACACAAATTCAATGATTTTTGGCAGTAGGATCGCAGACCACTACTTAATCGCGGCAATTTGCGGGGGGAAAAAACTTGGGAATTCGTCCAATCACACTAAAAAGCTAGACAGCAATTTTAACACGAAAACTATCTTAGATCATAAAAACATATGCAAAGAAATAAGTCTAACAGACTGGCTGGACAGAGGCACTGGAAACGAAACCCCAAATTCAGAACTAATAGACGTACTTTATGAAACATTCATAAAAAAATATATGGCGATTGTCAACAATAACAAAATTAATAAACTATCGGATGGCTCAAAAATGAAACAACGAAATTGTAGCAAAGACTGGATAAATCAGGAAATAATAAACTTAATACGTAAAAGAGACTCGGCTTGGATTGATTACAAAAATAACAAGAGAAACAGAAATTTTAAATTACTATACACAAACTTAAGAAACACAGTCACGTCCGTTATTAGGCAGGAAAAGAAAAAATATTACTTCAAACAATTTGAGTCATGTAAAAATAAATCAAAACAAAATTGGGAACTCATCAACCAAATTATCAACAATAAACCTAAAACTGCCATTGACGATTTTATCATGAAGAATATGCCACAAGGTATGTCTGAAACTCAAGCAGCAGAGAAATTTAACAACACCTTTGCAGACATTATTGTCAATCTCAGAGACGATAACCGTATACAGAATCTCTCTACAGTTCCTAAACATATCCAACCTTCTGTCCCCTCAATTTTTATTCCTCCCATCTCAAAACAAGAAACTTTCAAAATTCTAAGTGACTTAAATGAAAGAAAATCATGTGGATACGATCAGGTACACATAAAGCACATTAAAGCATGCAAAACCTCCTTAGCTGATCTCGTGACACACTTTATCAATGAAAGCATATCTACAGGAAACATCCCTAATAAACTCAAAATTGCTATTCTAAGACCAATTTACAAAAGTGGAACTAAATCCGATTGCACTAACTATAGGCCCATTGCCATCTTACCCGTCCTTCACAAAATACTTGAAAGATATGTAGCTAACGTTCTAGCCAATTTCTTGAAAAAACATAACATTATTAGTGAAAAGCAATATGGTTTCCAAAAAGGTAAAAATACAATTACACTTTTAACGGAGTTTTCTGACGTCATTAATGGAACTTTAAACAACGGAAAAAAAGCAGCAGCTATCTTTCTGGACTTTCGTAAGGCATTTGATACGTTGGATCACGATATTTTGCTTCAAAAATTGTATATTTATGGTGTCCGAGGTATTACCCTTAAATGGTTTGAAAATTATTTAAAAAATAGAGTGCATGTTACCAAAATTAATGGCGTTTTTAGTGAGAAGAGAACAGTGTACACTGGTGTTCCACAAGGTTCAATTTTAGGTCCGCTTTTATTCATTATTTATATTAATGATCTAGCTAACCTTAAACTGAAGGGCTCTCTTTATATATATGCTGATGACACCGCCTTGGTTAACGTGAATCACAATATAGGAGACGCAGTCCGAGATACACAGGATGATTTTAACAAAATTATTTACTGGTCTAACATTAATCGTATTTACATAAATTCAGAAAAAACCAAATGGATGAGCTTTCATTCACCAGGATACTATGATCTCTCATCTTATGCAATTAAAAACCACGAACCCTTGTGTCCCCACAACATGATAACTCATGACCCTGACTGCTGCGACTGTGATGTTATTGAGCGTGTTGAGAGCCATAAATATCTTGGACTCTACATGGACACAACCTTCCGATGGAATACACATATTCAAAAGTTAGCAGGGAAATTGCGTCTATGTGCATCTAAACTTTATAAACTACAATTTGTTGCAAGCACACATACATGTATTTTGGTTTACAAAGCTATCTGTGAATCTATATTGACCTATGGTTTGACAATATACGGCTCAACTAACCTCACAAATATAAAGAAAATAGAAACTATTCAATCATCCATTGCTAAAAATATAATCCCATACAACTTAAGAAATTCATTTTATCATAGCGAAGAAAGACTAAATTATCTAGGCATACTCTCTTTTCACAACCTTTACAAATACAGCATCACTTTAAAATATTTTTTTGATAATCAATTTAAATATAAAATCTCTCATGGGAAAAACACAAGGTTACAATCCAAAAATTATTTCCAACTTCCAAAAATATTAAACAATTACGGGAAATGTACAAGGGCATACACAATACCTTACGTGTTCAATCAACTGCCAAGGGAAATTATTTTATTAAACAATTTTAAAGAAATCAAAAATAAGACAAAAAATTTTCTTCTAGGCACTAAATTTTAAATAAAAATTTCAACCACTACAATGGAGCTTCCACTGAAATTCATATAATTTGATGACATTGTTTTAAACTATATCTTATGTATTTTCATGTAACGTTATTATTCTTCTCTCCTGCAGATAAGCAAATGCTTTGCGGGTCATTTGTTTAAAATTTTGTATAACTAACATGAATATGAATAAAGATTATTATTATTATTAAAGGATTTCTTATTCTAAGAAATGTTAAAAAGTTAATTTCATAGTTTAATTGTTGATATTTCGGAAATATTTATAACTGAAATGTTTACAACTGTCCTAGTGGCTTGGCGGTTAGTTGGTTGCTTGCTTAAATGAACCTGGGTTCGAATCCCTGATCAGCTATGCATGTTTGATTTGCCATTTTTGGTCGCGGTTCCTCTTTCTTCACAACATGACATGTACTGAAATAAGCGAAGGGAAGAGGGTTGGGTTGTTTTACCTCTGAGCGGCACTTTTTTGCACACCATGGGCTAAATGGCCAGGTCACATGGACCCCAAAGGCTCAGAGAAGGTTGGGGGAGGGGACCCACTGGAACAGCTGTTGGGAGACAGATGGTAGCCTCCCGTCAAGGCCATCCGGGGTGTTTTTCAACGTGCGCAGGGTATGGCTCTCCTGCACACGGGGCCACGGCTTAACGTCCCATCCGACGGACGGCGGCTTTTTCAAGCCTATCGGTGTCCCCTATTGACCGTGGGCAGGGCGGGGAATTTTTGCGGAGATAAATCTCAACACTCACCCAGCTGGGACTCGAACCTGGGAACTACAGATTACGAGCCTGGCGCGCTACCGACTGATCCACCCCCTCCCCATCCGCGAAGGGATTGGTTCAGTAGATAGCGTTCAAGCACATAGCTTGATGTTTCCAGATTCGAATACTCCCTGAGGCTGAGGTGAGATTTTCTGCGGTAACTCCTGTCCTACCCTCAACGAGAAAGGGGACACCAAGGTTTTGGAAAGGGTGCCCGTTGGGATGTTACGACGTTGCCCTTGTTAAAGAGAGCCATATTCTGTGAGGGGAGGGGGGGGGGGGGCTCAGTCGGTAGCGCGCCAGGCTCGTAATCTGTAGTTCCCAGGTTCGAGTCCCAGCTGGGTCAGCGTTGAGATTATCTCTGAAAAATTCCCCGCCCTGCCCACGGTCAGTAGAGGACACCGTCCGTCGGATGGGACGTTAGGCCGTGACCCCGTGTGCGAGAGAGCCGTACCCTGTGCACGTTAAAGAACACGCTGGATGGCCTTGACGGGAGGCTACCATCTGTCTCCCAACAGCTGTTCCAGTGGGTCCCCTCCCCCAACCTTCTCTGAGCCTTCGGGGTCCATGTGACCTGGCCATTTAGCCCATGGTGTGCAAAAAAGTGCCGCTCAGAAGTAAAACAACCTAAAACAACCAACCTTTTTTCCAAAGCTCTCAGCCTCAACCATTCTCAAAGAGATAAATCTTTCAGAGATGTTGTCGTAAACGTCTCCAACTGCAGTTGGGGACGTTCACAAGAGGTGCACAGATGCTACCTCTTACGAAGCTCGACTGACCTCTGTCCGTTCGCCTCGTGCGTCCGAGAGGCGCGAAGAGATCCCAGAGGAAGAGAGGATGGTCTCGGGAGCCGACGGTTGTTGACCTGAGCACGAGAGATTGTCTGTATTGATTAACTTCCGGTGCCGTAGCTGCAGTTGGCAGACGGTGTCAGCTGTCTCGTTACAAACGCTCCCATTGCGATGTGTTGACACGAGTAGCGGACCTCGAAGACGCGGAAAATGGACTTGGATGAAGAGATTAACGGCATCTTCTCTTTTCTTCTTTTCGCTTCTTTTTGGAGTCCGCGTTTCTGGAAGGCTCGTTGCAGACACATCTAGCCAACTGATTTTTCTCTCTCTTTCTTTCTAATTCCTCTGTACAGTCGCTCAAAAAAGTATCCGAACACTATGGTTGATTACAGAATTCAGAAAAAATATCTGGAGCGTGAACGGTAACTGCACACGCTCAATATTTCTGTGAGTGGGCCCACACGATCCAGGTTTTTGTGAGCTCACATGATCCAATGTGCTTGAACATTAACCGCAACCGCTCCAGTTTGCTGTGAACGGTAACTGCACACGCTCAATATTTCTGTGAGTGGGCCCGCACGATCCAGGTTTTTGTGAGCTCACACGATCCAATGTGCTGTGAACATTAACCGCAACCGCTCCAGTTTGCTGTGAACGGTAACTGCACACGCTCAATATTTCTGTGAGTGGGCATACACGATCCATGGTTTTTGTGAGCTCACACGATCCAATGTGCAGTGAACATTAACCGCAACCGCTCCAGTTTGCTGTGAACGGTAACTGCACACGCTCAATATTTCTGTGAGTGGGCCCACACGATCCAGGTTTTTCTGAGCTCACACGATCCAATGTGCTGTGGACATTAACTGCAACCGCTCCAGTTTGCTGTGAACGGTAACTGCACACGCTCAATATTTCTGTGAGTGGGCCCGCACGATCCAGGTTTTTGTGAGCTCACACGATCCAATGTGCTGTGACCATTAACCCCAACCTCTCCAGTTTGCTGTGAACGGTAATTGCACACGCTCCATATTTATTGCATTGTATATTCATACACATTATATATATTCAAAAAGTATCCGAACACTATGGTTGATTGCAGAATTCAGAAAAAATATCTGGCAGCGATTATTTTAGAAGTTAGTGATCTGGCAACCTTCGTGTCACGTGACACGAAGGTGCCAGATCACTAATTTCTAAAAAAAATCCCTGCCAGATATTTTTTCTGAATTCTGTAATCAACCATAGTGTTCGGATATTTTTTTTTGAGCGACTGTACTCCAGGAAAGAATGTTTATTTAGCTTCCCCCCCTCTCAGTGTATTTATTTTGGTGTTTTAATTTTGTCGTGTTCTGCGAGGATATCAGAAGTTGTGTGTTCTTCCTCTGCAAGGGGGGGATCGATGTTTTTTCCCCTCTTGCAGGGGAAGAAGAGGGAAGGAAGAGGAGAGAGACGGAAGAAGAAATGGCGACAATCGCATTAGGGATTCTTTTGCGAGATTGTAGGAAGAGGGATGCGAGATACGGAGGTAAATAGCATCGCTAAATTAGAAGGAGGTAACCATGGAAACGAAAGAAAGGAAGGAAAAATGTCATTTTGGCGGAGATGTTGTAAAAAAAATTGTCTTCAAAATTGGAACTTTTAAAGTTTTTGAATGTTTGAAAGGGATATGCGTCTTCGTAACAGCTTATTAATATAGATTTATTTTTTTTCCTGAAAGCAGTAAAAAAAAACATTGTTTTTCAGGCGACCACTTTTTTAAACGCTCCGCGAAAAGGCAATGCAAAAAGAAAAATTACTTCTTAGGGAGACAAAGCTCACGAGTGCACAATTTAAATGATTCTGAATTCATATGTCAAGAAGGCGACATTTTTTGCTAATATTTTTATGTTTTTCTTTTTGTTGTTTCCAGGCCATAATCCTAGATCCGACCTTCGTCAGAGTATTCGAACCGATTCGTCTGAATATCCGTCAGAGAGGCCGGATCTAGGATTATAGGGCCTGGAAAAAAAAAACCCTGGAAACAACAAAACTTCAAAAATAAGGAGGAGAAGAGAGGGTGGGGGGGGGGGGGGGCAAGAAACACAGTAGAGCCTGGAAAATGTTGGGGAGGGGGGGCAAGGCATTCCTATGCATTATAATATTTCCTCCTCCATTTTACATGTCTTTAAAAAAATTCTTGAATAAATGCATGAAATATAAATAATTTTAATATTTTTTTGAATTGGGTTGTTTCACCTCTGAGCGGCACTTTTTTGCACACCATGGGCTAAATGGCTAGGTCACAAAAACCCCGAAGGCTCAAAAAAGGTTGGGGAAGGGGACCCACTGGGACAGCTGTTGAGAGACAGATGATAGCCTCCCGTCAAGACCATCCAGCGTGTTCTTTCATGTGCACAGGGTATGGCTTTTTCCACACACGGACCACAGCTTAACGACCCATCCGACGGACGGCGGCCTTTTTAAGCCCATCGGTGTCCCCTACTAATCGTGGGCAGGGCGGAGAATTTTGCGGAGATGTCTCAACGCTGACCCAGCTGGGACTCGAACCTGGGACCTTCAGATTACGAGCCTGGCGCGCAACCGAATGAGCCACCCCCTCCACCATATTTTTTTGCCTCCATTATTCTTACTAGAATTCTGAAAAGAGTGGAGGGAAGGCATGCCCCCCTCTAGATCCTGCCTTGGTTTCCTCTAATATAATATTATCAATTTATATGCCTTTTTTTCTGTCTTATCTAGAAGCGACTGAGACTGTGGTCGGCTGAGTAGATAACGCTCCAGCTCTCACCAGTTCTTTCCAGATTCGATCCCCAACTGTGACTGGGTTGGGTTGTTTTACCTTGAGCGGCACTTTTTTGCACACCATGGGCTAAATGGCCAGGTCACATGGACCCCGAAGGCTCAGAGAAGGATGGGGGAGGGGACCCACTGGAACAGCTGTTGGGAGACAGATGGTAGCCTCCCGTCAAGGCCATCCAGCGTGTTCTTTAACGTGCACAGGGTATGGCTCTCCCGCACACGGGGCCACGGCTTAACGTCCCATCCGACGGACGGCGGTCTTTCCAAGCCCATCGGTGTCCCCTACTGACCGTGGGCAGGGCGGGGAATTTTGCGGAGATAAATCTCAACGCTGACCCAGCTGGGACTCGAACCTAGGAACTACAGATTACGAGCCTGGCGCGCTACCGACTGAGCCACCCCCTGCCCCCCAACTGTGACTGAGTTGTGATTTTTTGTCGTCATGCCTGCTCCTTCCTTCGGTGAAGAAAAAGACACCGGAGGACTTTGCTCAAACACCGAGGGGCGGGGGTGGCTCAGTCGGTAGTGCGGCCAGGCTCGTAATCTGTAGTTCCCAGGTTCGAGTCCCAGTTGGGTCAGCGTTGAGATTTATCTCCGCAAAATTCCTCACCCTACCCACGGTCAGTAGGGAACACCGATGGGCTTCGAAAGGCCGCCGTCCGTCGGATGGGACGTTAAGCCGTGGCCCCGTGTGCGGGAGAGCCATATCCTTTGCACGTTAAAGAACAAGCTGGATGGCCTTGACGGGAGGCTACCATCTGTCTCCCAACAACTGTTCCAGTGGGTCCCCTTCCCCAACCTTCTCTGAGCCTAGGGGGTCCATGTGACCTGGCCATTTAGCCCATGGTGTGCAAAAAAGTGCCGCTCAGAGGTAAAACAACCCAACCCAATCAAACCGCCGTCCATCGGATGGATTGTTAGGCTTGGTTCCACGTGCAGGTAATCCCATTACGTTAAAGAAACAGTGGATGACTGTCTTGCATTTATTATTGCATTGTGGCTATTGTTGCATATATATCTGTGTTAAGTGTATTTTTGGAAGTGCTCAGATGAGGATGTGACTCACGAGTTGTTGTCGGGTCTGAGTTGGCTGACTGCATATGCTCACAGGACGAAAACTCGTTTACCACTGCTCGTAATCTGCGGGTTCGAATCCCAGCTGGGTCAGCGTTGAGATTTATCTCCTTAAAACTCTCCGCCCTGCCCACGGTCAGTAGCGGACACCGATGGGCTTGAAAAGACCGCCGTCCGTCGGATGGGACGTTAAGCCGTGTGCCTCTCAGAGGTAAATCAACCGAACCCAACTTTTACGACTAGTCTCTGGTGTGGGTGCGAATGAGGGGGTTGGGTTGTTTTACCTCTGAGCGGCACTTTTTTGCACACCATGGGCTAAATGGCCGGGTCACATGGACCCCGAAGTCTCAGAGAAGGTTGGGGGAGGGGACCCACTGGAATAGCTGTTGGAAGACAGATGGTAGCCTCCCGTCAAGGCCTATCAGCGTGTTCTTTAACGTGCACAGGGTATGGCTCTCCCGCACACGGGGCCACGGCTTAACGTCCCATCCGACGGACGGCGACCTTTCCAAGCCCATCGGTGTCCCCTACTGACCGTGGGCAGGGCGGGGAATTTTGCGGAGATAAATCTCAACGCTGACCCAGCTGGGACTCGAACCTGGGAACTACAGATTACGAGCCTGGCGCGCTACCGACTGAGCCACCCCCGCCCCATTTCACTTAGGTAATGGTGAATGTAATTAAGGGACTAATCAATCTTCTCTACCATTGTAGATTCGTTTATGCCCCCGTCCCTCAAAACAGTGGATGACCTTGACGTGATTCCATCTATCTCCTAACAGCTGTCAACTGAATGCTCTTTTCTTACCCAGTTATGATACTTTGAATCCTTTAGCCAATTGCGTGCACAAAAAGTACCGCTTTGAAACAACCACACTCGTAAGCAAGGTGACTTTCTACTGCAGTGATTCCCAAAAGGGGCATTTTAAAATTTTGAGAGGGTGTTTCCATAAATTCCTATAAACCGTATTTAGTTTTTCAGTTAATTTTATGGGGGATAATTATAAATTTTCACGAAGGCTGTTTGGAAAAATAATGTTTGGTCAAAATGTTCGTTCGGTCCAAAAAAATAAAAATTGAATTGCTGTGAGTTGTTGTTGTTGTTGTTCTACATTTTTTTTGCACACAGTGGGCTAAATGGCCAGGTCACAAGTATCCTTGAGGAAAGGGATCCACGATGACAACTGTTGGGAGACAGATGGCAGCCTCCCGTCAAGGCCATCCAGCGTGTTCTTTAACGTGCACAGGGTATGACTCTCTCCCGCACATGAGACCACGGCCTAACGTCCTATCCGACGGACGGCTGCCTTTCCAAGCCCATCTATCTCCGTTAAGGGTTTAGCGGAGATAGATGGGCTTGGAAAGATAGTGGATAGCATCAACGCTGGTCCAGATGGGACTCGAACCTGGGGATTGCAGATTACGAACTTTTGGAACTCCGCCCCGAAGAGATTGGGAACCACTGCTCTAGTTCAAAGGTCACCGATTGACACCATCTGCCTTTTTATGGACTGCACGAGATTTAAACCCGAGCCAATAATGTTTACATAAAATAGTCATTTTAGTTTTACATTGTTTCGGAGGCTCTTTTTATTTTGACGAATAACATGAGAAAAGCTGAACTCAGTGTTTAAACAAAGCCAATACAATCAGCGAATCTCAGTTCAGACCGAATAAATTTAGATAAACAAACTCAGTTCACTGTTCAGAAAGGGGTAGCTCAGTCGGTAGCGCGCCAGGCTCGTAATCTGTAGTTCCCAGGTTCGAGTCCCAGCTGGGTCAGCGTTGAGATTTATCTCCGCAAAATTCCCCGCCCTGCCCACGGTCAGTAGGGGACACCGATGGGCTTGGAAAGTCCGCCGTCCGTCGGATGGGACGTTAAGCCGTGGCCCCGTGTGCGGGAGAGCCATACCCTGTGCACGTTAAAGAACACGCTGGATGGCCTTGACGGGAGACTACCATCTGTCTCCCAACAGCTGTTCCAGTGGGTCCCCAACCTTCTCTGAGCCTTCGGGGTCCTTGTGACCTGCCCATGATGTGCAAAAAATGTGCCGCTCAGAGGTAAAACAACCCAACTGTTCAGAAATTAGATCCCCACCCCTCAAGTAAGGGGACAATTTATTGTTTGTAATGCAAAACTCATGACCTTCATTTTCCACCACCAAAGTTTTAAATTTCTCGCATAAAAACATCGTTTGCAATCTTCGTTTTAAATTTTGCAATTTTCAACTTTTTCCGCAGTTAGAGGGCGCATTTAAACTTTTGGGAGATTCGGAAAGTGCAAATCGTAATATTTTATCAAAGCCTATCCAACACAAAAAGAATTTTCCATTTATCTCAAAAAAAATATTAGTTAACAAATTTAGTGGCGGACAGACAGACGACAAAGTGAAAAGGTTATCGGGTTTTTTTCATTTGGAAATGAAATAAAAATAACTTGAGAATGTTAAGCGTTATTTGAAGTATTTTAAAGAAAAAAAAATTACAAATTAAGAAAGTATAAAAAAAACTTAAGATTTTTATTTCACACATAATTGGAGTTACAGAATTTTTTTTTTTTTTTCCAGATTTAACTTTGGCGATGGCATCAGTTAGATGTTCCGCGTTTAAGGACCAGGGTGCTTGGTCTCAGAGCTAAGTAATCTGGGTTTGAATCTCGCAAAACGCTGATTATTTTATATCCGATGTCTTTCTGCTTGAGGTCTAGAACTTCGTACACTCGCTCAAAAAAGTATCCGAACACTACGGTTGATTACAGAATTCAGAAAAAATATCTGGAGCGTGTACAGCAACTGTACACGCTCCAGTTACCGTTCACAGCAAACTGGAGCGTGTGCAGTTACTGCAAACGCTCTAGTTTGCTGTGAACGGTAACTGCACACGCTCAATATTTCTGTGAGTGGGCCCACACGATCCAGGTTTTTGTGAGCTCACACGATCCAATGTGCTGTGAACATTAACCGCAACCGCTCCAGTTTACTGTGAACGGTAATTGCACACGCTCAATATTTCTGTGAGTGGGCCCACACGATCCAGGTCTTTGTGAGCTCACACGATCCAATGTGCTGTGAACATTAACCGCAACCGCTCCAGTTTGCTGTGAACAGTAATTGCACATGCTCCATATTCATTGCATTATATATTCATACGCATTATATATATTAAAAAAGTATCCGAACACTATGGTTGATTACAGAATTCAGAAAAAATATCTGGCAACGATTTTTTTAGAAATTAGTGATCAGATCAACCTTTGTGTCACGTGACACGAAGGTTGCCAGATCACTAATTTCTAAAAAAAAGCGTTGTCAGATATTTTTTCTGAATTCTGTAATCGACCATATTGTTCGGATACTTTTTTGAGCGACTGTACAGATCATCTCTACGCTGTAGTATTAATAGACATGCTCCTGTCAAGTTAAGTGAATTTCTTAAGGATTCATTTATTTCATTACAATACACTGGTTTCCATAAATCAAGTAAAATCTCTATTTTAAGTCAATGGGAGGCTAACGCCAAAGCTCTATAACTTCTAAAATAAGTTTTTTTGCTTTGAAAAATGTGATTGCAGATAAAGATCTCAATATCTCGATTTTCAACAATATTCGTTCAATATTTAATGAGTTATGGAAGTTTGAATATTTAGCGATAACAATACCTGCCACAAAAATTGACTTCAGAAGTTAATTAAAACTTAGTAATAAGTATTGTATCAAAGTGTTTAATAAAATAAGTTTGTATTTTAGAACTTTGTGTAAAGAATTCTTTCACTATTCTTCAGTTTTGCATAAGTTTCTTAAATAGTTATCGCTAAATATTCAAACTTCCATAACTCATTAAATACTAAACGAATATTGGTGAAAAAAATCGAGATATTGATTTATTTGATTGAGATCTTTATCTGCAATTACATTTTTCAAAACAAAAATACTTATTTTAGAAGTTATAGAGCTTTGACGTTAGCTTCCCATTAACTTAATATAGGGATTTTCCTTTATTTATGGAAACCAGTGTAGAATAACTGATTTCTGTTGTGATCATAGTATCCACCCTGAGTAGGCAATCCCTTTGATTGAAAAGAGCCGTCCCGTGGCCGAGTGGTTAGCACGCTTGGCTACTGATCTAAAGGACCTGGGTTCGAGCCCCGGATTAGGCATGGATGTGTGTGTCGTTTTTCTGCTGAGGTGCTGCCATCCTCTCAGATCTCCTACTGTGGCATATAAACTGACAGGCTCCTGTCAGACCTCTGTGGCAAGCAGCTGCTTGAAGGGGTATTTATTTTATTTTTTGGTTGGGAAAAAAAAGTGTTGTTATGTCAGACCTCTGTGGCAAGCAGCTGCTTGAGGGGGTATTTATTTTTTTTTATTATTATATCACAAGTAACTTCTGTATACATTCTACCTATGCTTGTTGTTTAAATTCGCACGTCACTATTAGGAAGCAGGTCTACATGATTATCATTCATTTTAAATAGCAACGACACCGTCAACAACAAATCAAAAATGATAGGTCCAAAGAAGAGTCGGGAAGGAATGTCTTAACCTCCTAAAACTTGCTTTATACAATAAGCTTATTTATCTAGTCAACGCCGTAGAGAACTCTATCACTTCATCGACCAGGTCAGCCCTACAAAGCTGAAACAAATTCTCTCAACTTAACAATATTTGTTCGTGGTTGTACAACACGCCAACCCCGTCGAGGCAAATGCTCACAACGGCAGTAAACAATGAGAAATAAACGACCTTAGGTTAGACCACACGCGAAAAGCTAAAATCGGTGACCTCTCGAATGTAACACGCAGAAGAGTGATGCGGAGTGTATTCGATCACCCTAACCTATATCTACAATGTCTTCACTTTCCATCTCTGAGAGTTCTTGCTGGGCAGCATTTACGCACTTACTTCTCTACCACAGGTCACCAAAGGCCGTGCGAAACGGCAGATTCTCCGGCGATCTCCAGCGAACCGCAACCGAGCTTCTTTCGCCTCTTTCTCGAGCAGCTGTCACCAGATTGGCTCTGGCATCACTCGTCGGAATGTTCGAGACCTCGAGAGATCGTCACGCGCATCGTGAAGCATCTCCGTAATGAGGATGTCAGTCTTTCGTCGCTCACCCACAACTCAGGTGGAGCAGCGCAGCGCCAACTCACAAAGGAGGGTGGACTTAAGAAAGCGAAACGGGCGTGCCACGTGATCGCCGAGCAGCTTCCAAGTCTCGTGTAATGAGCTCGATTGTTGACGAGGTCTGAACGTGACTGGTCTTCCCTTGCTTAGGTTGGATTCAAAAAAAAAATGTTTCTTGGGGGGGGGGAACAAAACACAACTTCTGGAAGGTTCTTCCTGAGCTATTCCAGTCATCTGGACAGACCAGATTTCGAGACTCAGTGACCTGTTGGAGGGAGATAGAAATTCCTGTTTTATCGGATGGAAAGAAGGGAAAAAAACACGGACTTCAATGCGATGCAGGAAAGAAGAATACTAGCGGGGAGGAACTTGGTGGCTTTGAGAGTATGAAGATGAACTTGTCATGTTCCACGCGTTGGCATGTTTTATTTTTTCGTTTGCACCATGAGGTTTTCTTCGTCGCTTTGGTAGGGATTAAATAGATTCCGTTTGAGATTTAAATTTTGCATCCGCATGCATTGACAAGGAGTTCGAGAGTTCAGCGAGAGAGAGGAAAATGACGTTGAATTTCTAATCACATTTGCAACAAGGTCTCAGCACAGACTTTGACGAAGAATGGAGTTGGGTTGTTTTACCTCTGAGCGACACTTTTTTGTACACCATGGGCTAAATGACCAGGTCACAAGGACCCCGAAGGATCAGAGAAGGGTGTGAGAGGGGAACAACTGGAACAGCTGTTGGGAGACAGATGGTAGCCTCCCGTCAAGGCCATCCAGGGTGTTTTTCAACGTGCGCAGGGTATGGCTCTCCTGCACACGGAGCCACGGCTTAACGTCCCATCCGACGGACGGCGGCCTTTCCAAGCCCATCGGTGTCCCCTACTGACCGTGGGCAGGGCGGGGAATTTTGCGGAGATAAATCTCAACGTTGACCCAACTGGGTCTCGAACCTGGGAACTACAGATTACGAGCCTGGCGCGCTACCGACTGAGCCACCCCCTCCCCATAAAAAGAATGTAGTGGTTACAGGTCTTCCTATCCAGGAATTCGCAAAGAACTTTAAATATGTGCTTGCGTGAATCAATAAATAATAAATAAATAAATACCCCCTCAAGCAGCTGCTTGCCACAGAGGTCTGACAGAAGCCTGTCAGTTTATATGCCAAGTAGGTCTGTGAGGATGGCAGGACCTCAGCAGAAAAACAGCACAAACGTCCATGCCTTATCCGGGGTTCGAACCCAAGTCCCTTAGATCAGCAGCCAAGCATAGGAAATTTAAATTGTGAACTTCAAAGGGTCATATATCTACATCTTCCACTTTTTACTCTGAATCGCATTTTAAACTAAACAAAAAGATAAAAATTCTCTCTCAAGCAGCTGCTTGCCACTGAAGTTTCCCTGGAGACAGTCAGTTTAATATACCATAGAAGGTATCTGTGCAGAAGGCGAAACCTCAGCCGAAAGACGATACAAAAGAGTGCCATACCCTATCCAGGGCTCGAACCCGGGATCCTATGTCAGCAATCAATCATGTCAAACACTCAGTTTTTTTTTTCTTTTTTCCTTTATATTATGCTAAAAAGAATGCTACATTCGCTCAAAAAAGTATCCGAACACTCTATGGTTGATTACAGAATTCAGAAAATATATCTGGAGCGTGTACAGCAACTGTACACGCTCCAGTTACCGTTCACAGCAAACTGGGGGGTGTGCAGTTACTGCACACGCTCTAGTTTGCTGTGAACGGTAACTGCACACGCTCAATATTTCTGTGAGTGGGCCCACACGATCCAGGTTTTTGTGAGTTCACATGATCCAATGTGCTGTGAACATTAACCGCAACCGCTCAGTTTGCTGTGAACGGTAACTGCACACGCTCAATATTTCTGTGAGTGGGCCCACACGATCCAGGTTTTTGTGAGCTCACAGATCCAATGTGCTGTGAACATTAACCGCAACCGCTCCAGTTTGCTGTGAACGGTAATTGCACACGCTCCATATTCATTGCATTATATATTCATACGCATTATATATATTAAAAAAGTATCCGAAAACTATGGCTGATTACAGAATTCAGAAAATATATCTAGCAGCGATTTTTTTAGAAATTAGTGATCTGGCAACCTTCGTGTCACGTGACACGAAGGTTGCCAGTAATATATGTTTTGTAAATATCCACTTGCGAGTTAAATACTAACTCTTGTGGAACTTGACTATGTACTAGCTGTGTATTTAAATATTGTGCAAATAAAATTGAATTGATTACGACTTAATGTCTTCTTCTTTGGACGACAATTCCACTGAATGGTGTCTCAGAGAGCGTCATAGCAAGTGGAAATGGAGACAGAAAATGACATACGAAATATTTCTTAAAATTAAAGCCAACGAAAGTTAATGCAATCAGTGGAAATGGGATTTGTTCGTACACATACTAAGTTAGCTGGAAAAAGAAATTGCTGCACCCGTGAGTGGGATTCGAACCCACACTTCCCAGTAATATGCCAGGCATGCTAACCACTACACCACCAGCGGATGGGGGCGGGGGTGGCTCAGTCGGTAGCGCGCCAGGCTCGTAATCTGCAGTTCCCAGGTTCGAGTCCCAGCTGGGTCAGCGTTGAGATTTATCTCCGCAAAAATTCCCCGCCGTGCCCACGGTCAGTATGGGACACCGATGGGCTTGGGAAGGCCGCCGTCCGTCGAATGGGACGTTAAGCCGTGGCCCCGTGTGCGGTAGAGCCATCCCTGTGCACGTTAAAGAACACGCTGGAGGCTACTATCTGTCTCCGAACAGCTGTTCCAGTGGGTCCCCTCCCCCAACCTTCTCTGAGCCTTCGGGGTCCATGTGACCTGGCCATTTAGCCCATGGTGTGCAAAAAAGTGCCGCTCAGATGTAAAACAACAACAACCCATTGGTTACGGTGCTTGACTGTAGATGAAAGGATCCTGTGTTTGATTCACGGATACTTCGCTTCTTCATTTATCTTTCAGCTGAAATCTAATCTTCTTCACAAATCTCTGTCACTTATTAAATGACTGTCTCTCGTCAGACTTCTGCGGCAAGCGGCAATTATTCTCACGGTCGACCTGCGGGAATAATTTCTGAAATGAAAAATGGAACGGCTTTCTGTCACCTCCAAGCAATAAATTTTCCCTCTGGCTCGGATCCAGTATGGATTTAATTTTTTTAAAATATATTAATCAATAAAAAAAAATTTGTTTATTCAAAGTTGTACAGTCGCTGAAAAGAAAAGTATCCGAACAATATGGTTGATTACAGAATTCAGAAAAAATATCTGGAGCGTGTACAGCAACTGTACACGCTCCGGTTACCGTTCACAGCAAACTGGAGCGTGTGCAGTTACTGCACACGCTCCAGTTTGCCGTGAACGGTAACTGCACACGCTCAATATTTCTGTGAGTGGGCCCACACGATCCAGGTTTTTGTGAGCTCACACGTTCCAATGTGCTGTGACCGTTAACCGCAACCGCTCCAGTTTGCTGTGAACGGTAATTGCACACGCTCCATATTCATTGCATTATATATTCATACGCATTATATATATTGAAAAAGTATCCGAACACTATGGTTGATTACAGAATTCGGGAAAAGTATCCGGCAACGATTTTTTTTAGAAATTAGTGATCTGGCAACCTTCGTGTCACGTGACACGAAGGTTGCCAGATCACTAATTTCTAAAAAAATCGTTGCTAGATATTTATTCTGAATTCTGTAATCAACCGTGGCGTTCGGATACTTTTTTGAGCGATTGTACGGCGAACACTGATTACTCCAAAAAACGATGTCTATACGACAGCTCAGTAAAACAATTGGCCAATCAGCATTACCTGAGGAATAAAAACCATCTTATCCAAAAAAGACTACTTCTCCAATATTAACTTCTAAAGTCTGATTGTTAATCCTTAGTATTCAGTTTTAATCCGATAATCATTGGCTTTTGTTTACAACCTCTTCCAAAAAGAAATTGTTTCTTCGCACCTCCGTATTTTAGACCCCCCCCCCCAAAAAAAAAATGCTCTTTAAAGTTAGATATGCAATCTCGAAAATCCTGAAAATGCTTTTATTAACCATTTTTTTTCTCATATGCATGAATCGTTTGCTCTGGATACCAGCGAGAATCGTTTGCAAGTGACGAAAACGTAAAACCAAAGTGAGATTAAAAAAAAAAATCGTATCTTCGTGAAGCCAAAAGAGATCTAACGACAAAAAGTGAAAAAAAAAGTTGTTAAATCGATAACTTTATATGTTCAATGATCGCAACCCCCAAAAAAACTTTTTCTTTAACAAATATTGCGGTTTCACCGTCGGCATTCATTCATTCGGCCGACACTGAAATTGGAAAAGTGATTTCGGCCGTTTCTTTCTTGGAAGGAGAATCCGCCTCATTGGAATTTATTATGTGCTGCGGGCGACATGCGGTAATTTCTGCTTGAAAGGAATGAATCCCGAGGAGGGATCACGGGGGGATTTCTCCCCCCCCCCCTCCCTCATCCCTCTGTAACACTCGATGTGGGGAAGGAAGTTTGACTAAGAGACAAAAAATTTTAAACTCGGAGCTGAAAATCAAAGAATAAACATCATTCCTCCATCTCAGGTTTCCGATCTCCTTCTTTTCCTTTCAGTCGCTTTCTTTCTTTTAGTTCACGTCTTCATTTTACTGTGGTTATCCTTTTTTGTCGTTTTTTAAATTGACGTGGTTTTTTATCTTCAGTTGAGATCGTCTCTTAAGTTAACATGCATTTCCATCTTTCAGTTGCGATATTCTCCTAAATTTAAATAAAAAAAAGGAACTAATTAATAATTATTTTTCAAGCAGCTTTTTGCCACAGGGTCTTACAGGATGCTGCAGTGTACTCTACCACAGGAAAGATCTGGAATGGTTGGGTACTGTCGCTCAAAGAAGTATCCGAACACTATGGTTGATTACAGAATTCATAAAAAATATCTGGCAACGATTTTTTTTAGAAATTAGTGATCTGGCAACCTTCGTGTCACGTGACACAAAGGTTGCCAGATCACTAATTTCTAAAAAAATTGCTGCAAGATATTTTTTATGAATTCTGTAATCAACCAGTGTTCGGATACTTTTTTAATATATATATAATGCGTATGAATATATAATGCAATGAATATGGAGCGTGTGCAATTACCGTTCACAGCAAACTGGAGCGGTTGCGGTTAATGTACACAGCACATTGGATCGTGTGAGCTCACAAAAACCTGGATCGTGTGGGCCCACTCACAGAAATATTGAGCGTGTGCAGTTACCGTTCACAGCAAACTGGAGCGGTTGCGGTTAATGTTCACAGCACATTGGATCGTGTGAGCTCACAAAAACCTGGATCGTGTGGGCCCACTCACAGAAATATTGAGCGTGTGCAGTTACCGTTCACAGCAAACTGGAGCGGTTGCTGTTAATGTTCACAGCACATTGGATCGTGTGAGCTCACAAAAACCTGGATCGTGTGGGCCCACTCACAGAAATATTGAGCGTGTGCAGTTACCGTTCACAGCAAACTGGAGCGGTTGCGGTTAATGTTCACAGCACATTGGATCGTGTGAGCTCACAAAAACCTGGATCGTGTGGGCCCACTCACAGAAATATTGAGCGTGTGCAGTTACCGTTCACAGCAAACTGGAGCGGTTGCTGTTAATGTTCACAGCACATTGGATCGTGTGAGCTCACAAAAACCTGGATCGTGTGGGCCCACTCACAGAAATATTGAGCGTGTGCAGTTACCGTTCACAGCAAACTGGAGCGGTTGCTGTTAATGTTCACAGCACATTGGATCGTGTGAGCTCACATAAACCTGGATCGTGTGGGCCCACTCACAGAAATATTGAGCGTGTGCAGTTACCGTTCACAGCAAACTGGAGCGGTTGCTGTTAATGTTCACAGCACATTGGATCGTGTGAGCTCACAAAAACCTGGATCGTGTGGGCCCACTCACAGAAATATTGAGCGTGTGCAGTTACCGTTCACAGCAAACTGGAGCGGTTGCTGTTAATGTTCACAGCACATTGGATCGTGTGAGCTCACAAAAACCTGGATCGTGTGGGCCCACTCACAGAAATATTGAGCGTGTGCAGTTACCGTTCACAGAAAACTGGAGCGTGTGCAGTTACCGTTCACAGCAAACTGGAGCGTGTGCAGTTACCTTTCACAGCAAACTGGAGCGGTAACTGCACACGCTCAATATTTCTGTGAGTGAGCCCACACGATCCAGGTTTTTGTGAGCTCACACGATCCAATGTGCTGTGAACATTAACCGCAACCGCTCCAGTTTGCTGTGAACGGAAATTGCACACGCTCCATATTCATTGCATTATATATTCGTACGCATTTTATATATTAAAAAAGTGTCCGAACGCTATGGTTGATTACAGAATTCAGAAAAAATATCTGGCAACGATTCTTTTTAGAAATTAGTGATCTGGCAACCTTCGTGTCACGTGACACGAATTTTGCCAGATCACTAATTTATAAAAAAATCGTTGCCAGATATTTTTTGTGAATTCTGTAATCAACCACAGTATTCGGATATTTTTTGAGCGACTGTATAATGCGTAAGTCTCATCCGTCTGTTGAGAGTTTCTTTAAGCTCATCGACGTTCCCTTATGACTGACGATGAAAGTTAGCGGAGGTAAATCTCAATGCTGGTTCATTTGGGACTAGAACCTGGCAACTGCAGACTAAGAGCCTTGCATACTATTGCCTGAGCCCCTGAGCCCCCCCCTCCCCCCTCCCTCCCTTCGATCCGAGATCTGTGAAGAAGGCGAGATTTCAGAACACAACATCATAAACGAAACATCTGCATCAGAGCCAGTTCTGGGGTGTGATGGGGACAATCCCCCTCAGATCTGGCTCTGATAAAATTTTTGAAGACCTTGACGAGATTCTTCCATTTATATCCTAATAATTACCCATTGGATCTCCTTTCCCCAACTTTCTCTGAGATCTAGGGGTCCTTGTGACCCGGCCATTTAGCCCGTTGTGTGCACAAAAACGCCAATCAGAGGCAAAGAACTCACCCAATCCCTCATTAGAAGTTACGCTTTTGTTCAACTTTTTAAATATATTGAACCAGTGTCATTAAAAATCTTGTTTAGGAGATCGAGTAGTAAAATTATATATCTAGAGACATATTCCTACAAAAAATCATTAGGGTGGGGGGTGGCTCAGTCGGTAGCGCGCTAGGCTCACAATCTGCAGTTCCCAGGTTCGAGTCCCAGCTGGGTCAACGTTGAGATTTATCTCCGCATAATTTCCCGCCCATGGTCATTAGGGGTCAGAGCTGAGCTTGAAAAGGCCGCCGTCAGTCGGATGGGACGTTAAGCCGTGGCCCCGTGTACGGGAGAGTCATACCCTGTGCATGTTAAAGAACACGCTGGATGGCCGTGACGGGAGGCTACCATCTGTCTCCCAACAGCTGTTCCAGTGGGTCCCCTCCCCCAACCTTCTCTGAGCCTTCGGGGTCCATGTGACCTGGCCATTTAGCCCATGGTGTGCGAAAAAGTGCCGCTCAGAGGTAAAACAACCCAACCCAACTCTTCTATTGGTTCTGAGCATTATATAATCACTTCTTATCTACCTTGTAGTCAGTAGCTGAGAAATTTGAGAACACGCATGATTTTTCACAAATAACTATAATGTAAGCAACAATGTTTACAGCGCGAGTCAGAAAAAACATTCCTCCGCCACAAAAAATCCTTGCCCTGGGATGAAACCTAATTAGAAAAACCTTGCACCGTGTTCTCAGCATTAGCATCTTCCTCCTCCTCCTTCTCTTGCCTCTTACAGCAATCTCCCAGACAACCGTTCTCGCGCAGGGTAATTCCCAGATTGCAGTCGTGTGCGGAATCAACTGGCGAATATCGTCAGTGCGGCGGGAGATGAAACAAATAGGCGAGAGGTCTCCATTTATGCGTAAGCAGAGAGGTCTAAGGTCATTAGGTCATTCGACAAATGGATGTTCTCACGGGTCATGGACTAGGTGTAGGGCGACAAGCTCGTGGACAATTCGTGTATCAAGTCGTGATTTTGCCAAAAAGAAAGTGTAAGAATTCCTAGGAGTGGAAGCCTCAATTAGAAAAAAAAATCATCTTGGGCAGTCATCGTGATGATAGGTGACTTCACAACATTATCGCCATCCTCCACCGCCTGTGGTGTTGTTTGCCGTGCTTGGCGGAGGCGGAATGTTAAGATGTGGTCACACAAAGAGCGTTTTCGGAGGGTTAGCTTTATCGAGGTTTGTGTAAAACAAAAACCTTTGCCAACAACGGAGGTGGTTTCACAGCAAACAGGAGCGTGTGCCGCTGATTGCTGCACGTGCAGCAATCAGCGGCACACGCTCCTGTTTGCTGTGAAACCACCTCCGTTGTTGGAAAAGGTTTCGTTTCAAGACGCTAGTAAGTTTGTAAAAGCGTTTAACCGCTCATATCGCTTCCCGTGTGGTCGTACCTTTAGTGATGTGGGCGTTTCGGGCAAATCCTTGTAGGAAACAACTCTGTCGCTATTTGGGCTTTGCCATTAAAGCTAATGGAGGGGAAGCGGTTGAAAAGGAAGCTCTTAGATGATGCAAGGCCAAACGAGATAGGTAAGACGGCTTGAGGATGGCTTACAAAACTCTGCTGAAAGGAATAACAGGGATTATTCGACTTGATTTCAGAGAGTGGCTACTTTAAAAATTGACTAATGGGGATGGCAGAAGGAGTTGGAAGATTACGTTTGATGCTGATAGAGGTGATTTGTGTGTTGAGACAACACCCACTGGATCAGGATGGAGAGGAAATGGTATCACAAAGTGGTGATGAAGAAGGGAGCAAATCTACCACCAGAGGGCGGTAGTTGGGGACAAGCGAACGATGCGTTGCTTTACCTCTGAGCGGCACTTTTTTGCACACCATGGGCTAAATGGCCAGGTCACATGGACCCCGAAGGCTCAGAGAAGGTTGGGGGAGGGGACCCACTGGAACAGCTGTTGGGAGACAGATGGTAGCCTCCAGCAAGGCCATCCAGCGTGTTCTTTAACGTGCACAGGGTATGACTCTCCCGCACACGGGGCCACGGCTTAACGTCCCATCCGACGGACGGTGGCCTTTTCAAGCCCATCGGTGTCCCCTACTGGCTGTGGGCAGTGCGGGGAATTTTGCGGAGATAAATCTCAACGCTGACCCAGCTGGGACTCGAACCTGGGATCTACAGATTACGAGCCTGGTGCGCTACCGACTGAGCCACCCCCGCCCCAGCGAACGATGAGTTAGATGACTGAGAGACAAACATTTTTGGTCCAGTAATGTCTCATCGTAATGCAATCAAGACTTGAATGTCTAACGATTTAGAAAAATGAAAAAAGTCTCCAAATTTATTTTTGGTAAATCGAAGAGAAGAGTGGATATGCCTACGCATTAACCGAGTTACTTAAAAAAATAGATTGGATGAATAGTTTAGGTGAAAAAAAAATCATTTTCGTGTGAGTGGGATTCGAACCCACGTCTCCCAGTTACATCTGGGTGTAGACTATCCACTGTAATTTGACCACAACCTTCGGCGAAGCTCAATTTTTTTCACCTACCCATTCACGAGTCCCAAGTGTACAGGATGTCTTCTGTGATACTCTACTATTGAATAGATTAGACCTCTATGCGGCTTTGGGTTGGGTTGTTTTACCTCTGAGCGGCACTTTTTTGCACACCATGGGCTAAATGGCCAGGTCACAAGGAATCCGAAGGTTCAGAGAAGGTTGGGGGAAGGGACCTACTGGAATGGCTATTAGGAGACAGATGGTAGCCTCCCGTCAAGGCCATCCGGCGTGTTCTTTAACGTGCACAGGGGTATGGCTCTCCAGCACACGAGGCCACGGCTTAACATTCCATCTGACAGACAGCAGCCCATCCAAGCCCATCGGTGTCCTCCACTGACTGTGGGCAGGGCGGGGAGTTTTGTGGAGATAAGTCTCAACGCTGACCCAGCCGGGACTCGAACCTGGGAACTACAGATTACGAACCTGGCGCGCTAACTGACAGACAGCAGCCTTTCCAAGCCCATTGGTGCCCTCTACTGACTGTGGGCAGGGCGGGGAGTTTTGTGGAGATAAGTCTCAACGCTGACCCAGCTGGGACTCGAACCTTTGAACTACAGATTACGAACCTGGCGCGCTAACTGACAGACAGCAGCCTTTCCAAGCCCATCGGTGTCCTCTACTGACTGTGGGCAGGGCGGGGAGTTTTGTGGAGATAAGTCTCAACGCTGACCCAGCTGGGACTCGAACCTGGGAACTACAGATTACGAACCTGGCGCGCTAACTGACAGACAGCAGCCTTTCCAAGCCCATCAGTGTCCCCTACTGACCGTGGGCAGGGCGGGGAATTTTGCGGAGATAAATCTCAACGCTGACCCAGCTGGGACTCGAACCTGGGAACTACAGATTACGAGCCTGGCGTGCTACCGACTGAGCCCCCCCCCCCTCTATGCGACATTTCCTTGGCTAAAGGGTCAAGTCACAATGACCCCAAGAGCGCAGAGTTGGGTTGCGTATGGGATCCACTAGACAGTTGCTAGGAGGCAGCTGGAAACCTTCGGGTGAGTTCTTTAACTTGCACAAATTTCTGTAGTGGAGTCACTTAACAACGTGCATGTAACTTTACGCGAATTCAACTACATCGCTCGGCAAAAAAATAAGAGAAAAAATATCCATTTGAGTAGTGCGAGCGATGCCCCTCTCCATTCCGCTCAATCAGCCGCCTCGGAGTGACCATGAGATAAGAGATGGGAATCTACTGTTCTCTTAGTCCGTCTCAGTTACCGTGTGCCTCTCGTATTGGGGCGGCGGTAGCTCAGTCGGTAGTGCGCCAGGCTCGTAATCTGCAGTCCCCAGGTTCGAGTCCCAATTGGGTCAGCATTGAGATTCATCTCCGCAAAACTTCCGCCCTACCCACGGTCAGTAGGAAACAAGGTTGGGCTTGGAAAGGCCGCCGTCCATCGGATGGGACGTTAAGCTGTGGCCCCGTGTGCTGGAGAGCCATACCCTGTGCACGTTAAAGAACACGCTAGATGGCCTCGATGGGAGAATACCATCTGTATCCCAACAGATGTTCCAGTGGGTCCCCTCCCCCAACCTTCTCTGAGCCTTCGGGGTCCATGCGACCTGGCCATTTAGCCCATGGTGTGCAAAAAAACGTGAAGTTCAGAGGTAAAAACCAACCAACCCTTATTTGTTCTTTTATTCTTTTCTCTCTCTCATGGAATAAAAAAATAGAGCGAATTTATATTTTGCATGGTACTTTTTATTACACATTACTTTATAGTATGTTACATTATAATTTTATGTACACTTATACGTTTTATTGCCCGGTAAGGCATGGCTGTTTGTGTCGTTTTTCTGCTGAGAGCCTGCAATCCTCTCAGACCTACTGTGGCATATAAACTGACAGGCTCCTGTCAGACCTCTGTGGCAAGCAGCTGCTTGAGGGGGTATTTATTTATTTATTTTTTTTATACGTTTTATTGTACAAGGTTGGGTACAGAAAGCCATGTATACTGTGGTTTATAGGAGATTCAAGGATAATTTTGATTACATGCGATTTTGATTACATGCCTTACGCGCTGATTTTAGAATCTAACTGCGCGAAAGAGACGATTCCTTGCACACCATATTACGGTTTGACGTCCCCATCTGACGGACGGCACCTTTCAGAGGCCTATCGGAGTCCCCTTTCTCATTGAGGCGATAATCAGGCAACCCTCGTGTCACGTGACACAAAGGTTGCCAGATCACTAATTTCTAAAAAAAATCAATGCCAGATATTTTTTCTGAATTTTGCAATCAACCATAGTGTTCGGATACTTTTTTGAGCGACTGTACCACCAGAGCAGCTGATGGATAATCCTCATCGCAGCAACCGCCCATGCTGACAAGAGCTTTTTTTATTCCTTTGAATCACTTTGGAATTACGACGCCACTGCAATTAATTAATTCAGCGAAGCTGTCGACACAAACATTTACTTAGCTTCAAACCTTTCCCCAAAGATGTTTCAATATGAATGCAAATATCTGTGATGTTCGGCGTCTCATTCTTGAAAAGAAATGACACAAGACAGATTAGTATTAACTAATTCCCTGAAGCTTTTATTTAGAAATTACGTTTTAAAAACTACACATTAATTTTATTGCACATTTCAAGCCATTGTTACATCCAAAAGTGGCCTTTGTTTGTAAGAAATTTTTATCGGACGATTTTTTTTTTCGTGTAGTTATTGTTTATTTTTGTTTGGCAGTATCATTGAAAGCGATGATATTACGGAATTCTGAAACTACTTTAATGACAAAATATTATTAGGAAACAGAACCAGATCTAAGAAATAATGAAAGGGCAAGATTGAGTCAGAAATCCATTCCGATATAAAATGTACCTTCCTTTGTAGTGAGTTTTAAAGAAATTTCTAAAAAAATACGTGCAATATACATATATGTTTAATATATCTTCCCCTTTCTCTTCAAGTTACCAGTATCCTCATGGACAGAGAGGGGGGGGCTTCCCTATTAGGAAACATCCATACTTACAAATTGAACTCATTGGACTCACTGTTTATTAAAAAACTAAAATATGCATTTTTTTAAAAATTATTGGAATTGGCACAATCGTGGTTATGTACAGTCGCTCAAAAAAGTATCCGAACACTATGGTTGATTACAGAATTCAGAAAAAATATCTGGAGCGTGTACAGCAACTGTACACGCTCCAGTTACCGTTCACAGCAAACTGGAACGTGTGCAGTTACTGCACACGCTCTAGTTTGCTGTGAACGGTAACTGCACACGCTCAATATTTCTGTGAGTGGGCCCACACGATCCAGGTTTTTGTGAGCTCACACGATCCAATGTGCTGTGAACATTAACCGCACTCGCTCCAGTTTGCTGTGAACGGTAATTGCACACGCTCCATATTCATTGCATTATATATTCATACGCATTATATATATTAAAAAAGTATCCGAACACTATGGTTGTTTACAGAATTCAGGAAAAATATCCGGCAACGATTTCTTTATAAATTAGTGATCTAGCAACCTTCGTGTCACGTGACACGTGATCACTAATTTCTAAAAAAAAATCGTTGCCAGATAATTTTTCTGAATTCTGTAATCAACCATAGTGTTCGGATATCTTTTTGAGCGACTCTATCAAAAAAAAAATGATTGGCAAAACGAAATTGAAAGAAATGAGCTAGATTCAGTATATTGATTATTCGTTTCGTGAATCTAAAGGTTTCGAAATATATATTTTTTTCAATTTGTAAAAAAATGCAAGCATAAGGTCTACATAAGGCATATTCTCCGAGGAATCTTCGTGACGTATAATATGTCTGCACTCTCCAGTTACAAAAATAATAAATTTATAATAAGTAATCTAATATTCTTTAATTCTGTTTTAAATCTCAATTATGTTTTGTGGATAAAAAAAATGGTTTAAATCATTGGCGTCTCGTTTGAAACGTTTATTACCTAAACACTAATCTGTCGCATTAATGAGTTTCACAATATCTGCTTTAATCTCATCGTTACTTACATAATCATGAATTCACTTACTAATGTAGGGGCGGGGGCGGGGGGCGGCTCAGTCGGTAGCACGCCAGGCTCGTAATCTGTAGTTCCCAGGTTCGAGTCCCAGCTGGGTCAGCGTTGAGATTTATCTCCGCAAAATTCCCCGCCCTGCCCACGGTCAGTAGGGGACACCGATGGGCTTGGAAAGACCGCCGTCCATCGGATGGGACGTTAAGCCGTGGCCCCGTGTGAGGGAGAGAGCCATACCCTGTGCACGTTAAAGAACACGCTGGATGGCCTTGACAGGAGGCTACCATCTGTCTCCCAACAGCTGTTCCAGTGGGTCCCCTCCCCCAACCTTCTCTGAACCTTCGGGGTCCATGTGACCTGGCCATTTAGCCCATGGTGTGCAAAAAAGTGCCGCTCGGAGGTAAAACAACCCAATCCACCAAACAACACTTACTAATGTTGTTTCAATTCAAAGTGTGTCAATTTACTACCACTAATATTTTACGCATTTCATATTTATAATTAAATGTTTCATTTAATTACATTCAAACTAGAACAATGATGAATTATCATGAGAGTATCGTTCGCGGTACATAGTTGTAAAATTAACACAGGAAGTATGTTGAGAAAAGCCTGTCAGTATAAATACGACATAGGGGAGGGAGAAGATCATACCTTATTAGTAAGCCAATACCAGAAAACAAACATTCATTAAACATTCATTCTGCCTGTGGTACTCGAATCTTGGTCCGTTTGATCTACAACCCGGCGCCGCTAACCAACAATACCGATTTCTGACTCATTCGTTATTTCGTCATAATAAAGTCATGGAGTTGTGCTATGGACATTCTGGAGTCTGAGTTTGAAATCCTGATTGGTGATATGCATGTCAGTGACTGAGACTCTGAAGAATTCTCGTCGATTAGCAAAAAAAAAAAGCCATCTCTTTGTAAGTCTGTAAATATGAATCACAGTATATTCAATAACAGTCTAACATTTGCACTGGGAATGGCAAATAAGGATATAACCGGATATGGGGCTGTCTATCTATTCAGAATTGTATATTCTTCCCATCAGATCATCCAGGGTCAGATTCCCCATAAGGCACTTGCTTAGGGTTGCCAGCACACAACTATTACTATTTGTTTTTATTTAAATGACAACTTTGGGTTGGGTTGTTTTACCTGTAAGCGGCACTTTTTTGCACACCATGGACAAAATGGCTAGGTCACAAAGACCCCGAAGGCTCAGAGAAGGTTGGGGAGGGGACCCACTGGAAGAGCTGTTGGGAGACAGATGGTAGCCTCCCGTCAAGGCCATTCAGCGTGTTCTTTAACGTGCACATTGTATGCTCTCCCGCACACTAGGGCCACGGTTTAATGTCCCATCCGAGGGACGGCGGCCTTTCCAAGCCCATCGGTGTCCCCTACTGACCGTGGGCAGGGCGGGGGAATTTTGCGGAGATAAATCTCAACGCTGACCCAGCTGGGACTCGAACCTGGGAACTACAGATTACGGTACCTGGCGCGCTACCGACTGAGCCACCCCCGCCCCTAAGTGACAGCAAAATTATGTCATTTTCGTTTAGTTGCAAATATCTTTTATGCAAATAGTTGCAGAGAACTTATTTCAAAGTTGGGGGTGTTTTGAATATAGTTTCTCATTTCACATAACATGGAAATTTCCAGAAACGTTTGATAATTTAGCGTGATTTGTTTATTCAATGAGCACCCCCCTTCCCCCCCAAAAATAACCGAGTAAAAAAAAAGTTAAAATGATACTACCTAATGAATATTATATGCTAAGTATAATATCAATTTATTTCATTAATTTTTACAGTATTTGGTAATAAAACCATATTAAATAGTTTTGTGGAAAACACGGGTTTTCCCGATATCGCGGGACTCGAACCTACATATTCTTCTAACCACTAAACTAACACCAGCTTCGCCATTAAGCAACTAATATGACTTATAAATCTTTCCGAAACTGCCACACATGGTGCCATCTATGATCGAGGAAGGGAACTTCTTTTCCAATATTGCTCTGAATAAGATGTAAAGAAAATTAAATTAAAATTCCCACATCCGTTTCATTTATATTATCTCCTTTGTTCTGGCTGGGAAATAAAAATACCAATCTACCAATCATAAAGGTCCATGATTAGTTAATGGGTCCCACTACGCGAGAAGGTTAAATCCGTTTTTGAGATCATAAACATTGATTTGTGAATGAAACTGAAATGTGAGAACGAGAGCAATAACAGTTACATTAAACTATAAAAGTATATTTTTTTAGCTGTTCACGAAAAAATTATGTTAATTTTTGAAAAATTTTAATGATCTTTTTTTTTACAGAATTATCTGAAATATTTCAAGTTCCCATAACAGTAAATTCTGAACGATTATTGTTGAAAATCGAGATAAAAATTGATTTGGATCAGATATTTAAATTATCTTCAGTCACATTTTATCGTAAAAAGTTTACTTAAGAAGTCGTTGAATCCTCCATCGGAGTTATTGCTGAAATAAAATAGAACTGTACCTAATAAAGGTACGTTGAGTGTACAGTCGCTCAAAAAATATCCAAACACTATGGTTGATTACAGAATTCAGAAAAAATATCTGGCAACGATATTTTTAGAAATTAGTGATCTGGCAACCTTCGTGTCACGTGATTACAGAATTCAGGAAAAATATCTGGAGCGTGTACAGCAACTGTACACGCTCCAGTTACCGTTCACAGCAAACTGGAGTGTGTGCAGTAACTGCACACGCTCCAGTTTGCTGTGAACGGTAACTGCACACACTCAATATTTCTGTGAGTGGGCCCACACGATCCAGGTTTTTGTGAGCTCACACGATCCAATGTGCTGTGAACATTAACCGCAACCGCTCCAGTTTGCTGTGAACATTAACCGCAACCGCTCCAGTTTGCTGTGAACTGTAACTGCACACGCTCAATATTTCTGTGAGTGGGCCCACACGATCCAGGTTTTTGGGAGCTCGCACGATCCAATGTGCTGTGAACATTAACCGCAACCGCTCCAGTTTGCTGTGAACATTAACCGCAACCGCTCCAGTTTGCTGTGAACGGTAACTGCATACGCTCCATATTCATTGCATTATATATTCATACGCATTATATATATTAAAAAATATCCGAACACTATGGTTGATTACAGAATTCAGAAAAAATATCTGGCAACGATTTTTTTAGAAATTAGTGATCTGGCAACCTTCGTGTACAGAATTCAGAAAAAATATCTGGCAACGATTTTTTCAGAAATTAGTGATCTGGCAACCTTCATGTCACGTGACACGAAGGTCACTAATTTCTAAAAAAATCGTTGCCAGATATTTTTCTTGAATTCTGTAATCAACCATAGTGTTCGGATACTTTTTTGAGCGACTGTACATATCGGGATTTTGCATCAGAAACTCACACTGCACACATGCCAGTTGTAGAGCAGTCTTAATCTTGGAGAAGAAGCGCTCACCCATCATTAAATATTCCACTTCCTTAAAGATAATTTATCTCCTCGTAGATTTCGATCCCCTATCCGGATGAAGATGAATCGGGCGTCAGGTGAAATGTCACTTCGAAGGATGACGTCACCCAGGTCGAGGTGAAAAGGGCGTCGGAAGGGTTGCTATGGAGATGCTGTGACGTACCGATGTAGGGGGATGTCAAAACCGGTTGCTTGATACGGGGGCTCCACCCGAACCCCATAACAGGGTGCATTATGGATGGAGACGAGAAAGCCACTCCTGTAGGGATGGGATGGGCAAGAATCTGATTTTGTTGCTTGAATGCTTTACTCCGTTAACGACTACGTGGCCTGTAATGGGTGGCTGGAATTATTATTGCGGTGAAGAAATGCAGTCAGGCTTGCAACATACAAAGAGATGGCTCAATTGCACTACATTTCGGTCTGCTCTTTTATCAGGGATGAGAGAGCTTTAATATCTAGTCAGCTGTTTTGCGTCGTCTTCTCATGACATAAATCTGCCTTAGGAAATTCAGCATTCTTTTAGATTTAGCATGTCGTTAACAGTATTTCCAAAAGCACTGCAACATGATAAAGAAAGTTGATAACAAGTACAAAGCATGATGTTTGAAGGTTTTGAGCAAAGATGGTGTTCGACTTTCATTCATGAAATGATTGCATTCCACTGGATAGTTTTAGGAGACAGATGGATTAGGTTATTTCACCTCTGAGCGTCACGTGACACGAAGGTTGCCAGATCACTAATTTCTAAAAAAAAAATCGTTGCCAGGTATTTTTCCTGAATTCTGTAATCAACTATAGTGTTCGGATATTTTTTTTTGAACGACTGTACAATGGAATGGAAAGTTTCAGTTTTAATTTGAAGAGTCTGATTTTCTAAAAAACACTAGTCTGCTGCTCGCTTTTCAAAAGAATGGAAAGTTTCAGTTTTAATTTGAAGAGTCTGATTTTCTAAAAAACACTAGTCTGCTGCTCGCTTTTCAACAAGGGAGAATCTCTGGGTCAGTTGGGTTGTTTTTCCTCTGAGCGGCACTTTTTTACACACCATGGGCTAAATGGGTAGGTCACATGGACCCCGAAAGGTCAGAGAAGGTTGGAGGAGGGACACCCACTGGAACAGCTGTTGGGTGACAGATGGTAGCCTCCCGTCAAGGCCATCCAGCGTGTTGTTTAACGTGCACAGCGTATGGCTCTCTCGTACAAGGGGCCACGGCTTAACATCCCAATCGAGGGACGGTGGCCTTTCAAAGCCCATCGGTGTCCCCTATTGACCGTGGGCAGAGCGGGGAGTTTTTGCGGAGATAAATCTCAACGCTGACCCAGCTGGGACTCGAACCTGGGAACTGCAGATTACGAGCCTGGCGCGCTACCGACCGAGCCACCCCCGCCCTCCTTGCAGGCCAGGATCTAGAAAAAGTCGGGGAGGGGGGGGGGGGGACGATGTCAATAGACTGGATTTCCAATGCAGTATAACATTTTCCTCTCCATTTTACAGGTCTTTAAAAAATTTCTTCAGAAATGCAGAAATATAAAACAAGGTTTAATATTTTTTCTTCCCTTACGCTTAGTAGCCTTACGAAGAGGGTGGGGGGGCATGACCTCTCCCCCCTCCCCCCAGATCCGGCCCTTGTGATCTGGTCATTTAGCGTACTTTGCACAAAAGTTGGGTTGTTTTACCTCTGAGCGGCACTTTTTTTGCACACCATGGGCTAAATGGCCAGGTCACATGGACCCCGAAGGCTCAGAGAAGGTTGGGGGAGGGGACCCACTGGAACAGCTGTTGGGAGACAGATGGTAGCCTCCCGTCAAGGCCATCCAGCGTGTTCTTTAACGTGCACAGGGTATGTCTCTCCCGCACACGGGGCCACGGCTTAACGTCCCATCCGACGGACGGCGGCCTTTCCAAGCCCATCGGTGTCCCCTACTGACCGTGGGCAGGGCGGGGAATTTTGCGGAGATAAATCTCAACGCTGACCCAGCTGGGACTCGAACCTGGGAACTACAGATTACGAGCCTGGCGCGCTACCGACTGAGCCACCCCCGCCCCACACAAAAGCGTCCCACTCATAGCTGAAACGAAAGAATCCAATCCCATACATTATTCGGAAGACGAATACAAAGAGCGAATACAAAGCACTAAACAAAAATATAAATATGGTAATCATTTGCCTTTACTATTCAAGGATAGAGATCAAGTGGAATGTAGTTCGTTTCTAAGTTATGGTATTTGAAATCGACTTCGCTTCAAGTGAAAGAAATCTCTTCGGGA
The DNA here is from genome assembly GCA_038380435.1 of Ryuthela nishihirai. Lineage (NCBI taxonomy): Eukaryota > Metazoa > Arthropoda > Arachnida > Araneae > Heptathelidae > Ryuthela > Ryuthela nishihirai. The sequence continues at coordinate 67,749,610 of JAWZYU010000001.1, forward strand.
ATATTGAAACTTCTGTACAAAGGAAATCATTTCTCTACTCGAAGCAGATGATCGTTATTTGCAGATGAGCTATGTGGAAGTGAAACGAAGTGTCGCTTCGGGAATCCAGCCGCTCGTTATGGAATAAGGGAGACGAAATCTTCTTAGCAAAAGAGGCATTTGGGCAAGACACAACGGATCACTCGAGAGAATGGGGAAATTCGTCGTTATTGATTAAACTGCAATTATTTGGATTTCAAATTCGAAATCAGACGCCGAACTTTCCTCATTTGTTTCCGGAGGGCAAAAGATTTATTTTTATAATAAATTATTGAAATGCTTTTGTGTCCCTTGTTCTATTATTTTAAATAAGCAGATGAGCCAGTGAACGGTTACGTTTTTGTGAAGATGCCCCAATGGGCAAAAGATTTCATGTTCCAATTTATTGAACTGTTCCGTGACAATGAGTATAATTCGTGAGGCTTCGTGTAAATAAATGAAAAAATTATCATAATAAATATATATATGATAATAAATTATCATAATAAATATATAACTAATGGGAAAAAAAAATATCCTGTGACTTATTTTATTATTATTTTTTGCTGTTTGCAAAGAAATAGCACCCGTACAGACATTGACAAAGTACTTATATTATGAGGCCGCCGTCCGTCGGATGGGACGTTAAGACGTGACCCCGTGTGCGGGAGAGCTATACCCTGTGCACGTTAAAGAACACGCTGGATGACCTTGACGGGAGGCTACCATCTGTTTCCCAACAGCTGTTCCAGTCGGTCCCTTCTCCCAATCATTTTCTGAGCCTTCAGGGTCCATGTGACCTGGCCATTTAGCCCATGGTGTGCAAAAAAGTTGGGTTGTTTTACCTCTGAGCGGCACTTTTTTGCACACCATGGGCTAAATGGCCAGGTCACATGGACTTCGAAGTGCTCAGAGAAGGTTGGGGGACGGGACCCACTGGAACAGCTGTTGGGAGATAGATGGTAGCCTCCCGTCAAGGCCATTCAGCGTGTTCTTTAACGTGCACAGAGTATGGCTCTCTCGCACACGGGCCACGGCTTAACGTCCCATCCGACGGACGACGGCCTTTGCAAGCCCATCGGTGTCCCCTACTGACCATGGGCAGGGCAGGGAATTTTGCGGAGATAAACCTCAACGCTGACCCAGCTGGGACTCGAACCTGGGAAGTACAGATTACGAGCCTGGCGCGCTACCGACTGAGCCACCCCCGCCCCATGCAAAAAAAAAGTGCCGCTCAGAAGTAAAACAACCCAACCAACCCTTTAAAAAAATGCTTCGTCACTCTCTATGATTTCAGTTTTTGTAAAAAACACTTCTCTGCTTAGATACATTAAATTCTGTTGTATAATGAGTTAAACAGTCAGGTGAAAAGGACTCGAATGTGTCTCTCAGGGTTGGGCAAAGACACTTGAGTTGTTTTACCTCTGAGCGGCACTTTTTTGCTAAATAGAGGTCACAAAGACCCCAAGGACTCAGAGAAGGTTGGAAAAAAAGCACCCACTGGACAGCTGTTAGGAGACAAATGGAAGACTACCGTCAAGGCCATCCAGCGTGTTCTCTAATGTGCACAGGGTATGTCTCTCCTGCACATTGAGCCACGGCTTAATGGTCCATCCGACGGATGGCGGAGGTGGTGGTGATGGAGTGGGAAGGGTGGGATGTAGGAGTCTCAACCATTGGCACAGGTGAACTTGCACCTTGGGGAAAGAGAGCCATAGAATTAGAGAGTTTGAGGAACTTCCGTCTAAGCACACCAGAGTAGACATTCTTTTGAAATACTAGTTCTTTTTAAATCAATTAGTTATTCTTTTTTCTACGCAAAATTTTTATGCTTTAATCAATTGCTTTTCGTTTTCCTTTTTTCGAAAAATTACTACAGTGCAAATATTGTAAATAAATTATAATTTTATTTTTTTTTAAATTTAAAAGATTTAATTCGCTTAAGGGCTTGCAAGATAAACTATTCTGTTTGTATATTTGTTTAATTTGTATTTAAATTATTTTAAAATTAATAAAAAATTGTTTTAAATAAGTAAATAAATATAATTGTATCCTGTTAATTCAATTTAAAACCTGAGTTTGAATGCGTTTTTAGTATTAAGACCGATAGATGGCGCTACAAGTCATCAAAAATTTCAAACTATCTACCATGTTTTGTTTCTTTACAATAAACCTCAAAATATTTAAACGAATTACTTCTGATCATCTATATGAAGATTAGCTAATAACCTCACCAAGGCAGTCCGGAGATATATGCTGCCCTTAGGCAAATATATAACGCCTGCCCTTTAAAAACTTGAATGAAATAGGCTGGTAAATGTACCATAATACTGGTAAAGAAGATTTTTTTTTTGGCTCGATAGTTATACGCTGTAATTGATTTTTATTTATTGCTTACGTTTATTTTATAAAATTAGTAAGTTCGACTCTTGTGTACAGTCGCTCAAAAAGTTATCCGAACACTATGGTTGATTACAGAATTCAGAAAAAATATCTGGAGCGTGTACAGTTACTGCACACGCTCCAGTTTGCTGTGAACGGTAACTGCACACGCTCAATATTTCTGTGAGTGGGCCCACACGATCCAGGTTTTGTGAGCTCACACGATCCAATGTGCTGTGAACATTAACCGCAACCGCTGCAGTTTGCTGTGAACGGTAACTGCACACGCTCAATAATTCTGTGAGTGGGCCCACACGATCCAGATTTTTGTGAGCTCACACGATCCAATGTGCTGTGAACATTAACAGCAACCACTCCAGTTTGCTGTTAACGGTAATTGCACACGCTCCATATTCATTGCATTATATATTCATACGCATTACATATATTAAAAAAGTATCCGAACACTATGGTTGATTACAGAATTCAGAAAAAATATCTGGCAACGATTTTTTTTAGAAATTAGTGAAATTAGTGATCAACCTTCGTGTGACACGAAGGTTGCCAGATCACTAATTTCTAAAAAAAATAGTTGCCAGATATTTTTTCTGAATTCTGTAATCAACCATAGTGTTCGGATACTTTTTTGAGCGACTGTACATGGTGGGGGATGAGGGTTGGAGGGAAAGATCATGAGCAAAGCAATTTGTATTTTTGAAAGGGGTGTTTTAAATTAAAAAAATTAAATCATTGATGTGTGATATGCGATTGACCATACTTCTACTTTTTTCAGCATTTGGCTGCATAAACCTAAATTAGCTGTTGTCACTGGGAGGGGGGGGGGGCGAATTTTCATTCACCATTCTAATTATTTCACTTAAAGAAATAAAGTATACTTTCTTTAAAATATATTTTTTATGAATATTTAAGCATACATAGTTTTCTGTACATATTAAATTTTTTTTTAGAGAAAAGTTAAATTCTTTTTGGATTGGATATGTTTTGACGAAATATTTCATATCTCATTTTCAGAATATCCCAATAGTTTTAATAGCGCCCTCTAGCCGTCGAAAATTTTGAAAAATGCCAAAATTTCAAACGAATGTTGCAAACGATTTATTTATTCTAGAAATTTGAATTTCTTGTGATGGACCGTGAAGTTTAAGAGGTTTAGATTGACGAAGATTTGATCCTTTTACCCCGGGGGAGGGGGGAATTCAACTTTTTAAAATGATAAAAATGTTTGTAGGAGACTGCCAGCATACGGAAGGTAATAGCCGAGGCAATAGCTAATAATTAATGGATTGGGTTGTTTTACCTCTGAGCGCCACTTTTTTGCACACCATGGGCTAAATGGCCAGGTCACAAGGATTTCAAAGGCTCAGAGAAATTTGGGGGAGGGAACCCACTGGAACAGCTGTTGGGTGACAGATGGTAGCCTCCCGTCAAGGCCATCCAGCGTGTTCTTTAACGTGCACAGGGTATGGCTCTCCCGCACACGGCTTAACGTCCGATCCGACGGACGGCGGCCTTTCCAAGCCCATCGGTGTCCCCTACTGACCGTGGGCAGGGCGGGGAATTTTGCGGAGATAAATCTCAACGCTGACTCAGCTGGGACTCGAACCTGAGAACTACAGATTACGAGCCTGGCGCGCTACCGACTGAGCCACCCCCGCCCCGACAAGACTTTCGCTCAAGAAAGAGAATGTTCACAAATTTTTTCAATTCCCAAGGAGTGGTATCCTTAGATACCTAAAAAAATAAACGACCAATACTAAACCGACATTGTTTTGCCCGAAATGGTTAAGGAGATGAAAGAACAGCGTCCAACAACAGGCGTGTTAAAGGTTCTCTTTCTTCGTGACAATGCCAGTGCTCACAAAACCCGGCAAGTTACGGCCTATCTGGAGCAGGAAAAAATCAAACAGCTTCTCCATCCTGAATATTCACCGATTTTGCACCACGCAATTTTTGGTTGTTTCCAAAAATTAAAAATCAACTTGTTCATTTTCAAAGGTGCAAGACCATGCAAAATGCGTTCATTCAGAGTTGGGTAGTTTTCCCATCTGGGGCAGTGCCGTCTTAACGGTATTGTAGACCCCTGGACAAAGCAATGCACTGGAGCTCCTACCCATCCACCTAGGGCAGGGGTGGGCAATTGTTTTCGTATCTACACTGCGCATGCGTATTGACGTGGCCGTCCTAGTGGAAAATACGAGACGAATAATCGGTCGCGCACGGGAAGGAAATCTCGGTTCAAGGCGGATTTTTCTGACTGTCTTGGCGGGCCACAAAAAACTCTTAGCGGGCCGCTATTTGCCCACCCCTGATCTAGGGGACTAAAAATGTAAATGGTCAATAAAATTAAACCTATAGATTTATTAGTACTTTTAACAAAATCAATGTTTCAACATAAAAAATATGCTGCAAAGCGAGGATTAAACAACACAAACTTTTGCGAAATTTCTTTGCAGAGAACTGATTTATAATTGGCTAGATATAATTGGCCCCTAGAATAGTGGGGCCCCCGGGCAACTGCCCAGTGTGCTCTGCCTTAAGGCGACCCTGATCCGGAGCACCACCAAGCGTTCGAGAATTGACGTTAGACGTCTGCGACTTTGCATAGATGCTGGAGGGGAATTCTTTGAAGGTTGTTGGGTTAGGTTGTTTTTACCTCTGAGTGGCAATCTTTTGCACAGCATGGGCTAAATGGCCAAGTCACATGGACCCCGAAGGCTCAGAGAAGGTTGGGGGAGGGGACCCACTGGAACAGCTGTTGGGAGACAGATGGTAGCCTCCCGTCAAGGCCATCCAGCGTGTTCTATAACGTGCACAGGGTATGGCTCTCCCGCACACGGAGCCACGGCTTAACGTCCCATCCGACCGACGGCGGCCTTTCCAAGCCCATCGGTGTCCCCTACTGACCGTGGGCAGGGCGGGGAATTTTGCGGAGATAAATCTCAACGCTGACCCAGCTGGGACTCGAACCTGGGAACTACAGATTACGAGCCTGGCGCGCTACCGACTGAGCCACCCCCGCCCCATTTTTTGAAGGACAGTAAAAGTTTCGTTGAGGTAAGTGCAGTGGTTTTTGTTCTGCAGATTCATGTCAAGAACTTTTGAACGCCCCTCATAACTATAAATGAATGAGCATGGCTCAAGTTCCATTTTTTGCAAACAGCTAAATATTAATTCCCATTTTGGAACTGTCCATCCCCTCCAAAAGAAGAAAAGAAATGATAAATTACCTCGTTCTTGTGGAATTGTCATATTTTTCCACTTGCCCATTTTTAAACCCAACACATTCAATTACCATTCTACTTCTGTATTCAAAAGGTATCCCATATTTGGGTCAAAGATTTCTCCTTTGCATATCTTTTGAGTTTAACAAATGTTTTCACTAGATGATGCAACTACAGGGAGAAGATGTTATTTCCTCACGGTTAAAAACCAAAAATTAACCGTTATCATAAATATCCTGTTTTATACTAAGCCGCCCCGTAGACGATTGGTTACCGTGCTTGACTACTGATCAAAGGGATCTGGGTTCCGAGTCATGGTGTGGATGTTGGTGTTGTTTTTCTGCTGAGGTCTCGCCTTCCTTACAGATATGGGGCGGGGGTGGCTCAGTCGGTAGCGCGCCAGGCTCGTAATCTGTAGTTCCCAGGTTCGAGCCCCAGCTGGGTCAGCGTTGAGATTTATCTTCGCAAAATTCCCCGCTTTGCCCACGGTCAGTAGGGGACACCGATGGGCTTGGAAAGGCCGCCGTCCGTCGGATGGGACGTTAAGCCGTGGTCCCGTGTGCTGGAGAGTCACACCCTGTGCACGTTAAAGAACACGCTGGATGGCCTTGACAGGAGGCTGCCATCTGTCTCCCAACAGCTGTTCCAGTGGGTCCCCTCCCCCAACCTTCTCTGAGCCTTCGGGGTCCTTGTGACCTGGCCATTTAGCCCATAGTGTGCGAAAAAGTGTCGCTCAGAGGTAAAACAACCCAACGTTAAAGAACACGCTGGATGGCCTTGACGGGAGGCTACCATCTGTCTCCCAACAGCTCTTCCAGTGGGTCCCCTCCCCCAACCTTCTCTGAGCCTTCGGGGTCCTTGTGACCTGGCCATTTAGCCCATGGTGTGCAAAAAAGTGCCGCTCAGAGGTAAAACAACCCAACCCTTACAGATATTCTCTATGGAGAATTCAACTGAATGCTCCTCTGGGACTACTGTTATTTTTTTACATTAGAAGTAACTAAGACATATTGATTTTCTTGGAGGTGGGGTTTAGCCACTCGGTCGGTTAGCGTCCGAGGCTATATAATCTATATTTCCCAGGTTCGAATCCTAACTGTGAGAGCGTTAACATTTATCTCTGTTAAACCCCATCCTGCCCTCATGTGAGTAAGGGGATATTGATGGGCTTGGTACATCAATATCAATGGGGGGTAGGGTTTTTTACACAATGGGGTAAGAGGCCAGGCCACAAGGATTCCTAGGGCTCAGTGAAGGTTGGGGGAAGGGACTCACTGGACAGTTGTTGGGAGACAGATGGTAGCCTCGCTTCAAGGCCATCCAGCTTTAATGTGAACAGGGTATGCTTTCCTGCACACGGTTTAAAGTTCCATTCGACAGACGGCAACCTTTCCAAGCCCATCGATGTCCCCTACTGGCCGAAGGCAGGACGAGGAAATTTTGTGGAGATAAATCTCAATGCTGTCCCAGATTCGAAACTGGGAACTGCAGATTGCGAGCTTTGTCCGCTACTGACTGAGCCATAGTAAATCAGTTCAAAAAAGTATTTTGAGATAATATTAAAATCGACCCACTGGCCAGCTGTTAGAAGAGAGATGGTAGTATCTCTTCAAGGTCATCCAGCTTGTTCTTTAACGTACGCAGCGCATGGCTCTCCCGAAGATGGCATAACGTTCCATCCGACGGACGGCAACCTTTCCATGGGGATTTGAGATTCCCCCCCCCCCCGTTTTCTGCCTTCAGTTCGGAGGGCGGCAAAACTGTGGCACTGCAGTGCACTGGACTATCAGGACGACAGTTACAGTTCCCCCTTGGGGGAAGGAAAGTTACGTAGTTACCCCACGTATAGTAGAGTAATTTTAGGGAAGTGAAAATTTCTTACAATTTAAACACTTACAAGGGCGTAGTCAGAAACGTTTCTTGAGTAGGTGGGTTGTTTTGGGTTGTTTTACCTTTGAGCGGCACTTTTTTTGCACACAATGGGCTAAATGGCCAGGTCACATGGACCCTGAAGGTTCAGAGAAGGTTGGTGGAGGGGACACACTGAAAAATCACGTTTCTGTTTGGGATCTAGTGATCGCTGTGTCTGCTACTGGATGCACGCCTGAGACAGAGGTAATCCGCCTGCATCAATGAGTGTCAAACTGACCAATACCTAGGATCATAGTATGGGGAGCCATCAGTTACCATAGCAACCCATATCTGGTCGTTATTGATGGTTGGTTGATAGCAAACCATTATGTTGAAACCATATCTGAACCAATGCTTCTGTCCTTTCTACACTCCATCTGAAATGCTATTTTTCAACAGGACAATGCCTTACATACTGTAGGCATTGTCCTGTATGCCACATACTGTAGACATCGAGACCGTGTCTATGTGATGTGGATGTGCATGTTTCCCCAAATCTGTTGCCCAGCGAACACGTTTGATATATATATATATTTGATTTGCGACATATAGGACAGAGAAGAATCCTGGAAGCTACTCCTAGCTTAATACAGGCCTTCTCATACAAGGACATGCCCTACTAAGACCGAAGTCACTGCTGACCACTGCCTTAGTTAGAGCTAACACAACACACAAAGTTTGCCTTGCTGAAACAATCGCTAGCTGCCTAACCACTATGCTAGTTAAGGCTATATAGATACGACTTTCACTGACTGCTTCTTCTCAGCTTTCTATCACTGTTGCCCAGAACTGCTTCTGACCCAGCCTTCTATCGCTGTTGCCCAGAACTGCTTCTGACTCAGCCTTCTATCACTGTTGCCCAGAACTGCTTCTGACTCAGCCTTCTATCACCGTTGCCCGGAATTGCTCCTGACAGCCTTCTATCACTGTTGCCAGAACAGCTTCTGACTCAGCTTTCTATCATTGTTGCCCGGAACTGCTCCTGACTCAGCCTTCTATCGCTGTTGCCCAGAACTGCTTCTGACTCAGCCTTCTATCGCTGTTGCCCAGAACTGCTTCTGACTCAGCCTTCTATCACTGTTGCCCAGAACTGCTTCTGGCTCAGCCTTCTATCACTGTTGCCCAGAACTGCTTCTGACTCAGCCTTCTATCACTGTTGCCCAGAACTGCTTCTGACTCAGCCTTCTATCACTGTTGCCCAGAACTGCTTCTGACTCAGCCTTCTATCACTGTTGCCCAGAACTGCTTCTGACTCAGCCTTCTATCACTGTTGCCCAGAACTGCTTCTGACTCAGCTTTCTATCACTGTTGCCCAGAACTGCTTCTGACTCAGCATTCTATCACTGTTGCCCAGAACTGCTTCTGACTCAGCCTTCTATCACTGTTGCCCAGAACTGCTTCTGACTCAGCATTCTAACACTGTTGCCCAGAACTGCTTCTGACTCAGCCTTCTATCACTGTTGCCCAGAACTGCTTCTGACTCAGCCTTCTATCACTGTTGCCCAGAACTGCTTCTGACTCAGCTTTCTATCACTGTTGCCCAGAACTGCTTCTAACTCAGCATTCTATCACTGTTGCCCAGAACTGCTTCTGACTCAGCTTTCTATCACTGTTGCCCAGAACTGCTTCTGACTCAGCATTCTATCACTGTTGCCCAGAACTGCTTCTGACTCAGCTTTCTATCACTGTTGCCCAGAACTGCTTCTGACTCAGCATTCTATCACTGTTGCCCAGAACTGCTTCTGACTCAGCCTTCTATCACTGTTGCCCAGAACTGCTTCTGACTCAGCATTCTATCACTGTTGCCCAGAACTGCTTCTGACTCAGCCTTCTATCACTGTTGCCCAGAACTGCTTCTGACTCAGCTTTCTATCACTGTTGCCCAGAACTGCTTCTGACTCAGCTTTCTCTCACTGTTGCCCAGAACTGCTTCTGACTCAGCCTTCTATCACTGTTGCCCAGAACTGCTTCTGACTCAGCTTTCTATCACTGTTGCCCAGAACTGCTTCTGACTCAGCTTTCTATCACTGTTGCCCAGAACTGCTTCTGGCTCAGCCTTCTATCACTGTTGCCCAGAACTGCTTCTTCTCAGCTTTCTATCACTGTTGTCCAGAACTGCTTCTGACTCAGCCTTCTATCACTGTTGCCCAGAACTGCTTCTGACTCAGCTTTCTATCACTGTTGCCCAGAACTGCTTCTGACTCAGCTTTCTATCACTGTTGCCCAGAACTGCTTCTGACTCAGCTTTCTATCACTGTTGCCCAGAACTGCTTCTGACTCAGCCTTCTATCACTGTTGCCCAGAACTGCTTCTGACTCAGCATTCTATCACTGTTGCCCAGAACTGCTTCTGACTCAGCATTCTATCACTGTTGCCCAGAACTGCTTCTGACTCAGCATTCTATCACTGTTGCCCAGAACTGCTTCTGACTCAGCCTTCTATCACTGTTGCCCAGAACTGCTTCTGACTCAGCATTCTATCACTGTTGCCCAGAACTGCTTCTGACTCAGCCTTCTATCACTGTTGCCCAGAACTGCTTCTGACTCAGCTTTCTATCACTGTTGCCCAGAACTGCTTCTGACTCAGCTTTCTCTCACTGTTGCCCAGAACTGCTTCTGACTCAGCCTTCTATCACTGTTGCCCAGAACTGCTTCTGACTCAGCTTTCTATCACTGTTGCCCAGAACTGCTTCTGACTCAGCTTTCTATCACTGTTGCCCAGAACTGCTTCTGGCTCAGCCTTCTATCACTGTTGCCCAGAACTGCTTCTTCTCAGCTTTCTATCACTGTTGTCCAGAACTGCTTCTGACTCAGCCTTCTATCACTGTTGCCCAGAACTGCTTCTGACTCAGCTTTCTATCACTGTTGCCCAGAACTGCTTCTGACTCAGCTTTCTATCATTGTTGCCCAGAACTGCTTCTGGCTCAGCCTTCTATCACTGTTGCCCAGAACTGCTTCTTCTCAGCTTTCTATCACTGTTGCCCAGAACTGCTTCTGGCTCAGCCTTCTATCACTGTTGCCCAGAACTGCTTCTGGCTCAGCCTTCTATCACTGTTGCCCAGAACTGCTTCTTCTCAGCTTTCTATCACTGTTGCCCAGAACTGCCTCTGACCCAGCCTTCTATCGCTGTTGCCCAGAACTGCTCCTGACAGCCTTCTATCACTGTTGCCAGAACAGCTTCTGACTCAGCTTTCTATCATTGTTGCCCGGAACTGCTCCTGACTCAGCCTTCTATCGCTGTTGCCCAGAACTGCTTCTGACTCAGCCTTCTATCGCTGTTGCCCAGAACTGCTTCTGACTCAGCCTTCTATCACTGTTGCCCAGAACTGCTTCTGACTCAGCCTTCTATCGCTGTTGTCCAGAACTGCTTCTGACTCAGCCTTCTATCACTGTTGCCCAGAACTGCTTCTGACTCAACCTTCTATCACTGTTGCCCAGAACTGCTTCTGGCTCAGCCTTCTATCACTGTTGCCCAGAACTGCTTCTGACTCAGCATTCTATCACTGTTGCCCAGAACTGCTTCTGACTCAGCCTTCTATCACTGTTGCCCAGAACCGCTTCTGACTCAGCCTTCTATCGCTGTTGTCCAGAACTGCTTCTGACTCAACCTTCTATCACTGTTGCCCAGAACTGCTTCTGACTCAACCTTCTATCACTGTTGCCCAGAACTGCTTCTGGCTCAGCCTTCTATCACTGTTGCCCAGAACTGCTTCTGACTCAGCATTCTATCACTGTTGCCCAGAACTGCTTCTGACTCAGCCTTCTATCACTGTTGCCCAGAACCGCTTCTGACTCAGCCGTCTATCAGTGTTGCCCAGCTGACAGCAGAGGTGCACGAAGTATGGCTGAATTTTCGTAAGAAAATGCTTCTGATTTCATGCTCATTCTCTTGTTTACATTGCTATCTATCACTCCATTATTTCCGAGTTCAAAAGCGACCACTCCTTGTAGGTGGGACAATTTCAATGATGAGCATTGTATGTGGTATCCATCCCTATGAACAAGTAATGTGCAGGTGCCAGCTAGCTCCGCTGGATGTCCTTAGCAACAAGTTTCTTCTGTTTCGTGAGATATTTTCAGTGGGGTCTTTTTCTTTGACATTGTCGAACTTTGGGTAGGGTTGTTTTACCTTTGAGCGGCACTTTTTTTGCACACCATGGGCTAAATGGTCAGGTCACGAGCACCCCGAAGGCTCAGACAAGGTTGGGGGAGAGAGATCCACTGAAACAGCTGTTGGGAGACAGATGGTAGCCTCCCATCAAGGCCATCCAGCGTGTTCTTTAACGTGCACAGGGTATGGCTCTCCCATACACGCGGTCACGGCTTAACGTCCCATCCGACGGACGGCGGCCTTTCGAAGCCCACTGGTGTCGCGTACTGACCGTGGGCAGGGCGGGGAATTTTGCGGAGATAAATCTCAATGCTGACCCAGCTGGGACTCGAACCTGGGAACTGCAGATTACGAGGTTGGCGTGCTATCGATTGAGCCACCCCCGCCTCAAGAGGGTGGGTGAAATGTTTTTGGCATGCAGTAAAACCTCGATTAATCGGACCCAATATGTATCTGCTCTAACAGGTTCTTGTGGGGGGGGGGGGGGTACGCCCCTGCATACACAAGTATCCAAAAGTTGTTGGAACCCCATGTTACGAGAATGGAAAAGTGACTTTAAAGATCTCTAACTTCTGAAATAAGTTTTTTTACTGTAAAATGTAACTGAAGATAAAGATCTCCCTCAATCTATCTAAATCTCTATTTTTCAAACAACATTCGCTCATTATATAAAGAATTAGGATGGTTTGAATATTTATAAGAATATAGTAAATAAAGAATTTACTTCAGAATTTAATTAACTCGAACAATATTATATCAAATAATTTAATAAAATAATTATATTTTAAAAGTCTGTATAAATAAATACTTTGATATTGTTCAGTAATGAACTTTTTTACTGTCAAATGCTGGCAAATGTTTCCGTTTCTATAAATAACTTCAAATACTGAAGAATATCATTCAAATTTAAGATTTAGCTAGACTTGTCGTAGATCTCTAATTTAATTTCAGAAGCATTTTTACCATAAAAAAAGATTATTTTAGAAGTTAAAGAGCTTCGATTGGGTTTTTCTCCCTGAGCGGCACGTTTTCCACACAATAGCCGCCAGGCTCGTAATCTGTAGTTTCCAGGTTCGAGTCCCAGCTGAGTCAGCGTTGAGATTTATCTCCGCAAAATTCCCCGCCCTGCCCACGGTCAGTAGGGGACACCGATGGGCTTGAAAAGGCCGCCGTCCGTCGGATGGGACGTTAAGCCGTGGCCCCGTGTGCGGGAGAGCCATACCCTGTGCACGTTAAAGAACACGCTGGATGGCCTTGACGGGAGGCTACCATCTGTCTCCCAACAGCTGTTCCAGTGAGTCCCCTCCCCCAACCTTCTCTGAGCCTTCGGGGTCCATGTGACCTGGCCATTTAGCCCATGGTGTGCAAAAAAGTGTCGCTCAGAGGTAAAACAATCCAATCCAATCGACACAATGGCCTAAATGGCCAGGTCACAAGGACTCCAAGGACATAGAGAAGGTTTGGAGAAGGGCACTAACTGAAGAGATAGTAGGTTACCGTCAAGACCATCCAGCGTGTCCATTCGAATTATGGGATGTTAGTTGAGACTCGAACCTGAGAACTGCAGATGATGAGCCCTGGCCCTCTACTGACTGAGTCCCCCCCCCCCCATATCTCTTCTTCTCCAAGGGGTTAACCTTGGGGAAGGGGACTCTTTGCTCTGCGTACTACGTTCTTTCGCTTAGTACGGCCAGTGGCGGAGTGGCCAGGGTGTCAGCTTGCCCAATGCAAGTGGGCCCCTGATGAAGTGGGCCATTTTAAACATTAGACAATATGCTAAAAATGATAGCTTTATAGTTGTGGATGGGCCCCCCCTTTGTCTCCTGGCAACCAAAATTTTTAGACCGTCCGCCACTGAATACGACATTGATAAAAGTCAACTGTTCGCCCTCCCCAATAAAATGTTTCAGTTTGTATTTATGCTCGTACACACAATGAGTGGGGAACCTAAAGATTTCTGTCAAATACATCGCAATATTCACAGTTCGATAAATACATTTTTTTTTTAAATTTAATGTGTATTTTAACACTTCAAGCCCAGAGACATATTCTTCCCTATTCATTACGTTTCTGCACATGATCCTCGTGAAGTTCTACTTGAAGTGTCCTCTTATTCGAGTCTACAAAATGTTGGAAATGTGCAATTATTATACGATGCATTTTATTTTATTAAACGAAGGACATTCTAAATCATTTACGACTACACAATGCATTTGCTGGTGGCGCCATCTATTGCTTAAATTGATAACTTACATATTTTGTTGTATTTCAAAAAACTAATGAAATAAAGAGTGGATTTAATTAAACAAAAAAATGTACCAGTACCAGGCGATTATTGAATCTTATTGAATTGTATACCATAAGGGAGTATACAATTCAATAAGGCAATGTTGGCTAATACAAAAGAAACTTTCATTTTCTGTTTCTTAAGTGGTTAGCGCGCTTGGCTGCTGATCTAAGGGACCTGGGTTCGAGCCCCGGATAAGGCGTGGATGTAAGTGTCGTTTTTCAGCTGAGGTCCTGCCATCCTCTCAGATCTTCTACTGTGGCATATAAACTGACAAGCTCCTGTCAGACCTCTGTGGCAAGCAGCTGCTTGAGGGGGTATATTTTTTATTTTTTATTTTTTTTTTAAATTTTTAAAAGTATTAGAACTCTTATACACATTTACAGATCGTTTTCGACCTTTCTTTGTTTTGGGGAAGGATACTTATTACAATTTTGAACGCGAATATTTAAATAAAAATTAGAGAAAGCATAACTGATTCAGTAATTATATTCAATAAATTATTTCAACATTTTATGAGAAAATTTAAAAACAAATTTCTTGGATTCTTCCCACCATTTTCATCTGACTTAGAAATTGCGTGGAAACATCTACCGATTCTTAGTGTTATTTCCTCAAATCAGGGCTAAAACACATTGCATCAGACAATTATGAAGTGGCAGTATATTGAGCAATGTTTTAAAAGGGCGACCATTTTAAAAAGGCTTTTCTCGAAACTAATGGCAGTCTCTGGGTAAAAAAGGAGCAGGGGGATTGGGTTGGGTTGTTTTACCTCTGAGCGGCACTTTTTTGCGCACCATGGGCTAAATGGCCAGGTCACATGGACCCCGAAGGCTCAGAGAAGGTTGGGGGAGGGGACCCACTGGAACAGCTGTTGGGAGACAGATGGTAGCCTCCCGTCAAGGCCATCCAGCGTGTTCTTTAACGTGCACAGGGTATGGCTCTCCCGCACACGGGACCACGGCTTAACGTCCCATCCGACGGACGGCGGCCTTTCCTAAGCCCATTGGTGTCCTCTACTGACCGTGGGCAGGGCGGGGAATTTTTGCGGAGATAAATCTCAACGCTGACCCAGCTGGGACTCGAACCTGGGAACTACAGATTACGAGCCTGGCGCGCTACCGACTGAGCCACCCCCGCCCCAAAGCAGGGGGACAAAGATAATTTGAGTGATAAGGCACTTTTGAAAGAAAGAACTTCAAGGAATAACCTTAATCAACACCCTTCTAGTACTAATGACATTACAAGAGCTTAATAAGTGTGTGATGATCAGGTGAAATAAAAATCTTTGGGTTGATAGCAGACGAAGCAGCTAGGCAGCGTAACAGCAGAGAGCTGTACCAGATAGTCAATGTTCTATGTGGGAAGAAACGGACAGGTATGCAGGGATTGAAGGATAAGCATGGTAAGGTTATTGAAGGTGAGGATTCTGTCATGGCTAAGTGGGCTGAGCATTTCAGCGATGTTCTAAACAATGTGGTTAGTTCCACTCCCATTGTTTGTAAAATGATGATTACTGGCTTTAATGTTGGTCCTGTAACACTGTCTGAAGTTATTTTGGTTGTTTCCAAACTTAAACTGCATAAATCCCCAGAGGTAAACGAAATTACTACTGAAATGCTTAAAGCTGGGAATATTTCTGTTGTCACATGTCTGATGAAATATAGAATAATGCATTGTATATATCGTCATTTGAGAAATGCTCAGAGTATCAGACAATCACAGACACCATGCAGCCAACAAAGTTTTTAAAGTCGACACGGATTTGTCGAGCGGCCGTAGCACTGCTCGATGCTACTGCTACACCGAGAACCCGGATAGATCTTCCAAATTGTTGATGAGCTCCAGTGCCTTATCACTCAAATAACTTTTTTCTCCTCTGCTCCTTTGGCTAAAGATTAAAAGGACCTAAGCTCTGGAGTCTCAACTTCCTCAATTCCTCAAATCATTTCTATGACGCATTATATACTGTTAAACTTTTTATTAAACCTCTATGGTAAGCAATGTTCGATGGGCAATTTACATTTTACAAATTCGTACCGTGAAGGTTACTCTCTAGAAATTACATATTTCATTTCAACTACATTTTAAAAACGATTGAAACATTTATTTATAATGCTTTCAGAGTTAAAATAATAGTGTGATTCAGTCTGGATAGATGGATTTCTTCATAAACTCATGGAAGCTGAAATCAGCACTAACTTTATTTCTCAAAGAATTTTTAGTAAACAGAACATTCCAAATCAAAATTGATTCTAACCTTTCAGAAACCTACAAAATCTATAAAGGCCTTCTCCAAGGGTCGATTCTTTTTAACTTTTACCTCCACGATTTTAAAAAAAAAATTCCAAAATCTATTTCATATACCTGTTATGCCGATGATCTTCTTATTTGGTTCACACATAAAAATGATTATGATATCCAAAATACTCTTCAGAGACAACTTTCAAAATTACAAACATACTGTCTAAAACGACACTTAGTAATCAACACAAGTAAAACTTTCTGTATCCCTTTCTTTAGAAAAAAAACATTATACACCAACTTTTAATTTGGAAATCAAAAATGATAAAATCCAACTTAATCAATGTCAGATCCTTGGTATCCATTTAGATTCTAAACTTAACTGGCATTCCCATCTAGATAATCCTAACACAGTTGGACTTAAACTTATAAATTACTTAAAATATTTTACTTTTTGCAATAATGGAACGAAATAATTTTACCTAATCACCCTTTATAAAAATCTAATCAGAGCCAAATTAGAATATGGATTGGAATTTATTAACGGCCAGGTCAACTTTAAAATTAAAAAATTAGAGACAATCCAAATTAAATGCATTAAAATAGAGTTAGGACTCCCAATCTTTACACCAACTCTTTCGTTAATTGCTGAAACAGCAATTCCCCCCCTTCAAATCAGAAAAAAAATTTTATTTGTAAAATATTATTTTAAACTGCTGTTTAAACTTCCAAATCACCCCTTTCTAAAGAAATTTAAACATGGCCCATACTTTAAAATTATAAAAGATGATCTCCTTTTATTAAAATTATTTCATTTTCTTCCATCAAACTTTAAGAAGGGAGATATCCCAGACCCTATCGCGGATTGGAATTCCCCCTCCCCCACATATTTGTGATTATATTCCCAACTTTTACTCAAAATGGAATACATCACCACAAATGGCATTAACTCTATTTCAAAACTTCTGTTCAGATAAATATGAAACCTTTACAAAGATTTATACTGATGGCTCTATCATCAAAGATACTGAATCATCATCAGCAGCTTTTTATGTCCCGTCTTACAATCTTTCTCAATCATATAAACTTCCACCCAAAACTCCAATTGCCCAGGCTGAATTGTTTGCGATCCTGGAGGCGGTCAATTGGGCTTTACACAATTTAACTAATCAACAAACTAATTTTTGCGGACTCCAAGGAAGCGATTGAAATTTTTGATCAAGAATTTCTCTATTCGGAATATAATTCAGCAATTTCAAAAATATTAACTTTAACTTCTGAAATCTTCAACTTAACTTCAACTTAAAATAATCAACTTAAAAATAACGTTATATTTATTCAATGGATTCCGAATCACGTCGGAATCGAAGACAATGAAATGTTGATTTATTAGAAAAAAATGCTCATAAATCGAAAAAATTAGTGACACATATTATTTTTTTTAAACTATAAAAATGAATCAAAATAATTAGAATTAACTCTCACCCAAAAATATTTTAAAACTTATGCATCCACGCAAAATAATTTCAGATTTCAGCCTTCTGAAAATATTAATGAAGTAAAAAATCTTCCCTTCAACAGACATCAATTAAAAATCTTGTACCGGCTCAAAACAAACACAATTCTTTCAATTATTAGAACAAACACAATTCTTTAAAGAATTAGAACAAACACAATTCTTTCCAATTCCACTAAATTTAAACTTAAACTTATAAATTCCCCAAACGGTATAAATTGCCATTCCCCAGAATCAGTTAATCATATTCTCTTAAATTGTAAAAAATATGAATTTCAAAGAAAATTTTTTTTTCAACTTCTCGAAGATATTGGCATGAACAATTTTGAAACAAATATAATTTTAAAATGTATTCCTACAGACTTAGATATAAAAATTCTTACATCCTTATTTGAATTTCTTCAATCCACGCCCCTGTGGTTCCAACTCTAAAAAAAAAGAAAAAAATTAAAAAAAATATATATTGTTGCGGATTTCAAAAAAATGGATAGCCACTGAGCGTGAGTATTAAAAGCTATATTTCAAAACCAAATTCAATACAAGGTAAATTGTTACAAAGGAAATATGGATGAAGTATCTTATTAACAAATCAACTATTAACATGCACAAGTCATCAATCTTCCTGCGTAGAGCACACAATATCAGCTCTGTGTATTTTACTAAATACTACCTTTTACTTGATTTACCAGGTCACCCGAAGATCTTCACTCGTAAACCAATTCTCGTCCTGTGCTAATAACTTTTCACACACTAGCCGAACAAAAAGACAGTCCGTGTAGACATTCGAAGTTAGCCATAAAAGTTCCCACTTTTATACTTCCGCGTATACACAACACATCAAGTTACTTCTTGATACTTAACGATAAAAGATCCCACTTTTAACCTTCCGCGTATACACAACACATCAAGTTACTTCTTGACACTTACGCGCACTCTCTCAGAACAGCTCACCGTCCATTTTCGAACTCACCGACCGTTACAACACAACGACCGTTACAATACAAAACGACCGTTAACGCTCCACTCTTCTTCTCCAAATTCTCCCAAAGTTCAATTCGTTGGCTGAAACTTTGCTTTCGGTTGCCAGATTCTTCTGTCGTAACACTGCCCCCTTCCTAGGTCTTGTTCGTCCCGAACAATTCTGGATTCCAAAGTTTCTTCAGTTCTTCGATGAAACGGGGCCAAACGATCCACGTGAACCACCTTGCACTTTGTAGCTGGACGTCGACGAATGCGATATACCACGTCTGTGTCAAAATGAAAGCGAATCTCATTATGACGTAGATTTCTTTTCTGACTGAAGCCTCGTCCACAAACATAATACGTGTAAGGCCTATAGCCCTTGTGAACACGTTTATGTCTCTGCAGGGAGAAGAATCGACTAAGAGTTTTCGTGCAAAACCTGTAAAAAGTTTTCTTCTTTGTCGAAAGTTTTCTTCTTTGGATTTTTACTTCTATCAACAGTAACAAGGAATGAAAGTCATTAGTGACATAAAATCTAGGGAGGAGTTTCATCCTCCAGTCTGACCCTTTTGTCAGTTGACTTTCCCTTAATTCAGAACTGTCGTGATGAACCTTCAGCCATATTTCACCTGATTCCATTTGATCCCCAAGGTGCTTCACAAATATAATATCAGCTCCATAATTCTTTTTAGCTCTTCGGTCCATCTCCTCCTTCCATACTCTTGCTAGAACTGCAGCTTCTAATCCGACAACCTTACCTGTTTCTCCTGTATAAGTGAAATCAGTGATGTGTCGGGCTGCTAGCAATATTTTTTCTGTTTTATCTTCACATAGCCAGCTTGCAACATCTTCAGATACTCCTTGTTCTATTAACATGTTACGAAACTTGTTCAAAGCATTGCCGTTATGCAGAACCTTGCGGACACGTGATGCTTCATCTACCCTATTATCCACAATGTTCACCAAACGCAGAAGTTCTCCTCCTAACTCTTCGACGAGCTCTTGCAGTTCCAAGGATCCGTCACCAAGGAAACACTGAACAGCTTCCATCACTTCCAGAGAGTTGTCAACAGAGTTTTCAAGAGGTGAATCCATGTTGCTGATAACAGCTGAACAACTCAAACTCTTCATTCCACGAGCTTGTGATGCTGCAACCATTTTCTTAACTAAATCAACAGCAACATCTTCTGTACTGATGAGATCAATAGCTTCTTTTCCGAATTCAACATCATAAACCAAAGCGCACACTCCTTCAGCCAGCTTTTTGGACACAATTGAGCATCTCATTAGAGGAACGCTATCTACGGTAGCCGTCAGATCCTTGCAGCGGTAAATCTCCTTATCTGTTGGCACCAGCTCCACTGTCTGTCCTACGATGCAGCATCCGACGTCTTCCATCATCTGCTCGATTTTATCTTTAGTGCAGTCGACTGTGAAGCTAGGGATGGATTCCAATTTGTCCAGAGTATCTCCCGTCAATTGGAGAGCACGACCGGAGATCATAGGGACCTTGAGACCTAAAGCAGCAAGTGCAGGAGCCAAGACAAGACTCACTTTGTTGCCGACACCTCCTGTGCTGTTTTTATCTACCATCCGATGGCGCCACTCGGGTCTCCAGCAAAACACATGACCCGAGGAGGTCATATTTGCTGTTTCTTCCGAATTCACTTTCTTGGAGCTCTCATTGTAATTAGCCAGGGAAATATCAGTCATGATTGCCAAATTGTTCATTCTGGAAATCAGCGACGAGTTCTGTAACATGATATTGTCCACTTTAGAGCTCTTGTAGTCGTGATAAAACTTTTCTATATCCTTATAATCTAAATGGTTATAATGTCCAAATCTGCACATTGACTGTTCAGAAAAGAAATTCAGCATGGTTTCGTTGAGATTGTCTGAGGGCTTTACTTCTCTCTGATCGTAACTTTGAGGCTTAGTTTCATCCAGAAAGTTAGTCTTTGAAGTACTGTCTCTGCCTGAAGCTCTTTTACTAGCATCACCTGTTATGCTTCTAAGCCATCCTTCGGAATTCCTCTTCCTTAAATCCCCACTTTCTATAAACGATTCGAGTGTGGCTATATGCTTCGGAAAAATCTCTCCGACTTCCGCGGTAAAGTCGAATGGCACTTTGTATCTATGATGAATGGACGCCTCTTCTTTACTCGGACCACTCTGCGAAACGTAAACTCTGTTTCGTTCCCTTTCATTACCACTCGTTACTCTGCCTTTGCGATAATTGTCCATGACGCATTTTGCTGAGAGCGAGGAATAGAATACCTTTCGTGTGGATCTCTCTTCAGATCGTGCCAGACTTGTATACCTAGGTATTTTGAAGTGCAAAGCGTACTGTATAGTCTCGCAGCTCTCTGATCTGTGTGATTGTTCTTCACAGTTCCTAGACATGTCACCAGCGACATAGACACTCTGCCATGCATTACCAGTAGTTGCGTGGTCAAAGGCATTATCTGCGCTATCTCTACGATTCTTGATTTCCAGTAGCAGATCCACATTTTTATATGCGTTGCCTTTCTCTTTTCCATGTTTACAATCTAACTTAACACTATCAAGATCATCTTTTTCACTGACAAATTCAACATTTAAACTATTGCATTGTCTATTGAGTTCGGTTTTATGATCCTTGAAGTGATCAATAATCTTATCAATTTGAGAAGCCACTTCAGCTCTCATCTCAGTATTTTGTGCGGCTATTTCGGCTTTCAAGTCAGTCCTCAACTCATTATTTTGTGCGGCCATATCGGCTTTCAAATCACCTATTTTATCGCTTTGGGCAGCTATATCGGCTTTCATATCACCTATTTTATCGCTTTGGGCGGCCATTTCGGCTTTCAAGTCATTATTTTGACTTTTAATGTCATTCATCAGCGTAGTCACAATGGTTTTCCTATCAGTCATCAGCGCAGTCATATCGGCTTTGAAGCTATTTATCAACTTTACTAATTCATCCATATTTCTAGTTAACGGCATTCAATAAATTATCCCACTCCTGACACCAAATGTTGCGGATTTCAAAAAAATGGATAGCCACTGAGCGTGAGTATTAAAAGCTATATTTCAAAACCAAATTCAATACAAGGTAAATTGTTACAAAGGAAATATGGATGAAGTATCTTATTAACAAATCAACTATTAACATGCACAAGTCATCAATCTTCCTGCGTAGAGCACACAATATCAGCTCTGTGTATTTTACTAAATACTACCTTTTACTTGATTTACCAGGTCACCCGAAGATCTTCACTCGTAAACCAATTCTCGTCCTGTGCTAATAACTTTTCACACACTAGCCGAACAAAAAGACAGTCCGTGTAGACATTCGAAGTTAGCCATAAAAGTTCCCACTTTTATACTTCCGCGTATACACAACACATCAAGTTACTTCTTGATACTTAACGATAAAAGATCCCACTTTTAACCTTCCGCGTATACACAACACATCAAGTTACTTCTTGACACTTACGCGCACTCTCTCAGAACAGCTCACCGTCCATTTTCGAACTCACCGACCGTTACAACACAACGACCGTTACAATACAAAACGACCGTTAACGCTCCACTCTTCTTCTCCAAATTCTCCCAAAGTTCAATTCGTTGGCTGAAACTTTGCTTTCGGTTGCCAGATTCTTCTGTCGTAACAATATAAAAGTTAAAAGAAAAGAGAGATAAGAAAAAAAATCAGGGCTAAAACACATTGCATCAGACAATTATGAAGTGGCAGTATATTGTGCAATGTTTTACAAGGGCGCCCTTTTTAAAAAGGCTATTCTCGAAACTAATGGCAGTCTCTGGGTAAAAATGGAGCAGGAGGATAATTACCAAAAAATTAGCTAATACAAAAAAGAAAACAAAGCTTTTTTTTAATAACCAAAGACTATTCTGTTTAATTTCAAGAGAAGAAAACCTCTCTCCTTCAAATATTTCATCCTGCCGAGTGGTTAGCACGCTTGGCTACTGATCTAAGGGACCTGGGTTCGAGCCCCGGATTAGGCATGGATGTGTGTGTTTCGTTTTTCTGCTGAGGTCCTGCCATTCTCTCAGATCTCCTACTGTGGCATATAAACTGGCAGGCTCCTGTCAGACCTCTGTGCCAAGCAGCTGCTTGACGGGGTATTTATTTTTTAGCCGTCCCGTGGCCGAGTGGTTAGCACGCTTGGCTACTGATCTAAGGGACCTGGGTTCGAGCCCCGGATTTGGCATGGATGTGTGTGTCGTTTTTCTGCTGAGGTCCTGCCATCCTCTCAGATCTCTTACTATGGCATATAAACTGACAGGCTCCTGTCAGACCTCTGTGGCAAGCAGCTGCTTGAGGGGGTATTTATTTATTTTATTTATTATAAATCTCCAAAAATGTTCCTTGAGTAAGCCTGAGAAGGAACTCTCATTATTCGTAACGTTATTCAATTCAATTCAAAATAATAGTGGTAGCAAATTGAAACATCAATGAAGAATGGACATTTAGTAAGTGACGATAAGATCAGAACAGTAATGTCAAACTCAGTCAGGACAGTATTTGGATAATAAATGTTTAAAGGGAAGCCAAATGTTTGAAATTTGTTTAATTAGCAGAGTACACTGGTTTATATAAATTAAGAAACAAATGAAAAGAAAAACAAAAAACAAAAAAACTCCATATCATAAAAGTCCATCGATAGAAATACCATCAAGTCATGTACGGAATATATGTTATCGTAAAAACCCGGATTTTAGTAAAACCTAGTCTTTACGAAACAGTGTCAGTAAAAGTCCGAAAAATCGTAAAGCCTGAAATCTAATAATGGTATTCCGGCCTCATTTTGGAGTTATACCATTCACTGTTGGTGAAACCTCGTATTCTACGGGAAGACGGTAAAAGTATGAAAATGCTCTTCTTACTATTGCAAAAAGAGTTTAAAATGTAGAGTACAAAAATATACACGCAAAATGTTGGGTTGGGTTGTTTTACCTCTGAGCGGCACTTTTTTGCACACCATGGGTTAAATGGCCAGGTCACATGGACCCCGAAGGCTCAGAGAAGGTTGGGGGAGGGGACTCACTGGAACAGCTGTTGGGAGACAGATGGTAGCGTCCCGTCAAGGCCATCCAGCGTGTTAACGTGCACAGGGTATGGCACACGGAACCACGGCTTAATGTCCCATCCGACGGATGGCGGCCTTTCCAAGCCCATCGGTGTCCCCTACTGACCGTGGGCAGGGCGGGGAATTTTGCGGAGATAAATCTCAAGCTGACCCAGCTGGGACTCGAACCTGGGAACTACAGATTACGAGCCTGGCGCGCTATCGACTGAGCCACCACGCAAAATGTACAGAAGGGTTTAAGTTTAGCAACTCATTCTTGTAATATACTTTTTTTTAATATTTTTGGCTTTATAAATTACAGTTTTTCAAACGCACATTCGTTGTCTAAGTTGCATTTAAAAAATGTTGACAGAACTCAAAAGAATCGATAAAAACATTGTAAAAAAATAAAAAACTGGGAAATAAATTTGAGAAATTTCAATCATCAAACTATCTTTTTTTTCAAGGCTGCTTCAAGACTTACTTTTTGCAACCAAAGTGAGCTATTATGACATTTGAAATTGAATAACACACCAGAGAATTTTCATGAATGCATTTTTGTTTTTTAAACAATTTCAGTTTTTGAATCTTTGGCTTCTCTCGTCAGAGATTGTTTCATGATATCTTCTCTTCCGATTGGTCAATGATAAGAATTTGTTTTCCCACAATGTCTTTCCATCAGCTCCTAATCGATGTCTAGTAGGTCCATTCCCTCAAACTTCTGTGAACCCTCGGAGTATTTGTGACCTGGCCATTTAGCCCATTGTGTGAAAAAAAAGTGCTGCTCAGAGGCAAAACAACCCATGAGCCGTTTCCCGACAGATGGCGCCACAATGCGAAAAACTTGCGGAAAAAATTCATAAGTTACACTAGCTGAAGAAAAGAACGGTAGTCGATGGTGGTGTACTGGGCATGTTACTCGTAGCCGTGAGTTCGAGTCCCACTCACTGTAAAACCAATCTGTTTTAACCCAACTCTCTGCACACCACTCGCTCGAAGCCACACGCTTGTCAGATTGCAGTGGTATGACGAGTGGTGATATATCGTCTTCAGTGATGAGATTAACATCTTTCAGGGACCGAAAAATGGCTGCAATTGCATGTGGTGATGTGACCACATACCACCAAAAGACCTTCCATATTGTGTACCGTTGAGCACCATACAGCAGCCACTGCTGGGATCCTTCCATATCTGTTGGTCATCTCTCATAGTCATCAAGGGTTGGGTTGTTTTACCTCTGAGCGGCACTTTTTTGCACACCATGGGCTAAATGGCCAGGTCACATGGACCCCGAAGGCTCAGAAAAGGTTGGGGGAGGGGACCCACTGGAACAGCTGTTGGGAGACAGATGGTAGCCTCCCGTCAAGGCCATCCAGCGTGTTCTTTAACGTGCAAAGGGTATGGCTCTCCCGTACACGGGGCCACGGCTTTAACGTCCCATCCGACGGACGGCGGCCTTTCGAAGCCCATCGTGTCCCCTACTGACCGTGGGCAGGGCGGGGAATTTTGCGGAGATAAATCTCAACGCTGATCCAGCTGGAACTCGAACCTGGGAACTAACAGATTACGAGCCTGGCGCGCTACCGACTGAGCCACCCCCTCCCCGTCATCAAGGGTAATTTAACCAGTCATCAAGAGTAATTTAACCATATGGATGCAGCTAAATTACTCTCGACGCTATAGCGGTATACGGATACCATTCTCCATCCTTGTGGTCTTATCATTCCTGCAGAACACGTCGAATTCCAGCACGATAATGGCCCGCCATATGCACGTGTTGCTCAGCCGTGTCTGCAAGCCATTCCCGTGCTACTACTGCCATTGTGGTTCCCAAATTATAGCTGAATAGCTCATTTATCATTTCATGTTACCCCACATATGGGATATCATGAAACGACGTCTGAGAGCAGAACTCACTCCAGCATATAGCGTGATGGATCTTCAGGTGCAAGGGCAACAAATATGGAGGACCATAGACGAGGACATTATTAGAAACCTTCTGGACACACACCACAGGAGAGACAGTCGAGACTAGTTCAGGACATCAACTGGACCCAAGAGCGATCGCGGTCAGTGCAGACGCCCAAAGATATCCTTCCGGGATAGACTATGCCACCGGAAATAGGCTATGCCATCGGTAGAAGATACAGGGATGAAATCTTGGATCCTTTCGTGTGACCATATGCAGATGCAATAGGTGATACCTTCCTCCTAGGGGCGGGGGTGGCTCAGTCGGTAGTGCGCCAGGCTCGTAATCTGTAGTTCCCAGGTTCGAGTCCCAGCTGGGTCAGCGTTGAGATTTTTCTCCGCAAAATTTCCCCGCCCTACCCACGGTCAGTAGGGGACACCGATGGGCTTGAAAAGGCCGCCGTCCGTCGGATGGGACGTTAAGCCGTGGGTCCGTGTGCGGGAGAGCCATACCCTGTGCACGTTAAAGAACACACTGGATGGCCTTGACGGGAGGCTACCATCTGTCTCCCAACAGCTCTTCCAGTGGGTCCCCTCCCCCAACCTTCTCTGAGCCTTCGAGGTCCTTGTGGCCTGACCATTTAGCCCATGGTGTGCAAAAAAGTGCCGCTCAGAGGTAAAACAATCCAATCCAAAAAACCTTCCTCCTACAGGATGATAACGTCATCCTGTACAGTTGTCGCCTTGTCGATTGTTATCTAGAGCAGTGGTTCTCAACCTTTTATACTTCACGTACCCCCTGGAAATGTGTATGTAACTGGCATACCCCCTGGAAATGTGTATGTAACTGGCGTACCCCTTGTATAGATAGATAAAACTATAGTTACAGTATAACCATGATTATTTTTACTTTGTTACTAGACCTAGCAACCTTGAGCTCTCACGGCGTACTCCCAAAAATTTTGCTGCGTACCCCACTTTGAGAACCCCTGATCTAGAGAATAGCACTATTAACTGTAAAGTAAAAAAAGTAAATACCCCCTCAAGCAGCTGCTTGCCACAGAGGTCTGACAGAAGCCTTTATGGGGTGGCAATACTGGTCTCCCGAATTAAATCTGAATCCGACTCCTGCAAGTCTCGCGGAGCTCGATGTGATTTGGAAAGAAATGGAGATGATTACTCACAGCGCTGATGGACAGTCTTATTAACAGCATGGGACATCGCTGCGAGGGGACCACATTCCAGATTGAGCCACATGGGCTGTCTCCTGCTGATCAATGGAATCTGGGATCGAGCCCCGGGGCAAGGAATGGATGTTTGTTTTTCTGCTGAGGTCCCGCATTAATAGCTGACCTTTCACTATGTTGTATCAACTGGCACACTGCTTGTCAGACCTGTAAGTAGCTGTTTGAGGGGATACCTATTTTTTTTATCGTACGCAGAGTGTAACACCTCTCTTCCGATTCACATCCGCATCCATTCATCCTCCTCATCCTATCATTCCTATTTACGAGGAAAAAAACCTAGTTTTCAGGTTATCCCTTAATTTATGGAAACCAGTGCATAATAACTGACTTCAAGAACATTCCGCTTCAGAAATTTTGAATTTGAAACAGAATATTGTATATATCAAGCTTTATCTAAAAAATATTTTTTCTGTTCAATTTTTGTAACATTTTGACAACTATACTCACAATTTACACCTTTCCGCTGATTTTGCAAATTTTTATTTGAGTTCCTTTCGGCTGTTTATGGAATCTGTTCGAATGTTTATGATAGGATCTTCATAACTTTCGCTTGTACAGTCGCTCAAAAAAAATCCGAACACTAGGGTTGATTATAGAATTCAGAAAAAATATCTGCCAGCGATTTTTTTAGAAATTAGTGATCTGGCAACCTTCGTGTCACGTGACACGAAGGTTGCCAGATCACTAATTTCTAAAAAAATTCGTTGACAGATATTTTTTATGAATTCTGCAATCAACCATAGTGTTCGGATACTTTTTTAATATATATATATAATGCGTATGAATATATAATGCAATGAATATGGAGCGTGTGCAATTACCGTTCACAGCAAACTGGAGCGGTTGCGGTTAATGTTCACAGCACATTGGATCGTGTGAGCTCACAAAAACCTGGATCGTGTGGGCCCACTCACAGAAATATTGAGCGTGTGCAGTTACCGTTCACAGCAAACTGGAGCGTGTGCAGTAACTGCACTCAGTCATTTCAGTCTAATGCTGCGTGCAGTAACTGCACACGCTCCAGTTTGCTGTGAACGGTAACTGGAGCGTGTACAGTTGCTGTACACGTTTTTTTTCTGAATTCTGTAATCAACCATAGTGTTCGGATACTTTTTTGAGCGACTGTACTTCGCTTCCAGATCTTGGGTGTCAATTCTTGTGCTGATATCACTTTCATTAACGAGGACAAATGCATGTCTGTTAATAGCGATCTCTCGGTTCTATTATTTATTTTTATGTGAACTAGATACCGAACATGGCATATACTTAATTTTGAATTGAATTATTTGTGCGAAAAGGGTTGCAGAGAAGTAAATGTTTGTTACTCAAACTTCATGAAATCAAAGAATAATTACAATGACGCTGCAACTCGAAAGAGATTGAAATGGATAAATGATGAAGACCTGGATCGCATTGCCTGTTGACAGAATTATCATCCGGCAGCTACCGGAAATGCTGGATTGAGCACCGAGAGATTGACATGCCCAAGATAGATAAAAATGTCAGCATTCATCGTTAGTCAGCATTTTGGATTGGTAGCAACTTGAGTTGTAACCTACAGGATGCAGATTAGCGAAGAGGGTTATTAAGAATGTATTTAATGTTCTCAAAAAGAAAAAAGAGGGAGAGATTTAGAATACAGTGGTGGACAATGTCAAATAGGACTTTTGTGGCGTCTTTCTGTTGAAGTCTTCTTGTCTTCATCACAGACCTTCTCCATCTAGTATTATGCTAACATGCTCCTCAGTGGTAAGTTGATGCTTGAGGGCAGGACTGGATCAAGGGTTGGGTTGTTTTACCTCTGAGCGGCACTTTTTTTGCACACCATGGGCTAAATGGCCAGGTCACATGGATCCCGAAGGCTCAGATGAGGTTGGGGGAGATGACCCACTGGAACAGCTGTTGGGAGACAGATGGTAGCCTCCCGTCAAGGCCATCCAGCGTGTTCTTTAACGTGCACAGGGTATGGCTCTCCCGCACACGGGCCACGGCTTAACGTCCCATCCGACGGACGGCGGTCTTTCCAAGCCCATCGGTGTCCCCTACTGACCGTGGGCAGGGCGGGGAATTTTGCGAAGATTAATCTCAATGCTGACCCAGCTGGGACTCGAACCTGGAAACTACAGATTATGAGTCTGGCGCGCTACCAACTGAGCCTCCCCGCCCCCCCCCCCCCCCCGAATCTAGGGGAAGGGGTTCAAGAGCAAGAGAGTTATGGTCCCCCCCCCCCTTCAGAATACTAGTAAAGGTAATGGACGACAAAATATGATTAAACTTGGATATATTTCCCGCATTTTTTCGTGGAAATTTTTAAAAACTTCTAAAATGAAGGCGAAAATGTTACACTGTAATGGAAATCCAGTCCCTTTCCACTTTTACCTTATCCTCGATTGCCTCTCTTCCGTTTATTTTTATTCTAGATCCGGGTCTGCCTGAGGGTAACGTATTCTTTGCTAAATTTATTTACAGAAAAGTGCTTATTACGCGATCACATCATTTACATAACCGTGTTCCCTATGATCCACTTCAATCAATCAATTTATACCGAGATTTATCATATATTGCTTTTCCACATCAATGATCATACTATATTTTAAATACAGTGGACCTTCGTTATAGCGCTGCTCGCTATACCGCGCACTCGGTTATAGCGCGGGCGATGTTCGCGATAAGTTTAAACATGTTTATACAGGTTCGTGCGGCGTTAGTGAGTATCGCATTTTATTGTTACTGCGTATTGAGTAATTGTGTATGTATTGAGTTCCTGCATGTATTTTGAATAGTGTTTAATTATTGTATGCATGATGAGTAAAAGAAAAGCTTAAAAATAAATATAATAAATAATAAATACCCCCTCAAGCAGCTGCTTGCCACAGAGGTCTGACAGGAGCCTGTCAGTTTATATGCCATAGTAGAAGGTCTGAGAGGATGGCAGGACCTCAGCAGAAAAACGACACAAACATCCATGCCTTACCCGGGGCTCGAACCCAGGTCCCTTACAGTGTGAAATTTATTGTGTCGCCACCGCGCCGCTCGGTATAACGCGGTTCACCTTATAACGCGGGTGTTGTTTCCCGCCCGACATGCGCATTATATCGGGGGTTCACTGTATATATTTTAGGTAAACTTTTCATTGTGAAAATAATTGGAATGATTAAAGTGTTTGACTAATCAAGTGTTCGTCGGCTCTTTGAATGCGAGTGCTGTACCCAAAATTAAGGGGATAGTGGGCAAAAGTATATGTATTTCAAATATATATTTTAGGTAAACCTATTTTAGGTAAAAAAAAACTGGACGGATTAACCTCACTTAATCAAGTGTTCGTCCGCTTTTTGAGCACCAGTGTGGCGCCAAAATTTAAGCGATAATGGACAAAAGTGTCCTAACGGAAAATGGTTTCAGCAAATAAAACTGTGTTTTTGGGTAGTTTTATCTCTAAGCGGCACTTTTTTGCACACAATGGAAGAAATGACCAGGCCACAAGGACCACGGGGGCTCACAGAAAGTTGGGGGGAGGGAACCCACTGGACAGCTGTTGGGAGACATCTCCCGTGAGGCCTCCACCGTGTTCTTTAATGGGCACAGAATATGACTCTCCCGCACACGGGGTAGCTCAGTCGGAAGCGCGCCAGACTCGTAATCTGTAGTTCCCAGGTTCGAGTTCCAGCTGGATCAGCTTTGCTATTTATCTCCGCAAAACTCCCTGCCCACGGTCAGTAAGGGGACACTGATGGCCTTGGAAAGACCGCCGTCCATCGGATGGGACGTTAAGCCGTGGCCCCGTGTGTGGGAGAGCCATACCCTGTGCACGTTAAAGAACACGCTGGATGGCCTTGATGAGAGGCTACCATCTGTCTCTCAAAAGCTGTTCTAATGGGTCTCCTCCCCCAACCTTCTCTGAGCCTTCGGGGTCCATGTGACCTGGCAATTTAGCCCATGGTGTGCAAAAAAGTGCCGCTCAGAGGTAAATCAACCCAACCCAAAACCCGGACACGGGGCTACGATGTCTCCTACTGACTGTGGGCAGTGAATTTTGCAGAGATAAATCTCAATGCTGGCTCAGATTACGAGCTTGGTGCGCTTACCGACTGAGACACCCCCACCCACAATATGATTGGGAAACCGAGTTAAAATTTACAACCTTCCGTCAGTAGCATAATCATCATATGCCACGATTTTCGCTACTTTTCTAGTATTCAGCGAAAAAGAAGAAAAATTTTCAGTCTGTATTCATTTCAGGAGAAGAGACACAAAACGACGTGTGTTGCCATCCCTGGTGTGGGAGTTTGCTTTCTTTTGCCAAGCTGAATCAACAGTCCCGTCCTTTATCGTTAGCAGATGAATCGACTCTGGCATTTCCTCCTTTCTACGAAAGTGGGGGGGGGGGAGCATCGAGACATTTCCAACATCGCGAAACGGTGATGTCAGCCAAAACAGGTTCAGGTGGAGAAAGGTACAGTCGCTCAAAAATGTATCCGAACACTATGGTTGATTACAGAATTTAGAAAAACTTTCTGGAGCGTGTACAGCAACTGTACACGCTCCAGTTACAGTTCACAGCAAACTGGAGCGTGTGCAGTTACTGCACACGCTCCAGTTTGCGAACGCTCCAGTTTCCGAACGCTCCAGTTTCCGAACGCTCCAGTTTGCTCTGAACGGTAACTGCACACGCTCAATATTTCTGTGAGTGGGCCCACACGATCCAGGTTTTTGTGAGCTCACACGATCCAATGTGCTGTGAACATTAACCGCAACCGCTCCAGTTTGCTGTGAACGGTAACTGCACACGCTCAATATTTCTGTGAGTGGGACCACACGATCCAGGTTTTTGTGAGCTCACACGATCCAATGTGCTGTGAACATTAACCGCAACCGCTCCAGTTTGCTGTGAACGGTAATTGTACACGCTCCATATTCATTGCATTATATATTCATACGCATTATATATATTAAAAAAGTATCCGAACGCTATGGTTGATTACAGCATTCAGAAAAAATATCTGGCAACGATTTTTTTTAGAAATTAGTGATCTGGCAACCTTCGTGTCACGTGATACGAAGGCTGCCAGATCACTAATCTCTAAAAAAATCGTTGCCAGATATTTTTTCTGAATGCTGTAATCAACCACAGTGTTCGGATACTTTTCTGAGCGACTGTACCTTCTCGCGCTCCGAGGGAACCCAC
Source organism: Ryuthela nishihirai (assembly GCA_038380435.1). Lineage (NCBI taxonomy): Eukaryota > Metazoa > Arthropoda > Arachnida > Araneae > Heptathelidae > Ryuthela > Ryuthela nishihirai. The sequence goes on from JAWZYU010000001.1 coordinate 67,781,695, forward strand.
GCTTGCGTTTGTTAAGAATTTGAATATTTTTTTTAATTATCATTTTTGAAGAGCAGAAGCCGTAGATTATTTCTCAACTAGCCACACCCACAACACTGAGGGAACCATTTCTGATTGCCAATAAGCTGAATCAAAATTTTAATGTAAAAGAATTATTACGCAAATTTTGGGGGTTACGCTACAGCGAAGTTTCTGTTGAAGGGCATTTTAACCCCCTAACTCTCGTGAAGTGCAGAAGTGATACTTTTCATAAATGATTTAGCCCTGAGAAAAAGAGTCAGTCGTAGCGGTGAAAAAAATAATTTTTAAAGATTTACAATGGATTTTTCCATTCTTCAGGAGTTCTTTTCGGATCCGAATTATTTTATTTACCCAACAATGTTTCCAACATGATGTTATATTTCTATTTGGACACAAATTAACATCTTAAAAAAATGACATACAAAATAAAATGAAAATGATAATAAAAAAAGAAAAAGTTTATTGCTAAAGAACTTTCGACTCATAAAGCAAATCATTATTATCATTTCATCCATTGTTTTTCACCAAAAATTTTTATTTACTTAATTAAACGATTTTAACAAATCATAATGCTCATTAAAAGTATATTTTTGCTTTTTGATCAAGATTTTTTTTGGTTTTCTAAAAATAGAAAACAATAGAATTAGAAATAACATACTGTTTCGTGTTTAAAGGCAGAATTTTTCTTGGGGTTAGCCGTCCCATGGCAGAGTGGTTAGCGCGCTTGGCTACTGACCTAAGGGACCTGGGTTCGAGCCCCAGGTAAGGCATGGCTGTTTGTGTCGTTTTTATGCTGAGGGCCTGCCATCCTCACAGACCCTGTACTATGGCATATAAACTGACAGGCTCCTGTCAGACCTCTGTGGCAAGCAGCTGCTTGAGGGGGTATTTATTTATTTATTTATTATTATTTATTTAGGAGTATAATTTTTTTAGTGACTCCTCGTTAAGTTTGGATTTGCCACCCATGTCTTAACGAATATTGTGAAAATCTCTTACTGATTTATCCAGTCACTTTTTCCTATAAAAAACTTTTTAAGAACTTCCAATTTGATCCTCACATGACATAAGAAAGGTCCTTTTTTTTTCTCTACAGTATTTACAATTTCACTTTTCGTCCGTTTCGGCGAAAGCTTCTCCGTGGGATGCAACATTCCTGTTAAATATGTCAACTTTTAAAACGGTGTATTTGTTTCGAAAACCGAGATTTAAACGGATATTTTCTCTTTGTAGCTTCTACGTTTTCCCAATGGATTTTCCTCCGTGAAACAAGTATTACTGATAATTCGGATACGGTTCGTGATAGATGGGAACAAAGGTACTTAACGTTGACCGTTCATTCTAATCGCTTTGATCTTTTGAAGTTACGAAGTTCGTGAAATGTTTAATGTTCAGTGCATTTTAACAACTTATACTTCAAATATTGAGAAAATAAAAGTATTTTTTAAGCACTCTAACAATTCCGAATAAAGTTTAAATAAACTATGAACGAAATAAATGCATCCACTTTTATTCCACCGCTAGGCTTCTGTCAGACCTTTGTGGCAAGCAGCTGCTTGAGGGGGTGTTTATTTTATTTTTTTAACCATTATCATAGGATTTTTGGGGTGAGGGAAGAGGTCTTGAAATATAGGTTCCGTTTCACTACAAGCACAAGAGAAAAAAGACCAAATAAATTGGAAAGTAAAACCTTAAAAATTAGTTTCACATCCAAGACAAGCAATTTATTTGCTTATTTTACTTAGGGAATAAAATTGAAACGAAACAACGGATCTCTTAAATTTTATTTTTGCTGTATCACTTACTCTTTCACGATGGGGGGGGGGGGGGGGGGGGCTGGCCCAGTTTGTAGTGAGCCAGACCCATAATCTGCAGTTCCTAAGCCTGGGCCAGCGTTGAGATTTACTTCTGCCCACTCCGATCAGTATGATGGTTTAGAAGGTCACCGTCCGTTGGATGGGACGTAAAGCAGTGGCCCCGTGTGTGGGAGATCCATATCCTGTGCATGTTAAAGACTACGCTGGATGGGCTTGACGGGAACGGTCTCTCAACAGATATCCACTGGGTCCACTCCCCCAACGCTCTCCGAGCCCTCGGGGTCTTTGTGACTTGGCCATTTAGCCCATTATGCGCAAAAAAGTGCCGCTCACAAGTGAAGCAACCAAACCCGTCGATGCTGACGTCAGCCCGCGCTCTGATAGATCGTGGCTTCGTCGTTACAAACTATCGAGATTTTCATACGACAATATTTGGTACATTGTGATTTCCCTGATACTTGATCGAACGGTCCCAAATTTTACACTTGGGTTCCCCCTGCGCGACCCCTTGTTGTGTTAAAAAATCAGGTCGCCAGATGCAATGGAACGTTTCAAAATAATAATAATAATAATGCGTTTGGGAACGTGGGGATCTGGCAACGGCAACAGATTTAAATGTTATCTCATGATTCTTACGTTCACAGTTAGGGAGCAGTGAATGGCAACAATAGCTTTGACAGCGATTATCGTGGGTAAAAAGAAAGGTCATCCGTAACCTGGCCCGCTTATATCTTGTAAGACATTTAGTTTCATTTAAATTTATGTGTACATTGTATTATGCATTAATCCATTCTCAACTAACATATGGTATAAAATCTTGGGGAGGCATGTATTTCAATAATTTTAAACAACTTTTAGTGCTGCAAAAGAGATTTATTCGATTATTAACTAAAAGCCCAAAAACGCAACCTTCATTACCTTTGTTTCGAGAAGCAGGAATTTTGCCTTTACGCTGTGATTATTTTTTCGAAATAATTCAATACTTTTACTTTAGAAATGATAGCATTAAAACTGACACGAATAATTACCAATTACGACGAGATAAAAACATAAATTATGAAATTCCTGCATTACATAAGGAAATTTTTAGGCACTATTATTTGTATTTAGCACCGAAATTTCTTTCCTCTCTCCCAGTCAACATGAAAAATATCACGAATTATCATTTGTTTTCTAAAGTTCTCAAGAATTACTTTTTGAAACTGGATGACGTGGAAACTTTTTTGCATTAATCTACTATAACTGTTTATATGTAACATGGATATTGAATGTTTCTGACTTTCACACTTCTGTATTACTAGAAATTTTTTGTTTTGAGTTGTTTTCGTTTTTTTTGTGTATTATTCAATGCGACGACTGATGTTTTCAATTGAAATTGTTTCTATATTGAGATCTGACGAACGAGCCTGCTCTTGTGAGACCTCAAAAGTTTTTGTATACTGTAAAACTTTATCTGAAATAAAAATTATCTAAAATTATCTATCTAGCTAATAACGTGGTAAATATTTTTGCTTATAGCAAGCCCCATTTTGGAATTTCGACTTGAAATTCGGCACTGCAATCATGACGACAACGAACATTCTGCGAAAATTTGAAACGTCTACCACGATTTCCCGATGAGTTATGGCTGCTACAGACAGACAGATATCGCCTTTCACTCTAATAGATTTCTTAATGTGAGATGAAAAGCGAAAGTGATACTGAAAGAGTGAGTGCTTTAACAATCCTGAATGGCAACACGGAACATGAAGAAAGATTATTCTCTCCGTCTTCGCTGTTCCATGATGCAATCGAATTTCCAACCGGAACTTTCTACAAATTTCAAACGAGAAGCAAACTTTTTCTCGGCTGCTTATAAAAGTTTATCACCGCTTCCAATCAAACTCGTCAAATCTTTATTTCCTCCTAACGTGTTCCCCTCCCACTGACATCATTAATGCTATCAGTTCCTTTCCCCCTTTCTATGGGGCGGGGGTGGCTCAGTCGGTAGCGCTGGTTCGAGTCCCAGCTGGGTCCCAGGTTTCGAGTTCCCAGGTTCGAGTCCCAGCTGGGTCAGTGTTCAGATTTATCTCCGCAAAATTCCCCGCCCTGCCCACGGTCAGTAGGGGACACCGATGGACTGAGGAAAGGCCGCCGTCCGTCGGATGGGACGTTAAGCCGTGGACCCGTGTGCGGGAGAGCCATACCCTGTGCACGTTAAAAAACACGCTGGATGGCCATGACGGGAGGCTACCATCTGTCTCCCAACAGCTATTCCAGTGGGTCCCCTCCCCCAACCTTCTCTGAGCCTTCGGGGTCCATGTGACCTGACCAATTAGCCCATGGTGTGCAAAAAAAGTGCCGCTCAGAGGTAAAACAACCCAACCCAACCCCGTTTCTATGAGAACTCTCACACGTGATGAAAATCCATCTCCATCATCGACTTCCGCGTCAGCCTCGATCTCATCTGGTCCGAGTGACGTCACGAGTCTTCTTTCAGCGCCCGCCTGGGCTATGTTTTATCAGCGGTTCCACCAGGCAAGGAATGACGCAGAGTAGTTGGCAGCTCTCCGCTGCCGCATACTCTGGAAGGTACACGTACTCCTCACACCATCTTTGTGTTCTGTTCAAATCTCCGTGTTCTCTTTCACTGCTGCCTCTTCCGATCCTTCTGGTTCCAGCACCCATCACCCCAGACACAAAGTGCACAGCTCCGCGGTGTCTGGTTCCTCGAGATTCAGTTGTGGATGTTAAAAATAAGCCCCACAACGCTGAACCTTCAGAATAGCTCTGAAGATTTTGTTTCTTTTCCAGCAGCTTGTCCGCTTACGTTGGTGGGGATGAGGATTCCCCGTGAGCATTTGCTTTTAGTTCATGGTTAAAGGGACGGGAAGAAGCTGGGGAGGGGGGGAGGGAGAATGATAATTCTCACATCTCATCATCGTTTTTTAAGAGCGTCTGTAGATGTGTAGTAAAAACTGCTTCTAAATTGCTGGGAGGAAGGTCAACGAGATGCCAAACATTTTCCTTCGTTGAACTTTTTATTGTTCATTTTAACTTGGGTTGTTTTACCTCTGAGCGGCACTTTTTTGCACACCATTGGCTAAATGGCCAGGTCACATGAACCCCGAATGCTCAGAGAAGGTTGGGGGAGGGGACCCACTGGAACAGCTGTTGGGAGACAGATGGTAGCCTCCCGTCAAGGCCATCCAGCGTGTTCTTTAACGTGCACAGGTATGGCTCTCCCGCACACGGGGCCACGGCTTAACGTCCCATCCGACGGACGGCGGCCTTTCCAAGCCCATCGGTGTCCTCTACTGACCGTGGGCAGGGCGGGGAATTTTTGCGGAGATAAATCTGAACGCTGACCCAGCTGGGACTCGAACCTGGGAACTACAGATTACGAGCCTGGCGCGCTACCGACTGAGCCACCCCCGCCCCGTTCATTTTAACTTATTGGGGATTAAAGGTAACAACGCGGCCCACTCCTGTCGATGAGAATATGTTTCAATCATTGAACAGAAATTTCTAGCTATGTGGGATTCAAACTAATGACCGATTAAATCCGACGACTCATTCTTTCATCAAAAGGATGACAATCGGAAAATGTAATTTAAGTTTTTGCAGTTTGCCTCTGTATTACAATCGTTGTAGATTGGGATATCGTAACATTTTGAAAAGAATTATTGAAAGCATTTTTAAACATGGTTGTACACTTCCCTGCCAAAATGTTAGATAATTTCCGTATTATAACGATGGCAATATTATTTCGAAGCTCTATAACTGCCAAAATATGCATTTAAAGGAAAAATGTGACTGAAGATAAATTATAGATCCAATCAAATTCAGAGCGATGTCTATGGAGTGTGTGTGTGTGTGTGTGGGGGGGGGGGGGGTGACGATTAGACAATTCTTGTTAGGGGTATTGGAGAAAAGAAATATTTAAATTGGGCATATTTCACGCATCTCCCAAAAATAATTTTCAAAGATCTCTAAAACGGAGGGTGAAAATATATACAGTCGCTCAAAAAAGTATCCGAACACTATGGTTGATTATAGAATTCAGAAAAAATATCGAGCGTGTACAGCAACTGTACACGCTCCAGTTACCGTTCACAGCAAACTGGAGCGTGTGCAGTTACTGCACACGCTCCAGTTTGCTGTGAACGGTAACTGCACACACTCAATATTTCTGTGAGTGGGCCCACACGATCCAGGTTTTTGTGAGCTCACACGATCCAGGTTTTTGTGAGCTCACACGATCCAATGTGCTGTGAACATTAACCGCAACCATTCCAGTTTGCTGTGAACGGTAACTGCACACGCTCAATATTTCTGTGAGTGGGCCCACACGATCCAGGTTTTTGTGAGCTCACACGATCCAATGTGCTGTGAACATTAACCGTAACCGCTTCAGTTTGCTGTGAACGGTAATTGCACACGCTCCATATTCATTGCATTATATATTCATACGCATTATATATATTAAAAAGGTATCCGAACACTATGGTTGATTACAGAATTCAGAAAAAATATCTGACAACGATTGTTTTTAGAAATTAGCGATCTGGTAACCTTTGTGTCACGTGACACGAAGGTTGATCTGATACTAATTTCTAAAAAAACGTTGCCAAATATTTTTTCTGAATTCTCTAATCAACCATAGTGTTCTGATACTTTTTTGAGCGACTGTACAGTAATTGAAGTCCCCTCTCTTGATCCTTTTACTCCTCCACCTCCTTTTACTTTTCTACCGACGCTTTCGCTCCACTTGTCCTATCCTCCTATTCTTTTTTTATTCTACATCCGGGTCTGTCAAATCTATTAAAATTTCGATTTTGAACAATATTCGTTCAGTATTCAGAGAAAGTTATGGAAGCTGGAATATTACATAACAATAATAAGTCATAAGAACTGACTTCAGAAATCTGTTAGAAGTTGAATAATCAGCTGTGTTTCAAACCGTTTAATCAAATAAATGTACATTTTAAAAGTTTGCGCAATAATTATTGTCAATATAAGACAATTACGAATTTTTTTTATAAACACGTTTAATTTATGGTTAAATATTCCAACTTTCTTAACTCTTTAAAACCGGAATGATTTTTTTTAAATCTAGATTTAAATAGATTTGATTATGATCTTTTATTTATCTTCAGTCATATTTTCCCATTTAATGAAGTTAGATTCAAATTCTTTCCCATTTTGCAGTGTATATTAACTTTTAAATTCTAGACTTTAGAAGAATTATAATTATTTGAGGAGAAAATTTAAATATTTATCTTATTTAAAGCGAAAAGTATTAGAAATAATTCGTAGAAGCTTCGGGGCGGGGTTGGCTCAGTCGGTAGCGCGCCAGGCTCGTAATCTGTATTTCCCAGGTTCGAGTCCTAGCTGGGTCAGCGTTGAGATTTATCTCCGCAAAATTCCCCGCCCTGCCCACGGTCAGTAGGGGACACCGATGGGCTTGGAAAGGCCGCCGTCCGTCGAATGGGACGTTAAGCCGTGGCCCCGTTTGTGGGAGAGCCATACCCTGTGCACGTTAAAGACACGCTGGATGGCCTTGACGGGAGGCTACCATCTGTCTCCCAACAGCTGTTCCAGTGGGTCCCCTCCCCCAACCTTCTCTGAGCCTTCGGGGTCCATGTGACCTGGCCATTTAGCCCATGGTGTGCAAAAAAGTGCCGCTCAGAGGTAAAACAACCCAACGTAGAAGCTTAACGTTCTTAAGTCACATCATTATAATGATGAGAGTGATTCATTAATGAGAGAGATGACGAAAGAAAAAACCTTAATGATACTATTTTTTTAAAACTCAAGACTGATAAAAAAATTAAACTTATAATGAAACACAATTATTTATTTTTTACTTAATTTTCGCAATTACACTGGAAAATTTCAAAATTTAAATTTTGACTGAGTCGGAGCCAGTCCGAGTCGAAATTTATCCCTAATTTATAAAAAGAAAATTAATATTACTGTTATATTCTCGTTCAATAAAAGCATAATTTCCATTGTTAATTTGCTTAAGAAAAGCACTCTATGAGAAAGACTTTTAATTTTTGTTTTAAAAGATAAATATTATTTAAATAAACATTTCGCTGTCTTAGAATTAATTTCTTCTGTTTTCATTATCGCTGAATAATTCGAAAAAGTCCACCTAAGTGTGTAATGAAGATGCAAGAGAAAATGGATATTAAAGAGCCGATTGGTGAGCTTGCTTTTCGAAGAAGTTTTTTTACGAAAACGAGGAATGTCGAAAATGCAAGTTTATTTGTCAGTTGACACTCATTGATGCAGGTGATGTATCTCTATAATGGTGCTAGAGAGTTAAAAGTTTGAGGATAGAGCTATTTTTGGCTATAGAGCTCAGCAATGGTAAAAAGTTTTAGATTTTATGTCGCGTTCAAAGCCAAATAAGAATTGGAGTGAGGGTATAGAAATTAAGAGTCTAATTTGATAACTGATAGTTTCACAGGAATCAACGTCAACGATAAATTGTTGAAGTTGATCCCCGTGAAATTTTCTTTCCCTTTTTTTCTTGAAGGGGGGGAGGGAGAAAGGTGGTGAACGAAACAGAGGTACACTGTGATTGTCTTTACATCACAAGCCTTCATTTGGTACCTAACTCTTAGGGGCGAGGGGTCGCTTAGTCGATAGCGCGCCAGGCTCGTAATCTGCAGTTCCCAGGTTCGAGTCCCAGTTGGGTCAGCATTGAGATTTATCTCTGCAAAACTCCCCACCCTGACCACGGTCAGTAGGTGACACCGATGGGCTTGGAAAGCTCACCGTCCGTCGGATGCGACGTTAAGCCGTGGTTCTATGTTCTGGAGAGAGCAATACCCTGTGCACGTTAAAGAACACGCTGGATGGTCTTGACGAGAGGCTATCGTTTGTCTCCCAACAGCTGTTCCAGTGGGTCCCCCTCCCCCAACCTTCTCTGTGCCTTTGGGGTCCATGTGACCTGGCCATTTAGCCCATGGTGTGCAAAAAGTGCCGCTCAGAGGTAAAACAACCCAACCTAACTCTTAAAAATGTGACCTAGCATTCGGAAGAGAGGGCGCACCCAGGGTTTCTGTAAGAGTGAAATTAAAATTCCTAAATTCTATATATAATATTTTACCTTCTAATTTATATTCTGTACATATTTGGGGCGGGGTGACTCAGTCGGTAGCGCGCCAGGCTCGTAATCTGTAGTTCCCAGGTTCGAGTCCCAGATGGGTCAGCGTTGAGATTTATCTCCGCAAAATTCCCCGCTCTGCCCACGGTCAGTAGGGGACACCGATGGGCTTGGAAAGGCCGCCGTCCGTCGGATGGGACGTTAAGCCGTGGCCCCGTGTGTGGCAGAGCCATACCCTGTGCACGTTAAAGAACACGCTGGATGGCCTTGACGGGAGGCTACCATCTGTCTTCCAACAGCTGTTCCAATGGGTCCCCCTCCCCCAACCTTCTCTGAGCCTTCGGGGTCCATGTGACCTGGCCATTTAGCCCATGGTGTGCAAAAAAGTGCCGCTCAGAGGTAAAACAACCCAACCCAAATCTGTACATATTCTTTTAAATTTTTGTCATTTTCTGTTTTAGGACATTCTTGTATTGATTGCATATATTTTAATAAAGTCCTCATTGTTACGAACCGAAAAAGACGAAGAAAATATTATTCACCATCATTTACAGTCGAGCATTCGATTTCATTTTGTTCATTGTAAAAAAAAAATCTCTAGGAGCAATAAATCAAGTCACTTTTAGGTTTAAGGTAAAAAAACTATTTTCGAGCAGCCATACAAAATTCAACAGAGTAACATGTTTCCAAACATCAGATGCTTGTTTAGTTGAAAGTTTTGAAACATTAGCTGCGTGATCACTTCTAACGATCCACAAAAACAAATCAAAGGGTTAAACTCCTAAAGCTACCGAGGCTTTGTAAAAGAGCATCCCTGCCTGCCTCAGCTACAATTTGGCCCCATTGGGGACTGGCTCGAGTCCAAGGAACGAGCACGGTAAGGGAGTCTCTTGTCTCGCTTACAGCCGAGGAATGCCACACGAAGGGGTCACAGTTGGTGACGTCACTCGTTTCGGGATCAGGTCAGTCCCCAGGCAGTAGATTCAATGAAGAAATAAATTACCAGTCTCATACCGAACTTTTAATGGGATTAAGTTCTCCGGCAGCAAAAGTTTCAGAATAAATCGGAATGTGCAGAACTTTTAATCAATTATCTCACGGAAAAGCTAATAAATATATATGGAAAGCGTTTTACGGGGGTGAAATGGTCGTAAGTTTATTGAAGGGTTTTTATCCCCGGAAATGACCAGGAGTTGTTTGGGCACTTCTCAAGAATCAGATGCGTTGGGTTGTTGTTGGGTTGTTTTACCTCTGAGCGGCACTTTTTTGCACACCATGGGCTAAATGGCCAGGTCACATGGACCCCGAAGGCTCAGAGAAGGTTGGGGGAGGGGACCCACTGGAACAGCTGTAGTCTCCCGTCAAGGCCATCCAGCATGTTCTTTAACGTGCACAGGGTATGGCTCTGCTGCACACGGGGCCACGGCTTAACGTCCCATCCGACGGACGGCGGCCTTTCCAAGCCCATCGGTGACCCCTACTGACCGTAGGCAGGGCGGGGAATTTTACGGAGATAAATCTCAACGCTGACCCAGCTGGGACTCGAACAGAATCAGATGCCTTTTAATGCTGTAGTTGAGATCAAAGCTGATCTAGGGGGGACACGAAGGAAAGGCAGAGTCCCATCCCTAGACGCCATAACTTCGAAAATTTTAAAAAAGAAACAAAACAGACGGAAAGAAACAAAAGACAGACATAAAATAATGAGAAAGCCCCATATTTCATATGTCCGATACTAGAAATCGATTTAGAAAACAACTATATATAAAATCTTATTCCACATAAAATATCCTTTGAAAGTTACTATCCGGTGGAATATTTTGGTAATTTGGATTGGGCTGTTTTAACTCTGAACCGCCCTTTTCTTCACACAATGGGCTAAATGGACAGGTCACAAGGACTCCAATGATCAGAGGTTGGAGGAAGAGGATCCACTTGACAGCTATTAGGAGACTGATGGAAATTTTCATCTTTCAAGGTCATCCAGCGTATTCTTTAACATGTACAGGGCATGGGTCTCCTGCACACACTGCTTAACAAAGACAAAAAATATAACAAAGGCTTTGGGTTGTTGGATTGTTTTACCTCTGAGCGGCACTTTTTTGCACACCATGGGCTAAATGGCCAGAGTCACAAGGACCCCGAAGGCTCAGAGAAAGTTGGGGGAGGGGACCCACTGGAACAGCTGTTGGGAGACAGATGGTAGCCTCCCGTCAAGGCCATCCAGCGTGTTCTTTAACGTGCACAGGGTGTGACTCTCCCGCACACGGGGCCACGGCTTAACGTCCCATCCGACGGACGGCGGCCTTTCCAAGCCCATCGGTGTCCCCTACCGACCGTGGGCAGGGCGGGGAATTTTGCGGAGATAAATCTGAACGCTGACCCAGCTGGGACTCGAACCTGGGAACTACAGATTACGAGCCTGGCGCGCTACCGACTGAGCCACCCCCGCCCCAATATAACAAAGGCAAAATCATGAATATAAAACGATAGAAAAAAACTGTAAAAATCTGAAGAATAATAAATAGGTGCATACAAATATCAGATAAAACTAGTCCAGGTGTAAAAGACCAAAGTTAAACAGAATAAATACAACAAAGTCATCAAATCATAATCAGTTAACAGAGCTGTAAAGCGTGAATAGTCAATAACAGGAGTTAAAAATTAATTGTCCAATAACAGATGTCAGAGTGTAAGAGGCGTGGAATGAAATTGTGGAAGTTAAAATAAATACGACGTTAAGGTTGTTCAGTTGCAAGGCTCATAAGCTGAAGCTTCATAGGTTGAGTCTCTGCTGCATCATTGTCTGGATTTTTTCCATTTGCTCCTACTCTTCCTTCAGTGAGAATGATTGACGTTAATGATATTGGGTTACATACATATGTATACTTAGATGCCAGTTTATTAGGTACAGTCGCTCAAAAAAGTATCCGAACACTACGGTTGATTACAGAATTCAGAAAAAATATCTGGCAATGATTTTTTTAGAAATTAATGATCTGGCAACCTTCGTTGTCACGTGAGACGAAGGTTGCCAGATCACTAATTTCTAAAAAAACGTTGCCAGATATTTTTTCTGAATTCTGTAATCAACCGTAGTGTTCGGACACTTTTTTGAGCGACTGTAGGTGGTCATATTATTTTGATACTAGATCGTGTGGGCTCACTCACGGAAATATTGAGCGTGTGTAATTACCGTTCACAGCAAACTGGAGCGGTTGCGGTTAATGTTCACAGCACATTGGATCGTGTGAGCTCACAAAAACCTGGATCGTGTGGGCCCACTCACAGAAATATTGAGCGTGTGCAATTACCGTTCACAGCAAACTGGAGCGGTTGCGGTTAATGTTCACAGCACATTGGATCGTGTGAGCTCACAAAAACCTGGATCGTGTGGGCTCACTCACAGAAATATTGAGCGTGTGCAGTTACCGTTCACAGCAAACTGGAGCGGTTGCGGTTAATGTTCACAGCACATTGGATCGTGTGAGCTCACAAAAACCTGGATCGTGTGGGCCCACTCACAGAAATATTGAGCGTGTGCAGTTACCGTTCACAGCAAACTGGAGCGTGTGCAGTAATTGCACACGCTCCAGTTTGCTGTGAACGGTAACTGGAGCGTGTACAGTTGCTGTACACGCTCCAGATATTTTGACTGAATTCTGTAATCAACCGTAGTGTTCGGATACTTTTTTCAGCGACTGTACACCAACCCTCGTCACATAGATGGTTCATTCCAACACATAATACATCACATGACCGCGGTGTATGGTATAAATCAGCAGACCAGCTCTTCGAGAATCAGCTAGAGTTGCATTGAGCCTTAGAATGGGCAGAAAGAGCGACCTTGAGCGACCTTGAACATGACATGATAGTTGGTGCTAGACGTGTCATTCCAGCATCTCGCAAACAGGCGTCCTCCTGGGCATTCATGCACAACCGTTCCAAAGGTTTACCGAGAATGGTGCATGTCAAGGTATTCATTGGCGTGAGTGGTCATTTGCGTGGGTGAGACAGATGCACAACTTTTGATGGTTCTGAATCACTCAGATATGCTGCATTCCTATTTACATCTTTTATTGCTATTTACAGGGTGATTCAGTTAGGCGTGTACAAACTTCTGGGAGGGGTAGGTTGCACAAAGACGAATCGGAATCATATAGCAATGCAGGGTCGGTAGCGATATCAACATGTGCTAGTGTACAGAGAGGAAGTGAATGAAAGAGCAGCACGTAAGTGAACAAAATGCTTTTTATTAATCACAATAGGTACATTTGCGAAATGCACTGAGATCACAGAAGGTGTTCGAAGTTGCGACCACGAGCTGTAACACAGGCCTGACATCGTCGGCGTATGGAATCGCGTACATTCTGGAAGATTCCTGGCGTGTCTCGGACTTCCGAGGCAGCTACGGAGATGCGTGCGACAAGGTCTTCAACACTTTCAACGGGGGTGTCGAACACCAGTCCTTTGATGTAAAACCCCAGAATAAGTAATCAAGGCATGATAGGTCCGGCGATCTTGCAGGCCAATGAACGGTACCCCACGCCCGATCCACTGTTGTCCAAATGTCACGTTTAAGTGTTGATGAACTTCATGGCTAAAATGGGCGGGGCCCCCCATCGTGCTGGAACCACATTGCACGGCGCAGCGACTGAGGGACCTATTGTTCATCCAAAAGTTCTGGCAAGATGTCCTCCAGAAATATCCGGTAACTCCTTCCGTCCAGAAGAACAGACATGAGGGATGGTCCTATTAAGTGGTTCTCAACAATGTCGGGCCAAACATTTACAGCAAAACGATTTTGTGCTGCACGTATTCGTGTAGCATGGGGGTTCTCCACCGCCCATGTATGCGCGTTATGTGCATTGAAGCTGCCTTCCCGTGTAAAGCATGCCTCGTCTGTGAACAGCACAGAAGCAGGAAATTTCGGTTCTGCCACACTCTACTGCAGGTACCATTGCACAAATGTAATGCGCTGTGGGTAATCCTCAGGCTTCAGTGTCTAGACGCGCTGCACATGATACGGATGCAATTGGTTATCGTGCATAATCCTCCATACGGTGGATTGGGAAAGATCGACCCGGTGGGCGATTGCTCGAGTACTGGCACTTGGAGTGTCTTTTGTATGACGTAGCACATTCTCCTCCATGCCAGGGGTCCGTGTCCATCGTTCCCGATTCCTGGCAGGTCTCTGGAAGGAACCAGTGTCACATAACCTCTGATGCAGAAGTGCAAACATCTGGGGGTTGGGAATTCGCCTCATTGGGTACCATTCCAGGTACATGCGCACAGCGGCTCGCCCATTGCAGTCCGCAGCCCTGTATGCGAGATGCATATCAGCCAACTCCGCATTTGTGTAATCGGCCATCCTATTACCTCTGCAGGCGGTTCGCGAATGATGGTTACCTGCGAGGATGTTGTGCAGTCCCGTGGCCGTTCAGTGCCATCTACCACATCGAACAACGCCATCTACCGCGTGAAGATGCCGTTACCGACCCTGCATTGCTATATGATTCCTATTCGTCTTTGTACAACCTACCCCTCCCAGAAGTTTGTACACGTTTAACTGAATCACCCTGTATATATATGTACATTTACTTCACTAACATCACCCTGAGGGACACAATACTTCCTTAGCTCAGTAGTTACAAACTGGCCGAAACATCACTAGCTGGCCTGATCACATGTACAGAAGTTAGAATACATTTCTCGTTCAATCGGTTCTCTCCCTGCAGCCTCGTCACAAGCGTCCCCTCCTCAAGACGTTCACAGAGGTACTCTCCTTTTCCCACTCTTTTCATCTATCGGGGAAAACATCACAGGGAGGGTTCAGCTCTCGCCCCTGTCTCTTGGTAGCGCGCCAGGCTCGTAATCTGTAGTTCCCAGGTTCGAGTCCCAGTTGGGTCAGCGTTGAGATTTATCTCCGCAAAATTCCCCGCCCTGCCCACGGTCAGTAGGGAACACCGATGTGCGTGGAAAGGCCGCCGTCCGTCAGATGGGACGTTAAGCCGTGGCCCCGTGTGCGGGAGAGTCATACCCTGTGCACGTTAAAAAACACACTGGATGGCCTTGACGCGAGGCTACCATGTCTCCCAACAGCTGTTCCAGTGGGTTCCCTCCCCCAACCTTCTCTGAGCCTTCGGGGTCCATGTGACCTGGCCATTTAGCCCATGGTGTGCAAAAAAGTGCCGCTCAGAGGTAAAACAACCCAACAACTCAAGACGTTCACAGAGGTACTCTCCTTTTCCCACTCTTTTCATCTGTCGGGGAAAACATCACAGGGAGGGTTCAGCTCTCACCCCTGTCTCTTAGCTCAGGCTGACGCTAACCACCTTCGTTAGGAGTGTAGCATCCGGGAACGCGAGTAGCTGACCACCGTTTACACCATCGGACCTTCATAAAATTGTCAGATCACCCACTTGAACCTAACTGAACGTCCATGCTATTGCAGCTGTGATGGGAACTCGCCTCCCTATCTCCAGCTCTAAGAATCAGTGGTCTATCAGCTGAGAGGTGTTGGGGGGGGGGGGGGTGGCTCACATCGTAAACGTGCGACCAACACAGTGCAGAAAGATAAAAATTACTGGTGATCAGCGATCTTACGGACGAAGCAGCGCAACTTTGCGAAAATCTCGCAAACGAATACACTGACCACAATCAGGTGAATCGCATCAGAATTATAACATTGGTGTGCAGAAGGCCATCTCTGAATGCACCACGTGTCAGACTTCGTCGCGAATGGGCTGCAACAGCCACCAACCATATCGAGTGCTGGCAATTTAGCTAAGAACATGAAAGTGCGTCTGGGTTGGGTTGGGTTGTTTTACCTCTGAGCGGCACTTTTTTGCACACCATGGGCTAAATGGCCAGGTCACATGGACCCCGAAGGCTCAGAGAAGGTTGTGGGAGGGGACCCACTGGAACAGCTGTTGTGAGACAGATGGTAGCCTCCCGTCAAGGCCATCCAGCGTGTTCTTTAACGTGCACAGGGTATGGCTCCCCCGCACGGGGTCACGGCTTAATGTCCCATCCGACGGACGGCGGCCTTTCCAAGCCCATCGGTGTCCCCTACTGACCGTGGGCAGGGCGGGGAATTTTGAAGTGCGTCTGCAGTGGGTGTAGGAGCATTGACATTGGATCTTTGAGGACTGGAAAAGGTTACGAGATCGGACGAATCGTGGTTCCTTTTCAATCATGCTCATGGAAGGATCAGAGTTGGGTGCAAGTAACATGGAGCCATGGAGTCTCATCATGTCTGTTGTCGACAGCAAGATCGACTGCAGCTGGAGGCGGTGTGATGGTGGTGTGTGTGTGTGGGGGGATGCTTTCCTGCCCCATCACACCGTCACCACCCTTGATGCGAAAGACATCTTGAACGCCAAGGCATATTTGAACATCATTGCTGACCAAGTTCATCCCTTCATGGCTACAGTTCATCCTCACTCAGAGGGACAAGTTCAGCATGATAATGCGCCTGCTCACAAGACACGTATCATCACCGATTGGTTCCAGGAACATTCCGATCAGTTTTCCTTGCTTCATGGACCTGCACAGTCCCCAGATCTAAACTCTATCGCGCATCTTCGGGAATAGGTGGTAAGAGCTATTCGCAGAGAGGCTCTGCCGCTGTCCAATTAGCAGCAAATACACAATCTTGTAAGTTCCATGCTTCGACAAAAACGGGCTGTCCCGACTGCCAAAGGCGGCGCAATGCGCTATTAGGTAGATGTACAGTCGCTCAAAAAAGTATCCGAACACTATGATTGATTACAGAATTCAGAAAAAATATCTGGAGCGTGTACAGCAACTGTACACGCTCCAGTTACCGTTCACAGCAAACTGGAGTGTGTGCAGTTACTGCACACGCTCCAGTTTGCTGTGAACGGTAACTTCACACGCTCAATATTTCTGTGAGTGGGCCCACACGATCCAGGTTTTTGTGAGCTCACACGATTCAATGTGCTGTGAACATTAACCGCAACCGCTCCAGTTTGCTGTGAACGGTAATTGCACACGCTCCATATTCATTGCATTATATATTCATACGCATTATACATATTAAAAAAGTATCCGAACACTATGGTTGATTACAGAATTCAGAAAAAGTATCTGGCAAGGATTTTTTTAGAAAATAATTATCTGGCAACCTTCGTGTCACGTGACACGAAGGTTGCCAGATCACTAATTTCTAAAAAAAAATCGTTGCGAGATAGTTTTTCTGAATTCTGTAATCAACCGTAGTGTTCGGATATTTTTTTGAGCGACTGTACCTATAAACTAGCATCTCAGTGTATGCATTTCTATGTGGAATATTTATTACTTTTGTGCTCTTTGATTCTAGCTTTCTTTCTATTAATGTTTATAATTGTTTATTCTATTTGCTTTTTTGTACGTGTTTTTGTTTTATTTTTATATACTTCTTTAAAACTGGACAAATTTGAATTTTGTTACGGTTTTGAATAAGAAAATATTAATAGATATCGGTTTTAAAAGCTACTGAAACTACTGTAATAACCAACTTTAAATCGCAATTAACATTTATCACAAACACACCCTCTTTCTGGCGAAGTTCACATCTAGAAAGAGTTAGAATCTCTTATAACTCTTTCCAGTCAATATTAAAAATAATAATAAGTAAATATTAATAAATAATGATTAAGTGTCAAACCTCTGTGGCAAGCAGCTGCTTGAGGGGGTATTTATTTTATTAATCAGTATATTAGCCGTCCCGTGGCCGAGTGGTTAGCGCACTTGGCAATTGCTCTAAGGGACCTGGGTTCGAGCCCCGGGTAAGGCATGGATGTGTGTGTGTGTCGTTTCTATGCAGAGGTCCTGCTATCCTCACAGACCCTGTACTATGGCATATAAACTGACAGGCTCCTGTCAGGCCTCTGTGGCAAGCAGCTGCTTGAGGGGGCATTTATTATTTTTTATTTATATAAACTGACAGGCTCCTGTCAGGCCTCTGTGGCAAGCAGCTGCTTGAGGAGGTATTTATTATTTTTTATTTATATAAACTGACATGCTCCTGTCAGACCTCTGTGGCAAGCAGCTGCTTGAGGGAGTATTTATTACTTTTTATTAATATAAACTGACAGGCTCCTGTCAGACCTCTGTGGCAAGCAGCTGCTTGAGGGGGTATTTATTACTTTTTATTAATATAAACTGACAGGCTCCTGTCAGACCTCTGTGGCAAGGAACTGCTTGAGGTTTTTTTAAATTAAAAAATTGGAAGCCAGATGTAACGAAGTGAAAATTCACAACTAAGTGCTGGAATCAGTTCATTTCTTGGCTTATGTTTCTGGATGCGCTTGACTCTGGCAGCAATTTAATGTCAGCTAAAAATTCCTCAGCTCTAACGTTTGCCAAGGTGAAATGCTCAAAAGTCTTTTCCGCTTCCAACAACAAAGTTTCAAACAGAAGCAAATTCATTTCATGGCTAGTTGTGAAGAAAGATGTCTCAGAAGTCTCACTGTATTGGAATGAGGGAAGATTCATAATAGCATTGGTTGTTAAATCTGAAAAGCCTTTGTTTAAGTGACACAAAAACTTCAATGGCAAGAAATATTTCTACGGAAGAATTTCAAGATTTCCAATTTCAAGAAATTTGGAAAACACGAGTCCCTCAGATGGGAATTAATTTGCTCCTCATCATACAAAGGAAATCCTGTGTGCATTAGAACTCACGATGACTTGATGGATGCATTTCATCTTTCGCTTTTTTGTGTGTGTATTTTTCACCTCCTTGATAATTATTCTTCGGTAATAGAATAAGATCAGCTTATTGGGAAAACTTTTCAACTCCAACCTCAGTTCTGATTCGAAATCTGAAAAAATGAAAATCACAAGAAGTAAGTTGGTTTGGTTATTCATAGTGGAAGCTATGATCTATTTCATTACACACGGTTATAAGGGTAAAAAAAACTATGATATCACTAAACATAGTACGTTTCTGTCTGCTTTGTTCAAAGTTGAGTAGTTGTGTTTCAGGATTATTTTTTCCGCCTCCATATTCGGGGGGGGGGGGGGGGGGGCTCAGTCGGTAGCGCGCCAGGCTCGTATCTGTAGTTCCCAGGTTCGAGTCCCAGCTTGGTCAGCGATGAGATTTATCTCCGCAAAATTCCCCACCCTGCCCACGGTCAGTAGGGGACACCGATGGTCTTGGAAAGACCGCCGTCCGTCGGATAAGACGTTAAGCCGTGGCCGTGTGTGCGGGAGAGCCATACCCTTTGAACGTTAAAGAACACGCTGGATGGCCTTGACGAGAGGCTACCACCTGTCTCCCAATAGCTGTTCCAGTGGGTCCCGTCCCCCAACCTTCTCTGAGCCTTCGGGGTCCTTGTGATCTGGCCATTTAGCCCATGGTGTGCAAAAAAGTGCCGCTCAGAGGTAAAACAACCCAACCCAACTTTCCTTCAAACTTCTCCGTTCTTGACGTCTTTGCAACCTTGTCGCCTCATTGTGTGCGAAAGGAGAAAAGATCTGAGGTACAGTCGCTCAAAAAAGTATCCGAACACTGTGGTTGATTACAGAATTCAGAAAAAATATCTGGATACTGTGGTTACCAGTTTGCTGTGGACCAGTTTGCTGTGACCAGTTGCTGTGGACCAGTTTGCTGTGAACGGTAACTGGACACGCTCAATATTTCTGTGAGTGGGCCCACACGATCCAGGTTTTTGTGAGCTCACACGATCCAATGTGCTGTGAACATTAACCGCAACCGCTCCAGTTTGCTGTGAACGGTAACTGGACACGCTCAATATTTCTGTGAGTGGGCCCACACGATCCAGGTTTTTGTGAGCTCACACGATCCAATGTGCTGTGAACATTAACCGCAACCGCTCCAGTTTGCTGTGAACGGTAATTGCACACGCTCCATATTCATTGCATTATATATTCATAAGCATTATATATATTAAAACAGTATCCGAACAATATGGTTGATTACAGAATTTATAAAAAATATCTGGCAACGATTTTTTTTAGAAATTAGTGATGTGGCAACCTTCGTCTCACGTGACAACGAAGGTTGCCAGATCACTAATTTCTAAAAAAATCATTGCCAGATATTTTTTCTGAATTCTATAATCAACCGTAGTGTTCGGATACTTTTCCGAGCGACTGTACTTGATGGGAAGTTTCCATCTGTCTTCTAACAGCTGTCCAGAGGGTCTACTTCTTTGAGCCCTCGGGGTTCTTGTAACCTGACCATTTAGCTCATTTTGCGCGCAAAAGTGCTGCTTAGAAGTAAAACAACCCAACATAACAGACCACAAAGACCGCAGAAGCGAAAACTAACCCAACGAATAGATATTACGGGCAGATGAAAAAAATATTTGTCCGAAAAACTTTTGTGAAAGTTATATAACCTGTTTTTAAGCAGCAGAAGTTATGCGCCTTTTGCACTGGAACATGACATAATGGTCCACTGAAGGGACAGCGACATTTCTAAATCTGAATGTAGCTCTGAGTAATCGAGATCTCGAGACAGGTGGGCAGAGAAAATTTTCTTTCTGCCAACCTGCACCAAGGATTTTTGGTTGGAGAGTTTTAGCTCTGAGCTGCCCTCTTGCACATACAATGGGCTAAATGGCGAAGTCACATAGACTCTGAAGGCTAGGGAGAGGAGGACGCACTGGACAGCTGTTAGGAAAGAGGTGGACGCTTCCAATCGTGGCCATAGAGTGTGTCCACACTCATGAGCATTAGC
This sequence comes from Ryuthela nishihirai, assembly GCA_038380435.1. Taxonomy (NCBI): domain Eukaryota; kingdom Metazoa; phylum Arthropoda; class Arachnida; order Araneae; family Heptathelidae; genus Ryuthela; species Ryuthela nishihirai. The sequence continues at coordinate 67,802,345 of JAWZYU010000001.1, forward strand.
GCGCCAGATTCGTAATCTGTAGTTCCCAGGTTCGAGTCCCAGCTGGGTCAGCGTTGAGATTTATCTCCGCAAAATTCCCCGCCCTGCCCACGGTCAGTAGGGGACACCGATGGGCTTGGAAAGGCCGCCGTCCGTCGGATGGGACGTTAAGCCGTGGCCCCGTGTGCGGGAGAGCCATACCCTGTGCACGTTAAAGAACACACTGGATGGCCTTGACGAGAGGCTACCATCTGTCTCCCAACAGCTATTCCAGTGGGTCCCCTCCCCCAACCTTCTCTGAGCCTTCGGGGTCCATGTGACCTGGCCATGGTGTGCAAAAAGTGCCGCTCAGAGATAAAACAATCCAACCCAACTCATGAGCATAGGGGTGATGTGCTGGCTCAGTCGGCAGTGCACCAGGTTAGAAGTCTCTAATGCTCTTAGGTTCAAAGTCTCTAATACTCTTAGGTTCAAATTCCAAACAAGCTTGAATTGAGAATTTGTCCCCTAACTCTCGTTGAGTTGGATTGTTTGACCTCGGAGCTGCACTTTTGTACACAAAATGGGTTAAATGATCATGTCACTAAAACTTGGAGCTTCTCTAAGTCCCAAGGGATGTGAACTAGGGCTAACCTTCTCTGAGCTCAGATGAGAAAGGAGATCCGATTGGCTTTCAAAAGACGCTATACGTCGGAAGGATTTTTGGGTTGGGTTGTTTTACCTCTGAGCGGCACTTTTTTGCACACCATGGGTTAAATGGCCAGGTCACATGGACCCCGAAGGCTCAGAGAAGGTTGGGGGAGGGCACCCACTGGAACAGCTGTTGGGAGACAGATGGTAGCCTCCCGTCAAGGCCATCCAGCGTGTTCTTTAACGTGCACAGGGTATGTCTCTCCCGCATACGGGACCATGGCTTAACGTCCCATCCGACGGACGGCGGCCTTTCCAAGCCCATCGGTGACCCCTACTGACCGTGGGCAGGGCGGGGAATTTTGCGGAGATGAATCTCAACGCTGACCCAGCTGGGACTCGAACCTGGGAACTACAGATTACGAGCCTGGCGCGCTACCGACTGAGCCACCCCCGCCCCACGTCGGAAGGAAGTTAAACCATGGGTTCAGAGAGATTTTGCTGTGCATAGTAAAAAATATAAGGCCTTGGAGGGAGGCTTCCACCTGTCTCCTAACAGCTGTCCAGTCGATCTCTTTCTCTGACTTTCTCTGAATCCTTGGGGCTCAGAGAAGGCTGGATCCAGTTCCCAAGGTTTGTTATCTGGTTATTTAGCCCATTCTGTGCACAAAAGTCCCTCTCAGAGGTGAAATAGCTCAACTGCCCATGGGATTATGGCATAACATCCCATCCGAAGAACAGCGCCTTTATCGAGCTGATTGGTATTCCTTTTGTCGCTGAAGTCAGAAGGCGGGGGGGGGGGGGATGGCTCAGTCGGGAGCACGCCAGGTTCGTAATCTGCAGTTCCCAGGTTCAAGTCCCAGCTGGGCAAGCGTTGAAATTTATCTGCGCAAAAATCCCCGCCCTGCCCTCGGTCAGTAGAGCTTGGATCAACTGGGCTGGATCAATGGGCTTGGAAAGGCCACCGTCCGTCGGATAGGACGTTAAGCCGTGGATCCGTGTGAGGGAGAGCCATATCCTGTTCACGTTAAACAACACGTTGGATGGGTTGGTTTGTTTTACCTCTGAGCGGCACTTTTTTGCACACCATGGGCTAAATGGCCAGGTCACATGGACCCCGAAGGCTCAGAAAAGGTTGGGGGAGGGGACCCACTGGAACAGCTGTTGGGAGACAGATGGTAGCCTCCCGTCAAGGTCATCCAGCGTGTTCTTTAACGTGCACAGGGTATGGCTCTCCTGCACACGGGGCCACGGCTTAACGTCCCATCCGACGGACGGCGGCCTTTCCAAGCCCATCGGTGTCCCCTACTGACCGTGGGCAGGGCTGGGAGTTTTAAAACGTTGGATGACTTTGATGGGAGGCGAACATCTATCTAGTGGGTCCTCTTCCTCCAATCTTCTCTGAGCCCTCGGGGTCCTTGTAACCTACTGAAGTGAGAGTACGGGTGGGACAAAGCTGATACAGCGAATAGTCGAACTTTGGTACCAGTGGCAAATTCAAAGGGATCGTCCCTCCTACAATCCCGCTGGAAATTGGAAAATATTGATTCAACTCTAAGAAAAATGTGTCAATCGTAGGAAAAAAAATGCTTCGAACCTCAATACAACTTATATCACCCAGCTTAAAGAAATAGTTTAATTAAACCACTGCTAGAAACACCAAGGATGAGAAACTGATTTGGTTTTAAGGCTGCCTTGGATGATCACGAAATCTTCAACCACTTTCATGAAAGCGGGAATGATTTTTCATTCTGAAGCAGATTAAACCAAAAGGTGTCGTTTTTAACATAAACCTTATAATCAGAAACATCGTCCAAACTGAAATGGGGGGCGGGGGTGGCTCAGTCGGTAGCGCGCCAAGCTCGTAATCTGCAGTTCGCAGGTTCGAGTCCCAGCTGGGTCAGCGTTGAGATTTATCTCCGCAAAACTCCCCGCCCTGCCCACGGTCAGTAGGGGACACCGATGGGCTTGGAAAGGCCGCCGTCCGTCGGATGGGACGTTAAGCCGTGGCCCCGTGTGCGGGGATAGCCATACCCTGTGCACGTTAAAGAACACGCCGGATGGCCTTGACGGAAGCCTACCATCTGTCTCCCAACAGCTGTTCCAGTGGGTCCCCTCCACCAACCTTCTCTCAACCTTCGGGGTCCATGTGACCTGGCCATTCAGCCCATGGTGTGCAAAAAAGTGCCGCTCAGAGGTAAAACAACCCAACCCAAACTGAAATGCGAGACATATAATGCACCAAAGCAAATCACATTAAAATCATTGCGACAGAATAGCCAAGTTCCAGTCCAAAGGTATGATCTTACTTCGTGAACAACTGACTCGACACTAAATGCTATACCTTGACGTCGACTAAACGGAAGAGCTAGAGAAATAAAGAGCCATTTCCTTTCTCTGAATGTCTCTCCGTCGATGATTATCCATTTATGGGTTTTTCTCTGTTCATTGTGTTTCATTTTGTTGCCTCTCTCTCTCTCTGCCAGACAGTTCATCGCCCAGTGCAGCATCCCTTTTGTTTTCCTTTAATCCGTTCCACCTAAACACTCATCCATTGGCTCTTCCTCATCAGTACGGCTGCGCTTCAGCATCCCATTGTTTTCCCGAGCCTCTCTGTTGCCTGCATCCCTTTCTCCCACCGGCTCCAACGTCTCTTCCCCCCTCCCCCCTCCCAGCGCCCTAGTGGGCCATTTTTAGGTCTGCTCTAATTCCACTCATTGAAGGTATGCGCTACCTCACACCCCAGTCTGGGGCGGAAGAAGAATTCCGCCGGAAGATAATGAAGCCGTTTTATTGGTTTGGCGCACCTCCATAAAAGTAGCCCCCCGCTCCGTGATAGTGTATTATTGGCGGGCGCTGGTGACGTCACGGAAGTAGGGGACTCTGTCGGGAGGCTACTTGAGGACCCCTAAAACCGACGGTTCCTGTACAGGACACTTCCTCGCATCTTGCCGTGTCTCGTGGCCGGGTAGCACAGCAGACTTAAAGGCATCATGGTAAGTATCTGGCTTCCTACTCTTAGCATTGTGTTCGCTTTCGGGAAGATGAAATCGGGATGGCGTTCGAGAGTGATGCGAGAACGTCGCGAGAGTGAAGGAAGAGTTAATGGGAAAATGGAGACGTTATTTCGAAGCAGAATTTTTACGAACTGGAAGAGATTTTAAGGATTTTTTTTCTCTCTCTCTGCGGATGAACACTATCAATCATCAAGCTCATGTGATGAGGTCATATCAATAGTCCAACTTCAACATTGCTTTGAATTGTTGTTTCAGTTTTTCGAAACTGGGGAAACAATTTGTGAACCGTATTTTATTAGCTCTGAGAACTTTACTAAGTTTATAACAGCTATGAGGGTGATTCATTAACGCTATCTTTAGCAGTAGTATTGTGGCAACGGCTGAAATAAACATTTTTATTTAAGGAAAAAAAACTGTGCATTTGATTTAAAAAAAAAATCAGTTTAGAATTTTTTTAACTGTTACGCCATAGCATAGGTACATATATTATGTTTCATCTGCATCTGTCGCTTAAACAGTACTTAGTAATATAATTTTATTTGAGAAAAGTCATAACAATTGAACGATGAATATATAAATTGTGGCGCTGCAGAAATTGTCTAAGTAGTAGTTTGATGTCTAAATCCATAAAGTTGACAAAATTTGTTAATTTTTAACTGAATAATATCGATTGAAATTGAAGCAAAGTTTTTAAAACAATGCAAATTAATTCATTAGCCAAACGGTGGGATGCAATTTTGAAGAATATCTGAAATATATTTCCTGTTAACTTTCATTTATCTATTAAGTGATTTTGTGGTTCCAATACACAAATGTTTTTTAACCGCTTCATTTTAATTAAGATATATAAAATAAAACTCATATGGCATTAAGGTTTAAAATTTTATTTATTTTGATAAATGACAATCTAGTTGGAATGAAATTGCATCATAATGAAACAAACGAATTCCGATTTCATCTTTAATAATTCAAGCATTAATGTTTAACTTTCTGTTCGTAAAGTTTGCAGACAATAACGTTTAGATGCAATTCACGTCTTCATTGTTTGATGTAGACTTCATAGTTCAATTTTTTTTCGTTTGCATCAGGTTCAGAAATTAAAGAGAGTACAAAATAAATATTTCACGCTAGCGCTGTTGGATAATTCTTTTTTCACTTGGGGATTCTTCCTATAATTGAAATTTTTATTAATCAGCAATTTTAGTTTTTGAACTCAGCTTTTTTAATGTTTAACATAAATTAATTATGGTGGTGGCAACAACAAGGTATTCTGCAATCAATAATAACAGAAGGATCGAAAGACTTAATTTTCGATTTTCACTCAGTGAAAGATCACAAATAATTATTTGTTCTAAGTCAAGCAAAGTTTATATTAAAGTGTTAAACAGGAAAAAAACTACCTTTGATCTCTACACCTCCCCCGCTTTCATCTCGTAAAATTCGTGGATACTAGCGTGATGTACGTATTTACGAATGTAGTACAGTCGCTCAAAAAAGTATCCGAACGCTATGGTTGATTATAGAATTAAAAAAAAATACATGGCAACGATTATTTTAGAAATTAGTGATCTGGCAACCTTCGTGTACAGTACACGAAGGTTGCCTAATTTCTAAAAAAATCGTTGCGAGATATTTTTTTCTGAGTTCTGTAGTCAATCATAGCGTTCGGATACTTTTTTGAGCGACTGTACATGACCTTGGATAGAAAGTTGGAGAGAAGACTCCCATGATTCATCTACCCTTAATAGGTGCCCAAGTGAGTCTGCCTGGTCGATCTTCTTCTAAGCATTGTTCTAAGCTTTGGGTCTACAAAAAACAAATCGGTGTTCGGCCAATACATCAAAAAATCCCCCCCTACCCCCAAAAAAATAAATAAAATAAAATAAAAATCATAGTATGATGGTAAAATCTCAAGCTGGGCTTATCATTCAACATCGCTTCATGCTCTTAATCTGCAGTTTGCGTGTTCGAGTCTCCACTGTGCCTGTGTAGAGATTTTCTCCGTTAACCCTCCACTCTGCTCTCGGTGAGAAAAGGGGATGCCGATGGGCTTGGAAAAAACGCCATCTGTCGGATGAGACGTCAAGTCTTTGCCACGTGTAGAGGAAGATCATATCCTGGGCACGTTAAAGAACACCCTGCATGGCCTTGGTCAAATTCTGAGTCCTTGTGATCTGGCTATTTAGTCCAAGAATGCACAAAAGTCCTGTTCAAGAGTAAAATAAACCCAATAGTTTTAGATTTTATTAATCTTCCGATTGCTTGCTATGCATTCATATTAATATTGAGGTAAACTATCATTATTCTACGAGTATGGCTAGTGATCTAAGGGACCTGGGTTCGAGCCCCAGGTAAGGCATGGTTGTGTGTGTTGTTTTTCTGCTGAGGTCCTGCCATCCTCTCAGATCTCCTACTATGGCATATAAACTGACAGGCTCCTGTCAGACCTCTGTGGCAAGCAGCTGCTTGAGGGGGTATTTATTTTATTTATTTATTTATAACTTCCAGAATCCCGAAAACTTTATATTAGACCTTGCCATATTGTTTATAATTTCTCATTTCTTTTAAAACAAATTTAACGATTCCAGATGTTAGTTTATTTAAATATAAACTTTACCTATAAGTTATCCATCGCATTTTACAAAGTTTAATCGGTTAATTTTTAAAACCTTTTGTAATAAATTCCTAAACTATACAAGCAGTCAATCTTAATTAATGTCTGATGGTAGAAATCTGTATTTCTAGATAGTTATACTGAACAAATCAAAAGTTTTTTACAATTCAAATCACTTCGTTCCATTTCATATGCGCTTCTAGAATTCCTTACGAAGGAAACCTGCCATTTTTTTCAAGTTTCAAAAACTAGAGAGCTATTAACGAAAGTAGATTTGGCTACATAACAATAGATTCCGATTCACTTAAGAACTAGATTTGAAAAGCTAGTCATTTTACAATATCCAGACATGCAGAAATTGAGACAAAACAAATGACATTAATTTATGAAATCTCTTTTTCTAAACTAAACTATTTCATAATCAAGTTGTTCCATTTCTTTAGTCAGTCTTGGCCATCAACTGTTGCAGGTTGGGTTGTTTTACCTCTGAGCGGCACTTTTTTGCACACCATGGGCTAAATGGCCAGGTCACATGGACCCCGAAGGCTCAGAGAAGGTTGGGGGAGGGGACCCACTGGGACAGCTGTTGGGAGACAGATGGTAGCCTCCCGTCAAGGCCATCCAGCGTGTTCTTTAACGTGCACAGGGTATGGCTCTCCCGCACACGGGGCCACGGCTTAACGTCCCATCCGACGGACGGCGGCCTTTCCAAGCCCATCGGTGTCCCCTACTGACCGTGGGCAGGGCGGGGAATTTTGCGGAGATAAATCTCAACGCTGACTCAGCTGGGACTCGAACCTGGGAACTACAGATTACGAGCCTGGCGCGCTACCGACTAAGTCACCCCCGCCCCTCAACTGTTGCAGTCGGCGTTGTTTAACAATTTCAGTTTTCAATATTTATAACTTCTTTCGAATGCACCGCAAAACTTTTCCCAGTTAAAGTGCATCTGTGGACTTTAAGAAGCAAAAAAAAAGCAACCAGCAAAACTGACGCAATTAATCCGTCGAGTACACTAAGTTCAGCAGTGCGTTAAGCATTTTCTTATAAACAGATGCTATTTTGGCCGCTTTTAATGCCAGAACAAACTCGACACTCTTCTCAAGTGGCGCTGTGCCCTCATCTCCATCTTCTCTTCCCCCCTCTCCTCTCCCTTCTTCCCCCTCTCTCCCTCTCGTTTCTTAAAGGGCCGACTACTGAGGTCGTTAGCAAAAACATCGAGCCACGTCCTCTTGCTAATTTGTAGCTGTAAACAAAATAAGGTTGGGTGATGGCTACAGCGAAAGGCGATATTGTTGCGCATCGTCGGATTCCTTCTCATGTTGACGCAGTTTTTGAAAGCTCTCAATTTTCTTCATCAATTAAGCAGACTTAGCGTGTGGACTTTTAATTGGGGCCTCTATTTAGAGAATGTAGAATGAAGGCAACATTACAATACAGTTGGCGCGCATTTACTTCCGCAAGCATTTACATCATTTTAGCCGTCCCGTGGCCGAGTGGTTAGCATGCTTGGCTACTGATCTACGGGACCTGGGTTCGAGCCCCGGGTAAGGCATGGATATTCGTGTTGTTTTCTGCTGAGGTCCTGCCATCCTCTCAGATCTTCTACTCTGGCAAATAAAGTGACAGGCTCCTGTCAGACCTCTGTGGCAAGCAGCTGCTTGAGGGGGTATTTATTTATTTTTTATTTATTCCTTTAAGATGATAAAAGTTATCCTTTTCATAAGTGGATTTCTAGAGACAGACTGATATCTGAGAAACTGATATTTCAATTTTCTATTTTCGTCATTTACGTTTTTCATTTTTTATTATTCTCTTTTGTTTCTTTTGAGTAAGCTAAAACAACATTTAACTATTCACGTATTTTTTATTTTATCCATGCAAAATCTAACAGCCCCTACCTCTCAATTCTTTAATTTTTAATTAATTAACTTTTAACATTATGAAAACAATAATAACATTAGGGAAATTTTGGTCTAGGGTAAAAAAAATATTAAAAAAAAATAAATACCCCTCAAGCAGCTGCTTGCCACAGAGGTCTGACAGGAGCCTGTCAGTTTATATGCCAAAGTAGTAGGTTTGTGAGGATGGCAGGACCTCAGCAGAAATTACTAACCCAAAACTGTACATCACAGAGACAACAATATCTGAACTAAAGGCACTTTTTTGACATTAAAATATAAACAACAATAATATATAATAAGTACAACTACAGACAATATTAATATGCAATGCAACAAACTACATACAGCAATATATATGCAATAACCCTTTTCAGAAAACAATAATAAAAGGGCAACAAAATAAAATAACTTCAGACAAAAATAAATAGTACAACACAGTAACACATAACTTCACGCATAAATAACAGTACAGCAAAATAACACTAGACAAAAAACAATACAATGCGGATAAGGTGAAATATTGATCCATTTCGGCGGAAAAACTTTTAAACGCATAAATATTCTTTTAACGCGAAACGGATAATGCGAAAAAAATCCCTTAACGTGAAAATTGGCTACAGTTTGACAAATAAAACTCTTATCAAACTTCCTCTGATAATGCAAAATTTATAGAGGATCTACAGGCCTAATATCAACTACTGTTTGATGAATTTTGGAAATCTTCAAAATTTTTGATAATTATTTAAGAGCAGCTGTAAATATACTAGTAATACATAGGCAGTAGGTTAATTTTTTTTGTCTTCCAATTATGACTATAATTTCCTGAGCTCCATTCATATTGTCAACCTTGTTAATCTTTGATATGGAACATCATTCATAATGAAGATTAAATGAGCTTCAAACCTTTGATCAATAAAGGTTTCATTTAATTCGTGTCGTTATCTTCACTTTCAAAATAAGGCGTAGACTATTGGCAGCGTTAGGGGGTAACAAGATATACAATCATCAATCTATTCATTTTGTCAGCACGAAATATTTACACTAATCTCCCAACTTTAATGGGGCGGGGGTGGCTCAGTCGGTAGCGCGCCAGGCTCGTAATCTGTAGTTCCCAGGTTCGAGTCCCAGCTGGGTCAGCGTTGAGATTTATCTCCGCAAAATTCTCCGCCCTGCCCACGGTCAGTAGGGGACACCGATGGTCTTGGAAAGGCCGCCGTCCGTCGGATGGGACGTTACGCCGTGGCCCCGTGTGCGGGAGAGCCGTACCCTGTGCACGTTAAAGAACACGCTGGATGGCCTTGACGGGAGGCTACCATCTGTCTCCCAACAGCTGTTCCAGTGGGTCCCCTCCCCCAACCTTCTCTGAGGCTTCGGGGTCCATGTGACCTGGCCATTTAGCCCATGTTGTGCAAAAAAGTGCCGCTCAGAGGTAAAACAACCCAACTTTAATGTTAACCGTTTTGCACTATACGATAAATTACACAAATACATCCGACAATAACACATATTAAAATACAATAACATAAGTAGAAATGGCAATAGCGTACAGTTCAATGTAATAACATAAGTGTCGACGACATAAATATTCATAAAATGACATAAATACAAACAGATATAATGAAAAGTACAATAGCACAGTTACAAGCAAAATATAATTGCATTGTAATAACATAACTATAGACAAAAAAAAGAATAAAAATGTAGAATACAATCGTTTTTTGCTTTCAAGTTTTGTCACTTTTCTCGCATTTAATTCTCTCTTTCTTCGTGCATTGACAACGTTAAAAAATCATTTATTAAGTGGGAATTAGAGCAGGAATAGATTTAGAGAGGAATACCAGAGAGGGGGGGGGGGCAATGTCCTCCTCCTCGATAATTTTAATCGACGACATGGAGAGGATTTGGTTGGGTTGTTTTACCTCTGAGCGGCACTTTTTTGCACACCATGGGCTAAATGGCCAGGTCACATGGACCCCGAAGGCTCAGAGAAGGTTGGGGGAGGGGACCCACTGGAACAGCTGTTGGGAGACAGATGGTAGCCTCCCGTCAAGGCCATCCAGCGTGTTCTTTAATTTGCACAGGGTATGGCTGTCCCGCACACGGGGCCACGGCTTAACGTCCCATCCAATGGACGGTGGACTTTCCAAGCACATCGGTGTCTCCTACTGACCGTGGGCAGGGCGGGGAATTTTGCGGAGATAAATCTCAACGCTGACCCAGCTGGGACTCGAACCTGGGAACTACAGATTACGAGCCTGGTGCGCTACCGACTGAGCCACCCCTGACATGGAGAGGAAAAATAACAAGTATATATATATGTATAAATACATTTTGCATAAAAGCAATATAAATATATATTACACATATTGTTTACATGTAATAATATACATGAACTATATATAATATCTAATATAAGGTCTTACATTGGTCTAAACCAGTGTTTCCGACCCATTTTTGGTCTAGAGCCCCTCTATTCTCTTTTTACGCCCCTTTACTCTTTCTGACTTCCCTTTCATAAAATTCAAATTTTTTTGCCGTATAAAACCAGCTGAAATAATATTTACCATGCACACAAATTTACGAGTATTTTGATATTGTATTAAGGAATTTCCAAGTTTTTTTCTATCGAAACGAAACAAGCATAACTATGTCAATCTAAGTATTATTCGATATATTCTTGAACATATTTCTAACGGAAAACTACAGAACGCCCCCCTAATTTCTAGACGACCCCTAAGTCTGCTACTTAAGGGATAGTGGGTTTCCCCTTGGGAACTACTGTTCTAAACATTTCTCAAGAATCTATCTACCCAATCTCTACCATTTTACAACACACACTTTTTAGGTCAAAGCAGTCCACCAACTAAATGTTTGATTCCATTAAGCACAATTTAGCAAATAAATTTTCGACGAATCAGTAGATAAACTGATACTTCAGTAATTATCACAATAACTGCAATCATCTTCTTTAGAAATAGAAATAATTTTTTTAGCCTGTGATGCTTTCCTAAAGAGTTAGTTTCCGGAAATCACAGGGGCGTTTGTGGCTCAGTCGGTAGCGCGCCAGGCTCGTAATCTGTAGTTCCCAGGTTCGAGTCCCGGCTGGGTCAGCGTTGAGATTTATCTCCGCAAAATTCCCCGCCCTGCCCACGGTCAGTAGGGGACACCGATGGGCTTGGAAAGGCCGCCGTCCGTCGGATGGGACGTTAAGCCGTGGCCCCGTGTGCGGGAGAGTCATACCCTGTGCACGTTAAAGAACACGCTGGATGGCCTTGACGGGAGGCTACCATCTGTCTCCTAACAGCTGTTCCAGTGGGTCCCCTCCCCCAACCTTCTCTGAGCCTTCGGGGTCCTTGTGACCTGGCCATTTAGCCCATGGTGTGCAAAAAATGCCGCTCAGAGGTAAAACAACCCAAACCGGAAATCACATAATGTTCCAAAATGCGACCTTAAAGAATGGTAATAGTTTTTCTTCAAGAACTGCACTAAATCTGTTTTAAGTTTTCGTGCAAATATTCGCGAATTTCTTTGAGTCAAATCCTTCTTTCATTTAACATAAATCACTTGTTTTAATAATAAGTATATAAAACTTTTTTAATATAAAAAAATGCTTCTGAACGTTGTCCCTGTGTGTTCTGGCTGAAATACATCACTGATTTTAACTCTAGTGTAATAATGGTCTACCGAAAAACTCCAGAACGCCCCTTTCCCAATTTCTAAACCACCCCCTGGGGTTTAGTACCCCTGGTACCCAAGGGGCCGGAGCACAAGACTTAGGATTTTTCCTTCATATATATTTTTTAATTAAACAGTCTGCGAGCTCAAGATAGGAGACATAAAAAATGTGATGCCACTTTTAATGAGCTGTTGACTAATAAAATAAACTCGATCGAAAAACGTTTATTACTGTTTGTATTTTCAAACAATTTAGATTCATACAAAGTTTTAAAGTAATTTTTTATGCGGCGTTTTCTTTTTGAATTTTTTTTATCTTTCACTTCAGGAGATAAAAATGAGCAAATAAATTACGATATAGCTGTGAATTAAATATACAAATAAAAAAAACTGATTCAAACAATAAAATTTTTAAATTGTTTTCAATTCATTATTTTTTACTGCTCTCAAAGGAATATTATCACTGAAAAAAAAAAACAATAATATTATTTTCATTTCTGTGAAATTATTTTTTAGCCGGTCACTAATGGCGAGCTGATTTAAAATAATGTGTAATTATTTTAAATGCAATTTATCTAAAATGGCTTTGCTGTCGGATTTACGCTAAAGAGAAAAAAATGTCTCAGCAATAATTTATTTCACACTTAAAGAAAATAAAACTCCTATGTAGACCTGGGTTGGGTTGTTTTACCTCTGAGCGGCACTTTTTTGCACACCATGGGCTAAATGGCCAGGTCACATGGACCCCGAAGGCTCAGAGAAGGTTGGGGGAGGGGACCCACTGGAACAGCTGTTGGGAGACAGATGGTAGCCTCCAGCGTGTTCTTTAACGTGCACAGGGTATGGCTCTCCCGCACACGGGGCCACGGCTTAACGTCCCATCCGACGGACGGCGGCCTTTCCAAGCCCATCGGTGTCCCCTACTGACCGTGGGCAGGGCGGGGGAATTTTGTGGAGATAAATCTCAAAGCTGACCCAGCTGGGACTCGAACCAGGGAACTACAGATTACGAGCCTGGCGCGCTACTGACTGAGCCACCCCCGTCCCCCTATGTAGACCTGAGAGCAGCTATCAGTATAACATGCCCTAAAGCAGGATTTTCAAAAGTTTTTTGATTTGCTGATTCCTTTACAGATTTCGAAATTTTCAAGTACTCTCATAAAGATTGGATAATAATAGCAAATACCCTCTCAAGTAGCTGTTTTTCACAGAGGTTTGACAGGAGCCTGTCAGTTTAATACGCGATAGTAGAGGAATCTGTGAGGATGGCGGGACCTCAGCAGAAAGACGACCCTTATCGGGGTTCGAACTCAGGTCCTTTTGTTTAGTAGCCAAGCACGCTAACCACTCGGCGCAAAAGATAATTAGTTGGTTTTGCCCCTGGGCAGCGCTTTTTCCACACAATGCATTAAATAATCAGGTCACAAGGGCCCCAAAGGCTCAGAGACTGCTGTTGAAATGTATCCACTGACAGCTGTTAAGAGACAGATGGCATTCTCCTGTTAATATCATCCAGCGTGCTCTATAACGTCTGCAGGGTATACGCCTGCTACAAAGTCAGGACCTAACGTTCCAGCTGCTAATGGTGACCTTTCTAAGGCTATCGGTGTCCCATTTATCACAGAGGGGAGAGTGGAGTTCAGGGGAGAAAACAGGACTCGAATCTATGTACAGTAAAGAGACGTCTAAACCAACTTTTGCTAAAATGACAATTGGTAAAGGAATATCGGGTTTTTGCCTCTGAGCGGCACTTTTTTTGCACACAAGGGTCTAAATGGCCAGGTCAAAAGGATCCCGAGGGCTCAGAGAAGGTTGATGGAGGGGACCCACTGGAGAGCTGTTAAGATACAGATGGTAGCCTCCCGTCAAGGCCATCCAGTGTGTTCTTTAACGTGCACAGGGTATAGCTGTCACGCACACGGGGCTGCGGCTTAACGTTCCGTCCGACGAACGGCGGTCTTTTCAACCCATCGGTGTCCCCTACTGACCGTGGGCAGGGCGGGGAGTTTTGCGGAGATAAATCTCAACGCTGACCTAGCTGGGACTCGAACCTGGAAACTTCAGATTACGAGCCTGGCGTGCTATCGAGTGAGCAACCCCCGCCCCCTAACGAAACATTACAGTCTTGATACATTTAATGATGAAATATAAATATATGCTTATTTAACAATTTAAGTTTAATGAAAGTTTCCAAATTTGAAATGACAGCAATGCCATCCAAAATAATTTCCTTAATGAGAGAGCAGTAGATATACAGAAATTCTTAATTGACCGGGGGGGGGGTGACGTGTTTCAGCTAAAATGTGGTGGGTTTTGATGTGCCTGAACCTCTAAATTTGGGGAATCGCCCTATAAAATATATATCATTCTCATCCTCAAAGTGGAGGGGGAAAATTATAGTTCATAACCCTTCTCTTGGTCATGCCATTGGATTAGTTGTTCTGACGATAAATGAAGTAAAATAGGGATTAAATTGTTGATAAAATGGCTACCTTTTTCCTTTTTTCCAACAGTCGGTTGGGTTGGATTGTTTTACCTCTGAGCGGCACTTTTTTGCACACCATGGGCTAAATGGTCAGGTCACAAGGACCCCGAAGGCTCAGAGAAGGTTGGGGGAGGAGACCCACTGAACAGCTGTTGGGAGACAGATGTTAATCTCCCGTCAAGGCCATCCAGCGTGTTCTTTAACGTGCACAGGGTACGGCTCTCCCAACACACAGGGCCACGGTTTAACGTTCCATCCGATGGACGGCGGTCTTTCCAAGCCCATCGGTGTCCCCTACTGACCGTGGGCAGAGCGTGGAATTTTGAGGAGATAAATCTCAACGCTGACTCAGCTGGGACTCGAACCTGGGAGCTGCAGATTACGAGCTTGACACACTACCGACTGAGCCACCCCCGCCCCCGGCACTGGGTTGGGTTGTTTTACCTCCGAGCGGCACTTTTTTGCACACCACGGGCTAAATGGCCAGGACACAATGACCCCGAAGGCTCAGAGAAGGTTGGGGGAGGGGACCCACTGGAACAGCTGTTGGGAGACAGATGGTAGCCTCCCGTCAAGGCCATCCAGCATGTTCATTAACATGCACAAGGTATGACTGTCACGCACACGGGACTACGACTTAACTTAACGTCCCATCCGATGGACGGGGGCCTTTCCGTCAACAGTCGGAAGTAATAATATATATTAATTGATCAATGTTCTTCCATTCCGAACACCTGAAAAATAGTCGGCAGACCCCAGTTTAGCAAAACAGTGTCATAAAGAATATTTGTGAGGAAAGCGAGATATCAACAGAAAGAACAAAATTAGATTTTAAGTCCTGCTTTACAGCAAACCTAATTTTTTCTCACGAAATTGAAGATCTCAACATTCTCTTAGCAACATAAAAAAAAATACAAGAGTGCCAAGAGAGAGTTTTCTGTCTTCTGATATCCCAGAAATTATATTAAAAACATCACCTTAGTATTTTCTAGGGAGGGACTTAGCTTGGCTCAGTCGGTAGCGCACCAGGATCGTAATCCTCAGTTCCCGATTCGAATCCCACTTGTGAGAGCGTTGATGTTTATCTCCCCCAAACCTGCAACCTACCCTCGGTAAGTTGGGTTGTTGTTTGGGTTGTTTTACCTCTGAGCGGCACTTTTTTGCACACCATGGGCTAAATGGCCAGGTCACATGGACCCCGAAAGCTCAGAGAATGTTGGGGGAGGGGACCCACTGGAACAGCTGTTGGGAGACAGATGGTAGCCTCCCGTCAAGGCCATCCAGCGTGTTCTTTAACGTGCACAGGATATGGCTCTCTCTCACATGGGGTCACAGCTTAACGTCCCATCAGACGGACGGCGGCCTTTCCAAGCCCATCGGTGTCCCCTACTGACCGTGGGCAGGGCGGGAAATTTTGCGGAGATAAATCTCAACGCTGACCCAGCTGGGACTCGAACCTGGGAACTACAGATTACGAGCCTGGCGCGCTACCGACTGAGCCACCCCCGCCCAAATGATCTAAGGGACCTGAGTTCGAGCCCCTGGTAAGGCATTGATTTTCATTTTGTTTTTCTGCTGAGGTCCTGCCATCCTCTCAGATCTTCTACTATGGCATATAAACTGACAGGCTCCTGTCAGACCTCTGTGGCAAGCAGCTGCTTGAGGGGGTGTTTTTTTTTTTAAAGTAACGAATTAATATATAATATATAAAAGGAAATAAAATTTATGCTTTAAAAGAATCAAGGAAAAAGTTTGATTAAAAAGCAGAAATATACATTTTTTCCGAGTACTACGTTTTGACAAAATCGTTTAATTATGTGCCTGAAAACGTTTGGTCGAAAAAATTGGAAATTTTGCGATGAGTCGTATGTCGGACGGGACTTAACTAGGCTTTGGGTTGGGTTGCTTTACCTCTGAGCGGCACTTTTTTGCACACCATGGGCTAAATGGCCAGGTCACATGGACCTCGAAGTCTCAGAGAAGGTTGGGGGAGGGGACCCACTGGAACAGCTGTTGGGAGACATATGGTAGCCTCCCGTCAAGGCCATCCAGCGTGTTCTTTAACGTGCACAGGGTATGGCTCTCTCCCGCAAACGGGGCCACGGCTTAAGCTCTCATTCGACGGATGGCGTCCTTTCCAAGTCCATCGGTGTCCCCTACTGACTGTGGACAGGGAGGTTTGCGGAGATAAGTCTCAACGCTGACCCAACTGGGACTCGAACCTGGGAACTGCAGATTACGAGCCACCCCCGCCCCTACTGGACTAGGACATTCAGTGGCATATCCAAGGGGTCCTACATGAAAGTTATATTAGCCTATATTATTATTATATATTATAGGCCAATATAACTTTCATATATATAGGTATTCGGTTCATATATATAGGTTTTTACTATATAGGTAGCCCTCGAAAATCAGACTCAAATACGTTACATCTTCCCCTCCCATTAGAAGTTGTGAGGTTACTCACTGTGACTTCTTCAGTTACTAATCATTTTTATTTTGAACACTCATTCCCGTGGCCCAGTGCTTAGCACGCTTGACTATTGATCTAAGGGACCTGGATTCGAGTCCCGGGTAAGGCATGGATGTTTGTGTTTTCTTTCTGCTGAGGTCTCGTCTTACTCACAGACCTTCTACAATGGCAGTATAAACAGGCAGGCACCTGTCAGACCTCTGTGGCAAGCAGTTGCCTTGCAGGAGTATTTATTTTTTATTCCTTCTTTTCAATAAAATCAAGATTTTCCACTAATAAGATGGAAAGTTCATGAGTTTTGTGAAGAAATAAAAAAAAATTTACAAATACACCCTTTCTCTCTGAAATGATGTATCAGTAGTACTTTTGGATATCAGATAGGGTTGGGTTGTTTTACCTCTGAGCGGCACTTTTTTCCATGCCATGGGCTAAATGGCCAGGTCACAAGGACCTCGAAGGCTCAGAGAAGGATGAGGGGAGGGGACCCACTGAAACAGCTATTGGGAGACAGATGGTAGCCTCCCGTCAAGGCCACCCAGTGTGTTCTTTAATGTGCACAGGTTATGGCTCTCTCTCGCACACGGGGTTATTGTTTAAAGTCACATCCGACGAACGGCGGCCTTTCCAAACCCATCGGTGTCCCCTACTGATCGTGGGAAGGGCGGGGAGTTTTGCGGAGATAAATCTCAATGCTGACCCAGGTGGTACTCGAACCTGGGAACTGCAGATTACGAGCCTGTCGTACCACCGATTGATCCATTTCCGACCCCAGGATGCCAGATAATGATAGATGTAATAAGTCACTATAGGTGATACAGGAACATAGGAATTCATATTAGAATATGGAGGACGTAACGAATTGACATTATGGGACAACAGAGAAATATCAATTTAGAAATAGGGTAGCTAGTAACTAGGGTATATAGGATATTGTGATCATTTTTCTGAAGCTTTTACCAAATGGTTTCCAGTTCACCATTTTAATCCTTTAAGAAAAATGAACACTAGGCGATTGTTTGTGAGCTGATTTATCCACAAGTAGAAAAATATTTTTAATGTGTAAAAGAAGAATTAATTTCAAAACGTAGAGAGTAAAGAACACTCCCCTCTGGCGTGTGCTTACCACGCTTGGATGGATGAAAATGGATTTTTCTGTTTTGCCTTTATGCTGAGTTCTAGAACGTTCTTACCTATGGTATATTAAAAACTAAGAAGGTCTTTTCTTACATGTGAAGTTGCATGTAATCATTCAGCTCATTTTATGTTTGTAATGTTATTATCCGTTTCTTAATTCTCCCAAATGGAGTCATTGCAAACGATACTTATCTTCCGTTTAGTGCTATTAAATTAACTTTCAGACTCTGTAGCAAGCAGTTGCTTGGGGGTAATTTATTATTTTGGATTTATAGAGGGAAAGCTTTCTCTCCTTTAGAGAGTAATTAGACTTTTTGCACTAACAAACACATCTTAGAATCCACAGTCAATTCATTTGAGATTAAAAGTGTTCTGTCACAGTAAACTGTTTCATGGCAACGAAATGATGACTTTTTTTTGATTATGACAATGGCAGATGTGAAAGAAGTTTGATTTTTTTTATACTGGTTCTATACCAGTGTCTCGCAAACTGTGTGCCGCGAGAGATTTTCAAATTGACACTAAATATTCCAAAGATTTCATTTTGACTTGACTTGTGTTATCGACGTGCTATCGAAGTGCTTTAATAAATATCTTTCAGATTTTATCAACTGGGATCTTGTAAGTATTTATCAAGCTTTTTCCAAATTTTGGTATTAATTTTTGATTATTTCAAGCCATAGAATGGACAAATATTTAAAACAAACACCGAGTTATGAATTAAAGAACGAGAGCAAATTTTCAAGTAAAACCGGGCTGATGACTTCAACAAAGCGCAAATATAATGACGATTATATAGAGTTTGCTTTTATTATTTTTTAGGTGTGCCGCGGGGAAAAAAATTAGATTCAGTGTGCCGCAGAGTAAAAACGTTTGCGAGACACTGTTCTATACAGTTAGGGTTAAGGTTTAACACCATATTTGACCAGATTCGCTCATTTTTATTACTGGCAATGGAAAGCTAATTCCTAAGCCTAGTAACCTTTTAGTAATTACAGTAAAATATCCCTAAGAAACATTTCAGGATTAATTTTATTTACATCAAGATTTTAAATGATACTTATCCATCATTCAGTACTTCAAAATAAAGAATTCTATATTTAAATTTATTGTTTCAAGCGCTATACATCTATCTCCATAATTCACTGAAACTTAAAAAAAAATATTAACAATTATTGCATAACCTTGCTTGGAATATCGACCTTTACATGATGGGAATCAAGTCGATGATTCTTCTATCCAAAATAGGATAAAAAAATCAAATTTGTAGCTTCTGATGCGAAATTTTCGAGAATACCAAATGTCTGTATTTGCATGCCTGAACTGAAGGAATGATAAACTCAAAAACGACCCTTTTGCTTGAGAGTTGGGTTGTTTTACCTCTGAGCGGCACTTTTTTGCACACCGTGGGCTAAATGGCCTGGTCATATGGACCCCGAAGACTCAGAGAAGGTTGAGGGAGGGGACCCACTGAAGCAGCTGTTGGGAGACAGATGGTAGCCTCCCGTCAAGGCCATCCAGTGTGTTCTTTAACGTGCACAGGGTATGGCTCTCCGGCACACGGGGCCACGGCTTAACGTTCCATCCGACGGACGGCGGCCTTTCCAAGCCCATCGGTGTCCCCTACTGACCGTGGGCAGGGCGGGGAATTTTGCGGAGATAAATCTCAACGCTGACCCAGCTGGGACTCGAACCTGGGAACTACAGATTACGTGCCTGGCGCGCTACCGACTGAGCCACCCCCGCCCCCCTTTTGCTTGAGAAGAGCGAAAAAATATTTCAGTCATCAGAAGGCTAAAAAACTTAAAAGCGAAGGAGCAAAATAACACGACTGTAAAAAGTAGAACATTTTTCTCTTGGCATCTGGCAATGGCGGGAAAACACTTAAAGCTTGTTTGCGTACAGGTGTACGGTCTATGGTTATTCCTACTATTTGCAGGGTATAAATTAAAATTTATATTTTCCTGCCTTCTCTGAGATCAAGAAATTCTTCTAGTTAATTTGGCTAACAAATTTCATACAGCACATATTATTTAAATTAATTCCTCAGGAAATTATTAGAATTGGCAACAATGTTATAAGCTCCAGTTTCCACTAGAGAAAATTTTTCGCTAAAGAATAATATCCATAAAGAACGATTAATGTTATAATCATTATTGTGAATTATTAAAAGCCATTATTTAAATGTGGAATAATATCTTTCCGCAAATGACACCTGTGTTGTTTGTTTTCGAAATTCAGAAGATTCAGAGTGTGTGGAATTCGACATTCGCTTGGCTTAACACGGATAACGATCAATCGATTCTTCCTGGCTTCAGTGTACGATAAAGCGGCCATGTTTGTTTACTCATACAACAACGAACTCTCCAAGTGCAGACCTGAATGGCATGCACAGAGTAACATTCGGAAGAAGGATCAAGAGAAAATGAAGCTGAGGAAGGAGAGAGAAAAGGATGAGGAAAACAAAGCTGGGGGCTGGATAAGGAGAACTGGAAAAGAGCCTTCACAGTGACGCCAAAAATAGACAGGCCAGCCGCAAAAGCAGATCTTCGTGCAACGGACAGACGCATGTGACTGTAGCCTTATGTGGAGAGGCCAAATTTAGACGGTGTCTTGTTGCTCCAGTCGGTCGTTGCGTCCTCTGCTTCTGATTGGTTGGTTGTCTGCAGAGAAAAGATCATCTGGAGCATTCTCCGGTGTTCTCTACTGAAACTATTTGCGGGAGAAGCTGAACGATATGACAGACATGACTCACGTGAAATGTTAGTTTTTACCGAAAGCAAAGGCGTCTGACTGCAGTCTTTTCACGAGTATAATGTGTTGTGATGACGCTTGTGAAGGTAGATTAAAGGTACATTAAGTGCAAAAGCACCACAAAGAGCAAGGTGGGAGACGTTTTAATAAAATAGCTGATGGGGAGAGGAAAAGATGTTGGGTCTAAAAAAATCATGTATGAGCAGATAACACGTTTCAAAAATTTTTTTTCGCATATACAATCGATGGTTGTGATATTAGGAGAACTCCATGTTTTATCAATGGGAAGTTAATTTCGAAGATTTGTAACTTCTATAATCAGCGTTTTATCAGAAAATGTAACTGAGGATAATTTAAATATATCAATCAAATTTATCTAAATCCCGATTATCGACTATATTCTTTCGGTATTTAAATTGCATACGGGGGAGGGGGGAATGTCTTAATGTTCCAACCGATGGATAGCGATTCTTCCTCAGCCATCGAAGTCCCCTTTCTCACCAATAGAGGTTAGCAGAAAAAATCTCAATGCAGGCACAGTGGAAGATTCGAACCTGGCGCCTTACCGACTGAGCCAATTCTCACTCCGTATTCTAGCATATGCTTTGGCCCAATTGTGTTGTCCATTTGGAAGATTTCTCACATGCAGACGGGGTTGATCCATCTGATTCAAAAAATATCACATGGGCTCAAACAATTTTGCATCTTTAGAAGACTCTCAACTGGACCAAAATGGGCTGTAGTGAAATGCCCCTATGACGAACAGTCGCTCAAAAAAGTATCCGAACGCTATGGTTGATTACAGAATTCAGGAAAAATATCTGGCAACGTTTTTTTAGAAATTAGTGATCTGGCAACCTTCGTCTCACGTGGCAACGAAGGTTGCCAGATCACTAATTTCTAAAAAAATCGTTGCCAGGTATTTTTTTTGAATTCTGTAATCAACCATAGTGTTCGGATACTTTTTTGAGCGACTGTACTTTAAAAAAGCAGAGAGGTCGCCAGGCACTCGCCATGTGCTAAAGCAACAGGAAAACGTTTATATTTAGCCAATGAGAGCGGCAGAGGCAGAGAAAATGCTGACGAGCGAGGCCACGATGGGATATATAGGGAGGCTGAGGAGGATGGAGACTCGAGTACGGATCGAAAAGGAAGCTGGAGATCGGATGACGCAAATCCTTGTTTTCATCTGGGTACAAAGACATCTCAGCTATGTGCATAGTTCCAAACGTCCTCAAGAAAAGAATGGAACGAACACCTTCAATTAAGAAAGGGGCCTCTTCAATCAAAGTAACATTTTAAGCCGCCACAACATACAATTTACTTAATGACTGACGCAAGCTTATGATGCAACACGGAACAATTTAAATTTTTAAATTAAAATATCTCAGCACCACAAAATATTGGTTTTAAAATCATTTATGATTAGTTTCAAACAAGAATTTTTCGCGGAAATTTAAATTTTAGAATTCCATTTATTTCGGTTGCTCGCGATAAATTTGTTTAGACTGAATTGAATCATCATTAAGAAATTTAATAATGTCATTAGGAAGGTAAATAATATATTTGAAACTTTGTTAACACTGGAGTTTAATGATTAGAAGACGAGAAATAAATGACACGTCACATAACTTCACTGAGTCTAATTTTTTTTAAATTGCCTTTTTAATTAATTTTTTGTTGTTATTAGATTTACATAATTTTTATCTTTACGGAAACTGAACAAAGAATATACATTTGACACGTGAATCAATAGTTGAATATTTGTGACACGTGATCATTCAAGCATTCTAAACGGATGTGACGTCACATGCCACTTAATGAAAAAGTCACCGAAGAAAGAGAAATAGAACTGCCCATATCTCTTGTCAAGACAATGTTATATCCAAGAACTGAAATTTGCTGGGGAAGAAATTAAATTAAAATGTTGAATTAAAATTGAAAATTTTAAGCGGATTGTTCCATTTTTGATGGAGGTGAAATGAAGGATCAGTTTGACTAAATTAACAACACTCGATTTAACCAGTTTATTCAATAACTAAGAGATTAGTGGGGATTAGGAGAATTCAGAGGGTATTAAGGAGGGACAGATTAAGCATTTTGGGCGATTTATATAATAAGTCACATCTCAGGTTTAACTTGAAATTGATGTTATAAGTTAAATTATTAAATCATATTTAGTATAATTAAGCTATTTTTTTAGAAGTAAGTTAAACTGAATTTAAATGATCAGGAATAACTGATTATCTTTGATCCAAGCTTGCACGATCCTTCGCTTTTTACCCATAAGCCTCTGGTGCCTTTCCCTCCCTCCTAAATCATTAGGCTAAATCCCTTGATAAGAAGAAATCACTTTAAAACGGCATTATGCCCATTAGAAACTTTGGAATAGTCTTAGCTATTTGTTATTCTATTATATATGCTACCGTTTCACTGAAATTGCTAGGAAGTTTTTTTTTGATAATTTTCTTTAGTTGATTTGAGACTGACTTCAATATTTTCTACGATGTTTTTCACAAGAAAAAATCCAAAATACGAAACTTTGTTTATTTTTTCAAAGTAGCCTATTACAAAAAAAAAAAGGAAAATTCGTGCCTATGTAATTAGAAAGATGAGGATTATGATGATAATGAGAAATGCTATCATTGAAAGGTTTCATCATATTATCAGAGACTTAAAGATTGTATATTAGATTCTTTATCATTTGGTTAGATACTTCAATGTAGAATCCATTAAAATGAAATGTTTATTATTCTCCTTTGCTCTTCTTGGATATGAAGAACCTTTGCCTCGATATCTACTCGAAGAGCAGTGGAAAGGCAATTTTAACTTGCGTCAGATAATTAGTATTTATCCTAGTCTGAAAAAAAAAGCGATAGAAATTCTTTAAACTTAACCGAATGTTTTCTTACTTAATGAATCATGTGATATATGGCATCATTTTGCAGAAGTAAAGCGAAACAATTTTGAAACTCTCTTGGTTGCATTGGGAAGTCTATTCGTTAGGAAAAGTACTTATAGTGTTGCTGATGGTGCTTACTACAGAACCGTCTTCTTTGCGATTAAGTTTTTTGCAATTTTTCACATAAGAGATAATGCTAATATTGTTTTTATTCATAGTTTAAAAAAAGGTATATAATAAAGTATTCCTCTAATATGACAGTTTGGTTGTCATTAGGAAAAAACCAAAACCAGAAACATGAATGAAATACAATAATATAATACAAAGCAACTAGAACTCTCTACACGTAAATGAAACCAAACTTAACGGGAACAGCATACTCATAATTTACTCAGATGATACAATAATTTAGACTAGGGGATCTCAACGTGGGGTACGCGGTAAAAGTTTTTTGGGTGCGCCGTGAGAGCTCAAAAGTTGCAAGATCTAGCAACAAAGTGTGTTTTATTTTATTCCCATTGTTATACTACAACTATAGTTTTATCTATCTATACAAAGGGTACGCCAGTTACATACACATTTCCAGGGGGTACGTGAAGCATAAAAGGTTGAGAACCACTGATATATATGCTTTATTTTATTCCCATTGTTATACTATAACTATAGTTTTATCTATCTATACAAAGGGTACGCCAGTTACATACACATTTCCAGGGGGTACGTGAAGCATAAAAGGTTGAGAACCACTGATATATATGCTTTATTTTATTCCCATTGTTATACTATAACTATAGTTTTATCTATCTATACAAGGGGTACGCCAGTTACATACACATTTCCAGGGGGTACGTGAAGCATAAAAGGTTGAGAACCACTGATATATATGCTTTATTTTATTCCCATTGTTATACTATAACTATAGTTTTATCTATCTATACAACGGGTACGCCAGTTACATACACATTTCCAGGGGGTACGTGAAGCATAAAAGGTTGAGAACCACTGATATATATGCTTTATTTTATTCCCATTGTTATACTATAACTGTAGTTTTATCTATCTATACAAGGGGTACGCCAGTTACATACACATTTCCAGGGGGTACGTGAAGCATAAAAGGTTGAGAACCACTGATATATATGCTTTATTTTATTCCCATTGTTATACTATAACTATAGTTTTATCTATCTATACAAGGGGTACGCCAGTTACATACACATTTCCAGGGGGTACGTGAAGCATAAAAGGTTGAGAACCACTGATATGTATGCTTTATTTTATTCCCATTGTTATACTATAACTATAGTTTTATCTATCTATACAACGGGTACGCCAGTTACATACACATTTCCAGGGGGTACGTGAAGCATAAAAGGTTGAGAACCACTGATATATATGTTTTATTTTATTCCCAATGTTATACTATAACTACAGTTTTATCTATCTATACAAGGGGTACGCCAGTTACATACACATTTCCAGGGGGTACGTGAAGCATAAAAGGTTGAGAACCACTGATATATATGTTTTATTTTATTCCCAATGTTATACTATAACTACAGTTTTATCTATCTATACAAGGGGTACGCCAGTTACATACACATTTCCAGGGGGTACGTGAAGCATAAAAGGTTGAGAACCACTGATATATATGTTTTATTTTATTCCCATTGTTATACTATAACTATAGTTTTATCTATCTATACAAGGGGTACGCCAGTTACATACACATTTCCAGGGGGTACGTGAAGCATAAAAGGTTGAGAACCACTAATATATATGTTTTATTTTATTCCCATTGTTATACTATAACTATAGTTTTATCTATCTATACAAGGGGTACGCCAGTTACATACACATTTCCAGGGGGTACGTGAAGCATAAAAGTTTGAGAAACAATAATTTAGACCAGCGCTGTCCAACTAGCTGCTCGCATGCGGCCCGCACAAGGATTTTTGTGGCCCGCGAACAAAATCAAGTTTTTACTTGAAATTTTAAATAAATATCTATAATTCACCTTATAATTTTTTCTAATTTATATTACTTTTCTTGATATGCAAGTTATACAGAAACCCCAACCTTCTCTGAGCCTTCGGGGTCCATGTGACCTGGCCATTTAGCCCATTGTGTGCAAAAAACTGCCGCTCAGAGGTAAAAACAACCCAACCCAACAACTCTCTACAACCGTCCTGAATTCTCAATAAAAGACAATGTTGAATATGTAATTGAGCTTCATTGAGATTAAAGAATCTGACGATGTCTTATCTCCATTCGAATAGGGAGACGAAGAGAAAAAGGAAAAGAAGAAGAAGAGCAAGAAGAAGGCCGAAGAGGAGGCCCCTGCCGGTGGTGATGCCCCCGCCCCTGCTGCTGCTCCTGCCCCTCCACCACCCAAGCCTGCTTCTCAGAAGAGAAGGGCACAGAGGTCTGGCAGCAATGTCTTCGCCATGTTCACCCAACATCAAGTTCAAGAGTTCAAGGAAGTGAGTACTCTTCAGTTCTTCACAACGGGAAATGTTGAATGCACTTCATGAACTTTGATACGTGAATCAAGAGTTCAGATAAATATTACTTAGTTCTCTGATGCACCGTATACACATTATAATTTTTCGATCTATCTCACACAGTCACAATACTACTCGGATATATCATCAAAGTAGTATTATGATCCTTTATTTCAATATATATTATGATACTTTTATTCATCGTGATAATACTTTCGCTAGTGAAAGAGAGATTATAATATTCTGACGTGTTCATACTATTTCATAAGAAATTGGTGCTTCAAGTTTTGGGTGTGGTCTATATTACCAAAAGTAATCGGTCAATTCGTATGATGCGAATTGCAAGCCACATTCAAAGCATCCAAGTCGGGAAACAAGTCTTTTGCGAAAAAAAAAGTCACATGAGATAAATTGAAGATCGCTCTCAAATCTTTCTTAAATCTCTATTTCAAACAATAATCATTTAACATTTAAGGTGTTGTTGAAATGGAAGATTTAACAGCAGTTAGTAGTCATAAGAATTTACTTCAAAAGTTCATCTAACTACAAATGATAACTGTATAGCAAATCGGGGCGGGGATGGCTCAGTCGGTAGCGCGCCAGGCTCGTAATCTGTAGTTCCCAGGTTCGAGTCCCAGCTGGGTCAGCGTTGAGATTTATCTCCGCAAATTTTTCCGCCCTGCCCACGGTCAGTAGGAGACACCGATGGGCTTGGAAAGGCCGCCGTCCGTGGCCCTGTGTGCGGGAGAGTCATACCCTGTGCACGTTAAAGAACACGCTGGATGGCCTTGACGGGAGGCTACCATCTGTCTCCCAACAGCTGTTCCAGTGGGTCCACTCCCCCAACCTTCTCTGAGCCTTCGGGTCCATGTGACCTGGCCATTTAGCCCATGGTGTGCAAAAAAGTGCCGCTCAGATGTAGAACAACCCAACCCGTATAGGGTTGGGTTGTTTTACATCTGAGCGGCACTTTGTATAGCAAATCGTTTACCGAAATTAATGTTAATTTCTGAAGATGATGCAGTGATTCCTCCAGTCTCCAGTTTTCATTGACTTGGAATGAGAAGTATTGCTATTAAATGTTCAACCTTCAATAACGTTTTAAATGTTAAACAAATATTTTTGAAAAATGAGATTTAGAGAGAGATCTGAGTGAGATCTTCAATTCATTTCTAATGAAATTTTTTGTGCTGATTATTTTCAAAAGTAGGAAGATTTGAATGTGGTTACTTTTGATGACATAGTATATTTAGGTTATCAGTGAGGTTTATCATTCAGTTGCCTAATTGCGAAACAATTTCAATTTGATTGTTGGACACAGATTGTTGGACACAGATCAACAATCAAATTTTTAGGGGAGGAACGAAGTTACTCCCCTAAAAAGACTGTATAACAAACATAGTAAAAGAAAAGATAATATCTCGAAACGGAATTAATTTAACAGGATATTTTAATTTCATTACTTCCTATCTCTAATCTCTCTATCTCTGATCAAATTTGATCCTCTTATCATTCAATTCTACGGGCCCATAAGGATGCGCCCGTTGAATTACATTATTTCTCAGTATCCCCTTTATTTTGTGTAAGAATATTTACATACGTTTGAGTTAAAAAATTAGTTTATTGCCTTTTGTATTCACTTAGAAACAAATACCAGAAACCCATTCGCAGATTACCAACAAATTCGTTCAGTATTACATGCATGCAAATAAACACCTCTTTGACAAACTCTTATTCCAATAAAAAAGATTCTCAGAGATTGAAAGCAACGCAATTTAATCTTTTCCATTCACTCGGTTTCGTTTATTTTGATTCTTTACATTTACGTTAATGATTTTCGACTTCAACAGTTTCTCGGCTCTTCTTTCTTCAAGTGAAAGACTTCTTCAATTTTCTAAAGATGTGATCTCCTCAAAAGATAAGCGCAGTGCTCTTCGTAAACAACTTCAGATAATCGATGCTGTCTTTAAGGCTACAACAACTCTCTATGTAGTTCACTGACTTGCGATTCGGATTTTCAAGTAGATAGTGCAAAGAATATGAGCCGAGCACACGAAACAAGAAAGTAGAGCCTCAATGAACTATGCAGATACACAATTGAAATTTCCGCCTTACTCTGAATGAAAATCGTATTTGTCAATTTAGATGACATTGATTTCTATGCAAATTTGTTTTGAGCGAAATTAAGACACGGAGACACAACATTCAATGGATTCTTTTCAAACCAGTTTAAAGGCCCTCTATAGTAGCTTTATCATAAACTTATTATAATAACATTCTTTGCAATGATGCTATGAGAATACCATCTTATATCGCTAACAATACCCGATGGGTTGGGTTGTTTTACCTCTGAGCGACACTTTTTTGCACACCATGGGCTAAATGGCCAGGTCACATGGACCCCGAAGGCTCAGAGAAGGTTGGGGGAGGGAACCACTGGAACAGCTGTTGGGAGACAGATGGTAGCCTCCCGTCAAGGCCATCCAGCGTGTTCTTTAACGTGCACAGAGTGTGACTCTCCCACACACGGGGCCACGGCTTAACGTCCCATCCGACGGACGGCGGCCTTTCCAAGCCCATCGGTGTCCCCTACTAACAGTGGGCAGGGCGGGGAATTTTTCCGGAGATAAATCTCAACGCTGACCCAGCTGGGACTCGAACCTGGGAACTACAGATTACGAGCCTGGCGCGGTACCGACTGAGCCACCCCCGCCCCTCAATACCCGATGGAATGATGGTTAAAGCTATATGAATACAAGAGCGAAAAATCCATTTGAGCGGTCTTTTGTTCAGGAATCGCAAAAAAGCAAAAATAACTGAGGGAGTTACTTATTCATATTATATAAGCTGACGATGTGTATAGAATGAAATTGTTTATTCTAAAACTTTTTAATGTAGTAACTGAAATGATAAAAAAAACTAACGAATGATTACACCACATGAATTAATTATTTTCACAATGCTCGTATAATCCAAACTTAAAATAGTCACTCTTACATTGTTATACATTTTAGAAAAAAAAAATTGTCTTGATCCAGGTGAGATCCAAAACCATGACCCCAGCTAATGTACAGTAGCTCAAAAAAGTATCCGAACACTACGGTTGATTACGAAATTCAGAAAAAATATCTGGCAACGATTTTTTTTTAGAAATTAGTGATCTGGCAACCTTCGTGTCACGTGACACGAAGGTTGCCAAATCACTAATTTCTAAAAAAATAGTTGCCAGATATTTTTTCTGAATTTTGTAATCAACCATAGTGTTCGGATACTTTTTTGAGCGACTGTAGGTGGTCATATTATTTTGATACTAGATCGTGTGGGCTCACTCACGGAAATATTGAGCGTGTGCAGTTACCGTTCACAGCAAACTGGAGCGTGTGCGGTAACTGCACATTTTGCTGTGAACGATAACTGGAGCGTGCCAGATCACTAATTTCTAAAAAAATCGATGCCAGATATTTTTCTGAATTTTGTAATCAACCGTAGTGTTCGGATACTTTTTTGAGCGACTGTATCACCTGTTCTACTCCTGATACTGGATGTCGATCAAGATTTCTATTTAGTGATTTGAACTTATTATCACCAGGGCTCAACTGAAATCTGTTCCTTCTGAAATAGCATTTCATCTCCGCTTTCAAATAGCGACAGAAGAACTGGGTATCTCGAGTATGCTAATAGATCTTTAATTAATTAAAATTAATAACATATAAAGTCGAGACCATTTAAAATTAAAATGCTACGATTATCACGAAAAGGTATTCACTCTTGGTTCATTGGCATAATCGAGACAGTTGGATATTGTTGTCCTAATAGTATTTGAAAGCGAAGTTGATATCTTCCTTGTAAGATCTGGTGGAATGCTATCCAGAGATTTGAGCTGTGTCCTGAAGATTTTATTGCAAGATTTTATTGAGAAGATCTTGATCGGTTCAGATGTTGAGTACCTGGATGATTCAAATACCACCCGGCTGGATGGGGCGGGGGTGGCTCAGTCGGTAGCGCGCCAGGCTCGTAATCTGTAGTTCCCAGGTTCGAGTCCCAGCTGGGTCAGCGTTGAGATTTATCTCCGCAAAATTCCCCGCCTTGCCCACAGTCATTAGGGGACACCGATGGGCTTGGAAAGGCCGCCGTCCGTCGGATGGGACGTTAAGCCGTGGCCCCTTGTGCGGGAGAGCCATACCCTATGCACGTTAAAGAACACGCTGGATGGCCTTGACGGGAGGCTACCATCTGTCTCCCAACAGCTATTCCAGTGGGTCCCCTCCCCCAACCTTCTCTGAGCCTTCGGGGTCCATGTGACCTGGCCATTTAGCCCATGGTATGCAAAAAAGTGCCGCTCAGAGGTAACCCACCCGGCTGAAGACAATTTTTCCTCTAAAATCAATGTGTAAAAAGTAATCGTTTGGATTTATACAATCATTAGCCTTTACATCTTTCTCTTATTTACTTTGAGTTCTAAAGCTTTCATTTACATATGAAATCTTTATTTTTCCGATCTCTTCTTCCAGGCTTTCCAACTCATCGACCAGGACAAGGATGGTTTCATCTCCAAAAATGACATCAGAGCCACATTCGATTCCCTTGGTAAGTAAGAAGCTTTTAAATCGTGTTTTATTTCGTTAGTATTTAAAATTTGAACTCTTTTGTGATGTGCGTTAAAATTTGAAAACTTCTTCGGATACCTTTACATCATAGATATAAATATTAGACTAAAGTTCACGTGTCTGTCATGTGAAAATAATTTCGCTATATGTCAGAAGTTCTACGCTACTATAAATAATCTGAAAAAATAATGAAAGGCGAAATATCAGTTGCAGACATAGTATCCAATCAGTTAATATACTTAACTGCAGAACATAGGAAGTATCCATGTTATCCCAAAGGAAGTATTCATGGGTTCAAATTGGGACGGGGGTGGCTCAGTCGGTAGCGCACCAGGCTCGTAATCTGTAGTTCTCAGGTTCGAGTCCCAGCTGGGTCAGCGTTGAGATTTATCTCCGCAAAATTCCCCGCCCTGCCCACGGTCAGTAGGGGACACCGATGGGCTTGGAAAGGCCGCCGTCCGTCGGATGGGACGTTAAGCCGTGGCCCCGTGTGCGGGAGAGCCATACCCTGTGCACGTTAAAGAACACGCTGATAGGCCTTGACGGGAGGCTACCATCTGTCTTCCAACAGCTGTTCCAGTGGGTCCCCTCCCCCAACCTTCTCTGAGCCTTCGGGGTCAATGTGACCTGGCCATTTAGCCCATGGTGTGCAAAAAAGTGCCGCTCAGAGGTAAAACAACCCAACTCATAAATTTCCAGACTGGCGTACCCAGAAAGTTCTAATACATAACAGAAGAAGATGGCGTGGGGGATATATTCTTCAGTTTTGATTTTCAGTGACTGTTAAAAAATAGATGTTATTCAAACCTTAGAAGGGGCGAATTATAACCTACATAATTTCTCCCTTTGGATACGCCCCTGGATTGCAGTCCTAAATTCTTTAGGCCCATAGCTTTGACGTTACAAATAATACCACGTTAATATTTAGATCTGAAAATTTAAATCTCTATAATTTAATTCACTCACAGAGAGTTTCTTAAGAGAGTATTTCAGTTCAGTGTTTGAAATTAATGTATGCATTTTGTTTCCTGTTAACTAGAAATAAAATTTTTCTCTTCCCAGGTCGTCTTTGTACCGATGCAGAGCTAGATTCCATGGTAGCTGAAGCACCTGGCCCTATCAATTTCACCATGTTCCTGACCATCTTTGGTGACAGAATTGCTGGTAAGAAAAATTAAGCTATAATGTAGCAAAAGACAAAAAAAAGTGGATTAATTACTTTCACTCCCCTTATTTTTAGCGGAATTGGTTAAGTCAAAGGTCCGTCAGTTTTGCAATCTTCAGTTCCCAGGTTCGAATCCCACCTGGAACAGCATTGAAATTTATCTCAGGTAAATCCCCAATTTTTTCCGTCTGTCAGAATGGGGAGACTGATGGGCTTGGTAAAAGCCGCCGTCTGTCTGATGGGACATTAAGTAGTACCCCGTGTGCAGGAGGGCCATGCTCTGTGCACATTAAAGAACAGGATGGATGGTCTTCACGCGAGGCTACCATCTGTCTCCTAACAGTTGTACAGTGAGTCTCCTTCCCATAACCATCTCTGAGCCCTTGGTGTCCTTATAACCTGGCAATCTAGCCTTTGTGTGCACAGAAGTGCCGCTCATAGGTAAAACAACCCGACCCACTGTCTATAAGATGAAATGTAAGCTGTAGGTTGGGTTGTTTTACCTCTGAGCGGCACTTTTTTGCACACAATGGGCTAAATGGCCAGGTCACATGGACCCCGAAGGCTCAGAGAAGGTTGGGGGAGGGGACCTACTGGAACAGCTGTTGGGAGACAGATGGTAGCCTCCCGTCAAGGCCATCCAGCGTGTTCTTTAACGTGCACATGGTATGGCTCTCCCACACACGGGGCCACGGCTTAACGTCCCATCCGACGGACGGCGGCCTTTCCAAGCCCATCGGTGTCCCCTACTGACCGTGGGCAAGATGGAGAGTTTTGCGGAGATAAATATGAACGCTGAC
The DNA here is from genome assembly GCA_038380435.1 of Ryuthela nishihirai. Taxonomy (NCBI): domain Eukaryota; kingdom Metazoa; phylum Arthropoda; class Arachnida; order Araneae; family Heptathelidae; genus Ryuthela; species Ryuthela nishihirai. The sequence goes on from JAWZYU010000001.1 coordinate 67,834,991, forward strand.
CCAGCTGGGACTCGAACCTGGGAACTACAGGTTACGAGCCTGACGCGCTACCGACTGAGCCACCCCCGCCCCATGCGCATAGAAGAGCACATACCCTGTGCATATCAAAGAGCCTTCACTTAAAGCTCCTTCTAGCTGTTTAGTGTCTCTCATTCTTCTCTCCATCCTCTAAGCGTTTGGGATTTTTATAACCTGGATTTAGATCGTTGTGTGTACAAGAGAGATAATACCAGCAAATTCATTTGTCATGCTCTGTTAAAAAGAGCTTTAGTGAGGAACCCTGGCTACGGCAGTCACCATGGAAACGAAACAGGTTACTTTCGCTGCGCATTGGGAAGTTAGGTTATGATCGGAGTTGAATTTGTACTTTAGCAAACTGAACTTTAGAATAACAATATTCGCTTATGAGAAAGTTTTACAATGCATGGTTGCACATCTAGTTCTACTTTTACTTTCGAAAACTTGATTCAACGCAGCCTTCAACCTTGTAAGGAAACAATATCTTAATCCACATAATAACCTGAAATAAACTGTCACGTTCCATTAGCCAGACTTGCTAGAAGGAACTCATCTTGACAAAACATTGATTAGAGAATGTTTTACCTCATTTTTTTCGGTATTACGCTTCTGTAAAACGCTACTCTAAATGAAATGTAAAGAAACAGATTATTATTTCCCGTAAGAAAAAAATAAGTACTACTTCAGTATCTCCATATCTAAAACTTTAGGTAATCTCAACAATTGCAATAAGAAAGAGTAGAACTAAATATTGCAGTTAATAATATGTAATTGTAATAGAATTACAAACAAAAATAAAGTCCCTACTATTGTATCACTGCGCGTCACTGCCTAGTCCTTCCGTCAGAGATAACGCAGTATCGAATTTAGCAACACAGTTACGGTTTGTGCTAGCAACGTAGTAACCAAACGGTATTTGTCCACAATTGTGACCAGATAAGAATAATTAAACTGTCACACCAAATAAATAAACAAAAAATAAATAAATAAACTGAAACAACCAGAAGCTCAGGGTTCCGAATGAGGATCATTAAGCCGCAGATCCTTGTTCATATTAGGTAAAAGGTCAACTGGTTCCCTTGTCAGAAGGTTCTAATCACCCATGGGTTTCCTTACCGAACTCTGCTCTTAGATTGGGGCGGGGGTGGCTCAGTCGGTAGCGCGCCAGGCTCGTAATCTATAGTTCCCAGGTTCGAGTCCCAGCTGGGTCAGCGTTGAGATTTATCTCCGCAAAATTCCCTGCCCACGGTCAGTAGGGGACACCGATGGGCTTGGAAAGGCCACCGTCCGTCGGATGGGACGTTAAGCCGTGGTCCCGTGTGCGGGAGAGCCATACCCTGTGCACGTTATAGAACACGCTGGATGGCCTTGACGGGAGGCTACCATCTGTCTCCCAACAGCTGTTCCAGTGGGTCCCCTCCCCCAACCTTCTCTGAGCCTTCGGGGTCGATGTGACCTGGCCATTTAGCAAATGGTGTGCAAAAAAGTGCCGCTCAGAGGTAAAACAACCCAACCCTGCTCTTAGATTAGGGATCTTTGAGAACCGCCAGTTACCCATTCTGCTTCAAAAGAAAAGATATCTCAGGGGTACAACAATCCAAATGAACAGTTTGAAACGGAGGCATAAAACAAAGGGTCCTCAGCTTCAAGGTGTCACATGTACCTCCATTCTGTATTATCTATCCATATAAACGAGGGTAAGTCAGCTGATAAGGTGAATTTTGCTTTTTCACAGACATATGTAGTCATTGTGTAATCTTTACTGCATGTCTGAACGTGTAGTTACCCGTAGTTTATGTAGAAGGTTGGCAATACTTAACCAGACAGTCAGTTGTTAAAATGGCGGCCCTTCTGTCGGATTGCACAGCAGATGAAGGGAGAGGTGTCATTTGTTTTTTACCGTCAGAAGGAGTCGAAAAAAGCGAAATTTACCATAGAATGTACGCACAACAGAAAGACAACTGTTTATCAAAAAAAAAAGTCAGTGGTGCGAACGTTTCAGAAGCGGTCGCACAGGAGAGATGGAAGAACATCGACCTGGCAGACCAGTGGAAGCAACAACACGTGATACAGTGCAACGGGTTAATGAACTTGACAAGGAGAAACGACGCGTCACTTTCGAAGAATACTAAGGGAGAAACTAAGGGGGGCATAAGTTTAGAGACGATAGAAATTTCAAAATAAGGTGCATAATTTGCTATGCTCTTTACTGAAAACCTTTTTTTCTGAGTTGGGTTGTTTTACCTCTGAGCGGCACTTTTTTGCACACCATGGGTTAAATGGCCAGGTCACATGGACCCCGAAGGCTCAGAGAAGGTTGGGGGAGGGGACCCACTGGAACAGCTGTTGGGAGACAGATGGTAGCCTCCCGTCAAGGCCATCCAGCGTGTTCTTTAACGTGCAAAGGGTATGGCTCTCTCCCGCACACGGGGCCACGGCTTAACGTCCCATCCGACGGACGGCGGCCTTTCCAAGCCCATCGGTGTCCCCTACTGACCGTGGGCAGGGCGAGGAATTTTGCGGAGATAAATCTCAACGCTGACCCAACTGGGACTCGAACCTGGGAACTACAGATTACGAGCCTGGCGCGCTACCGACTGAGCCACCCCCGCCCCCTTTTTTTCTGATGGAATCCCTTACCAATACGCACGTGGACCCTTTCAAACCTCATTACTTTCCTGGTTTGAGTAATATTTGATCTTTTCACATGTGAAATTACAGCATTTATTAAAATGTAAATGTTATTTATTCTCTAACGGCATAAATAATATTAGAAAAACATTCTTTAAAATGTTCTTTTAGGTTATTTTGTTTCTCCATTGCATTGTTGTTTTTAAATTTACTTTTCTTTTTACCTCTCCAGGCGCAGACGAAGAAGACGTCATCATCAATGCTTTCAATCTGTATGATGAGGGAGACGGCAAGTGCAAGGAGGAGACGTAAGTGGAAATTCCCATAGAATTAGGTTGCAGATGAAACCAGAAGTGATGTTGATTCAACTGTGAAGATTATGAGATGCTTTATAAGTTGGGTTGTTTTATCTCTGAGCGACACTTTTTTTGCACACCATGGGCTAAATGGCCAGGTCACATGGACCCCGAAGGCTCAGAGAAGGTTGGGGGAGGGGACCCACTGGAACAGCTGTTGGGAGACAGATGGTAGCCTCCCGTCAAGGCCATCCAGTGTGTTCTTTAACGTTGAGTTGTTTTATCTCTGAGGGGCACTCTTTTGCACACCATGGGCTAAATGGCCAGGTCACATGGACCCCCGAAGGCTCAGAGAAGGTTGGAGGAGGGGATCCACTGGAACAGCTGTTGGGAGACAGATGGTAGCCTCCCGTCAAGGCCATCCAGCGTGTTCTTTAACGTGCACAGGGTATGGCTCTCCCGCACACGGGGCCACGTCTTAACGTCCCATCCGACGGACGGCGGTATTTCCAAGCCCATCGGTGTCCCCTACTGACCGTGGGCAGGGCGGAAAAATTTGCGGAGATAAATCTCAACGCTGACCCAGCTGGGACTCCAACCTGGGAACTACAGATTACGAGCCTGGCGCGCTACCGACTGAGCCACCCCCGCCCCAAATGGCCAGGTCACATGGACCGCCGAAGGCTCAGAGAAGGTTGGAGGAGGGGACCCACTGGAACAGCTGTTGGGAGACAGATGGTAGCCTCCCGTCAAGGCCATCCAGTGTGTTCTTTAACGTTGAGTTGTTTTATCTCTGAGGGGCACTCTTTTGCACACCATGGGCTAAATGGCCAGGTCACATGGACCCCCGAAGGCTCAGAGAAGGTTGGAGGAGGGGATCCACTGGAACAGCTGTTGGGAGACAGATGGTAGCCTCCCGTCAAGGCCATCCAGCGTGTTCTTTAACGTGCACAGGGTATGGCTCTCCCGCACACGGGGCCACGTCTTAACGTCCCATCCGACGGACGGCGGTATTTCCAAGCCCATCGGTGTCCCCTACTGACCGTGGGCAGGGCGGAAAAATTTGCGGAGGTAAATCTCAACGCTGACCCAGCTGGGACTCGAACCTGGGAACTATACAGTAGATTACGAGCCTGGCGCGCTACCGACTAAGCCACCCCAGAAGTTTTATAAGAGTGCAGAGTTAATGTAAACGTAGTTATCGTTGATCATAGGTTGTTGAGGGCCTGACTTTGAACTTCTGAGGCCCTAAGCTTTTTTTAGAAAGATTGAACCTGCTGAAGGCATTCTTTTAAAAAAGATTGGACTAGTTATTCTCGAAAGTTTTTTTGCCTCTTAGCGGCATTTTTTAATATATAAATTGGGCAACATAGTCAGGTCACAAGGACCACAAAGTCTCATAGTTGGGTATGGAAAGGAATCTACTGGACAGGAGATGGATGGAAACCTCTGATTAAGTCATCCAGCAATTCATTAACGTGATCAGCATATACTCTCCTGCATAGGGAGTCATCGTTTAACATCCCACCCGACGGACGGTGATATTTAAAAGCGCATCAGTGTTCTCTTTCTCACCGAAAACAGAGTTAGAGGAGAAAATCTCAACGCTGACACAGTGAAGACACGAACTTGAAACTTCAAACCCCTTCGGAAAGAGCGTAAAATGACTAATGACGTCTTAAGCGTTAAACTGAGTCAATCGGTAATCCTTTATTCTGCCCAAGTTGGGCAGTTCTACTTCTGAGCAGGACATTTTTACCCAAAATGGGTTAAGTGGCCAGGTCACAAGGACCCCGAGAGATCAGAGAAAATTGGGGGAAGGGGACTCACTGAACAGCTGTTAGGAGACATAGAAGCCTCCGATCAAGATTGGATTGGGTTGTTTTACCTCTGAGCGGCACTTTTTTTGCACACCATGGGCTAAATGGCCAGGTCACATGGACCCCAAAGGCTCAGAGAAGGTTGGGGGAGGGGACCCACTGGAACAGCTGTTGGGAGACAGATGGTAGCCTCCCGTCAAGGCCATCCAGCGTGTTCTTTAACGTGCACAGGGTATGGCTCTCCCGCACACGGTCCACGGCTTAACGTCCCATCCGACGGACGGCGGCCTTTCCAAGCCCATTGGTGTCCCCTACTGACCTTGGGCCGGGCGGAGAAATTTACGGAGATAAGTCTCAACGCTGACCCAGCTGGGACTCGAACCTGGGAACTACAGATTACGAGCCTGGCGCGCTACCGACTGAGCCACCCCCGCCCATCTCCGATCAAGAACATTCAGATTGTTCTTTAACGTGCTCATTGGCCCTCCTGCACATTGGGCAATGCTTAACGCCCTATCCAATGGTTGTCAGCCTTTCCAAGCCCATAGGAAAAAAAATTGTTATATATAATTTAAAAAAATAATGTTTAATAGCTCGCTTACATTTTTGTACTGTGTGTGTGTGTTGGGATATTGAATCTAAAGTTTTATTTCCTTGTGTGATTAATTTGCATACATTGATTTGTCGATAATATTAATATATATTAAATTAACTCCTTTTTCTCTCTCTCTTTTTCTTCAGGCTGAAGCGTGCCCTGACCACATGGGGAGAGAAATTCTCTCAGGAGGAGGTAAGATTCAGTTTTTGATTCATTCAGTTATTTTAAATAGCAAAACTGAAATCACATAACATTAGAAAGGCTGAATGGATTTCTTCAGCATAAATTTCAATAGCAATACGGTTGCTGAATGTTGCTAATATACAGGGTCTCTTTAATAAACGGAATCCAATGATGGCAAATCGGGACTTCTCCGAGGGACTATGAGATGGGTCAATTTCTACCAATCCAGAGATTTGGGCATTTGGCTTGGGTTGTTTACCTCTGAGCGGCACTTTTTTGCACACCATGGACTAAATGGCTAGGTCACATGGACCCCGAAGGCTCAGAGAAGGTTGGGGGAGGGGACCCACTGGAACAGCTGTTGGGAGACAGATGGTAGCCTCCCGTCAAGGCCATCCAGAGTGTTCTTTAACGTTGGGTTGTTTTACCTCTGAGCGGCACTTTTTTGCACACCATGGGCTAAATGGCCAGGTCACATGGACCCCGAAGGCTCAGAGAAGGTTGGGGGAGGGGACCCACTGGAACAGCTGTTGGGAGAGAGATGATAACCTCCCGTCAAGGCCATCCAGAGTGTTCTTTAGTGTGCACAGGGTATGGCTCTCCCGCACACGGGGCAGCGGCTTAACGTCCCATCCGACGGACGGCGGCTTTTCCAAGCCCGTCGGTGTCCCCTACTGACCGTGGGCAGGGCGGGGAATTTTGCGGAGATAAATCTCAACGCTGACCCAGCTGGGACTCGAACCTGCGAACTACAGATTACGAACCTGGAGCGCTACCGACTGAGCCACCCCCGCCCCAGGCATTTGACATTTAAAAACATTATATATGCTATACTAACTCAACGTAGTCATAACAAGTAAATATGAAAGTTTCTTCATATTTTGGACAAACAATTACTGTTGGTACTCCATCATTTAATAAAATATAAAACTATAAAATATAGGTATTCTTTTATACCGACCCTGTATAGATGCTCCATTCAGCCAGCAGTGACACTGAATATTGCCAGTAGAGTTTTAAAGAAGAAATCATAACACTGTAGGGGTTTCAGAATTATGGTATGTTTAAATAAATGGAGAAACTGAGTTCTCTTGGTAAGAGACTCCTTATTATAACGCTTTTAAGAATTCAAATTTCTCTTTCAATAGTGAAGTATCCATCACACGATATGTCCTGTAGATATGGGATTACTGAAGTAGTTGGGGCGGGGATTGCTCAGTCGGTAGCGCGCTAGGCTCGTAATCTGTAGTTCCCAGGTTCGAGTCCCAGCTGAGCCAGCGTTGAAATTTATCTCTGCAAAATTCCCCGCCCTGCCCACGGTCAGTAGGGGACACCGATGGGCTTGAAAAGGCCGCCGTCTGTCGGATGGGACGTTAAGCCGTGGCCCCGTGTGCGGGAGAGACATACCCTGTGTACCCCTCCCCCAACCTTCTCTGAGCCTTCGGGGTCCATGTGACCTGGCCATTTAGCCCATTGTGTGCAAAAAAGTGCCGCTCAGAGGTAAAACAACCCAACTGAAGCAGTTAGCTGAAAAAAATTTCATTTTGCCCTGAGTGGGAGATTCTTTTCATCCTCCTCCTCAAGCAGCCATCGGCTACAGAGGCCCAACGGACCGCGCAACTCAATAATAAGAGTAGAGATTAAAAACAGTTCTCAGCTCCCCCCCCCCTCACATACAAAAAGAAGCATTTTTTTTCGAAGCTATTTAATGATATCCAAGACCAATAATTGGACCTGTCAGAAGCTACACCAATTAACTTCACAAGTATAAAAAACCTTTTTTTAAAACAACTTTTGTATAAATTTGCCGTTTGAAAATATTTCTATTTGGCAAGCGAATTAACCATTGCAATATTTCAAACAAATCTGCTCAAAAATTCTGAACTCTTTTGGGTTCTCAGATATGAGAGTAAGAAATAAAGTATGCGAAGTTTGGTATTTATCTTGTGCCAAGTACAACTATTATTTTTTTTCTTTCATAATGCTTCTCAATGTTTCATTCACAATAGATTTCATTTCCGATTTCTTCTATTGCAGGTTGACGAAGCCCTTTCTGAAGCACCCATCGACAGGGAAGGTCTCATTGACATCAAGAAGTTCGCTAACATCCTTACCAAGGGGGCAGAAGAAGAAGAAGGCGGTTAAAGTGCGATCTTGTCTGTGGTAAGAAATTTAATTTTTCTTTTAAATGCTCTAAACCAGAGGTTCCCAAACTTATTTGTCCTACCGCCCCCTTTTCAGAAAAAAATTACTCAGCGCCCCCTTGAAATCTACTTTTGTTATGCGAACAAACAGAAAGATGCAGTGACAAATTTGCGTTCTTTTAAGTATCTATATTTCTACCTTCGTCCTACAACATATGAAGAAAGATGTTTTTGTAAATAAGACACCTTGAAGCTTGAAATTATAAAATTATTTATTAAAATCAACCATAGTAACCCTCGACTTTAATTCTATGTAACACAATAGAAGAAACATGTACGGACGATTTTTCAAAATTTTCTTCTCTTCCCTTCTTTCTTTATGTTTCCCCCCCCCCCCCCCCCCGAATTGCACCCGAGGCTACTACCGACCCCTCGGATCGTTCCAGCACCCCCCAGGGACGGTATCGCCCACTTTGGGAACATTGCTCTAAAACGAAAGAGCTAAAACTCGTTTTCAAAAACGTGGCCTTCATAATCTTATGTTTCGTCACTTTGCATCTATATTAATTTATTCATCAGTATTAAACGCACTTTCTGTTGTTTATAACATGGCATGTGTTTGCTTGTTATTTATCTCAGAACAAGCTTTTAAAGCTCGGTTAATTTTCTGCTTAAAGAAAAAAAAAAAGGCTCAAAATTGACACTGACGCTAGTACATTTATTGCTAGAAAATTGGCTTTCTAAAGAACTAATAAAAAGGCAGAGACAGCTTAATTTCTTTTTATAATTTAGATTTTCAGTTGTTAAAGTGGTAATCACTTTCTTAATTTAAGTCGCCTTTGCTTTTCACTGCCTTTCCCACGTGGTCACGAGGTTAGGAAGTTTGGTTGCAGAGCAAAGGACTTGAGAATAATGAATGCTGGAATTTGTTTTCCGCTGAGGTCTCGCTTCTCCCACAGATCGTCTTTGCGCCGTGTGGGGCGGGGGTGGCTCAGTCGGTAGCGTGCCAGGCTCGCAATCTGTAGTTCCCAGGCTCGAGTCCCAGCTGGGTCAGCGTCGAGATTTATCTCCGCAAAATTCCCCGCCCTGCCCACGGTCAGTAGGGGACACCGATGGGCTTGGAAAGGCCACCGTCCGTCGGATGGGACGTTAAGCCGTGGCCCCGTGTGCGGGAGAGCCATACCCTGTGCACGTTAAAGAACACGCTGGATGCCTTGACGGGAGGCTACCATCCGTCTCCCAACAGCTGTTCCAGTGGGTTCCCTCCCCCAACCTTATCTGAGCCTTCGGAGTCCATGTGACCTGGCCATTTAGCCCATGGTGTGCAAAAAAGTGCCGCTCAGAGGTAAAACAACCCGACCCAACAACCTTGAAACTTGATCATTTAGCTCATTGTGATAAAAAAAATGTGCCGATCAGGTGTAAAACAACTGATTGAAATTATAATCCTCTAAACTGCAAAGTTAGCACCTTTCCTCTTCTTTGAAATAATTAAAAAAATATTATTATTATTTAATCCAACGAATCTAATATTTAATATTCTTTTTCGCTTCTAGGGAGACGATTCCAAGGCAGAGTACTTGTGACTCAAGATACTACAAACTTTCACCAATCCTGCAAACGGATATCCTGTCACCCAGCAATGGGTTCCATCACTCAGCTCCGAAGACGGTGCTCATCTCAGAAAAACAAAAAGTGCTCTTGACCATCATTTTTTCTTCGCTACGGAACTCTTTCATCACTTCTCTCTCTGTGGATGCGAGTGAGACTACCCGTCAACTTCTGCCATCCCCGATCACGAACTGAGAAGGATGTCTTCTAACATCAGCAAGTGTCCGAGCATCGCCGCGCCCTAACTGTCCCTTGGTCACAGGGCTCACTCTTCCTTGGTTCGCCTCTTCAATGGTGTGTCGTTTTTGTATCACGAATTCTCTCTGTTCATGTAAGATTACTATGACAAAGTAAACAGTCTTTATTTTTCACCGACTTGTCTTGAAAATTGCTGGCTAAGATGACCCCCCCACCCCTCTGGAAAAAAAAATAGAGAAAGGATTGACGTCTTCGCTTCTATTGCTACTTTTGGAAACTACGGAATAAAAAAGTTTGTTTTTTTTTTCTCAGAAGAGGGTTCGTGATCTTGGAGAACGATTTTTTTCTGGTCGGGAAGATCATTTTTAAAGCACGCTTTAATTGATATCGAATGATGCAGTTTTTTAAAGGAACAAAAAAGAAAAAGATGTGACGATTTTTTGTTATAATTTGGATAATCGGTAAGAGCAGATTTGTTTCAATTTGGTTAATCGGAAGTCAATATTTACCTCAATTTGGATAATCGGAAAAGCAGATTTGCTTCAATTTGGATATTCAATCAAAGGCCTTTGTTTGAAGAATCGCTCAATTGTGCAATTTCGAATGCTGCGCCTCACCGAGCGACAGAAAAAAAAAAAGAACTGAAATAAAAAGTCAACACCTGTCAGGTATCTTTGAAACATTTGATTTTCTCATGAGGAACATATGTCGAGAATAAAGCCTAATTTTGAAGTATGGTGTAAGTCATTTTCTGAAAAAAAAAATATTACACTTAAATATGATCATCAAGTCCAATGCGAAATATTTGTGCAATGAACTTCACACTTTACATATAAGAGATGATTATTGTGGAGGGGGATGGGCCCATAAATTACGCAACACCTCAAGGAGGGAGGGGATTAATGATTGGGTTACTTCGCGTTACATGGAAGGAGGGAGGGGTGTAAGAGAGGGCGTTACGTAACACCAAAATGCTATATTTTAATTCTGCAATTTGTAAACTTTTTTTCCCTTTTGTGAGGGGCGGGGGTGGCTCAGTTGGTAGCGCGCCAGGCTCGTAATCTGTAGTTCCCAGGTTCGAGTCCCAGCTGGGTCAGCGTTGAGATTTATCTCTGCAAAATTCCCCGCCCTGCCCACGGTCAGTAGGGGACACCGATGGGCTTGAAAAGGATCGCCGTCCATCGGATGGGACGTTAAGTCGTGGCCCTGTGTGCTGGAGAGCCATACCCTGTACATGCTAAAGAACACGCTGGATGGCCTTGACGGGAGGCTACCATCTGTCTCCCAACAGCTGTTCCAGTGGGTCCCCTCCCCCAACCTTCTCTGAGCCTTCGGGGTCCATGTGACCTGGCCATTTAGCCCATGGTGTGCAAAAAAGTGCCGCTCAGAGGTAAAACAACCCAACCCGGTCAAACGTTATGTGATGATGTAAAGTGGGAAGGGATTTAAAATCTATTGAAACATCAGTAGATACAAGTATTTATGGAAGACGCTTGTGCTGGGAGGCTGGCTCAGTTGGTAGCGCGCCAGGTTCGAAATCTGCAGTTCATCCAAACCGTGTCAGCTTTGAATTTTGTCTCCGTTAAACCCGTACCCTGCTCTCGGCGGTAAAAAGGCGACTAACGGGCTTGGAAACGCCGCCATCACCAGGCCGTCCGTCGCATGGTACGTTTAGCCTCGTGTACAGGGGAGACAGCCATCTTTTAGCACGTTAAAGAACACGCTGGGTGGCTTTGAAGGGAGGCTTCCATCTTTCTCCTAATAGCTGTCTAAGTGCTTCTCTTCCCCAAAACTTCTGTGAGCTCTCGGAGTCCTTGTGACCTGGCCATTTAGTACCGCTCAGAGAGGGGCGGGGGTGGCTCAGTCGGTAGCGCGCCAGGCTCGTAATCTGTAGTTCCCACGTTCGAGTCCCATCTGGGTCAGCGTTGAGATTTTTCTCCGCAAAATTCCCCACCTTGCCCACGGTCAGTAGGGGACACCGATGGGCTTGGAAAGGCCGCCGTCCGTCGGATGGGACGTTAAGCCGTGGTCCCGTGTGCGGGAGGGAATACCCTGTGCACGTTAAAGAACACGCTGGATGGCCTTGACGGGAGGCTACCATCTGTCTCCCAACAGCTGTTCCAGTGGGTCCCCTCCCCCAACCTTCTCTGAGCCTTCGGGGTCCATGTGACCTGGCCATTTAGCCCATGGTGTGCAAAAAAGTGCCGTTCAGAGGTAAAACAACCCAACCCGCTCAGAGACAAAACAACCCAACAACGACTCTTACATTATGATGAAACCATTGCTTGCTAAATAAACAGAATATTTATTTGAACAAAGCATATGATTCAATGAGTTGGTTATCAAACTCATGAAGCTTTATATTCGCACAAATGCTCTCACATGCGAGCTAGGAGGATATGGGAGAAATTCTGTTATCTCTTTCTTGGGAACGTTTATAACAGATCAGAGGAGAAAACACCAGCTAACATATGTATCACGGATATTTTGTTAAATATATGAACAGACATTATGAATAACTAGCAGATTTACCCAACCTTGCTCTGACCTTAAATTCTCTAAAGTACAGGGTCATTGTAAAAATATACCATATTAAATAATTAAGAAAAGTAACTGTGTGTTCTAAATGCCAAGAAACTACAAATGGAGTGGAGTTAGTATCACGTGTTAATGTCTTTAATGCCAAATATTCAAATCGGATTGGTAGAGGTGAACTGATCTTTTGGTACTCGAGAACCTGACAACTGCAGATTCCCGCTCCTAATATATTGAGCTGGACTGGGCTCTTTTACCTCTGAGCGGCACTTTGTTGCACACCATGGGCTAAATGGCTAGGTCACATGGACCCCGAAGGCTCAGAGAAGGTTGGGGAGGGGACCCACTGAAACAGCTTTTGGGAGACAGATGGTAGCCTCCTGTCAAAGCCATCCAGCGTGTTCTTTAACGTTGGGTTGTTTTACCTCTGAGCGGCACTTTGTTGCACATTATGGGCTAAATGGCCAGGTCACATGGACCCCGAAGGCTCAGAGAAGGTTGGGGAGGGGACCCACTGAAACAGCTTTTTGGAGACAGATGGTAGCCTCCTGTCAAAGCCATCCAGCGTGTTCTTTAACGTTGCGTTGTTTTACCTCTGAGCGGCACTTTGTTGCACACCATGGGCTAAATGGCCAGGTCACATGGACCCCGAAGGCTCAGAGAAGGTTGGGGAGGGGACCCACTGAAACAGCTTTTGGGAGACAGATGGTAGCCTCCTGTCAAAGCCATCCAGCGTGTTCTTTAACGTTGCGTTGTTTTACCTCTGAGCGGCACTTTGTTGCACACCATGGGCTAAATGGCCAGGTCACATGGACCCCGAAGGCTCAGAGAAGGTTGGGGAGGGGACCCACTGAAACAGCTTTTGGGAGACAGATGGTAGCCTCCTGTCAAAGCCATCCAGCGTGTTCTTTAACGTTGCGTTGTTTTACCTCTGAGCGGCACTTTGTTGCACACCATGGGCTAAATGGCCAGGTCACATGGACCCCGAAGGCTCAGAGAAGGTTGGGGAGGGGACCCACTGAAACAGCTTTTGGGAGACAGATGGTAGCCTCCTGTCAAAGCCATCCAGCGTGTTCTTTAACGTTGCGTTGTTTTACCTCTGAGCGGCACTTTGTTGCACACCATGGGCTAAATGGCCAGGTCACATGGACCCCGAAGGCTCAGAGAAGGTTGGGGAGGGGACCCACTGAAACAGCTTTTGGGAGACAGATGGTAGCCTCCTGTCAAAGCCATCCAGCGTGTTCTTTAACGTTGGGTTGTTTTACCTCTGAGCGGCACTTTGTTGCACACCATGGGCTAAATGGCCAGGTCACATGGACCCCGAAGGCTCAGAGAAGGTTGGGGAGGGGACCCACTGAAACAGCTTTTGGGAGACAGATGGTAGCCTCCTGTCAAAGCCATCCAGCGTGTTCTTTAACGTTGCGTTGTTTTACCTCTGAGCGGCACTTTGTTGCACACCATGGGCTAAATGGCCAGGTCACATGGACCCCGAAGGCTCAGAGAAGGTTGGGGAGGGGACCCACTGAAACAGCTTTTGGGAGACAGATGGTAGCCTCCTGTCAAAGCCATCCAGCGTGTTCTTTAACGTTGCGTTGTTTTACCTCTGAGCGGCACTTTGTTGCACACCATGGGCTAAATGGCCAGGTCACATGGACCCCGAAGGCTCAGAGAAGGTTGGGGAGGGGACCCACTGAAACAGCTTTTGGGAGACAGATGGTAGCCTCCTGTCAAAGCCATCCAGCGTGTTCTTTAACGTTGGGTTGTTTTACCTCTGAGCGGCACTTTGTTGCACACCATGGGCTAAATGGCCAGGTCACATGGACCCCGAAGGCTCAGAGAAGGTTGGGGAGGGGACCCACTGAAACAGCTTTTGGGAGACAGATGGTAGCCTCCTGTCAAAGCCATCCAGCGTGTTCTTTAACGTTGCGTTGTTTTACCTCTGAGCGGCACTTTGTTGCACACCATGGGCTAAATGGCCAGGTCACATGGACCCCGAAGGCTCAGAGAAGGTTTGGGGAGGGGACCCACTGGAACAGCTTTTGGGAGACAGATGGTAGCCTGCTGTCAAAGCCATCCAGCGTGTTCTTTAACGTCCAGAGGGTATGGCTCTCCGGTACACAGTGCCACGGCTTAACGTCCCATACGACGGATGGCGGCCTTCCAAGACCATTGGTGTCCCCTACTGACCGTGGGCAGGGCGGACACTGTTTAGGAGAGCCATACTCTGCGCATGTTAAAGAACAAGCTGAATTTCCATGACGGGACGCTTCCACCTGTTTCCTAACATCTGTCAAGTGTGTCGTCATCCCCATCTTCTCTGTGCTATAGGGGTTCTTGTAACCTGAACATTTATTCCACTGTGTGCACAGAAGTGACGCTCAGAGGTAAAACAACCCAAATCCAGAAAAGACACAAGGTAAACACAATCGCTACATGCAGCAATACACCGAACACACTGTCCAGTGGGGCTGTGTTGGTTCAGTCGGTAGCGCGCCAGGCTCGTAATCTGTAGTTCCCAGGTTCGAGTCCCAGCTGGGTCAGCGTTGAGATTTATCTCCGCAAAATACCCCGCCCTGCCCACGGTCAGTAGGGGACACCGATGGGCTTGGAAAGGCCGCCGTCCGCGGATGGGACGTTAAGCCGTGGCCCCTTGTGCGGGAGAGCCATACCCTGTGCACGTTAAATAACACGCTGGATGGCCTTGACGGGAGGCTACCATATGTCTCCCAACAGCTGTTCCAGTGTGTCCCCTCCCCCAACCTTCTCTGAGCCTTCGGGGTCCATGTGACCTGGCCATTTAGCCCATGGTGTGCAAAAAGTGCCGCTCAGAGTTAAAACAACCCATCGTTAAAGAACACACTGGATGGCCTTGACGGGAGGCTACCATCTGTCTCCCAACAGCTGTTCCAGTGGGTCCCCTCCCTCAACCTTCTCTGAGCCTTCGGGGTCCATGTGACCTGGCCATTTAGCCCATGGTGTGCAAAAAAGTGCCGCTCAGAGGTAAAACAACCCAACCCATTGAATTAGGGATTGGAACCTAGTAACGTGTTGGACTCCCTCTGGCCCTGATAACGGCCGCCACACGACAAGGCAAGGACTCCACAAGCTTGCGTAAATGATCCACAGGTATGGCAACCCATGCGTCCTCCAGAATTGTTCACAATTCTCTCAAGGTCGTCGCTGGTGGGACACGAGCCCGAACACTCTGCTTGACGGTATCTCAAAGATTTTTGATGGGATTTAAATCTGGGCTTCTAAGTGGCCAATTCATTATTTCAAAATCAGCAGAATGCTCCTGCAACCATGCAGTAGACAACCTGGACCTGTGTGATGAACAGTTGTCTTGTTGGTAGATGTCATCTCCATTAGGATGCATGATGGCCATAAATGGGTGTAAATGGTCAGTCATGAGTTTTAAGTACCGGGATGCATTGAGAGTCGTCGGTACACGTACCAATGGTCCCACAGAGGTCCAACTGAAGACACCCCAGGCCTTCACTGAGCCACCACCAACTTGTACTGTTCGACCTGACATGCATGATCCATGGCTTCATGGGGTTGGAACCATACCCTCAGTCTCCCATTGGTATGATGAAATTTAAATCGTTATTCATCACTCTAGGTTGATGGAGTTTCACTCCAGGCGATGGTCCAGTTTCGATGTTATTTAGCCCAGGCAAGGCATTGAGCCCGGTGTCATGCCGTTAGAAGTTGGACTCTCGTAGGTCGGCAGCTCCCGAGACGATGAGTGAGCATTGCACGGTCCTTGTACTGACTTCCCAGCTGGAATCCGCTTCCAGATCGGAGGTGATTTCAGATAATGTCTGGCCCCTATCAGTACGTACGATGCGGCTCAGACGGCGAAGCCCACCATCATTCAAATCTGGTTGTTCTTTGCAATTTGGTGCTTGTTTTTTTTGCCGGAATTTTCATATTCCCAAAACACTCTTGAAATTATCGTACGAGAAAATCCTAGTTCGTTAACTTTTCGGAGATCGAGTGTCCCATCCGTCGGGCACCTACGATCTGCCCTCTGTCAAATGCATCTAAACCCCGCGCATTTCCCATTACGCTTCTCACGACGAATGCTTGGGGTTGGGTTGTTTTACCTCTGAGCGGCACTTTTTTGCACACCATGGGCTAAATGGCCAGGTCACATGGACCCCGAAGGCTCAGAGAAGGTTGGGGGAGGGGACCCACTGGAACAGCTGTTGGGAGACAGATGGTAGCCTCCCGTCAAGGCCATCCAGCGTGTTCTTTAACGTGCACAGGATATGGCTCTCCCGCACACGGGGCCGCGGCTTAACGTCCCATCCGACGGACGGCGGCCTTTCAAAGGCCATCGGTGTCCCCTACTGACCGTGGGCAGGGCGGGGAACTTTGCGGAGATAAATCTCAACGCTGACCCAGCTGGAACTCTAACCTGGGACTACAGATTACGAGTCTGGCGCGCTACCGTCTTGTTGGTAGATGCCATCTCCATTAGGATGCATGATGGCCATAAATGGGTGTAAATGGTCAGTTATGAGTTTTAAGTACCGGGATGCATTGAGAGTCGTCGGTACACGTACCAATGGTCCCACAGAGGTCCAACTGAAGACACTCGATGCTATCACTGAGCCATCACCAACTTGTACTGTTTCGACCTGACATGCAGGATCCATGGCTTCATGGGGTTGGCACCATACCCTCAGTCTCCCATTGGTATGATGAAATTTAAATCGTTATTCATCACTCCAAGTTGATGGAGTTTCACTCCAGGCGATGGTCCAGTTTCGATGTTATTTAGCCCAGGCAAGGCATTGAGCCCGGTGTCATGCTGTTAGAAGTGGGACTCACGTAGATCAGCAGCTCCCGAAGCCGAGACGATGAGTGAGCATTGCACGGTTCTTGCACTGACTTCCCAGCTGGAATCCGCGTCCAGATGGGAGGTGATTTCAGATAATGTCTGGCCCCTATCAGTACGTACGATGCGGCTCAGACGACGAAGCACACCATCATTCAAGTCTGGTTGTTCTTTGAAATTTGGTGCTTGTTTTTTTGCCGGAATTTTCATATTCCCAAAACACTCTTGAAACTATCGTACGAGAAAATCCTAGTTCGTTAACTTTTAGGAGATCGAGTGTCCCATCCGTCGGGCACCTACGATCTGCCCTCTGTCAAATGGGCGGGGGTAGCTCAGTCGATAGCGCGCCAGACTCGTAATATGTAGTTTCTAGGTTCGAGTCCCAGCTGGGTCAGCGTTGAGATTTATCTCCGCAAAATTCCCCGCCCTGCCCACGGTCAGTAGGGGACACCGATGGGCTTGGAAAGGCCGCCGTCCGTCGGATGGGACGTTAAGCCGTGGCCCCGTGTACGGGAGAGCAATATACACTTTGCACGTTAAAGAACACGCTGGATGGCCTTGACGGGACGCTACCATCTGTCTCCCAACAGCTGTTCCAGTGGGTCCCCTCCCCCAACCTTCTCTGAGCCTTCGGGGTCCATGTGACCTGGCCATTTAGCCCATGGTGCGCAAAAAAGTGCCGCTCAGAGGTAAAACCATCCAACCCAAAGCCCTCTGTCAAATGTATCTAAACCCCGCGCATTTCCCATTACGCTTCTCATGACGAATGCTTGGGGAAACCAAAGCTGACAGTTTTATATGACCAGAGTTTCAGTCACGCATGCGCGCAAATGCGGGACTTGCAGTATTGAATTTGGATAACGTCTCCTATCCCTAATTCAATGGCACTTCAGTGTATGACACTAGAAATATTAATAATGTTAATAACGCTAAACCTTTCAAGGCGTTTTCTGTGTGGCCATACTTTTATTGTTTCCGTTTGCTGCCTTTACTGGAGATTATCACTCAAAGTTGGGAAAAATGATTTTGACGGCTAGCGATGGAAACAGCACTCGGAAAACACCAAGCGAGAACTGTAAAGAGAGATCAGTTGGGACCATAAATCATTTTGGGTTGGGTTGTTTTACCTCTGAGCTGCACTTTTTTGCACACTATGGGCTAAATGGCCAGGTCACATGGACCCCGAAGGCTCAGAGAAGGTTGGGGGAGGGGACCCACTGGGACAGCTGTTGGGAGACAGATGGTAGCCTCCCGTCAAGGTCATCCAGCGTGTTCTTTAACGTGCACAGGGTATGGCTCTCCCGCACACGGGGCCACGGCTTAACGTCCCATCCGACGGACGGCGGCCTTTCCAAGCTCATCGGTGTCCACCTACTGACCGTGGGAAGGACGGGGAATTTTGCGGGGATAAATCTCGACGCTGACACAGCTGGGACTTGAACCTGGGAAGTACAGATTACGAGCCTGGCGCGCTACCGACTGAGCCACCCGCGCCCCTAAATCATTTTGAGTCCCGTGTAGATATATGCATACTCAGTAGGGGTTTCATTTTGCAAACACCTCCCCAACCCCTACAGGCGTTTGCCCAGGCTATAATGCTTATATAAAATTCTCTTTTCTACAAAATTACATGCAAAATATGTACGGATTTTCCATTCGAGCTGTTATAACTTACTATATTTCGAAGAACATTTTTTCAGTTTTTTCTTCCAGAAACTGAGGGCTTCAGAACAAAATGTTTTTTGGTGGAAATCGTCATCATACATCTCATCTTAATAGGAAGGGTTGCTTCATCTCTTAGTTGTACTCAAGTCACAAGGACGCCAAGAGCTCATAGAGACTTCTAACTTGATTTTCCTAGTCCCCTAGCTTGGCTGGCTTTCATTTTTTCCCCGCTAACTTCTTACTCTATTCAATGTGAGAAAGAGGACATTGAACTCTGAAAGGTCACCGCCCTTCGGATGGAACGTTAATCATGTCTCTCTGTTAACTAGTGGCGGCTCGTAGCTAAAATTAGTGGGGGAGCTGCTCCAGAAAATTTTTAGCCTTTGTTTTAAAATTGTATAAAAGGAAACAAACATGTATAAAAAGAAAATTTATTCAGAAACTTGATAAAATCCTAAAAGAACAAAATCAAACATTTTTTACTTACTTTAACCTAAACTGTTACAGTTCAAGCTTAATCTATTCATTTAAAAATGAAATCCATTCTTCTTGTTTTAAATTGCGCGAAAAAGAAATGAATCAAATAGAATAGCTGGAAGCAGGATAATAATCTAATTCTACACTTTATCACATTCAAGAATATGGTACACGGTTTTTAAGCACAACACACGCGGAGTAAAAAAAAACTACCTTCAACCAGCACGCCAGGATCGGCACTGCGGGAACGACAGTGCTCTCTCTCTCCCTTGCAGCCTCGCGTGTAGCTTCCTATGTGCGCATGCGCACAACAGTCAAATACCTCGCCGCTAGTACTGTGAAGCACACAGTTCCATACAAAGATTTTTGTATCTTTTTCATAAACTGGGGGATGGCTACTGACATTAAGCTTAAGGATTATATATTGTACAAGTATAAAGAAAGAATTAAAGAAAAAAGGACTCATTGTATTAAATGTTATCGATAATATCAAGTTGAAATTGGGGGTGCTGCAGTTCCACAATGCCTATACGCGAGCCGCCACTGCTGTTAACGATAAAAAATTCTATGTGTACATGACTGAAAAAAATATCCGAACGTTATGGTTGATTACAGAATTCAGAAAAAATATCTGGCAACGTTTTTTTTTAGTAATTAGTGATATGGTTGCCAGATCACTAATTTAAATTCCGAATCACTATTTAAATTCCCAACAAATATTGTTGAAAATCGATATTTAAAGAGATTTGATTACGATCTTTATCTTCAATCCCATTTTTACATTAGAGCATTAAATGCATATTTTAGAAGTTATAGAACTTCGAAATTAGATTCTCATTGATATAACATGAAAATTCTCAATATTTTGATGGGGTGGTGTATATAGTCTAATTGCAAACAATAAACAAATTGAATAAAAATATTATAAATAAAAAAAAATCCATAAAAAAATATTAAGAATAAAAAAAAAAGTTTATGGAAACTAAAAATCAGCTTTTTCCATCAAAATACAATGCTAAAATAGAAGCAGACTTCATTAAATACAAACCTTTAATTATCGGAAACATCTTCATTTGAATATTGCACTCATTAAATGTCGAATTCGTTTTTAAAATGATTAGATAAACTGCATATTCCTTCGATAGTGGTAATCCCATTAGCACGAGTTGATGACTCTTTAATGACTGGTGATACCTTGCACGAATGGGGCGGGGGTGGCTCAGTCGGTAGCGCGCCAGGCTCGTAATCTGTAGTTTCCCAGGTTCCAGCTGGGTCAGCGTTGAGATTTATCTCCGCAAAATTCCCTGCCCACGGTCAGTAGGGGACACCGATGGGCTTGGAAAGGCCGCCGTCCGTCGGATGGGACGTTAAGCCGTGACCCCGTGTGTGGGAGAGTCATACCCTGTGCTCGTAAAAGAACAAGCTGGATGGCCTTGACGGGAGGCTACCATCTGTCTCCCAACAGCTGTTCCAATGGGTCTCCTCTCCCAACCTTCTCTGAGCCTTCGGGGTCCATGTGACCTGGCCATTTAGCCCATGTTGTGCAAAAAAGTGCCGCTCATAGGTAAAACAACCCAACCTTCGTTAGTGGTAATCCTATTAGCACGAGTTGATGACTCTTTAATGACTGGTGATACCTTGCACGAATTCTAACACTTCACAAAAGCATCCTCAGCAGAATGCACGAGATTTCCTCCTTCGTAACGCATCCAATGCACAGCATTATTCACGCCCTCATCATCACTCTCAAATCCACGGCTGATACATGTCCCCTTAAGAGCCGACAAGGTTTATATACTCCTTACACTAAGTTCATGTAAACATAGACACTTAATGTTTATCTTATTCCCATCCAGAGGGCATATAAAAAACACACTTTTTTTTCCCACTTAACGACTAAAATGTATCATTAGCCGGCCGTCAAGGGTCAGATAACATTTTATATATATAAAAACACTTTATCTTGTAGTTCGCTTTAACTGCTTCATTCATACCTGGGAGATAAATTACTACCTGGCTGAGGGCCACGGAACCATTTTAATGGTGGTAGCAGAGGGAGACAGCAAAGCTACTGACGACGAAGACATGCGAGAAACGTTATTTCAGGAGAAGGACACAATGCACGTCTTGTTGGAGTTTTTAACAACACTGGGGGTGGAAATAGGTTGGTAATTTTAATTCATCTTCTACAGCAAGAAGTGATAAGGATTTTAACATTGTAGCGAGTTCGAAAGTTGTTCTTCTGGAGAGTGATTCTTAAACTGGAAGGGGAAAACTCTAGTAAGGGTTTGGGTTGGGTTGTTTTACCACGGAGCGGCACTTTTCTGCACACAATGGGCTAAATGGCCAGGTCACATGGACCCTGAAGGCTCAGAGAAGGTTGGAGAGCGGACCCACTGGAATAGTTGTTGGGAGACAGATGGTAGCCTCCCGTCAAGACCATCCAGGGTGTTCTTTAATGTTGGGTTGTTTTACCTCTGAGTGGCACTTTCTTGCACACAATGGGCAAAATGGACAGGTCACAAGGACCCCGAATGCTCAGAGAAGGTTGGGGGTTGGGTTGGGTTGTTTTACCTCTGAGCGGCACTTTTTTGCATACCATGGGCTAAATGGCCAGGTCACATGGACCCCGAAGGCTCAGAGAATGTTGGGGGAGGGGACCCACTGGAACAGCTGTTGGGAGACAAATGGTAGCCTCCCGTCAAGGTTATCCAGCGTGTTCTTTATCGTGCACAGGGTATGACTCTCCCGTACACGGGTCCACGGCTTAACGTTCTATCCGAAGGACGGTGGACTTTCCAAGCCCATCACAGTTTTCCCTACTGACCGTGGGCAGGGCGAGGGTCCTTGTGACTTAACCATTTAGCCCATTTGTGTGTGTTAAACAATGCGGGTAGAATGGGAGTTCCCCTTCTCAAAAGTAGTTTAAAAAATGACTATGAAATGTTAGGAGTTCAGTTTAAAGGGGAGTTAATATTTCACATAATTTAAATCCATGGTAAAAAGATATTTTCAATAACCAATACTATTAGCATCGGATTCGGTATTTTACCTCTGAGCGGCACTTTTTTTGCACACAACCGGCTAAATGGTCCGGTCATAAGGACCCCGAAGCATCAGAGAAGATTTGGGAGATGGGACCCTCTGGACAGCTGTTAGAAGATAAATGGTAGCTTCCCGTCAAGGCCATCCAGCGTGTTCTTTAACGTGCACAGGGTATGGCTCTCCCGCACACGGCGACACGACTTAACGTCTACATCCGACGGACGGCGGCCTTTCCAAACCCACCGGTGTTCCCTAACTGAGTGAGGGTACAGGGCGGAGTTTTGCGGAGATAAATCTCAACGTTGGCCCAGTGGGACTCGAACCTGGGAACTACAGATTACAAGCCTGTCGAGCTACCGACTGAGCCTCCCCACTAGTATAGGGTTGGGTTGTTTTACCTCTGAGTGGCACTTTTTGCACACCATGGGCTAAATGGCCAGGTCACAAGGACCCCGAAGGCTCAGAGAAGGTTGGGGGAGGGGACCCACTGGAACAGCTGTTGGGAGACAGATGGTAGCCTCCCGTCAAGGCCATCCAGCGTGTTCTTTAACGTGCACAGGGTATGGCTCTCCCACACACGGGGCTATGGCTTAACATCCCATCTGACATCCCACTAACATCCCGTCTGGGACTCGAACTTGGGAACTACAGATTACGAGCCTGGCGCGCTACCGACTGAGCCATCTCGCCCCCCCCCCCCCCCCCACACACACACACACAGTTTGAGAACCTTGGTCCAGGATATTACGAGAGCTGTATGGAGACATTATAACTTGCAAAAACTTTGGGGGAGTCCGAGGACTCGTCCCCCCCCAAAGAAAAAATCTATACATTTAAATAATAATAAAGAAAAGTTCCCTCAAAGGAAATTTCTTTCTAAGCATCATGATTAACTGTTATGCAGATCCTACCAAATAATTTTAGAATTATTCACCTGGTGATGTAAAAAAAATTTAATTAAAATAACTTGAAGAATAAATTTGTATGGGAATAAGACTAGGTAAAAAAGATCTTAATCAAGTCTATTTAATTCTTGAATTTCACCAGTATTTGTTCAGTGTTTAAAGAGAAATAGTAACTGTAACATTTAAAATTCTTCAATCATTTATTTTCATAGACAGCTGCGTTAGTTTTCCTTAAAGTATTTCTCTAAAGTTAAAGAATTGTTAAACAAATTTCTAAATGCACAAATATTTTAGTAAATGGTTTGATACAACAATTATTTATGCACTGATTAGATTTTGAAAAAAAAGAAATACTTATGACTGAGAACTTTTGCGGAAAAATATTCTTGCTATCGTCACATTCAGAAACGCAGACCATGCATTGATTTTCAAGATTTAGGAGGACTTGATTCAAATATTGTAACTTCATTCGCATTGCAAGGAAAAATTTCATTAGATATTGAGTTACTAATTTATCTTTTGTACAAAAAATGGAAATTCTTTAATGATTTGATAAGGCTTTGTGTGTACACTTTGTGTCTAAAGTTCTCAAGAAATACATTTTGAAACTGGATGACGTGGAAACTTTTTTGCATTAATCATCTACTGTAACTGTTATATGTAACATGGATATTGAATGTTTCTGACTTTCACATTTCTGGATTACTAGAAATTTTTTGTTTTGAGTTGTTTTCGTTTTTTTGTGTATTATTAAATGTGACGACTGTTGTTTTCAATTGAAATTGTTTCTGTATGGAGATCTCACGAACGAGCCTGCTCTTGTGAGACTTCAAAAGTTTTTGTATACTGTAAAACATTATCTGAAATAAAAATTATATTATCTATCTTATATAAGCTGGGTTGTTTTACCTCTGAGCGGCACTTTTTTTGCACACAATGGGATAAATGGTCAGATAACTAGGACCTACAGGGCTCAGAGAGGATTGGGGGAGGGGACTCACTGGGTTGGGTTGTTTTACCTCTGAGCGGCACTTTTTTGCACACCATGGGCTAAATGGCCAGGTCACATGGACTCCGAAGGCTCAGAGAAGGTTGGGGGAGGAGGGGACCCACTGGAACAGCTGTTGGGAGACAGATGGTAGCCTCCCGTCAAGGCCATCCAGCGTGTTCTTTAACGTGCACAGGGTATGGCTCTCCCGCACACGGGGCCACGGCTTAACGTCCCATCCGACGGACGGCGGCCTTTCCAAGCCCATCGGTGTCCCCTACTGACCGTGGGCAGGGCGGGAAATTTTGCGGAGATAAATCTCAACGCTGACCCAGCTGGGACTCGAACCTGGGAACTACAGATTACGAGCCTGGCGCGCTACCGACTGAGCCACCACGCTCCTTTATCTCTGAGCGGCACTATTTTGCACACAGTGGGCTAAATGTCCAGGTCACAAGGACCCAGTGGCTCATATAAGGTTGGGGCGAGGTGACCCACTGGACAGCTGTTAGGAGACAGATGAAAGTTTCCCGTCAAAGCCATCCAGGGTGTTCCTTAACATGAACCGGGTATGGCTCTCCCGTACACGAAACCACGGCTTAATTCCCATATGACGGACGGCTGCTTTTCCAAGCCTATCGAAACCCCCTTTCTGACCAAGGGCAGGGTGTTGTTTTAGCGAAGATAAATCACAACTCTGGCAGAGCCGATTGGGCCCAATCGGGCTCAATATTATAACCTCCGCCGAGGGAGAAAATCTCCATTCTAAAGAGGAAAATGTTGTCTTATTTTGTAAGAACTACAGATTTTAGAGTTAGCCACATTACGTGCAATGTAAATTTTTTTAACGGTTTAGTTTTTGTTTAATTGTTGTTTGCTTTTAAACGCATGGACCCCGCATTTGTTAAGACCGTTACTGCTTGGGAATTACAGACTCAGTCTGAGCCTGGATTGCCACAGACCAATACCTCCTAGAACGGTATTAAATGCAATACCTCTAGAAGGTATTGCACAGACTGAGCGGATCCCCACCCTTCGGTTGTGTCATTTTACCTTTGGTTTGCACTGTTTTGTGCACTACAGGTCTAATTGGCAATTCACAAGAATTATCACTTAGAATTGGATAAAGGAAATCGACTGAACAATTGTTAGGAGGAGACAGATTGGAACCTCAAATTGGTTTGGATTGTTTTATCTCTGAGCGGCACTTTTTTGCACACCATGGACTAAATGGCCAGGTCACATGGACTCCGAAGGCTCAGAGAAGGTTGGGGGAGGGGACCCACTGGAACAGCTATTGGGAGACAGATGGTAGCCTCCCGTCAAGGCCATCCAGCGTTTTCTTTAACGTGTACAGGGTATGGCTCTCCCGCACACGGGTCCACGGCTTAACGTCCCATCCGACGGACGGCGACCTTTCCAAGCCCATCGATGTCCCCTACTGACCGTGGGAAGGGCGGGGAATTTTGAGGAGATAAATCTCAACGCTGACCCAGCTGGGACTCGAACCTGGGAACTACAGATTACGAGCCTGGCGCGCTACCGACCCCACCCAGGAACCTCAAGTCCGGGGAAACGGCTTGATGTCGCATATGAAGTAAGGTGATATGGGAGATGGGGATCTCCTACCTGTATGCAACTCTGGAAGAACTGGATTAGTAGGAAGAATCTTAACTGAAACATGGGAAGGACTGGACCAGGAAATATTACGTTGTGATCCAGGGTGCTATCGACTGAGTCGTTAATTCTCAGAAGGATTCTTCGCATAGTCGCAGGACACGTGGTCAACAGGAAAGGAAACTTTGAATCATTCCATTCCCTGTGGTCAACGTGGGCATAGTTGAAAGTTGTCTTGAGCCAATGGGATCTGAACCCACGACATCTTCATCGCATGCCAAGTGCTCTGAGTGTGAGCTGTCACAGAAATGAGTCTGAGAGATCTGCAACAAAAGATCCTTCATTTGCAGTTATAAGGCAGCCACCAGAGGCTGATTCCACAATAACGGGTTTAACATCCACGATAGAGGATAATTGATCAGCAGCTGGGGGCTCAGTGGTCAGAGCACCTGACATGCCAATAAAGAAGTCGTGGGTTCAGATTCCACTCGGCAGAAGACAACTTTCCATTATGCCCACGTTAATCTACAGCAGGGGCGGGGGTGGCTCAGTCGGTAGCGCGCCAGGCTCGTAATCTGTAGTTCCCAGGTTCGAGTCCCAGCTGGGTCAGCATTGAGATTTATCTCCGCTTAATTCCCCGCCCTGCCCACGGTCAATAGGGGACACCGATGGGCTTGGAAAGACCGCCGTCCGTCGGATGGGGTGTTAAACCGTGGCTCCGTGTGCGGGAGAGCCACACCTTGCTGCGCACGTTAAAGAACATGCTGGATGGCCTTGTCGGGAGGCTACCATCTGTCTCGCAACAGCTGTCCAGTGAGTCCCCTCCCCCAGTCCTCTCTGGGGAATATATATAAAATATAAAACAACCCAACCCAGAGGTAAAACAACCAACCAAACCGTATAAGATAATCTCACATCGTTTTTGGAGACCACTTCTCACTCTGTACGACAGCAGAAGAAGATTATTCCATCTTTCGAGAAGAAGCCTGGTTGCTTCCTCCCATAAAGTTTCTTTCCCTTTTCTGCATATTTTCGCCCGGCGACCGCCCGACTGCCTCTCGGTTTTGACGGTAGTCTGCAACCATCGCAGCGGTTCCCGATGACTGCACCAGACCGCCCACGCTGGCTAATATACGGCGTGCCGAAGGGAAATGCCCACGGGTCCGTTCGCCGATCACATCGGAGCCATATTTGGAAGGAGGGGTGTCGCGTCTCGTTATGCACGAGGCTTAAACTGCCACGGGATGAAGAGGGGGAGGAGAAGCGAAGTTTATGGGGGGAAAGGAAGGGATGAGGGGAACGTAAAACTAAACCACGGGAGGAAAGCACTCTGCAGAACTCGAGTGGCGATTGCTCTGAAGTTGAGTCTCATTCCTGGAGTTTCTTGCCTTTCGTTACCATGGTGAGTGTTCTGTATCTGATGCGGATGTCATCAGTGAATGTTCGATTTCTATGGATACCGGTCTCGATTTCGCTACTCCTTGGATGCTGCAAGATGGGATCTTATTCTCAGCTAAGATGATTGTGTTTTCTTGTTGCTATGACAGGATATACGTTAAATGCTTTTTCAGAGTAGAATGCCCTCATCACGCTTGTGTTCTCTGTCACGTGCTGCATTTTAAGTGAATTTTGATGATGCTAAAATGTAGAGATTTAATTTGGGTCACGATTCTTTTCACTCTAGCGATTCAGTGGTCGTGATTATATTATTATTCGTGGGGGAGAGGAGAAGTTGACTCAGCTGGAATCGCATCAGGTTTGTAACTTGATGTTCTTGGATTGTAGTCCTCACTGAACCTGGGGCGGGGGTGGCTCAGTCTGTAGCGCGCCAGGCTCGTAATCCGTAGTTCCCAGGTTCGAGTCCCAGCTGGGTCAGCGTTGAGATTTATCTCCGCATAATTCCCCACCCTGCCCACGGTCAGTAGGGGACACCGATGGGCTAGGAAAGGCCGCCGTCCGTCGGATGGAACGTTAAGCCGTGGCTCCGTGTGCGGGAGAGCCATACCCTGTGCACGTTAAAGAACACGCTGGATGGCCTTGACGGGAGGCTATCATCTGTCTCCCAACAGCTGTTCCAGTGGGTCCCCTCCCCCAACCTTCTCTGAGCCTTCGGGGTCCATGTGACCTGGCCATTTAGCCCATGGTGTGCAAAAAAGTGCCGCTCAGAGGTAAAACAACCCAACCTCACTGAACATGCGTTGAGATCGTTCTCTATTAATCCCAACCCTGCCCTCGCTGAGAAAGAGAAGAATCGAGAGTCTTGGAAAGGTCGACGTTTGTGAGATGGAATGTTAAGCCCTTGTATAAGATAGCTATATCCCTGCGCCCGATAATGAACACGCTGGATGTCCTTAACAGCAGACTTCCATCTGCCTCTTAACAGCTGACCAAGAAATTGTCTTCTTCTACCCAACTCTGAAAACTTTGGGGTCCTTGTGGGTTGGGTTGTTTTACCTCTGAGCGGCACTTTTTTGCACACCAAGGGCTAAATTTCCAGGTCACAAGGACCCCGAAGGCTCAGAGAAGGTTGGGGGAGGGGACTCACTGGATAGCTGTTGGGAGACAAATGGTAGCCTCCAGTCAAGGCCATCCAGCGTGTTCTTTAATGTTGAGTTGTTTTACCTCTGAGCGGCACTTTTTTGCACACCATGGGCTAAATTGCCAGGTCACAAGGACCCCGAAGGCTCAGAGAAGGTTGGGGAAGGGGACCCACTGGATAGCTGTTGGGAGACAAATAGTAGCCTCCCGTCAAGGTTATCCAGCGTGTTCTTTATCGTGCACAGGGTATGACTCTCCCATACACGGGGCCATGGCTTAACGTTCTATCCGAAGGACGGTGGACTTTCCAAGCCCATCACAGTGTCCCCTACTGACCGTGGGCAGGGCGAGGGTCCTTGTGACTTAACCAATTAGCCCATTTGTGTGTGTTAAACAATGCGGGTAGAATGGGAGTTCCCCGTCTCAAAAGTAGTTTAAAAAATGACTATGAAATGTTAGGAGTTCAGTTTAAAGGGGAGTTATTATTTCACATAATTTAAATCCATGGTAAAAAAGATATTTTCAATAACCAATACTATTAGCATCGGATTCGGTATTTTACCTCTGAGCGGCACTTTTTTTGCACACAACCGGCAAAATGGTCCGGTCATAAGGACCCCGAAGCATCAGAGAAGATTTGGGGGATGGGACCCTCTGGACAGCTGTTAGAAGATAAATGGTAGCTTCCCGTCAAGGCCATCCAGCGTGTTCTTTAACGTGCACAGGATATGGCTCTCCCGCACACGGCGACACGACTTAACGTCTACATCCGACGGACGGCGGCCTTTCCAAACCCACCGGTGTTCCCTAACTGAGTGAGTGTACAGCGCGGAGTTTTGCGGAGATAAATCTCAACGTTGGCCCAGTGGAACTCGAACCTGGGAACTACAGATTACAAGCCTGTCGAGCTACCGACTGAGCCTCCCCACTAGTATAGGGTTGGGTTGTTTTACCTCTGAGCGGCACTTTTTTGCACACCATGGGCTAAATGGCCAGGTCACATGGACCCCGAAGGCTCAGAGAAGGTTGGGGGAGGGGACCCACTGGAACAGCTGTTGGGAGACAGATGGTAGCCTCCCGTCAAGGTCATCCAGTTTGTTCTTTAACGTGTACAGGGTATGGCTCTCCCCACACGGAGCCACGGCTTAACGTTCCATCCGACGGACGGCGGCCTATCCTAGCCCATCGGTGTCCCCTACTGACCATGGGCAGGGCGGGGAATTATGCGGAGATAAATCTCAACGCTGATCCAGCTGGGACTCGAACCTGGGAATTACAGGTTACGAGCCTGGCGCGCTATCGACTGAGCCACCCCCGCCCCACTAGTATAGGGACATTATACGTTAATAACATTATAAGCTTTACGCGGATAAATTTATTATGAAGTTATGAATCTCCAGTTATTATTAGTTATCATGTAACTGTTCCAAACGCTCATCCTTAAGCACATTTTTAATTTTAGATTTCATAATTTTTCATGTTAGAAAACGCCGATTCAGCTAAGTATCGTTTACATGGTATGTCTCCTGTGACTTACCATGTAAACGATATTTAGCTGGTTGACATGGTAAGTTTCAGCTAATAATCGTTTACATGATAAGTCTCCTGTGACTATCAATAACGTAATTTCATCTCTTTATAAAAAAACAGACCTCATATTGCTTTTTAAAGTTTGACGAATGTAGCCCATTGTAGACGATCTTCCTATGACTGTCTCAGATTGTTTTTACCCTTTTTGGTGTGGGGCGGTGGTGGCTCGGTCGGTAGCGCGCCATACTTTATGCATGTTAATGAACACACTGGATGGCCTTGACGGGAGGCTACCATCTGTCTCCCAACAGCTGTTCCAGTGGGTCCCCTCCCCCAACCTTTTCTGAGCCTTCGGGGTCCATGTGACCTGGCCATTTAGCCCATGGTGTGCAAAAAAGTGCCGCTCAGAGGTAAAACAACCCAACCCTTTTGGTGAGGGCTTATTGAAACTTCTGGCGACAACAGCGCTTAATTAAAATAGATCCAAAATATTTAAAGCAAATTTAACCGGTAAAAAAATGCAGAAATAAAAAATAAATCAACCATTGCGCTAACGAACACCGAATGACGAATATTTATGTTACCCAGTCTTTCGCGCATTCTTCATATCGGCATTGGGTTGTTGTTGTTGGGTTTGTTGGGAACAGCTGTTGGGAGACAGATGGTAGCCTCCCGTCAAGGCCATCCAGCGTGTTCTTTAACGTGCACAGGGTATGGCTCCCACATACGAGGCCACGGCTTAACGTCCCATCCGACGGACGGCGGCCTTTCCAAGCCCATCGGTGTCCCCTACTGACCGTGGGCAGGGCGGGGAATTTTGCGGAGATGAATCTCAACGCTGACCCAGCTGGGATTCGAACCTGCGAACTACAGATTACGAGCCTGGCGCGCTACCGACTGAGCCATCCCCGCCCCCTCATATCGGCATTGACTTTGCGTGTGGGTTCATCTTCTGTTGCGATGCCATGATTCGTCGCTTCAGAGCGAAAAAGAAGGGCATTGGGGGAGAATTCTAAAGGTTAAAGTTAACGCCAGCGTTGATATGAGATGAAGATCGCTTCTTCCATTGTCTTCAGCCTCTTTAAGCTCCTGATGCTTGAAAAAAAAGTGTTATCATTTTCTCTACTTTGTTCACTCCTCGATAAGATTTCGAATCGAGGTCATCGGATCACTGAGGCACTTAAGAACTGCGAGATAATTTTTGCTTTGGCACGAATGATGTTACGGCAATAAGATAAAGGGAATCATGGAAAAGAAAAGGTTGGGAGACGACATAGTTACCAACGAATGCTATCAATAGCATTGAAACCTTAAGTCACATGTTCTGCCGGCGTGGTTCAGTCGGTAGAACACCAGGTTCGTAATCTGCAGTTTCCAGGTTCGATTCCCAACACTTCCCGCTTTGAGATTTATTTCCGCCGACTTCCACCTTGTTCTCGGTGAGAAAGGCAGCACCGATGGGTTTGGAAAGGCCGCCATCCGTCGGATGGGATGTTGATCCGTGGCTCAATGTGCGGGAGGACCATATCCTGTGCACGTTACAGAACACACTGAATGGCCTTAATGTGAGGCTCCCATCTGTCTCCTAACAATTGTCCAGTGAGTTCCTTTTCCCAATTTGCTCTTGGATCCTTGTGACCTGGCTATTGGTGCAAAAAGTGCTGCTCAGAGAAATATATAATTATAAATATATATGTACTGATAAAAAGCATATCGGGTCATGTGGCTGTAGGTATGCCTTTAACTTCTTTCCCATTTCATTCTTCCCTATCCAAATCTCTTTTTTAAATGGTGATCAGGGGTGTTTTTCTTCTGAGCAGCACTTTTTTTTTTATTTACAATGGGCTAAATGGCCAGGTCACAATGACCCCCAAGGGATTAGAGAAGATTGGGGGAAGAATACCCACTGGACAGCTATTAGGAGACAGATGGTAGCCAACCGTCAAGGCCATCCAGTGTGTTCTTTAATGTGCACATGGCATGAGTCTCTAGCACACAGTGTCAGAATTTAACGTCCCATCCGACGGACGGTAAGTTTTCGAAGCCCATCGGTGTCCCCTACTGACCGTGGGCAGGGCAGGGAGTTTTGCGGAGATAAGTTTCAACGCTGACCCATATGGGACTCGAACCTGGGAACTGCAGATCAGGAGCCTGGCGCTCTACCGACTGAGCCCCCCCCCCCCCCTTGGCGGGGGTGGCTCAGTCGGTAGCGCGCCAGGCTCGTAATCTGTAGTTCCCAGGTTCGAGTCCCAGCTGGGTCAGCTTTGAGATTTATCTCCGCAAAATTCCCCGCCCTGCCCACGGTCAGTAGGGGACACCGATGGGCTTGGAAAGGCCGCTGTCCATTGGATGGGACGTTAAGCCGTGTCCAGGTGTGCGGGAGAGCCATACCCTGTGCACGTTAAAGAACACGCTGGATGGCCTTGACGGGAGGCTACCATCTGTCTCCCAACAGCTGTTCCAATGGGTCCCCTCTCCCAACCTTCTCTGAGCCTTCGGGGTCCTTGTGACCTGGCCATTTAGCCCATGGTGTGCAAAAAAGTGCCGCTCAGAGGTAAAACAACCCAACCCCTCCCCCCCGCCCCCGGGAGGGGATACCGTCCCCTGGAAATAGGATGTTTTAAATCATATTTTGCTATTGCCTTTTGAAAAGGACGAAGACACTGATTGGGGGACCATTTATGAATTGTTTCAGCTGAGCTCAAATTTCGAAATTATTTTACTGACTGCATGTAATTAGTTTATTTAATTAATAAAATAATTAATTAATTAGTTTATCACTTGGTAGATGGGAAGTATTAAAATTCGGGAGGGTAGTAAAAAAGAAGATCGTCGTGTGCGTATAAAAAAGAAATTTGATTTCAAAACGTAAACATAAAGCGTTCAATTTCTTCCGTTTAAGTTTTTGTTATCAACAAATTAATTAGCAGTATCTGCTTATCAATTGACTTCATCGCTCAATAAAAGTATACAGAGTACGTAATTAAAAAGTCATGCACATTCTTTAAAATACTCAGAATGATAACAGATACTTAAAAAATCTGGGGCGGGGGTGGCTCAGTCGGTAGCGCGTCAGGCTCGTAATCTGCAGTTCCCAGGTTTGAGTCCCA
Organism: Ryuthela nishihirai; assembly: GCA_038380435.1. Lineage (NCBI taxonomy): Eukaryota > Metazoa > Arthropoda > Arachnida > Araneae > Heptathelidae > Ryuthela > Ryuthela nishihirai. Next base: position 67,867,746 of record JAWZYU010000001.1, read on the forward strand.
GCTGGGTCAGCGTTGAGATTTATCTCTGCAAAATTCCCCGCCCTACCCACGGTCAGTAGGGGACACCGATGGGCTTGAAAAGGCCGCCGTCCGTCGGATGGGACGTTAAGCCGTGGCCCCGTGCGGGAGAGCCATACCCTGTGCACGTTAAAGAACACGCTGGATGGCCTTGACGGGAGGCTACCATCTGTCTCCCAACAGCTGTTCCAGTGGGTCTCCTCTCCCAACCTTCTCTGAGCCTTCGGGGTCCATGTGACCTGGCCGTTTAGCCCATGGTGTGCAAAAAAGTGCCGCTCAGAGGTAAAACAACCCAACATTAAAGAACACGCTGGATGGCCTTGACGGGAGGCTACCATCTGTCTCCCAACAGCTGTTCCAGTGTGTCCCCTCCCCCAACCTTTTCTGAGCCTTCGGGGTCCATATGACCTGGCCATTTAGCCCATGGTGTGCAGGAAAGTGCCGCTCAGAGGTAAGACAACCCAACAACTTAAAAAATCCAAAGATTGGATTGGGGGATTATTTCTTTTTTTCAAAAAGTGGTCCCCAGAATTCCGATTAATTTCAGAAATGATGTTTCATCTGAATCATCATTTCTGAAATGATATTTTCTGAAGTGATATTTCATCGTGATTGATTGTACTGCGAGTCAGAATATCTCTTCGGATATGAGTAAGCATTCAAAGCAACAATTTCGGCAGAAATCCTAATAATCATTCAAAGCTTAATAAAGCTGAATCCAAAGAGCACGAAAACCGTCCATTCCCGAGATAAAAAATATTTATTATTTCAGTTCTTGATATAGAGTATCTAAAAGAGATTTAGTGTTTGCGTCATATCATCATTTTTACCTCTTTGATAGCATCTGATAAAAAAGGACGATGATAAATCCGAAGGTTGCATTTTTTTGTCAGTGCCCATATCACAACCGAAATAAACTGCAAACTCAACAAGAAAGTCACATGATCTATGAACTATCAGTCCAATGCGATAACTGTTTACGTCATTTATTGATAGGAAACAAAAGAACAAGTAAGCCAACTACCTTTTTGCGTTTTCTTTTTTTCGAAGATCTTCTACACATAGAGGGTTGATTTGTTTACCTCTGAGCGGCACTTTTTTGCACACCACGGTCTAAATGGCCAGGTCACATGGACCCCGAAGATTCAGAGAAGGTTGGGGGAGGGGACCCACTGGAACAGCTGTTGGGAGACAGATGGTAGCCTCCCGTCAAGGCCATCCAGCGTGTCCTTTAACGTGCACAGGGTATGGCTCTCCCGCACATGAGACAACGGCTTAACTTCCCATCCGGCGGACGGCAGCCTTTGCAAGTCTATTGGTGTCCCCTGGTGACCGTGGGCAGGGTGTGGGTTTTGCGGATATAAATCTCAACGTTGTCCCAACTGGGACTCGAACCAGAGCCGTCTCAATTGCTTAAGAAGGCAGTGCTCGAGCCTAAGAACTGCACATTACGAGCCTGGCGCGCAACCGACTGAGACCCACTCCCCCGCCCCTCTCTGTCTAGGGCGGGGGTGGCTCAGTCGGTAGCGCGCCAGGCTCGTAATCTGTAGTTCCCAGGTTCGAGTCCCAGCTGGGTCAGCGTTGAGATTTATCTCCGCAAAATTCCCCGCCCTGTCCACGGTCAGTAGGGAACACCGATGGGCTTGGAAATGCCGCCGTCCGTCGGATGGGACGTTAAGCCGTGGCCCCGTGTGCGGGAGAGACATACCCTGTGCACGTAAAGAACACGCTGGATGGCCTTGACGGGAGGCTACTATCTGTCTCCCAACAGCTGTTCCAGTGGGTCCCCTCCCCCAACCTCCTCTGAGCCTTCGGGGTCCTTGTGACATGACCATTTAGTCCATGGTGTGCAAAAAAGTGCCGCTCAGTGGTAAAACAACACAACCCCGTGTGCGCAAGTGTCCACACTATAAAGTTTTAACGAACAAGGCTTAACCTTGTTAAGGTTAACCCTGTGCTCGTTAAAGAACACGCTGGATGGTCTTGAGAAAGCTGTCTCATAACAGCTATCCAGTGGGTTCCCTTCGTTTAACCATTTCTGAACCCTTTGGGTCCTTCTTACCTGGCCATCCAAAAGTTCCGCTTAGAGGTAAACCAAATCTTTCCCATTAAACAAATATAATAGAATACACTTCCACATTAGATTCCGCATTAACCGAAGAATCTGATTGTCCGAGCACTTACAGATCTTATCTACTCCAACAGCTGAAGATTCTTCTGTAATTGGGGGCGGGGGTGGCTCAGTCGGTAGCGCGCCAGGCTCGTAATCTGCAGTTTTCAGGTTCGAGTCCCAGCTGGGTTTATCTCCCTTGAGATTTATCTCCGAAAAACTCCCCGCCCAGCCCAAGGTCAGTAGGAGACACCGATGGACTTGGAAAGGTCGCCGTCCGTCGGATGGGACGTAAAGCCGTGGCCCCGTGTGCGGGAGAGACATACCCTTTGCACGTTAAAGAACACGCTGGATGGCCTTGACGGGAGCCTACCATCTGTCTCCCGACAGCTGTTCCAGTGGATCCCCTCCCCCAACCTTCTCTGAGCCTTCGGGGTCCATGTGACCTGGCCATTTAGCCCATGGTGTGCAAAAAAGTGCCGCTCAGTGGTAAAACAACCCAATGTTAAAGAACACGTTGAATGGCCTTGACGGGAAGCTATCATCTGTCTCCCAACAGCTGTTCCAGTGGGTCCCCTCCCCCAACTTTCTCTGAGCCTTCGGGGTCCATGTGACCTGGCCATTTAGCCCATGGTGTGCAAAAAAGTGCCGCTCAGAGGTAAAACAACCCAACCCAACTTCTGTAATTGCATTTTGTTGTCTTCATCATCTGCCATTCTGTATCTGATAAGAATTGTCGACGCAAAAAGACAAAAAGGATTTTGAAAAGCACTTCGTCGTGAGCTTCGGTTTGTTTGCCTCTGCGGCATCACATGTGTCGCAGCTGAATCATTTTTCCTGCGTCTGATTGCAATCACTGCTACGTGGGGAAACACAATGTCTCTCCCGTGGGTGGAGGTGAGGAAGAGAAGTGCACGTGTAGACTACATTCCTAACACCATTTGTCAGCTGTTTCCAGTTATGCAACCAGCTCTGGAGGAAATTAATCTGTAGCAAGCACGGATCGGAAGCACGACTTCCTTTTTGAAGAGAAAAGAAGAAGCTGCGAAATTGTAAACGTGGGCCAAACAGGAAATCAGACGTGGTACGTGTTGGTGGTGATTTATTTCGCATTCGCTCACTCTTTTCCTTTCATCTTTGTTGGTGTTTCTGTGGATTTCAGAATGAGATTAATGATTGAACAATAAAAGACAATCATGCGAGATCGGGGAAATACTTATATTCGGCACTGGAGCCCAACACTTAGAATTTTGTGTTATTTTATGATGTTGAAGCGTATTTTATAGTTATTAAGGATAACGCTTCAGACCTAAGCAGCAGAAAGTTCATGCACTGGGTTGGGTTGTTTTATCTCTGAGCGGCACTTTTTTACACACCATGGGCTAAATGGCCAGGTTACATGGACCCCGAAGGCTCAGAGAAAGTTGGGGGAGGGGACCCACTGGAACAGCTGTTGGGAGACAGATGGTAGCCTCCCGTCAAGGCCATCTAGCGTGTTCTTTAACGTGCACAGGGTATGGCTCTCCCGCATACGGAGCCACGGCTTAACGTCTACATCCGACGGACGGCGGCCTTTCCAAGCCCATCGGTGTCCCCTACTGACCGTGGGCAGGGCGGGGAGTTTGCGGAGATAAATCTCAACACTGACCCAGCTGAGAACGAGTTTGGCGTGCTACCGACTGAGCCTCCCTTATATGGGAGAGCCATACCCTGTGCACGTTTAAGAACACACTGGATATCCTATCGGGAGGCTTCCATCTGTATCCCAATAGCTGTGCAATGGGTACCCTTCCAACCTTCTCTAAGCCTTTGGTATCCTTATGACCTAGCCATTTAGCCCCTTGTTGAAAAAAGTACCGCTTAGAGGTAAAACAACCCAACCATGGGATCATGGGCGCCCTTATGACTTTCCTAATCAACCCACATCAATCTCCGCTCAAGGGTGAAGCAACTGAACCCAAAATCGTCTAGTTCGTTTTTAATGTGAACAGCATTTTAACGAAAGCATTTCAATGTAAGTTGGGCACACCTGGAACTATGAAACCCGGAATTCTTCTTGGAGAGGTTCCAAAATTCAACATGGAGATAAATTAAAAATCTTATTGCATAATGAAAGAAATCTTTTGAACTCCCCGAGGTACGATAGTATAGAGGGCAATGCTGAGATTGAACTACGATACGAGCTCAGCAAAAAAAAAACACCAGTCAGGGGCAACAACCCAGTTGATTACGAATGAGGAATCATCATTGTTCACTAATTGCATCTCCTTCGCTGACAGCTGTCATTGAAGGTTCGTTTCTGTTGCTTCAGACGTTCTATTCTTGGATTACTCATTCTAGTAGCGCTCTGTCATTGAATCACAGAGTTTCTCATTCTTCCTGTTTACTCATCAAAATCTCACGTGCTGAGATGCATTGTGGTCTTCCTAACTCAAAATTTTTTACGTCTTCGGTATTCGCATAGTTTCAATACGCCCTAATTTGAGACTTCAAGTCCGCTGCGTGGTTTTATTGCCCGTAGGGTTCAATACGATAAATTTCGCTTTTCTTAAAATAAATTCAGGTATACTTTTAAAATACACGTGAAATTTCCTAAAGAAATATATGTTATTTTAATAGGATTTTGTTGTTGTGTTGTTTTACCTCTGAGCGGCACTTTTTTGCACACCATGGGCTAAATGGCCAGGTCACATGGACCCCGAAGGCTCAGAGAAGGTTGGAGGAGGGGACCCACTGGAACAGCTGTTGGGAGACAGATGGTAGCCTCCCGTCAAGGCCATCCAGCGTGTTCTATAACGTGCACAGGGTATGTCTCTCCGCACACAGGGCCACGGCTTAACGTCCCATCCGACGGACGGTGGCCTTCCCCACCCATCGGTGTCCCCTACTGACCGTGGACAGGGCGGGGAATTTTGCGGAGATAAATCTCAACGCTGACCCAGCTGGGACTCGAACCTGGGAACTACAGATTAGGAGCCTGGAGCGCTACCGACTGAGCCACCCCCGCCCCTATTTTAATAGGAATTAATTATAATAATCAGTATATATTATTATAATAATACATCTTAAAAATATGAGGATTAAATTATTTATATTTAACGTAATTTTAACACATCAAGGATTTTACAAGAAGGAAAAATATTGTTCATCTAAAATACTTTTATTGATGATTAAATTCCTAAACGAGGGAATCGCAAAGAAATAGGAGTTGGCTTAGTCGATATCGAGCCAGGCTCGTAATCTGCAGTTGTCAGGTTCGAGTTCCATTTGTGACAGAGTTGAGAAAGCCGCCGTCCGTCGGATGGGACGTTAAGTCGTGTCTCCGTGTGCGGGAGAGCCGTACACTGTGCACGTTAAAGAAAAGAAAGGAAGGCTACTATCAGTCTCCTAAAAGCAGTGGGTCCCCTTCCCCTCAATATTCTTTGACCGCTGGAGTCCTGTTGACCTCGCCATTTAGCCCATTGTACGCAAAAAACGCTACTCAGAGGGAGAGGCGTAGCTAGGCCTTTGGCGCCCTTGGCAAATTTGTAATTTTTGTTGTTCAATTATTGATAGAAAAATGCACATGTTATTTAAATTATATATATTAATTGCACATAAATAATTGCAAAAAAATTGCAATTAATTGTACAAGTAATTACTTTTTAAAGTAGTTTAATTTTTCCTACTTTTCGTTGCCAAAATCGTTAATAATCTCATCAAAATTAATTTTTTGAGTCAGTTCTCGCTCGATTGATAGGAAACAAAGTTATGATGTACGCCTCCTGTCCTCGTGCTGATCTTAAACAATCCCGGGGTTTATAAACATAATAATTCAACACAATGTACAAATTATGAACTTCCGTCCAAACAAAAAGATACATATGAAATAAAATTTTATTTTGCAAGGGTTGGGGTGTTTTACCTCTGAGCGGCACTTTTTTGCACACCATGGACTAAATGGCCAGGTCACATGGACCCCGAAGGCTCAGAGAAGGTTGGGGGAGGGGACCCACTGGAACAGCTGTTGGGAGACAGATAGTAGCCTCCTGTCAAAGCCATCCAGCGTGTTCTTTAGCGTCCAGAGGGTATGGCTCTCCGGCACATAGTGCCACGGCTTAACGTCCCATACGACGGACGGCGGCCCTTCCAAAGCCCATCGGTGTCCCCTACTGACCGTGGGCAGGGCGAGGAATTTTGCGGAGATAAATCTCAAAGCTGACCCAGCTGGGACTCGAACCTGGGAACTACAGATTGCGAGCCTGGCGCGCTACCGACTGAGCCACCCCCGCCCCTTATTTTGCAGGGTTTGATTTGTAAAAGTAATATGAACAGTTGGAAATTGCGCCCCAAAGCAGTTTTATGGCATGCGCGGTGCAGGGGGGAGGGGGGGGTGTTGACGGCTAATTGTCCGCCGATAAAAGAAAAAAAATATTTGTAGGAAATAACGAAAATTTATAATATGCTGTCTTGACGATACGACGGTAAAAACAATACGTATTAAATTCAACGAGTACGGGCAGCTAATCATTCGATTTTATTTTGCACATAAACGTCAGATATCGTGGAACGGCTCGTGCCGCCCCAGCACCTCCCTGTGATTTCGGCGCCCTTGGCAACTGCCCCGATGCCAACACGTTCCTACGCCTCTGCTCAGAGGCAAAATCACACGACTCAACTCTTTGGATTTCAAGTCCCGCTTTGGGATTTGTCTTCTTTGGTATTTGAAAAATTAAGCCATTGAATAGATAGAGAAGACAAAACGTTTTTTTTTTGCGGCGGCATCAAACCTTAAAACGCCAGATGACTTTCGTATTCCCGCTGACGGTTACGGTTTATAGAAATATTGCTAAATCAATAACTATTACGAAGCACACAACCCCAGTTGCTTAATGACAATTCGCTGGAGTTGAAGGCCTTTTGATCAATCTGGGTATTTGCGGTATTTATATGCTGCATGAATATGACCTTGAAGATACTTGGAGTGGCATGAGACCTCCACTTCTGAGAACTGAAAGGTGCAGGAAGTGACCGATATTGTTCTGAAAAATGGCGTCAACAAAACAACAAGTGAGATCTTTTTCGATCATGAAGGCGATTGGCTACGATTTATTAATGCAGGGGTTGTTAGACGATTTTTTATTGTAGACGACTACGCAGATATTTGTCAGTTAGCTTCCTTTCAGATTTATTTCAGTATAGTCTTAATTAATAAAAATAAAAATAAATACCCCCTCAAGCAGCTGCTTGCCACAGAGGTCTGACAGGAGCCTGTCAGTTTATATGCCACAGTAGAAGATCTGAGAGGATGGGCAGGACCTCAACAGAAAAACGACACATACATCCATGCCTTACCCGGGGCTCGAACCCAGGTCCCTTAGATCAGTAGCTCCGGGGCTCGAACCCAGGTCCCTTAGATCAGTAGCCAAGCGCGCTAACCACTCGGCCACTAGTATTATTCTCATTATTTAAAATGGGTGTTACAAACTGGAACTGTTACTGATGTCGAACTATTTAGATTAACCGGAATTAATAAAATAGTAATGGAAGTGACAGCTTGGCCAATGATGATGGAGTACAGGCCTGCCCAATTCTCATTTTCTCGCGTACCACTTATGCTAAAAAAAACGTAACAGGGCAAAGTGCGGCACATATCTACATGCAACTTATAGGAACACCGAGTACAGTGGCTCAAAAAAGTATCCGAACGCTATGTTGTACTACAGAATTCAGAAAACATATCTGGCAACCTTCGTGTCACGTGATTACAGAATTCAGGAAAAATATCTGGAGCGTGTACAGAAACTGTACACGCTCCAGTTACCGTTCACAGCAACAGACTTCACTGTGAACGGTAACTTCACACGCTCAATATTTCTGTGAATGGGCCCACACGATCCAGGTTTTTGTGAGCTCACACGATCCAATGTGCTGTGAACATTAACCGCAACCGCTCCAGTTTCCTGTGAACGGTAATTGCACACGCTCCATATTCATTGCATTATATATTCATACGCATTATATATATATTAAAAAAAGTATCCGAACACTATGGTTGATTACAGAAATCAGAAAAAATATCTGGCAACGATTTTTTTAGAAATTAGTGATCTGGCAACCTTCGTGTCACGTGACACGAAGGTTGGAAAATAAAGACAAACGTTATATAAAACGTTTCCGGTAATAAAGTATGACAGCTTAATATATAAGAAATCTTTTGTAAAGAGACAATTGTGAAGTCTAAAGTGTAGAAGATATTTCAATACCTTAATACAATGGACACGTTTCTTTTCGAAAAAACCACGATAGGAATTTCAAAAAATAAATAAATAAATACCCACTCAAGCAGCTGCTTGCCACAGAGGTCTGACAGGCCACTGTGGCAAGCAGTTTATATGCCACAGTAGAAGGTCTGAGAGGATGGCAGGACCTCAGCAGAAAAACGACACATACATCCATGCCTAATCCGGGGCTCGAACCCAGGTCCCGTAGATCAGTAGCCAAGCGTACTAACCACTCGGCCACGGGACGGCAAAGGAATTTCAACGAGGAGGTAATTCAAGCGAAGAAATGATATTTGGAGAAATTCTTTGTGTAGATGGAGTCCCAATATATAGAGGGCGATGCCTACTTCTAATATTGAAAATGCGAAAATCGTCATTTAGATTACTTTTTCTAATCCAAGTATCTTCAAGGTCTTTGTATTTTTTTTCTTATTAAAGTCTAACTGAACGGTATCCCCCCCCCCGTGGGCACTTTCCCCCCAATTCTAGCGCAGATCCACCACTTTCCCGGGGTTTGCTGAAGTCGTTGCTGACGTCAGTAATCTCTTTTACAGCTCGTGCCTTCGCTTCTATCGCTTCCCGGGTCTCCCTTTTAAAATAAGTCATCGTAAACATTGCTTAAATTAGCAATATTTATTGATGTAGTGAATAATGAAGCAGGAATTTCGGTATATTGAAATCAGCTGAATTTCAGTTAATGGAAAGCACCCAAAGCTGAGTAAGGAGAGGGGAACCAGATTATCCATTGAAATTAGAGGCTCCCTTCAAGTCTATTGTACTCATCACATTATCTATTGAAACTAGGGGCTCCCGTCAAGTCCATTCTACTCATCAGATTATGCAATGATGATTCAAAAAAGTAATCTAAAGTCCATTGTATTCATCAGATTATCAAATGAAACTAGGGACTCCCGTCGAGTCCATTCTACTCATCAGATTATCCATTGAAACTAGGAGCTCCCTTCAAGTACATTCTAATTATCAGATTATCCATTGAAACTAGGGGTTCCCGTCGAGTCCATTCTACTCATCAGATTATCCAATGATGATTCAAAAAAGTAATCTAAAGTTCATTGTATTCATCAGATTATCAAATGAAACTAGGGACTCCCATCGAGTCCATTCTACTCATCAGATTATCCATTGAAACTAGGAGCTCCCTTCAAGTACATTCTAATTATCAGATTATCCATTGAAACTAGGGGTTCCCGTCGAGTCCATTCTACTCATCAGATTATCCAATGAAGATTCAAAAAAGTAATCTAAAGTCCATTGTATTCATCAGGTTATCAAATGAAACTAGGGACTCCCGTCGAGTCCATTCTACTCATCAGATTATCCATTGAAACTAGGAGCTCCCTTCAAGTACATTCTAATTATCAGATTATCCATTGAAACTAGGAGCTCCCTTCAAGTCCATTCTACTCATCAGATTATCCAATGATGATTCAAAAAAGTAATCAAGAGTCCATTGTATTCATCAGATTATCAAATGAAACTAGGGACTCCCGTCGAGTCCATTCTACTCATCAGATTATCCATTGAAACCAGGAGCTCCCTTCAAGTACATTCTAATTATCAGATTATCCATTGAAATTAGGGGTTCCCGTCGAGTCCATTCTACTCATCAGATTATCCAATGATGATTCAAAAAAGTAATCAAGAGTCCATTGTATTCATCAGATTATCAAATGAAACTAGGGACTCCCGTCGAGTCCATTCTACTCATCAGATTATCCATTGAAACTAGGAGCTCCCTTCAAGTACATTCTAATTATCAGATTATCCATTGAAACTAGGGGTTCCCGTCGAGTCCATTCTACTCATCAGATAATCCAATGATGATTCAAAAAAGTAATCAAGAGTCCATTGTATTCATCAGATTATCAAATGAAACTAGGGACTCCCGTCGAGTCCATTCTACTCATCAGATTATCCATTGAAACCAGGAGCTCCCTTCAAGTACATTCTAATTATCAGATTATCCATTGAAATTAGGGGTTCCCGTCGAGTCCATTCTACTCATCAGATTATCCAATGATGATTCAAAAAAGTAATCTAAAGTCCATTGTATTCATCAGATTATCAAATGAAACTAGGGACTCCCGTCGAGTCCATTCTACTCATCAGACTATCCATTGAAACTAGGAGCTCCCTTCAAGTACATTCTAATTATCAGATTATCCATTGAAACTAGGGGTTCCCGTCGAGTCCATTCTACTCATCAGATTATCCAATGATGATTCAAAAAAGTAATCAAGAATCCATTGTATTCATCAGATTATCAAATGAAACTAGGGACTCCCGTCGAGTCCATTCTACTCATCAGATTATCCATTGAAACCAGGAGCTCCCTTCAAGTACATTCTAATTATCAGATTATCCATTGAAATTAGGGGTTCCCGTCGAGTCCATTCTACTCATCAGATTATCCAATGATGATTCAAAAAAGTAATCTAAAGTCCATTGTATTCATCAGATTATCAAATGAAACTAGGGACTCCCGTCGAGTCCATTCTACTCATCAGATTATCCATTGAAACTAGGAGCTCCCTTCAAGTACATTCTAATTATCAGATTATCCATTGAAACTAGGGGTTCCCGTCGAGTCCATTCTACTCATCAGATTATCCAATGATGATTCAAAAAAGTAATCAATAGTCCATTGTATTCATCAGATTATCAAATGAAACTAGGGACTCCCGTCGAGTCCATTCTACTCATCAGATTATCCATTGAAACCAGGAGCTCCCTTCAAGTACATTCTAATTATCAGATTATCCATTGAAATTAGGGGTTCCCGTCGAGTCCATTCTACTCATCAGATTTTCCAATGATGATTCAAAAAAGTAATCTAAAGTCCATTGTATTCATCAGATTATCAAATGAAACTAGGGACTCCCGTCGAGTCCATTCTACTCATCAGATTATCCATTGAAACTAGGAGCTCCCTTCAAGTACATTCTAATTATCAGATTATCCATTGAAACTAGGGGTTCCCGTCGAGTCCATTCTACTCATCAGATTATCCAATGATGATTCAAAAAAGTAATCTAAAGTCCATTGTATTCATCAGATTATCAAATGAAACTAGGGACTCCCGTCGAGTCCATTCTACTCATCAGATTATCCATTGAAACTAGGAGCTCCCTTCAAGTACATTCTAATTATCAGATTATCCATTGAAACTAGGGGTTCCCGTCGAGTCCATTCTACTCATCAGATTATCCAATGATGATTCAAAAAAGTAATCAAGAGTCCATTGTATTCATCAGATTATCAAATGAAACTAGGGACTCCCGTCGAGTCCATTCTACTCATCAGATTATCCATTGAAACCAGGAGCTCCCTTCAAGTACATTCTAATTATCAGATTATCCATTGAAATTAGGGGTTCCCGTCGAGTCCATTCTACTCATCAGATTATCCAATGATGATTCAAAAAAGTAATCTAAAGTCCATTGTATTCATCAGATTATCAAATGAAACTAGGGACTCCCGTCGAGTCCATTCTACTCATCAGATTATCCATTGAAACTAGGAGCTCCCTTCAAGTACATTCTAATTATCAGATTATCCATTGAAACTAGGGGTTCCCGTCGAGTCCATTCTACTCATCAGATTATCCAATGATGATTCAAAAAAGTAATCTAAAGTCCATTGTATTCATCAGATTATCAAATGAAACTAGGGACTCCCATCGAGTCCATTCTACTCATCAGATTATCCATTGAAACTAGGAGCTCCCTTCAAGTACATTCTAATTATCAGATTATCCATTGAAACTAGGGGTTCCCATCGAGTCCATTCTACTCATCAGATTATCCAATGATGATTCAAAAAAGTAATCAAGAGTCCATTGTATTCATCAGATTATCAAATGAAACTAGGGACTCCCGTCGAGTCCATTCTACTCATCAGATTATCCATTGAAACTAGGAGCTCCCTTCAAGTACATTCTAATTATCAGATTATCCATTGAAACTAGGGGTTCCCGTCGAGTCCATTCTACTCATCAGATTATCCAATGATGATTCAAAAAAGTAATCAAGAGTCCATTGTATTCATCAGATTATCAAATGAAACTAGGGACTCCCGTCGAGTCCATTCTACTCATCAGATTATCCATTGAAACCAGGAGCTCCCTTCAAGTACATTCTAATTATCAGATTATCCATTGAAATTAGGGGTTCCCGTCGAGTCCATTCTACTCATCAGATTATCCAATGATGATTCAAAAAAGTAATCTAAAGTCCATTGTATTCATCAGATTATCAAATGAAACTAGGGACTCCCGTCGAGTCCATTCTATTCATCAGATTATCCATTGAAACTAGGAGCTCCCTTCAAGTACATTCTAATTATCAGATTATCCATTGAAACTAGAGGTTCCCGTCGAGTCCATTCTACTCATCAGATTATCCAATGATGATTCAAAAAAGTAATCTAAAGTCCATTGTATTCATCAGATTATCAAATGAAACTAGGGACTCCCATCGAGTCCATTCTACTCATCAGATTATCCATTGAAACTAGGAGCTCCCTTCAAGTACATTCTAATTATCAGATTATCCATTGAAACTAGGGGTTCCCGTCGAGTCCATTCTACTCATCAGATTATCCAATGATGATTCAAAAAAGTAATCAAGAGTCCATTGTATTCATCAGATTATCAAATGAAACTAGGGACTCCCGTCGAGTCCATTCTACTCATCAGATTATCCATTGAAACCAGGAGCTCCCTTCAAGTACATTCTAATTATCAGATTATCCATTGAAATTAGGGGTCCCCGTCGAGTCCATTCTACTCATCAGATTATCCAATGATGATTCAAAAAAGTAATCTAAAGTCCATTGTATTCATCAGATTATCAAATGAAACTAGGGACTCCCGTCGAGTCCATTCTACTCATCAGATTATCCAATGATGATTCAAAAAAGTAATCAAGAGTCCATTGTATTCATCAGATTATCAAATGAAACTAGGGACTCCCGTCGAGTCCATTCTACTCATCAGATTATCCATTGAAACTAGGAGCTCCCTTCAAGTACATTCTAATTATCAGATTATCCATTGAAACTAGGAGCTCCCTTCAAGTCCATTCTACTCATCAGATTATCCAATGATGATTCAAAAAAGTAATCAAGAGTCCATTGTATTCATCAGATTATCAAATGAAACTAGGGACTCCCGTCGAGTCCATTCTACTCATCAGATTATCCATTGAAACCAGGAGCTCCCTTCAAGTACATTCTAATTATCAGATTATCCATTGAAATTAGGGGTTCCCGTCGAGTCCATTCTACTCATCAGATTATCCAATGATGATTCAAAAAAGTAATCAAGAGTCCATTGTATTCATCAGATTATCAAATGAAACTAGGGACTCCCGTCGAGTCCATTCTACTCATCAGATTATCCATTGAAACTAGGAGCTCCCTTCAAGTACATTCTAATTATCAGATTATCCATTGAAACTAGGGGTTCCCGTCGAGTCCATTCTACTCATCAGATAATCCAATGATGATTCAAAAAAGTAATCAAGAGTCCATTGTATTCATCAGATTATCAAATGAAACTAGGGACTCCCGTCGAGTCCATTCTACTCATCAGATTATCCATTGAAACCAGGAGCTCCCTTCAAGTACATTCTAATTATCAGATTATCCATTGAAATTAGGGGTTCCCGTCGAGTCCATTCTACTCATCAGATTATCCAATGATGATTCAAAAAAGTAATCTAAAGTCCATTGTATTCATCAGATTATCAAATGAAACTAGGGACTCCCGTCGAGTCCATTCTACTCATCAGACTATCCATTGAAACTAGGAGCTCCCTTCAAGTACATTCTAATTATCAGATTATCCATTGAAACTAGGGGTTCCCGTCGAGTCCATTCTACTCATCAGATTATCCAATGATGATTCAAAAAAGTAATCAAGAATCCATTGTATTCATCAGATTATCAAATGAAACTAGGGACTCCCGTCGAGTCCATTCTACTCATCAGATTATCCATTGAAACCAGGAGCTCCCTTCAAGTACATTCTAATTATCAGATTATCCATTGAAATTAGGGGTTCCCGTCGAGTCCATTCTACTCATCAGATTATCCAATGATGATTCAAAAAAGTAATCTAAAGTCCATTGTATTCATCAGATTATCAAATGAAACTAGGGACTCCCGTCGAGTCCATTCTACTCATCAGATTATCCATTGAAACTAGGAGCTCCCTTCAAGTACATTCTAATTATCAGATTATCCATTGAAACTAGGGGTTCCCGTCGAGTCCATTCTACTCATCAGATTATCCAATGATGATTCAAAAAAGTAATCAATAGTCCATTGTATTCATCAGATTATCAAATGAAACTAGGGACTCCCGTCGAGTCCATTCTACTCATCAGATTATCCATTGAAACCAGGAGCTCCCTTCAAGTACATTCTAATTATCAGATTATCCATTGAAATTAGGGGTTCCCGTCGAGTCCATTCTACTCATCAGATTTTCCAATGATGATTCAAAAAAGTAATCTAAAGTCCATTGTATTCATCAGATTATCAAATGAAACTAGGGACTCCCGTCGAGTCCATTCTACTCATCAGATTATCCATTGAAACTAGGAGCTCCCTTCAAGTACATTCTAATTATCAGATTATCCATTGAAACTAGGGGTTCCCGTCGAGTCCATTCTACTCATCAGATTATCCAATGATGATTCAAAAAAGTAATCTAAAGTCCATTGTATTCATCAGATTATCAAATGAAACTAGGGACTCCCGTCGAGTCCATTCTACTCATCAGATTATCCATTGAAACTAGGAGCTCCCTTCAAGTACATTCTAATTATCAGATTATCCATTGAAACTAGGGGTTCCCGTCGAGTCCATTCTACTCATCAGATTATCCAATGATGATTCAAAAAAGTAATCAAGAGTCCATTGTATTCATCAGATTATCAAATGAAACTAGGGACTCCCGTCGAGTCCATTCTACTCATCAGATTATCCATTGAAACCAGGAGCTCCCTTCAAGTACATTCTAATTATCAGATTATCCATTGAAATTAGGGGTTCCCGTCGAGTCCATTCTACTCATCAGATTATCCAATGATGATTCAAAAAAGTAATCTAAAGTCCATTGTATTCATCAGATTATCAAATGAAACTAGGGACTCCCGTCGAGTCCATTCTACTCATCAGATTATCCATTGAAACTAGGAGCTCCCTTCAAGTACATTCTAATTATCAGATTATCCATTGAAACTAGGGGTTCCCGTCGAGTCCATTCTACTCATCAGATTATCCAATGATGATTCAAAAAAGTAATCTAAAGTCCATTGTATTCATCAGATTATCAAATGAAACTAGGGACTCCCATCGAGTCCATTCTACTCATCAGATTATCCATTGAAACTAGGAGCTCCCTTCAAGTACATTCTAATTATCAGATTATCCATTGAAACTAGGGGTTCCCATCGAGTCCATTCTACTCATCAGATTATCCAATGATGATTCAAAAAAGTAATCAAGAGTCCATTGTATTCATCAGATTATCAAATGAAACTAGGGACTCCCGTCGAGTCCATTCTACTCATCAGATTATCCATTGAAACTAGGAGCTCCCTTCAAGTACATTCTAATTATCAGATTATCCATTGAAACTAGGGGTTCCCGTCGAGTCCATTCTACTCATCAGATTATCCAATGATGATTCAAAAAAGTAATCAAGAGTCCATTGTATTCATCAGATTATCAAATGAAACTAGGGACTCCCGTCGAGTCCATTCTACTCATCAGATTATCCATTGAAACCAGGAGCTCCCTTCAAGTACATTCTAATTATCAGATTATCCATTGAAATTAGGGGTTCCCGTCGAGTCCATTCTACTCATCAGATTATCCAATGATGATTCAAAAAAGTAATCTAAAGTCCATTGTATTCATCAGATTATCAAATGAAACTAGGGACTCCCGTCGAGTCCATTCTATTCATCAGATTATCCATTGAAACTAGGAGCTCCCTTCAAGTACATTCTAATTATCAGATTATCCATTGAAACTAGAGGTTCCCGTCGAGTCCATTCTACTCATCAGATTATCCAATGATGATTCAAAAAAGTAATCTAAAGTCCATTGTATTCATCAGATTATCAAATGAAACTAGGGACTCCCATCGAGTCCATTCTACTCATCAGATTATCCATTGAAACTAGGAGCTCCCTTCAAGTACATTCTAATTATCAGATTATCCATTGAAACTAGGGGTTCCCGTCGAGTCCATTCTACTCATCAGATTATCCAATGATGATTCAAAAAAGTAATCAAGAGTCCATTGTATTCATCAGATTATCAAATGAAACTAGGGACTCCCGTCGAGTCCATTCTACTCATCAGATTATCCATTGAAACCAGGAGCTCCCTTCAAGTACATTCTAATTATCAGATTATCCATTGAAATTAGGGGTCCCCGTCGAGTCCATTCTACTCATCAGATTATCCAATGATGATTCAAAAAAGTAATCTAAAGTCCATTGTATTCATCAGATTATCAAATGAAACTAGGGACTCCCGTCGAGTCCATTCTACTCATCAGATTATCCAATGATGATTCAAAAAAGTAATCAAGAGTCCATTGTATTCATCAGATTATCAAATGAAACTAGGGACTCCCGTCGAGTCCATTCTACTCATCAGATTATCCATTGAAACTAGGAGCTCCCTTCAAGTACATTCTAATTATCAGATTATCCATTGAAACTAGGAGCTCCCTTCAAGTCCATTCTACTCATCAGATTATCCAATGATGATTCAAAAAAGTAATCAAGAGTCCATTGTATTCATCAGATTATCAAATGAAACTAGGGACTCCCGTCGAGTCCATTCTACTCATCAGATTATCCATTGAAACCAGGAGCTCCCTTCAAGTACATTCTAATTATCAGATTATCCATTGAAATTAGGGGTTCCCGTCGAGTCCATTCTACTCATCAGATTATCCAATGATGATTCAAAAAAGTAATCAAGAGTCCATTGTATTCATCAGATTATCAAATGAAACTAGGGACTCCCGTCGAGTCCATTCTACTCATCAGATTATCCATTGAAACTAGGAGCTCCCTTCAAGTACATTCTAATTATCAGATTATCCATTGAAACTAGGGGTTCCCGTCGAGTCCATTCTACTCATCAGATAATCCAATGATGATTCAAAAAAGTAATCAAGAGTCCATTGTATTCATCAGATTATCAAATGAAACTAGGGACTCCCGTCGAGTCCATTCTACTCATCAGATTATCCATTGAAACCAGGAGCTCCCTTCAAGTACATTCTAATTATCAGATTATCCATTGAAATTAGGGGTTCCCGTCGAGTCCATTCTACTCATCAGATTATCCAATGATGATTCAAAAAAGTAATCTAAAGTCCATTGTATTCATCAGATTATCAAATGAAACTAGGGACTCCCGTCGAGTCCATTCTACTCATCAGACTATCCATTGAAACTAGGAGCTCCCTTCAAGTACATTCTAATTATCAGATTATCCATTGAAACTAGGGGTTCCCGTCGAGTCCATTCTACTCATCAGATTATCCAATGATGATTCAAAAAAGTAATCAAGAATCCATTGTATTCATCAGATTATCAAATGAAACTAGGGACTCCCGTCGAGTCCATTCTACTCATCAGATTATCCATTGAAACCAGGAGCTCCCTTCAAGTACATTCTAATTATCAGATTATCCATTGAAATTAGGGGTTCCCGTCGAGTCCATTCTACTCATCAGATTATCCAATGATGATTCAAAAAAGTAATCTAAAGTCCATTGTATTCATCAGATTATCAAATGAAACTAGGGACTCCCGTCGAGTCCATTCTACTCATCAGATTATCCATTGAAACTAGGAGCTCCCTTCAAGTACATTCTAATTATCAGATTATCCATTGAAACTAGGGGTTCCCGTCGAGTCCATTCTACTCATCAGATTATCCAATGATGATTCAAAAAAGTAATCAATAGTCCATTGTATTCATCAGATTATCAAATGAAACTAGGGACTCCCGTCGAGTCCATTCTACTCATCAGATTATCCATTGAAACCAGGAGCTCCCTTCAAGTACATTCTAATTATCAGATTATCCATTGAAATTAGGGGTTCCCGTCGAGTCCATTCTACTCATCAGATTTTCCAATGATGATTCAAAAAAGTAATCTAAAGTCCATTGTATTCATCAGATTATCAAATGAAACTAGGGACTCCCGTCGAGTCCATTCTACTCATCAGATTATCCATTGAAACTAGGAGCTCCCTTCAAGTACATTCTAATTATCAGATTATCCATTGAAACTAGGGGTTCCCGTCGAGTCCATTCTACTCATCAGATTATCCAATGATGATTCAAAAAAGTAATCTAAAGTCCATTGTATTCATCAGATTATCAAATGAAACTAGGGACTCCCGTCGAGTCCATTCTACTCATCAGATTATCCATTGAAACTAGGAGCTCCCTTCAAGTACATTCTAATTATCAGATTATCCATTGAAACTAGGGGTTCCCGTCGAGTCCATTCTACTCATCAGATTATCCAATGATGATTCAAAAAAGTAATCAAGAGTCCATTGTATTCATCAGATTATCAAATGAAACTAGGGACTCCCGTCGAGTCCATTCTACTCATCAGATTATCCATTGAAACCAGGAGCTCCCTTCAAGTACATTCTAATTATCAGATTATCCATTGAAATTAGGGGTTCCCGTCGAGTCCATTCTACTCATCAGATTATCCAATGATGATTCAAAAAAGTAATCTAAAGTCCATTGTATTCATCAGATTATCAAATGAAACTAGGGACTCCCGTCGAGTCCATTCTACTCATCAGATTATCCATTGAAACTAGGAGCTCCCTTCAAGTACATTCTAATTATCAGATTATCCATTGAAACTAGGGGTTCCCGTCGAGTCCATTCTACTCATCAGATTATCCAATGATGATTCAAAAAAGTAATCTAAAGTCCATTGTATTCATCAGATTATCAAATGAAACTAGGGACTCCCATCGAGTCCATTCTACTCATCAGATTATCCATTGAAACTAGGAGCTCCCTTCAAGTACATTCTAATTATCAGATTATCCATTGAAACTAGGGGTTCCCATCGAGTCCATTCTACTCATCAGATTATCCAATGATGATTCAAAAAAGTAATCAAGAGTCCATTGTATTCATCAGATTATCAAATGAAACTAGGGACTCCCGTCGAGTCCATTCTACTCATCAGATTATCCATTGAAACTAGGAGCTCCCTTCAAGTACATTCTAATTATCAGATTATCCATTGAAACTAGGGGTTCCCGTCGAGTCCATTCTACTCATCAGATTATCCAATGATGATTCAAAAAAGTAATCAAGAGTCCATTGTATTCATCAGATTATCAAATGAAACTAGGGACTCCCGTCGAGTCCATTCTACTCATCAGATTATCCATTGAAACCAGGAGCTCCCTTCAAGTACATTCTAATTATCAGATTATCCATTGAAATTAGGGGTTCCCGTCGAGTCCATTCTACTCATCAGATTATCCAATGATGATTCAAAAAAGTAATCTAAAGTCCATTGTATTCATCAGATTATCAAATGAAACTAGGGACTCCCGTCGAGTCCATTCTATTCATCAGATTATCCATTGAAACTAGGAGCTCCCTTCAAGTACATTCTAATTATCAGATTATCCATTGAAACTAGAGGTTCCCGTCGAGTCCATTCTACTCATCAGATTATCCAATGATGATTCAAAAAAGTAATCTAAAGTCCATTGTATTCATCAGATTATCAAATGAAACTAGGGACTCCCATCGAGTCCATTCTACTCATCAGATTATCCATTGAAACTAGGAGCTCCCTTCAAGTACATTCTAATTATCAGATTATCCATTGAAACTAGGGGTTCCCGTCGAGTCCATTCTACTCATCAGATTATCCAATGATGATTCAAAAAAGTAATCAAGAGTCCATTGTATTCATCAGATTATCAAATGAAACTAGGGACTCCCGTCGAGTCCATTCTACTCATCAGATTATCCATTGAAACCAGGAGCTCCCTTCAAGTACATTCTAATTATCAGATTATCCATTGAAATTAGGGGTCCCCGTCGAGTCCATTCTACTCATCAGATTATCCAATGATGATTCAAAAAAGTAATCTAAAGTCCATTGTATTCATCAGATTATCAAATGAAACTAGGGACTCCCGTCGAGTCCATTCTACTCATCAGATTATCCAATGATGATTCAAAAAAGTAATCAAGAGTCCATTGTATTCATCAGATTATCAAATGAAACTAGGGACTCCCGTCGAGTCCATTCTACTCATCAGATTATCCATTGAAACCAGGAGCTCCCTTCAAGTACATTCTAATTATCAGATTATCCATTGAAATTAGGGGTTCCCGTCGAGTCCATTCTACTCATCAGATTATCCAATGATGATTCAAAAAAGTAATCTAAAGTCCATTGTATTCATCAGATTATCAAATGAAACTAGGGACTCCCGTCGAGTCCATTCTACTCATCAGATTATCCATTGAAACTAGGAGCTCCCTTCAAGTACATTCTAATTATCAGATTATCCATTGAAACTAGGGGTTCCCGTCGAGTCCATTCTACTCATCAGATTATCCAATGATGATTCAAAAAAGTAATCTAAAGTCCATTGTATTCATCAGATTATCAAATGAAACTAGGGACTCCCGTCGAGTCCATTCTACTCATCAGATTATCCATTGAAACCAGGAGCTCCCTTCAAGTACATTCTAATTATCAGATTATCCATTGAAATTAGGGGTTCCTGTCGAGTCCATTCTACTCATCAGATTATCCAATGATGATTCAAAAAAGTAATCTAAAGTCCATTGTATTCATCAGATTATCAAATGAAACTAGGGACTCCCGTCGAGTCCATTCTACTCATCAGATTATCCATTGAAACTAGGAGCTCCCTTCAAGTACATTCTAATTATCAGATTATCCATTGAAACTAGGGGTTCCCGTCGAGTCCATTCTACTCATCAGATTATCCAATGATGATTCAAAAAAGTAATCTATAGTCCATTGTATTCATCAGATTATCAAATGGAACTAGGGACTCCCATCGAGTCCATTCTACTCATCAGATTATCCATTGAAACTAGGAGCTCCCTTCAAGTACATTCTAATTATCAGATTATCCATTGAAACTAGGGGTTCCCGTCGAGTCCATTCTACTCATCAGATTATCCAATGATGATTCAAAAAAGTAATCAAGAGTCCATTGTATTCATCAGATTATCAAATGAAACTAGGGACTCCCGTCGAGTCCATTCTACTCATCAGATTATCCATTGAAACCAGGAGCTCCCTTCAAGTACATTCTAATTATCAGATTATCCATTGAAACTAGGGGTTCCCGTCGAGTCCATTCTACTCATCAGATTATCCAATGATGATTCAAAAAAGTAATCTAAAGTCCATTGTATTCATCAGATTATCAAATGAAACTAGGGACTCCCGTCGAGTCTATTCTACTCATCAGATTATCCATTGAAACTAGGAGCTCCCTTCAAGTACATTCTAATTATCAGATTATCCATTGAAACTAGGGGTTCCCGTCGAGTCCATTTTACTCATCAGATTATCCAATAATGATTCAAAAAAGTAATCTAAAGTCCATTGTATTCATCAGATTATCAAATGAAACTAGGGACTCCCATCGAGTCCATTCTACTCATCAGATTATCCATTGAAACCAGGAGCTCCCTTCAAGTACATTCTAATTATCAGATTATCCATTGAAATTAGGGGTTCCCGTCGAGTCCATTCTACTCATCAGATTATCCAATGATGATTCAAAAAAGTAATCTAAAGTCCATTGTATTCATCAGATTATCAAATGAAACTAGGGACTCCCCTCGAGTCCATTCTACTCATCACATTATCCATTGAAACTAGGAGCTCCCTTCAAGTACATTCTAATTATCAGATTATCCATTGAAACTAGGGGTTCCCGTCGAGTCCATTCTACTCATCAGATTATCCAATGATGATTCAAAAAAGTAATCTAAAGTCCATTGTATTCATCAGATTATCAAATGAAACTAGGGACTCCCGTCGAGTCCATCCTACTCATCAGACTATCCATTGAAACTAGGAGCTCCCTTCAAGTACATTCTAATTATCAGATTATCCATTGAAATTAGGGGTTCCCGTCGAGTCCATTCTACTCATCAGATTATCCAATGATGATTCAAAAAAGTAATCTAAAGTCCATTGTATTCATCAGATTATCAAATGAAACTAGGGACTCCCGTCGAGTCCATCCTACTCATCAGACTATCCATTGAAACTAGGAGCTCCCTTCAAGTACATTCTAATTATCAGATTATCCATTGAAACTAGGGGTTCCCGTCGAGTCCATTCTACTCATCAGATTATCCAATGATGATTCAAAAAAGTAATCTAAAGTCCATTGTATTCATCAGATTATCAAATGAAACTAGGGACTCCCGTCGAGTCCATTCTACTCATCAGACTATCCATTGAAACTAGGAGCTCCCTTCAAGTACATTCTAATTATCAGATTATCCATTGAAACTAGGAGCTCCCTTCAAGTACATTCTAATTATCAGATTATCCATTGAAATTAGGGGTTCCCGTCGAGTCCATTCTACTCATCAGATTATCCAATGATGATTGAAAAAGTAATCTAAAGTCCATTGTATTCATCAGATTATCCAATGAAACTAGGAGCTCCCTTCAAGTCCATTCTACTCATCAGATTATCCATTGAAACTAGGAGCTCCCTTCAAGTACATTCTAATTATCAGATTATCCATTGAAACTAGGGGTTCCCGTCGAGTCCATTCTACTCATCAGATTATCCAATGATGATTCAAAAAAGTAATCTAAAGTCCATTCTAATTTTCAGATTATCCATTGAAACTAGTGGTTCCCGTCGAGTCCATTCTACTCATCAGATTATCCAATGATGATTCAAAAAAGTAATCTAAAGTCCATTCTAATTATCAGATTATCCAATGAAACTAGGAGCTCCCTTCAAGTACATTCTAATTATCAGATTATCCATTGAAACTAGGGGTTCCCTTCAAGTCCATTCTACTCATCAGATTATCCATTGAAACTAGGAGCTCCCTTCAAGTACATTCTAATTATCAGATTATCCATTGAAACTGGGGTTCCCGTCGAGTCCATTCTACTCATCAGATTATCCAATGATGATTCAAAAAAGTAATCTAAAGTCCATTCTAATTATCAGATTATCCATTGAAACTAGGAGCTCCCTTCAAGTACATTCTAATTATCAGATTATCCATTGAAACTAGGGGTTCCCGTCGAGTCCATTCTACTCATCAGATTATCCATTGAAACTAGGGGCTCCCTTCAAGTCCATTCTACTCATCAGATTATTCATTGAAACTAGGGGCTGCCGTCAAGGCCATTCTACTCGGTGTATCAGAGCTACGACTTAATGTCCCTACCGGAAATGTTTCCAAGCCTTTTGATATCTCTTTTTTCGCATAGGGGAGAGTGGGGGTTATGGGAAAAAAATCTCAAAGTCAACGTAATGAGAGTTCGAATCCTGGGTATATCAGGTTAGGAGCCTTGCGAGTTAGAAACTGACTCAATTGCCTCCAATTTTGACTCAGAACTGAAATTTAGGGTGACCAAATTTATTAATAGTAATGGCAACTCTGTTATTAAAAATTTATGTCGGTAATGCACGTGGTTGAAAAATTGAGGGTAAAATTTTATAATTAAAGTTGTGAATTGCCGGCTGTCAATGAGCAGAAGTCCCCGCTTTAAGGGAACGTCTCCCCAATTCTTCAAATTTATTTTTCAAAAGCCCCGGATCTATTTCTTGAAGCCTGGTCACCGCATTGTATCTTCGTTTGGGTTCGAAAGACTGATATCCTCTGGAAAATAATAGAAAATGTTTAAAATAATATATGAAAATATAAAATTTATTTACTGCATTCGATGGTGAAACTACTAGGTGTTCATCGCAAGGCAAACAACAAGTCAAAGCATTCTGGTGAAAAGGCGGCGAGTGACTCTGGCTTGTTGCCATATTTCTCAACCCAATTGTCGGAATGAAAAACAAAACTGTAAGTCGTTTGGCTTGACCATAACTGCTTTTTATCAGAAATATCTACTGGGTGTTAATAATGAACTAATCTACTGGGTGTTAATAACGAACTAAAAACTTTTTGAGTAGTAGAATCTTCAGTTTTTCTGTTTTCTGAAATGTCTTTGAGAAGAGAAAATGGTGAATAGAAGCGAGCTAACATTTCACATGAAGGAGTAGAAGCTTTAATGAAACTTAATGATCTGTAGTTGAATATTTTCTGATGTTCTGCCATGCCATGCGCTTTAAGGTTTCCTCCCACTCTAATGCAAACAAAATTTGATTTTCATTTCACCTTTGCATTTGCTCAATTATTAATACAGTATTTAGATTATCCATAAAAACTTAATACAGAAACTGAATAAATGTGGAACTGCACATACTTTACATTGATTGTGGTCATTTTGTATACTTGAGCACTAAGTGTTTTCGCAATGTGGTTGGGTTCGGTTGTTATACCTCTGAACGGAACTTTTTTTGCACACCATGGGCTAAATGGCCAGGTCACAAGGACTCCCGAAGGCTCAGAGAAGGTTGGGGGAGGGGACCCACTGGAACAGCTGTTGGGAGACATATGGTAGCCTCCCGTCAAGGCCATCCAGCGTGTTCTTTAACTTGCACAGGGTAGGGCTCTCCCGCACACGGGACCACGGCTTAACGTCCCATCCGACGGACGGCGGTCTTTCCAAGCCAATCGATGTCCCCTACTGACCATGGACAGGGCGGGGAAATTTGCGGAGATAAATCTCAACGCTGACCCAGCTGGTTTTGCAATGTACAAAAAAAATAAATCTGGTTTTTTCATCAGCCATACTAGTTTAGACACCTCATTTTAACAAAGATTTTCCTACCTAAGTTTACTCGAAATATATGCTTAAATTCAACACATTTTTGTCGATACCTTATTTTTGGTTTCTTGGGTAATAACGCCCCTTCCCCCTAATACACTCACCCATTCTCTCCATCCCCAGTTGGCGATACTCGGAAGTCTTGAGAGAATTTAAAGGAATATTTGGCGCAAATGGTTACTGATTGCTTTAAGAAAACTTGAATTATCTCTTATTCATTTCTTTGCCTAGAAGCCTGACGTAATGTTACCATAATACGCCAAAGACAGGGTTTGTGAGGAAGACGAGACCTCAGAAGAACGATAACGCAAGAAGCATCCATTCCTTATCCCATGCATGGCCTAGTGGTAAGCGTACCTGATAACCCCTAAACACTCTGGTATGTCTATGTTTTATGAGGGGGGGGGGGAGGTGGCTCAGTCGGTAGCGCGCCAGGCTCGTAATCTGCAGTTCCCAGGTTCGAGTCCCAGCTGGGTCAGCGTTGAGATTTATCTCTGCAAAATTCTCCGCCCTGCCCACGGTCAGTAGAGGACACCGATGGGCTTGGAAAGGCCGCCGTCCGTCTGATGGGACGTTAAGCCGTGGCCCCGTGTTCGGGAGAGAATACCCTATGCACGTTAAAGAACACACCGGATGGCCTTGACGGGAGGCTACCATCTGTCTCCCAACAGCTGTTCCAGTGGGTCCCCTCCCCCAACCTTCTCTGAGCCTTCGGGGTCCTTGTGACCTGGCCATTTAGCCCATGGTGTGCAAAAAAGTGCCGCTCAGAGGTAAAACAACCCAACCCATGTTTTATGTGAACCCAGTTTAATGAGCCATTGTGTTAATTAAAATAATAATTAATTATTCACGTAAGCTAACCGTGAGTCTACCAGGATTATGTAAGAGTAAAAGCGTTATTTTTGTGTCGTTAATCTGTGACTTTCTTCTTTTTAACAGTCGAAGAAAAGCAAGAGCGAGTCCCAGAAGAGGAGGGCTCAAAGAGCCACTTCGAATGTCTTCGCCATGTTTGAGCAAAATCAGATCGCCGAGTTCAAAGAGGTAAAATGGCAACACTTCTTTCTCATTTTGTTACAATGAAAATGTGCTAGGAGATTTTTAAGAAGATGACGTCGTTTTGATACATATACATTTTAGATGAGAAAAAGATTGCGATTTGAAATTATAATATTGTAAGGAGGTTGGAAACAAATTCTCTCCAACCATATACTGAATACCCGTCACCTATTTATAGGTATAGTTTATAATGGTCATTATTTGATTCGAAAGTAATGTTTTGTTCATTTAGTATGATTTTGAAACTGAATTATTTAACATGTATCTCTGAAAGTATTTCTTGTGTACAGTTCCTCTTCCAAATAG
This sequence comes from Ryuthela nishihirai, assembly GCA_038380435.1. Taxonomy (NCBI): domain Eukaryota; kingdom Metazoa; phylum Arthropoda; class Arachnida; order Araneae; family Heptathelidae; genus Ryuthela; species Ryuthela nishihirai. The sequence continues at coordinate 67,894,534 of JAWZYU010000001.1, forward strand.
AGAAATTTATTTTCTTAAATTTTTTTAGGCATTCCAACTGATCGACTCAAACAAGGATGGTTTCATTGACAAACACGACCTTAGGTCAACCTTTGATTCCTTGGGTAATGTATTTTTTTAAAAACTATATTTCAAAAACAGCTGTATTTTAATTCATAAAATCTAAAATATTTGATGTTAAGGATCTATTATACATCATTATTTTCCAGAAGATTGGACGTTTTTTATTGCTATGAAAACAGATCCATATAAGAGCCAATCTCCGATTAAAGAATGGTTTGAGGAAGTAATTCAACTTTTTCCTAACTCTGGTGGGTAGCGAACTGGGGATCACATCTTGGGTTGTTGGGGGCGGGGGTGGCTCAGTCGGTAGAGCGCCAGGCTCGTAATCTGTAGTTCCCAGGTTCGAGTCCCAGCTGGGTCAGCGTTGAGATTTGTCTCCGCAAAAATTCCCCGCCCTGCCCACGGTCAGTAGGGGACACCGATGGGCTTGGAAAGCCGCCGTCCGTCGGATGGGACGTTAAGCCGTGGCCCCGTGTGTGGGAGAGACATACCCTGTGCACGTTAAAGAACACGCTGGATGGCCTTGCCGGGAGGCTACCATCTGTCTCCCAACAGCTGTTCCAGTGGGTCCCCTCCCCCAACCTTCTCTGAGCCTTCGGGGTCCATGTGACCTGGCCATTTAGCCATGGTGTGCAAAAAAGTGCCGCTCAGAGGTAAAACAACCCAATCCAATTTGGATTGTTGCTGATAACGACAAATATGGCATTTCCTTTCTATTCTGGAGGTGATTTAAGATTTATTTTGAACACAAAGACCTTGAGAAGACTACAAGCATTCTTGGCATCAAGAACATAAACAAAACGCTGTCAAAAGTTAGAGAAAAAGTCAAAGAAAATATTTAAAGAATTTTTTTCAGTTCAGAGACAGTTTTAATGTAATCAAACATGTAAAGAAAACTTAGAATGAACAAAGCATCAGAACCTTTGCGGTTAATACTAGATTATCCAAAAGCTTATTATTGGAAGAGCTTTTTGCAACAAAGAATATTATTACCAGGCATTGCGTTTATATTTCCCCAAGATTATTTAATTTGATTCCAAATTATATAAAGGATGCAAGAAATGTAAATGATTTTGTTAAAGAACTGAGAAAATGAATATTGGAGCTAAACTTAGAAAATTTTAAATTTTTATTAAAAAAAAAAGAATTATATAGAAACATTAAATGTAAATTTATTCCTTAAATATTACAGATCATGCCAAATGTATGAACATGTTTTTTTATTTATAAACCCCGCAAACGAGTTTTACTCGTGTGGAATGATCCCATTATATAAGTGTATGGTAATGTTACTGTGATGGCAAAAATGCAGGAGAAAAATGCAAAATACCAAATAACTTTGATTGTAAAAAATGGAATGATAATTTAAAGTTATTTATATATGTATATGCAAAATATATATTCAAGCTCATTTGTGTTATAGAGCAAAGAGTTGTTATTTAATTATTACTTTTCGGCAGTCATGCGCTGTATGTGTACATAAAACAGAAAATAAACTTACTTACTTAAAAGAAATATTTCGCTATACGATATAAATCCTCCAAAATTCAGTAAGAATGGTGAAATTACTCTCTGTTTAATATTATCTGCAAATTATGTGAAATCAAGAATACTTTTAGAAGAGGGGTCTGAAACACGCGACCGAAAAAGTTATTTTGGAGATCATTATGATAGAACGTAACATGAGATCATAATGATGGTAGCGAACTGGGGATCACTAGCTTGGTTCGACGGCGATGATCTCCAGCGAATATGGAGAATACGATCGCTTTCAGTCAAAGATGGGGGTGGCTCAGTCGGTAGCGCGTCAGGCTCGTAATCTGTAGTTCCCAGGTTCGAGTCCCAGCTGGGTCAGCGTTGAGATTTATCTCCGCAAAACTCCCCGCCCTGCCCACGGTCAGTGGGGAACACCGATGGGCTTGGGAAGGCCGTTGTCCGTCGGATGGGACGTTAAGCCGTGGCCCCGTGTGCGGGAGAGCCATACCCTGTGCACGTTAAAGAACACGCTGGATGGCCTTGACGGGAGGCTACCATCTGTCTCCCAACAGCTGTTCCAGTGGGTCCCCTCCCCCAACCTTCTCTGAGCCTTCGGGGTCCATGTGACCTGGCCATTTAGCCCATGGTGTGCAAAAAAGTGCCGCTCAGAGGTAAAACAACCCAACTCAGTCAAAGATGAAGCTACTACAGACGAAATTTTGGTTCATGTTTCAGTATTAAAATATGTAACATTTAAAGAATGAAACAAGAATATAAGTAATTATGTTCAGCTCATTGTTGCTCTGAATAAAATGCGGCCCTCCATATATTCAGAAATAACTGATTTAACACTTATATGACTAAAATAAAATGCGGTCCGCTATATATCGAAAACTGATTCGTTCTTGTAATGACTGCTGAAAGTAAAATGGAACCGTCGATGTATTGAGAACTGATTTGTCCCTATATGATTTTCGTTTTAGATCCCAGTTTTAAACTGCGTTTGAACTTTTGAAACTAATTAGTTTTATAAAAGAATTGTAAATCGTCATATTGAATTCTTGAAACTTAGTTAAAATGAATTTTGTTCAAACAAAATTTCCGGTTTCTGCTTTCATAGGAAGGTTAGTGCTCGAACATGATCTGGATGGAATGATCGCCGAAGCACCAGGACCCATCAACTTCACAATGTTTCTCACGATATTTGGTGAGAGAGTGTCAGGTAAGAGAACTTAAATTTCCACTTAATTTTTGTTATCCTTAAATTTTCTATGTTTTAAGGTGTTTTTCGCATGCCTGAAACTGAAACTTACCTAGGGGTGGATTAAAATGTAACTTGATATTTGGAAAAACTCAAAAATTGAATTTAATATTTTTCGTGGGACTCTAAATGGACTTGATATTTGCAAGGGTTCAAAATGGAGAGCAATATTTGAAAGATTGGATTGGATTGTTTTACCTCTGAGCGGCACTATTTTTGCACACCATGGGCTAAATGGCCAGGTCACATGGACCCCGAAGGCTCAGAGAAGGTTGGGGGAGGGGACCCACTGGAACAGCTGTTGGGAGACAGATGGTAGCCTCCCGTCAAGGCCATCCAGCGTGTTCTTTAACGTGCACAGGGTATGACTCTCCCGCACACGGGGCTACGGCTTAACGTCCCATCCGACGGACGGCGGCCTTTTCATGACCGTGGGCAGGGCGGGGAAATTTTGCGGAGATAAATCTCAACGCTGACCCAGCTGGGACTCGAACCTGGGAACTACAGATTACGAGCCTGGCGCGCTACCGACTGAGCCACCTCCGCCCCTCAATATTTGAAAGGGATGACTTGATATTTGGAGGGGTTCAAAACTTGAACTTCAAATTTAGTGGAGCTCGATGTAGAACTTAGAAGGGCTCAAATTAGAATTTGATATTTGGAGGAGATCAAAATAGGACTTGATATGTGGAGCAGCTCCAAAACATGAACTTGATGTTTGGTGGAGCTCGAAATGTAATTTGATATTTGGACAGGCTCAATGACGGAATTTGATATTTAGTGTAGGTCGAAATGAAACTTGATATTTGCAACTGTTCGAAACGGAGTTGAATATTGGGAGGGGGATTCAAAATGGAACTCGATATTTGAAGGGACTCAAAAACTGAATGTGATATTTGGTGGATCTCGAAATAAAACTTATTATTTGGAGGGGCTCAAATTGGAACTAGATATTTGGAGGGATTAAATAATGGAATTAGATATTTGGAGGGATTAAATAATGGAACTAGATATTTGGAGGGATTAATTAATGGAACTAGATATTTGGAGGGATTAAATAATGGAACTAGATATTTGGAGGGATTAAATAATGGAACTAGATATTTGGAGGAATTAAATAATGGAACTAGATATTTGGAGGGATTAAATAATGGAACTAGATATTTGGAGGCATTAATTAATGGAACTAGATGTTTGGAGGGATTAAATAATGGAACTAGATATTTGGAGGGATTAAATAATAGAACTAGATATTTGGAGGGATTAAATAATGGAACTAGATGTTTGGAGGGATTAAATAATGGAACTAGATGTTTGGAGGGATTAAATAGAACTAGATATTTGGAGGGATTAAATAATAGAACTAGATATTTGGAGGGATTAATTAATGGAACTAGATGTTTGGAGGGATTAAATAATGGAACTAGATATTTGGAGGGATTAAATAGAACTAGATATTTGGAGGGATTAAATAATGGAACTAGATATTTGGAGGGATTAAATAATGGAACTAGATATTTGGAGGGATTAAATAATGGAACTAGATATTTGGAGGGATTAAATAATGGAACTAGATATTTGGAGGGATTAAATAATGGAACTAGATGTTTGGAGGGATTAAATAAATGGAACTAGATATTTGGAGGGATTAAATAATGGAACTAGATATTTGTAGGAGGTTCAAAAACTGAACGTGATATTTAGTGGAGTTCGAAATGAAACTTAGATAGGTTTAAAATAGAGCTTGATATTTGAAGGGGCTCAAAAACTGAATGTGACGGGTGAGCTCGAAAGAGAACTTGACCCATGGGCATTGCTTTATATTTCTTTGTTTGATACACTTTCTACGCAGATTCTACAATTCAAAGAAATCTTAGTTAAATTATTGCGTGAAGTGCTTCAAAGTTTATAATAAATGGAATATATTCGATGAAATAATTAATATAAGTATTTTATGGTATTATAAATACGGGAAATTACGTTTTGAAAATTAAATTACTATGATAAATTAAAGAATAAAATTGTATTTAAACGTTTAAAAACATTAAAATTTAAACATGAATTTCTTTTATTTATTTATTTTAAGTGGAGTTTGCAAAATGATGACTTCTCCCATTCACCATTGGGGAGAGTATGGTTGAGCCCCCCCCCCCACTACTATTCCTACCCTATTGCCCTAAAAACACATAGAAGTTGGCTATTTCTATCTTAGTATCCTTGTAAGAAAAATAGCTAATTTATTTACAGCTCGTTGGAAATAGACGATATAAGGTTTTACAACTGTCAATCATACTTTTGTTTCTTCTGAGTGGTTAGCACGCTTGGCTTCTGATCTAAGTGACTTGGGTTCGAGCCCCGGGTGGTAAGGCGTGGATGTTCGTGTTGTTCCTCTGCTGAGGTCCTGCCATCCTCTCAGATCTTTTACTTTGGCATATAAACTGACAGGCTCCTGTCAGACCTCTGTGGCAAGCAGCTGCTTGAGGGGGTATTTATTTTAATTTTTTAATCTCTGTCACAAGGACTGAATAACCATCTTCTTAATCTTATCTGTGATGCATTGAGAAGTTCCAGATCCCACGTGTCGAGTCTACCACTGGTTCCATCATCTTCCAGTTGTTTTTGCCTTGACCTACATGAGCAATAGTATCCTGTGTCCGCCACCCAGTCCCGCGTAGGCCTAGTATCCTCCCACATAAAGTTGTTTAAACATGTCAAAGCACCGTTCGGAAAAAGCAAATAACGACGCAATTCGTTTATAAATCTTTTCTGCAGGAACAAAGATGAAAATTGCATCGTTCAAAATTAATCGATATCTACGTTGCTAAAATCAGACTTAATCGTTCTATTTGTCTGAACCCTGCTTGTAGTTCCCAGGTTCGAGTCCCAGCTGGGTCAGCGCTGAGATTTATCTCCGCAAAAATTCCTCGCCCTGCCCACGGTCAGTAGGGGACACCGATGGGCTTGGAAAGGCCGCCGTCCGTCGGATGGGACGTTAAGCCGTGGCCCCTACTAGGACTACTAGGATTACGCTACTACTAGAACTTGCAATTTAGACTCGTAATCTGTAGGTCCCAGGTTAGAGTCCTGCCTGGGATAGCGTAGAGATTTATTTCCGAAAGACTCCCCTCCCTGCCTAATCGGTACGGGACACTGATCGTCTTTGAAAGGCCGCCGTCCATCGGAAGGGACGTTAAGCCGTGGCTCCTTGTGCAGAATAGCCATGTCCTGTGCATGTTAAAGAACACGCTGGATGGTGTTGACGGGAGGCTACCATCTGTCTCCCAATAGATGTTCTAGTGGATCCTCTTCCTCAGCCTTCTCTGAATTTTCGGGATCCTCGTGACCTGGCCATTTATCCCATTGTGTGCAAAAAAAGTGCAGCTCAGAGTTAAAACAACACAATCCAACGGAAAGACTCCCCGCCCTGCCCTCGGTCGGATAGGAGACACCGATGGGCTTGGAAAGGCCGCTGTCCGTCGGATCGGATATAAAATCGCGACTCCTTGTGCTTGAGAGTCATACCCTAAAAAAGGTCATACCCTGTGCACGTTAAAGAACCTGCTGGATGAACTTAATGGAACAACGAAGTAAATCGTGACAACCCCGGTGCACCGCAGCACATTGGCTGCATATCACCTTGTGGGAGAAGTCACAGAAACCACTATGTACTAAAAAGGCTTCTATCCTTTAAACTTGTCTTACTTTGTACCTGCCTACAGCGGGAGAAGACCTTATGTGAAGAGAAAAGCACTACTTGGGATTTTATTAGTCTGCTTGAAGATATAATCATTGAGGTGCAGTGAGAGTGGGATCTTTTAATAATTTTGAGTGCTGCCTAGGAAATGCCCAACACTCACTGAATTTAGTCCAGAAACTTGCCAATATATAAATAAAAAGATCTTAGTCTTTTGAATTTTAAGCCAGAAAAATAAACAGAAGTCCTAACTTTTAGGGTCCTCTGCAGTAGAGTCCCAAGGTGCTTCCGTCGAAAAGCCACACCTCGAGGGACTCCAAACCTCTCGGCATGACCCCCAACTTCGTTCTCTCCATCGAGCCGGGCACTACAGCCCGCTCGCCGTCTAAGCATCTGCACCGTGCCGAGGCCACCTCGGGGAACGCTAGAACGGAGACCACCAGCCGCTCCGCGACCCTCCAGCAACCCCGACAAAGCTCTCCGCCTACCGGGACTTACAACACTGCAGCACCCGGACCCCACTTCGCAGAGGAACCAAGTTCCTCCACTGCAAAAGCCATAAGGTCCAAATCTCATTCATATGGGACTCTTAGTTTGGCTGTTCCATCGATAAGCCCGCTGGTCATGGTGGCCCACCCAGGCCGCGAGCCTCCAACTTCTACCTCTCCAATGCCCACGGGCCGAGGCACCCACTGGACATCTGTCCACCTCAATATCACAGAGACCGCATCAGGGAGCCCACAGACGAGTGCACGAAAAGGTTACAACTCAGTCCGCAGAACCCCCCAATAGGCCGAAAAAAGAAGAAAGACAGGGTTAGCTACGTCCTGTCCCGGCCGTCAGAATGGCCCCTCAACCAAGGCTGTGACCCCCAGCTTTGCTGGGGGACAAGTCAATAAGCCGACTGGACCCATTAACCCAGTTAGTCCGCCAGCCCTCAACAGGCCCCTCCACCGGGGGCCACCGGACTTCAAGAAGGATAACATCTGTCCAGTGGGACCCTTCTCCCCCTCAACATTTTCTGAGCTCCCGGGGTTCTTGTGACCTGGCCATTCAGCCCACTGTGTGTTGTTTGGGTTGGGTTACCTCTGAGCGACACTTTTTTGCACACCTTGCGCCAAATGGCCAGGTCACATGGACCCCGAAGGCTCAGAGAAGGTTGGGGGAGGGGACCCACTAGAACAGCTTTGGGAGGCAGATGGTAGCCTCCCGTCAAGACCATCCAACGTGTTCTTTAACGTGCACAGGGTATGGCACTCCTTCACACGGCGCCACGGCTTAACATCGCATTCGGCGGACGGAGGCCGTTTCAAGTCCATCGGTGTCTCCTACACGGAGCCACGGCTTAATATCGCATTCGGCGGACGGAGGCCGTTTCAAGTCCATCGGTGTCTCCTACTGACCGAGGGCAGGATTATTGCGGATTTTGTCAAGGGAGCCGATAAGAGAAATTCGATTAAAGATGTCAAGGGAGCCGATAAGGGAAATTCGATTAAAGACGTCAAGGGAGCCGATAAGGGAATTTCGATTAAAGATGTCAAGGGAGCCGATAAGGGAATTTCGATTAAAGATGTCAAGGGAGCCGATAAGGGAAATTCGATTAAAGACGTCAAGGGAGCCGATAAGGGAAATTCGATTAAAGACGTCAAGGGAGCCGATAAGGGAAATTCGATTAAAGACGTCAAGGGAGCCGATAAGGGTAATTCGATTAAAGACGTCAAGGGAGCCGATAAGGGAATTTCGATTAAAGATGTCAAGGGAGCCGATAAGGGAAATTCGATTAAAGATGTCAAGGGAGCCGATAAGGGAAATTCGATTAAAGACGTCAAGGGAGCCGATAAGGGAAATTCGATTAAAGACGTCAAGGGAGCCGATAAGGGAAATTCGATTAAAGACGTCAAGGGAGCCGATAAGGGAAATTCGATTAAAGACGTCAAGGGAGCCGATAAGGGAATTTCGATTAAAGACGTCAAGGGAGCCGATAAGGGAAATTCGATTAAAGACGTCAAGGGAGCCGATAAGGGAATTTCGATTAAAGACGTCAAGGGAGCCGATAAGGGAAATTCGATTAAAGACGTCAAGGGAGCCGATAAGGGAAATTCGATTAAAGACGTCAAGGGAGCCGATAAGGGAATTTCGATTAAAGACGTCAAGGGAGCCGATAAGGGAATTTCGATTAAAGATGTCAAGGGAGCCGATAAGGGAAATTCGATTAAAGACGTCAAGGGAGCCGATAAGGGAAATTCGATTAAAGACGTCAAGGGAGCCGATAAGGGAAATTCGATTAAAGACGTCAAGGGAGCCGATAAGGGAATTTCGATTAAAGACGTCAAGGGAGCCGATAAGGGAAATTCGATTAAAGACGTCAAGGGAGCCGATAAGGGAATTTCGATTAAAGACGTCAAGGGAGCCGATAAGGGAAATTCGATTAAAGACGTCAAGGGAGCCGATAAGGGAAATTCGATTAAAGACGTCAAGGGAGCCGATAAGGGAATTTCGATTAAAGACGTCAAGGGAGCCGATAAGGGAATTTCGATTAAAGATGTCAAGGGAGCCGATAAGGGAAATTCGATTAAAGACGTCAAGGGAGCCGATAAGGGAAATTCGATTAAAGACGTCAAGGGAGCCGATAAGGGAAATTCGATTAAAGACGTCAAGGGAGCCGATAAGGGAAATTCGATTAAAGACGTCAAGGGAGCCGATAAGGGAAATTCGATTAAAGACGTCAAGGGAGCCGATAAGGGAAATTCGATTAAAGACGTCAAGGGAGCCGATAAGGGAAATTCGATTAAAGATGTCAAGGGAGCCGATAAGGGAAATTCGATTAAAGATGTCAAGGGAGCCGATAAGGGAAATTCGATTAAAGACGTCAAGGGAGCCGATAAGGGAAATTCGATTAAAGATGTCAAGGGAGTAGGGATTGGTGTAAATCAGGAATTGCCAACCCAAACTAGTGTAGAGTCAGCTCGCCCAGCTGGGACTCGAACCTGGGAACTGCAGATTACGAGCCTGGCGCGCTATCGTCTAAGCCATCCCCGCCCACATGATAAGAGAAACAACGATGTGCTTGGAAAAGCCGCTGTCTGTCGGATGTGACGTCAAGCCGTGGCCCCTGTGCAAGAGAGCCATAAAATGTTTTTTCTAAAGAACATGCTGAATAACTTTGATAAGACATTTCCATCTGTCTCCTAACAGCTCTGCAGTCAGTCCCCTCCCCACAGCCTTTTCTCAGCCTATTAATAATCTAAAATGACATCTGCGTTTGAATCAAGGAAACGGACGGGGCGGGGGTGGCTCAGTCGGTAGCGCGCCAGGCTCGTAATCTGTAGTTCCCAGGTCAGCGTTGAGATTTATCTCCGCAAAATTCCCCACCCTGCCCACGGTCAGTAGGGGACACCGATGGGCTTGGAAAGACCGCCGTCCGTCAGATGGGACATTAAGTCGTGGTCCCGTGTGCGGGAGAGCCATACCCTGTTCACGTTAAAGAACACGCTGGATGGCCTTGACGGGAGGCTACCATCTGTCTCCCAACAGCGGTTCCAGTGGGTCCCCTCCCCAACCTTCTCTGAGCCTTCGGGTCCATGTGACCTGGCCATTTAGCCCATGGTGTGCAAGAAAGTGCCGCTCGGAGGTAAAACAACCCAACGTTAAAGAACACGCTGGATGGCCTTGACGGGAGGCTACCATCTGTCTCCCAACAGCTGTTCCAGTGGGTCCCCTCCCCCAACCTTCTCTGAGTTTTCGGGGTCCATGTGACCTGGCCATTTAGCCCATGGTGTGCAAAAAAGTGCTGCTCAGAGGTAAAACAACCCAACCCAAGGAAACGGATGGATGTATTATTTTCGCTTACCTAATATCTGATTGGATGTATTGTTCACACTTGTCTGATTGAATATATTATTTATTCTTATCTATGTCTGATTGGATGTATTATTGATACTTACCTAATGTCGTTCACAATTACCTAAAATCTGGCTATTATTGACACTTGTACATTCCAGTACACTCTGACTGCATGCATTATTAATACTTGTCTAATGTCTGATAGAAAATCCATTATTTTCAGTAATTTTCTTCTGTTATTTATACTAACTGACACGAAAGGTGACATTATAATTGCCGTCATGCTTGTATGACGAGATCATTTTAAATGTTTTGGTTAACAAGCCTCTCTAGGCCTCAGTACATAATTGTCGGTGTTCCAGTACACTATTTAAGTGCACAAAACTAACCTTCAGTGAGCAATTGTGAATGTCACCGTTTAACTGAACTGGAAGAACGCGTAAAAGGGAGGAATTCATTTCAGATGAATTATCCACACTTGTCTTAAGTTTGACTGAACAACAATTGTCCCCTTTTATAAGTTTCTTCCGTTCCATAATTATTAACCATAACGCAAAACAAAATTAGCAGTTATTAATTCCAAAATGAGCTCATTAGCCTGATAAGGTATTACACCTTTGCCGAGAAAAGTCCAAAGTAGACTTATAAACAATCCAGGTGTAAAAGCCAAAACACAACGTCACGTCTGATGGATAAAGTGGGACCCGTCTAGGGGAAAGTGGGAAATGAAATTCTCTTATCCCTTTTCCTATCCAGTTCTCAAGTGGGTCAAGTGAACTTTGCTCAAGCATAGCCAACTAAGGTCGAGCCAATCCTGAGAGAATTTCTGAGCTTAATGAGAATTATGTCGTCAGTGACGCAAACGCAATTGTTTCATTTATGGAATGCAAATGTTGTCTCTATAGCAACCGTGGGAACAAATCTAGGAGGAATATAACTGCATTGTTCCAAATGAAAATGGGAAATATTATTTTTGTTCCTTTTTAGAGAAGACTTCACGAAATCTTTGAGATCAGTCAATTAGGCTGAAAAAGACAATAGGAAAGTTTCCTTGTTTTTTTCACTTTTTAAAGCACTTTTTAAAGTTCATTTCATTTTTTGTTTTTAAAGTGTTTAGTAAATAACCATATCAACAAATTTTTCCTTTAAGGAACTGAAATCTCGAGGTGGGGATTCCAGTTTTTAAAGGAGCTCGTAAATTTTTTAAACGAAAGGAAATTTTTCGCACTTTTTTCACATTTGAAAGTATTTAGTGAATATAATATCAACGAGGAACTGAAATCTCGGGGGGGGGGTCCAGTTTTTAAAGGGGGAGACCAGTTTTTTTTAAGGAAGAGAAATGAAAAACAAAACTTAAATAGGCAACCTGAATACGAATAAGTTAATCACAATTTTGAAGTGGGGGGAAGGGAGCTGATAAGAGGAATTCGATTAAAGATGTCAAGGGAGCCGATAAGGGAAATTCGATTAAAGACGTCAAGGGAGCCGATAAGGGAAATTCGATTAAAGACGTCAAGGGAGCCGGTAAGGGAAATTCGATTAAAGATGTCAAGGGAGCCGATAAGGGAAATTCGATTAAAGACGTCAAGGGAGCCGATAAGGGAAATTCGATTAAAGACGTCAAGGGAGCCGGTAAGGGAAATTCTATTAAAAACGTCAAGGGAGCCGATAAGGGAAATTCGATTAAAGACGTCAAGGGAGCCGATAAGGGAAATTTGATTAAAGACGTCAAGGGAGCCGATAAGGGAAATTCGATTAAAGACGTCAAGGGAGCCGATAAGGGAAATTCGATTAAAGACGTCAAGGGAGCCGATAAGGGAAATTCGATTAAAGACATCAAGGGAGCCGATAAGGGAAATTCTATTAAAAACGTCAAGGGAGCCGATAAGGGAAATTCGATTAAAGACGTCAAGGGAGCCGATAAGGGAAATTCGATTAAAGACGTCAAGGGAGCCGATAAGAGAAATTCGATTAAAGACGTCAAGGGAGCCGATAAGGGAAATTCGATTAAAGACGTCAAGGGAGCCGATAAGGGAAATTCGATTAAAGACGTCAAGGGAGCCGATAAGGGAAATTCTATTAAAAACGTCAAGGGAGCCGATAAGGGAAATTCTATTAAAGACGTCAAGGGAGCCGATAAGGGAAATTCTATTAAAAACGTCAAGGGAGCCGATAAGGGAAATTCGATTAAAGACGTCAAGGGAGCCGATAAGGGAAATTCGATTAAAGACGTCAAGGGAGCCGATAAGGGAAATTCGATTAAAGACGTCAAGGGAGCCGATAAGAGAAATTCGATTAAAGACGTCAAGGGAGCCGATAAGGGAAATTCGATTAAAGACGTCAAGGGAGCCGATAAGGGAAATTCGATTAAAGACGTCAAGGGAGCCGATAAGGGAAATTCTATTAAAAACGTCAAGGGAGCCGATAAGGGAAATTCTATTAAAGACGTCAAGGGAACCGATAAGGGAAATTCTATTAAAAACGTCAAGGGAGCCGATAAGGGAAATTCGATTAAAGACGTCAAGGGAGCCGATAAGGGAAATTCGATTAAAGACGTCAAGGGAGCCGATAAGGGAAATTCGATTAAAGACGTCAAGGGAGCCGATAAGGGAAATTCGATTAAAGACGTCAAGGGAGCCGATAAGAGAAATTCGATTAAAGACGTCAAGGGAGCTGATAAGGGAAATTCGATTAAAGACGTCAAGGGAGCCGATAAGGGAAATTCGATTAAAGACGTCAAGGGAGCCGATAAGGGAAATTCTATTAAAAACGTCAAGGGAGCCGATAAGGGAAATTCTATTAAAGACGTCAAGGGAGCCGATAAGGGAAATTCTATTAAAGACGTCAAGGGAGCCGATAAGGGAAATTCTATTAAAAACGTCAAGGGAGCCGATAAGGGAAATTCGATTAAAGACGTCAAGGGAGCCGATAAGGGAAATTCTATTAAAAACGTCAAGGGAGCCGATAAGGGAAATTCGATTAAAGACGTCAAGGGAGCCGATAAGGGAAATTCGATTAAAGACGTCAAGGGAGCCGATAAGGGAAATTCTATTAAAAACGTCAAGGGAGCCGATAAGGGAAATTCGATTAAAGACGTCAAGGGAGCCGATAAGGGAAATTCGATTAAAGACGTCAAGGGAGCCGATAAGGGAAATTCTATTAAAAACGTCAAGGGAGCCGATAAGGGAAATTCGATTAAAGACGTCAAGGGAGCCGATAAGGGAAATTCGATTAAAGACGTCAAGGGAGCCGATAAGGGAAATTCGATTAAAGACGTCAAGGGAGCCGATAAGGGAAATTCGATTAAAGACGTCAAGGGAGCCGATAAGGGAAATTCGATTAAAGACGTCAAGGGAGCCGATAAGGGAAATTCGATTAAAGACGTCAAGGGAGCCGATAAGGGAAATTCGATTAAAGACGTCAAGGGAGCCGATAAGAGAAATTCGATTAAAGATGTCAAGGGAGTAGGGATTGGTGTGAATCAGGAATTGGCAACCCAAACTTAGCGTAGAGTCAGCCACTGGGAAAAAATATTCCTAAAGAGCGGCAAGAAAAATTCTCTACTGAAAAACGAAAACAAAATTTATAATCAGTGATGTTATTATACAAGGAATGCTAATAATTTGTGATAATTGTAAAAAAATATATATTTAAAATTCAAGAAAATATCTTGATTGAAAAACTAAAATATACGTTTTTGATGAGTACTGTCGCTCAAAAAAATATCCGAACACTACGCTTGATTTTAGAATTCATAAAAATATCTGGCAACGATTTATTTTAGAAATTAGTGATCTGGTTCGTTGCCAGATATTTTTTTCTGAATTCTGTAATCAGCCACAGTGTTCGGATATTTTTTTGAGCGACTGTACAATGAATTGGCAAAAACGTTCAGTTACGCACCTAAGAATATGTGGTTGAGAAATTGATGATTGATGAATCAGACGAAGAAATGAATCAAATTCAATACATTAATTATTTGTTTATGAACCGCTGGGTGGAAGAGCCTTGATGTAAAGAAATATCTAATATCGAAATATTACAATACAGAATCCCAACAATACCACTTGGAAAGACTTTGTGATCATGACTTTTTAAAAATTTTAACCTTCATCGTGGACACTTCATTTTTATTTTAGTTTCTAATATTAAAGCAATTATATTTTTTACAAACTGTATCATAGAACCTCGTTTTGGGTTGGGTTGTTTTACTTCTGAGCGGCACTTTTTTGCACACCATGGGCTAAATGACCAGGTCACATGGACCCCGAAGGCTCAGAGAAGGTTGGGGGAGGGGACCCACTGGAACAGCTGTTGGGAGACAGATGGTAGCCTCCCGTCAAGGCCATCCAGCGTGTTCTTTAACGTGCACAGGGTATGGCTCTCCCGCACACGGGGCCTCGTTTTCGTACAACAAATATATTTACACTGCAGTGTGACCTTTTTCACTTTGATATTTATTCATTTTTATTGCTTATAAATTATGTATCTTTTCTATTAAACAAATAAATTAAGGTTCCGTTATTGTTAATTTATTTATTTTTAATGTCATAGTTAATCCCAAATTTAATACGTTATCTACGTAAAATGAAACTGTGGTGTGAGGATTATTTTACAGTGCTGACTGAGTAATCATCAGTGATAGATTAACGAAGAAGATGTCCAAGAATAGAAGAGGATCCATATAGGATCTGATCAAGGGCAATTCATATGCTCATGATCATTTGAATTGTCTTTGATAGTTCAGAAATATAATACAATTTCAAATTAATATTCTTATAGTGCCAGTTAAAATGAAACGCAACGTGACTTAGTTTATGTAAGTGGGAATGGGGGGGGGGGGGTATCATGTCTTTCTATCGGGGTGGGGGTTGCTCAGTCGGTAGCGCTCCAGGCTCGTAATCTGCAGTTCCCAGGTTCGAGTCCCAGCTGGGGCAGCGTTGACATTTATCTCTGCAATAATTCCCCGCTCTGCCCACGGTCATTAGGGGACACCGATGGGCTTAGAAAGGCCGCCGTCCGTCGGATGGGACATTAAGCCGTGGCCGTGTGTGGAAGAGCCATATCCTGTGCACGTTAAAGAACACACTGGATGGCCTTGACAGGAATCTACCATCTGTCTCCCAACAACTGTTCCAGCGGATCCTCTCCCCCAACCTTCTCTGAGACTTCGGGGTCCTTGTGACCTGGCCATTTAGCCCAGTGTGTGGAAGAAAAGTGCCACTCAGAGGTTAAACAACCCAACCCATGTCTCTCTAATTTGTTTGTTTTTATTTATTATTGTATTTTTATTGTATTTTTGTTGTTGTAAATGTATATCTATTAAGTGTGTTTTTGGAAGTGCTGGGATGTGATGTGACTCATGAGCTGTTGTTCGGGTCTCAGCTGACTGATTTGCACATACTCAGAGAACGAAAATAACTTTTACGACTATTTACGACTAGCCTCTGGCGCGAGTGCTAGCGCGGAGATAAGCGCGGCAATAATTAAGAACTGCCTGGACTGGTCAAACTGCGTTGAGATTTATTTCCGCAAAATTCCCCGCCCTGCCCACGGTCAGTAGGGGACACCGATGGGCTTGGAAAGGCCGCCGTCCGTCGGATGGGACGTTAAGCCGTGGCACCGTGTGCGGGAGAGCCATACCCTGTGCATGTTAAAGAACACGCTGGATAGCCTTGACGGGAGGCTACCATCTGTCTCCCAACAGCTGTTCCAGTGGGTCCCCTCCCCCAACCTTCTCTGAGACTTCGGGGTCCTTGTGACCTGGCCATTTAGCCCAGTGTGTGGAAGAAAAGTGCCACTCAGAGGTTAAACAACCCAACCCAACTGGTCAAACTGAAGGACGTTTGAACACGCATCAAGGGAGGTCGCTCTTGCTCAAAAACAAAACCCTTAAGGAGAGGGTTCGATTCTGTGTGAACCGAGATACAGTTCTCTGTGAACCAGGGTGCAGTTCTGTGTGAACTGAGACACTGTTCTGTATGAACTGAGATACTGTTCTGTGTGAACCAGGGTGCAGTTCTGTGTGAACCAGGGTGCAGTTCTGTGTGAACTGAGACACTGTTCTGTGTGAACTGAGACACTGTTCTGTGTGAACTGAGATACTGTTCTGTGTGAACCAGGGTGCAGTTCTGTGTGAACTGAGATACTCTTCTGTGTGAACCAGGGTGCAGTTCTGTGTGAACTGAGATACTCTTCTGTGTGAACCAGGGTGCAGTTCTGTGTGAACTGAGACACTGTTCTGTGTGAACTGAGATACTGTTCTGTGTGAACTGAGATACTGTTCTGTGTGAATCAGGGTGCAGTTCTGTGTGAACTGAGACACTGTTCTGTGTGAACTGAGATACTGTTCTGTGTGAACTGAGATACTGTTCTGTGTGAACTGAGATACTGTTCTGTGTGAACTGAGATACTGTTCTGTGTGAACTGAGATACTGTCCTGTGTGAACTGAGATACTGTTCTGTGTGAACTGAGATACTGTTCTGTGTGAACTGAGATACTGTTCTGTGTGAACTGAGATACTGTTCTGTGTGAACCAGGGTGCAGTTCTGTGTGAACCAGGGTGCAGTTCTGTGTGAACTGAGACACTGTTCTGTGTGAACTGAGATACTGTTCTGTGTGAACCAGGGTGCAGTTCTGTGTGAACTGAGACACTGTTCTGTGTGAACTGAGATACTGTTCTGTGTGAACTGAGATACTGTTCTGTGTGAACTGAGATACTCTTCTGTGTGAACCAGGGTGCAGTTCTGTGTGAACTGAGATACTCTTCTGTGTGAACCAGGGTGCAGTTCTGTGTGAACTGAGACACTGTTCTGTGTGAACTGAGATACTGTTCTGTGTGAACTGAGATACTGTTCTGTGTGAACCAGGGTGCAGTTCTGTGTGAACTGAGATACTGTTCTGTGTGAACTGAGATACTGTTCTGTGTGAACTGAGATACTGTTCTGTGTGAACTGAGATACTGTTCTGTGTGAACTGAGATACTGTCCTGTGTGAACTGAGATACTGTTCTGTGTGAACTGAGATACTGTTCTGTGTGAACTGAGATACTGTTCTGTGTGAACTGAGATACTGTTCTGTGTGAACCAGGGTGCAGTTCTGTGTGAACTGAGACACTGTTCTGTGTGAACTGAGATACTGTTCTGTGTGAACTAAGATACTGTTCTGTGTGAACCAGGGTGCAGTTCTGTGTGAACTGAGATACTGTTCTGTGTGAACCAGGGTGCAGTTCTGTGTGAACTGAGACACTGTTCTGTGTGAACTGAGATACTGTTCTGTGTGAACTAAGATACTGTTCTGTGTGAACCAGGGTGCAGTTCTGTGTGAACTGAGATACTGTTCTGTGTGAACCAGGGTGCAGTTCTGTGTGAACTGAGATACTGTTCTGTGTGAACCAGGGTGCAGTTCTGTGTGAACTGAGATACTGTTCTATGTGAACCAGGGTGCAGTTCTGTGTGAACTGAGATACTCTTCTGTGTGAACCAGGGTGCAGTTCTGTGTGAACTGAGACACTGTTCTGTGTGAACTGAGATACTCTTCTGTGTGAACCAGGGTGCAGTTCTGTGTGAACTGAGACACTGTTCTGTGTGAACTGAGATACTGTTCTGTGTGAACTGAGATACTGTTCTGTGTGAACCAGGGTGCAGTTCTGTGTGAACTGAGATAATGTTCTGTGTGAACCAGGGTGCAGTTCTGTGTGAACTGAGACACTGTTCTGTGTGAACTGAGATACTGTTCTGTGTGAACCAGGGTGCAGTTCTGTGTGAACTGAGATACTCTTCTGTGTGAACCAGGGTGCAGTTCTGTGTGAACTGAGATACTCTTCTGTGTGAACCAGGGTGCAGTTCTGTGTGAACTGAGACACTGTTCTGTGTGAACTGAGATACTGTTCTGTGTGAACTGAGATACTGTTCTGTGTGAACCAGGGTGCAGTTCTGTGTGAACTGAGACACTGTTCTGTGTGAACTGAGATACTGTTCTGTGTGAACTGAGATAATGTTCTGTGTGAACTGAGATACTGTTTTGTGTGAACTGAGATACTGTTCTGTGTGAACTGAGATACTGTTCTGTGTGAACCAGGGTGCAGTTCTGTGTGAACTGAGACACTGTTCTGTGTGAACTGAGATACTGTTCTGTGTGAACTGAAATAATGTTCTGTGTGAACTGAGATACTGTTCTGTGTGAACCAGGGTGCAGTTCTGTGTGAACTGAGATCCGGTCTGTGTGAACCAGGGTGCAGTTCTGTGTGAACTGAGATACTGTTCTGTGTGAACCAGGGTGCAGTTCTGTGTGAACTGAGATACTGTTCTGTGTGAACAGAGATACTGTTCTGTGTGAACCAGGGTGCAGTTCTGTGTGAACTGAGATACTGTTCTGTGTGAACCAGGGTGCAGTTCTGTGTGAACTGAGATACTGTTCTGTGTGAACCAGGGTGTAGTTCTGTGTGAACTGAGATGCTGTTCTGTGTGAACCAGGGTGCAGTTCTGTGTGAACTGAGACACTGTTCTGTGTGAACTGAGATACTGTCCTGTGTGAACTGAGATACTGTTCTGTGTGAACTGAGATACTGTTCTGTGTGAACTGAGATACTGTTCTGTGTGAACCAGGGTGCAGTTCTGTGTGAACTGAGACACTGTTCTGTGTGAACTGAGATACTGTTCTGTGTGAACTGAGATACTGTTCTGTGTGAACTGAGATACTGTCCTGTGTGAACTGAGATACTGTTCTGTGTGAACTGAGATGCTGTTCTGTGTGAACTGAGATACTGTTCTGTGTGAACTGAGATACTGTTCTGTGTGAACCAGGGTGCAGTTCTGTGTGAACTGAGACACTGTTCTGTGTGAACTGAGATACTGTTCTGTGTGAACTAAGACACTGTTCTGTGTGAACCAGGGTGCAGTTCTGTGTGAACTGAGATACTGTTCTGTGTGAACCAGGGTGCAGTTCTGTGTGAACTGAGATACTGTTCTATGTGAACCAGGGTGCAGTTCTGTGTGAACTGAGATACTCTTCTGTGTGAACCAGGGTGCAGTTCTGTGTGAACTGAGACACTGTTCTGTGTGAACTGAGATACTGTTCTGTGTGAACTGAGATACTGTTCTGTGTGAACCAGGGTGCAGTTCTGTGTGAACTGAGATAATGTTCTGTGTGAACCAGGGTGCAGTTCTGTGTGAACTGAGACACTGTTCTGTGTGAACTGAGATAGTGTTCTGTGTGAACCAGGGTGCAGTTCTGTGTGAACTGAGATACTCTTCTGTGTGAACCAGGGTGCAGTTCTGTGTGAACTGAGATACTCTTCTGTGTGAACCAGGGTGCAGTTCTGTGTGAACTGAGACACTGTTCTGTGTGAACTGAGATACTGTTCTGTGTGAACTGAGATACTGTTCTGTGTGAACCAGGGTGCAGTTCTGTGTGAACTGAGACACTGTTCTGTGTGAACTGAGATACTGTTCTGTGTGAACTGAGATAATGTTCTGTGTGAACTGAGATACTGTTTTGTGTGAACTGAGATACTGTTCTGTGTGAACTGAGATACTGTTCTGTGTGAACCAGGGTGCAGTTCTGTGTGAACTGAGACACTGTTCTGTGTGAACTGAGATACTGTTCTGTGTGAACTGAAATAATGTTCTGTGTGAACTGAGATACTGTTCTGTGTGAACCAGGGTGCAGTTCTGTGTGAACTGAGATCCGGTCTGTGTGAACCAGGGTGCAGTTCTGTGTGAACTGAGATACTGTTCTGTGTGAACCAGGGTGCAGTTCTGTGTGAACTGAGATACTGTTCTGTGTGAACTGAGATACTGTTCTGTGTGAACCAGGGTGCAGTTCTGTGTGAACTGAGATACTGTTCTGTGTGAACCAGGGTGCAGTTCTGTGTGAACTGAGATACTGTTCTGTGTGAACCAGGGTGTAGTTCTGTGTGAACTGAGATGCTGTTCTGTGTGAACCAGGGTGCAGTTCTGTGTGAACTGAGACACTGTTCTGTGTGAACTGAGATACTGTCCTGTGTGAACTGAGATACTGTTCTGTGTGAACTGAGATACTGTTCTGTGTGAACTGAGATACTGTTCTGTGTGAACCAGGGTGCAGTTCTGTGTGAACTGAGACACTGTTCTGTGTGAACTGAGATACTGTTCTGTGTGAACTGAGATACTGTTCTGTGTGAACTGAGATACTGTTCTGTGTGAACTGAGATACTGTTCTGTGTGAACTGAGATACTGTCCTGTGTGAACTGAGATACTGTTCTGTGTGAACTGAGATGCTGTTCTGTGTGAACTGAGATACTGTTCTGTGTGAACCAGGGTGCAGTTCTGTGTGAACTGAGACACTGTTCTGTGTGAACTGAGACACTGTTCTGTGTGAACTGAGATACTGTTCTGTGTGAACTAAGACACTGTTCTGTGTGAACCAGGGTGCAGTTCTGTGTGAACTGAGACACTGTTCTGTGTGAACTGAGATACTGTTCTGTGTGAACTGAGATACTGTTCTGTGTGAACTGAGATACTGTTCTGTGTGAACCAGGGTGCAGTTCTGTGTGAACTGAGATACTCTTCTGTGTGAACCAGGGTGCAGTTCTGTGTGAACTGAGATACTCTTCTGTGTGAATCAGGGTGCAGTTCTGTGTGAACTGAGACACTGTTCTGTGTGAACTGAGATACTGTTGTGTGTGAACTGAGATACTGTTCTGTGTGAACCAAGGTGCAGTTCTGTGTGAACTGAGACACTGTTCTGTGTGAACTGAGATACTGTTCTGTGTGAACTGAGATACTGTTCTGTGTGAACTGAGATACTGTTCTGTGTGAACTGAGATACTGTTCTGTGTGAACTGAGATACAGTTCTGTGTGAACCAGGGTGCAGTTCTGTGTGAACTGAGATACTGTTCTGTGTGAACCAGGGTGCAGTTCTGTGTGAACCAGGGTGCATTTCTGTGTGAACTGAGATACTGTTCTGTGTGAGCCAGGGTGCAGTTCTGTGTGAACTGAGATACTCTTCTGTGTGAACCAGGGTGCAGTTCTGTGTGAACTGAGACACTGTTCTGTGTGAACTGAGATACTGTTCTGTGTGAACCAGGGTGCAGTTCTGTGTGAACTGAGATACTGTTCTGTGTGAACCAGGGTACAGTTCTGTGTGAACTGAGATACTGTTCTGTGTGAACCAGGGTGCAGTTCTGTGTGAACTGAGATACTCTTCTGTGTGAACCAGGGTCAGTTCTGTGTGAACTGAGACACTGTTCTGTGTGAACTGAGATACTGTTCTGTGTGAACTGAGATACTGTTCTGTGTGAACCAGGGTGCAGTTCTGTGTGAACTGAGATACTGTTCTGTGTGAACCAGGGTGCAGTTCTGTGTGAACTGAGACACTGCTCTGTGTGAACTGAGATACTGTTCTGTGTGAACCAGGGTGCAGTTCTGTGTGAACTGAGATACTCTTCTGTGTGAACCAGGGTGCAGTTCTGTGTGAACTAAGATACTCTTCTGTGTGAACCAGGGTGCAGTTCTGTGTGAACTGAGACACTGTTCTGTGTGAACTGAGATACTGTTCTGTGTGAACTGAGATACTGTTCTGTGTGAACCAGGGTGCATTTCTGTGTGAACTGAGAAACTGTTCTGTGTGAACTGAGATACTGTTCTGTGTGAACTGAGATACTGTTCTGTGTGAACTGAGATACTGTTCTGTGTGAACTGAGATACTGTTCTGTGTGAACCAGGGTGCAGTTCTGTGTGAACTGAGACACTCTTCTGTGTGAACTGAGATACTGTTCTGTGTGAACTGAGATACTGTTCTGTGTGAACTGAGATACTGTTCTGTGTGAACCAGGGTGCAGTTCTGTGTGAACCAGGGTGCAGTTCTGTGTGAACCAGGGTGCAGTTCTGTGTGAACTGAGATACCGTTCTGTGTGAACCAGGGTGCAGTTCTGTGTGAACTGAGATACTGTTCTGTGTGAACCAGGGTGCAGTTCTGTGTGAACTGAGATACTGTTCTGTGTGAACCAGGGTGCAGTTCTGTGTGAACTGAGATACTGTTCTGTGTGAACCAGGGTGCAGTTCTGTGCGAACTGAGATACTGTTCTGTGTGAACCAGGGTGTAGTTATGTGTGAACTGAGATGCTGTTCTGTGTGAACCAGGGTGCAGTTCTGTGTGAACTGAGACACTGTTCTGTGTGAACTGAGATACTGTCCTGTGTGAACTGAGATACTGTTCTGTGTGAACTGAGATACTGTTCTGTGTGAACTGAGATACTGTTCTGTGTGAACCAGGGTGCAGTTCTGTGTGAACCAGGGTGCAGTTCTGTGTGAACCAGGGTGCAGTTTTGTGTGAACTGAGACACTGTTCTGTGTGAACTGAGATACTGTTCTGTGTGAACTGAGATACTGTTCTGTGTGAACTGAGATACCGTTCTGTGTGAACCAGGGTGCAGTTCTGTGTGAACTAAGATACTGTTCTATGTGAACCAGGGTGCAGTTCTGTGTGAACTGAGATACTTTTCTGTGTGAACCAGGGTGCAGTTCTGTGTGAACTGAGATACTGTTCTGTGTGAACCAGGGTGCAGTTCTGTGTGAACCAGGGTGCAGTTCTGTGTGAACTGAGATACTGTTCTGTGTGAACCAGGGTGCAGTTCTGTGTGAACTGAGATACTCTTCTGTGTGAACCAGGGTGCAGTTCTGTGTGAACTGAGACACTGTTCTGTGTGAACTGAGATACTGTTCTGTGTAAACTGAGATACTGTTCTGTGTGAACCAGGGTGCAGTTCTGTGTGAACTGAGATACTGTTCTGTGTGAACTGAGATACTGTTCTGTGTGAACCAGGGTGCAGTTCTGTGTGAACTGAGACACTCTTCTGTGTGAACTGAGATACTGTTCTGTGTGAACCAGGGTGCAGTTCTGTGTGAACTGAGATACTGTTCTGTGTGAACCAGGGTGCAGTTCTGTGTGAACTGAGATACTGTTCTGTGTGAACTGAGATACTGTTCTGTGTGAACTGAGACACTGTTCTGTGTGAACTGAGATACTGTTCTGTGTGAACTGAGATACTGTTCTGTGTGAACCAGGGTGCAGTTCTGTGTGAACTGAGACACTGTTCTGTGTGAACTGAGATACTGTTCTGTGTGAACTGAGATACTGTTGTGTGTGAACTGAGATACTGTTCTGTGTGAACTGAGATACTGTTCTGTGTGAACCAGGGTGCAGTTCTGTGTGAACTGAGACACTGTTCTGTGTGAACTGAGATACTGTTCTGTGTGAACTGAGATACTGTTCTGTGTGAACCAGAGTGCAGTTCTGTGTGAACCAGGGTGCAGTTCTGTGTGAACTGAGATACCGTTCTGTGTGAACTGAGATACCGTTCTGTGTGAACCTGGGTGCAGTTCTGTGTGAACTGAGATACTGTTCTGTGTGAACCAGGGTGCAGTTCTGTGTGAACTGAGATACTGTTCTGTGTGAACCAGGGTGTAGTTCTGTGTGAACTGAGATACTGTTCTGTGTGAACCAGGGTGCAGTTCTGTGTGAACTGAGATACTGTTCTGTGTGAACCAGGGTGTAGTTCTGTGTGAACTGAGATACTGTTCTGTGTGAACCAGGGTGTAGTTCTGTGTGAACTGAGATACTGTTCTGTGTGAACCAGGGTGCAGTTCTGTGTGAATGAGATACTGTTCTGTGTGAACCAGGGTGCAGTTCTGTGTGAACTGAGATACTGTTCTGTGTGAACCAGGGTGCAGTTCTGTGTGAACTGAGATACTGTTCTGTGTGAACCAGGGTGCAGTTCTGTGTGAACTGAGATACTGTTCTGTGTGAACTGAGATACTGTTCTGTGTGAACCAGGGTGTAGTTCTGTGTGAACTGAGATACTGTTTTGTGTGAACCAAGGTGCAGTTCTGTGTGAACTGAGATACTGTTCTGTGTGAACTGAGATACTATTCTGTGTGAACTGAGATACTCTTCTGTGTGAACCAAGGTGCAGTTCTGTGTGAACTGAGATACTGTTCTGTGTGAACTGAGATACTGTTCTGTGTGAACCAAGGTGCAGTTCTGTGTGAACTGAGATACTGTTCTGTGTGAACTGAGATACTGTTCTGTGTGAACTGAGATACTTTTCTGTGTGAACTGAGATACTGTTCTCTGTGAACCAAGGTGCAGTTCTGTGTGAACTGAGATACTGTTCTGTGTGAACCAGGTTGTAGGCAAGGATTGAATATCATTTTGCCGAGTTTGAGGTCTTTAAAGCGAGAATTTGCAAAGTGAAGATCTCCACCTCATTGCATGATTGTTTGCAGCAGCAAAGAAGCAAAGGCTCACGGAATGGAGCGCATCCCCAGCACGTAATTGTATATAAATATAAATAAACTGTGTCGTCCATATACTACTCTCGTGCTTGAATTGTTGGATACTTTTCTACATATCACTTGGCGCCAGCAAGTCTGAGGCATATGTCGGTACGGGTGTAACACCCGCGAACCTCTGATTTCACCTAAGTGAGAGTGAAGATAATTAAGTGACTAGTTGATCTCCTCTGCTAAAGAGTGAAATTTTATGTCATCTAGCCCAACACGACATTTGGCGTAGTTCAGTCCTCACACGTCCTCAGACGTGATCTGATGAAAGAACCAGCATCGTTCTTTACCCACAGCCCACGGCAGGGTATGAATGGGGGAAAGCATTGTAGACACTGTCCAGAACCTAGACATCCTTAATACATCCCTGATTATTCAGTTTTCCATGATATTATATTTATTTTATTCCATCTGAATTTATATTTTCGTTTCAGGGACTGACCCTGAAGATGTGATTAGGAAAGCATTCAGGACTTTCGACCCTGACGGAATGGGAAAGGTCAACGAAGATGTGTGAGTTCTGTTTTTTAAGCATTGAATTGTAATCCTACAAAAAAAAATCATCCTTATGTACTATTATTACTTCTAAAAGTAGGATATTAGCGACAGGCAGGTACCAAAGATTAGTTTCGAGAGTGGGGGGGGGGGGGGGTGTTGATATCCGAGAATTTAGTTTCGGAGTTTTTTTTTCTTCTAATATCATCTTTAAGTGTCTGATGTATAAATATGAGGCTAAAACAAAATTATACAAAGACACCTATTTTGGATTGAAAAGCAGGTAAAAAAGTTTTAGATTTCGTATAAGATGATCGGATTTTCGGGTGGGAGGGGGGGGGGGGTCCGGACTCTCTGATTCCCCCCACCCTTGGGTACGTCCCTGACTAGAGATATTGTGATTCAAATGTAGTATAATCTCCTATGAACGCTAAGAATCTGCATAATAATATGCAGTTCTACATTTACAAATTGATATTAGAAAAGTAGCCGTTTTGTGGGTGAGTGATTAGCGTGCTTAGCTACTAATCAAAGGAACCTGGGTTCGACTCAGGGGTCAAGCTATGGATGTTATTTTTCGCTGAGGTCCCACTATCCTTACAGACCTTCTATTATGGCGCATTAAATTGACAGGCTCCTGTCAGATGGCAAGCAGCTGCTTGAGGGTTTAGGCTCAGTCTTAGTAGGACATGTCCTTATATGAGAAAGCCTGAACAAACTAATAGTATCTAAAATCCTTCTCTGTTCTATGTGTTGAATATATACATATATATAAGTGCACCAAAAATTAATTTCCACTCTTTAACGAAATGCAATCTTGAATTATTTTATGTTTCCTTTTGTTTTCGGAATCATATTTTTACTTCTATTTATTTACATGAAAATATACTTTGCGTGTATTTTCGATAATAATTGTTAAACGACAAACTCACCTCAAAGCTGGGGTGGGGGTGGCTCAGTCCTCACCTCAAAGCTGGGAAGGGGGTGGCTCAGTCCTCACCTCAAAGTTGGGGTGGGGTGGCTCAGTCGGTAGCGCGCCAGTCTCGTAATCTGCAGTTCCCAGGTTCGAGTCCCAGATGAGTCAGCGTTGAGATTTATATCCGCAATAATTCCCGTCCTTCGCACGGTCAGTAGGGGACACCGATGGGCTTGGAAAGGTCGATGTCCCAGTCGTCGGATGGGACATTAAGCCGTGGTCCGTGTGCGGGAGAGCCATAACCTGGGCACGTTAAAGAACACGCTGGATGGCCTTGACGGGAGGCTACCATCTGTCTCCCAACAGCTGTTCCAATGGGTTCAATCTTCTCTGAGCCCTCGGGGTCCATGTGACATGGCCATTTAGCCCATTGTGTACAAAAACAGTGCCGTTCAGAGGTAAAACAACTCACCTCAAAGTTCTGGTGCAAAAAATCACAACTTTTGTTTTTATATTTAATTGCTAGAGATTGGGAACTTTCTAAATACCACTTAACACTCTTATACTCATAAACATCACTCCCGATTATATCATTGTTTCTAATTTAAAATCGGTCTCGACTTTTCTCATCTTTTCTAGAAACGTAATCTGACATAAGTGTGAGAACTATTTGAAAAAAAAACAACCTCGTATCCATTTCGTCCATTGTGTAAGAGATAAGTGGCTCTCATAAGGGTTGGGTTGTTTTACCTCTGAGCGGCACTTTTTTGCACACCATAGGCTAAATGGCCAGGTCACATGGACCCCGAAGGCTCAGAGAAGGTTGGGGAAAGGGACCCACTGGACAGCTGTTGGGAGACAGATGGTAGCCTCCCGTCAAGGCCATCCAGCTTGATTCTTTAACGTGCACAGGGTATGGCTCTCCCACACACGGGTCCACGGCTTAACGTCCCATCCGACGGACACGGGTCCACGGCTTAACGTCCCATCCGACGGACATCCGATCCGACGACGGACGGCATCCGACATCCGACGGACGGCGTGTCAGTAGAGGACACCAATGGGCTTTCCAAGCCCATTGGTGTCCTCTACTGACCGTGGGCAGGGCGAGGAATTTTACGGAGATAAATCTCAACGCTGACCCAGCTGGGACTCGAACCTGGGAACTACAGATTACGAGCCTGGCGCGCTACCGAATGAGCCACCCCCGCCCCAACTCTCATAAGGTAAAATAATGCAATCAAATGTGAACTATTGAAAAGCTGATGAGAAATTTGTTTCTTTTTACAGGTTAAGGAAAGCTCTAACGACATGGGGAGAAAAGTTCAAGCAAGATGAGGTGAGATCATTATGACTTCTAAATAACCTCTCCTTAAAATCAATCATAGCAACGATCCCATACGAATGGATAAACGAAAGTGAACTATAATTGTTCCCAAGTTCGAATCACCATTGGGCTTGCATTGAGATTTTTTCCCCAAATGTGGTTTTTCCGTCGGGGAGAAATGGAACACAAATGGACTTGGAAAGGCCGCCGTTTGTCGAATGGAACGTTAAGACCTGGTCCCGTATGCAGGAAAGATATATCCTATGCTTGTTAAAAACATGCTTGGTTACTTTGGCGGGAGGTTTCCATCTTTCCCCTAAAAACTGTACGAGTTCGGTGCTCTTGGGGTCTTTGTGACCTGGCCATTTAGTCCATTGTGTTCAAAACAGAGTCTCTCATTGGTAAAGCGAGAACAATAACTCAAATATTAAATTATAAATAATGAATATCCCCTCAAGCAGCTGCTTGCCACAGAGGTTTGACACGCCATAGTAGAAGGTCTGAGAGGATTGCGGGATCTCAGCAGAAAACATCACAAAAAGCGTTTTTTAATACTTCTGACCAATTCTGCGAGATTCCGGTTATTCTCCTCCTTAGTGGAAAATTTTGCGGATATTTTTGCTATCTTTAGACAGATATAAAATAAATTAAAACCAATCAAAATTTTTCCAAGATTCAACGAAAATTTACCTTTTTTCTTTGGTTGAAGATTAGAAAACACATGTTTTTTCATTGTTAACGTGCGGCTCAATCTGTTTCAGTATTTAAGAAAACTAACAAAAGTATACATCAGTAAAAGAATTTTTTTTTACTATGGCCGAGTGGTTAGCGCGCTTGGCTACTGATCTAAGGGACCTGGGTTCGAGCCCCGGGTAAGGCATGGATGTATGTGTTGTTTTTCTGCTGAGGTCCTGCCATCCTTTCAGATCTTTTGCTTTGGCATATGAACTGACAGGCTCCTGTCAGACCTCTGTGACAAGCAGCTGCTTGAGGGGGTATTTTTTTTTTATTTTTTTATTCCTGAGATGTGAGTTGGACCGAGCCATGGGAGACCTTGAAAATGAAAGTTAAAGTAGCCCAAAGAAATTTAAACGTTATGCAAGTTACTGAATTATTTTCTTACACCAATGGGTAATATAGTACATCAATATAATACGGGTTATTATGCTATAAATATATATGCATTCAAAAAGGAAAATACTATATATAACATTATCTAATATGATGGCGTGAAGTAAAATGCGCAAACACAGAATTGTTTAATTATACACGTATAAATGTAATGTAGTTAGATAATAACAAGGATAAATAAACTCTTATTAGAGTAGGGGCGGGTGTTGTCTCCTAATCTAGTTCCCAGGTTCGAATCCAACTTCTGATTTATTTCCATTAACCCTTGTCCTTGCTGAGAAAGGGAACACACATGGGTTAAAAAGCCGCCGTCCATCGGATGGATATTAAGCCGTGGAATCTGTGTAGGTTGGGTTGTTTTACCTCTGAGCAGCACTTTTTTGCAAACCATGGGCTAAATGGCCAGGTCACATGGACCCCGAAGGCTCAGAGAAGGTTGGGGGAGGGGACCCACTGGAACAGCTGTTGGGAGACAGATGGTAGCCTCCCGTCAAGGCCATCCAGCGTGTTCTTTAACGTGCACAGGGTATGGTTCTCCCGCACACGGGGCCACGGCTTTTTAACGTCCCATCCGAGAGACGGCGGCCTTTCCAAGGCCATCGGTGTCCCCTACTGACCGTGGGCAGGAAATTTTGCGGAGATAAATCTCAACGCTGACCCAGCTGGGACTCGAACCTGGGAACTACAGATTACGAGCCTGGCGCGCTACCGACTGAGCCACCCCCGCCCCTCTATCTACAGGTAAAAGTTTTCAACATAGAATTTTTACAGTCTGCACAATTTATTCTATGCACCATTTATTTAGATGTAATAGGCAAGGATAGCTTTGCCCACTGTATTATTTTGGTAATAGTAATCATTTTCACATTTTTTGATCCTCATCTTCATATCAGGTGGATGAAGTGTTTAAAGAAGCTCCGATTGACATAGAAGGATCAATAGACATTGACTCCTACGTAAAGCTGATCTGCGGTTCTGCTGTGGAAGAAGAAGACGTCTGAATACCAGAGCCTGATCTTCAAATCCGAAATGGGAAATTCCCCCCTTCCAAGAAAAAAAAATATTTAAGAAAACGACTGAAAGTTCTTCTAATTATTCTCTGTGAAAGAATATTTATTTCTTCACCAGAAAGCAGCGCTCTTTTAAATTGTTGCCAATTCTGATTATTGTAAAATAAAAACAATCATATTTATATCTAATATGCTGACAAAGCTGATTTACAAATGTACTTATTACGAGCCTGTGTTGTATGTATGAGTATTATATTGCACTTGCGAATGGCATACACAGTGAATTTCGGATTTTCAGGGTACAACTTAAAAATATATGTTATTTAAGTCTTCAAGAGAAGGGTATTACCCGCATCCCCCCCTCCTAGGTACGTAAGATGGATTTAGTTTCGGTGGGGGGGAAGAATCACCAAAATACTGAAATGTGATCTGAGTCTCTACTCAAGTCATATTTCACTCCTCCTCCCCAGACCGAAAGGAGGAATCACCAAAATACTCCACTGGAGAGGAAAGATTAAAATGATATTCTCTATGCCAGTGATACACAACCTCTTATGCTTCACGTACCCCCTGGAAATGTGTATGTAACTGGCGTACCCCTTGTATAGATAGATAAAACTATAGTTATAGTATAACAATGGTAATAAAATAAAACATATATATCAGTGGTTCTCAACCTTTTATGCTTCACGTACCCCCTGGAAATGTGTATGTAACTGGCGTACCCCTTGTATAGATAGATAAAACTATAGTTATAGTATAACAATGGGAATAAAATAAAACATATATATCAGTGGTTCTCAACCTTTTATGCTTCACGTACCCCCTGGAATTGTGTATGTAACTGACGTACCCCTTGTATAGATAGATAAAACTATAGTTATAGTAGAACAATGGGAATAAAATGAAACATATATAAATAACATATATCTAGCGACTTTTGAGATCTCACGGCGTACCGCAAAAGATTTTACCCCCTACCTTCAAGGGATACGCTACCCCACGTTGAGAACCCCTACTCTATGCCATAAGATTTCACAGTATAAGGAGTAGAAGATTTTTCGGGGGTGTGGGGTGGAATCCGCACGCCGTGTCCCCTCCTCCATGGGTACGTTCATGAACCCCCTTTGGGTATGCCACTGGCACCTGACAAACAATCATGCTTGGGAATTAGTTTATCTTCTCATTACGATATGAAATATTAGGTTTATTACGTAGATACTAAAAGAAAAAAATACTTTCAAATCCTACGAAAAAACATACCTTAAAATTTTTTTTCATTAAGACTACCGATTTTTAGTATTTCTAATCTGTTTGGTTAACTGGTTGTTTGGAGTTTCATAGAGCAAGGGCAACTGAGGCCATGTTGCCTAAACAATATAGAATGTAAAAGAATAAAGACAAAAAGGAAATGAAAACACAAAACCAAAGTTATTAGCAAAAGACAAAAATTGTAGACGACAGAGTAGAACAATAAAACCGTATAAAAACAACAACAATAATTCATAAAAAATATGTATAAATAAGAATGGATAAGTGTATATTACAATATTAACAACGGGATAGAGAACCAGTCAAAAAATAAAAGGAAAAAAGTCTGAATAAAAAAATAAAATAAATACCCCCTCAAGCAGCTGCTTGCCACAGATGTCTGACAGGAGCCTGTCAGTTTATATGCCTTAGTAGAAGGTCTGAGAGGATGGCAGGACCTCAGCAGAAAAGAGAACAATATATATATAAAATAGCAAATATCAGACCCAGTTCTAGGAGGGAAAAAATAAAGGGAAAAGCTAAGGGATAAGAGTGGATATTATTCCACAACCGAATTCCGGTATAGTTTTTCTATCCCTTTTAATGGTCTTTAAACTAAGTTTTGAAAGATACGTATAATTCATTTTGTTTTTATCGGAAGTTGTTTCTCATCTTTAAGTAAAGCAGAAAGTCCTTCTTGACTGTTGAGCAACTTGTGGTGTTTTGCCGTTTGAACCTAACAATGCAACTTTTTATTTTTTAGTTAGGGATCTGAATGCAGTTTTAGAAAAACCAATGCAGAAATAATGACAGCAGCATATGTTCCGAACATCGAACATGATATGATGATTGCTATATTCGCATGAACGCCCATGGTCTTCGGTATTCGTTAGAGTAGCTCGTCGGTTGGGTTGTTTTGCCTCTGAGCTGCATTTTTTTTTTGGACACAATGGATAAATGGCCAAGTCACAAAGACCCTCAAAGGCTCAGAGAAGGTTAGGAATAGATGTTAGCTCCCATTAAAGCTGTCCAGCGTATTCTTTAATGTGGATACAGGATAAGGCTCTCCCTCTCACGTAGGGGCGGGGTGGCTCAGTCGGTAGCGCGCCAGACTCGTAATCTGTAGTTCCTAAGTTCGAGTCCCAGCTGGGTCAGCGTGGAGATTTATCTCCGCAAAATTTCCTGCCCTGCCCTCGGTCAGTAGGGGATACCGATGAGCTTGGAAAGGCCGCCGTCCGTCCGATGGGACGTTAAGTCGTGGTCCGTGTGCGGGAGAGTCATACCCTGTGCACGTTAAAGAACACGCTGGATGGCCTTGACGGGAGGCTACCATCTGTCTCCCAACAGCTGTTCCAGTGGGTGTCCATGTGACCTGGCCATTTAGCCCATGATGAGTAAAAAAGTGCCGCTCAGAGGTAAAACAATCCAACCCAATCCCTCTCACGTCTTAACGTCGCATCCAAACCCATGTGTCCCTTACCCATGTGTCCCTTACTGATCGAAGGTAGGGTGGGGAGTTTTGAGGAGATAATTCTCAACGCTGACCCAGGCAAGACTCGAAACTGGGATTGCAGATTATGAGCCTAACACGCTACCAACTGAGCCACCTCCGTCCCAGGAAAGTTTCCCTCTTCGCCCTAAGTCACAACTCATTAAATCATGTTGTAGAACTTCCAAGCAAAAAATCTTCCAATACTGTTTGTTGTGGGATGATACCCACACTAATCATAAAATGATGCTTGAAAGACAAAGCAAGAATATTAAGTGTTAAGCAATCAGAATCGGACTACATGAACTCGTTAGAACAGGTTCACCTTGCCGACCACCTGGGTATTCTAAACGTCAGATATTTCCTGTTTCCTGGCGTTTTTTCCCCGTCTTTGTGGTCACGATATTTACTGAACAAGCAGAAGTGGTTCCCTTGCGGATGGTTTTGAAATGTGTGTGAATCAATAAGAAACTGGAGGAAATAACAGATGAGTAGAAGATCCATGTGCTTTGTTAGCATTGAGTGATAAAATATCACGTTTGTTTTGGATTAGGAAAACATTGTAAAACTTTCCAACGCAAATTTAAATTTCAAGCAATATTTCTAAATAAGCGTAATTTTCATGTGCAGGCTGCACAATAAGACGAAACTTGTTTAACTTTTTTTTTTAATTTTCAGAAACAACTTTTCATTGTTGGGTTGGGTTGTTTTACTTCTGAAGGTCACTTTTGTGTCCATTATAGGCTAAACGGCCATGTCACAAGAATCCCAGGTACCAGAGTTAGGTTGGGAGTTGTCATACCTCCGAGCGACACTTTTTGGTTCGAGTCTCACCTGTGCCAGCGTTAAGATTTATCTCCACTAATCCCCCCATCTGCTTTCGATCAGAAAGCTGACATTGATGGCCGTGGAGAGACCGCCGTCCGTCGGATGGGACGTTAAGCTATGTCTCTGTGTGCATGAGAACCATACCATGTGCATGTTAAAGAAAACCCTGAATGGCCTATGACGGGCGACTTCTATCTATCTCCTACTAGCTGTCCAGTAGGTCCCCTTCCCCCAACCTTCTCTGAGCCCTCGAGGTCCTTGTTATCCGGCTATTTAGCCCATTGTGTCATTTAGCCAATTTCATACTACGGAAAAAACCGCATACAAAGACAATCGTACTCTTTTAGTTAGGGATGATTTTAAACTGAAAAATAAACTCCGTTTGTACTAATATTTCAAATTCAGATCTCTCTTTTTATTTATAAACAAGAATAAATGAAAATCTCATAACTGAATTAATGAATAATTACGTTTTTCATTCCGTAGTATAACTGTAAAAAAAATCTCAAATATCTAAGAATGGTAAATGCCATTTTTCTGGACATGGGGACACTAATGATTGTTTAAGAATAAAAAAAACTTGTAGCTTTTTAGGAATTTCTGGAGAAAAAATTCTAATAGATGGTGATATGCTCTCCCCACCACCCTGGAGAATTTCGACAACTAGCACGGAAAATAATATAGAAAAGCATATTTTCAACATATATTTCACAATAACTTTTTATTCAAAGATCAGTAGAAAGAAGAGGGGGAAAAATATGCTATGTCCTATTTAATGAGAATAATTTCTGAAAATAAATGCCAGAAATGGGCTGTGAGAAATTACATTCCAGTTCTTACACGATCGATTCATTGTGCATGCACTTAACAACTACATGGCTCTGGTTCAACCCTCAAGGCTATGGAAAGGACAGTCGAAGAGGGTGGAAGATGGATGGAATTCCAGCAGGTATGGAACTCCAGATTTCCTCAACACGCCACACCGTTTGCAATGATAATCTCATTAGAGTCATTTAGAGAAAATTAGGAATGGTTAATCTGAGCTACTTATGGAATGGCACGGAAGGTAAAACGGTAAGTGCGGAAGGCTCTTTACAGATGCATTGCAGTTGCTGCACTATAACTTGTGAGCAAACCAAGTTCGGACGACTGCCTATGAGTGCTTATCGATGGAGCAACTTAAACACAGAATGTTGTGATCTACCGATATTGGATATCCCTCACCTTCCACTTCGCATATTTCTCGAAACTCTTCAGTGCTTTGTTTGTTGGGTTGTTTTACCTTTGAGCGGCACTTTTTTGCATACCATGGGCTAAATGGCCAGGTCACATGGACCCCGAAGGCTCAGAGAAAGTTTGGGGAGGGGACCCACTGGAACAGCTGTTGGGAGACAGATGGTAGCCTCCCGTCAAGGCCATCCAGTGTATTCTTTAACGTGCACAGGGTATGGCTCTCCCGCATACGGGGCCATGGCTTAATGTCCCATCCAACGGATGACGGCCTTTCCAAGCCCATCGGTGTCCCCTACTGACAGTGGGCAGGGAATTTTGCGGAGATAAATTTCAACGCTGACCCAGCTGGGACTCGAACCTGGGAACTGCAGATTTCGAGCCTGGCGCGCTACCGACTGAACCACCCCCGCCCCCATTCTTTAGTGCCCTTCAATTTTTTTCCCCGGTAATGAGGTAAAATTGCATGAATTTCAATACTTAACTCATTCATTGTACAACGTTTCTAGCGATGGAAGCCAAGACTCTGATACTTGTAATGATGCGGGTTGGGTTGTTTTACCTCTGAGCGGCACTTTTTTTGCACACTATGGGCTAAATGGCCAGTTCACATGGACCCGAACGCTCAGAGACGGTTGGGGAGGGGACCCACTGGAATAGCTGTTGGGAAACAAATGGTAGCCTCCCGTCAAGGCCATCCAGTGTGTTCTTTAACGTGCACAGGGTATGGCTCTCCCACACACGGGGCCACGGCTTAACATCCCATCCGACGGACGGCGGCCTTTCCAAGCCCATCGGTGTCCCCTACTGACCGTTGGCAGGGCGGGGAATTTTGCGGAGATAAATCTCAACGCTGACCCAGCTGGGACTCGAACCTGGGAACTACAGATTACGAGCCTGATGCGCTACCGACTGAGCCACCCCCGCCCCATCGACTGATGCAGTGGATTTCATACTCTCTTGTAGTACAATGCGTACGATAGAATGTTCAGAGGTGTGAAAAACAATGTTTATGTGTCGCAGTACACATTATGCATGGCGAAAAATGCAAAGTCTTATGAATCACCCTAGTAAACATAGGGGGGGAGGGGATGCGTTCAGCATCCTAACCTGATTGACACATTTTTAATTACACTCCTTTATTATAACTGTACTTTGGTTAATGCTTTGCGTATTTTATTTTTCTAAATACAATTCATATATCTAATTCATTTTAAAAAGTTTTGCGACTAAAAGATACAATGATAAAAGTAGAAAACAAAAAAGTCTAAATGCAGTTTCATTTTAATATATGGTACATATAGGTGATTGTCCAATAATATAAATTGAAAATGAGAAATTGATTGTTTTGAAAATTTTGGTTGAGTAATAGATGGCTAACTGTATGATTATAAGAGTTTCTATTTATTATAAGAGTTCTATGTGACACGTTATAATCTTTAACCAATCAGGGTGAATTTGTTAGCCTTCAATGTCATCAGTCAGTGACAGTTCAAAATTCTGTTTATTATTTACGAAATAGAGTGAGTGCGATAGTTGTTTAAACACATTAATTTGCATAAGCAAATGTGATAAATATATTTAAAAGTGCTACAATTATAAACAAGAATAGGCGAGATAGGAAAGGGTTGGGTTAGTTTGTTTTACTTTTGAGTAGCGCTTTTTTTGCACACAGTAGGCCAAGTCATAAGTAGCCGAAGGACCAGAGAAGGTCGGGAAAGCGAACCCACTGGACAGTTGTTAGGACACAGATGGTAGTCTCCTGTCAAGGCCATTCAGAGTGTTCTTTAACATATACAGGATATGTCTCTCCCCCAAGGAAGAGAGAGATCACGGCTTTACGTCCCTTGACAGATGATGGCCTTTCCAAGTCCTGTGATGTCTCCGACTCATCACCTACTACTGAACAGGGTGAGGGTTAAGTGGAGATAAATCTCAATGCTGATAGAGGTGAGACTCGAATCTGCGAAATTCAGATTACGAGCCTGGCATGCTACCAACTGAGCCAACCCCAAATCGCAGACAAATGAAAGCATCCATTGTGTCTTCTTATATTATACATACAACAGTATAAGCGATCATGGAGAAGTATTTGAGAAATCGTGTTAAACCGAACAACCAATCACAACAGTCAAAAACCTGTAGTATTTTAAGAAACATGTTAAACCGAACAATCAGTAAAGTTAGTTGAAAACTAACAATATGTTAAGAACTTGTTAATAGAATTAATATTACTTGGGACTGTATATATTGAAATTGCATAGTTTTTTGTAAACGTATAGCTTAGATAGTTATTGATTTGTTAATATTATATAGCTGTGATATAATACTTAATATATGCAGTTTTAATAAAAATTGTATCTAACAGATCTGTTCGTTTGTGGAGCTCTTTATTTGCTTGTTCCGCATGTAAAAGTTTTTGAACTGTTTCCTCAATCATTTCGAGTGTTGGCAGATTCTTTATACAGGATGATGAGTAAAGTCCTGTCCATTAGCAATAACTCAGACCAAGTGATTCCACTCGTATAGGAAACAATGTGACCGCGACAGATGCGTATAGAAAAGTAGGGGGTGCTCATTCCATTAAGACGGTTGCAGCGCCAATGACAGCGAATTGAAGAACTTAGCAACACGAAATTCTAAAATATTATAGATAGCGATAAAATTCCAACAATGAAGTTGTAGAGAAGTGATGTTTATGCACAAATACATCGTTGTTAATAATGAAATCGGATTAACGACGGTTGAGAACTAAATGAAAAGACACCCAAAACTAATCAATGCTGATGCTTTGACAACCTGGTGTATAGCAAGAGAAACCATGTGTCCACCAGGAAAGGTTGTTTTGTGGATGAACGATAATCGACGTGTTCCTCGGAATGCACCAAATGATTGGGTGCTGCTCATGCTATGAAAGAATATGCAAATGTCCAAGCCAGTTTTTTGTGTGATGCAAATGCACAGATTGTGCAGCTGTGTGCGTTGTGGAGTTGACTATAAAACTCTTGCCACCGTCCCGACCTAAACATCGTGTCTGTTCAACCGGGAGTAAGCATCATTTCTGGATACATAAGCTGAATATTGAAAATTTGAATGGGCAGTCCTGCTTCTTTGTTGAGTGCAGATTACAAACAGCTGTGTGTTTGTAGATCTCATAGAGATAAGCTTCACCATCTTGTATTCATAAGCTTATAGAGCAGTAATGCCAGGCGCTTTTTCAACAGAACCAGGACTATCCACATACTATAAACATATCAACAGACTGTCACCCTGATGTGGACATTCCTCTTTTGCTTGGAAAGTTTTTGATTTATGTCCTTTTCAACACGTTTAGATTATGATGAGAAAACTCCCGGTCATTATCAACGTCTTAAGGGCGTCACAACACCAATTTTTTGAGATGAGATGGGTTATCTGCGTTCTACACGACAGTCCACAAAATGGCATCAGGCATTCTTTGAGTCGATGATGCTAAGAGTCACATCTGATTCACTGTCCACGGTGCCCAATTTCTTACTAAGCTTTCTAGAATTGCTTTCTCCCTGAAATTGACTTTTCATTTCCTACAGAACGTTTTCATCTGTAGTACATGTCAAATTGCGCTACCCAGTAGGAATGTATATTCCTACTGGGTAGCGCAATTTTTCTTGAACTGAGTGTACTTAATTGATACTACTGTCTTGATCAGAGGGAAGGCAGTCTGAGATCAGAAGACGAAGTCGAAAATAAAGTTGCTACTTCAAATGAATAACAACTTTACAGTTTTTTCTTTTCGTAATACATCCACGGCCGAATTTTCAAGCTATATATTTTACAACCATTGAATTGAATTCATAGCGACTCTCAATTTTTGTTTTAAATTGAAAATCTTCGAATGGCTTTCAATCATTAAATATGGCGAAAAAGTAGTTAATAGCATCAATCAAAAAATTAGAACGAATTAAAGAGAAAATGATAAATAAATCCGTCATCGAATGCAGCATGATCTGCTAGAGGGCGCACTATGCTGTCAAAAATTTTGCCTTGGCTGACGGAAGTATGGGGTGTAACTTCCTATTCATTTGGCTTAGAGTTCCTTTATTATTTGCAGTATTGAGTTTTCTACGTTGTGTATTTCGGAATGGAATTTAGCTATTGGGAAAGTAGAGCATTTCTGGACAATAGGTTTGTGTGAAAGTGGTCGCTTGATATTTTCCGGTGAGTAGTCAACTTAATAATGGGAATATTGAAATTGATTAATACAGTGGATAATTATTCGTATTTTAATATATATATGAATGTAAGTCTAATCTATCTCTCTGTTTTCCTCTATGGAAATAACAGAATATGAACAGTATATACTGTTAAAGAATAACAATAGTCTTGCAAGAACTATTTATTTTGTTTAAAATACAAGACATGCTATTCATTCTGATTTGTAAAACTCGTGTGAAGAAGCGTGAATTTTAGTACTTAGTGATACTTCGTAACAATTTCGTATTCGTATGTGAAAAAAGGGTTATATGAATGTTTTTATGAGTAGGTGCATGTTTTTCAAGTACTATCATTCTTAAAAACTCGAACTGCAGAATCAAATTTTGTTAGTAATGTAAGTAGTAGTCATGTTTTAGAATTTGATACTGGTTCTTTAAATCGGTGAAAGATTTAAGTATGTAGAAATCTCCAACTTTAAGCTGTATAATTTCCATTTGCATGAAAAATTGGTGTATGCTTATTTAGTTAAACAATTAATATGATTGATGAGCTAAATTCTATTAAAAGGATAGTACATTTAAAAAAAAAACCCTCAAGCAGCTGCTTGCCACAGAGGTCTGACAGGAAGCTGTCAGTTTATATGCCATAGTAGGTCTGTGAGGTTTGCAGGACCTCAGCAGGAAAAACGACGCATACATCCATGCCTTACCCGGGGCTCGAATCCAAGTCCCTTAGATCAGCAATAAGGTTTTTTTTTTTATTAAATGTTTAATTTTCTTATTGGAGTTTTTATATGAGCATTCTGCATGATTGCTGCTATTGCTGATCAGAGAATCGGCAGTTAGGAAATAACTATGACTCTTTTTGTGGTTCAGAAAAAAAAACGATTCTTTTGGGGTATTTAATGGCATATCTTCTCTTACTACATGTTTTTATTTGGCTATAAAATATTATTGAAAATTATGTGTAAATGATTCAGTTTAAGAGTAATGATCATGCCCAGATCAAAGGACAAGAGGCTTTAACCACACTTTGAAAATGAATATACTGCCTACCTCCAAAAACAACAGCGACATAGAACTAGGAAAAAATATTAATATTTGGGAGAATAAATTGTTAAAAATAACTTAAAATTATTTATCATTGAGCAATAAAATTTTAAAGGTTATTCTTCAAACTATTTGCATGTTAAAAGTTTTTAGGAGAAAACTCCAAAGCTTTTTGGAGCAAGGACAGCACTCTGTCTTCAGTGAAGTGACACCACATATTGGTATACTTTAGAGAAATTACATCGAGGTATAATTATTAGGATTTGGGTGACAGATACTGGAGATGTGATATGATATAAACAGTAGAACAAGCATTGCTGTTGGAATGTTTAAGAATTGTGTGAAAAAATAAGCACATACAAATAAAGGTATGGAAAAAATAAGCACATACAAGTAAAGATTAAAGTTCAGCTTTTATAACAGAAACTTATCATCATCATCATCCTCAAGCAGCCATGGGCTACGGAGGTCCAACCAGACCGCGCAGTTTAATTCTCCAAGCAAGCATAACACCTTATAAACAAAGTAACAGGAGTCCTGATGTTTTCAATTCTGTATGTTTATGCACATTCAGATTGTACTCTCTGTTTTGGTGATTGTCATTTGAAATAGCAGTACTTTTCAATGCACTGCAACAGTAAGGGGGTGGCTCTGTCGGTAGTGCACCAGGCCCATAATCTGTAGTTCCCAGGTTCGAGTCCCAACTGGGTCAGCGTTGAGATTTATTTCCACAAAATTCCCCGCCCTGCCCACAGTCAGTAGGGGACACTGATGGGCTGTAAAGGCCACCGTCCGTTGGATGGGACGTTAAGCTGTGGCAGGTGCCGTGGCGGGAGAGCCATAACCTGTGCATGTTAAAGAACACACTGGATGGCCTTGACGGGAGGCTACCATCTGTCTCCAAACAGCTGTTTCAGTGGGTCCCCTCCCCCAACCTTCTCTGAGCCTTCGGGGTCCATGTGACCTGGCCATTTAGCCCATGGTGTGCAAAAAAGTGCTGCTCAGAGGTAAAACAACGCAACAAACAAAGCACTGAAGAGTCTCAAGAAATATGCGAAGTGGAAGGTGAGGGACATCGAATATTGGTAGATCACAACATTCTGTGCCAAGTTGTTTAAGTTGCTCCGCTGACAAGCACTCGCAGGCTGTCGTCCGAACTTGTTTGCTCACAAGCAACTTATAGTGCAGCAACTGCAATGCATCTGTAAAGAGCCTTCCACACTTATGCTTTTTCCTTCCATGCCATTCCATAAGTAGATCATCCATTTAGCCCATGGTGTGCAAAAAAGTGCCACTCAGAGGTAAAACAACCCAACTTCAACAGTAGGAAGCTGAAGTTTGCTGAATCAGTATGGCACCAGTCTCATAATTTGGTATTCTCAGGTCTGCAAGTAGTTGGGTACTCACCCACTTGCTCAGAGCTTGCTAATGCTAACCATTTCCACTTGATAATGAGCTGCAGTTAACATACAGGTCTTTTTATTGTTGGCAACTATATAATCTACCATCATGTAAGCTATCCTAACTCCAGGGCTGGCTCAAGCCAGTAAGCACTACATCGAGTACCTTCAACAATGCTATACCTATAAAATATCTGAAAATGGGGGCATCAAAAAGGGACTACACATTGGGGGTGCAAGTTCAAACATTCCTTGAGTTGTTGCATAACTCCAAAAAAGTTGGCATTACACCGAACTTTCATTGTGATAATGATCACTCTGATAATTACCCCAATTCATCAGATGTCTGCATTTGCCACTGTTACAAATGAACTGTTAATTGTAGTGAATGTCAGAAATATGCTGGCACCTAAGAGGGCTGATGCTTACCATTGAGTCAATGGATAATGCTATCTACAATTATATTAGTGTGTATTGTGAACTCTGTGCAACTTATGGCATTTAAACTTTAATTTGTAAACTAAAAGTGTAGCTTTTGTCAAATGTTAATGGTGTTAATATAGATTAAATTTTAACTTTAAATTATTGCACAGTGTACCATTAATTTTTTTAAAATATTAATGAAAGGAAAAATTCTGTAGTTTTTGATATGTTCAAGAAATATTTGACATCTAAAGTTAAAATCTAATGTTGAAAGTGGAGAAGAATTTACTTTCCTGATAACACAAAATTTGAGTTGTGCAAGTAGGAAGGTTCATATTGTTAAATAGAGGTTAGCTTGATCAGTGATTAATAGTTCAGCATTAGTGCACTTTACAGGAGATTGTGAGCTCATATCCCATTTGGATTGATTTTAATTATATATTTAACGCGTTAGCGACCTTCTCATTAACATCTGATAATCAAATGCAACGACTGAAAATGTTGCATCTCCTTGAGTATAGATGGCGCTGTCTCAGTCACGTCTCAAGAAGAAAATTTATAAGGTCATATTCTGAAAAAAATAAGGCATGGATGTTCATGTTTTTCTGCTGAGGTCCTGCCATCCTCACAGACCTTCTACTATGGCATATAAACTGACAGGCTTCTGTCAGACCTCTGTGGCAAGCAACTGTTTGAGGGGATATTTAAAATAAGGTTCCTATCCACCCATTCTCATGAAAACCTGCTGTGGGACATTCGTACTTACATTTTTGCCACTACAATTAAGGGATTCTGGCATAGATGGCTTGCCGATATTGCTGTTGTTGGCAGTCATCTCCTGGTTCCTGGCACAGCTCCATGGAAGTTTGGTGTTATGAACAATTAAAATCATACACCACAGACACAAGAAAGTAGACAGACTTTTACTTCATAGTAAGATATTTTACACATTCATTTTGGATCAATCTTAATCCATGATCACTGTGAAGACAATAGGTTTTTTTTTTTATCTCCAGAGTGTCCCTGTTGAATTTAAAATAATTAAAAATTCTCTGCCATTGAGCAATAAAATTTGAGAATTTATCCTTCAAACTATTTGCATGTTAAAAGATTTTGGGAGAAAACTCAGAAGCTTTTCAGAGCAAGGACAGCACTCAGTCTTCAGTGAAGTGATGTTAGGTCTGTTTAGAGCACTTCTTTCCACGTGTCGTGAAGGGTGTGAAACCATAGTCTGCAAGGCTATTGAAATAATGACCTCGCCTATCTCCACCTGCAACTGAGACACCAGAATTGCCCTTCAGGACATGCAGAAAGAAGTGCTCTAAACAGTTCTAGTGCCACTACATAGTGTCACTTCAATGAAGACAGAGTGCTGTCCTTGCTCTGAAAAGCTTCAGAGTTTTCTCTTAAAAACTTTTAACATACAAATGGTTTGAAGAATAAATTTTAAAATTTTATTGCTCAATGACAGAGAATTTTAAGTTATTTTTAATTAATTTCTGAACAAGAAGGTCCTTTTAATTGTCCCCATTGAACCAAGAATAGATCTCTATACTATTTTTATATTTCTATATCATGTATGACTTAATAGTATTTTTCAGAAATTCTTAAATGATATCATTTCAGGTAATAGACATGTAATTATTAATACATAATACGAGTTAATTATTTATACATGTGAATAAATGAGCAACGGAAATTAAAAGTAATCTCATGTATTAGTTCTCAGTACAGAATTTTAAAGTTGCAAGCATGTATTGTTGAAAAGTACAAGATTTTTTCAAACAGATAATAATACACTATGTTGAAAAAAGTGTCTGGACACTTCCATATTATGTGAAATGGAAAGCCACTTTCAAAGCTTCCCAACATTAAAAATAAACCTTTTACACAAAAACTGTTATTGGCGATAAATTGTAGATGTCACTCAAATCTCTCTAAATATATTTCCTGCAATATTCGTTTAATATTTAAAGAATGAATGGAAGCTGAAGCATTTATCTTCAACTTTTGCCACTTGTGAAAAACACTTCAATAGATAAAACACAACTCTTGTAACAATTTGTTCACTAACATAAATATCTGAAGTTTGTATGATTTTTTAAAAAGATTTCATCAATTTGGAGGCAATGTGGAAGTGTCGTCTGCTGTTAAGTGGTCCCATTTCAATTAATGACTCTTTGAATATTGATCGATGATTGTTGAAAATTGACACTGTCATATTGCCTCCAAATTGATGAAATCTTTAAAAACTGTCATACAAACTTCAGATATTTAATTTATGTTAGTGAACAAATTGTTACAAGAGTTGTGTTTTATCTATTGAAGTGTTTTTTCACAAGTGTCAAAAATTGAAGATAAATGCTTCAGCTTCCATTCATTCTTTAAATATTAAACGAATATTGCGGGAAATATATTTAGAGAGATTTGAGTGACATCTATAATTTATTGCCAATAACAGTTTTTGCGAAAAAGGTTTATTTTCAATGTTAGGGAGCTTTGAAAGTGGCTTTCTATTCACATAACATGGAAGTGTCCGGACACTTTTTTTTTCTCAACATAGGGTATATGCAGTAAAACTGCACTGTGGTAACAAACATCAACAATGTGCTAAAGTAAAAGAATCTGTACCACATCAAAATTAAAAGTATGTGTCTTATATTTTTGCAAAACAAAATGATAATTTAAGATTGTTTTGGTATTGTTTGGGATAGAAAATTTGGAGCTAAGAATAAATATTGATACTAGGTTTTTTAAAATGTAAATTAGAAATCTTATCCTATATTTAAATGTCTGTTATTGTTAAGTAACCATCAAAATTAGTAG
The DNA here is from genome assembly GCA_038380435.1 of Ryuthela nishihirai. Taxonomy (NCBI): domain Eukaryota; kingdom Metazoa; phylum Arthropoda; class Arachnida; order Araneae; family Heptathelidae; genus Ryuthela; species Ryuthela nishihirai. The sequence goes on from JAWZYU010000001.1 coordinate 67,938,767, forward strand.
GAAGTGGTTAGATTGGCAGCTATTGAGTACCAGAATTGCTCTTTTTGGTAGGAAGGAGTATTGTCTAACAAATATATATGTTATTGAATGTTGCTTTTATTGTTATGATGCACTTTTCTAATGTTTTAAAACTGTCTTTTAATTTGATTGCTAGATGTTCCATTTATACTTTTACTACATATTATATATTACTAGAGTAGATTTGCAGTCATGACCTTTAATATTAGTCATGATGACCTTGGTTTTGGTTGAGTGGACACATCTTTTGTTTTTTTCACATCTGCCAACTGCAGGTATTGTCTTGAGTCATAACCAGAACGCTTCAGACCTGTAGGAAGACAATTTATTGTTTCTGACAAAGATCAAACATGCAGTGCTATCACCAGTATCTCTTGTGCAATAGGAAGCTGTAGAATCATCTAATACATAATTACTGTATTTATAGCTGTCATTGGAGGTATTGTGCTGCTCTTTTATTGTGTTTCTTCAATGCTTTCTTTGTATTTGAATAGAAGTGATAGACTGTTTAATTGAGATTTTCAAATTAATGTCATCAGATTATAACAGTTCTTAAGTTTTTAATACACAGTGAAGACAGTATTTGCTTCATTATAGAAATATGGAATTGAACTGGTTATGCATTTGTATGTTCAAATTGTAACATACTCATCAGAGATAGTATGGAGGTTATATTAATATGGTGGACAACTGGTACATCATGATTTGCAGTCTGACTCTTATTACTATTAAGTAATAAGAGTTATTACTCTTATACTTATTACTCTTATACTTATTGATTGGCTTTTCTATTATTTTTGAGTGGAAGCCACAAGATGCAGCAATGGATTGAATGTTTTGAATTTCTTTTTTAAGCAAATACTCATTTGATGATATGAAGGTTCTGTGGATGAGAGAATGGAAGGTTGAAATTTTGTATGCCCTTGGTATGCATGAGTCCACACGTATGATGGAGGGTATGTATGTATGTAGACTTTTGGTATATTGATGTTGTCAAGCTCCTGTATCATATTTGTGGATAAAAACTAGGGGGTGGTATTGCTATTTTCCTCCTTCATGAAATGTATTGTAGGATAAATACTGTTGGCTGTATTAATGAGACAGTTTAGTTGTTCATTGCTGCCATTTCAAATTAAAAGTATATCACCATAGTGACATCAGAACGTCCCCACATAATATCACTTCACTGAAGAATGAGCTCTAAAATGTTTCTGAGTTTGCTCCTAAAAACTTTTAATATGCAAATAGTTTGAGTGCTGTTGAGCAATAGAGAACCTTAAGTTCGCTATTGCTCAACAACAGAGAACTTATCATCATCCTCCTCAAGCAGCCATGGGCTACGGAGGTCCAACCAGACTGCGCAGTTTAATTCTCCAAGCATATCTGTCCTGAGCTACATCTGCTGCATCCGGCCACTGCACACCAATTCTAACAAGGTCCTGTTTGGCATTGTCTGCCCACTGCATCCTAGGTCTCCCCTCCTTCTCAGGCCTCTAGGCACACTGTTCATAACCGTATTCGCCAATTTATAATTATCCATACGGGCATCATGGCTAAACCAACGGAGTCTCTCTCTGTACATTATGCTGCTTAAAGGAGGTTGCAGACTCCTTTGCCTAACCTCATCATTAGTTACAAAGTTAAACCATCTAATACCCAAGATACTACATAAGCATCTAGAATCAAAAGCATCTAGTTTCCTGTTATCTTGTTTACACAGCATCCAAGTTTCACTACCATAACTAACCCTAGAAAGAACCAAACTATTATACAGTCTAATTTTAGTCTTTAGGTGTATGCGCCTATTTCTCCACACTCTCCATAGATTCTTAAAAGTCCTGGCAGCAATCCCTATTTGTCTGTTAATCTCATGCCACACATCACCAGTATCTGTTACATAGCTCCCAAGATAAACTGTGACACCTGCTCAAGACTGTAGCCATTCAGATTAACTGAATCATAGCCTGCCTGACCAATTTTCATCACTTTAGTTTTCTCTCTGTTTATAACCAAACCTACTCTACTACCAGTTTCATCAACAGCTCTAATGAAAGAGTTCATCTCATCAACATCATTTGTCAAAAGGGCTAAATCATCAGCATAATCTAAATCAGAAATTTTCGTATCTCCAACCCATTTAAGGCCAAAATCTTTCCCTTGAAGTGAATTTCACATAACATAGTCAATAAACAAACTAAAGAGAAAAGGAGACAAAATGCACCCTTGTCAAACACCAGAAGTAATGCTAAACCAATTGCTACAAGCCTTACCAACTCTCACACACGACTCAGTGTTATTATAGAGAGCTTTCATTATGTTAACTAACTTGTCTGGTATACCATATGATCTCACAATCAACCACAAATTATGATGATCAACAGAGTCAAAAGCCTTTTTGAAATCAACAAAGCTAGCAACCAAAGGTTTCTGAAACTCTAAACATTTCTCAAGAATCTGCCTAAGTGAAAATATCTGATCCACACATCCCCTACCACTTCTGAATCCACATTGCTCATCACGCAATTGACTGTCAACCAGATTCTTAATTCTATTAAGCACAATCATGCAAAGAACTTTCCCTGGAACAAAGAGTAGGCTGATACCCTTATAGTTATCACAAGAACTGCGATCACATTTTTTTAAAATAGGGATAATAATAGCTCTGGTAAAATCTTTAGGAACCATGCCTTTATCATAAAAGTTATTCAAAATTTCAGTCATCCAAGTGGTAACCGAAACATTCCCAGCTCTGAGCATTTCTGTAGTAATTTCATCTACCCCTGGAGATTTGCAAAGTTTAAGTTTAGAAATAGCCAAACTAACTTCAGATTGTGTTATAGGGCCAACATTAAAGCCACCAATGCATCTATCATCATTACAAACAATGGGAGTAGAACTAACCACATTGTTTAGAATATCACTGAAATGCTCAGCCCACCTAGCCAAGACAGAATCCTCCCCTTCTATAACCTTACCTTGTTTATCCTTCAATCCTTGTATGCCTGCCCGTTTTCTACCACATAAAACATTTAACTATCTGGTACAGCTCTCTGCTGTTTTGCTGCCTAACTGCTTCCTCGGCTTTGTCAGCCAAGCGATCAAGCCAAAGATTCTTATCAGTAGCTAACTGATCCTTTACACGTTTATTGCTCTCTGTAATCCTTTCAATTAGGACTAGTAGGGTATTGATTAAGGGCATTCCTGCAGTTCTTTCTTTCCGAAATAAGCTCAGGTGCCTTATCACTCAGATAATTTTGCCTCTTCTGCTGGGGCGGGGGTGGCTCAGTCGGTAGCGCGCCAGGCTCGTAATCTGTAGTTCCCAGGTTCGAGTCCCAGCTGGGTCAGCGTTGAGATTTATCTCCGCAAAATTCTCCACCCTGCCCACGGTCAGTAGGGGACACCGATGGGCTTGGAAAGGCCGCCGTCCGTCGGATGGGACGTTAAGCCGTGGCCCCTTGTGCGGGAGAGCCATACCCTGTGCACGTTAAAGAAAACGCTGGATGGCCTTGACGGGAGGCTACCATCTGTTTCCCAACAGCTGTTCCAGTGGGTCCCCTCCCCCAACCTTCTCTGAGCCTTCGGGGTCCATGTGACCTGGCCATTTAGCCCATGGTGTGCAAAAAAGTGCCGCTCAGAGGTAAAACAACCCAACCCAAAGCCTCTTCTGCTCCTTTTTTCCTAAAAGAGTACTGTTAGTGTCCAAAAAAGCCTGTTTAAAATGATCCCATTCTTCCTCAACTTCAGTAGTAAGCATACCATGACTGTCATAATGACTAAGTAACCTATCATGGTAAGCTTTGGCTATAACTGGGTCTTTCAGAGCTTCAGTATTAAAAGCAAATTTTTTAACCCTAGCACAACACTTTTTAAGTTTAAGTTGCAACACACTTTTAACAAGGTAATGGTCAGATCCAATTTCAGCTCCCCTATATGCCCTGGTATTTCTAACAGAACTAGCCCATTTACTGTTAATTAATATATAATCAATCATATTCCTATGTAGCCCATCAGGTGAAACCATGTGTATTTATGTATTTTGCTGTATATGCTAGTTATTCTGAAACCATTGAGTTTACTTACCTGTCAGAGACGTTGTCCATTGCCATTGCAGCTACCAATACCAAAAGGGCCTATCACCCCTCCCCAAAGGTCAGAGTCAGTACCAACTTTGGCATTGAAGTCATCTAGAACAAGGGTAATATCTCCTTTCTTGACAGAATTCAAAATATCCTGAAGTTGTCCGTAAAACCTATCCTTCTCATCCTCATCAGCATCCTCAGTGTGGGCATAACAGCAGATAACATTCAAGTTTTTAATGCTTGTCTGAAATTTTGCTGTAAGAAACCTTTCATTAATGCACTCATATCCTAGAAGAGCATCACTAGCATGTCTGCTGAGCAGCAGACCCACGCCTTGGTGATGCTTTCGATCCTCCCTCCCTGTAAAGAGAAATTTAAAGTTATTTTTAAGTATCTCACCTTTACCTGTCCATCTGGTCTCTTGCAAGCCTAGAATATCTAGGTTATAGCGCTGGAATTCCTGCGTGAGGACATCAAGAGAGTAATCTCTATGTGATGTCCTCACGTTCCACGTTCCTGCTGAGAGAAAATGATTAGTAGGATTTTTGAAGAAATTAGATTTATTGAGATTGGTAGGGCCAACAATATCAAACAGCCCCCTGATCGCAGGCATGGGGCAAAGACCTGTTCCTCCTTCGCTAAAGGCTGAAGTCACCGTTGCTGGTAGGAACTTCAGCCACCATCTTTTCAAGTGGACTTTTTCAAGAGCCATATGGCCTGCCTGAGACACATTACTCCAGTTTAGGCTTGACGATGCCCAACTAGCTAAGTAAGGTTCAGGTACCTGCGATGGCCTCTGATTAGGATTATCCACCAACTGATATAAGGTATCCCATGCCTCTGTTCACTTAGGGCTGGCAACCCAGAAGCAGACAGAAAACACAGCGGCAGATTCTCCCTCAACAGAGGCCCACCAGTGCAAGTCCAGGATCCATAATCAAGCTCAAATCCATAAACATGTCCAGTCTAGTAGGTATAAATGGTCAGCACCAGGACCCTGTGAAGTTGACCACTCCTCAGCAGGTTTGAAAAAAAAGAAAAAAGTGGCCATAGATGACCAGATCAGTAGGCCATACTGAACTGGCAGCCCTCCCCTTCCGTTCCCTTCAAAAAGAGAATATCTCTTTTTAAAGGTATTAATGGCCTGCACCACGAGAAAGCGGGGTCGGACATTAGGTGATAGACCTGGCCGGTTCTGTGCATCATCACTAGGGATTGTACACAGCTCTCCTTCCAGTTTACGCCTAGCTATCATTTACAGACCCAGAGAACTTTAGTTATTTTAATTAATTTCAGAGCAAGAAGGTCTTTTTAATTGTGTATTTAAAGACTTTATATGCAAGCAGATCTTTTCTGAGAAGGTTGTTCCCTAAATCTATGATTGGTAATTAATAAAAGTTATTTTTCAGCAGCCATTATACAAGATCTTATTTTCCTCACATTTTCTTCACATTCCATATACATCTTAGGTTACTGACTATTTTTCTATGGTTATATTCTTAATTTCTTAGCTTACATAGCATCTTAATAATTCATACATCATGATAAATCTTTGTTTTATAATTTTCTCAGCATTTATAAAAAACAGATGAATAATCACAGCATTACCTGATGCTCTTTTGGCATTGATAAATCAATAAATATGTAGCGGAAAAATTTTTTGACGACATACGGGCGTCTGTATGTTGGCAAAAATGTTTTCTGCTACATACTGTTTTTTTTAAAAAACAGAGTTTAATGTGAAATCCCTATTTCATGTTTTTATTGATATTCATTCTTGTAAAAATGGGGAATTTATTGGTCAGCTTATTATATATTTATGCTTAATGTGCTTAAACTTTCTGCTCAGAAATGCTAGTGAAATTAACTGAAAATATTAGTTACAAGCAACAAATTCTGTAAACAAACTAATGATAAAAAACATTTTTTATTGTGTCATGTTTTATTCAGTATCTGAGCTCTGTTCACCAGTTTCTTGGCAACATCTAAATCTGCAGATCAGTGCTGTAATCCTTTAATACCTTTTATGGCCAAAACAACCAAAAATTGAAATGGACTAGTCTGAATAGTGCTATTCTTTTTTCTTCACTGTCACTATAATCCTTTTTGGACCATCTTGGGTGTTAGAGTTAAGATAGTGTCGTCATCAATTATTTTCTTCTGTCTATACAGATGGATTGGTATCTGGCTGGGAAATCTTTAAGAAACAATGTTGTATATTTGTATTGCATGTGTATGAAGTTCAATTCTGAAGCTAGATCCTCTCATCTATTTTAAAACCATAACTTTTTATTTTGCATAATCTACCATATTTTTGTATTAATAGTAGATAAAATATGGGTATATTTTATTGTATAAAATAGATATACAATTTTGGAAAAGGCAATTTATCAAATATTGCTTGTCATGTCATGTAACTGGAGTGGTGGGTTCGAATCTCACTCATCAGCAAAACTCATTTTCCCTACAAAAGTATTTCTTGATTACAGAGGATGTTTGAAAAATTCTTGACATGTGTCTGTAGATTTACACTCATTCCTCTGAAGTTAATGAGCTACACTTTGTTTGAAAGCTTGTCTTTATTTATTAGAAACAAAGGTCATATCATTATTTCTCTTTTTGCTGGTAGCATGTAAAGTTTGGTCTGCAAAATTTTTGCACTATTGTTATGGAGCCTACTAAAGATGGAGAAAGATTTCACATTTTTAAAAGGATGCAACTTGTGTTGGTTGGTTGTTTGGGGTTTATTGGTGCATTAGCAACTAAGGCTATAATGCGCCAAACAAATGTTCAAAAAGAAAAGAGATAAAAGTAATGTTTAACCCTCAACCAGGTTTAAAAATAAACCACAAAGTAAACAAGAACAATGTAAAACAATAAAAAGAAATTTTGAAGACAACAAAAACAAATGTATAAATATGTTCAATATAAAAAATAACCCAGGTGTAAGCGATGTGGGTTATATATACTACAATTAAAGGTGGTAAAATCAAAGTCTAGTAAAATATCCAGTGTATTGTAAAAATTTAAAGACAGAGCTAAAACAACATTGATCAGATAACAAGTGTCCGAGTATAAGAGGCTCGGACATAAAATTATGAAAGTTAAAAGTCATATGTCTTTCAAAGGTAAAAGCGGGCCATTTAATTAAAATATGCTTCACAGTTAAAATGGTGTCACAAAACTCGCACTTAGGTACGTTGTCCGCCTGAAGAAGAAACTAATGCGTAAGAAATGTATGACCTAAGCAGAGCCGAGCAAGTACAACTTCCTCCTTGCGATTCCTGCGGTAACAAGACTGCCATGGTTTGACGATAGGTTTGATCTCAAAGAGCTTGTTCGTTAGCTATTCTGACCAAGATCTCTGCCACTGTGCCCGGAGCTCGATCGCAAAACGCTGCCGGAAATCCAGATATGGAACCGGCAATGGAGAGTTGGACAGGGGCGTGGCTGACCTGGCAGCAGCATCTGCCAAATCATTTCCCCTGATACCGACGTAACTGGACACCCAACAGAAGAGAACATTGGTTGTGGTTGCCAGACGATGTAGTTGCTGGCGGATCTTAGTAAGAACTGGGTGGGGCCGATGCCTCACTGAGATCAAAGCCTGTAGCGAGCTATGCTAGTTGGTGTAAAGCACACACCGACGATGATACTTAGCTGCCACGTGGTCCAAGGCGAGACTGATAGCGTGCAACTCTGCAGTGAAGATGGAACACTGCAGTGGGATCTGGTCTACAATGATTACATCACAGCAGACCAAGGCTGATCCCACTGATGTGCCGGACTTCGAGCCATCTGTAAAGACAGGCGAGAAGTCCGGGTGCACACAGTCTGCTGGCAAAGAGTTGCCGGTACACACAGTCGGTTGTAAAGGTCTTCCCCGTCCTGCACAGGGAAAAATCACAAGAAGGAGAAACAGCGAGCCATGGTGGAAGTGGCTCAGCTGTTGACTGTGCAATGCTATCGAGACTGGTGTCATGCAGCTTGGTAATGATGCAAAAAAAAATATATTCATGCCGATCTATTACAAGTATATGGGAATCATGCCTGTTCATGTGGCATTGTTATGGGATGGTTGTATAAATTCAGAGGACAGCAGAGCTTGGAAGACTGAAGGAGGCCATGAACATGAGACCCATCGCTGCTGTTTGTGAACTCGATAAGTTTAGATGTCTGTGTATTTATTGGCAGTACAGAAACAAATATTCATCAACACTTAAAGTTCTGAAAGATCTGTACCAAAGAGATACTCCACAAACTGACAAGACTAGATGAGCATTGTTTTGCCCAAAATGGTTAAGGAGATGAAGGAGCAGTGTCCAACAACAGGTGTATCTAGGGTTCTTTTTGACAATGTCAGTGCTCACAAACCCTGACAAGTTATGGCTTATCTGGAGTAGGAAAAAAATCAAACAGCTTCTCCATCCTGCATATTTACCTGATCTTGCACCATGTGATTTTTGGTTGTTTCCAAAAATTAAAAAGCACCTTGTTGGGAAGCCTTTTCTAAGGGTATCAGATCTTGCAAAATGCATTAATTGATAGTTGTGGAGTATTTCCCAATAGGAGTACCACCAAGCATCCCAAAATAGGCATAGACATCTGCAACTTTGCATAGATGCTGGATTGGAGTATTTTGAAAGACTGTAAAAGGTTTATTGGGGTTAGTGCAATGGTTTTTGTTCTGCAGATGCATGTCAAGAACGTTTTGAATGCCCCCCCCCCCACATATATGTCAACAGCTAATCTGTGTAGTATTGATTTGAAGTATACAACACATTTAAAACATTTTTAAATTATTATCTAGTAAAATGCACTTTAATGAAAGGTTATCAATATAAGAAAAGTTACCTATACAGGGTGAATCTGAAAAAGTGGGCAAAACTTTACGGGGTGGTAGAACGCAGCTATACGAGCAATATTCGTCATGGAATGTATGGTCGGAACGCAAGCGGTGAGAAGTTAAAAGGTAGTTTTCCACTGTCACAATTAAAGAATGAACACAAGAAGGAGAGGAGATACTTCAGAAAACATTTTATTAACAGGAATGTAATTGAGGTCCTGACACTCCTTTCACGCCCTGCATCTTGCTTGGCCACGGCGAAGGATCCCGTTTCACACAGCCGCCGATGCAAACGCTCGAAGGTTTTCCAATCTGGAGTGCATCTCATCGGAAACCGGTCGCGGTAACGTCTCTGTGCCTCACTTGCATTCCCGTCCGCCGCACCGTACACAAAGTGCATATCCGCCATTTCGTGGTTAGTATAACCAGCCATCCTCTCGGCAATCCATGGTAGAAATGCCGTTGGGTGCGAGGACCGACCCTTTTATACCATTTCCAACGCCACCTAGCAGCTCGCCGTTTGCGTTCCGCCCATACTTTCTATGACGAATATTGCTCGTATAGCTGCATTCTACCACCCCGTAAAGTTTTGCCCACTTTTTCAGATTCACCCTGTATAGAGGAAAAGTGGATTATAGAATAGAAATATTTTCGAGTTTATTAGTTTATACATTCAAAGTATAATTAAACTACAAACACCCCCATGTTATTATACCAGTGGAAAGCCAAATTGGAAGCTTCATAACTTTTAAAATGAGCTGTATATGAAAAAAAAAGATAGGTTTAAATTAGATCCTTAATTAAACAGAATCTGTACTTTCAACAATATTTACTTTGGTGTTCATAAAGAGTTATGGAAGTTTAAATATTTAACAGTAACATAACTAACAACTGTTAAGAGAATTGTTCAAAAGTTAAAACATTAATAATAACTGCATATCCAACTGTTAATAAAATGCATGCATTTTTTTCATAATGTAAAAAATTATAATGAATGACTGCTATTAATCATTTCTGCTTCAAAAGCTTTAAGTGATGAACAAATATATTATTGATAATAAAGGTTTAGGCATTTAGCTTAATCTCATTTCTCAATTTACCATGAAAAACTCATTTTATAAATCATTGATCTTTGAATTGGCTCTGCATTGGAGATGTTCATATTTTAACCATGAAGCTGTTCATATTTTAGTAGAGCTTGAGTGTACATTCAGTTCAAAAATAAACTATGCTCTTCAGACAAATTTTCTGTACTGGTTGCAAGTTTATCTATACTGGTAAAAAACTAAAACTGCTGTAGTAAGAAGTTATGAGGTTAGCATCTTTTCTTGTTGAGGTTATTTTAATTGTTGATGTAATGTTTCAGATTATGACATTTACATATGGTCTCTAGATGCATGAAACCGTGCTCTATAGTATTAGATTACAAGATAGCCTTGGACCTGGCCATAACCAGGATGAGACATCTCTTTCTTGCACCATTAGTAGCAACCACGTGATTCTTTGTTGACAGCTCATTCTAGCTGTCAGATAAAATTACATTCAATACCTTTTTGTTACTGTACTGTATCTATCTTTCAGGCATTCACAGCAACATGACCTTGCGTAGAAAAATAATGATTTTCACTTTTTGGTATTAAATAGAATAATTATTCTGCTTTTAGACAATGTTTTAACTATTCAGAAACTGTATTTAAAGAATTAAGAAAAAAACTCAGACTGGTAAAAAAAAAAGCTGTAACTGGTATAGTGATCAGTGAACCTGAGTCTCTCTGATCATGAATAAGCCTGTGCATGCTTGGGGGAGCTTCTTGGTATTTCTGCCATATGTGTAGTGTTAAGAAAACAAAAATTGGTGTTTATAGGAGAGTAATTCACAATGAAAACTTTTACTGGGCATATATATTTTATAATACTTTTTGTATTCTTATAAGAAAAGTACTTCTAACATAGTTGTTTTTTGTATTGTTGCATTGTTTTCACTATTATAAAAGACTTGGTATTTAACACCAAAATGTGTAAATTGCAAAGCAAAACTGTGAAGAAAATAGAGCTTTATAGTGTTTCTATGCAATTAGGAATCGATATTTTAAAACATTTAATAAATGACATTATGCTCATTTTTCTGTCTGTGCCTGGTTAGTGAAAATATTACCTAATATCATTATATTTGATACCAACTTAGCTGTAATGTTGATTGAATTCTTTTTAATGTGTAATAAAAAATAAACGATTTAAATTTTTATTATTAATTAAGATACTGTTCTGCAGAAATTTTAACATTAAATACATAAACTTTAATAGTTTAACAATTAGTTAAAGCATTAGATAATACTGTTATATAAAGTATATTCAGAGATCAGTAGAGTCTAGAACAAGTTAGCAGAAATGTTTGTTTTTACTGGATATGAACCCATATTTTTCTATGGGCACTATAAATGTGTTTGGTTTTCAGTAACACCAGAAGTGCCTGTGGGACCATTTATTGCATGAATTGAATGGCAATTATCTAACACTCCAGAGGTTCTGGATTTATATCGCAGTAATGCCAAAGCAGCTGTCCCATGGCCGAGTGGTTAGCGCGCTTGGCTACTGATCTAAGGGACCTGGGTTCGAACCCCGGGTAAGGCATGGATGTTCGTGTTGTTTTTCTGCTGAGGTCCTGCCATCCTCTCAGGCCTTCTACTTTGGCATATAAACTGACAGGCTCCTGTCAAACCTCTGTGGCAAGCAGCTGCTTGAGGGGGTATTTATTTATTTTTTATTTAATGCCAAAGCTCAATTTTTTCTGCTAACTTTTTATTGGCATATTATGCTATTTCACCTGTATATTGTATATATATATTAATTAAAATATACTTATCTTTTTTCCCTAGACATTTGCTTGCACATATTAAAATGGTAAATGCCTGCTTCTGGTACTGAAGTTCGGTCCTTCCAAGATGGAATCATTTGGCCAAAGAAACAAATTGCTACAAAATCTGATGGAGTAATAGAAATTGCTAAAAGCACTGATCTTGCAACATCAGAAATTAATAGTTTGGTGGAAATAAAATGCAAGTTTTTAAATACAGAAAGAAATGAAGACAATGGCATAGAAACTCGGATTGTATCCAGTCAGAGCATAGATGATACTAAAAATCATCTAGTGTACACAGTATCAAATGATGGAAAACCTACTCTAGATGCAGTTCTTGGAAGCATTCCTGTAGTTTATAACCCATTCACAAAACAACTTGAACTTGAATCTGGAAACAAAGAGTGTAAAGTCAAAAGCAATAAGAAGTTGTACAGCTATCTAGACAATGGAAACTGTTTTCCAATGGAGAATGATCTTCCCTTACTGCAAAGGGATGACAAAAAAGAATTATCTAAACAATCTTCAGTCACAGATGCCAGTAGTATTGAAACTTCTGTCATCAAAGGGAATCTTTGTAAATGTAAAGAAAAGAAAGTTGTGGAAGAGACAGTGGAAGAGGAGGAAAAGGACTGTATGTTAAACATTAAACAAGATGATATAGAGGCCACTGGTGACCTCTGTGAGAATCAGTTGCATCGGTCTCCAACTTCTGCATCACTTCAGCATACAGACACTTCATCTTTTACTAGTATGTCCTCTGTGGGAACAGATTTTTCATTTTGTGCTGCTGAGTCACATGCAGGTGCAAAAGCTCCTTTGTGCTATTCTTGTGATAATTTGCAGTGTTTGTCTGAAAACTTGTACAAAGGTGCCAAGCCAAAGAAATGGGGTCTTTCAAATTTGTTTTTAAAGTAAGTATTCATTTTATGGTATAAATATGATTTAATATAGTCTGCTAAAGTAATTCCTTAGTTTTGGAAAAAGACCATATAATGCATATTAAAACTGTAATAACTCTTAACTAACTGAATGTTCAGAAATCTGTATTATAAATTTTAAACTTATTTTATTCATGTAAATTTATTAATGCTAAGTGATGTGTTTACTGTTATTGTCATATTAACTCAGACATTAAACAGTTTTTAATTAAATGTTTATATATTCCTCTTGAAACTGAAGGGGTGGGAGTTGCTCAGTCGGTAGCGCGCCAGGCTCGTAATCTGCAGTTCTCAGGTTCGAGTCCCAGCTGGGTCAGCATTGAGATTTATCTCTGCAAAATTCCCTGCCCTGTCCACGGTCAGTATGGTCTAAATCCTATTCTCCACCTTCTCAATGTATGTGCCTTTTAATTTTAAATGCTATCCTGTGCTATATATAATTATATTTCCTATAGCGACCCTCTAGGTCAGTAGTCTGCAACTGGCAACCACAGCAACACTGGTGTGTTGCAAAATGGTGTTAAGTTTATCATTAAATTCTGAAAATATTTTATTTAAAAGTATTAAAATAAATTTTATTTAAATATTATATAATATATCTTTATAACGGAGTCAAATGTTCAGTATTTTTGCTCATGTAAGCAGAAGCTACAGGGTTGGCCTATTTTACCTCTGAGGAGCATTTTTTTTAACAAAATGGGCTAAATAGCCAGGTCACAATAACGCCAAGGGCTCAGAGAAGGTTGGGGGAAGGGATCCACTGGACAACTGCTAGAAGACAGATGGTAGCTTTGCATCAAGGCCATCCAGCATGTTCTTTAATATGCACAGAATATAGCTATCCTGCACACTGGGCTGGGGAATAATATCCCATCTGATGGATGGTATCCTTTCCATGCCCATCTGTATACCCTTACTGACCATGAGTAGGTTAAGGAGTTTTGCAGAGATAAGTCTCAATGCTGGCCCAGTTGGGACTTGACCTGCGAACTGCAGATTACGAGCCTGGTGTGCTACCAAATGAGCCACTGCCACTCCAGGAGCAACAGGAGCAAGTATCTCATTATCTCAATACACCTAATATGTTTTATAGTTTCTGAGATTATTTTTTGAATAAAAATATATATTAGGCATTTATTTTTATTCATTTATTCTTTGTCACAAACTGTTTGACAGTTGAAAATAAGTGTTACAAAATATATAAATGGACACAAATTATAATTTGATTCTGTTAGTGTGCCATGAAATTAGAATGAGTGCTGAAGTGAGCCTAAATTAGAATGAGTGCTGAAGTGAGCCTAAATTAGAATGAGTGCTGAAGTGGTACTAAATATTGTTGTTCTAGAGCAGGGGTTGGGAACTTTTTTTTTGGGGGGGGAGGGGGTCAAGAGCCAAAAAAACAAAAAAAGGTAAACCAACAGATTTTGGGAGCTGCCAATTAAAATCATTTAGAGTCCATAACAGGAAGAAAGAAACCACAGATTATGGTTTTATTTTTGTTAATTAAATGATGTATAATTTTAAAATCAGTGTATTTAAGTGTATACAATAAAACTATTGAAAGGAATTATTAAAAAAAATCTGCCATTCATCAGTGTGACTTTTGAGTTTGAGTCATCTCGACCAACATATTCAAATTTGGAGTATATTTAGAGCATTTGAATTGCATCAGTACTTTCAAACTATTGTCTGCCAACCTGTTCTAGAACCTAGTTTTTTTTAAATCATTAAAAAAGTTTGCAGTTGAATATTAAACCAAAAAGGATCAATGGCTTAAACCTATCTTTTATGTAACATTTAGAGGATGAGCCAAAATTCCATTTACAAAATTTGGGAACTTCTTCAGTATTGTTGTCAGGGGACCAAAACAATAAAATTCTTATGAATATTAGTCTGAAAATGCTTTCTACCTTAGATATCACTAAGTTGCTATGTAGATGCTTACTTAAAGATGTTTTGATGATGATAATTTCTGCATGTGCTCACATGGCAAGCTTGTGTTACTATGCTTAAATGGCACAGTAATGTTAGCCAGCTGTGACCTGTTTTGAATTCACATTCATCATTATTGAGTTTTCATTTGAAGAATTTAGTGACATTCACCTATCAAACGGAAACATTTTTTGGAAATTTTACATCTGCAAGTCAGTGAGATGCAAAAAATTTCCACAACATTTACCATCAGTACCTATGCTCATTGCTGTGAATTACTGTTGCCATGAAAGATCATTGTGTCCAAATCGTCATGTCACAGGTTGACCATAGTCAGCAAAAGAGGAGAAATATGTTCTTATTGCAGTGGAAACAACTCTCCAATGTCTGCTAGGCTTCACACTGCTCAGTAGTGTTTTCTGAAATTTACACAGAGAATGGTTACATGCTTTCCACTTCCAGCCAATATGATTGCTTCTTCATGATATAATGATTCAATCTTTTTATAATTATGCTTTTCTATAAACCACATTAGTGTTCTGATCATTTACAATTCTGCCAGTGGCCATTAGGCTAGTTGATGATGAATCCTTCATTCAACATTTTTGTACTATTCACAAGTGAAGCATTCTTTAAAAGGGATGGTGTTTTTGATTATGAAATGAACATTTTGTGGGCTTGTGAAAATTCACATGCAATTTGAGAATCCCACTTTCAGCATGAATTTTAATGGAACAATTTTTGTTGGAATAATTGGTGACACTATTGGCTCTCACATACTTCCAGCTTGTCTTATAGTAGATTCATAACTGTTCTTTTCAATAGATTTTCCACTCATCTTAAAGACATATCCTTTGCTATCTGGAGAAATGTGGTATATGCAAGATAGAGGCCCTCTCACATTTCAGCATGTGGTCAGAGATTACCTGGATGGATACCTACAGTGGTGGATTGGACAAAGATGCTCTGTGGCAGGGCAACTGAGGTCTCTAGACATTAATGTTTTGAACTTTTACTTGTGGGGACACTTAAAGTCTGTAATTTATGCAACATCAGTTAACAAAAAAATGAGAGAGATGGCAACATGTACAGGTTAGAACAAATGGTTAAAACAAACCCTGGTGTGTTTGAGTTTGAATACAACCATCAATCCAGTATTGGTCACGTGTTGGTTTGAATTTTGAACATTTTTTGTAAAACCAATATATTGATACTTGACAATAAAGAATTTCTCACATGAATACTTATTTGTTTAGGAGCAATATCTTGGGAAGAAATTATTTCTGGACTCATGTTCATAGGAACTTTTTATTATTTTGGCCACCTGAACAAGCCCAAATTTTGTAAATTAAACTTTGACTCACTCTGTATATATATATATTAAATATGTGTATTTTTCCCCCTGTTACTTCTATTTATGGGTGTTTTTGTCTTCTGGTATACAAAAGATCCAAAAATTGAAAAATATGGCTTAATTGAAAATGTAATTTGTAGCCATGCTCTATATTGTTCATTGCTTTTTCTCCTTGGTGCCTTTACTGATAACAGCAATAATTTCATTAATCTGATTCAATTTCCAGGATGTGTCTGGTGTACTGTGTTCTTTAACCCTTCAATGATATACTTGGAATCCAAGGACCAAAAGAAAAATATTTTATTGAACCACCACTAAAGACACTGCGATGCAACCTTGCCCTTAGAATTCTTTTATCGAAACAGTACCTAGTAACACCTGAAAACTTTTTATGACTGGTGTAATTGTGTCTTTCAACTTTTGCCATATTAGTTTCAATAGTTTTTTTCTGCAACAAAATTGTCCAGGCCCCCATGATTCATATGAACATAATTGCAACTTTTTTTAAAGTATTCTACTGGAATGTTAAATATCTCATACAAAAAAAAGTCTGCTATGAACAAGCATCACTGCATTGAAATTTGCTAAAATCTTCTGAGTTTAAAAGAACCATATCATCTTAGAGTTCCATTCTCTATCATAGATAAAGAAAGTAAAATCTATGCTCTTCCAGAAAAAATTTAAAATATAATGTTTCGGATTAAATGTATTGCCATGATCACATGGCCAGAAACTTTTTAAACCAGAGGCTCACAAATGTTGTTGAATTATCAAAAACTAAATTAAAGTGAGACTTAGAAGTTTTCAACTTTCAAGTTTCACCTTTCCATTATATCTTTCATTTTGTATACTAAACAACATTATATTTTTTTCTAATATTTAGCAGCAAATAATGCAGGAGAAAAAAAAATATTGCTACATGACAATCTGATGTTAGAATTTGGAAAGTCCAGTAAATATGGGGGCGGGGGTGGCTCAGTCGGTAGCGCGCCAGGCTTGTAATCTGTAGTTCCCAGGTTCGAGTCCCAGTTGGGTCAGCGTTGAGATTTATCTCCGCAAAATTCCCCGCCCTGCCCACGGTCAGTAGGGGACACCGATGGGCTTGGATGGGATGTTAAGCCGTGGCCCCGTGTATGGGAGAGCCATACCCTGTGCACGTTAAAGAACACACTGGATGGTCTTGACGGGAGGCTATCATCTGTCTCCCAACAGCTGTTCCAGTGGGTCCCCTCCCCCAACCTTCTCTGAGCCTTCGGGGTCCTTGTGACCTGGCCATTTAGCCCATTGTGTGCAAAAAAGTGCCGCTCAGAGGTAAAACAACCCAGTAAATATGTGGGTGTTGTTTGTACGTTGTTCCCAAACTGAAAATAACATGCTAAACTAAGGCTTTTGTATTCTGTTGTTGAGCCACACAGCTATAAAGCTTGGTGTAATATGAAAGCCCAGAAATTTCAAGGTTTTGGCTAAACTATCCAAGATCACATTTCATGTATTGCTAAAGATGTTAATCCTGATATATTGCAAAGTATAAGTAGATTTTATTTTACACCATTGTCCATAAAAAAATTTTATCTTTTATGTAGTAAACTGCATCTCTGTTTTAAATATAGGAAACCTTTCATTACGCAAATAAAATATTAGAAAACTGAAATGTTTTTTCAGAAA
This sequence comes from Ryuthela nishihirai, assembly GCA_038380435.1. Classification (NCBI taxonomy): domain Eukaryota; kingdom Metazoa; phylum Arthropoda; class Arachnida; order Araneae; family Heptathelidae; genus Ryuthela; species Ryuthela nishihirai. The sequence continues at coordinate 67,956,459 of JAWZYU010000001.1, forward strand.
TGGTAAATTATACTTTACTGCATTTATCTTTCCTGATTTTTTTTGCATTATATATATATATAAAATGTATAGCAGACCTCCTTTAAATTCTTTTTCATATCTGATTGAAACATTGGTATAACCAGGGGAAGGGAAATTAAGAGTTTAACTGCCTCCTTGGAAAAATTTTATTTTTAAGAATAGGAATTAGCATGAATGTAAACAAAAGTTTTCACCCCCTCCCTCCTCCAAATATTCTGGCTAATCCTGGTTATGCCACTGAACTGAAATTACCTAATAAGCATTTACTTTATGAGCATGTAAAACAAATTGATGGAACTTTGTTTTCTTCTTTAGTGTGATTGAAATGTAGTATAGTTTCAATTATTGCATATCACTTAACTACAGTGCTTTTAAATACTACCACATTGTTTCTCAAATACCTGTGAAAATAATTAGATACAGATACCTCAGTTCATGTGTCCTATTGATATTGCAGCTTTAGTCTGAGAATTTTCCTTTGCCTACTCTTATTTAAGTCTGTAAATGGTAGCTAGGTAGTCACTGGAAGGAGAGCTATGCACCAATCCCCTGTGATGGTGCATAGAACCGGCCAGTCCTAGCACCTAATGTCCGACCCCGCCTTCTTGTGGTGCAGACCATTAGTACCTTTCAAAAGAGATACTCTCTTGTGGAAGTGAACGGAAGGGGAGGGCTGCCAGTTTAGTGTGGCCTACTGATCTGGACAACTATGGCTACTTTTCTTTTTTTTTCTACCCTGCTGAGGAGTGGTCAACCACACAGGTTCCTGGTGCTGACCATATAAACCCACTGGACTGGACAGATATATGGCTCTGAGCTTGATTATGGATCCTGATTTTGCTGCACTGGTTGGCTTCTGTGGAGGGAAAATCTTCCGCTGTATTTCTGTTTGTTTGTGGGTTGACAGCCCCAAGTGAATAGATTCACAGGATATGTTTATCAGCTGGTGGATAATCCTGAGCAGAGGTCATCGCAGGCACCTGAACTCTTTGCTTCTATTGGCATCGTCAAATTCTACATTGGAGGAATTCTTCCAGTGTAGATGGCTTCAGCCTTTAGTGGTGGGGGAACGGGTCTTTGCCCCATGTCTGCGATTAGGGGGCTGTTTGATATTGTCGGCATTCCCTCTCTCAATAAACATAGTTTCTTTAAAAATCCTTCTAATCATTTTCTCTCTGCAGGAACATGGAACATGAGAACATCACATAGTGATTACTCTCTTGATGTCCTCACGCAGGAATTCCTGCGCTATAACCTAGATATTCTAGGCTTGCAAGAGACCAGATGGACAGGTAAAGGTGAGATACTTAAAAATAACTTTAAATTTCTCTTTACAGGGAGGGAGGATGGAAAGCATCACCAAGGCATTGGTCTGCTGCTCAGCAGACATGCTAATGATGCTCTTCTAGGATATGAGTGATTTAATGAAAGGTTTCTTACAGCAAAATTTCAGACAAGCATTCAAGACTTGAATGTTATCTGCTGTTATGCCCACACTGAGGATGCTGATGAGTATGAGAAGGATAGGTTTTATGGACAACTTCAGGATATTTTGAATTCTGTCAGGAAAGGAGATATTACCCTTGTTCTAGGTGACTTCAATGCCAAAGTTGGTACTGACTCTGACCTTTGAGGAGGAGTAATAGGCCCTTTTGGTATTGGTAGCTGCAATGACAATGGGCAACATCTCCTACAGGTAAGTAAACTCAATGGATTCAGAATAACTAACACTTATTACAAACACTGCGACATACATAAGTACACATGGGTTTCACCCGATGGGCTGCATAAGAATATGATTGATTATATATTAATTAACAGCAAATGGGCTAGTTCTGTTAGGAATACCAGGTCATATAGGGGAGCTGAAATTGGATTTGACCATTATCTTGTTAAAAGTGTCTTGCAATTTAAACTTAAAAAGTGTTGTGCTAGGGTTAAAACATTTGCTTTTAATACTGAAGCTCTGAAAGACCCAGTTATAGCTAAAGCTTACCATGATAGGTTACTTAGTCATTATGACAGTCATGGTATGCTTACTACTGAAGTTGAGGAAGAATGGGATCATTTTAAGCAGGCATTTTTGGACACTAACCGTACTCTTTTAGGAAAAAAGGAGCAGAAGAGGCAGAATTATCTGAGTGATAAGGCACTTGAGATTTTTTTGGAAAGAAAGAACTGCAGGAATGTTCTTAATCAATATCCTACTACTAAGTCTACCTAATACTAGTCCTAATAGAAAGCATTACAGAGAACTTAATAAACGTGTAAAAGATCAGTTAGCTGCTGATAAGAATCTTTGGATTGATGGTTTGGCTGACAAAGCTGAGGAAGCAGTTAGACAGCACAACAGCAGAGAGCTGTACCAGATAGTTAATGTTTTGTGTGGTAGAAAATGGACAGGTATACAGGGATTGAAGGATAAACAAGGTAAGGTTATAGAAGGTGAGGATTCTGTCATGGCTAGGTGGGCTGAGCATTTCAGTGATATTCTAAACAATGCGGTTAATTCTATTCACATTGTTTGCAATGATGATAGATGCATTGATGGCTTTAATGTTGGCCCTATAACACAATCTGAAGTTATTTTGGCTGTTTCTAAACTTAAACTACATAAATCCCCAGGGGTAGATGAAATTACTACAGAAATGCTTAGAATGTTTCGGTTACCACTCGGATGACTGAAATTCTGAATATCTTTTATGATAAAGGCATGGTTCCTAAGGATTTTACCAGAGCTATTGTTATCCTTATTTTCAAAAAAGGTGATCGCAGTTCTTGTGATAACTATAGGGGTATCAGCCTACTCTCCATTCCAGGTAAAGTTCTTTCCATGATTGTGCTTAATAGAATTAAGAATCTGGTTGACAGTCGATTGCATGATGAGCAATGTGGATTCAGAAGTGGTAGGGGATGTGTGGATCAGATATTTTCACTTAGGCAGATTCTTGAGAAATGTATAGAGTTTCAGAAACCTTTGGTTGCTAGCTTTGTTGATTTCAAAAAGGCTTTCGACTCTGTTGATCGTCATAATTTGTGGTTGATTGTGAAATCATATAATATACCAGACAAGTTAGTTAACATAATGAAAGCTCTCTATAATAACACTGAGTCGTGTGTGAGAGTTGGTAAGGCTTGCAGATATTGGTTTAGCATTACTTCTGGTGTTCGACAAGGGTGCATTTTGTCTCCTTTTCTCTTTAGTTTGGTTATTGATTATGTTATGCGAAATTCACTTCAAGGGAAAGATTTTGGTCTTAAATGGGCTGGAGATACGAAAATTTCTGATTTAGATTATGCTGATGATTTAGCCCTTTTGGCAAATGATGTTGATGAGATGAACTCTTTCATTCGAGCTGTTGATGAAACTGGTAGTAGAGTAGGTTTGATTATAAACAGAGTGAAAACTAAAGTGATGAAAATTGGTCAGGCAGGCTGTGATTCATTTAATCTGAATGGTTGCAGTCTTGAGCAGGTGTCACAGTTTAATTATCTTGGGAGCTATTGAACAGATAATGGTGATGTGTGGCATGAGATTAACAGACGAATAGGGATTGCTGCCGGGACTTTTAAGAATCTATGGAGAGTGTGGGGAAATAGGCGTATACACCTAAAGACTAAAATTAGATTGTATAATAGTTTGGTTCTTTCTAGGGTTAGTTGTGGTAGTGAAACTTGGACACTTTGTAAACAAGATAACAGGAAACTAGATGCTTTTGATTCCAGATGCTTACGCAGTATCTTGGGCATTAGGTGGTTCAACTTTGTAACTAATGATGAGGTTAGGCAAAAGAGTTTGCAACCTCCTTTAAGCAGCATATTGTGCAGAGAGGGATTCCGTTGGTTTGCCCACGTTGCCCGTATGAATAATTATAGATTGGCGAATAGGGTTATGAACAGTGTGCCTAAAGGCCTCAGAAAGAAGGGGAGACCTAGGATGCGGTGGGCAGACAATGTCAAACAGGACCTTGTTAGAATTGGTGTGCAGTGGCCAGATGCAGTAGATGTAGCTCAGGATAGACTTGCTTGGAGAACTAAATTGCACGGTCTGGTTGGACCTCCAAAGCCCATGGCTGCTTGAGGGTGATAATGATGATGACTCTTATTTCAACCACAAGGCTCCTGGCCATGAACAACACATCTTACTCTAGATTTAGTGTTCTATTTTTTGCAAAGATTAAGATTTTCTGTAGATAACATTGCCTCTTTTATAACATAAGATACTTATTAATGCTATAAATTTTACTATTATAGAAACTTGTTGCCTTGGAGGTCCAAACCTTCTGTAGAAGAGCCACAAGAAAATGTGGATCATACCCCACGTAGTCCATCAGCTTGTTCGTCCAGTAGTAGGAGAAGTGAAGAATGTGTTGCAAGCTCAACTACAGCCTTGATCTTTGAAAACAGACCTGCGTATGTTGACTAGTAAATAAGTTAAAGTTAATGAATGAAGTAAAATAAAAATTTTAAACTAAAATTTTTGTCTAAAGCAAGACTTGGAAGAAAAAATTATGTGTCTATTTTGAAGGTGTTTTACTATCATTCTCAAACTGTGATGTAGTGAAGTTGCCATGATAATCATATTGTGTGAGGTTACCTAATATAATAGTTTTTCTCCTTCTTCCATATAACATTTAGACTTTATGATTGTTTAAGCTCTCACAGCAAATTTTCTGGGCATTATTTCATTAATATTTGCCAATTACTAATGTTAATATTTAAAAGAACTTGCAAGGTATTTAGCGACTGTTACATAATTGAAGTATGATGATGCCAATTGGGTATAGAGGAAAAATTGTCTTGAGTTAGATGGAATCTGAACTCAAGACCTGATGACATTCGGGTGCTCTGTCCACTGAGGTACTGGCACTGATCAATCCCTTCTCTATTGTAGATATTCAGCCCATGCCATAGGTCGGTCACTCATAGCTGTTGTAACTGCTATTGAAGACTCCATAGAACCACTCCTGTGCAGATGCATAGGCATTTTTTTTAGCAGACCTCACTTACTGGAACAGATCTCATAGCAAAAGGACTTGTTTGTCATGATTTCATTTTGAGTGTTTGTAGGATTTTTTCATGTGCTGAATTTTCAACTCTCATCAGTTGGTGAAGATAGCATGCATATTATGATATATATATAGCATTATATATATATAGTGATATAAAGTATACAAATATTCAAGCAGTCACTGGCTACAGATCCAATCAGACTGAGTAACTTAGTTCTCCATAAATGTTATGAGCTATAGCTGTTGCATTTGGCAATTGCAGGCCAATTTTAAGGTTTAAAAAGTGACAATTTACTAGAAGGCATAATGTTTATAACTCAGTTTGTTAATAAGTAGCTCTGCAGTAGCTCTCTCTGTATCCAAGGTAGTGCATAATCCATTGACTTAAAAAAAAGCTGACAATTTGTTGTCCTCCCGTGGCTGAGTGGTTAGCACGCTTGGCTACTGATCTAAGGGACCTGGGTTCGAGCCCCAGATTAAGGCATGGATGTATGAGCTATAGCTGTTGCATTTGGCAATTGCAGGCCAATTTTAAGGTTTAAAAAGTGACAATTTACTAGAAGGCATAATGTTTATAACTCAGTTTGTTAATAAGTAGCTCTGCAGTATCTCTCTCTGTATCCAAGGTAGTGCATAATCCATTGACTTAAAAAAAAGCTGACAATTTGTTGTCCTCCCGTGGCTGAGTGGTTAGCACGCTTGGCTACTGATCTAAGGGACCTGGGTTCGAGCCCCGGATTAAGGCATGGATGTATGTGTTGTTTTTCTGCTGAGGTCCTGCCATCCTCTCAGACCTTATACTATGGCATATAAACTGGCAGGCTCCTGTCAGACCTCTGCGGCAAGCAGCTACTTAAGGGGGTATTTATTATTTTTATTATAATAAAAAGTTGATAATAAACCATTGGCAAATCACTGATTGTTCATTTTATGAAGTTTGGAGATTTCCTAATAGATGGCAGCACATACTTTGTGATGTTGCAAAACAGGAATCATTGGTTTCTTGATATGCTTATTTGAAATTTGAATAGTAGACAAAATAATGGACCGAGTGCCCATTTTCTCATTTAAAGTGACAAACAGCTAACAAATGTATTGCTACAAATTTTACTGATTTATTGACAATGACTGAAAAAATAATTATGAAATCATGCTTCATTGGCCATTGAGTAATAAAAATATAAGCCAATGAGTTAAAGGTACTTGAAGACTTCATCATTATTCACATAATCAAATCATGCTTTAAAAGAGTGCAAGATTCATTACTATAGCAAATTTTAGAAGTATCAATCTGTTGTATAGCCTGATTTTAGTCCTTAGTTATACCTATTTTTCTACAATTTTCACAGATTCTTGAAACAGGAAAAGCAGTGCTATTTTCCTATTTATGTTCATGGCACACATTACTAGTATTTGTCAAACAACTCTCAAGATAGTTAAGCTGAGAAACTTGCAGAAAATCTTAGCCATTGAAAAGAACTTAGGCACCACCCACCTGATTTTCGCTATTTTTCTTCTGTTATTATCACCAAACTTATTACCAGCCTTATCAGTGGTTCTAATGAGCTAATCTCTTCAGTACTATTACCAAATAGTTAGAGGCATACTGCTTGTCCCCACAAGGGGGGGGGGGGGCTCTGCAAAACATTTTTTTTTCAAAATTTATGGGGATATTTCATGTGCAATTATTTAAAGGAATATCCCAAAAAATTTTCCTGTAGCTTGGAATAAATTATAATGGATTATGAATAATAGCTTATTTACCCTACTAGAAATTCTTTTCCTTGCTGACTATGGGCCAGAACTTGTTTTCTCAAAGCTTTCTTTAGTTCTCTAATAAAATTAACACAATATGTTTAACTTTTGGATAAATATTTAGTATAAGTATAAAACTGAGATAATCACTTGAATTAAAGTTTTTTTAAAGCAACATATGCATTTTATGCAGCAAGGTGTTATAATTTGAGTTTTATGTAAAGTGGTTGTGGGTTCTAAAAATTTAAATTATTAAAAACTATAGAAAATATTAAAGCAAATATTTAATATGAGATCTGATTATAAAGTTTTGATAATTGAAGCTAATGGATTTTCATAAAAGGGGCCCTGAGACATTTCTTGTGGAGGAAACCCTGAGATTTTCTGGTAAGCCACTGCAAATGGTCAAATTGTCAGCATAATCTAAATCAGATGTTCTCAAATTTTTAGACCATGTTAAGATCCCAGTCTGTCCTTTGCAACAGTTTCTTATAGCACAATTGATAACTGCTTAAAAGGAAAAGTGATAAATGAGACTTTGTTGAATACCAGTAATGCTAAACCAACCATTGAAAGCTTTACCAACTTTCATAAATGATTCAGTGTTATTATTGAAATATAATTATGTTAACTAACTTTTCAGTAATGCCGTATTATATCGTTGATCAGTCATAAATTATGAATCAAATCTTTTTGAAATTTACAAAGCTAGTAAGTGCAAATTTTTGAAACTTGCAACATTTATTAAGGATTTGTCTGAGTGAAAAAATTTGATCTACATAGTTTCTACTACTGTTGAATCCATACTGTTAATCATAAAGTTATTCATCGGCATACATAATTGTCAAGCCATCATGGGCTATAGAGGTACAACCTGACTGCACAATTTAGTTCATACATGTTTATTATGACCTACTGCTAATATATTTGGCTATTCTAGGCCAGTTCTGAAAAGACCGTGTTTGACATTGTCCATCCACTGCTTTCTATGTCTCCCTCTTTTTTAAGGTCTTTTTCTGGGGCTTTTAGGCATGGTGTTCATAACTCTGTTCATTAATTCGCAGTTCTGCATGCAAGCAACATGAACAAACCAACCCAGTCTCACCCTGTAGAAGATGCTGCTCAAAGGTGGTTGATGACTTCTTCATCTAACCTCATTGCTTCATGGTCACAACCACCTAACACCCAAAATACTACATAAACTTCTCAAAATAAAAGCCTCAAATTTCCTGTTGTCATGCTTATAAAGGATTAAGTTTCACTGCCATAGCAAAATTTAGAATGGACTGAACTATTATAAATAATTTTAGTCTTTAGAAGTATAAGGGTCATTCAAATGAAAATTGGACAAATCTAAAATATCATAAATCATTTATTAATCTGTTGAAATTTGCCATGCCTACTGAGATTTTCCTTTGTTTTATAACTTTTTAGGTTTGAAAACTTTTTTGTTAACTGTAGAATTATTTTTATCATTCATTAATTATATTTTGCAGTATTAAGCATTTTGTAAATATTAAAACCACTGTTAAATTGCTACTTGCCAATGTGGTTTCCATTCAATCCATTAAGCTCAAATTCATATGAAGCTAAATAATTTAAGAAATAAAAGTTTTTTTGCCTAAAGAAACATAAATTATTTATATTAGAATCATATAGGAAGACAAATATTTTGGACTGAAATTGAAACAAAGAGAGAGGAAAAACTTTTATATAAAGAATATGCATGTAAATAAAAGAAAGCATACCTATTGTTTTCTTTGAAAATTTCTTGTACATGTTCAGAATTAAATGCTCTTTCTCCTAGTGTATAAACATGACATTGCTGTTTGTTTGCTAGTTACTCTGAAACTAAGTTTTTAAGTTGATTATTTTGATGAAAGCAATTAAAAATTAGTTTGACCACCCTTGTGAGTTCATTGTGTGAAATGGGGGCACTCTAAGCATTAATTGGTTGTTAATGGTTGTTTTTGCAATTGATTTCACTATTGTAATTGATGTTAGCTTTAGTGAAATTCATGGGGGCATCTCAGCATAGTGCAGTGATTTGAAATATTTTTTGTGAAACAGTAGTTGCATACTCCAGTAAAATAATTCTTCAGGTACAATACACACAGATATTCCACGTTTTGTGAATTCCCAATCAAATAAAGATCTGTGAAAATGTATAGTAATATGTAATATTTTTATATTTTTCTACAAATCAGATTTAGTTCTTTTTAACAAACAGCTTTGAAAAAATAAAAATTTTGTAATATTAATACACAGTTTTAAATATTTTTTTTTTGCTTTTTAGCTATCTTCCTGCAAAAGCTATTGACGAAGAAAATAAACATAAACTAGAATATGAAGAAATGGTGAAAGGTGCTCGAAAGAAAGGTATTTTAGACTTTATTAGATAATGAATTATACATTAAATAATTACTTATTTATTTTTATTTTGCTCATTGTAATTTTTCAGTCTTCATGTAATTTAGTTTATATTTTTTGCTATGTTACACCCATTTGAGCTGAATACTTTTGATATACAAGTATAAATAGGTCAGATGTATTTTAAGAGTTAAAATTTTTTGCAAATGGCAAAAATACTTGAAAAGAGTTCTATTATGCATTATAGGTTTAAAATTTATTAACATACAAGGCAGAGAGCAATGTATATTTGTATAAAAACATTAAAAAATTCAATAATTGAAACTGTGATTTAAAAGTCCATATAAATAATTTCCAATTGCCTACAGGGAGATATGCATAATGGCAAAAATAAAATCCAATTCTATCAAAATGCACAAGTAGGTATTTTCAGGTCAGTTTGTGTTGAGATATTTTATCCACTTCTGTGGAGAGGAGGCATATCAGTGGGAAGAGCAATAGATACTTCTGATTTGTAAGTTTATATACAGTAAGTAGCAATGCTGTTTCAGTTTGCAGAGACTCACGATTTTACGTCTGAGCCCCTTACACTCGGACATCTTTTATCAGATCATTGTTGTTTTAACGCTGTTTTTCAATTTTTAAAATATACTGGATATTTTAATCACTTGTAGTTTTACTCCCTTTTTATTACTATATATTTTTAACCCAGTTTGCTTACAGCTGGATTATTTTTACGTTTTTATTCATATAACATATTTTTACATTCATTCCTTGTTGCTCTACATGTTGTATTTTACTGAAATCTATTATTTTGTTGTTATTTGTAGTTTATTTTTAACTTTGGTTAAGGGGTAACATGATTTTTATACTTTTACCTTTTGGACATATGTTTGGCGCATTATGGCCTTAGTTGCTAATGCGCCAGTAAACCCCAACCAACCAACCAATCAGTGTGCAGAAGATATGTAACTAGTACATTCTACTAAAGTGCATGTTTATGCAAATTCCCAATTGACTGGATTGTTTGGGGGAGGAGGTTGACTCAGTTGGTAGCTCATTAGGTTTGTAATTTGCAGTTCCTAGGTTTGAGTCCTGCATTTAGATTTATCTCTGCTAAACTTCCACCCTGCCCTCAGTCAGAAAGGGGACACTGTTGAGCTTTGAACCATCCATCAGATGGGACATAAAGCCATACCACGTGCATATTGACGAACATTCTGGATTGCCTTGAGAAGAGGCTACCATCTCTCTCCTAATAGTGGAAGTCTCTAACAGTGTCTAGTGGGTCCCTTCCTCCAACCTACTCTGAGCCCTTGGAATCATTGTGACTTGGCCATTTAGCTTGTTGTGTGCAAAAAAGTGCTGCTCAGAGGTAAAACAACCCAACAACTGACAGAATTAATTACGAATACATTCACATAATGTGTCTTGAGCATAACTGTGATGTGTGTGTATGACAGACTTGTGTAGTATTAAGTGGTGCTCTCATGTAATTCTAGGAAAGTGATGCATTTCATGCATGATACAAACTAGATATATTTTTAAGCATCCTCACAGATCTTCTACTATGGCACATAAACTGACAGGCTCCTGTCAGAACTCTGTGTCAAGCAGCTGCTTGAGGGGACATTTATTTATTTTCTTTTATAAAGTCACTGAGTAGATGCTTATGTAGCAGTGGTACCACCTCCCAAATATGCTTGTTGTGTAACTTTAGGAAAGGAACAATCAGTAATAATTTCCATGTGTAGTTGTGGAAGTGATTATATAAAAACTGCTAATTATAGACAGTATGTTTTTTATGCTGCATTGCAAAATTTTCATGCCATTCCCTTATATACTTTTTTAGAGATACTGCATCAACTTTAATTTTAAACACCAGTGTATATATACTGCTCACAAAAATTAGGGAATATTTAAAAATGAATATGAAGCGATGAAATATCCCCTAATTTTTGTGAGCAGTATAAGAAAAAGAAATTTGAATGTTTTAATTCACTGATACTTCAAGTGACTTAACCAGGAATAGAAATATTGCTATAATTTCTTCATCAGTGCAAAGGTGTAGAACCCAGGTGTGATGATTGTATAAAACCAACTGTTGTGAAAATCTTGTAATAAAGTGATTTCCTTGTTGCCAGCACAAAATTAGCCAAATGGGCTCTTGAGCTTCAAGAGGACTTTGAGCAAGAAGAACTTTGAGTTTCAAGAGGTTTTAAAAGTGTGAAAAAAATAGTACTTATGCATCTCAAGGCATTGTTGGCAAATTCCATTTTACTTCAGCAGCATGATGAACTGTTTCTATTTTATTACATTGCCAAAACTGATGTCTTTGCTGATTTTTTTACAGGTTTTAAGTGTGCAATTTAAACTGCTTTGTTATAGCATCATAATAAAATATTTCTAAAACTGAAGTCTCTAAAGTCTCCCTTTTAATTTTGTTCTCAAAGTTTTAAATATGCAGTTCTATCAAACTATACAACTATTTTAAAAATCCTTGTATTATTAAATTTTCAGTAATGCCATTTATCTTTCAGAGCTGCAAGATGCAAAGCAAAAGAGAAAACAAGCACATCAGCAGCAGAAACTGGAGGAACAGTTAATTCAGGCTACTAAAATATGGAATGAGGAAATACTTCCTAACTGGAATAATGTGTGAGTTGCTTTAAAAATTAATCTGATTTAAGGATTAATAAAATATGCTGAAAATTAAAGTTGGCATGTAGTATGTATAAAAGTATTTAAATTGAGGGAGAAATTTAAGTGATAAATGATTATTTTTCTAGGAGTACATAAGTAAGCATTTTTTATATTTGGCATGGACAAGTCAGACTTCTAAATTTGTTTTTTGAGAAGGCAGATGTTTTAAGGAAACAGTCTTTGCTTCTTATTGTCTGAATATGGTAGTAAAATAAATAATAATAAATACCCCCTCAAGCAGCTGCTTGCCACAGAGGTCTGACAGGAGCCTGTCAGTTTATATGCCAAAGTAGAAGATCTGAGAGGATGGCAGGACCTCAGCAGAAAGAATATGGTAGTGGGGAGTAACTATTCCTTGATTCCTCACCAAAGCAATGACTTGGGCAATGGTAGGCAACTAATGCCTGAATCATTGCTTTAGGTTAATGGTCACGTTAGTGGTAGTCAGTCAGTGTTGGTGTAAATCAAGTGGCTTTGTAATGAGAATTAAGCAGACAGTCCAGTTGGTGTCAATCTAAACTAGAAAGACCATTCACCTCTTCACAAATATGAAATGCTCATTTTCAAAGAGTAAAATTGTAATTTTTAACTTTAGTACCCTCTAATGGTAGAAATGGCAAATAGAAGATTAAGTAAATGCAAATGGTAATGTTTTATTAGTATCTATCCAACTCAAAAATGTTTATTTTAAACAAAAGTATTTAGTTTTATCAACTTCTTGGGAGGGGGGAAGATATTTCTGATGTCCTCATGAACCTTAAACACCATACTATACCATATAAATTTCAGATTTCTGGCATGAATAGATTGTTTACAGTTTTAAATTCTAAAAAGTAAAAAATAGGATTAAGGCATACTGATGTACTCACTGAATTCGTATTCACATCAGTGGAAGATAGCGATTTTTGTGTAGGTAAATTGGCACTCTATCTTCCTTTGAATTGAAAGTGAATTAAATGAGTGAAAAGAAATAATCTCAATGTATAAATAATAGCAAAATTTCACCATTAACACTGATATAAGTAGGTGATGTGCATAAGATTACAAAATGGATTTAACTTGATGTTAACAAATGCATGTATCGTTTTGCATTTTTTAACATCAAGTTAATCCATTTTGTCATCTTATGCACCATCACCTGCTTATATTAGTGTTAATGGTGAAATTTCAATTAGCAATTTCACCCTTGGTATGCTGTAGTGTAATTTTTCATTTTTTTTAGGATAGGAAGATAGATAGGTCTTTTTAGTGACAAAATATAAATTAAAAAAATTAAAAAAATTTCTTGGCATTTTTACTGTTTATGTATTTTAATTTTACATATTGGATTGAACCAAAAGTTTGTTCAGATTTTTCCCAAGAGATGTTACTGTTTGTGATCTCCACAACCACATTCATTAGCAGCTATAAATAGTGTGTTCTTTTGACAGGGGATAGTTGCTAGTGTGTTCTGAAAAATAAATTATGCAGATTGAGTGAGTGATATTCGCATAGGGTAAATTTGAAAATGGAAGATATGAAGGTGCATTTCTTCCAGCTTATGCTCTTTTTATCCAAAAGGGTAAAAACACAATACAAACCTGAAAAAAGAGTTGTGCAGTGTACGGAGACGATGCTCTAAATAACTGAACATGTCAGAAGTGGTTCACAAAGTTTTGAACTGGGAATTTCTCTTTGGAAGATACTCCACGTTCAGGAATGCCCTCCACATTTGATAATGATCAAATCGCCACATTAATCCAAACTAACCAGCACAAGAGAGATTGCTGAGACCCTAAAAATATCACAAACATCAGTTGTAAGGCATTTGGAGCAGCTTGGATATGTGAATCGGTATGATGTGGAAGTGCCACATCAATTGAGCTAAAAAATTTTTTATGGATCACATCTCTGCTTCTGATTCACTCCTGCAATGCAATGAAAATGGCCCATTTTTGAAGTGGTTAGTGAAAGGTGATGAAATAATGGATCCTTTACAACAATATCCAAAGAAAAGATCCTGGAGCAAGCGAGGTGAGCCTCCCTTACTGAACCAAGGCCAGCCTGCATCCAATGAAGGTCATGCTCTGTGTTTGGTGGGATTGGAAGAGAATCCTTCACTCTGAGCTCTTGCCAAGAAATCAAATGATTAATTCAGATCATTATTGCTTGCAATTCGATATGCTGATTGATGAAAAACATCTGGAATTGGTGAAGCAAAAGAAATTGTGTTTAACCATGACAATGCGAGACCATATATGTCTTTGACCTCCCGGCAAAAATTGTTGTAGTTGGGTTGGTATGTTTTATGCTACCTGCCATGTTTGGTTGACATTGCATCCTCAGATTACCATTTATTACATTCTCTGCAAAGTTTTTGAATGGTAAAGAGTTCCAATCTTTGGAAGCCATCAAAAACCACCTTGATCATTTCTTAGGAAAAAAAAAACAATTAAGTTCTATACTGACAGATGGCTTGAGATAATCAAACAAAATGGTGGATACATTATTGATTCAAGGTATTTTTTACTATTTAGTATTTGAGCTTGAATTTTTGCATAAAATCCAAATGAACTTTTCGTTTAACCCAATACAATCTGTAAAGGTTGACCCTCTTAAATTTCCCTTCCTTCTTTTTGAAGGGAGGGAAATTTGGTGGCCTAATTTGGGGTTACTCACACCATTATAGATCTCATAAGCTTTAATTTGAAATATAACTCATTGGGATTGACTCTCTATTTTCATCCCATTTTTTGGGAAGGGTGGGGAAAGTAGCCTATGAGAGTTCCCATATCACAAGCTTTCATTTGATGCCTAACTTTTGTCCATCATGTTCAGAAGATATAGTGGGAGAACAGTCTTCATGTGTTTCCTTTTTTGTGGGAGGGATCAGGGAGAAGCCCATGGGAGTAAATTGTATATAGCCTATGACACTTTGCTGCATTACATGCTTTCATTTGACACATAACTAAGATCAATCAACAGGTTATGAAGATATGGTGGAACAACCATCTGGACAAATATACAAAGCAACAAATGATGAGCAAAAAAACAATAGCAAGATATGTAATAAATTTACTTAGATAATTTTCAAGTTATTTTCCTTTGTGAGTAAATATATTCCAAAGAAATTAATATTTCTATGTGATTACCCAAGTGTTATATGCCAATTTAGCATTACATTTATTGCACATCAATTTATTGCATTCTGCTGTTCAGCACATAATTGTACTAACTGTTGTAAATGTGAGCATACTAAACTTTCAGTTGTCACACTAATATATGTAGCCATTTTGACATATTAATTTCAAAAATATTTAAATTTGAGTTAACATTCAAAAATCTAACAGCTGTTCAGTGGATCCCTTACTCAGCTCTGAACCTTAAGTGTCCTTGTGACCTGACCATTTTGTGTGTAAAATGTTGTTCAGTATTAGAATTAATGTAAATGAAAGGAGAAAAAAATAAAAATGTGTTTTTCCATATGGAATATTTAACATTTTTGTGGTTACAGCACAAAATGACACTACTCTGTAACTCAGGTGGACTTGAACCACATGAATGCTAGTTATACGCCAACTATTCTGACCATTGAGATACTGATACAAAAATTCTCAGGCTTTAGCACTTTAATAAAATACCTTTGTTAAACAGGTGGAATTTCATAAAACACAGTTCTAAAGCATAAAATTTGTAATCAGTGTGCAATAGAAAATGGTAGGTAAATTTATAGTTTGAGTTCCATCCTGGTTATCATGCAATATTTCCATTGCTTTGAAAACTCAAAGTAAAAGAGAGGCAAATTTTATATAGTTTTTAAAGCAAAGAAATATATGTGTAATGGCCCATATGGGTTTCAAAATACATTAATCCCTAGTTGGGTTGGTTTACCTCTGAGGAACATTTAGTTTTTAGCATTTGTACACAATGAGATTGTAATGGTTTTATGATATTAATATAAAATTAAAGCAAATTTCAATATCTATCAAAAATATTCTTATTAAAAATAATCCATATTATAATTCTTTACATAAATGTAAAAAGTAAGATTTCTTAGTGATGTATGTTTACTGTAGAATGCTACAAGTTAAACCAAAATAGAGTTGGCCAAGTCACAAGGATCCCCAAAGGCTCAGAGAAGGTTGAAGAGGAATATCCACTGGACAGTTGTTAAAAGACAGATGGAAGCTATAATGTACTTTATCATGCACAGTGCTTGTCTCTCCTACACACAAGATCATGGTTTTTAATGCCCCATATGTTTAGAGTTTCAGAAACCTTTGGTTGCTAGCTTTGTTGATTTCAAAAAGGCTTTCGACTCTGTTGATCGTCATAATTTGTGGTTGATTGTGAAATCATATGGTATACCAGACAAGTTAGTTAACATAATGAAAGCTCTCTATAATAACACTGAGTCGTGTGTGAGAGTTGGTAAGGCTTGTAGCAATTGGTTTAGCATTACTTCTGGTGTTCGACAAGGGTGCATTTTGTCTCCTTTTCTCTTTAGTTTGGTTATTGATTATGTTATGTGAAATTCACTTCTAGGGAAAGATTTTGGCCTTAAATGGGTTGGAGATACGAAAATTTCTGATTTAGATTATGCTGATGATTTAGCCCTTTTGGCAAATGATGTTGATGAGATGAACTCTTTCATTCGAGCTGTTGATGAGACTGGTAGTAGAGTAGGTTTGGTTATAAACAGAGAGAAAACTAAAGTGATGAAAATTGGTCAGGCAGGCTGTGATTCAGTTAATCAGAATGGTTGCAGTCTTGAGCAGGTGTCACAGTTTAATTATCTTGGGAGCTATGTAACAGATAATGGTGATGTGCGGCATGAGATTAACAGACGAATAGGGATTGCTGCCGGGACTTTTAAGAATCTATGGAGAGTGTGGAGAAATAGGTGTATACACCTAAAGACTAAAATTAGACTGTATAATAGTTTGGTTCTTTCTAGGGTTAGTTATGGTAGTGAAACTTGGACACTTTGTAAACAAGATAACAGGAAACTAGATGCTTTTGATTCCAGATGCTTACGCAGTATCTTGGGCATTAGGTGGTTCAACTTTGTAACTAATGATGAGGTTTGGCAAAGGAGTTTACAACCTCCTTTAAGCAGCATATTGTGCAGAGAGAGACTCCGTTGGTTTGGCCATGTTGCCCGTATGAATAATTATAGATTGGCGAATAGGGTTATGAACAGTGTGCCTAAAGGCCTCAGAAAGAAGGGGAGACCTAGGATGCGGGGGCAGGCAATGTCAAACAGGACCTTGTTAGAATTGGTGTGCAGTGGCCAGATGCAGTAGATGTAGCTCAGGATAGACTTGCTTGGAGAACTAAATTGCACGGTCTGGTTGGACCTCCGTAGCCCATGGCTGCTTGAGGATGATGATGATGTCCTTTCCAATCCATTGGAATCTTTCATCTGCTAAATTTCAATCCCATTTGTGTTCTTTTTCGTAGAGGGCAGGGTGGGGGATAATGGAGATAAATCTGAATGCTGGCACAGTTTGGAACTTGCCCATGGGAATATCAAATTGTAAGCCTGCTGTAGTACCATCTGAACCAACCATTATCCAATATACAAGTTATATGCCAACTGCTCTATGTAGCTAGAGACATCAGACATTTTTATGTTCTATAACTGCTTTTATACTGTTAGACAATGTGTAATATTGTATTTTTTGTTGTTGTTTTAAGTATTGTTTTGATTTTAGTTGTTTATTTTAGCAAGGAAAGTAAGAAGACTAAAGATATTTGGTGGAAAGGGCTACCACCAAGTGTTCGAGGCCGTATTTGGAAACTAGCTATTGGTAATGATTTAAATATAACCCAAGAATTGTATGACATATGTACCACTCGATCCAAGGAGAAGATATGGGTCAGCACAGATGCAAAGAGTACTGATACTGATGAAGGTGAGAACGATATTTAATTCATAATTTTGAATGTTGTTAAAATATACAACTGCTGCATTTGGTCACTTTAGAACAATTCTAGCAATGTCCTATTTGACATTGTCTGCATCCTAAATCTCCCCCCCCCCCTTTTCCAAGGCCTTTAGACATTCTGTTCATAACCTAATTTACTATCTGCAGCTCTGCATATGGACAACATGGCCAAATCAATGCAGTCTCCCTTTGAGCAATATGCTGCTCAAATGAGGTTGTCAACTCCTAATCTCATTATTATTTACAAAGTCAAACCATCTAATGCCTAAGATGCCATATAAAGCATCTAGAATCAAAGGCATCAAGTTTCTTGTTATCTTGTTTACAAAGGATCCAAGTTTTACTTGACCCCATATTTGCCATTGAAGTGAATACAAATTCAGTAACTGATTGCCCCATTCATATGCTTTAGTTTTATTTTTTACTTTTTAGGTTGTCTATAGGAAGAAATGTATTTTTTTTAAAATTGTTTTATTCCACACTATTCTGTTTATTTTATGCTGCACATTATCTGTTAAACTACTCCCAAGATAGTTAAACTGAGACATTTGCTCATGAATGAAACCATTCAAAGCAACTGAAGAACTATAAGCGTGACCAATTTTCATCATTTTAGTTTTCTCTCTATCATCAAATGTACTTTATTACTAGTTTCATCAACAGCTCTAATAAAATAATTCATTTAATCAAAATGGTGAAATTTGATTAGCTTGTATTAATTTTTGGGAATAAGGGTTCAAAGTTTGAAAACAAAAGTATTATTTTGTGCAGGATAAAAATAAAGTACCCTACAAGTAGCTGCTTGTCACAGAGGTCTGCCAAGAGCCTGTCAGTTTAATATGTCATATTCTGTCCATGGTCTGTGAGGAAAGCAAAACCCTGGCAGTTGGTTGGGTTGCTTTACCCCTGAATGGCACTTTTTTTGCACACAATGGGCTAAAATGTCGCAAGGACTCCAAAGACTCATAGAAGGTCGGAGGTAGGGACCCACTGGACTTCTGTTGGGAGACATGGTAGCCTCACATCAAAGCCATCCAGTGTGTTCTCTAACATGCAGAGGATATGTCTTTCCTGCACATGGGGCCATGGTTTAATGTCCCATCTGATGGACAGTGGCCTTTCCAAACCCATCAGTGTCCCTTACTGACTGTGGGAGGACAAAGAGTTTTGCAGAGATAAATCTCAACACTGGCCCAGCTGGGACTCGAACCTTGGAAATGTGGATTACGAGTACTTATATAGAGGTGGGGGCAAGAAACACTGTTGAGCAAGAAAAGTGTAGGGGGGAGGGTGCAAAAGAAAGACCTCCTCTTATATGTCTTTAAAAGATTCTGGAAAAAATGCATGAAATATAAATATGTTTAATCACTTTTTGCCTCTATTACCTTTATTAGTATTCTGAAAGGGGGGGGGGGATGAGCGATCTAGCTTGAGCTACATAGCTCAAATAGGACATGAATTATGGCAATTTTGAAACTGCATTATGTGCCAAAAATTCCCCCTTTTTTTAATTTTGAACGTTTACCACTCAAAAACTATTTAACTTAGTAAGCTGTAATGTGCAATGAATTCATGTATATATGAGGTATGCAAGCTAAATAATTATTTAAAGTCTGAGGGGGTTGAATTTTAGCCATGTTTTAGTTGACATTATAAATTATTAGCCTTTTGTTTTGGCTTATTCATTTCAAAACGTCTTTTTTAATTCTGCAAATTTTAAGTATTAGAAGTATATGAACAGGAATGCAAAACTGTGTAAAACAGATCAGTTTAAATTATCCATTTTATTAAAATACATATTTATTTACTTGCACAATAATTGAGATTTGTAATTTGAACACTAATACAAATAAATAATTTTAATCACTCATATATGAGGCTGCCAAAAAAAGTATTACTCAGGGCTAAATGACCTTAACCAACTGTTTAACTAACTAGCAGGCATTCTGAAGTAAAACATAATTGAGCAGAAATCTTATTTTTTAAGTCATGTGAAGAATTATAAGAATTTTTTGTAATTGGAATATTATTGGTAGATACTGAAATAACTTTAATTTTATATTAATATCATAAAATTAATAATCCCTTTCATTTAAACTTTAATGTTGTGTAACTTTTAAATTATGATCATTTGATTTGAGCATTTAAAAGAAACGGTATATAATTGTTTTGGGGTAACTATTTTGATGCTCAGAAAACATGGAAATTATTGTTGGGGCATATTTGAGATGTTCCTGTTCTTTGTGTTTGACTATGAATATATATAGTTCCATAGTACTATTCAGTCAGTGGCTCACCCAGCCAGTTCACACTGGTTTGACTGAATTAGATAAAAATATTATTGATTGCTGAACCAGTTGTTGAAAAGTGAATAGGAAAAAATAGTATAATAATCAACATTTAATAATGATGCAATTATGCTTATATAAAAAAATTACCCACTCTAGTTGCTCCTCTTTTACTGATTTAAAATCACTTAAAAAATAGCAAAAATGCCAGATGAATAGGTGAAATTGATCTGACAGACCTCTTTTGTTTTATTCAGAAGAGAGGATATATCCTTTTAAAGGTATTAATGGCCTGCACCATGAGAAGGTGGGTCAGACTTTAGGTACTTAATTTGTTCTCTATTTCATTACAAGAAATAGTGCATAGCTTATCATCCAGTTATACCTTAGTCATTTACTGGCCATTTTGGGTAAACTTATTTTTACAAATGACTGAAAGATTATCATCCAAGTTTTCCATCTTTTATGTACTAAATTCATATTTATGATCAATATTTTATATGATGCTGACAAAATGTTATGTTTAAATATAATGTGTTCTTTTATATTTCAGAAAATGGTAATTCAAATGAAAGTGCTGCAGATTTTATAAAGCTTGATGTTTCAAGAACATTTCCTCAACTTGGCATATTTCAAGAGGTAAATTTACATTTTTTTAAAAAAAGGATGTCAGTAGCTAAGTGTGCTGCAAACTGAAACAGACTTAAAAATTCTAGATGAATTGCAATTGTTTTATTATAATTGTACAAGATGTTTAAAAATTTATTAACTATTTAAATTAAACAATATTTATGTAACTTAGAGTTTCAATGAACTAAGGCTCTTTTGTCCTGTTGATAAAATATTTTGCAAGCAATAAAAATTAATTTTTTATTCATAAGGGATTTGCATGTGACTTATCATTTAAACCACTAAGCCTGGCAATTTTTATGTTCAGAAATGCTTAATATATATTTAATTATATTGTTATTTAATTATTATTTATTATAATCTATATTTAATTATATGTTGATATAACAAAATATTTATTCTATAGAATTAAAATTGTATCTTTGATTTAATGTTCATTACTTTTTGTTAGGGAGGACCATATCACACTATTTTGGAAGATGTTTTGGGAGCATATGTTATATACAGGCCTGATATTGGCTATGTAAGAACTTTTTTTATTGTTCATTCCTTCAGTCATTTCAATTAAATGGTTAGTAAACAGATGTGTACAGGGTGTTTCATAGCCAGTCTGTCATACTTTGAAAGTGATATGGGTGGTAATTTCAAGTAAAAAAAAAATAATACCATAGTGGGCCATTTCCAACTATTGAGGAGCTATGTACATTTTTAAGATGGGCAACGCTGTGATGGCAGCACTAGTGATGGTTTGAGTTGCATTGTAACCACCATTTATTGTCAGTTGCTTCAGATCTATGCTCAGAGTTGCATGAGACATTGTTTCATGATTGGTCAAAATCATTGCTGACACTATCAAAATCATTCACAGGCTGATTATATGTAGAATCAGTGGTTTACTCCTAGTGAATCAGTGGCTGAATCAGTGGTTTACTCCTAGTGAATATGCAGATATCCATTGCATTTATGCATTCTATGATGGGAATGGCAGGGTAAGCAAATCATAGACATATTTCAAACTTGAGTCCCAAATAAGAAAGTGCTTAGTGATATGCACCAGAGAATATGAGAAATAGGGATAGACATAACCTTGAATGTGATCTGTTGCTGTGGAAGAGTGCATACTGAACCTAGTACAATGTAGCTCAATGACCAGTGTTCAAAATATTTCTACTTGAATTGGTGAATTCACATTTTGGTATGGTGAATCCTACGTGATAAAAGTTTGCATCTTTATTTGCAACATGTGCAGGTTCTTCAACCAAATGGAGTGGGGTGGTTCAGGTGGTAGCACACCAGGCTTGTAATCTGCAGTTCCCAGATTTGAGTCCCCAGCTGGGCCAGCATTGAGATTTATCTCTGCAAAACTCTCTGCCTACCATGGCCTCATGTGCGGGAGAGCCATAATGTACGTTAAAGAACACTGGATGGCTTTGACGGGAGGTTACCATCTGTCTTCCAACAGCTGTCCAGTGGGTCCCCTTCTTCAACCTTCTCTGAGCTTTTGGGGTCCATGTGACCTGGCCATTTAGCCTAATGTGGCTGAATGGCCAGGTCACAAGTGATTGCTTCAACCAAATGATTACTATCATTGTGTTAGATTCTGCCAGTGGATGCTATTGCATTGCCAAAGTCTTAGCCCAATGCTGTTTAGTGATGAAACACAATTTAATTGGGGTGGAATTGACAATATTTGAAATTCCCACTTCCAGTCAATCTTTTGGGATCATTGGAAGCAACTTTCAACATTGTCTGTCAGTAAATGTTTGGTGTGGCCTGATTGGATCTTTGTTTTGGAACTTTAAATGCTGCTAATTACCTAAATTTCCTGTCTAATAAATTGTTGCTTTTAATGGAGGACATATCTCCAGACATAGGGTGCAGGATGCTCTTTCAGCATGGGAGGCACCTCCAAATTTAGGTTCAATGCCTTGGCTGCTGAGATCTCTGGACCTTCTCTGCTTGATTTCTTTTTGTGGTGTCTTGGGAAAGAGATGGTCTACAAGACTAAACTACAGAAAAGAGAAACTTTTGTGTTGCATTGTAAATGATACTGTTTATATAAAAGATATTGAATGATCTAATAGGAAATAAGATGATCAAAACTGTGCTTGTAAAAAATGGCAGACATTTTGAACAGTTGAGTGTGTCAATGAATTCATCTGATTAATACTAAAATGTATATTTTACTGGTCACACCTACATTCATCTGTAATTCCTTAGCAGTTGGAAATAGTACATCTGCTGTTTTTACTATTACTCAAGATTGCCTCCTGAATCACTTCCTGAAGTATGACAGACCAGTTATAAAACACCCTGTATAATGACAGACATGTTTTATTTATTCATACATATATTTTTTGTCATTAACTGTATACAAGGAAATACTGAAGTACTAGAAAAATTTATATTTTTTATTTCTATTAATATATTGTGATTTTTATTAATATATTGGTGTAATTATATTAACATTAATCTTAATAATTAAGTAACTGTTGAAAAGGAAGGATCCAACTTAAAGTTGAATCTGAAAATACTGAATACAAAATGTAAAAAATGGCAGCATTGAGCATAAGCAATATTGACAAGGGTCTGACACTACCACTGAGCTATTGGATGATTCTTTCTGACATGTTAAATCCATAAGTTGCATGTTTTTTTTATTTCAGATAAGGAGTAATGACATACAAATAATGAAAATTCAATTTTTTTTTTCTTTAGGTTCAAGGAATGTCCTTCTTAGCAGCCATGCTACTTTTGAATATGGAAGCTGTAGATACATTTTTGTGTTTTTCTAATCTTCTGAACAGACCATGTCAGTTAGCTTTTTTTCGTGTTGAACAAGCAGCAGTAAGTACTCTTTTCAAATTTAGAATATCCAATTTAATACTTTGCACAGACATGTAGCCACACATAGACAACAGATTTTGAATCACCATAAATTTTAACGTATATAGTTTATTTTTTTTATCAACTTTTCTCTTTAGGAAATGAAGTAAAATGTGATATCTTATCTAAGAAACCACAAGGCTGGTAATGCCAAGTTTTTTTTTACCCCAAGTGCCATCATATATTAAACTGGTATTAAAATAGTTACATTTTGATGTAGTTTATTTGAGTTTCCTTTATATATTTATATGCAGCCTGTCTGAAAAATAATGGTAGGGAGTTTTGAGAACCAATAGGTAGTAAAATAATATACATATTCAAGAAAGCAATATTTTAATTGCAAGCATGCCTCAAATAGCTTTGAATGTAATTAGTGAATTTCCACAAGTGTACAGTTCGTGACCATGCAATGTCCAATTGGTATTCCACTTCTTGCCATACACACTTCAGAATAGCTCTTGTTATTTGCTTAGTTGCTTCTCTTATTCTGACTTTCAAATGATTCAGAACTCAAATTTTGTTCTAAATTGCAGTAACTTATTGGAAATAAAGATGAAAGTGAGGGATTAGTTTAGTCAAAGTGTAAGAAATGACAGCATGGAGCATGAGTAGTGTTAGGAAAGCAAAAACTTATACTTCATGGCACTTACTTAAGGAGAGAGAAGATGAGTGAGTAAGAAAGCTGAGATTGCTGGAAGTATAAGGACAGGCAAGATCAGGTGGTTATCATCATTGATTTTAGGGAACATCATTGAAGGACATCAGTGATTGAGAGTATTAAGTCTTGATAGAATGGTCTGAGAGAGAGAAAGCACGTGGAGTAGGAGCTGAAAACTAACACTTGTCCAGAGGGTAGGTAAACCCAAAATTACCACCGAGAAATTAATTCTGAACCTAATCAATACATGATTTCCTACATTGAATAACATGAAATGAGGTAGACAACACTGGAAGTGACCATTTAACACTTTTAATGTTAAAAAAGGGAACATAGACAATTTTCACACAACATGATAAAAATAATTGTGCAGTGGGCTCTTAGGGCATATATTTGTCAAAATCAACTTAAATACTATAAATGAGTAGAAACTATTCAGAACTTGTACCATAGGCACTGAAAGGACAATTTATTATACTCACCCACCTAATGTGTGGGTCCACTTTTCTCCTTTGCAAAAGCAGCAACATGGCTCTGCTGTTCTTCATACATCATGGACTCTACCAAGTATTAAAAAAAAATTGGATGGTATTGTGGTCTATAGTTACAGGACAGCTATTCATAAAGCTCCTAGAGTTGCCAGTGGTGGATTTCAGGCTCAAATGCATCACTGCACTTCATCCTACAGATGCTCAATAGGGTTCAAATTCATTCAAGGGTTGTGAACTCAATGGAATGCAATTAGAAGGAACATTGAAAGAAGGCATCCTGCTGTGGGAAATGGATAGCCATGAATGGATGTAGGGGGTTGGTGAGTACATCAACATAACCTTTTGTAGTGACATTGGTCTCAACAGGTACAAGGGTGGCCCATGTAAACACACTCTAGAATATTAAACCACCTCCATCAGCCCATAACACCTTGACTTCACAGTTCGGATCCATGGCCTCACGTGGTCTACGCCACACATACAACCTCCTGTCGGTGTGTTATAGTGTGAACCTTGATTTGTTGAACCAAGCTACCTGTTTCCAGTCCTCCATGGTCCATTGGTGATGTTCTTTCACCCACTGCAGCCTCAGCCTGATGATGTGCTGTTAACAAGTGTATTCATAGTCTAGTCATGCTATTGTATGTCAATAGTCTTTGCACAAACCTTTGTAGCTGCCCCATCATTGAATGCCAATGTTATCACTTGCACTGTGGCCATCCATTCTGATGTTACAATACAGGAGAGGTCACACTCCCTCGAACATCAGTGGATTGGTTACAACCATGTTACTAAACGTTTTTTTTTTTGGCAGCTGCAGGTTTTGTCCTATTTTGATTAGTCCTGGTACATATGTGTAGTAGTCGACTGGAAATCCAAGACATTCTACAGTTGCAGATATGGAATACCCATCTTTCTCACACTGTCTGCCCATGATTGAACTAGCTCTGGTTGCTGTGTTTACCCATCATAATAATCGCAGGTACACTATACAGCAGGTAGGTATCTGATCTATTTATACCCTGAAAGGGGTTTTGGCTGGCCGCATTATTTTGGCAAAGTAGGGCAGGTTTGTGGATGGGTGTAGTGTGTATAATAAATTGTACTTTCAATGCAGATATACTGGGCAGGGCATTGATATAAGCTATTTCTCATCTTGGTGAGTCTTCTTCATTTTAATGATTTAAAATTTTAAGTGAATTGCTTTCTTTGCTTATATGGATGCTCTGACACTGATCAAAATCAATATTTAAAAAAGAAAAATGGATATCACATCAAATAGAAGTTTTTGTTCTAAATTCAAGTCTTATTTTTTTGCCCTGTAATAACTCTGAAATTGTTTCATGAGTAATTTGAAAAATATATATATAAATTCAAATATTTGTTTTTTAATATTTTTAATGCCTATAATGATTATTTGTTTTAAATGATTATTTGATAAATATTTGTCAAAAGTTCAATGATATTTTTTTTTTCTTTTTTCTTTAGATGAGTACATATTATTCTCTCTATGAAGAATACTTTAAAGAAAATCTACCTAAGCTTTTTGGGCTCTTTAGGAAACAGAATTTAAGTCCTGACCTTTATTTAGTAGATTGGTAAGTGTTTTAATGGGAAATATGTTCAAATTCTTCTGAATTTATGTAAAATTCACTGTATTTAGTACCCTTTTAGTAGCAAAGTAAGGTCGAAATTAAAAAAATTGAATTTTTTTGGTATACAAGTAAAATTCTGAAGTAATATTACACTGTAATAAAATGCATTGCAATATAACTGTATTTATAATAATTCATCACTTAAATATTTAATCTGCCTAGTAAGATCCTTATAAAATGTGCTATTTTAATAGGGAATTGCAATTTATCTATTAATTTAGTCATTAGTTGTGAAAAACTGACTCAGAGATATTGGTTTTTGTAATCACAAGAAATGGATTGAATAATCTTTGCGCTGTATAAAACTCAATGATAGTAAGCCTGCAGCTGTCATGTCATGTTTTTCCCTTATTGCTGAGTTAGTTCTGCACATTTTCATTTTTTTTTTTGCAAATGATAAAATGATTTACAATTAGTTCGTTACATTTGACACATATCAGTGTAGTTCTTCCTCCTTTTTTTTGTAAATTTCTCGATGTTTATTATAATTTTACTTGATGGATACTGCATTTGATTTTGGATTCCCTAAGCAAGAATGTATCTTGCAATAAAAATTTGGAATCAAATAGCTAAGACTTATATACTGGTGTATATCATGCATTGTCCTGCTGAAATATATCATGTGGGACAGTCTTAAGTATGTAAGAGCTATTAGCTACAAAATGTCCTTGATGTAATGAGTACTGGTAATGACGTTGTGGATCCATACTAGAGCAGATTTGCATTTAAAACTGATCACATCCCACACCGTAATCCAATGTGTTGCTGCTGTATGCCTTATCTGAATACATTATTTTTGCTGCCTTTCACCAAACCACCAGTGGATGAGGATTCTGCCATCAGATTCAAATAGATAGAAGCAGGATTCATCAGTAAAAATGAGGTTATGTCATTCGTTGTGTCATTACCATCACTTAATGCACCACTGTAATCTGGCTGCTTTGTGTTGAGGTGTTAGAGGCAGTCTTAGTAATGGCTGGTGGCATGCAGTCTAGATTTCAATAAATGCCATCGAATTGTTACTACCACATTGGAAGATGTGTTACTGCCTCCACTGTTGGGCCAAGACCATAGACTGGGCAAAGAGATCTGTTATAGCATGCCTCCAAAGATGGCATCCTGGGGGATTGCCTGTAAACGAGGTCCAGAACTTTCCTGATGTGTTAGTTGCCTATCTTCAAACATCTCTGCATATGTAATGCACAATAGACACATTTATGTCCCACACGAGCCACAATTTCTCAATATGAAAGATTGCCTTCTCTCATGCCAACAATCATGCTCATCAATCTCTGTCGAACTATCTCTCCTGGAAATGTGAAACTTGCCAATGTATGTCCACTTGCACCAGAAATGATAAGATGAACGTGGCTACTGCCCCTTTAAATACATGTTGGAAGGGTCCAGTCACTCTTTCCAGAATGTTCTCATTGTTCTATAGCCAATGCCACTGCACTGATGACCTGGAAACTAATCTCTTTTTCAGTAGTAGGTGCTAAACATGCCCTTTACAAGTCACAGACCTTACTCTATTTCTTATCAGTGTTTTGATTTTTGTGAAGAGCAGTGTATTTAGTTTTATTGCATAGTGGAGGGAGGGGGAGGGTATGCATCTTAAGTATAAATGTATGTAATAAACCAGATAAAAGTTTCAAAATATTGAAAGGGGAAATTGAGTATTTTAATCAATGGCAGCTTATGTGAGATGTTTTATGAATAAAAAACTATATTTTTAGAGCAAACTTGATGTGGGAAAGTGAATACCCATCTTCATAGCAATAGGCTAATCCAGTGATCTGCAAATCTTTTACTAGTTGGCATAGGGGGACAATTAGACTCCATTATTTGTTACTAATAACCATGTTATTGTTTTCATGAAATAAATGTGTTCTACTGAAATGTGCTTTTAGATCTTTGTGCAGTGATTCTCAGCAAATCCATTGAAATACAATTCACAATTTTATTATTTTACAATAACATTTTAATGCAACAAATGTAGCCTATTTAAAGGTTGATTTATTTAGTTTTGAAGCAATCGTGTTTTCAGTAGTCAATAAAATAATGCTACTGTAGTACAAGGTTGTAAATTTTTTTTTAATTAAAACATCTGCTTTTTTATTTTTTAATCAAATCTGAAAATGTGCACATCAGAATTTAAAATAAATTTTGACCTGTTGATTCTTGCATCAAAGATGTTTGTCATTGTCTGTAGGGGCGGGGGTGGCTCAGTCGGTAGCGCGCCAGGCTCGTAATCTGTAGTTCCCAGGTTCGAGTCCCAGCTGGGTCGGTGTTGAGATTTATCTCAGCAAAATTCCCCACCTTGCCCACGATCAGTAGGGGACACCGATGGGCTTGGAAAGGCCGCCGTCCATCGGATGGGACGTTAAGCCGTGGCCCTGTGTGTGGGAGAGCCATGCCCTGTGCACGTTAAAGAACACGCTGGATGGCCTTGACGGGAGGCTACCATCTGTCTCCCAACAGCTGTTCCAGTGGGTCCCCTCCCCCAACCTTCTCTGAGCCTTCGGGGTCCATGTGACCTGGCCATTTAGCCCATGGTGTGCAAAAAAGTGCCGCTCAGAGGTAAAACAACCCAACCCATTGTCTGTATTGATCAATTGCATAGCATTATTGATCACTATTGCTTCATATTTTAATTTTTTTTTATTTAAAAACTTTTTTCACTTTGCTATTTCTAGAATTATTTTTCTTGATCAGTTGTTCCATTGATCAAATTATTATAGCATTTGTTAGCATTTGTGGTTTGATAGTTAGCATTTGTAGTTGAACAAAAGGAGAGGTTTAAATCACAGATATGGCATTAATGTTTCACTCACTCTTTCTCTGATGTATGTTACCTTTCTGATGAGAGTTTGCCTTCTTTAGAAATTTTGTATATTTAGTATTATCCTGATAGTCCTGTCAGATCTCTGTAGCAAGTAGGATATAAGTTGGAATTTGACTTGCAGATATACACTGAAGAGCCTAAAATATTATGACCAGTGGTTCTTTATGCAAATCAAAGCAACTGCAGGTAAATGACAGTGCATGTGAAGGTCATGAAATGGTATAAATAACACCAGATATTGAGCTCTGTTAATCAGTGTGTTCTTGTTCTTCAGATGGGAAAAGCAGCGGACTTAAGAAAGTTTGGCAAAAGCCAAATTGTAATGGTTAGATGACTGAGTCAGAGCATTTTCGCAAGGCTTGTAGGGTGCTCATGATCAACCATGGTTAGTACTTTCAAAAAGTGGGCTGAGGAAGGAAAAACCACAAACTGCTGGCAAGGTGTGGGCGACTGTGGCTCATCGACGCTGGAGGTGAGCGAAGGCTATCCCATATGGTATGAGCCAACAAAAGGGATACTTTGGTGGAACTCACCTGTAATTTGAATGCTGGTTGTGGTAATGTGTCACAACACATTACTCCCATCATCAGCATTCAAACAAGTAACAGCAACAGTACATCAAACCCTGTTGAAAATGGGGCTGAGTAGTCTTGGGCTGCTCCGAGCGCCCATGTTAACCTCGGTTTACCATTGAAGGTGCCTACAATGGGCACATGAGCATCAAAACTGGACTGTGAATGATTGGAAGAAGGTCTTTCTGGCCTGATGAATCTCATTTCCTGTTGCACCATACAGACGGTTGGGTACATGTGTGTAGTTCACCTGGGGAAGTGAATGAACCATGGGATGAAAACAAGCTGGTGGAGAAAGTGTAATGCTTTGGGACATTGTTCTACTGGGAAACCCTGTCCATTCATATATGTGCAGGAAATTATGACTTATACCACCTATCTAAACATTATTGAAGACCAGGTACATCCTTTCATGTCAATGGTTAATCCTTCTAGTAGTGCCTTCTTTCAGCAGGATAATGCGCCATGCCACACTGCCTGGATTGTTTGAGAATGGTTCACGGAACATGAGGAAGACTTCCAGATATTGCCCTGGCCTCCAAATTCCCCAGACATCAATCCAATCAAGCATCTGTGGTTTGTGTTGGAATAGCATATCTGATCTGTGGCAGCTCAACCACATAACTTATGAGTCTAATCTAAAGAAAACTTAAAAGAGTCTTAAATAGTATCTGCTGGTAATGTGTTGTTACCAGATACCACAAGATACCTTTAGAAATCTTGTAGCATCCATACCTTGCCAGGTAAGAGTTGTTTAGGCAGCATGTGGAGGACCATAATCATATTAGGCAGGTGATCATAATGTTTTGACTCTTTGGCATATGTTGTGATTAAAAAGAATGATGATCTTTATTATAAAAATTCTTGACTTTATGTATTTTTATATATTCACTATACTGATCATTTGTAGCATGCGATCTTGGAAAGTATTGAAGATTATTCTGAACCAATTGTTTCACACTTTTACATAGAAGGCTATGAATGAACTATTGTTTTCAGATTTTTTCAAAAAGTTTGTTTGAATCCAGGAATTTTTTGGGTGTGTGTGTGTGTGTTTTTTTTCTGGGTAATGCTTATAACAGTGCATGTTGATTTAGCACTTTGGCTGAATTTCAGCAAGATGAGTGCAAAAGTAGCTTATGCCACTTCATTGAATGGGAAGAGTTGCTGTCATTTTTAGCATGTTTGGATACCTCATATTTTCCCAAATACTTGATTAACCTGTTCCAATTTCATGCATTAAAATTCAAGTCTCTACCTATAATAGAGCCTGATTTAGAATTTTGAATCTTTTTTTTTTCTCTCATTTTCATAGTTTATCACTAATAATATATATTTGTAATTCTAATTTTCATAAACACTTTTTGATCCCTCCCCATAACTTCCCAAATTTTTGACCAGCCAGTCCCAAACTTCTCGTATCCTCCCTTGCCATCCTGGGTTACATAAAAAATTAAGTATCTGCTTATGATAGAACATGAGTTCAAGTTTAAAACCAGTTTTAATTTCTACTTTATTTGGAGGGTGGAGGCCATCATCAAGGTGCCCATTGAATTTCAATAGGAAATTCGTTTCATTAAAATTTCAAGTCTCTACCTTATAAACCCAATTTCGAGACCACCACTCCTCCCCCACATTCTTTTTTAGTTTGCTAATTCAAATTTCTAGTTTTCAACTGTCAAATTTTGAAGGACTATACCTTATTTCTTTTAAATTGTTAAATCTTCTCTAAAATACTACAGATTGTAATAATATATTACAATTTGCTGCCGTAAGTGGCTGCCACAGTTGAAAAAACTTTAAAAAGTTCTGTTTTTAAAAAGTAGGGCATGTTTTAGTGATATGTTTAATTTTTTGTTATATTTAATAGTTTAAATTGATCTGAAATAATTTTGATTGTGCCTTTAGTGCTATAGAGTTTAACCACAGTTTCTTCACATATCAAATTCTCAACCCATTGCTATTCAAGTCAGCAAGAAGTAAGAAAAAATATACCATATCATTTCCATGATATCTAAAAATATGCAGAAAAATTTAAAGGAATGCAATTTAAGTCTCCTTAATGATGGAAAACAAATTTTCAAATTTTTGTCATTAAGGATGAAATTTCGAAATTTAAAACCCTAATGATCATAATAAAGTATGCCCCAATAGCGGAGTATATGATATTAAGTTGCAGGATCCTGACAATGAACTAAAATAATGAAAATAATTACATATGAAGGGCTCATCAAATAATAGAACTTCGATTAAAAGAACACAAATATATTAAAAATCAAATATCCAAAATAATTTAACTGAAATAGTTGCAGCACCAAATACTAGATTTCAGTTAAACTAGTTAAACCCACAGCAAAAGTATGACACAAAATGCATTGTTACCCTTCCCATTGATAAGTTCATTCATAACCTTCCACTGTTAATGAACTATTCAGTTACAATTAAGTCCTGCCAAACATATGTCCACTGATAATTTCTTTCACAGCCTTCACTGTACTACTCACACTGTACTATTCCATTCACAAGGTAGGCAGTGCCCTAGAAATTCTTGATTTTTTTTTTAGGGATCACTCTCGATCCACGGCAGCTAGTAAAATATAAAAATTGAAAAATAACTAAAAAAAGGGATAAAGAACTGTGAAGAAATTAAAGTATTTCAAAGCAAATATAGTTTATTTTAACCTCTGAAATATGATCAAACTCTTCCAGATCAATTTGCATTATATACTGACTACTACAAAAAGTTGAACTTATGGAAAGGGCAAAACTTGACTTAAACATTATGAGGAGCATTCAAAAAGCTCACATATCTGCAGAAAAAAAAAACTATTGCACTTACCTCAACAAAACTTTTACTGTCTTTCAAAGTACTCTACTCCAGCATCTGAAAAGCTGCAAATGTGGGTGCCAATTTTGGAATGCTTGGTGGTACTCCTGTTGGGGATTACTCCATAACACTCTAAATGCACACATTTTGCAAGGTCTTGTACCCTTGAAAAAGGCTTTCTATCAAGTTCCTTTTTAATTTTTGAGAAGACGAAGAAGCAACCAAAAATTGCATAGTGCAAGATCGGGTGAATATGCAGGATGGGGTAGCTGTTGAATTTTTTCCTGCTCAAGATAGGCCATAACTTGCCGGGTTTTGTGAGCATTGGCATTGTCATGAAGAAGGAGAACCCTTGACCCTACCTGTTATTGGATGTTGTTCCTTCATCTCCTTAACCATTTTGGGAAAACAATGTTGGCATAGTATTGGCCATTTATAGCCATTTTTTCATATTAGGTGTCCACAGCTCTCTTTAAGTGTCCACAACACTCTTTGGG
Organism: Ryuthela nishihirai; assembly: GCA_038380435.1. Classification (NCBI taxonomy): domain Eukaryota; kingdom Metazoa; phylum Arthropoda; class Arachnida; order Araneae; family Heptathelidae; genus Ryuthela; species Ryuthela nishihirai. The sequence continues at coordinate 67,989,599 of JAWZYU010000001.1, forward strand.
AATTTAAAAATTTTTTGAACATTTCTTGAGAAAAAGTGCTGTCATAGGATTTGAGGATGTGGTTCATCTTCTGCAACTCAAACATAGTTATTGATCTTCCTGGGAGTTGTATAGTAATAAAACCATATCTCATCACCTGTTACAATGTCTGTTAACCATTTGGGGCTACTAGGTCAAACATTACCAGCATCTCTTTGCATGAGTTAACTCTAGCCCTTTTTTTTGCTGTTCTGTCAGTTTATGTGATACCTATATGACACAGATCTTTTGGAACTTTTAAATATTGATGAATAACTGTATCCTCACTGCCAATCGATACACCAATATCTAAACTTATTACCTGAATGGTGATATGTGGGTTTTCCTTAATGTGTTCATGAACAGCGGTGATGGTTCTCTTGTTCATGGCCACCTTCAGTCTTCTTGCATGAGGAAGGTCTTTGAAACTCTACTGTCCTTCTCTGAATTTGCACAACCATCCCATAACAGTGCCATACGAACAGGCATGATCACCATATATTTGTGATAAATCTGCATGAATTTTTTTTTTTGCATCATCCCCAAGCTGCATCCTTGTAAAAATGTAAAATCTTTCCCCATCTTTAGTAATCTCCATAACAACAATGCACTGATTTTGCAGACCAAAATTGATGCACCTCCAGCAAGGAGATAAATGATGATATGGCCTTTGTTTTTAACATGTAATGACAAGTGTAGGTAAGCTTTCAAATAATTCATAGCTCATTAATTTCAGAGGAATGAGTGCAAATCTACAGACACATGTCAAGAACTTTTTTAATGTCTACAAATTCTGAATGCTAGTTATGAAATTACTTCATTTAATTAAAAATGGTTCTAAAAAGTCTTATTATTTAAAAGAATAAATTTTTCGTTATGTCCTAATCAGATGTCTCCTAAAGTAGCTACCATTTAAATCACATATGCCTAATGATTTAATCACGTATGCCTAATGATTTAGTATCAAATAATTATTTCTTCTAATTGCAGTATATATTTGAGATGCAATGTAAATAATTGTAGAAGTAGTTGAAATTGATATCCCTGTGCAGAATCTGAGAAAAGTCAGAATTGATCTGAATTACTCTGAGTCGATGAAATATTGTAGTTTAGGAAAAACTTACTATTTTCCAGTTGAATTTAATATCTATTATGATTAATATCCATATGTGATAAATGGCCATCCCTATCTTTGACCTTTAAACCATCTCTATTTTATCCTTTAAAAATATATTTCATCAGCAAAAGAAAACTCGAAAATACTTCAGTAATTTCTGAAATATCTGATCTGTACAGCCTAACAAGTGCACTAAGTTTGAAATCAAAACCAGATGTTTGCTGATTGAAATCATGTTTCTATGATGTTGCTAATCATATGTGGGATGGGGGTGGCTCAATTAGTAGTGTGCCAGGCTCATTATTTACATTTCCCAGGTTCAAGTCCTTCCTGGGCCAGCAACAAGATTTATCTCCCAAAATTCTACACTCTGCCCTTAGTATGTGACACTGATGAACTTCAAAAGTCCTCATCCATCAGATGGGATGTTAAGTTGTGGCCCTGTATGTGGGAGAGCCATATCCTGTGCACATTAAAGAGCACACTGGATGGCTTTGATGGGAGGCTACCATCTGTCTCCCAACAGCTGTCCATTGGGTCCCTTCGCCCAACCTTCTCTGAGCCCTCAGGGTCCTTGTGACCTGGCCATTTAACAGGTTGTGTGCCAAAAAAAATGTAACTCAGAGGTAAAACAACCCAATCACATGATCAAAGAAATATTGATTTTTCTCTTCATATTCTTTTTGTAAAAGATAGATAAAAAATAATTTAGAAACTCCAAAATAATTTTTAATTTCAAAATATATTTGAGTTGGGTTGTTTTACCTCTGAGCGGCACTTTTTTTGCACACTATGGACTAAATGGCCAGGTCATAAAGACCCCAAAGGCTCGGAGAAGGTTGGGGGAGGGGACCCACTGAAACAGTTGTTGGGAGACAGATGGTAGCCTCCCATCAAGGCCATCCAGCATGTTCTTTAACATGCACAAGATATGGCTTTCCTGTACAAGGGGGCAATACCATTACATCCCATCCGATGGATGGCAGCCCTTCAAAGCCCATTGCTGTCCCCTTTCTGACTGAGGGCAGGGTGTAGACTTAGCAGAGATAAATTTTGCTGTTTTTCGTAACCACTGAAAACCTCCAATAAAAAAAAATGTTCCCTTGCATATGACTTCATTTTATTGAGAACACAGATGGTCAGATGTTTACAAAATATCTCTATTAACTCACTGGAGCTCTCAGCTAGCTAGTGGGGGATTGTTCTAAATATAGAACAGCAGGCATGGCTTTGCCATAATCTGGACTGTGCTAATAGCAGTTTGATCAAGAGAAAGGGCTTTTTATTTTCTAATATATCACTTTGAGAAATAAATTGTTCTTTTTTTTAGGAACTCTGAAATGTCTATTTTGTATATATGCAATAAAAAAAAAGCTTTACCTGGTCTAGTGGTTAGAGTACCTGACTATTGAGACCAGTGGGTCATGGCAACATAAGGTGTAAATATCTAGGTATATGTATTATGCTTTAAGTGTTTGTCACTAACAAATTTTAGAAAATGAATAAAATTAGAAATTTAAATAAAATATGAAATCTTTATATTTGAATAATTAAACGATTGCAAAAAATTAGAAAAAATTACTGAAGTTAAAAATGAAGTATTGTTTTTATTTGATAAAAGTGCAAATTATTTTGTTTACTTTTAATTTCTCTGAATTTTGTGCTTTTCATGTGTGAAATTAAATGCTTTTTCATTTGTTATGCAACATGAGCTATTTCTATTACTGTAGTTAGTTACTTCAGGATAATGTTCCAAAATTATTTTATGAAAATACTTAAAAATTCAACCACCACAATGAGTTTGGGTTCAGAAATCTACCACTTCAATAGTTTCAGTTATAAATCTTTGTGTATTTTTTTTTAAAATAAAAGTTAACTTTAATATAGTTCTTACTCATGCACATAGAATAAATAAAAAATGTATGTTTTATTTTGTTTAAATATTTCTTTCAAATGAGAGTTTTGATATTTAACCTGCTTAGGTTGTATACCCTGTTCAGTAAGTCTTTACCATTGGATGTTGCCTGTAGAGTGTGGGATGTTTTCCTGAGGGATGGAGAAGAGTTTCTATTTAGAACAGCCCTAGGTAATTAAACATTGTTTATTGCTTCTTATAGGTTTTAACTGTGCATTAGTTGTTAAATATTTTTAATGATATTTTTTTATTAACAGTTCTCAGATGAATATAAGTTTTTAGAAACTAAAATCATGTATACAACCTTTATATGATGATTGGCTAGCTTTAAAATGGATGGTATTTTTATGCTACTAGGGAAAATGGTGAGGCCAGAGACCTTGAAGAGCTTTTATACTGGCAAGTTTTAAACTGCAGATCAGATGCAGGGAAACTGGAAAGTAACACTGGGGAGCTAACTCCAAATATGTTATAAAAGATTTTAAGTTGTAGTTCCCAACATTTAATTAATATTGCTTGCATAGGTACAGGCAACAATATCATTGTCTGGCACTGAGATTGTAAAAAAAGACCTTTTGCATTTCATAAAAGTAAACTTAAAAATTTGTTTATAAAGTTACACATAGTCGCTTTCTAATGGCAAAGACATATCAAACTGTCAAACTTTGTAGTGAAATTACTCGGAAGTACAGTTATTAAAATAATAAAATCTTAAACTGTCAATGTTGCTCTCTTACACTGAAATTTTGACAGTGTATTAAAAATGGAGCTCTACTTTTTTTGTGCTCATAGATTTTCATCTATGAAATATGGTGAGATCCTGACATAATGATTTATTAATTTTGCAACATTTTGTGTGTTCCTTGCATACTCAACATAAATTTGTACTAACCAAGAGCACAATCACAATGAATGGCAGCTGGTTTGGCATTTTTTGCATTGAGAAAAATAACTTTATGCATTTCCAATTTGAATGTATTTTGTAATCATCATGTAGTTTTCAAGGGGCATATTCAATAACCTGGTTACACTGTGTTGTACATATCTGAGTCACTGTAGCAATGAGTTCTCTAACCTTGTATTTATGGAAATCATTTTTCATGGTATCCTTGTATTTTATGGTCTAACCTTGTATTTTATGGAAATCAGTTTGGGAAGCTTTTCTATGTTCACTTTGCCCTGGAAGCATTGTTTCTCATATTGGCTAATGATATGCATTAATATTATTTATTTTCTACATTGACCTTCAGCTACATAAAATCGATTCAGTGGCAGTAAGATGAACTTTTTAAACAGTTATATTCATAATTTTGTACCCATTTATGCTGAATTAATTTTAGAGAACTGCTTGCTTTTGTAAATTTTTCTAACTGCACCTAGAATTGCTGTATCAATATGTAATATTTTTAGGAAATTCTCTAAACCCACCTCCAACTGTCTTTTGTGAACTGTGATAAGGAGAGTAAAAGTTATGTTGATGAATTTAGTTCAATATTAGTCTATAAGCTGACATAATGTTATTATTTTGAATACTAATAAAAAGTGCCTTGTTTATTTATAAGTTTATCATTAGAACTGAATTAGTATTTTCATCTATGAAACTTATTATTCCAATGCTTCCTTATATAAAGGTTAATTAAAAGGAAAACCATAAAAGCTGTTTTACTCAAATAAAAGAAAGAATATGCATATCTTCAATGTAGTTTCCATTACATTTGATACATTTTCACCAATTCTGAACAAATGACTGGATTCATTGAGAGAAGTTTTTTGATTGATGGCAGAACCACTTGTGCATTGCCATTGTGGCCTCTTCATCTGACAAAAAGTGATGTCCTCTTAGAGTGCATCATCTTTGTGGTAATTAATATGGCACTAAGTCTGGTGAATATGGAGGATGGGGTAACACTGCAAACTTCATCTCCTGCATCTGCTCCACTGTAGAAAGTTCAGAGTGAGGGCAGACACTGCTATGATTCAGGCACATACTTGAGGGTAACAAACCTTGATGTACCCTCTAAATTTCTGGCTTTAGATGATTCAGAAGCACATCATAGTCATAGTTTCTCATTTCTCCAGGAGGTAGTGTTCCAGAATTAACCCTTTATGATCTGAGAATACAGTAACACTACTGGCTGATGCTTGGGTATGGATTTTTTTTTGGTCAAGGAGAGTTTGTATAGCACTGCTCTGAACTTATGTGTTTGCTTTCTGGTAAGAAATAGTGCCCCTAGGGTTATCACAAGTTACTGTATATTTTAAGAAGGCATCTTCATGTGGTAAATGCCAAGGAATCAATGAGTACACATTTTTCAAAACTGCAATTCCTTACTAATGATGTTATACTCTGAATCAATGCTGATATTCAATGCCATAGTGCTTTCTTTAATGCAATAATTTTCTTACATGAGCTCCTCCACTGCCACTATGTATCTCTGCTAACCCTCACCCTACCCTTGGTGAGAAAGGGGACACTATTGGGCTTCGAAAGGCTGTTGTTCATTGTATGGGTTGTTAGTCATTGTCCTGTGTAGGAGTATACATTGCACGTTAATGCACTGGATGGCCTTGAGAGGAGGCTACTGTCTGTCTCCTAACAGCTGTCCATTGGGTCCCCTTCCCTCAACCTATATTGAGCTCTTGGAGTCCTTATCACCTGGCCATTTAGCTCATTGTGTGCAAAAAAGTGTCACTCAGAGGTAGAACAACTCAGCTGTCATTATGTTTTGTGGTGTCAGACACAATGAACTTGATTGGATAGCAGAGTAACTTCAACACATTTAACACTGTGAATTTATCCACCCACTTACAGACTTGCTATAGACTCATGCATCATCCACCATATTGAGCCAACATTCTGTAATAAATTTAAGCCAGATTTATTTCTTCAGCATTCAGAAATTGAATTACAGATCACATTTCTATTTGGTGCATGATTTTAAAGATATTGCTATCTTTGACTGTTTTTGAATAAGGCTAGTAGATAGAGCCATATATGCATTTAGTATTGACATACTTTAATCAGTAATGTAAATCAAGATAATTTTTTTTCATCCGATATATTTTATAAATTTCTTTTATTATGACCATTTAATAGTCTAATGTGCCATAAAACCCTAAACAGCCAACCAACCATTTAATTGTTTTTGTTTGAATGACCTCTGGGTATATATGTATATAATCACAACTTATTTTTCCATATGCAAATGTGAAATCAACCAAAAGTTTTGTTCTTTCCCTTTCCTAACCTCTTTCAACCCAAAACTCTAAGAGACACTTTTTTTTTGTGTGGATTAGGCTCCTGAAAGGGTAGCAATCTGCTTCACTATAACTTAGAAGAAAAGATCTAATTCAAATTTAATGTTGTAAAGGGATAATGTTAATTTTACTATCATTTTCAAATCCATTATCTTGTTCATTATTATAGAGGATTCCGATGCATTTTATTGTTTGAGGAATTGTCAGATGATTACTACAGTGGTAATTGTTACACTGAATTCTAATTGTATTATAACAAAATTGCAAATATTTTAGTCCATTAGATTATTACAGATCACATTTCAAACAGTTTACATTCTTTATTACAGATCACATTCTAACAACTGCTTGCATGTTTGAATTGGGTTAATAATATATATTATGCCCTTTTGTGTAAGATGTGTTACTACCCTTTCCAGAAAATATATGATTGGCTGCAATGTTTCATCATGACAATGCTCCTTCTCATTCAGCATTATCAGTGAATAATTTTTGGCCCAAAACCACATCACAGTGATGGAACATCTAGCCTATTCAGCATCAGATTTTTGCCAGACCCATTTTGATGATGTGAAGCTTATAAAGAAGCATAACAACAGAGCACTAAAAAGCATTCCTAAAGACTTCCAATGCATTCAGAATCATGGAAGACAAGAATGGAGAAGTGTGCCAGTGCTAATGGGGAGTACTTGATGGGGACAACCTTTGATTTCTGTAATTTTTCAGTAATCAAAGCTTTGTTGACAGTCTCGTTTCTTTTTTTTTCTTGTAGATTAACATAGTGAATTACTCCCATTGCCGTATTCTTGTAGCTGGTAACTTATCAAGGAATTATTCTGTATAATTTAATCGGAGCAGGAAATGAAAGAAAAGTGAAAGTTAACACATCATGTGCACATGTAATGTAGTTACAGCCCAAGCTTAATTTCTTTAGATTTGATTTAATTTCATGCAAGGTCAGTTCTGCCTTATGTCCATGTTTGAGTTACATACTTTTGTCCAATGTATGCATGTGCAAAATAAATGCATGGATGATATACATGTACCTGGTTAACGAATCATTATCACTATCTCTTAACCTTTGCACTCATCTGACAAGTTTCCCACCCATGGAAATTCACCCTTGAACTCATTGAATTGGTATTCTTGCGGTATATTTTACTTCACTTTTATTGAAGGTTATCAAGGATTTGATTGATGTTGCCATATGATAGTGTAGACTCTGAACGACATGTAATATCTAAGTTTAAACTGACAGACTGGCTTCAGTTTGAATGGAAAATACCATATATTTTAATTCATGTGCATCCTATCCATGATCAGATTAACTTTCAGGTTTTTCTCATTTTCTGGGAGATCCCAACATTATAGAATAACTTTGTACTCATGTGCCAAGAATCACTCAGCACAACATTATATGTACTTCTATATGCCCATGTGATTCACTTGAGGGAAGAAAGGGGGATATTATATTAGTGCAAAGGGTTAAACATTGAAAAGAAGCAAAATTTTGTTATGAAAGTAAATGTCATATATTGATATATTTGAAACATAGTATTTATGCTTTCGAACCATATATTTGCACATTTTTATGGCTTTTTGTTGTGGCATTGTGAGATTAAATGAAATATTTGGTTAATTCCATACACATTGGATAATGCATTATTGCAGTAACGTTATATTGGAATTAATTTCTATTTTGCTTATTTTATAGGTATTCTTCGCATGTATGAAGACATTTTATTAAATATGGACTTTATTCATCTTGCCCAGTTTTTGACAAAATTACCTGAAGATATTAGTGGAGATAAACTCTTTAACTCCATTAGTGCCATTCGTATGACTCTGAACAAGAAACAGTTCTCTCAACTTCTGCAACAGCGCCTAGATAGTGTATCATGCAGCTGAAAGTAGCCAGTAACTGGCAGTGTCCTTATTGTACAGTGTGAGCCACAAAACATGGAAGCAATGATCTGTTCATGTGTGATTAGATGGCCAATATACTTTGCTCTTCATCATTCTTTGTATTTTTGTTAATGTTTATTGACTTGGGGAATATGCTGTGTGAGTGAAGATTCCCACCGCTACTTCAGTGTAACATATTTAGTTAAGGAACTACTTAATTCATTTGTACAGTGATTTTTTTGGCTTTGTGCCATAATTTTCTCATAACAATAAAGCTTAAGAAGTAGACTCATTTATAGCAAATTATCATAACATTTGGTTTTTTTTTTTTGTATTTTTTTTGTTATATACGGTATATACAGTGCATATGTGTATTGCTTCAGTGGAATGAGTGAGATTTTTTTTATCATATTGAATTACATTTGTATCCTGTGCAGAAAGAAAAATACTATAGCTTGTTATGTATGACTTGAAATCAAAAGAGCAAGAAGAAAATGCAGACTGCATTACAATATCTGTTCTTAAAATTAAGCTGAATATTTGTAACTTTTTTTATAAAAAAAAATAATTTTGAACTTATCATAAAGAACCAGCTGAGTCTAAACTTAAATATGCTTTAATGGCTGACAGTTTGTTTAAATAGTAAATGACCAAAGTCTTGACTTTTAACTGATCTGCATCAGTTAACTATTCTGCATGTTACATATCATTCAACAGAATAAACAAGCATTTTTATTGCAATATGCATAATTTAATAGTGATTATCTGAGATATTCATATGATTAAATTAGTAAACAAATGTGCATGTGTGTGTGTAGTTATCACATTGTGTGTAATCTTATTAGTCACTGAAATAGTACAACCTATTACAATATCCTTTTATGTTTACTTTGACATATTATCTTTTGATAATGTGCAAATCTAAGCTAAAAGATATGAACAAATGCATATTACATTATATCCAAAATTCTTCACCACAAATTGAAATCTTAAAAATCTGCAAAAGAAAAAGTGTGTGTGTGTGGGGGGGGATGAAAGCTTTCAAATATCACAAGTTTTTTGATTTTTCTAATTAAGGCATGCTCTGGTGCATCAGCTATCATTTGGAATTGATAATGAGACCTTTACACTTCCAAGCACGAGTAATAGAACTCTCTCCATCTTGCAAAGGTATTAAAGATATTAGCGTAATTTCAGTCTCTGTTACAGAATAATATCTTTTAATATTACAATAGGAAGTAGTCTTTTTAGTTTCGGAGTGGGAGTGGCTCAGTCGGTAGCGCGCGAGGCTCGTAATCTGTAGTTCCCAGGTTCGAGTCCCAGCTGGGTCAGCGTTGAGATATATCTCCGCAAAATTTCCCCGCCCTGCCCACGGTCAGTAGGGGACACCGATGGGCTTGAAAAGGCCGCCGACCGTCGGATGGGATGTTAAGCCGTGGCCCCGTGTGCGGGAGAGCCATACCCTGTGCACGTTAAAGAACACGCTGAATGGCCTTGATGGGAGGCTACCATCTGTCTCCCAACAGCTGTTCCAGTGGGTCCCCTCCCCCAACCTTCTCTGAGCCTTCGGGGTCCATGTGACCTGGCCATTTAGCCCATGGTGTGCAAAAAAGTGCCGCTCAGAGGTAAAACAACCCAACCCAACTTTTTAGTTTCATGCTACACACTGTACATAATGTTAATGGTAAGAAATCATATAATTCATTTGAAAAAAAAAATAGAATTCTGTCTTTTATTATAAGTTATTCATTAAAAATAAGGGTATGTTAAGTGTATAAAAACTTTTAGATATTTATACTTGCATTGATACAATAATTATATATTTGAATACTCTTGATATAATCTAGATATATAATCAAAGGTATGTACCATAAACAACCAACTATTTCATTTCTTTTGCTAAATTAAAAATTGCTGATATTATAAATTAAAATTAAATTAAAACCATTTAGAATGAATTCAAAATACTTCTACATCTCTTTATGTCATGAACTTAGAATAATGTTGACTTGGAAAGTTCACTATCCATCATGTAGAACAGTGTGGTCTAACTCTTTTTCTTTCTTCTGCAGGCCAAAATCAGTTTTCAAGCTGAACATGAGGGGTTAGGGGAACTATAAACTTTTAGCCTAATAGAAATATATCTTGGGACATGCTTTTAAAGAATAAATCAATAGCTAATTTTTATATTTATTTTAATCAGAGATAAAAAAAAAAGTACTATTGGTTAGTGTGCTTGGCTACTGATCCAAGAGACCTGGGTTCGAGCTCCGGATAAGGCATGGATGTTTGTTTTGTTTCTGCTGAGGTCCTGCCATGCTCATAGACCTATTACAGACATTCTAACAACCATCCAATGGGTCCTCTTCCCCCAACCTTTTCTTAGCCCTTATGACCTGGCCAATTAGTTCATTGTGTGCAAAAATGTGTGTTAGAGGCAAAACAACATAACTACGTATTTTATCTGGCTTCTATCAATGTAAATATATTGTACATGTTTTATCTGTAGCTAATTAGAATTAAGAGGGTTATTAACGATCACAAATTCTAAGAATAATTAGTGACATGCTAAAAAAAAGAATTTCTAAATGTAAAAACTGATTCTCTAATTTTCATCTTTTTTAATTTTAAATGTCAAATTAAATTCCTAACAAAAAGAATATTTTTTAAGGAAATAAAAATGTTAAATGATACATAAGCTAAGGATATCCTAATAGGGTTTGAATATATCACGAAAGTTAATGCTTGAAATGTTCCATACAGAGAATAGTGTTGCTTGAAATAATTCCATACCAATTAATAGTAAATGCAATTCAAGACCCATACTATTTATGAAGCTTGAGAAACCCTAACAAGATAAATGATATTTGTGGTGTTAAAAATGTTCTAAAAGGTATATAAATGAAGGTAAAATTATAGTGACTGATCTACTATCATGAATATTTTGATAATCGCTGTTTACATTAATTGATTTGATTTATTAAATGAAGCTTTAAGAGAGAGTTAAGTAAAATGGAAAGAATGGTATTTAGCCTCGTCAGTTATGTAGAGGTGGGAGTTGACTCAGTAGCATACCAGGCTTCTAATTTAATATTTTAGTGTTGAGTCTTCACTCTCCCTGTATTGCATTTTTCTGATTCTGTTTCTGCTCTTAATAAGTAAGATGATACTAATGGGTTTGGAAAAGCTATCATCCATCAGATGGGGGATTAAGTTGTGATGCATGATCCATTCTTATGATAGCATATTAAACCATATGCAAAAGGGACCTTGTACATGTTAAATAATTCATGGATGATCTTGACAGAAGGTATTTGTCTCTTAACAGCTGTCCAGTGTATCCTTTTCCTAGCTCTGGTCCATGTGACTTCGCTATTTAGCTGAAGATGTGCAAAACAGCTGTTGGAATCAACCCAACTCTCATAGTTATGCAATATTAAATCAATAAGTGAAAAAAAAATTGCTTTGAATATTCAAAGCATTAGGTTATGTCAAAAATGACCATTTTTAATACGTGCTCTTTCCATATTTTGTTATGAAAGTAGAAATTACCACATTTAATAATGTCTAAGTACAAACTGATAAATAGCAATAATCAGTAGTTAAAGTTAGATTATGTGTATGAAACATTAATAAATAATATGCATCTTTAGTTTTTTGATTTTGCACTATATTTGATTTGTTGAATTTAAAGGGGGAATATGAGATAGTTTAAATTTTTCTCTTATCAATCATTTGAGATACTGTTTCATATTAACTTATGCAATAAAGATTATGAAATATGTTTTTAGTATATATGAAGAAAACCTTAGAACCTAGTGGTTCTGTAATGCATCCTGAAAGCATCCTAACATTTTCACAGATTGGTTCCAACAAATTATTATTCATAATATTTTCACTCAAAGTATAGCATCTTCCATGTTGTGGTGGGTAAATATATTAAAAAGAGCTAGCTTTCACTACACAAGAAAAGAGTAACTATTTTTGAAATGTTTTAATCATCAAAAATTGTGTAGGTTATCTAACCTCTATTGATTTGGGTTAAACTTTACACCCTCTACACATCTTGTAATGATCTTTTAAACCTATTTTTCAAAAGTTCTATAAGTTCAAGTTTTTTAAGTTTGGATAAAGACAAGTTTGAAAAAAAGACTAATCTTAACCAAGTCAAATACTAAAGAAAAAGTGTGAGCTAGAGCTCTTTTTTTTTACTAAAGTCCACTGTCAGATAATTTTCATTCAATACAGAATTTTTCATTAGTTATCTCTATTTCATTTATATATGCAGATTTTCATTCAGCTTTATTATTTCTTTTAAATGTTTATTATTAATGCAATGGAAATATGATAAAGATACTAAAAAAATTTACACCTAACAGATTTTGTGATACAGAATAACCAACTCCTATGTGCTTGAGTTCTACTGATTGTAAAAGCAGCAGAAAGAAAAGCGGAGAATGAAATTAATTTTATCTAAAATTCTGTAAATGTAATTTGCATTTCATTTAAATATTAACAAATTTAGCCTTTTAATGTTAGTGCCAATGTAGAAAAATAAGAATTGATTGGTATGCATGTTAACACTTAGCATACTCAGAAACTTCCAGTTGACATTCATATAACAGTATCTAAAGAAATAGCCAAGGGACATAAGAAATGTGGAGTACATCTGCAGTTATGTAGGTTCTTGCCAACTGAAGAAACTTAATAATTTAATAACAGAATTTTGCCTGTTTTCCTCGTAAATACACAATAAAATTACAATGAATATATAAACAAAGAATTTCATGTAAAATACTGTATATACCATCTAAAACGCTATATATATATAGTGAGGGACATGTAATGAGGTAACAGTAGTCTGCATTGGTAGTTGAGGAGGATTCTTCAGTATTAAAGTAGACCACAATGCCCATGAATGATGTTAAAAGTGATGACATTCCATTATAATTTAAGTCTGGCAGGTACAGTAGTCATTGCATAACCAGTAAGTAGACTGATAAACTTCACTAAAGTTTGGATGGCAATTTTTTGCAAAACAGACTTAAAAGATTCAGATCTTTAAAAATTAAAGAAATGTGACTTAAAACAAGTTATTCGTAAAGTGTTTTGTACTATTTCATATTGGCACTTTCTCAGATGGAATTATGTAAGCATAAAGTTGGCTCAGATAAAATACATCAGTATTAGTAAAATTGCACAAAATACTTTATAGTGAGTGGTTAGCATAACAGGCATGTTTCCTGGAGATGTGGGTTCGAATCCCACTCATGGCAAAACCAATTTTTTTCAGCTCATTATTTCAGGAGTTCCATGTCTACATGACTAATCCTGTGATTCTTTGCTACTACTTTACGGTAGTTAAACATGGTTTCAGAGACATTGCTTCATTCATTTAAAAATCTCAATCTTTCGTGTTAAAGGGTTTTTTGTAAAAATTATCATACAGGGTTTTATATTCAAGTTTTAGTGTAATGAAGTTTATCAGTCTACCAATTATAGTAACCCCTATCTGTACCTGCAAGACTTAAATTATGTGGAATTTGTGGTGGAATGTCATCGCTTCTACCATCATTTGTGAGTATTGTGGTCTATATTAATATTGAAGAAGCCTCTTCTTTAACTGCCATTGCATATTATTGTAATATATATTGATTACTACATTATATATTGTTAATTAAAATTACCTTATTGAATGCACCTTACTTCAATTTGCAAGAACTTACATTGCTGTACTCCATATTTCATTATTGGCCATTTTTGTGGATCATTTATAGTAGGAACTTGATTTGTATTAGTTTTGAATGCTAACATCTGTAATTCATGCCATGGTATGTTATATATATATATAAAGTGTTTTAGATTAAATTAAATTCATTGTTTATATATTTGCTCTGTTATTTTATTGTATATTTCTGAGAAAAACTGGTTAGTACGGGACAGAATTGTATTATTAAATAAAATGATAGGTCAAATAGTGAGAAATAAATTTCTTCCTTGTGCAGTCCATTTGCCTTGGAGTTTTGACAATAACCTGTCTTTATAATATAGCATATATGTCTGTGAGAAAGGCAAGACTTCAACAGGAAGACAATATACATCAGGAAGAAAGCATCCATGCCTTTTCTGGGATTTGCATCCAGGATCCATAGCTTCACAGCCAAACACACTTGTTGCAAAATGATAGTCTAATCAAAATTGTAAGTCTGTTGTGTTGATCACTGATGTAACACAATTACAATTGGGACTATGATGGGGGAAAAAAAATCCCTATGATTTTTGAAGTTAAAAGTGAACCAAAATTCATGGTTTTTTTAAGTCTTTATAAAAGGAGTGGGATTGTTACCATACATTTTTTTATGCTTTTATTTGGAGACATGAACATCTCCATCTTCCAACACTAGAACCAGCTATTCAGAATTGAATGAAATTTAAGAATTGATATTTTCATATAATTAGTGAAAAACAAATGGGAGAAATTATTTTGTAAACGTTTTGCTCACACAACCGAATACTGTAATGTCATCTTCAATCATTTAACTCTTAAAGGACCAATTATTAGCATTAAATGTAAAACAGATACATTCAGAACACCTGGCATGCCATGAGGTCATGGGTTCATGTTTCACTCCAGGTGAAATTCAAATTTTTTTTTTCCAGCAAACCTTTCACACATCTTCTTTGTTCACCTTAGGTGATATGTCATCTTTCTAGTGGGGCAGGGGTGGCTCAGTCGGTAGCACGCCAGGCTCGTAATCTGTAGTTCCTAGGTTCGAGTCCCAGCTGGGTCAGCATTGAGATTTATCTCCACAAAATTTCCATGCCCTGCCCACTGTCAGTAGGGGACACCGATGGGCTTGAAAAGGCCGTCGTCCGTCGGATGGGACGTGGCCCCGTGTGCGGGAGAGCCATACCCTGTGCCCGTTAAAGAACACGCTGGATGGCCTTGACGGGAGGCTACCATCTGTCTCCCAACAGCTGTTCCAGTGGGTCCCCTCCCCCAACCTTCTCTGAGCCTTCGGGGTCCTTGTGGCCTGGCTATTTAGCCCATGGTGTGCAAAAAAGTGCCGCTCAGAGGTAAAACAATCCAATCCATCTTTCTAGTAGTTGTCTTTCATATCAAGTAACACCTTCCTCACATAGAAATCTTCTCTATGGCATATACTGGCAAGCTCCTATCAGACCTCTGTAGCAAGCAGCTGCTTAAGGGGTAATTTTTTTATAATGACTATAAGGATGCTTTTTTTTTTGGGGGGGGGGGGGGTATTTTGTAATTAATGGGCCATAGTTGTATTGACGGGGTTGTATATACTAGCTTCGTTGTGTACCAATTGGCCATCTATGGTCTAACACAATTAACAATGATAATTTCCATACACCATTTCCTAAGAGCCATTGAGAAACTGAATAATTATGAAAAGGTATTAATTAAACAAGATAGTTTTCTAAAATATTTTAGTGTGCTGAATTTCCTTTCACCTATTTCTAGTAAGGCTTTGTTCAAAAACTGTAAGTTTTAATATGATCTTTGTATTTGAGAATGTAACATATACTCAAGTGATAGGATGTTTTCAGGAATGCCTGTAATAACGTAATTGTGTTCATGAATCTGCATAGTTTACACCATTGCAATAAATAATTAAATGATTTGCGAATGTATTTGCAACAGATTTTCATCTTTACTGTAACAATTCTTATGCTGCATTGTTTTGTATACTTCTTTTAAGTATTAGTATAAAAGTATGAAAATTATATGTATATAAACATAACATGTATAAACAAACATTTGTTCAAGGATTATAATTGCTTATGTGAAATATTGTTATATAGTACTTTTTACAAGCCAATTGACCATTTATAGTATGTAATGCAGTCTGCTACAATTAAAACAGTTAAAAATATAAATTTTTTCTGCGAAATGCTGAAAGAAAAAATAGGCTTTTACCAAGCATATATGTACGTATGTATGTATAATTGTTAAATAAGTGTGTCTAGATAAAGGTGATGTGTTTTTGTCAGTACATTTTCGATTATAGAATGAAAAGTTGGGACTGGTTAATGCACTATGTAGGTTTTTGACTGTTATTTAAAGAAGTCATATTTTGTACAGTTTATAATTCAGGAAATATGATGAACTATTGTAAAATAAATTACCACAATGTGAATTTAAACTTGCTCATTTCAATTCATACTTATGTGTAGTTATTTGCAAATTTATTTGTTGTAAATAAAAAGAAATGATTCATTTCTAAGTCACACGCCTTTTTAAAACGTAATTTTTAGATAAGAACATAGCATAATGTAGAATATGAATTTTCCTTGAAAATAGTAGCCTGTAAAGTATTTGAAATAGTATGTTTTGCTGCTGAGCAGTTTGGCACATAATAGGTATTAAAAAAAAAAACATTTTAGAGTTTTTCTACTGTGAAGTAAAATATTGTCTAATATGTTAACTTTGAAAGCTCTTGCACTTAAATTTTAGGTAACTGAAAAATCAAAGGCACACACACGACTTGTTGCTCTTCTGTATTTTGAAGTTGTCAGAACTCCAGAATTATACAAACAGATGTGTATATACATATTAGTTTTGTACTTGTCTCATTTAAGAATAGTAAGTAGATTTATGAATACTTTTTGATCAAATTCCTATGTGATGTATCTGCCACAAGGTTTCTATTTCAATTAGGCATGCTGATTCAAAGGATCCATTGAACAGAGTTGGTTAAATAATATTCCCATTCTGTAGAAAGTCCTTTAGATTCAAAGATTTGTAAGATAATTTCTTTTTTAAATAATAAATAAACTTGACATATTTAGTATCTACTAATAAATTACCACTTTGAAGTCAATTCAAATTTTTAGAGGAAAAATTGTCTTGAGCTGGGTGGGATACGAACCCACGATCTCCCGATAACATGTCAGATGCTCTGGACTACTGAGCTACCGGCCGCCGATCAAGATCTCTAATTGATGATGTGAACATTTTCAACCTACATTACAACCTCTAAAAAAAACTAAAACATTTTTCCTGTAAAAATTTGAATCAACATCAAAGTGGTAATTTATTAGTAGATACCAAATATGTCGAGTTTATTATTTAATCAACAGTATACTTGTAAGAGATACTTTTCATCTATATGACATTTGTCTGCCGCTTGTGGCGAAATTGATGGAACGGTCCCTACATATGATGTAATGTAGGTTGAAAATGTTCATATCATCAATTAGAGGAGATCTTGATCGGTAGCTCAGTGGTCCAGAGCACCTGATATGTTATCAGGAGGTTGTGTGGTTCATATTCCTCTAAAAATTTGAATCGACTTCAAAGTGGTAATTTATTAATTTCTTTTTAAATGCAAAAAAGGGACTTCCTAAAAAATGAGTATTTTTATTTTATTTGAACTAGTTAAATAATTGCATATTGATATATATATATATGGAGCTTTTCTCTCTTAAATTTTTCAGCGACATAAATATTATCAGGACGAAAAAATAAGGTGTCCCAATGAAATTTCGTTTTGATGTTTATATTTATGATAATTTGGATACCTTAGTTAATTCCACTGCCTTTTAATCAGATTATGAGTGAGAGTTTAATGATCTTCACAGGAAGTTTTCAACAAACTTAGAGATTAATACTATAAAGCCTCTATCGGTGTAAATCATAATGTGTTAAGTAGAAAGGTCTGTCATTCTCAACAACAATTCAAATTTAGAAGACAAATTGCTCTAAGCTGGGTGGGATGCAAACCCATGAATTCTTGATAATTTGTCAAGTGCTCTGACCGCTAAGCTATCTGCTGCTGATCAAGATTTCCACCATTTAATGTATGAACTATTCTAACAGCAGTACACAACTCAAATATGTGTCACTTGAAGGCAGCGTCTTTAGTGCTTCCAAACATCATCTGAAGTGGAGGGCAATGTATATGTCTTTAGTAAAATTAATAAATTTCTCGATATTTTTTTCAGTTGAAAGGTATGGAATCACTGTTAACAAAATGTATTAAATTTATAAGAAAAATTGTCTTGAATCTGGTGGAATATGAATCTACTAACTCATGATTTTTCTCTCTCTAAATTTCATATAAATGTTAAAAGAGTAACTTCCATTCAACTGAAGAAGCGTAGAGAAATTTATTAATTGTGCATACTTGTGGCATGCAGTGCCATTAATTCAGAATGCTGCTTGGAAGCAGAGCAGATACTGCTGTCAAGTGATACAGTGTTTGAGTTTTGTACTTCAAATAGTATAGTTCATGTCATTAAATAGAGATCATCAGTGGCTGGTAGCTCAGTAGTCAGAGCACCTGATATGTTATCAGGAGACCATGGATTTTATAACCCCCACCTGGCTCAAGACAATTTTTCCTCTAATTTGATATCAATCTTAAGACTTCGTATCGTTCAACTGAAGAAACATCGAGAAATCTATTAAGTAGCTTCCTTTTTTTTTATAAGAGAATAACATAGAGCAAATATATAATACAGCACATTAAAAACTAAACCTGGAACTAAAGCTCAATTTTAAAAATGTGAACTTTGGTTGAGAATGTTTTGCTCGCAAATTGTTCTGGAGCAACTTATTTCCTTTATTCTAATGATTGCTGTTATTATTTTTAGGCTTTAATTTTTTTTGCTTGAAATGTAAAAAGACGAAGTAGAACTCGCTTTAAAAATTATTAGAATCGCAATAAATATATGTGCATTATTACATAGCTACAAAAAATAATTGTGTATAAGTACAGATAACATTTACATGATTCTCAGTGTTAGCAGAGTTGCAAATAGTATGTATGTATTAAACTTCTAAAATCTGATTATATCAAAAAATTCAATCCATTAATTCCCCTTTCAGTTTTTAAGAATTGCAGATATGTTTAAAATTGGTGGGAGATAGATCAGTAACCTTATTTAATTTATGTAAATATGTACTATAATTGAAGTCCTTTAGTGTAAATCTTATTTGTCAAAGACAGTGGGGAATTCAAAGTAGTGTGCTTTGCTATTTAAATATTAAATTGCATATAATATTTACATAAATATAAGATATCTTAGCTTTTGAAGCTTTTGAAGATACCAAATTGATTATTGCTTCAGCTGTTCAATATTTGGTGCCTTCACCTATATATATATACATAGCATATTTATAATAT
Source organism: Ryuthela nishihirai (assembly GCA_038380435.1). Taxonomy (NCBI): domain Eukaryota; kingdom Metazoa; phylum Arthropoda; class Arachnida; order Araneae; family Heptathelidae; genus Ryuthela; species Ryuthela nishihirai. The sequence continues at coordinate 68,008,968 of JAWZYU010000001.1, forward strand.
GTATTGATTTATAATTATGTGTAAATCCCAAACATATGTTCAGTAGGAATATGAATTTTTCAGCCCATTGTTGAATAGTGTATTTGATTTTAAAAAAAGGCCAATAGCTTAGAGGTATGAAATAATCAGAAAAGAAAAAGAATCGTTACTAAAACAGTTTTCAAATATTTGCTACTTTGAAATTCAAAACTAGTGATTTTTTTTTTGTGTTAATGTATTGTCACCATTTTTTCCTGCCGAAAGAGGTGTATTTAGTTTACTATGAAACTTGAGATACACTTTTATGTAAAGAATTTGTTCCAAAAATAATAAGAGTAAACATTTTTGTTATTACGAAACAAACAAGCCCAAAAGAACTAGTAGAGAAATGATTAAAAAAAGTATGAATTTTGTGTTGAATAGATCATACAAACGCAGAAGTTCTTTAATTTAAAATATTTGTATTTTAGATATCTTGTTAACCAGAACAAAATTTGCTAAAGTAACTCCTCCACCTTTCTAGATTGAGAAGTACTCTCACCTAGATTTAAACCCCATTGCAGATGCTTTTTAAAATTATTTTAGCATATTTTAACACATGGACTAGAGATGAGTTCGGGCTCAATTTGTCGATCCCGAACAGTTCAATTTTTGAGCCCGAACCCAATTTGGGGGAAAAAATTTCTCTAACATATACCATCTAATATATTTACAATTGCGAGTGATTGATTATAATAAATATATTAAAATAAAAATACTTCCGACATGCCCTTCTAGAAAAAACGAAGGTCACGTAGACACGTAGATCAAACCTTGATCTACAAGTGGTAGAAACATGAAAAATTGGTATCTAGGAGTGCAGCATACCTAGACATTAATTTTCACATTTCTAGGGTTGTAGATCTCAGAAACTTTTACGAAATTTTGGATCCGGAGGGCCCTCAAAATCAAAGGTCAAATTTAGATCTACAGTACTGTGCAAATTAGTTGGGACAATAGGAAAATGCAGTAACAAAGACACAACTAAAATATTTATTTGTTTAATAGTGTAGTTAATAGTGAATGTGACCCCCCCTTAGCTTTAATTACTTCTTCCACCCTCTCAACCATTGATGCCACTAGCTTTCCACACATCTCCTTCACTCCAGGGTCGTGGTACCACACTTTCAGGACACTTTCTATCATTTTGGTTTTCGTCGTGCAATCCATCTTAGATATGGCCGCTTTAATAATGGGCCACAAATTTTCAATGGGGTTTAGATCGGGTGAATTTCCTGGCCACTCCAATACCTTCGAATGTTGTTAGGTAAAGAAGCTCTTAGCAAGCTTAGAATTGTGGCACGGAGCCAGATTCTGCTGAAATAACCCATCGCCGTTAGGAAACAGCTTCTGCAGTGTTGGGACCAATTTTTGCCTCCAAAATGCCTATGTACTTTTTGCTGTCCATCATTCCTTCAATGGGGTGAGGCGTCTGTGGCCCGGAAGCTGTGAAACATCCCCAAAACATGACCTTGGGTGGGTGTTTGGGGGATTGCTGGATGTGGCCGGATCGAAGAGGTTCTCCAGGCGAGCGGCGGACGAAATTTGACCTGTAGCCACGCAACTCAAAGTAGGTTTCGTCGGAAAATATCACTTTTTCCCAATTCTCCACAGTCCAGTCTCAATGTTTCTTTGCCCGGGATAACCTTTTTGCTTCATAGTGGGTGTCAAAAGCTGCCTTTTGGAGGGGCGTCGAGCCCGGCGGTCACACTCTAGAAGGCGACGACGTACGGTGGAAGCATCTATATTAACCCCATGAGACGCAATCTACCTTTTGATGTCTCTACTGGTCTTCGGGGGGCGGGGGTGGCTCAGTCGGTAGCGCGCCAGGCTCGTAATCTGTAGTTCTCAGGTTCGAGTCCCAGCTGGGTCAGCGTTGAGATTTATCTCCGCAAAATTCCCCGCCCTGCCCACGGTCAGTAGGGGACACCGATGGGCTTGGAAAGGCCGCCGTCCGTCGGATGGGACGTTAAGCCGTGGCCCCGTGTGCGGGAGAGCCATACCCTGTGCACGTTAAAGAACACGCTGGATGGCCTTGACGGGAGGCTACCATCTGTCTCCCAACAGCTGTTCCAGTGGGTCCCCTCCCCCAACCTTCTCTGAGCCTTCGGGGTCCATGTGACCTGGCCATTTAACCCATGGTGTGCAAAAAAGTGCCGCTCAGAGGTAAAACAACCCAACCCAACTACTGGTCTTCGGGTCTATGATACTAATTCTTCGAATTAGACTATCATCCCTAGTGGTGGTTTTTCTTTTTTTCCCACAATGTCCTTTACGGGACGTGTCCACGGCCCCTATCTCCTTATGCAGCTTCATGATGTTTGTCCCAACTAATTCGCACAGTACTGTACTAGTGCTAGACAACTCAAAATTGGTACATTGGGTATTTTAGAGGTTGTAGGTCGCAGAAATGTGAAATTTTGGATGCGATGAGTTCTGGGGTGAAAGGTCAAATATAGATATACCGGTGTTAGAGGGTTAAAAATTGGTGCCTGGGGATATTTTGAATCTTAGATCTCATAAATTATGCCAAATTTTGGATGTGATCGGTCCTTTGAGGTCAAATTTCGATATACCGGTGCTGGATAACTAAAAAAACTGGTGAATGATTTTTCGAGTCTTATACTGCTCACAAAAATTAGAGGATATATTATCGCTTCATATACATTTTGAAATCCCTAATTTTTGTGAGCAGTATATTTCAGGCAGTAGAACTCGGAAATAAGACGAATTTTCTGATGTGGAGTGATTGTCTAGAAATCAATAGGTGCTAAAAGCGCCAGACGAGATCTAGGGGAGCAATCAAGGTGATCACCAAAGATCAAGAGAACAAGAAGCAATCGAGCAAAAAAATGTAAGTGGGGGTGACAAGAGACTGAATATCCAATGCAGTATAGCATTCCCTCTGCCGTTTTACAAATCAAAAATTTTGTTAAAAAATGCATGATATATAAATAAGTTTACTAATCTTAAGTTTTTACCTTACCCTTACTAGCATTCGAGGGGGGGGGGGGGGCTCCTTCCCCTGGAAGGCACTGATTGATTTCTAGTAAGATATATATATACAGAAATGCATGTCACTAATCATTTAGGTTTATATTATTTTATGACAAAATTAAAATGTTAATAAAAATTACAAATACCAATAGAAACCGAAACTTCTAAGATAACCATTATAAATTCAGAGGGCCACTCGTTTATTAAAGTTAGAGAATAGATAAAAATTAATCAAAATCCGCATGATGCTTATTTTTAATTACTACATATAAGTTTCAAATAAAAAATATTTTTGCTTATTTTTTTCCCAATTACAAGAAATGTTTAAATTTTAAATTATGAACCCGAAATCGTTTGCGCTATTTTGAACCGAACCTGGCTCAGTTAACAGTCAACTGACTGAGATAGTGATTTTCATTTGATGGTCCGCGCTAAATATTCTATAAATGGCACCTTAAGCAGTAAACAATTGTCCAATTATGTTAGAAATATATTTTTCCTGTGTGACAACAAGCATGTTTGAAGCATTATAGGTTTGTTTCTGCAGCGATTCGACAAAATTTGTGTAATAAAGAAATTTAATATGAATCCTTGAAGATAATTTTATATTTAGACTCATAATTAGAGGTAGTAAAATTTTATATTTCATAATTATAATTATATAATGTAAATTTTAATTTGGAGCTGTTTTTAGTCATTATTACCCTGAGGGTTCGCAACATTTTTTTTTGGTTGAAAGGGGTTTGCGGAACAGAAAACGTTGGGAAGTCGTGACTCTCGCAGAGAAAATTTATCATAAGCTTTTACTAAAAGTTCTTATCAGTTTATTACAGTATTTTACGATTTCACATGAGAGAAAGCTCTGCATTGTATTTTTCATATTTAGTTTAATTTGCTCTATTGTTACAATTATTTTATAATTGAATAAATACGTTTTTGTCACATAGTTGTTTCTGCAAGTTGAAAGGTCTTGAGCCGATGAAACATTCGTAAGAAACAACATGTCTGAGAACCACCAAATACGTGATTGTTTTAGTTATTGTAATATATTCTTTCACGTTTTATGATGTAAAGGTTTGCTCCTGTTAAATGTTATAAACACATCCTTTCAAAAAGCAATGGAATATATAAAAAATAATTACATTAATGCAGCTATGTGCCATACATGTGTGAAACTTTGAAATGTCATTTAGCTCATATACCTACTTTCCAAAAAAGTGTTTGAATCTTTAGCTACACTGCGATTAATTTAGAGTAGATAATTTAGTAAACCATTAATTTATTTATGTAAGACATAAATAGGTTATTAGTTCTTTGCATAATTTTTACAATTTTTATTAAATTCGAATTTTTTAACCAGATTTTAAATACTGCATTTTTGATGTATGTTTTGTCAATAATTTCAAATTGGGTCACCAAGTTTTATCAAATAGTTGAAAAAGTAAAAAAAACCTATATTTTCATCCGTAATAGTGAGAAAAAACGATAACTGACAGATTGGTCAGAACTAAATCCATTAACTCTAAATTTAGTGGGGCGGCTCAGTCGGTAGTGCGCTAGGCTCGTAATCTGCAGTTCCTAGGTTCGAGTCCCAGCTGGGTAAGCGTTGAGATATATCTCCGCAAAAAATTCCCCGCCCACGGTCAGTAGGGGACACCAATGGGCTTGGAAAGGTCGCCGTCCGTCGGATGGGACATTAAGCCGTGGCCCCGTGTACGGGAGAGTCTTACTCTGTGCACGTTAAAGAACACACTGGATGGCCTTGATGGGAGGCTACCATCTGTCTCCCAACAGCTGTTCTAGTGGGTCCTCTCCCAACCTTTTCTGAGCCTTCGGGGTCCTTGTGACCTGGCCATTAAGCCTATTGTGTGCAAAAAAGTGCCGCTCAGATGTAAAACAACTCAACATTAAAGAACACGCTGGATGGCCTTGACGTTAGGCTACCCTCTGTCTCCCAACAGCTGTACCAGTGGGTCCCCTCTCCCAGCCTTTTCTGAGCCTTCGGGGTCCTTGTGACCTGGCCATTTAGCCCATTGTGTGCAAAAAAGGGCCGCTCAGAGGTAAAACAACAACAACCAACCAATGTAAATTTAGTACGTTTTAGTTCTGAACCTGTATATTTTTCAAAATTTTAGGGTACATTTGTTTGGTAGATTGTATTATCTAATTTCATTGTTAAAAAAATGAAATTTTATACAGAAGTTTTTATATAAATGATGTATTTTCATGTTTTTTTATGGATCTAGTCGGTTTAGCTTTTGAGAAGTCCATATCTGGTTGGAACATTAAAGAGAAATTTACTAGCTATGTATCCTTTATATGTAAACTAGAATAAGCCAGTATCAGAGATATTTCTGAATGCCCTGTATTCAGTATTCAGTAATTTAAAGTATAAGAAGCAACAGTTCCAGTTTTTTCATCTGCCTGTTACTTTTCGCCCATTGTACTGGTACGAAAAGCATTAATTTTTTTATTTGGTAGTGAGATAATATAGTAAAAATGTAGAAAAGAGTGTCAACATATTTTATGGATTTTTTTTTTAATTGTTATTCCAAGTGACCGAGTAACTATCGTGTTTAGCTGCAGTACAAAGGGACTTTGTTCTAATCTCAAGTAAATTATTGGCTATAGTGTTTTACAGGTCATTCAGAGAGCGATATGATCATGTCATATTTCCTAACAAAACATACAGTTTTTTTTGTTATATATTTTCACATTCTCTAAGTTTGAGTTCATTGTTTCTCCGGAATGAATTCCTATCTTGATTTCTATTCTTTGTAGTTTCTTCTCAATACATATCTTTCCTTCTCAATGGGGCGGGGGTGGCTCAGTCGGTAGCGCGCCAGGCTCGTAATCTGTAGTTCCCAGGTTCGAGTCCCAGCTGGGTCAGCGTTGAAATTTATCTCTGCAAAAATCCCCGCCCTGCCCACGGTCAGTAGGGGACATCGATGGGCTTGAAAAGGCCCGCCGTCCATCGGATGGGACGTTAAGTCGTGGCCCTGTGTGCTGGAGAGCCATACCCTGTACATGCTAAAGAACACGCTGGATGGCCTTGACGGGAGGCTACCATCTGTCCCCCAACAGCTGTTTCGGTGGGTCCCCTTCCCCAACCTTCTCTGAGCCTTCGGGGTCCATGTGACCTGGCCATTTAGCCCATAGTGTTCAAAAAAGTGCCGCTCAGAGGTAAAACAACCCAACCCTTCTCACTTTTTCCATCTTTTGTAATCTTCGAAAAGAAGATAAATCTACTGCTGCCCTTTAAAACTTTTTTTTTTCAACTCATATATTGCAACGAAATACCTCTAAAGTTTTACTACTGTAGTTTTAAAGGTATTCAAACACCTTTGTGGAAGAATATACCTTTTTTGTGTGGAAAAGGTACATGTAGATCATATCATTAGAGTGCAAATCTTAGTTGCAAAATTCCTAATATTGAAGAGATGTACTCGCTTTTATTGTTCATGAAAAAAGAGATAGAAAAGCTTGTCAAACGTGTGTAAAAAAATGTTTAAATGCTTATTAAATGTGTTTGGGAAGTAAAAATGTCTCCTTCTTTATCATGCAGCACAATAGCACACGGAAACATGAACGCAATACACCATTTCCAGTTTGGTCTTGAATTCGGTTATTCAGGAATATGTTGCTATGTTTTTTAGAAAAAAATAAAGCATTTAGCAAATATGGGATCACTATTAAATGAGTTTAGAATAAAAATTAGCTGGTTTCAGTCATTCGATTTTCATAGAATGGAAATCATAATTTGTCTCAACCTTGCATTCTTAAATGGGAGGGGGGGGGGCTTAGTCGGTAGCGCGCCAGGCTCGTAATCTGTAGTTCCCAGGTTCGAGTCCCAGCTGGGTCAGCGTTGAGATTTATCTCCGCAAAAATTCCCCGCCCTGCCCACGGTCAGTAGGAGACACCGATGGGCTTGGAAAGACCGCCGTCCGTCGGATGGGACGTTAAGCCGTGGCCCCGTGTGTGGGAGAGACATACCCTGTGGACGTTAAAGAACACGCTGGATGGCCTTGACGGGAGGCTACCGTCTGTCTCCCAACAGCTATTCCAGTGGGTCCCTCTCCCCCAACCTTCTCTGAGCCTTCGGGGTCCATGTGACCTGGCCATTTAACCCATGGTGTGCAAAAAAGTGCCACTCAGAGGTAGAACAACCCAACTTAAATGGGAGGGAAGGCTCAGGTGGTAGTGCTCTAGGCTTGTAATCTGCAGTTCCTAGATTCGACTCCCAACTGTGTATCTACGTTGAAATTTATCTGTGCTAAACCCCCACCCTCCCCTTGGTAAGAGAGGACACCAATAAACTGGGGAAGGCTACTGTCCGTCAGATGGGACATTAAGGCGTGGTCCGCTGTGTAAGTTAAATAATTGATGGCCTTGACGGAACCTTCAATCTGTATCCAACAGTTGTTTAGTGAATCCCGTTTTTCCAGTTTCTCTGATCCATTGTGTGGTCCCTTATGACCTGCTCATTAGAGACGGGTGCCAGGCTCGTAATCGGCAGTTCCCAGGTTCGAGTCCCAGCTGACCCAGAGTTGAGATTTATCTCCGCAAAACTCCCCGCCCTTCCCATGGTCAGTAGGAGATGCCGATGGGCGTGGAAAGGCCGCCGTCCGTCAAATGGAACGTTAAGCCGTGCCTGTGTGCGGGAGATCCCTTTGTAGGTTAAAGAACAAGCTGGATGGTCTTCACGAGAGGTTACCATCTGTATCCCAACAGTTGTGCCAGTGGGTTCCCTCCCCCCAATCTTCTCTGAGCCCTTGGGGTCCTTATGACCTGGCCATTTAACCCATTGTGTGCAAAAGAGTGCCGCACAGAGGTAAAGCAACCCAACCTGGCCATTTATCCATTGTGTATCAAAAAGGGCCACTCTGAGGTAAAAACCTAGCTTAAATGTGAATAAACTGTTAAAACTAAATTTCCCTAAATATCGGAACGAGCAGTAACAAATAATAAATACCCCCTCAAGCAGCTGCTTGCCACAGAGGTCTGACAGGAGCCTGTCAGTTTATACGCCATAATAAGTCTCTGATAATGGCGAGACCAGCAGAAAAATATATCCGTGCCTACCCGGAGTTCGAACCCAGGTCACTCTGCTCAGTAGCCAAGCTCACTATCCACTCGGCCACGGGACGGCTGTACTTAGAATTCGATATATGCAACTGTTTCAATGAAACTGCGTCTCGTATCAAGAAATGCGCTCCTGCCTATGACGTCACTGGCTTACATCAGATGCATGTCAAATTCATAGTTGTAAACCACGTGACATGTTCGTATCAGCCGTGTGAGACAGCAGCATTTATTCAAAATATAGTTGGGTTGTTTTACCTCTGAGTGGCACTTTTTTGCACACCATGGGCTAAATGGCCAGGTCACATGGACCCCGAAGGCTCAGAGAAGGTTGGGGAAGGGGACCCACCGAAACAGCTGTTGGGAGACAGATGGTAGCCTCCCGTCATGGCCATCCAGCGTGTTCTTTAACGTGCACAGGGTGTGGCTCTCCCACAAACGGTCCATGGCTTAACGTCCCACCAGACGGACGGCGGCCTTTCCAAGCCCATCGGTGTCCCCTACTGACCGTGGGCAGGGCGGGGAATTTTGCGGAGATAAATCTCAACGCTGACCCAGCTGGGACTCGAACCTGGGAACTACAGATTACGAGCCTGGCGCGCTACCGATATAGGCTGAAGATATGAAATATTGATGACTGTAAAGCAATTCATGTGCTACTAAGAGTAGGAAAATTCCGCACTATCGGCGAAAGATAAATAGTTCTGCAACCCTTTTTTTATGGGACTTCTCTTTCTGTATTGAATAGCACTTGCAGCCATTTTTATAATACATTCTCTACAAAATGTTTTTTAAATGTTGTTGCAAATGATATTCTCGTCAGAATCTCGTCAGTCGGTAGCGCACCAGACTCGTAATCAGGTCGCCGTCCGTCGGATGGGACGTTAAGCCGTGGTACCGTGTACGGGAGAGACATACCCTGTGCACGTTAAAGAACACGGTGAATGGCTTTGACGGGAGGCTACCGTCTGTCTCCCAACAGCCGTTCCAGTGGGTTCCCTCACCCAACCTTCTCCGAGCCTTCGTGGTCCTTGTGACCTGGACATTTAGCCCATTGTGTGGAAAAAAAAGTGTCGCTCAGAGGTAAAACAACCAACTAACCAACCCTTCACCCATAAAAATTATAGAAATACTCAGAAGCTCTGAATAAGATTTAAGTCGTGAAATTTCTCAATGGCTGGCAACCAAGCATTCTCTGTATCGCTTCAGGCGTCAAGAGAGTACATTTCTGCCTTCCTGCAATGTGCGGGAACATCATCTACAGGTTAATCCATCCAGTCTAGAGAGAACATCGCTCAGAGCTGGTTCCGTGTTTGTGTCTGATACGAGGCGTCAACACGCGGCTAGAGGCGAGCGTTGCTTTGATAACAAGTGACATATGTTAGCAAATAAGGTTCCGTTGCTTCGGCAGTGCGTAAACTGCGATAAGCTTCGTTTGAATATGCCTATGAGACATGCCGTAGCAGATGTAATGCAAACAAGGCTTGATTAAGTCACCACAGCTTGAGGCACAGGCTGGCCTCTTCAGTGGATGGAGTTGGCTACTAAGCAACCTTTTAGAAGAGACTATGGTGACAGGGTTTGCCGGTTTCGATGCAATGCTTTGCAAAGGTCAAGGATATTTACTCTTGGGTAATGGCATCCAAAACACGATGTTTGTAGGGTGAGAAGGGTATGAAAGGAAAGGTTGATTCAAAGATTAAGGAGAGTTTGGCGTAATTGAGATTAAGCGAATGGTATTGAATCCCAATTTCTTGTGAAAGTTTCAAGTTTTAAGAAATTTGTAAGATAGTAAACAAGCAAACATTAACTGATATGAAGATTTGAGTTTATTTTACCTTTGAGCTGTGCTTTTGTGAGTACAGTGGAGTAAATGGCCAAGTCATGAGGATCCCAAAGGATCATAGAAGCTTTGGGAAGAAGATCCACTGGACATCTGTTAGTAGACCGATGGAAGCTTTCCGTCAAGGAGATTAGCGTGTTCTTAAAAGGGCAAGGAAATGGCTCTTCTGCACATGGGACGATCATTTGTGGAAGGCTGGTCTTTCCAAGCCTATTGGTGTCCTGTTTTTCACTGAGTTGTTTGGGTTGTTTTACCTCTGAGCGGCACTTTTTTGCACACAATGGGCTAAATGGCCAGGTCACAAAGACCCCGAAGGCTCAGAGAAGGTTGGGGGAGGAGACCTACTGCAACAGCTGTTGGGAGACAGATGGTAGCCTCCCGTCAAGGCCATCCAGCGTGTTCTTTAACGTGCACAGGGTATGGCTCTCCCGCACTCGGGGCCACGGCTTAACGTCCCATCCGACGGACGGCGGCCTTTCCAAGCCCATCGGTGTTCCCTACTGACCGTGGGCAGGGCGGGGAATTTTGCGGAGATAAATCTCAACGCTGACCCAGCTGGGACTCGAACCTGGGAACTACAGATTACGAGCCTGGCGCGCTACCGACTGAGCCACCCCCGCCCCATTTTTTTTTCACTGAGAGCAGAGGGTTGGTTAAATGGGAAAATCTCCATGCAGAGATGGTCATTGTTTTGGGTTGTTACTTCTGGGCGGCACTTTTTTTTCACATAATGGGTTAAATGCCATCGGGGTGATGGCTCAAAGAAGATTAGGGGGAGAAGGGATTCACTGGACAGCTGTTGGGAGACATGGTAACCTCCTTTCAAGACTATCCAGCGTGTTCTTTAAAGTGCATAGGGTATGCCTTTTCCGCATACAGAATCACGGATTAACACCTCATCCGACGGACGGATGCTTTATCAAACCCATCAGTATCCCCTATTGATTGTGGGTAGGGCGGAGAGTTTTGAGAAGATAAAACTGAACGGTGGCCCAGGTTGGAATCAAACTTGGGAACTGCAGATTACGAGCCTGGCAGGGGCAAGGGTGGCTCAGTCGGTAGCGCGCCAGGCTCGTAATCTGTAGTTCCCAGGTTCGAGTCCCAGCTGGGTCAGCGTTGAGATTTATCTCCGCAAAAATTCCCCGCCCTGCCCACGGTCAGTAGGGGACACCGATGGGCTTGGAAAGGCCGCCGTCCGTCGGATGGGACGTTAAGCCGTGGTCCCGTGTGCGGGAGAGCCATACCCTGTGCACGTTAAAGAACACGCTGGATCGCCTTGACGGGAGGCTACCTACCATTTGTCTCCCAACAGCTGTTGCAGTGGGTCCCCTCCCCCAACCTTCTCTGAGCCTTCGGGGTCCATGTGAAACTGGTCATTTAGCCCATGGTGTGCAAAAAGTGCCGCTCAGAGGTAAAACAACCCAAGCCAACGAGCCTGACACGCTACCGGTTGAACCACCTCAAACCCAGGAATATATGGGACTCGGATCTGTACACATTATGTTAGAGGGGTGTGGGTTGGCTCAGTCGATATTGCACCAGGCTTGCAATCCGTAATTCTCAGGTTCAAGTCCCATCTAGGCCAGAGATGAGATTTATCTTTGTTAACCCTCCTATCTGCTTTCGGTTAGAAAGGGAACGCTGATTTGCTTGGAAAGACTGTCGTTCGTTGGGTGATATGGTCAGCCGTGGTTCGCTGTGCAGGCGTAAAGAACACGGTTTATGACCATGAAGCTTCTATCTGTCTTCTAACCTTTGTACAATGAAGCCCCTCTCCCAGCCTTCTCTGTGCCCATGGAATCTTTGTGACCTGGTCCATTGCGTGCAAAAAATTGCCCCTCAGAGGTAAAACAACATAACAACTCCATACACAAGGGACGCGGCTTAACGTCTAATCCGATGGACGACAGCTTTACGAAGCCCATCAACGTCCCCTTTCAGACAGGGCAGTGTTTTGATTTGGGGAGATAAATCTCACCGCAAACACAATTGGGACTCGATCCTGGGAACTGCAGATTACGAGCTTGGCAAGCTATCAACTGAGCGAACTCTCGCCGTCATGATATCAGAAAGTTCAGAATTGTTAATAATAACGCTTTGCTATCGATGCTACCGATATAATTTCATATTCACACTCTTAGGTGAAGTTATTCGTTAACAGAGGTTCCAGCAAAGTTGCTCTCTGATGCATTTGGTTTTCCCGCTCTTTCTCCAAAGTTGTTTCATCTGAGATGTCGGTCACTGAACAACAGCCCGAGAGTCCACTTCCGTCGGTGAAAGTCTGAAAGTGAAGAGAACGTCTGCATTTCCGGTTCTTGGAAACATTCTTGTTCCGGGTTTGTTGTGTTGTTCACGTAATGGATGAGAGTGAACGGATGTTGTGACAGAAAAGTTACAAGATGATCGGAATCAGAATTTTCCCTTTCACATTGGCGTCTTAAGGGAAAGATTTACGCGCAGAAAGGGTTGGGTTGGGTTGTTTTACCTCTGAGCGGCACATTTTTGCACACCATGGGCTAAATGGCCAATTCACATGGACCCCGCAGGCTCAGAGAAGGTTGGGGGAGAGGACCCACTGGAACAGCTGTTGGGAGACAGATGGTAGCCTCCCGTCAAGGCCATCCAGCGTGTTCTTTAACGTGCACAGGGTATGGCTCTCCCGCACACGGGGCCACGGCTTAACGTCCCATCCGACGGATGGCGGCCTTTCCAAGTCCATCGGTGTCCCCTACTGACCGTGGGCAGGGCGGGGAATTTTGCCGCGCAGAAAAATAAAAATAAATAATAAATACCCCCTCAAGCAGCTGCTTGCCACAGAGGTCTGACAGGAGCCTGTCAGTTTATATGCCACAGTAGGAGAGATCTGAGAGGATGGCAGGACCTCAGCAGAAAAACAACACACACATCCATGCCTAATCCGGGGCTCGAACCCAGGTCCCTTAGATCAGTAGCCAAGCGTGCTAACCACTCGGCCACGGGACGGCTAAAATAAATAAATACCCCCTCAAGCAGCTGCTTGCCACAGAGGTCTGACAGGAGTCTGTCAGTTTATATGCCACAGTAGGAGATCTGAGAGGATGGCAGGACCTCAGCAGAAAAACGACACACACATCCATAGCCTAAATCCGGGGCTCGAACCCAGGTCCCTTGGGTGGGACATTCTCAGTGATAAGAGGAGAGTTGCTCCGTTAAGCCATTCCAGTGGCAGAGCGGTCAGATTGCTTGGCTAAGGAGATATCCAAGAGAAGACTTGGCAAGTTCATACTGTTTTTTTTTTCGGCAGCTGAATTACGCTTTTTTGTATCCAGTGAGTTAAATGGCCAGGTAACAAGCATTCTTTGCTAGTGCTATGTATGGGAAGGGTTGGGTTGTTTTACCTCGGATCGGCACTTTTTTGCACACCATGGGCTAAAAGGCTAGGTTATAAGGACCCCGAAGGTTCAGAGAAGGTTGGGGGAGGGGATACACTGCAACAGCTGTTGGGAGACAGATGATTGCCTCCCGTCAAGGCCATTCAGTGTGTTCTTTAATGTGCACAGGGTATGACTCTCCCGCACACGGGGCCACGGGTTGGGTTGGGTTGTTTTACCTCTGAGCGGCACTTTTTTGCACACCATGGGCTAAAAGGCCAGGTTATAAGGACCTCGAGGGCTCAGAGAAGATTGGAGGAAGGGGGACCCACTGGACAGCTGTTAGGAGACGGTAGTCTCCTGTCAAGGCCATCCAGCGTGTTCTTCAACGTGTTCAGCAACGTGCACTGAATGGTCTTGACGGGAGGCTATCATCTGCACTAGTATGGCTCTCCTTCACACGGCGACTGACGACAGCCTTCCAATCCCATCGGCGTCCTTTTCCTTTCTGACTAAGGGAAAGGTGAGGATTAGTCGACGTGACTGAACTGCTAACGCTATATATGAATTTTATTTTAAAAAATCGTATTTGTTTGATATTGAAATAATCTTACGCAAACTTTTGAAATTCATATTAAATGATTTGAAACAATACTTAATTTCTCAGGTCCATTCCTATGGCGCATTGCTGTTGTGTGGGGCGGGGGTGGCTCAGTCGGTAGCGTGCCAGGCTCGTAATCTGTAGTTCCCAGGTTCGAGTCCCAGCTGGGTCAGCGTTGAGATTTATCTCCGCAAAACTCCCCGCCCTGCCCACGGTCAGTAGGGGACACCGATGGGCTTGGAAATGCCGCCGTCCGTCGGCTGGGAGTTAACCGTGGCACCGTGTGTGAGAGAGCCATACCCTGTGCACGTTAAAGAACACGCTGGATGGCCTTGACGGGGGGCTACCATCTGTCTCCGAACAGCTGTTCCAGTGGGTCCCCTCCCCCAACCTTCTCTGAGGCTTCGGGGTTCTTGTGACCTGGCCATTTAGCCCATGGTGTGCAAAAAAGTGCAGCTCAGAGGTAAAACAACCCAACACAACGCTGGATGGCCTTGACGGGAGGCTACCATCTGTCTCCCAACAGCTGTTCCAGTGGGTCCCCTCCCCCAACCTTCTCTGAGGCTTCGGGGTCCTTGTGACCTGGCCATTTAGCCCATGGTGTGCAAAAAAGTGCCGCTCAGAGGTAAAACAACCCAACCCAACCCATTGCTGTTGTGAAATATTCTAGCTTCCATAACTCCTTAAATACTGAAGGAATATCGTTGAAAATCGAGATTTAAATAGATTTGGTTATGATCTTTAATTGATCTTCAATCACATTTTTCGATTAAATGCATATTTTAGAAGTTACAGAGCTTCAAAGTTAGATTCTCATTGATGTAACATGGAGATTCTCTTAATATTTTGAGCCGTCCGCGGTTAAGGTAAGTCCACGGTTACGGTAAGGGTGGGGCGGGGGTGACTCAGTCGGTAGCGCGCCAGGCTCGTAATCTGTGGTTCCCAGGTTCGAGTCCCAGCTGGGTCAGCGTTGAGATTTATCTCCGCAAAATTCCCCGCCCTGCCCACGGTCAGTAGGGGACACCGATGGGCTTGGAAAGGCCGCCGTCCGTCGGCTGGGACGTTAAGCCGTGGCCACGTGTGCGGGAGAGCCATACCCTGTGCACGTTAAAGAACACGCTGAATGGCCTTGACGGGAGGCTACTATCTGTCTCCGAACAGCTGTTCCAGTGGGTCCCCTCCCCCAACCTTTTCTGAGTCTTCGGGGTCCATGTGACCTGGCCATTTAGCCCATGGTGTGCAAAAAAGTGCCGCTCAGAGGTAAAACAACCCAACCCCTCCCCCCGCCCCCGGGAGGGGATACCGTCCCCTGGAAATAGGATGTTTTAAATCATATTTTGCTATTGCCTTTTGAAAAGGACGAAGACACTGATTGGGGGACCATTTATGAATTGTTTCAGCTGAGCTCAAATTTCGAAGTTATTTTACTGACTGCATGTAATTAGTTTATCGCTTGGTAGATGGGAAGTATTAAAATTCGGGAGGGTAGTAAAAAAGAAGATCGTCGTGTGCGTATAAAAAGAAATGTGATTTCAAAACGTAAACGTAAAGCGTTCAATTTCTTCCGTTTAAGTTTTTATTATCAAGAAATTAATTAGCAGTATCTGTTTATCAATTAACTTCATCGCTCTATAAAAGTATACAGAATACGTAATTAAAAAGTCATGCACATTCTTTAAAATATTCAGAATGATAACAGATACTTAAAAAATCTGGGGCTGGGATGGCTCAGTCGGTAGCGCGTCAAGCTCGTAATCTGCAGTTCCCAGGTCCGAGTCCCAGCTGGGTCAGCGTTGAGATTTATCTCCGCAAAATTCCCCGCCCTGTCCACGGTCAGTAGGGGACACCGATGGGCTTGGAAAGGCGGCCGTCCGTCGGCTGGGACGTTAAGCCGTGGCCACGTGTGCGGGAGAGCCATACCCTGTGCACGTTAAAGAACACGCTGGATGGCCTTGACGGCAGGCTACCATCTGTCTCCCAACAGCTGTTCCAGTGGGTCCCCTCCCCCAACCTTCTCTGAGCCTTCGGGGTCCTTGTGATCTGGCCATTTAGCCCATGGTGTGCAAAAGAGTGCCGCTCAGAGGTAAAACAATCCAACCCAACGGGTAAGGATTTGCCCTTACCCGTAACCGTGGACTTCCCCGTCAGTATAAAACACCCATCAATCCATTATTGCTCGCCTTTTCCCATCATAAAATCCCTTTTATACAGAACTTCTTTCATTGCAGGATTTACTGCACATTTTGCGAGGTATTTACTACGTGGAGATTTCTTGAGCACTTCAGCAGAACAAGTTTTTTGATCGTCATTTTTATCTGCTCATCCGCAGTCAATTTCTCCTTGTTCCAGTTTCAAGAAGGACTTATTGTCCGTTTAGTCCCACTTGTCTTGGCGTTTGCTCTTCTTTTGAATCAAAGCAGTCATTCGTAAAGCGAAAGAAGCAGAGTAAAAAATGCGTTTTAACGACAATGTGAGAAGAGGCGGACACGAGTACTTTTCTATTTATTAACTTTGGTGAAAGTTAGTTCAAAGTTCTTTCAAATGCACTACAGTGAAGCCAATTTGCAACTTTGACAAATCCGAGACTTCGCTTTGTGCAAAGTTTCGTGTCGTTAAAGTCTAGAGGACAGGACAGAATCTGTGTTTCTAATAAACAGATGGAGCTGTGGAGCAGTTCGCAAGTAGAGGACAATTACCGAGGACATAATTTATGCGAATTGAGACATTGTAACAAGTCATTAACGAGAAGTTTGGAAGCTGCCTGTTAGTTGACGATGTCGTAGGGTACTCTTGGTGTTCTCTTTGGATGATGGAAGCTGAGGCTTTCTCAGATAGAAAGAGAAATGGGGAAGCAAATGAGCTCTCTGTCTGTTAGTTGACGATGTCGTAGGGTACTCTTGGTGTTCTCTTTGGATGATGGAAGCTGAGGCTTTCTCAGATAGAAAGAGAAATGGGGAAGCAAATGAGCTCTCTGTCAGTAATTAAAGTGATGCGGATGAGTTGAGGAGCAGGATGGACTGGTTATCAGTATGAAAGGAGCGAAGAAATGGATGCAAAACGGGAAAGAAAATTGAATGTGGAATAGTTAGAAGGCTCCTGCAGTGACCTAGTGTGATTGTTACTGAGACTATGATTCTGCGCAGTTGATTTTTTGACAGTTCCCATAAATGATAGGTTGAATAATACGTCTCATGGGAGTGTAAGAAGAGCTATTCAGCATAATGAATGGAAAGCGATGTATATCACTGATCTATGATTCGCGAGAACAGTAGAAGTGTTCAAAAACAAGTAGAAATGAGTACTCACGTACTATGACGTCAGTGGGACAAATGGGGTTGTTTGGGTTGGGTTTTTTTATCTCTGAGCGGCACCTTTTTGCACACCATGGGCTAAATGGCCAGGTTACAAGGATCCCGAGGGCTCAGAGAAGGTTGAGAGACTCACTGGACAGTTGTTAGTAGACAGCTGACAGCCTACCGTCAAAGCCATCTAGCGTGTTCTTTGACTTGCACAGGGTATGGCTCTCCCATACACGGGCCACGGCTTTGCGTCCCATTTGACGGACGGTGACCTTTCCAAGCCCATTGGTGTCCCCTACTGACCGAGGACAGTGCGGAGGATATTGCGGAGATAAAGCTCAACTGCGGCCGAGGCGGGACTCGAACCTGGAAACTATAGATTACGAGTCTGGCGCGCTACCGACTGAGTCACCGCCGCCCCTGTGAGAAATATGGAGACTATGATGCTGCGCAGTGGATGCTTTGAGAGTTTTAATAAGTCAATCATTTGTCAACTTACACCTCAAAGCAGGTTTAATTATCCGAGGATTTTCTTGTACTAAAACTTGTATAAATACAATATTGCGTTAAACATTTTTTTTAGTATATCGCTACATGATAAAAACAGGACGAAAACAAAAAATTACTAGCATATTCTATCTTTCATGAACAGAATTATGGTAAATATTTGAGCAACTCTAAATGCTCATGCATTTTCATTTTTTTACCGAGGGAATTATCACTTCTATCTTCATAGAGTAAAATAAAAATTGAATTGGCGAATGGAATGAACAGGAATCGAATAGAAAGGAACCGGAATCGAGTAGAAAAAACCTGGAAACGAGTAGAAAGGAACCGTAAACTAGAGAAACGATCCGGAACGAGAAAAAATAATCCCGGAATCGAGTAGAATTCCATCAAAAAAAATTTTTTTTTCTGCCAAAGTTCTTTACTTTTTTTTACCAATATAGTTTACAAAATGTGAATTTTTTTTTTATTTTTTATTTTTCCCATTTTGTAAGCTGTGAAGCCTCGAATTTCTCCTACCATTGATATAAGATGAAAGTGTTACAATACTCTTTCGAAAAGAGTGTACATAACGCCTTCCTTTTGGCATATAACACTAACAAGAGGATTTCTGATACTTGAAATTCGTATCGAGTCAATTGAACTCTTAACATAACCAATCCTTTTCAAAAGAAACAACAACGAGTCCAACTTCTGAGCTCTTCCTTATCCTAAGCGTGTACGAGAGTGAGCGAGTAGTTCTTTACCAGTTCCCTCACAACCACCCCTTAGGGGTTCGGGATATCGGCAAGCGAGGTAGTTGAGATTCCACTGATCACATTTCCGTCCATTTGGGCGTCGTCTTCCTCCTCCTCCTCCATCCTCATCCCCGTTAGAATCCTGTTTCGATCCTCCTCTCCTCCCACGCATCCCCGAGGCCATGCCCGGGAAAGAGTTTTAGAGGGAATGAACGAATGGGAAGCTCAGAATTTCTTCCCTCTCATCCAAAGCTTTTTTGTTTTTGGTGTCTTACGGCCTGGTGAGATTTTTTTCAAACTAGTGGTGGTTCTACGGGTTACTGAGGTGCGATTGCATAGGTTGGATTGCTTGATCTTTGAGCAGCATATTTTTGCACAGAATAGTCCAAATCTTTAAGTTGCAAGAACTCTAGGTGTGGCTCAGTCGGCAGCGCGCCAGGCTCGTAATCTGTAATTCTCAGGTTCGAGTCCCAGCTGGGTCAGCATTGAGATTTATCTACGCAAAAATTCCCCGCCCTGTCCACGGTCAGTAGGGGACACCGATGGGCTTGGAAAGGCTGCCGTCCGTCGGATGGGACGTTAAGCCGTGGCCCCGTGTGCGGGAGAGAGCCATACCCTGTGCACGTTAAAGAACACGCTGGATGGCCTTGACGGGAGGCTACCATCTGTCTCCCAACAGCTGTTGCAGTCGGTCCCCTCCCCCAACCTTCTCTGAGCCTTCGGGGTTCTTGTGACCTGGTCATTTAGACATTGTGTGCAAAAAAAGGGCCGCTCAGAGGTAAAACAACCCAACATTAAAGAACACACTGGATGGCCTTGACGGGAGGCTACCATCTGTCTCCCAACAGCTGTTCCAGTCGGTCCCCTCCCCGAACCTTCTCTGAGCCTTCGGGGTTCTTGTGATCTGGTCATTTAGCCCATTGTGTGCAAAAAGTGCCGCTCATAGGTAAAACAACCCAACGTTAAAGAACACACTGGATGGCCTTGACGGTAGGCTACCATCTGTCTTCCAACAGCTGTTCCAGTCGGTCCCCTCCCCCAACCTTCTCTGAGCCTTCGGGGTTCTTGTGACCTGGTTATTTAGCCCATTGTGTGCAAAAAAGTGCCGCTCAGAGGTAAAAGAACCCAACGTTAAAGAACACACTGGATGGCCTTGACGGGAGGCTACCATCTGTCTCCCAACAGCTGTTCCAGTCGGTCCCTTCCCCCAACCTTCTCTGAGTCTTCGGGGTTCTTGTGACCTGGTCATTTAGCCCATTGTGTGCAAAAAAGTGCCGCTCAGAGGTAAAACAACCCAACGTTAAAGAACACACTGGATGGCCTTGACGGTAGGCTACCATCTGTCTTCCAACAGCTGTTCCAGTCGGTCCCCTCCCCCAACCTTCTCTGAGCCTTCGGGGTTCTTGTGACCTGGTTATTTAGCCCATTGTGTGCAAAAAAGTGCCGCTCAGAGGTAAAAGAACCCAACGTTAAAGAACACACTGGATGGCCTTGACGGGAGGCTACCATCTGTCTCCCAACAGCTGTTCCAGTCGGTCCCCTCCCCCAACCTTCTCTGAGTCTTCGGGGTTCTTGTGACCTGGTCATTTAGCCCATTGTGTGCAAAAAAGTGCCGCTCAGAGGTAAAACAACCCAACGCAAGAACCCTCGGTCAACTGTTAGAAGAAAGATGAAAGTCTCCTATCCAGGCCATTAATGTGTCCACAACGTTCTTTTGCACATCATGCTACTGCTTAACGTCCCACCTGACCGACATACGACCTTTTTAAGTCCACATGTGTCCCCTTTCTCGCCGAGGACACAATGGAATGGATTGCACAGAAAAATAAGTGCATCTATTTCTCGAAACGATTCTTAGCTTCCGTTTCCTAACTGAAGCAAGTGCATTCCTTCATTTCACTTTTACCCCATAGTTTTGGCAAAATCCATTCCTTTGTTTTACATTTGTTTCATTTTATTGAGTAAATCTTCTCATTCTCTTCTCATATTTCGCTTTCCTTCCTGTTTCTTGGCTAAAGTTGTTTCTTTTTATTTCGCTTTTCTCCTAGTTTCTCGGATTTAATCTGAGCCTCTATTCTTTATTTGCTGCCATTTTCTTCGTAAAGCTTCTTCCTTTATTTCGTTTGAGGCAAAATAGAAAAATTGAGGAATGGTGGTTGGGTTGTTTTACCTCTGAGCAGCACTTTTTTGCACACCATGGGCTAAATGGCCAGGTCACAAAAACTCCGAAGGCGCAGAGAAGATTGAGGGAGAGGACCCACTGGAACAGCTGTTGGGAGACAGATGGTAGCCTCCCGTCAAGGCCATCCAGCGTGTTCTTTAACATTGGGTTGATTTACCTCTGAAGCGGCACTTTTTTTGCACACCATGGGCTAAATGGCCAGGTCATATGGACCCCAAAGGCTCAGAGAAGGTTGGGGGAGGGGACCCACTGGAACAGCTGTTGGGAGACAGATGGTAGCCTCCCGTCAAGGCCATCCAGTGTGTTCTTTAACATTGGGTTGATTTACCTCTGAAGCGGCACTTTTTTTGCACACCATGGGCTAAATGGCCAGGTCACATGGACCCCAAAGGCTCAGAGAAGGTTTGGGGAGGGGACCCACTGGAACAGCTGTTGGGAGACAGATGGTAGCCTCCCGTCAAGGCCATCCAGCGTTGTGTTGGGTTGTTTTACCTCTGAGCTGCACTTTTTTGCACACCATGGGCTGAATGGCCAAGTCACAAGAACCCCGAAGGCGCAGAGAAGGTTGAGGGAGAGGACCCACTGGAACAGCTGTTGGAAGACAGATGGTAGCCTTCCGTCAAGGCCATCCAGTGTGTTCTTTAACGTGCACAGGGTATGGCTCTCCCGCACAAGGGGCCACGGCTTAACGTCCCATCCGACGGACGGCGACCCATTCAAGCCCATCGACGTCCCCTACTGACCTACTATTGAAGTGGGCAAGGCGGGGAGTTTTGTGAAGATAAATCTCAACGCTCACCCAGCTGGGACTCGAACTTGGGAACTGCAGATTAGAGCCTGGTGCGCTACCGACTAAGCCACCCCCGCCCCCACTGAAGAATGAACAAAATTATTCTTTTATTATGCTTCTTCCTTGGTCAAGTCCATTCTTTTATTTCGCTTTTGATCGCCTTTCGTAGGCGAAATCTATTCTTTTTATTTTTGGTTTTTAATCGCTCTCCTGCGCACAACGTATCCTTTTAATTCCATTTTTCTCCCCATCCTGCACAAAACTAATGATAACATTTCTCTTTTGTCCTCGTTTTCTGGTAAAGTCATTTTTTGTTTTTATCTAACTTCCGAGGCCAAATATTGGCGGGAAACATCCTATCTAACGTTGGATGAAGAAATTCCTCCATGACGTCACGAATGACATATGATTTCAAAACAGAACATCTGGAATCTTGGGATTATTGTGACAGATATCTATCCCATTGTATATCTGCCCCTCCCCCCTCCCCCTAAAAAATGTACAGTGATGATATGAAAAAGCTGAAAATTGTACGTTACGTAGCGGGGGGCAGCCGTAAGCCATCTTTTACACTGAAGCATGCGAAGAATGAAATTGAAGTAGATAGAAAGCGTGAAGCATCTTCCCAGCAGAGAAGTTTCGGACTTCAGGAATGCAAACATTTGGCTCTTTTCTGGTCCTGACCAATGGGAGAGAAGGTGTCGAGCGGAGGAGGAGAAGAATCCTTCAGCAGTGTAAACAGAGGCATCTTGTCTATAGTTTGTCGGTTGGAGAAGATTCCTGTAAGGAGAGATAGTTTTTTTTCATTTTTCTTTCTCTGCAGCGGGTGAGGTTTCTTGCTCCGTTTGTTGTGCTCGGATGCTGCGGCGTTTCCATGTCGACCGATCCCGACGTTCTTCTTTTACTTTCGGTGAGCAAAGAGTATGACTCTCTCTCGCGGCACTTTTTTGCACACCATGGGCTAAATGGCCAGGTCACAAGGACCCCGAAGGCGCAGAGAAGGTTGAGGGAGAGGACCCACTGGAACAGCTGTTGGGAGACAGATGGTAGCCTCCCGTCAAGGCCATCCATCTTGTCTATAGTTTGTCGGTTGGAGAAAATTCCTGTAAGGAGAGATAGTTTTTTTTTCATTTTTCTTTCTCTGCAGCGGGTGAGGTTTCTTGCTCCGTTTGTTGTGCTCGGATGCTGCGGCGTTTCCATGTCGACCGATCCCGACTTTCTTCTTTTACTTTCGGTGAGCAAAACTCTCTTATTTTTGAAGAGTTCGAATTTCACTTCCGCATTTTTTTAGTTTGCGAGATTTTGTGATTTTTTTTTTATGAAGTGCAACATTCGTTCGAATTTTGAATTTAAAAAGAGGTGGACTGTGTTTTTTTTCTCCTCAAGTTATGAAGTAAGAAGTATATTTTTTTCGTCCTTCTTTTCAAGATTGTTTTTGGGGAGAAGAAAATATTTAAGTGCCAAAATTTTACCTTGAAAATAAGCAACAATCGGTACAAAAATCGTATAAATTATTATTATTGTGTATAATATATTATATATTGCACACAATGGGTCAATGAGCAGGGTTGGGTTGTTTTACCTCTGAGCGGCACTTTTTTGCACACCATGGGCTAAATGGCCAGGTCACATGGACCCCGAAGGCTCAGAGAAGGTTGGGGGAGGGGACCCACTGGAACAGCTGTTGGGAGACAGATGATAGCCTCCCGTCAAGGCCATCCAGCGTGTTCTTTAACGTGCACAGGGTATGGCTCTCCCGCACACGGGGCCACGGCTTAACGTCCCATCCGACGGACGGCGGCATATCCAAGCCCATCGGTGTCCCCTACTGACCATGGGCAGGGCGGGGAATTAAGCGGAGATAAATCTCAACGCTGACCCAGCTGGGACTCGAACCTGGGAACTACAGATTACGAGCCTGGCGCGCTACCGACTGAGCCACCCCAGCCCCACTTTAAATTATGATCAGAGGAAACTATGTATGCTGAACTAAGTGGTTCAAACTCTTACGATTAAGGAGAATCTCTTCCCACTTTTTTGAGGGGGAGGCAATTCTAGAGGATCAAATCTTAACATTGGTTTAAGAAGAAGGTGAATGCCGAATTTGATGGTCTTAGCTCTTATAGTTTAGAATGAGTTCTTGATCAAACAAACTCTCTTAAATATATAATAGATTGTTTTATATTGTTAATATTATATACCATAGAGTTATTTACTTACACGATATTTTTCTTAAAACTTCTGTATTTTAATTTCGTCCCGTGGCCGAGTGGTTACCGCGCTTGGCTACTGATCTAAGGGACCTAGGTTCGAGCCCCGGGTAAGGCATGGGTGTATGTGTTGTTTTTCTGCTGAGGTCCCGCCATCCTCACAGACCTTCTACTATGGCATATAAATTGACAGGCTCATATCAGACCTCTGTGGCAAGCAGCTGCTTGAGTGGGTATTCATTTATTATTTATTTATAAAGTATTATATAGGTTACCTTGAAATTGTTTGTAATTTGTTATAAAAGAAAAAAAATCAAATTTTATTTTCTTTAACAGGGCCAGGGATCGTTTGGCAACAAGATGATGGCAAGCAATGTTGCCAACCCTGTAGAGTTGGGTTGGGTTGCTTTACCTCAGAGCGGCACTTTTTTGCACACCATGGGCTAAATGGCCAGGTCACATGGACCCCGAAGGCTCAGAGAAGGTTGGGGGAGGGGACTCATTGGAACAGCTGTTGGGAGACAGATGGTAGCCTCCCGTCAAGGCCATCCAGCGTGTTCTTTAACGTTGGGTTGTTTTACCTCTGAGCGGTACTTTTTTGCACACCATGGGCTAAATGGCCAGGTCACATGGACCCCGAAGGCTCAGAGTAGGTTGGGGGAGGGGACTCATTGGAACAGCTGTTGGGAGACAGATGGTAGCCTCCCGTCAAGGCCATCCAGCGTGTTCTTTAACGTGCACAGGGTATGGCTCTCCCGCACACGGGGCCACGGCTTAACGTCCCATCCGACGGACGGCGGCCTTTCCAAGCCCATCGGTGTCCCCTACTGACCGTGGGCAGGGCGAGGAATTTTGCGGAGATAAATCTCAACGCTGACCCAGCTGGGACTCGAACCTGGGAAGTACAGATTACAAGCCTGGCGCGCTACCGACTGAGCCACCCCCGCCCCACCCCACCCCACCCCACCCTTTAGAGAAAATCGAACAGATTAGTCATTACGTTCCCTAGTTTGGGGCATTTTCTGCGCTATAGAAAAGAAAATACTCAATAACAAGAAAATCCAGTAGCCTTTGCTAAACAAGAATGTTTGTTTTCAAAAACAATGAATATTTTTATTGTTTTCTTTTTAAGCTTTAAAACTTTCTAAATGTGAAAATTCAAATTAAAGACAATTTAGAAAATGGAAAGGGTAAGAAATTTTAGAATAAATATCAAGCAAAAAAAAAAAGATTTCTCATTTATCTCTAAAACCAAAACAAATTGAGTTTCCCCAACATTTGGATGTTAGGTTATTTTACCTCTAAGCGGCGTCTTTTTGAACACAATAGGCTAAAAGGCCAGGTTACGATCATCCCAAGGGAAGCCTTTTGTCAAGGCAATCCAGCGTGTTCTTTAACATTCCTAGGATATGGCTCTCCTGCACACCCAGCCACGGCTTAACGTCCCATCCGACAGACGTCAGCGTTTCCGATGCTAACGGTGTCCTTTTCCTCACAAGGGGGCGGGGGTGGCTCAGTCGGTAGCGCGCCAGGCTCGTAATCTGTAGTTCCCAGGTTCGAGTCCCAGCTGGGTCAGCGTTGAGATTTATCTCCGATTAATTCCCCGCCCTGCCCACGGTCAATAGAGGACACCGATGGGCTTGGAAAGGCCGCCGGATGGAACGTTAAGCCGTGGCCCCGTGTGCGGGAGAGCCATACCCTGTGCACGTTAAAGAACACGCTGGATGGCCTTGACGGGAGGCTACCATCTGTCTCCCAACAGCTGTTCCAGTGGGTCCCCTCCCCCAACCTTCTCTGAGCCTTCGGGGTCCTTGTAACCTGGCCATTTAGCCCATGGTGTGCAAAAAAGTGCCGCTCAGAGGTAAAGCAATCCAACCCAACCCTTTTCCTCACCGAGGATAGGAAGTTAGAGCAAATAAATTCGATGCAGGAGGTTTGTTTGGGTTGTTTTTCCTCTGAGCGGCACTTTTGCACACCATGGGCTAAATGGCCAGGTCACATGAACCCCGAAGGCTCGGAGAAGGTTGGGGGAGGGGACCCACTGGAACAGCTGTTGGGAGACAGATGGCAGCCTCCCATCAAGGCCATCCCAACGGACGGCGGCCTTTCCAAGCCCATCGCGGGCAGGAAGGGGAATTTTGCGGACGATGCAGGAGGCACAGATGGGACTCGAACCATGGCAACATCCGATTACAAGCCTGGCATGCTACTGACTGAACGAACCCCAACCTCACAACCCAAAGAAAAGTAAAAACAGTCAATGTAAACCTTTTGCTCACCATACTTACCATCAGTAGCGCGCCAGGCTCGTAATTTCCAGTTCCCAGGTTCGAGTCGCAACTATGCTTGCGTTAAAAAATTTCATCGCTAATTACCGGCGGCAAACTTTTTACCCTCGGTGAGAAAGGAGACACCGTTACGCTTGGAAATGCCCTACGTTGGATAGAACGTTAACCCGTGACCCACTGTGCATGTTAAAGGACACACTGGATGACCTTGACGGGAGGCTATCATCTGTCCCCTGATGGCTGTCCAATGGAACACTCAGGGTTCTTGTGACCTGGCCATTTTGTCCAACAACGTGCCGCTGAGAGATTAAACAGTGCAACACAACCTACTAGAACCTCTTCTTCATAAAGAGGAGTTTAGAAGAAGGTTTCAGGTGAATTTTGTTTCTCACAGATCGTCCTGACCTGTGTTGGAAGCCTAATTCTATGGACTTATTGAGCTCACAGTTTTTAATTTTATTTTCCTTTATTCAGGGCGTAGTAATAAAAAAAAAACGCATTATATTTGGTATTAAGCTATGTGAAAACATGATACGTTTCTTGTTTTACCTCTAAACGGCACTTTTTTTGCACACACTGGGCGAAATGGCCAGGTCACATGGACCTCGAAGGCTCAGAGAAGGTTGGGGGAGGGGACCCACTGGAACAGCTGTTGGGAGACACATGGTAGCCTCCCATCAAGGTCATCCAGCGTGTTCTTTAACGTGCACAGGGTATGGCTCTCCCGCACACGGAGCCACTGCTTAACGTTCCATCCGACGGACGGCGGCCTTTCCAAGCCCATCGGTGTCTCCTACTGACCGTGGGCAGGGCGGGGAATTTTTGCGGAGATAAATCTCAAAGCTGACCCAGCTGGGACTCGAACCTGGGAACTGCAGATTATTAACCTGGCGCGCTACCTACTCAGCCCCTCCCGCCCCAAACATGAGAAGTGTACCTAAACGATAGATTATATTTATTGTGAAATAGTTTGCTAAATAGAATGTTGGGGGGAAAATCTCGAGTTTATACCCCGCCCCCTTTTTTTCCAAGAGTGTTGAATCCCCAGTCTAGAGCTTGGTGCGTCTGTGCAGCAATCCGCCATTCTGCAGACGTAAACACAACCTCTCCTTCTCAAGTGAGCCATGGGAAATCTTTTGGCTCTTTCTAAGGAGTGAGCTGACATTAAACATCCCAAAGACACAGCTGTTTGTTTTTTTTTTAATTGATTCATTTCTTGCAAAGCAAATAACTCTCAATAATTACACAGAAAGAAGAAAAAGAAAAAGGCTACACTCTAGAGGGTCTCGTATATATATATAAAAAAATCCTTATTCCTTTGAAATTCACGAGATTAGAAGAGCTTTAAGACCAGAAAGGCAAACAGAAAATAAACGGTTTCTAAATAGAGACTGTCTGACTTGACTTTGCTTGGACATTAAAAAAGAAGTAACTGAATGAAAGAAAAATGAGATGAAAGCTAAGATTTATTGAATCTAAAACCTCTGAGCTCGTAAGGTCATAAATCATGGTACGTTAGAAGCATTTTCCTCATCTTCCACTTAGAGATATTGGGACGGGGGTGGCTCAGTCGGTAGCGCGCCAGGCTCGT
This sequence comes from Ryuthela nishihirai, assembly GCA_038380435.1. Classification (NCBI taxonomy): domain Eukaryota; kingdom Metazoa; phylum Arthropoda; class Arachnida; order Araneae; family Heptathelidae; genus Ryuthela; species Ryuthela nishihirai. Next base: position 68,036,463 of record JAWZYU010000001.1, read on the forward strand.
AATCTGTAGTTCCCAGGTTCGAGTCCCACCTGGGTCAGCGTTGAGATTTATCTCCGCAAAATTCCCCGCCCTGCCCACGGTCAGTAGGGGACACCGATGGGCTTGGAAAGGCCGCCGTCCGTCGGATGGGAGGTTAAGCCGTGGCCCCGTGTGCGGGAGAGCCATATCCTGTGCACGTTAAAGAACACGCTGGATGGCCTTGACGGGAGGTTACCATCTGTCTCCCAACAGCTGTTCCAGTGGGTCCCCTCCCCCAACCTTCTCTGAGCCTTTGAGGTCCATGTGACCTGGCCATTTAGCCCATGGTGTGCAAAAAAGTGCCGCTCAGAGGTAAAACAACCCAACTGGGGAGGAAGGAACCAATAATACTCCTTGGGGTGAAGGTTGGCTAACCTGATAGCGCGCAGGGCTTGTAATCTACTCTTCTCAAGTCGGAGTTACAAATATTCCTGAAGCGGGGGTGGCCCAGCCGGAAAGCGTGCCAGGTATACCGGCAGAGTTCGTAGGCTCGTACCACTTCGGTCAGGGTTGAGATTTATCACCATAATCCCCCCCCCCCATATACACACACACCACCACCATGCCCACGGTCAGTAGAGAACATCGATTGGCTTAGAAAGGCCGTCATCCCTTTGATGGGGCATTAAATTGTGGTTCCGTGTGTGGAAGAGTAATTCCCTGTGTACTTTAAAGGACATTCTGGGTGGCCTTGTCGGGAAGCTACCATCTGTTTCCCAACAGCTGTCTAGTGGGTTCCCTCCCCCTAGCCTTCTCTGATCCCTTGGGATCCTTGTGACCTGGTCATTTAGCCCATGGGGTGCAAAATAAGTGCAGCTCTGAGGTAAAAAACAACCTAAATGTTCCTATATTGAGACTTTCTCCACAAATTCCTGTTCTACGTACGACGAGAAACTGGACACCGATGGACTTGGGAAAGGCTGCCGCCCGTCCTATGAGACGTTAAACCATGATGCAGTATGCAAGAGAGCCATACCTCGTGCACTTTAAAGAACACACTGGATGGCCTTGACTGGAGGTTTTCATCTGTCTCTTAACAGCTGTACAGTCGCTCGAAAAAGTATCCGAACACTATGGTTGATTACAGAATTCAGAAAAAATATCTGGAGCGTGTACAGCAACTGTACACGCTCCAGTTACCGTTCACAGCAAACTGGAGCGTGTGCAGTTACTGCACACGCTCCAGTTTGCTGTGAACGGTAACTGCACACGCTCAATATTTCTGTGAGTGGGCCCACACGATCCAGGTCTTTGTGAGCTCACACGATCCAATGTGCTGTGAACATTAACCGCAACCGCTCCAGTTTGCTGTGAACGGTAATTGCACACGATCCATATTCATTGCATTATATATTCATACGCATTATATATATTAAAAAAGTATCCGAACACTATGGTTAATCACAGAATTCAGAAAAAATATCTGGCAACAATTTTTTTTAGAAATTAGTGATCTGGCAACCTTCGTATACATTCGATGGTATGGTTACCATACCGAACACTATGGTTGATTCTGTAATCAACCATAGTGTTCGGATACTTTTTTGAGCGACTGTACCCTTCCCTCAAACCTCTGAGCTTGTAAGGTCATTGTGACCTGGCAATTTAACTAATTGTGTGCAAAAATGTGCAGCTCACAGCTACTTTAAGCCAAACTGAACGACAGCATAAGGACTGTGGATGGGTTGTCATCAATACACCAAAAAAAAAAAACATGAAAATAGTGTAATAGCAGATTTTTCCCCCCATTTTTCGTTACGTTACATCATTATATATATATATATTTTGAAAATCCCATAGCGTTTTTTATTTCCATATTTCGTTACGCTACACCTGACGTTTTCCAACACTGATTTTATCCCTCCCTGAAACAATACCCTCTCTCCCCGGAAACTCTTGGAAAGAATGGAACGTTCCATCTTCTTGAAGAAAAGTTTTTGGAATTTATCGATTTTTTTTTACATTAATTCCGTTTTCCAAAAATATGTTCCCCCCCTCCCCCTTGATTCAGTTTTCAGTTTTTCAGTTTTCGAATATAAATAAATAAAAATAAATACCCCCTCAAGCAGCTGCTTGCCACAGAGGTCTGACAGGAGCCTGTCAGTTTATATGCCATAGTAGAAGATCTGAGAGGATGGCAGGACCTCAGCAGAAAAACAACACATACAACCATGCCTTATCCGGGGCTCGAACCCAGGATACTCAAATACATTTCATTGCAATCCATATTCTTCCTTTTAAAAATTCGCCATTTATTTACTTCTTTTCAATCTTTTATTTAAAAAAAGTGATGCTCTTTAATCCTGTTATATTCTCCCCTGGTTATTCAAGAATTTTTCCCTGTTTTTTAAATACTTATTTCATTTTACGCTTGATAAATTTTTACACAGTCCCTAGTTGTCTTAAGGAATCTCGGTGCCATGGCCAGCTCATTGCTGTGCATTATCTCTGGACAAGCGGAAATGCCTCGCGTCTGTTGCCTAATCTTGTGTGTTTGGAATGCTGGGTATTTTTTGTTACCAGCCGTTGCTATGGGTACTGACTCAGTCTTGGATATATTATGCTTTTAAAGGTTTAAATAATAAGCTACATTGAGAGGCAATCAAAACGATATTTAAATATTCCCAAAGTAATAAACCCCATTTGGGATGGGGCGGGGGTGGCTCAGTCGGTAGCGCGCCAGGCTCGTAATCTGTAGTTCCCAGGTTCGATTCCCAGCTGGGTCAGCGTTGAGATTTATCTCCGCAAAATTCCCCGCCCTGCCCACGGTCAGTAGGGGACACCGATGGGCTTGGAAAGGCCGCCGTCCGTCGGATGGGACGTTAAACCGTGGCCCCGTGTGCGGGAGAGACATACCCTGTGCACGTTAAAGAACACGCTGGATGGCCTTGACGGGAGACTACCATCTGTCTCCCAACAGCTGTTCCAGTGGGTCCCCTACCCCCAAAATTCTCTGAGCCTTCGCGGCCCATGTGACCTGGCCATTTCGCTCATGGTGCGCAAAAAAGTGTCGTTCAGTGGTAAAACAACCCAACGAGCTTGGAACGCCATATTTCTGCCCTTAATAGCTGAGCTATTAATATAATTATTCTTCACGTTAATATAATTAATTAATTCTATTAATATAATTAATTACACTGTCCTGCTTTGAGATTATAAGTTGTTCAAAAATTTTTTTTATTATTGCAGCGTTTATGATTGGGTTTCGATGATTAACTTTTTAAATTATTTCAGCGAGTTTTTTCCAGACTGTAATTTTAATGCATAACTTATATGAGTTAATAAAGTTGCAAAAGGTAAATAATCCCGATAGGCAGAATATCGCTTCCAAGTATCTCTTAATGTCTTTCCCAGCATCGAAGATGTGCAAGATTGTCTTAAGCAAGAAAAATCTGAATGTTTTATTATTTTGCAGATGTGGACTGTGAAAAGTTTTCCGTTCATTGTCAAGCAGCACCTAAGGTTAGGACCAGGCTTTGGGTTGGGTTGTTTTACCTGTGAGAGGCACATTTTTTCACACCATGAGCTAAATGGCCAGGTCACAAGAATCCCGAAGGCTCAGAGAAGGTTGGGGGATGGGACCCACTGGAACAGCTGTTGGGAGACATGGTAGCCTCCCGTCAAGGCCATCCAGCGTGTTCTTTAACGTTGGGTTGTTTTACCTCTGAGCGGCACTTTTTTGCACACCATGGTCTAAATGGCCAGGTTACAAGGACCCCGAAGGCTCAGAGAAGGTTGGGGGAGGGGACCCACTGGAACAGCTGTTGGGAGACAGATGGTAGCCTCCCGTCAAGGCCATCCAGCGTGTTCTTTAACGTGCACAGGGTATGGCTCTCCCGCACACGGGGCCACGGCTTAACGTCCCATCCGACGGACGGAGGCCTTTCCAAGCCCATCAGTGTCCCCTACTGACCGTGGGCAGGGCGGGGAATTTTGCGGAGATATAGGACCAGGTTGTTCAATGCATCGCCTCAGGAAAGAAACGTCCGCCGAATGGGAAGTAAAACCGTGGCTCCGTGTGCAGGATAGCCATAACCTGTGCACGTTAGAAAACACGCTGGATAGCCTTGACGGGAGGCTACCACATGTCTCTTAACAGCTGTCCAATGGGTTCCCTCCCCCAACCTTCTGTGAGCCCTTAAGGTCTTTATGACCTCACCATTTAGCCCATTGTGTACAAAAGAGTGCCGACCAGAGATCATACAACCGAACCCAACCACAGAAAAAAATAGCAGATATCAGATAGGCTCAGGTTTTCGAGTGTAAGTGGTCTGAGGTCCTTCTGGTTCGACCCATTTCGATAATTACTGATCGTGATCCCGGTTAGACAGACAAGATGTGACGCATCGTAAATCATGTGCATAAAGCTAAACCAGATTTCAATTTTGAAAAGTTTAAATTTCAATGCTATTCAGAACAAAATTATTGGAAAAAAAAATTCGTAGAAATGAAAAATAATTGAGTATCACCGTTACAATGCTATGCCCGAACTCATTTGTGGGAGCTACTATTTACGTGATTCCTATCGGGGGTGGCTCAGTCGGTAGCGCTTCAGGCTCGTAATCTGTAGTTCCCAGTTTCGAGTCCCAGCTGGGGTCAGCGTTAAGATTTATCTCCGCAAAACTTCCCCGCCCTGCCCACGGTCAGTAGGGGACACCGATGGGCTTGGAAAGGCCGTCGTCCGTCGGATGGGACGTTAAGCCGTGGCTCCGTGTGCGGGAGAGCCATACCCTGTGCACGTTAAAGAACACGCTGGATGGCCTTGACGGGAGGCTACCATCTGTCTCCCAACAGCTGTTCCAGTGGGTCCCCTCTCCCAACCTTCTCTGAGCCTTCGGGGTCCATGTGACCTGGCCATTTAGCCCATGGTGTGCAAAAAAATTGCCGCTCAGAGGTAAAACAACCCAAGATTCCTAAGCTTAAACATAAAAATATTAATGATTTGAACCGTTCTGAACCATAAACAGAGAAACGGCAATAAAAAATATGTTTTTTTAAGTCCAAGATTACTAAAAAGTGTTAAGGATCAATAGTCTCACGGCAGATTTTTTCACATTTACAATACTTTGATCTTTCGTTGTGTCCTAAAGCTGAAAAGATATGATCTCTCCATTCCCAAGAGAAATTATTCTTGCTCACATGTTCCTTTCTTTCAGTTTAAAGTCTTTTCGCTTCTGAGATGCCCAAAATAGACACGCTGATGCAGACAATAGAAAAGAACCTAAGAAGTAAGTAAAAGGATAACAGAGAGATATGCCTTTCTACATGTTACAGTAGTGATTCCAGTTCACAGGTTTCTTTTCTAAAACTGAAAGGAGCTTTCATCCCACTGAAAGTTTTCGGTATTAGGCATTTGAAAATGCGCCTGTCTACTTATCAGTAACCGGGGCGGGGGTGGCTCAGTCGGTAGCGCGCCAGGCTCGTAATCTGTAGTTCCCAGTTCGAGTCCCAGCTAGGTCAGTCGTTGAGATTTATCTCCGCAAAAATTCCACGCCCTGTCCACGGTCAGTAACTCTTCGAACGATGAGTATATATTTTTAATAAATATTGATTCGTAAAGTATATTTGTAATTATATGCATATGTATTAATAGAAAATTTATTCTATAAATGTAGGCCCGATTTGGTTTGGTTTCTGGTTCTTTGGATCTCTGAGCGGCACTTTTGTGCACACAATGGGCTAAATGGCCAAGTCACAAGGACGCCGAAGGCTCAGAGAAAGTTTGGGAAGGAGACCCACTGGAACGGCTGTTGGGAGACAGATGTTAGCCTCCCGTCAAGGCCATCGAACGTGTTCTTTAACGTGGTCAGGGTATGGCTCTCTCTCTCTCTCGCCCACGGAGCCACGGATTATCATCCCATCCGACGGACGGTGACCTTTCCAAGCTCATCGGTGTCCCCTATTGACCGTGAGCAGGGAGTTTTGCGGAGAAAAATCTCAACGTTGGCTCAGCTGGGACTCGAACCTGGGAACTACAGATTACGAACCTGGCGCGCTACCGACTAAGCCACCCCCACCCCATATCCTACGGGTAGCAGCCTTTCCAAGCCCATCGGTGTCGCCTACAGGGAGTTTTTCGGAGATAAATCTCAATGCTGACGTAGGCGAGATCTGAATCTGTCAGCTAACGAGCCTCGAGCGCTCTCGATTGAGCTACCCCGGACCATTCTGTTCACGTGTTCAACGTTCTTCTCTCTTCTGGGGAAAAAAAAAAGTGTAATCTTACAAGAATCCTTCTCATATTATGAGCCATATATCACTCCTCGTTAAATTTTTGTCTCTTTCCAAGGCCTATCTAATGATGTGGGCATAATTTATCTTGTAATTCAATCTCTCTTCTCCTTTTCTCCGTTTTCAAGGAACCCCACTTGTTATTCTAACACTTTCTATTAATTAAAGACTATCTATAGATAGACTGAATTAAGATTATTAAGGATTACGACTAATGAACTGAAACTTTCTAAAGCCCAAGTAATCTCTCGTACCAATGACTACTTCATTTAATTAATTGCAGCTTAGAAAATCATTTAGAATTCATAACGTTAAAATTAACAAGGAGGCTTGTTCGTTGGATTTTACTATAGTCAATGAAAGTTCCTAGTGATGTTTAGAGGCTGGAAATTCAGGAAAAGATGACCATTTTGTATGAAGATGTCATCAACAGATAAAATTGGGTTGTTTTACCTCTTAAAGGCACTGCTTTTGCGCTCAGTTGGGTTGTTTTACCTCTGAGCGGCACTTTTTTGCACACCATGGGCTAAATGGCCAGGTCACAAGGACCCCGAAGTCTCAGAGAAGGTTGGGGGAGAGGACCGACTGGAACAGCTGTTGGGAGATAGATGGTAGCCTCCCGTCAAGGCCATCCAGCGTGTTCTTTAACGTGCACAACGTACGACTCTCCCGCACACGGGGCCACGGCTTAACGTTTCATCCTACGGACGGCAGCCTTTCCAAGCCCATCGGTGTCCCCTACTGACCGTGGACAGGGCGGGGAATTTTTGCGTAGATAAATCTCAGTGCTGACCGAGCTGGGACTCGAACCTGAGAACTACAGATTACGAGCCCGGCGCGCTACCGACTGAGCCACCCCTAGGGTTCTTGCAACTTAGAGATTTGGACTATTCTGTGCAAAAATATGCTGCTCATAGATCAAGCAATCCAACCTATGCAATCGCACCTCAGTAACCCGTAGAACCACCACTAGTTTGAAAAAAATTCACCAGGCCGTAAGAGACCAAAAAAAAAAAGCTTTGGATGAGAGGGAAGAAATTCTGAGCTTCCTATTCGTTCATTCCCTCTAAAGCTCTTTCCAGGGCATGGCCTCGGGGATGCGCGGGAGGTGAGGAGGATGGAAACAGGATTCTAACGGGGATGAGGATGGAGGAGGAGGAGGAAGACGACGCCCAAATGGACGGAAATGTGATCAGTGGAATCTCAACTACCTCGCTTGCCGATATCCCGAACCCCTAAGGGGTGGTTGTGAGGGAACTGGTAAAGAACTACTCGCTCACTCTCGTACACGCTTAGGATAAGGAAGAGCTCAGAAGTTGGACTCGTTGTTGTTTCTTTTGAAAAGGATTGGTTATGTTAAGAGTTCAATTGACTCGATACGAATTTCAAGTATCAGAAATCCTCTTGTTAGTGTTATATGCCAAAAGGAAGGCGTTATGTACACTCTTTTCGAAAGAGTATTGTAACACTTTCATCTTATATCAATGGTAGGAGAAATTCGAGGCTTCACAGCTTACAAAATGGGAAAAATAAAAAATAAAAAAATTTCACATTTTGTAAACTATAAAGCCTTGAATTTTGGTGAAAAAAAGTAAAGAACTTTGGCAGAAAAAAAAATTTTTTTTGATGGAATTCTACTCGATTCCGGGATTATTTTTTCTCGTTCCGGATCGTTTCTCTAGTTTACGGTTCCTTTCTACTCGTTTCCAGTTTTTTTCTACTCGATTCCGGTTCCTTTCTATTCGATTCCTGTTCATTCTATTCGCCAATTCAATTTTTATTTTACTCTATGAAGATAGAAGTGATAATTCCCTCGGTAAAAAATTCGACTTTCGTGTTTAGACTTTCGCATAAAGACTTTCGTGTTTAGACTTTCGTATAAAGACTTTCGTGTTTAGTATGCCTTTCTCGATGAAGAACAGTTCATTTCTGTTGAGAACATCCATGTCTCTATGGTAAATGGGATGCTTGAAAAGAAATCAGAATTATATAACTCAACCATAAATATGACTCTTTTGAAATCTACTTGACTATGGACATGAATTTCGAAACAACAACGCAGCAATTTTATTCAAACCATTTTGTTTTCTTGAGAAAAGCGCAGGTTGAGTCTAAGGAGCCATCTGTGTTTGCATTTCTGACGCGTAAAGTTTTTTCACTTTACAGAAAGAACATCATTCAAAAAATAAAAACTGTATTGAATATTCTCTTGAATCACTGCATTAACTCAAATAACGCCTCCCACTTTCTCACTGCATCAGAATCTGTGCAAACAGACGTAATTAAAAAATAAACGAAATGCAAACATTAAATTGAAAACTCCAAAGAAAGATTTGAGCTCGAAGAATTTTTTTTCTTCTTTCGCTTTAAACGCTTTTTTCTGTCCTCTTCCATTTCTCTCTGCGACGATCGTTTGGTCAAAGAGAACGGCGTCTCGCGTGCAGTGACGTCAGAATCGCATTGTTCACTGCCCACGAAATGCACAAAGGAATCGCAAACAAGCACAGAATTAATTCGGGTAAATTATGAGAAAAAGTTTCATCAATAAATTATTGTGTAGTATTAATATCTCTAAGGGTTGGGTTGTTTTACCTCTGAGCGGCACTTTTTTGCACATCATGGGCTAGATGGCCAGGTCACATGGACCCCGATGGCTCAGAGAAGGTTGGGGGAAGGGACCCACTGGAATAGTGTTGGGAGACAGATGGTAGCCTCCCGTCAAGGCCATCCAGTGTGTTCTTTAACGTGCACAGGGTATGGCTCTCTCCCGCACACGGGGTCACTTCTTTAAAGTCCCATCCGACTGACGACGATCTTTCCAGGCAAATTGGTGTCCCCTACTGACCGTGGGCAAGGAATTTTGCGGAGATAAATTCAACGAGACCCAGATGAGACTCGAACCTGAAAACTACAGATAACGATCCTGACGCACTACCGACTGAGCCCCCCCCCCCCCTCCTTTGCACTCAGTGGCCAAAATGGTCATGTTACAAGGACTCCAATTTTTGAGGGAAGCTGCTAGGAGAGATAGATGATAGTCTTTCGTCAAGGCCATCCAGCATGCATAGGATATGGCTCTCATGAACACGGAACCACAGCTTAATGACCGCTCAGACTGACGTCGTCTTCTCCAAGACACCGGTTACCCATTCTGACTGAAGGAGAGTGGATTTAAGTTGTGTTGGGTTGTTTTACCTCTGAGCGGCACTTTTTTGCACACCATGGGCTAAATGGCCAGGCCACAAGGACCCCGAAGGCTCAGAGAAGGTTGGGGGATGGGACCAACTGGAACAGCTGTTGGGAGACAGATGGTAGCCTCCCGTCAAGGGCATCCAGCGTGTTCTTTAACGTGCACAGGGTATGGCTCTCCCACACACGGGGCTACGACTTAACGTCCCATCCGACGGACGGCAGCCTTTCCAAGTCCATCGGTGTCTCCTACTGACCGTGGACAGGGCGGGGAATTTTGCGGAGATAAATCTCAACGCTGACCCAGCTGGGACTCGAACCTGGGAACTACAGATTACGAGCCTGGCGCGATTTAAATTGAGATAAATTTCAATCCTGTTACTGCTGTTGGGACTCGAATCTGGAACTTCTGATTACAAAAGTGCCGCTTTATGATATAAATTGATTGTTCGTATGGCAAGGACGGATGTAGAGGGAGGGGCAAGGTGTACATATCCCCCTCCCCTTCAGAATGCTAAAATGATAAAAGAGGCAAAAAATTATAATTTTTTTTGTCTGATGCATTTTTCAAGAAATTTTTTAAAGACCTGTAAAACGGAGGACGAAATGTTATAATGGATTGGAAATCCAGTCTCTTCCCCCCCCCCCCCGCCACTTTTGCATTTTTTCGCTTCGTTTGTGTTTCTTGGCTCCCCTCCCTCTCGATGTTTTCCTAGATCCGGACCTGTTCGTGGATTGCATAAGCACAGAGCCATTCATTTATTGAAGATAAAGAACAGGTTTAAAAAAACAATCAAAAGACACGCGATGTTTAACAACGTTTTGAACACTATTATGCTGCAGGTTAATAGGAGAATAGGGAAAAAAACTGTCGTGCTGGGTGTGAGCTGAACCCTCGACCTCCTAATCACATGCCAAGTGCTCTGACCGCTGAACTACCGGGTGCTGATCAATTATTCTCTATTGCAGTTGTTAAATCGTGTTGTAGATGTTAAACCGTCGGCTGCCTTCTAAACATGCAAGTGAAGGATCTTTTATTGAACCTTCTAAAACTGTAAGTGAAGGATCTTTTATTGGACCTTCTAAAACTGCAAGTGAAGGATCTTTTATTGAACCTTCTAAAACTGTAAGTGAAGGATCTTTTATTGGACCTTCTAAAACTGCAAGTGAAGGATCTTTTATTGGACCTTCTAAAACTGCAAGTGAAGGATCTTTTATTGGACCTTCTAAAACTGTAAGTGAAGGATCTTTTATTGGACCTTCTAAAACTGCAAGTGAAGGATCTTTTATTGGACCTTCTAAAACTGCAAGTGAAGGATCTTTTATTGAACCTTCTAAAACTGCAAGTGAAGGATCTTTTATTGGACCTTCTAAAACTGCAAGTGAAGGATCTTTTATTGGACCTTCTAAAACTGCAAGTGAAGGATCTTTTATTGGACCTTCTAAAACTGCAAGTGAAGGATCTTTTATTGAACCTTCTAAAACTGCAAGTGAAGGATCTTTTATTGAACCTTCTAAAACTGCCAGTGAAGGATCTTTTATTGAACCTTCTAAAACTGCCAGTGATGGATCTTTTTTGGACCTTCTAAAACTGCCAGTGAAGGATCTTTTATTGAACCCTCTAAAACTGCCAGTGAAGGATCTTTTATTGAACCTTCTAAAACTGCCAGTGAAGGATCTTTTATTGAACCTTCTAAAACTGCCAGTGAAGGATCTTTTATTGAACCTTCTAAAAACTGCCAGTGAAGGATCTTTTATTGAACCTTCTAAAACTGCCAGTGAAGGATCTTTTATTGAACCTTCTAAAACTGCCAGTGAAGGATCTTTTATTGGACCTTCTAAAACTGCAAGTGAAGGATCTTTTATTGGACCTTCTAAAACTGCCAGTGAAGGATCTTTTATTGGACCTTCTAAAACTGCAAGTGAAGGATCTTTTATTGGACCTTCTAAAACTGCAAGTGAAGGATCTTTTATTGAACCTTCTAAAACTGCAAGTGAAGGATCTTTTATTGGACCTTCTAAAACTGCAAGTGAAGGATCTTTTATTGGACCTTCTAAAACTGCAAGTGAAGGATCTTTTATTGGACCTTCTAAAACTGCAAGTGAAGGATCTTTTATTGGACCTTCTAAAACTGCAAGTGAAGGATCTTTTATTGGACCTTCTAAAACTGCAAGTGAAGGATCTTTTATTGGACCTTCTAAAACTGCAAGTGAAGGATCTTTTATTGAACCTTCTAAAACTGCCAGTGAAGGATCTTTTATTGAACCTTCTAAAACTGCCAGTGATGGATCTTTTTTGGACCTTCTAAAACTGCCAGTGAAGGATCTTTTATTGAACCCTCTAAAACTGCCAGTGAAGGATCTTTTATTGAACCCTCTAAAACTGCCAGTGAAGGATCTTTTATTGAACCTTCTAAAACTGCCAGTGAAGGATCTTTTATTGAACCTTCTAAAACTGCCAGTGAAGGATCTTTTATTGAACCTTCTAAAACTGCCAGTGAAGGATCTTTTATTGAACCTTCTAAAACTGCCAGTGAAGGATCTTTTATTGGACCTTCTAAAACTGCCAGTGAAGGATCTTTTATTGGACCTTCTAAAACTGCCAGTGAAGGATCTTTTATTGGACCTTCTAAAACTGCCAGTGAAGGATCTTTTATTGGACCTTCTAAAACTGCCAGTGAAGGATCTTTTATTGGACCTTCTAAAACTGCCAGTGAAGGATCTTTTATTGGACCTTCTAAAACTGCCAGTGAAGGATCTTTTATTGGACCTTCTAAAACTGCCAGTGAAGGATCTTTTATTGGACCTTCTAAAACTGCAAGTGAAGGATCTTTTATTGGACCTTCTAAAACTGCAAGTGAAGGATCTTTTATTGGACCTTCTAAAACTGCAAGTGAAGGATCTTTTATTGGACCTTGTAAAACTGCAAGTGAAGGATCTTTTATTGGACCTTGTAAAACTGCAAGTGAAGGATCTTTTATTGGACCTTCTAAAACTGCAAGTGAAGGATCTTTTATTGGACCTTCTAAAACTGCAAGTGAAGGATCTTTTATTGGACCTTCTAAAACTGCAAGTGAAGGATCTTTTATTGGACCTTCTAAAACTGCAAGTGAAGGATCTTTTATTGGACCTTCTAAAACTGCAAGTGAAGGATCTTTTATTGGACCTTCTAAAACTGCAAGTGAAGGATCTTTTATTGGACCTTCTAAAACTGCAAGTGAAGGATCTTTTATTGGACCTTCTAAAACTGCAAGTGAAGGATCTTTTATTGGACCTTCTAAAACTGCAAGTGAAGGATCTTTTATTGGACCTTCTAAAACTGCAAGTGAAGGATCTTTTATTGGACCTTCTAAAACTGCAAGTGAAGGATCTTTTATTGGACCTTCTAAAACTGCAAGTGAAGGATCTTTTATTGGACCTTCTAAAACTGCTGGTGAAGGATCTTTTATTGGACCTTCTAAAACTGCAAGTGAAGGATCTTTTATTGGACCTTCTAAAACTGCAAGTGAAGGATCTTTTATTGGACCTTCTAAAACTGCAAGTGAAGGATCTTTTATTGGACCTTCTAAAACTGCCAGTGAAGGATCTTTTATTGAACCTTCTAAAACTGCCAGTGAAGGATCTTTTATTGAACCTTCTAAAACTGCCAGTGAAGGATCTTTTATTGAACCTTCTAAAAACTGCCAGTGAAGGATCTTTTATTGAACCTTCTAAAACTGCCAGTGAAGGATCTTTTATTGAACCTTCTAAAACTGCCAGTGAAGGATCTTTTATTGGACCTTCTAAAACTGCAAGTGAAGGATCTTTTATTGGACCTTCTAAAACTGCCAGTGAAGGATCTTTTATTGGACCTTCTAAAACTGCAAGTGAAGGATCTTTTATTGGACCTTCTAAAACTGCAAGTGAAGGATCTTTTATTGAACCTTCTAAAACTGCAAGTGAAGGATCTTTTATTGGACCTTCTAAAACTGCAAGTGAAGGATCTTTTATTGGACCTTCTAAAACTGCAAGTGAAGGATCTTTTATTGGACCTTCTAAAACTGCAAGTGAAGGATCTTTTATTGGACCTTCTAAAACTGCAAGTGAAGGATCTTTTATTGGACCTTCTAAAACTGCAAGTGAAGGATCTTTTATTGGACCTTCTATAACTGCAAGTGAAGGATCTTTTATTGGACCTTCTAAAACTGCAAGTGAAGGATCTTTTATTGGACCTTCTAAAACTGCAAGTGAAGGATCTTTTATTGGACCTTCTAAAACTGTAAGTGAAGGATCTTTTATTGGACCTTCTAAAACTGCAAGTGAAGGATCTTTTATTGGACCTTCTAAAACTGCAAGTGAAGGATCTTTTATTGGACCTTCTAAAACTGCAAGTGAAGGATCTTTTATTGGACCTTCTAAAACTGCAAGTGAAGGATCTTTTATTGGACCTTCTAAAACTACAAGTGAAGGATCTTTTATTGGACCTTCTAAAACTGCAAGTGAAGGATCTTTTATTGAACCTTCTAAAACTTCAAGTGAAGGATCTTTTATTGAACCTTCTAAAACTGCAAGTGAAGGATCTTTTATTGGACCTTCTAAAACTGCAAGTGAAGGATCTTTTATTGGACCTTCTAAAACTGCAAGTGAAGGATCTTTTATTGGACCTTCTAAAACTGCAAGTGAAGGATCTTTTATTGGACCTTCTAAAACTGCAAGTGAAGGATCTTTTATTGAACCTTCTAAAACTGCCAGTGAAGGATCTTTTATTGAACCTTCTAAAACTGCCAGTGATGGATCTTTTTTGGACCTTCTAAAACTGCCAGTGAAGGATCTTTTATTGAACCCTCTAAAACTGCCAGTGAAGGATCTTTTATTGAACCTTCTAAAACTGCCAGTGAAGGATCTTTTATTGAACCTTCTAAAACTGCCAGTGAAGGATCTTTTATTGCACCTTCTAAAAACTGCCAGTGAAGGATCTTTTATTGAACCTTCTAAAACTGCCAGTGAAGGATCTTTTATTGAACCTTCTAAAACTGCCAGTGAAGGATCTTTTATTGGACCTTCTAAAACTGCCAGTGAAGGATCTTTTATTGGACCTTCTAAAACTGCAAGTGAAGGATCTTTTATTGGACCTTCTAAAACTGCAAGTGAAGGATCTTTTATTGAACCTTCTAAAACTGCAAGTGAAGGATCTTTTATTGGACCTTCTAAAACTGCAAGTGAAGGATCTTTTATTGGACCTTCTAAAACTGCAAGTGAAGGATCTTTTATTGGACCTTCTAAAACTGCAAGTGAAGGATCTTTTATTGGACCTTCTAAAACTGCAAGTGAAGGATCTTTTATTGAACCTTCTAAAACTGCCAGTGAAGGATCTTTTATTGAACCTTCTAAAACTGCCAGTGATGGATCTTTTTTGGACCTTCTAAAACTGCCAGTGAAGGATCTTTTATTGAACCCTCTAAAACTGCCAGTGAAGGATCTTTTATTGAACCTTCTAAAACTGCCAGTGAAGGATCTTTTATTGAACCTTCTAAAACTGCCAGTGAAGGATCTTTTATTGAACCTTCTAAAACTGCCAGTGAAGGATCTTTTATTGAACCTTCTAAAACTGCCAGTGAAGGATCTTTTATTGAACCTTCTAAAACTGCCAGTGAAGGATCTTTTATTGGACCTTCTAAAACTGCCAGTGAAGGATCTTTTATTGGACCTTCTAAAATTGCCAGTGAAGGATCTTTTATTGGACCTTCTAAAACTGCCAGTGAAGGATCTTTTATTGGACCTTCTAAAACTGCCAGTGAAGGATCTTTTATTGGACCTTCTAAAACTGCCAGTGAAGGATCTTTTATTGGACCTTCTAAAACTGCCAGTGAAGGATCTTTTATTGGACCTTCTAAAACTGCAAGTGAAGGATCTTTTATTGGACCTTCTAAAACTGCAAGTGAAGGATCTTTTATTGGACCTTCTAAAACTGCAAGTGAAGGATCTTTTATTGGACCTTGTAAAACTGCAAGTGAAGGATCTTTTATTGGACCTTGTAAAACTGCAAGTGAAGGATCTTTTATTGGACCTTCTAAAACTGCAAGTGAAGGATCTTTTATTGGACCTTCTAAAACTGCAAGTGAAGGATCTTTTATTGGACCTTCTAAAACTGTAAGTGAAGGATCTTTTATTGGACCTTCTAAAACTGCAAGTGAAGGATCTTTTATTGGACCTTCTAAAACTGCAAGTGAAGGATCTTTTATTGGACCTTCTAAAACTGCAAGTGAAGGATCTTTTATTGGACCTTCTAAAACTGCAAGTGAAGGATCTTTTATTGGACCTTCTAAAACTGCAAGTGAAGGATCTTTTATTGGACCTTCTAAAACTGCAAGTGAAGGATCTTTTATTGGACCTTCTAAAACTGCAAGTGAAGGATCTTTTATTGGACCTTCTAAAACTGTAAGTGAAGGATCTTTTATTGGACCTTCTAAAACTGCAAGTGAAGGATCTTTTATTGGACCTTCTAAAACTGCAAGTGAAGGATCTTTTATTGGACCTTCTAAAACTGCAAGTGAAGGATCTTTTATTGGACCTTCTAAAACTGCAAGTGAAGGATCTTTTATTGGACCTTCTAAAACTGCAAGTGAAGGATCTTTTATTGTACCTTCTAAAACTGCCAGTGAAGGATCTTTTATTGGACCTTCTAAAACTGCCAGTGAAGGATCTTTTATTGGACCTTCTAAAACTGCAAGTGAAGGATCTTTTATTGGACCTTCTAAAACTGCAAGTGAAGGATCTTTTATTGGACCTTCTAAAACTGCAAGTGAAGGATCTTTTATTGGACCTTCTAAAACTGCAAGTGAAGGATCTTTTATTGGACCTTCTAAAACTGCAAGTGAAGGATCTTTTATTGGACCTTCTAAAACTGCAAGTGAAGGATCTTTTATTGGACCTTCTAAAACTGCAAGTGAAGGATCTTTTATTGGACCTTCTAAAACTGCAAGTGAAGGATCTTTTATTGGACCTTCTAAAACTGCAAGTGAAGGATCTTTTATTGGACCTTCTAAAACTGCAAGTGAAGGATCTTTTATTGGACCTTCTAAAACTGTAAGTGAAGGATCTTTTATTGGACCTTCTAAAACTGCAAGTGAAGGATCTTTTATTGGACCTTCTAAAACTGCAAGTGAAGGATCTTTTATTGGACCTTCTAAAACTGCAAGTGAAGGATCTTTTATTGGACCTTCTAAAACTGCAAGTGAAGGATCTTTTATTGAACCTTCTAAAACTGCAAGTGAAGGATCTTTTATTGGACCTTCTAAAACTGCAAGTGAAGGATCTTTTATTGGACCTTCTAAAACTGCAAGTGAAGGATCTTTTATTGGACCTTCTAAAACTGCAAGTGAAGGATCTTTTATTGGACCTTCTATAACTGCAAGTGAAGGATCTTTTATTGGACCTTCTAAAACTGCAAGTGAAGGATCTTTTATTGGACCTTCTAAAACTGCAAGTGAAGGATCTTTTATTGGACCTTCTAAAACTGCAAGTGAAGGATCTTTTATTGGACCTTCTAAAACTGCAAGTGAAGGATCTTTTATTGGACCTTCTAAAACTGCAAGTGAAGGATCTTTTATTGGACCTTCTAAAACTGCAAGTGAAGGATCTTTTATTGGACCTTCTAAAACTGCAAGTGAAGGATCTTTTATTGAACCTTCTAAAACTTCAAGTGAAGGATCTTTTATTGAACCTTCTAAAACTGCAAGTGAAGGATCTTTTATTGGACCTTCTAAAACTGCAAGTGAAGGATCTTTTATTGGACCTTCTAAAACTGCAAGTGAAGGATCTTTTATTGGACCTTCTAAAACTGCAAGTGAAGGATCTTTTATTGGACCTTCTAAAACTGCAAGTGAAGGATCTTTTATTGGACCTTCTAAAACTGCAAGTGAAGGATCTTTTATTGGACCTTCTAAAACTGCAAGTGAAGGATCTTTTATTGGACCTTCTAAAACTGCAAGTGAAGGATCTTTTATTGGACCTTCTAAAACTGCAAGTGAAGGATCTTTTATTTTACCTTCTAAAACTGCAAGTGAAGGATCTTTTATTGAACCTTCTAAAACTGCAAGTGAAGGATCTTTTATTGAACCTTCTAAAACTGCAAGTGAAGGATCTTTTATTGGACCTTCTAAAACTGCAAGTGAAGGATCTTTTATTGAACCTTCTAAAACTGCAAGTGAAGGATCTTTTATTGGACCTTCTAAAACTGCAAGTGAAGGATCTTTTATTGGACCTTCTAAAACTGCAAGTGAAGGATCTTTTATTGGACCTTCTAAAACTGCAAGTGAAGGATCTTTTATTGAACCTTCTAAAACTGCAAGTGAAGGATCTTTTATTGGACCTTCTAAAACTGCAAGTGAAGGATCTTTTATTGCAGATATCCCAGACTCTGTCCTATGACAAGCCACACTTCACGGGACAATTAACTACCATTTTTATGAGTTATCCTCAATTCTGATGCACAATTCTAAGGTACAGTCGCTCAAAAAAAAGTATCCGAACACTACGGTTGATTACAGAATTCGGAAAAAATATCTGGCAAAGATTTTTTTTTAGAAATTAGTGATCTGGCAGCCATCGTGTCACGTGACACGATGGTTGCCAGATCACTAATTTCTAAAAAAAATCGTTGCCAGATATTTTTTCTGAATTCTGTAATCAACCGTAGTGTTCGGATACTTTTTTTGAGCGACTGTATCTCTGGTACATATCATCTAGTATCATCATCCGTTACATTAGTAACATTTTAAATCCAGTACTTCGTAGTAACAACTTTTTGAACACTGTTATGCTGTAGATCAACGTGGGCACAGAGGAAGATTGTCTTGAGTCGCGTGGAATCTGAACCCCCCCAACGGCTGAAGCCAATTTTCCTCAGATTCGCTTCGGGTCCCACCTGACTCAAGACAATTTTCGTCTATTTCCATATCGACTTAGAGTGTAATAGTGTTCATAACGCTGTTAGTATGAAGTGCTGTGATTTTAAATGTTGCTAATCTAACAGACAATGCACGCATAGTGCCTATTTTTAATCTACTGAAGACTGATTAAAATATTTTGTAGTTTTTATTTTTTAGTTACAAGGAATATTTGAAATTTAATAATTCTGAGCCCGAAAAAGCCCGAGCCGGAATTTATTTCTATGACGTCCATTTTTCCAGAAGGGAAAAAACGGTGAACACGAAACAGAAGGGGCGGTGGTAGCTCAGTCGATAGCGCACCGAGCTCGCAATCTACAGTTCCCAGGTTCGAATCCCGCCCGGGCCAGCGTTGAGATTTATCTCCGCAAAACTCCCCGCCCTAATCTTGATCAGTAGGGGACACCTATGGGCTTGTAAAGGTCACAATCCGTCGGATGGGACGTTAGACCGTGGTCCCGTGGGCGAGAGAGCCAGTACATCCTGTGCACGTTAAAGAACACGCCGGATGGTCTTGACTGGTGCTCTCATCCATCTCTTAAAGCTGTTCCAGTGGGTTCCCTATCTTCTCTGAACCCTCCTGATCCTTCTGATCTGGCCATTTAGACCACTGTGTACAAAGTGCCGCTCAGAGGTAAAACAACCCAACTCGTCATGGATCCAGCGTGTTCTTTAAATCGCAAAAGGAATAGCTCTCCTGCATACGTGGTTACGGCGGCCTTACCAAGCCCATCATTATTGCCTACTGACACAGGGTTAACGGAGATAAATTTCAACGCTGGCCCAGCTGGGACTCGAACCTGGGTTGGGTTGATTTACCTCTGAGCGGCACTTTTTTGCACACCATGGGCTAAATGGCCAGGTCACATGGACCCCAAAGGCTCGGAGAAGGTTTGGGGAGGGGACCAACTGAAACAGCTGTTGGGACGGGAGACGGGTAGCCTCCCGTCAAGGTCATTCAGCGTGTTCTTTAACGTGCACAGGGTATGGCTCTCCAGCACACGGGCCACGGCTTAACGTCCCATCCGACGGACGGCGGCCTTTCCAAGCCCATCGGTGTCCCCTACTGACCGTGGGCAGAGCGAGGAATTTTGCGGAGATAAATCTCAAAGCTGACCCAGCTGGGACTCGAACCTTTGAACTGCAGATTAGGAGCCTGGCGCGCTACCGACTGAGCCACCCCCCGCTCCACTCGAACCTGGGAACCACAGATTACTAGCCTGGCGCGCTATGTACTGAGCCAAGCTCCCATCTCTTTTCGAGAAATGAAGCATACTAAACTTCAAAAGTTTTAGTAGCGGTTCGATCGTTTTAGTCATTCCCTAGCAAAAGAGAAATAGATTTTAATTTTTAATTCGTCAGAAAAAAATCTCCCAGAGATCTAAGCGTTGTTTTCTAGAGCAAAGATATTCTTACGCCATCCACTCGGTACGTGCCCTCCAACAAAAGACTCCGAAAGAGCTGAATTCGCTCTCTTTGGAATTACTCAACTCTTCCAGTGGTCAGCAATTTTTATTGCATTGCTCAGTCACTCATATTTATTCCTTCAGAAATCCAAATGGCATTTCTGTCCGCTGCTGAAGTCGTCTTCTTGTCTCGATTGAGTCATCCGAAATGGCATTAGCGAATCTCGTAAGCGAGGCAGAAGAGAAAGAGGAAAATCTCTGAGAGAGCAGATCTCGAGTAGAAGCGGGATCACTCCTTGTAAAGCTAAATGATGCCGGGAAAAGCAGAGCTTCACAGATGTGGCAAACTGCGACGAAGGAGAGAGGCTAGTGTTGTCTAAAAGGCAGTGGATAGTGTGAAGGACAAGGTTGGGTTGTTTTACTACTGAGCGGCACTTTTTTGCACACCATGGGCTAAATGGCCAGGTCACATGGACCCCGACGGCTCAGAGAAGGTTGGGGGAGGGGACCCACTGGAACAGCTGTTGGGAGACAGATGGTAGCCCCCCCCCCCTATCAATTCCATACAGCGTGTTTTTTAACGTTGGGTTGTTTTACTTCTGAGCGGCACTTTTTTTGCACACCATGGTCTAAATGGCCAGGTCACATGGACCTCGAAGACTCAGAGAAGATTGGGGGAGGGGACCCACTGGAACAGTTGTTGGGAGACAGATGGTAGCCCCCCCCCCCCCGTCAAGGCCATCCAGCGTGTTTTTTAACGTTGGGTTGTTTTACTTCTGAGCGGCACTTTTTTGCACACCATGGGCTAAATGGCCAGGTCACATGGACCCCGAAGGTTCAGAGAAGGTTGGGGGAGGGGACCCACTGACACAGCTGTTGGGAGGCAGATGGTAGTCTTCCGTGAAGGCCATCCAGTGTGTTCTTTAAAGTTGGATTGTTTTACTTCTGAGCGGAACTTATTTTGCATTCCATGGGTTAAATAGCCAGGTCACAAGGACCCCGAAGTCTCGGAGAAGGTTGGGGGAGGAGACCCACTGACACAGCTGTTGGGAGGCAGATGGTAGTCTGCCGTGAAGGCCATCCAGCGTGTTCTTTACGGTGCACAGGGTATGGCTCTCCCGCACACGGGACCACGGCTTAAGGTCTGATCCGACGGATGGCGACCTTTCTAACCCATTGGTATCTATTTCTGAACGAGGGACACGGCGTGGAGTTTTGTGGAGGTAAATCTCAATGCTAGCATAGGTGGTACTCGAATGGTGGACTTTAAAATTAAACTTTGCTTTTTGTTGCTTTAAGTTAGCTCCAAAGGCAGCTAACTTAAAGATGGTTTTACTTCTATCCGTAATATTACAAATGGTTCGAATCACAAAACTCAAGTGGTGCCTGTCACAAGGACAACATCTTTTTGTGTGACTCATTCCGTTAATGGCGGGGGTGGCTCAGTCGGTAGCGCGCCAGGCTCGTAATCTGTAGTTCCCAAGTTCGAGTACCAGCTGGGCCAGTGTTGAGATTTATCTCCGCAAAATTCCCGCCTTTCCCACGGTCTGTAGAGGACACCGATGGGCTTGGAAAGAGCAGCCATCCGTCGGATGGGACGTTAAGCCGTGGTACCGTATGCGGGAGAGCCATACCCTGTGCACGTTAAAGAACACGCTGAATGGCCTTGACGGGAGGCCACCATCTGTCTCCTAACAGCTGTTCCAGTGGGTCCCCTCCCGAAACCTTCTCTGAGCCTTCGGAGTCTTTATGACCTTGCCATTTATCCCATTGTGTGCAAAAAAAGGGTTCCTCAGAGGAAAAAGTCGAAGATTTTTTCCCTTGTTTTTCTTTTGACGATTTGACATTGTCTTTCCACAAATTTCCCTTTTTGCAAAGCCTAGCATCCACGAGATGTGCTCTCCTGTTTCCTTTTCGTTTATATGGAGACCACTGAGTGAAAATGTGCCTTTGCCGAAGCAACGAAATGGTCGAAGAATGTAAAAATAATGCTAAAACTTTGCCGAGGACAACGAATGCTGAATATTTGTCTGGTTTCTTCTATTGATGAATCCTTTATCTGCATCCTTTGTGGCGCATATAAAACAGACTGAAATGTCCCGAGAGAAATGCCTTTGGAAACATCAACGCGACATTTGTTGTTACAACAAGAAATGATCAGAATAATTTGCCAACATCGGAAGCTGCTGATGATTGAGGATTTAAGATTCGATTCCCTTGGAAATGCCCAATAAAAATTTCCGTGCATTTTTATCCCATTGGTGATAGATATCAGTTCGGGTTGAATAGAAGCACAGATGACTTCTATTCCGTCGAGCTCAGGGTCTGAATAATTTAAATTTTAAATATTTCTTCTACAGTCGCTAAAAAATACATCCGAACACTATGGTTGATTACAGAATTTATAAAAAATTATCTGGAGCGTGTACAGCAACTGTACACGCTCCAGTTACCGTTCACAGCAAACTGGAGCGTCACGCTCCAGTTTGCTGTGAACGGTAACTGCACACGCTCAATAGTTCTGTGAGTGGGCCCACGCGATCCAGGTTTTTGTGAGCTCACACGATCCAATGTGCTGTGAACAATAACCGCAACCGCTCCAGTTTGCTGTGAACGGTAACTGCACACGTTCAATATTTCTGTGAGTAGGTCCATGCGATCCAGGTTTTTGTGAGCTCACACGATCCAATGTGCTGTGAACATTAACCGCAACCGCTCCAGTTTGCTGTGAACGGTAACTGCATCATCATCATCATCATCATCATCATCCTCAAGCAGCCATGGGCTACGGAGGTCCAACCAGACCACACAGTTTAATTCTCCAAGCATATCTGTCCTGAGCTACATCTGCTGCATCCGGCCACTGCACACCAATTCTAACAAGGTCCTGTTTGACATTGTCTGCCCACCGCATCCTAGGT
Source organism: Ryuthela nishihirai (assembly GCA_038380435.1). Lineage (NCBI taxonomy): Eukaryota > Metazoa > Arthropoda > Arachnida > Araneae > Heptathelidae > Ryuthela > Ryuthela nishihirai. Next base: position 68,059,155 of record JAWZYU010000001.1, read on the forward strand.
CTCCCCCTCCTTCTGAAGCCTCTAGGCACACTGTTCATAACCCTATTCGCCAATCTATAATTATCCATACGGGCAACATGGCCAAACCAGCGGAGTCTCTCTCTGCACGATATGCTGCTTAAAGGAGGTTGCAGACTCCTTTGCCTAACCTCATCATTAGTTATAAAGTTAAACCACCTAATACCCAAGATACTGCGTAAGCATCTAGAATCAAAAGCATCTAGTTTCCTGTTATCTTGTTTACACAGCGTCCAAGTTTCACTACCATAACTAACCCTAGAAAGAACCAAACTATTATACAGTCTAATTTTAGTCTTTAGGTGTATACGCCTATTTCTCCACAATCTCCATAGATTCTTAAAAGTCCCGGCAGCAATCCCTATTCATCTGTTAATCTCATGCCGCACATCACCATTATCTGTTACATAGCTCCCAAGATAATTAAACTGTGACACCTGCTCAAGACTGCAACCATTCAGATTAACTGAATCACAGCCTGCCTGACCAATTTTCATCACTTTAGTTTTCTCTCTGTTTATAACCAAACCTACTCTACTACCAGTCTCATCAACAGCTCGAATGAAAGAGTTCATCTCATCAACATCATTTGCCAAAAGGGCTAAATCATCAGCATAATCTAAATCAGAAATTTTCGTATCTCCAGCCCATTTAAGGCCAAAATCTTTCCCTCGAAGTGAATTTCGCATAACATAATCAACAACCAAACTAAAGAGAAAAGGAGACAAAATGCACCCTTGTCGAACACCAGAAGCAATGCTAAACCAATTGCTACAAGACTTACCAACTCTCACACATGAATCAGTGTTATTATAGAGAGCTTTCATTATGTTAACTAACTTGTCTGGTATACCATATGATCTCACAATCAACCACAAATTATGACGATCAACAGAGTCGAAAGCCTTTTTGAAATCAACAAAGCTAGCAACCAAAGGTTTCTGAAACTCTAAACATTTCTCAAGAATCTGCCTAAGTGAAAATATCTGATCTACACATCCCCTACCACTTCTGAATCCACATTGCTCATCACGCAATTGCCTGTCAACCAGATTCTTAATTCTATTAAGCACAATCATGGAAAGAACTTTACCTGGAACAGAGAGTAGGCTGATACCCCTATAGTTATCACAAGAACTGCGATCACCTTTTTTGAAAATAGGGATAATAATAGCTCTGGTAAAATCTTTAGGAACCACGCCTTTATCATAAAAGTTATTCAAAATTTCAGTCATCCAAGTGATAACCAAAACATTCCCAGCTCTGAGCATTTCTGTAGTAATTTCATCTACCCCTGGGGATTTATGAAGTTTCAGTTTAGAGATAGCCAAACTAACTTCATATTGTGTTATAGGGCCAACATTAAAGCTGCCAATGCATCTATCATCATTACAAACAATGGGAGTAGAACTAACCACATTGTTTAGAACATCACTGAAATGCTCAGCCCACCTAGCCATGAGAGAATCCTCACCTTCTATAACCTTACCTTGTTTATCCTTCAATCCCTGTATGCCTGTCCGTTTTCTACCACACAAAACATTAACTATCTGGTACAGCTCTCTGCTGTTGTGCTGCCTAACTGCTTCCTCAGCTTTGTCAGCCAAGCTATCAAGCCAAAGATTTTTATCAGTAGCTAACTGATCCTTTACACGTTTATTAAGCTCTCTGTAATCTTTTCTATTAGGACTAGTAGGGTACTGATTAAGGACATTCCTGCAATTCCTTCTTTCTGAAATAAGCTCAATTGCCTTGTCACTTAAATAATTCTGCCTCCTCTGCTCCTTTTTTCCTAAAAGAGTACTGTTAGTTTCCAAAAAAGCCTGTTTAAAATGGCCCCATTCTTCCTCAACTTCAGTATTAAGCAAACCATGACCGTCATAATGACTAAGTAACCTATCATGGTAAGCTTTAGCTATAACTGGGTCTTTCAGAGCTTCAGTATTAAAGGTAAATTTTTTAACCCTAGAACAACACTTTTTAAGTTTAAGTTGCAAGCACTTTTAACAAGGTAATGGTCAGATCCAATTTCAGCTCCCCTATATGCCCTGGTATTTCTAACAGAACTAGCCCATTTGCTGTTAATTAATATATAATCAATCATATTCCTATGCAGCCCATCAGGTGAAACCCATGTGTATTTATGTATGTCGCGGTGTTTGTAATATGTGTTAGTTATTCTGAAACCATTGAGTTTACTTACCTGTAGGAGACGTTGCCCATTGCCATTGCAGCTACCAATACCAAAAGGACCTATTACTCCTCCCCAAAGGTCAGAGTCGGTACCAACTTTGGCATTGAAGTCACCAAGAACAAGGGTAATATCTCCTTTCTTGACAGAATTCAAAATGTCCTGAAGTTGTCCGTAAAACCTATCCTTCTCATCCTCATCAGCATCCTCAGTGGGGGCATAACAGCAGATAACATTCAAATTTTTAATGCTTGTCTGAAATTTTGCTGTAAGAAATCTTTCATTAATGCACTCATATCCTAGAAGAGCATCACTAGCATGTCTGCTGAGCAGCAGACCCACGCCTTGGTGATGCTTTCCATCCTCCCTCCCTGTAAAGAGTAATTTAAAGTTATTTTTAAGTATCTCACCTTTACCTGTCCATCTGGTCTCTTGCAAGCCTAGAATATCTAGGTTATAGCGCTGGAATTCCTGCATGAGGACATCAAGAGAATAATCTCTATGTAATGTCCTCACGTTCCACGTTCCTGCAGAAAGAAAATGATTAGTAGGATTTTTAAAGAAATTAGGTTTATTGAGATTGGTAGGGCCAACAATATCAAACAGCCCCCTGATCGCAGGCATGGGGCAAAGACCTGTTCCTCCTCCGCTAAAGGCTGAAGTCACCGATGCTGGTAGGAACTTCAGGCACCACCTTTTCAAGTGGACTTTTTCAAGAGCCACATGGCCTGCCTGAGACACATTACTCCAGTTTAGGCTTGACGATGCCCAACTAGCAAAGTAAGGTTCAGGTACCTGCGATGGCCTCTGATTAGGATTATCCACCAGCTGATATAAGGTATCCCATGCCTCTGTTCACTTAGAGCTGGCAACCCAGAAGCAAACAGAAAACACAGCGGCAGACTCTCCCTCAACAGAGGCCCACCAGTGCAGCAAGTCCAGGATCCATAATCAATCTCAAATCCATAAACAAGTCCAGTCTAGTAGGTATAAATGGTCAGCACCAGGACCCTGTGAAGTTGACCACTCCTCAGCAGGGTTGAAAAAAAGAAAAAAAGAAAAAAAGTGGCCGTAGATGACCAGATCAGCAGGCCATACTGAACTGGCAGCCCTCCCCTTCCGTTTCCTTCCAAAAGAGAATATCTCTTTTGAAAGGTACTAACGGCCTGCACCACGAGAAGGCGGGGTCGGACATTAGGTGCTAGACCTGGCCGGTTCTGTGAATCGCCCACATGATCCAGGTTTTTGTGAGCTCTAGTATAGTAGGATATTATCGATTTCGGAAGTTCCGGAATTAAAAATTAAACCTTCTTTGCTTAGATCCTCCTGTAACAGTTGACTCAAGGAAACACGCATCTGGCGAACTAAACTTAAAACATTCGTCAACAATGATTAAAACGAATTCGATACCTGTAGCCAGATTCCGAAGTAGAAAATGAAAAATATTTAGTATTGATGTAGTTGGCCATTACCTCGGTTGATAAAACGATCAACCAGAGCACGTTTTTTGCACACAATGGGCTAAATAGTGAGGCCACAAGGACCCCCAAGGACTCAGAGAAGGTTGGGGCAGGTGATTCATGAATGACTATTAGGAAGCAGATAGAAACCTCCCGTCAAGGACATCCAGTCTGTTCTTTAATGTACACAGTAATGACTCTTTTGCACACTGACCACGGTTTAAAGTATCGTCCAAGGGACGGTAGTTTTTCCAAGCTCAACGCTGTCTCTTTTCTCACTGAGTTCAGCGGTGGCACGATTAGGACTCGAACCTGGGAACTACAGATTACAAGGCTGGCTGAGGTAAATCCCTTCCCCTCGAAATTTTCAGGAAACAAGGTTATAGGCCAATATCTCCCCTACGGACAAACTATCTTTCCACTTGCTAGTCTTAAGAGTGTACAGTCGCTCAAAAAAGTATCCGAACACTACGATTGATTACTGAATTCAGGAAAAAATCTGGCAACGATTTTTTAGAAATTAGTGATCTGGCAACCTTCGTGTCACGTGACACGAAGGTTTCCAGATCACTAATTTCTAAAAAAAATCGTTGACAGATATTTTTTCTGAATTCTGTAATCAACCATAGTGTTCGGATACTTTTTTAATATATGTAATGCGTATGAATATATAATGCAATGAATATGGAGCATGTGCAATTACCGTTCACAGCAATCTGAAGCGGTTGCGGTTAATGTTCACAGCACATTGGATCGTGTGAGCTCACAAAAACCTGGATCGTGTGGGCCCACTCACAGAAATATTGAGCATGTGCAGTTACCGATCACAGCAAACTGGAGTGGTTGCGGTTAATGTTCACAGCACATTGGATCGTGTGAGCTCACAAAGACCTGGATCGTGTGGGTCCAATCACAGAAATATTGAGCGTGTGCAGTTACCGTTCACAGCAAACTGGAGCGGTTGCGGTTAATGTTCACAGCACATTGGATCGTGTTGAGCTCACAAAAACCTGGATCGTGTGGGCCCACTCACAGAAATATTGAGCGTGTGCAGTTACCGTTCACAGCAAACTGGAGCGGTTGCGGTTAATGTTCACAGCACATTGGATCGTGTGGGCCCACTCACAGAAATATTGAGCGTGTGCAGTTACCGTTCACAGCAAACTGGAGCGCGTGCAGTAACTGCACACGCTCCAGTTTGCTGTGAACGGTAACTGGAGCGTGTACAGTTGCTGTACACGCTTCAGATTTTTTTTGTGTAAAATATATCTGGATATATACCGTACTCATACAACAACGGACAGCCATAATTGTAACGGGACGCCTTTTCCTCTGATTATTCTCACTTCTGTAATCTCAAACTGAAATTGCGAACCTGTCAGCAAGAATTCCCTGTAATTATACATCACGGTTGATTATCGCGTGAAATGCCTGAATAAATCGTCGCTTATTCGTGCGCAAAGGTGGGGAAATAATCGTCCAACAATTATAGCAGTCTTTGATCGATTTAGCATCAGGGGGGAAATCAGTGGGGGTGTGACATGCGAAGTACTTTTATTCAATGCTCAACCGACCATTAATTATTATAATGCACCGATCACTTTTGACTTGTTTTTTAAAAGGCTGAAAGTAAAATATTTTATACTAAAAAAAGAAAAGGTTTTCACAATAATATGTCTTTCATCTGGAAAGGAATTTAAAAAACGGACATCCTAAAAAAAAGACAAACAGCGACATAGGATTAAAATTAGATATTATCTCGTTTTTAGGAAATTGGGATGGGTTGTTTGTTGCAATTTTTTTACACATAAATGGTACAAGGTCACAAGTAGTCCAAGAGTCGGGGCAGGGTTAAGATCCCCGTAAGGCACTCGCCGTAATTTTACACATAAAAATCGCACTTTTTTACATCTTCCCTGAATTTGCCAAGTCACTTCGAATTTTATCAACTCTCCTTAATTGCACAAGAAAGGCACAATTTTCACAACTCCCCTGTATTTTACCACGTGGCTTCTAATTCTGCCAACTCCCCTAGATTTTGCCAAGAGTTCTTGGTTTTTTCAACTCTCCTTAATTTCACAAAACCAATCCCAATTTTTACAACTAACCTATACTTTACCAAGTGGCTTCCAGTTTTGCCAACTTCCTTAGATTTTGCCAACTCGCCACAATTTTACAGAAACAAAAATCCCAATTTTATATCACACCTGATTTTTGCAAAGTCACTCTGAACTTTGCCAACTCCCCCAAGATTTGCCAACTCTCCTAGATATTGCGAAGTTGCCTCAATTTTGCCAACACGCCATAATTTTACAGAAAAAAGATTGCAATTTTCACATCTCACCTGAATTTTTCCAACTGCCCACGATTTTGCCAAGTCACTCCGAATTTTGCCAACTGCCCCTAGATTTTGCCAACTCTCCATAATTTTACAGAAGAAAAATTCCAATTTTTACATCTCACCTGAATTTTGCCAAGTCACTCCGAATTTTGCTAACTCCCCAAGATTTTACCAAGTGATTCCGAATTTTGGCAACTCTAAGATTCTGCCAAGTTGTCACGATTTTGCCAACTTACCTGTATTTTACTAAGTGGCTTCAAATTTTGCCAACTGCTCTTGATTTTGTCGTGTCTCCATTTTCCAAACTGCCCTTGATTTGCCAACAAACCTCGATTTTGACAACTCCCCTTAATTTTACCAAAAAACAGATTACAAATTTTCACAACTCACCAAGATTTTACGAAGTCGTTTCGAATTTTGCCAAATTTGAGTTATTTTTTAGGGGAGGCTCCCCCATCCCCCTATAGCTAGGCCCCTGATTGCACTCTTACTACTTAAAGGGGAGGGTCATGTCGCATGTCCCCCTCTCTTCTTGAAGAAATTTTAAATCATCTCATTTTGAGAAACAATTACGTGAAAGAAATTTTCATTATTTGAAATATCCCAAATGTTCAAAAAGAGTTACTGAAACTTAAAGGAATTGCCAATATTCAAAATTCTATTAAGACGTGGCTTTTTCAAATTGTGTAAAGACTGATATTTCTGTGACAATCATTATTTATTATAAAACCAGTTAAACTCCACCAAAAGTTTGGCGAGAAACGTCAATCCATTCCTTACTTTTCCCATCGTCCTCTTACTAATCCCAGGCTCGTAATCTGTAGTTCCCAGGTTCGAGTCCCAGCTGGGTCAGCGTTGAGATTTATCTCCGCAAATTCCCCGCCCTGCCCACGGTCAGTAGGGGACACCGATGGGCTTGGAAAGGCCGCCGTCCGTCGGATGGGACGTTAAGCAGTGGCCCGTGTGCGGGAGAGCCATACCCTGTGCACGTTAAAGAACACGCTGGATGGCCTTGACGGGAGACTACCATCTGTCTCCCAACAGCTGTTCCAGTGGGCCCCCTCCCCCAACCTTCTCTGAGCCTTCGGGGTCCATGTGACCTGGCCATTTAGCCCATGGTATGCAAAAAAAGTGCCGCTCAGAGGTAAAACAACCCAAGCCGTGGCCCCGTGTGCGGGAGAGTCATACCCTGTGCACGTTAAAGAACACACTGGATGGCCTTGACGGGAGGCTACCATCTGTCTCCCAACAGCTGTTCCAGTGGGTCCCCTTCACCAACCTTCTCTGAGCTTTCGGGGTCCATGTGACCTGGCCATTTAGCCCATGGTGTGCAAAAAAAAGTGCCGCTCAGAGGTAAAACAACCGAACCCAACTTACTAATCCCTTTACAACTCTCCATCGATAACGTACTACTCTGTTCACAAGGAAGGTGACGGCAGCGCCCCCAGAAATTTGGGACAAATTCCGAGGTATCACTCTCGACCCACGGCAGCTACAAACCGGATCGCTTAACTCAAGACGGCTAAAACTAAGTGGGACCACCAAATATCGGGGAACCACAGGGAAACGAATATTTTCGCCACTAAAGATGTCACACCCGGGTCGTGTAAGGGTTGGGTTGGGTTGTTTTACCTCTGAGCGGCACTTTTTTGCGCACCATGGGCTAAATGGCCAGGTCCAATGGACCCCGAAGGCTCAGAGAAGGTTGGGGGAGGGGACCCACTGGAACAGCTGTTGGGAGACAGATGGTAGCCTCCCGTCAAGGCCATCCAGCGTGTTTTTTAATGTGCACAGGGTATGGCTCTCCCGCACACGGGGCCACGGCTTAACGTCCCATCCGACGGACGGCGGCCTTTCCAAGCCCATCGGTGTCCCCTACTGACCGTGGGCAGGGCGGGGGAGTTTTGCGGAGATAAATCTCAACGCTGACCCAGCTGGGTCTCGAACCTGGGAAATACAGATTACGAGCCTGGCGCGCTACCGACTGAGCCACCCCCGCCCCGGTCGTGCAAGAAGTGCTTGTTCATTCGTAATTACGCCTATTATTTGATAAGATATTTATCGTTTTAGAATGACTCAGTGTGAATTTTATGACCTACTGTAATTATAATCAGATTGTTAGTGACAAACTTCATAGCTTAGAGACTATGATTATTTACTTAAAAGAGCTAAGAGGAGTAAATAAATATTGTTACGACAGAAGAATCTGGCAACCGAAAGCAAAGTTTCAGCCAACGAATAAGAACTTTGGGAGAATTTGGAGAAGAAGAGTGGAGCGTTAACGGTTTTGTATTGTAACGGTCGTTGTGTGTTGTAACGGTCGGAGAGTTCGAAAATGGACGGTGAGCTGTTCTGAGACAGGCGCGTAAGTATCAAGAAGTAACTTGATGTGTTGTGTATACGCGGAAGGATAAAAGTGGGATCTTTTATCGTTAAGTATCAAGAAGTAACTTGATGTGTTGTGTATACACGGAAGTATAAAAGTGGGAACTTTTATGGCTAACTTCGAATGTCTACACGGACTGTCTTCTTGTTCGGCTAGTGTGTGAAAAGTTATTAGCACAGGACGAGAATTGGTTTACGAGTGAAGATCTTCGGGTGACCTGGTAAATCAAGTAAAAGGTAGTATTTAGTAAAATACACAGAGCTGATGTTGTGTGCTCTACGCAGGAAGATTGATGATTTGTGCATGTTAATAGTTGATTTGTTAATAAGATACTTCATCCATATTTCCTTTGTAACAATTTACCTTGTATTGAATTTGGTTTTGAAATATAGCTTTTAATACTCACGCTCAGTGGCTATCCATTTTTGTAATCCGCAACATTTGGTGTCAGAAGTGGGATTAATTTAATTGAATGCCTTTCACTAGAAGTATGGATGAGTTAATAAAGCTGATGACTGATATGAAAGCCGATATGGCCGCACAATATAATGAGTTGAGAACTGAGATAGTTTCTCAAAAAGATGACTTGAAAGCCGAAATGGCCGCACAAAATACTGAGATGAGAGCTGAAGTGGCTTCTCAAGTTGGTAAGTTTATTGATCACTTCAAGGATCATAAAACCGAACTCAATAGACAATGCAATAGTTTAAATGTTGAATTTGTCAGTGAAAAAGATGATCTTGATAGTGTTAAGTTAGATTGTAAACATGGAAAAGAAAAAGAGAAAGGCAACGCATATAAAAATGTGGATCTGCTACTGGAAATCAAGAATCGTAGAGATAGCGCAGAAAATGCCTTTGACCACGCAACTACTGGTAATGCATGGCAGAGTGTCTATGTCGCTGGTGACATGTCTAGGAACTGTGAAGAACAATCACACAGATCAGAGAGCTGCGAGACTATACAGTACGCTTTGCACTTCAAAATACCTAGGTATACAAGTCTGGCACGATCTGAAGAGAGATCCACACGAAAGGTATTCTATTCCTCGCTGTCAGCAAAATGCGTCATGGACAATTATCGCAAAGGCAGAGTAACGAGTGGTAATGAAGGGGAACGAAACAGAGTTTACGTTTCGCAGAGTGGTCCGAGTAAAGAAGAGGCGTCCATTCATCATAGATACAAAGTGCCCTTCGTCGTTACCGGGGAAGTCGGAGAGATTTTTCCGAAGCATATAGCCACACTTGAATCGTTTTTAGAAAGTGGGGATTTAAGAAAGAAGAATTCCGAAGAATGGCTTAGAAGCGTAACAGGTGATGCTAGTAAAGGAGCTTCAGGCAGAGACAGTACTTCAAAGACTAACTTTCTGGATGAAACTAAGCCTCAGAGTTACGATCAGAGAGAAGTGAATCCCTCAGATAATTTCAACGTAGCCACGCTGAATTTCTTTTCTGAACAGTCAATGTGCAGATTTGGACATTATAACCATTTAGATTATAAGGATATAGAAAAGTTTTATCACGACTACAAGAGCTCTAAAGTGGACAATATCATGTTACAAAACTCGTCGCTGATCTCCAGAATGAACAATTTGGCAATCATGACTGATGTTTCCCTGGCTAATTACAATGAGAGCTCCAAGAAAGTGAATTCCGAAGAAACAGCAACTATGACCTCCTCGGGTCATGTGTTTTGCTGGAGACCCGAGTGGCGCCATCGGATGGTAGATAAAAACAGCACAGGAGGTGTCGGCGACAAAGTGAGTCTTGTCTTGGCTCCTGCACTTGCTGCTTTAGGTCTCAAGGTCCCTATGATCTCCGGTCGTGCTCTCCAATTGACGGGAGATACTCTGTACAAATTGGAATCCATCCCTGGCTTCACAGTCGACTGCACTAAAGATAAAATCGAGCAGATGATGGAAGACGTCGGATGCTGCATCGTAGGACAGACAGAGGAGCTGGTGCCAACAGATAAGGAGATTTACCGCTACAAGGATCTGATGGCTACCATAGATAGCGTTCCTCTAATGATATGCTCAATTGTGTCCAAAAAGCTGGCTGAAGGAGTGTGTGCTTTGGTTTATGATGTTGAATTCGGAAAAGGAGCTATTGATCTCATCAGTACAGAAGATGTTGCTGTTGATTTAGTTAAGAAAGTGGTTGCAGCATCACAAGCTCGTGGAATGAAGAGTTTGAGTTGTTCAGCTGTTATCAGCAACATGGATTCACCTCTTGAAAACTCTGTTGACAACTCTCTGGAAGTGATGGAAGCTGTTCAGTGTTTCCTTGGTAACGGATCCTTGGAACTGCAAGAGCTCGTCGAAGAGTTAGGAGGAGAACTTCTGCGTTTGGTGAACATTGTGGATAATAGGGTAGATGAAGCATCACGTGTCTGCAAGGTTCTGCATAACGGCAATGCTTTGAACAAGTTTCGTAACATGTTAATAGAACAAGGAGTATCTGAAGATGTTGCAAGCTGGCTATGTGAAGGTAAAACAGAAAAAATATTGCTAGCAGCCCGACACATCACTGATTTCACTTATACAGGAGAAACAGGTAAGGTTGTCGGATTAGAAGCTGCAGTTCTAGCAAGAGTATGGAAGGAGGAGATGGACCGAAGCGCTAAAAAGAATTATGGAGCTGATATTATATTTGTGAAGCACCTTGGGGATCAAATTGAATCAGGTGAAATATGGCTGAAGGTTCATCACGACAGTTCTGAATTAAGTGAAAGTCAACTGACAAAAGGGTCAGACTGGAGGATGAAACTCCTCCCTAGATTTCATGTCACTAATGACTTTCATTCCTTGTTACTGTTGATAGAAGTAAAAATCCAAAGAAGAAAACTTTCGACAAAGAAGAAAACTTTTTACAGGTTTTGCACGAAAACTCTTAGTCGATTCTTCTCCCTGCAGAGACATAAACGTGTTCACAAGGGCTATAGGCCTTACACGTATTATGTTTGTGGACGAGGCTTCAGTCAGAAAAGAAATCTACGTCATAATGAGATTCGCTTTCATTTTGACACAGACGTGGTATATCGCATTCGTCGATGTCCAGCTACAAAGTGCAAGGTGGTTCACGTGGATCGTTTGGCCCCGTTTCATCGAAGAACTGAAGAAGCTTTGGAATCCAGAATTGTTCGGGACGAACAATACCTAGGAAGGGGGCAGTGTTACGACAGAAGAATCTGGCAACCGAAAGCAAAGTTTCAGCCAACGAATAAGAACTTTGGGAGAATTTGGAGAAGAAGAGTGGAGCGTTAACGGTTTTGTATTGTAACGGTCGTTGTGTGTTGTAACGGTCGGAGAGTTCGAAAATGGACGGTGAGCTGTTCTGAGACAGGCGCGTAAGTATCAAGAAGTAACTTGATGTGTTGTGTATACGCGGAAGGATAAAAGTGGGATCTTTTATCGTTAAGTATCAAGAAGTAACTTGATGTGTTGTGTATACACGGAAGTATAAAAGTGGGAACTTTTATGGCTAACTTCGAATGTCTACACGGACTGTCTTCTTGTTCGGCTAGTGTGTGAAAAGTTATTAGCACAGGACGAGAATTGGTTTACGAGTGAAGATCTTCGGGTGACCTGGTAAATCAAGTAAAAGGTAGTATTTAGTAAAATACACAGAGCTGATGTTGTGTGCTCTACGCAGGAAGATTGATGATTTGTGCATGTTAATAGTTGATTTGTTAATAAGATACTTCATCCATATTTCCTTTGTAACAATTTACCTTGTATTGAATTTGGTTTTGAAATATAGCTTTTAATACTCACGCTCAGTGGCTATCCATTTTTGTAATCCGCAACAATATTATAAAAATTTAATAATCGACTATATGTTGTACAGTCGCTCAAAAAAGTATAGTGTTCGGATACTTTTTTAATATATATAATGCGTATGAATATATAATGCAATGAATATGGAGCGTGCGCAAATTACCGTTCACAGCAAACTGGAGCGGTTGCGGTTAATGTTCACAGCACATTGGATCGTGTGAGTTCACAAAAACCTGGATCGTGTGGGCCCACTCACAGAAATATTGAGCGTGTGCAGTTACCGTTCACAGCAAACTGGAGCGTGTGCAGTTACTGCACACGCTCCAGTTTGTTGTGAACGGTAACTGGAGCGTGTACAGTTGTTGTACACGCTCCAGATATTTTTTCTGAATTCTGTAATCAACCATAGTGTTCGGATACTTTTTTAATATATATAATGCGTATGAATATATAATGCAGTGAATATGGAGCGTGTGCAATTACCGTTCACAGCAAACTGGAGCGGTTGCGGTTAATGTTCACAGCATATTGGATCGTGTGAGCTCACAAAAACCTAGATCATGTGGGCCCACTCACAGAAATATTGAGCGTGTGCAGTTACCGTTCACAGCAAACTGGAGCGTGTTCAGTAACTGCACACGCTCCAGTTTGCTGTGAACGGTAACTGGAGCGTGTACAGTTGTTGTACACGCTTCAGATATTTTTTCTGAATTCTGTAATCAACCATAGTGTTCGGATACTTTTTTAATATATATAATGCGTATGAATATATAATGCAGTGAATATGGAGAGTGTGCAATTACCGTTCACAGCAAACTGGAGCGGTTGTGGTTAATGTTCACAGCATATTGGATCGTGTGAGCTCACAAAAGCCTGGATTGTGTGGGCCCACTCACAGAAATATTGAGCGTGTGCAATTACCGTTCACAGCAAACTGGAGCGGTTGCGGTTAATGTTCACAGCACATTGGATCGTGTGAGCTCACAAAAACCTGGATCGTGTGGGCCCACTCACAGAAATATTGAGCGTGTGCAGTTACCGTTCACAGGAAACTGGAGCGTGTGTAGTAACTGCACACGCTCCAGTTTGTTGTGAATGGTAACTGGAGCGTGTACAGTTGCTGCACACGCTCCAGATATTTTTTCTGAATTCTGTAATCAACCATAGTGTTCGGATACTTTTTTAATATATATAATGCGTATGAATATATAATGCAGTGAATATGGAGCGTGTGCAATTACCGTTCACAGCAAACTGGAGCGGTTGCGGTTAATGTTCACAGCATATTGGATCGTGTGAGCTCACAAAAACCTAGATCATGTGGGCCCACTCTCAGAAATATTGAGCGTGTGCAGTTACCGTTCACAGCAAACTGGAGCGGTTGCGGTTAATGTTCACAGCACATTGGATCGTGTGAGCTCACAAAAACCTGGATCGTGTGGGCCCACTCACAGAAATATTGAGCGTGTGCAATTACCGTTCACAGCAAACTGGAGCGGTTGCGGTTAATGTTCACAGCACATTGGATCGTGTGAGCTCACAAAAACCTGGATCGTGTGGGTCCACTCACAGAAATATTGAGCGTGTGCAGTTACCGATCACAGCAAACTGGAGTGGTTGCGGTTAATGTTCACAGCACATTGGATCGTGTGAACTCACAAAAACCTGGATCGTGTGGGCCCACTCACAGAAATATTGAGCGTGTGCAGTTACCGTTCACAGCAAACTGGAGCGTGTGCAGTAACTGCATACGCTCCAGTTTGCTGTGAACGGTAACTGGAGCGTGTACAGTTGCTGTACACGCTCCAGATATTTTTTTTATAAATTCTGTAATCAACCATAGTGTTCGGATATATTTTTGAGCGACTGTACTATACAGCGTGAATAATTTCTGATAAAAAAAAAAGCCGGAACTGACGTTATGATTCAATTGAGTGACTTGTTCCTTCTCCACCACTTCCAATCTTTTTTTTTCTAATTCCAAACCTTTTCTGTTTGTTCCCTGCCAAACTAACAAAAGCATTCGACTGTGACACCACTGAATGTCCCCACCATTAATAATTAGTTTCAGCTCTGTGCATCACATCATGAATAATTAGTAGCAAACTGTGTCACCAAGTGCCAGCAGTCATCACCTGCAACTGTGGTTTGCCCCACAGATTGCCACACATTTACCCTAGTCGAAGAATTGGCTATAGTCTTCAAACATTTCATACAATTTAATTAGCGTTTAAATGTTATTCTTAGGTTCATTTAAAGAAGGTTTTACTTTGCCTTTAAACATTTCTTAGGTGATAAAACCGTGAATTTTTTTGGTTACAGTGGTAGATTAGCCGGAATTATTCATTCAATATTTTAACCCTTTCAGAGTGCATTTCCTTTAACGTGGAACAACTGGAATAGGGTTATTTGGTGGGAATGAATACTATATACGTAAATCATTGTAGTCCTTTTGTGAATACATATATCAATCTATGTTCTAGTTCTCTGCTTACTGAAACATATCACTATATATATCTAGGTACCTGCACTTTGTCATAATGGAAAAGTTTCCCTTTTTTTTATGGTTGATATGAAAGTATGTGCTGCCATCTGTTGACTAGATATGCAACTAATAAAATCGCCGTGGTATTTAGTGAAAACGTTGATGACACTTAATAATAGAAAGCTCTTATTCATGTAATGCAGAGGATCTGAAACACTTTTTGACACTGCGACTCCCTAGGATTGTAATAAATTTATGCGGCCCCCGAGAATCGTAAATGAAGTTATGCAACCTTTTCCCTCTGTCCTAAAATGTGGGACTTACGTTGTATTATTTTATTATATTATTATTATCCCCGAAGAGTCGAAGCGAAGGTGCTTCATTTGCCTAAACGAAGCTGGAGATCCAAAGCCGTCATTTAATTTCTATTTATTAATTAATTATATTAAAAAATTAGATTTACAATTTTTTTCATTATATTTAAATGGGATAAAAGGAAACAAAATTATCTTTCTGCATTCAACACAACACCTTTGTCACAAAATACTTTTTTTTACACAATATATCTTATAATATTTCAAATAATAATAATACTTGTTCAAAAATACTATGCAATGCAAAACTATGAGTGCCTTTCAGAATAAAAAATTATTATGGCGTTTACTTGTGGAGAATTTTAGATATAATCAGCTTTCAAGCGTTTCTCCTAATTATAAGTTTATTAAGAAAGTTAATAACGTTGTGTAAAGAATTCAAAACCTTGTTCGGCAGAAAAAAAAATGCTATTCACGAATTGCCACGTTTGGAGGCAATCACACAGTTTATTTTACATCTATGGCAACTTCCTCTCTTCTCTCCTTAGCACTCTTTGCCTGTGATCCCAGTCGTAGAGTAGGAATTGGGTTATGATGGGCTGTTCTACCTCTGAGTGGTGTTTTTTGCCCATAATGGGCTAAAGAGCCAGGTCACAAGGACCCCGAAGGCTCGGAGAAGGTTGGGTGAGGGGACCCACTGGAACGGCTGTTGGGAGACAGATGGTAGCCTCCCGTCAAGGCCATCCAGCGTGTTTTTTAACGTGCACAGGGTATGGCTCTCCAACACACGGGGCCACGGTTTTACGTCCCATCCGACGGACGGCGGCCTTTCCAAGCCCATCGGTGTCCCCTACTGACCGTGGGCAGGGGAGGGAGAATTTTGCGGAGATAAATCTCAACGCTGACCCAGCTGGGACTCGAAACTGGGAACTACAGATTACGAGCCTGGCGCGCTACCGACTGAGCCACCCCCGCCCCATCCCCAGCTGGGTGAGCGTTGAGATTTATCTTCACAAAACTCCCCACCCTGCCCACGGTCAGTAGGGGACACCGATGGGCTTGAATGGGCCGCCGTCCGTCGGATGGGACGTTAAGCCGTGGCCCCGTGTGTTGGAGAGCCATACCCTGTGCACGTTAAAGAACACGCTGGATGGCCTTGACGGGAGGCTACCATCTGTCTCCCAACAGTCGTTCCAGTGGGTCCCCTCACCCAACCTTCTCTGAGCCTTCGGGGTCCATGTGACCTGGCCATTTAGCCCATGGTGTGCAAAAAAGTGCCGCTCAGAGGTAAAACAACCCAACCAACCCTTCGTTGTAATTACCTGCCATCCATAGAAGATTAAATAGGGAACCTTACTTTCTGACATGTCAGTATCTGAAACTTTTCTCCAGTAGAACTTTTTCGTGTTTTAAAAGTTACGGAATTTGGAATTTGCCGTTTCATTGCCACAACAACAGGAAACTACTTGTCTTATCTTTTATCATACGCTATTCCGAGGGAGAGGGCTCCTAATCTGCAATACCCGGGTTCGAGTCCCAACTGTGTCAATATTGAGATTTATCTCCGTTTACCCCTTTCCTGACCTCGGTCAGAAGGGTCACCAATATGTTTGAAAAGACCGCCATCCGTCGGAACAGGACGTTAAGCTGTGGTCCGTGTGTAAGAGAGATCCATATCCTGTGCACAATAAAGAACATGTTGAATGGCTTTGAAAGGAGACTACCATCTGTTTCCTAACAGCTGTCTAGTAGCCCGCCAGGCTCGTAATCTGCAGTTCCCAGGTTCGAGTCCCAGCTGGGTCAGCGTTGAGATTTATCTCCGCAAAACTCCCCCGCCTTGCCCAAGGTCAGTAGGGAACACCGATGGGCTTGAAAAGGCCCGCCGTCCGTCGGATGGGACGTTAAGTCGTGGCCCCGTGTGTGGTAGAGCCATACCCTGTGCACGTTAAAGAACACGCTGGATGGCCTTGACGGGAGGCTACCATCTGTCTCCCAACAGCTGTTCCAGTGGGTCCCCTCCCCCAACCTTCTCTGAGCCTTCGGGGTCCATGTGACCTGGCCATTTAGCCCATGGTGTGCAAAAAAGTGACACTCAGATGTAAAACAACCCAAGCCTAAACCTCCTTCCCAAACCTTCTCTGATCTCTTCCAGTTATTATGACCTGGCGATTTAGCCCACTGTGGGCAAAAGAGTGCCACTCAGAGGTAAAAACAACCAGCCTTTCCAGATATTTATATCTTTCTATTTCTTAACACACGACTTTTTGTTTAAATTCTTCGCTACCTTGTAATACAGTGAAATGACACTCTAACAAGTAGTTTATAAAGAAATAAACGATTTAGCTATCATGCGAAAATAAATATTTGCCAAGGCTCCAATAGTATAGAAATATCTTACCCAAGGATTAGGCTTAAAACTAGGATTACAAGAAAGCTAGCGTGAAAAGAAAAGACAAAAAAAAAAAACCAAGAGAAAGAGGAAAACGAGATATACACCGAAACGGAAATTTTATTTCTTTCTCTTCAGGATTTGGTATCAGATAAACAAAACGAAAAACACACACTAACGCTATAAGAAAAGAATCCTATTGTTGTTCGGGTGTGCAAGATACCATTCGTATTGCAGAGCGACTGTTCCAGATTCAAGAATCTGTTTACGAAAGAAAACTTTCCGGCATCTTTTCTGCTCTCTTTTCTTATCTGTTTCGTTTCAATTTATCCTTTTCTTTCCTACTCTGCTTCGCTCTCACTGACTTCTTCTATGTATGCCAACGATTACTTTTACCGCTGATTAAATAAAGATATGTTTACTAGTGGTCAGAGCTGCTTTTCTTACTTGCTTGGACACGGAATGCCGCTCCGTAATCGATTGCTCCTTCACAAGCGACCTGGGTGTCAAATTCCTTTTATTAGACGTCGTTTCGTTGGAACGTTTAGTGGCCCAGGGGTCAGTTGAGTAAAAATTATTCGGCGTTAGGAGCCGAGGAATTTAATAAAGACCCAGACTGGTTAGGAAGGTAATTGGGTTCTTTCTCACCTTGAAGATGTTTTGTTGCGTGAGCCAAAACGATCGTGATTTTAGTGGGCAGAGGAGAAGTGAAATTTGAGCAATTGAATTTATTTATTTTATTTATACAAATATTCTAATTTGAACCTTGGAAATATTAATTTGGAATAATTAACCTTTGGAAAATTTATTAAGAAATTCTACGGAAAAACCGTTTATGAAAGTATGTTATTCGAATCTCAATTTATTAGAAAATTGATTCTTGGATGGGGCATTTTTCAAAATGCAATTAGAATGGAATATTTAATTCGTGCACTGACGTCATCTGACGGCTTTTCGTAAGGGTTAATGTATGATGTGTGGCAATGCAGCGACTCTGGAAATGACTCTGAAGAAATGACTCTTGAAATGACTCTGACAATGAAGCGACTCTGCAATGCAGCGACAAAATATCTGGCAACGGTTTTTTTTTAGAAATTAGTGATCTGGCAACCTTGTTTTGACAATTAAAAACCAAATTCAACAATAGAACAACTCATCCCACCTCTCACTAGGTATAGAACCTAGGAGAGTTTGTGACTAATTTTCGTGTCACGTGACACAAAGGTTGCCAGATCACTAATTTCCAAAAAAAATCGTTGCTAGATATTTTTTCTGAATTCTGTAATCAACCACAGCGTTCTGATATTTTTTTAATATATATAATGCGTATGAATATATAATGCAATGAATATGGAGCGTGTGCAGTTACCGTTCACAGCAAACTGGAGCGGTTGCGGTTAATGTTCACAGCACATTGGATCGTGTGAGCTCACAAAAACCTGGATCGTGTGGGCCCACTCACAGAAATATTGAGCGTGTGCAGTTACCGTTCACAGCAAACTGGAGCGGTTGCGGTTAATGTTCACAGCACATTGGATCGTGTGAGCTCGCAAAAACCTGGATCGTGTGGGCCCACTCACAGAAATATTGAGCGTGTGCAGTTACCGTTCACAGCAAACTGGAGCGTGTACAGTTGCTGTATACGCTCCAGAAAGTTTTTCTAAATTCTGTAATCAACCACAGCGTTCGGATACTTTTTTGAGCGACTGTACCTTTCTCCACCTGAACCTGCTTTGGCTGACATCATCGTTTCGCGATGTTGGAAATGTCTCGATGTTCCCCCCCCCCCCCCCTTTCGTAGAAAGGAGGAAATGCCAGAGTCGATTCATCTGCTAACGATAAAGGACGGGACTGTTGATTCAGCTTGGCAAAAGAAAGCAAACTCCCACACCAGGGATGGCAACACACGTCGTTTTGTGTCTCTTCTCCTGAAATGAATACAGACTGAAAATATTTCTTATTTTTCGCTGAATACTAGAAAAGTAACGTAAATCGTGGCATGTGATGATTATGCTACTGACGGAAGGTTGTAAATTTTAACTCGGTTTTCCAATCATAATGTGGGTGGGGGTGGCTCAGTCGGTAAGCGCACCAGGCTCGTAATCTGTAATTCCCAGGTTCGAGTCCCACCTGGGCCAGCATTGAGATTTATCTCCGCAAAATTCCCTGCCCACAGTCAGTAGGAGACATCGTAGCCCCGTGTGCGGGTTTTTTGTTGGGTTGTTTTACCTTTGAGCGGCACTTTTTTTGCACACCATGGACTAAATTGCCAGGTCACATGGACTCCGAAGGCTCAGAGAAGGTTGGGAGAGGGGACCGACTGGAGCAGCTGTTGGAAGACAGATCATAGCCTCCCGTCAAGACCATTCAGCATGCTCTTTAACGTGCACAGGGTACGGCTCTCCCACACACGGGGTCACGTCTTAACGTCCCATCCGACGGACCCTAGTGACCTTTCCAAGCCCATCGGTGTCCCCTACTGAACGTGGGCAGGGCGGGGAGTTTTGCGGAGACAAATCTCAACCCTGACTCAGTTGGGACTCGAATCTGGGAACTGCAGATTAGGATCCTGGCGCGCTACCGACTGAGATCCTAGCCCCCCCTTCAGTCGAATATGTGTAAAAAAAAACTCCCCTCAAAAATGAAACACCCAACATACTTGCCGCACCGAAATTTTACTCTTATCACCTGTGAACCCCAAGTCAGATGTAAATATATACGCCACTCCCTCGTTTCCTCTGATCATTTATCTCATTTTTCAAAATATGATTTATCACTTGAGAGTTCAATGCGCAGAACCACGTGATGGATGCGCCTTTTGAGTCGTTCGAAACGCAGCCAATCGGAAGACGAATTGATGTCGATCTCTTCCGACTCAGCCAGATTCAGACGACTTTCCAAACGGAGCAGAAACTCTCAGAGCAGAATTTCAAGTTCCTGATGGATTAGATATCGACTGCTGAAATCCGCTGTAGGGCATCATAATAGACATCTTTGACTTTTTCTTTTCTGGGGGTGGGGGTGGCAGAAGTAAGCTCGGATAATGGCAGTGACGAAACGTCAGAAAAGAGCAGAAGATTTTTCAACGGTGTCATATCAATTTATTAATTCCGCAATATTCCCCGCTCTGCGTTGGGTTGTGTTGGGTTGTTTTATCTCTGAGCGGCACTTTTTTGCACACCATGGGCCAAATGGCCAGGTCACATGGACCCCGAAGGCTCAGAGAAGGTTGGGGGAGCCACTGGAACAGCTGTTGGGAGACAGATGGTAGCCTCCCGTCAAGGCCATCCAGCGTGTTCCGTGCACAGCGTATGGCTCTCCCACATACGGGGCCACGGCTTAACGTCCCATCCGACGGACGGTGACCTTTCCAAGCCCATCGGTGTCCCCTACTGACCGTGGGCAGGGCGAGGAATTTTGCGGAGATAAATCTCAACGCTGACCCAGCTGGGACTCGAACCTGGGAACTGCAGATTACGAGCCTGGCGCGCTACCGACTGAGCCACCCCCGCCCCTCCCCGCCCTGCCCACGATCAGTAAGGGACACCAAGGGCTTGAAAAAGCCGCCGTCCGTCGGATGGGACGTTAAGCCGTGGCCCCGTGTGTGAGAGAGCCGTACTCTTTGTGCGTTAAAGAACACGCTGGATGGCCTTGATGGGAGGCTACCATCTGTCTCCCAACAGCTGTTCCAGTGGGTCCCCTCCCCCAACCTTCTCTGAACCTTCGGGTTCCTTGTGACCTGGCCATTTAGCCCATTGTGTGCAAAAAAGTGTCGCTCAGAGGTTAAAAAACCCAACCCAATTTATTAGCAATCGGTTGTTTTCAACATAATTTTTATTCTCTTAATATTTTTAATATTGAACGATGCAAAACGCAATTTGGGGAATTCCCTTTCCACGAGTTCAGTAACAGAAGGAACAACAGAAGCCGTTTCATTATCAATAATTATAATTTAAATTGTTATTTTTTTGTGTTATTTTACATAAATTATTTCCATCGCGTCGGACATAAAAATATGAGGCTTGAATGAAATTATATAAAGACAAGTGTTTTTTTATTTCAAAGCAGGTAGAGAAGTTTGAGATTTCGTATAAGACGGATTTTCGGGGGAAAGAAGGAGGAATTCAGACACCCTGGTCTTCCTCCCTCCTCCTCTCTAGGAAGGCTCCCAAATTCAGGGTCGGGGGGGTGGCTCAGTCGGTAGCGCGCCAGACTCATAATCTGTAGTTTCCAGGTTCGAGTCCCAGCTGGATCAGCGTTGAGATTTATCTCCGCAAAACTCCCCGCCCTGCACACCGTCAGTAGGGGGCACCGATGGGTTTGGCAAAGGACGCCGTCCGTCGGATGAGACGTTAAGCCGTGGCACCGTGTGTGAGAGAGCCGTACTCTTTGTGCGTTAAAGAACACGCTGGATGGCCTTGACGGGAGGCTACCATCTGTCTCCCAACAGCTGTTCCAATGGGTCTCCTCCCCCCAACCTTCTGTGAGCCTTCGGGGTTCTTGTGACCTGGCCATTTAGCCCATGGTGTGCAAAAAATTGCCGCTAAGAGGGTTGGGTTGGGTTGTTTTACCTCTGAGCGGCACTTTTTTGCACACCATGTGCTAAATGGCCAGGTCACATGGACGGTGTGCAGAGGGGGGGGGGGGTCACATTGACGGTGTGCAGGGGGGGAGTTTTGAGGAGATAAATCTCAACGCTGACCCAGCTGGGACTCGAACCTGGGAACTACAGATTACGAGCCTGGCGCGCTACCGACTGAGCCACCCCCGCCCCGCCCCGCCGCTCAGAGGTAAAAAAACAACCCAACTCAATCAAAACGTTAGCGAATTGGTTCTAAACAATGTAACATTAAAGTGAATAAAGTATTTTAAATACGCACTCAAGCTGTCAAGCGTTCTCTAAAGTAACACTTGGAGAAGATTCGAAAGTAATCGTTACTTTGTTATTCTGTGCAACACTTGAGGGAGTTCGTGTAACTCGAGTTGCGATGTCGTGGGCGTTCGTAGATGAGACTTGGACCTACGGCGCAGGCGCACTTCGTTTTCTTTGGAGGTCGAGATACGGGATGATATCTGTTGCGGCTGTTGCTAAGAGACAGCTGGTGGACGTTGAACATGCCTTGTTGATTAACATGCATCTGATAGCAGAAGCTCGGGAGCAGTTTCATTAATCTCGAAGAGGAGCTTTGGGAGTTTCTCTCGCGCGCGAAACACTGTGGGAGCGAAGTTTTGGTCAAAGCAGTGGCCTGGCCACCATTTGTCTACATGCAAAAGATATAGTTTCAATCCTCGTTCTCTTCTCCTCCCCTCGGGGGAAAAGGTGGTTCAGTCCCTAGCGCATCACGACCAGGCTAGTAATCTACAGTTTCCGGGTTCGATTCACAGCTATGCTAACGTGGAGATTCATATCAGCTAACCTGACAGGCTCCTGTCAGACCTCTGTGGCAAGCAGCTGCTTGAGGGGGTATTTATTTATTTTTTAGCCGTCCCATGGCTGAGTGGTTAGTGCGCTTGGCTACTGACCTAAGGGACCTGGGTTCGAGCCCGGGTAAGGCATGGTTGTTTGTGTCGTTTTTCTGCTGAGGTCCTGCCATCCTCACAGACCTTCTACTATGGCATATAAACTGACAGGCTCCTGTCAGACCTCTTTGGCAAGCAGCTGCTTGAGGGGGTATTTATTATTTTTTATTTAACCTTTCTCTTGAGGCAGTTGGGCATGGAAAGATCGCCGTCCATCGGATGGGATGTTAAGCCCTGTCCCATTATGTAGGAAACAGGACTATACACTATATACGTTAAAGAACCCGCTGGATGGCCTTGACGGGTGCTACCATTTTTAACCTCTTAGTTGCCCAGTGGTCCCCTTCCCCGAACCACCTTGAGACCTGGTAACTTAGCCATTTAGTCTATTGTGGCGTCAAGTTGAATTCTCAATGCCCTTGTTTGTGGCGACTCAGGATGAAGATTATAGTTAAGAGTGGTTAGCACGCTTGGCTACTTGATCTAAGGGACCTGGGTTCGAGTCCCGGGTAAGGCATGGATGTATGTGTCGTTTTTCTGCTGAGGTCCTGCCATCCTCACAGACCTTCTACTTTGGCATATAAACTGACAGGCTCCTGTCAGACCTCTGTGGAAAGCAGCTGTTTGAGGGGGTATTATTTATTATTATTATATTATATATTTGGCGAGTGCTGGACTTTACTTCTATAGTATTTTTCAGCCCCGACGGTGGATAGTGGTACTCGTGGCATCTCCAGATAGATGTAGGGCAGTCTCTGAATTGTAGAGTTGGGTTGTTTTACCTCTGAGCGGCACTTTTTTGCACACCACGGGCTAAATGGCCAAGTCACATGGACCCCGAAGGCTCAGAGAAGGTTGTGGGAGGGGACCCACTTGAACAGCTGTTGGGAGACAGATGGTAGCCTCCCGTCAAGGCCATCCAGCATGTTCTTTAACGTGCACAGGGTATGGCTCTCCCACACACGGGGCCACGGCTTAACATCCCATCCGACGGACGGCGGCCTTTCCAAGCCCATCGGTGTCCCCTACTGACCGTTGGCAGGGCGGGGAATTTTGCGGAGATAAATCTCAACGCTGACCCCAGCTGGGACTCGAACCTGGGAACTACAGCTGAATTGTAGAGCATCTGGGTTTTGTCATAAATTATATTTAGTTTATTGTGTGCAAAAAAAGTTCCGCTCAGAAACAGAATCCAGTCCTTTAACGGTTTCATTTCAAACTAATTAGAAAGAAGACATTTTGGATTTTCTTCTTAGAAAAGGCTTCAAAAATGCAGCTAAGAACACTGCATTGGTTTCTATGTAACCAAAAAAACTCAATTTATCTCTTAAAACAGAGTTGAATATGCAAGGATGAAGAGACCACAAAGTAAAACCAATAGCTCGTATTTTTTGTAAAACGAGCCTAAAGAAAGTATCAACAATTAAATGCTCAGTTGTTTTCAAAGTGAACTTATATCATCCTGAACAAAGGAGTTGAAAAGCTGCAGAATCTCCTTAATGATTTCCTTCAAGACGCTCTATCAACTTTCCACACTTCCGAGAGTATTCTTCCATCCTCTTCCCTTTCTCACCCCCCCCCCACTTCCTCTTATCAAACTTTCCGGTTTTGGCCAGTACATAAAGATACAGAGAGGAAGAAAGAGATGGAGATGGGTGGATGAGGATGAAGGAAGCTGAGGAGCAGAAGACAAAGCAAATGCCATCACTCGTATTAGGACCATCATATGCTTGACTAACTTGCCATAGAGTGTTGCCTGTCTCGGCCAGAAAACTCCGCGGAAGCATCAAGCACATATTGATTAGAAGTGTTTTCGGGGAGACTTCAAAGCTTACGTGGAGAGTCGATATTTAATCTTGGCAAGACATGTCCGAGTACAAAGGAGAGAATCACACAAACCGACTAGGATCAAATCCGTCGCGTATTGACCAGATGCTTCGCCCTTTTTTTCTTTCTTTCAGAGGAATTTTTTCTTTTGCATTTGTACATGTTATATCTTTCTGTTCTAGATGTTAGATTAAAAGCAATGTGATTTAGCCACATTGGAAGCTATAGGTTTCAGCAGAGCATTAGTTTTCTTTCGAAGCAGGGTTGACACACACACTAAGAAGGTATAACTGGAGTATATGGGTTGGGTTGGGTTGTTTTACCTCTGAGCGGCACTTTTTTGCACACCATGGGCTAAATGGCCAGGTCACATGGACCCCGAAGGCTCAGAGAAGGTTGGGGGAGGGGAACTGGAACTGCTGTTGGGAGACAGATGGTAGCCTCCCGTCAAGGCCATCCAGTGTGTTCTTTAACGTTGGGTTGTTTTACCTCTGAGCGGCACTTTTTTTCACATCATGGGCTAAATGGCCAGGTCACAAGGACCCGAAGGCTCAGAGAAGGTTGGGGAAAGGGACCCACCGGAACAGCTGTTGGGAGGCAGATGGTAGCCTCCCGTCATAGCCATACAGCGTGTTCTTTAACGTGCACAGGGTGTGGCTCTCCCATATACGGACCACGGCTTAATGTCCCATCAGACGGACGGCGGCATTTCCAAGCCCATCGGTGTCCCCTACATGGGCAGGGCGGGGAATTTTGCGGAGATAAATCTCAACGCTGACCCAGCTGGGACTCGAACCTGGGAATTACAGATTACGAGCCTGGCGCGCTACCGACTGAGCCACCCCCGCCCCTGTGTCGAATGGGACGTTAAGCTGTGGCACCATGTACAGGCTAAGGAATATGCTGGATGGCCTTAACGGGAGGCTACCATCGGTCTCCTAACAGCTGTTCAGTAGGTATTTAGCCTATGTGTTTAAAACGTCCTTACTTTAGTGGGAAATTTCCCGCCCTGTCCGGTCTAACCGGTTGCACGTGAGGTGAGAGTCGGCCAGCGGTCGTTATACTAAACTTTATTAACCGTGATATATTACTTTTAGAGTATGGTATTTTTTGTAAAAAAATAATATTTGAAGCAATTCGTGTCATAATTATGTTATTTTTTGGCAATTTTGAATTTTTTTTGTCAAACAAGAACTTGTTTGCCTAATAATACATGTGATGTAAAAGTGTTTCTAGACACTATTTTGCCTGGAAATAAATTGACAAATGATTATTATATGCTCTTTAATTACTGAAAACATTTTGTTGGCAGTATATAGGGCCGGATCGGGGGGCATGTTCCATTCCCCCCCTTCATAGAGAGAATCATTAAACTTATTTATATTTCTTGCATTTTTCAAGAATTTTTTAGGGGCGGGGGGGTGTGGCTCAGTCGGTAGCGCGCCAGGCTCGTAATCTGTAGTTCCCAGGTTCGAGTCCCAGCTGGGTCAGCGTTGAGATTTATCTCCGCAAAATTCCCCGCCCTGCCCACGGTCAGTAGGGGACACCGATGGGCTTGGAAAGGCCGCCGTCCGTCGGATGGGACGTTAAGCCGTGGCCCCGTGTGCGGGAGAGCCATACCCTGTGCACGTTAAAGAACACGCTGGATGGCCTTGACGGGAGGCTACCATCTGTCTCCCAACAGCTGTTCCAGTGGGTCCCCTCCCCCAATCTTCTCTGAGCCTTCGGGGTCCATGTGACCTGGCCATTTAGCCCATGGTGTGCAAAAAAGTGCCGCTCAGAGGTAAAACAACCCAACCCAAGAATTTTTTTATAAAGAGGGGAAATTTTTATACTGTGTTTGAAATAAAATTGTTGCCACTTTCCTCTAATTTTTTCTAGATCCGGGCCTGGCAGGATGCGCTGAAGAAGAAGAAGAATGAAAAATAATATGAGATGGAAAAGTTAAGGAATTAATCTGGGAAAATAAAAGGGAGCCACCACAGACTATTTTCCATCTCTTATTTTTTAAATGTCTTTTTCAGTGGTTCATACACACACTCACTATAATCTGTACATATGTAGCCTTCTTATTCAGCGATGCACAAATTCACTTACTTTTAATTGTACAAGTCACACAGTGTTATTTCAGTGATACGTAAACCACTACTAGTAACTATAGGGTGATTCAAAACTCTTGGGCCAAACTTTAAGGGGGGGGTGATAGAACACACCTAAACAAGCACTTTTCGTCATACAATGCATGGTTGGAACTCAAGAGGTGAAACGCTATAGGGCGCTTTCCAGTGAACTCTTATAAGCGCTGATTTTCGCACTCGTCGTCATTTCTACCGTGGATTGCAGAACGGATGGATTGTTTCACGAATCAGGAGAAGGCGGACATGCATTTCATGTACGAAGCAGCGGACGGGAATGCGAAGGAAGCCCAAAGACTATACTGGGAGCACTTTTCGACCAGACGCGTGCCTGATCATAAAACCTTTCAGCGATTGCACCAGTACTTATTCAGCTCTGTACGTGAAATGCATGGCCGCCTTCTCCAGATTTGTAAAACAATCCATCCGTTCTGTAATCCACGGTAGAAATGGCGACGAATGCGAAAACCAGCGCTTAGAAGTGTTCACTGGAAAGCGCCCTCTAGCGTTTCACCGCTTGAGTTCCAATAACGCATTGTATGACGAAAAGTGCTTGTTTAGGTGTGTTCTATCACCCCTTAAAGTTTGGCTCAAGAGTTTTGAATCACCCTGTATATAAAATAACATACCATTATTTGGTGATGTACTCACACCTTATTTTAGGCGGGTTGTTAACGCTCACGGATCCCGAACTGGGGCGGTCACTGTGCATCAGGCAGATGGAAAGCAGGCCGCGGTGGAACACGCCAGGGAAAGGATCCGTTTAGTTAGTTAAATCTGCTTTATTAGGGAAAGTTTAGGTTTGTTAAATCCTCTGTTCCCCGTTCAAAATAAAACAATAGATTTTTTTTGAACAACATAAATATAAAAATAATTAGTCGTAAAATAAGTTTTAGGCAAGGAAAAGGTTTAGGAGAGGAGAAAAGAAGTGGAGTTGTCTCGATTGAGACTTCCGGGTCGGAGTCCTTGGGGAACAAGAAAAATAAATGCCTGCCTTTCGGGTAGCCAGCTTGAAGTTCTTCCACAAATCGGTCTACATTGCTTAGTCGCTGTTGTAGTTAAAGTTCGTATTTAATTTAATCAATTTAATGTTTGCTTTAGATGTAGGGAAACTCACGTTAGAAGGGTCTTCTATAAACAAAGATTTGTGTACAGTCCCCGTTTTTGAAGGCAAGATTGCATCTAATAGTAGAATTATCAGTTTCAGATATTAAAAGGGTCTCATCACTTAGGGTAGGACAAGGCTTGTTTGTGCGATTTCTCTTTTTCGTTTTTGTAGTCAATATCGATTGACCTTTCTGTTGGCTTGCTAAATGGCAATGCGAATCACATGTGGGGATGACCAAGGTCATGACCCTCCATTGGGGCTCCACGTGTTGTTTGACCTCTGTCTAGTTGTATCCTGTCCCACCTTAAATCTCAACACATTCCACAGCTAAAGCTGTTGTGGTATGTAACTAATGCAGTGGGTGGGGAGGATTGGTCTCTTGGATCAGGCTTGGGAGAACTGTGACTGCTATCTGAGAAATGGCAAAAGAGATCTGGGTTGGAATCCTTTTCTAGGTATATCCCCCGGCAATGCCTCTTGAAAAAAAAAGTCTATTTTTTTCTATTGTAGGTAGGAAATAAGATTCGGCCTGACTATATCACAATTGTTATTTTTTTCATGATGTCTTTTACGATTAAATATAAATTTGGTCGATGGACTTTATTATTGTTATTATTATAAGATGTTATTATTATAACATATTAATTTGCTTGAGAAAATTAAATAGTCACCTCATATGTGAAAGGTGAGCTAATAGATTTCGCTCAAAATGAGCAGTTTGGAAAAAAAATCACTCTTTTCAAATATACATGTTTCATTACGAGATTTACCATAAATTGGTTTATTATTTTTACACTTCCAAGGATTGGCTCTTGAGCAGTAACATTAATGTCCTTCTGGTTTCTCCCTGGATAATCCTCTGTTGTGGGTGGTGTGTGTGTGTGTGTGGGGGGGGGGGGGATTTATGTCAGGCTGCTCAGGAGCAAACGTTTTACCTGAAGGGTCGCACAGAAAATTGAAATGAAATAGCAGGCCACCAAAGAAATTTATTAATAGTAACGTATGTATGATCAACGCAAAAAAAAAACAACTAAAATAAAGCATAAACAATATAATTTTACTAAAATTAATTATTTTGATGAAAATTTGCTGAAATTGGATTTCTTGTTCGCATTTGCAAATTTATCATCACACTATCAGACCTTGTAAAAAAGTCAGTTGTGGTAGTGTAGTGGCAAATTTTTTAATCGCTGTCAGCACAAAAAGAGGTGGCGAGCCGTAGTTTGCTGAGGACTGGTTAGCAAAGGGGCCATGGTCACCCCCTCTCAGAATACTAGTCAGGGTAATAAGAGAAAAATTATTAAACTTATTTATATTTCATGCATTTTTCAAAATGCTCCAAGAATTTTTTCTAGATCCGGACCTGGCATGAGACATTGAAAAAGAAGAACGAAAAAAGAAGACGGAAAAAAAAATTGTTTATTTAAGGAATTGTTCTGGAAAAAAAAAGGGAACCTCCACAGCCTGTTTTCCCGTCTCCTGATATTCTTCGCATTTTCAGTGGTTCGTACACACACCTACTTTAATCTGTACAAATGTATCTCTTATTCAGCGATGTACAAATCCACTTACTTTTAACTGTACAAGTCACACAGTGTTATTTTAAGTCAACTTTCTTAATTTTTAGGCGGGCTGATTGTTAACGCTCACTGAGCCCGAACTGGAGCGGTCACTGTGCATCAGGAAGATGGGAAGCAGGCCGAGGGGGAACCCGCCAGGGAAACGATCAGTGGCCTTATATGTGAAAGGTGAGCGGACGTAAAAGAAATAAGAGGTGGCTAATAGATTTCGCTCAAAGTGATCAATTTGGAAAAAAAAATATGTATATCTATTATCACAATTGGTGGTAATACTGTTCAATAAAATCGTGATTGTTTCAAATACAAAATGTAATGTAAAAAGAGATTCGTCATGAAAAAAGATTCGTATTCAGCATTTAAAGTTTTTTTTTTATTTTCGTGTGTAGAAAGAGTGGTGAACGCGTTTGATTAAATTTCTAAATTATTTCGAAGAATATTGCTAAAGGAAATCGATTTTTTTTTTGTTGGAAGGTCAAGAAATTTTAATATTTATCAAAAGAAATTAATTTTTTTTGCTTCGATTTTGCGTTTGTTTTCAAAATAGCTGTTTAACCCCAGTTATTATTTAAAAAGTTATGAAGGCTGGAATATTGAATAAATTATCTTGATTACCATTCCTAAATTTCAATGTTGGAAATATAATTATGCAAACTTCAAAAATGCATATTTTATTAAGTAGTTTGAAATAACACTCATTAAGCTTTAATGTCTGAGGTAAAAATCATGATGCATCACTGCTGTAAAATATTCAAACTTCCATATATATTTAAATACTTAATTAATATTTTTGAAAATCGAGATTTAAATAGATTAAGTTCTTCTTTATCTTCGTGTTCTCCCAGAAGTTTGAAAAAGCATAAAATGATCTCCCTTTTGTGCAAATTCATGACATGTTTTAAATTAGAATTAAGACACTCATTTTTTTTTGTATTTTCGTTTATTAAATTTCTTAAACTCATGACTAGAATATAATTTACTGTTAACCGTAAAATAATATACTGTAAATGCAAATTGTGAGTGCTAAATTAATTCTCTTATTGTAAAATTACTATATTCTGTAATTTCAATACCTGAAATTTATATGCCAGATTGAAAAAAGTGCGCGCTTTATAAAATTTTGCTTCTTCCCATCTACAGCTGGGGCTACGAAAGTTCAGAGCAGTTTATTTTTTTAATTTGCAATATTAAACGGAAGCGAAGGAATTATATAAGCCTTCTTCCCATGGCCGAATGGTTAGCGCGCTTGGCTAGTGATCTAAGGGACCTGGGTTCGAGCCCTGGATAAGGCATGGATGTGTGTGTCGTTTTTCTGCTGAGGTCCTGCCATCCTCTCAGATGTGATGTGATAATATGTGATGGGAAGGCTAGAAACCCTTCAACAATGGGCTTCCTGCTATCCCAAACAAAGAATCGGACGTGTAAATCACAATGTAGAAAATAAAAATAATAGTTTTTCTGAATTTTTAAAAGTTCCTACTTATGCAGAGTAGACTTTCTGTAATCCAATACTCTTGGATCTTAATTTCTTTTCTTTTCTGAGCCAAAAGAGATTTCAAAGACAAAATTAACACTTCAAACAAGGTACAAAAAATAACAGTCACAGTTCTTTCTTCAGTTCCACCACAAAAATAACCATGAGGTTATCACTTGAGATACTGGCCATTAGAGAAAGTTTGTAAGCAAAAACACATTTTTCTTGAACAGTCAATATTTCATATTTGTATATTATTAAATTCCTCTTCTTTTTATTTTCGAAAAACGAAAACCCAGCAAAGGATGAATTCAGATTCTGTGTAATAAAGAACTTTCCTCCAAGAAACTGAGAATCAGGGTCTGAATTTTAAACCTATTGCTTTTACTGTAGTTTCTGCAGAGAAGAGATTTCATTGACAATTCTTCATCAATAATCGTCTTCATCTTTTCCTTCAGAATTTGTCGTTGAAATTGATAGAGAGGACAATGTAAAAAGACATGAGAAATATTTTCTGGAGTTTACAGATGGCACAAAGTGGAGAGGGTTTTTTGTTAATTTTGAAGAGCTTTCATTTAAAGCACAATGATCAAGGTTAATCCTGAAAAGAGCTGTTTCTTGTCTTCTGCTCAGATGAGATGTTTGAAGTTGTGGAGGGGGGCTATTAAATTTAAATTTTTTTTTCAATTATTTTTTATTCAACATAGATATGTATCAATGCAAAAATTTATGAAATATACCCAGCTAAAGCAACTGAATACTTGAGCGCTGGTATTAAGATGCTTAAAGATGCTGCGATAGAATAGGCCAACATTTTTCCGACTATTTTGAAAAAGTTTAATCCATTCAGAGTGAGTTATTTTATTTTCTCTAATGCAGAAATCTTTGTATGTAATGATGTTAAATATGTTTGCGGTTTTCTGTAAGCTCTCTCTAGCAGTTTTGTCAGCCTCTTCGTTCCCATGGATTTCCTATATGGCTAGGAATCCACTGGATCACAATTTGAAGAGGTAGAAAGTGGATCAGCAAGAAGAGCTTGGAGTGAAGACCTGCTGTCTGAAAGAATCAGAATTTTTTTCTGAATGAAAAATGAATGCCCATTCAAGTGCCTTGAGGATAGCCCAAAGTTCGCCATTCATAATAGATGTTGGATTAGACAACGAAAATCCTTCTTTAATTCTGAGGCCAGGAATGCAGAAAGCACAGGATACTATTCCAGTTTCATCACTTCTAGAACCATCAGTAAAGATGTGGCAAAAACCTGCAAATTTCCCACCAATATACTGCATGGTAAGAGCCCATAGTTCTTCAGAAGGGTAGTGGTTTTGAAATCACGTCAGGGATGTAAGGAAAAATATCTGGCCTAGAGACATTCCAAATGGGAAAATCGGGTATGCTGTCTCCTGCAAAATTTCTGCTAATCAAATTTAAAAGGAAAATATTACTTTTGATACTTCTAAAAATGCTCGATCTTTTGCAGTTCAAAATTTTATCTAAGATTAGATTTTTATTGGTCTTGGTTTTCATTCTTGCTATACATTGTCAGACTTCTGTGGCAGGCAGCTGCTTGATAAAATTAAATAAAAACCCCCTCAAGCAGCTGCTTGCCACAGAGGTCTGACAGGAGCCTGTCAGTTTATGTGCCATAGTAGAAGGTCTGTGAGGATGGCAGGCCCTCAGCAGAAAAACGACACAAACAGCCATGCCTTAACCGGGGCTCGAACCCAGGTCCCTTAGATCAGTAGCCAAGCGCGCTAACCAACTCGGCCATGGGACGAAAGTGTGTGTATCTCATGCAAGATCATACCCTAACAAGACCGATGTCTTGTTAGGTATACTCTTGCAACAGCAGATAGTCACTAATCACGATGCCACTTAAGGCCAAATAACTCTTGATTGCTTATCAAGTATGAATAAAAATCGGCACGTCATATAATTGGAAGTGTACTGAATGATACGAATTATGTCTTTTTCTGACTGAACTGTTAGTCTTGTACTTGAAATAAAACTTGGTAGGAAAAACTTATTTTATCTCATAAATTGAAAACATGTCCTCCTTTGACCTCCATTTCTAGTAATTCAGAGTAATAGAGACAAAACAAAATTATAAAGCTTTTGAATGTTTTATACTTTTTGGAAGGAAATTTTCAAAGACCTCTAAAAGGGAGAGAAAATGTTATATTGAAATGGAAATCCAATTCTTTCACCTCTCCCTCTTTTTTTTAACTCTTTTCCGACTCGATTGGGGGGCGGGGGTGGCTCAGTCGGTAGCGCGCCAGGCTCGTAATCTGTAGTTCCCAGGTTCGAGTCCCAGCTAGGTCAGCGTTGAGATTTATCTCCGCAAAATTCCCCGCCCTGCCCACGGTCAGTAGGGGACACCGATGGGCTTGGAAAGGCCGCCGTCCGTCGGATGGGACGTTAAGCCGTGGCCCCGTGTGCGGGAGAGCCATACCCTGTGCACGTTAAAGAACACGCTGGATGGCCTTGACGGGAGGCTACCATCTGTCTCCCAACAGCTGTTCCAGTGGGTTCCCTCCCCCCAACCTTCTCTGAGCCTTCGGGGTCCATACGACCTGGCCATTTAGCTCATGGAGTGCAAAAAAGTGCCGCTCAGAGGTAAAACAACCCAACCCAACCCGACTCGATTGCGTCATTTTCCCCACCACCTTTTTTCTTTTCAATATCCGAATCTGGGGTGGGGGGGTGGGGTGGGGGGGGAGAGCACGAAAAATTTCTCATAAAAAAGCATAAAAATAAATGTCCCCTCAAGCAGCTGTTTGTCACAGAGGTCTAACAAGAGCCTTTCAGTTTATAAGCAGTGCATTACATTGATTGTGAAATTTTTTACTAAATAAAATGTTGAAATAAGAAAAAGATAACGAGTTTTCATTATTCTTGAATTCCCCCACACGTGTCGAGATTCCAGGCGAGTAAATTATGCTCCTGTATGATAATTCGTCATTGCCCAAACCTCGATCCGTTTTAAAGTCTATTGCTTGTTTCCAAAGAGCAAAAGTTCCTTCGGATCCGGGTAATTTTAATACAGGAACACAAAAGGAAAGGAGTCTCGTCAGACCCCATCAATTACCATCCGATTTCACTCTCAACGTAGCTCTTAAACTGATCGAAAGATGCGTTTCAGTGAAGCTATTGAAGTCTCTTTTGCTCCACAACTTCATTCCTTTAGGCAGTTCGGATTCATTCCTGGTAGATTAGCAACTATTCATTCGCTTCAATGTGTCAAGTCTCTCTAACAACATTCAATACGTTCATTGATCACTTGTCCCCTGTTATCTCGAACAGCATAGAATCAACGATCACTTGTCCCCTGTTAAAAAAGTTGCAAATGCATATTAACATAGGTACAGATTAGTAGCCTCCCTAGGAATCCTCATATTCAATACAACACTCCTTAACAATCCTCATATTCAATATAACCCTCCTTACCAATCTTTATATTCAATGGGTTGGGTTGTTTTACCACTGAGCGGCACTTTTTTGCACACCATGGGCTAAATGGCCAGGTCACATTTACCCCAAAGGCTCAGAGAAGGTTGGGGGAGGGGACCCACTGGAACAGCTGTTGGGAGACAGATGGTAGTCTCCCGTCAAGGCCATCCAGCGTGTTCTTTAACGTGCACAGGGTATGGTTCTCCCGCACACG
Source organism: Ryuthela nishihirai (assembly GCA_038380435.1). NCBI lineage: Eukaryota > Metazoa > Arthropoda > Arachnida > Araneae > Heptathelidae > Ryuthela > Ryuthela nishihirai. The sequence continues at coordinate 68,093,822 of JAWZYU010000001.1, forward strand.
GGGCCACGGCTTAACGTCCCATCCGACGGACGGCGGCCTCTCCAAGCCCATCGGTGTCCCCTACTTACCGTGGGCAGGGCGGGGAATTTTTTGCGGAGATAAATCTCAACGCTGACCCAGCTGGGACTCGAATCTGGGAACTACAGAATACGAGCCTGGCGCGCTACCGACTGAGCCACCCCCGCCCCCCTTTATATTCAATGAAGTCCTCTTTAAGAATCCTTATATTCAATCTATCCCTCCCTAGAAGGTTAAGGGAACAGATCTTGCCACATTAATTCTTTTTCACGTTTGATATTCCAGATATTCGTTTCCCAATCGCAAACACTTTAGAGAATAATATTTTTTTATTCAGAATGCAGTTACCCGACTGGACCAAGATTAATTTCAGACTGTTTGTAATAACATTCTGCAATGGAGTATACTTCTCGAACCACAATGTTCTTTAACATGCAGAGGGTATAGGTTCCACTGCCCACTGAATCGCGACTTAACGTCCCATCCGACGGATGAAGACTTTTTCAATCCCATCAATGTCAACTATCTTATGATAATTAACAGAAAACGCAACCAAAATATTGACTCGAACCTGGGAACATTAGATTTCGAAATTCTCTCGTTACCGGCTGAGTTATTCCTTCATTCCACACAAATCAAGCGACTCATAACGATAAAATATGATTATGCAACAGCCTAGTAAAATCCAATCATTTCAAAGGTTTTTCTTCGGGATAAATTTCTCAAACTTTCTGAAGCCATCAACCTTAGGCACTTTCCTAGGAATCCTTATATTCAATCTTACCTGCCTTAAGAATCCTTATATTCATGCAGTCCTCCACAGCAATCGTAATATTCAGCCTAACCTTCCCTAACTATCCTCATATTCAGTTTAGTATTCTCTAAGAGTCCTCATATTCAATCCAGCCCTCTTTAAGAATCCTCACATTCAATCTAACCCTCCTTAAGAGTCTTCATATTCTATCTAACCCTCCCTAAAAATCCTTATATTCCATGTAGTCCTTTCTAATAATACTAATATTTTATCTAACCTCATTAAGAATCTTCCTCAGGAATAGTTATATTCAATCTAGCCCTTGGTAGGAACCCTCATATTCCATCTAGCCCTCCTTAAGAATCCTTATTTTCCATGTAGTCTTCCCCAGGAATCCTCATATTCAATCTAACCCGTCCTAATTATCCTCGCATTCAATCTAACCCTCTTCAAGAATCCTCATATTCAATCTAGCCCGCCCTAAAACCCTCATAGTCAATCTAGTCATCCCTAAGAATCCTCATATTCTATTCAACTCCCTAAAAATCTTTATATTCAATATAGCCCTCCCTAATAATCCTCATATTTAATCTAGCCGTCCCTAATAATACTTATATTTAATCTAGCTCTCCTTAAGGATCCTTACATTCAAAGGAATCTGCCTAGGAATCGTTAAATTCAATCTAATGCTCCCCAGGAATCTTTACATTTCAATTTTGGAATTCGATAATTTGAAATCTTAAGCAAGAGTCATTTTTTTTACTAAATAAAAGGAACCACCACAGCCTGTTTCCGTTTTTTTTTGTCCTTTTCATGTTTTACTCTTATGCTCACGCATGCACTTTTCAAGTGATAGCACGCACACACCTACTTATATATTACACTCATTGTTCAACTTATTCAGTGATGCGCGCGCACACTTACTTATATGCTATGTACAAGTCCATTAGAAGTCTTGTTCAGTGATGAACGTACACACCTACTTTATCTGTACAAGTGATGATCGATCAGGTTTTCAGTGGTACGTTGCACACACCTACTCTTAACTATACAAGTGGAGAATCGGTCAGTATTCAGTGGCTCACGCAATCACCTCACTCATTCTGTGCCAGCTAGGCTGGCCACAAGAAGCAACGTTACTGGCTCAGTCGTATGTCAGATGGGAAGCAAGCCGTGGTGGAACCCAACCAACGCAGTGAGGAGCGGCGCTATATATAGAAGCGGAATGGAGGAAGAAGAAGTGGAAGGTGGCTAATACATTTCGTTCCAGGTATTCATTTTGGTATAAAACATATCGCATTTGAAATTCACATGTCTCATTAGGAGAGTTAATGTAACTGGTTTATAAGGATTTTGCGATATCTTTGATACTTCTGATACTGATGAACAAGACACAAGCCAGATCCTTGCAGAAATTAACGTGGTTACGTTAAAAATAAAAAATATAATACCCCCTCAAGAAACAGGACCGAATCCATGCGGGGAAGGGGCCATATCCCTCCCCCCTTGAGAATGCGTAAGGGTAATGAAGAAAAAAAAATAAACTTGTCTGTATTTTCCCACAAGGCAAGTTAGCCACTTGCTTAGGGGAGCCAGCATAATAAGGGTACCAGCATTTTAGTGTTACAGTTGTTAGCCCTTCGTAGGAACCCTCATATTCCATCTAGTACTTCATAGGAATCCTCTTATTCCATCTAGTCCTTCGTAGAAACCCTCATATTACATCTAGTCCTTCGTAGGAACCCTCATATTCCATCTAACCCTTCGTAGGAACCCTCATATTCCATCTAGTCTTCGCAGGAAGGGGGAGGGGGTGGCTCAGTCGGTAGCGCGCCAGGCTCATAATCTGTAGTTCCCAGGTTCGAGTCCCAGCTGGGTCAGCGTTGAGATTTATCTCCGCAAAATTCCCCGCCCTGCCCACGGTCAGTAGGGGACACCGATGGGCTTGGAAAGGCCGCCGTTCGTAGGATGGGACGTTAAGCCATGGCCCCATGTACGGGAGAACCTTATCCTGTGCACGTTAAAGAACACGCTGGATGGCCTTGACGGGAGGCTACCATCTGTCTCCCAACAGCTGTTCCAGTGGGTCCCCTCCCCCAACCTTCTCTGAGCCTTCGGGATCCATGTGACCTGGCCATTTAGCCCATGGTGTGCAAAAAATTGCCGCTCAGAGGTAAAACAACAACCCAACCCTTCGTAGGAACCCTCATATTCCATCTAGTCCTTCGTAGGAACCCTCATATTCCATCTAGTCCTTCGTAGGAACCCTCATATTCCATCTAGCCCTCCGTAGGAACCCTCATATTCCATCTAGTCCTTCGTAGGAACTCTCATATTCCATCTAGTCCTTCGTAGGAACCCTCATATTCCATCTAGTCCTTCGTAGGAACCCTCATATTCCATCTAGTCCTTCGTAGGAACCCTCATATTCCATCTAGTCCTTCGTAGGAATCCTCATATTCCATCTAGTCCTTCGTAAGAAGGGGGCGGGGGTGGCTCAGTCGGTAGCGTGCCAGGCTCGTAATCTGTAATTCCCAGGTTCGAGTCCCAGCTGGGTCAGCGTTGAGATTTATCTCCGCAAAATTCCCCGCAAAATTCCCCGCCCTGCCCATGGTCAGTAGGGGACACCGATGGGCTTGGAAAGGTCGCCGTCCGTAGGATGGGACATTAAGCCATGGCCGCGTGTACGGGAGAGCCTTACCCTGTGCACATTAAAGAACACGCTGGATGGCCTTGACGGGAGGCTACCATCTGTCTCCCAACAGCTGTTCCAGTGGGTCCCCTCCCCCAACCTTCTCTGAGCCTTCGGGATCCATGTGACCTGGCCATTTAGCCCATGGTGTGCAAAAAAGTGCAGCTCAGAGGTAAAACAACAACCCAACCCTTCGTAGGAACCCTCATATTCCATCTAGTCCTTCGTAGGAACCCTCATATTCCATCTAGCCCTTCGTAGGAACCGTCATATTCCATCTAGTTCTTCGTAGGAACCCTCATATTCCATCTAGTCCTTCGTAGGAACCCTCATATTCCATCTAGTACTTCGTAGGAACCCTCTTATTCCATCTAGCCCTTCGTAGGAACCCTCATATTCCATCTAGTCCTTCGTAGGAACCCTCATTCCATCTAGTCCTTCGTAGGAACCCTCATATTCCATCTAGCCCTTCGTAGAGACCCTCATATTCCATCTAGTCCTTCGTAGGAAACCTCATATTCCATCTCGTCCTTCGTAGGAACACTCATATTCCATCTAACCCTTCGTAGGAACCCTCATTCCATCTAGTCCTTCGTAGGAACCCTCATATTCCATCTAGTCCTTCGTAGGAAACCTCATATTCCATCTAGCCTTTCGTAGAAACCCTCATATTTCATCTAGTCCTTCGTAGGAACCCTCGTATTCCATCTAGCCCTCCCTAAGAATCCTTATATTCCATGTAGTCCTCCCCAGGAATCCTCATATTCAATCTATATGTGTTTATTTAAGCAACAGCAGAATAATGTCTTTTTCAATTCTTAGAAGGAATGGAAAACTTGTTACAAAATATCCTTGATATAAATAATTAGATAAAAATTAATTATTTCGAGGTTTCGTCTGTCTCTTTTTTTCTAGATCCGAGACTGCTTTATAACTTTTTTTTAGTGAATCTGTGTTTTTTTTGCGTTCGATTGCTTCTCGGTCCAAAAACGGAAATGCACCCTATCAAAAGTGCTTAATACAGGGTGTCTCAAAAAGATAGGTACAAACTTTTAGGGGAGGTAGATAACATCTAAAGGAATGAGAATTGCATAGGAACCCATAACCGGAAACGTCATGGGAAAGTGGTAGCAGAGGTACAAGATCTGAAAGGACACAAGACAGTGATTAATGGGAAAACATTTATTGGACATAATTATTACAAATGGCGTACTAGATGATACATTTCATAATGTTACAGCAGATGATCGAAATTTCCACCATGAGACGCGATGCATGCGTGACACCGACGGAGCATTGATTGCCGGACATGGTCGAACACACCTGGAGTTTCTTTGATAGTAGCAGCAGCGCAGACGAGCCTTGCCACGAGATCCATGTCAGACTCCACAGGTGATTCATACCCGGTAGCTTTGAGGGCCCCCCACAGAAAGAAATCAACGCTCGTTAAATCAGGTGAGCGTGGGGGCCAGGCAACTGGTCCAGCACGCCCAATCCATCGTTGCCCAAAAGACATGTTCAAATGTGCACGAACACACCTTCCATAATGGGGAGGCGCCCCATCATGTTGAAACTACATGTTGCGTCTCACATTTGCTGGAGCAAGTAAGCCTGGTAGAACTTGTTCCAGAAAGATCAGATACTTTGCAGAGGTCATTGCGGATGGTAAAAGGTATGACCCAACTAAGCAGTCGCCAACCAAACCTGTCCACACATTTACTGCGAAACGATTTTTTTTCAACCCTGCTGAGGAGTGGTCAACTTCACAGGTTCCTGGTGCTGACCATTTATACCTACTAGACTGGACTTGTTTATGGATTTGAGCTTGATCACAGTTTAATTACTTTGGGAGCTATGTAACTGATACTGGTGATGTGCGGCATGAGATTAACAGACGAATAGGTATTGCTGCCGGGACTTTTAAGAATCTATGGAGATTGTGGAGAAATAGGCGTATACACCTAAAGACTAAAATTAGACTCTATAATAGTTTGGTTCTTTCTAGGGTTAGTTATGGTAGTGAAACTTGGACGCTGTGTAAACAAGATAACAGGAAACTAGATGCTTTTGATTCTAGATGCTTACGCAGTATCTTGGGTATTAGGTGGTTTAACTTTGTAACTAATGATGAGGTTAGGCAAAGGAGTCTGCAACCTCCTTTAAGCAGCATATTGTGCAGAGAGAGACTCCGTTGGTTTGGCCATGTTGCCCGTATGGATAATTATAGATTGGCGAATAACGTTATGAACAATGTTCCTAGAGGCCTCAGAAGGAGGGGGAGACCTAGGATGCGGTGGGCAGACAATGTCAAACAGGACCTTGTTAGAATTGGTGTGCAGTGGCCAGATGCAGCAGATGTAGCTCAGGATAGATATGCTTGGAGAATTGAACTGCACGGTCTGGTTTGACCTCCGTAGCCCATGGCTGCTTGAGGATGATGATGATGATGATGTGTCGCATGGGTGCGCACACCGTGGGGGTTCTCGTTAGCCCACAAATGCACATTGTGCTGATTGAATACGCCATCCCAAGTGAAACTGGCCTCATCAGTAAACAAAACATAAGCTGGGAAATTCACATCTTGGATACTTTCTTGGAGATACTATCGTACTCGGAATTTTGCAATCCCGAGTTCGACGTAACTATCTGTCGTCGTTTTCTTCTAGCCACCCGACCTTTCCCTCAGTAAAACAGCTGAAAAGACAACTTAGGCCGCCATGTTGAGGACGACGGACCATCTGGGCCTTTTGCATACGGCACCCCGTCCAAGGAAAGCGTAAACAAGGCAATAAAGAAAGGAGTAAACAAGGCAATAAAGAAAGGAGTAAACAAGGCAATAAAGAAAGGAGTAAACAAGGCAATAAAGAAAGGAGTCTTCGAAACGCGCAGCAATGGTCACCAAGAGCGGGACAAGGATGACACAGGATCATGCCAGAGGCTGGGACCTCCAATAAAAATCGGACCGCACCAATGAACTTTGGCCACCGCTGTCACCGACGAACTTTGCTGTCCAATGAGAAGTGACAGTGGGGTCTTTTTTGAGATCGACAAGCGCGACAAAGGAAGAAGAGAAGTGTGTGTGCTAGAGTGTGGACGTGCAACAAGGAGTGAGTTCGGAGCACAAAGAGACAATAGACCCGCGAAGATGGAAAGCGCAACAGCTAAGTAACGGCCAAAGAAACTATAGATAGAGAGGCAGATACCAGAAAATGTAATCGGCTTAAGAAGGAATGCAGGCTTGAAAAAGACAGAGACTGCAAGAGTCACAACTGGGAAACCAGAAAAAGGAGAAGCGGGCGGGAAGACAACCCGTGCGCTGCAGCAGATGATTAGGAAAAAGGGTGAAGAAAGAGTAGACCCCACCCTCATGATGCAGCCGGCTTGCCAAGCCCCACAAACCGCCGTCGAGGCCCTCCTCCCTCGACCCTCTTCCTAGAATGAAAGAACCCATGAGCAACAGACGCCAATGCAGAATACAGCGAACAACCCAGCCCTAGAGAGTCCTGTGCACAGGGAGAGACGAAGCCACCTGCCAAGTCACCCGCTGGCACCTCTAGCCTTGACAGCACCGGACTTGACGTGTTTCGCCGATGAACTGTTTGTGTCATTAACGGAGCACGAACTTCAACTCCCAGAGCATGGATGATCGCCCCTTTGCCAGGCTATCACAGCAGACTAGGAAGATCCCAGCGATGGAGCAGACTAATATAAAAAGGTCAGCAGCCGTTTTTCTGAGATCCTTTTAACACACATTAAGCACTAATAAGTCAGGAGTAAGCACTAATAAGTACAGGAATTAAGCACTAATAAGTCAGTAATAAGTACTAATAAGCACAGGAATCCCACCAAAGGTTTGACGCGAAACGTCTATCCATGGTAACGAACTATTCTACATTTGCTAGGTAGCGGAAGCGACGCCAGAGCTGCCAAAGACATAATATAATGGCAACAGGATTTATCCCGAACCGTGGTAGCTAGGAACACGATCTCTTAACCTAAAACAGAGCGACACAGAGGGAATCAGCGCACGAAATTCAGTAGCAATCTAGTATCAGTAGTATCTGAGGCAGTACAGATGCTGAAACTTACCACCAGGCAATAGTTTTGCTGACGTCACCGCCGATGTACAAGAAGCACCGGTGGCAGCCCACCCATGCTTTCGTCCGGAATACGCCTGGGTTAGGTTGTTTTATCTCTGAGTGGGGCTTTTTTTTTACACACCATGGGCTAAATGGCCAGGTCACATGGACCCCGAAGGCTCAGAGAAGGTTGGAGGAGGGACACCCATTGGAACAGCTGTTGGGTGACAGATGGTAGCCCCCCGTCAAGGCCATCCAGCGTGTTCTTTAACGTGTACAGGGTATGGTTCACCCGCACACGGGGTCACGGCTTAACGTCCCATCCGACGGACGGCGGTCTTTCCAAGCCAATCGGTGTCCCCTACTGACCGTGGACAAGGCGAAGAATTTTGCGGAGATAAATCTCAATGCTGACCCAGCTGGAACTCGAACCTGGGAACTACAGATTACGAGCCAGGCGCGCTACTGACTGAGCCACCCCCGCCTTAGGAATACGCCTGTTACATAGATTTCTGTAAACCTATTAGTTCTTCCGTGTATGCTGCAACTTAAGGATGTACGTTAGACTAGTTTTATTATAATTAGCTATTGGGTTGTGTTATTTTGCGTCTGAGCTGCACTTTTTTGCACAGAATGGGTTAAATGACCAAGACACAAAGACCCAAGGGCTCAGAGAAGGTTGGAGGAAGGGATCTATTGGACACTGTTGAGAGACAGATGGCAGTCTCCCGTCAATGCTATCCAGAATATTCTTTAACGTAAACAAGGTATGATTCTCCCGCAGACAGGACCATGGCGTAACGTCCCATCCGACGGACGGCTGCTTTCCAAGCCCATTGGTGTCCCCTACCGACTGATGACAGAGAGGGCGGAGTTTTGCGGGGAAAAGCGCACTAAACACTCGGCCACACCGTTCCTTATTATTTTCGTTTGGGGGCGCGGTTGGAGGCAAGAAAACAGAAGGATTAATTTTTATAGCCTATGACACTCCACAAATTTTCATTTGGTAGATATCCCATTACGATTGGTTCACGCGATGGAGAGAGTTCCATTGGGTCGTTTTACCTTCGACAGCCTCTTTTTTAACACAATGTACAAAATGGCCAAGACACAAGGACCTCGAGTGGTCAGAGAACGTTGGCGAAGGTGACCCAATGCACAGCTGTTAGCAGACCGGTAGGAGCCTCCTGTAAAGGCCATTAAAAAAAATATATTGGATTGTTTCAATAGACCATATTATTCGTCCTTGACCGGAGGATTCCATTTGTCCCCAAGATCCACTTCTCCATCCAACCCAACCCATTTTTTTAAATTGGAGAATTGTGTTGGGTTGTTTTTACCTCTGAGCGGCACTTTTTTGCACACCATGGGCTAAATAGCCACGGCACTTTTTTGCACACCATGGGCTAAATAGCCAGGTCACATGGACCCCGAAGGCTCAGAGAAGGTTGGGGGAGGGGACCCACTGGAACAGCTGTTGGGAGACAGATGGTAGCCTCCCGTCAAGGCCATCCAGCGTGTTCTTTAACGTGCACAGGGTATGACTCTCCCGGACACGGGACCACGGCTTAACGTCCCATCCGACGGACGGCGGCCTTTCGAAGCCCATCGGTGTCCCCTACTGGCCGTGGGCAGGGCGGGGAATTTTTGCGGAGATAAATCTCAACGCTGACCCAGCTGGGACTCGAACCTGGGAACTACAGATTACGAGCCTGGCGCGCTACCGACTGAGCCACCCCCGCCCTTATATGGAGAAAAAGGAACCACATCAGCCTACTCTCCTATCCGTGAGCTTCTTTTGTTCCTTAAACTCTTTTTTTTGTTATTTTTTCTCTCCTTTTTTTTAATTACTAGATTGTTTGGAGTGACCGCCCATTATCATTAGTGATAGCGCAACATTTAATATCTGTACATATGTTAGTTACGTGTGAAAATCAGTGTCGCAACACCACTAACTACTTAATACATAGCTCAGACTTTTTCAGTGGTGCATACACAACACTTACTATTACTGTACAAATTAAGAAATCCATTTTCAGTGATGCACGCACACACCTACTTATTTATTATTTACAAGAGAAGTGTGTTATGTTTCCCTCTAAGAGGGCAGACACGCTCCACAAAGTGAGCGATGCCGGAAAGCGAGAGATCTGCTCGCACTCAGGCAGACGGAAGGCAAGCTGATGTCGATCCAATAACGAAGTGAGGAGTTGCATCATATATGGAAGGGAAGTGTCGCAAGAAGAAATGGGAGGTGGCTCTCTTATTTTGTACTTAAAATTCGTTTTGAGGTAAAAGATATGGAAATTCATTTGTAAATATGTATTTTTGACAATTAATACAATTGATTCGTAACGGATTTTCTTTTATTTTAATCCCACTTCGTATAAAGTGACAGGCTCCTGTCAGACCTAGGTGGCAAGCAGCTGTTTGAGGGGGTTGGGTTGTTTTACCTCTGAGCGACACTTTTTTGCACACCATGGGCTAAATAGCCAGGTCACATGAACCCCGAAGGCTCAGAGAAGGTTGGGGGAGGGGACCCACTGGAACAGCTGTTGGGAGACAGATGGTAGCCTCCCGTCAAGGCCATCCAGCGTGTTCTTTAACGTGCACAGGGTATGGCTCTCCCGCACACGGGGCCACGGCTTAACGTCCCATCCGACGGATGGTGGCCTTTCCAAGCCCATCGGTGTCCCCTACTGACCGTGGGCAGGGCAGGGAATTTTTGCGGAGATAAATCTCAACGCTGACACAGCTGGGACTCGAACCTGGGAACTACAGATTACGAGCCTGGCGCGCTACCGACCGAGCCACCCCCGCCCCGATCCAATAAGGAAGTGGGGAGTTGCATCATATATGGAAGGGAAGTGTCGCAAGAAGAAATGGGAGGTGGCTCTCTCATTTTGTACTTAAAATTCGTTTTGAGATAAAAGACATGGAAATTCATTTGTAAATGCCTTTTTTTGACAATTAATACAATTGATTCGTAGCGGATTTCCTTTTATTTTAAACCATACTATACTACTGGCAAAATTGATGAAGAGTCTTGCTTCACGACGACAAGTTCGAAAATTTCAGTGGGTGGTAATAAACTTCTGTTTTTCTGTTATTCATAAAGGTATGTTCCAAAATTATCAATAGTAAATGGTGTTGTTATTTACATTTCCTTGGGTAAAAAATGGGCGGGGGTGGCTCAGTCGGTAGCGCGCCAGGCTCGTAATCTGTAGTTCCCAGGTTCGAGTCCCAGCTGGGTCAGTGTTGAGATTTATCTCCGCAAAATTCCTCGCCTTGTCCACGGTCAGTAGGGGACACCGATTGGCTTGGAAAGGCCGCCGTCCGTCGGATGGGACGTTAAGCCGTGGCCCCGTGTGCGGGAGAGCCATACCCTGTGCACGTTAAAGAACACGCCGGATGGCCTTGACGGGAGGCTACCATCTGTCTCCCAACAGCTGTTCCAGTGGGTCCCCTCCCCCAACCTTCTCTGAGCCTTCGGGGTCCATGTGACCTGGCCATTTAGCACATGGTGTGCAAAAAAGTGCCGCTCAGAGGTAAAACAACCCAATCCAACCTTGGGTAAAATCTATGGGACCATCACTGCTACTTCACCAAGGAAAAAAGTAAGGGTTTAGTTCCTTCACCTATGAAGGTCACATTTTTGCACACAGTGGGCTAAATGGCCAGGTCACAAAGACTACAAATGGCCAAAAATGTTCCTGAAGGGAACCACTGCGCAGGAGACAGATGGTAGCTTCCAATCAAAGCCATCCAGTGTGTTCTTTAACGTGCCTTGGAACAGCTTTCCTGCAGAGGGAGCCACGGCTGAATGCTCCACACAAAATTTGGCAGTCTTTTCAAGCCCATCGATGTCCACTTTCTGAAAGAGTTCAAAGGTTAGCGGAGATAAACCTCAATGCTGGCAGAGGTGGGACTCGAACCTGGGAACTGCAAATTATCAGTGTGGCACACTATCGACTGAACCAATCACTGCCTCCACAGTAATAAAAATTTTCCCGTTTTAAAATTGCTTTTCTTTTATACTGTGGCCGAGTGGTTAGAGCGCTTGGCTACTGGTAAAAGGACCTGGGTTCGAGTACCGGGTAAGGAATAATATATAGTTGGGTTGTTTTACCTCTGAGCGGCATTTTTTTTTTGACGTTGGTGAAATGGCTATATGACTAGGCTGGCTAAATGTTGGCCAAATGACCAGGCCACAAGGATTGGATTGGATTGTTTTACCTCTGAGCGGCACTTTTTTGCACACCATGGGCTAAATGGCCAAGCCACAAGGACCCCGAAGGCTCAGAGAAGGTTGGGGGAGGGGACCCACTGGAACAGCTGTTGGGAGACAGATGGTAGCCTCCCGTCAAGGCCATCCAGCGTGTTCTTTAACGTGCACAGGGTATGGCTCTCCCGCACACGGGGCCACGGCTTAACGTCCCATCCGACGGACGGCGGCCTTTCCAAGCCCATCGGTGTCCGCTACTGACTGTGGGCAGGGCGGGGAATTTTTGCGGAGATAAATCTCAACGCTGACCCAGCTGGGACTGGAACCTGGGAACTACAGATTACGAGCCTGGAGCGCTACCGACTGAGCCACCCCCGCCCTTATATGGAGAAAAAGGAACCACATCAGCCTACTCTCCTATCCGTGAGCTTCTTTTGTTCCTTAAACTCTCTTTTTTGTTATTTTTTCTCTCCTTTTTTTTTAATTACTGGATTGTTTGGAGTGACCGCCCATTATCATTAGTGATAGCGCAACATTTAATATCTGTACATATATTAGTTACGTGTGAAAATCAGTGTCGCAACACCACTAACTACTTAATACATAGCTCAGACTTTTTCAGTGGTGCATACACACACTTACTATTACTGTACAAATTAAGAAATCCATTTTCAGTGATGCACGCACACACCTACTTATTTATTATTTACAAGAGAAGTGTGTTATGTTTCCCTCTAAGAGGGCAGACACGCTCCACAAAGTGAGCGATGCCGGAAAGCGAGAGATCTGCTCGCACTCAGGCAGACGGAAGGCAAGCTGATGTCGATCCAATAAGGAAGTGAGGAATTGCATCATATATGGAAGGGAAGTGTCGCAAGAAGAAATGGGAGGTGGCTCTCTCATTTTGTACTTAAAATTCGTTTTGAGATAAAAGACATGGAAATTCATTTGTAAATGCCTTTTTTTGACAATTAATACAATTGATTCGTAGCGGATTTCCTTTTATTTTAAACCATACTATACTACTGGCAAAATTGATGAAGAGTCTTGCTTCACGACGACAAGTTCGAAAATTTCAGTGGGTGGTAATAAACTTCTGTTTTTCTGTTATTCATAAAGGTATGTTACCAAAATTATCAATAGTAAATGGTGTTGTTATTTACATTTCCTTGGGTAAAAAATGGGCGGGGGTGGCTCAGTCGGTAGCGCGCCAGGCTCGTAATCTGTAGTTCCCAGGTTCGAGTCCCAGCTGGGTCAGTGTTGAGATTTATCTCCGCAAAATTCCTCGCCTTGTCCACGGTCAGTAGCGGACACCGATGGGCTTGGAAAGGCCTCCGTCCGTCGAATGGGACGTTAAGCCGTGGCCCCATGTACGGGAGAGTCATATCCTGTGCACGTTAAAGAACACGCTGGATTACCTTGACGGGAGGCTACCATCTGTCTCCCAACAGCTGTTCCAGTGGGTCCCCTCCCCCAACCTTCTCTGAGCCTTCGGGGTCCATGTGATCTGGCCATTTAGCCCATGGTGTGCAAAAAAGTGCCGCTCAGAGGTAAAACAACCCAATCCAACCTTGGGTAAAATCTATGGGACCATCACTGCTACTTCACCAAGGTAAAAAGTAAGGGTTTAGTTCCTTTACCTATGAAGGTCACATTTTTGCACACAGTGGGCTAAATGGCCAGGTCACAAAGACTACAAATGGCCAAAAATGTTCCTGAAGGGAACCACTGCGCAGGAGACAGATGGTAGCTTCCAATCAAAGCCATCCAGTGTGTTCTTTAACGTGCGTTGGAACAGCTTTCCTGCAGAGGGAGCCACGGCTGAATGCTCCACACAACATTTGGCAATCTTTTCAAGTCCATCGATGTCCACTTTCTGAAAGAGTTCAAAGGTTAGCGGAGATAAACCTCAATGCTGGCAGAGGTGGGACTCGAACCTGGGAACTGCAAATTATCAGTGTGGCACACTATCGACTGAACCAATCACTGCCTCCACAGTAATAAAAATTTTCCCGTTTTAAAATTGCTTTTTTTGTACTGTGGCCGAGTGGTTAGAGCGCTTGGCTACTGATAAAAGGACCTGGGTTCGAGTACCGGGTAGGGAATAATATATAGTTGGGTTGTTTTACTTCTGAGCGGCATTTTTTTTTTGACGTTGGTGAAATGGCTAAATGACCCGGCTGGCTAAATGTTGGCTAAATGACCAGGCCACAAGGATTGGATTGGATTGTTTTACCTCTGAGCGGCACTTTTTTGCACACCATGGGCTAAATGGCCAGGCCACAAGGACCCCGAAGGCTCAGAGAAGGTTGGGGGAGGGGACCCACTGGAACAGCTGTTGGGAGACAGATGGTAGCCTCCCGTCAAGGCCATCCAGCGTGTTCTTTAACGTGCACAGGGTATGGCTCTCCCGCACACTGAGCCACGGCTTAACGTCCCATCCGACGGACGGCGGCCTTTTCAAGCCCATCGGTGTCCCCTACTGACCGTGGGCAGGGCGGGGAAATTTTGCGGAGATAAATCTCAACGCTGACCCAGCTGGGACTCGAACCTGGGAACTACAGATTACGAGCCTGGCGCGCTACCGACTGAGCCACCCCCGCCCCCAGGCCACAAGGATTTCCTTTTATGAGAAGGTTGGGGGAGAACCCACTGGAACAGCTGTTGAGAGATAGATGGTAGCATCCCGTCAGTGTCATCCAGCGTGTCCTTTAATGTGCACAAAGTAAGACTCTCCGGCACATGGAGCCACGGCTTAATGTTGCATCTGATGGACTGCGGCCTTTCTTAGCCCATCCATATCACCGTGAGCAGGACTGGGAGTTTTGTGGCGATAAATCTCAAAGTTTGCCCAGATAGGACTCGAACCTGGGAACTTCAAATTATGAGCCTTGAGTGCTACCGACTGAGCCACCCCCGCCTCCATATGTAAGTGGGAGAGTGAGAGAATTTTCGATGGCACAAAGCAAGTAAATTAAAAAAAAAAAGCTTTTAGTTAACGCAAACAGGGTAAAATTAGGTAGAAGCGAAAAAAATATGAACGGGACAAATTTATAATAAAAAAAATATTAAACTCTGTTGGGCGAATTAATTGGTGTCATTTTGAAGGTCATTGTATTATTCAAAGAAAAAAATTCATAATATGCTGTTCCTAAGTTTTAGTGTCACACCTCTCTTGTCTTATGCAACCACGGCAGTTCCTGATTCCACTTGTACAGCACTACCAGTTTCGAAAAGCCGTGCTATCTAGAGCCGGGGGCAAGGAATACGCCCTATAGGCGCACCTCAATCCCGGCCTCACATGGCAGCAGTCCTATAGAAGGAAAGCTGACCACCGGAAGAAACCTAACTTTAATCTGTTCCCCGGTTAGCCATGAACAAGGTTATATAGATCCAAGTTCGATCGGCGTCCGGGGTGGAGAGTGTTAGTAAGACCCAGACTTTTTTGAGGGCTCGTGTCTACTAGGCGGGCTCAGACTGGTTCAGCAGAGCCCTCGAACTGCTCACCCAGAGCACCTGAGGTTGAGGCCTCGGACACCGTCACCATCCAACCGGTCTTCCGACCGGTCAGCGGCATCGTCAGCTTCGGTTGGCCTTGGCTATGTCCAACTGGGGGACCAATCCGGTCGGCACAGCCTTCGACCGGTTTGCTAGGCCCTAGGCCCCTCCACCGCGACAAGGTGGTCCGCTATTGGGGGGAGGGGGGGGGAGTTTTAGTGTCAGCTGTGTCGGGTTTAAGATATCGTCTCCGCTAACCCTCACTCTGACTTCGACGAGGAAAGGGACATCGATGGTATTGGGAAAGCCGCCATCTGTCGGATGAGACATTAAAGCCGTGATTCATATTATGTAGGAGAGTTATATTCTCTGCGCCCTAATTCTCTTTCTCTTTTTGAGTCTGGAGTTCTTGTGATCTGGCCATTAAACCCACCGTGTGGAAAAATATAAAGTGCTGTCGAGATGTAAGATTTCCTACACGTTTATTTTTGGGGGAAAAATAAAGGACTTCCCTCCGTTGTGACACCGAATGAAATCAACCGACAGGTAAATTTCCAACAAAGATAAGAATTTAAAAAAGGAACCACATCAGCTTGACTCTCTCTCATACCGTTTTCCTTAAATTCTTTTTTACTATTATTTTTATTTCTTCTGTTATTTCATTTACCATTGTTTTTCAAGTGGTAGGTGCACAACTACACTTACTAAATCTATACCTATTAATAGTCTTCATTCAGTATCGCAACAACCCACAGGACCAGTGGCGCACTCAGGATTTAATCTTGGGGAGAGCCGAGTTGATCGGATGTTGAACCTTGTGTTCACAGCGGCCGTGATTCCCGAGAGCTATAGGGCATTCCCGCCTTATGTGACCATTAATTCATAAGTAGTATAGAAATAGAAGACACAACATAAAAATTAAAATTTAATTAGGAAAAGATTTTTGGAAAATTTTCCATTGTTTCCCCCCCCTCCCCTTTGGGGGGTGGCAGGATGAATTCATGACCTATTGAACTTCAATGAGAAATTTGCTATTAACACTAGACTAGTGAACGTCTGCACAAGAGAGGTGGTTAATCTGGATTGACCCTCCTGTGTAGGTATTTAGTGCTTCTTCCAACTCGTTTTCTGAAGAATTTTTTTTAATTCTTCCGAAAATAAACCTGTTTTAAATGCAATTTGAGGTTTTAAGAAATCAAACACAAGTTCATGGTGGACTGCGTAGTTACGCATTTGATTGTGTTAGTATTATTAGCAGCGGTAGAAATGGGTTGGAACGTAATGGGATGGAGCCCCACTAGCTCCGAAGATAAAAAAAAATAACTAGAGGACAAAAAAAAAAAACAGGTATGCTACCCTCCACTTTGGCCTGCTAATTTGAGGGTTATTTCGGTTAAAATATTTTGGGGGAGGGATGCCAGTGAATCGATTTCATTTTGCCGTACCTCTAGCTTAAAAAATCCCATTTCTAATACTGATTATGTACGAAATCAAAATCTGTAAATTTATATTGGTTTTCTCGTTGCTGTAATTTATTCCAGAAAATCGTTAATATCCAAAAGATTGATCTGGTCTCGATGATTTCAAGTGTAGAACGGAGCTGCCTTGCGACATCGTCATATCAGAATAATTCAAACGGAGGCAACTAGTCCAAGTGACGCGAATTCGTAAACAAGACCCTTCCTTTCGCATTTAAAAAAACAACCGAGACTAAAAAATCAAATCACTAGGTCTTATTAACGATTGTTTCGATTTTCTAGAATAAACTGTTTTAATGAAGAAATGCTGTTTCCATTACAGACAACGATTACAAATTTTCAGAATACCATTAACAACATTCTAACTAAAAAAACTGTATTAATGCACAATACTATATAATATCCATGCCGCAACATTAGCTTCAAAACAACACACAGATTCGCAGACTACGCATCAAATTAACGGAATCCTACTGAGATAATGAATCCGTTACAAAGATTTTCCCAATTCCATAAGTAACGATAACCATACAGGATCTTTTTCATCCACATTTACCTCTCTAAAATACACCTATTTACCTGTCTCAGCAAAAATTCCCCGCCCTACCCACGGTCAGAAGGGGACACCGATGGGCTTGAAAAGGCCGCCGTCCGTCGGATGGGACGTTAAGCCGTGGCCCCGTGTGGGGGACAGACATACCCTGTGCACGTTAAAGAACACGCTGGATGGCCTGTACGGGAGGCTACCATCTGTCTCCCAACAGCTGTTCCAGTGGGTCCTCTCCTCCAACCTTCTCTGAGCCTTCGGGGTCCATGTGACCTGGCCATTTAGCCCATGGTGTGCAAAAAAGTGCCGCTCAGAGGTAAAACAACCCAATCCAACCCAATTTACCTGAATTCAAACATTCCAAAACTCTTTTGAAACACCAGTAGGCTATTCTAAACGAATTGCAGATTTGCATTCTGTTACAATATTTTAAATGTAAGTTGTATTAGTATAATTGAAGATGAAAGGTTATTTAAACAATGATTTGAATTTTACTGCTTTTTACCTCTGCTGCAATTACCGATAAAATATTATGGCATCTAGTTTGTTTGAATTCTTATGCATGAATGAAATCGATTAAGTTAAGGTTGTGGTTTAGATTTGTAACATCTGAGAGAGATTTCTGCTTTCTCAGCCAATGAGAGTTGTTTCCTTAATTTAACTGTGTCCTATAATATTTGAAGTTTCTGTATTGCACATATCTTAATGCAAATGTCCAACGGTATTTTTATATATAGGGTGTCCCTGAATTCATGGCCCAAAAGTGAGGGGATGGTGGTACACACCGAACCCACCAATGTTTGTCATAGAATATGCGGCCGCAATCCGCGCCCGTATGTGATTCCAGCACGATGGGACACCCGCCCATTTCAGCATGGACGTGCGTCAGCATCTTCATACCACATTTGGGAAAAGGGGCGGGGGTAGCTCAGTCGGTAGCGCGCCAGGATCGCCACTATACACACTGGCCACTGAATTAGAAACCTTAATTCAATACCGAGTTGGACCTTCTTTAGTCCGATTTACAATACGTATGCGGTTTGGCATAGGTATTGTAAGTTGCGGTTAAGTTATTGCTGTTTGGCATAGGTATTGTTGCGGATCACAAAAATGGATAGCCGCTGAGCGTGAGTATTAAAAGCTATATTTCAAAACCAAATTCAATACAAGGTAAATTGTTACAAAGGAAATATGGATGAAGTATCTTATTAACAAATCAACTATTAACATGCACAAGTCATCAATCTTCCTGCGTAGAGCACATAATATCAGCTCTGTGTATTTTACTAAATACTACCTTTTACTTGATTTACCAGGTCACCCGAAGATCTTCACTCGTAAACCAATTCTCGTCCTGTGCTAATAACTTTTCACACACTAGCCGAACAAAAAGACAGTCCGTGTAGACATTCGAAGTTAGCCATAAAAGTTCCCACTTTTATACTTCCGCGTATACACAACACATCAAGTTACTTCTTGATACTTAACGATAAAAGATCCCACTTTTATCCTTCCGCGTATACACAACACATCAAGTTACTTCTTGATACTTACGCGCACTGTCTCAGAACAGCTCACCGTCCATTTTCGAACTCACGACCGTTACAACACAACGACCGTTACAATACAAAACGACCGTTAACGCTCCACTCTTCTTCTCCAAATTCTCCCAACGTTCTTATTCGTTGGCTGAAACTTTGCTTTCGGTTGCCAGATTCTTCTGTCGTAACACTGCCCCCTTCCTAGGTCTTGTTCGTCCCGAACAATTCTGGATTCCAAAGCTTCTTCAGTTCTTCGATGAAACGGGGCCAAATGATCCACGTGAACCACCTTGCACTTTGTAGCTGGACATCGACGAATGCGATATACCACGTCTGTGTCAAAATGAAAGCGAATCTCATTATGACGTAGATTTCTTTTCTGACTGAAGCCTCGTCCACAAACATAATACGTGTAAGGCCTATAGCCCTTGTGAACACGTTTATGTCTCTGCAGGGAGAAGAATCGACTAAGAGTTTTCGTGCAAAACCTGTAAAAAGTTTTCTTCTTTGTCGGAAGTTTTCTTCTTTGGATTTTTACTTCTATCAACAGTAACAAGGAATGAAAGTCATTAGTGACATAAAATCTAGGGAGAATTTTCATCCTGCAATCTGACCCTTTTGTCAGTTGACTTTCACTTAATTCAGAGCTGTCGTGATGAACCTTCAGCCATATTTCACCTGATTCGATTTGATCCCCAAGGTGCTTCACAAATATATCAGCTCCATAATTCTTTTTAGCGCTTCTGTCCATCTCCTCCTTCCATACTCTTGCTAGGACTGCAGCTTCTAATCCGACAACCTTACCTGTTTCTCCTGTATAAGTGAAATCAGTGATGTGTCGGGCTGCTAGCAATATTTTTTCTGTTTTATCTTCACATAGCCAGCTTGCAACATCTTCAGATACTCCTTGTTCTATTAACATGTTACGAAACTTGTTCAAAGCATTGCCGTTATGCAGAACCTTGCGGACACGTGATGCTTCATCTACCCTATTATCCACAATGTTCACCAAACGCAGAAGTTCTCCTCCTAACTCTTCGACGAGCTCTTGCAGTTCCAAGGATCCGTCACCAAGGAAACACTGAACAGCTTCCATCACTTCCAGAGTGTTGTCAACAGAGTTTTCAAGAGGTGAATCCATGTTGCTGATAACAGCTGAACAACTCAAACTCTTCATTCCACGAGCTTGTGATGCTGCAACCATTTTCTTAACTAAATCAACAGCAACATCTTCTGTACTGATGAGATCAATAGCTCCTTTTCCGAATTCAACATCATAAACCAAAGCGCACACTCCTTCAGCCAGCTTTTTGGACACAATTGAGCATCTCCTTAGAGGAACGCTATCTACGGTAGCCGTCAGATCCTTGCAGCGGTAAATCTCCTTATCTGTTGGCACCAGCTCCTCTGTCTGTCCTACGATGCAGCATCCGACGTCTTCCATCATCTGCTCGATTTTATCTTTAGTGCAGTCGACTGTGAAGCCAGGGATGGATTCCAATTTGTCCAGAGTATCTCCCGTCAATTGGAGAGCACGACCGGAGATCATAGGGACCTTGAGACCTAAAGCAGCAAGTGCAGGAGCCAAGACAAGACTCACTTTGTTGCCGACACCTCCTGTGCTGTTTTTATCTACCATCCGATGGCGCCACTCGGGTCTCCAGCAAAACACATGACCCGAGGAGGTCATATTTGCTGTTTCTTCCGAATTCACTTTCTTGGAGCTCTCATTGTAATTAGCCAGGGAAATATCAGTCATGATTGCCAAATTGTTCATTCTGGAGATCAGCGACGAGTTCTGTAACATGATATTGTCCACTTTAGAGCTCTTGTAGTCGTGATAAAACTTTTCTATATCCTTATAATCTAAATGGTTATAATGTCCAAATCTGCACATTGACTGTTCAGAAAAGAAATTCAGTATGGTTTCGTTGAGATTGTCTGAGGGCTTTACTTCTCTCTGATCGTAACTCTGAGGCTTAGTTTCATCCAGAAAGTTAGTCTTTGAAGTACTGTCTCTGCCTGAAGCTCTTTTACTAGCATCACCTGTTATGCTTCTAAGCCATCCTTCGGAATTCCTCTTCCTTAAATCCCCACTTTCTATAAACGATTCGAGTGTGGCTATATGCTTCGGAAAAATCTCTCCGACTTCCGCGGTAAAGTCGAATGGCACTTTGTATCTATGATGAATGGACGCCTCTTCTTTACTCGGACCACTCTGCGAAACGTAAACTCTGTTTCGTTCCCCTTCATTACCACTCGTTACTCTGCCTTTGCGATAATTGTCCATGACGCATTTTGCTGAGAGCGAGGAATAGAATACCTTTCGTGTGGATCTCTCTTCAGATCGTGCCAGACTTGTATACCTAGGTATTTTGAAGTGCAAAGCGTACTGTATAGTCTCGCAGCTCTCTGATCTGTGTGATTGTTCTTCACAGTTCCTAGACATGTCACCAGCGACATAGACACTCTGCCATGCATTACCAGTAGTTGCGTGGTCAAAGGCATTTTCTGCGCTATCTCTACGATTCTTGATTTCCAGTAGCAGATCCACATTTTTATATGCGTTGCCTTTCTCTTTTTCTTTTCCATGTTTACAATCTAACTTAACACTATCAAGATCATCTTTTTCACTGACAAATTCAACATTTAAACTATTGCATTGTCTATTGAGTTCGGTTTTATGATCCTTGAAGTGATCAATAAACTTACCAACTTGAGAAGCCACTTCAGCTCTCATCTCAGTATTTTGTGCGGCCATTTCGGCTTTCAAGTCATCTTTTTGAGAAACTATCTCAGTTCTCAACTCATTATATTGTGCGGCCATATCGGCTTTCATATCAGTCATCAGCTTTATTAACTCATCCATACTTCTAGTGAAAGGCATTCAATTAAATTAATCCCACTTCTGACACCAAATGTTGCGGATCACAAAAATGGATAGCCGCTGAGCGTGAGTATTAAAAGCTATATTTCAAAACCAAATTCAATACAAGGTAAATTGTTACAAAGGAAATATGGATGAAGTATCTTATTAACAAATCAACTATTAACATGCACAAGTCATCAATCTTCCTGCGTAGAGCACATAATATCAGCTCTGTGTATTTTACTAAATACTACCTTTTACTTGATTTACCAGGTCACCCGAAGATCTTCACTCGTAAACCAATTCTCGTCCTGTGCTAATAACTTTTCACACACTAGCCGAACAAAAAGACAGTCCGTGTAGACATTCGAAGTTAGCCATAAAAGTTCCCACTTTTATACTTCCGCGTATACACAACACATCAAGTTACTTCTTGATACTTAACGATAAAAGATCCCACTTTTATCCTTCCGCGTATACACAACACATCAAGTTACTTCTTGATACTTACGCGCACTGTCTCAGAACAGCTCACCGTCCATTTTCGAACTCACGACCGTTACAACACAACGACCGTTACAATACAAAACGACCGTTAACGCTCCACTCTTCTTCTCCAAATTCTCCCAACGTTCTTATTCGTTGGCTGAAACTTTGCTTTCGGTTGCCAGATTCTTCTGTCGTAACAGTATGTTATAAGGTGCTGGAGTGCCTTTACATCTACTGGCGTTCACCAGACAGTCCTTTAACTGGCTCAGATTTGACGGAAGAGAACTTTGCTTTCGGATCTGTTTTTCTAACATGTCCCATACATTCTCAATGGGGTTCATATCCGGGCTTTGTGGTGGCCGGAGAAGATGATGGAAGTCGCTGTCATGCTCGCTGAACCACTGCTGAACACATCTTGCATGACGGACAGTAGCATTGTCGTCCATGAAACAGCTGTCAACTGCTGCATAAAAAGTCAACATTTGCAGGATGGACTTGATCGGCAACAATGTTCAGATAATCCGTGGAGGACACCCGACCTTCTAGCAATAACAGGGGACCCGTTCGGTACCAACAGAGCGTGCCCCACACCTGACAACGCCTCCAGAATTTTGAGTTGTGTTTGCAAGGTAAGCTAGGTCCATTGCTTCATGGGGCTCCCGCCAAACTCTCTGACTACCGTCGGTACAGAACAGGGTGTACCTAGACTCATCGGACCACGACTTTCTTCCGGTCTTCCAGTGTCCAGTCGCAATGATCCTGACACCACTGTAGACGACCTATCCGGTTCTTCGCAGAAATCGGTGGTTTCCGGTTGGAGGCAGTACAGCAAATGATTAGTGATTCGCAATGGTAATTGGTTTGCAAACAATAAATGATGTAAATTTCTAGGCACACTTAAAGCTTTTTCCATTAAGGCCGCCATCCGTGGCGAGTAGTTTGCGTACTGGGCTACTGATCAAAGGGACCTTGGTTCGAGCCCAGGGTAAGGCAAGGATGTTTATGTTGTCCTTCTGCTCAGGTCTCGCCATCCTCACAGATCTTCTCTATGGCGGGGGCGGGGGTGGCTTAGTCGGTAGCGCGCCAGGCTCGTAATCTGTAGTTCCCAGGTTCGAGTCCCAACTGGGTCAGCGTTGAGATTTATCTCCGCAAAATTCCCCGCCCTGCCCACGGGCAGTAGGGGACACCGATGGGCTTGGAAAGGCCGCCGTCCGTCGGATGGGACGTTAAGCCGTGGCCCCGTGTGCGGGAGAGACATACCCTGTGCACGTTAAAGAACACGCTGGATGGCCTTGACGGGAGGCTACCATCTGTCTCCCAACAGCTGTTCCAGTGGGTCCCCTCCCCCAAACTTCTCTGAGTCTTCGGGGTCCATGTGACCTGGCCATTTAGCCCATGATGTGAAAAAAAGTGCCGCTCAGAGGTAAAACAACCCAACCCGTGGCGAGTGGTTTGCGTTGGGCTACTGATCAAAGGGACCTTGTTCGAGCCCAGGGTAAGGTTCTGCTTAGGTCTCGTCATCCTTACAGATCTTCTCTATGGCGTATTATATTGACAGGCTCTTCTCAGACCTCTGTGGCAAGCAGCTGCTTGAGGGAATATTTATAATTAAGGCTGCTGAAAAGTTCGAGTGTATTACTTCACTAAATGATTATTGAAATGAAACAAAACAGGCAAGATATTTTAAAAATCAAATATCCATAAAAATATTATTTTTATTATTTATTATAATTCGGAGTTCAATATTTTAGTATATAACATATGTTACCGCTAAAGTGCAGAAATCAGTTATTCTACGGATTATCTAGGTATTGTGCAGATTAACTAGGGTGATCCGTTAACGTGCGGAAAATTGTTTCATTTCTCAAATTACCTAGGTAATCTGCAAATTACCTGGATAATCTGCACATTACCTACTAGGCACTCGTTAAAGTGAAAATAAGATCTGTGCTGGAACAACAGGAACGTTTCTGTAGGCTTAAATTAACATAATGTTATTTATCTAGTGTCCGAGAGTAGAGTTGAAACCATGGTCATCCCTCTGTCAACATGAATCAGTCGTCCGAATTATAAAAAACGCCCCCAAAATGAGCAGGCCAAGTGAGAACGAATCATTTTAGTGATTCGTTATCAAGAATGAATCACTTTACCGATTCGTTCTCACTTGGCCTCCGCTCATCCGGGGCGTTTCTTATAATGCGGACGAGTGAATCACGTGACACGAAGATTCATATTCAAGAGATTCACCACTATGAGAGAAACAAACTTTTGAACTTTAACGATACGGAAGCCGTTAATGTGCACATTACCTAGGTAAAATGCGGAAAACTCTTGATTCCGCACGTTAACGGAGCAAATCAGTTAATCTGCAGATTAGCTAGGTAATGTGCACATTAACGGCTTTCGAGCTTTAGCGGTAACATATGTTATTTATATATTAAAGAACTGTTGGTGCGGACTGGCCCCTCTGATAATTAATGATAATTGTAATTAAGCAAACATGACCAAAACAACTTTTTTTGTCTTGCGAATTCTGAAATTTTGAATAAAATGGCATCTGCGTAAACTTCGTAGGTCTTGGGTTGGCTCAGTTGGTAGTGTGCCAGGCACGTAATCTGTAGTTTCCTGGTTCGATACCCTGTTGCGCCAGCGTTAAGTTTTGTCTCCGCTAACTCTCACAATGCTTGCGGTCAGAAAGTTGACACTGATGGGCTTGGAATGGCCATCATCCGTCGGATTCCCATCCGACGGATGGTGGCCATCGACCATGGCGCTGTAGACAGTGGGAGACCCGTATTGTTGGATGGCCTTGACGGGAGACTTATATCTGTCTCCTACAAGCTGTCCACAGGATCCTCTTCTCCATCCCTCACCTTTGGGGTCCTTGTGACCTTACATGTAGCTCATTGTATACAAAAAAGTAAAACAAACAAACAAAAAAAAACCCACAACAGTCTGCTCTCCATCTGTGAGTTTCTTTTTCTGTAAACTCTTTTTTTTGTTAATTTTTTTTCTCCTTTTTTTTCTGCATTGACCTTCCATTTCGGTGATGGGTGCACACACTTACTAATCTGTACACGAAACAAACAAAAAAACCACAACAGTCTGCTCTCCATCTGTGAGCTTCTTTTGTTTCTTTTTCTGTAAACTCTTTTTTTTTGTTAATTATTTTCTCCTTTTTTTTCTGCATTGACCTTCCATTTCGGTGATGGGTGCACACACTTACTAATCTGTACACGAAACAAACAAAAAAAACAGTCTGCTCTCCATCTGTGAGCTTCTTTTGTTTCTTTTTCTGTAAACTCTTTTTTTTTTGTTAATTATTTTCTCCTTTTTTTTGCATTGACCTTTCATTTCGGTGATGGGTGCACACACTTACTAATCTGTACACGAAACAAACAAAAAAAAAACCACAACAGTCTGCTCTCCATCTGTGAGCTTCTTTTGTTTCTTTTTCTGTAAACTCTTTTTTTTGTTAATTTTTTTCTCCTTTTTTTTGCATTGACCTTCCATTTCGGTGATGGGTGCACACACTTACTAATCTGTACACGAAACAAACAAAAAAACCACAACAGTCTGCTCTCCATCTGTGAGCTTCTTTTGTTTCTTTTTCTGTAAACTCTTTTTTTTGTTAATTTTTTTCTCCTTTTTTTGCATTGACCTTCCATTTCGGTGATGGGTGCACACACTTACTAATCTGTACACGAAACAAACAAAAAAACCACAACAGTCTGCTCTCCATCTGTGAGCTTCTTTTGTTTCTTTTTCTGTAAACTCTTTTTTTTGTTAATTTTTTTCTCCTTTTTTTTGCATTGACCTTCCATTTCGGTGATGGGTGCACACACTTACTAATCTGTACACGAAACAAACAAAAAAACCACAACAGTCTGTTCTCCATCAGTGAGCTTCTTTTGTTCCTTTTTCTGTAAACTCTTTTTTTTGTTAATTTTTTTCTCCTTTTTTTTGCATTGAACTTTCATTTCGGTGATGGGTGCACACACTTACTAATCTGTACACGAAACAAACAAAAAAACCACAACAGTCTGCTCTCCATCTGTGAGCTTCTTTTGTTTCTTTTTCTGTAAACTCTTTTTTTTTGTTAATTATTTTCTCCTTTTTTTTCTGCATTGACCTTCCATTTCGGTGATGGGTGCACACACTTACTAATCTGTACACGAAACAATCAAAAAAAACAGTCTGCTCTCCATCTGTGAGCTTCTTTTGTTTCTTTTTCTGTAAACTCTTTTTTTTTTGTTAATTATTTTCTCCTTTTTTTTGCATTGACCTTTCATTTCGGTGATGGGTGCACACACTTACTAATCTGTACACGAAACAAACAAAAAAAAAACCACAACAGTCTGCTCTCCATCTGTGAGCTTCTTTTGTTTCTTTTTCTGTAAACTCTTTTTTTTTGTTAATTATTTTCTCCTTTTTTTTCTGCATTGACCTTCCATTTCGGTGATGGGTGCACACACTTACTAATCTGTACACGAAACAAACAAAAAAAACAGTCTGCTCTCCATCTGTGAGCTTCTTTTGTTTCTTTTTCTGTAAACTCTTTTTTTTTTGTTAATTATTTTCTCCTTTTTTTTGCATTGACCTTTCATTTCGGTGATGGGTGCACACACTTACTAATCTGTACACGAAACAAACAAAAAAAAAACCACAACAGTCTGCTCTCCATCTGTGAGCTTCTTTTGTTTCTTTTTCTGTAAACTCTTTTTTTTGTTAATTTTTTTCTCCTTTTTTTTGCATTGACCTTCCATTTCGGTGATGGGTGCACACACTTACTAATCTGTACACGAAACAAACAAAAAAACCACAACAGTCTGCTCTCCATCTGTGAGCTTCTTTTGTTTCTTTTTCTGTAAACTCTTTTTTTTGTTAATTTTTTTCTCCTTTTTTTGCATTGACCTTCCATTTCGGTGATGGGTGCACACACTTACTAATCTGTACACGAAACAAACAAAAAAACCACAACAGTCTGCTCTCCATCTGTGAGCTTCTTTTGTTTCTTTTTCTGTAAACTCTTTTTTTTGTTAATTTTTTTCTCCTTTTTTTTGCATTGACCTTCCATTTCGGTGATGGGTGCACACACTTACTAATCTGTACACGAAACAAACAAAAAAACCACAACAGTCTGTTCTCCATCAGTGAGCTTCTTTTGTTTCTTTTTCTGTAAACTCTTTTTTTTGTTAATTTTTTTCTCCTTTTTTTTGCATTGAACTTTCATTTCGGTGATGGGTGCACACACTTACTAATCTGTACACGAAACAAACAAAAAAAAAAACCACAACAGTCTGCTCTCCATCTGTGAGCTCCTTTTGTTTCTTTTTCTGTAAACTCTTTTTTTTTGTTAATTTTTTTCTCCTTTTTTTTGCATTGACCTTTCATTTCGGTGATGGGTGCACACACTTGGATTCATTTCGGTGATGGGTGCACACAAAAAAACCACAACAGTCCGCTCTCCATTTGTGAGCTTCTTTTGTTTCTTTTTCTGTAAACTCTTTTTTTTGTTAATTTTTTTCTCCTTTTTTTTGCATCGACCTTCCATTTCGGTGATGGGTGCACACACTTACTAATCTGTACACGAAACAAACAAAAGAACCACAACAGTCTGCTCTCCATCTGTGAGCTTCTTTTGTTTCTTTTTCTGTAAACTCTTTTTTTTGTTAATTTTTTTCTCCTTTTTTTTGCATTGACCTTCCATTTCGGTGATGGGTGCACACACTTACTAATCTGTACACGAAACAAACAAAAAAACCACAACAGTCTGCTCTCCATCTGTGAGCTTCTTTTGTTTCTTTTTCTGTAAACTCTTTTTTTTGTTAATTTTTTTCTCCTTTTTTTGCATTGACCTTCCATTTCGGTGATGGGTGCACACACTTACTAATCTGTACACGAAACAAACAAAAAAACCACAACAGTCTGCTCTCCATCTGTGAGCTTCTTTTGTTTCTTTTTCTGTAAACTCTTTTTTTTGTTAATTTTTTTCTCCTTTTTTTTGCATTGACCTTCCATTTCGGTGATGGGTGCACACACTTACTAATCTGTACACGAAACAAACAAAAAAACCACAACAGTCTGTTCTCCATCAGTGAGCTTCTTTTGTTTCTTTTTCTGTAAACTCTTTTTTTTGTTAATTTTTTTCTCCTTTTTTTTGCATTGAACTTTCATTTCGGTGATGGGTGCACACACTTACTAATCTGTACACGAAACAAACAAAAAAAAACCACAACAGTCTGCTCTCCATCTGTGAGCTCCTTTTGTTTCTTTTTCTGTAAACTCTTTTTTTTTGTTAATTTTTTTCTCCTTTTTTTTGCATTGACCTTTCATTTCGGTGATGGGTGCACACACTTGGATTCATTTCGGTGATGGGTGCACACAAAAAAACCACAACAGTCCGCTCTCCATTTGTGAGCTTCTTTTGTTTCTTTTTCTGTAAACTCTTTTTTTTGTTAATTTTTTTCTCCTTTTTTTTGCATCGACCTTCCATTTCGGTGATGGGTGCACACACTTACTAATCTGTACACGAAACAAACAAAAAAACCACAACAGTCTGCTCTCCATCTGTGAGCTTCTTTTGTTTCTTTTTCTGTAAACTCTTTTTTTTGTTAATTTTTTTCTCCTTTTTTTTGCATTGACCTTCCATTTCGGTGATGGGTGCACACACTTACTAATCTGTACACGAAACAAACAAAAAAACCACAACAGTCTGCTCTCCATCTGTGAGCTTCTTTTGTTTCTTTTTCTGTAAACTCTTTTTTTTTGTTAATTTTTTTCTCCTTTTTTTGCATTGACCTTCCATTTCGGTGATGGGTGCACACACTTACTAATCTGTACACGAAATAAACAAAAAAACCACAACAGTCTGCTCTCCATCTGTGAGCTTCTTTTGTTTCTTTTTCTGTAAACTCTTTTTTTTGTTAATTTTTTTCTCCTTTTTTTTGCATTGACCTTCCATTTCGGTGATGGGTGCACACACTTACTAATCTGTACACGAAACAAACAAAAAAACCACAACAGTCTGCTCTCCATCTGTGAGCTTCTTTTGTTTCTTTTTCTGTAAACTCTTTTTTTTTGTTAATTATTTTCTCCCTTTTTTTCTGCATTGACTTTCCATTTCGGTGATGGGTGCACACACTTACTAATCTGTACACGAAACAAACAAAAAAAACAGTCTGCTCTCCATCTGTGAGCTTCTTTTGTTTCTTTTTCTGTAAACTCTTTTTTTTTTGTTAATTATTTTCTCCTTTTTTTTGCATTGACCTTTCATTTCGGTGATGGGTGCACACACTTACTAATCTGTACACGAAACAAACAAAAAAAACCACAACAGTCTGCTCTCCATCTGTGAGCTTCTTTTGTTTCTTTTCCTGTAAACTCTTTTTTTTGTTAATTTTTTTCTCCTTTTTTTTGCATTGACCTTCCATTTCGGTGATGGGTGCACACACTTACTAATCTGTACACGAAACAAACAAAAAAACCACAACAGTCTGCTCTCCATCTGTGAGCTTCTTTTGTTTCTTTTTCTGTAAACTCTTTTTTTTGTTAATTTTTTTCTCCTTTTTTTGCATTGACCTTCCATTTCGGTGATGGGTGCACACACTTATTAATCTGTACACGAAACAAACAAAAAAACCACAACAGTCTGCTCTCCATCTGTGAGCTTCTTTTGTTTCTTTTTCTGTAAACTCTTTTTTTTGTTAATTTTTTTCTCCTTTTTTTTGCATTGACCTTCCATTTCGGTGATGGGTGCACACACTTACTAATCTGTACACGAAACAAACAAAAAAACCACAACAGTCTGCTCTCCATCTGTGAGCTTCTTTTGTTTCTTTTTCTGTAAACTCTTTTTTTTTGCTAATTTTTTTCTCCGTTTTTTTGCATCGACCTTCCATTTCGGTGATGGGTGCGCAACACTTACTAATCTGTACACGAAACAAACAAAAAAACCACAACAGTCTGCTCTCCATCTGTGAGCTTCTTTTGTTTCTTTTTCTGTAAACTCTTTTTTTTGTTAATTTTTTTCTCCGTTTTTTTGCATTGACCTTCCATTTCGGTGATGGGTGCACACACTTACTAATCTGTACACGAAACAAACAAAAAAACCACAACAGTCTGCTCTCCATCTGTGAGCTTCTTTTGTTTCTTTTTCTGTAAACTCTTTTTTTTTGTTAATTATTTTCTCCCTTTTTTTCTGCATTGACTTTCCATTTCGGTGATGGGTGCACACACTTACTAATCTGTACACGAAACAAACAAAAAAAACAGTCTGCTCTCCATCTGTGAGCTTCTTTTGTTTCTTTTTCTGTAAACTCTTTTTTTTTTGTTAATTATTTTCTCCTTTTTTTTGCATTGACCTTTCATTTCGGTGATGGGTGCACACACTTACTAATCTGTACACGAAACAAACAAAAAAAACCACAACAGTCTGCTCTCCATCTGTGAGCTTCTTTTGTTTCTTTTCCTGTAAACTCTTTTTTTTGTTAATTTTTTTCTCCTTTTTTTTGCATTGACCTTCCATTTCGGTGATGGGTGCACACACTTACTAATCTGTACACGAAACAAACAAAAAAACCACAACAGTCTGCTCTCCATCTGTGAGCTTCTTTTGTTTCTTTTTCTGTAAACTCTTTTTTTTGTTAATTTTTTTCTCCTTTTTTTGCATTGACCTTCCATTTCGGTGATGGGTGCACACACTTATTAATCTGTACACGAAACAAACAAAAAAACCACAACAGTCTGCTCTCCATCTGTGAGCTTCTTTTGTTTCTTTTTCTGTAAACTCTTTTTTTTGTTAATTTTTTTCTCCTTTTTTTTGCATTGACCTTCCATTTCGGTGATGGGTGCACACACTTACTAATCTGTACACGAAACAAACAAAAAAACCACAACAGTCTGCTCTCCATCTGTGAGCTTCTTTTGTTTCTTTTTCTGTAAACTCTTTTTTTTGTTAATTTTTTTCTCCTTTTTTTGCATTGACCTTCCATTTCGGTGATGGGTGCACACACTTATTAATCTGTACACGAAACAAACAAAAAAACCACAACAGTCTGCTCTCCATCTGTGAGCTTCTTTTGTTTCTTTTTCTGTAAACTCTTTTTTTTGTTAATTTTTTTCTCCTTTTTTTTGCATTGACCTTCCATTTCGGTGATGGGTGCACACACTTACTAATCTGTACACGAAACAAACAAAAAAACCACAACAGTCTGCTCTCCATCTGTGAGCTTCTTTTGTTTCTTTTTCTGTAAACTCTTTTTTTTTGCTAATTTTTTTCTCCGTTTTTTTGCATCGACCTTCCATTTCGGTGGTGGCTGCGCACACTTACTAATCTGTACACATTCTATACACTTACTAATCTGTACACATTCTATACACTTACTAATCTGTACACAGTTGCTTTCAAATTCAGTGTCGCAACAACCCAATCTTTCGCGTATGACTGCTTTTCAGTGTGGCATGCACACACTTACTAGTACTGTACAAATTAAAACACTCTTTCAGTGATGCACACACACACCTACTTATTTGATATGTACAAGAGGTGTGTTTTTATTTCCCTCCAAGAGGGCAGACATCGCCCCAGACAGACAGTACAAAGGGAGCGATGCTGGAAAGCGAGAGATCTACTCGCGAACTAAGAGAGACGGGAAGCAAGCCGCTGTGGTTCGGAGGCGCAAGTCACGAGCTACGTCATATATGGAAGGTGAGTGGAGAAAGAGGAAAAGGAAGGTGGCTATCACATTTTGTACTGAAACTCCATTTTCAGATAAAAAATATGGAAATTCATTTTTAAATATTTTTTTTGACATTTAATGCAATTGATATATAATGGATTTCTTTTATTTAAATCCTATTGTAATGGTAATTTAAATGGCCTAAGGACTGGACAAGATCAGTATTTATCTCTTTACCTAAGGAATCTCTTTACCTAAGAAATCTCTTTACCTAAGGAATCTCTTTACCTAAGGAAGGCGATGCCAGAGAATGCTCAAATTATCGTACTATAGCACTGATTTCTCATGCAAGAAAAATTCTATTGAAAATTATTCAACAGCTGTTACAAGAGTATATGGATCGGGAACTACCTGACGTTTAAGCAGGATTTAGGAAGGGTAAAGGCACTCGAGATCATAAAGCCAACCTGGGATGGATTATGGAAAAAGCTCATGGGTTGTGATGTTTTAACTCTGAGCGGCACTTTTTTGCACACCATGGGCTAAATGGCCAGGTCACGTGGACCCCGAAGGCTCAGAGAAGGTTGGGGGAGGGGACCCACTGGAATAGCTGTTGGGAGACAGATGGTAGCCTCCCGTTAAGGCCATCCAGCGTGTTCTTTTACGTGCACAGGATATGGCACTTTTTTGCACACCATGGGCTAAATGGCCAGGTCACAAGGACCCCGAAGGCTCAGAGAAGGTTGGGGGAGGGGACCCACTGGAATAGCTGTTGGGAGACAGATGGTAGCCTCCCGTCAAGGCCATCCAGCGTGTTCTTTTACGTGCACAGGATATGGCACTTTTTTGCATACCATGGTCTAAATGACCAGGTCACGTGGACCCCGAAGGCTCAGAGAAGGTTGGGGGAGGGGACCCACTGGAATAGCTGTTGGGAGACAGATGGTAGCCTCCCGTCAAGGCCATCCAGCGTGTTCTTTAACGTGCACGGCTCTCCAGCACATGGGGCCACGGCTTAACGTCCCATCCGACGGACGGCGGCCTTTCCAAGCCCATCGGTGTCCCCTACTGACCGTGGGCAGGGCGGGGAATTTTTGCGGAGATAAATCTCAACGCTGACACAGCTGGGACTCGAACCTGGGAACTACAGATTACGAGCCTGGCGCGCTACCGACTGAGCCACCCCCGCCCTGTTTGAGGGGGTATTTTTTATTTAGTACTGGCAACACTGGATTTAGAACATTATTTTAATGGCGTTATTCTAAACATCTGTTTTCTCTTCATAGAGTTCAGTGATATAAATATATACATTACAGTGCCAAAAGTATTTTCTGGTAACAGTGTTGACCTCGGCATAATCTTTCGCATTTATTTTTGTAAAATGCATTGCACTTTTGTCAAACTTTATGAAAATAAAGAGTTGCGTTGCTTAATCCCTGAGTGTCACTTTTTTAATACACATTGGGCGGGAAGGGAGTATAAATAAAGTGAATTAAGAAACTTTTTTAGTTAAAGGAAACAAGATAAAATTACGTACAAGTAAAAAGAAAAGAAAGGGAAAAAACAATACGAAGAAGAATTTAGAAGCGAAAATGTTAATTTTAAAGAGAGTATTAATTATTTCGAAATAATAATAATAAAGGTTCCTAATCTGCGGTTCCCAGGTTCTATTTCTACCATGACCCAGTTGAGAAGCTGAGTTATGGGACACCGAATGGCTTGAAAAAGCCGCTGTCCGTAAGATGAGACGTTAAGTTGTGACACTATGTGTGTGTGTGTGTGTGGGGGGTCGGGAGTGGCTCAGTCGGTAGCGCGCCAGGCTCGTAATCTGTAGTTCCCAGGTTCGAGTCCCAGCTGGGTCAGCGTTGAGATTTATCAGTAGGGGACACCGATGGGCTTGGAAAGGCCGCCGTCCGTCTGATGGGACGTTAAGCCGTGGCCCCGTGTGCGGGAGAGCCATACTCTGTGCACGTTAAAGAACACGCTGGATGGCCTTGACGGGAGGCTACCATCTGTCTCCCAACAGCTGTTCCAGTGGGTCCCCTCCCCCAACCTTCTCTGAGCCTTCGGGGTCCATGTGACCTGGCCATTTAGCCCATGGTGTGTAAAAAAGTGCCGCTCAGAGGTAAAACAACCCAACTTGTGGTATGCCAGGAATAAAAACTGTGCCGTCTAGAAGTTAAATTTCCAAGAATTTGCGGGAAAAATGGAACCACATCAACCAGCTCTCCTCCTTCCGTGAGATATTTTTTCTGTTCCTTAGACTCTTTTTTTTGTTCTTTTTTTCCTTTTTTTTTGGTTGCTCACCTTTCAGTGGTTGGTGCACAAGAACACTTACTAATTTGTACATATAAGTTGTTTGCACCCACACACCTACTCAATTTAGAGGACTTTCAGTGGTGCATGCACACACTTACTATTACTGTACAAATTAAAACCCATTTTCAGTGATGCACGCACACACCTACTTATTTATTATGTACAAGGGAAGTGTGTTTGTTCCCTCCAAGAGGGCAGACATCGCTTCCACAAAGACGTTGCCAAGGGAGCGATGCTGGAAAGCGAGAGATCTACTCGCACTCACGCAGACGGAGAGGCAAGTCGATGTGGATCCTTAGAGGCAAGTGGAGATCTGCGTCATATATGGAAGGTGAGTGCAGCAAGAAGAAATGGGAGGTGGCTATCACATTTCGTAATGAAAATTCATTTTGAGATAAAAAAAATATCTCAATTTATTTGCAGAAAGCCTTTTTTTTTTCCTTTTTAGAAATAGTACAACTGATTTACAAAGAATTTCCTTTTATTTCAACCCGACTTTACTACTGACAAAACTGACGACGAGAAATTCGGAACTTGTTTTCTTTGGGGGACTAAATCTCTGTTTTCTCTTCAGTCATAGAGCTCAGTCATATATATATATATAAATACAGTACGGTACCAAAAGTATTATGTGGTAAATAGGGTTGGCCTATGCAGAATCTAGACATCTCATTGTGTAAAATGCATTGCATTTTACACAATGAGTGTATAGAGAATATAACGAATATACGAATAATATACGAAAATAAAAGTAAGAAACTATATATACGAAAAAATATATAAAAATATAAGGTAATATACTATATATACGGAAATACATATAATAATATAAGGTAATATACTACATATACGAAAATAAAGATAAGAGAAAATAAAGGTAAGATATATATATAATATAAGGTAATATAATATATTTATGAAAATATATGTAATCAAATATGGTAATATACTATATATACGTAAAAAATATATAATAATATAAAGTAATATACTATATATATATAATAATATAAGGTAATATACTATAATAAGGAATAATATAAGGTAATATACTATAATAAGGAATAATATAAGGTAATATACTAAATAGGTAATATACTATAATAAGGAAAATAAAGGTAATATACTATATATATATATATACGAAAATATATATAATAATATAAGGTAATATACTATATATACGAAAATAAAGGTAAGAGACTATATATATGAAAATGTGTATAATAATATAAGGTAATATACTAAATAATAATAATAAAAAATATTAAAGACTTGCAAAAAGGAGTGAAAAGTTATACTGCATTGGAAATCCAGCGTCTTGCCCCTCCCCCCATCTTTTAAATTTTTCCGGCTCGAATACGTTTCGTGCCTCCCCCCCCCCTCAATTTCTCTTTAGAATTTTAGATGTTGGTCGAAGATAACCTGTTTCCCTATCTCAATGAGTGCAAAAGAGGAGGTTGGCGGATTAAATCTCAACACAGGAACAAATGGACACGTTGAAACAGAGGTTGCGAATATGGTATATTTAATAAAGAAAGTGAAGTTTGAAGCATATTAATGATTCTTGTAAATGCTCATTGAATTTTTCTGCAATAATTAAATTATATTTTTTTCTCTTGCCCTTAAGTTGGAAAGTTATTTTAATCGTAACTTTTTTCTCTTGCAAACCTAGTAAAAAACCTAATAAGAACTTCTGACAGGTACGTGTAAGGTGGGAAGGGGTTATTTATAGCACAAATCAAGCAAATTTAAAAAATGGAGTTTGAGCGATCACGAGCTTGACCGTGAGAGTATGTTGTCGTCACACAGACGGGAGGTAAGCTGCGATGGAACCGTAATGAGAAAGGGATTTTAGACGTTTGATAAAGAAGTAGAATGGTGGAAGAAGGTTGGGTTGGGTTGTTTTACTTCTGAGCGGCACATTTTTGCACACCATGGGCTAAATGGCCAGGTCACATGAACCCCGAAGGCTCAGAGAAGGTTGGGGGAGGGGACCCACTGGAACAGCTGTTGGAAGACAGATGGTAGCCTCCCGGCAAGGCCATCCAGCGTGTTCTTTAAGGTGCACAGGGTATGGCTCTCCCGCACACGGGACCATGGCTTAACGTCCCATCCGACGGACGACGGCCTTTCCAAACCCGTTGGGGTCCCCTACTGACCGTGGACAGGGCAGGGAATCGGTGGAAGAAGAATTATAAAGTGCGTAACACATTTCCTTCAAAGTATTTATTTGGAAAAAGTATCTCGTTTGAACTGTAGATGTTTGCTTGCCAGAGCTAATGTAAATAAGCTTATAATTAATTAAAAAATTTTTTTAACTGCAATTAGCTATTGCCAAAATTGATGGAGAGACACATTTGCTCTCAGAAATTCTGAACTTTTGCTTCATTATTGTTTGTAATTGCTTTTATTGTTTGTTTTCATTATTGTTTGTATTATGCTTCATTATTATTATTATTGACCTTGGTTGATGGTCAGGATATTTAATCCTTTGACTTACGTCATTGAGACGTGTGAGAGTATGAAGGCCACGCATACATAAACGTCTTTGAGACGTTCGAGCAGTTGTAATCATTTCTTCGTATCTTCTCTTCTCCGTCAATAGATGGCGCCAGGTGTAAATATACCGTTCGCCAGATAAGCGGCCATTGCAGTACTCTGCATGGCCTCTTGGGGATTGTTTTAACGAATCAGTGTCAATTATCAGATGCAGCTGCTGTATAAAAATCGGGATTATCGCCAGTAAGTTTACAATGGACACAATTTACAAGATTTTTTTCCCATTCCCCCGTGACCGAGTGGTTAGCGCGGTTGGCTACTGATATAAGGGACCTGGGTTCGAGCCCCGGGTAAGGCATGGATGTATGTGTCGTTTTTCTCTTGAGGTCCTGCCATCCTCACAGACTCTCTAATATGGCATATAAACTGACAGGCTCCTGGCAGACCTCTGTGGCAAGCAGCTGCTTGAGGGGGTATTTATTTATTATTATATTGTTTCCACAATTCTAAGTATTTCAAGGTTTTCTACCACGAAATTATTTTAAATATCACCAGAAACCTTTAATCAGTTTTTTATGATTTCTTTTTATTCAACAGTTTAGCTCCTATTGAATAAAATTCGACATAAAAATTAGGCGAAACTGCATGTTATAAAATTAGTTGAAATTACACATTATAAACATTTGTGTGCATTGGATATTATTATAAAAATAGGAGAAATTTCAGATTATACATATTTGGCGAAATTCCACTTTATAAAATAGTAATTTTGTACATGTGACATAAACATGGTGTGGTTCACCGGAAAAAGGGGCGTATTTTAACGCTCTGCAACGGAAGTCTGCTTTTCCTCCACGCCCAGCGTTTCCTTTGTCACCAAGGCAACAGAGAGAATAAGGTGACTGGAGATCACGGTCGTGAGTTGGGGGGTGGGGTGGCAAGGTATATCACCTTCCTTTCAGGATGCTAGTAAAGGTAATAGAGGCAGAGGGTTGGGTTGTTTTACCTCTGAGCGGCACTTTTTTGCACACAATGGGCTAAATGGCCAGGTAACATGGACCCCGAAGGCTCAGAGAAAGTTGGGGGAGGGGTCCCACTGGAACAGCTGTTGGGAGACAGATGGTAGCCTCCCGGCAAGGCCATCCAGCGTGTTCTTTAATGTTGGGTTGTTTTACCTCTGAGCGGCACTTTTTTGCACACCATGGGCTAAATGGCCAGGTCACATGGACCCCGAAGGCTCAGAGAAGGTTGGGGGAGGGGACCCACTGGAACAGCTGTTGGGAGACAGATGGTAGCCTCCCGTCAAGGCCATCCAGCGTGTTCTTTAACGTTGTGTTGTTTTACCTCTGAGCGGCACTTTTTTGCACACCATGGGCTAAATGGCCAGGTCACATGGACCCCGAAGGCTCAGAGAAGGTTGGGGGAGGGGACCCACTGGAACAGCTGTTGGGAGACAGATGGTAGCCTCCCGTCAAGGCCATCCAGCGTGTTCTTTAACGTTGGGTTGTTTTACCTCTGAGCGGCACTTTTTTGCACACCATTGGCTAAATGGCCAGGTCACATGGACTCCGAAGGCTCAGAGAAGGTTGGGGGAGGGGACCCACTGGAACAGCTATTGGGAGACAGATGGTAGCCTCCCGTCAATGCCATCTAGCGTGTTCTTTAATGTGCACAGGGTATGCACTCTCCCACACACGGGGCCACGGCTTAAAGTCCCATACGACGGACGGCGGCCTTTCCAAGCCCATCGGTGTCCCCTACTGACCGTGGGCAGGGCGGGGCATTTTGCGGAGGTCGATATAAATTAATTCATGTTCATTTATTCGTATACCCGCTAACATAGCAACATCAGTTATGTCCATTTCAACTTCACTTCTGCACTGGTGAAAAATTGAAAAATATTTGACGCACAGGTGTAGACAGTTGAAGGCATGCGTCCAACGCATTCCATCTAAGGCATGCGCTAGAATACACGGTGTTGAAAAGCGGAATTGAAAGGCGAAAGTGAAATTGAAGATGAAAGCGAACAAGTGTGGACATAGCCTTTTGGGGCGGGGGTGGCTCAATCGGTAGCGCGCCAGGCTCGTAATCTGCAGTTCCCAGGTTCGAGTCTCAACTGGGTCAGCGTTGAGATTTATCTCCGCAAAACTCCCCGCCCTGCCCACGGTCAGTAGGGGACACCGATGGGCTTGGAAAGATCACCCTCCGTCGGATGGGACGTTAAGCCGTGGCGCCTTGTGCGCGAGAGCCATACCTTGTGCACGTTAAAGAACACGCTGGATGGCCTTGACGGGAGGCTACCATCTGTCTCCCAACAGCTGTTTTTTTAAAAGAACATAATTTTTATTCATAACAGTAAAGAATACAAATACATTTAAAATATGACCCGTAAAGCTAAATAGCTTATCTGCAGGAAAATGAATAAATTATATTAAACATAGGTCATTCAGCCACAAAAATGGTGTACATAAAAAAAATCCACAAAACACAACACATAAAAATCAGCAAAATAGAAAGTACCATATAATTTTTTAATTCCATTTTAAGTCTTCTGAAAGAATCTATATTTAGTAATTCTTTTGGAAGAGCATTAAATATAAGTGGTACTTGATATTCGGAGGTATGTTTCCCGTAATTATTTCGAAAAATTGGCAATTTGTAATAACCTTGGCCAGTGGGTCCCCTCCCCCAACATTCTCTGAGCCTTCGGGGTCCTTGTGTTTCCTTTGTCATCAATGTAAACAAACCTGGATCTGGCCATTTAGCCATGGTATGCAAAAAAGTGCGGCTCAGAGGTAAAACAACCCAACCCATTTTTTTTTACCTTCCCTTTCCTCCCCCCTGCCTCAATTTTTTTTTTAATCGGGGCTTGGCGGAGAAAATCGCTCGGGACTTTAATCTGCAAGCTTCAGGTTTAGAGTCTAACGTACTGAGTCAATCGTCCTTCTTATTGAGTGAGACAGTTGTTGCTGAATATATTCGAAACTACCGCTCTGATATCTGCAAAAGGGTCTGCTTAATGGAGGTGAATCAAATCGAATAATCCTCTTTTCAACGAAAGTGGTGAGTGTTATTTTCCTCTGGAACTTCAGACAAAGACGATAACCTTTACAACCAGTGCTTGTTACAAGAGATTTCCTTTAATGATCAAAGGCCTTAAAAGCCTGTATAAATTTAGTTTCTTAAATTGCATTGTCTCTGCCCCCAAATCACCATTGATTGAAGACTCAAGGATACAAAGAATTGTTTGGAGAAGAGTCGTTATTGTGATCATGGAAGGAAAACAGATTCCGTTGCCCTTTTGCATAAATGGCAGATTTGGTTAGACACTGATTCGAAATTGTCGCAATTATGGTGCTCTCGCTGATTCCGTAAACAGTCGCCGATTCCGGACCTCTTCGGTGGAATTCAGAGAACGCTTTTGATGCAATTTGGTCATTGTTTTTGAGTTTTAGTTGTAAGGCAATTGCAGAAAGTTTATTCTAAATGGAGGGAGGAGGGATTTTCAATGATGCTACAATGATGTCGTTTCTTGGAGCAATGTTCTGAAATCCTTTTAATTTAATAGGAATAAATGGATGTAAATTTACCACTGTGCATGTTTTGTCAGCCGTCATTGAAGTAACATGATCTTTTAAGGGTTGGGTTGGGTTGTTTTACCTCTGAGCGGCACTTTTTTGCACACCATGGGCTAAATGGCCAGGTCACATGGACCCCGAAGGCTCAGAGAAGGTTGGAGGAGGGGACCGACTGGAACAGCTGTTGGGAGACAGATGGTAGCCTCCTGTCAAGGCCATCCAGTGTGTTCTTTAACGTTGGGTTGTTTTACCTCTGAGCGGCACTTTTTTGCACACCATGGGCTAAATGGCCAGGTCACATTGACCCCGAAGGCTCAGAGAAGGTTGGGGGAGGGGACCCACTGGAACAACTGTTGGGAGGCAGATGGTAGCCTCCCGTTAAGGCCATCCAGCGTGTTCTTTAACGTGCACAGGGTATGGCTCTCCCGCACACGGGGCCACAGCTTAACGTCCCATCCTACGGACGGCGGCCTTTCCAAGCCCATCGGTGTCCCCTACTGACCGTGGACAGGGCGGGGAATTTTGCGGAGATAAATCTCAACGCTGACCCAGCTGGGACTCGAACCTGGGAACTACAGATTACGAGCCTGACGCGACTCGACGATTTAATAGGAATAAATTTTGCGGAGATAAATCTCAACGCTGACCCAGCTGGGACTCGAACCTGGGAACTACAGATTACGAGCCTGACGCGACTCGACGATTTAATAGGAATAAATGGATGGTAAATTTACCACTGTGAATGTTTTGTCAGCCGTCATTGAAGTAACATGATCTTTTAAGTAAAGGGGAGATATTCACATTATGGAGAAGCAGCCCTTGATCCGGAAAAATTATTGAAAGGTAGTGATTGATTGAGCCGGAACGGACCAGAACGGCGTTCATATATATAATTTTATTTTTCATTTTAGTGGTTTTCAAACGATTTTCTTACATGCTGATTTTCGTAAATTAAGGAAGAAATGGAAAGAACGTGATATCGTAAAACTCCGATGATAGAAATGCGCGAAAGTTGTGTATAGTATGTAAAATATAACGTACGGTTGGAACATAGTATGCAAATGAATGTTGCTGGTGTTAGCAGTATATGCAAATGCATCGATCGTAACGCCAGACTCGCATTCTTTAGTTCCCAGGTTCGAGTCCCAGCTGGGTCAGCGTTGAGATTTTTCTCCGCAAATTTACCCGCCTTGTCCACGGTCAGTAGCGGACACCGATGGGCTTGGAAAGATCGCCGTCCATCGGATGGGATGTTAAGCCGTAGTCCAGTGGGGGGAGAGCCATACCCTGTGCACGTTAAAGAACACGCTGGATGGCCTTGATGGGAGGCTACCATCTGTCTCCCAACAGCCGTTCCAGTGGGTCCCCTCCCCCAACCTTCTCTGAGCCTTCGGGGTCCATGTGACCTGGCCATTTAGCCCATGGTGTGCAAAACAGTACCGCTCAGAGGTAAACCAAACCAAACAAACCATCGATCGTGTTTTTTTTTAAACCGGGGTTTCGACTCTGTTTTTCAGTTCTCCTGAGAAGTGCGAAGTGGAGTTGTCGAGATAGCAGATATGTTGGGTATATCTATCAATCATTTATTGGAAGAAGTGCAGTGGTGAGCTATAGGTCGGCTCGAGGCAGGCTAAGTCAAGCAGATGTTTCCAGAAGGCTTAATGTGATCGTTCAGTGCTGCATAGACTTTGGCGATTCCAATAAAGACAGAGCTCATCCAGATGATTCAGTATTGGGAGATGAAGGACTTCTTCAAAAGTAGACAGTTATTTGCCATTATGTGCCTGGAGGTACCGGATGTCAACACCACGTTAACTGCAATCTGACCATTCAGCAGTGAGTCGAACTGTGATCTGACTCAGCAGTGAGTCGAACTGCGATTTGACCACTCAGCAGTGAGTCGAACTGTGATCTGAGCACTCAGCAGTGAGTCGAACTGCGATCTGACCACTCAGCAGTGAGTCGAACTTCGATCTGACCACTCAGCAGTGAGTCGAACTTCGATCTGACCACTCAGCAGTGAGTCGAACTGCGATCTGACCACTCAGCAGTGAGTCGAACTGCGACACTCAGCAGTGAGTCGAACTGCGATCTGACCACTCAGCAGTGAGTCGAACTGCGATCTGACCACTCAACAGTGAGTCGAACTGCGATCTGACCACTCAACAGTAAATCGAACTGCGATCTTACCACTCAGCAGTTGAGTCGAACTGCGATACGTCCACCACCTTAAACCGAAGACGTCATGAGATATACCTCTATGCTATGCAGCCAGTGGTGTGTGTACTTCCTGATTTGAAGGCACAGGAGAGATCGTCTATACTGGTGTAAACATCAGATCAATTAAAATTCAACATCAATGGTGATCCGTCTCTTCCCAAATGAATCGAGATTTGTCCTGTAAGGTGATTCGTGGAATCAGTTGATATGGAGAGAGAACCAGAAACACGTTATCATCCCACAAATATCCGTGAATGGGGCATCGATGGTGGTAGCAATGTCGTGGTTTGGGGAGGGATATCTTTTGGTGACTGCATAGATATGTGTGTGCTTCCAACAGGTTATGTAACTGATCGTAAGGGGCGGGGGTGGCTCAGTCGGTAGCGTGCCAGGCTCGTAACCTGTAGTTCCCAGGTTCGAGTCCCAGCTGGGTCAGCATTGAAATTTATCTCCGAAAAATTCCCCGCTCTGCCCACGGTCAGTAGGGGACACCGATTTGCTTGGAAAGGCCGCCGTCCGTCGGATGGGACGTTAAGCCGTGGCCCCGTGTGTGGGAGAGCCATACCCTGTGCACGTTAAAGAACACGCTGGATGGCCTTGACGGGAGGCTACCATCTGCCTCCCAACAGCTGTTCCAGTGGGTTCCCACCCCCAACCTTTTCTGAGCCTTCGGGGTCCATGTGACCTGGCCATTTAGCCCATGGTGTGCACAAAAGTGCCGCTCAGAGGTAAAACAACCCAACCCAACTGATCGTAGGTACAGGAATGAAATATTAGACACTTTAATGGTGTGATACAAAGTTATGCGCACCTATGGCACCCGCATATCATGATACTCTAATGGACACTGTAGCACGGATGGAACAACCGTCGAATCTGTTGCTTCACTTGCAATCGCAGATGAAGAGTTATCATTAGAGATCATAATTAACCAAAAAATAAAATTCAGGTGTCAAGACTTATAAACCCACGACAATGAATGTATTGCCAAAATCTAAATTCGCATTTTTTAAAGACTTTTTTTGCACACAATGGGCTAAATGACCAGGTCACAAGGACCCCAAAAGCTCAGAGAAGTTAAGAAGAGAGGACCCATCGGACAGCTAAAATCAGAAACTCATTATTTTGAGTACCAAGAAATTCTAGAAAATTTTAAAAGAAACGTAATGATTTTGTAGCTAAATTTAGCCTTTAGGTGAATCCACTTTTTCTTCCATATTCTTCCACAGATTATGGGGCGGGGGTGGCTCAGTCGGTAGCGCGCCAGGCTCGTAATCTGTAGTTCCCAGGTTCGAGTCCCAGCTGGGTGAGCGTTGAGATTTATCTCCGCAAAATTCCCCGCCCTTCCCACGGTCAGTAGGGGACACCGATGGGCTTGGAAAGGCCACCGTCCGTCGGATGGGACGTTAATC
Organism: Ryuthela nishihirai; assembly: GCA_038380435.1. Taxonomy (NCBI): domain Eukaryota; kingdom Metazoa; phylum Arthropoda; class Arachnida; order Araneae; family Heptathelidae; genus Ryuthela; species Ryuthela nishihirai. Next base: position 68,137,723 of record JAWZYU010000001.1, read on the forward strand.
CGTGGTCCCGTGTACGGGAGAGCCATACCCTGTGCACGTTAAAGAACACGCTGAATGGCCTTGACGGGAGGCTACCATCTGTCTCCCAACAGCTGTTCCAGTGGGTCCCCTCCCCCAACCTTCTCTGAGCCTTCGGGGTCCATGTGACCTGGCCATTTAGCCCATGGTGTGCAAAAAAGTGCCGCTCAGAGGTAAAACAACAACCCAACCCTTCCACAGATTCTTCAAGATTCTAGATTTCTTTCTTTTTTTACTCATGTTGAAAAAGTGGGGGTGGCTCAATTGATTGCGAACCAGGCTTGTAACCTGCAGTTCCCAGGTCCGAGTCCCAACTCTTCCAGAGTTGAGATTTATCTCCGCTAACCCTTATCCTCAGTGAGAAAGGACACATTGATGGATCTGGATAGGCCATTGGATCAAGGCGTAGCTCCGTGTGCAGGCGGGCCATCCCCATGTATGAGTACCTCATGTATAAACTATGAAGGACAAACTGAATGGCCTTGACTGGTGGCCATCATCTGTCTCGTAACAGCTGTCCTGTGGGTTCCCTTCCTCCATTCTTCCCTGAACCCTTGGGTCCTTACTAGCATTCTGAAGTGTGTGTGTGGGGGAGTTATAGATTCTTCCCCCTCCCACTTCCACCTCCGTAGTCCGTATAGATCCGGATCCTGGTTCCGACTGTCATGAAAGTGGCACATGGCTTTGCTTGCTCATAAAAATGAACACATATTGAAATTCAATGAAACGATATTCAAGCTTTTTTTTTTGCATATTTACAATATTAATAGAATGGTTTGTTATCTGATACGTTTCCTCATTTTCCTTGTAGGTAACTTGGGTTGGGTTGTTTTACTTCTGAGCGGCACTTTTTTTGCACACCATGGGCTAAATAGCCAGGTCACATGGACCCCGAAGGCTCAGAGAAGGTTGGGGGAGGGGACTCACTGGAACAGCTGTTAGGAGACAGATGGTAGCCTCCCATCAAGGCCATCCAGCGTGTTCTTTAAAGTGCACAGGGTATGGCTCTCCCACACAGGGGACCACGGCTTAACGTCCCATCCGACGGACGGCGGCATTTCCAAACCCTCTTTTAACCTATTGACCGTGGGCAGGGCAGGGAGTTTTGCGGAGATAAGTCTCAACGCTGACCCAGCTGGGACTCGAACCTGGGAATTGCACATTACGAGCGTGGCGCGCTACCGACTGAGCCACCCCCGCCCCCCTTGTAGGTAACACGAGCGTTTTCCTCCTCTTTGTTTACCTATAGACAACACGATCCTGTCCCTCCTCCCTTTCTCTACGTCTGTAAGGGACATGATCCTTTTCCTCCTCTCGTTCTCTTTTCCTGCAGTGGTTTTTGCAGGTGTCACAATCATTATGTCTCCTCTCTTCCTAATCTGTTGTAGCTGAGGATGAAACACATACTTACATCTCCATTAGGAGTTTTTCAATCAGTTCCATCCCTTAAACTAAAAAGCTGTCTTTTTTTTTTCTGCTTCTATCAATTTCGAACAAGACATTTTCCACGCAATTGCGTTAACCCTAAGTAAAAATCAAACAACAATAACCGAAAAAGCATTAGCAAAAACCACTGAAATCCTCACAATCATCATTTCTTTTAGCCCGAACAACAAAAACACGTTGTCAACGCTTGTAAAGAGTCCTATCCGACATTTTAAAAGTCCTCCAAACAAAAATATTCCAACAAAAAAATAAGCATCTCTTTGGGAAGAGGCACATTTAAACGGTTTAACGACCACAAGCAGTCATCGTAATGACTCCCACAAAATATTAAATTCCCATTACAGAATCATCTTCTGTTGTTGCATAACGTCATCATATCTCCTAACAACTAATGAGACTCTTCTTCATTGTATTCGATTGGCAGCAATGAAGATAACCGCTCATTTCTCTCAAGTTGCTGTTTTTGAATCATTTTTTTCCCCTTCTTCCACATCAGCTTCTTTTTCCGTCCGCCTGGCATTGGTCCAATCTTCTGACACTGCGCGAATCCTGTGCTTCCTGTTATCTTATTGCGACCAGATTTGACAATGCAAATTTAATTAACCATTAGAGGACCTTACGCATCTTGTCCGCTTTCTTTCACAACCATTAGAAGCGGAGAAAGATCTGCTCTCTCTTCTAAAGAAAGTTTTCTCTCTCTGTCAATATTTGGTTCTGCAATCGAGGACCCATTAGGAGCTTTCCTTCCAGCTTGCTTAATATCCATTAAAGACGAACACACGGATTTTGATCTTCTTTCTTTTTCTCACTGAAAAAATGAATTAAACAAAAATGATTAACGGCTTTTTGGTAGAAGAGAGTTTTTTTGTAAAAAGGAAAAAGAGAAGTTGCATTTTTTTTTTTGCTTGAGGTATTTCGTTCAGCGAAGATATTAAAATTATTGCGATTAAGATACTGATAACGGAGGAGAATTAACGAGATCTGCATTAAAATCCGGGAACACATAAACGACATAAGTATTAAAAGCCACAAACAGGTAACCAAATGATCAGCAATAGAATCCGGGGACAGACAACAAAGATATCGGCAGCATTAAAATTCGGGAATAGGCAGCCAGAACGTCGGCATTAAAATCTGGAGATAGCTAACCGAAAGATCTACATTGGAATTGCGGGTTGGCTCAGTCGGTAGCGCGCCAGGCTCGTAATCTGTAGCACTTAGGTTCGAGACCCATTTGTGTAAGCGTGGCGATTACACAAAACCGCCACACTTGCACAAGTCCGCTCAAACCCTGGAAAGGCAGCCGCACGTCTGATGGAATGTTAATCCGTGGCTCTGTGCAGGAGAGTCATACCCTGTGTACTTTAAAGAACACGCTGTATGGCCTTGATGGGGGAAGCTACCATCTGTCTCCTAATAGACGTTCAGTGAATTCCTTTCCCCCAAACTTCACTAAGCCTGGAGGGCTCAGTGAAGGTTGGGGAAAACTTCACTAAGCCTGGAGGGCTCAGTGAAGGTTGGGGGAAACTTCACTAAGCCTGGAGGGCACAGTGAAGGTTGGGGGAAACTGCTCTAAGCCTGGAGGGCTCAGTGAAGGTTGGGGGAAACTTCACTAAGCCTGGAGGGCTCAGTGAAGGTTGGGGGAAACTTCACTAAGCCTGGAGGGCTCATTGAAGGTTGGGGGAACTTCTCTAAGCCTGGAGGGCTCAGTGAAGGTTGGGAGAAACTTCACTAAGCCTGGAGGGCTCAGTGAAGGTTGGGGGAAACTTCACTAAGCCTGGAGGGCTCAGTGAAGGTTGGGGGAAACTTCACTAAGCCTGGAGGGCTCAGTGAAGGTTGGGGGAAACTTCACTAAGCCTGGAGGGCTCAGTGAAGGTTGGGGGAAACTTCACTAAGCCTGGAGGGCTCAGTGAAGGTTGGGGGAACTTCACTAAGCCTGGAGGGCTCAGTGAAGGTTGGGGGAAAACTTCACTAAGCCTGGAGGGCTCAGTGAAGGTTGAGGGAAACTTCTCTAAACCTGGAGGGCTCAGTGACGGTTGGGGGAAACTTCACTAAGCCTGGAGGGTCCAGGGGATTCCTGGGACTTTCTAGGTACATCCTTGATCCTAGGTCCTCATCCTGGGACTCTCTGGGTACATCCGTGTCCCAGGTCCTCATACTGGGACTGCCTGGGTACATTCATGGTCCCAGGTTCGCATTCTGGGACTCTCTGGGTACATCGCTTGTCCCAGGTCCTTGGTCCGTTACTCAATAGGAGTACCATCAAGCGTTTCGGATTTAGCGTAAACATCTGCAACTTCATCTATATGCTTGAGGGCTGTACTTTGAAGGACAGTAAAAGTTTTGCTGAGGTAAGTGCATTGATTTTTGTTCTGCAGATGCATGTCAAGAACTTTTTGAACGCCCCTCGAATTATATCTAAAACTCCTGAAAAATTAAAATATTTTCTTATGGCTTTTCGTGATTAATTATTTCTATTTTTGTATTCAACCAGTCTTACGTGAGCCACTATTGTTAACACTTAAGTGGGAGTTAAAAAAACACTATTATCGAAATCTGAAATTAGAGACAGCCGTGTTACCTTATGACCTTTTGAAGAGTCACATGAATTGAGCATGAAGTTCAAGTAGACGTCTAGGGCTTTGTGAGTTGGGTTGTTTTACCTCTGAGCGGCACTTTTTTGCACATCATGGGGCTAAATGGCCAGGTCACATGGACCCCGGAGGCACAGAGAAGGTTGGGGGAGAGGACCCACTGGAACAGCTGTTGGGAGACAGATGGTAGCTCCCGTCAAGGCCATCCAGCGTGTTCTTTAACGTGCACGGCTCTCCGGCACATGGGGCCACGGCTTAACGTCCCATCCGACGGACGGCGGTTTTTCCAAGCCCATCGGTGTCCCCTACTGACCGTGGGCAGGGCGGGGAATTTTGCGGAGATAAATCTCAACGCTGACCCAGCTGGGACTCGAACCTGGGAACTACAGATTACGAGCCTGGCGCGCTACCGACTGAGCCACCCCCGCCTCAGGGCTTTGTGAATAAAAGCACCAGGCTTCAGAGAGGTTGCAGTTAATCCCCAAGCAGTTTTTCATCTTTTTACCACCTGAAACCTCCCAGGTGGGTTGTCCCTTTGATCTGATGAGATCCGTGGAAAGGAAAAAAAACTTATTTCGGTTGATGTTGCTTAGGCAGAAAATATTCTGTTTCTGCAACTGACGAGAGGTCAGTTATGAAAAAATACACTTCCAAAGAGTTCTTTACAAGTATTCAGGTACTTTTTAATATTTCTTATAAAATTTTTAATAAGATTTTGAAGTTTTTTTCTTTAGCTAATAAGACTGAAAGGCGTTTTCAGTCTTCGGTGTAATTTTATTTTGCTCAAGTGAATGAAGAAACTAAAAGAATATCAACTAAATTAAACAGAAGTTGTTTCATCATACATTTTTCTAACCTTTACTTTTCGTTAAGATCGACAAAAAAAGATCTTCAATTTATCGACGTTTTCTGTAATAGTTAAGGAAACGAAAATTGTGAGGAAGAATATTCGAAATGACTACTAATGCGTCACTGACTAATAATATCTTCTGTAATTTATTTTAGTTCACTACTTTTAAAGCATTTTCGTGGGGTGTTGTCATTTTACCGAACAGTCTACTGGCAGCCTCTACCCTCAGTCAGTAGGGGACACCAACGGGCTTGGAAAGGGAGCCTTTCGTCGGATGGAACGTTGAGCCTTGGTTCGGTGTACAGAAGAGTTGAACCCTTGCACGTTAAAGAACATGCTGGATGGCCTTGATGGGAAGCTACCATCTGTATCTTAACAGCTGTCCAATAGGTCACCTCTTCTCAACCTTCTATGAGCCCTCGGGGTCCTTGTGACCTGGCCATTTAGCCCTTTGTGTGCAAAAAAAGTGTCGCTCAGAGGTAAAACAACCCAGCCCACCCCCTCCTGGCAGATAGGTGGATTTAAATGGCATTTTTGTTTTCAAACAATGGGCTAAAATGACCAGGTCAAAGGATCAGGTCAGGTCAAAGGGCCAGGTCAAATAGCCAGGTCAAAGGATCAGGTCAGGTGAAATGGTCAGGTCAAAGGATCAGGTCAGGTGAAATGGTCAGGTCAAAGGATCAGGTCAGGTGAAATGGTCAGGTCAAAGGATCAGGTCAGGTGAAATGGTCAGGTCAAAGGATCAGGTCAGGTGAAATGGCCAGTCCAAAAGATCAGGTCAGGTCCAATGACCAGGTCAAAGGATCAAGTCAGGTCAAAGGATCAGGTCAGGTCCAATGACCAGGTCAAAGGATCAAGTCAGGTCAAATGGTCAGGTCAAAGGATCAGGTCAGTTGAAATGGCCAGGTCAAAGGATCAGGTCAGGTCAAATGACCTGGTCAAAGGATCAGGTCAGGTGAAATGGCCAGGTCAAAGGATCAACAGACAAAGAGAATGAAGGGAAGAGGATTCAATAGATATCTGTTAAGAGACAGATGGAACTCTCCCGTCAAGTCCATCCAAACGGGTTCTTTAGCATGTGAGAGCTGGGGTTGCTCAGTCTGTAGTGCTCTAGACTCGTAACTTAATGTTCCAAGATTCGAGTCCGAACTGTGCCAGAAGTTCTTTGAAAGGCTACCGTCCTTCGAATGAGAGGTTAAGGCGTGAAGCCCTGTACAGTAGAGCCATACCCTGTGCAAGTTAAAGAGAACATCTGTCTCTTAGCCTTTTCATAAATAACTGTGAGCCTCGGACACTTGTTAGCAGCTCTTTTAGCCGATTGTGTGAAACAGGAGTGCACCCAGAGAAAAAACAACCCGTTATGACGTAAAGTCGCTCAAAAAAGTATCCGAAAACTATGGTTGATTACAGAATTCGAAAAAAATATCTGGCAACGATTTTTTTTAGAAATTAGTGAACTGGCAACCATCGTGTCAAGTGACACGAAGGTTGCCAGATCACTGTTGCAAGATCACTAATTTCTAAATTATATTTTATTAATAAAAATTGTTGCAAGATCACTAATTTCTAAAAAAATCGTTGCCAGATATTTTTTCTGAATTCTGTAATCAATCATAGTGTTGGGATACTTTTTTGAGCGAATGTACAAGGTATGGGTTTCCAGCACATGTGACCACGGCATAACGTCCTATCTTACGGACGGCGATCTGTCCAAGTCAGTTGTCCTGTCTCCCATCGACAGCAAATGTCAGCGAAGAAAATCTCGAAGCAGGCACAGTTAGGACTCGAACCTGGGAACATCAGATTACGAGCCCCGTACGTGCTGCCACTTGAGCCACTACCCCCCCCCCCCCCCCCACGCACCCCCGGATCTTCTGACTGAATTGAATAAAAGTTATAATTGAACGAAAAAGATGCACAATGAAACAATATTAAAACAATTTAGATGTTAACGACACATTCTATAAATTATTTAATCATTTGCTGGCTATTTTGCATATTTCAAGCGACTGTTGGCACCACTTATTATTTAAGAGGCTGACTCAGTTCGTCTTCCAACTTAAGACGTTCTTTAATGTAGAATGATTTGTAACAATTCATAAAGCCCCAAACATTCGCCACACGGCAGCAGATTACGAATGTGACCGAGGAATCTGAAAAAAAAATTTTTTTTTTTACTCCTGAACTATTTCTAAGAAGAAACCAAACACGAAAAAAATGAATGTTCGTCCAATCGATAGCTACTGCTAGAAAAGATTTTTTTTTGAGAGATGATACTCTTTCGCTTTTTAATCAGCAAATTCATTGCACTTCATTTTTCGACTCATGTCGGAAATCTTTTCTTCCTCCAACTGTGTTAGGTGGAATAGTTGCACACTATTCTTTCCTATTTGATTTTCAGCAAATTTCTATTGCACATCTTTAATTTTAGATACAGCTGCCTCACATGCCATTGACTAGATTTTTCACTTATCATTGTCCAGTGGCGACCACGTTTTTCTTGTCACGACTGGGGGCGGGGGTGGCTCAGTCGGTAGCGCTCCAGGCGCTACCGACTCTCGAACCTGGGAACTACTTCTGCAGTTCCCAGGTTCGAGTCCCAGCTGGGTCAGCGTCGAGATTTATCTCCGCAAAATTCCCCGCCCTGCCCACGGTCAGTAGGGGACACCGATGGGCTTGGAAAGGCCGCCGTCCGTCGGATGGGACGTTAAGCCGTGGCCCCGTGTGCGGGAGAGCCATACGCTGTGCACGGTAAAGAACAAGCTGGATGGCCTTGACGGGAGGCTACCATCTGTCTCCCAACAGCTGTTCCAGTGGGTCCCCTGCCCCAACCTTCTCTGAGTCTTCGGGATCCATGTGGCCTGGCCATTTAGCCCATGGTGTGCAAAAAAGTGCCGCTCAGAGGTAAAACAACCCAACCCTTGTCACGACTGATTTTTCAGCAATTTCCCAATTTTTTCTGCACAGCTGCATTTCAACTGTCACTTCCCCTTCAAATCCTTTACACTCTGCGAACTACCGCTTGATATATACTCTCAACCACATTAAATTAAAATATCTCATTCAAATTTCTCATTAGGCAGTCTCTGCCCCAGCTTCAAAGTCGTTTTATTCTTTAACAGTCACTTACTTTTCAGTACTATTTGGATGAAGCAGGTATGGGCTCCGGCCCGGTACCAAAGAATGTAGAGGGAGAAGAAGTTAAGCTTCCATAGAGATTAATGTAAAATCGAGTATCGTGCATTTGGCGTAGAGGTGAAACGAACATTACAGGGGACGAACGCTTTTGTAATTACATGTTACTGTCAACTTCCATTCTCTTCGCTTTTCCTATGTAATAATTTCCCATTTATATAATCTTGCAGAGTATATTAATATCAATTCTGTTCCCTGTTTCTATGCACCAAGAAAGCTTCTAATTGTAATAATTTATTCTTCAGGCTAATTTCAAATCTTCTCTATCCGTTCAATTTATAATTGTTGGTTCAACGAAAAATAATTCCAATGGAGAAAATAAACCTTTATTAAAATCATTATATTATTTTTTTCAAATGCAAAGTGCAGTTACTTTTTTTCCTTTTTTAAAATATAAATTTTCAGATACATAATTCCTTCGCCCCTTATTGTTTGCTTCCCAGCTTAAACAAATGCACGATACGAATCGAAACACCACTTGAGGTCGCCACTTACGCTTTGTCAAAGCTGAACTTCTTTTCCTTAAACGTTCTTTGCCGGTACTGTGTCTGCCAACCGATCTATCTATTAATCTTAAATGAAAAAAAGAAAGATTACTGCTCCCTCTACATTTCCAGCACTGAAAACGATTAAATACTGATAAAGAAATAATTTGATCGATTGGTTCACCTTCAGGTTTTACTGAGGATACCCTCATTTTGGTTGAAAGTTGACTTTGATGAACTTTAAAATCTTCCAAGCACCCACAAAGATCTCATTCATTCGGTTTCTTTCCTTTCCTTTCCCGAGTCTTATGTTTACAGTACATTTCCTGTGATACTGTACTATTCAATTATTGATACAAAGACAAGATTGGGGCGGGGGTGGCTCAGTCGGTAGCGCGCCAGGCTCGTAATCTGTAGTTCCCAGGTTCGAGTCCCAGCTGGGTCAGCGTTGAGATTTATCTCCGCAAAATTCCCCGCCCTGTCCACGGTCAGTAGGGGACACCGATGGGCTTGGAAAGGCCGCCGTCCGTCGGATGGGACGTTAAGCCGTGACCCCGTGTGCGGGAGAGCCATACCCTGTGCACGTTAAAGAACACGCTGGATGGCTTTAACGGGAGACTACCATCTGTCTCCCAACAGCTGTTCCAGTGGATCCCCTCCCCCAACCTTCTCTGAGACTTCAGGGTACATGTGACCTGCCATTTAGCCCATGGTGTGCAAAAAAGTGCCGCTCAGAGGTAAAACAACCCAACCCAACCGGTGACCCCGAGTGCGGTAGAGTCATACCCTCTGCTCGTTAAAGAACACACTGGATGGCCTTGACGGGAGCCTACCATCTGTCTCCCAACAGCTGTTGCAGTGTGTCCCCTCCCCCAACCTTCTCTGAGCCTTCGGGGTCCATGTGAGCTGGACATTTAGCCCATGGTGTGCAAAAAAGTGCCGCTCAGAGGTAAAACAACCCAACGCCAAGATCGCATTGACTAAATAAAATAATTATTAGTATCATTTGAGGCAACTTGGTTTTCCATTCCCGACATAGATGGCGCCACGAGCTATACAAAAAATAGTGGGTTGGGTTATTTTACCTCTGAGCGGCACTTTTTTTGCACACCATGGGCTAAATGGCAAGGTGACAAGGAACCCGATGGCTCAGAGAAGGTTGGGGGAGGGGACCCACTGGAACAGCTGTTGGGAGACAGATGATAGCTTCCCGTCAAGGCCATCCAGCGTGTTCTTTAACATGCAAGGGTATGGTTCTGCCGTACCACGGCCGGACGGAGGTCTTTCCAAGCCCTTCGGTGTCCCCTACTGACCGTGGGCAGGGCGGAGAATTTTGCGGAGATAAATCTCAACGCTGACCCAGCTGGGACTCGAACCTGGGAACTACAGATTACCTGGCGCGCTACCGACTGAGTTCTCCCCCGCCCCCCCCCCCAAAAAAAAAATAGTGAGAAAAGTTTATAAAAAGTAATAGCTGAGAGAGAGCGTTGATAGTTTACTAATTATAATACCAGGAATGTCATTGGGAGACGTTTGTTCGAATCCCGCTCACAGCGAAACTCTGTGTTTTCATTAACTGTTCATGAGTGTCCTGTAATACTCTACTGTTGCTCTAATTTCGTTTGAATTTTCTACGGCCTTGTATCATTTTTAGATAATTAGAATCGTTATAAAATTACTTATTTAATATATTTAATATTGTTTTATTTACCTATTATGATTAAACTATTGTAGGAGCTTCCTTTTATATGATTCTAACTTGAATTAATAATATATGGTCCAAGTGCTGAATGCTTGATTTTCAAGTGCAGAGTAGTTGGTCCTCCCTGTTTTCAGGTTCGAATCCCCAGTGAGCCTTTTGGACAGCTATTAGAGGAAAGAGGGAAGTTGGTCCAATCTGAATCCTGCCCACGGTCAGTAGGGGACACCGATGGGCTTGGAAAGGCCACCGTCCGTCGGATGGGACGTTAAGCCGTGACTCCGTGTGCGGGAGAGTCAAACCCTGTGCACGTTAAAGAACACGCTGGATGGCCTTGACGGGAGGCTGCCATCTATCTCCCAACAGCTGTTCCAGTGGGTCCCCTCCCCCAACCTTCTCTGGGCCTTCGGGGTCCATGTGACCTGGCCATTTAGCCCATGATGTGCAAAACAGTGCCGCTCAGAGGTAAAACAACCCAACCCAACCCAATCTGAATCTGGTGATCTTTCCAAGTCAATTGGTGTCCCTTGACACCGAGCCCAGCGTAGGGGTTTACCGGAGGTATATCTCAACCATGGGCAAAGTGCGACTCGAGCTTGAGAAAAAACAAGTTATGAATCTGGCGCGTTGCGCACTAAGTCAATCCGCGCCGCAGGCTAATACAGAAAAATAAGGAAAACGAAAAACCTACCTTAACCTCCCCCCCACCCCCGGAGATTCCAGTTGAGAACAGAATTAAAGAGCCCTGCAAATATTTTTTGCACCCAGGGCCTGTGAATGCTACTGGCTGCACTGTCATTGGAGCGGCCATACGGTGCTCCCTACAGTTTATATAGAACTCTCTGTTCTCAATATGGGACGGGGGTGGCTCAATCTTGAGCACGCCAGGCTCGTAATCTGTCGTTCCCAGGTTTGAGTCCAAGCTGGGTCAGCGTTGAGACTTATCTCCGCAAAACGCTCCGTCCTGCCCACGGTCAGTAGGGGACACCGATGGGCTTGGAAAGGTCGTCGTCCGTCGGATGGCGTTAAGGATGGGACGTTAAGTCGTTGCCCCGTGTACGGGAGAGTCATACTCTGTGCACGGTAAAGAACACGCTGGATGGCCTTGACGGGAGGCCACCATCTGTCTCCCAACAGCTGTTCCAGTGGGTCCCCTCCCCCAACCTCCTCTGAGCCTTCGGCGTCCATGTGACCTGGCCATTTAGCCCATGGTGTGCAAAAAAGTGCCACTCAGTTTCCTGATTATATATTGAGAACTGGTTGGGTTTGAGTTGCTTTACCTCTGAGGGCACTTTTTTGCAACCTGTTTCAACAACCCAACCTGTTTTCATTATATAATCATTATGAAGAAATTAAAATTAATTTTCTTTTGCTCGGATTTTTGAGCCACATCTCAGACTATTCTCGAATTCCTCTGTCTGCAAAATAATGAATGCCATAGCTTATTATTTAAATAATGTTTTATTAACGCCATAACACCTTAGCAAACAGAGACTGGTTGGGTTGTTTTACCTCTGAGCGGCACTTTTTTGCACATCATGGGCTAAATGGCCAGGCCACATGGACCTCGAAGGCTCAGAGAAGGTTGGGGAGGGGACCCACTGGAACAGCTGTTGGGAGACAGATGATAGCCTCCCGTCAAGGCCATCCAGCGTGTTCTTTAACGTGCACAGGGTATGGCTCTCCCACACACGGGGCCACGGCTTAACGTCCCACCAGACGGACGACGGCCTTTCCAAGCCCATTAGTGTCCCCTATTGACCGTGGGCAAGGCGGGGAATTTTGCGGAGATAAATCTCATCGCTGACCCAGCTGGGACTCGAACCTGGGAACTACAGATTACGAGCCTGGCGCGCTACCGACTGAGCCACCCCCGCCCCTATAAATGCGAAAGGTAGAGTTGAACAACTGCACGAGGTACGTTTTATTACATGCATATCAACGTGAATATTTAATGGGTTTAAGATTAAAATTTGAAGCTCCGTTTCATAGGCTGAAAAGAGAAGCCAAAGCGTCCTTTCCCGCCTCTGCTTTAATGTTCATTTGGCCGCAATCCGATTGATTGGACAGAGAGAAAGAGAGAAGGATCTTTCGAATGCTCCTTAAATTGCTTTCCAGTGTTTCGGTTCACCTGAAGAATGGTAACTTAGTGAGTCGAAATCCTTTGGGAAGAGAGACGGAAGGGGAAGAAACCACTTCCCCTTTTGTTTGCACTCGTTGGGTATCTGACAGTTTATATTAAACCCGTGATTAATGTTGCTCGTTAGAAGTTTTTGTCTATCCCTTTCGATCTAACTCTTCCTTGGTCCGAGATTGAAATGCGCTTCGAAGCGAAAGAAAGTTTCACCGTTGATTATCTCGAAGTAATGTTATCACTGAAAAGACGAAGAAGTAAAATGTTTAACTCTCTCTCTCCTCTTCCTCAGATTCTTACGATCCTAAAGTGCTCTTTCTCATCCTCCATCTTCATCCCTATTATTCAAGAGGCCATTGCTATCGAGGAAATTAATAAGTCCTCGGAAAGTCCGATTGAATCCCGTTTTAAGTCCTTGGTGAATTTCGACGAAGTTCTTCGAGAGAGGGAAATTGAATTGGGAGGAATTGGGGAGGGGGAAATTGCCGTGAGGTGGTGGGAGGGATGAAGTGCGTTCATTAACCAACTTCGTTTCGGGGAATGGAATATCGAGACTGATTTGTTTACAAGCAATCGACTATTTTGGAAGAGTGGTGTTCCTTGGCTAGCAATGACGACGATGCAGGGTTGTTCGGTACAAGAGTATTCCGATGGACAAGAGGGTCCGAAATGTAATTTCATTCCGATATCGTATTTTACTTGTCTTTGAATTCTTTTGCTCCCTTGCTGAAGCTTGTAAATCGAAAAGCGTTTAAGGTGATGCATTGTTTTGCTGCAGGTGTTGTAGGAAATCGATTGACATCGGCTTGTGGATAATCTGGCTCCTCCTTGATCAAAGGAGAAAACGATCAAGATGGAAATAAAATATTCTTCTTCTTGGAGACTAGTTCAAACTTTCGTGTTTTGGGCTTCACTGCTTCATGTTGGTTGTGGCATATAGTATTCAATGGGAAATTACAATACTTGGGGGAGGGGAATTTTAGGGTTGGGTTGTTTTACCTCTGAGCGGCACTTTTTTTCACACCATGGGCTAAATGGCCAGGTCACATGGGCCCCGAAGGCTCAGAGAAGGTTGGGGGAGGGGACCCACTGGAACAGCTGTTGGGAGACAGATGGTAGCCTCCCGTCAAGGCCATCCAGCGTGTTCTTTAACGTGCAGAGGGTATGACTCTCCCGCACACGGAGCCACGGCGTAACGTCCCATCCGACGGACGGCGGCCTTTCCAAGCCCATCGGTGTCCCCTACTGACCGTGGGCAGGGCGGGGAATTTTGCGGAGATAAATCTCAACGCTGACCCAGCTGGGACTCGAACCTGGGAACTACAGATTACGAGCCTGGCGCGCTACCGACTGAGCCACCCCCGCCCTAGGGAATTTTAGGTTAACTTGTAGTTTACAGAGAAAAGGGACAGGTGTAAATCTTCGAAATACAAGGTATGAATGTGTTTACGCTCTTTCTGTTAAAGTTTTGGTTTTATTCACAATATCCTCTATGGCAAGGATAAGCAACCCACATCCCAGTTAACATCGGTGTTAACGTACAATATCATAACACAAAATTTCCTCTTTTATCACTGGCAACGTTATATTTGGTGCTAAAAAAATTCTTTTACTATACCAATGTTTCCCAAAGTGGGCGATACTGCCCCCTGGGAGACACTGGAACGATCCAGGGAGTCGGTAGTAGCCTCGGGTTGGGGGGCGGTGGAAGCATAAAGAAGGAAAGATAAGAAAATTTTGAAAAACCGTTCGTACATGTTTCATCTATTGTGTTACATAGAATTAAAGTCGAGTGTTACTATGGTTGATTTTAATAAATAATTTTATAATTTCAAGCTTCAAGGCGTCTTATTTACAACAACATCTTTCTTTACTATGTTGTAGGACGTAGGTAGAAATATAGATACAAAAAAGAACGCAAATTTGTCACTGCATCTTTCTATTTGTTCGCTTAAAGAAGGCAGATTTCCAGGGGGGCGCTGAGTAATTTTTTTCCTGAAAAGTGGGCGGTAGGACAAATAAGTTTGAGAAACTCAGTACTATACAAAACAACTGATAACTATTTTGTTCGTTAAAACAACGTAATTTGCATTTCGTATTTTAATAATGTTTAAAAATATTTAAATAATTTTTTAATTAAAATATGCAGTAGGAAAAGTATATATGTATATCACACTACCAAGTGGCTAGCGTGCTTGGCTACTGATTAAAGGGACCTGGTTTCCAGCTCCGGGTAAGGCTGTTTATTTTACTAAACACTCGCTAACCTCACAGATCTTGTCTATGGTGCATAAACTGACAGGCTCCTGTCAGACATCTCTGACAAGCAGCTGCTTGAAAGGATATTTTATTTATATATTTTTCCAATACAAGTTTGAAACGAAGCTCAGTTTTCAAATGGAACACACACTTCACAGACATGCACGATTCCGTGGAGAACTGCTCAAGATCTGACCAATCAAGCCCTGTTCTCCATAGACTGAGTCAATTCTGGATCTGTGTGTACATCATTCAAGCCATAGCTTTCAAAGAACCACACTCACAAAAACGAACACTTTTCCGAAGCGGGAAAACAATAGAGACTGACTTCGTACGGTTGTGCTATTACTTGTTTACCTGCACACACTGCTAAGTGTCTTTGAAGAGTCTCTGTTGCCACCTATCATGCATTAACTCAGACAAAAGTTGCTAATTGTTGGCGAAGACAGTCAATGGATGGATTGATCCACCCTCGTACAAGAGGCTATCTAGATGCTAAAATAAAATTTCTTTGTGCGCTTTTTTTTGTACAGTCGCTCAAAAAAGTATCCGAACACTCTATGGGTGATTACAGAATTCAGAAGAAATATCTGGAGCGTGTACAGCAACTGTACATGTTCCAGTTACCGTTCACAGCAAACTGGAGCGTGTGCAGTAACTGCACACGCTCCAGTTTGCTGTGAACGGTAACTGCACACGCTCAATATTTCTGTGAGTGGGCCCACACGACCCAGGTTTTTGTGAGCTCACACGATCCAATGTGCTGTGAACATTAACCGCAACCGCTCCAGTTTGCTGTGAACGGTAACTGCACACGCTCAATATTTCTGTGAGTGGGCCCACACGATCCAATGTGCTGTGAACATTAACCGCAACCGCTCCAGTTTGCTGTGAACGGTAACTGCACACGCTCAATATTTCTGTGAGTGGGCCCACACGATCCAGGTTTTTGTGAGCTCACACGATCCAATGTGCTGTGAACATTAACCGCAACCGCTCCAGTTTGCTGTGAACGGTAACTGCACACGCTCAATATTTCTGTGAGTGGGCCCACACGATCCAGGTTTTTGTGAGCTCACACGATCCAATATGCTGTGAACATTAACCGCAACCGCTCCAGTTTGCTGTGAACGGTAACTGCACAAGCTCAATATTTCTGTGAGTGGGTCCACACGATCCATTTTTTTGTGAGCTCACACGATCCCATGTGCTGTGAACATTAACCGCAATCGCTCCAGTTTGCTATGAACGGTAACTGCACACGCTCAATATTTCTGTGAGTGGGCCCACACGATCCAGGTTTTTGTGAGCTCACACGATCCAATGTGCTGTGAACATTAACCGCAACCGCTCCAGTTTGCCGTGAACGGTAACTGCACACGCTCCATATTCATTACATTATATATTCATACGCATTATATATATTAAAAAAGTATCCGAACACTATGTTCGATTACAGAATTCAGAAAAAATATCTGGCAACTTAAGTGTGGTGTTGTTTGCTAATGAGTTCCCCTTTACAAAATTCGTTTCGAAGCGCTTTCCATTATCAGATTGTATTGGTAACGAGTTGCTTTTACAGTCTCTGTTTGGGGGCGGGGGTGGCTCAGTCGGTAGCGCGCCAGGCTCGTAATCTGTAGTTCCCAGGTTCGAGTCCCAGCTGGGTCAGCGTTGAGATTTATCTCCGTAAAATTCCCCGCCCTGCCCACGGTCAGTAGGGGACACCGATGGGCTTGGAAAGGCCGCCGTCCGTCGGATGGGACGTTAAGCCGTGGCCCCGTGTGCGGGAGAGCCTACCCTGTGCACGTTAAAGAACACGCTGGATGGCCTTGACGGGAGGCTACCATCTGCCTCCCAACAGCTGTTCCAGTGAGTCCCCTCTCCCAACCTTCTCTGTGCCTTCGGGGCCCATGTGACCTGGCCATTTAGCCCATGGTGTGCAAAACAGTGCCGCTCAGAGGTAAAACAACCCAACGCAACAACTCAAAAGTAGAATATCTACAGATCTGGCAGACAGAAGATAGTGTGAAAAAAAAATAGACGATTTTTTGAAGAGTTAAAAGTTAGACCCTAATTACTTGACATCACAGCAACCGACGCTTCAGCTAATCATAAAGTCGTTATTTTTTGCTTTTTTTCCTTACTCCCTGGACAGCAAAACACGGAAGGATTTAAGAAGCTCTTGACAATTCGTTGCGTCCCTTTCTAACGGACCAAAAAAAAAAGGATTGGTGCCCTTCTCATGTCATCTAAAACTAACCATCGGGCCTTCTTGACTCCAAGTTTTATGGCCCTGTTTATGGAGGTGTTTTATTACACCCTGCCACACGCATATGAATCCGTAACTGTACAGTCGCTCAAAAATGTATGCGAACACTATGGTTGATTCAGAATTTAGAAAAAATATCTGTCAGCGATTTTTTTTAGAAATTAGTGATCTGGCAACCTTCGTGTCACATGACACGAAGGTTGCCAGATCACTAATTTCTAAAAAAATCGTTGCCAGATATTTTTTATGAATTTTGTAATCAACCATAGTGTTCGGATACTTTTTTAATATATATAATGCGTATGAATATATAATGCAATGAATATGGAGCGTGTGTAGTTACCGTTCACAGCAAACTGGAGCGGTTGCGGTTAATGTCCATAACACATTGGATCGTGTGAGCTCACAAAAACCTGGATCGTGTGGGTCCACTCACAGAAATATTGAGCGTGTGCAGTTACCGTTCACAGCAAACTGGAGCGGTTGCGGTTAATGTTCACAGCACATTGGATCGTGTGAGCTCACAAAAACCTGGATCGTGTGGGCCCACTCACAGAAATATTGAGCGTGTGCAGTTACCAAGCAAACTGGAGCGTGTGCAGTAATTGCACACGCTCCAGTTTGCTGTGAACGGTAACTGGAGCGTGTACAGTTGCTGTACACGCTCCAGATATTTTTTCTGAATTCTATAAACAACCATAGTGTTCGGATACTTTTTTGAGCGACTGTACAGTCAGAAGAGGAATGATATCGGGTCAATGAAAGAAGTGGAAGGAGCAGAGCAACTTACAATTGAAGCAGCGACTGAATTGCGTTGGATTATTTTACCTTTCAGCAGCATTTTTGCACACAGAGGTCTAAATGACAGAGTCACAAGGACTCGAAGGACTCAGGAATTATTACGAAACAGACTGTAGCCTACAATCAAAGCCATCCAGGTGGTCTGCAACGAGTACAGGGTATGGCTCTTCCGCACTAAGGCCACAGGTTAACGTTCCATCTCATCTAGCATGCAATGAAATTATGGTCATCGGTTTATTTTGTATTTCTGCTGAGGTCTCGCCATCCTCACAGATCTTCTACTATGACATATAAACTGACAGGATCCTGTCAGACTTCCATGGCAAGGAACTGCTTGAGGAAGGCACT
Organism: Ryuthela nishihirai; assembly: GCA_038380435.1. Lineage (NCBI taxonomy): Eukaryota > Metazoa > Arthropoda > Arachnida > Araneae > Heptathelidae > Ryuthela > Ryuthela nishihirai. The sequence continues at coordinate 68,155,821 of JAWZYU010000001.1, forward strand.
GTAATTGGCATTTCGAAGCTCATCAGTATCCCCTACTGACCGAGGGTCGGGCGGGGAGCTTACGGATTTTGCGGTGATAAATATTAACAGGGGTACAGGTGGGAGCCGAACCCGGAAACGGCAGATTACGATCCAGGCGCGCTACCGACTGAGGCACCCATGTCCACGCATTTTCGTATATGCATGTGATAATTTGCATATCTTGAGGTCGAATTTCATTGCTTTAACACTTTGTTTACGAACTATTGAACTTCAGCCGTTTATATGGGGACGGGGGTGGTCAGTCGGTAGCACTATAGACTCATAATCTGCAGTTGCCAGATTCGAGTCCCAACTGTGCCAAGGTTGAGAGTATCTCCGTTAAACCCCCATCTTACTTTCGGCGAAAAAGGGGACACCGTCCGTCGGATGGGATGTTAGGCCGTGGCTGCGTGTGCATGAGAGCCAATACCTTTTGACCTTTAAAAACACGCTGGATGGCGTTGATGGGAAGCTTTCATATATCTTCTAAGAGCTGTCGAGTATGAACCAGTTGTGACCAGTAGTCGAGTGGGGAACCAGTTGTTTGAGGAGTTATTCGAAAAAACAACGCTGTGTGACCAGTAGTCTAGTGTGGAAACGAATCGAGTAAAGACTGTCGAGTGTGGACTCGATTGGGAACCGTTAATCTCCCACAAATCCTTCTCCCAATCTTCTCTGAGCCCTTGGGGTCGTTGTGACCTGCCCATTTAGACCATTGTGTGCAAAACAAAGTGCCGCTCAGAAGTGAAACAACCAAAACAATCCAACTCGCTTATACCTTAACTTTCGAGGCGGGGGTGGCTCAGTCGGTTGCACGCCAAGCTCGTAATCTGTAGTTCCCAGATTCGAGTCCCAGCTGGGTTAGCGTTGAGGTTTATCTCAGCAAAATTCCCCGCCCTGCCCACGGTTAGTAGGGGACACCGATGGGCTTGGAAAAGTCGCAGTCCGTCGGATGGGACGTTAAGCAGTGGCCCGTGTGCGGGAGAGCCATACCCTGTGCACGTTGAAGAACACGCTGGACAGCCTTAACTGGAGGCTCCCATCTGTCTTCCAACAGTTGTTCCAGTGTGTCTCCTCCCCCACCTTCTCTGAGATTTCGGGGTCCATGTGACCTGGCCATTTAGCCCATGGTGTGCAAGAAAGTGCCGCTCAGAGGTAAAACAACTCAACAACAACCTTAACTTTCGTCCTTGACTTTATATTCGGTTCACTAACCGATCTCATGCAAAACGCTTTAAAAATTCGAAATTATTTGGTGCACTTTAATGATCAGACATCTCTTATTGGCAAAGAATCCAATTTAAAAAAGCCTCTCCATTATTCATAACTGCATAAAAACTCCGTTACCGTAGAATCCATTTCTTACGAGAATTAAAAAAAAACAACACAACTTCATCACTTCGAACAAAGAGAAACTCAACACAGCAGACCGGAAATACAAATTCAAAAAATGAAGTAACATCTGAAAGATTTTAATGACAAAGTCGATAAACAAACAGCTTACGGGTTAATTAATTATTTCGCAAACGCATTTTTCCAATCGACGTTTGCATCCGGTTTGTGAACAGCAAGATTTGAAAAACGAGCAGAGTCGTTAATCTTTTTTCGAAACTGTCTGAAAATGGAAACGAGGCTCAGGAAGAGTCATTCATTCGAGAGCCGAAGCCACGAGGCAACAGCACAAGCGATTTGAAAAGACGTGACAAATGCGCGCTTCGGAGAGATGGCAAACTCTTTCATAGGAGAAGCTTAGCAGCGACAAAATGAAATATTCGCGGATAGGTTCTTTTGTCTTGGGAAAAATACCCAAAACAAGTGCTCCCATTTGTCATGTGGTAAAGCCAAAAGGGTAATTAACACAAGCAACAGCCAATGCAATGATGCATTAAGGTCGGAAAATAAATCGGGAAAATAAAATCCATGTTGGAATATTGATTTCGAGTGTAGAAGGTGTGTACAAATTCATTTTAGGTCTTTTAAGCAAATTTAGTTTTTTACCAACCTAAATTAGTCTTATCTTCTTCTTGCCAATTTAATTTATTCTTTATAAATAAAAAAATAAATACCCCCTCAAGCAGCTGCTTGCCACAGAGGTCTGCAGGAGCCTGTCAGTTTATATGCCATAGTAGAAGGTCTGAGAGGATGGCAGGACCTCTGCAGAAAAACGACACATACATCCATGCCTTAACCCGGGGCTCGAACCCAGGTCCCTTTCACAAGAAAATTTATCTTTTCATTGTCCTAAGTCGCAAAATTCCCCGCCCTGCCCACGGTCTGTAGGGTACACTGATGACCTTGGAAAGACCGCCGTCCGTCGAATGGGGAGTTAAGAAGTTGCCCCGTGTGCGGGAGAGCCATGCCATGTGCATGTTAAAGAACACGCTGGATGGCCTTGACGGGAGGCTACCATCTGTCTCTCAAAAACTGTTCCAGTGGGTCCCCTCTCACAACCTTCTCTGAGCCTTCGGGGTCCTTGTGACCTGGCCATTTAGCCCATGGTGTGCAAAAAACTGCCGCTCAGAGGTAAAACAACCCAACTGGATGGTCTTGACGGGAGGCTTCTCCCAACAGCTGTTCCAGTGAGTTTCCTCCCCCAGCCTTCTCTGAGCCTTCGGGGTCCTTGTGACCTGGCCATTTAGCCCATGGTGTGCAAAAAAGTGCCGCTCAGAGGTAAAACAACCCAACTGAATGGCCTTGATGGGAGGCTTCTCCCGACAGCTGTTCCAGTGGGTTTCCTCCCCCACCCTTCTCTGAGCCTTCGGGGTCCTTGTGACCTGGCCATTTAGCCCATGGTGTGCAAAAAAGTGCCACTGAGAGGTAAAACCACCTAACTGCACCAATCAGAATTCTGTTTTTGCCATTTCCAAACAAATTTTCTTTTTTATTTCCCCAAGTAACCTAATTTTTGTCGCCCTAAGTAGAATTATTTTTGCCATTTGCAAGCAAATTTTTTTTTATGGGGTTCAACTTCCACCTTTCCCCGTGCACGGATTTTTTCCCTTTTTCTGTGCTTGTCTTTCTCCCGAAGTAGCGCCTTCCTCAGGGACCTTCTCTGTAGAGCATTAAACTGACACCCCCCCCCCCCCCTCGAACATCTGTGTCAAATAACTGCGTGATACAGAAGGGGTTAAAAAATAAAATTAATTTTTGCCTCTCCAGTCTAATTTGCAATTGATTCCTCAAGCAAATTTCTTTTTGTCAACCTTTTTTTCATCAATATCTCGTAAATTTTTACTAATCTTATAAACCGAATGGGTTGGGTTGTTTTACCTCTGAGCGCACTTTTTTGCACACCATGGGCTAAATGACCAGGTCACATGGACCCCGAAGACTCAGAGAAGGTTGGGGGAGGGGACCCACTGGAACAGCTGTTGAGAGACAGATGGTTGTCTCCCGTCAAGGTCATCCAGCGTGTTCTTTAACGTGCACAAGGTATGGCTCTCCCGCATACAGGGCCACGGCTTAACATCCCATCCGATGAACGGTGGCCTTTCCAAGCCCATCGGTGTCCCCTACTGACCGTGGGCAGGGCGGGGAATTTTGCGGAGATAAATCTCAACGCTGACCCAGCTGGGACTCGAACCTGGGAACTACAGATTACGAGCCTGGCGCGCTACCGACTGAGCCACCCCCGCCCCATAAACCGAATGAAAAGATGAACAGTACAGCATATTACTCCAAACTGAGTTGAACATTATTTTAATAGGAGTTACTTGTGGTCTTTAGAATTTCCACAAAAGGGAGAGACCTCCGTGGGGAAAAGATACTTCCTTTCATACCTTCTTTGGGAAAAAATAAAGCTTGGGGGAGGGGGGAGGGAAGGCAGGTGGGTCAAGATCGAGTCTACACAAACAACAGCGTTGGAACGGAGGGAAAAGTTCTGTACTCAACTTTTTCCACCATTTTTCCCCATTACAAGTTTCCCTCCCACTAAATTTAGATCTTAGTTACACCACTACTGATGCGACGTTAATCGAAGGGGCGGGGGTGGCTGTCGGTAGCGCGCCAGGCTCGTAATCTGTAGTTCCCAGGTTCGAGTCCCAGCTGGGTCAGCGTTGAGATTTATCTCCGAAAAATTCCCCGCCCTGCCCACGGTCAGTAGGGGACACCGATGGGCTTTGAAAGGCCGCCGTCCGTCGGATGGGACGTTAAGCCGTGGTCCCGTGTGCGGGAGAGCCATACTCTGTGCACGTTAAAGAGCACGCTGGATGGCCTTGACGGGAGGCTACCATCTGTCTCCCAACAGCTGTTCCAGTGGGTCCCCTCCCCTAACCTTCTCTGAGCCTTCGGGGTCCATATGACCTGGCCATTTAGCCCATGGTGTGCAAAAAAGTGCCGCTCAGGGGTAAACAACCCGACAACGTTAATCGAATCTCGATCTCACTTTCCAAAGTGGAAGCATTTTCCCAAATACCTCGAGAAATGGGAGACGTTTATATACAGAACAGGATCTATTAACTCCAGGGTAGAATCACACAGTGGGAAAGTTTAGTGATAATGAGTTGCATGTTCTGTTTGGAGTCTGAACATCATCTATGTATTCAGGCAAAGAGTTACATTTACATTTCCCCTACCGAAGTATAGTTCAGGAATCAGAGTCGCGATATAAGACTCCCTTGAGCTGTCGCCTAATTGCAACGAGTACACGAAACGAGATAAATTGCGAAATGATTCATCCTGCGCGTGGTAATCCAAAAGCGAATGGTTTAGAGAAAGAGAGCACGTGTCATCCATCCCAACTTAGTGAAAGATTTAACGAATCAATTCAGAGAGCACATCCATTTGTTGTCCATATGATAGTTGATTCGAAGTGTTAAAATTTAACGTGAATTCGTTTCTCTAGCGGAACATTTGAATGATGGATGTGAATGCAAAGTCAGTTCCGTAATTCAATTGGGGATGATACTGCATCCTCTTATTGGTTCTAGAAATTCCCAAGAATCTCTTAAATAAGGTTCAGTTTATGCAGATCGTGATATCAGAACGCAATGTGGAGCCACTTTATTGAGATCGAAATGCGAATTTTCAGATTTAGTAATAATCTGAGGGAAGTGCATTATTTTGATTGAATAGTTCGATAGGCAATTCCTGATGTGCTGTAAATTAATGCATAACGTTTGTGATTAGTCTAATGACTATGTAGAGAGGGTAAATACATAGATTAGACAATACACACAATCTAAATGCATGTTTAGAATGGTCTGATCTTTTGGTAAAGAGATCCAGATAGAGACCACGATATTCGTCGAATATTCATTTTATGTTTTTTAACCTCCAGACTCAGAAGTTCTATGTCCTCTTTTCTGGTTCTCTGCTTTCTAAAATGTGGACACTTTTCTCGTTCATCTTTTTCTGGTGCGTCCACTTGTGTCCTTTCTTGTCCCTTGCTTCCTCTATTCCAGTCCTCTACTTTTTAATGTAGTCTCATTTTTTCCTCGTCCTTTTGTGTCCTTCTTCCTGGTCCTCTGCTTCCTAAATGTGTCCTCATTTCTGGTTTTCTGCTTCCACCTGTGTTCTTTCTGGTCCTTTAAGTCCTCTTTTCTGGTCCTCTGCTTCCTAAATGTGTCCTCATTTCTGGTTTTCTGCTCCCATCTGTGTTCGTTCTGGTCCTTTGTGTCCTCTTTTCTGGTCCTCTGCTTCCTAAACGTGTCCTCATTTCTGGTTTTCTGCTTCCACCTGTGTTCTTTCTGGTCCTTTGTGTCCTCTTTTCTGGTCCTCTGCTTCCTAAATGTGTCCTCATTTCTGGTTTTCTGCTTCCACCTGTGTTCTTTCTGGTCCTTTGTGTCCTCTTTTCTGGTCTTTTGCTTCCTAAATGTGTCCTCATTTCTGGTTTTCTGTTTCCACCTGTGTTCTTTCTGGTCCTTTGTGTCCTCTTTCCTGGTCCTCTGCTTCCTAAATGCGTCTAAATTTCTGGTTTTCTGCCTCCACCTGTGTCCATCTTTCTGGACCCTCTGTGTCCTCTTTTCTGGTCCACTGTTTTCTAATGTGTCCTCCTTTATGGTTCTTTGCTTTCTAATGTGTCCTCTTTCCTGGTTCTCTGCTTTCAAAATGTGTCCTCATTTCTGGTTTTCTGCCTCCACCTGTGTCCTTTCCGGTCCTTGGTATCCTCTTTTCTGGTTTTCTACCTCTACCCGTGTCCTTCTTTCTAGTCCTTTGTGTCCTCTTTTCTGGTCCTCTGCTTTCTAACGTGTCCTCTATTCTGATCCTATGTTTTCTAATGTGTCCTCTTTTCTGGAGGTCTGCTTTCAAATGCATCTTCATTTTCGATGTTCCGCGTCTATTTCAGTCCTTTCTGATCCTTTGCATTCCTCTTTTCCGATTATCTGCTTTCTAATGTTCCTTATCTCTGTTTTCTCTCTGTCCTTCTGTGTTCTTCTTTCTGATTCTTTTTGTTCTGCTATATGGTCCTGTGTGTCATCCTGTGCTTCCTTTCCTGACTCTTTGCTTCCTAATCCGTCCTCCTCTCTGATGGCCTTGCACCCACATCTGTTATTCTTTCTGGTCTTCTGAGCTCTATGTATTTTGGTCATGCGAATTCTTCTATCTTCTTAATTCTAGTACTCTGTGACCTCGTATGTTCTCTCTTCTATCTGTATTGTTTTTCTGGTCCTGTACGCACTGGGGGCGGGGGTGGCTAAGTCGGTAGCGCGCCAGGCTCGTAATCTGTAGTTCCCACCTGGTTGAGACCACCTGGTCCGAGTCCCAACTGGGTCAGCGCTGAGATTTATCTCCGCAAAACTCCCCGCCCTGCCCACGGTCAGTAGGGGACACCGATGGGCTTGGAAAGGCCGCCGTCCGTCGGATGGGACGTTAAGCCGTGGCCCGGTGTGCGGGAGAGCCATACCCTGTGCACGTTAAAGAACACACTGGATGGCCTTGACGGGAGGCTACCATCTGTCTCCCAACAGCTGTTCCAGTGCGTCCCCTCCCCCAACCTTCTCTGAGCCTTCGGGGTCCATGTGACCTGGCCATTTAGCCCATGGTGTGCAAAAAAGTGCCGCTCAGAGGTAAAACAACCCAACCCAACCCTGTACGCACTATTTTCTGGTTGTCTTCCTCTTAATATGCCCTTCTTTCTATTTCTCTGCGCACTATTGTATCTTTCATCCTGGTCCTCTGCATCTTCTAGTGTCTCCCTGATACTCTGCTCCTCTTTCAAAAGCTTTCTTCTTCAGGGCCAAAGAAAGAATTGAGGAAAAGAATCTGTTATATACTGCAGTTAAGGTCAAATGGTAACCTCCCGTAAAGGATATCCAGTTATTTAGTGTCCATAATGTTTACTTTTCTTTCACACTGAACCACGGCTCAACTTCCACTTCGATGGAGGGCGTATTGTTTTGCCTACGAAGTGACGTAATAATAAATGTTGGCACAGTTGGGACTAGAACTAGAGTATCTCAAGTAACGATCCTGGCACGCTGCCGTCTGCACCACTAGTTGTTGGGTTGGGTTGTTTTACCTCTGAGCGGCACTTTTTTTGCACACCATGGGCTAAATGGCCAGGTCACATGGACCCCGAAGGCTCAGAGAAGGTTGGGGGAGGGGACCCACTGGAACAGCTGTTGGGAGACAGATGGTAGCCTCCCGTCAAGGCCATCCAGCGTGTTCTTTAACGTGCACAGGGTATGGCTCTCCCGCACACGGGGCCACGGCTTAACGTCCCATCCGACGGACGGCGGCCTTTTCAAGCCCATCGGTGTACCCTCAAGAAAAAGGAAATTTGATTCATATTTCACATTTCCGAAAAATTCCCCGCCCCGCCCACGGTCAGTAGGGGACACCGATGGGCTTGGAAAGGCCGCCGTCCGTCTGATGGGACGATAAGACCTTGGCCCCGTGTGCGGGAGAGACATACCCTGTGCACGTTAAAGAACACGCTGCATGACCTTGACGGGAGGCTGCCATCTGTCTCCCAACAGCTGTTCCAGTGGGTCCCATCCCCCCAACCTTCTCCGAGCCTTCGGGGTCCATGTGACCTGGCCATTTAGCCCATGGTGTGCAAAAAAGTGCCGCTCAGAGGTAAAACAACCCAACTTATTTCACATTTGTTTTAATTTGGATTTAAAATTTGAAAGAAAAATAAGTGCAATATTGGAATGATTCTATTATAATTTAAATTCCAAGAAATTGGGGGGGGGGGAGAGATGGATCAATTTTCTCAACGATTTTGAATAAATGTGAACAGATTTCTGAATAAATGTAAAACTAATCTTGTTGCACCAAACAAATGATTTTGTCAATTTTATTCACATTTCAGTAGTTCAGTATTAATTGTTGGATAAATTGTTTCATCTTCATTCCGAAAAAATTCGCATTAGTGAGATATAAGGAAAAAAAATCAACGATGTTGAATAAAATAAAGCAAATAACTGATTTAACAATTACACAATGATGAAATCCAAGACAGAGCTTTCGAACTTTTATCAATTCCTCCCTTATCAAAAAACAAAAGTAATCATCTCGTAATTATCATATTTTATCAATGATTAAATGATCTAGTTTTGACGCACCTAATTCAGTGATAAATGACTTCCCCATTAAGTTCCGCTATTCCAATCAATTGATTCTACCCCTGCTACGAGGGCTGCAATACATTCTCTTCTTGGGGAGTAAGACCGATTGTTAAAATTAATTACGAAAGTAAATGCAAAACGGCAAAACTTTTGATTGCAATTATTAATCGAAATTTTAATTAGGGAGAGGAATTATCTCTGTCGAGATTTCAGACAATTTAATTCCATTCACGCATCCAAAATTCCTTGGTTTATTTCGAAGGACCCGGGGCGGGGGTGGCTCAGTCGGTAGCGGTCCAGGCTCGTAATCTGTAGTTCACAGGTTCGAGTCCCAGCTGGGTCAGCGTTGAGATTTATCTCGGCAAAATTCCCCGCCCTGCACACGGTCAGTAGGGGACACCGATGGGCTTGAAAAAGCCGCCGTCCGTCGGATGGGACGTTAAGCCGTGACTCCGTGTGTGGGAGAGCCATATCCTGTGCACGTTAAACAACACGCTGGATGGCCTTGACGGGAGGCTACCATCTGTCTCCCAACAGCTGTTCCAGTGGGTCCCCTCATTCACCCTTCTCTGAGCCTTCTGGGTCTTTGTGACCTGGCGATTTAGCCCATTGTGTGCAAAAAAAATACCGCTCAGAGTTAAAACAACACAACCCAACCTCAAAGGCTCCACTGGATAGCTGTTGAGAGATGGTCAAGGTCATTCAGCGTGTTCTTTAATGTGCAGAGGCTATGGTTCTCATGCACAAGTGCCACGGCTGAACGTCTCATCCGACGGACGGCGGCCTTTACAAGTCCTTTAGTGTTCCTTTTCTCACTGACGGTAAAGTAGGGGCAACTTGAAGTAATTCTACAGATCATCGTTTTTAAAACTACTGGTCGCGACTCATTAGTGGGTCGTGAAATCAATTTAGTGGGTCGCGGCCAGCATTTTTCTTAATGGAATAGAATATATTAGAGTCTGGGTCGCGGTCGCGATGTAAAATGTATTTTTTATTCTGGGTCGCGGTTAAAAAGTTTAAAAAACACTGGTATAGACGATACTTTGGAAAAATAAAATTGAGTTAGGAAGCTAATTTTTTTCTTCTAAATACGTAGTATTTGTGCAATTTTATTAATCAATAAATCCATAATGATTGACTCTTGCGGGGGGGGGGTTGTTTTACCTCTGAGCGGCACTTTTTTGCACACCATGGGCTAAACGGCCAGGTCACATGGACCCCGAAGGCTCAGAGAAGGTTGGGGGAGGGGACCCACTGGAACAGCTGTTGGGAGACAGATGGTAGCCTCCTGTCAAGGCCATCCAGGGTGTTTTCCAACGTGCGCAGGGTATGGTTCTCCCGCACACGGGGCCACGGCTTAACGTCCCATCCGACGGACGGCGGCCTTTCCAAGCGCATCGGTGTCCCCTACTGACCGTGGGCATGACGGGGAATTTTGCGGAGATAAATCTCAACGCTGATCCAGCTGAGAGCGGGGGGGGGGGGGGGGGGGATGATTCAGAATTTTTGACCCCGGGTTCGAGAACAGCTAGTTCCGACACTGGAGACTGATATTTCTACCGATCTTTAACGTATGTGGCAAAAGCTATTTTGAAAAGCTATTATTATAAGATTTTGTATTGATCAAAAATCAATACAAGTGTCCTAGGGTATTCGCGAGGTTCTGCTTATCTGCATCTGTGGAGACGAAAACGCTGAAGAGAGTTGGATCGATTCTTACCATTTCTTGTCAGTTTAAAAGATCGGCGTAAATATCACACTGTCTTTATAATCATTTCACTGAAGGTGATGCTACGAAACCTTGCAGATGAATGTATATCTGAAGAGCAATCATTTGGATGAATAAGGCGATATCTGCTACAAAACAGGAGTCGATTCCACATTCGGCGACCTTTGCAACTTCACTGCCTATTTTTAAAAAGCTGATGAACCAATTCCCAGATATCACAAATGATAAGAAAGAAATTGTAAAAAAAAATCTCAGGTTGTTTGCAGGCACCGCGGGAAGAAGTCATCAATCATTCGATCAGTTCCACTCGCTTTGATTTTTTACTTTTTCTAACATTTCGGTTTTCAAGGAACTTTTTTCCTCCAATCATTCGGCGAATGAATTCAATGCGAAATAGAGAAGTTAGTCGGATATGATCAATGGCTCTTTCTCGTTCCTTTTTCGTCGGTTTATTCCGGGAGATAATTTGTTCGACTGCTTTGGCCGGAAACTTTCGGAGTTGGAAATGTTCGCGGTACAAATGGAAAAGTTCAATTTGTGTCAGAGGAACTAGCAAAGATGTCATCGACCAAAGTACCGACAGAAGACTGATTTACTCCGCGAAAATTCTCTATTACACATTTTAATTGCAAAAAAAAAAAGCCCTGAGTCCGTTCTCTGCACGTTTAACTTGTTTTTGAAAATATTGTTTAGATGGGTTGTTTTACCTCTGAGCGGCACTTTTTTGCACACCATGGGCTAAATGGCCAGGTCACAAGGACCCCGAAGGCTCAGAGAAGGTTGGGAGAAGGGATCCACTGGAACAGCTGTTAGGAGACAGATGGTAACCTCCTGTCAAGGCCATCCAGCGTGTTCTTTAACGTTGGATTGTTTTACCTCTGAGCGGCAATTTTTTGCACACCATGGGCTAAATGGCCAGGTCACATGGACCCCGAAGGCTCAGAGAAGGTTGGGGGAGGGGACCCACTGGAACAGCTGTTAGGAGACAGATGGTAGCCTCCTGTCAAGGCCATCCAGCGTGTTCTTTAACGTTGGGTTGTTTTACTTCTGAGCGGCACTTTTTTGTACACCATGGGCTAAATGGCCAGGTCAAGGACCCCGAAGGCTCAGAGAAGGTTGGGGGAGGAGACCCACTGGAACAGTTGTTAGGAGACAGATGGTAGCCTCCCGTCAAGGCCATCTAGAGTGTTCCTTAACGTGCACAAGGTATGGCTCTCCCGCACTTGTGGTCACGACTTAACATCTGTGTGTAACTGTGTTACCTCGTAGAGATGGAATTTAATATTTGTCACTCACGGCGTTAAATCAATAATTCAGTAAATGGACAGGTCACAAGGACCCCGAAGGCAAAAATCATATGAAAGAATCACAGGATGTGTCCTGTAGACATGGAACTCATGAAATAATAAAAATTTAGTAGCTCTCCAAAGAAATCCGAAATTAAATATATCCCCCGGTGTAAAAAAGTTTGGGTACCATTGCTTTAAATGCTGAATGAATATTATTAATTATTGTTTATCAATGTGAAAAAGCTACAGACCTTCTAGAATCAAAATATGAGATCAGCTGTATCAGTACCATGGTTTGTGAGGAAAACGATCATTCTCAGGGATGTGAATAGGCAATTAATTTCGAAATATATCAAAGCTCAGGAAAACAACCTTTTTCGGGGGAAAAATCATCAGAATATACCTGTCTCTAGTGCCATCAACTGCGATTATTCAACAAAAATGCAAGATATGTAAGACTTTTAAACTAGTACAGTCGCTCAAAAAAGTATCCGAACACTATGGTTGATTACAGAACTCAGAATAAATATCTGGCAACGATTTTTTTTAGAAAATAGTGATCTGGCAACCTTCGTGTCATGTGACACGAAGGTTGCCAGACCACTAATTTCTAAAAAAAAATCGTTGCCGGATATTTTTTCTGAATTCTGTAATCAACCATAGTGTTCGGATACTTTTTTAATATATATAATGCATATGAATATATAATGCAATGAATATGGAGCGTGTGCAATTACCGTTCACAGCAAACTAGAGCGGTTGCGGTTAATGTTCACAGCACATTGGATCGTGTGAGCTCACAAAAACCTGGATCGTGTGGGCCCACTCACAGAAATATTGAGCGTGTGCAGTTACCGTTCACAGCAAACTGGAGCGGTTGCGGTTAATGTTCACAGCACATTGGATCGTGTGAGCTCACAAAAACCTGGATCGTATGGGCCCACTCACAGAAATATTGAGCGTGTGCAATTACCGTTCACAGCAAACTGGAGCGGTTGCAGTTAATGTTCACAGCACATTGGATCGTGTGAGCTCACAAAAACCTGGATCGTGTGGGCCCACTCATAGAAATATTGAGCGTGTGCAGTTACCGTTCACAGCAAACTGGAGCGTGTGCAGTAACTGCATACGCTCCAGTTTGCTGTGAACGGTAACTGGAGCGTGTACAGTTGCTGTACACGCTATGGCACGGAGCGGTTGCGGTTAATGTTCACAGCACATTGGATCGTGTGAGCTCACAAAAACCTGGATCGTGTGGGCCCACTCATAGAAATATTGAGCTTGTGCAGTTACCGTTCACAGCAAACTGGAGCGGTTGCGGTTAATGTTCACAGCACATTGGATCGTGTGAGCTCACAAAAACCTGGATCGTGTGGGCCCACTCATAGAAATATTGAGTGTGTGCAGTTACCGTTCACAGCAAACTGGAGCGGTTGCGGTTAATGTTCACAGCACATTGGATCGTGTGAGCTCACAAAAACCTGGATCGTATGGGCCCATTCACAGAAATATTGAGCGTGTGCAGTTACCGTTCACAGCAAACTGGAGCGGTTGCGGTTAATGTTCACAGCACATTGGATCGTGTGAGCTCACAAAAACCTGGATCGTGTGGGCCCACTCACAGAAATATTGAGCTTGTGCAGTTACCGTTCACAGCAAACTGGAGCGGTTGCGGTTAATGTTCACAGCACATTGGATCGTGTGAGCTCACAAAAACCTGGATCGTGTGGGCCCACTCACAGAAATGTTGAGCGTGTGCAGTTACCGTTCACAGCAAACTGGAGCGGTTGCGGTTAATGTTCACAGCACATTGGATCGTGTGAGCTCACAAAAACCTGGATCGTGTGGGCCCTCTCACAGAAATATTGAGCGTGTGCAGTTACTGTTCACAGCAAACTGGAGCGTGTGCAGTAACTGCACACCTTCCAGTTTGCTGTGAACGGTAACTGGAGCGTGTACAGTTGCTGTACACGCTCCAGATATTTTTTCTGAATTCTGTAATCAACCATAGTGTTCAGATACTTTTTGAGCGACTCCATTCCATCCTTTATAACTCTTTTCTGTTGTCATTGCCAAGAGTTTTTGCTCCTTGTTTTATTTTTTCGAAAATTTTGACCAAGGCGTTGACGAAACTTCAGATGAAATAGAAAAAGCTTCAGACGAGTACCATGGGCTGGGTTGTTTTATCACTGAGCGCCACTTTTCTGCACATAAAGGTCTAATTGACCAGGTCACAAGGACCCCAAGGGCTCAGAGAAGGTTGGAGCTCAGAGAAGGTTGTACTGGACGGCTGTTAAGAGCCAGACGCAAGCCTTCTGTCAAGGCCATTCAGCATGTTCCTTAACGTGCACAGGGTATTGTTCTTGAACACGGGGCCACGGCTTACGTCCGATGCGACGGATAGCGGGCCTTTCTGAGTGAGAGCGGGAGGGGGGGGGGTAGCAGAGATAAATATCAACCCTGCCCCATTAAGTCAGAGAGTAAGGTTCACAGTTTCATCCCCACCAAGCTAACAAACTTCTGGAGCTGTGCCAAATACTGTCAGTAAGTGACAGAAGCCATCACTGTTACACACCCGTGCTGTGAGGTGCAGAGTTGGAGTGAACATGGCGAAGGTATGTGCACGTGTTCACGTGTATTCAAAGCTGGGGATCGGAGCAGAATTTCAGTTTCTGTAGGCACAGAAGACTCAACTAGTGGAAATCCATTGACAGCTTGAGACTCCCTCACGTTTTGGATTGGGTTGTTTTACCTCTGAGCGGCACTTTTTTTGCACACCATGGCTAAATGGCCAGGTCACATGGACCCCGGACGATCAGAGAAGGTTGGGGGAGGGGACCCACTGAAACAGGTGTTGGGAGACAGATGGCAGCCTCCCGTCAAGGCCATCCAGCGTGTTCTTTAACGTGCACAGGGTATGGCTCTCCAGCACACGGGGCCACGGCTTAACGTCCCATCCGACTGACGACGGCCTTTCCAAGCCCATCGGTGTCCCCTACTGACAGTGGGCAGGGCGGGAAATTTTGCGGAGATAAATCTAAACGCTTTCCCAACTGGGACTCGAACCTGGGAACTACAGATTACGAGCCAGGTGCGCTACTGACTGAGTCATCCCCGCCCCTTCTTACTTAGAAGCCATTTTTGTATTTTAATACATAAATATTTATTTACTAAATTAATAGCTTTTTAAAAAACACGCTGTTCTTTCATAGTCGAAAGCAGAGCATTTTCTCCTATAGCCTGAAAAAAAAACGTATATTAATTTAGAGTTGAAATAATTATATAGAGCTGCAGAAATCTCTCTTTATGAGCTGTCACGTCAATAAACGCATCTATAAAGAGAGATGTGCCACATTTATTTTTCTTATTATCTATAAAATTAAAAATAATGAAATAAATAAAAGCGACCAATGCTAACAGTCTGAAATGGTCGAGAGTTTGCAAGTGTCTTCTGGTTTTGAGGATTTCTAAGGCGGTGGGTTGAAAGGTGGGGAGTTTGGGGAGGGAAGGCATATGATGAAGGGAGGGGGGACGTGAGCATCGAAGGAGAACATGTTTGCGATTTAGGATGGGAGCTGGCGGAACAAACCATTTCGAGAAGATGGTCCAATTTAAACCTTTGCTGGAAACAGTTTCTATGGCGAAGAACGGGCAAGGCGGAGCGAGGGACGATGGGAAGAAATTGGCTCAAAGGAAAGGGGTCGATGGGCAGAAGAAGAAACAGAGTTGAAATAGAAATTGGAAAACCGAAGGTCGGACGAGGGGAAAAAATATCGTTTAGTGTAAAAAGGAAAAAAAAAATGCGAGAGAAAAAAATTCTTAGAAATTTCGCAAATAAGCTCCCTTTCGTTGTATGTTGACTCGGTCTTGGGCAATAAATAGAAATCTTGAGATTTAACGTTTTTGTAGTTGTAACAAGAATGCTCTGAATTCGTCGATGTCAACAGATGGCCATTGATCGTCATTTGTCGTCCTACACAATTCACTCGACTCATCGCATCTCAAGGGATCTTGAAGGTTTGGGTTTTTCAAAAAAAATAGATTCATTTTATGTGAAGATCCTGAAGGAACTGTGTGCGTTTTTAAAAGTGTTTAAATGTGAAATAATATGAAGTTTAATTTTTGTTTATGGATGAGTTACGGAATCTGGAGCATTATTCAGCAGCAATCTTCAGAACATTTCTCCAGAAACTTTACATAAATTGTTAAAAATCGCTTACATTGAGATAAATGGATTGATGCTCTACTGGATATTAATATTTAAGTTTAGTTCTAAAGGGAAAATACCTTGAATTATCAAAGCTCTTATTCAGGGACATGTTTTTTTCCGGGGGGAGGAGAGGCAAGGGGGACTGTGACCCCTTGAGAATGCTGGTAAAGGTGTAATGGGGGGACAAAAATTATTAAGAAATCCAGTCTCTAAACTCCAGTCATTTTATTATTTTTTTCCTGCTCAAGGAGTGTCTTGACGCCCCTCCCCCACATTTATTTCTTTTTCTAGATTCGTGCCTACCCTTCTTTAATATTTCAGCTTTTTATAAAACAATAAATGTTTTAAATAAAAAAAAAATTCAGATTTTGTTTTAATCCTAAACTCGAAACACATTTTAAAATTAAGAAGATTATTTTGCTAGTCATGGAATTCAACTTTCTATTACATTGACGTGGAAATGAGTGTACACTTTTGTTAATAAAAATGTACGTGAATATGTCTGTACCGTATACCTTCGTGTCATGTGACACGAAGGTTGCCAGATCACTATTTTCTAAAAAAATCGTTGTCAGATATTTTTTCTGAATTCTGTAATGAACCATAGTTTTCGGATACTTTTTTAATATATATAATGCGTATGAATATATAATGCAACGAATATGGAGCGTTTGCAATTACCGTTCACAGCAAACTGGAGCGGTTGCGGTTAATATTCACAGCATTGGATCGTGTGAGCTCACAAAAACCTGGATCGTGTGGGCCCACTCACAGAAATATTGAGCGTGTGCAGTTACCGTTCACAGCAAACTGGAGCGGTTGCGGTTAATGTTCACAGCACATTGGATCGTGTGAGCTCACAAAAACCTGGATCGTGTGGGCCCACTCACAGAAATATTGAGCTTGTGCAGTTACCGTTCACAGCAAACTGGAGCGTGTGCAGTAACTGCACACGCTCCAGTTTGCTGTGAACGGTAACTGGAGCGTGTACAGTTGCTGTACACGCTCCAGATATTTTTTCTGAATTTTGTAATCGACCATGTTGTTCGGATACTTTTTTGAGCGACTATACCGATGGAAATCAAATCTTGTCCTCCAACGTTTACATTTTTTCGGCTGTATTGTGTTCCGTGCCCCCCCCCCCCCCCGTAGATTTTTTTTCTATATCCGGGCCTGATTACAGATGTATGAAATTCCAAAGGTACTCCGTAATTAGCATATGCACTCAATGGCTTCTTATGAGAATTTGGAGTCAGAGCTCAATAACTTTTTAAATTGTTTTTTAAAAGGAAAAATGTAACTAAAGGTATTTTAAAGATCTCAATGAAATATATATATGTAAATTTGATTTTCGACAATATTCATTCGGCATTAAAAAAGTCATGAATGCTGTAATATTTAAGAACTTGTTGTAAAACAGTCATTCAAAATTGGTAAAAATTGAAATAATCGTTACACAAACTGTTAAATACACGTTTGTCCACTTTAGTAAAGTTTAACGTAATTGGTTTCGTTTTAATCTGTATAAATTAACCTTCAGATCAGCTATTTTAACTGGCAGAAACGCTCGAAATTGTTTCAGTTTTTTTTATTCCTTAAATTTTAAATTGAATCGGATATATGGATAGAAAAATATTGAAAGCCTAAATTCAGATATACTGCACATTGTGAACTTTCTTATAATTGCGACGTATTTCTCAATAAAAAGCAAGATTTTATTTTTAAGAATTGCCGAGCTTTGGAGCTGATTCTCTGTTGATTTGAGCCTGTTCCTAAGAAGGGGAATATTAATTTTTTTTTACAATATAAGTTAGAGGTTGTTGTTGGGTTGTTTTACCTCTGAGCGGCACTTTTTTGCACACCATGGGCTAAATGGCCAGGTCACATGGATCCCGAAGGCTCAGAGAAGGTTGGGGGAGGGGACCCACTGGAATAGCTGTTGGGAGACAGATGGTAGCCTCCCGTCAAGGCCATCCAGCGTGTTCTTTAACGTGCACAGGGTATGGCTCTCCCGCACATGGGCCACGGCTGAACGTCCCATCCGACGGCGGCCTTTCCAAGCCCATCGGTGTCCCCTACTGACCGTGGGCAGGGCGGGGAATTTTGCGGAGATAAATCTCAACGCTGACCCAGCTGGGACTCGAACCTGGGAACTACAGATTACGAACCTGGCGCGCTACCGACTGAGCCAACCCCGTCCCAGTATAAGTTAGAGGTTAATGCGTATATTTCAAATGGTTTCTAGATGAAGGGTTGATATGCAAATTTTAAATATATTACTAGAGGTTAATGAGTCAATTTTAAATATATTGTAAGATAAAAGCTAACGAATTTATTTTACATATGTTGTACATAGGAGTTAATGAGAAATTTTTAAATATATCATTTGATAAAGGTCAATGAGTAAGTTTTAAATATATTGTTTGATAGAGTTTAACAAACAAATATTAAATATATTATGAAAGTTCAACGAGTACATTTTAAATAATTAATAAAAGGTTAACGAGTAAATATTAAACATATTATAAAAGTTTAACTAGACAATTTTAAACATATTAAAAAAGTTTAACTAGAAAATTTTAAATATTTTTATATTATTATAAAAGTTTACGAGCAAATTTTAAAAATTTAATAAAAGTTGAAGATTAAATTTGAAATATATTATAAATGTCTAACGAGTAAATTTTAAATATTTATAAAAGTTAAACGCGCGGATTTTTTTAGGAGTCAATTTTAAATATATTTAAAGAAAGAGGTTAATGAATAAATTTGAAAAATTTCGTAAGGTTAATGAGCAATTTCTAAAATCACATGGAGTCGAGTTTAACGAGTAAATCTTAAATATATCATGAAAGCTTAACGAATAAATTTGAATATTTTATAAAAAAAAAAGCTTAATGAGTCAAATTTAAATATAAGTTAAAGGTTAATGAGTAAATTTAAAGCATTTAATTTCTGTTCTCATGAATACAATTTGCTTTTCTGACACAAGTTCTTTCGTTTTTTCAGTATTTGATGATTCAATAGCAAAAGAAAAATAAATGATGAAATGATATTTCGTCACGTGAAAGAGCTTTTCATTTAACCCCCCCATCTAATATTGCATCTCATTAAAACGCGCTTCAAATTTTCAACTTTGACCACATTTATGCGAAGTAATTAGTTTTTACGAGCTGACGGTAATTATTTCTAATCGTGTACGATAAATTATTTTTTGATGAAAAAATGTAGGAACGACAAAAATTTCCGATTTTAATTATATAGAACGAGATTTCTATTTGATGTTAGGTGAGTTTTGAGATGAGGTATAGCTGTCTCTCGTGGATTCATTGCCTAAATGAGTGCAGATATTTTGGCATTCGTTTAAAGCTGGTGCTCTTCTTTATCAATGGAGTAATTGCCAAAACACCAATGATTAAAAGTCTTTTTTACTGGTGATTTGCAACTGGCACAGCATGCACCACTTCAACAAATATCAACGCAACTCTAAAAGTGTATCTTTCCTAATAACGTAGAGGATAGTGGGATAGTGTTATTTAAAAAAAAAAACTAGAATTAGAAGACATGGAAGGCACACGTGTTGCAAAAGATCGCTTGGACTGTCCATCTTGTTCTTAAAGAATATAATTTTGTAATTTACAAAAAAGGATTTTAACGTATTGGAGTAATAACGCCAATATGTTAAAATAAAATTATTTTTCTCAGTACAATAGTACTGAGAAAAATAATTTTACTTTATAGATTTCAGTTTTTTTGAGTAAAAGTTTTCTGAATTCCAGTTGATAATTTGAGAAATGTAAATTATTTGAAAAGATAACGCTTGTTTTGTTAATTATCTCTTACAGGTGATTGCATGCGCTTACACTGTTCTTAATTCAAATTCAAATTACAATGAAACTAAATAAAAATGTTTTTTTTTTTAGGGTAGAAGGAAGACTAGCTTCTCTAGGATGGCAAAAGTTCTTTTTTTTGTCAACATAAATAAATTTTTTGCTATCCTAGAGATGTTAGTCTTCCTTCTACCCTAAAAAACATTTTTATTTAGTTTCATGGTAATTTTAATTTTTTTGTCACCCTAAATAATTAATGTTTTTTTTGGACGGAAAAAAAAGGTAAGTTGGGAAGAGGGGGCGAAAAACAAAAAGTTAAAAATTTCGCTTCGTGTGACAAAAATTAATACGTCTTGGTACTCATGGCGGCAGAAAATAAGTTCCTTCAAAACAGGAAAAGAAGTTCTTTCAAAGCTTCAAAAAATTTCTTCAGGGCGGTAAAAAAGTTCTAGGGATTCAAAAAACGTTCCTTCAAGGGGTGAAATATAAGTTTCTTCAGGGTGGCAAAGGGAATAATTTCCCTTCAAAGCTGCAGAAAAATAAATTCTCTTGGAGTGAAAATAAGATAAGTTTGCTTATAGTATGAAAAAAGTATGTTCGCTTGAAGAGACAAAAGAAATGGATTCCTCGAAGGGGAGTCAAAAGTTAAAAAAGTAAGTTTTCTTGATTCGATTTAAAAAAGGAAATTTTACTTTGGAAGACTTGAAATAGTGCAATGAGTTGGATGTTGTACTGTTGAACTCTGAGTGGAACATTTCGGCACCAATGGTCTAAATGGAGAGGATACAAGGTCATCAAGGGATTAGAACAGGTTGAGGAAGAGGATCCACTGGATAGCTATAGAACACAGATGAAAGCTGTTCATCATCACTCAGACATCCAGCGTGTATTTTAACGTACACAGGATACAGCTATCTTGCACACGGAACAAAAGTTTTAAATCCCATTGGGCAGATGGTGACCTTTCCAAACCCATCGGGTATCCCCTTTCTCAACGAGGGCATAAAGTCAGCTAGTGGAAAAAATTCTCAAAGCTGGTACAGTTGGATTGTTTTACCTCTGAGCAGCACTTTTTAGTTCACAATGTTCTCAATGGCTAGGTCACAACGACCCGGAGGGCTCAGAGAAGGTTGGGGAACAGGACCCACTAGATAGCTGATACGAGGGGTGTGTAGGTAGTCTCCCATCAAGACTATCCAGCATATTCTTTAACGTACACAGATATGACTCTCCCGCATACGGAGGGCGGGGGTGGCTCAGTCGGTAGCGCGCCAGGCTCGTAATCTGTAGTTCCCAGGTTCGATTCCCAGTTGGGTCAGCGTTGAGATTTATCTCCGCAAAAATTCCCCGCCCTGCCCACGGTCAGTAGGGGACACCGCTTGGAAAGGCCGCCGTCCGTCGGATGGGACGTTAAGCCGTGGTCCGTGTGCGGGAGAGCCATACCCTGTGCACGTTAAAGAACACGCTGGATGGCCTTGACGGGAGGCTACCATCTGTCTCCCAACAGCTGTTCCAGTGGGTCCCCTCCCCCAACCTTCTCTGAGCCTTCGGGGTCCATGTGACCTGGCCATTTAGCCCATGGTGTGCAAAAAGTGCCGCTTAGAGGTAAAACAACCCAACCCGCATACGGAACCATGACTTTACGTCCCATCAGACTGACGGCGACCTTTCCAAAATCATTGGTCTCCCCTACTGACCGAGAGCAGGGCGGGGAATTTTTCGGAGATAAATCTTTAAAATACTGGCATAGGTGGGGCTCGAACCTGGGAACTGCCGATTACGAGCCTGGTGAACTACCGGCTGAACCACCCCGCCCCCCTCTCTCTATGATTCACACCCTAACTCCTCCGTCTATACGAAGGGAGGAGATTACAAAAGGTGCAATAAAACTATTTACTGGGCTCACTTCCGTAAGAAGCATCTGGAAACTTCACAGCAACGTCGCAAATGACGACTAATGAGCAACATTCCCATTTAAGAAGATACTTCTGAAAATACACATATAGCAGAGATAGGATACAAAAACAATAAATAAGATAAGAAAACAAATTAAAGGTTCACGTCACATGATATTTTCTTTTCTTGGAAAGCTTGTCTAGAAAGATCGCCGCCTATCGGATGGGACGTTAAGTAGTTGTTCCGTGTGCAGGAGAGCCAGTCATTGTGCTTGTTAAATAATACGCTGAGTGGCCATGACGGGAGGCTTCCATCTGTCACGTGATAGTTATTTAATGGATCGCCTTCCCAATCTCTCAGAATTCAATGGCTCAGAAAAAGTTGATACACTGTATGGTCAGATCACAAGAAGGTCCTTGTTATTCAGTCATTTATTCTATTTTCGGCCAAAACGGGCCACTCAGAGGTAAAGTAACTAAACGTAAAGTTTATAGGCAGCTTGAAAACTCAGTCATCTTTTACGAAAAAAAAAAGTTACTGGAGATAATTTAAATATTTTTCTCTCAGAATTAATTATTTAATCTTTATTAATTGTCACATTTAACGACGGAAATTTTTGGCTGAAACACGACTGACCAACCGTTAGGCCATTCCTGGTTCACTCATTAATAAATGTAAAAATAATGATATATTATTTAAATTTTTTTGTTGTGGCAACAGAAAAGTATGTTATTTCATAAACTTGAAATCATTTTCGGTGTCGGCTATTTCCTTTTCTGAAATTTTTTTGTGTTTCGAATTACAGAAGGAGAGTCTTGTTTGGGGAAAAAAAAAGTGATCCGTTTTTTTTTGGACATAAATTACTCGGTACCAGCAATATCTTGTCATATGCAGCTGGCAGTTCTCTTGATAGCTACGTAATTGCTTGGTAGGATTTTGAAGAAATCGTCTTTCGGTGTTCCTCTACTTGGAAGAACTAAAGTCCCTCAGCTGGCTATAAGCCTCACAACAGATTGGCACACTGAAAAAGAAAAATAACAGAATGTCTTTACCGCGTCCTCAGATTTTCAATATCGATTATGATATTGATTAAATTGTTGTTAGGTTGGAGGAAAACCAATTCCATGGGATTAAAATAAACCAGTTTTGACTCAAAAGAAAAAAAATTAAAGAAGTTTTAAAAACTCGAGAAAAAAAATCTTATCTTTATAAACAGTTTAGTCGGAAAAGAAAGTTTAAAAATTTTGCTGTGAGTAAAACTTTGCCATTTGATTTACCTTTGTTTTTCAATCTTTTTATCAGCATAAAAGTTTTAAATTATGCCATTTCAAAGTACAGAAGATAAATAAATACGAACACGAATTATTTATAAATTAGTATATTTCCAATGATGGGAAAAATTACGATACAATGGATTTGTGGTCCTAAATTATTATTTGCTTTTGATTAAAAAAATCTTCTTCAATAAATTGCTCTTATTGCAAAGTTCCATAAACTGTTTCACATACCTTATTAAATTGTGTTCACTATTTCAACGAACGTAAAAAACTTTTTGATAACCTTGAAAAATATGATTTAAATGATTTTACTCTTTCCAATTTATTAAAAGTTCTTATAACAACTTTACAACTGTATTGCCTAAATGAACTTTATACCTTTTTATTTGAGACAAGACTATTTAATAAATTGTAAACCCTGGATTGAAGATTTCTTATCTTATTTTTTTCCTTTTTTTCCCTTCTTAAAAAAATGTTTTCTCTTATGTTTTACCTATTTTTATAAGTATTATACTGATTGTATGATACATTTGTGTACTAATAAATTAAAACGTTCATGTAAACTTTTCTTTTTAGGTAGGAGGTGCTTAATCACCGAACTCTCAGATTGTGTAATGTTGTAAATAAATAAATAAATGCAATATCACAAATATTCAGCTAACACTACAGATATTTACAAGTCAGTTATTTATATTTCAGATTTTGTCAATTAATATAATAAATTTTTTACACATACTTATATGGGAGTTGGCAAGAATCATTCTAGAAGGGGGCAGGAGGGATTGAAAAAAAATAAATAAATAATTTCAAAATAGAAACTATTAGGTCAAGGCATTCATTAAATGAGTGCACTTGTGAATATAGCAATCATGCATATATTATAGAATAATACAACTAAAGGTATCTCAACTGGTTCTCTTACTAAGAAAAGTTCTCAGGAATGCTCTGGATGATCTTAACCAAGACATCAGTCTCTTAAAATCAATCCAACGGATTTCCTTTTCATAAACAGCATCAAACCTTTTGGGGTCTTTAAAACCTGAGAATTTAGCCCCTTTTTATGTAAAAAAAAAATCTTTCCAGAAGTGAAAACAATTGAAATAAAACAAAAGAATATATTTAAAGAATTATGCTTTCCATTAAGTCTCTCTAGGGGCCTGGCTCGTGTCAGTCGGTAGCGCGCCAAGCTCGTAATCTGCAGTTCCCAGGTTCGCGTCCCCATCTGAGCCAGAGTTGATTTTTATATCGGTGAGAAAGGAGACACCGATGGGCTTGGAAAGGCCGCCATCTAGCGGATGGAACGTAAAACTGTGGCCCACATGTGCGGGAGAGAGCCATACCCTGTTCACTTTAAAGAACATGCTGGATGGCCTTGATGGGATGCTTCCATCTGTGTCGTAAGAGCTGTCAAGTGGGTCTCCTTCCGCCAACCATCTGTAAGCTTTGGGAGTTCTTGTACAAAAT
This sequence comes from Ryuthela nishihirai, assembly GCA_038380435.1. Classification (NCBI taxonomy): domain Eukaryota; kingdom Metazoa; phylum Arthropoda; class Arachnida; order Araneae; family Heptathelidae; genus Ryuthela; species Ryuthela nishihirai. Next base: position 68,180,050 of record JAWZYU010000001.1, read on the forward strand.
TCCCGTGGGCAGGGCGGGGAATTTTGACCCAGCCGGTACTCGAACCTGGAAACTACAGATTACGAGCCAGGCGCGCTACCGAGTGAGCCACCCCCGCCCCTTCTAATACTGGAAATTCGAACTAATGAGTGATTAGGAAAATACAACAGTGCTGTCTGACCATTGTTTTCACCGCGTTTTCTGACTAGTGTTTTCACCATGGATCTTGTCATCTGGCCATTTAGCCCATTGTGTGCGAAACACGTGCCGCACAGAGGTAAAACAACCTAATCCATTGTCTGGATTTCGCTTTACATTCAAACCATTAAAAATCTGTAACGATTAATTATATACTTCATATTTTGCAAAAACCGTGACTGTCAACATCACTTGAAAATGTCACATTAGTTTTAAATTAACCTTCCAATGTAATTCTCGCTGACTCTGGATTTTTTTAAATCTTTTTTTTAACCTATGCTCTATATATCTGTTCACACTCTTTCTTAAGTAAGCAAACTATAGGAATAAGACCAAGCTGAACGAATTTATTCTTTTTTAGGCGCGTTTAAACGACGAGCCTTTACGTTAATCTAGAAATAACATTATTCTTATTCCCTTTTTTTGACATCTACTTTTTGATATCCTTCGGAAATTAATTCTCAGAGTTTCTTCTGGTGACTTTTAGCAGCTCAAACCTCTTCACATATTTTTTTTGTCATTACCACCGAAAGAATCTGACCTTTCGAGCAACGGTCACTACATTCATCAGGTACTTGAGAAAACTTAATTTATAATATCCGAATACAAAAACCAACCTGTGGAATATTTTCCAGTAATAAATCTTCGCTAAATTTGAACACTTCTTAGTAATTATGACGAAGTTACGTACTTATAGTCTATCTTTTTATGTTTTTTTTTTAAACTCGTTTCAAAGCTGACAGTGTCTGACAGGAGTCGGTTATCTTTACTGATTTATTTTTGAGTGCAGGCACATGCACAGTATCAGCGTGACGAAAACTACAGATGTTCTTTGATAATTCACTCTGGGAAAATGATCTCATTTCAGCTCCCAAGTGGTATTAGCGACGAACAACACGTTTCATCAACACCGCTGCTCAGGGATGTGTCTGGAAAGTGGAAAAATAGCAGAGAGTGTGAAGAAAAGAAGAAAGCATCCGGTATCACTGTGCGTCTCTTTCTAAAGTGTACACATATTATCGCTTTTGAGTGGAATAGCGTCTGGTAAATGTTATTTTGTCACAAATTATTGCCGCAACTCTAAAGTGGCGAAAAGTTACGTTCTTTTTCTGATAAGTAGTTTTTTTTTTTGACTTGCATTTGCACAGTTTATCATTACTTTTCTTGAAGCGTGTACAGCAACTGTACACGCTCCAGTTACCGTTCACAGCAAACTGGAGCGTGTGCAGTAACTGCACACGCTCCAGTTTGCTGTGAACGGTAACTGCACACGCTCAATATTTCTGTGAGTGGGCCCACACGATCCAGGTTTTTGTCAGCTCACACGATCCAATGTGCTGTGAACATTAACCGCAACCGCTCCAGTTTGCTGTGAACTGTAACTGCACACGCTCAATATTTCTTCGAGATTAATAAATGCTTGTTGATTTGCATGTTGGCGTGATTGTAATATTAGTGGCATTCCTAATCCCATAAAAAACCAGAAATCTAACGTTATCGCCTCTGGAGGAGATGTGGCCTCGCTTTCAGAGAGAAGACACTTTTTCGTGTTCCGGTTTTTGCACATTCTAATACTGGATTGGGTTGTTTTACCTCTGAACGGCACTTTTTTGCACACCATGGGCTAAATGGCCAGGTCACAAGAACCCCGAAGCCTCAGAGAAGATTGGGGGAGGGGACCCACTGGAACAGCTATTGGGAGACGGATGGTATCCTCCCATCAAGGCCATCCAGCGTGTTCTTTAGCGTGCACAGGGTATGGCTCTCCCGCATACGGGGCCGCGACTTAACGTCCCATCCGACAGACGGCGGCCTTTTCAAGCCCATCGGTGTCCCCTACTGACCACGGGCAGGGCGGGGAATTTTGACCCAGCCGGTACTCGAACCTGGGAACTACAGATTACGAGCCAGGCGCGCTACCGAGTGAGCCACCACCGCCCCTTCTAATACTGGAAATTCGAACTAATGAGTGATTTTAGGAAAATACAACAGTGCTGTCTGACAAACTGTTTTCACCGCGATTTCTGACTAGTGCTTTCACCATGCTATCGTGACCAGTACTTTACTGTTTGACCACAGCTTTTACCATACTGACTGATAGCCTGGTGCAAGTATTTAGAACATGAACGGCTCACACTACTGATTTGAAATTTCATATTTACAGATGTTTATCTGAACTAATGAATCTTTGTACCTCGATTCTTGACACCCAATAAAAAGGTCATTCCAGTGGTCCTCAAACTGCGAGTTTCCAGAATCTTGGAAGGGAGCTTTTGTTTGTTTGGTTTGCTTTACCTCTGAGCGGCACTTTTTTGCACACCATGGGCTAAATGGCCAGGTCACATGGACCCCGAAGGCTCAGAGAAGGTTGTGGGAGGGGACCCACTGGAACAGCTGTTGGGAGACAGATGGTAGTCTCCCGTTAAAGCCATCCAGCGTGTTCTTTAACGTGCACAGGGTATGTCTCTCCCGCCCACGGGGCCACGGCTTAACGTCCCATCCGACGGACGGCGGCCTTTCCAAGCCCATCGGTGTCCCCTACCGTAGGCAGGGCGGGGAATTTTGCGAAGATAAATCTCAACGCTGACCCAGCTGGGACTCGAACCTGGGAACTACAGATTACGAGCCTGGCGCGCTACCGACTGAAGGGAGTCATAAAGCTTTAACAAATTCTTTATCAATATTATGTGAGACTGTGTGTTTATATTAAAAAAAAAGTGTTTTGTGACAAATGTACTGTGCTAAATGCAAAAAGATAATTTCCCCTACCCATTTTATCGTATGTAAAGGTAATGAAATCATTAGATTTAACTGTAGAGGTGCTACAATGTAGGGATGACTTTGCATAATTTTATCTGCAATTCTAGGGAGTCTCACTTTCAAGACATTTGAGAACCACAGAGAGATTTTCGCAAGAGTCATTCAATGATCTTTTGTAATTTTGACATTTTAAAGCGAGTACAGTGGAAAAATTACCGTATAGAGCAGGGCGGCTCAAGTATGTTAATTAAGCTGACCAAAGGTAAAAACAAGAAGCATTCATGAGCCATAGGTGAAAAGAACGAACAAAAATACACAGATGTGGCACGTTCCCCCCCCCCCCCTTTTTTTTTTACCTTTCCCTTTGTTATTAACATATTAATTTTATGAAAACCAACGAGGTTCTTCTATTAAGATTTTTTTTTCCGCGTTTTTCAGAAAATTTCCGCTGGCTCCAAAATTTCTTTATGGTTCGAATATGGCCGTGGCAGCTAACTAAAGAGCTCTAGTATAGGTATTTCCCAAAGAAATATTTGATCCAAAAGAAAGAAAGGGCGGAAAGAATTTGACCCAGCTGGGACCCGAACCTGGGAACTACAGATTACGAGGCTGGCGCGCTACCGACTGAGCCCCCAAATTCACCTGAGGAGATGTGTTATTCTTCTATGCTCCTTTCTTTCTTTGGTCAGCGTTGAAATTTATCTCCGTAAAATTCCCCACCCTGTCCACGGTCAGTAGGGGACACCGATATGCTTGGAAAGGCCGCCGTCCGTCGGATGGGACGTTAAGCCGTGGCACCGTGTGCGGGAGATACATACCATGTGCACGATAAATAACATGCTGGATGGCCTTTACGGGAGGCTACCATCTGTCTCCCAACATCTGTTCCAGTGGGTCTCCTCCCCCAACCTTCTCTGAGCCTTTGGGGTTCTTGTGACCTGGCCATTTAGCCCATGGTGTAAAAAAAGTGTCTCTCAGAGGTAAAACAACCCAAGCCACTGCTGCTGACAACTCCAAATAAACATTCAACAGCAAATCATCGTCATAATCTTATTCGCATATCATTGATTCAACTCCACGCTTTAATCATTTCATTAGAGAGTTTAAATCGTAACGATGAACTGTGCAATTTCTCCCGTAACCATTTTTTCATGCCCCCCCGAACTATATCTTACTCACTCACACACACATCAGTTTCCACAACGGAGAACAAAATCGAAGATATTCAGCTTCACTGCTGACTCCCCCCCCCTCCCCTTTTTTTTGACTTCGCTTCCAACTTAATTTCCACCAATCGATACTCGAATCGTTGGAAAGCGTATCTTGTTCTTCCGTTATCGATAAAGAAGTATGCTGAGACTGCAATTCCTATTGACTGTCAGACTCTTTAAATTATTTCTCTCTCTGCTGTTCCTCTTGCTGATTCTCTCTTTCCATCTTCTCCTTGCTCTTTTTTTCCCAACGTCACACCCGTTCCTTGCACGAGGGACAATCTCATTGGTCGGTGACAAATCCTTTCTCTTTCGCCTTATTTCTTCTCTTATCTTCTCGAAATAACTGCGTGTATGTGTGGAGATCTACCCGCCATTCAGCGATACAGCGAATGGGATGTGAGTAGCGGTATTCTCCATCCTCCGAGAACAAACGGAGGCAGGGTGATGGGGATTGGGAAGAGAGGAGGGTGGATTTTGCCGTGATTACTGCTGCTTCTTTTCTTCATTCGCTTCTCATTAAAGAATGGCACTCGTTGCATCCCTTCTTTTGTAAGCGTCATTTCGGACAAAATGACAAAAGAAGATATTGTTTTATTCTTAATCATTGTTTCAGTCTTTTTTTGTCTTTTTTTTTTCGGTATCGCTGACGATTCAATTTCTATCGTTTCTACTTTTCGGTTTGTTTTTCTTGTTTATTAGTACATGGAGCTAGAAGATAGCAAATGGTTTGGATAAAATAACCAGCAAGTCAGAATTGAAATAGATATACAGTCGCTCAAAAAATATCCGAACACTACGGTTGATTACAGAATTCAGAAAAAATATCTGGCAACGAATTTTTTTTAGAAATTAGTGATCTGGCAACCTTCGTGTCACGTGACACGAAGGTTGCCAGATCACTAATTGCCAGATCACCAAGAACCCCGAAGGTTCAGAGAAGGTTGGGAGAGGGGACCCACTGGATCATCTGTTGGGAGACAGATGGTAACCTCCCGTCAAGGCCAGCCACCGTGTACTTTAACGTGCACAGGGTTTGTCTCTCACACGGGCCACGGCTTAACGTCCCATCCGACGGACGGCGGTCTTTCCAAGCCATCGGTGTCCCCTAAAGACCGTGGGCAGGGAGGGGAGTTTTGCGGAGATAAATCACAACGCTGACCTAGCTGGGACTCGAATCTGGGAACTGCAGATTACGAGCCTGGCGCGCTACCGACTGAGCCACCCCCGCCCCGGCTCCTCTAGATAAACAGCGAGCAATTCAAAACTTCATTTAATCACTGCAAGAGTATTATTTATAATTTTATAATTCCCCCCTAATCAATTGATAATTTCAATAGATTCAACAGGAAAACAATTTCATCAGTTAAAGATGATCTTTAACAAGAAACGGGATTCCGGGAAATGAACCATGAATGCGGATTGAAAAGATTCATATTTGGGTTAATTTGCAGCTTTACCATGATTTGTTTATCCCAAAGAATCCTTGCACACTGCCACTGATTCTCTGGAAGAGTTGACGCATACGATAGTTCTAATTCAGCGAGCAATTTCAGATGGGTCTGGAAATGCAATCGTTTCGGTAATTACTTTCGAAGCAAGATTCATTTCATTTGGAATCGATGAAAACTTACTGATTCAAAGGGGAGGTTTTTTTTTCTGGACTGTTAACTCCCAAGTGGAATTTTCTATTCATTCTTATTTTTTTTTGGAGACAACCGACTTGAATCTGTCATTCATTCGGGAATTATTTGCTGCAGATCATCTAATATACTCGTATATACTAATATACTATTATTACTCGTATATTCTCAACCTTTTATGCTTCACGTACCCCCTGGAAATGTGTATGTAACTGGCGTACCCCTTGTATAGATAGATAAAACTATAGTTATAATATAACAACGGGAATAAAATAAAACTTATATATCAGTGGTTCTCAACCTTTTATGCTTCACGTACCCCCTGGAAATGTGTAGGTAACTGGCGTACCCCTTGTATAGATAGATAAAACTATAGTTATAATATAATAATGGGAATAACATAAAACATATGTATCAGTGGTTCTCAACCTTTTATGTTTCACGTACCCCCTGGAAATGTATATGTAATGGCGTACCCCTTGTATAGATAGATAAAACTATAGTTATAGTATAACAATGGGAATAAAATAAAACATATATATCAGTGGTTCTCAACCTTTTATGCTTCACGTACCCCCTGGAAATGTGTATGTAACTGGCGTACCCCTTGTATAGATAGATAAAACTATAGTTATAGTATAACAATGGGAATAAAATAAAACATATATATCAGTGGTTCTCAACCTTTTATGCTTCACGTACCTCCTGGAAATGTGTATGTAACTGGCGTACCCCTTGTATAGATAGATAAAACTATAGTTATAGTATAACAATGGGAATAAAATAAAACATATATATCAGTGGTTCTCAACCTTTTATGCTTCACGTACCCCCTGGAAATGTGCATGTAACTGGCGTACCCCTTGTATAGATAGATAAAACTATAGTTATAGTATAACAATGTGAATAAAATAAAACATATATATCAGTGGTTCTCAACCTTTTATGCTTCACGTACCTCCTGGAAATGTGCATGTAACTGGCGTACCCCTTGTATAGATAGATAAAACTATAGTTATAGTATAACAATGGGAATAAAATAAAACATATATATCAGTGGTTCTCAACCTTTTATGCTTCACGTACCCCCTGGAAATGTGCATGTAACTGGCGTACCCCTTGTATAGATAGATAAAACTATAGTTATAGTATAACAATGGGAATAAAATAAAACATATATATCAGTGGTTCTCAACCTTTTATGCTTCACGTACCTCCTGGAAATGTGCATGTAACTGGCGTACCCCTTGTATAGATAGATAAAACTATAGTTATAGTATAACAATGGGAATAAAATAAAACATATATATCAGTGGTTCTCAACCTTTTATGCTTCACGTACCCCCTGGAAATGTGTATGTAACTGGCGTACCCCTTGTATAGATAGATAAAACTATAGGTATAGTATAACAATGGGAATAAAATAAAACATATATATCAGTGGTTCTCAACCTTTTATGCTTCACGTACCTCCTGGAAATGTGTATGTAACTGGCGTACCCCTTGTATAGATAGATAAAACTATAGTTATAGTATAACAATGGGAATAAAATAAAGCATATATATCAGTGGTTCTCAACCTTTTATGCTTCACGTACCCCCTGGAAATGTGTATGCAACTGGCGTACCCTTTGTATAGATAGATAAAACTATAGTTATAGTACAACAATGAGAATAAAATAAAACATATATATATACACACACATTAAATTTTGTATTCATAAATTACATATATAAATAAAAACAAAAAAATTACATTTTTGCACAGCAGTGTTGCCAACTTGGCGACTTTGTACTAGATCTAGCGACTTTTGAGCTCTCACGGCATACCCCAAAAATTTTTATCGCTTACCCCACGTTGAGAACCCCTGGTCCAGTCGCTTGGACAATCCACGATCACAGGATTTAAATAATTCTTGACTTTGTCTCTGGGTGATCAGATCACTAATTTCTAAAAAAAATCGTTACCAGATAATTTTTCTGAATTCTGTAATCAACCAGAGTGTTCAGATATTTTTTTGAGCGACAGTACACAAAACTTGTTACTCTCTTTCAAACCTGCATAATAGGATCTCAAATATCATTTTTGCGATCACGCCAGATTCACAGTGCGACAAAAAAGTAATTAAACTGAAATAAAATAAAAACATGTAGTACGAGTATCATTCCGCGAGAGGGCGCTATTGACGTTCTGAAGTATGACTTTGACAGTTCCCCTAACCGTCACCAGTTGGAATTGCTTTGCAGTTTCTCATGGACGTGCTAAAATAAAATTGAAAGTGTTCTTCAACGCACAAAAAAAAATCGATATTAAGATCAAACCCCCGCAATGTCGCTTCTATTGAAATTTCACATCGATACGATTAAGAGTTTGATGACATTGTTTTAAACCATATTTGTATTTTTTCATGTAAAGTTATTATTCTTTTCTCCTGCTTCCCAGGTTCGAGTCCCAGCTGGGCCAATGTTGAGATTTATCTCCCTAAAACTTTTCACCTTTTCGGGGCGGGGATGGCTCAGTCGGTAGCGCGCCAGGCTCGTAATCTGTAGTTCCTAGGTTCGAGTCCCAGCTGGGTCAGCGTTGAGATTTATCTCTGCAAAATTCCCCGCCCTGCCCACGGTCAGTAGGGGACACCGATGGGCTTGGAAAGACCGCCGTCCGTCGGATGGGACGTTAAGCCGTGGCCCCGTGTGCGGAGAGCCATACCCTGTGCACGTTAAAGAACACGCTGGATGGCTTTGACGGGAGGCTACCATCTGTCTCCCAACAGCTGTTCCAGTGGGTCCCCTCCCCCAACCTTCTCTGAGCCTTCGGGGTCCATGTGACCTGGCCATTTAGCCCATAGTGTGCAAAAAAGTGCCGCTCAGAGGTAAAACAACCCAACCTCACCTTGCCCACGGTCAGTAAGGGACATCGATGGGCTTGGAAAGGCCGCCGTCCGTCGGATGGAAGGTTAAGCTGTGACCCCATGTGAGGGATAGCCATGTGCGCGTTAAAGAACGCTCTGGATGGCCTTAACGGAAAGCTATCGTCTGTTTCCTAATATCTGTTCAGTGCAGATCTCCAAACTTCTCTGAGCCCTAAGGGTCTTTATGACCTGGCAAGTTACCCATTGTGAGCAAAAAAGTGCCACTCAGAGGTAAAACTACCCAACTTCTCTCATAGAGATAAACAGGTGTTTTGCGGGTCATTTGCGGGCCATCTTTCGTATAACTAACATGAATGTGATTTGGTTGGTTGATTTACCTCTGAGCGGCACTTTTTTGCACACATTGGCTAAATGACCAGGTCATATGTCAGAGAAGGTTTGGGGAGGGGACCCACTGGAACAGCTGTTGGCAGACAGATCATAGACTCCCGTCAAGGCTATCTAGCATGTTCTTTAACGCGCACAGGGTACGACTCTCCCGCACACGGGGAGTCGTACTTTGTGCACGGCTTAACGTCTCATCCGATGGACGATGGCCTTTCCAAGCCCATCGGTGTCCCCTACTGACCGTGGGCAGGGCGGGGAATTTTGCGGAGATAAATCTCAACGCTAACCCAGCTGGGACTCGAACCTGGGAACTGAAGATTACGAGCCTGGCGCGCTACCGACTGAACCACCCCCACCCCCACATGAATATGAATGACGATTATTATTTTTGTTTTTGCATCGTGTTTCACTGCTCTTTCAGAAACCCAGCAAAGGAACAACATGTGAACATCAAAATTTATTTAAAGCTAGGAAAAGCTCCCTGAAACACATTAAATGCTACGAACAGCTTATTGGGATAAGACTATATCCAGAGCACAAACATTTTCAAGAGGACAGAGAGGATGTGGAAGATGATCATCGCAGTGAATGGTCGAAAACGATCTCCAACTCAGAATCGGTGGACAGATTAAGCAATTGACTTGCAAGAATTATTCGCAACAGCTCTCGATTTGATATAGCTGACGACATTCAGAAGAACGTGACGTCAGGACTGAATACCATATCACAGCAGATTATTTTTCCAAGTCTTTCCAAAGCTTATGTTAGCGCTGTAATAAATGTATTCGTTCCCTCGGCGACTCTTTTGAGGAAAACGGTTAATAAACATGTTACCCTATGTTTTGTTGTTTTTATTTCAGTGTTATTTCTTTTTTGCAGCATTGTGTAGGATTTGACTAACGGGAATTGAGATCAATTATAGATTGGAGGTTGCCCGTATTGGAGGGACCCACTGAAACAGCTGTTGGGAAACTGATGGTAACCTCCCGTCAAGGCCATCCAGTGTGTTCTTTAACGTTGGGTTGCTTTACCTCTGAGCGGCACTTTTTTGCACACAATGGGCTAAATGGCCAGGTCACAAGGACCCCGAAGGCTCAGAGAAGGTTGGGGGAGGGACCCACTGAAACAGCTGTTGGGAAATTGATAGTAATCTCCCGTCAAGGCCATCCAGTGTGTTCTTTAATGTTGGGTTGTTTTACCTCTGAGCGGCACTTTTTTGCACACAATGGGCTAAATGGCCAGGTCACAAGGACCCCGAAGGCTCAGAGAAGGTTGCGGGAGGAACCCACTGAAACAGCTGTTGGGAAATTGATGGTAATCTCCCGTCAAGGCCATCAAGTGTGTTCTTTAACGTTGGGTTGTTTTACCTCTGAGCGGCACCTTTTTGCACACAATGGGCTAAATGGCCAGGTCACAAGGACCCCGAAGGCTCAGAGAAGGTTGGGGGAGGGACCCACTGAAACAGCTGTTGGGAAATTGATAGTAATCTCCCGTCAAGGCCATCCAGTGTGTTCTTTAATGTTGGGTTGTTTTACCTCTGAGCGGCACTTTTTTGCACACAATGGGCTAAATGGCCAGGTCACAAGGACCCCGAAGGCTCAGAGAAGGTTGCGGGAGGAACCCACTGAAACAGCTGTTGGGAAATTGATGGTAATCTCCCGTCAAGGCCATCAAGTGTGTTCTTTAACGTTGGGTTGTTTTACCTCTGAGCGGCACTTTTTTGCACACAATGGGCTAAATGGCCAGGTCACAAGGACCCCGAAGGCTCAGAGAAGGTTGGGGGAGGGACCCACTGAAACAGCTGTTGGGAAATTGATAGTAATCTCCCGTCAAGGCCATCCAGTGTGTTCTTTAACGTGGGTTGTTTTACCTCTGAGCTGTAGTTTTTTTGCACACAATGGGCTAAATGGACAGGTCACAAGGACCCCGAAGGCTCAGAGAAGGTTGCGGGAGGAACCCACTGAAACAGCTGTTGGGAAGTTGATAATAATCTCCCGTCAAGGCCATCCAGTGTGTTCTTTAACGTTGGGTTGTTTTACCTCTGAGCGGCACTTTTTTGCACACAATGGGCTAAATGGCCAGGTCACAAGGACCCCGAAGGCTCAGAGAAGGTTGGGGGAGGAATCCACTGAAACAGCTGTTGGGAAACTGATAGTAACCTCCCGTCAAGGCCATCCAGCATTGGAGATGTGTCATTACTACAGTCCTAATTAAAAATTTACTCAACATAGCCTTATTAAATTGATCGCCAGAGATCGTCAAAAAAGAAATAACCCAACCTCTGAATATATCTACAGCTCGGAAGCTAGCAATTCGAAAAACAAAACCAATTCAACTTCCGACACATTTCAATAATAAAAGTCTCTTTATTTCACTATTTTCTCTTTTACACAGAACATGAAAATTCTGTAACTACGAAATAATTCCCACCAGAAATGTTTCTACAAAACAGACTGTTCATTTCGTTATAATTCGCGAAACTATTCTCTCATTAATTTAACATCTCTGATGGTTGCGTATGTTGGCTCAGGAGAGATTCTGGAACCTAAATATATCACTTGACACGAGAGATTAAAGCTGCTGCATTTGAAAAGCCAGATGCACTTTGGCGAAGTTGTCGCTCCCGGCGTAAGCGTTCCGTTTGCCCCAGAGGGACTCGGAGGTGGAGATGTGTTGCAACATTTGCTAAACCTGAATATCCTCTTGAAGAGTCGATGGCGACGACCATTTGCTGTTTTCGTGATAAAGCTTTATTTATTTACAGTTCTCTCTCTGTGCTGTCTCTGCTACGTTTTAATCGTTTCGAACCGTGCAAATGGACTTTTTTTTGCATTCCCCGTTACCATGTAGTTTTGTGATATTGTGATATTTATGTAACTCGTGGTTTCGACGCATCGACTTGGAAACGGCGCAGTGAAGAACTACTATTCAAATTCGAATCTGATGCCGATTGTTGGGTTGTTTTACCTCTGAGCGGCACTTTTTTGCACACCATGGGCTAAATGGCCAGGTCACATGGACCCCGAAGGCCCAGAGAAGGTTGGGGGAGGGGACCCACTGGAACAGCTGTTGGGAGACAGATGGTAGCCTCCCGTCAAGGCCATCCAGCGTGTTCTTTAACGTGCACAGGGTATGGCTCTCCGCACACTGGGCCACGGCTTAACGTCCCATCCGACGGACGGCGGTCTTTCCAAGCCCATCGGTGTCCCCTACTGACCGTGGGCAGAGCGGGGAATTTTGCGGAGATAAATCTCAACGCTGACCCAGCTGGGACTCGAACCTGGAAACTGCAGATTACGAGCTTGGCGCGCTACCGACTGAGCCACCCCGCCCCGTCCTCTTGAAAAGTCGATGGCGACGACCATTTGCTGTTTTCGTGATAAAGCTTTATTTATTTACAGTTCTCTCTCTGTGCTGTCTCTGCTACGTTTTAATCGTTTCGAACCGTGCAAATGGACTTTTTTTTTGCATTCCCCGTTACCATGTAGTTTTGTGATATTGTGATATTTATGTAACTCGTGGTTTCGACGCATCGACTTGGAAACGGCGCAGTGAAGAACTACTATTCAAATTCGAATCTGATGCCGATTGTTGGGGGTGGGGTTGTTCAGTGGATCGCGCACCAGGCTCGTAATCTGCACTTCCCATGTTCGAATCCAACCTGGGCCAGCGTTGAAATTTATCATTTCTAAACCGTTACCCTGCCTTCGGTCAGAAAGGGGACACCAACGGGTTTGGAAAGACCGCCGTCCGTCGGATATGACGTTAAGCCGTGTCTCCGTGTGCGGGTCAGAGTCATACACTGTGCGTCAAAGAACACGCTGGACGGCCTTGGCCGGAGGATACCACCTGTCTCCTAACAGCTGTCCAGTGGATCCCCTTCCCCCAACCTATTCCGAGCCTTCGGGGTCCTTGTGACGTGGCCATTTTGTCCAGTGTGTGCAAAAAAGTGCCGCTCAGAGGTAAAACAACTCGTACGACATTGCACGAGATATTATAGCATCTACTGTATTTGAAAGCCTTCGTAGAATTTAGCGAATTTTTGGCTGGTTTCATTGCCCCAGAGGCATTCACAAATGGAGATATGTCGTGATATTTGCGAAACCTGCTCGTCTACTTCAAGTATTAGGGCGGTAGGGGCGGGGGTGGCTCAGTCGGTAGCGCGCCTGGTGTCGTGCCCACGTTTGTTTCAAAATGTGGACACGACTGTTGGCGCAGAAGGCCTCAGTCGCCATTATTTTCACCACTAGTGCCAACGCACCTTGCCCCCATTTTGGCACCCAACTCGACCGGAAGAGAGCATTGCCGGCGGCGCGGGCCCATACAGCATGGTCCGGTGCTCCCCAGAGATAAAATGGGAATCTTAATATTAACTCATCAATACCTATGCAATCCGAAAAGAGAATTACAAAAATTTTCTCTAAAAACAAAAAAAGTTGAATGTTCTGTAGACGGACAAATAAAAAAATGTGAAAGCACTAACTCGTGTTTTGAAAACGAGCTAAAAATTAGTACGGAACAGAGCGAGAATAAAACGATCTATTTCTTCTAATTGTGGGGACTGGGGTGGCTCAGTCGGTAGCGAGCCAGACTCGGAATCTGAAGTTCCCAGGTTCAAGTTCAATCTGGGCCAGTGTTCAGATTTATCGCTACAAAACTCATCTCCCTGTCCTTAGTCATTAAAGAACACCGATGGGTTTGGAAAGGATGCCGTCCGTCGAATGGGACGTTAAGCCGTGACCCTCTTGTGCGGGAGAGTCACACCCTGTTCACGAATCTCCGCAAAATTCCCCGCCCTGCCCACGATCAGTAGGGGACACCGATGGGCTTGGAAAGGCAGCCGTCCGTCGGATGGGACATTAAGCCGTGGCCCCGTGTGTGGAAGAGCCATACCCTGTGCACGTTAAAGAACACGCCGGATGGCCTTGACGGGAGGCTACCATCTGTATCCCAACAGCTGTTCCAGTGGGTCCCCTCCCCCAACCTTCTCTGAGCCTTCGGGGTCCATGTGACCTGGCCATTTAGTCCATGGTGTGCAAAAAAGTGCCGCTCAGAGGTAAAACAAACCAACCAACCCAACAACCCTGTTCACGTTAAAGAACACGCAGTTTTCCAATGGGTATCTTCCCCCAAACTTTCTCTGACTCCTAAGGGGTCCTTGTGAACTAGCCATTTCGCCCATTGTGTGCAAAAAGTGAAGCTCAGAGGTAAAAGCGATCCAACTTCCAATTATGCCCTCGAGAATGGAATCATGCTTCGAAGAAAATATCTTTCTCGCAAACACCCTTCACCGAAATCAATTCCTCTCAACTTGTTCCTTAAGAGCTTCCTTATTTGGCTTAGTTTCCATTTCGCAATTTCCTGTTGCCGAATCGTTCTTTGTATCAGTTGCTTACCCCCCCCTCCCTCATCTCTCGACTCTGTCTCCCTCTTGAGCTATTCCAGTTCATTTTTCCCCTTTCAGTTCTCGTGTAAATACAGAGCACGCCATTCTAATCCTTTGACCATTTCTCCCTAAAGACTCGTAAATCAATCGCTGAGGTCTGCTGTCCCTCCGCTCATAAATATATTCAAAATAGTTCCTTTCTCCCTTCTAACGATTCAATCAACAGCTTTTCCAGGCCATAAAGCAGATCTGCTTGTGCAAGTGAGGCACGCCTTGTGATCGTTAAAGAGCAAGCCACGTCAAGAGGCTATCATGTTGCTGACGAATAAGTTTCTTTCAGCCAAACCAGTCCTCTGATTTTAGGTCCTTTTGCTCGATTTACATCATAAGTGCGATCCTAAGGCTGCGGCGTAAATCGAAAGTACCAAATCAGGCTGGATTGTTTTGACTTTAAATGGCACTATTTTGCACACAATGGGCTAAATTGCCAGGTCGCAAGGACTTCAAAGAAGGTTGGAAGGACGGGACCCACTGGATAGCTGTTGGGAGACAGATGGGTAGCCTCCCGTCAAGTACATCCAGTGTGTTCTTTAACGTGCACAGGGTATGGGTCTCCTGCACACGGCTTTATATCCCATCTGATGGATGGCGGCCTTTCCAAGTCCATCAGTGTTTACTTTCTCACCGAGGGCGGGAGTTTAACGGAGAAAATTTTCAACGATGGCACAAATGAGACTCGAAGCAGGGAATTGCAGATTACGAGACTGGCGCGCTATCGACTGAGCCAATCCCGCCCCAAAATCATGAAATTGCGTTGCTTTACCTCTGAGCGGCACTTTTTTGCACACCATGGGCTAAATGGCCAGGTCACATGGACCCCGAAGGCTCAGAGAAGGTTGGGGGAGGGGACCCACTGGAACAGCTGTTGGGAGACAGATGGTAGCCTCCCGTCAAGGCCATCCAGCGTGTTCTTTAACGTGCACAGGGTATGGCTCTCCCACACACGGGGCCACGGCTTAACGTCCCACCAGACGGACGTCGGCCTTTCCAAGCCCATCGGTGTCCCCTATTGACCGTGGGCAGGGCGGGGAATTTTGCGGAGATAAATCTCAACGCTGACCCAGCTGGGACTCGAACCTGGGAACTACAGATTACGAGTCTGGCGCGCTACCGACTGAGCCACCCCCTCCCCGATTATGGTTGGGAATGCAATTCCCTTTGGACCTGGCATCTCGCTTGTTAGATTTTTATAATTCTGCATCTCAAAGAAATGACGGGAAAAGAAGGAAGTTGAAGTAATTCGACAGCACACATTAGAATCTTTGGATCTTTTTATTTTTATCAGAACCTTTCATTCCAAAAGGAGAAACTTTTTGTTTGGAATTTTACGAATAAATCTGTTTGATGGTGATCTCATGCTCGTTATTTGAATTTAGTATTAAAAGCAAGAGTTTCCCATGTTATCAACCAACTATCAAAAGACGAGGGACAAACCGATTGCAATGACAACCCATCATCACCACCATGCCATCCATTTGATCTTGAGCATCGCTTCAATCATTCCGAAATAAATCTCTTTTTTTACCTCCTTTACTTGAGATGGAAGCGTTCTTTGATTTACCTAACCATCCTGCATCTTTTCAGAAGAAGATCAGAAGATGCAGAAGAGGAAGAGGCGGAGGGTGTGAAATATATTGAAGCTTCTCCCTCCCCAGTTTCAGACGTTAGTCTCTCTCGGCGCAGAGTAAAGTGATCCTCAAAGTCAACATCCAGTTAATAACCTACTCTTCCCTCTTCTCTGTAGAGACCGACTATCAGGCATAAAAGCCACCAGGGGATTCTAAACTCCTGATCTGTGCTTGAGAGCTGGAGACGACCACATAAGCGGGTTAGATGAGACAGGGAGGCAGCAGGACATCATGACAGCTGAGAAGGTATCCTTTCGGATGCTCATTCTCTTCATCCAAGTTTCTCGCTGCAGATTACATCCCGTCGGAGTTATCTCTCCATCTGTCTATCATGGGTGCCTGCTTCCAGTGAATGGCTTCTTCTTCTTCTTGACTCGATAGCTCTGAGCGTGCCATTTCACTTACTTTTGTCTCGGTTGTTTACTTCTCTCTTTATTTCCCCTATTTCGCAGTATTATTAAATCTATATTCGGTTCAGGGGATGTGGCCATTTTGGGGTTCGCTTTTCTGATTACTTCAAAGGCACTCTTTCCTTTTCTATATACGATGACTGATCGAAAGACTTTATAAGTACACCGCATTATGGAGGTTGGCATGGAGGGGAGAGAAATCAGGTCACTAATATGGGAGTGAGTAGGAAGATCATCTATATCACAAAACTGTGAAAAAAGAAGAAAAGGTATTTATCTCTTCCTACTCCTTTATAGCTATCTCTCTCTCCATCATCACTCCTTTTCTATCTCGCCTCCTTTCTATCAGCTTTCCTCTTTTCTTTTATCCTGCTTTCTATTATTTTTCGTTTCTTCCTCCTACTCTTCCCCACTTTCTCTAAGATTTACTCTTTTTCTTCTCCTTTCTACAATTTTTCCCCTCCCCTCCTCCTTTATCTCTCTCCTCATCATTTTTATGATTTTCTCTCTCCTCCTCTTTTCTATCAGCTTCACGTTTTGTTGTACCCCTATCTATCCTTCCCTCCTCCTTATTTTTAAAAAATTTTCTCTCTATTCTCCTCTTATTCCTATCTTCCTTCTCCATTTTGTCACCCTCACTCTTTTTTTCTCATGCTTTCTATCCTTTTCTCTCTCCCTCTATCCTTTTATCGCTATCTCTTTCTCCTCCTCTTTCGAACCCTTTCCATCAGCTTACATCTTTGCTTTCTCCTCCTTTTTTTCTGTTCATCTTTATTCTCCTTTCTATGATCTTCCCTCTTTTTCTCCTCCCTTCTATTCCCTCTGTCTCCCTCTTTTTCTCCTCCCTTCTCCTCCCTCTGTCTCCCTCTTCTTCCTACTCCTCGCTTTCATCCTAAAGTGGAAGTCCTCCTTCGCTTTCATCCTAAAAGTGGCGGATGAATCAAAATCTTGATTCATGTCAGGTAATAAATTTCAGGCGCAGTCTAGCTAATGAAATGGTAGCCATGGAAAACATCGACTTATAGTATGACGATGACTACCGCCATTATATGGAAATTTGGAAGAATGATTATTGTTCAGGCATTCCGAAATTAGATTAAAATCTTTTCTCCCAGAAATCTTGCGTAATAAACCGTGGCAGTAATCTATCTGGCTAGTGTCATGAAAATTATGTTGATCAATTGTTTGACACCCCCAAACTAATCAGTCTGCCAATGCACTAGCTCAATTTTTGATACCGGTGGTGATAAGTGTTATATTCATATTCTTATGCCTAGTTTCTCTATTTGTAGCTGATTATATCTACTACTCTTTGATTAAGGAACAATCTGACTTGAAGTACTTATTGTCGAGTTGAATTTGGCCAGCAGATCTTAGTCGCCATGATTCTATTCTTTTCCTCCCTATGCTCTTCTATTTTTTCTTTCTGCATCTTTCTCCTCCTTTCTATGATCTTCTCTCTTTTTGTCCTCCCTTCTCTTCCCTCTTCTTCCAACTCCTCGCTTTCCTCCATCATACTTAAAGCGGAGGATGACCAGAGTTGAGATTTTTCTCCGCATCTTTCTCCTCCTTTCTATGATTTTTCTCTCTTTTTCTCCTCTCTTCTCTTCCCTCTTCTTCCAACTCCTCGCTTTCCTTCATCATACTTAAAGCGGAGGATGACCAGAGTTGAGATTTTTCTCCGCATCTTTCTCCTCCTTTCTATGATCTTCTCTCTTTTTTCCTCTCTTCTCTTCCCTCTTCTTCCAACTCCTCGCTTTCCTTCATCATACTTAAAGCGGAGGATGACCAGAGTTGAGATTTTTCTCCGCATCTTTCTCCTCCTTTCTATGATCTTCTCTCTTTTTCTCCTCCCTTCTCTTCCCTCTTCTTCCAACTCCTCGCTTTCCTCCATCATACTTAAAGCGGAGGATGACCAGAGTTGAGATTTTTCTCCGCATCTTTCTCCTCCTTTCTATGATTTTTCTCTCTTTTTCTCCTCTCTTCTCTTCCCTCTTCTTCCAACTCCTCGCTTTCCTTCATCATACTTAAAGCGGAGGATGACCAGAGTTGAGATTTTTCTCCGCATCTTTCTCCTCCTTTCTATGATCTTCTCTCTTTTTTCCTCTCTTCTCTTCCCTCTTCTTCCAACTCCTCGCTTTCCTTCATCATACTTAAAGCGGAGGATGACCAGAGTTGAGATTTTTCTCCGCATCTTTCTCCTCCTTTCTATGATCTTCTCTCTTTTTTCCTCTCTTCTCTTCCCTCTTCTTCCAACTCCTCGCTTTCCTTCATCATACTTAAAGCGGAGGATGACCAGAGTTGAGATTTTTCTCCGCATCTTTCTCCTCCTTTCTATGATTTTTCTCTCTTTTTCTCCTCTCTTCTCTTCCCTCTTCTTCCAACTCCTCGCTTTCCTTCATCATACTTAAAGCGGAGGATGACCAGAGTTGAGATTTTTCTCCGCATCTTTCTCCTCCTTTCTATGATCTTCTCTCTTTTTTCCTCTCTTCTCTTCCCTCTTCTTCCAACTCCTCGCTTTCCTTCATCATACTTAAAGCGGAGGATGACCAGAGTTGAGATTTTTCTCCGCATCTTTCTCCTCCTTTCTATGATCTTCTCTCTTTTTCTCCTCCCTTCTCTTCCCTCTTCTTCCAACTCCTCGCTTTCCTCCATCATACTTAAAGCGGAGGATGACCAGAGTTGAGATTTTTCTCCGCATCTTTCTCCTCCTTTCTATGATTTTTCTCTCTTTTTCTCCTCTCTTCTCTTCCCTCTTCTTCCAACTCCTCGCTTTCCTTCATCATACTTAAAGCGGAGGATGACCAGAGTTGAGATTTTTCTCCGCATCTTTCTCCTCCTTTCTATGATCTTCTCTCTTTTTTCCTCTCTTCTCTTCCCTCTTCTTCCAACTCCTCGCTTTCCTTCATCATACTTAAAGCGGAGGATGACCAGAGTTGAGATTTTTCTCCGCATCTTTCTCCTCCTTTCTATGATCTTCTCTCTTTTTCTCCTCCCTTCTCTTCCCTCTTCTTCCAACTCCTCGCTTTCCTCCATCATACTTAAAGCGGAGGATGACCAGAGTTGAGATTTTTCTTCGCATCTTTCTCCTCCTTTCTATGATCTTATCTCTCCTTTTTCAATCTCTTCTCTTCCCTCTTCTTCCAACTCCTCGCTTTCCTTCATCATACCTAAAGCGGAGGATGACCAGAGTTGCGATTTTTCTCCCCATCTTTCCCCTCCTTTCTATGATCTTCTCTCTTTTTCTCCTCCCTTCTCTTCCCTCTTCTTCCAACTCCTCGCTTTCCTCCATCATACTTAAAGAAGAGGATGACCAGAATTGAGATTTTTCTCCGCAAACCTCCCCGCCCTGACCTCGGTCGCTAGGGACACCGATGGGCTAGGAAAGGCCACCATCCGTCTGATGGAGCTGTAGTCCCGTATGCCAGAGAGCCATACCCTGTGCAGGTTAAAGAACACGCTGGATGGTATTGATGGAAGTCTGCCACTGCCTCATAACATCTGTTCAATGGATCCCCTCTCCCAACCTTCTCTGAGCTCTCCCGGTCTTTGTGACCTTGCGTGCAAAGTGTGCAAAATACTGTGCTCCATTGTGTGCAAAAAAAAAAGTATCGCTCAGAGGTAAAACAATGCAATCTGTCCTGTTTCATAAAATAAAAATTTCTCCGCAAATAAAATAAAAAGCTCACCCAATACTAATTCTAATATTTTTTTTTCTTGCTTACAAAATTGTAACTGCTCTCTAGTAAGGATATCATTTGTATTTCCTCATTTGTATTGGATGAGTTTTTTTTTCTTTATTTGTTGAGATATTCTTAGTAGAGAACAGTTATCGTTTGTAAACAAAAGAAAAAGAAAGAACATTTGTTAAAAAAAAAGAGCACTTTAGTAAGCAGACATTCAAACCAGGTTCAAAAAATCGTTCGAAGCAATCTATTTTCGTACGTAAGAAAAACATTCGAAAACACTGATCACGAAAATGGATAAGGCGAAATATCGCTTAACGAGAAAATGAAGTTTGGCCGGTTTCGGCGACAATACTTTTTAAAAAATAATGAATAACCCCCATCCCCATCCCCCAAACAGTTGCTTGCCACAATGGTCTGACATGAGCCTGTCAGTTTATGTGTCAAAAGGAAGACCTGTGAGGAAGACGCTACTTCAGCGGAAAGGAACACAAACATCCATGCCATAACCGTGGCTTGGGTTGTTTTACCTCTGAGCGGCACTTTTTTGCACACCATGGGCTAAATGGCCAGGTCACATGGACCCCGAAGGCTCAGAGAAGGTTGGGGGAGGGGACCCACTGGAACAGCTGTTGGGAGACAGATGGTAGCTTCCCGTCAAGGTCATCCTGCGTGTTCTTTAACGTGCACAGGGTATGTCTCTCCCGCACACGGAGCCACGGCTTAACGTACCATCCGACGGACGGCGGCCTTTCCAAGCCCATCGGTGTCCCCTACTGACCGTTGGCAGGGCGGGGAATTTTGCGGAGATAAATCTCAACGCTGACCCAGCTGGGACTCGAACCTGGGAACTGCAGATTACAAGCCTGGCGCGCTACCGACTGAGCCACCCCGCCCATATCCGTGGCTCGAAATAAGATCCCTTTTTTACATGTTATTACTTTTATATGTTCTTTCAACGCGAAACAGATGATACGAAAAAAAATTCCTTAACGCGATAATATTTCCAAGATCTGGCGAATAAAATTCTATTGAAACCTCAGAAAACACGAAATTTACAGAGGATTGAGACATAATCTCAGTCATGTTTGGTGACTTTTCAACAGCTTCGAATTTCTTTCTAATTATTTATTTAAACAGCTGCTGTAAATAAGATAAGATAATTTTTTTTAAATATTGCAGTTTCCCTAACTGAGAACATAAAATAAAAGTTGCCATGTATACGGTAAACTCTCTGTTATCGGGTATTTAATAGGAATTGGGTTGCCGATTAGATGAATCTTTCTGTTGCATGAGGAAAATTTTCACACAAACCAAATGCAGTAGTACAATCTTGTATTCGAACCTAGTTGAAATAAAAATGCCGTTAAAAATAATGGCAATAAAAATTAAGTATTATGCCCTTAATACAAATGTAAATATCTAAATTACAATCATTTTTATATGCATTTTCACGCTTAATAATTGTCTTAATCCGTGCACTTAACAAAAACCTTCGAGAACTGCTTCACTAAAAGCACACATGGAAAGAGTTGTAATTTTGGCCGTCGGATGGCGCTGACCATCGTTAGTGCCGTATTTTTCTAATAAGGAAATGTGAAGTTTTGAATGGTAAGTCGGTGAAAAAGCATACACAAGACCAAAAAAAAATACTATTCGTGACAAGAATAGGAAAACAAAGGAAAACTTTAATATCAGAAAAAAAAAGTAAAATTTGTATGTGTAGTGTAATTTATTGGCAAAGTTCTACAAACTCGCTTGGCATTTCATCAGTTATCCAATGAAGTTGCCTTTGATTCTTGAGCAGCAGCAGCAGCAGCTGATGTCCAGGGTTGAGAAGACGTAGGGTTGTGGGTTTCACCTCTGAGCGGCACTTTCTTACACACCATGAGCTAAATGGCCAGGTCACATGGACCCCGAAGGCTCAGAGAAGGTTGGGGGAGGGGACCCACTGGAACAACTGTTGGGAGACAGATGATAGCCTCCCGTCAAGGACATCCAGCGTGTTTTTAACGTTGGGCTGTTTTATCTCTGAGCGGCACTTTTTTGCACACCATGGGCTAAATGACCTGGTCACAAGGACCCCGAAGACTCAGAGAAGGTTGGGGGAGGGGACCCACTGGAACAACTGTTGAGAGACAGATGGTAGCCTCCTGTCAAGGTCATCCAGCGTGTTCTTTAACGTGCACAGGGTATGGCTCTCCGGCCCACGGCTTAATGTCCCATCCGACAGACGGCGGCCATTTTGAAAAGTACTGTGGAAAAGTATAATAAATAAATACCCCCTCAAATAGCTGCTTGCCACAGAGGTCTGACAGGAGCCTGTCAGTTTATATGCCATAGTAGAAGGTCTGAGAGGATGGCAGGACCTCAGCAGAAAACCGACACAAGCACCATGCCTTATCCGGGGCTGGAACCCAGATCCCGTAGATCACGCGCTAACCAGTCGGCCACGGGAAGGCTAGAAAAGCATAATCAAGACTAAAAAAAAAAACTTTAATTTCAGAAATAAAAGTAAAATTTGTATGTGTAGTGTAATTTATTGGCTAAGTTCTCCAAACTCGGATGGCATTTCGTCAGAGTCATCCAATGAAGTAGCCTTTGCTTCTTGAACAGCTGATGTCCAGGGTTGAGAAGACGTAAAATTAGATCTTGTGGCATCCGGAAGAACTACCACGTGCATTGAAATTTGCCGTACCAAGTTCAATTTGAAATTTTTGCCGGAAGATCGAGTACCGGACAATCGAAAGTTTACTGTAGCATCACGGAATTTTGCATACAATAAATAAATACCCCCTCAAGCAGCTGCTTGCCACAGAGGTCTGACAGGAGCCTGTCAGTTTATATGCCATAGTAGAAGGTCTGAGAGGATGGCAGGACCTCAGCAGAAAAACGACACATACAT
This sequence comes from Ryuthela nishihirai, assembly GCA_038380435.1. Classification (NCBI taxonomy): domain Eukaryota; kingdom Metazoa; phylum Arthropoda; class Arachnida; order Araneae; family Heptathelidae; genus Ryuthela; species Ryuthela nishihirai. Next base: position 68,203,173 of record JAWZYU010000001.1, read on the forward strand.
CCATGCCTTACCCGGGGCTCGAACCCAAGTCCCTTAGATCAGTAGCCAGGCGCGCTAACCACTCGGCCATGGGATTACATAAAGTCACAAATATTAGAATATATCAATAACAGGCAGCTTAAAATCTAAATTAAAATTGGAAATTAAGAAAAAAAAATTCACAAGAGTAAAACTCGCACGTGGAACTGAATTTATTTATCTCTTTACGTTAATTAATATTTTTTGGCAACAAAAATAAAATTTCCTTTTAACTCAATATAAATTTGGTTAATATGTCTAATATTCACATCTACAGTTCACATAAAAACAATTTCACATACTAGTGTGTTTTAGACTCGACTCCTGGCAAGGAGATGACGTCAGCAAGGAGATGGAGACAAGAAGGACAGTTGTCCTTTCAATTTTTTTTTTTTCAGAATTCAAATTCACAATCCAACAACCAACTTTCAAGATTTTAAGGGCAAACTGTTTCCCAAGGCATATAATCACCATTCGGTAAAACCATTTAGAAACACATCTGTTTTTTTATTTTTTTCATTTCCTTTCTTTAGGATGAAAAAAATCCTTTGTTTTTGACACTCCCTAAATAGAGCAAAGCGATCTCCAAAGTTGACTTACAGCTGGAAGGCCATCTTTCTTTTCTTCTTCTGTAGAGACGGAACAGAAAAGCATCAGGCCATCATGACAATCTCCTTTTAGATATTCATTCTCTTGATCCGAGTCCCTCGTTGAGATTACATCCCGCCTGAGTTCTCTGTTCGAGTCCCAGCTGGGTCAACGTTGAGATTTACCTCCGCAAAATTCCCCGCCCTGCTCACGGTCAGTAGGGGACACCGATGGGCTTCGAAAGGCCGCCGTCCGTCGGATGGGACGTTAAGCTGTGGCCCAGTGTTGAGAGCTATACCCTGTGCACGTTAAAGAACACGCTGGATGGCCTTGACGGGAGGTTACCATCTGTCTCCCAATAGCTGTTCCAGTGGGTCCCCTCCCCCAACCTTCTCTGAGCCTTCGGGGTTCATGTGACCTGGCCATTTAGCCCATTGTGTGCAAAAAAGTGCCGCTCAGAGGTAAAACAACCCAACGTTAAAGAACACGCTGGATGGCCTTGACGGGAGGCTACCATCTGTCTCCCAACAGCTGTTCCAGTGGGTCCCCTCCCCCAACCTTCTCTGAGCCTTCGGGGTCCATGTGACCTGGCCATTTAGCCCATTGTGTGCGAAAAAGTGCCGCTCAGAGGTAAAACAACCCAACGTTAAAGAACACGATGGATGGCCTTGACGGGAGGCTACCATCTGTCTCCCAACAGCTGTTCCAGTGGATCTCCTCCCCCAACCTTCTCTGAGCCTTCGGGGTCCATGTGACCTGGCCATTTAGCCCATTGTGTGTAAAAAGTGCCGCTCAGAGGTAAAACAACCCAACGTTAAAGAACACACTTGATGGCCTTGACGGGAGGTTACCATCTGTCTCCCAATAGCTGTTCCAGTGGGTCCCCTCCCCCAACCTTCTCTGAGCCTTCGGAGTTCATGTGACCTGGCCATTTAGCCCATTGTGTGCAAAAAAGTGCCGCTCAGAGGTAAAACAACCCAACGTTAAAGAACACGCTGGATGGCCTTGACGGGAGGCTACCATCTGTCTCCCAACGGCTGTTCCAGTGGATCCCCTCCCCCAACCTTCTCTGAGCCTTCGGGGTCCATGTGACCTGGCCATTTAGCCCATTGTGTGCAAAAATGTGCCGCTCAGAAGTAAAACAACCCAACGTTAAAGAACACGCTGGATGGCCTTGACGGGAGGTTACCATCTGTCTCCCAACAGCTGTTCCAGTGGGTCCCCTCCCCCAACCTTCTCTGAGCCTTCGGGGTCCATGTGACCTGGCCATTTAGCCCATTGTGTGCAAAAAAGTGCCGCTCAGAGGTAAAACAACCCAACCCTGAGTTCTCTCTAGATCTGTCTGTCATTAGTGCTTGTTTTCTCTGAATGGCTTCTTTTATTCTTCTTGGCTCGATAGCCTGGAAGCGAATCATCCCACTTACTTTTGTCCCTCTTGTGTACTTCTCATTTTCATTACTTACAATTGCTATGAAGTCTATCATGATCTCAAGAGATTTTACTTTCTTGTTTGCCTTTGATTTTTCTTTCAAAACCACCCTTTTCGTTGCTGCATATGACGACTGACCGAGCTTTAAAATCATCTATAGTACGTAGTTGTGGAGTAGGTGATCTAAAAATCAGGTCGTTATTATAGAAGCGAGTCGAAAGTTGTCCACGGCTCAAACTAAAGAATGGGGCGGGGGTAACTCAGTCGGTAGCGCGCCAGGCTCGTAATCTGTAGTTCCCAGGTTCGAGTCCCAGCTGGGTCAGCGTTGAGATTTATCTCCGCAAAAATTTCCCGCCCTGCCCACGGTCAGTAGCGGACACCGGTGTGTTGGAAAGGCCATCGTCCGTCGGATGGGACGTTAAGCCGTGGCCCCGTGTGCTGGAGAGCTATATCCTGTGCACGTTAAAGAACACGCTGGATGGCCTTGACGGGAAGCTACCATCTGTCTCCCAACAGCTGTTCCAGTGGGTCCCCTCCCCCAACCTTCTCTGAGCCTTCGGGGTCCTTGTGACCTGGCCATTTAGCCCATGGTGTGCAAAAAAGTGCCGCTCAGAGGTAAAACAACCCAACGTTAAAGAACACGCTGGATGGCCTTGACGGGAGGCTACCATCTGTCTCCCAACAGCTGTTCCAGTGGGTCCCCTCCCCCAATCGTCTCTGAGCCTTCGGGATCCTTGTGACCTGGCCATTTAGCCCATGGTGTGCAAAAAAAAGTGCCGCTCAGAGGTAAAACAACCCAAACCAAAGACCCAGTAATGACCCTTGAGGATATGAATGCATTACAGATTTCATACGTCAATATTTCAAATGAGGATTAGAGATATGAATGTTGTTTACTGCTATGCCCCCCCCCCCCACCTCTCGAAGATTGATGAGGGTGAGGTCTCTTTTTGTAGAAAATTTCAAGATATTTAGAATTCTGTGCAACTCTTCTGTTGGATGACTTCAATGTCAACTCTCAGTTTGATCATGATTAATGATTCCCCTGACTCTGATCTTCGTGTTGTAGCGATAAACCCGTTCAGCACGGTTAGTTGCAACAGCATAGGTAACGTCTCCTTCAGCTAAGTAAACTTTATAATTTCAGAATGGTGAACACTTACTACAAAACAGAGGGATGTTTATAAACACGCATGGGTTTCATCTGATGTACGGTCGCTCAAAAAAGTATCCGAACACTATGGTTGATTACAGAATACAGAAAAAATATCTGGAGCGTGTACAGCAACTGTACACGCTCCAGTTACCGTTCACAGCAAACTGGAGCGTGTGCTGTTATTGCACACGCTCCACTCTGCTGTGAACGGTAACTGCACACGCTCAATATTTCTGTGAGTGGGCCCACGCGATCCAGGTATTTGTGAGCTCACACGATCCAATGTGCTGTGAACATTAACCGCAACCGCTCCAGTTTGCTGTGAACGGTAACTTCACACGCTCAATATTTCTGTGAGTGGGCCCACACGATCCAGGTTTTTGTGAGCTCACACGATCCAGGTTTTTGTGAGCTCACACGATCCAATGTGCTGTGAACATTAACCGCAACCGCTCCAGTTTGCTGTGAACGGTAACTGCACACGCTCAATATTTTTGTGAGTGGGCCCACACGATCCAGGTTTTTGTGAGCTCACACGATCCAATGTGCTGTGAACATTAACCGCAACCGCTCTAGTTTGCTGTGAACGGTAATTGCACACGCTCCATATTCATTGCATTATATATTCATATGCATTATATATATTAAAAAAAGTCCGAACTCTATAGTTGATTACAGAATTCAGAAAAAATATCTGGCAAAGATTTTTTTTAGAAATTAGTGATCTGACAACTTTCGTGTCACGTGACACGAAAGTTGCCAGATCACTAATTTCTAAAAAAATCGTTGCCAGATATTTTTTCTGAATTCTGTAATCAACTATAGAGTTCGGATACTTTTTTGAGCGACTGTACTGCATAGGAATATGTTTGTTTATGCATTAATTAATAGTAAACGGACTAGTTTTGTTAAGCATACCAGGTTTTGCGAGATAACTGACTTGGTTAGATCATTGCCTGGTTAGGTGATCTGAGAGCTACACTTTGGCGCACGCAATGAAGATAAATATGCAGGTCACAAAGATCCTAAGGACTAGGGTAGGTGAAGGTGATCCACTGGGTAACAGTTAGGAGACAGATGGGAACCTACAATCAAGGCTATCCATCATGTTTTTTGACGCATCCAGGGTATGGCGCTGGCAGCTTAACATCCCAGGCAATAAACGACAGCAATTACCTTTCATTGCATGGTTAAAAGTGAAATTTAAGCTTAAGGTTGGGTTGTTTTACCTCTGAGCGGCACTTTTTTGCACGCCATGGGCTAAATGGCCAGGTCACATGGACCCCGAAGGCTCAGAGAAGGTTGGGGGAGGGAACCCACTGGAACAGCTGTTGGGAGACAGATGGTAGCCTCCCGTCAAGGCCATCCAGCGTGTTCTTTAACGTACACAGGGTATGGCTCTCCCGCACACGGGGCCACGGCTTAACGTCCCATCCGATGGACGGCGGCCTTTCCAAGCCCATCGGTGTCCCCTACTGACCGTGGGCAGGGCGGGGAATTTTGCGGAGATAAATCTCAACGCTGACCTAGCTGGGACTCGAACCTGGGAACTACAGATTACGAGCCTGGCGCGCTACCGACTGAGCCACTCCCGCCCCAAATTAAGCTTAAGAAATGTTGGCTGAAAGTTAAGAAATGTTCTGCAGAGATTACAAGAATCACCTTCAATACGTGTTTGAGAGATGGAGAAATAAATAAGGCTCACCATGGTAGTTGTTTTAGTGATTATGACAAATATGATTTGTTTACAACTGAAATTTCGGTGGATATTCTTAAGCCAATAGGTGTGCAAAAAGTGCCGCTCAGAGGTAAAACAACCCAACCCTTGAACCAATAACGCTACCTAAGGGTTAATGGGGTTCATTATTTGGAATGGTTTCATTCAAGTTTAGAAGTGTAAGCCTCAAAGCACGTGGACCGTTCACTAAAATTATCTGTTCCCTTTCTTCATTTGTTAAATGCATTGTTCTCACTTACCCCGCACACATCTGGGGCGGGGGTGGCTCAGTCGGTAGCGCGCCAGGCTCGTAATCTGTAGTTCCCAGGTTCGAGTCCCAGCTGGGTCAGCGTTGAGATTTATCTCCGCAAAATTCCCCGCCCTGCCCACGGTCAGTAGGGGACACCGATGGGCTTGGAAAGGCCGCCGTCCGTCGGATGGGACGTTTAAGCCGTGGCCCCGTGTGCGGGAGAGTCATACCCTGTGCACGTTAAAGAACACGCTGGATGGCCTTGACAGGGGGCTACCATCTGTTTCTCAAAAGCTGTTCCAGTGGGTCCCCTCCCCCAACCTTCTCTGAGTCTTCGGGGTCCATGTGACCTGGCCATTTAGCCCATTGTGTGCAAAAAAGTGCCGCTCAGAGGTAAAACAACCCAACTCAGACCGTCGTAATACGTGCTAGTTGTAGAGTTTACTTTAAACTCGCGAATTAGATTATATGAGATAAGTATTTAGTAACCGTCGGGATACGTACGCGGTTGCTATGGCAACTAGTTTTGATGTGACAATGGCTCTTGGTCCGTCTGCGTTGTTGCCCTGGTAGCTGCTTTGGGCGCAACTGGTAGCCTAATAGGTGGCTCGCGTGTTGTTGACTTATTGTTGATGAGGTGCAAAAAAATCTGTATCAAAGGACAAATGCAAACCAGGAACATCAAGAATGGTTTGTCATACCTCATTCATCAATGTTTTCCTGCAAGCCATGTCTCCATGGAAACAGACCTCGAGCAGAATGACGTTTTAACGAAACAAAATGATTTTGCGTTGTAAATGATTTTCAATTTTTCGTTACGATAGGCCCTTGAATTCTAGAAGTGGCAGAATATGCGGCTTTTGGGTTACCTCTGAGCGACACTTTTTTTGCCCACCATGGGCTAAATGGCCAGGTCACAAGGACCCCGAAGGCTCAGAGAAGGTTGGGGGAGGGGACCCACTGGAACAGCTGTTGGGAGACAGATGGTAGCCTCCCGTCAAGGCCATCCAGCGTGTTCTTTAACGTGCACAGGGTATGGTTCTCCCGTACACGGGGCCACGGTTTAACGTCCCATCCGACGGACGGCGGCATTTCCAAGCCCATCGGTGTCCCCTACTCACCGTGGGCAGGGCGGGGAATTTTGCGGAGATAAATCTCAACGCTGACCCAGCTGGGACTCGAACCTGGGAACTACAAATTACGAGCCTGGCGCGCTACCGACTGAGCCACCCCCGCCCATGCGGCTTTTGGCGTTATAGAATGAAGTCAAGATATGACATAAACTTCAATAAATGAAACTATTGCTATTGATTGTAATTTCAATCGTTTAATTGGTCTCTGGGAATAAAAAAGCACCATTCACATTTTGCTGTGAGTGGTGTATGAAATGTGCCCCGAGAGGAAACTGACTTGTTCTCTCACAGAAGCCTACCATTCGCTATTCTCCGTGGCACGGGGGCGGGGGTGGCTCAGTCGGTAGCGCGCCAGGCTCGTAATCTGTAGTTCCCAGGTTCGAGTCCCAGCTGGGTCAGCGTTGAGATTTATCTCCGCAAAAATTCCCCGCCCTGCCCACGGTCAGTAGGGGACACCGATGGGATTGGAAAGGCCGCCGTCCGTCGGATGGGACGTTAAGCCGTGGCCCCGTGTGCGGGAGAGCCATACCCTGTGCACGTTAAAGAACACGCTGGATGGCCTTGACCGGAGGATACCATCTGTCTCCCAACAGCTGTTCCAGTGGGTCCCCTCCCCCAACCTTCTCTGAGCCTTCGGGGTCCATGTGACCTGGCCATTTAGCCCATTGTTTGCAAAAAAGTGTCGCTCAGAGGTAAAATAACCCAACCCAACTCTCCGTGGCACTTACAATCGCTGAGACAGAAATTTTAATTTCGTATGACATATTTATTAACTAATGAACAATGTTTGGAAAGTAGACACAGGCAATAGAAAAGGACATTGCATTAACTGTGTTAACATGAGGTTGGGTTGTTTTACCTCTGTGAGGCACTTTTTTTGCACACCATGGGCTAAATGGCCAGGTCACAAGGACCCCGAAGGCTCAGAGAAGATTGGGGGAGGGGACCCACTGAAACAGCTGTTGGGTGACGGATGGTAGCCTCCCGTTAAGGTCATCCAGCGTGTTCTTTAACGTGCACAGGGTATGGTTCTCCCGCACACCGGACCACGGCTTAACGTCCCATCCGACGTACGGCGGCCTTTCCAAGCCCATCGGTGTCCCCTACTGACCGTAGGTAGGGCGGGGGAATTTTGCGGAGATAAATCTCAACGCTGACCCAGCTGGGACTCGAACCTGGGAACTACAGATTACGAGCCTGGCGCGCTACCGACTGAGCCACTCCCGCCCCGATATCGGAAACAGTAAGAAATTTAGGATCCGGAGAGTCCTTCGATGTCAAAGGTCAAATATAGATCTACTGGTGTTATAGGGCTAAATATTGGGGAATAAATCTATTTAGAACAGTAGAACTAAGAAATGAAAGGAATTTCAGATCTGGTGTTGCATTCAAGGTCGAATGGGTGTCAGAGTGATTGGCTATGTATCAAAAGGTGCCGATTCCATCCATTGATTTCTAGTATTTAATTACGTTGAAGCCGTCCCGGGGTCGAGTGGTTAGCATGCTTGGCTACTGATCAAGGTATCTGGGTTCGAGCCCCGGGTAAGGCATGGATGTGTGTGTGTTGTTTTTCTGCTGAGGTCCTGCCATCCTCACAGACCTACTACTATGGCAGATAAACTGAAAGGTTCCTGTCAGATTTCTGTGGCAAGCAGCTGCTTGAGGGGGTATTTATATTTATATTTTGTATATTAATTACGTTTATTGAATCAAGTCACCCTTTGAGTCACCCCTTATATTCAGAATGCTTCTACCGTAAGAACCACCTACAGTCGCTCAAAAAAGTATCGAACACTATGGTTGATTACAGAATTCAGAAAAAATATCTGTCAGCGATTTTTTTTAGAAATAAGTGATCTGGCAATCTTCGTGTCACGTGACACGAAGGTTGCCAGATCACTCATTTCTAAAAAAATCGCTGACAGATATTTTTTCTGAATTCTGTAATCAACCATAATGTTCGGATACTTTTTTAATATATATAATGCGTATGAATATATAATGCAATAAATATGGAGCGTGTGAAATTACCGTTCACAGCAAACTGGAGCGGTTGCGGTTAATGTTCACAGCACATTGGATCGTGTGAGCTGACAAAAACCTGGATCGTGTGGGCCCACTCACAGAAATGTTGAGCGTGTGCAGTTACCGTTCACAGCAAACTGGAGCGTTGCGGTTAATGTTCACAGCACATTGGATCGTGTGAGCTCACAAAAACCTGGATCGTGTGGGCCCACTCACAGAAATATTGAGCGTGTGCAGTTACCGTTCACAGCAAACTGGAGCGTGTGCAGTTACAGTTGCTGTACACGCTCCAGATATTTTTCCTGAATTCTGTAATCACGTGACACGAAGGTTGCCAGATCACTAATTTCTAAAAAAATCGCTGACAGATATTTTTTCTGAATTCTGTAATCAACCATAGTGTTCGGATACTTTTTTGAGCGACTGTACATTATCAGCTGAAGAAAACAATGTTAGGAATTTAATGTGTTCCTGATTAAAAAAGGACATTATGAGTGACCTATACATTCAGTTTAGTAATAACAACTTTTATTTAACTGGAATAGTAAATCTTTCGTTAAATTTGGCTTCAAATTATTTAAATAACTTACTATATTTTCATACTCTATAAGGCTACGATTTTGTGCAACTTTGCCTATTCGAAAAAATTGTAACTCACGAACCCATGGCGAACCCCAAGATAAAAAATTCCTAAGGTATTGTTGATTAGCATGTGCTTCAGCAGAATGTGTAAAAAAAATTTTAATGGATGTATTTTGAGATGTCTAAAATCAAACAATTTTGATAATGACTGTAACGGACAGATGACCGTTAGCTCATCCATGCGCAGGTAAAAGCAAAGTGTCTTACTGCCGGATGTGGGAGGGTCCACAGGGGTCATCAATCTGCCCCCTTGACAGGTAGCGATGACCGGCACTTTTGGCCCTGTGGTGGACAAAGGAAACCACGTGACTGAGTGCTAGTGGCGAGACTTTGACACCTGTCTTCGTCGGTGAAGAAGAATTTTTTCATTGGCATTTTAAATTCAAATTTAACTTTACAGAGTTGGAAATTTTAAGGGGTGAAATTTCGGATGAAAAATACCTAAATTAATGGCACTTCAGAAAACACTGTTTCAAAATCATGGAGCAATTCCAGAACCTAGATTATCTTCAAAATCATCGACTAATTGGAGAGCCTAACACTTCTTCACAATCATTGAGCATTGGAAGAGCCTAGCATTGTTTCAAAATCATCGACTAATTGGAGAGCCTAACACTTCTTCACAATCATCGAGCATTGGAAGAGCCTAGCATTGTTTCAAAATCATCGACTAATTGGAGAGCCTAACACTTCTTCACAATCATCGAGCATTGGAAGAGCCTAGCATTGTTTCAAAAAATCATCGACTAATTGGAGAGCCTAACACTTCTTCACAATCATCGAGCATTGGAATGCATTGTTTCAAAATCATCGAGCATTGGAATGCATTGTTTCAAAATCATCGACTAATTGGAGAGCCTAACACTTCTTCACAATCATCGAGCATTGGAATGCATTTTTTCAAAATCATCGACTAATTGGAGAGCCTAACACTTCTTCACAATCATCGAGCATTGAAAGAGCCTAGCATTGTTTCAAAATCATCGACTAATTGGAGAGCCTAACACTTCTTCACAATCATCGAGCATTGGAAGAGCCTAGCATTGTTTCAAAATCATCGACTAATTGGAGAGCCTAACACTTCTTCACAATCATCGAGCATTGGAAGAGCCTAGCATTGTTTCAAAATCATCGACTAATTGGAGAGCCTAACACTTCTTCACAATCATCGAGCATTGGAAGAGCCTAGCATTGTTTCAAAATCATCGACTAATTGGAGAGCCTAACACTTCTTCAAAATCATGGAGCAATTCCAGAACCTAGATTATCTTCAAAATCATCGACTAATTGGAGAGCCTAACACTTCTTCACAATCATCGACTAATTGGAGAGCCTAACACTTCTTCACAATCATCGACTAATTGGAGAGCCTAACACTTCTTCACAATCATCGAGCATTGAAAGAGCCTAGCATTGTTTCAAAATCATCGACTAATTGGAGAGCCTAACACTTCTTCACAATCATCGAGCATTGGAAGAGCCTAACATTGTTTCACAGTCATTGAGAAATTTTAAGGTCTATCATGGCTCACAATCAATCATAAGAAATCTCCGAGTTTAGATCAACGGTTCTTAAGCAAAGTAATGGGAAAGTTAATAGTTAAAATATTTTAACTGTTTTAGAAAGTAGTATCGATATTTTAAAAAGTTTGCCTTTTATTTTTATAATTAGAGTTGTGCAGATATAAATAAACCTTAGAATGTATAAATTTCTGAGTTTTTTTACACGGATTTGAAGTCCTCAACTCATTTCAAAAGTTGACCTGAAAATTATTTCTAGACAGTCCCCTAGAAATTACATAATTTACTTCAAACTATAAGATTTAAAATATTACTTGAAACATAGGAACACTTTACTATTTTGTTAATTCCTCCTATTAATCGAAAAAATACTATAGATTTCCTGGCAAAAATTCGAGTAGGCGTAATCATAACAATGGCAGAAAATGCATTCATCACAGACAACAACAAGGCTGTCTAAATTAATCATATAGCTTTGGCTTCTGTCTCTAACTGATCGATTATATTCCTTTTTTTTTCGTCCTTGCTGTGCATCTCATAAACCACTTTTCCATCAATATGTGCTCTACCTTTGTGGAGTGTGTGTATGTGTTTCAAAAGAATGATCTCCCTGTATCAACCATCTTGCATGGTTCTACCAAGCACGGAGTTCCACCCCTGCAAAGACATGGCATCGTCAATCTCTGTCACGAGTATCACACGTTTTTTGTTCGTGGGATGGAACGAACGGAAGAAAAGCATGCGAAGGGATGAGGGGAGGAAGAGAAATGTTGGGGGAGGAAACAGTAAAGTTGAAAGTATCGGTGTCCCTCCCCATCCGTTTTTCCATGTAAAACGACACACCTTCTAATCCGTTTCGTTGAAGCTTCTCTGGAATCGTTTTCCGGAACTTGCTGAAATTGCGAGCTCCAAATGACAGTTCAGCCAGCCCATTGCAGAAGGCAACGTTTTTCAACCTGGGTTCTTTGGAATTTTGTGGTTGTTCGAAGGATCTTTGCAGGTTTCGTGAAGGAAAAACTCGATAATAACAGACACGCTTTTAAATGTGTTTTTTACTCTTGTCGAGTTTAGAATGAATCATTGAAGAAACATTAATGTAAAAATGATGGTTGATGGATGGTAACAACATCAAATTGTGTTCAGGAGCATGAGTTATAATCCTCGTAACAGTAGTGAAAAATCACCATAAAAATATTGATTTTTGGAGCGATCATCCGATGAGCAGTGAGCACTGGATTGATGTCCACTGGTTCTGATGATCTACGTTAAGTATTGAATGGATGAAGCAATTGTGATTACTTAACTATCCATAAATATCTAAAATGAAATGCAGAAGGTGACCACTGGTCATTCAGATTTTAGCATTGGAGTCGACCATTGAATCTGATCGATCACAGTGATACAATCGAGTTTCTTGTGACGCGTTTAAATCCATGTTTTTCGAGGATTTAGAAAATATACTGAAGGGTTGAATAAAAAAATAAAAATAAATACCCCTCAAGCAGCTGCTTGCCACAGAGGTCTGACAGGAGCCTGTCAGTTTATATGCCAGAGTAGAAGGTCTGAGAGGATGGCAGGACCTCAAGCAGAAAAACAACACGAACATTCATGCCTTACCCGGGGCTTGAACCCAGGTCCTGTAGATCAGTAGCCAAGTGCGCTAACCACTCGGTCACGGGACGGCCTAAAGGGGAGGTTAAAATCCCAGCCCCTTTCCGCCTTGAGTACGCCATGCACTGATAGACAGTTGGTTTGAATTACTGAAGGTGTTCACTGGTTCTGATGATTAATGGCAACTAAATTGAAACACTTGCGGCAATCGCGGGATTACGATGAGTATGGAATCAATAGGTGATTGTTGATCTCTGGATAATTATATTGAACCTTTTACATGGGAGGTGAGTATGGCATAAATGTATTCAGGTGATAATTATATGATGATCATTCGCTGGTTTTGAGTGAAACGGATATGAATGACCATTGTGGTGGTTTGGAGCACTGGAAATGACTACTGGATAGCTGGACTGAGGTGACTAGAATTTAATGATCACTTGGCAATTGGTTTGAAGCATTCAAAGTGATCGCTGGCTTGCTGGATCGAGGTGACTATCAATTTGATGATCATTGTAAAATTGGTTTGAAGCATTGGATGTGACTTGGATAGCTGTACTGAGGTGACTAGAATTTAATGATCACTTGGAAATTGGTTTGAAGCATTCAAAGTGATCGCTGGCTTGCTGGATTGAGGTGACTCAATTTGATGATCATTGGAAAATTGGTTTGAAGCATTGGATGTGACTTGGATAGCTGTACTGAGGTGACTAGAATTTGATGATCACTGGGTAATTGGTTTGAAGCATTTAAAGTGATCACTGGCTTGCTGGATCGAAGTGACTATCAATTTGATGATCATTGGAAAATTGGTTTGAGGCATTGGTTGTGACTTGGATAGCTGTACTGAGGTGACTAGAATTTGATGATCACTGGGCAATTGGTTTGAAGCATTCAAGGTGATCACTGGCTAGCTGGATAGAGGTGACTGTCAATTTGATGATCATTAGAAAATTGGTTTGAAACATTGGATGTGACAACTGGATAGTTGGATTGAGACACCTGACGAATTTGACGATGACCTGGCAAATTGGTTTCACAATTCCCCATTGTGGATTGGAATATAAATGGACAGAGGCGACTGTCGAATTGGATGATAATTGGGCAATGGTTTTGAAGCTTTAGAGGTGAGCACTGGATAGCTGGACTGAGGTGACTATTGAATTTAATGGTCACTAGACAATTAGACTGAAGCAGTGGGTTTGTGACACTAGACTGCTGAATTTGAGCTGACTATCAAATTTGACTATAAGTGGACAGTTGAACTGAAGCATTTGAGGTTACCATTGCATAGCTGGATTAAGGTTGTTATCGAATTTAATTATCTCCGGACAACTGGACTGCAGCATTGAAGGTGATCACTGGATAGCTGGATTGACGTGGACATCCAATTTCATGGTGACTAACTAGACAACTAGATTGTGATCACTGAATAACTAGATTGAGGTCACTATCGAATTTAAATATTTCCAAGAATTAAATTAAAAAAATCCAGTAAATTAAATCTTTCCAAGTGTTTTACTCTGACCCTGAGAGTGAACATTTTCACCATGTGCTAGTCGCGTAGCTTGAGTGTCAGTGGGATGACTATGAAAGAGCACAGTTGACCCTTCGACACATGTCGTGGATCAGAAGTTAATTAATAGTTCACTCTGACAGCTGTCGAAGCACCAACTGCGCAGCCTCATAGTGTCCCCCCGCGCGGGGACGGTTTAGCTGGTAATGCTCCAGGCTCGTAATCTACAGTTCCCAGGTTCGAGTCCCAGCTGAGTCAGCGTCGAGATTTATCTCCGAAAAACTTCCCACTCTGCCCTCGGTTATGGGACACCGATGGGCTTGGAAAGACCGCCGTCGGTGGGATGGGGAGTTAAGCCGTGGCCCCGTGTGCGTGAGAGCCATACCCTGTGCACGTTAAAGAACACGCTGGATGACCTAGACCGGAGTCTACCATCTGTCTCTTAACATCTTCTCAGTAGGTCCCCTCCACCCAGGGGCAGGGGTGGCTCAGTTGGTAGCGCGCCAGTCTCGTAATCTGTAGTTCCCGGGTTCGAGTCCCAACTGGGTCAGCGTTGAGATTTATCTCCGCAAAATTCCCCACCCTGCCCACGGTCAGTAGGGGACACCGATGGGCTTGGAAAGGACGCCGTCCGTCGGATGGGACGTTAAGCCGTGGCCCCGTGTGGGGGAGAGACATACCCTGTGCATGTTAAAGAACACGCTGGATGGCCTTGACGGGAGGCAAGATCTCTGAGCGGCACTTTTTTGCACACCATGGGCTAAATGGCCAGGTCACCTGGACCCCGAAGGCTCAGAGAAGGTTGGGGGAGGGGACCCACTGGAACAGCTGTTGGGAGACAAATGGTAGCCTCCCGTCAAGGCCATCCAGCGTGTTCTTTAACGTTGGGTTGTTTTACCTCTGAGCGGCACTTTTTTGTACACCATGGGCTAAATGGGCAGGTCACATGGACCCCGAAGGGCTCAGAGAAGGTTGGGGGAGGGGACCCACTGGAACAGCTGTTGGGAGACAGATGGTAGCCTCCCGTCAAGGCCATCCAGCGTGTTCTTTAACGTTGGGTTGTTTTACCTCTGAGCGGCACTTTTTTGCACACCATGGGCTAAATGGCCAGGTCACATGGACCCCGAAAGCTCAGAGAAGGTTGGGGGAGGGGACCCACTGGAACAGCTGTTGGGAGACAGATGGTAGCCTCCCGTCAAGGCCATCCAGCGTGTTCTTTAACGTTGGGTTGTTTTACCTCTGAGCGGCACTTTTTTGTACACCATGGGCTAAATGGGCAGGTCACATGGACCCCGAAGGGCTCAGAGAAGGTTGGGGGAGGGGACCCACTGGAACAGCTGTTGGGAGACAGATGGTAGCCTCCCGTCAAGGCCATCCAGCGTGTTCTTTAACGTGCACAGGGTATGGCTCTCCCGAACACGGGGCCACGGCTTAACGTCCCATCCGACGGACGGCGGCCTTTCCAAGCCCATCGGTGTCCCCTACTGACCGTGGGCAGGGCGGGGAATTTTGCGGAGATAAATCTCAACGCTGACCCAGCTGGGACTCGAACCTGGGAACTACAGATTACGAGCCTGGCGCGCTACCAACTGAGCCACCCCCGCCCCCTACTTCAAAAGGGAAAGAGGGCAAAAAACAATTCCTGGCGCTTTTTGTTCCTTTGAAATGACCCCATATGATTGTTTCGACTAACCTGATCATGTAATCACAATTGCGTTTTACCAAAACATACCAATTAAATGGTCAAAAAACGTCAACGTTTAGAATAATGTAACTGCTATTATACATTTAAATTTGAGTTATTTATCGACTTACACTCGTGCATAGAGTCTGGCGTCGCTGGTAAATGGAATTATTACCACTCCTAACTAAAGCGAATGCATCACTTGCTATGGAAAGTGGTGTATTTAAAGGGGAGGCTTGGGGCATTTATATCCCCAAATGTATACATTTATACTAAGCAAATACAATACATACCACTAAGCATTTATTCAAAATGTACCACTGGTTTTTATTTACTTATTAGTTCTCTTTTTTCAAAAATATTTAGGTATTAATTACCTATGTTTTTTATTTTGAAGCAATCACTCCCCCTCCCCCAAAAGATAACATATTTTCAAAATATGTTACTGACTATGGGCGATAAATCTCCCAGAAACCTTAGAAAATATGGGTGATAAATTTCCCAGAAACCTTAGAAACGGGGACTTGGCCTGGGGGGGGGGGCTAAGTCCCCACGTTGAGAATGTGAGTAAGAGTAATGAAGGCCAAAAATTATTAACCTTATGCATATTTCAGCCATTTTTCAATAACGTTTTTCAAAACCTTCAGAACGAAAGAAAAAACCTTACATTGCAATGGAAAACCAGTCTCTTAGCTCCCACTTTTTTATCATTTTTCCGGCTCGATTGCGTCGCTTATTTTTTCTCTAGATCCGATTCTCTAGATAGATTCCCCCCCCTTTTTTTCCCTCTAGATCCGTTTCTGAAAAGAAAAATATTAACCATAATACTTTTTCCATTAGAGAGAAAGCATTTTGCTCCTAGACAATTTGTGACCAGCTTCTCATCTCTCATAGATTTCAAATCAGAATTTCCACTTATCCAAATCTCTTGCATCTCTTCACAGGTCAGTAAAGGATCTCTACTGCATCGCTTTAAAAACATGATACCCCCCCCCCCCTCTCTCTCTCTCTGTCTATACATAAAAGAAACTTCTTTTCGCTTTACTAGGAATCTGAAATAGAATGATGCTCTTTCTTATTCTTTTTCTAATTTTTTTAATTACTTGTTAAAATCTACTTAGTTTTTTACTTCCTTCCTTAACTACTTAGATCAAGTATGTCAATAACGTAGCTAATGGTCTTTAGACAATGCAAAATTCCCCGCCCTGCGCACGGTCAGTAGGGGACACCGATGGGCTTGGAAAGGCCGCCGTCCTTCGGATGGGACGTTAAGCCGTGGCCCCGTGTGTGGAGAGCCATACCCTGTGCACGTTAAAGAACACACTGGATGGCCTTAACGGGAGGCTACCATCTGTCTCCCAACAGCTGTTCCAGTGGGTCCCCTCCCCCAACCTTCTCTGAGCCTTCGGGGTCCATGTGACCTGGCCATTTAGAACATGGTGTGCAAAAAAGTGCCGCTCAGAGGTAAAACAACCCAACCTAATGGTCTTTAGACAACACGTTTTTAGCCTTTAGAATTTCTGATGCAGCATTTTGATAAATGGTCTTAATGTAATAAACCGAATTGAAAAATCATTTATATATTTTTGTTGGGTAGACAAGATTAGAATAAACAATATTCCGAGGAGACAGTTTTGTAATAAGCGATACATCAACGGGACATTTCCGGGAAAAGAGTACTTTTTTGTGGAACAGGTTTGGAATATGTAATGCACTTTCGAGTAATATTCGGAATAAATAACAACTGCTTAAAACAGTTACTGACTAGGTGGTCCAGTTTGGGAACAATCATAAAACTTTATGTTTTGGAATGAATAAAAACGAAAAAGGATAACAATTGTTTTGAATTGCTCTGACTTGAATACATATTTAAATAAAATTCTGGTTTTTGCTTGTTGCCCAAAATTAATGTTGCAAAAAATGCACAAATATTTTGTTATAAAAAAAAAGGAAGTTCGCGTGGCTAAAAAATTGCAAAAATATCTGTTACAGCAAATACGAAAAATTGCTATTATAGCAGGAAAAATTCTTACAATGGAATTTTTCTTTCAAGACCCCCCCCCCCCCCAAACACACACACACGCACAATTTCATTGTGAGATGCAGAAAATTCTAGTTCTGAAAAAAGGTTTATAAAAAATTTTTATGGAAAATTAAAAAGAAAAATGCATATCGCTTTTAACGAATATGGGAATTTCGTTTTCAGTGAAAAATAATTTTTTTTTCTGTTTTTTTTTTCACTCCTTAGAAGTTTTAATTTGAACTAATGAATGGATGATTGAGAAAACGAAAAAACAGTATTTTATTAGAAATTATACAATATAAAAATTATAAGTCTCTTATTTCTTAAATTTAAAAGGTTGATTTTCTCACACCCCTCTCAGAAAAAGGGGGCAGATACTTGTTCTCAGCGGAATATCTCTTGACACTACCACCGAAATTTCAAATCTCTACCATAAACAGATAGATCATTTGAAACATTGGTTAAAAGTTTTTCACCTTTCATATTTAGTGATCTCTAATGATTTAAATTAGAACTACCTAAGTATTTGAAAATGCGAAATTATAATATTTTGTTAGTACTATTCCAACTAAAAAATATTTTTCCAATTATCTCTTAAAACAAAAAAAAGTCGCGTTGCCCACCCACCCTGGGTCAGCTCATTGCTGTCAGTGGAAACGTCATGACCTTCACATTGCACCACCAAAATTTCAAATTTCTAGCCTAAATACGTCATTTTGCATAATTCGTTAAAAAATTCTGAATTTTCGATTTTTTTACAATGTTAGAGGGCTCATTTATAGCTTTGGGGACGGGGGGGGGGGTGGCTCAGTCGGTAGCGCGCCAGGCTCGTAATCTGTAGTTCCCAGGTTCGAGTTCCAGCTGGGTCAGCGTTGAGATTTATCTCCGCAAAATTCCCCACCCTGCCCACGGTCAGTAGGGGACACCGATGGGCTTCGAAAGGCCGCCGTCCGTCGGATGGGACGTTAAGCCGTGGCCCCGTGTTCCGGAGAGCCATACCCTGTGCACGTTAAAGAACACGCTGGATGGCCTTGACGGGAGGCTACCATCTGTCTCCCAACAGCTGTTCCAGTGGGTCCCCTCCCCCAACCTTCTCTAAGCCTTCGAGTCCATGTGACCTGGCCATTTAGCCCATGGTGTGCAAAAAAGTGCCGCTCAGAGGTAAAACAACCCAACCCTTTTTTAGCAGAGAAAATAGACCGTCTTCATTGCTCTATAAGATGACCTCAAGATAAACAAAGTTTCAAACATCAATCTCTGAATTGGACATGCTACGAAACTGCGACTAAAGATTGAGAACTGTCAAAAAAAGTCGATTACTGTCGGGTACTATTCAAATTTATTCCTCTAAAAAAAACTACTTTCTTCTCCACTTTCTTTCCCAGTTTCGAAGAGTCATTTCTGAACTCTGATACGATTGCTAAAAACAACTCTGACAAGATTTCTTCACGAAATTTCCTTCTTTGACATACAAGAGAACATTGTGCGCTTCGATTTATGATCCAGCTGATGCAAGAAGAAGCTATTTTTCCGCTTGAGTCTCACCATCCCCTGAAGATCAATCCAAAGCATTCAGTTAAAAGATATTCATCCTCCGATCTCACAAAATATGACGATTGCCTTCTGACCGGGATTGCGCAGGAAGTGAACCAATCAGAGCATGCGTCGTTTGTCATCTCTTCCTGTTGTCGTGACTGTCATAGAGGAACCATAAATTCGGTTTAAAACGATCGGTTTTTCTCCTATTGAGCAAACAGTATTCTGCTCCTGAGCGGGCCGGGGGTGGCTCAGTCGGTAGCGCGCCAGGCTCGTAATCTGTAGTTCCCAGGTTCGAGTCCCAGCTGGGTCAGCGTTGAGATTTATCTCCGCAAAATTCCCCGCCCTTCCCACGGTCAGTAGGGGACACCGATGGGCTTGGAAAGGCCGCCGTCCGTCGGATGGGACGTTAAGCCGTTGCCCCGTGTGCGGGAGAGCCATACCCTGTGCACGTTAAAGAACACGCTGGATGGCCTTGACGGGAGGCTACCATCTATCTGCCAACAGCTGTTCCAGTGGGTCCCCTCCAACAACCTTCTCTGAGCCTTCGGGGTCCTTGTGACCTGGCCTTTTAGCCCATGGTGTGCAAAAAAGTGCCGCTCAGAGGTAAAACAACCCAACTTTGCAACTGATCTTTATGGTCAGTCTTCAATTGAGTATATTACTGAAGAAACTATTCCCCTCCCCCTATAAAAGCACAGCATTTGCTTCCTTAAAAAAAATTATTAATCTGTAACACAGCACTTGCTTATTACCGAGTTTATGAATGATCACTACATATTACATTAACTCCTATTCCTGCTTTTATCATCCACAGATAAACAACTTTCCTCTGTTCCCCTGTCCATCTCATTTAACTCCTGATAACCCATTCTGATAGCAGGGAGATAAATTCCCGTTGTTATCATTACAAGAATAAAGTGCAAAAAAAGCTTCTGTTAGCAACATTACGATGGAACAGGAAAACAACTCCTTCATTTGCGGTTCCGATATGACGGTGAAGCAGTAAAACTATTCTGTCGCTTCTCTCTGCAAAATTACGATGCGAGAAGATAAAGTAATTTACTGCACATTAGTTTGCATTTCCTCTTTGTCACCCGCAATCGATGCAACTGAATAAAACACGCATTTTATCTAATGCGAGGTCGGACGATCAACTGGGCAGCGAAGAACGGCAAAATGTTCGCTTTTTTCCTACTTATCGTTACAAAATGAAGCGTATCTTTTTAGACATAGAATGCTTCGCAAACTATGCTGAAACGAAATTGGCTTTGTGGAGTTATTTGCCTAGGCATGTGGATCAGGTGCTTTTACTAATACTGCAATATTCATGAATACTAAAGGGAAGCGAATCTAGCTGTTGTCATGGGGAATACGAAAATGGTTCTTGTCTATCAGATTAGAGGTTAGGGTTCATCTATTCGCTTATATCGGGGAAACGAGATGATTTGTCACGAATCGATTGGTAGGTGTCTTCAGACAGTATGGAATTTTATATGCTTATCTGAAATTTATGTCAGAGGAATTTATCGAGAAAATATTTTCTTTTTTTTCCACCCAGGGTATTTTATTCGAAATATTTCTGAAAAGTAATTTTTTTTCGCCCTGAAAGAATTTAAGAGTCAGGAGAACGTTGTACCTAATTGGGATTTCATCCTGTTAATGTCTAAACTCACAAAAGTAATAGATGGGTTGGGTTGTTTTACCTCTGAGCGGCACTTTTTTGCACACCATGGTCTAAATGGCCAGGTCACATGGACCCCCGAAGGCTCAGAGAAGGTTGGGGGAGGGGACCCACTGGAACAGCTGTTGGGAGACAGATGGTAGCCTCCCGTCAAGGTCATCCAGCGTGTTCTTTGACGTGCACAGGGTATACTCTCCCGCACACGGGGTCATGGCTTAACGTCCCATCCGACGGACGGTGGCCTTTCCAAGCCCATCGGTGTCCCCTACTGACCGTGGGCAGGGCGGTTAATTTTGCGGAGATAAATCTCAACGCTAACCCAGCTGAGACCCGAACCTGGGAACTACAGATTACGAGCCTGGCGCGCTACCGACTGAGCCACCCCCGGCCCTAAAGTAATAGATGGTGATGTATTGTTATTTATTATCAATTATCAGGCTGCATTTGTTTGTTTACGGTCTCCAAATGTTTACAAATGGTTAGCGCGCTTGCGCATCGATCAAACCGATCTGGGTCCGAGCCCCGGTTAAGGAATGGATGTTTCTTTTTTAGTGTTTATCTTTCTACTGATGTTGGTCCTTCCTCTTAGATTTTATCTAAGGCGTATTGACGAGTGGTTAGCACGCTTGGCTACTGATCTAAGGGACCTGGGTTCGAGCCCCGGAATTAGGCATGGATGTGTGTGTCGTTTTTCTGCTGAGGTCCTGCCATCCTCTCAGATCTCCTACTGTGGCATATAAACTGACAGGCTCCTGTCAGACCTCTGTGGTAAACAGCTGCTTGAGGGGGTATTTATTTTATTTATTTATTGAACTCTGGCAAGCAGTTGCTTGAGGGATAAAATGCAGATTGCCTTCAGTGTATCATTTGCTTGTTGGTAGGTTTGTGGATGTATAGAGTGCTGTGAATTTAAACGGGTGCTTCTCTATATTTCTTTGGGGCGGGGGTGGCTCAGTCGGTAGCGCGCCAGGCTCGTAATCTGTAGTTCACAGGTTCGAGTCCCAGCTGGGTCAGCGTTTAGATTTATCTCCGCAAAATTCCCCGCCTGCCCACGGTCAGTAGGGGACACCGATGGGCTTGGAAAGGCCGCCGTCCGTCGGATGGGACGTTAAGCCGTGGCCCCGTGTGTGGGAGAGCCATACCCTGTGCACGTTAAAGAACATGCTGGATGGCCTTGACGGGAGGCTACCATCTGTCTCCTAACAGTTGTTCCAGTGGGTCCCCAACCTTCTCTGAGCCTTCGGGGTTCATGTGACCTGGCCATTTAGCCCATGGTGTGCAAAAAAAGTGCCGCTCAGAGGTAAAACAACCCAACTCTATATTTCTTTAGCTTGAAGCTGACTTATATATAAAATGAAAGCTTTTGACCCAGGAAGAAAAATAGGCTGTATACGCGTCGAATATATATATGCGAGTTGAAATGAACCTGAACGCGGTTCCGATATAAATCCTTTCCTTCCGTCTTAGTGGTCTTTAGCAAATTGGTTTAAAAGTACGTGTAATGCGTAAAAATAAATATTTTTTGGCCTCCGTTTACTAGCATTCTCAAAAGGAGAGAGGGAGCGGGAACATGGCCTACTAGTTCCTCCCCCTAGATAGGCCCTGAATAATTGAATAACATAGAATAGGATGACGAAAATTTTACGTAAATGTAAATATTTTATGGCACATCTGCAGCTCTTTCGTGGGATGCCTGTTGAGAAGAACTGTTTTAAGGTCAGTTTCTCGAAATGAAAAGCGTTGTATCTTTTCCGAACAAGAGTAGCAGCTATATCTAGAGGGGAAATAGAGGTTGTTTCGAGAAAGAAAAAAATAGGGGCTGGTTTTTGAAGGAAAAAAAAAAACTAGAATGAAGTCCATTTTCTGTCTTTATGGCTATGTCCACACTTGTGCGTTTTACGTGCGCTAGACGCATGCTCAAAGGCATACCTCAAATCGGTTGAACGGCGCCGTTTTCAGTGACGCACATAGTAGCGCACGTACTTCCACCAGTAGTGGATTTTTGTTCAACATTCCGTGCAACTTCTAGTTGGTCTGGTTTCGTTCTGTTTTTGCAAATATTGAGCTTTTGTTTTTTGTTCACCATGTTGTCAGAACAAAAGTTAAAGAACACGCTGGATGGCCTTGACGGGGAGACTAACATCGGTCTCCTAAAAACTGTCAAGGGAATCCCCTGTCTCGAACCTTCTCTGAGCTTTCGAGGTCCTTATGATCTGGCCATTTAGCCCATTGTCCTTTATTGAAGATTAAAATAAATAAAATAATAATATTATTACAAAAAAATAAAAATTAAACCTTCATTTATAATATTTTCACTAAAAGTTTCACTATATATTCTACCTATGTTATATAACTCTACAAGTATTTGTTTTGACGTGATATGGAACCTTCAGCCGACATAAAGTAATGCATGAACTCTTTCCAGATGTTCTTCGCAGTTCTTGATGCATTCATTCCGTGGAGGTAAACGAAGAGGCCTGACACCACTCTCACCTGAAGTTACCTGTCTCCAAGATCCAGGAATTATTTCTCCAGTACTCACATCCTCATTATCAAAACATCCTTGGGGTGAATAATACCTTGTCGAATCTGCTTGCGAACGAAAAAAATTATGAAGATACACACAAGCGAGAACAATATCGACTACAGTATTTTCAACTTCAACTTCTATTGGTTTTCGAAAAGTTCTGAATACAGATAGAAGCAACCCAAAGGCATTTTCCACAATACGCATGAGGCGGGGGTGGATCAGTCGGTAGCGCGCCAGGCTCATAATCTGCAGTTCCCACTTTCGAGTCCCAGCTGGGTCAGCGTTGAGATTTATTTCCGCAAAATTCCCCGCCCTGCCCACGGTCAGTAGGGGACACCGATGGGCTTGGAAAGGCCGCCGCCGTCGGATGGGACGTTAAGCCGTGTTCCCGTGTGCGGCAGAGCCATACCCTGTGCACGTTAAAGAACACGCTGTATGGTCTTGACGGGAGGCTACCATCTGTCTCCCAACAGCTTGTTCCAGTGGGTCCCCTCTCCCAACCTTCTCTGAGCCTTCGGGGTCCATGTGACCTGGCCATTTAGCCCATGGTGTGCAAAAAAGTGCCGCTCAGAGGTAAAACAACCCAACCCACAATACGCCTTGCTCTAGACAGCCTATAATTAAATACTCTTTTCGGGAAAACTCGTATCAGATTTGTTGTTGTAATCTCTAATTTCGCTTCAGCTACTGTTTCTCTGAAAGGAGTGTTTTTTTTCGGTCTTCGGCTCCACCATTCCCAAACGCATGTAGAAGTTTGTTCTAGACATTCGCATAAAGTTCTTAAAAAGGACTTTTTCATTTAATTCCAATTCCCTCATTTTTCCAAAATTCCGCGTTTTAAAATAATCTTTCATCCATATCGATCGCCGGTATTTTTTGAAGTCTTTTTCTCACTTTTTTTCAGCACAAAAATTGCAGCACTTATACCCGCTAACATAGCAGCATCAGTTACGTCCATTGCAACTTCACATCTACACTGGTGAAAAATTGAAAAATATTTGGCGCACAAGTGTAGACAGTTGAAGGCATGCGCTAGACTACTCGGTGTTGAAAAGCGGAATTGAAAGTTGAAAGTGAAATTGAAGATGAAAGCGAACAAGTGTGGACATAGCAAATTACCCTCTAAATGTGGAAACCTGAAATTTATCAACGATTTAGAAAATGAGAAAGGCAATAGTTCATTAGTACTTTACCAACTCATAAAGAATTTTCGTCCGTCGGATGGGACGTTAAGCCGTGGCCCCGTGTGCGGGAGAGCCATACCCTGTGCACGTTAAAGAACACGCTGGATGGCCTTGACGGGAGGCTACCATCTGTCTACCAACAGCTGTTCCAGTGGGTCCCCTCCCCGAACCTTCTCTGAGCCTTCGGGGTCCTTGTGACCTGGCCATTTAGCTCATGGTGTGCAAAAAAGTGTCGCTCAGAGATAAAACAACCCAACTTAAAATAATAAAGCTGCATTTTTCCAACCCATATGTCACATGGGTTGGGTTGTTTTACCTCTGAGCGGCACTTTTTTGCACACCATGGGCTAAATGGCCAGGTAACATGGACCCCGAAGGCTCAGAGAAGGTTGGGGAGGGGACCCACTGGAATAGCTGTTGGGAGACAGATGGTAGCTTCCCGTCAAGGCCATCCAGCGTGTTCTTTAACGGGCACAGGGTATGGCTCTCCCACACACGGGGCCACGGCTTAACGTCCCATACGACGGACGGCGGTCTTTCCAAGACCACGGTGTCCTTACTGACAGTGGGTTGTTTTGTTTTACCTCTGAGCGGCACTTTTTTGCACACCATGGGCTAAATGGCCAGGTCACATGGACCCCGAAGGCTCAGAGAAGGTTGGGGGAGGGGACCCACTGGAACAGCTGTTGGGAGACAGATGGTAGTCTCCCGTCAAGGCCATCCAGCGTGTTCTTTAACGGGCACAGGGTATGGCTGTCCCGCACACGGGACCACAGCTTAACTTCCCATCCGATGGACGGCGGCCTTTGCAAGCCCATCGGTGTCCCCTACTGACCGTGTGCAGGGCGAGGAATTTTGCGGAGATAAATCTCAACGCTGACCCAGCTGGGACTCGAACCTGGAAGCTACAGATTACGAGCGTGGCGCGCTACCGACTGAGCCACCCCCGCCCCCATGTCACATGGAACCAGAAAACAGCGATAAAAATGTATATCGCTGCTTTCTGTTGATTTTGACTGCTATCTCTACCACAATAATTTCCAAAAATCGAGAATGAAATGGAACTGGGGTTGGCTTAATCAGTAGCGCTCCAGACTCGAAATCTGTAGTTACCAGATTCGAGTCCCATCTGTTCCAGAGTTCCGATTTATCTCCACTAAACCTCTTAGGTTAGTAGGGGACACCGATGGACTGGGAAAAACCACCGTCCATATGATGGAACGTTAAACCATGGCCCCGTGTCGGAGAACCCTACCCTGTGCTCGTTAAAGAACACGCTGGATGGCCTTGACGTGGAGACTAACATCTGTCTCCTAACAGCTGTAAAGTGAATCCCCTGTTCCCAACCTTTTCTGAGCTTTCGGGGTCCTTACGATCTAGCCATTTAGCCCATTGTGTGTAAAAAGTGTTGTTCAGAGGTAAAAAGTCAGGTACGCTAACCACTAGCGCTACCTGGGCTATTTCCCCCCCCCCCCTCCTCCCAAAACTATCTCATGTATCCGGTGATGATTAACAGTCATAGGTTGCTTAGCGGTTGGGTTGGGTTGTTTTACCTCTGAGCGGCACTTTTTTGCACACCATGGGCTAAATGGGCAGGTCACATGGACCCCGAAGGCTCAGAGAAGGTTGGGGGAGGGAACCCACCGGAACAGCTGTTGGGAGATGGTAGCCTCCCGTCAAGGCCATGCAGCGTGTTCTTTAACGTGCACAGGGTATGGCTCTCTCACACACGGGGCCACGGCTTAGCGTCGCATCCGACGGACGGCGGCCTTTCCAAGCCCATCGGTGTCCCCTACTGACCGTGGACAAGGCGGGGAATTTTGCGGAGATAAATCTCAACGCTGAACCAGCTGGGAATCGAACCTGGGAACTACAGATTACGAGCCTGGCTCGCTACCGACTGAGCCACCCCCGCCCCAATATTTAATGTATAAGCTACTATGACGCATGGGGGAGGGGACCCACTGGAACAGCAGTTGGGAGACAGATGGTAGCCTCCCGTCAAGGCCATCCATCGTGTTCTTTAACGTGCACAGGGTATGTCTCTCCCGCACACGGGGCCACGGCTTAACGTCCCATCCGACGGACGGCGGCCTTTCCAAGCCTATCGGTGTCCCTACTGACCGTGGGCAGGGCGGGGAATTTTTCGGAGATAAATTTCAACGCTGACCCAGCTGGGACTCGAACCTGGAAACTACAGATTACGAGCCTGGCGCGCTACCGACTGAGCCACTCCCGCCCCCAGAATATGGGGAAATGTATGTCTAATTACTAGTGTTGTTTTATCTCTAAGTGTTTATATTTGCACACAAAGGGCTAAATGGCCTTGTCTCAAGGAACACAAGGAGTGAAGTCTATAATCGTATCCTAACTGTTGACAAAAAAGCAAACTGGTTGCATTTTCTAGACCGTGTAAAAGCGAGACTATTGCCGTATAAATCGAAACTGGTTGCGTTTTTTTGACCTTGCAAAACCGAAATTATGTAAATCAGTTGCTCTGTATGCAGAAAAATCTTTATTTTGCCACTGCTCTCTGTACACAGAGAAATGATTCTTTCGCGCACTTTTCTGCGCAATCTTCCTTTCGTCACTTTTCTGCGCAATCTTCCTTTCGTCACTTTTCTGCACAATCTTCCTTTCGCCACTTTTCTGCGCAATCTTCCTTTCGTCACTTTTCTGCGCAATCTTCCTTTCGTCACTTTTCTGCACAATCTTCCTTTCGCGCACTTTTCTGCGCAATCTTCCTTTTGTCACTTTTCTGCGCAATCTTCCTTTCGTCACTTTTCTGCACAATCTTCCTTTCGTCACTTTTCTGCGCAATCTTCCTTTCGTCACTTTTCTGCACAATCTTCCTTTCGTCACTTTTCTGCACAATCTTCCTTTCGTCACTTTTCTGCACAATCTTCCTTTCGCCACTTTTCTGCGCAATCTTCCTTTCATCACTTTTCTGCGCAATCTTCCTTTCGTCACTTTTCTGCACAATCTTCCTTTCGCGCACTTTTCTGCGCAATCTTCCTTTTGTCACTTTTCTGCGCAATCTTCCTTTCGTCACTTTTCTGCGCAATCTTCCTTTCGTCACTTTTCTGCACAATCTTCCTTTCGTCACTTTTCTGCGCAATCTTCCTTTCGTCACTTTTCTGCGCAATCTTCCTTTCGTCACTTTTCTGCGCAATCTTCCTTTCGTCACTTTTCTGCACAATCTTCCTTTCGTCACTTTTCTGCGCAATCTTCCTTTCGTCACTTTTCTGCGCAATCTTCCTTTCGTCACTTTTCTGCGCAATCTTCCTTTCGTCACTTTTCTGCGCAATCTTCCTTTCGTCACTTTTCTGCGCAATCTTCCTTTCGTCACTTTTCTGCGCAATCTTCCTTTCGTCACTTTTCTGCGCAATCTTCCTTTCGTCACTTTTCTGCACAATCTTCCTTTCGTCACTTTTCTGCGCAATCTTCCTTTCGTCACTTTTCTGCGCAATCTTCCTTTCGTCACTTTTCTGCACAATCTTTCTTTCGTCACTTTTCTGCGCAATCTTCCTTTTGTCACTTTTCTGCACAATCTTCCTTTCGTCACTTTTCTGCGCAATCTTCCTTTCGTCAGTTTTCTGCGCAATCTTCCTTTCGTCACTTTTCTGCGCAATCTTCCTTTCGTAACCTTTCTGCGCAATCTTCCTTTCGTCACTTTTCTGCACAATCTTCCTTTCGTCACTTTTCTGCACAATCTTCCTTTCGTCACTTTTCTGCACAATCTTCCTTTCGTCACTTTTCTGCACAATCTTCCTTTCGTCACTTTTCTGCACAATCTTCCTTTCGTCACTTTTCTGCACAATCTTCCTTTCGTCACTTTTCTGCGCAATCTTCCTTTCGTCACTTTTCTGCACAATCTTCCTTTCGTCACTTTTCTGCGCAATCTTCCTTTCGTCACCTTTCTGCACAATCTTCCTTTCGTCACTTTTCTGCGCAATCTTCCTTTCGTCACTTTTCTGCGCAATCTTCCTTTCGTCACTTTTCTGCACAATCTTCCTTTCGTCACTTTTCTGCGCAATCTTCCTTTCGTCACTTTTCTCCATAATCTTCCTTTCGTCACTTTTCTGCACAATCTTCCTTTCGTCACTTTTCTGCACAATCTTCCTTTCGTCACTTTTCTGCACAATCTTCCTTTCGTCACTTTTCTGCACAATCTTCCTTTCGTCACTTTTCTGCACAATCTTCCTTTCGTCACTTTTCTGCGCAATCTTCCTTTCGTCACTTTTCTGCACAATCTTCCTTTCGTCACTTTTCTGCGCAATCTTCCTTTCGTCACCTTTCTGCACAATCTTCCTTTCGTCACTTTTCTGCGCAATCTTCCTTTCGTCACTTTTCTGCGCAATCTTCCTTTCGTCACTTTTCTGCACAATCTTCCTTTCGTCACTTTTCTGCGCAATCTTCCTTTCGTCACTTTTCTCCATAATCTTCCTTTCGTCACTTTTCTGCACAATCTTCCTTTCGTCACTTTTCTGCACAATCTTCCTTTCGTCACTTTTCTGCGCAGTCTTCCTTTTGTCACTTTTCTGCACAATCTTCCTTTCGTCACTACTCTGCGCAATCTTCCTTTCGCCACTTTTCTGCGCAATCTTCCTTTCGCCACTTTTCTGCGCAATCTTCCTTTCGTCACTTTTCTGCGCAATCTTCCTTTCGCCACTTTTCTGCGCAATCTTCCTTTCGTCACTTTTCTGCGCAATCTTCCTTTCGTCACTTTTCTGCGCAATCTTCCTTTCGTCACTTTTCTGCGCAATCTTCCTTTCGTCACTTTTCTGCGCAATCTTCCTTTCGTCACTTTTCTGCGCAATCTTCCTTTCGTCACTTTTCTGCGCAATCTTCCTTTCGTCACTTTTCTGCACAATCTTCCTTTCGTCACTTTTCTGCGCAATCTTCCTTTCGTCACTTTTCTGCGCAATCTTCCTTTCGTCACTTTTCTGCGCAATCTTCCTTTCGTCACTTTTCTGCACAATCTTCCTTTCGTCACTTTTCTGCGCAATCTTCCTTTCGTCACTTTTCTGCACAATCTTCCTTTCGTCACTTTTCTGCGCAATCTTCCTTTCGTCACTTTTCTGCGCAATCTTCCTTTCGTCACCTTTCTGCGCAATCTTCCTTTCGTCACTTTTCTGCGCAATCTTCCTTTCGTCACCTTTCTGCGCAATCTTCCTTTCGTCACTTTTCTGCGCAATCTTCCTTTCGTCACTTTTCTGCACAATCTTCCTTTCGCGCACTTTTCTGCGCAATCTTCCTTTTGTCACTTTTCTGCGCAATCTTCCTTTCGTCACTTTTCTGCACAATCTTCCTTTCGTCACTTTTCTGCGCAATCTTCCTTTCGTCACTTTTCTGCACAATCTTCCTTTCGTCACTTTTCTGCACAATCTTCCTTTCGTCACTTTTCTGCACAATCTTCCTTTCGCCACTTTTCTGCGCAATCTTCCTTTCATCACTTTTCTGCGCAATCTTCCTTTCGTCACTTTTCTGCACAATCTTCCTTTCGCGCACTTTTCTGCGCAATCTTCCTTTTGTCACTTTTCTGCGCAATCTTCCTTTCGTCACTTTTCTGCGCAATCTTCCTTTCGTCACTTTTCTGCACAATCTTCCTTTCGTCACTTTTCTGCGCAATCTTCCTTTCGTCACTTTTCTGCGCAATCTTCCTTTCGTCACTTTTCTGCGCAATCTTCCTTTCGTCACTTTTCTGCACAATCTTCCTTTCGTCACTTTTCTGCGCAATCTTCCTTTCGTCACTTTTCTGCGCAATCTTCCTTTCGTCACTTTTCTGCGCAATCTTCCTTTCGTCACTTTTCTGCGCAATCTTCCTTTCGTCACTTTTCTGCGCAATCTTCCTTTCGTCACTTTTCTGCGCAATCTTCCTTTCGTCACTTTTCTGCGCAATCTTCCTTTCGTCACTTTTCTGCACAATCTTCCTTTCGTCACTTTTCTGCGCAATCTTCCTTTCGTCACTTTTCTGCGCAATCTTCCTTTCGTCACTTTTCTGCACAATCTTTCTTTCGTCACTTTTCTGCGCAATCTTCCTTTTGTCACTTTTCTGCACAATCTTCCTTTCGTCACTTTTCTGCGCAATCTTCCTTTCGTCAGTTTTCTGCGCAATCTTCCTTTCGTCACTTTTCTGCGCAATCTTCCTTTCATAACCTTTCTGCGCAATCTTCCTTTCGTCACTTTTCTGCACAATCTTCCTTTCGTCACTTTTCTGCACAATCTTCCTTTCGTCACTTTTCTGCACAATCTTCCTTTCGTCACTTTTCTGCACAATCTTCCTTTCGTCACTTTTCTGCACAATCTTCCTTTCGTCACTTTTCTGCACAATCTTCCTTTCGTCACTTTTCTGCGCAATCTTCCTTTCGTCACTTTTCTGCACAATCTTCCTTTCGTCACTTTTCTGCGCAATCTTCCTTTCGTCACCTTTCTGCACAATCTTCCTTTCGTCACTTTTCTGCGCAATCTTCCTTTCGTCACTTTTCTGCGCAATCTTCCTTTCGTCACTTTTCTGCACAATCTTCCTTTCGTCACTTTTCTGCGCAATCTTCCTTTCGTCACTTTTCTCCATAATCTTCCTTTCGTCACTTTTCTGCACAATCTTCCTTTCGTCACTTTTCTGCACAATCTTCCTTTCGTCACTTTTCTGCACAATCTTCCTTTCGTCACTTTTCTGCACAATCTTCCTTTCGTCACTTTTCTGCACAATCTTCCTTTCGTCACTTTTCTGCGCAATCTTCCTTTCGTCACTTTTCTGCACAATCTTCCTTTCGTCACTTTTCTGCGCAATCTTCCTTTCGTCACCTTTCTGCACAATCTTCCTTTCGTCACTTTTCTGCGCAATCTTCCTTTCGTCACTTTTCTGCGCAATCTTCCTTTCGTCACTTTTCTGCACAATCTTCCTTTCGTCACTTTTCTGCGCAATCTTCCTTTCGTCACTTTTCTCCATAATCTTCCTTTCGTCACTTTTCTGCACAATCTTCCTTTCGTCACTTTTCTGCACAATCTTCCTTTCGTCACTTTTCTGCGCAGTCTTCCTTTTGTCACTTTTCTGCACAATCTTCCTTTCGTCACTACTCTGCGCAATCTTCCTTTCGCCACTTTTCTGCGCAATCTTCCTTTCGCCACTTTTCTGCGCAATCTTCCTTTCGTCACTTTTCTGCGCAATCTTCCTTTCGCCACTTTTCTGCGCAATCTTCCTTTCGTCACTTTTCTGCGCAATCTTCCTTTCGTCACTTTTCTGCGCAATCTTCCTTTCGTCACTTTTCTGCGCAATCTTCCTTTCGTCACTTTTCTGCGCAATCTTCCTTTCGTCACTTTTCTGCGCAATCTTCCTTTCGTCACTTTTCTGCGCAATCTTCCTTTCGTCACTTTTCTGCACAATCTTCCTTTCGTCACTTTTCTGCGCAATCTTCCTTTCGTCACTTTTCTGCGCAATCTTCCTTTCGTCACTTTTCTGCGCAATCTTCCTTTCGTCACTTTTCTGCGCAATCTTCCTTTCGTCACTTTTCTGCGCAATCTTCCTTTTGTCACTTTTCTGCACAATCTTCCTTTCGTCACTTTTCTGCGCAATCTTCCTTTCGTCACTTTTCTGCGCAATCTTCCTTTCGTCACCTTTCTGCGCAATCTTCCTTTCGTCACTTTTCTGCGCAATCTTCCTTTCGTCACCTTTCTGCGCAATCTTCCTTTCGTCACTTTTCTGCGCAATCTTCCTTTCGTCACTTTTCTGCGCAATCTTCCTTTCGTCACCTTTCTGCACAATCTTCCTTTCGTCACTTTTCTGCGCAATCTTCCTTTCGTCACTTTTCTCCATAATCTTCCTTTCGTCACTTTTCTGCACAATCTTCCTTTCGTCACTTTTCTGCACAATCTTCCTTTCGTCACTTTTCTGCGCAGTCTTCCTTTTGTCACTTTTCTGCGCAATCTTCCTTTCGTCACCTTTCTGCGCAATCTTCCTTTCGTCACTTTTCTGCACAATCTTCCTTTCGTCACTTTTCTGTGCAATCTTCCTTTCGTCACTTTTCTGCACAATCTTCCTTTCGTCACTTTTCTGCGCAATCTTCCTTTCGTCACCTTTCTGCACAATCTTCCTTTCGTCACTTTTCTGCGCAATCTTCCTTTCGTCACTTTTCTGCGCAATCTTCCTTTCGTCACTTTTCTGCACAATCTTCCTTTCGTCACTTTTCTGCGCAATCTTCCTTTCGTCACTTTTCTCCATAATCTTCCTTTCGTCACTTTTCTGCACAATCTTCCTTTCGTCACTTTTCTGCACAATCTTCCTTTCGTCACTTTTCTGCGCAGTCTTCCTTTTGTCACTTTTCTGCACAATCTTCCTTTCGTCACTACTCTGCGCAATCTTCCTTTCGCCACTTTTCTGCGCAATCTTCCTTTCGCCACTTTTCTGCGCAATCTTCCTTTCGTCACTTTTCTGCGCAATCTTCCTTTCGCCACTTTTCTGCGCAATCTTCCTTTCGTCACTTTTCTGCGCAATCTTCCTTTCGTCACTTTTCTGCGCAATCTTCCTTTCGTCACTTTTCTGCGCAATCTTCCTTTCGTCACTTTTCTGCGCAATCTTCCTTTCGTCACTTTTCTGCGCAATCTTCCTTTCGTCACTTTTCTGCTCAATCTTCCTTTCGTCACTTTTCTGCGCAATCTTCCTTTCGTCACTTTTCTGCGCAATCTTCCTTTCGTCACTTTTCTGCGCAATCTTCCTTTCGTCACTTTTCTGCACAATCTTCCTTTCGTCACTTTTCTGCGCAATCTTCCTTTCGTCACTTTTCTGCGCAATCTTCCTTTCGTCACTTTTCTGCGCAATCTTCCTTTCGTCACTTTTCTGCACAATCTTCCTTTCGTCACTTTTCTGCGCAATCTTCCTTTCGTCACTTTTCTGCGCAATCTTCCTTTCGTCACTTTTCTGCACAATCTTTCTTTCGTCACTTTTCTGCGCAATCTTCCTTTTGTCACTTTTCTGCACAATCTTCCTTTCGTCACTTTTCTGCGCAATCTTCCTTTCGTCAGTTTTCTGCGCAATCTTCCTTTCGTCACTTTTCTGCGCAATCTTCCTTTCGTCACTTTTCTGCGCAATCTTCCTTTCGTAACCTTTCTGCGCAATCTTCCTTTCGTCACTTTTCTGCACAATCTTCCTTTCGTCACTTTTCTGCACAATCTTCCTTTCGTCACTTTTCTGCACAATCTTCCTTTCGTCACTTTTCTGCACAATCTTCCTTTCGTCACTTTTCTGCACAATCTTCCTTTCGTCACTTTTCTGCACAATCTTCCTTTCGTCACTTTTCTGCGCAATCTTCCTTTCGTCACTTTTCTGCACAATCTTCCTTTCGTCACTTTTCTGCGCAATCTTCCTTTCGTCACCTTTCTGCACAATCTTCCTTTCGTCACTTTTCTGCGCAATCTTCCTTTCGTCACTTTTCTGCGCAATCTTCCTTTCGTCACTTTTCTGCACAATCTTCCTTTCGTCACTTTTCTGCGCAATCTTCCTTTCGTCACTTTTCTCCATAATCTTCCTTTCGTCACTTTTCTGCACAATCTTCCTTTCGTCACTTTTCTGCACAATCTTCCTTTCGTCACTTTTCTGCGCAGTCTTCCTTTTGTCACTTTTCTGCACAATCTTCCTTTCGTCACTACTCTGCGCAATCTTCCTTTCGCCACTTTTCTGCGCAATCTTCCTTTCGCCACTTTTCTGCGCAATCTTCCTTTCGTCACTTTTCTGCGCAATCTTCCTTTCGCCACTTTTCTGCGCAATCTTCCTTTCGTCACTTTTCTGCGCAATCTTCCTTTCGTCACTTTTCTGCGCAATCTTCCTTTCGTCACTTTTCTGCGCAATCTTCCTTTCGTCACTTTTCTGCGCAATCTTCCTTTCGTCACTTTTCTGCGCAATCTTCCTTTCGTCACTTTTCTGCGCAATCTTCCTTTCGTCACTTTTCTGCGCAATCTTCCTTTCGTCACTTTTCTGCGCAATCTTCCTTTCGTCACTTTTCTGCGCAATCTTCCTTTCGTCACTTTTCTGCGCAATCTTCCTTTCGTCACTTTTCTGCACAATCTTCCTTTCGTCACTTTTCTGCGCAATCTTCCTTTCGTCACTTTTCT
Organism: Ryuthela nishihirai; assembly: GCA_038380435.1. Lineage (NCBI taxonomy): Eukaryota > Metazoa > Arthropoda > Arachnida > Araneae > Heptathelidae > Ryuthela > Ryuthela nishihirai. The sequence goes on from JAWZYU010000001.1 coordinate 68,237,527, forward strand.
GCGCAATCTTCCTTTCGTCACTTTTCTGCGCAATCTTCCTTTCGTCACTTTTCTGCGCAATCTTCCTTTCGTCACTTTTCTGCACAATCTTCCTTTCGTCACTTTTCTGCGCAATCTTCCTGTCGTCACTTTTCTGCGCAATCTTCCTTTCGTCACTTTTCTGCACAATCTTTCTTTCGTCACTTTTCTGCGCAATCTTCCTTTTGTCACTTTTCTGCACAATCTTCCTTTCGTCACTTTTCTGCGCAATCTTCCTTTCGTCAGTTTTCTGCGCAATCTTCCTTTCGTCACTTTTCTGCGCAATCTTCCTTTCGTCACTTTTCTGCGCAATCTTCCTTTCGTAACCTTTCTGCGCAATCTTCCTTTCGTCACTTTTCTGCACAATCTTCCTTTCGTCACTTTTCTGCACAATCTTCCTTTCGTCACTTTTCTGCACAATCTTCCTTTCGTCACTTTTCTGCACAATCTTCCTTTCGTCACTTTTCTGCACAATCTTCCTTTCGTCACTTTTCTGCACAATCTTCCTTTCGTCACTTTTCTGCGCAATCTTCCTTTCGTCACTTTTCTGCACAATCTTCCTTTCGTCACTTTTCTGCGCAATCTTCCTTTCGTCACCTTTCTGCACAATCTTCCTTTCGTCACTTTTCTGCGCAATCTTCCTTTCGTCACTTTTCTGCGCAATCTTCTTTTCGTCACTTTTCTGCACAATCTTCCTTTCGTCACTTTTCTGCGCAATCTTCCTTTCGTCACTTTTCTCCATAATCTTCCTTTCGTCACTTTTCTGCACAATCTTCCTTTCGTCACTTTTCTGCACAATCTTCCTTTCGTCACTTTTCTGCGCAGTCTTCCTTTTGTCACTTTTCTGCACAATCTTCCTTTCGTCACTACTCTGCGCAATCTTCCTTTCGCCACTTTTCTGCGCAATCTTCCTTTCGCCACTTTTCTGCGCAATCTTCCTTTCGTCACTTTTCTGCGCAATCTTCCTTTCGCCACTTTTCTGCGCAATCTTCCTTTCGTCACTTTTCTGCGCAATCTTCCTTTCGTCACTTTTCTGCGCAATCTTCCTTTCGTCACTTTTCTGCGCAATCTTCCTTTCGTCACTTTTCTGCGCAATCTTCCTTTCGTCACTTTTCTGCGCAATCTTCCTTTCGTCACTTTTCTGCGCAATCTTCCTTTCGTCACTTTTCTGCACAATCTTCCTTTCGTCACTTTTCTGCGCAATCTTCCTTTCGTCACTTTTCTGCGCAATCTTCCTTTCGTCACTTTTCTGCGCAATCTTCCTTTCGTCACTTTTCTGCACAATCTTCCTTTCGTCACTTTTCTGCGCAATCTTCCTTTTGTCACTTTTCTGCACAATCTTCCTTTCGTCACTTTTCTGCGCAATCTTCCTTTCGTCACTTTTCTGCGCAATCTTCCTTTCGTCACCTTTCTGCGCAATCTTCCTTTCGTCACTTTTCTGCGCAATCTTCCTTTCGTCACCTTTCTGCGCAATCTTCCTTTCGTCACTTTTCTGCGCAATCTTCCTTTCGTCACTTTTCTGCGCAATCTTCCTTTCGTCACCTTTCTGCACAATCTTCCTTTCGTCACTTTTCTGCGCAATCTTCCTTTCGTCACTTTTCTCCATAATCTTCCTTTCGTCACTTTTCTGCACAATCTTCCTTTCGTCACTTTTCTGCACAATCTTCCTTTCGTCACTTTTCTGCGCAGTCTTCCTTTTGTCACTTTTCTGCGCAATCTTCCTTTCGTCACCTTTCTGCGCAATCTTCCTTTCGTCACTTTTCTGCACAATCTTCCTTTCGTCACTTTTCTGTGCAATCTTCCTTTCGTCACTTTTCTGCACAATCTTCCTTTCGTCACTTTTCTGCGCAATCTTCCTTTCGTCACCTTTCTGCACAATCTTCCTTTCGTCACTTTTCTGCGCAATCTTCCTTTCGTCACTTTTCTGCGCAATCTTCCTTTCGTCACTTTTCTGCACAATCTTCCTTTCGTCACTTTTCTGCGCAATCTTCCTTTCGTCACTTTTCTCCATAATCTTCCTTTCGTCACTTTTCTGCACAATCTTCCTTTCGTCACTTTTCTGCACAATCTTCCTTTCGTCACTTTTCTGCGCAGTCTTCCTTTTGTCACTTTTCTGCACAATCTTCCTTTCGTCACTACTCTGCGCAATCTTCCTTTCGCCACTTTTCTGCGCAATCTTCCTTTCGCCACTTTTCTGCGCAATCTTCCTTTCGTCACTTTTCTGCGCAATCTTCCTTTCGCCACTTTTCTGCGCAATCTTCCTTTCGTCACTTTTCTGCGCAATCTTCCTTTCGTCACTTTTCTGCGCAATCTTCCTTTCGTCACTTTTCTGCGCAATCTTCCTTTCGTCACTTTTCTGCGCAATCTTCCTTTCGTCACTTTTCTGCGCAATCTTCCTTTCGTCACTTTTCTGCTCAATCTTCCTTTCGTCACTTTTCTGCGCAATCTTCCTTTCGTCACTTTTCTGCGCAATCTTCCTTTCGTCACTTTTCTGCGCAATCTTCCTTTTGTCACTTTTCTGCACAATCTTCCTTTCGTCACTTTTCTGCGCAATCTTCCTTTCGTCACTTTTCTGCGCAATCTTCCTTTCGTCACCTTTCTGCGCAATCTTCCTTTCGTCACTTTTCTGCGCAATCTTCCTTTCGTCACCTTTCTGCGCAATCTTCCTTTCGTCACTTTTCTGCGCAATCTTCCTTTCGTCACTTTTCTGCGCAATCTTCCTTTCGTCACCTTTCTGCACAATCTTCCTTTCGTCACTTTTCTGCGCAATCTTCCTTTCGTCACTTTTCTGCACAATCTTCCTTTCGTCACTTTTCTGCACAATCTTCCTTTCGCGCACTTTTCTGCGCAATCTTCCTTTTGTCACTTTTCTGCGCAATCTTCCTTTCGTCACTTTTCTGCACAATCTTCCTTTCGTCACTTTTCTGCGCAATCTTCCTTTCGTCACTTTTCTGCGCAATCTTCCTTTCGTCACTTTTCTGCACAATCTTTCTTTCGTCACTTTTCTGCGCAATCTTCCTTTCGTCACTTTTCTGCACAATCTTCCTTTCGTCACTTTTCTGCGCAATCTTCCTTTCGTCACTTTTCTGCGCAATCTTCCTTTCGTCACTTTTCTGCGCAATCTTCCTTTCGTCACTTTTCTGCGCAATCTTCCTTTCGTCACTTTTCTGCGCAATCTTCCTTTCGTAACCTTTCTGCGCAATCTTCCTTTCGTCACTTTTCTGCACAATCTTCCTTTCGTCACTTTTCTGCACAATCTTCCTTTCGTCACTTTTCTGCACAATCTTCCTTTCGTCACTTTTCTGCACAATCTTCCTTTCGTCACTTTTCTGCACAATCTTCCTTTCGTCACTTTTCTGCGCAATCTTCCTTTCGTCACTTTTCTGCACAATCTTCCTTTCGTCACTTTTCTGCGCAATCTTCCTTTCGTCACCTTTCTGCACAATCTTCCTTTCGTCACTTTTCTGCGCAATCTTCCTTTCGTCACTTTTCTGCGCAATCTTCCTTTCGTCACTTTTCTGCACAATCTTCCTTTCGTCACTTTTCTGCGCAATCTTCCTTTCGTCACTTTTCTCCATAATCTTCCTTTCGTCACTTTTCTGCACAATCTTCCTTTCATCACTTTTCTGCACAATCTTCCTTTCGTCACTTTTCTGCGCAGTCTTCCTTTTGTCACTTTTCTGCACAATCTTCCTTTCGTCACTACTCTGCGCAATCTTCCTTTCGCCACTTTTCTGCGCAATCTTCCTTTCGCCACTTTTCTGCGCAATCTTCCTTTTGTCACTTTTCTGCGCAATCTTCCTTTCGCCACTTTTCTGCGCAATCTTCCTTTCGTCACTTTTCTGCGCAATCTTCCTTTCGTCACTTTTCTGCGCAATCTTCCTTTCGTCACTTTTCTGCGCAATCTTCCTTTCGTCACTTTTCTGCGCAATCTTCCTTTCGTCACTTTTCTGCGCAATCTTCCTTTCGTCACTTTTGTGCGCAATCTTCCTTTCGTCACTTTTCTGCACAATCTTCCTTTCGTCACTTTTCTGCGCAATCTTCCTTTCGTCACTTTTCTGCGCAATCTTCCTTTCGTCACTTTTCTGCGCAATCTTCCTTTCGTCACTTTTCTGCACAATCTTCCTTTCGTCACTTTTCTGCGCAATCTTCCTTTTGTCACTTTTCTGCACAATCTTCCTTTCGTCACTTTTCTGCGCAATCTTCCTTTCGTCACTTTTCTGCGCAATCTTCCTTTCGTCACCTTTCTGCGCAATCTTCCTTTCGTCACTTTTCTGCACAATCTTCCTTTCGTCACTTTTCTGCGCAATCTTCCTTTCGTCACTTTTCTGCGCAATCTTCCTTTCGTCACTTTTCTGCGCAATCTTCCTTTCGTCACCTTTCTGCGCAATCTTCCTTTCGTCACTTTTCTGCGCAATCTTCCTTTCGTCACTTTTCTGCGCAATCTTCCTTTCGTCACCTTTCTGCACAATCTTCCTTTCGTCACTTTTCTGCGCAATCTTCCTTTCGTCACTTTTCTGCACAATCTTCCTTTCGTCACTTTTCTGTGCAATCTTCCTTTCGTCACTTTTCTGCACAATCTTCCTTTCGTCACTTTTCTGCACAATCTTCCTTTCGTCACTTTTCTGCGCAATCTTCCTTTCGTCACTTTTCTCCATAATCTTCCTTTCGTCACTTTTCTGCACAATCTTCCTTTCGTCACTTTTCTGCACAATCTTCCTTTCGTCACTTTTCTGCGCAGTCTTCCTTTTGTCACTTTTCTGCACAATCTTCCTTTCGTCACTACTCTGCGCAATCTTCCTTTCGCCACTTTTCTGCGCAATCTTCCTTTCGCCACTTTTCTGCACAATCTTCCTTTCGTCACTTTTCTGCACAATCTTCCTTTCGCGCACTTTTCTGCGCAATCTTCCTTTTGTCACTTTTCTGCGCAATCTTCCTTTCGTCACTTTTCTGCACAATCTTCCTTTCGTCACTTTTCTGCGCAATCTTCCTTTCGTCACTTTTCTGCACAATCTTCCTTTCGTCACTTTTCTGCACAATCTTCCTTTCGTCACTTTTCTGCACAATCTTCCTTTCGCCACTTTTCTGCGCAATCTTCCTTTCATCACTTTTCTGCGCAATCTTCCTTTCGTCACTTTTCTGCACAATCTTCCTTTCGCGCACTTTTCTGCGCAATCTTCCTTTTGTCACTTTTCTGCGCAATCTTCCTTTCGTCACTTTTCTGCGCAATCTTCCTTTCGTCACTTTTCTGCACAATCTTCCTTTCGTCACTTTTCTGCGCAATCTTCCTTTCGTCACTTTTCTGCGCAATCTTCCTTTCGTCACTTTTCTGCGCAATCTTCCTTTCGTCACTTTTCTGCACAATCTTCCTTTCGTCACTTTTCTGCGCAATCTTCCTTTCGTCACTTTTCTGCGCAATCTTCCTTTCGTCACTTTTCTGCGCAATCTTCCTTTCGTCACTTTTCTGCGCAATCTTCCTTTCGTCACTTTTCTGCGCAATCTTCCTTTCGTCACTTTTCTGCGCAATCTTCCTTTCGTCACTTTTCTGCACAATCTTCCTTTCGTCACTTTTCTGCGCAATCTTCCTTTCGTCACTTTTCTGCGCAATCTTCCTTTCGTCACTTTTCTGCACAATCTTCCTTTCGTCACTTTTCTGCGCAATCTTCCTTTCGTCACTTTTCTGCGCAATCTTCCTTTCGTCACTTTTCTGCGCAATCTTCCTTTCGTCACCTTTCTGCACAATCTTCCTTTCGTCACTTTTCTGCATAATCTTCCTTTCGTCACTTTTCTGCACAATCTTCCTTTCGTCACTTTTCTGCACAATCTTCCTTTCGTCACTTTTCTGCGCAGTCTTCCTTTTGTCACTTTTCTGCACAATCTTCCTTTCGTCACTTTTCTGCACAATCTTCCTTTCGTCACTTTTCTGCACAATCTTCCTTTCGTCACTTTTCTGCGCAATCTTCCCTTCGTCACTTTTCTGCGCAATCTTCCTTTCGCGCACTTTTCTGCGCAATCTTCCTTTCGTCACCTTTCTGCGCAATCTTCCTTTCGTCACCTTTCTGCGCAATCTTCCTTTCGTCACTTTTCTGCACAATCTTCCTTTCGTCACTTTTCTGCGCAATCTTCCTTTCGTCACTTTTCTGCGGAATCTTCCTTTCTTCACCTTTCTGCGCAATCTTCCTTTCGTCACCTTTCTGCACAATCTTCCTTTCGTCACTTTTCTGCGCAATCTTCCTTTCGTCCCTTTTCTGCACAATCTTCCTTTCGTCACTTTTCTGCACAATCTTCCTTTCGTCACTTTTCTGCACAATCTTCCTTTCGTCACTTATCTGCACAATCTTCCTTTCGTCACTTTTCTGCGCAATCTTCCTTTCGTCACTGCTCTCCGTAAACATAACGTATAATGCTCTCGAACCCTTAAATGAACTTTGAAACTTTTTCGTAGACTCTTCAAATTCTTGCTTTACTAGAAACTTGTTTAAATTCTCAAAAGTTTCTTAAATTTATGGCTGAAATCATTAATCTTTATATAAACTCATAGGCTACCACTACAGAGATTAATTCGATTCTTATTTGCTTTCGAGCAAGAGACACAGGAGACGGAGAGAGAATCTCCACATCCATCACCCTCCGAGTCCACCTCCCTCTTCCGGTTCTAAATTAATAATTCATTAACTTTAATCGATCATATGACCTCTAATGATTAAGGAGAGAGAATCTTGCTGCGAATGAATCTCTTTCGCGTGGCAGGTCATTGTCTCCTTTTCGATACTTACCGTCATTTAGCGCTGAGATTGAGCAAGGAAACTTTTGATTAATCTTCCTTCTCTGCTAAAAATCGATCTCACCATTTATCCACCCCAACAGACCCACACTCATCCTTTTCTATCCATTGCTGTTCCAGGCTTCAGCGGGAACAGAAGTATCGATTCGAGGGCAAAGTTTCACGACCTGGTGGGATGAAAAAAATTAAGTTCTCTTTATTTCTTTTTACCACTTTTTTTTGTACTTTTTTTTTTCTAGAAGTTCCTTTCGCCCTCATAAAAGAGAGCGATTTTTCGTGTTGGGATTTTCCCCGAGGAGTGATGCTTTGAATTGCTCAAGTGGAACTCTCCGGTTGGAAGGAAAAGGGCAGATAACACCATGGCGTAAGTTGGAATAAATTGACACTTTTGGAAGACCTGTCGTCATCTTTGTCCGGAACTATGTAGCGTGTGTTTTTGGAGAAATCATCTTTGTTTCTTGTTTCTTTGAAACTCGTTTATTTCAAGCGCTACAGCGCAGATCGCAGGAGTGCGTTGATGGATTTTGCGGGAATGTGTGGGCTCAAAATTATTAGGTCCAGGGAAACACAGAATTCTTAAACATCGCGAAAGTCCAGATGAGTTTAAACTTTGAGAAAATAAAAATCTTGCCATGCTCGAGTTCACTTCAGAACTTCTTTTTTCATGCCTTAAAAACAACGAGCTTGTTTATTTTCACTGCCTTAAAATAGATTTTGTATATGATTATCTTAATACTAGTGGGAACTGAACCAACGAAAAGACCATGCTTAATTTGGTTTTTATGTATAAATGTAATAAATCCGAGGCGCTGCGAGAGTACCTACCCAGCACAGCAGGGTAGCACTACTTCTGTTTAAAGAGGAAACACAAAGATGGGGGTTATTGGATTAAATATCTTTTGTCTCAGAGATACAGTAGAGTAGGTGGAAGCTTCCAGGCAGGTAAAAGTCATTCGGTGGTTGGTTGGCTAAAAAACAAAAAAAATGCTTGACTGGGAAAAAAAAAGAAGTTTGACTTCATTAAAAAGAGATTGATTGTTAAAAAAAACTTGGTTGCGAAGAGAAGTTTTTGCGATCAATGGAAGAGAAGTTTGGTTATCAAAGGAAATATTGTTAGATATCAAAAGAGAAGAATGTTGGATATTAAAGGAGAAAACAAATGAGAGGGAGAGAATATTGGATATCAAAAGAAGAAAATGTTGACTATCAAAAGAAGAGATATCAAAGAAGAGAAGATTCGATATCAAAAGAAGAGAATGTCCGATATCAGAGGAAGAGAATGTTCGACATCTAAAGAAGAGAAGTTTTGATATCCAGACAAGAGAAAGTTCGATATCAAAAGTAGAGAATGCTCGATACCAAAAGAAGAGAAGGTTAGATATCCAGACAGGAGAAGGTTGAATATTAAAGAAGAAAAGGTTAGATATCCAGTCAGGAGAAGATTGAATATTAAAGAAGAAAAGGTTAGATATCCAGACAGGAGAAGGTTGAATATTAAAGAAGTAAAGGTTAGATATCCAGACAGGAGAAGGTTGAATATTAAAGAAGAAAAGGTTAGATATCCAGACAGGAGAAGGTTGAATATTAAATAAGTAAAGGTTAGATATCCAGACAGGAGAAGGTTGAATATTAAAGAAGAAAAGGTTAGATATCCAGACAGGAGAAGGTTGAATACTAAAGAAGAAAAGGTTAGATATCCAGACAGGAGAAGGTTGAATACTAAAGAAGAAAAGGTTAGATATCCAGACAGGAGAAGGTTGAATATTAAAGAAGTAAAGGTTAGATATCCAGACAGGAGAAGGTTGAATATTAAAGAAGAAAAGGTTAGATATCCAGACAGGAGAAGGTTGAATATTAAAGAAGAAAAGGTTAGATATCCAGACAGGAGAAGGTTGAATATTAAAGAAGTAAAGGTTAGATATCCAGACAGGAGAAGGTTGAATATTAAAGAAGTAAAGGTTAGATATCCAGACAGGAGAAGGTTGAATATTAAAGAAGAAAAGGTTAGATATCCAGACAGGAGAAGGTTGGATATCGAAAGAAAAGATGTTTAGGTGTGAGAAAAAGAGAAGGTTGACTGTCAAAAAGAAGACTGCTTACAGGGGAAAGAATAATGTTATCAAATTGTTGGTAGTATTTTAAATAATAAAATGAATAATAAACCTATATTGCCCAATGATAGTAATTTTGAATAACTGATGGGAAAATTTAACGAACATTTCATAAATGTAAACAATTCAAATTTATGTTCTAATAACTCAGATTATGAATATCCTAATGATTTAATTCAACAAAAATCTATATTTATGATAGAGACAACAGAAGAAATTAGTCGTATTATTTGTAGTCTTAAAACTAATAAAGCAACAGGATATGATGGTATACGTTTAAAAATAATTAAAATAAGAGTAAAACATCATTCTAAATTTTTAGTTGAATTAATAAATAGCAGCTTTCCAAAAGGTATTTTCTTCTCAGACTTAAAAATTGCTATCGTAAAACCTATTTACAAAAATGGAGACAAAAATTGTTTTAATAATTATAGACCAATTTCCATTCTTCCCACCTTTTCAAAAGTTATTGAAACCATCATGAAAATAAGACTTAATAATTATTTAGAAAAAGTTTCCTTTTTATACAAGTTTCAGTTTGGTTTTAGGAATGATTTAAGTACTGAACATGCTATCTCAGAGTTGACGACTACCAGTGTTTATCAAGGGATAAATAATTCTGAAAAAGCACTAGCCCTATTTCTCGACATATCTAAAGCTTTTGATACAGTTAGACATGATATTTTATTACAGAAATTATATTTTTTAGGAATTAGAGGAAATTTATGGAGATGGTTTAAATCTTATTTATCTGACCGCTATCAAATAGTTTCTATTGATAATATTAAAAGTACTAAAATACTGATTAATAAAGAAGTTCCACAAGGATCTATATTAGGACCTATTTTATTTTTAATTTATATAAACGATTTTTTTATCAAAATTTAAAAGGAAAATCAATTTCATATGCTGATGATACAGTTCTTGTTTACAGAAAAGGAAATCAACATGAATTATTTCTTGATATTTCTAATGACTTACATGTTATTGCAACTTGGTTTAACAAAAATGGATTAAAAATTAACTCTGATAAAACATGTTTTTTGCATTTTTCGCTCACCCCGATAACTTTTTTAATAAATTGCAATTTCATAGTGTGCATTGTATGAACAAAATTTCTTGTGAATGTCCTGATATTAAACAGATTACGACTACAAAATATTAAGGAGTTCTAATTGCTGTCTAGAAATTTGAAATGGAAATCACATGTTAATATGCTTGTAAATAAAATACGATTTTACTTAGTCAGTTTGTATCATTTAAGAAAAATTATCTCTGGAAGATTTTTAATTAATCTTTATTTTGCTTGGATACAGTCATTATAAAATATGCTTTAACTAGCTGGGGAGGTACTTATATGAATATTATTGAATGTGTTAGTAAAGTACAATGCAAATGCTTAAAAGTTATGACATTTCATAATAAAGTCTATATAACTAAAGTTATTTGTGATTATAAAATTCTTTTTGAGATCACTATATATATATACAGCAGCTGTTTTTATTTTTAAAAATCCAGCAGTTCCACAAGTTAAATATAAAGATTATGCTACTCGTCAATCTGGTCTTTTATTTGTAATCCCTAAAGTTGTTGTTGTTTGGGTTGTTTTACCTCCGAGCGGCACTTTTTTGCACACCATGGGCTAAATGGCCAGGTCACATGGACCCCGAAGGCTCAGAGAAGGTTGGGGGAGGGACCCACTGGAACAAACTGTTGAGAGACAGATGGTAGCCTCCCGTCAAGGCCATCCAGCGTGTTCTTTAACGTGCACAGGGTATGGCTCTCCCACACACGGGGCCACGGGTTAACGTCCCATCCGACGGACGGCGGCCTTTCCAAGCCCATCGGTGTCCCCTACTAACCGTGGGCAGGGCGGGGAATTTTGCGGAGATAAATCTCAAAGCTGACCCAGCTGGGACTCGAACCTGGGAACTACAGATTACGAGCCTGGCGCGCTACCGACTGACCATCCCGCCCCAATCCCTAAAGTAAAGAAAGAAATAGCTCATAAACACTTTTTATTTTTAGCTCCTAGAATATTTAATTCCTTACCTAAAGAAATTAGAAATGAACATTCATGTAGTGTTTTTAAATTGAAAGTGAAAAATGTTATTTTTACTTCTTCAAATATTGATTATTACTCTAAAGTTATGCAATAATACTTTGTTTTTAGCATAATGACACATATTTTTGTCACTAAATAGAATGTCACTAAAAATCATTTTGGCACCCTAAATGAGCAAATTGCTCAAAGGTCTGCTAATATGTAACTTTTATTTTATTTATTTTGTTTATATTTATTCTTCTTTGATTTCTGGTAATATTGTTATCTGTATATATATGAAGTCTTGTATTGTTATTTTGTTCTTATTAAATTATTACCATTATTAAAAAAAATGACGATCTTAACATTAGCAAAGGGAAGTAGCTGCACGAGTTGGTACAGTCGCTCAAAAAAGTATCCGAACACTGCGGTTGATTACAGAAATAAGAAAAAATATCTGGCAACGATTTTTTTTAGAAATTAGTGATCTGGCAACCTTCGTGTCACGTGACACGAAGGTTGCCAGATCACTGATTTCTAAAAAAATCGCTGCCAGATATTTTTTATGAATTCTGTAATCAACCATAGTGTTCGGATACTTTTTTAATATATATAATGCGTATGAATATATAATGCAATGAATATGGAGCGTGTGCAATTGCCGTTCACAGCAAACTGGAGCGGTTGCGGTTAATGTTCACAGCACATTGGATCGTGTGAGCTCATAAAAACCTGGATCGTGTGGGCCCACTCACAGAAATATTGAGCGTGTGCAGTTACCGTTCACAGCAAACTGGAGCGGATGCGGTTAATGTTCACAGCACATTGGATCGTGTGAGCTCACAAAAACCTGGATCGTGTGGGCCCACTCACAGAAATATTGAGCGTGTGCAGTTACCGTTCACAGCAAACTGGAGCGGTTGCGGTTAATGTTCACAGCACATTGGATCGTGTGAGCTCACAAAAACCTGGATCGTGTGGGCCCACTCACAGAAATATTGAGCGTGTGCAGTTACCGTTCACAGCAAACTGGAGCGTGTACAGTTGCTGTACACGCTCCAGATATTTTTTCTGAATTCTGTAATCAACCACAGTTTTCGGATTTTTTTTGAGCGACTGTACGTAAGAAACACTGGGGAACATTTTCAGGTATTGCTCTAATCTGAGTACCTTAATGAAATCGTCGCAAAAAATGGATATATCCATTCAGCGGATCCTTTATTAGGTACAGTTCTGTGTTATGTCAATATTAACTGAAGTACAGAATTCTGTAACTTCTTAAACAAGCTTCTCATGAAAATATGTGATAGAAGATAATTTAAAGTTCTGAATCGAGTCTATTTCAATCTCGATTTCTAACATTATGTGTTCGGTATTTAAAGATATGGAATATTGAAGCTGAAACATTTAGTAAGTTAGGTTGTCATGCAGAAAAATCATTCTGAAATACTGAAAGTTAGCATAATTATTACACGAAGTGCTAAAAAGTACACTTAAAGTTTCTCCGCAAAATTCCCCGCCCTGCCCACGGTCAGTAGGGGACACCGAAGGGCTTGGAAAGGCCGCCGTCATTCGGATGGGACGTGAAGCCGCGGCCCCGTGTGTGGGAGAATCATACCCTGTGCACGTTAAAGAACACGCTGGATGGCCTTGACGGGAGGCTACCATCTGTCTCCCAACAGCTGTTCCAGTGGGTCCCCTCCCCCAACCTTCTCTGAGCCTTCGGGGTCCATGTGACCTGAGCCCATGGTGTGCAAAAAAGTGCCGCTCAGAGGTAAAACAACCCAACCCAATAACACTTAAAGTTTAGTATAACGGTTATTACTTTTGTTTTAACTTGTTTTTATTAAAGAAATTATTTAAACTGAAATTATTGTTGCTAAATATTCCAATTTCGGTAACTATAAATACCGAATAAATAATGTTGAAATTGATATTTATATAGATTTAATCGAGATCGCTAAAATACCTTCAGTAGCAATTTAAAAAAAAAAGATTATTTAAGAAGTTACTGAGTTATTATTGGTATAGTATAGAATTGTAATTAATAAAATGACTGCTATACACTCTATCAAATGCCACAACATATCTCTAAACACTCAAGTATCAAAAAATCGTAATCTCTCCTCTGCTAAGACAACCACAAATACAGTGTCGTATCAGAATAATATGACCACCTACCTAAAAGTGGGAATAACCACCCTTAGCCCGGATGACAGCGGCGAGACGGCGTGGCATGGACGCAATGAGGCCCTGGAAGGTTGCCAGAGGCACACCTGCCCATTCGGACTCCAGAAGAGCACGGAGGTTCCGAAGATGACGTGGTTGTGGGTCCGCACGCCGAACCTGTCGATCCAAATGGTCCCACAAGTGCTCTGTGGGATTGTGGTCGGGTAATGTCGCCGACCAAGGAAGAACGGAGACATTGCTGTTGTGTTTCTGGAACCAGTCACGCACCGCCTTAGTGACATGGCAGGACGCATTGTCCTGTTGGTAGACACCATCACCACCAGGGTAAACGTTCAACATGAAGGGATGCATGTAGTCAACGAGGATGGACAGATAGCCATTAGCATTCAAGCATCCATCCAGTGGTACCAGCGGTCCCAGGTCATACCAGGAAAACAAATATAAAAAATATGCACACTGCCACCACCGGCCTGTACTTGACCGACAAGCATGTCCAGGTGTTTGTTCTCGTGTATCTGATGCCGTATACATCACCGCCCGTCACTACTGTGAAGTAGAAACCTCGATTCGTCGGCGAAGGCAACGTTTTTCCACTCTTCAATTGTCCAATGACGGTAGTTCCGTGCGAACTGCAGGCGTCGTTGCCGATGGACCTTGGTTAATATGGGCCCTTTTATACAGCGTCAACTCTGGAGAACCAATGCGTAACAGGGTTGGCTCTACTGTTATCGAGGACACGTACCTGGGTGCTCCAGCGTTTATTTGAGTGGTCAATTTCTGCACTGTTGCACGTCGATTGCCCTTTACCAGTCGACGGAGGCGACGTTCTCCTCTGGGGTCGATGGCCTTTGGGGCTCCACAGGTTTGGCATCTGGTGGTACTCGGTGTGCCAGCGATCCATTCTAGGTACACCCTTACTACAGCACCTCACGAATAGCCCACGAAATCCGCAATAGCCTGCTTCTCGACTGCCTGGAGATCTACCGACCCTCCGGGGGCAAGGTCAGCCCTTGTGGCTCGATCGTTTCTCCCCCGTACTGGGGGAAGTACTAACTTGCTCTACTGAGTTACAGATATCCTGAGGCTTAGCGTACTGCTCTGCCAAAGGAAGTTTACCCCTAAAATGTTCAATGAAGTGATGTTTCCGAGATGCTTTCACCCTTGGCGCGGTAGCCAATGATCATTCCTTTTTGAACGTCCATCAAATCAATACCTCTGCCCATTGTGCTCACGTTACGCATTATGGCTCATCTCTCCTGGCCAGCCGCTTATATCTCCGTGTGGTCGACCTAGTCATGCGCAATCTGTGACGCGCCTGGGCGGGTACAGTTGCTCAAAAAAGTATCCGAACACTATGGTTGATTACAGAATTCAGAAAAAATACCTGGAGCGTGTACAGCAACTGTACATGCTCCAGTTACCGTTCACAGCAAACTGGAGCGTGTGCAGTTACTGCACACGCTCCAGTTTGCTGTGAACGGTAACTGCACACGCTCAATATTTCTGTGAGTGGGCCCACACGATCCAAGTTTTTGTGAGCTCATACGATCCAATGTGCTGTGAACATTAACCGCAACCGCTCCAGTTTGCTGTGAACGGTAATTGCACACGCTCCATATTCATTGCATTATATATTCATACGCATTATATATACTAAAAAAGTATCCGAACACTATGGTTGATTACAGAATTCAGAAAAAATATCTGGCAACGTTTTTTTTTTAGAAATTAGTGATCTGGCAACCTTCGTGTCACGAAGGTTGCCAGATCACTAATTTTTTTGAGCTACTGTACACTATGATTCCGTGGGTTGTAATATTATTCTGATACGACTGTGTATGTCACAGAAACATATTCTAACTCTCCTAGTTGTATATCTACATCGTCTAGAAACAAATAGTATTCAGAAGAGTAAATATTGCAAAGCCACAGTGAAGGATTCAATTGAAAGTGACAATAGTGTGGAATTCAATCAGAATATTCATGAGGAAATCCATCAAATACGAAATTTAAATTTCTTTCCCTTAGGTGCTCTCATCTTCTTCAGTGCACGAGCACATTGTCGCTACTCTCGAAGAGCAGAGCAAGAGCGTAATTAATTTTCTCACTAATTCGTTCATTGTTATTCGCCGAATAACAACCGTCGAGAGATAAGCGAAATTTAATTTTGTTTCCAGCAGACAACGCCAGAAATGTACATTTCCCCTTTTTCACAAGAGAGCTTGGAGAATTTCTACTGTGAATAAACAATAATAATAATACTTGAGTTTGCAAAAGCAAACATTAACTAAAAATTTAATTAAACAGTTTACTTCTATCGTTGCTGTGAATCATTAGTTTGTATTTTGTGTTCTGGGGAACGGTGTGACGTGGTTCTTGACAACATCAGCAGCTTCAGATTTCGCACAACAGTTAACAAGTACTCAAGTCTCTTCAAATTAAATTCCTATTCCAAAGTATTCCTACTCTTAGAGCAGTGATGTCAAACTCGTTAACCACCGAGGGCCATATTATGTATTATATATTAAATCGCGGGCCGCAAAACAGGGGCGGGGGTGGCTCAGTCGGTAGCACGCCAGGCTCCTAATCTGTAGTTCCCAGGTTCGAGTCCCAGCTGGGTCAGCGTTGAGATTTATCTCCGCAAAATTCCCCGCCCTGCCCACGGTCAGTAGGGGACACCGATGGGCTTGGAAAGGCCGCCGTCCGTCGGATGGGACGTTAAGCCGTGGCCCCGTGTGCGGGAGAGCCATACCCTGTGCACGTTAAAGAACACGCTGGTTGGCCTTGACGGGAGGCTACCATCTGTCTCCCAACAGCTGTTCCAGTGGGTCTCCTCCCCCAACCTTCTCTGAGCCTTCGGGGTCCATGTGACCTGGCCATTTAGCACATGGTGTGCAAAAAAATGCTGCTCAGAGGTAAAACAACACAACCCAAGCCACAAAAAAATGGAAATAAAAATGAAGCATAACTTTTATTATAAACAAATCAATACATACAATGTACCGTGTACGTATACATACAATGTACCGTGTGCGTACTTATAATTTTAATTAAAGAATCCAGTGTTGTCAAAAGTTAAATAAACGTATTGGTTATCAATCTTGGCGGGCCGCAGAACAGTTCCCGGCGGGCCGCGTGTTTGACATGCCTGTCTTAGAGTAATGCAAAATTTGTAGGATATTATTCTGATACGACTGTGTACGTCACAGAAACATATTCTTACTCTCCTAGTTGTACATCTACATCATCTAGAAACCTACAGTATTCAGCATAGAAAATATTGTAAAGCCACAATGAAGGATTCAATTGAAAGTTTATTAAGTCCCTTTTTTTTGCCTTTAAACGGAATTACTAAATCACTAAATCATCAGTCAAGCTTGCTAAATCATTTCTGTAAATACCCATAAGTTGAAATAAATGACATTGAATTAATACCTACTGTTAATACTTTGGTTACTAATATAAATAATTAATACTTTAGAGTACTATTAATGTCTATCAGTCTACTAATGAGAGCCATTGGTATAGTATTAGTGAGTGTAAACTAGGGGAAAATACTGGGAGACTATGGTACTGAACTATTCGAAGTATTCACGAATTTTACCTAAAATAATTTTTCAGAATTTGTCTTAGGTAAACGAGTTCAATAAGGCGACAGGCAATGAAACAAACAAACTATAAATCACAGCCATTCAAAATTACATTTTTGAGATTTTTTGAAAGAAAAATTTATGATTTTCGGTTCTAATTGTATTGATTGAAAGAGCTTTTTTTTTTAAAAAAAACGTTTTAGTGTTTGAAGTGACAGTATAATAAGAGAAAATTAAACTAAAACGTCAGTAACTTTCCGGTGAATGCGTAATGAACGTTTCCAAAAGGGAAAAGTTTCGTAAATTCCACTACCGGTGGAAATTCAAATTAATGGAAGATTTGTAAAATGAGAATGATAATATTTTATCACTTTTTTTATCCAATCTGGAAAGAATTTTTTATTTAATTCCCCAAACAAAAATATGGTATTTTTTCCCCCTTTTGATTTTCTGCTGGCAATTAAAATTCATTGGCAGTTTCTATTTTCAGAATGGGGCGGGGGTGGCTTAGTCGGTAGCGCGCCAGGCTCGTAATCTGTAGTTCCCAGGTTCGAGTCCCAGCTGGGTCAGCGTTGAGATTTATCTCCGCAAAATTCCCCGCCTTGCCCACGGTCAGTAGGGGACACCGATGGGCTTGGAAAGGTCGCCGTCCGTCGGATGGGACGTTAAGCCGTGGCCCCGTGTGCGGGAGAGCCATACCCTGTGCACGTTGAAGAACACGCTGGATGGCCTTGACGGGAGGCTACCATCTGTCTCCCAACAGCTGTTCCAGTGGGTCCCCTCCCCCAACCTTCTCTGAGCCTTCGGGGGTCCATGTGACCTGGCCATTTAGCCCATGGTGTGCAAAAAAGTGCCGCTCAGAGGTAAAACAACCCAACAACCCAACCTATTTTCAGAACTCATTGGCAGTTTCTAGTTTTAGAGAGAGCTAAGGACTGAGAAATGAAAAAAAAAAACAAAACAGGTAGAACTCTTTTTGAAATGATGATCCCCTATTGACCAGAGCTGATATGATAATTCTTATCGTTTCAGTTTTCTATCTAGAAAGAGAGGCATTAACATTTTTGCTTTCTTGGAAAAGGCATTTAATGCGCTTCACAGACCAATTAATATTTGTTCTGCGCCCACATATCTCTGAAAACATTTTTTACGGCAATTTCACCAACACGATTCCAATAATGGAATGCAATACTTCTGCCGCGGCAGAGTGAAAAAACTTAAAACAGCTTTAAATTCATTTTCCACATGCGCACACGTTCAGCCTTTCAGCTTCCACAAAGTGTTCTTAATTCTCTTCGCAAACTTTCAACGCTGTAAATGTGCATTAAACGAAATTAGAATTACCTCGGCGAGAAAGTACAGGTTGATACCCCAAAAAGAACAAGAGTAATAAGAATAATAATAAAAAAAGAAAAAAAAAACCTTCAAGCAGACTTTATCTATGAGTACGGCTACACAGAACTCGGCTTGAGCTTTATCAAAGTTTTCAACTTTTTCCTGTGTGGCTACTACCTGTGCTGTTGCTAATGGCTTTATTTTAAGAAGAGAAAGAAGTTTTGAAATGTTCACGATGCTAAATCTTTCAAACCGTTTTCTCTCTGTTCTTATCCTTTCTCCTCATTTACCTGATGAGCTTGTCTTGCGGGTATCTAAATTACGTTCAGTAACATTTGTGTGTTCATTTGCCTTTTACAAGTAACTGCACTTTGTTTGATTCTCTCAGTCAGCCGTTGATTTGATTTGATTCGTTTACTTTTCAGACCAACATCATACTAGGCATTTTCTAATTGATTTAAAGCAACGGTCTCTCTTCTCTCTTTATTTTGTCTCCAGTAGGTGGACGGATTCTTCTGATCTTTATGGCTACGATCTTCTTGGTCATTTACGCAAGTGCTTCCCTTTTTCCCTAAGGTAACGTAGGTGGCTTAGTTAGAGAGCAGACTTGATCATAAAATGAGGATGCTGGAATTTAGTCCAGATCTAATCAGCGTTTAGAACTTTATAGATAGGATTGGGTTGTTTTACCTCTGAACGGTACTTTTTTACACACAATGGGCTAAATGACCAGGTCACAAGGACCCAGGAGGCCAAGAGAAGGTTGAGGAGGAGATCCAGTGGATATCTGTTGGGAGACAGATGGTAACCTCCCGTAAAGGCTATCCAGCGTGTTTTTCACATGCACAGGATGACTCTCCAGCACACGTACCACGGCTTAACGTCCCATTCAAAGAACGGTGTCATTTCGATGTCCATCGTCGTTCCCTACTGACCGAGGTCAGGGCGAGGAGCTTTACGGAGATAAGTCTCAATACCGGCCCAGATGGGACTCGAATTGGGAACTACAAATTACAAGCCTGGCCCGCTACCGTTGAGCATCTCCACCCCTTTCCAGATGGAAATAAATCAGTGGTATCAGAGGGGCAAGGTTGGCTCAGTCGTAGCACGCCAGGCTCGTAATCTGTATTTCCCCAGATCCAATCCCACTAGGGCCGGCGTTGAGATTTATCTCTGTAAAACTCCCTGCGCTACCCTCTGTCAGTAGGGGACACTGATGGTCTTGGGAAGGCTACGTCCGTCGGATGGGACGTTAACTGTGATTCCGTGTGCGGGAAAAGCAATATCTTGTGTACGTTAAAGAACATGCTGAATGGCCTTGACAGCAGGCTACCATCTGTCTCCTAACAGCTTTCAGTGGATCCTCTTCCTCCAACCTTCTCTGAGTCCTTGGGGTCCTTGTAACCCAGCCATTAGGGGCGGGGGTGGCTCAGTCGGTAGCGTGCCAGGTTCGTAATCTGTAGTTCCCAGGTTCGAGTCCCAGCTGGGTCAACGTTGAGATTTATCTCCGCAAAATTCCCCGCCTGCCCACGGTCAATAGGGGACACCGATGGGCTTGGAAAGGCCGCCCTCCGTCGGATGTGACGTTAAGCCGTGGCTCCGTGTGCGGGAAAGCCATACCCTGTGCACGTTAAAGAACACGCTGGATGGCCTTTGACGGGAGGCTACCATCTGTCTACCAACAGCTGTTCTATCTGTCTACCACACGCTGGATAGCATTTACGGGGGATACCATAATATATTCTGTCCCCTCCCCCAACCTTCTCTGAGCCTTTGGGGTCTATGTGACCTGGCCATTTAGCCCATGGTGTGCAAAAAAGTACCACTCAGAGGTAAAACAATCCAACCTGTAAAATAGAAGTCTTCATGTACAATGTGATATATCCAGTCACCGTAAGATAGATGGCGGGGGGAAAAGCATCAGACTGAATTCTGTAATCACCGTAGTGTTCGGATACTTTTTTGAGCGACTGTACTGCAATTCTTATTGATGTTAAATGCATTTCCGTATACCGACTGATATCTGCTTGTTTCTTGGATGATTGCAATGACCAGAGTTTTGCGGAGTTAAATCTCAACGCTGACCCAGCTGGGACTCGAACCTGGGAACTGCAGATTACGAGCCTGGAGCGCTACCGACTGAGTCAACCCCGCTACTTTTCCTTAAGGGTTCAAATAGCTAAACAAAGAAGCGTACAGTCGCGCAAAAAAGTATCCGACACTATGGTTGACGATAGAGGTGTTTAGAGGATTAGCGCACTCTTCAGACATGAAAATAGATGTACAGTCGCTAAAAAAGTATCCGAACACCATGGTTGATTACAGAATTGATAAAAAATATCTGACAATGATTTTTTTAGAAATTAGTCATCTGGCAACCTTCGTGTCACGTGACACGAAGATTGCCAGATCACTAATTTCTAAAAAAAATCGTTGCCAGATTTTTTTATAAATTCTGTAATCAACCATAGTGTTCGGATATTTTTTTGAGCGACTGTACTAGCAAATGATAAACTAAAAGCAATACGAAGAGAGATAACATGAAGATAACATCAATAAAAAAGACACTCATGATTAAATCACATAAAAATTTCTCTTGTAATTTTTGGTTGTCAGAAACAATTTCTATAAGAACATTTGTATATATATTTAATCTTTATAGTAAGCTGAGCCTTTGTAGATGCAACTAGTTTGAAGAATTTCCATTTTCAAGAAGTGACGAATGTTTGTCTTTAAAAACGAATTTGTATAAATTCCAGTTTGATGATGACAGTTAAATTTATTTGTGGTCGACCTCCACATTCCTCCTTTGCTAAAAGTCACTTTGCAATTCCATTAGATGAGGGAAGTCTTAAAAGTTGCAGACAACTTGGACACATCAGTGTCATCTCAACTTATATAAGATGATGTTCAAAGCTGTTCTCGGTTTTGCTAAAAGAGTTACAGCGAATAAAACTAAAACCCCGAAAGCTTTCCAGAGCAAAATATTGACAGAACAATTCTGGACTTATGAAATTTGATACTTGTATCTCACGCATTTGTTTTTGGAGAGATTTGATTTGCGAAATCCAAGGGAAAGGGTAAACATGACCTAACTTGTGTGAGCAGTTGAAGTGAAGAAATATTTAGTAGCTACCATTCCAAGTTTAATATTTGAGTTCAACATAAAAATACAGGGCTCTTGTGATTGAAATACACAAATGCAGATCTTTGTGAAGCGCTTATGGCTTGTTCTGGATTGTTTTACCTCTGAGCGGCACTTTTTTGCACACCATGGGCTAACTGGCCAGGCCACAAGGACCCCGAAGGCTCAGAGAAGGTTGGGCGAGGGGACCCACTGGAACAGCTGTTGGGAGACAGATAGTAGCCTCCCGTCAAGGCCATTCAGCGTGTTCTTTAACGTTGGGTTGTTTTACCTCCGAGCGGCACTTTTTTGCACACAATGGGCTAAATGGCCAGGCCACAAGGACCCCGAAGGTTCAGAGAAGGTTGAGGGAGGGGACCCACTGGAACAGCTGTTGGGAGACAGATGGTAGCCTCCCGTCAAGGCCATCCAGAGTGTTCTTTAAGGTGCACAGGGTATGGCTCTCCCGCACACGGCGCCAAGGCTTAACGTCCCATCCGACGGACGGCGGCCTTTTCAAGCCCATCGGTGTTCCCTACTGACCGTGGGCAGGGCGGGGAAATTTTGTGGAGATAAATCTCAACGCTGACCCAGCTGGGACACAACCTGGGAACTACAGATTACGAGCCTGGCGCGCTACCGACTGAGCCACCCCCGCCCCCAGCGCTTATGGCTTACAAACGGAAGTTTCATAACGTAATTTATTCGTATTTAATATACTTTAATCAATTTCTGTAGTTTTTACCATACATAATATATTCTGTCACAACCGATTAAAAAATGTTCCGTTGATCAGCTTCTGTATACTTTTCAGTAGTCAATATTAGAAACTTTTCAACTTATCAACATCTATAAACTTTTCAACAACTATATACAGGGTGATTCAAAACTTATCGTTCAAATTTCATGGGGAGGTAGGGAATACGTCAGGAAACCGATTTCACATAGGAAAGTATGTCCGCAAATGTACGCATGCGTATGTAGAGGGCGCTGTGCGTACCCAATGCGATCGCTTGGCCACCCAAGTCACCTGATTTATCGCCCATGGATTTCTTTTTGTGGGGGGCCATGAAATACCATGTGTACGAGACCCCCGTCGACAGTGAAATGGACCTTGTTGCACGAATAGTGGCCGCCGCAGGCATTGTCCGTGATATGCCAGGCGTTTTTGAAAATGTTCGGCGGTCAATGCAACGGCGCTGTGAATCCTGTGTCCGTGTAAATGGTCGCAATTTTGAGTACCTACTGTGAACCTGTACTTTACCTTGTTGGAATAAAAGTCACATTCGTTACCACTTAACTGTACTGTTTCCTTGTGTTCACTTTACTTGTCCATTTTGTTCATGTAGATGACGTTTGCGGACATACTTTCCTATGTGAAATCGGTTTCCTGACGTATTCCCTACCTCCCCACGAAATTTGAATGATAAGTTTTGAATCACCCTGTATAGTAGATCAGCATATGTAGCGCACCAGGCTCGTAATCTGTAGTTCCTAGATTCGAGTCCCAATCGTAGTCCAATAATTTCGTGGAAAAAAATTGCTTCGTCGACTCATTTCATCCACAAAATTATTTTTTGAATTATATATCAACAGGTAATCTTTGAATTTATTATTGATTGACATCAGAATCTGCGAATTTTCCAGTAGATCAGCATAGGCAAACGATTCCTGTTTGGAAACAAGATGGAAATGGGAACATTATGCTTCACATCGTCACTTTATTCTGAACAGCAGAAAAATATTAGATATTAATAAAATAGGGGGGGGGGTGGCTCAGTCGGTAGCGCGCCAGGCTCGTAATCTGTAGTTTCCAGGTTCGAGTCCCAGCTAGGTCAGCGTTGAGATTTATCTCCGCAAAACTCTCCGCCCTGCCCACGGTCAGTAGGGAACACTGATGGGCTTGGAAACGCCGCCGTCCGTCGGATGGGACGTTAAGCCGTGGCACCGTGTGCGGGAGAGCCATACCCTGTGCATGTAAAGAACACGCTAAATGGCCTTGAGGAAGGCTACCATCTGTCTCCCAATAGCTGTTCCAGTGGGTCCCCTCCCCCAACCTTCTCTGAACCTTCGGGGTCCATGTGACCTAGCCATTTAGCCCATGTCATGCAAAACAGTGCCACTCAGAGGTAAAACAATCCAACCTGTAAAATAGAAGACTTCATGTACAATGTGATATATCCAGTCACCGTAAGATAGATGGCGGGGGGGGGGGAAAGCATCAGACTGAAGGAACGTGTAGCCAAGAATGGAGTACGTTCCATTTAGTAAACATAATAAGAGCACTTCTGTGGTCTGTTCAATTGTACATTTATTGCTATCGAATTAGTTTTAAGCAATTCATTAATTTGCATTTCCTTTATATTTCTTTGTGCATACAATAAGTCCTAAGAGTTAATCTTTTTCTAAGGCTACAGAAAACGGTACCTAATTTGTTTGTACAGTCGCTCAAAAAAGTATCCGAACACCATGGTTGATTACAGACCTCAGAAAAAATATCTGGCAACGATTTTTTTAGAAATTAGTGATCTGGCAACCTTCTTGTCACGTGATTACAGAATTCAGGAAAAATATCTGGAGCGTGTACAGCAACTGTACACGCTCCAGTTACCTTTCACAGCAAACTGGAGCGTGTGCAGTTACTGCACACGCTCCAGTTTGCTGTGAACGGTAACTGCACACGCTCAATATTTCCGTGAGTGAGCCCACACGATCTAGTAACAAAATAATATGACCACCTACAGTATCTCAAAAAAATATCCGAACACCATGATTGATTACAGAATTCAGAAAAAATATCTGGCAACGATTTTTTTTTAGAAATCAGTGATCTGGCAACCTTCGTGTCACGTGACACGAAAGTTGCCAGATCACTAATTTCTAAAAAAAATCGTTGCCAGATATTTTTTCTGAAGTCTGTAATCAACCATGGTGTTCGGATACTTTTTTGAGCGACTGTACCGCTGTTACATTTCTTTTTCTAGAATTAAAAGCTTAGACTTTTGCACGTCTTTAACTTTTCGTGGGAAAATTTAATTTTATAGCTTGACATTCTTTGAGACGAATCATATATTCTATCAAAGCAGTTTATTGCACCCTTTATTTCAAAGGTGATACGAGAATCAGTCGATTGTCAATGAAACGTTTCCGAAATGATGGAATAAAAGTTTTACATATTAAGCAAGTTCTTGGACCCTTTGTAAACAAATTAACATAAAACTCGATGCCTTTGATTCCAGATGTTTATGCAATATCATCAGCATTCGGTGGTTTGACTGTTTAAGTAATCATGAGGTTTGGTCTGTAAATGACAGCTAAGCAAAAACTGGAAGGAGAGCTGTGTACCAATCCCTAGTGATGATGCACAGAACCGGCCAGGCCTAGCACCTAATGTCCGACCCCGCCTTCTCGTGGTGCAGGCCGTTAGTACCTTTCAAAAGAGATATTCTCTTTTGGAAGGGAACGGGGAAGGAGGGTTGCCGGTTCGGTATGACCTACTGATCTGGTCCAGATTGTTAATGTCTTATGTGGGAAGAAACAGGCAAGTATACAGGGATTGAGAGATAAATATGGCAAGGTGGTTGAAGATGAGGATTCTGTGATGGCTAGAAAGGCCGAACATTTCCGAGATATTAGTCTAAATAATGTGATTATTTCTACTCTCATTGTTTGTAATGAGGATATTTGCGTTATTGGCTTTTATGATGGCCCTACATCACATTCCCAAGTCGCATTGGTTATCTCTAAATTAAAACTGCATAAATCTCCAGCGGTGGACGAAATCACCACTGAAATGCTTAGAGCCGGGAACATTTGTGTTGTCACTGCTGATTGAAATTTTGAATATTTTTTATGATAAAGGTGTTCTTACTAGAGCTATCATTGTCTCAATTTTCGAAAAAGGTGATCGCAGTTCTTGTGATAACTATAGGAGTATCAGCCTACTCTCTGTTCCAGGTAAAGTTCTTTGCATGATTGTGCTTAATAGAATTAAGAATCTGGTTGACAGTCAATTGCGTGATGAACAATGTGGATTCAGAAGTGGTAGGGGATGTGTAGATCAGATGTTTTCACTTAGGCAGATTCTTGAGAAATGTTTAGAGTTTCAGAAACCTTTGGTTGCTAGCTTTGTTCATTTCAAAAAGGCTTTCGACTCTGTTGATCGACATAATTTGTGGTTGATGTCAGATCATAATGGAATACCTGATAGTTAGTATAATGAAAGCTCTCTGTAATAACACTGAGTTGTGTGTGAGAGTTGGTACGTCTTGCAGTGATTGGTTTTGCATTGCTAGTGGAGTTAGACAAGGGTTCATTTTGACTCCTTTTCTCTTTAGTTTGGTTATTGATTATGTTATGCGAAATTCTTTGCAAGGGAAATATTTTGGCCTTAAATGGTTTAGAGGTTTCAAATTTACTGATTTAGATTATGCAGATCATTTGGCCTTGTTGGCTAATGATGTTGATGAGATGAATTCGTTCATTAGGGGTTTTGATGAGATTGGAAACAGAGTAGGTTTGGTGATAAACAGAGAAAAAACTAAAGTGATGAAAATTGGTCAGACAGATGGTGCTTCAGTTGCTTTGAATGGTTGTACTATTGAGCAAGTGTCTTAGTTTAATTATTTTTGAGAGCTATGTAACAGATACTGGTGATGTGCGGCGTGAGATAAATAGAAGAATAGGGATTGTCACTGGGACTTTTAAGAATCTATGGAGAGTATGGAAAAATAGGCGTATATTCCTAAAGACTAAAATTAGGCTGTATAATGATTTTGGTCTTTCTAAGGTTAGTTATGGTACGAAAGATGGACCCTTTGTAAGCAGGATAACAAGAAACGTTATACCTTTGATTCTAGATGCTTACGCAGTATCTTGGGCATTAGGTGGTTTGACTTTGTAAGTAATGATGAGGTTAGAAGAAGGAGTCATTAGCCTTTTTGGAGCAGCGTATTGTGCAGAGTGAGACTACGCTGGTTTGGCCATGTTGCAGATTGGCCAATAGGATTATGAACATATTACCTAAAGACCTGAGAAAAAGAGGGAGACTTATGTCAAACAGGACCTTGTTAGAATTGGCTTAGGTTGGTCAAATTCAGCAGTAAAAACTAATTGCAGACATGTTTGGAGAACTAAATTGCAAAATCTGATTAGACTTCCGTAGCCCATGGAAGCATGAAGATTCCGTATATATGTATCTATGTAAACCACAGTTGTTTGTGCATCATAAAATCCAAAATAATCAACCAACAATCCAATATTAAATATATGCTGAAGCTTGCAGTTTAATTATTTGACTGCAAGAAATCCTGTTCAATTGCAGCTGAATTTTATTATAAAAGCTCTTTTAATTTAATATTTCTCTTTTACACAGGATGTGGAAATTCTGTGTTTACATACTTTTCCCCCTCACAAACGTTTCTACAAAAGAGACTGTTCAACTGATGAATTCACAGACCTCTTCTCTCTCTAATTTCACATCTCTTAGGGTTAATGCTTGCCGGCTCAGGAGAGCTTCTAGAAACTAAACGTAACACGTTACACGAGAGATTAGAGTAGCTACTGCATTTGAAAGGCGTGATACAGTTTGGCGAAACATTTAATCTTGATTTTATTAGTGTTTCGTTGCCCCAGAGGCACTCAGAAATGGAGATTTGTCGTGTAATTTGTGAAACCTGTTCGTCTACTTCAAGTATTGGTAGCGACGGCCATTTTCTGTATTACAGCTAGCGTCGTGTTTCGAGTTCATTCTGCACCTGACCCGTGCATGGTTATAATAGTTTCCAATTGTTCAAAAGAGACAATACTTTGCACTCTACATTACCACATGTTTCAGTGTTTATTGAATACGTGGATTTGAGGCATTGCCTTGGAAACGTAGCAGTGATGACTTGCCATTCAAATACGCGCCCTAGTGTCTATTGCTAATCCTAGCATAATGTCGAAATTAGATCTGCATTTCGAAGGACCATGCCTGTGTATTACTTCCAAAGATTTTGTACAGTTTAATTCTAATGGGAACTTGCATTTAAGGCCAAGCAGCGTTTATTTAACGACAATAAGGTATGGTTCTCTTGTACCCAGAACCGTGGCTTAACATCTCTCCCATCTATTCCAAACTCATTAGTATCCCTTTCTCACTAGCGTGAGGGTTATCAGGGAGAAATCTCAATTCAGGCGCAGTTGGGACTCGAATCTGGGAACGTTAGATTAGGAGTCTGACCTACCTCGCAGATATTCTGTTCAACACTTTCCTCATTTGCAACGGCGAAGAGTTCAAGGTGACCTTGGAAGTAACTGAGACAATGGACTCCGTATTTGACACGTTGACGGTTGTCAGAGATCATTGGTTGATGACTTGTCAATCAAATAATGATCCACGAGATCATTGGTTGATGACTTGTCAATCAAATAATGATCCACGAGATCATTGGTTGATGACTTGTCAATCAAATAATGATCCACGAGATCATTGGTTGATGACTTGTCAATCAAATAATGATCCACGAGATCATTGGTTCATGACTTGTCAATCAAATAATGATCCACGAGATAATTGGTCAGATGAGAAGCGATTGATAGATCAATCAACAAAAGCTTATGAGAACTGATGATGGGCAAATATGCGGTTTTACTGTTTTAATTTCTTCCAAAATTACCATAAACTCTTTTCTGCTGCTTGATTGTGGAGTTGATTAAGATTTACTAAAACTAGTCTCGACGACTTATGCAAATTATTTATGAAACTTTTGTAAATGTATTCGGTGCGATAAAACAAAATTCTAATTGCACTCCACCGAAAATTAAACAAAGTTCAAAAGTCATTTTTATCTCTCTGCATTTCAACGAAACTTTATTAAGCTGTGGGTAAAATAAGCAATTGAAATTAGAAATAAATATTAAATGTTCGATTAAATGTAACGAAGTTCTAAATGGAATCAGTAGATTAGAACGAAATTGCGAAACTACCGTTGGAATTAGAGCTGTAGCGCATTTTTGGGGATTCGGGCGCAGTCTGGTGTCGAGAGGGAATCTTGTCGTAGGATAAAGTATAAATGGTTATCAATTAAATCCCGATAAATAAAAAAATGTACAAAAAGCCTTAAGTTAAAACATGATTTTTGTTAAATGGCGAGCGATAATATTAATGAAAATCTGAACGCGGTCAAAGTTTGGACTCGAACCTTGGAACATCGGACCACGAGTTTGATCCGGTATCAACTGAATCAACTCTCGAGCACATGTTCTTTTCGACGCTTACCAATTTCTTGAGTTAGTTTCTAATATTATTATCTGTATTGTAGGTGTGGAAATGTTCACTAGAATGATGGGATCTCCCTTGAAAAAACAACAACAACAACACTTTCATTATTTCAAGATCTGTTGTGAAGATCAGTGCATGGTTAGTTCGACTTCAGTTCAAGAGCGAGGCCTCTCTGACTGATATGCCGGGTGCAGTTGCATCCCTCGCACAGCTTCCATGCCGACCGTGATCCCAATGAATGCCAGCTATTAAAGTATCAGTAAATTCCAACGGAATCTTCGTTAAATGCAACGAATTTCGGCTGATTTTGTTTCAGTCTCGCTGAAAAGTAATCCAAATCAATCAACCACTTCAAGATATAGGGAAAAGAATTTGGGGAGGAAGAAGATGACTCTTCCTTTAGATGGTTTTAACAACTTGAACGGTGGAAAAAAACAGTGAATATATATCTAGTGTACATATTTTGAAGTAATATTTACTTAAAAATCCCACTAAAACGAAATTAATGTATGTATACAGTCGTATCAGAATAATACGATCACTTACCATACATATACTATGGTAGGTGGTCATATTATTCCGATACGACTGTGTATTTCTCAATGAATAAGAAATCCTCAGAGTTACCTGTTGACTTTGTAGTCAATAGATCAATAAACAGTTTTGCGGAAAAGAATTCTGCCGACGTCTTGCACGTCGGCAAAACTTTTTTCCACAATACTATTGAAATATATGTACTATCTATATATTGTACAGTCGCTCAAAAAAGTATCGAACACTATGGTTGATTACAGAATTCAGAAAAAATATCTGGAGCGTGTACAGCAGCTGTACACGCTCCAGTTACCGTTCACAGCAAACAGCAGTTTTCTGTGAACGGTAACTGCACACGCTCAATATTTCTGTGAGTGGGCCCACACGATCCAGGTTTTTGTGAGCTCACACGATCCAATGTGCTGTGAACATTAACCGCAACTGCTCCAGTTTGCTGTGAACGGTAACTGCACACGCTCAATATTTCTGTGAGTGGGCCCACACGATCCAGGTTTTAGTGAGCTCACACGATCCAATGTGCTGTGAACATTAGCCGCAACCGCTCCAGTTTGCTGTGAACGGTAATTGCACACGCTCCATATTCATTGCATTATATATTCATACGCATTATATATATTAAAAAAGTATCCGAACACGAAGGTTGCCAGATCGCTAATTTCTAAAAAAAATCGTTGCCAGATATTTTTTCTGAATTCTGTAATCAACCTTAGTGTTCGGATACTTTTTTGAGCGACTGTACTATTCGGAGTTTTTTTTTTTAATTGGATTGTTTTACCTTCGAGAACACTGCTTTTGACAATGGGGTGAATGACCAGGTCACAGCAATCCCAAGGGTAGAGAAGTTTGGAGGAAGGGGACACACTGATGATGTTAAGAGGTAGATGACAGCCTCCTGGCAAGGCCATCCAGAGTGTTCGTTAACGCCTACTCGGCATAGGTCTCCTGCACATGTGGCCAAGGCTTTATGTCTCCTCCGATGTGTAGGCTGTTTTTTGCAAAGCAATCGGCGAATCTGGAACTGCATATTTTGATCTGGCACATTACCGAATGGCCAACCCAACTTCCAGTAATCCCTTTACTGGGGGTTGGGTTGTAAGCCAGTAATCCCTTTACTCCCAATGTCCACAGTCACATATTTGTCGAACAAATACCGTGAGGAACATCTTTCATCTTTTCCGAGTCCAACTTCCTGGCTGTCACATGGGGCAAGATGATAAAGGCAATTATTTATTGTCCTCGCGGTCATTGCAATCTCGTGTATCGGATGTCAAATGAGATTTCTCGTCCATCATGTTTTTCCAGCAATAAGACGCCATCGCAAAAAATAATGCGCCACGCTGTCTGCCCTTGCTATTTGTTATTGCTCTGTTCGTGGGAAATTGTTCCATGTGCCGTTTATCGAACGTAAAATCTGTATTTAAGACTACGCTTCCATCACCGTTGAACTGGATGCAACTTTCGTAACTCATTCAATGAACAGGCTACACAAGGTTGCTTTTCTATTTTGTAAACCGATCTCCTTATATACCTATGGAGAGTTTGTTTAAATTTCGAGTTGCACTCCTAATAAGCTGCCTGTTAAGAAACGCCTTAAGAGATGTATTTGTGAATTTCGTAAATTGTCTTATTTATCATTTAGCATCTTATTAATATATGATTGTTCAGTGTGTACTTGCACACCGTTTCAGTGGTTTATTTACTCACCATCTTTATTTTACTAAGGTCTCTATTAATTTGTTTCATTTTTCATTTGGTGACTGATTAAAACACATCAGTTAAATCCGTATATTAATCAGTATCTCCTTATCACTTATTGATTATTCTGTTTCAGCTGGGATGGCTCAGTCGGTAGCGTGCCAGGCTCGTAATCTGCAGTTTCTAGGTTCGAGTCCCAGCTGGGCCAGCATTGAGATTTATCTCCTCAAAACTCCCCGCCCTGCCCACGGTCAGTAGGGGACACCGATGGGCTTGGAGTATTCCGCCGTCCATTGGATGAGACGTTAAGCCGTTCCCTGAGCACATTAAAGAACACGTTGGACGGTCTTGATGGGAGGCTACCATCTGTCTTCCAAAAGCTGTTCCAGTGGGTCCTCTCCTCCAATCTTCTCTGAGCCTTCGGAGTCCTTGTGTTGGGTTGGGTTGTTTTACCTCTGAGCGGCATTTTTTTGCACACCATGGGCTAAATGGCCAGGTCACATGGACCCCGAAGGCTTAGAGAAAGTTGGGGGAAGGGACCCACTGGAACAGCTGTTGGGAGACAGATGGTAGCCTCCCGTCAAGGCCATCCAGCGTGTTCTTTAACGTGCACAGGGTATGGAGGTGCACAGGGTATGGAGGCTTAACCTCCCATCCGACGGACGGCGGCCTTTCCAAGCTCATCGGTGTCCCCTATTGACCGTGGGAAGGGGGGGGGGGAATTTTGCGGAGATAAATCTCAACGCTGACCCAGCTGGGACTCGAACCTGGGAACTACAGATTAGGTGCCTGGCGCGCTACCGACTGAGCCACCCCCACCCCAGAGTCCTTGTGACTTGACCATTTAGCCTATTGTGTGTAAAAAAGTGCTGCTGAGAGTACCCAATTATACCATTTATCATTGTCTTGTTATAACTTGCTGATTATCCATCAGTGTCTTATTATCACTTGTTGACTTTCTTACTCCTACACAGTGTCTCGTTATCGCTTACTGATTGTCTTATTCATCAATGTCTGGTTATCAGTTACTGATTGTGTTATTTATCAGTGTCTTGTTATCTTTTGCAGATTTTCACATTCATCAATTTCATATCTCGTTACTTTTTTGTTGCCTTATTTATCAGTGTTTCGTTATCACTTACTGATTGTGTTATTCAGTAGTGTCTCGTTATCTTTTACTATTTATCTTATTCATCAGTGTCTGGTTATCAGCAACTGATTATGTTATTTATCAGTGTCTTGTTATCTTTTACTGTTTATCTTA
Source organism: Ryuthela nishihirai (assembly GCA_038380435.1). Lineage (NCBI taxonomy): Eukaryota > Metazoa > Arthropoda > Arachnida > Araneae > Heptathelidae > Ryuthela > Ryuthela nishihirai. The sequence continues at coordinate 68,269,501 of JAWZYU010000001.1, forward strand.
TTCATCAGGTTCTTGTTATCACGATAGTTTCATTCATTAGTGCCTCGTTATCACTTACTGATTGTCGTTTTTTATCAGTATACTGTTTATTCTCATTGATTATAAACTGACTGATTAAAAGTGTATAATTTGTTAATGAAATATTTTGGCACTAGCAAAAAAAGGCCATGTTAGAATGGTCACATCCATCTGCTAATTTTTATTCCAAATTATTCCAAAAACGGTTTTTTCAAGCCCATTTTTTTTCCTACAATTCTTTGAGTTCTTTGTAGCAGAACAGGGAAAATGGGACCCTATATCGCAATAAGACCTTGACAAATCTTATTTATAGTATGCTACGATAGGTTCAAGTCCTTCGCAATGAGTATAGATGTTCAGTATGTTAATATATGATCACACACTGACATATCGGGATGAGAATTTGTTATGACTTCAGCTTTAGCTCTGTTCGACGAAATGAATATTGGTTCCATTTTTGATCCAATTTTAAGTTCAAAGAAATCCTTTTTATTTTCACACATTATTGTGGTGTTTCTTTTCGAACACATTTAAGTTTTTTTCCCGGTCAACCGTGATTATCCGAGGCACGTGAAAAATGTTTTTTTCCAGTTCACAGGAGTGAAAACCTCACCATGACAGGGCACTCAAGGATTGTTTAGGAATTAACTCTCGATATTGAGATATATGCGTTTATTCTGAATGAAATGACGAAAACAGGCGAAAATTAATTCCTTCTTTAAATAGAACGTGGCCTCTTCCTCCCCACCTTCAGAAGAATGTCAAGAATCTGTCCCCACCACATCAGACATTCAACGATTTTTTACTCTCCATCGAATTACCAAACTGCGATTTCGTAGATGAGGTTATGTGTTTCTTTGGAACAAGTTGCAAAAAAAAAAATTTTTTTTCATTCAAAATTTTCATACTGAAATTTTCCAGTTTTTTTTTTAAAATGCAATGGATAATTGTGTTTATAAGTGTTAATTTTTTGTGCTTTTTGTTTTTTTGAGTAGATTTCCAAAAAATACAGATTTCATTAAGAAAATTTTGTTATATTTTACAGTTTTTTTTTAAATAAAGCATAAGTTACAGTTGTTTTTATTTAAAAGTACATATTTTCTTGAAAGTTGAAATCGCATCGGCTGTTTTACCTCTGAAAGGCATTTTTTTTTTGCAAACAATGGGCTAAATGGCCCGGTCACAAGTACTCCAAAGGCTCAGAAGAGATTGTGGGAGGAGACCCACTGTACAGCTGTTAGGAGACACATGGTAGCCTCCCATCAGAGTTACCCAGCGTATTCTTTAACATGCACAGTGTGGTGGCTCAGTTGGTAGCGCGCTAGGCTCGTAATCTGTAGTTCCCAGGTTCGAGTCCCAGCTGGGTCAGCGTTGAGATTTATCTCCGCAAAATTCCCCGCCCTGCCCACGGTCAGTAGGGGACACCGATGGGCTTGGAAAGGCCGCCGTCCGTCGGATGGGACGTTAAGCCGTGGCCCCGTGTACGGGAGAGCCATACCCTGTGCATGTTAAAGAACACGCTGGATGGTCTTGACGGGAGGCTACCATCTGTCTCCCAACAGCTGTTCCAGTGGGTTCCCTTCCCCAACCTTCTCTGAACCTTCGGGGTCCTTGTGACCTGGCCATTTAGCCCATGGTGTGCAAAAAAGTGCCGCTCAGAGGTAAAACAACCCAACATGCATAGTGTATGGACCTCCCGCACACAAAACCACCGATTAACGTCCCATCCTATGGACGGCGGTCTTTCCAAGCCCATTGGTGTCTCCTACTGACTTAAGATAGGGTGTTTTGCAGAGATAAATCTTAACATTGGCACAGGTCGGACTCGAACCTGGGAACTGCAAATTACAAGGCTGGCGCGCTACCAACTGAGCCACCCGGAAAGGTCATGAACACATTTTTTTACATATTCTTTATTACAAGACCATCTGTATACCATTATAATAACAACATATAGCAATAATTTCCACAATTTGTTTTTTAAATGGTCTCCCATGTTCACCGACAGTGAAATTCGCTTCCCCAACGTTTTTTATTTATCTCATATAATCAGAGTAAGCGAACACTCACTGTATTGTGAACAGCAGAATTTAAAAAGAATAATCTGAGCCTCTTAGAGAAGATAGATACAATGGATACTGACATTTATTCCAGTTCATTTTACTCTAATTTAAACTTGCAAAAGCTCAATTAGACGAAGAATTAAGCATTAATCTCATCCTTCCACTTAAGCTTCTCCACTAAAACTTTCAATCGTTTCCAAGCTAATGACTCCATATAATTCGAATTCCCAGTTGTCGTAATCTCTTCCCATTTGGGAATGGAACTGACCTCAACGCGTTTGGACATCCTTGATGGTAAAGGCTGTTTGTTTAATCTCAAGAATTAAATTACCTCCATTGAATGAATCTTTGAATAGCCCCCGGTAACAGCCCAATTGTCTATACCTGATAATGAACAGAAAACGGAAGTAACTTGTTTAAACATTTCGAGTCCCTGATGAAGTTACAGGGGGGGGGGGGAATGTTTCAGAAGGGGATGATGCTTATGAAAGGTCGGTAGCACGCCAGACTCGAAATCTGCAGTTCCCAGGTTCGAGACCCAGCTGGGCCAGGCGAAAAACTCCCCGCTCTGCCCTCGGGTTGAGGGACTTGGAAAGGTCGCCGTCTGTCGGATGGGATGTTAAGCCGTAGCTCCGTGTGTGGGAGAGCCATATATCCCGTGCACGTTAAAGAACACGCGGGATCGCGTTGACAGCAGGCTACTATCTGTCTCCTAACAGATGTTTAGTAGGTTCCCTTTTCCGAAACTTCTATGAGCCCTTGGGGTCCTTGTGACTTGTCCGTGTAGCCCATTGTGTGCAAAACAGTGCCTCTTAGAAGTAAAATACCCCAACCCAATATCTATGGAAACTGATTACAATTAAGACAGTAGAGTCATTATGGTAAAACAGTGGTATTGCCGTGTTCACGTTTCTCAAAATGTAGATCCGACGTAATTATCAGGGCTAGATCCCATCCGCCATTTTGTTGTTTTTCATCATTGGATCCTTGCCTCCTCCATCCTTCCATCTTTTTCTCTCTAACGCTTGCGCCGGTGAAGAGAACAGCCTGCAGGGCTCTGGATGCTAGAAATTGGTACAGTCGCTCAAAAAAGTATCCGAACACTATGGTTGATTACAGAATTCAGAAAAAATATCTGGCAACGATTTTTTTTAGAAATTAGTGATCTGACAACCTTCGTGTCACGTGACACGCCAGATCACTAATTTGTAAAAAAATCGTTGCCAGATATTTTTTTTGAATTCTGTAATCAACCGTAGTGTTCGGATATTTTTTTGAGCGACTGTACACCGACATATTTCCCAAAAGGATGAGGCCGGCGTAAAAGCTGTGGAGCGCCACCTGCATGTCACTGAAATTGCCTTAATCCCGGTTAAGCCACTGTCCTTTTGTTCGCGTCTCCACATCCTCTCAGTGACTTGTACAGTCCAGTTTGAAGACTACAAGACGGGAAGAACGTTCATCACCAAGTTCAGTGGCGATGCTCTCAAGGTGATACAGGTGAGGTCATGTTGGAAGGCTATTGGTTTGCCGGTATGGGTAGCAAATATGCGGTCACGACACTGTATCAAAAGTTTCCTAAACTATCATTGACAGCAATGTTTTTTAATATATCAAGCTTTGATTTTACTTAATAAGCCCATTTTGATTCTGAGATTTCTTTCCTTTCGTTTATATTCAGTCATTTTAATTTGAAGAGAGGGCATATTCATATAAGTGAGCTACAAATATAGTCGCTCAAAAAAGTATCCGAACACTATGGTTGATTACAGAATTCAGAAAAAATATCTGGAGCGTGTACAGCAACTGTACACGCTCCAGTTACCGTCAATATTTCTGTGAGTGGGCCCACACGATCCAGGTTTTTGTGAGCTCACACGATCCAATGTGCTGTGAACATTAACCGCAACCGCTCCAGTTTGCTGTGAACGGTAACTGCACACGCTCAATATTTCTGTGAGTGGGCCCACACGATCCAGGTCTTTGTGAGCTCACACGATCCAATGTGCTGTGAACATTAACCGCAACCGCTCCAGTTTGCTGTGAACGGTAACTGCACACGCTCAATATTTCTGTGAGTGGGCCCACACGATCCAGGTTTTTGTGAGCTCACACGATCCAATGTGCTGTGAACATTAACCGCAACGCTCCAGTTTGCTGTGAACGGTAATTGCACACGCTCCATATTCATTGCATTATATATTCATAGGCATTATATATATTAAAAATGTATCCGAACACTATAGTTGATTACAGAATTCAGAATAAATATCTGGCAACGATTTTTTTAAATTAGTGATCTGGCAACCTTCGTGTCACGTGACACGAAGGTAGCCAGATCACTAATTTCTAAAAAAAATCGTTGATCAAAAACCTGGATCGTGTGGGCCCACTCACAGAAATATTGAGCGTGTGCAGTTACCGTTCACAGCAAACTGGAGCGTGTGCAGAAACTGCATACGCTCCAGTTTGCTGTGAACTGTAACTGGAGCATGTACAGTTGCTGTACACTCTCCAGATATTTTTTCTGAATTCTGTAATCAACCATAGTGTTCGGATACTTTTTTGAGCGACTGTACAGCTTTGAATAAATGAAGCAACTAATTGATTTCACCTGATAACTAAAGAAGTTTGCCCAAAACATTTCAAAGAACATAAAACTTTTATGCTATAGGTGAAAAAAAAAAGCTTTTTAATCGTATCTAAAATTGGATTTTTGGAGCAAATTATCACCAAAGATTAAAGTTACACTTAAGATTTTCTTCCGTAGCATGCAATGATCCTTTCCCCGACATTAATCGAGGGTAATGCTGTCTTCGTTCATCCTGTAAAGGCATTTTCTCCTTCCATACACCAATGGTGCAGGGAAGGCATCGAACAGGGGAGACTGTAATTATTACCGGAGCTGCCGCTCGTTCGGTGCACAGGAAACGCGTGCTCCTAACAATGGTAGCCACACCGTAACGACCTTGAACTAGTCACCTTTAAAACTTCAGCTAAGCGACCTCGACCAAACATATCGCCGTAATTGAATCGCCTAGCGCTGTTGTATCCCCGCTTTAATATTACCTCAGATTATGTAGAGGATCGTAGGCGCGGATCTTCATGATAATAATGACACTAAAGTTTTATTTCTTAACTGGCTCGTAGGTGATTACTTTTACAGGAATCCCACCTGATCCATGGAAGTTTAAATAGCTACTTAACCGTGTTTAACATCCCAAAATAGCGCAGAAAATGCTAACGTAGAGGAGTTGTCTTTTCCTTTGTAAGAGATAGCACATTTGTCCTCTTTCATTTGTTCATCTATTATGAATTTTTAAACTTTTCTAATTTCCTTGAAATTGTTATTTACCTCATCTAAACTTGTCAGATTGTACAGTGAAATAAGAAGCGCACCGAGTTCTAAGCTTTACCGTGCATTAATTTCAGTGGCTTTTTGTTTAATAAGATCATTACAGTTTTCCCTTTTCTCAGAAGAAGCATGGAATAAATATAAACTAAGCAAAGTCGAGTTATATTTATTAGAAGTAGTTTTAGGTCTTTCCTTTTTGGCATGCAGTTGCTTAATAATTCAATCTATTGAGGTGACAGTTTGTAGTTGAACACATTTCTGTTTGGTTGGCTTTTTGGGTTGTTTTACCCCTGGGCGGCATATGTGTACACGCAATGGGCTAAATAGTCATGTTACAAGAACCCAAGGGCTCAGAATTGGGTAGCGGAAGAAATCCCACTGTATAAGTTTTAGGAGACAGATGGATGTAGAGGTCCTGTATAGTTAGAGGCTGGCCATCTCGGTGATTAACTGCCATTGGTTGATTGAGTCACGTGGTTTATGGGCGCCATGTTTTGTCGTACCTTGAGACGAAAGCCTATGAATTAGTGTATGTACCTGGTTAAAACTTCTCAGTTGTTATAATTTTATACCTTTCTACCGTATTTTTTGCCTATAAAAGATTCCATATTTTATCACTGCCTCACTGAGCTGCATTTGGGTATAGAGATTCCACTCATAGAAATAAATTAATGAACATTTTTTCCAAGACACTTCCTAAGAAGATTGCAATCGGCTGCAAAAGTGAAACGAGCTAACTGAAAACAAAAAATAATTTCTTTTAAGGTTCGTTTGAAAAACGAGCTAATGTTTCCACTTTATCGTCTGCTTATTCCAATATTTGTTCGTCTGTCTGTCCGTCTCTCTGTTAACTGTTGTCTGTCCATCTGTCTTTCCACCTGTCTGTCCGTCTCTCTGTTAACTGATGTCTGTCCATCTGTCTTTCCACCTGTCTGTCCGTCTATAGACAATCAATTATTTTTACTTCTAGAGCTAAATGAAAAATTCTTTTTGGGTTGGATAGGTGTCGAACAAATATTGCGATTCGCAATTTTGAAATTTTTCAATAGCTTTAATAGCGCCCTCTAGCGGTGGGAAAAGATGGAAAATGCTAAAATTTCAAACGAATATTACAACCTATTTACACTAGAAATCCGAAATTTTGGTAGTAGAGTGTTATGGTCAGAAGGTTTACAATGGCAAAAAGACTTTGCCGTATTAGCCAAAAGAGGGGTGAGAAAATGAAATTTTTTAAAGAGATAAACGAAACAATACATATTTTACTTTTTGTTTTACAGGCACTAAAAATATTAATGATTTAAACAATATTTGATAATCTCAGAGTTACCTGTAGATGTCTAAACGTCTAAAAATCAATAAATGTTTTTTGTGAAAAACGTTGGCTTTAGTTCAACAGTTTAGAATACTCTGGCATATTGCTGGATAGATGCGGGTTCGAATCCTGTATGTCGGCGAAATGTTTTTCCACAAAATATTAATATTTACATTTTTTCGAATCTCCAAGTTGAAGTTGGAATTTTCAGAGTTAGAGAGTGCTAAAGGCGATTAATAAAAACTCGAAAGGCGACCTCTTGCGGCGGAAAAAAGCAGGAAAATACCAAATCCTTAAATAAATATTGCAAACGATCTATTTTTGCTAGAAACGTAAATTTTTAGTCATAGAGTGTAATGATCAAGTGGTTTACCCTAATAGTAATTTTTTGTCCCGTTGGTTAAATGCAACTTTTCTGCTTTAAGAGATAAATAAAAACTTTTTTGCACATTACAGGTACTAATAAAATATTAATTGTTTATTTTGCCGAAATTTGTACCATAAAGAGATCACTTGAAACATTCGTTAAAAGTTTTGCAGTTCCGATATTTAGTGATCTCTAATAACATAAATTAAAACTACCTTTGAAAATGCGAATTACATTTCATTAGTAACCAACTAAAAAAGAGATTTCCAATTATCTTTTAAAACAAACCGTTTCGTTTCTTCCCTACCTTGGGCTTATGGTTAACTCATTGTTTTCAATGGAATTTCAACACTGTCACATCCCACGACCAAAATTTTAAATTTCTAGCATAACTACATCGTTTGCAATATTCGTTTTAAATTTTTGGTATTTTTCGATTTTTTTCCACCGTTGGAGGGCGCAGTTTTAGCTTTTGGGAAATTCGTAAAATGCAAATTGTAATATTTCATCAATACCTGACCAACCCAAAAAGAATTTTTAATTTATCTCTAAAAACATACACTTTTCTGTTAAAACAAAATAAAAGTTGCATTCACCTCCCCCCTGGGTCTAAAGAGTCAAGTGATTGTTGCCAATGGTAACTTCGTAACCTTCACATTTCAACAGCAAAATTTTAAACTTCTAAAATAACTACATCGTTTGGAATATTCGTTTGATATTTTGGAATTTTAAAATTTTTCCACCGTTAGAGGGCGCAGTTACAACTTTTGGGAGATTCGAAAAATGCAAATTGTAATATATCATTAATTCCTATCTAACACAAAAAGAATTTTTTATTTATCTGTATAAACAAAAAAGTTCGATGTCTACAGACGGACAAGACAACAAAACGAAATTATATCTTTTTTTTAAAGAAAAAAAAAGCCGTAAAATTTATTTTTTCTTTTTTTAGCCGTTTTCTAAAGTGCTTCTAATCATGAACACTGAAATCTGTATCAAATATTACCCTACCTTTTCATGAATCCATAAATATTCGTGCAATACCATTCAGATATGCAAACTAAACAATCCGAGCGACGACAAAACATGGCGTCCAATTTTGAGATGGCCAACCTCTACCTATACAGGGCCTCTACCTCTACCTATACAGGGCCTCTACCTCTACCTATACAGGGCCTCTACCTCTACTTATACAGGGCCTCTACTTCTACCGAAACAGGGCCTCTACCTCTACATACACAGGGCCTCTACCTCTACCTATACAGGGCCTCTACCTCTACAGGACCTCTACCTCTACCTATACAGGGCCTCTACCTCTACCTATACAGGGCCTCTACCTCTACCTATACAGGGCCTCTACCTCTACCTACACAGGGCCTCTACCTCTACCTATACAGGGCCTCTACCTCTACCTATACAGGGCCTCTACCTCTACCTACACAGGGCCTCTACCTCTACCTATACAGGGCCTCTACCTCTACCTATACAGGGCCTCTAGATGGATGTCTCTTGAAAGGACATATGGCGGTTCTTTAACATAAACAGCGTCACGGATTAACCTCCTGGCAGAACTGGTCAGCGACCTTTACGAATCCAATGGTGTGCCGTTTCTGATGGAAGGCAAGGCGAAGTTATATTGGAATTAATGGGCTTGTGAAAATGAGCCTTGTGACACAACAATTCTGCGTGACTTTGCGAATGTGAGTGGAAGGCTCATTATGAACTGGAATGCCATTCCAATTAGCTATGCAAACACTCGACTCCTCTGTCAATAGGTGTATCGTTGACGTCATTAAGAATGCGTCTGATATTTTTGTCAATTATCAGGATTATAAAGAGCAATTTGTCATTTGGTGCTTCTAATTATTTTGCTCTTTTCATGACTGCTCCATGTTCACAAAGGTTTTAGAAAATGGGCTTTAGTAGACCTAACCTAAGTTCAGGCCTACTAGAATAAGAAGAATTAGGGAAATACTGAACTCAGAATAACAAACAGTGGCGAATCACCGCACAGAGGTAGGAGACGCTAATCTGGGGACTCGGCATTTATGTGGGGGCCTCAAAACAGCTCAAAATTCGTTTTTTTACCCAACATTTTAGTAGTAAAATATTTCCCAATCAGTAAAATCTACTACTTACGTACAGTCGCTCAAAAAATATCCGAACACTATGGTTGATTAGAGAATTCAGAAAAAATATCTGGCAACGATTCTTTTAGAAATTAGTGATCTGGCAACCTTCGTATCACGTGATACGAAGGTTGCCAGATCAGTAATTTCTAAAAAAATCGTTGCCAGATATTTTTTCTGAATTCTGTAATCAACCATAGTGTTCGGATATTTTTTCAGCGACTGTACACAGCTAGTGTTTTAACTTAGGGTAATACCAAATATAAGGAGCTTTTTTACTAATACACTTATAAAGAAAAGATCGTTTTGTATTCTTCAGTGTGTGAAAGTTTATATAATAGATATTAATTTTTTGATTTAAGCATTTGTGTAATTTAATTTGTTTAAAACCTATTGAGTACATTTTTTTTTCCATTCGTAAGTTGTGAAACATTTTGCAATTTAAGTACGCATCTTCTCCACCGTTTGGACAGTTGGATAGGGGGAGAAGGGTGGGGACGGGGGTGGGGTTCCGGAACTTTTTTCACCTGGGACCTTCAGATACTTCATCCGCAATTGGTAACGGACAGTTTTTTTCAATCGATAAAACTGTCTTCGTATGAGTAAATTTCTGCAATGCATTCTTGTAATTCTAATTCTTTTTTGTTTAAACTTAATACACGCTCTTACTCTTTATTTTACTGCTTTGAGAATCTTGCCTTCTTTTAAAAAATAAGATAAGATTAATGACCATGTCGGAATGTTTGAGGCATGCGATGGGGTTGCTTTTATCCACAGGGACTAGCTCAATCCATAGCACGCCAGAATCATATACTGATAGGCTCAGGTTGTAGTTCCTACTGTGTTTACATTGATATTTTCTCCGCTAATCTTTGATCTGACTTCGGTAAGAAAGGGGTTATCTCCGGGCTTGGAAATGCGTTCGTTCTTCAGATGGGATGTTAACTTGTAGCTCCATGAGAGAAGAATGCCCTCTTCACTTTAAGGAAGATGTACCAAAAGGCTATCATCTATCTCCTAATAGCTCTTAAACGCATTTACTTCCCCACATTTACACGTTTCATCCCTACGATATTTCGTAGCAGTGACATTTCGTACATAGGACATTTTTTCCTATTAAATTCCGTCCTACAAACACTTTGTCCTAGCAACATTTTATTCCTACGACATTTCATCCCAGCGTCGTTTTGTCCCTACGACATTTGTACCAATGACGCTTCGCTCTAAAGACATTTTGTCCCAGAGACGTTTCATTCCTACGATATTTTGTCCAAGTAATGTTTCGCCCTTAAGACATTTTGTCCCAGAGACGTTTCATTCCTACGACATTTTGTCCAAGTAGTGTTTCGCCATTAAGACACTTTGTCCCAGAGACGTTTCATTCCTACGACATTTTGTCCAAGTAGTGTTTCGCCCTTAAGATATTTTGTCCCAGAGTCGTTTCATTCCTACAACATTTTGTCCAAGTAGTGTTTCGCCCTTAAGACATTTTGTCCCAGAGACGTTTCATTCCTACGACATTTTGTCCAAGTAGTGTTTCGCCCTAAAGACATTTTGTCCCAGAGACGTTTCATTCCTACGACATTTTGTCCAAGTAGTGTTTCGCCCTTAAGACAATTTGTCCCAGAGACGTTTCATTTCTACGACATTTTGTCCAAGTAGTGTTTCGCCCTAAAGACATTTTGTCTCAGAGACGTTTCATTCCTACGACATTTTGTCCAAGTAGTGTTTCGCCCTTAAGACATTTTGTCCCAGAGTCGTTTCATTCCTATGATATTTTGTCCAAGTAGTGTTTCGCCCTTAAGACATTTTGTCCCAGAGACGTTTGATTCCTACGACATTTTGCCCAAGTAATGTTTCGCCCTTAAGACATTTTGTCCCAGAGACGTTTCATTCCTACGACATTTTGTCCAAGTAGTGTTTCGCCCTTAAGACATTTTGTCAGAGAGAAGTTTCATTCCTACGACATTTTGTCCAAGTAGTGTTTCGCCCTTAACACATTTTGTCCCAGAGACGTTTCATTCCTATGACATTTTGTCCAACTACTGTTTCGCCCTTAAGACATTTTGTCCCAGAGATGTTTCATTCCTACGATATTTTGTCCAAGTACTGTTTCGCCCTTAAGACATTTTGTCCCAGAGACGTTTCATTCCTACGACATTTTGTGCAAGTAGTGTTTCGCCCTTAAGTCAATTTGTCCCAGAGACGTTTCATTTTTACGACATTTTGTCCAAGTAGTGTTTCGCCCTAAAGACATTTTGTCTCAGAGACGTTTCATTCCTACGACATTTTGTCCAAGTAGTGTTTCGCCCTTAAGACATTTTGTCCCAGAGTCGTTTCATTCCTATGATATTTTGTCCAAGTAGTGTTTCACCCTTAAGACATTTTGTCCCAGAGACGTTTCATTCCTACGACATTTTGCCCAAGTAATGTTTCGTCCTTAAGACATTTTGTCCCAGAGACGTTTCATTCCTACGACATTTTGTCCAAGTAGTGTTTTGCCCTTAAGACATTTTGTCCCAGAGAAGTTTCATTCCTACGACATTTTGTCCAAGTAGTGTTTCGCCCTTAAGACATTTTGTCCAAGTAGTCTTTCGCCCTTAACACATTTTGTCCCAGAGACGTTTCATTCCTACGACATTTTGTCCAACTACTGTTTCGCCCTTAAGACATTTTGTCCCAGAGATGTTTCATTCCTACGATATTTTGTCCAAGTACTGTTTTGCCCTTAAGACATTTTTTCCCAGAGACGTTTCATTCCTACGACATATAGTCCAAGTAGTGTTTCGCCCTTAACACATTTTGTCCCAGAGACGTTTCATTCCTACGACATTTTGTCCAACTACTGTTTCGCCCTTAAGACATTTTGTCCCAGAGAGTTTCATTCCTACGACATTTTGTCCAAGTACTGTTTCGTCCTTAAGACATTTTGTCCCAGAGACGTTTCATTCCTACGACATTTTGTCCAAGTAGTGTTTCGCCCTTAAGACATTTTGTCCCAGAGACGTTTCATTCCTACGACATTTTGTGCAAGTAGTGTTTCGCCCTTAAGTCAATTTGTCCCAGAGACGTTTCATTTTTACGACATTTTGTCCAAGTAGTGTTTCGCCCTAAAGACATTTTGTCTCAGAGACGTTTCATTCCTACGACATTTTGTCCAAGTAGTGTTTCGCCCTTAAGACATTTTGTCCCAGAGTCGTTTCATTCCTATGATATTTTGTCCAAGTAGTGTTTCACCCTTAAGACATTTTGTCCCAGAGACGTTTCATTCCTACGACATTTTGCCCAAGTAATGTTTCGTCCTTAAGACATTTTGTCCCAGAGACGTTTCATTCCTACGACATTTTGTCCAAGTAGTGTTTTGCCCTTAAGACATTTTGTCCCAGAGAAGTTTCATTCCTACGACATTTTGTCCAAGTAGTGTTTCGCCCTTAAGACATTTTGTCCAAGTAGTCTTTCGCCCTTAACACATTTTGTCCCAGAGACGTTTCATTCCTACGACATTTTGTCCAACTACTGTTTCGCCCTTAAGACATTTTGTCCCAGAGATGTTTCATTCCTACGATATTTTGTCCAAGTACTGTTTTGCCCTTAAGACATTTTTTCCCAGAGACGTTTCATTCCTACGACATATAGTCCAAGTAGTGTTTCGCCCTTAACACATTTTGTCCCAGAGACGTTTCATTCCTACGACATTTTGTCCAACTACTGTTTCGCCCTTAAGACATTTTGTCCCAGAGAGTTTCATTCCTACGACATTTTGTCCAAGTACTGTTTCGTCCTTAAGACATTTTGTCCCAGAGACGTTTCATTCCTACGACATTTTGTCCAAGTAGTGTTTCGCCCTTGAAACATTTTGTCCCAGAGACGTTTCATTCCTACGACATTTTGTCCAAGTAGTGTTTCGCCCTGAAGAGATTTTGTCCCAGAGACGTTTCATTCCTACGACATTTTGTCCAAGTAGTGTTTCACCCTTAAGACATTTTGTCCCAGAGACGTTTCATTCCTACGACATTTTGTCCAAGTAGTGTTTCGCCCTTAAGACATTTTGTCCCAGAGACGTTTCATTCCTACGACATTTTGTTCAAGTAGTGTTTCGCCCTTAAGACATTTTGTCCCAGAGACGTTTCATTCATACGACATTTTGTCCACTTAAGACATTTTGTCCTTAAAACTTAAGACATTTTGTCCCAGAGACCATATTTTGTCCCAGAGACCATATATTTGTCCATATTTTGTCCCAGAGACGTTTCATTCCTACGACATTTTGTCCAAGTAGTGTTTCGCCCTTAAGACATTTTGTCCCAGAGACGTTTCATTCCTACGACATTTTGTCCAAGTAGTGTTTCGCCCTTAAGACATTTTGTCCCAGAGACGTTTCATTCCTACGACATTTTGTCCAAGTAGTGTTTCGCCATTAAGACACTTTGTCCCAGAGACGTTTCATTCCTACGACATTTTGTCCAAGTAGTGTTTTGCCCTTAAGACATTTTGTCCCAGAGACGTTTCATTCCTACGACATTTTGTCCAAGTAGTGTTTCGCCCTTAAGACATTTTGTCCCAGAGACGTTTCATTCCTACGACATTTTGTCCAAGTACTGTTTTGTCCTTAAGACATTTTGTCCCAGAGACGTTTCATTCATACGACATTTTGTCCAAGTAGTGTTTTGCACTTAAGACATTTTGTCCCAGAGAGTTTCATTCCTACGACATTTTGTCCAAGTAGTGTTTTGCACTTAAGACATTTTGTCCCAGAGACGTTTCATTCCTACGACATTTTGTCCAAGTAGTGTTTCGCCCTTAAGACATTTTGTCCCAGAGACGTTTCATTCCTACGACATTTTGTTCAAGTAGTGTTTCGCCCTTAAGACATTTTGTCCCAGAGGCGTTTCTTTCCTACGACATTTTGCCCAAGTAGTGTTTCGCCCCTACAAAATCTTCTCCCATCGGTGTTTTTGTCCTTATGACATTTCATTCCTGTTACATTACATCTCTATAATATATCATTCTTGTGACATTACATCTCTATGATTTCATCCAAGCGACTCTTTGTACCTAAGACACTTCATCCTTGTGACGTTTGGACTTTAAGACATTTTGGCTCAATAAGGTTTCATCTCCATAACATTTTGGCTCAATAAGGTTTCGTCCCCACCTTTCGTCCCTAAGATCGTTAGTCCAAGTGGTGTTCCGTCCCTAAGATCGTTATTCCAAGTGTCGCTCCGTCCCTAAGATCGTTAGTCCAAGTGGCCTTTCGTCCCTAAGATCGTTAGTCCGAGTGGTGTTCCGTCCCTAAGATCGTTAGTGCAAGTGGCGCTCCGTTCCTAAGATCGTTAGTCCAAGTGGCCTTTCGTCCCTAAGATCGTTAGTCCAAGTGGCGTTCCGTCCCTAAGATCATTAGCCCAAGTGACGTTCCGTCCCTAAGATCATTAGCCCAAGTGGCGTTCCGTCCCTATGATCGTTAGTCCAAATTGGCGCTCCGTCCCTAACATCGTTAGTCCAAGTGGCGTTCCGTCCCTAAGATCATTAGCCCAAGTGGCGTTCCGTCCCTATGATCGTTAGTCCAAATTGGCGCTCCGTCCCTAACATCGTTAGTCCAAGTGGTCTTCCGTCCCTAAGATCGATAGTCCAAATGGTGTTCCGTCCCTAAGATCGTTAGTCCAAGTGGCGCTCCGTCCCTAAGATCGTTAGTCCAAGTGGCCTTTCGTCCCTAAGATCGTTAGTCCAAGTGGCCTTTCGTCCCTAAGATCATTAGCCCAAGTGGTGTTCCATCCCTATGATCGTTAGTCCAAATTGGCGCTCCATCCCTAAGATCGTTAGTCCAAATTGGCGCTCCGTCCCTAAGATCATTAGTCCAAGTGGCCTTTCGTCCCTAAGACCGTTAGTCCCATCGTCATTATGTCTCAGTAACGTTCCGTCCTTATTACGATTCATCCTAAGCGAATGTCGCCTATGTTTCGTATCAAATACCAAAGAAATTCATTTCGTTTTATTCATTTTAGGTACCTGAACCAAAGCAACAAGCTTCCAGTTAGAAAGCAAAATGCAAGCGCATTATTTTCATGTCTTAATCGGTACTGATGCAAACCTTTTTGTCTCTCTGAATAAACGAAAGAATTGTTTGGGTAACACGAAGATGCTCAAATAAAAAATCCAGTTGAATAAACATTACGAGATTTTTGGATTTGAGTTGTAACATGTCACTGAAATGTTATTTTCGAGCTTCGATTTTTTTTTCGGCAAGATTTAGGGGATATACGTAAGGAACATAGAAATCTATTTCAGCAGGATATATGAACATAGGAGAAAAAAAAAACGGAAATCGACGATATTAACTGACTACTCGTGGTCCTTGACATGAAACTCATTTGGCAATTGTTGAAAATGAAACAGGATAGCAGATTACACTTTTCAACGTGTATTTTTTGGGCTGTTTTACCTCTGAGCGGCACTTTTTTGCACACAATGGGCTGAATGACCAGGTTACAAGGACTTTGGGTTGTTTTACCTCTGAGCGGCACTTTTTTGCACACAATGGGCTGAATGACCAGGTTACAAGGACTTTGGGTTGTTTTACCTCTGAGCGGCACTTTTTTGCACACAATGGGCTGAATGACCAGGTTACAAGGACTTTGGGTTGTTTTACCTCTGAGCGGCACTTTTTTGCACACAATGGGCTGAATGACCAGGTTACAAGGACTTTGGGCTGTTTTACCTCTGAGCGGCACTTTTTTGCACACAATGGGCTGAATGACCAGGTTACAAGGACTTTGGGTTGTTTTACCTCTGAGCGGCACTTTTTTGCACACAATGGGCTGAATGACCAGGTTACAAGGACTTTGGGTTGGGTTGTTTTACCTCTGAGCGGCACTTTTTTGCATACCATGGGCTAAATGGCCAGGTCACATGGACCCCGAAGGCTCAGAGAAGGTTGGGGGAGGGGACCCACTGGAACAGCTGTTGGGAGACAGATGGTAGCCTCCCGTCAAGGCCATCCAGCGTGTTCTTTAACGTGCACAGGGTATGACTCTCCCGCACACGGCGCCACATCTTAACCTCCCATCCGACTGACGGTGGCCTTTCCAAAGCAAAACCCATCGGTGTCCCCTACTAACTGAGGACAGGACGGTGAGTTTCGCGGAGTTACATCTCAACGTTTACCCAGGTGGAATTCGAACCTAGGAACTGCAGTTTGCGTGTTACATTCAATATGTAGTTAATCTACTCAATATTAAATAATGCAAGTAATAAAATTCCCATGTAAGTCTCAACGCAATTCTGCTTTACACGCTGTAGAAAAATTTGGACTTGATTTACGAAATCAATGTAAAAATCTTTGGGATTTATCTCCATATAAAAACTTTAGTTTTGTTATACAGAAAAAAAAATGGTATTTTTTAAAGCACTTTTGAGTTGATTCTACTATAAAATTCACTATTTATAGTACCACCGCTGACCCCACTATTTATTCTATCGTGAAAATTAAAAAATGCTGTAAGTCTGGACGATCTTTATTTGTTCCATTTGATTTTTTTTTTTCTCTTTTGCGTTAGATTCTGAAGTAATTAAGCTGCGTCTAACTTCTCTGAGCAACAGAGTCGGAACAATCGGGAAGGAATCGATTCAACACATTACACTTCAAGGAACATTCTTCCACATGAGACTCAACTTCTCAAGTATTATTTGAGTTGCTGCTGCGGAAAATGGTCCCCCCCCCGCCTCTCCTTCTCTTCCAGTCGATGAGCTTTCACTTTTTGCAAAAATAGATTCTCTTTTGCCTTCTATTTCACCTTCTTCTTTTCACTTTCCATCTTCGCAGAAACACAGTTTTAGTTCCACTCAATGGAATAATGACTTTGGTCGCTGCGAAAGATTATTCGGGATAAAGAGGGGGGGGGGGGCGGATGGGGGGAGACTGCTCTTTCACTCTGGGTAGCAAATGAGACGTGCAATTCTCTTCTCCTCCCTCGACGCATACCATCCAAATCGGAGAAAACGAAAACGTACAGACGTACAGTGGCCGGACACTACGGTTATTAAATATCCGAATTATATCCGTTATTAAATATCCGTTAAATATCCCAACACTACGGTTGATTACAGAATTCAGAAAAAATATCTGGCAACGATTTTTTTAGAAATTAGTGATCAGATCGCTAATTTCTAAAAAAAAACGTTTCCAGATATTTTTTCTGAATTCTGTAATCAACCGTAGTGTTCGGATAATTTTTTGAGCGACTGCAGGTGGTCATATTATTTTGATACTAGATCGTGTGGGCTCACTCACGGAAATATTGAGCGTGTGCAGTTACCGTTCACAGCAAATGGAGCGGTTGCGGTTAATGTTCACAGCACATTGGATCGTGTGAGCTCACAAAAACGTGGATCGTGTGGGCCCACTCACAGAAATATTGAGCGTGTGCAGTTACCGTTCACAGCAAACTGGAGCGGTTGCGGTTAATGTTCACAGCACATTGGATCGTGTGAGCTCACAAAAACGTGGATCGTGTGGGCCCACTCACAGAAATATTGAGCGTGTGCAGTTACCGTTCACAGCAAACTGGAGCGGTTGCGGTTAATGTTCACAGCACATTGGATCGAGTGAGCTCACAAAAACCTGGATCGTGTGGGCCCACTCACAGAAATATTGAGCGTGTGCAGTTACCGTTCACAGCAAACTGGAGCGGTTGCGGTTAATGTTCACAGCACATTGGATCGTGTGAGCTCACAAAAACGTGGATCGTGTGGGCCCACTCACAGAAATATTGAGCGTGTGCAGTTACCGTTCACAGCAAACTGGAGCGGTTGCGGTTAATGTTCACAGCACATTGGATCGTGTGAGCTCACAAAAACGTGGATCGTGTGGGCCCACTCACAGAAATATTGAGCGTGTGCAGTTACCGTTCACAGCAAATGGAGCGGTTGCGGTTAATGTTCACAGCACATTGGATCGTGTGAGCTCACAAAAACGTGGATCGTGTGGGCCCACTCACAGAAATATTGAGCGTGTGCAGTTACCGTTCACAGCAAACTGGAGCGGTTGCGGTTAATGTTCACAGCACATTGGATCGAGTGAGCTCACAAAAACCTGGATCGAGTGAGCTCACAAAAACCTGGATCGTGTGGGCCCACTCACAGAAATATTGAGCGTGTGCAGTTACCGTTCACAGCAAACTGGAGCGGTTGCGGTTAATGTTCACAGCACATTGGATCGTGTGAGCTCACAAAAACGTGGATCGTGTGGGCCCACTCACAGAAATATTGAGCGTGTGCAGTTACCGTTCACAGCAAACTGGAGCGGTTGCGGTTAATGTTCACAGCACATTGGATCGTGTGGGTCCACTCACAGGAATATCGAGCGTGTGCAGTTACCGTTCACAGCAAACTGGAGCGTGTGCAGTAACTGCAC
Organism: Ryuthela nishihirai; assembly: GCA_038380435.1. Classification (NCBI taxonomy): domain Eukaryota; kingdom Metazoa; phylum Arthropoda; class Arachnida; order Araneae; family Heptathelidae; genus Ryuthela; species Ryuthela nishihirai. The sequence continues at coordinate 68,288,154 of JAWZYU010000001.1, forward strand.
ACGCTCCAGTTTGCTGTGAACGGTAACTGGAGCGTGTACAGTTGCTGTACACGCTCCAGATATTTTTCCTGAATTCTGTAATCACGTGACACGAAGGTTGCCAGAACACTAATTTCTAAAAAAATCGTTGCCAGATATTTTTTCTGAATTCTGTAATCAACCGTAGTGTTCGGATATTTTTTTTTGAGCGACTGTACGTAAAAAATGAAGAATCACTACATTAAAAATTTCCACGAGTAATGTGGAGCTTTAAAATATTTCTGGAAAAATTTCTATTCTTGCGTTCTCTGGCGAAAAATCGTAGTAGTTTTTTTAGGTTGCTTTAGAGTGCAATGAAATAGGACCGTGAGCCAAAAGTTGTAGAAAAAGAGCACTCAGATTTCTTAGAGAGAGTATGAAGGAAGCGAGCGAAGTATCAGAGAGAACAGAAAGCGAAATTGTCCCCCACCCCTCCCTTCTCAATTTGGCTGTCAAATTGAGGTGGAAGCGAAAGATGCACGTAAAGGGCAGATGCAAGTGGAAATGAGGTTATTGCGTGATATTGCTCTCGAAATCGACTGTAATGAGGAGCCTCAAGAAGGGTTGGAGGAGTTTTAAAACAACTGCTGAACTTTAAGCGCGATTAATTTCGGATGGATTTCCGTTACTCCTGAAAGCACATGTTTCAACTTTTGCTGAAGTTAAAAGAACAGGTTGTAAAGATCCTTTATAGATTATAACAGGGATGGAATGGTAGAAACGTTAGAAGAATGTTAAAGAACGAAGTCTTTTCTATAGTGCAGAGGTTCCTAGTTAAAGCCATAAAAGCATATATTTTTAAAACAAAATACAGAAAATATTCCTACTTACATACGGAAACATACATTTCTTTGAGTAACGAATTGAAAAAAAAATGTGTTTTTAAAGTATCACGAATATATTTTGATTAAAAAACATAAATATCCATTTTAATGAGTACAGTCGCTCCAAAAAAAGTATCCGAACATTATGGTTGATTACAGAATTCAGGAAAAAATATCTGGCAACGAATTAGTGATCTGGCAACCTTCGTGTCACGTGACACGAAATTTGCCAGATCACTAATTTCTAAATGAATATCGTTACCAGATATTTTTTTCGAATTCTGTAAGTACAGGTCGCTCTGGAGATTCTGGAGTACAGTCGCTCAAAAAAAGTATCCGAACACTATGGTTGATTACAGAATTCAGGAAAAAAATATCTGGCAACGATTTTCTTTTAGAAATTACTGATCTGGCAACCTTCGTGTCACGTGACACGAAGGTTGCCAGATCACTAATTTCTAAAAGAATATCATTATGAGATATTTTTTTCGAATTCTGTAATCAACTATAGTGTTCGGATACTTTTTTTTTGAGCGACTGTACTATGAAGGGTAAAATCGTTTAGGTATACAGTGAAAAATGTTAGGTCAAAATAATTGGAAGAAAGGAGCCAGAATTAGCGTATTGATGATTTATTCTATGAACCGTGGGTGTGCCAAGCCTATTCTAGACCAGCGCCTCATAACAGTGGGGGGGGGGGGCTCAGTCGGTAGCGCGCCAGACTCGTAATCTGTAGTTCCCAGGTGGGTCAGCGTTGAGATTTATCTCCGCAAAATTCCCCGCCCTGCCCACGGTCATAGTAGGGGACACCGATGGGCTTCGAAAGGCCGCCGTCCGTCGGATGGGACGTTAAGCTGTGGCCCCGTGTGCGGGAGAGTATACCCTGTGCATGTTAAAGAACACGCTGGATGGCCTTGACGGGAGGCTACCATCTGTCTCCCAACAGCTGTTCCAGTGGGTCCCCTCCCCCAACCTTCTCTGAGCCTTCGGGGTCCATGTGACCTGGCCGTTTAGCCCATGGTGTGCAAAAAAGTGCCTCTCAGAGGTAAAACAACCCAAACAACAACTTAACAGTGGTACGAGTACTCTTAGGGATACGCGAGAATAAGTTTTTTTTTGGGGGGGGAGGTACGTGAATGCATTGAAATGTCTGAAATTTGTGCTTTAAAATTTAAGTGCTTTATTATTTTTGTATTTTTTGCATCCAAAATAAAATATGTTGCAATTTTAGGAGAAAAATGTGTGCACACAATAAACTAAATGATCAAGTCATAAGGATCTCACAAAACGTTGGGGAAGGAGACACGCTGGACAACTGTTGGTAGACAGATGGTAGCCTCCTTGGGCCATCCAACGTGTTGTTTAACGTGCACAGGGTATGACTCTTCCGCATAAGGAGTAACTCCCCGCCCTGCACACGGTCAGTAGGAGACACCGCTGGGCTTGGAAAGTCCGTCGGATGGGACGTTAAGCCGTGTACCCGTGTGCGGGAGAGCCATATCCTGTGCATGTTTAAGAACACACTGGAGAGCCTTGACGGGAGGCTACCATCTGTTTCCCAACAGCTGTTCCAGTGGGTCCCCTCCCGCAACCTTCTCTGAGCCTTCGAGGTCCTTATGACAACCTGGTCATTTAGCCCGGTTGTGTGCAAAAAAAGTGCCGCTCAGAGGTAAAACAACCCAACCCAAATCCGCACAGGGAGCCACGTCTTAACGTCCCATCCGACGGACGGCGGTCTTTCCAAGGCCATCGGTATTCTCTACTGACTAAGGACAGGGTGAAGTTTTGCGGAGATAAATATCAACGCTTGCCAAAGTGGGACCTGAACCTAGGAACTGCAGATTACGAGCCTGGTACGCTACTAACTGAGCCACCCTCGCCTCTGAAGCACACGGAGAAAGAAATCAGATATCAGGTGGTCGCACTCAAGGGAAATAAATGTTTTCGTATAGAAGTGTACTAATATTGAATAAGTAATAATAAATTCTTTGAGCGTCTTTTTTTTTTCAGTCAGTCTCAAAGGTCTAGCGCGAAGTGGGCTTATCTCTGGAGTAAAGGGATCCAGAATTGCAAATCCCTAAGAAAGTGTGGCTTTTCCTGTTATCTTTCTTCTGGTTACTATAGAACCAAGAGATCCGGATGATATATCCCTAAGAAAGTGTGGCTTTTCCTGTTATCTTTCTTCTGGTTACTATAGAACCAAGAGATCCGGATGATATATCCCTAAGAAAGTGTGGCTTTTCCTGTTATCTTTCTTCTGGTTACTATAGAACCAAGAGATCCGGATGATATATCCCTGAGAAAGTGTGGATGTTTCGTGTCGCCTTTCTTCTGAAATGTGTCCGCTTTTAGAGCAAAGAGATTCAAAAGACAAATCCATTAAAAAGCGTGGATGTATTTATCAGCTTTCTTCTTCCGTTTCATCTCCTTTGCTCGTCTATTTCTATGGTGTAGGACAATCTCCTTTCAGATTCCGGTAGAAAATCTTGTACTTGAGAAGTAATTCTTTTACTCTTATAAAATAAGATGGTGTGTTCACATCGGTAAAATAAAAAGGAAGGCTCCAAAATATGTCAACTCTTGTTTACATGGTGATTGAAGGTAAACTGATTATTTCCACATCAATCTACTGTTCTTTTCAAATATGTTAATCGTTTTGTGGATTGTGTGAGCTATCGAGCCAATCTCAGGAGTAGAAGAGAAGCAGTTGGTGTAGTGTTCAGAGTAGAGTATAGAGGAAATATTAGGAGGGATACAGAAAGTTAAAATTACTTCTGGCATTAACATCCGTTTTATCTCATGAGTCAATATTTAGACACTGAATGAAGTTAAGCCTGAATCACTATGTAGGCTAGAGTTGGGATGTTTCAACTCTGAGAGGCCCTTTCATTTGCACACAACGTTCTAAATGTCCAAGTCACAAGGACCCCGAGGGCTCAGAGAACGTTGAGGAAATGGAACCCACTGGACAGCCGTTACGAGACAGATGGATGCATCCCATATAGCCATCCAGCGTGTTGTTTAGAGTGAACAGAGTATGGCTCTCATCTGTAGAGGCCACGGCTTTACGTCTCATCCGATAAAAGATCGCCTTCAAGCCCATCGGTGTCCCCTTTACAACCGAGGGCAGGGAAAGGGTTAACGTAGATAGAAATCAACGCTGGTACAGGTGGGGCCCTAACCTAGGAACTGCAGATTACGAGCCTGGAGCGCTACCGACTGAGCGCCCCCCCCCCCTTCTTGCAGGCTATATAAGTTTAAAAAAGACCCTTCTTCAGGTTAAAACATATGGGAAGCTTCTCCTCTTATTAATATTGACCGGCTTCTAGTTTAAGAACCCCAGCATATCTTATTCGAAGGTAAGCAGCTTCGACTTGGTCCACTTCTGAACACGCGTGCAGGTGCATAACAGACAAAGTTGGGTTGGGTTGTTTTACCTCTGAGCGGCACTTTTTTGCACACCATGGGCTAAATGACCAAGTCACATGGACTCCGGAGGCTCAGAGAAGGTTGGGGGAGGGGACATACTGGAACAGCTGTTGGGAGACAGATGGTAGCCTCCCGTAAAGGCCATCCAGCCTGTTCTTTAACGTGCACAGGGTATGGCTCTCCCGCACACGGGGCCATGGCTTAACGTCCAATCCGACGGACGGTGGCCTTTCCAAGCCCATCTGTGTCCCCTACTGACCGTGGACAGGGCGGGGAATTTTGCGGAGATAAATCTCAACGCTGACCCAGCTGGGACTCGAACCTGGGAACTACAGATTACGAGCCTGGCGCGCTACCGGCTGAGCCACCCCCGCCCCACATAACAGACAAAATGACATTTATGAAATTTCGAGAAATACTACGGGGTGTTTTTATGACTATAAAAAGAGATCGTGATTGTGATAGGAAACCACAGTTACATTAGTTACAAAATAAGGTCAGAGCATCTGACATGCTATCAGGAAGTCATGGGTTCGGATCCCACCTGACTAATGAGTTTTTTCTCTATATTTACTCAACATTATTTATTCATTTATATTTGCCTGAAGATTTCTGAGAATGAAATTACACAAAGCTCATGAAGTAATAGCATACACTATAATTGAGAAGAACGTACAGACGAAATTAAGCTTTCCGCTGAAAAGTTAACGACACGCAAAATTCTATCTTCTAACTCTGGGAACGTAAACGTAACAAAAACTAGAAGCTCATTTATTTCTAATATTTTCCTGTTGACATAGTAACTGATGAATTCTACGAACTAACTGAAAAGCACAAACCTACGTAAAGGAAATGCAGATCAGTGAATTATTAAAAGACCTCCAATTTGCTGCGTTACGTTTATCTCTGTAAATACATAACATTCTGTGACTACTGCTTCCTATTTCGGTATGCTCTTCGGTCGTAGAGTTAAGCATCCCAAAGAGTTTCCATCAAAATAATAGCTAATATTTGAGGAGTAAATATGTGAGAAAGTTTAAACTGATTCAAAGCATTGCAAATGTGGCTAAAATTTGGTAGTGAAATAAATGTTTTTGATTTCTCTTTGAACACTTATTTCTACTTTTAATGAAAGTAGATGCTCATCTATTAAGGCTTTGTATCTTGCATAAAAGTGGTTCCATATTTGTATTTTAAATGTATCACTGTGTATCTAGATATCAAATTGGGGCGGGGGTGGCTCAGTCGGTAGCGCGCCAGGTTCGTAATCTGTAATTCCCAGGTTCGAGTCCCAACTGGGTCAGCGTTGATATTTATCTCCGCAAAATTCCCCGCCCTGCAAACGGTCAGTAGGAGACACCGATGGGCTTGGAAAGGACGCCGTCCGTCGGATGGGAAGTTAAGCCGTGGCCCCGTGTGTGGGAAGCCATACCCTGTGCACGTTAAAGAACACGCTGGATGGCCTTGACGGGAGGCTACCATCTGTCTCCCAACAGCTGTTCCAGTGGGTTACCTCCCCCAAACTTCTCTGAGCCTTCGGGGTCCATGTGACCTGGCCATTTAGCCCATGGTGTGCAAAAAAGTGCCGCTCAGAGGAAAAACAACCCAACCAACCCAACCCCAGAATCCTTATAACACCTTATAACTTCTTTAACCTCTTGTAACGCCACGTAACACAAGCACTATCCTTAATGATCCCAAATAACACGATTTAGCACAATAATTAATGCCTTTCCTTTGGATATGAGGGTGGTTCTTATTGGCCCCAGGCTCATAATCCGCAGTTCCCAGGTTCAAATCCCAATTGTGCTCGCATTACGATTCAACTCTGTCAAATCCCCACCTCGTCATCGGTGATAAATGGGAAAACATTGGAATTGTAAAGACCGCCATCCGTCAGATGGGACGTTAAAGCAATGACTCCGAGTACACGAGAGCTTTACATGTGCACGTTAAAGAACATTGAATAATCTTGACAGGAATCTACCATTTTTTTCCAAACAGCTGTCTAGTAAATTCCCTACTCGAACCTTCTCTGAGACCTAGGGGTTCTTGTGACCTGGCCATTTATGCGCAAAAAAATGCCGCTCAGAAGTAAAGCTCAACACTTTATTTGATTACTCCCACACTACATCTTGTAATATCATGTAACACAATATCCAATCTTCCGACTGTATGTAGAGGCGGGGGTGGCTCAGTCGATAGCGCGCCAGACTCGTAATCTGTAGTTCACAGGTTCGAGTCCCAACTGGGTCAGCGTTGAGATTTATCTCCGCAAAATTCCCCGCCCTGCCCACGTTCAGTAGGGGACACCGATGGACTAGGAAAGGCCGCCATCTGTCGGATGGGACGTGGCCCCATGTGCAGGAGAGCCATACCCACGTTAAAGAACACGCCGTATGGCCTTGACGAGAGGCTATCATCTGTCTCCCAACAGCTGTTCCAGTGGGTCCCCTCCCCCAACCTTCTCTGAGCCTTCGAGGTCCACGTGACCTGGCCATTTAGCCCATGCTGTTCCAGTGGGTCCCAGTGGGTCCAGTGGTTCCAGTGGACCTACTGGGACCCACTGGAACTTCTTTTCTTACTGGGAAAGCTGTTGGCGAAACTTACTGGGAAAGCTGTTGGGAAAGCAGTCTACCAGTGGACCTACTGGGATCCACTGGAACTTTTTCTTTCATATTTTGAGCGATATTATGGTAACCGAGTGTGTCTTGGGACTTGAACCTGGGAACTGCGGATTCGAGCCTGGGGCGCTACCCAATATGGTATGCAAAAATATGGTATGCCATATATATATGGTATGCCAATATGGTTCCATGGTATGCAAAAAAGTGCCGCTCAGAGGTAAAACAACCCAACAACCCAAATCCGACTGTATGTAAAAGGGCATAATAGAGCACAATAAAAAAGTAAAAGGGGCACAATAGAGATTAAACCCATCCCACTCGAGTTGTTAGGTAATTCATCACCTCAATAAGCAGGAATGAGGGAAGAATAAAATTAGCATACCGTCCAAAGAAATTCTCTAGAAAATATTTCGGCTTTTCTTTTTCTTCCATATTTTGAGCGATATAATGGTAACCGAGTGTGTCTTGTCGTTTATGCTTCACGTTTGAAGAAATATCGAAAGGAACAGTTGTTTCCTCACCTTCGAATAATCAAGCGAAATTCTTAACGGTCCAAGTAAATGGATGCCCGTTTTCATTAGCGAATCAGAATAGCTCTGCCAGCTGTCCAAAATGGGGAGAGGAGAAACGAGTGTCAGATGAGAAGAAACGAGTGTCAGATGAGAAGAAACGAGTGTCAGATGAGAAGAAACAGAGAGTCATTGACACATGCTTTTAGGGAAAAAAAAAGAACTATAATGCACCGGTATAACTGTAATTACTAAGGAGCTTTGAAGTCTAAGGAAACAGATGAACGAAATTTGGGAGGTTTATACTCCTCGAGAAGACCGATTTCATTCGGAGGAAGTGAAAAGCGATGAAAAATAATGTCTCGTATTAGGGATTTTTCCTCTAGAGCGAATTTCTGAATCTTTTCTATACACTTTCGCTTCGAAGCGGACTGATCTAATAAAAGAATCGCATTCTACCATCATCTCGCTGGGGTGTTGTTGGGTTGAGTTGTTTTACCTCTGAGCAGCACTTTTCTGCACACCATGGGCTAAATGGCCAGGTCACATGGACCCCGAAGGCTCAGAGAAGGTTGGGGGAGGGGACCCACTGGAACAGCTGTTGGGAGACAGATGGTAGCCTCCCGTCAAGGCCATCCATTGTGTTCTTTAACGTGCACAGGGTATGGCTCTCCCGCACACGGGGCCACGGCTTAACGTCCCATCCGACGGACGGCGGCCTTTCCAAGCCCATCGGTGTCCCCTACTGACCGTGGACAGAGCGTGGAATTTTGAGGAGATAAATCTCAACGCTGACCCAGCTGGGACTCGAACCTGGGAACTACAGATTGCGAGCCTGGCGCGCTACCGACTGAGCCACCCCCGCCCCCGGAATTACGAGGAAACTGACAATTTCTGCCACCCGATGACGTCACACGTGTCAACTCGTCGGCCCCGAATTATGTCTATTATATACTAATATGATGGTTATATGTATTTCTCTAATATTATACATATATAAATATACATATACAGGCCTAAATACGTAAATAGATTATTTCAAATTGTAATTATTATTAATATAATTAGCATTTTCTAAAAGCCGCTGTGTTGCCACTTATCATAATCACTATATTTTATATCACTATTATATATCACTATATCACATATCATTATGATATATCGCTACAATATATTACTATATCATAAATCATTATAACTATATTACAGAGATGCTAATTCTTGGCGACGGCAGCCCACAAATTAAACGATCAACCGTCGTAGCAATAGTACAATGAATCTCTTTGTTGCGATCTTATGCAACCACGGCAATTCCCGGTTTCCGCCTGACAGCATTACCTGGTTAAGAAAAGTGATGACCATCTAGAGCCGGGGGCAAGGAATACGCCCTATAGGCGCACCTCAACCCCAGCCTCACATGGCAGCAGTCCTATAGAAGGAAAGCTGACCACCGGAAGAAACCTTACTTTAATCTATTCCCCGGTTTGCAAATGTGCAAGGATATAAAGATCCAAGCTCGATCGGCATCCGGGGTGGAGACTCTTAGTAAGACCCAGACTTTTTGGACAGCTCGTGCCTACAAGGCGGGGCTCAAACCTTTTCGGCAGAGCCGTCGAACAGACCACACAGGTCTCCTGAAAGGTGAGGTCTCCGACGCCGTCACCATCCGACCGGCAATCAAGCCGGCCAGCAGCATCTTCAACCTCGGTTGGACTTAGTCATGTCCAACCGGTGAACCAATCCGGTCGGCACAGCCTTCAGCCGGGTTGCTGGGCCCTAAGCCCCCCCACCACGACAAGGTGGTCCCCTATCGGGGGGGCGTAGCAATAGTACAGTCGCTCAAAAATGTATCTGAGCACTACGGTTGATTACAGAATTCAGAAAAATTATCTGGCAACGATTTTTTTGAGAAAGGCCGCCGTCCGTCGGATGGGACGTTAAGCCGTGGATCGTGTGGGCCCACTCACAGAAATATTGAGCGTGTGCAGTTACCGTTCACAGCAAACTGGAGCGGTTGCGGTTAATGTTCACAGCACATTGGATCGTCTGAGCTCACAAAAAACTGGATCGTGGGGCCCACTCACAGAAATATTGAGTGTGTGCAGTTACTGTTCACAGCAAACTGGAGCGGTTGCGGTTAATATTCACAGCACATTGGATCGTGTGAGCTCACAAAAACCTGGATCGTGTGGGCCCACCCACAGAAATATTGAGCGTGTGCAGTTACAGTTCACAGCAAACTGGAGCGGTTGCGGTTAATGTTCACAGCACATTGGATCGTGTGAGCTCACAAAAATCTGAATCGTGTGGGCCCACTCACAGAAATATTGAGCGTGTGCAGCTACCGTTCACAGCAAACTGGAGTGGTTGCGGTTAATGTTCACAGCAATTGGATTGTGTGAGCTCACAAACACCTGGATCGTGTGGGCCCACTCACAGAAATATTGAGCGTGTGCAATTACTGTTCACAGCAAACTGGAGCGGTTGCGGTTAATGTTCACAGCACATTGGATCGTGTGAGCTCACAAAAACCTGGATCGTGTGGGGCCCACTCACAGAAATATTGAGTGTGTGTAGTTACCGTTCACAGCAAACTGGAGCGGTTGCGGTTAATGTTCACAGCACATTGGATCGTGTGAGCTCACAAAAACCTGGATCATGTGGGCCCACTCACAGAAATATTGAGCGTGTGCAGTTACCGTTCACAGCAAACTGGAGCAGTTGCGGTTAATGTTCACAGTACATTGGATCGTGTGAGCTCACAAAAACCTGGATCGTGTGGGCCCACTCACAGAAATATTGAGCGTGTGCAGTTACCGTTCACAGCAAACTGGAGCGGTTGCGGTTAATGTTCACAGCACATTGGATCGTGTGAGCTCACAAAAACCTGGATCGTGTGGGCCCACTCACAGAAATATTGAGCGTGTGCAGTTACCGTTCACAGCAAACTGGAGCGGTTGCGGTTAATGTTCACAGCACATTGGAACGTGTGAGCTCACAAAAACCTGGATCGTGTGGGCCCACTCACAAAAACATTGAGCGTGTGCAGTTACCGTTCACAGCAAACTGGAACGGTTGTGGTTAATGCTCACAGCACATTGGATCGTGTGAGCTCACAAAAACCTGAATCGTGTGGGCCCACTCACAGAAATATTGAGCGTGTGCAGCTACCGTTCACAGCAAACTGGAGTGGTTGCGGTTAATGTTCACAGCACATTGGATCGTGTGAGCTCACAAAAACCTGGATCGTGTGGGCCCACTCACAGAAATATTGAGCGTGTGCAGCTACCGTTCACAGCAAACTGGAGTGGTTGCGGTTAATGTTCACAGCACATTGGATTGTGTGAGCTCACAAAAACCTGGATCGTGTGGACCCACTCACAGAAATATTGAGCGTGTGCAATTACCGTTCACAGCAAACTGGAGCGGTTGCGGTTAATGTTCACAGCACATTGGATCGTGTGAGCTCACAAAAACCTGGATCGTGTGGGCCCACTCACAGAAATATTGAGCGTGTGCAGTTACCGTTCACAGCAAACTGGAGCGGTTGCGGTTAATGTTCACAGCACATTGGAACGTGTGAGCTCACAAAAACCTGGATCGGGTGGGCCCACTCACAAAAACATTGAGCGTGTGCAGTTACCGTTCACAGCAAACTGGAACGGTTGTGGTTAATGCTAACAGCACATTGGATCGTGTGAGCTCACAAAAACCTGAATCGTGTGGGCCCACTCACAGAAATATTGAGCGTGTGCAGTTACCGTTCACAGCAAACTGGAGCGGTTGCAGTTAATGTTCACAGCACATTGGATCGTGTGAGCTCACAAAAACCTGGATCGTGTGGGCCCACTCACAGAAATATTGAGCGTGTGCAGTTACCGTTCACAGCAAACTGGAGCAGTTGCGGTTAATGTTCACAGCACATTGGATCGTGTGAGCTCACAAAAACCTGGATCGTGTGGGCCCACTCACAGAAATATTGAGCGTGTGCAGTTACCGTTCACAGCGAACTGGAGCGGTTGCGGTTAATGTTCACAGCAAATTGGATTGTGTGAGCTCACAAAAACCTGGATCGTGTGGGCTCACTCACAGAAATATTGAGCGTGTGCAGTTACCGTTCACAGTCCAACTGGAGCGTGTGCAGTAACTGCGCAACTGCTCCAGTTTGCTGTGAACGGTAACTGGAGCGTGTACAGTTGCTGTACACGCTCCAGATATTTTTTCTGAATCTGTAATCAACCATAGTGTTCGGATACTCTTTTGAGTGACTGTACTGCAATTTTATTTGATGTTAAGTGCATTTCCGTATACCGACTGATATCTGCTTGTTTCTTGGATGATTGCAATGATATTCAAGAGAGCATCCATTTTTTAAGAACTTACCTCAAGCACGCCTACACTTTAAATGATAAAGAAATTTCCCCAAAATTCCTGAAAAATCTTTTCTTGTTAAGAAGTATGCTATTTTTGATGTTAAGTGCATTTCCGTATACCAACTGATATATGTTTGTAAGACGGCTTTTAACACGAATTATTATGCACTTTCGTCTTTCCAATCTTCTTAACAAGAAAAGATTTTTCGGTAATTTCGGAGTAAGCGTAAAGCTTGAGAAAATTTCTTTATCACTTAAAGTGCAGGCGTGCTTGAGGAAAGAAGTTCTTAAGTAATGGATGCTCTCATTGCAATCATCCAAGAAATAAAAAAAAAACGCCAGCTGTGTAATCAGAGAACTATGTAGCGTGACGGTAACCTAAAGTGGTTCTTTGACCCTCATAAAGAACCGAGAGAGCTCTTCCGATTTATATATAAGTTATTTCAATTTCCATAAGTGGGTCTAGAATTTCGTTGGCAATTCCTTCTTAAGTAGGGGCGGGGGTGGCTCAGTCGGTAGCGCGCCAGGCTCGCAATCTCCAGTTCCCAGGTTCGAGTCCCAGCTGGGTCAGCGTTGAGATTTATCTCCGAAAAATTTCCCCGCCATGCCCACGGTCAGTAGGGGACACCGATGGGCTTGAAAAGGCCGCCGTTCGTCGGATGGGACGTTAAGCCGTGGCCCCGTGTGCGGGAGAGACATACACTATGCACATTAAAGAACACGCTGGATGGCCTTGACGGGAAGCTACCATCTGTCTCCCAACAGCTGTTCCAGTGGGTTCCCTCCCCCACCTTCTCTGAGCCTTCGGGATCCTTGTGGCCTGGCCATTTAGCCCATGGTGTGCAAAAAAGTGCCGCTCAGAGGTAAAACAATCCAATCCTTCTTAAGTAGAATTCGCTCAATTCATCGTTGTTTTTAAAGTCTTCGAGATATTTGTTCAAAAAATTTGAAAAATTCAAGGATTTTGAAACTTTCGAAGCTATTAATTTCGCGTTTTAAAAAAAAAACATATTTGTTCGCTTCTCATTCTGTCGTGTGCAAAACTAATTCCACTTCGCATTGAGTCCACATTTCCATCACTATTAAAAACGGCGAAAACTTTTGCGTAACTATTTAATGTAATTATCTCTAAGCTCTTTCGGCATTAACGTTGATTATTCGTAATTAGAGTTGGCTGGAAAAAAGAGAATTATTTTCTTGTTCTCGGTTCAGAGCAGAGTGGGATTATTTTTGCATGATTCATTTTTCGGATTCTGTTGGGTAAGTACAGCATGGTTGCTTATTAATGATATTCAAACATGAAAACTGGGGATTCGGAAAATTTCAATCTTGTTGATGAGCAGGTTAAATAAGTAAGCGTTCTCCTCAATGGTTTTTTATTGAAATTTCGATAAGGTGATCTTTGTTTTGGTTAATTTTAAATGACTAAAATAGCAGGTACATGGATTCTAAGTGTTGGGATTTGGGTGGATAAACGGGATTTTCTGGACAGCTATTAGGAGAAACATGGTTTTTTTTGCTGGGTTGTTTTACCTCTGAGCGGCACTTTTTTTTCACACCATGGGCTAAATGGCGAGGTCACATGGACCCCGAAGGCTCAGAGAAGATTGGGGGAGGGGACCCACTGGAAGAGCTGTTGGGAGACAGATGGTAGTTTCCCGTCAAAGCCATCCAGCGTGTTCTTTAACGTGCACAGGATATGGCTATCCCGCATACGGGACCACGGCTTAACGTCCCATCCGACGGACGGCGGCCTTTCCAAGCCCATCGGTGTCCCCTACTGACCGTGGGCAGAGCGGGGAATTTTGCGCAGATAAATATCAACGCTGACCCAGTTGGGCCGTTCACAGCAAACTGGAACGGTTGCGGCACATTGGATCGTGTGAGCGGACATTGGATGGTTGGAACGGTTGCGTTTGGAACGGTTGCGGCACATTGGATGTGTTGCGGCACACAGCACATTGGATCGTGTGAGCTCACAAAAACCTGGATCGTGTGCGCCCTCACATAGAATATTGAGCGTGTGCAGTTACCGTTCACAGCAAACTGGAGCGGTTGCGGTCAATGTTCACAGCACATTGGATCGTGTGAGCTCACAAAAACCTGGATCGTGTGGGCCCACTCACAGAAATATTGAGCGTATGCAGTTACCGTTCACAGCAAACTGGAGCGTGTGCAGTAACTGAACTACAGATCACGAGTCTGGCGCGTCTGGCGCAAACTGGAGCGTGTGCAGTAACGGAACTACAGGTCACGAGTCTGAAGCGCTACCGACTGAGCCACCCCTGCACTAGAAGGAGAAAGATGGAAGCCTCCCGTCAAAGTTATCTAAAGTCTTCCATAAAGTGTACGAATATGTCTCTCCTTCATAAGGAAACACGTTTAATGTTTCATAAGAGGATGACAGACATCACTTTTCTATTGAGGATAGAGCTGGGGTTTTGCCAGGGCCAGATATCCATAAGATGCGTTAGATGCTTGACCAATTTTGTTTTACGTAAAGCAAGGAGTGGCAATTACTCTTCACAGAGTTGTCAAATCATCGCTTAGTACTCTTAACCATGAAATCCAATGAAAATCAAGATGCGACGCCTGAAACTGCGGGGCGGGGGTGGCTCAGTCGGTAGCACGCCAGGCTCGTAATCTGTAGTTCCCAGGTTCGAGTCCCAGCTGGGTCAGCGTTGAGATTTATCTCCGCAAAATTCCCCGCCCTGCCCACGGTCAGTATGGGACACCGATGGGCTTGGAAAGGCCGCCGTCCGTCGGATGGGACGTTAGGCCGTGGCCCAGTGTGCGGGAGAGCCATATCCTTTGCACGTTAAAGAACACGCTGGATGGCCTTTACGGGAGGCTACCATCTGTCTCCTAACAGCTCTTCCAGTGGGTCCCCTTCCCCAACCTTCTCTGAGCCTTCGGGGTCCATGTGACCTGGTCATTTAGCCCATGGTGTGCAAAAAAGTGCCGCTCAGAGGTAAAACAACCCAACCCAACCTGAAACTGCCATACCCTGGCGATAAAAAAGAAACAAATCAATTCAAACTTCAACCCGCTAAGGAGTTTTTACCAGAAGTATTACGTATCGCCATTGTACCATCGTAAAAGAGATTAACCTTTATTGTGTACTTTACAAGATTCTGAAATCAGAAACAGCATCTACAATTGCTCATTTCCATAAACTACATATAATAATACGTTGAAAAAAACCACTTATTTCTTGCATAAAATATCGAACTATTTGTTGTGACGAAGTATTAGATCTATGAGTTGTCCTTGCTAGAATTCAAGTAGTGTGGGATCGTTTAATTGCTTTGAGGTTCAGATCTTGCGGCTCCATTCTTTATGCGAAATGAAGTACAGTCGCTCAAAAAAAGTATCCGAACACTATGGTTGATTACAGAATTCAGAAAAAATATCTGGCATCGATTTTTTTTAGAAATTAGTGATCTGGCAACCTTCGTGTTACGTAACACGAAGGTTGCCAGATCACTAATTTCTAAAAAAAATTGATGCCAGATATTTTTTCTGAATTCTGTAATCAACCATAGTGTTCGGATAGTTTTTTAATATATATAATGCGTATGAATATATAATGCAATGATTATGGAGCGTGTGCAATTACCGTTCACAGCAAACTGGAGCGGTTGCTGTTAATGTACACAGCACATTGGATCGAGTGAGCTCACAAAACCTGGATCGTGTGGGCCCACTCACAGAAATATTGAGCGTGTGCAGTTACCGTTCACAGCAAACTGGAGCGGTTGCGATTAATGTTCACAGCACATTGGATCGTGTGAGCACACAAAAACCTGGATCGTGTGGGTCCACTCACAGAAATATTGAGCGTGTGCAGTTACCGTTCACAGCAAACTGGACCGGTTGCGGTTAATGTTCACAGCACATTGGATCGTGTGAGCTCACAAAAAACTGGATCGTGTGGGCCCACTCACAGAAATATTGAGCGTGTGCAGTTACCGTTCATAGCAAACTGGAGCGGTTGCGGTTAATGTTCACAGCACATTGGATCGTGTGAGCTCACAAAAACCTGGATCGTGTGGGTCCACTCACAGAAATATTGAGCGTGTGCAGTTACCGTTCACAGCAAACTGGACCGGTTGCGGTTAATGTTCACAGCACATTGGATCGTGTGAGCTCACAAAAAACTGGATCGTGTCGGCCCACTCACAGAAATATTGAGCGTGTGCAGTTACCGTTCACAGCAAACTGGAGCGTTTGCGGTTAATGTTCACAGCACATTGGATCGTGTGAGCTCACAAAAACCTGGATCGTGTGGGCCCACTCACAGAAATATTTAGCGTGTGCAGTAACTGCACACGCTCCAGTTTGCTGTGAGCGGTAACTGGAGCGTGTACAGTTGCTCTACACGCTCCAGATATTTTTTCTGAATTCTGTAATCAACCATAGTGTTCGGACACTTTTTTGAGCGACTGTACTGTAGGAGGACACTGCATTATGCCAAATTCGGATTCGAAATGTAATTTTAAGTCATTTGCATGTTCTGTAAAATGCTGGAAATAGCACGCCTAGCACTGATTATCATGACACTTCAAAGTCGCCGAGGTCGCTCTCATTTAGCCCATTCTGATGCTTAATACAACTGTAACTGATGCTGGAAGAGCTGGTCTGCCTGACGTAAACTGAACACCGCGGTCACGTGACTTATTACGTGTTGGAACGAACCATTTATATGACGAGCGGTGGCGCGCTTAATAAACTGGCATCTCAGTGTATACATATGTGTGAATGTACGAAATGTAAATAAATAGTGTGGCGTCCTATACCTAGTGCATTAGACATTTCTTTCTTTCATCGAGCCATCATCACATCTGGCGCACATCAAATATGATGCATGTCGAAGCACGGGTGTGCAGTGGTGCGCGCATCAATGGTTTCATCCATAATCACGGATGAAGATGAATTAATAGGAATAATTAATTAAAGCGAAATTAACAGTAAGTTCTTGGGTCCATCACCACTCCGCCGATGGGCGCGTGTGGCTCAGTCGGTAACGCGCCAGGCTCGTAATCTGTAGTTCCCAGGTTCGAGTCCCAGCTGGATCAGCGTTGCGATTTATCTCCGCAAAATTCCCCGCCCTGCCCACGGTCAATTAGTGGACACCGATGGGCTTTGAAAGACAGAGCGGGAGAGCCATACCCTGTGCACGTTAAAGAACACGCTGGATGGCCTTGACGGGAGGCTACCATCGTCTCCCAACAGCTGTTCCACTGGGTCCCCTCCCCCAACCTTCTCTGAGCCTTCGGGGTCCATGTGACCTATCCATTTAGCCCATGGTGCGCAAAAAAGTGCCGCTCAGAGGTAAAACAACCCAACCCACTCCTCCGAACGTTATAGCCAACGAAATTTTAAATTTCTAGTATAAATATTTTCATTATTTGCAAAATTTGTTTAGAAGCTTACAATTTTCATCCTTTTCCACCACTACAGGGAATAATCGAACCTTTTGGTGATTGCGTAAATGAAATTCCAGTCACCCAATATCACGAACACCTAAATCACCCAAAAGCTATCCAAACAAGGAACAACGTTTCACCTCCAAAGATTAAAACTTCGAATATCTACCGACGGACAGACAGACGACAAAGCGAAAATATTAGCTTTCTTTCTCTCTCTCTCTCTTTTGAAAACGAGCTGAAAATGCAAAAGATCCATTCATTCTTTCAAAAGTTATGACAGAACAAAACAAATGAAACCAGAAAGGAATTACCAGCCATTCCAATAAAATCGAATATCGAGCCTCTTCGTTTGGTGCATAAATAAAGATCATTTTCCGTTCGAAAATAAAAAAAAAATCTTTGAACAGGAATTGAAAGACCTACTATGAAGTTCGAAAAGACCTGTTCGAGTCCTGTTCTCTAGGTTGGGTTGGGTTGTTTTACCTCTGAGCGGCACTTTTTTGCACACCATGGGCTAAATGGCCAGGTCACATGGACCCCGAAGGCTCAGAGAAGGTTGGGGGAAGGGACCCACTGGAATAGCTGTTGGGAGACAGATGGTAGCCTCCCGTCAAGACCATCCAGAGTGTTCTTTAACGTGGACAGGGTATGGCTCTCACGCACACGGGGACACGGCTTAGCGTCCCATCCGATGGACGGCGGCCTTTCCAAGCCCATCGGTGTCCCCTACTGACCGTGGGCAGGGTGGGGAATTTTGCGGAGATAAATCTCAACGCTGACCCAGCTGGGACTCGAACCTGGGAACTACAGATTACGAGCCTGGCGCGCTACCGACTAAGCCACCCCCGCCCCCTTGTTCTCTCGTTAACCCTTTTACTATTCCTTATGATTTTTCATAAGGAATATTAGCGTGTACATTTTGCGCACATAAGACCTGAAAAGAAGTTGCTCGCTACAAAATAAAAGAAAGAAACAAGAAGAAATTCTCTTGGGAACGGAGAGATCAAGGCCTTTATACTTTTTGTCAGAAACTGTCGTGTTCAATGCCAACTAGCGTACTTTTCTTGTCCACAGGATACTACTCGACCTTACCAACTAACCTTGCACTGTCCAGTTCACTAGAAATGATGAAAAGGGCGTTTCTCTTTACCTGCCTCTGAGAATCTCTCTCCCACCCTCACCTCCAACTGCTAGGGTTGAGGAGAACATCATCTTCAATAGCCGCATCATCATTGGATCCGCTCCGTAGGATAAAACTTCCAGGAGTTGTTCCTTTTATTCTTGAGTAGCTCTGGAGACGAAGCCGTTGCTGGATACGGAGAAATGTTGGATTTATTTGTAATGCTTTGGTATTTTATCTCGTTTGAGAATGGATATTTTTTGACGGAAAAATAGATTGAAAGACGAAGGCTAAGAAAAATAATAAAATTAATGCACATCTATTTATTGTACATACATAAAACTTTAACAACAACCGTAATCAAAAACACAAATACAGTACAGTCGCTCAAAAAAATATCCGAACACTACGGTTGATTACAGAATTCAGAAAAAATATCTGGCAACGATATTTTTAGAAATCAGCGATCTGGCAACCTTCGTGTTACGTAACACGAAGTACATGTTGAATTTTGAGTTTTGAAACACCCTGAGTAACAAGATTACATTATTTAACGGTTGCAACACGAATTTAATATCACCACATTTAATATTCCTAGTCCTATATTACCATAGAAAAAATATCCCCATGGATTTATATCAAAATGGGTTTAATGTCATTATGTATATAATATTACTACGGGTGTAATATACTGTTGTTCCCAAAAACACAGTTTCGTTACTGATGACTTGCTTAGAAGCGCAGAAATAGGTCGTTAGAAGTATCAACGATTTTCAAGATAAATCAAGCCGGGATTTCTCTGTAAAATAAACCTTTTTTTTTCTAACTTTCCTTGTTTTACGGTACGGAAACAATTAGCGAGAATTATTAATGTCCTCAATCAGAGCCTCGGCTGATGATGAACGTTTCAAGCTGAATTAATATCCTCGTTCTAGCTATGACGAAGCTTTACACGTGCGACAGTCCCCAGAGAGCACTTAACTTCTTTATTTTTGTAGTGATAATACCACTCGACAATGGTATTAAGAAATCTGCCCTATATTTGGGGCTACGCCCTTTCGGACATTAATTACAACAAAAATTAAATTACCACCCCTTTTTGGGTCAATGAGGAACTAACTTCGAAATTCTGTAACTTCTAAAATAAGACTTTTATGGTAAAATATGTGAAGATGAATTAACGTTCTCAACCAAACTATCCAAATCTCAAATTTCAGAAATATTATTTAGCATTTTATGAGTTATGGAAGTTTGGATTGTAACACTGGCAATGGTAGTCATAAGATTTCGCCTCAAAAGTTAATTAAAATTAAAAAAAATAGTATTGTTCCAAAACGTTTAATAAGTGTGTGTTTTAGTTGTTTGTCCCAGTAATTCTTCCAATATTAGACAATATTCTGTGAGTTTCACAGCACCTCATTGCTGATATTACATATTCCAGCTTCCATGACTGTTTAAATACCAGCTATTGCTGCTGAAAATCGAGATTTATATAGATCTGATTGGGTTGGGTTGTTTTAGCTCTGAGCGGCACTTTTTTGCACACCATGGGCTAAATGGCCAGGTCACATGGACCCGGAAGGCTCAGGGAAGATTGGGGGAAGGGACCCACTGGAACAGCTGTTAGGAGACAGATGGTAGCCTCCCGTCAAAGCCATCCAGCGTGTTCTTTAACGTGCACAGGGTATGGCTCTCCCGCACACGGGGCCACGGCTTAACGTCCCATCCGACGGACGGAGGCCTTTCCAAGCCCATCGGTGTCCCCTATTGACCGTGGGCAGGGCCTGTCTGGTGTCATTTTTGGGTTGGGTTGTTTTGCCTCTGAGCGGCATTTTTTTGCACACCGTGGGCTAAATGGCCAGGTCACATGGACCCCGAAAGCTCAGAGAAGGTTGGGGGAGGGGACCCACTGGAACAGCTGTTGGGAGACAGATGGTAGCCTACCGTCAAGGCCATCCAGCGTGTTCTTTAACCTGCACAGGGTATGGCTCTCCCGCACACGGGGTCACGGCTTAACGTCCCATCCGACGGAAGGCGGCCTTTCCAAGCCCATCGGTGTCCCCTACTGACCGTGGGCAGGCGGGGAATTTTGCGAGATAAATCTCAACGCTGACCCAGCTCGGACTCGAACCTGGGAACTACAGATTACGAGCCTGGCGCGCTACTGACTGAGCTACCCCCCGCCCCATTTTACCATAAAAAGCTTGTTGTAGAAGTTACAGCGTTTCAAGGTTAGTTTCTTATTGCTATAAAATGGTGTTATTACTTACCTTTTGTGTACCAGTGTTGGTACCTTCATTTACAATCGTATACAGAACGTTATTGGCACTTTAGTTCTGACGGGAAGGGTAAATAAGAAAAGCTATATATACTAGAAGAAGAAAAAAAAATAGCATATAAAAAGTGAGTATTTATTAACTATGAAATTTTTCCAGTTACAGATGAAACCAAAGTCATCGCAGAAAACTTTGGAGACAATACTATCTGAGTAAATGATGTTATCATTGTAAAAGCTTTAATTTTTTTATTAACAACACTTCTCGCTTTCGTTGGGGACGTTTTCACTAAAAACAGCCTCTCTTATGTTTGTTTTGTAGAGAGAATTCTTCAGTCTTCCCTGTATCTTTGGGGGCGGCGATGGCTCAGTCGGAGAGCGCCAGGCTCGTAATCTGTAGTTCCCAGGTTCGAGTCCCAGCTGGGTCAGCGTTGAGATTTATCTCCGCAAAATTCCCCGTCCTGCCCACGGTCAGTAGGGGACATCGATGGGCTTGGAAAGGCCGACGTCCGTCGGATGGTACATTAAGCCGTGGCCCCGTGTGCGGGAGAGAGGCATACCCTGTGCACGTTAAAGAACACGCTGGATGGCTTTGACGGGAGGCTACCATCTGTCTCCCAACAGCTGTTCCAGTGGGTCCCCTCCCCCAACCTTCTCTGAGAATTCGGGGTCCATGTGACCTGGCCATTTAGCCCACGGTGTGCAAAAAAGTGCCGCTCAGAGGTAAAACAACCCAACCCAAAAATGACACCAGACAGGCCCTGCCCACGGTCAGTAGGGGACACCGATGGGCTTGGAAAGGCCTCCGTCCGTCGGATGGGACGTTAAGCCGTGGCCCCGTGTGCGGGAGAGCCATACCCTGTGCACGTTAAAGAACACGCTGGATGGACTTGATGGGAGGCTACCATCTGTCTCCCAACAGCTGTTCCAGTGTGTCCCCTCCCCCAACCTTCTCTGAGCCTTCGGGGTCCATGTGACCTGGCCATTTAGCCCATTGTGTGCAAAAAAGTGCCGCTCAGAGGTAAACCAACCCAACAACATTCTATCTTTCTTCAGGTTATAGAAGAGTACTTTGATTTCATCAGTAGCGAGACAGGTTCTCCAGATTCGATTCCCCCTGCGCCAGAGTTGATATCTAGCTCCCTTAATTCCACCATGCTCTCGGTGATAAAGGGGTACTGATGCACTCATAAGTATCGCCATCCGTTGGTCACGTGGTACGGACAGTCGCTCAAAAAAGTATCCGAACACTATGGTTGATTACAGAATTCAGGAAAAATATTTGGAGCGTGTACAGCAACTGTACACGCTCCAGTTACCGTTCACAGCAAACTGGAGCGTGTGCAGTTACTGCACACGCTTCAGTTTGCTGTGAACGGTAACTGCACACGCTCAATATTTCTGTGAGTGGGCCCACACGATCCAGGTTTTTGTGTGCTCACACGATCCAATGTGCTGTGAACATTAATCGCAACCGCTCCAGTTTGCTGTGAACGGTAACTGCACACGCTCAATATTTCTGTGAGTGGGCCCACACGATCCAATGTGCTGTGAACATTAACCGCAACCGCTCCAGTTTGCTGTGAACGGTAATTGCACACGCTCCATATTCATTGCATTATATATTCATACTCATTATATATATTAAAAAAGTATCGAACACTATGGTTGATTACAGAATTCAGAAAAAATATCTGGCAACGATTCTTTTAGAAATTAATGATCTGGCAACCTTCGTGTCACGTGACACGAAGGTTGCCAGATCACTAATTTCTAAAAAAATCGTTGCCAGATATTTTTTTCTGAATTCTGTAATCAACCGTAGTGTTCGGATATTTTTTTGAGCGACTGTACGTAAACCCGTGGTCTCGTGTGCAGGAGAGAGTTATACCCTGTGCACGTTAGAGAACATGCTGGATGACCTTGACGAGAAACTCTCACCCGTCTCCTAACAACTGACCAGTGGATTCTGTTCCCCCAACCTTCCCTAAGGTCTTGGGATCCTTGTGACCTGGCCATTTAGCCCATTGTGTTAAAAAAATGTCGCTCAGATATAAAACAACTGAATCTACGATCGAGTCCTCACTATGCTCGCGTTGAGAATTTTTCCGCTAATCCGTACAGTGAGAAAAAATACACGATTAGCTCGGAAAGCTCGCCGTCCTTCGAATGGCACATTAAGTCATGACACTTTAGGCAGAAGAGCCTTACCCTATGCACGTTAAAAGACACTCTGGATGACCTTGAATAGATTTGGGTTGTTTTACCTTTGGGCGGCACTTTTTTGCACACCATGGGCTAAACGGCCAGGTGACATGGACCCCGAAGGCTCAGAGAAGGTTGGGGGAGGGGACCCACTGGAACAGCTGTTGGGAGACAGATGGTAGCCTCCCGTCAAGGCCATCCAGCGTGTTCTTTAACGTGCACAGGGTATGGCTCTCCCACACACGGGGCCACGGCTTAACGTCCCATCCGACGTGCGGCGGCCTTTTCAAGCCCATCGGTGTCCCCTACTGACCGTGGTCAGGGCGGGGCATTTTGCGGATATAAATCTCAACGCTGACCCAGCTGGGACTCGAACCTGGGAACTACAGATTACGAGCCTGGCGTGCTACCGACTAAGCCAACCCCGCCCCTTACCTTGAATAGAGGCTTCTATTCTATCACCTAACAGTGGGCCCCTTTACCTATCCAGATGATAATGCATCCTATTCTGCGCACAAGATTGTCTTTCAAACGTGAAATAAAACGATCATCACGCCCAAACGCTTCTTCTTGATCCATGTATTCGGTTTAAAATTCGCCACTGGGTTCGCAAAATAAGTGGGATTAATCTTAAACAAACTTCCCTTATTTTGGAAAGCAAGAAAAGAGGAGAAATTGTTTTCTTTGTGTATTTTGTATCACTCCACACGTCATGAGCTTTCATTTCATATCTTCCTGGTTACGCCAGGCTCGTAATCTGTAGTTCCCAGGTTCGAGTCCCAGCTGGGTCAGCGTTGAGATTTATCTCCGCAAAAATTCCACGCCCTGCTCACGGTCAGTAGGGGACACCGATGGGCTTGGAAAGGTCGCCGTCCGTCGGATGGGACGTTAAGCCGTTTCCCCGTGTGCGGGAGAGCCATACCCTATGCACGTTAAAGAACACGCTGGATGGCCTTGACGGGAGGCTACCATCTGTCTCCCAACAGCTGTTCCAGTGGGTCCCCTCCCCCAACCTTCTCTGAGCCTTCGGGGTCCATGTGACCTGGCCATTTAGCCCATGGTGTGCAAAAAAGTGCCGCTCAGAGGTAAAACAACCCACAACCCAATTTCCTGGTTACAATTGGCTCTTGGTTAGGAGCGATATGCAAGAATAACTCTTTCACAAAAATCCAGACAAACAAATGACAAGCGAAGAGCAATAAGGAGATGGCAAGCAAATGATGAACACTCCTTCATCTTTTTCTCCGCCTGTTCCTGATAAATGTCTCGACTGTCAAACAGCATCGATCGAAATACACAAATTTACATTTTTTAACAGATACATGAGAAGTGTACAAATGACAGAATAAGAATCAAAAACGATTATACTAGTATGAGAGGAAAAAGCTCATCTTTTTTGCTACCAACTCTACGTCAAATTTATATTTGATTTGTTGGTAAAGAGAGAACATATTTTTATCTTTAGAGGAGGAAGCAGAAGGAAAGGAAATATTCAAGATCAGTTGGTGGTGGTGGAAGAGATTGCTTGCGGCTACCGCATGACAATGACCCTGTGCGGTGGCTTTCACTGCGATGCTCTCTAATGCTGCTGGAGAAATGACAACACAGCAGAGGAATGTTGCGAAAGAGTAGGAGTAGTCTTTTGGTAGAATGCTTTGGCTGACAGTGGCTGCAGCGATTTGCTTCGAGAGTTTGGAAATGGAGGCTGCTATAAACAAAACATAAGAGAGAAAAGATGATATCAGAAAGTAGACAGCAAAAAACATGATGGGAGAGATGATTCATCTTCTTTACTGACAGGATCGTTGTACGATGCGGCATTTCTCACTCACTAAATCTCGGCTTAAAGGATGCATTTACTGGCCTAAATCTTGTGTGTTGATGGAGTGGTAAGATGTAGTTTAATGTCTCGGTGATGATTTTGCTATGCTAATTTTTTCCTTGGCAATGGGTTCTGGAGATATGTTGAACAAAAACAGGAATATGAGAAAATGCTTCATCTCAAGAGAATGGGAATTTATCCAGCTACGACAAAAGATTGCTTTAACCTCTAAAACAAGACGAAAAGATAGAACGACGAAGACGTATTATGAGAAACCGGAAGCGCTAATGAAGAGAGTAAATATCGTGCAGGGAAGGAATGAGAGAGAGAATGGTGAAAGTCTTCTTGAATGATTTTGAAAAGGAGCTTTTATTTTTGTGCGAAAGATATTAAAATAGTTCATATTTTCTATCGAAGTGCTTATGAAGTAGAGAAACTTACCAACATACGATAAAGGGAGCTTTCTAAGAGTTCAGCAAAGTAATAAAAGGAAAAAGAATCCTTCAAGATCAATTTTAAATCCGCATTAATCTGCATTTCAAGAGTAAGATAGCAGACTATAAAGATGATTGGCAGTTACCCGTTGGTAGCTTGCAAATGGTATTAACACCTGTTGAAGCCGTTTTGTGATTTTTTTTTCCTTTCTTGAAGATAGCAATCTCTGAAATCTCGTCAGCTTCTTATTTCTTATCGGGGATAGGAAAAGAACATATCAACGCTGGCTGGTTTGGGGCTAAAGCTATCATATCTGAGATATATGAACCTTGGTAAGTGTTTTGGGTTGGGTTATTTTACCTCTGAGCGGCACTTTCTTTGCACACCATGGGCTAAATGGCCGTGTCACATGGACCCCGAAGGCTCAGAGAAGGTTGGGGGAGGGGACCCACAGGAAGAGCTGTTGGGAGACAGATGGTAGCCTCCCGTCAAGGCAATATAGTGTGTTCTTTAACGGGCACAGGGTATGACTCTCCCGCACACGGGGCCACGGCTTAACGTCCCATCCGACGGACGGCGGCTTTTCCAAGCCCATCGGTGTCCCCTGCTGACCGTGGGAAGAACGAGGGGTTTTGCGGAGATCTCAACGATGACCCAGCTGGGACTCGAACCTGGGAACTACAGATTACGAGCCTGGCGCGCTACCGACTGAGCCACCCCCGCCCCCTAAGTGTTTTGGATTATCACTGTCAAGAGAATTAAAACTCAAAACATAAAATTTTCGTTTGCCTCGATATAATCCTCGTTTTATGATGTTTACTTTTGGTGAGTTCATCGATTGATGGTCTCTCTTAAAAGTGTTCCGTGGATTAAAGTCCACGGAACACTTTTAAGAATCCAAAATTATTGTGGCAAATCAAGAAGAGACACATACATAGCTAATTGTTTTTAAATAATAATTTATTAGTTAGTTAAATACCGTCCCGTGGCGAGTAGTTAGCGTGCTTGGCTACAGATCAAAGGGACCCAGGTCCGAGCCCCGGGTAAGGCATGGATGTTAGTGTTTTTCTGCTGAAGTCCTGTCAATCTCACATATCTTCTCTATGGCAAGCAGCTGTTTGAGGGTTGGGTTGTTTTACCTCTGAGCGGCACTTTTTTGCACACCATGGGCTAAATGGCCAGGTCACATGGACCCCGAAGGCTCAGAGAAGGTTGGGGGAGGGGACCCACTGGAACAGCTGTTGGGAGACAGATGGTAGCCTCCCGTCAAGGCCATCCAGCGTGTTCTTTAACGTGCACAGGGTATGGCTCTCCCACACACGGGGCCACGGCTTAATGTCCCATCCGACGGACGGTGGCCTTTCCAAGCCCATCGGTGTCCCCTATTGACCGTGGCCAGGGCGGGGAGTTTAGCGGAGATAAATCTCAACGCTGACCCAGCTGGGACTCGAACCTGGGAACTACAGATTACGAGCCTGACGCGCTACCGACTGAGCCTTAGTTAATACACTGTTGTATCAAACTATTATAGTATTTACATGTTATATCAATGGTAATCGAACTTCGAAGCTCTATAATTTTTAAATATGCAATCAGTGGAAAAAATGCGGCTGAAGATAAGTTAAAGATCATAATCAAATCTCTTAAATCTCAATTTTCAACAATATTCTTTCGCTATCTAAAGAACTGGAATATTCAACAATAAATGATCTTGTTTAATAAACTCATTCATTAATGTCTAGTATTGAAATAATCTTCTCGTAAACTTCTAAAACGTAAATTTATTTTATTAAATAGTTTAAACAAACTTTATTTCTTAATTTTAATTGCTTTCTGAGGTAAATACTTTTCGCGTCTTATAGTTGTGAAACATTCTCGCTTTGTTGATCTAAAAGGGATTGATGGATCACTGCCCTATTATCTAAGACAACTGTCGAAGCATCAACTGCACAGTCTCACAGTCTTCCCTAGGGGCGGGGGTGCCTCAGTCGGTAGCGCGCCAGGCTCGTAATCTGTAGTTCCCAGGTTCGAGTCCCAGCTGGGTCAGCGTTGAGATTTATCTCCACAAAACTCCCTGCCCTGACCACGGTCAATAGGGGACACCGATGGGCTTGGAAAGGCCGCCGTCCGTCGGATGGGACGTTAAACCGTGGCCCCGTGTGCGGGAGAGCCATACCCTGTGCACGTTAAAGAACACGCTGGATGGCCTTGACGGGAGGCTACCATCTGTCTCCCAACAGCTGTTCCAGCGGGTCCCCTCCCCCAACCTTCTCTGAGCCTTCGTGGTCCTTGTGACCTGGCCATTTAGCCCATGGTGTGCAAAAAAGTGCTGCTCAGAGGTAAAACAACCCCACCTCACAGTCTTCCCACAGTTTTCCAAGTTTCCGTTTAATCTAACAACTGATGACTTGGAAGATGCTTGGTTCTTTTTGTTATGTATCTCGGAACAAGTGACTGATATTTATGACATGTGATAGAAAATATATGTGTTCCATCCTTTACAGTCCTAACTTGGGCTGAGGTAGATTAATCGGTAGCGGGCTAGGCTCCTAATCTGCAGTTCCCAGGTTCGATTCCCACCTAGGCCTGCATTGAGACTTATCTCCGTAAAACTCTCCGTTCTACCCTATGTCAGTAGGGGATACCGATGGGCTTGGAAAGGCCACCGTCCGTTCGATGGTACCTTAAGTCGTGGTTCCATGTGCGGGAGATCCATACCCTATGCCCGTTATAGACCACGCTGGATGGCCTTGACGGGAAGCTATCACCTATCTCCTAACAGCTGTTCCAGTGGGTCCCCTCCCCCAAACTTCTCTGAGCCTTCGGAGTCCATGTGACCTGGCCATTTAGCCCATGGTGTTCACAAAAGTGTCGCTCAGAGATAAAACAACCCGACCCTCCCACAACCTTCTATAATAACCAATGATGATAATGGTTCCCATGACAACCCTAATTTTATCCTTAAATCTCAATAGATTAAACAATATCAGTCTCCATATTACATTATTTTGGTGACAAGATTTTTTTCCATCGAACCACAACTTAGAATACATATTATAATCAATCTACGCATCATAAACAAAACATACCATAATTCCAGTAAATAATCATTTATTTTCGTCTCTCCAAAAAACTACTTCACCGAATGCTTTCATTTTGTTTTATGTTCTCGAAGCACTGCGATGAAATCTCCATCATGTTCCTTGCTCTATGCGACATACCATCGATTTATATTTAATGTCGTTAAAAGCTTTACCACGTCCAATTCACTTGGACCACTTCGTGAATATTATTTCAGACATTTTCCCCCCATCTTCTGTAATTTTGTTTGAGGGATCTAGCAGCATTTGTTGTATTACCTGTCTCGATGGATTTCTGTCCCCATCGCTTCTGCGTGCGGTCTCTTTAACCCACTTATTTTCTTTCTTCTCATTCACTTCCTCTTCTCGTTAAGTGCAAAGAGTAATTGTAGATCTTCCTCCTCTTTCGTTGTTCTTCACCATCTTTTCAAACTTGACTCATCTTTCCGTTTTCTCTTCTTCATCTTGGAGTTTCTTAAAGCATTCCATCTCCGGCTCTTCTTTAGTCAACAGACATAGATCTTGAATGTATGCTTCTTTCGTCCAATCCAGCAGGTTTTTCGAACTTACTAGTGAAGAGCTACCATCGAAACAGAGAATAAAAAAGTAGTTTTTAAAATTCGCCTGAGTATTTCTTTCTTTTTTTTTTTCGTAAGTGAAAAAATTAAATGGATAGTATTAAATTCCACTCTTTTATATCATTCCTTTATATATTACTAGCATAATTTTGGGGAGGGGGTGGATCCGTCGGTAGCGCATTACGCTCGTAATCTGCAGTTCCCAGGTTCGAGTCCCTCCTGGGCCAACAATGAATATTATCTTCGCAAAACACTCCAATCGGCTCTCGGTCGGGGACACTAATAGGCTTGGAAAGCCGCCGTACGTCGGATGGCGCGTTGATACGTGTGCGGCAGATCCATACACTGTACACGTTAAAGAACACGCTGGATGACTGGGAGGCTATCATCTGCCTCCCAACAGCTGTCCAGTGGGTACTCTCTCACCAACCTTCTCTGAGCCCTCGAGGTCCTTGTAACTTGACCATTTAGCTCTTGCGCGCAAAAACGTGTCGTTCAAAGGTCAAATAACCAACCAATTTTCGATTAATTTATCAAGGGCGGACCAACTGCCTCCCTTGCACCCTTTCCCTTCCTGTTCCAGAATTATCGTATGTTTTGATGCTCATGATTTGAAGCCCTCCAGTGTCAGAAGAGCTGTCAAGTGCACATTTTCATAGCCACCCCCAGGTTGTTACTCTCGCTGTGTCATTGGAATTTACATAACTCTCAATGGCTTAGCATAATCTGTGACAAATGCTTTTTCTATAACTCCAATAGTTAAAATAGGATTATTGCCCTGCGCATCAGTCTGTGACTCGGATTTCTTTTGAAGCAGCTTTTTAACTGATTGCAGTAAAAAAAAAGCCTACTAGTGAGCGCACAAGCCACTTGCAGGATACAAGAAACTTTGGAACAGACATAGACTCGCCTTGAAATTCAACGTGCAAGACAAGCCATCTGCAGAACAGCAGAGACTTTGGAACAGATTCAGACTAGCCTTGAAATTCAACGTGCAAGGCAAGCCATCTGCAGAACAGCAGAGACTTTGGAACAGATTCAGACTCGCCTTGAAATTCAACGTGCAAGACAAGCCATCTGCAGCACAGCAGAGACTTTGGAACAGATTCAGACTCGCCTTGAAATTCAACGTGCAAGACAAGCCATCTGCAGAACAGCAGAGACTTTGGAACAGATTCAGACTAGCCTTGAAATTCAACGTGCAAGGCAAGCCATCTGCAGAACAGCAGAGACTTTGGAACAGATTCAGACTCGCCTTGAAATTCAACGTGCAAGACAAGCCATCTGCAGCACAGCAGAGACTTTGGAACAGTTTCAGACTCGCCTTGAAATTAAACATGTAAGACAAGCCATCTGCAGAACAGCAGAGACTTTGGAACAGATTCAGACTCGCCTTGAAATTAAACATGTAAGACAAACCACTTCAGAATAAAGAAACTTTAGAACAGACACAAATTCACCTTGAAAATCAACGTGCAAGACCTCTGTACCTACAGATTATTAAGAGACTTTGGAACAGACCTATACTCGCCTTGGAAACCAACGTGCAACCAATTGCAGGATGACAAGCTGGACAAGCATAGAAAGAGAAGCATTTTGGAGCAATCCAGCTAAAAATCTACCAAAACTATCGTCAATTTGATATCGGAAAAATGGAAATCTTGTTATTAAGCAATTTTAATTCTACTTATGAAACGCATTCGCCAAAATCGAATGTAGGCACAGAGATGCAAATCATCATCATCTTATATCGGAGAATATCCAAAAGTTGCCTTTATGTTGACTCACATGCCAGCAAGGACTGGAAATTATTCAGAATTTTCACACAATATCAACAACAAATGAATTTAAAATACCTGCGATAATTCGCAATAACTTTGCACCTAATACTAGAGCACAGTTCGAGTAAGCCTAAGAATTCACCTGACGATGCTTCACGCATAAATTACGAGGCTTAGTCGACTCCATTGTATGCAAATGATTGAAATCATCTTCAATTCCTTCGTTCAAAATAGAGAGATTCCTGCTGCGAAACTCTCTTAAACTTCATTTGCATTCTGCTCGTCACACTAATACTTTTCTTTCCCCCCTTCCTCAACCCTTTCCCTAGAAGTCTCAAACATTACGAAACAATTCAAGTTTCCTCACGCCAACAGTATCGGCAAATGTGATGCACACACACGTCATAGATCGCGTGAAGATGCCACTACAAGTTTCCAGTTCGCACGAATGATGGCAGATAATATCATTTCTGTCAGAAAATTGCATTGACCAATTCGCAAAATTTCTGCGTCATGGTTCTAGGGAGATATTTTCAATGAAAGAATGCCGAAATAATAAGCAGTTTAAAAAAGACGAGATCGAAATAAATGACGTTCGATCCGATTTCGTCTGGAAGGTAGAAACCATTCATCAAACGAATTTTTTTCTTCTTCTGGGTCTGATTATTGAACAGGTTAAGAGATGTCTCTGTGCAAAATATAAATGGATATTTTCTTTCGAAAAAGGACTATTGATTGTTCTAAACTAAGATGTGATGTTTTGAGACACTTTTTAACTAAATAATGGTTTAAATGCAAAGGTTACAGGAACTAATATTTCAAAGCAAGTTGGAAAAGGAGATCAACTTGATAGCTGTCATGTGACAGATAGGAACTTCGCATTAGTGACATCTGCTTTATGTGCAAATGATCTGGCTCTCTTGCAGTCTTATTAAAAAAAAGGTTTAGTACGACCCATGGGTTGGGTTGTTTTACCTCTGAGCGGCACTTTTTGCACACCATGGGCTAAATGGCCAGGTCACATGGACCCCGAAGGCTCAGAGAAGGTTGGGGGAGGGGGACCCACTGGAACAGCTGTTGGGAGACAGATGGTAGCCTCCCGTCAAGGCCATCCAGCGTGTTCTTTAACGTGCACAGGGTATGGCTCTCCCGCACACGGGGCCACGGCTTAACGTCCCATCCGACGGACGGCGGCCTTTCCAAGCTAATCGGTGTCCCCTACTGACTGTGGGCAGGGCGGGGAATTTTGCGGAGATAAATCTCAACGCTGAAACAGCTGGGACTCGAACCTGGGAACTACAGATTACGAGCCTGGCGCGCTACCGACTGAGCCATCCCGCCCCTCGTACGACCCATGACAAAAGGTAAAATGAGTGTAAAAATATATAGTACGGTGTAATATATATATATATGGCATCTCATAACACTTTCATGTTATGAGATTTGAAAGCTTCATTCAAAGCTCCTTAGCATTGAAAGTAAGCTTTCTATTTTTTGTCATTTATGTTGGATCAAATTTCTCCAAAACTCGAATTTCAGAAATATTCGTTTAATATTTTTATTGTTATCGAAACTAGAGCATTTGAAGATAGAAACGGTCAAATTTGTTTTTTTATAAAGTTAACAAAAACTGAAAGAATCATTATTTGAGAAGAGTTTGGGCCTCGTCTGGGTTGTATAACTAAGGATCAGTTATGAAATAGCACAGATGACTTTAGGTTAAGCTGAATGTTTTATAATGCATAGTTCAAGGATAAAATCAAGAGTTGGATTGTGACCCCTGAGCGACCCTTTTTTGTGCACTTGAGGTGGCCAGGTCACAATAACCTAAAGGCCTCAGAGGAGGTGATCCACTGGATAATTTCTAGAAGACGGATATAAGCCTCTTTAAGTTGGGTTGTGACCTCTGGGAGGCCCTTTTTTGTACAATTGAGGTGGCCAGGTCACAAGAACCTCAAGGTCTCAGAGGAGGTCATCAACTGGATAATTTTTAGAAGACGGATATAAGCCTCTTAAGTTGGGTTGTGACCTCTGGAAGGCCCTTTTTTGTACAATTGAGGTGGCCAGGTCACAAGAACCTAAAGGCCTCAAAGGAGGTGATCCACTGGATAATTTCCAGAAGACGGATATAAGCCTCTTTAAGTTGGGTTGTGACCTCTGGGAGGCCCTTTTTTGTACAATTGAGGTGGCCAGGTCACAAGACCCTCTAGGTCTCAGAGCAGGTGATCCACTGGAAAATTTCTAGAAGACGGATATAAGCCTCTTTAAGTTGGGTTGTGACCTCTGGGAGGCCCTTTTTTTTGTACAATTGAGGTGCCCAGTCACAAGACCCTCTAGGTCTCAGAGAAGGAGATCCACTGATAATTTTTAGAAGACGGATATAAGCCTCTTTAAGTTGGGTTGTGACCTCTGGTAGGCCCTTTTTTTGTACAATTGAGGTGGCCAGGTCACAAGACCCTCTAGGTCCCAGAGCAGGTGATCCACTGGAAAATTTCTAGAAGACGGATATAAGCCTCTTTAAGTTGGGTTGTGACCTCTGGGAGGCCCTTTTTTGTACAATTGAGGTGGCCAGGTCACAAGACCCTCTAGGTCTCAGAGAAGGAGATCCACTGATAATTTCTAGAAGACCGATATAAGCCTCTTTAAGTTGGGTTGTGACCTCTGGGAGGCCCTTTTCTGTACAATTGAGGTGGCCAGGTCACAAAACCCTCTAGGTCTCAGAGAAGTAGATCCACTGGATAACTGCTTGAAGACAGATATAAGCCTCCTGCCTAAAGGCATCCGATGGACGACGATCTTTCCAAGCCCATAGGTTTAAAGTAAGCCAATAGAACTCAAGCTAATAAGAATTTGATATATTTCTGACCAAATAACTAGTTAATGAGAGATTTCATTCCTTGTAACAGAAGCAAAGTAGAACTTTATTTTTGATATGAACTGATTAATTAATTAACCTGGGTCTAATAAACATGAAACACTTTTAATTCAGATTTGTACATTATTTGGTATCGTTAGATTACTAATAGTTCTTCCGTCTGAGCAATTTCAAATCCCCTAGCAAGCAATGTACACTTTCATTATACTTTGAATATTTTTGAAATGTATATATCGTAAAAATGTTACGGCCAAGAAAATGTTTATATCAATCCATTTTCTTCATCCTTTCACATCCCTAGGTTTTCCTTTTCTAAGTTTTACCTTTGAGGAAATTTCTCAAACGAAATGCACTCTAGATCATTTTATATCATAGTTATCCTAATATATAGTCACATAGTTTTTTTTGACAAGTTATCCTAACTAGCAAAAGAAGAAAGGAACAAAATTCTACAGTGTACTAACGAACCAATCATCTATTCAATCCTTGGCTTGCAGTAGACTCCTGAACCATTAGGCCATTCTCGCAATGGCGGCTCGTAACTAAAATTAGTGGGGGAGCTGCTCCAGAAAATTTTTAGCCTTTGTTTCAAAATTGTGTAAAAGGAAACAAACATGTATAAAAAAAAAATTATTCAGAAACTTGATAAAATCCTAAAAGAACAAAATCAAACATTTTTTACTTACTTTAACCTAAACTGTTACAGTTCAAGCTTAATCTATTCATTTAAAAATGAAATCCATTCTTCTTGTTTTAATTTGCGCGAAAAAAACGAATCAAATAGAATAGCTGGAAGCAGGATAATAATCTAATTCTACACTTTATCACATTCAAGAATATGGTACACGGTTTTTAAGCACAACACACGCGGAGTAAAAAAAAACTACCTTCAACCAGCACGCCAGGATCGGCACTGCGGGAACGACAGTGCTCTCTCTCCCTTGCAGCCTCGCGTGTAGCTTCCTATGTGCGCATGCGCACAACAGTCAAACACCTCGCCGCTAGTACTGTGAAGCGCACAGTTCCATACAAAGATTTTTGTATCTTTTTCATAAACTGGGGGATGGCTACTGACATTAAGCTTAAGGATTATATATTGTACAAGTATAAAGAAAGAAGGACTCATTATATTAAATGTTATCGATAATATCAAGTTGAAATTGGGGGTGCTGCAGTTCCACAGTGCCTATACGCGAGCCGCCACTGCATTCTCGTCTATC
This sequence comes from Ryuthela nishihirai, assembly GCA_038380435.1. NCBI lineage: Eukaryota > Metazoa > Arthropoda > Arachnida > Araneae > Heptathelidae > Ryuthela > Ryuthela nishihirai. Next base: position 68,322,757 of record JAWZYU010000001.1, read on the forward strand.
TCTTTCGCTTTCGTGACGCGATAAAGAATTTCTTCACGTGAATCTATTTCCCGTTATTCGTATAAAAAGCCAGTTCCTTTCTGCATCTGTCGGAAACGATAACTTGCTCATCAGTCATAGTTAACGAGAATAGCAGTTTCGAGTCAATAACTTTTCGTGTTTTCTGTCAAAATTCTGAGTCCACACCCGAAACACAAAAAAGTCAGTAGTGTCCTGCTCTCTTAGAAAGGATATCCGACATCAGGAAATATTTAATGCGAATTCCGTTCAGGAATTTAGTAAGCATGAGTTATTACAAAGAAAGTTTTCTTTTTCTGTGTGCTTTACAAGAAAGGTGTAATAGAAGTGGAACGAATTATTTTTATTTTTTGCTAGAAACGAACTATTGTAATCGAATACCCGTCTGTCGACATTCAACTTTTTATGATTTAAGAGATAAATGAATACTATTTTTGGATTGCAAATGCAATAATAAGATATTAAGATTTGTATTTTCCAGTATTTGAATTTCCAACGATACAGAAATTCTAAAGTTCGTAAAATAAATAAACGAATGCTTTAAACAGTATACGTATTTAGGCTAGAAATTTGAAATTTTGTTGACTGAGTGTGGTTGTTAGGGTGTTCACTTAGACAGATCTTATCAGACTTGTTTCCTCCTATTCGATCCCAAGGGGTGTGGGAAGACGAGGGAAAGTGAATATGGGAAAAACATTAAACGATTTATTACGGTTTACTAAAGAGAAAAATTTAATATTTTTTGCGGTGGATAGGTAATAAAAATATTACTCTTTACAGTTTTTGATTCTGAGAATATCATTGTACTTTAAACTCACAACAAAAGTTTGGCGTGAAAGGTTGAGTTGTTTTACCTCTGAGCGGCACTTTTTTCCACACCATGGGCTAAATGGCCAGGTCACATGGACCCCGAAGGCTCAGAGAAGGTTGGGGGAGGGACCCACTGGAACAGCTGTTGGGAGACAGATGGTAGCCTCCCGTCAAGGCCATCCAGCGTGTTCTTTAGCGTTGGGTTGTTTTACCTCTGAGCGGCACTTTTTTGCACACCATGGGCTAAATGGCCAGGTCACATGGACCCCGAAGGCTCAGAGAAAGTTGGGGGAGGGGACCCACTGGAACAGCTATTGGGAGACAGATGGTAGCCGGCCATCCAGCGTGTTCTTTAACGTGCACAGGGTATGGCTCTCCCGCACACGGGGCCACGGCTTAACGTCCCATCCGACGGACGGCGGCCTTTCCAAGCCCATCGGTGTCCCCTACTGACCGTGGGCAGGGCGGGGAATTTTTGCGGAGATAAATCTCAACGCTGACCCAGCTGGGACTCGAACCTGGGAACTACAGATTACGAGCCTGGCGCGCTACCGACTGAGCCACCCCCGCCCCCGGCGTGAAAGGTATCGATAACTCTTCCCATCGATAATTTCATTCACATCTTTCCGCTGTAACTCCAGTACACTCCAATCACAAATAAATCCCGGCAAAAGTTTGGCGCGAAAGGTATTGATAACTCTTCCCATCGATAATTTCATTCACAGCTTTCCGCCGTACTACTCCAGTCACAATTAAATCCCGGCAAAAGTTTGGCGCGAAAGGTATTGATAACTCTTCCCATCGATAATTTCATTCACAGCTTTCCGCCGTACTACTCCAGTCACAATTAAATCCCGGCAAAAGTTTGGCGCGAAAGGTATTGATAACTCTTCCCATCGATAATTTCATTCACAGCTTTCCGCCGTACTACTCCAGTCACAATTAAATCCCGGCAAAAGTTTGGCGCGAAAGGTATTGATAACTCTTCCCATCGATAATTTCATTCACAGCTTTCCGCCGTACTACTCCAGTCACAATTAAATCCCGGCAAAAGTTTAGCGCGAAAGGTATTGATAACTCTTCCCATCGATAATTTCATTCACAGCTTTCCGTCGTACTACTCCAGTCACGATTAAATCCCGGCAAACGTTTGGCGCGAAAGGTATTGATAACTCTTCCCATCGATAATTTCATTCACAGCTTTCCGCCGTACTACTCCAGTCACAATTAAATCCCGGCAAAAGTTTGGCGCCAAACGTATGTCCAGTGATAACTTCATTCACAACCCTCCACACGTACTATTCCTTTCAGTAGGTAGGTGACGGCAGCGCGCCCAGAAATCTCGGACATAAGGGATCACTCCCGACCCACGGCAGCGAGGAACCCGATCCGTTACCCCAACACGGCTAGAACTAAGTGAGACCACCTTACCACATTTGAGACCGATCGCTGAAGTAACCGGGGAACCACTAGGAAACTGACAATTTCTGCCACCGATGACGTCACACGTATCCTCCAGCCCGCCCGTTCGGTAGTTTGGAATTACGACTGTTATACAATATGATGATATCTGAAGAGATCCTGATCTGGGGGGGGGGGATGGCAAGGGTGATAGTTTGTGATTAGAACACCTGGAAGGTAAATGGGAGGTGTGGGTTCGAGCCCCACTCTTCGGCGAAACTCATTTTTCTCCCAAATATATTTCTTGAATTCTATGTCAACAGGTACTCTGTGCTTTTTCTGTTCATTGATTTTCATAAAGTGATGCTCGCAGAATTATACTCCCCAGAAACTGTAATTGCGTTATTCCCCCCCCCCCCCCCCCATAAACTCCCACTCTGTTCTTGGTTCGAACAGGGAATCCGCTGAATAATTGTTAGGAGACAGGTGAAAATCTCCATTAAACAGCTTCCAGTGTGTCTTTAACTTGCCCAGGGTCAACAATTTTACCTCTGAGCGGCACTTTTTTGCACACTATGGGCTAAATGGCCAGGTCACAAGGACCCCGAAGGCTCAGAGAAGGTTGGGGGAGGGGACCCACTGGAACAGCTGTTGGGAGAAAGATGGTAGCCTCCCATCAAGGCGGGGCGGGGGTGGCTCAGTCGGTAGCGCGCCAGGCTCGTAATCTGTAGTTCCCAGGTTCGAGTCCCAGCTGGGTCAGCGTTGAGATTTATATCCGCAAAATTTTCGCGCCCTGTCCACGTTCAGTAGGGGACACCGATGGGCTTGGAAAGACCGCCGTCCGTCGGATGGGACGTTAAGCCGTGGCCCCGTGTGCGGGAGAGCCATACCCTGTGCACGTTAAAGAACACGCTGGATGGCCTTGACGGGAGGCAACCATCTGTCTCCCAACAGCTGTTCCAGTGGGTCCCCTCCCCCAACCTTCTCTGAGCCTTCGGGGTCTTTGTGGCCTGGCCATTTAGCCCATGGTGTGCAAAAAAGTGCCGCTCAGAGGAAAAACAAGCCAATCGAAAAACCCATCAAGGCCATCCAGCGTGTTCTTTAACGTGCACAGGGTATGTCACTCCCACACACGGGGCCACGGCTTAACGTCTCATCTGACGGACGGCGGCCTTTCCAAGCCCATCGGTGTCCCTTACTGACCGTGGGCAGGGCGGGGAGTTTTGTGGAGATAAATCTCAACGCTGATCCAGCTGGGACTCGAACCTGGGAACTACAGATTACGAGCCTGGCGCGCTATCGATTGAACTATCCGCGCCCCAACTTGCACAGGGTATGGTCCTTCAGTACATGAGGGTCACGGATTAACATTCCCTAAAATAAACAGGATAGGCAATCAATAAGACAGGAATAGGACTTGGATAGGCAATAACCTTTCCAAGTCTACTTGGAAAGAAATATCATTGTCCATTTTACAGAATGTCAATCAATGATTCTGTGCACTGTAGGAATATACGGTGTGTGCATTAAAGAACAAGCTGATAGCTGTTGACAGGAGATTTGCACTGTCTTGCAGAATGGATTCCCTGTCACAAACAAATTGGCTTTTGAGATCCTCTCGATTTTCCCAATGTGTGCAAAAATGTGCTGCTTGGGGGTAAAACAAACCAAACACAATTCACCCAACATTTTAGAAAAATCTTCGATATGACTTAGCGTTAATAATAAATTCTCTAGAGGTAAATAAAGTAAAGATGCGTAACGAGTCACAACTGTTTCAAAATGATTCCTTTACTAAGTGGGTCTTACTACTATCTACTTTTACTTAGGCAAAAAGTATATACAGTCGCTCAAAAAATATCCGAACACTATGGTTGATTACAGAATTCAGAAAAATATCTGGCAATGATTTTTTTTTAGAAATTAGTGATCTGGCAACCTTCGTGTCACGTGATTACAGAATTCAGGAAAAATATCTGGAGCGTGTACAGCAAGTGTACACGCTCCAGTTACCGTTCACAGGAGCGTGTGCAGTTACTGCACACATTGGTGGCAGTTTGCTTACTACTATCTACTTTTACTTAGGCAAAAAGTATATACAGTCGCACAAAAAATATCCGAACACTATGGTTGATTACAGAATTCAGAAAAATATCTGGCAATGATTTTTTTTTAGAAATTAGTGATCTGGCAACCTTCTTGTCACGTGATTACAGAATTCAGGAAAAATATATGGAGCGTGTACAGCAACTGTACACGCTCCAGTTACCGTTCACTGGAGCGTGTGCAGTTACTGCACACGCTCCAGTTTGCTGTGAACGGTAACTGCACACGCCCAATATTTCCGTGAGTGAGCCCACACGATCTAGTATCAAAATAATATGACCACCTACAGTCGCTCAAAAAATATCCGAAGACTATGGTTGATTACAGAATTCAGAAAAAATATCTGGCAATGATTTTTTTTTAGAAATTAGTGATCTGGCAACCTTCGTGTCACGTGATTACAGAATTCAGGAAAAATATCTGGAGCGTGTACAGCAACTGTACACGCTCCAGTTACCGTTCACAGGAAACTGGAGCGTGTGCAGTTACTGCACACGCTCCAGTTTGCTGTGAACGGTGAACGGCACACGCTCAATATTTCCGTGAGTGAGCCCACACGATCTAGTATCAAAATAATATGACCACCTACAGTCGCTCAAAAATATCCGAACACTATGGTTGATTACAGAATTGAGAAAAAATATCTGGCAATGATTTTTTTTTTAGAGAATCTGGCAACCGTCGTGTCACGTGACACGAAGGTTGCCAGATCACTAATTTCTAAAAAAATCGTTTCCAGTTATTTTTTCTGAATTCTGTAATCAACCGTAGTGTTCGGATACTTTTTTGAGCGACTGTACAACATTTCGTGCTCCTCTTTAGAGATCTTTGCACAACGAGCAATGCTAATGAGCGTTCCTTCATTTTCACAGTAAACAAGAACGCTTATTTGCAGAGGGAAGTATATCACACTGAGGTCCATTCAAGCAAACAACATAATAAGTTCAATTTCAGGAGACAAATTGCTGCAATCAGTCTCGGTTGCGGTTATTAACTGTGTCTTCCGTTATTTCATGATGAAGCAGACCGTATACGTAATGTTACTTGGGAGATTTTAATCCACTAAAATTTTAATCCACTAAAGACAATACTGCTATGAATTTTAACCAGCACAAGTTAAAATTCATAGCAGTATTGTCTTTGTGACTACATGAAAAGTGCAAGTTTAAACTAGTGGACTGTTGACTTTATAGGAATTGTTCTTTACCAGAACTGTTGACGAAAGTCACGAAAATGCGTATGTACTGAATCAATTAATAATTAAGGTTTTCACAGACAGCGCTTGCCATGGATATTTGAGAGAATTTCAGAAAATTTCAGCCAATTCAATTGGCATTGACGTGGAGTTTGAACAGAACTATTCCCTATTAGAAAGATAGCAGAGACAGCAATACTTAATTTTTATTGCATTATCATGTAAAGTCGCTCAAAAAAATATCCGAACACTATGGATGATTACAGAATTCGGAAAAAATAACTCGCAGTGATTTTTTTAGAAAACAGCCCGTGCTGTGGCGTCTACGAGAAAGGCGAGAACTAGCGAGATTTTTATTTCGATAGATTTTGAAACTCTGTGGTTCTTGATGTACTTGACCGAACGGTCACAAATTTCATAAGCAGGTTCCCCCCTGCCCCACCCCGTGTTGGGTTAAAAAATCAGTTTCCTAGCTAGAATGGGACGCCTTAAAATAATAATGTCTTTGGAAATGTGGGGAATTGGGCAACGGCACATTTTAATGGGTTGGGTTGTTTTACCTCTGAGGGCACTTTTTTGCACACCATGGGCTAAATGGCCAGGTCACATGGACCCCGAAGGCTCAGAGAAGGTTGGGGGAGGGGACCCACTGGAACAGCTGTTGGGAGACAGATGGTAGCCTCCCGTCAAGGCCATCCAGCGTGTTCTTTAACGTGCACAGGGTATGGCTCTCCCACACACGGGCCACGGCTTAACGTCCCATCCGACGGACGGCGGCTTTTTCAAGCCCATCGGTGTCCCCTACTGACCGTGGGCAGGGCGGGGAATTTTGCGGAGATAAATCTCAACGCTGACCCAGCTGGGACTCGAACCTGGGAACTACAGATTACGAGCCTGCCGCGCTACCGACTGAGCCACCCCCGCCCCCAGATTAATGGACACAGCACGACGAATTGAGTTGGAGGCACGATGTTGAAGATGAATTGATGATGGATAATGAGTTGGAGATGGCATGTGATGATTCTAGTATCGATCCATGATTGCTTCAGAGGTAATCAGGCATTACTTCCTAGGTAATCAATATTTTTTTTCAGTGATGAGGAATTATGCCTTCCTGAGTAATTGACTTCGGTGACGGTTTAAAGTGAGTTGATGATTACCTGTGATGACTTGAAATTACTTAAGTGGTGTTTTGTGATGACCTAATGCAGATCCGCGATTTCAGTGGGTATCCTTCATGACTTTGGAGTTGATTTGTGTTCTTTGATTCGATGGTAGAAAATTCCTGCTGAACTTTCAGTGGTGGTTTGTGATGACTTCAATGATGATCCGTATACCTTCTGAGGCGATCAATTTGCTGTGGCCCGTAATTAATTTATTTTCGAGACTTTATGACTTTGGTAGTGATCCGTGATCGATTTGCTAGTGACCTTTAGGATTTTGTTGATGATCCTTGAGGAACTTGTGGTGGTCTGAAAAAAAATTAAAAATATTGTTTGACAACAATTGATCAAGTTGATAGATGATTGAATCAGAGGAGTAAAAAACAATGATGTGCTTTATTCTAAAACATCAAAATTTCGTAAAAAAGTACCTGTTTATTTTTATTTACTTCAGAGTCCTTTCTTTAAATTGCGACCGGGCAAGAATTGAGTATCTCCTCCCAAATCTCTCTCTGAAGAATTGAGTATCTCCTCCCAAATCTCTCTCTGAAGAATTGAGTATCTCCTCCCAAATCTCTCTCTGAAGAATTGAGTATCTCCTCCCAAATCTCTCTCTGAAGAACTGAGTATCTCCTCCCAAATCTCTCTCTGAAGAATTGAGTATCTCCTCCCAAATCTCTCTCTGAAGAATTGAGTATCTCCTCCCAAATCTCTCTCTGAAGAATTGAGTATCTCCTCCCAAATCTCTCTCTGAAGAATTGAGTATCTCCTCCCAAATCTCTCTCTGAAGAATTGAGTATCTCCTCCCATATGGCTCTCTGAAGAATTGAGAGAACTACCCTACCAGCTATAAAAATAATATATATATATTAGTTTAACTACCCTACGAACTATAAAAATATTAGATAATTGGGTTGTTTTACCTCTAAGCATCCCTTTTGGACACATAGAGCTAAATGGTCAGGTAACAAGTGTCCCAACACCTCAGAGAAATTGATCGAAGGGAAATCACTGGACAGCTTTTAGGACAGATCCTGTGAATGCCATCCAGCGTATTCTTTAACGTGCTGAATATATAACTCTCATGAACACGGAACCATGGCTTAACATCCCATCCGACTGACATCCAAAATGTAAGAGAATTTCCATGTCAGAACGTCAGCCATTTATGTCATGAATTACTTAAAAGTTAATGGGTATCTTTTCAAATCATTTAGCAAAAAATAAATAAGCATTTAAAAAAGATTTCGTAATGATTATCTCAATATTTCACAATTCTGAATGACTTCTATAAAACAAGGTAATTTTTTTTTAAATATTGCAGTTTCCAAAACGTTTTAAATACTGAATGAATATTGTCGAAAATAGAGATTTAAATTGTGTGATTGCGATCTTTATCTCCAATCACATTTCTCTATGAAATGCAGTAGTTAGTTAGATTTCCATAACATGGAAATTGTCTAATACTTTGATAGGGCAGTATAGTAACAGAGATTTGGGAGGAATAATTTCTCTCAATTCTTCAGAGAGAGATTTGGGAGGAGATTCTCAATTCCTCAGAGAGAGATTTGGGAGGAGATACTCAATTCTTCAGAGAGATTTGGGAGGAGATACTCAATTCTTCAGAGAGCCATTTGGGAGGATATACTCAATTCTTCAGAGAGTCATTTGGGAGGAGATACTCAATTCTTCAGAGAGATATTTGGGAGGAGATACTCAATTCTCAGAGAGCCATTTGGGAGGAGATACTCAATTCTTCAGAGAGCCATTTGGGAGGAGATACTCAATCTTCAGAGAGAGATTTGGGAGGAGATACTCAATTCTTCAGAGAGAGATTTGGGAGGAGATACTCAATTCTTGCCCGGTCGCCAGATGATATCCTTGATAAATACTGATCTAGATCGCCACAAAGGCCCAGAGATGTAGAGGAAAGAGATCTGATTGAAGTCTCCATCAAAGCCATTCAGCGTGTTCTGTAAAGTGTACAAGTTAAGCTCTTCTGTCCACGAAATACAGTTTAATGTCTCATCCAACTTATGGAGTCCTCTCCAAGACCATCGTCGTCCCCTTTCTCAATGAGGGAAGAGCGAAAGTTAACGGAAATATCTCAATGAAAATGTAATAGGACTCAAACTTGTAAGAGAAGATTACGAGTCAGGTGTACTGCGGATCAAACAAGGGCGAGAGTTGACTCAAATCGGAGCTCGAGCTCGTAATCTTAATTTCAGCAAGGTTCCCAGGTTCGAGTCCCAGCTGTGCTAGCTTTGAGATTTATCTCCGCTAACCCCACCCTGTCCTTGGTGAGAAGGGACACACCGATGGCAATGGAAATGCAGCCTTCCTTCGGATTGGATGTTAAGCCGTGGTCCCGTATATACGAAAGCCATATTCTATGCTAATTAAAGAACATACTGGAGACTTTGTCTGTCTCTTAACAACTCTTCCGTGGATTGCCTTTTCTTCACCAAACTATAAGTCCTTGGGATACGGGGTCGGGGGTGGCTCAGTCGGTAGCGCGCCAGGCTCGTAATCTGTAGTTCCCAGGTACGAGTCCCAGCTGAGTCAGCGTTGAGATTTATCTCCTCAAAATTCCACGCTCTACCCACGGTCAGTAGGGGACACCGATGGGCTTGGAAAGGCCGCCGTCCGTCGGATGGGACGTTAAGCCGTGGCCCCGTGTGCGGGAGAGCCATACCCTGTGCACGTTAAAGAACACACTGGATGGCCTTGACGGGAGGCTACCATCTGGCTCCTAACAGCTGTTCCAGTGGGTCCCCTCCCCCAACCTTCTCTGAGCCTTCGGGGTCCATGTGACCTGTCCATTTAGCCCATGGTGTGCAGAAAAGTGCCGCTCAGAGGTAAAACAACCCAACCCAACAACACCCCAGCGAAATGATGGTAGAATGCGATTCTTTTATTAGATCAGTCCGCTTCGAGACGAAAGTGTATTAGATAAGATTCAGAAATTCGCTCTAGAGGAAAAATCCCTAATGCGAGACATTATTTTTCATCGCTTTTCACTTCCTTCGAATGAAATCGGTCTTCTCGAGGAGTATAAACCTCCCAAATTTCGTTCATCTGTTTCCTTAGACTTCAAAGCTCCTTAGTAATTACAGTTATACCGGTGCATTATAGTTCTTTTTTTTTCCCGAAAAGCATGTGTCCATGACTCTCTGTTTCTTCTCATCTGACACTCGCTTCTCCTCTCCCCATTTTGGACAGCTGGCAGAGCTATTCTGATTCGCTAATGAAAACGGGCATCCATTTACTTGGACCGTTGAGAATTTCGCTTGATTATTCGAAGGTGAGGAAACAACTGTTCCTTTCGATATTTCTTCAAACGTGAAGCATAAACGACAAGACACACTCGGTTACCATTATATCGCTCAAAATATGGAAGAAAAAGAAAAGCCGAAATATTTTCTAGAGAAATTCTTTGGACGGTTTGCTAATTTTATTCTTTCCTCATTCCTGCTTATTGAGGTGATGAATTACCTAATAACTCGAGTGGGATGGGTTTAATCTCTATTGTGCCCTTTTACATACAGTCGGATTTGGGTTGTTTTACCTCTGAGCGGAGGGCGGGGTGGCTCAGTCGGTAGCGCGCCAGGCTCGTAATCTGTAGTTCCCAGGTTCCAGTCCCAGTTGGGTCAGCGTTGAGATTTATCTCCGCAAAACTCCCCGCCCTGCCCAGGGTCAGTAGGGAACACCGATGGGCTTGGAAAGGCCGCCGTCCGTCGGATGGGACGTTAAGCCGTGACTCCGTGTGCGGGAGAGCCATATCCTGTGCACGTTAAAGAACACGCTGGATGGCCTTGACGGGAGGCTACCATCTGTCTCCCAACAGCTGTTCCAGTGGGTCCCCTCCCCCAACCTTCTCTGAGCCTTCGGGGTCAATGTGACCTGGTAATTTAGCCCATGGTGTGCAAAAAAAGTGTCGCTCAGAGGTAAAACAACCCAACCCTGAATCATAACGACATCATTTTAAAACACGCAGTTATTTATGAAACCGTTTCAAATAATAATTCAGTTTCAATTAATTTCTCTTTTATAGCATTAGTGTTATTAAATTTAATGTTATTAAATCTGGCAACGATTTTTTGAGAAATTGGTGATCTGGCAACCTTCGTGTACGTACACGAAGTTACATAGTGTTCGGATATTTTTTTGAGCGACTGTACTCAGATGACCTGGAAGCTCTATTAGAATTGTGCTGGTTTCTCATATAGTGACACATATAAAAATAAATACCCCCTCAAGAAGCTGCTTGCCACAGAGGTCCTACAGGAGCCTGTCAGTTAATATGCCATAATAGAAAATCTGTGAGGATGGCAGAACCTCAGCAGTTGGGTTGTTTTACCTCTGAGCAGCACTTTTTTGCTCACCATGGGCTAAATGGCCAGGTCACATGGACCCCGAAGGCTCAGAGAAAGTTGGGGGAAGGGACCCATTGGAACAGCTGTTGGGAGACAGATGGTAGCCTCCCGTCTAGGCCATCCAGCATGTTCTTTAACGTGCACAGGGTATGTCTCTCCCGCACACGGGGCCAAGGCTTAACGTCCCATCCGACGGACGGCGGCCTTTCCAAGTCCATCGGTGTCCCCGACTGACCGTGGGCAGGGCGGGGAATTTTGCGGAGATAAATCTCAACGCTGACCCAATTGGGACTCGAACCTGGGAACTACAGATTACGAGCCTGGCGCGCTACCGACTGAGCCACCCCCGCACCAAAAAATACGAAGAGACTTACTATCTTGAATATTGGCTATATTCTTACTTGAACTTATACACATATAACGATGTTACACACAACTTTGCACACTTCAGTTTCTTAACGCGTTTCTCCCAATTCGAACATTCTCATGAGCGAATTTTCTTTCTTCGGCTGTGTTAGGTCTCAGTTAGAAGTTCACACATCTGACGAGCTGTTACGCAATGATAAGCTTCAGCCAATGTTAATCCGTGCAGTTCCGCTTCTTCTTCAAGTAGGAGTCGCCATGGTAACGGTGGCCCTTACATTTCTTCATTCGCATATGTGTATACCGTTTTTGGTAAATACGATCTTGTTTCGCTATACCTAACTGAAATTTCTTTGCTGGTGCAGCTACAATTTTCATGGCGTAAAATTTTGAAATATATTGTCCTTCAATAATTCCTTTAGCTAATGCAGTTGTTAACTTTTTAGTTTTTAAGTCTCTTCGATGTCCTTTGGCTACAAAATTGAGAGCCAAAGGACATGTTGTGTGTAGACTTCGTTGAAGTAAGAATATAGCCAATATTCAAGATAGAAAATCTCCTCATATTACTTAAGAAAAATAAACTAATTTGGAATATAAGCCTAACTAAACCACAACTGTTTGGATCTGTGATTGGGGCCGGGGGTGGCTCAGTCGGTAGCGCGCCAGACTCGTAATCTGTAGTTCCCAGGTTCGAGTCCCAGCCGAGTCAGCGTTGAGATTTATCTCCGCAAAATTCCCCGCCCGGCCCACGGTCAGTAGGGGATAACGATGGTCTTGGAAAGGCCGCCGTCCGTCGGATGGGACGTTAAGCCGTGGCCCCGTGTGCGGGAGAGCCATATCCTGTGCACGTTAAAGAACACGCTGGATGGCCTTGACGGGAGGCTACCATCTGTCTCCCAACAGCTCTTCCAGTGGGTCCCCTCCCCCAACCTTCTCTGAGCCTTCGGGGTCCATGTGACCTGGCCATTTAGCCCATGGTGTGCAAAAAAGTGCCGCTCAGAGGTAAAACAATCCAATGGATCTGTGATTGACGAGATATACACCTAAGTAATGCAGGAAACGGTAAGACTAGGCGACAAAGTGACAAAAAAGGGACGAAGTTTTGCATCAGCTTAATACAAACACATACGCAGGGACATGCCCGCTGGTTTAGTAGTTAGATTTGCTAACCAGTAGACCAGGTATGGGATAGTGTTTAGTATATCTAACTACTAAGGGGTGGGGTGGGGCAGTCAGTAGTACACCAGGCTCGTAATTTGCGGTTCTCAGGTTCGAGTACCAGCTGGGTTAGAGTTGAGATTTCTCTCTGTAAAACTCCCTCCATGTCCTCTGTCAATATGGGACACCGCTGGGCTTGAAAAGGCCGAAGTCCGTTGGATGGAACGTTAAGCTGTGGTCCCCTGCGTAGAAGAGCCTTACCCTATGCACGTTAAAGAACATGACGAATGGCCTTGATGGAAGCCTATTATCTGTCTCCTAGTAACTGTTCAGTGGGTTCCCTTCTCCCAACCTTCTCTGACCTTCGGGGTCCTTGTGACCTGCCCATTTAGCCCATTTTGTGAAAAAAGAAAAGGTGAAACTCAGAAATGAAACAACACAATCCCTCACTACTAAATAAATTTGTATTGTTGGGAATCCAATTGACAAAAGCAATTGGACTGCGCAGTTTATGGATTCGATATGTGTGTTGCCACTGTTTTATTCCGCAAACTCTTGTTGTGCGGTTGACGAGAAAGGACTTGTGATGTTACTTCTTCGGTTGTCTGTCTATTGGGATCACTTAGGAATGTCCCTCCGGTTGTCTGTCTATTGGGATCACCTAGGAATGTCCCTCCGGTTCGATCGCAATACGCGACGGGTGAAAGAGTCTTTCAGAACAAAAATCAAAGATTTTATCACAATTGCAGGGATTCAATACTAAGGCTCCTCCCCAATAAATTGGTTCAACTTCAGCTTTTACTTAAATATAACAATTATTTATTGAACCTTCCAAACATGCTTGATAGACAAGGACATATGCTTAATTACATAGCATTACATCAACAGCTTACTAAGCCTGTTCAGCTGCATTCACAGAGCCCAATGCCGTTATTTCCAGTCGGCATTTACCAGCTTTACAATTTTACGTCTTCACACGTTCGTTCTTCGACTGGCTCTGTTCTCCTCCTCGTTGTTGCCAACCCTTTCTCTTTCTCTCTCCGCCTCGACCATCTGGGAAGTCCGCTAGCCTCCGGGTTAGGAGTCACTTGTCAGCGGACGCTAGCCGTTCCCCGGACACTGCTACTTCAATTAACTTTCCAGATGCTGAGACAGAGGGTCTCCCACGTAGCATATGCCCATTTTGGTGAAATCCAAAATAACATACAAAACCCGAACAAAAAAAATATTTAAAAAGGCCTCTAGCCTGACACCTCCCTGCCAAGAGTCAGTAGTTAGTCCGGTTAACTGCTGACTAAAAAGTCAAGTTGAATGCTGAAAATCAGAGTTCATTTTCGCGTAAATCTTAGAGTTCAATGCCATAAAATTCAGAGTTCTAAGTCGCTTTATGAATTCTATAAATTCTCTGCGAATTGGCACATCTTTTACACATCTATCTACACTACACTTAAATGTAAAAGAACTTCTAGGTATATCCCGGTGCACTGAGTCTAAACATTGTCTTTTTGCTTCAAACAAAAAAAAACCTGGTGACTGAAGTAGTTGTCCAAGAGTAAACAGCTTATAAATTAATTCTCTCACTAATAACTGTCTTTGACGGAGGTATGCCGTACTGGCGGTGTTCATTCGTTCACAGGTGACATCCCAGGTGAAAGGCTATGCACACCTTTCGTGACTACCTAGATATCACCTTCCCGTATGTACCCTCTTACTCTATAAGCTGAAAGTCGTCGACACTGGCGTCGGCCTGACCCATTGTTACCTCCAATTGCCATGTTCGCTCCCTCCCCTACATAATTTTGATCATCGTAGACATCGAGTCTGACAGATTGCTGCACATGTTTGGGCTGGGAGATAGGACGGCGTTGATTGGACGGTCTCCATGGAGCATACATTTCCCTTTTTCTAACTGGAATTTCTCTACCTCTTTCAAAGCAGCTTCCTGTATTGGCCCACGGCTCGTGGATTTTCCTCCTGGGGTTACCAGTTACAGGCCTTCTCTTCATCTTTTTAATTAGCTTACTATAAGCTTCCATACTCAGAAGTACCTCCTTCCGCAGCTTTGCTACTACTGCGCATAGCACTTTAATTTCTCCGTCACTCCCAGTGCTATGGTCTGTGCCATCAGTCAAACTTAAAGGCAGCTCTTTTATCTCTGCCCTTTTGGCATCACCAAACGGCCCATGCAACAACAGATGGTCCTTTACCGGGTGTTTTTCTTCGTTCAGCATCCCCTTTCTGATTACTGTCAGGTCTGCCCCCGAATCCACGACTGCTCTAGCTGTCTTGTCGCCACCTCTGATCCGAACCTCTTTATAATCTACTGGGACACGTATCTTTCCCTGTTCCATTACTCGACTGTTTGGACTTGGCTTTGAATGTGTCATAACCCTTCCTATTGTTGCCTCACAAACATCTTCAGAATTCTGATCCAAGGTGCTAACTTGGTACACCTGAGTTCGACTCCCTTCGGATCCCAGTTCTCAGTGGGCAATCTCTCATCAAATGTTCATCGGATCTACATTTATGGCACCTCCTTACCTTTGGGACATTTCTATATTCGGCTAAATTAACTGCCGGTTGATACCTTCTGCTCGAATAATTTCTCTCTGAGTCTATCTTCTGCTGGGGGGAAACAACACGTTCTGCATTTTGTCTATGCCTTAACTCTTTAAAAGTTTGGGCCTCTTCCGTTCCGTTTACACTGGCTAGATGGATTTCTGCCCACGTTGCTATTTCGTCTGCTTTTGCCCATGACTCCGCCTCTTTCTGTACTACGTAAGCTTGAGTGTCTTGAGGAAGGCTATCAAGTAACTTATCCGACACTGTCAGGTCCATAAGCTCCTCAAATTTTGTCACCTTCCTACTGCGGACGTAGTAATCCCAGCTATTTCTGAGCCTCGAGGATAACTGATTATATGACTCATTCGGTTCTTTAGTGATAGTTTCAAACTTTCTCTTGTACGCAGAGGGAGTGAGCTTAAACTCTTTTAATACGGCCTCTTTAACTTTCTTATAATTAGCAAAATCCTCTGCACTTAATTTTCGAAAAACGTGATTTGCATATTTACCGTCTAAAAAAGAAATGATGACTTTGCCTTGAAACTCCTCTGGTACTTCTTATATCTTAAATCCCCTTTCCGATGTCTCAAAGAGATTTATCACCTCTTCTGGGTTTTTAGGGCTTCCAGCTAACATATTTCCCAATAATTTTATATAATCAGCCAGCCGCGCATCTGCTGGATTACTAGAAACTGCCACCGTTCACACATCACCCCTCTCCTCGTTTGCATTCCTCATTTGCAGTTCCAGCATTCTATACTCATGCTCTCTCTCCTTTTCCCTTTCTGACGCCTCTCTCTCTTCCCTTCTCAGCTGCATCTCTAACCTCATCCTTTCTAATTCAAAATCATCTCCAATCCATTCTTTAGCTCTTTGCTTTCTGGTCCCGCTCCACAGCATATTCGTATCGTTGTCATTGCCATAATCCCTCAACCCTCTCATGTCTTCCGCAGCATCAGACTCTCTGTCTATTGTCACCTCCTCGCTTCCCTGCACTCCCTGAAGCACCACCCTGCGCGCTATCCCCCTCTGTGACTGTGTAGCCTCGCCTTAACTCATCCCTTTCCCTATCGCGACCGCTCCTAAGCTCCATTTTAGCTCGTACAGGCCTCTGCCGTATCTAACTACTCATCCCTAGAGTAAGAGGATACTTGCCTCCGATGTGATGACAGGAACGAATCGCCTCGTCAGTCTGCCACCTGAAGCACACAGTCGGAACACTCTTGGCAGTATCAGCCTTGCGTTGGTCAGCTCCCAGTGGATGTTGAACTTTTCCGTCACCTTCACAGCTTTTTCCACAGTTTGAACGTGATGCACGACTCTTCAGGTACCTTCACAGCTATTCTATCGCCTGAAGCACACCGCAGGCCACTCTTGGCAGTATCAGCCTTGTTCTGGTCAGCTCACAATGGATGTCGGAACTCTTCCGTCACCTTCGCAGCTTTCTTTCACCTCTGTTGCGTACTGTCGGCCGCGTCACTTTGTGATGTTGCTTCTTCGGTTGTCTGTCTATTGGGATCACCTAGGAATGTCCCTCCGGTTCGATCGTAGTACGCGATGGGTGAAAGAGTCTTTCAGAACAAAAATCAAAGATTTTATCACAATTGCAGGGACTCAATACTGAGGCTCCTCCCCAATAAATTGGTTCAACTTCAGCCTTTACTTAAATATAACAATTATTTATTGAACCTTCCAAACATTCTTGATAGACAAGGACATATGCTTAATTACATAGCATTACATCAACAGGTTACTAAGCCTGTTCAGCTGCATTCACAGAGCCCAATGCCCTTATTTCCAGTCGGCATTTACCAGCTTTACAATTTTACATCTTCACACGTTCGTTCTTCGACTGGCTCTGTTCTCCTCCTCGTTGTTGCCAACCCTTTCTCTTTCTCTCTCCGCCTCGACCATCTGGGAAGTCCGCTAGTCTCCGGGTTAGGAGTCACTTGTCAACAGACGCTAGCCGTTCCCCGGACACTGCTACTTCAATTAACTTTCCAGATGCTGGGACAGAGGGCCTCCCACGTAGCATATGCCCATTTTGGTGAAATCCAAAATAACATACAAAACCCGAACAAAAAAAAATATTTAAAAAGGCCTCTAGCCTGACAGGACTCCTGAGCCCTTGGAGTTCTTGTGACCTGGCTATTTAGCTCATTGCGTACCAAAACGTTCCGCTCATAGGTATAATAAATAACCCAACTAGCATGTTTCGAAAAGTCCAGAAATAAACTTTTAAATGGAGCAGTAACAACATGAAAGGTCTAAACCAGAGGTACCCCCACCAATTTGTCCTACCGCCCCTTTTCAAAAAAAAAAAAAAATTACTAAGCGCCCCCCTGGAAATCTACCTTCTTTAAGCGAACAAAGAGAAAGATACAGTGACAAACGTGCGTTCTTTTACGTATCTATATTTCTACCTACGTCCTACATATAGTAAAAGTACGTCCTATGTACTTTTACTATGTATAGTACTACCTACTTCCTACAATATAGTAAAGAAAGCTGTTGTTGTAAATAAGACACCTTAAAATTATTTATTAAAATCAACCATAGTAACATTCGACTTTAACTCTATGTTACACAACAGATGAAACATGTACGAACGGTTTTTTAAAAATTTCTTATCTTCCCTTCTTTTTTTTATGCTTCCACCGCCCCCCAATTGCATTCGAGGCTACTACCGACCCCCTGGATCGTTCCAGCGCCCACAAGGGGGCGGTATCGCCCACTTTGGGAAATATTGGTCTAAACTGTGTAACTTCTGGATAAATCACTAAAAATATTTCGAGACAACAGATTAAATCTCCAATTAATTTAGTTTTTTAATTTAATTAAGAAGCAATTAAATTTTGACAAGTTTCGGATTTAACTGAAAGGTGCGGGAGAAATGAACAATGCACAAGCAAAAGAATTTGTGAAACAGTTTTCAATTACATCTTGAACTCCATTGTCGGTCAGCTGGGTCAGCGTTGAGATTTATCTCCGCAAAATTCCCCGCCCCGCCCACGGTCAGTGGGGGACACCGATGGGCTTGGAAAGGCCGCCGTCCATCGGATGGGACGTTAAGCCGTGTCCCCGTGTGCGGGAGAGCCATACCCTGTGCACGTTAAAGAACACGCTGGATGGCCTTGACGGGAGGCTACCATCTGGCTCCCAACAGCTGTTCCAGTGGGTCCCCTCCCCCAACCTTCTCTGAACCTTCGGGGTCCATGTGACCTGGCCATTTAGCCCATGGTGTCCAAAAAAGTGCCGCTCAGAGGTATAACAACAACAACAACCATTGTCGGTTACCATTCTGTTGATGCATGGTGTTAAAAGAAAATACACGAAAAAAAAAACCTAATTTCTCTTATGAAATTAATGACAGCTTATTTCCTCATTAGTTCAATTTCGGTAAGTCCAAAATGCTGGAGATGATGTCGTCGAAAGAGATTTCAGAGATTATTACGATGAGATTTACCTCATCAATCTTCTCTCTGAACAAATAAAGTCATGCAATATCTCAACCAAATATCTGGATTGCGTGTGAAGATAGTGAAGTTGAAACCTTGTTTTTTGGGCTTATTATTATAATTTATTTTTTCTTTATAGAGTGAAGATTTAGTCTTCGCGTAAGAAGGAAGATAATTAACTGGGCAATTAATTTTATTCAAGTAATTTCAAAAATCACTAAATGTGCTAACTTTTTTTTGAAATTTTAAGGAAAAATCTCTCTAAGAAGTCTCTTCTTTATGAGGTAGCATAAGAGATTTTCTAATTAATAATCTTGAATTTTTAGATTAATATATGTAAAAGTAAGGAGGTTTTGGGGTGGACACTGAATGTATCATGTTTTCTCTTTGATTGATGACGCCACAGATTGCTGAAAAATTTCTAATCTAAACACGAAAGATAAGCATTGATTAGCTCGGATTGATAGAGACCTGATAAGATGAGAGATACAGGATTGGCTCAGTTAGTTAAAACACTTTGTAAGATGAACAATTTAATTAATTTAATTATTTAATGAGCTATGGAAGTGTGAATATTTAACAATAACAAGGCCAGTCTTAAGAAACATACAAAACTGATGAATAGTGAAAGAATGCTTTACACAAACTTCTAAAGTGCACAGTTTGAAATTTTTTCACTTTTTTTATTAAACACTTTGATACAATATTTATTACTAAGTCTTAATTAACTTCTTAAGTCAATTTTTGTGGCTGGCATTGTTATCGCTAAATATTCAAACTTCCATAACTCATTAAATATTGAACGAATATTGTTAAAAATCGAGATATTGATTTATTTGATTCAGATCTTTATCTGCAATCACATTATTAAACTTATTTTAGAAGTTATAGAGCTTTGACGTTATCTTCCCATTGACTTAACATAGGTTTGTTCATTAATTTTTGCGCTCCAGGCTCGTAATCTATAGTTCCCAGGTTCGAGTCCCAGCTGGGTCAGCGTTGAGATTTATATCCGCAAAATTCCCTGCCCTGCCCACGGTCAGTAGGGGACACCGATGGGCTTGGAAAGGCCGCCGTCCGTCGGATGGGACGTTAAGCCGTGGCCCCGTGTGCGGGAGAGCCATACCCTGTGCACGTTAAAGAACACGCTGGATGGCCTTGACGGGAGGCTACCATCTGTCTCCCAACAGCTGTTCCAGTGGGTTCCCTCCCCCAACCTTCTCTGAGCCTACGGGGTCCATGTGACCTGGCCATTTAGCCCATGGTGTGCAAAAAAGTGCCGCTCAGAGGTAAAACAACCCAACTCATTAATTTTTTGACAATAATGTAGTATAGGTCCGTGTGCGGGAGAGCCGTACCCTGTGCACGTTATAGAACACGCTGGATGGCCTTGACGGAAGGCTTTCATCTGTCTCCCAACAGCTGTTCCAGTGGGTCCCCTCCCCCAACCTTCTCTGAGCCTACGGGGTTCATGTGACCTGGCCATTTAGCCCATGGTGTGCAAAAAAGTGCCGCTCAGAGGTAAAACAACCCAACTCATTAATTTTTGGACAATAATGTAGTATATTTCCGATATCTTGGATAATGTAATACATTAGCTAACTATTCCTGATAGCACATGAAGCAATAACCGATATGCGAATTTAATTCTTCTACGAATTGCAAATTCAAGCTTATTATTCAATTCAAATCTCAAAATAGCTGCAATTAAAATCAAAAGTGAAGAAATATTCCCTCTTATTTGTTTTTCTCCGTGAAATTCGTTTCCTCATAATTTACATTCCTTTAAAAGCTTTGATACTTACTTAATTTCTTCGAGAGTAATGTTACAAGTTACATTTAGAGTATTTCCTGCAAGCAAATGTTTTGAAGCCCAACGCACAATTCCCCCAGAGAATTTTTGCAACTACCTATTTACTTGTTTTTCCTCCTCAGAAAGAGAAATGAAAATGGAATTTTATTTTCAGCCTTAATCTGATATGTATGGAAAATAACTGATGATTATGATGACACCATCTAAAGTGCTAACTCGATCTCTGGGGAGCAATGGGAAACTTTCATCTTCTTCTTTGAAATTTTGCATTTTATAGTCAAGAAATGGATTTTTGCTTTTAGCGCTTACTGAGAAATTTGTTACAGTATTGAGACAATTTCAGCTTTATTTTCTTTACATATTTCTCTGTCTGTAATGTTAATATTATACGGTAGCCTAATTACAAGAGGTGGAATGGCTCAGTCGTAGTAGGCCAGGTTCTTAATCTGCAGTTCCCAGGTTCGAGTCCCAACTGTACAGTCGCTCAAAAAAGTATCCGAACACTATGGTTGATTACAGAATTCAGAAAAAATATCTGGGAACGATTTTTTTTTTATAAATTAATGATCTGGCAAACCTCGTGTAACGTGACACGAAGGTTGCCAGATCACTAATTTATAAAAAAAATCGTTGCCAGATATTTTTTCTGAATTCTGTAATCAACCATAGTGTTCGGATACTTTTTTAATGTATATAATGCGTATGAATATATAATGCAATGAATATGGAGCGTGTGCAATTGCCGTTCACAGCAAACTGGAGCGGTTGCGGTTAATGTTCACAGCACATTGGATCGTGTGAGTTCACAAAAACCTGGATCGTGTGGGCCCACTCACAGAAATATTGAGCGTGTGCAGTTACCGTTCACAGCAAACTGGAGCGGTTGCGGTTAATGTTCACAGCACATTGGATCGTGTGGGCCCACTCACAGAAATATTGAGCGTGTGCAGTTACCGTTCACAGCAAACTGGAGCGGTTGCGGTTAATGTTCACAGCACATTGGATCGTGTGAGCTCACAAAAACCTGGATCGTGTGGACCCACTCACAGAAATATTGAGCTGTGCAGTTACCGTTCACAGCAAACTGGAGCGTGTGCAGTAACTGCACACGCTCCAGTTTCCTGTGAACGGTAACTGGAGCGTGTACAGTTGCTGTACACGCCCCAGATATTTTTTCTGAATTCTGTAATCAACCATAGTGTTCGGATACTTTTTTGAGCGACTGTACATGAGTAAAGATTTATCTCCGTTTTCAGTGAGAAAAGGGAGGCCGATGGCCTTTGGGTTGTTTTACGTCTGAGCGGCACTTTTTTGCACACCATGGGCTAAATGGCCAGGCCACAAGGACCCCGAAGGCTCAGAGAAGGTTGGGGGAGGGGACAGACTGGAACAGCTTTTGGGAGACAGATGGTAGCCTCTCGTCAAGGCCATCCAGCGTGTTCTTTAACGTGCAAAGAGTATGGCTCTCCCGCACAAGGGGCACGGCTTAACGTCCCATCCGATGGACGGCGGCCTTTCCAAGCCCATCGGTGTCCCCTACTGACCGTGGGCAGGACGGGGAATTTTGCGGAGATAAATCTCAACGCTGACCCAGCTGGGACTCGAACCTGGGAACTACAGATTACGAGCCTGGCGCGCTACCGACTGAGCCACCCCCGCCCCAGGACTTCTCGAACAAACATTGGAATATGGTTGTATTGGGTTGTTTAACCTCTGAGCGGCACTTTTTTTGCACACAATGTGCTAAATGACCAGGTCACAAGGACCCTTGAGGATTCTCTGAGCCCTTAGAGAAAACTGATGGAAGGGGACCCAATGGATAGCCGTTAGGAGACAGAGGTAGTCTTCCGCAAAGGCCATCCAGCGTGTTCTTTAACATACACAAGATATGGCTCTTCTGCACACGGAACACGGCTTAACGTCCCATTCGACGAACCGCGGCCTTTCCAAGACCATCGGTGTCCCCTATTGCAGAGAGTAAAGCGGTAGGCCCAGCTGGGACTCCAACCTGGGGCCTGCATATTATTTTTGCATTAACCCCCCTTGAAAAATGATATCGTTTCTACAGATATTAGAGAAAAGGTTAGCCTTGAGAATTCCTTGAGAGTTTACACGGAATCTTGAGTCGTTTGGTCATCAACGTCATTTTCGTGAGTGATATGGCGGAAATGACGTAAATATTTTAGCATACTCTGTAGATACACGGAGGACAATGTCAGCATACGTTTCGCTATTAAGGTCGGGGAGGGGGTAGCTCAGTCGGTAGCGCGCCAGGCTCGTAATCTGTAGTTCCCAGGTTCGAGTCCCAGCTGGGTTAGCGTTGAGATTAATCTCCGCAAAATTTACCCGCCTTGCCCACGGTCAGTAGGGGACACCGATGGGCTTGAAAAGGCCGCCGTCCGTCTGATGGGACGTTAAGCCGTGGCTCCGTGTGCGGGAGAGCCATACCCTGTGCACGTTAAAGAACACGCTGGATGGCCTTGACGGGAGGCTACCATCTGTCTACCAACAGCTGTTCCAGTGGGTCCCCTCCCCCAACCTTCTCTGAGCCTTTGGGTCCTTGTGGCAAAAAAGGTTTGCACACCCATGGTGTGCAAAAAAGTGCCGCTCAGATGTAAAACAATTCAATCCCTATTAAGGTTTTAGACCAGGTAGAAAGGAACTAAAATTTTTGTTTCACAAATGTTCATTCACAAAGCTTCGATTTAATTTTCATTATACAATCTTTATTACACAAATTGCTAAAAGCACAACAATGATTTCTGAGTCTCAACGCACAAATCCTTAATCACAAAATGCCTTATCACAAAATCCTTATTCACAAAATAAGGTTTTCAAATTCTTATTCACAAAACGATAATTTCAAATTACAATTCTCGAAATGTTGATTTCAAATCCTTAATCACAAAATGATGATTTCAAATCCTCGCTACACTGAAAGCTTACAGAAAGACTCCTTACACTAATTAAATATTTACTCTTCCCATAATGCTCTCGGAGTTCCACCAGTGCGTCTAAAGAGCAGAAAACGACCAGCAACCTGTATGTCAGCTTCCTGCATCAGATGCTGCCTTTTATTCTCTAACGAACGGAATTGCCCTTGGAGGTTGGTGACGTAAATGGCTAGGTGAGGAGGACGTATGCACGCTCTGGTACTTTCGTTAGTTGTGATTGACGTAATTGATTTACGCCAATTTATCGCGCTCAATTCATTGCAATGTCAATTCATCGCAGCGTCAGTTC
This sequence comes from Ryuthela nishihirai, assembly GCA_038380435.1. Taxonomy (NCBI): domain Eukaryota; kingdom Metazoa; phylum Arthropoda; class Arachnida; order Araneae; family Heptathelidae; genus Ryuthela; species Ryuthela nishihirai. The sequence continues at coordinate 68,346,423 of JAWZYU010000001.1, forward strand.
ATCGCAGCGTCAATTCATCACAACATCAATTCATCGCAGCGACAATTCATTACAATATCAATTCATCGCACCGTCAATTCATCACAACATCAATTCATCAGTTCATCACAACATCAATTCATGGCAGCGTCAATTCATCACAATATCAATTCATCGAAGCGTCAATTCATCACAACCTCAATTCATCGCAGCGTCAGTTCATCACAACATCAATTCATCACAACATCAATTCATGGCAGCGTCAATTCATTACAATATCAATTCATCGCAGTTGCTGATCATCCAACATCAATTCATCGCAGCGTCAATTCATCACAACCTCAATTCATCACAACATCAATTCATCACAACATCAATTCATCACAACCTCAATTCATCGCAGCGTCAGTTCATCACAACCTCAATTCATCACAACATCAATTCATCGCAGCGTCAATTCATTACAATATCAATTCATCGCAGCGTCAATTCATCACAACCTCAATTCATCACAACATCAATTCATCGCAGCGTCAATTCATTACAATATCAATTCATCGCACCGTCAATTCATCACAACATCAATTCATCGCACCGTCAATTCATCACAACATCAATTCATCGCAGCGTCAATTCATCACAACCTCAATTCATCGCAGCGTCAGTTCATCACAACATCAATTCATCACAACATCAATTCATCGCTGTTGCTGATCATCACAACATCAATTCATCGCAGCGTCAATTCATCACAACCTCAATTCATCACAACATCAATTCATCACAACATCAATTCATCGCAGCGTCAATTCATCACAACCTCAATTCATCGCAGCGTCAGTTCATCACAACCTCAATTCATCACAACATCAATTCATCGCAGCGTCAATTCATTACAATATCAATTCATCGCAGCGTCAATTCATCACAACCTAAATTCATCACAACATCAATTCATCGCAGCGTCAATTCATTACAATATCAATTCATCGCACCGTCAATTCATCACAACATCAATTCATCGCAGCGTCAATTCATCACAACCTCAATTCATCGCAGCGTCAGTTCATCACAACATCAATTCATCACAACATCAATTCATCGCTGTTGCTGATCATCACAACATCAATTCATCGCAGCGTCAATTCATCACAACCTCAATTCATCACAACATCAATTCATCACAACATCAATTCATCGCAGCGTCAATTCATCACAACCTCAATTCATCGCAGCGTCAGTTCATCACAACCTCAATTCATCACAACATCAATTCATCGCAGCGTCAATTCATTACAATATCAATTCATCGCAGCGTCAATTCATCACAACCTAAATTCATCACAACATCAATTCATCGCAGCGTCAATTCATTACAATATCAATTCATCGCACCGTCAATTCATCACAACATCAATTCATCGCACCGTCAATTCATCACAACATCAATTCATCGCAGCGTCAATTCATCACAACCTCAATTCATCGCAGCGTCAGTTCATCACAACATCAATTCATCACAACATCAATTCATCGCTGTTGCTGATCATCACAACATCAATTCATCGCAGCGTCAATTCATCACAACCTCAATTCATCACAACATCAATTCATCACAACATCAATTCATCGCAGCGTCAATTCATCACAACCTCAATTCATCGCAGCGTCAGTTCATCACAACCTCAATTCATCACAACATCAATTCATCGCAGCGTCAATTCATTACAATATCAATTCATCGCAGCGTCAATTCATCACAACCTCAATTCATCACAACATCAATTCATCACAACATCAATTCATCGCAGCGTCAATTCATTACAATATCAATTCATCGCAGCGTCAATTCATCACAACATCAATTCATCGCAGCCTCAATTCATTACAATATCAATTCATCGCAGCGTCAATTCATCACAACCTCAATTCATCGCAGCGTCAGTTCATCACAACATCAATTCATCACAACATCAATTCATCGCAGCGTCAATTCATTACAATATCAATTCATCGCAGCGTCAATTCATCACAACCTCAATTCATCGCAGCGTCAGTTCATCACAACATCAATTCATTACAACATCAATTCATCGCAGCGTCAATTCATCGCGACGTGAATTCATTACAGCGTCAATTCATCGAGCATCAATTCATCGCGTCAATTTGCAGTGTTAGACATCTGATTATATTGATTTTCTACATTTTTGCACGAATGAATTCTACATAGACACAAATTCAGACTTTGAAAGGTTCAACATGCGTCAGAAGACTTTTCCTCAGAAATTTATTTAAACTTAACTATCAATTATTGTTTCAATCCATTTAATAAAATGTGCATTTTAAAACTTTGCATAATGATTATTTCAATATCAGGCAAACAATGATATTTAGGAAAATAATTTATTGTCCAATATTCCAGCTTCGGTGTCTCTTTAAATACTGAACGAATATTGTCGAAAATTCAGAATTAAATAGATTTAATTATGATATTCAGTTTCTCATCAGTCACATTTTTCCATTAAATGCATATTTCAGAAGTTATAGAGTTTCGAAATTATATTCTCATGACATAACGATCCCATTGACATTATATTAATATTGACATAATGTTAGTTCTCTATTTTGGTAGGACAATATTCGGTTGGTATTTTGGGGAGCTATTTTGTATGTTGACCTATTGTTACGTGAAGTAACTAAAACTCCTATATTTTATATCCCTCCTTAGTAACAGAGTTGTTGTTGTTTTACCTGTGATTGTGTGAGCGGAACTTTTTTGCACACCATGGGCTAAATGGCCAGGTCACATGGACCCCGAAGGCTCAGAGAAGGTTGAGAGAGGGGACCCACTGGAACCACTGTTGGGAGACAGATGGTAACCTCCCGTCAAGGCCATCCAGCGTGTTCTTTAACGTGCACAAGGTTTGGCTCTCCCACATACGGGAGGGGTGGGGGTGGCTCAGTCGGTAGCGCGCCAGGCTCATAATCTGTAGTTCCCAGGTTCGAGTCCCAGCTGGGTCAGCGTTGAGATTTATCTCCGCAAAATTCCCCGCCCTGCCCACGGTCAGTAGGGGACACCGATGGGCTTGGAAAGGCCGCCGTCCGTCGGATGGGACGTTAAGACGTGGTCCGTGTGCGGGAGAGCCATACCCTGTGCACGTTAAAGAACACGCTGGAGGGCCTTGACGGGAGGCTACCATCTGTCTCCCAACAGCTGTTCCAGTGGGTCCCCTCCCCCAACCTTCTCTGAGCCTTCGGGGTCCATGTGACCTGGCCATTTAGCCCATGGTGTGCAAAAAAGTGCCGCTCAGAGGTAAAACAACACAACCCAACACAACCCACCTACGGACCACGGCTTAACGTCCCATCCGACGGACGGCGGCCTTTCCAAGCCCATCGGTGTCCCCTACTGACCGTGAGCAGGGCGGGGAGTTTTGCGGAGATAAATCTCAACGCTGGCGGAACATCGTGAAGACAGCATCTAATGACCTTAAGTCTAATATCCGCCCAGTGCTAAAGCCTTTTCTCTAAGTAACGAAGCTCAATCACACACGACACAGTAGGTGTTATCCACTCTGGCGGGTTGGTTGCCTCTATTCTCTCCCTTGAGAATCGACAAGGAATCTTGAGCTTCCGTTTGCGAATATTCCGTGAGTGAGATGGTGCGAATGACCTAAATGCTCGAGCAGACTCATCAGTTACACGGAGGACAATGTAACAGAAACAAATTGCAATACTTGAAACGGAGATTTTATCGTTGAATTGAAACGGTTGGTTTCAGTATTTTTAAGGTAATGGAAATCGTGCAGAGAGAACGTTGAATTGTTGGGTTGTGTGTGTGTTGCAGAGCAAAGGAAAAGTGCCGATGAAAGAAAAAGCGCCAGAGCAAAAAAAGTGTCGGTTTTTATGAACAAGATCTCAGCTATCTGTTGCATCATGATTCAGCTGCCAAACTGCTCAAGAATACCAAGATCAATCAGATAGAAAGAGTTGTGTTGTTTTACCTCTTAGCGGCTTTTTTTTGCACACAATGGGCTAAATGGCCAGGTCACATGGACCCCGAAGGCTAAGAGAAGGTTGGGGGAGGGGACCCACTGGAACAGCTGTTGAGAGACAGATGGTAGCCTCCCGTCAAGGCCATCCAGCGTGTTCTTTAACGTGCACAGGGTATGGCTCTCCCGCACACGGGGCCACGGCTTAACGTCCCATCCGACGGACGGCGGCCTTTCCAAGTCCATCGGTGTCCCCTACTGACCGTGGGCAGGGCGGGGAATCCAAGTCCATCGGTGTCCCCTACTGACCGTGGGCAGGGCGGGGAATTTTGCGGAGATAAATCTCAACGCTGACCCAGCTGGGACTCGAACCTGTGAACTACAGATTACGAGCCTGACGCGCTACCGACTGAGCCACCCCCGCCCCAGATAGAAAGAGAGAAAATCTTGTACTAGTCTGTTGAGAGTCAAACAAAACAAGAACATCGCAGTATGCAAATTTTAATTCATGGCGATCCAAGAGAAAAACTTCTGAAACTGTTTCCAAGCAACGAAAGCCACTCACAGCATCCTTTAAATCCGCTACTTCAGATTCTACTGTTTCGCTCATTTTTCTCCTCCTTCCTATTACTTTCACCTTTAATGGGACAAAGCCTAGTGTTCCGGCGCTGGCAACTCAGTCCTAGACGAATAAAGAAATGCATTCTCATTACCATGGAGATGGGGTGGACTTCATTACGGACGTGGGGATGGGAAGGGATTAGGCTTAAGACTCAAACCAACCACGAAAACAATCAATGGTATCTCAAAGGTTCGTTTTCTTTTCCAAGCTTTTCTTTTTAGTCTTTTCTTTTTACGAGCATCAACGCTTAGGGCGAGCCACTAAACGTAAAATGGTGGAAAAGGCATTAGTTGGCTCTAACCTATCTTACTCACGGAATGTTTTATTCAATAGCAGAAGTCGTTTTTGCATTTTTGCTTCTTGCTTCGGATGAAAGAGGAAGTAGAGACGTTTATTTCTGCTCTTCTGCTTGCTTGAGTTGCGGTAGAGTTACTTTAAACACAAATCGATGATCAATTACGCGCCATGTTAAAAGCACGATAAATGAAAATGTTAAATACACTGACAGATGAATTTGAGAAATTTTGTTTTTAATGGGATTTGAATTTGGTTTCTGTGCCAAAATTGTTTTCAGATTTCTCAGAAGTATCTGTTGGCATTCAGGGCTCGTTGCTGATGGCGTTTCATCCGGGTTGGGTTGTTTTTACCTCTGATCGGCACTTTTTTGCACATCATGGGCTAAATGGACAGGTCACAAGGACCCGAAGGCTCAGAGAAGATTGGGGGAGGGGACCCACTGGAACAACTGTTGAGAGACAGATGAGTGTCTGCCAGATGGGATTGGAAAGATGGGTGTCTTCCAGATGGGATTGGAAAGACGGGTGTTTTCCAGATGGGATTGGAAAGACGGGTGTCTGCCAGATGGGATTGGAAAGACGGGTGTCTTCCAGATGGAATTGGAAAGACGGGTGTCTGCCAGATGGGATTGGAAAGACGGGTGTCTGCCAGATGGGATTGGAAAGACGGGTGTTTTCCAGATGGGATTGGAAAGACGGGTGTCTTGCAGATGGGATTGGAAAGACGGCTGTCTGCCAGATGGGATTGGAAAGACGGCTGTCTTCCAGATGGGATTGGAACGACGGCTGTCTTCCAGATGGGATTGGAAAGACGGCTGTTTTCCAGATGGGATTGGAAAGACGGCTGTCTGCCAGATGGGATTGGAAAGACGGGTGTCTTCCAGATGAGATTAGGTTATGATTTAGGCCAGTGATTCCCAACAATTTTTAGGGCGGGGATCGCTCAGTCGGTAGCGCGCCAGGCTCGTAATCTGCAGTTCCCAGATTCGAGTCCCAGCTGGGTCAGCGTTGAGATTTATCTCCGCAAAACTCCCCGTCCTAACCTACGATCAGTAGGGGACACCGATGGACTTAGAAAAGCAGCCGTCCGTCGGATGGGATGTTAAGCCGTGGCCCCGTGTGTGGAAGAGTCGTACCCTGTGCACGTTAAAGAACACGCTGGATGGCCTTGATGGGAGTCTATCATCTCTCTCCCAACAGTTGTCCAGTGGGTCACGTCCCCAACCTTCTCTGAGCCTTCGGGGTCCATGTGACCTGGCCATTTAGCCCATTGTGTGCAAAAAAGTGCTGCTCAGAGGTAAAACAACCCAACAATTTTTTATCTCAGCGCCCCCTTTAGTCTTTCTAAACGTCTTCTTTACCCTTTATAAGGATTCAAAAAATATTTTTCTGTAAAAACTAGTTGAAAAAATGTTTACAAATATTTTGATACTGTATTTTTCTGGAGAAACAAAACATGCACACTATGCTAATCTAAGAACTATTCTATATCTGATTTAACCAATTTTTACCGAAAAACTAAAGAACGCCCCCAAAATTTCTAAGACGCCCAAAGAGGAAAGAAGGTGGAATTCCATTGGGAAATACTCATCTAGGCCATTCAGCGTGTTGTTTTAGCATTCACAAGGTATAGCTTTCCTTTACATGGTCCGGGGCGGGGGTGGCTTAGTCGGTAGCGCCAGGCTCGTAATCTGTAGTTCCCAGGTTCGAGTCCCAGCTGGGTCAGCGTTGAGATTTATCTCCGCAAAAATTCCCCGCCCTGCCCACGGTCAGTAGGGGACACCGATGGGCTTGGAAAGGCCGCCGTCCGTCGGATGGGACGTTAAGCCGTGGCCCCGTGTGCGGGAGAGCCATACCCTGTGCACGTTAAAGAACACGCTGGATGGCCTTGACGGGAGGCTACCATCTGTCTCCCAACAGCTGTTCCAGTGGGTCCCCTCCCCCAACCTTCTCTGAGCCTTCGGGGTCCATGTGACCTGGCCATTTACCCCATGGTGTGCAAAAAGTGCCGCTCAGAGGTAAAACAACCCAACCTCACCTTGCCCACGGTCAGTAAGGGACATCGATGGGTTTGGAAAGGCCGCCGTCCGTCGGATGGGACGTTAAGCCATGGCCCCGTGTGAGGGAGAGCCATACCCTGTGCACGTTAAAGAACACGCTGGATGGCCTTGACGGGAGGCTAACATCTGTCTCCCAACAGCTGTTCCAGTGGGTCCCCTCCCCCAACCTTCTCTGAGCCTTCGGGGTCCATGTGACCTGGCCATTTAGCCCATTGTGTGCAAAAAAGTGCCGCTCAGAGGTAAAACAACCCAACCCTTTACATGGTCCACGGTTTAATTTCCATCCGACGGACGGCGACTTTCATTCAAACTGGATTACGAGCCTGTAGCTTCACCTACTGAAATAATTCCGGCCCCCTATTAACCTCGATAAAACTGACGGCTGAATGAAATGTCTACGAAGCACATTAAAATAATATCGTGAAAACATCGGGACGTAACACAATATGTTGATTATTGGCTGATAGTTATGAGAATGTTGGACAGTTGTAATTGCCGTTTCTACGGTGGGAGTTGGCTGAGTTGGTAGCGCCCCAGGCTATTGTAATCTGATATTTTCAGTTTCCAGTCCCAACAGTTAGCTTCAGCGGAAGCCAAAGTAATGATAATACTTGATAACAAGATGATATCAAGTATTATGAGCAGTTGGGATTAATGTTCACAGCACATTGGATCGGGTGAGCTCAAAAAAACCTGGATCGTGTGGGCCCACTCACAGAAATATTGAGCGTGTGCAGTTACCGTTCACAGCAAACTGGAGTGGTTGCGGTAAATGTTCATAGCACATTGGATCGTGTGAACTCACAAAAACATAGATCGTGTGGGCCTACTCACGGAAATACTGAGCGTGTGCAGTTACCGTTCACAGCAAACTGGAGTGGTTGCGGTTAATGTTCACAGCACATTGGATCGTGTGAACTCACAAAAACATAGATCGTGTGGGCCTACTCACGGAAATACTGAGCGTGTGCAATTACCGTTCACAGCAAACTGGAGCGGTTGCGATTAATGTTCACAGCACACTGGATCGTGTGAACTCACAAAAACCTGGATCGTGTGGGCCCACTCACAGAAATATTGAGCGTGTGCAGTTAACGTTCACAGCAAACTGGAGCGGTTGCGGTTAATGTTCACAGCACATTGGATCGTGTGAGCTCACAAAAACCTGGATCGTGTGGGCTCACTCACGGAAATATTGAGCGTGTGCAGTTACCGTTCACAGCAAACTGGACCGTGTGCAGTAACTGCACACGCTCCAGTTTGCTGTGAACGGTAACTGGAGCGTGTACAGTTGCTGTACACGCTCCAGATATTTTTTCTGAATTTTGTAATCGACCATGTTGTTCGGATACTTTTTTGAGCGACTGTATGTTCCAGTTGATTGTTTGATGATATCAATCTTTATTTTATTTTGATAATGGTTATACTCTCGACCCAACAAACTCAGCAATGACTTTATCGCGCGAAATCAGAAAGAAATTATTTTGATGCATTCTTCCTTTCAAATTTATTGGTGGCAACAGTTATTTTGAATAACTTTCAACCGTTAATTTTAAGTCTATGGGTATTTTGAGAAATTCAAACCCGCCCACCCCAATTATGGTTGATCCCTGAGGGTTGGCACGTAGCCTATTCTTCCCCCTGGGTGAAGGGAACGTTTATGCAAAGTTTGGTGCTTTCTAGTTAAAGCCCTACACAGATTACCATCAAGAAATAAAACAAAAATCCCAGTCGTCACAGCCCAATTCAAATCGAGGGTCCAGCGAGATGGGTTGAGTTGGGTTGTTTTACCTCTGAGCGGCACTCTTTTGCACACCATGGGCTAAATGGCCAGGTCACATGGACCCCGAAGGCTCAGAGAAGGTTGGGGGAGGGGACCCACTGGAACAGCTGTTGGGAGACAGATGATAGCCTCCCGTCAAGGCCATCCAGCGAGTTCTTTAACATGCACAGGGTATGGCTCTCCCGCACACGGGACCACGGCTTAACGTCCCATTCGACGGCCAGCGGCCTTTCCAAACCCATCGGTGTCCTCTACTGACCATGGGCAGGGAGGGGAATTTTGTGGAGATAAATCTCAACGCTGACCCAGCTGGGACTCGAACCTGGGAATTACAGATTACGAGCCTGGCGCGCTACCGACTGAGCCCCCCCCCCCGCCCCCTAGCGAGATGAGTGGATGGCCAAACGAAGGAACAAATTCACAACTACGAACGCTGATATAGACGATGCTGAGTCTCCTATTTATGTGAACGCGATCAACAGCGATCAACAGGGAAATTTTATGGAAAACGAGGATACTGGCTAAGGCCAAAAACTACAAATATGTTGGAATGGTAAGATCATGCTGAGGAAAGACGAAGGGGTTGGGTTGTTTTACCTCTGAGCGGCACTTTTTTGCACACCATGGGCTAAATGGCCAGGTCACATGGACCCCGAAGGCTCAGAGAAGGTTGGGGGAGGGGACCCACTGGAACAGCTGTTGGGAGACAGATGGTAGGCTCCCGTCAAGGCCATCCAGTGTGTTCTTTAACGTGCAGAGGGTATGACTCTACCGCACACGGGGCCACGGGTTGGGTTGGGTTGTTTTACCTCTGAGCGGCACTTTTTTGCACACCATGAGCTAAATGGCCAGGCCACATGGACCCTGAAGTCTCAGAGAATGTTGGGGGAGGGGGCCCACTGGAACAGCTGTTGGGAGACAGATGGTAGCCTCCCGTCAAGGTCATCCAGCGTGTTCTTTAACGTTGGGTTGTTTTACCTCTGAGCGGCACTTTTTTGCACACCATGGGCTAAATGGCCAGGCCACATGGACCCTGAAGTCTCAGAGAATGTTGGGGGAGGGGGCCCACTGGAACAGCTGTTGGGAGACAGATGGTAGCCTCCCGTCAAGGCCATCCATCGTGTTCTTTAACGTTGGGTTGTTTTACCTCTGAGCGGCAATTTTTTTGCACACCATGGGCTAAATGGCCAGGTCACATGGACCCCGAAGACTCAGAGACGGTTGGGGGAGGGGACCCACTGGAACAGCTGTTGAGAGACAGATGGTAGCCTCCCGTCAAGGCCATCCAGCGTGTTCTTTAACATGCACAGGGTATGGCTCTCCCGCACACGGGGCCACGGCTTAACGTCCCATCCGACGGACGGCGGCCTTTCCAAGCCCATCGGTGTCCCCTATTGACCGTGGGAAGGGCGGGGAAATTTGCGGAGATAAATCTCAACGCTGACCCAGCTGGGAACTACAGATTACGAGCCTGGCGTGCTACCGACTGAGCCACCCCCGCCCCAGAAAGACGAAGGGGAGAGAGTAATAAAGATTATTGTTATTATTAATTCATGTAAATATGTCAATTGATTTTGATATGTTATAATTTAGTCTATTAATCTTTTTATTTATACTTCTTTTGATGCGTTAAATTATTTTGATTTAGATAATGAAGGAAATGTATACGTAAACAATATCAATGAAGCAGAAAATTTGCTTTCATTACAAACAAAAAAATTAAAAACCGCAACCGTCTGGGTTTAATACATGTTAACATACGGAGCTTAAGAAAACACTGGGATGTCTTTAATGTTAATATTGCAGAATTCATACAATATCTGGACATAATAATTTTAACCGAAACTAACATTACTAATACATAAAAATTTCTATGAATTAAAGAACTTTGAACAAATTTCTGATGATACTCTTAAGAAAGGGAAACGGGGAATAATTGTTTACTACAGAAACTCAATATCAGTTGAAAAAATGAGTGTTAATATTCTGCCTGCAGAATCGCTGTATCTGAGAGTTATAAAAGGCGAAACAATTTATAATATATTAGCCCTATATAGGTCACCAAGCACAAATATAAACCATTTCTTAATTAATTTCCATGAATTTTTAGAACATACTAATGCACATAATGAAAATATTAGTAGGAGATTTTAATCTTGATGTACTGAATGTTAAAAACATGGTGTCGAAATGTATGTAAATATTTTAGCTGAGATGGGATATGATCTCTTAATTATTGACGTAACTAGAGAAGAGGTAGTAAGCAACAATTTATGCCGCACAAGTATCGACCATATGAATGTAAAATTAGATGGGAAAATTATGTCTAAAACTACGATTTCACTTAGTAAGATCGCTGATCGTTATCTCATTGCAGCTATTTTTGCCAGAGCCTATATAAATATAACATAGTTATACGTAATTTTTTCGAAGACACACATAAAAGTAAAGTCCAGCATGATAAAAAACAAGATTAAAAAAAAATTATAATTATGTTCAACTACCAATTTTTACAAATAACTATGGAAAGTGCACAAACGGCTACAAAATTCCATACATTTTGAATCTCTTACCAAGGGAACTACTAGCCGTAAATTCTTTCAGAGAATTAAAACACGAATTAAACAGATTTTTTAATAAAAAATTAGATAATTAATATTAACACTTACTAACAAATTATGTAGTGCTGAATGTAAATATAAAAAAAAAACAATGTTATTTGAAATATTCTAAATGAAAAAAGGTAAAACTTTTTAGTAAAGAGAGCATATTATTTAATGCCCAAAATTTTCAACTGAAATAGTAAGATAGTACATAGTAAATGCAACATGATATAAATATATTAAGATTAGCAGATTAAGGAAAAAAGAAGCAGATAAGCTGATAGCATTGCGGGACATCTGTAAATAGGAATGATTTATTAAAATTTGTCTGAATAAATAAATGATTTAAAATAAAAAAAAACGTTCTTTAGGGGACGAGTGCATAAACTGACAGACACACAAACTTTCTTCTTTATATATTAGATCAATGGTTATCAACCTTTAATGCTTCACGTACCCCCTGGAAATGTGTATGTAACTGGCGTACCCCTTGTATAGATAGATAAAACTATAGTTATAGTATAAAAATGGGAATAAAATAAAACATATATATCAGTGGTTCTCAACCTTTTATGCTTCACGTACCCCCTGGAAATGTGTATGTAACTGGCGTACCCCTTGTATAGATAGATAAAACTCTAGTTATAGTATAACAATGGGAATAAAATAAAACATATATATCAGTGGTTCTCAACCTTTTATGCTTCACGTACCCCCTGGAAATGTGTATGTAACTGGCGTATCCCTTGTATAGATAGATAAAACTATAGTTATAGTAGAACAATGGGAATAAAATAAAACATATATATCAGTGGTTCTCAACCTTTAATGCTTCACGTACCCCCTGGAAATGTGTATGTAACTGGCGTACCCCTTGTGTAGATAGATAAAACTAGTTATAGTATAACAATGGTTATTTTTATTTTGTTACTAGATCTAGCGACTTTTCAGCTCTCACAGCGTACCCCAAAATATTTTACCACGTACCCCACGTTGAGAACACCTATATTAGATGATAGAATTATAAGAAGCCTAGGAAACAGAAAATTGAGAACCATTGGAAGGCAGTGATTGATTTTTCCCACTTCAAATAAAGATCAAGAAAAAAACAACCATTTACGGTAAAATATTCCGACGTTATGGATGATATTTACTTCATCTGGCAAAATCCTTTTATTGTCTCCCATCGTTTGGATGATCTCACTTTCTGGCTCTTAAATCGACCTCCTAACATGCAAGATGCTCGCATTTTCTAATAATTTGGAGGGAAAAGAACAGGTAAAAAGAAATGGAAATTCTGAAATGTAATCCAATTCATTCTGCTCTGAAGGGCCTGCTAAAAATAAAACAAATCGCAGAAGAATAAATGCAACTTTTTTTTCTATCTAAACTATACAGAAATAGCTTCTTGTAATCGCTTTTCAAACTACGATATGTATGAAGAAACAAGGCGTTTCAAGCAGTAGTTGCCAATTAAAATTTCATAAATAGCACTCCAGATATCCAATAAGCAACGAGCGGTTGTCGAGGATACTAACAGGATGTTTGGTGTTGTTGTTGAGTTGAAGTGGAATCAACATTTTTGAAATCTGTTTTCTTTCAGAGATGGCTAGAAAACATTTCTTGCCCGTCTGTCTGGCTGCAAGCAATTCCTATTCTTGTTGAAGTTGTCGCAAACATATTTCGAAAAATCTATACTCTTGGAAAATTTCTTATTTTTGTTTCTGTTCTTGTGTTTCTATGACTAAGACGCTTATGTATGGGGTAGGTTTTCGCTGCGGAAGACTCCGCCTGCCACGTATCATTAAAAGAGAAAGGGTTTATGTCGAAGGGTAATGTGAACTTAATTCGGGCTCTGGGTTGGGTTGTTTTTACCTCTGAACGTAACTTTTTCAAACACAGTGGTAGAAGCGGATTAAGCATTTCGAGCTCCAACGCACCTTGATTTTGAGGGTCCCTCTAAAAATTAAAAAAAAAAGTGTTTCATTTTTAAGGATGTTGAATTAAAATTCATGAATTGAAGTAAAAAAATGGCTTCATTAATGCTATTATTATTTTATATTTTTTATTAAATAACAAAACGTTAAAAATAAAAAATCTAGTTTTCTTTTTTTTTTTGAGACCATTGCGATACTGATGCCCCAAGCGAGCTTTTCTTGTGCCTGTGCGGTGATTCGCCATTGCACAGTGGGCTAAATGACCAGGTCACAAGGACTCCGAGGGCTCAGAGAAAGTTGGGGAGGGGACCCACTGGACAACTGTCAAGAGACAGATGGTAACATCCTGTCAAGGCCATCGAGCAAATTATTTAAGCTCACAGGTATGGCTCTCCTGCACATGAGGCCACGGCTTAACTTCCCAACCGAATGACAGTGGCGTTTCCAAGCCCTTCGGTATCCCCTACTGACCAAGGGAAGAACGGGGGAATTTTGCGGAGATAACTCTGAATTCCGACCCAGGTCGGACTCGAACCTGGGAAATGCAGATTACGAGCCTGGCGCTCTACCGACTGAATCACTCCCTTCGTGCTGTGGTTTAAGGATGTAATAAACGGAGAGCACAGCAGCATGACGAGAGTTTCTCTGTGGAGTTCGACTGATGTTACTCTAGGAGGAAACGCGGGAGAAGCTTAAAACTTCGACAACGAACCTGCCAAGATGGAAATCAAATTTGGAGCTGTGACTAGAGTTATAAGACAAAAACAAAATAATATTTTTGATGCAATTTACTGTTTGGAAGTATACTTTACCTTTTTTTTTATATTAATGTGGGAAAAGTGCATTGAAGAACATTTAAATTTTTCATCTTGATGTGGAAACAAAGCTAACGAAGTAGATTACACTTTTTCAATTTGATATAGCAGCAAAGCAGTAAAATACAATTTCTATTATTTCATCAGATATAAGCAGAAATGCTGTCCCATTGCCGAGTGGTTAGCGCGCTTGGCTACTGATCTAAGGGACCTGCGTTCGAGTCCCGGGTAAGGCATGACTGTTTGTGTCGTTTTTCTGCTGAGGTCCTGCCATCCTCTTAGACCTTCTACTATGGCATATAAACTGACAGGCTCCTGTCAGACCTCTGTGGCAAGCAGCTGCTTGAGGGGGTATTTATTTAGCCGTCCCATGGCCGAGTGTTAGCGCGATTGGCTACTGATCTAAGGGACCTGGGTTCAAGCCCCGGGTAAAGCATGGATGTGTGTATCGTTTTTCTGCTGAGGTCCTGCCATCCTCTCAGACCTTCTACTATTGCATATAAACTGACAGGCTCCTGTCAGACCTCTATGGCAAGCAGCTGCTTGAGGGGGTATTTTTTTTTATAAACAGAGCACTTGAAATACACCGTTTCCAAAATGCAATCAACTTTGTTTTACACGATCATAAACTTTGTTTTACACGGTACAGGTTTATATGTAATATATTTTTTTATATGTATAATAGATGTAATACATATTAGGAAATAACAGTAGCATAGTATCAAGGGAGACTGCTAGACTGTCATCCTGAAGTGAAAATCTATTAAATAGTTTTAGTTAACTTTTTTTAATAAACATCATTTTGCTGAATGCATAGAATTGATCACAAATATCTGTATAATATCTACGAAACAATCATCATCAAAAAACTCCCCCTTCAAGCAGCTGCTTGCCACAGAGGTCTGACAGAAGCCTGTCATTTTAATATGCCACAGAGGTCTGACAGAAGCCTGTCATTTTAATATGCCACAGAGGTCTGACAGAAGCCTCTCGTTTTAATATGCCACAGAGGTCTGACAGAAGCCTGTCATTTTAATATGCCACAGAGGTCTGACAGAAGTCTCTCATTTTAATATGCCACAGAGGTCTGAGAGAAGCCTGTCATTTTAATATGCCACAGAGGTCTGACAGAAGCCTGTCATTTTAATATGCCACAGTAGAAGGTCTGTGAAGATGGCGCGTCCTCATCAGAAAAACAGCACAAACATCCATGCCTTATCTGGGCTCGAACTCAGGTCCAGGATACCCAAAAATATTTACTCAATGGTTATGAATGAATTTCTTAGTAGCTGGATAAATTTGACCATTTTTGGAGAGGAACAGAAGAGTAAAAAAAAGCTGCAAATTGGAACCTGAGCCAGGAATGTTTTAAACACTTTTTTTCCAATCTTTTAAACCATAACGAAAACCTTCACCTTACGGACGACTAGGATTATGTACTTCAGCATCCAAATCGATTTCGCTTCCCAGAAACTTTCTGCAGTTTTATTTCAGCATCTTTTAGCGTTGGGTTGGGTTGTTTTACCTCTGAGCGGCACTTTTTTGCACACCATGGGCTAAATGGCCAGGTCACATGGACCCCGAAGGCTCAGAGAAGGTTGGGGGAGGGGACCCACTGGAACAGCTGTTGGGTGACAGATGGTAGCCTCCCGTCAAGGCCATCCAGCGTGTTCTTTAAGAGGGTATGGCTCTCCCGCACACGGGGCCACGGCTTAACGTCCCATCCGACGGACGGCGGTCTTTCCAAGCCCATCGGTGTCCCTTACTGACCGTGGGCAGGGCGGGGAATTTTTGCGGAGATAAATCTCAACGCTGACCCAGCTGGGACTCGAACCTGGGAACTACAGATTACGAGCCTGGCGCGCTACCGACTGAGCCACCCCCGCCCCTCCCCGCATCTTTTAGCTCCTACTCCGGCAAGAAATAGCGGCTCCGTGTAACTCCAGCTCGATTCCATAGCCCTAATACATACTATGAGTTCCTTTCATGAAGGCACGAAGCTTTCTCATTTCCTTACCCAGATACAGACATTGCTCATTTCTTTCTTATGACCGACTCGTACAATTACCAATCTTCCACTGGAAGATATTTTGATAATCCTCTATAATAATCTGTTTCCCAACGTGTCCCATTCCAACCCTCATGCTCATTAACTTGAAAAATATTCATCTCCGAAAATACCTACAAATTAAAAGGTAAGTGACAATTCATTACAAAAACTCTTCCTCTCTCCTACAGCCACATAAAAGAACCAATTTACTAAAAGTTGCTTTATAAGAGAGAAACGAATGATATTTTCGAGTCTGTCTCCTTGGGATTACTCTAACCTTTCTCATCGTCTCCCCAGAGACCATTTCTCTTAATAGTCAAGACATTCCTTTTCTTCATAATCTCCTTCCCATTTACCTCTTCGTCTCTATGACTGCCTCTTTTGACAAGTCCAGGCCGTTCACACACACTCGCTCACAATTCCGAGAGTTATTTTCTCTTTCGTCTCATTTTTCATCCCTGATGATTCCCCCGTGTCCGAACCACACACGAAGCGCATTCTCTACAACGCCACCTATTTACCTTCACTCCATCTATTTTTCACCTTCACATTCACCTTTTTTTTTTCCGCGCATCTCTAAAAGCTGCCGAAAGTTCCTTGAAAGCGAAATCGATTTGAATGCTGAAGCACGTAATCTTAGTCGTCCATAAGGTGACGGTTTTGGTTATAGTTTAAAAGAAGAAAAAGTGTTCAAATTTTTTGGGCTTAAAGGATTTGAACGGGAAGTTTCTTTAAATGGGATCACAGAGATAAGAAAAAAGGATGCAACTGTTGATGATAAAGGTATAGTAATTTTTTTTTTTTTTCACGTATCTGTCACATGAATCTTCGTAAACGATCCTTTGATATTTAAAAGCCGAACATAGCGAACAGAATTAAAAGTGCCGAGATATGAAATGTTGTTTTTAGTTGCTTAAGTTTAAGAAATAATTTTTTGCGTAATAATACATTTGGATGCAGAAGTAAAATTTACAATAAATTTATTTTCGTTCTGTGTCTAATTCTTTTCTTTTACCGTTAGCAAATAACATTTTTTAATGTGTAGTAGTGGAGTTACTTAAAGGTTGGGTTGTTTTACCTCTGAGTGGCACTTTTTGCACACCATGGGCTAAATGGCCAGGTCACATGGACCCCGAAGGCTCAGAGAAGGTTGGGGGAGGGGACCCACTGGAACAGCTGTTGGGAGACAGATAGTAGCCTCCCGTCAAGGCCATCCAGTGTGTTCTTTAACGTATACAGAGTATGGCTCTCCCACACACGGGGCCACGGCTTAACGTCCCATCCGACGGACAGCGGCCTTTCCAAGCCCATCGGTGTCCCCTACTGACCGTGGGCAGGGCGGGGAATTTTGCGGAGATAAATCTCAACGCTGACCCAGCTGGGACTCGAACCTGGGAACTACAGATTACGAGCCTGGCGCGCTACCGACTGAGCCACCCCCGCCCCATAGTTACTTAAGTGGTAACTAGGGTGGCTATGATAGAATACAGGGCCGGATTAAAATGAGACTTCGCTCCCTCCTCCCCCTTGAGAATGCTATTAACCGGAGGGGAGTCGAAAGAAATATTAAATATATATTACACTACTTTTTAACCTTAAAATGGAGTGAAAAAATTTTATACCAGAAATGAGTTCCGGATCCCTCCCCATTTATTTTCCCCTTGATCAGGGGCTGGTAGAATATGAGCTCGCGCAGTTTCAGTTCCCCTAAATTCGAGGTTAATGGTTATAATCATCTGCCAATCATTTAAAACCCTCGATGATCTATAGGCAATAGACAGAAAAATGGAAACATCCTCATCTTATTTCAATGGAGAATCAAATTCGAGACGTAACTGGTTAAATAAATTTTTATGGAAACAAATGAGTGAAGATAAATATAAGATGTCATTTAAACTGTCTAAATTTCGATTTTAAATAATATCCGTTCAGTACTAAAAGAGTTATAGAAGTTTGAATATTGAGTAGCAGAGATGTCAATCATAAGAATTCACTCAAAAGTTAATTAAAACTTTATAAAAAAAGCACTATTTCAAAACATTTAACAAAATAAGTGAATGTTTTAGAATTTTGTGTAAATTGTCCTTCAAAAATTGTCAGTTTTACACAAGTAGGATTGGTGGCTTTGCTGTTGTTAAGCATTTGAGCGTCCATAGCTCTATAAATACCCAACAGATATTGCTGAAAATCGAGATTTAGACAGATTTGAATGAGACTTTTCCTCTAAAAAGTCCTATGGATCTTTGATATTCGCTCTCCACTGACTGAATATGGGAATATTTCCATTTTTTTGTCGAGTACCAAGATTCTGTAGTTAACTGATTTAATAAAGGCTTTTTTAATAACTATCTTTCTAATAACGTTTTTCACCCGAAATCAGAATGATGTTTTACAACTGCAAAAACTAGAATGTATATAATCGAATGGGAATTAACTGGAGAAATAACGGATAATAGAAATGTAACAACAGGTAATAATTGAAAAATGAGGATGTAAATCTTAGGTGATTGAGATTTCTTTTTGATTCCTTCAAAGAGATTTCCAAAAAGAGTGAAATACTTGAAGTTACACAACTTTAAAATGGTTTCCAAAACTCAAAATGTTTTTTTTTTTATCAAATACGATTAAATATTGTATAGGAAGGTAACATGGCATGACTGAGTTGTTGTTGTTGGGTTGTTTTACCTCTGAGCGGCACTTTTTTGCACACCATGGGCTAAATGGCCAGGTCACAAGGACCCCGAAGACTCAGAGAAGGTTGGGGGAGGGGACCCACTGGAACAGCTGTTGGAAGACAGATGGTAGCCTCCAGTCAAGGCCATCCAGTGTGTTCTTTAACGTGCATAGGGTATGGCTCTCCCACACATGGGGCCATGGCTTAACATCCCATCTGACTGACGGCGGCCTTTCCAAGCCCTTCGGTGTCCCCTACTGACCGTGGGAAGGGCATGGAATTTTGCGGAGATAAATCTCAACGCTGACCCAGCTGGGACTCGAACCTGGGAACTACAGATTACGAGCCTGGCGCGCTACCGACTGAGCCACCCCAGCCCCGTCCATCTGAGGAGACGTTAAGATGTGGCTCCGTGTGCTGTTGGTCAATACCCTGTGTGTTAAAGAATGAGCTGAATGGTCTAAACTAGAAGCGTCCGTCCGTCTTCTAACCGCTGTCCAGTGTATTTCTTTACCCCAAGGCGGGGGGGGGGGTGACTCATTCGGTATCGCGATAGTCTTATAATCTGCACTTTCCAGGTTGCAGTCTCAACTGGCCAACGTTGAGATTTATCTCCGCCAAACTCCCCGCCCTGCCCTCGGTCCGTAGGGGACACCGATGGGCTTGGAAAGATGCCATCTGTTGGATGGGGCATTAAGTCGTGGAACGTGTGGGGAGAGCCATATTCTGTGCACATTAAAGAACACGCAGGATCGCCTTGATGGAGGCTTTTATCTATCTCTTAACGGCTACACAATGAGTTCCCTCTCCCAAACTTCTTTGAGCCCTCGGGTTCCTTATCACCTGGACATTTAGTCCATTTTATGTACAAAAAAGAACCGCTCGGAGGTAAGACAAACAAACTAGTTGCCGCTTAATGATAGAGAATTGGTAGAAATTAATATTCTTTAACCTCTCATGGCCCATTTAAAAAACTCAAAACAATTTAATTATTTCTGCTAGAGAGGATTTCCGGCACGAACAGGCTTGGGCTCAAAATAGCACAGACGACATCAGGCTGATAAATAAAAAAAATTAAAATAAATACCCCCTCAAGCAGCTGCTTGCCACAGAAGTCTGACAGGAGCCTCTCAGTTTATATGCCACAGTAGAAGATCTGTGAGGTGGCAGGACCTCAGCAGAAAAACAACACACGTACATCCATACCTTACCTGGGGCTCGAACCCAGGTCCCTTAGATCAGTAGCCAAGCGTACTAACCACTTGGCCACGGGACGGCTAAAAATAAATACCCCCTCAAGCAGCTGCTTGCCACAGAGGTCTGACAGGAGCCTGTCAGTTTATATGCCACAGTAGAAGATCTGTGAGGTGGCAGGACCTCAGCAGAAAAACAACACACATACATCCATACCTTACCTGGGGCTCGAACCCAGGTCCCTTAGATCAGTAGCCAAGCGCGCTAATCACCTCAGAATAATTCTAATTTCAAACGATTCTTGTAATTGTGAAAAAAAATTAAGAAAAAATATTAAGAATTTTTTTATAATTTTAGTCTTTTAATCAGTCTTTAGTAATTAAAAATAAACACCATGCAGCCTTTGATAATACACTGGTTTCCATAAATTAAGAAAATTCCTATGTTAAGTCAATGGGAAACTAACGCTAAAGCTCTATAACTTGTAAAATAAGCTTTTTTTTATTTGAAAAATGTTAATGCAGATAAAGATCGCAATCAAATAAATCAATATCTCGATTTTCAACAATATTCGTTCAGTATTTAATGAGTTATGCAAGTTTGAATATTTAGCGATAACAATGCCAGTCACAAAAATTGACTTCAGAAGTTAATTAAATATTAGTAATAAGTATTGTATCAAAGTGTTTAATAAAATAAGTTTGTATTTTAGGACTTTGTGTAAAGAATTCTTTCACTATTCTTCAGTTTTGTATAAGTTTCTTAAGACTGGCATTGCTGTTGTTAAATATTCAAACTTCCATAACTCATTAAATACTGAACGAATATTGTTGAAAATCGAGATATTGATTTATTTGATTGAGATCTTTATCTGCAATCACATTTTTCAAAACAAAAGAACTTATTTTAGAAGTTATAGAGCTTTGACGTTAGCTTCCGATTGACTTAACATAGGGATTTTTCTTAATTTATGGAAACCAGTGTATTTTTTAGCATTTTCTATCTTTAATAAATGAATGACTTTTTTCGTTTATATGGAGTTTTCCAAAAGGGACTTCAGGATGTTGTTTTGTAATAAAGAGGAAAACACATGGAATATATCTGATTCGTTTATTGTAAATTAAAGTTTCATCATATAAAATTAAACCTGAAAGATCATCATCATCATCATCCTCAAACAGCCATGGGCTACAGAGGTCCAACCAGACCGTGCAATTTAGTTCTCCAAGCAAGTCTATCCTGAGCTACATCTACTGCATCTGGCCACTGCACACCAATTCTAACAAGGTCCTGTTTGACATTGTCTGCCCACCGCATCCTAGGTCTTCCCCTTCTTTCTCTCTCCCCCTTCTTTCTTCCCCTTCTTTCTCTCTCCCCCTTCTTTCTTCCCCTTCTTTCTCTCTCCCCCTTCTTTCTTCCTCTTCTTTCTCTCTCCCCCTTCTTTCTTCCCCTTCTTTCTCTCTCCCCCTTCTTTCTTCCCCTTCTTTCTCTCTCCCCCTTCTTTCTTCCCCTTCTTTCTCTCTCCCCCTTCTTTCTCTCTCCCCCTTCTTTCTCTCTCCCCCTTCTTTCTTCCACCACGGCTACGTTTACAGGCATCGATACGAACATCATAATTTTGTAAGATATTTTCTATCATTGAGACATTAATCTCTCTTATGACTGTTCCAGACCACAAACCACACCAAATAATAATAAAATAAATACCCCCTCAAGCAGCTGCTTGCCACAGAGGTCTGACAGGAGCCTGTCAGTTTATATGCCATAGTAGAAGGTCTGAGAGGATGGCAGGACCTCAGCAGAAAAACAACACAAACCGTACATTTTTATGCATGAAGTGATTGTTCGTGAATAATTCGAGGATTTTCTTCCCCCCAAAGTCGACAATTTTGTTTATTGACACTTCCATTTCACGTGAAATGTGCCTCATCGCTGAAGATGATTTTATGCGAAAACTGAGGATCCGGTGCCCTTTCTTCTAACATCCAAACAACAAAATGTCTGCGTTGCAAATGGTCCATTTCCTTCAGTTCCTGCGTTAACTGAATCTTACAAGCACGCAAGTGCAAATCTTTATGCAAAATTCGCCATAAACTGGTTTGAGCAATGCCTAATTCTTGAGAACGTCGTGGAATTGATGTTGATGGGTCATTTGCGATACCTTCACGTACAGCAGTAATGTTCTCAGCAGAACTTGCAGTTTTTGGTCTCCCTGAAGATGGTTTATTGTGAACAGATTCAGTTTCTTCAAATTTTTTCACTAAATTTCGAATTGCTTGTTCAGTAGGACGATTGAATGCGCCGAAAAAATCACGAATTTTGCGATGTGTTTCTTTTATTGAACATCTATTTCCATAATAAGAGGGGCGGGGGTGGCCCAGTGGGTATCTCGCCAGGCTCGTAATCTGCAGTTCCCAGTCTCGAGTCCCAGCTGGGTCAGAGTTAAGATTTATCTCCGCAAAATTTCCCCGCCCTGCCCACGGTCGGTAGGGGACACCGATAAGCTTGAAAAGGCCGCCGTCTGTCGGATGGGACGTTAAGCCGTGGCCCCGTGTGCGGGAGAGCCATACCCTGTGCACGTTAAAGAACACGCTGGATGGCCTTGACGGAAGGCTACCATCTGTCTCCCAACAGCTGTTCCAGTGGGTCCCCTCCCCCAACCTTCTCTGAGCCTTCGGGGTCCTTGTGGCCTGGCCATTTAGCCCATGGTGTGCAAAAAAGTGCAGCTCAGAGGTAAAACAATCCAATCCATAATAAGTTTTAGAGATTTCAAAACGTTGTTCTTGTGAGAGCGGCACCATAGTTAGATTTGTATGACTGAAGTTAGGGTATATGAAATTACACCTGAAAAAAAAAAACATTTTAAGTTAACGGCATTCAAAATCCTAATGCCCCTTTTGGAAAACCCTTTATTTGTCTTACCCACGAACTTTCAGTTTTTACCAGTATTTTTGCGAGAACAACTGGTATATAGCCAGGAGATTCTAAGGTCTTATTCCAAATAATACGAAATAAAAATTTTCGGTTTCCTTAACCGTGATTGAGTGATAATCGATATTTTTCCATGTTTATAAGCTGTAGAGATTAAGAGTAAAATTTCTAAAAAAAAAAGTTACAAAACTACACCCGATCTGTGTTTATGACTTCAGCACTTCCAAAAAGATTTTTCACATCAGTATATTTTTAAATTAGTGGATTAGAACAGCTATAACACGCAATAGATTTGTATACAATGAATAACATTTTAATTGTCGCTGAACCTATGACAACGTATGGATATATAAATTCACCCTGATTGGTCAAAAATTATAACTTGTCACATGTAGAGTAGAAACGTTTGTAATCATAGGGTTATCCAAACAGGAGCACACGGGGCCACGGCCTTTCGCCCCATTCGACAGACGGCGGTCTTTCCAAGCCCATAAGTTAACCTTACCTGACCGACGACAGGATTGGGGAGATGAATTTGAAAGCTGGTCCAGGTGAGACTCGAACCTGGGAATTGCATATTACGAGCATGGCGTGCTACCGACTGAGCCTTCCCCCGCCCCCAAAAACAATGAAAGAAAATAATAAGTTAATTAGACAGATTTATGAGTAAGTATTATTTATGCTTAGCCTTGTTAGAATTATAAATATTCTTACATCAAATCGTACTGGTTTGTATTATGAAGATAATTTTGTTGTCATGTTAGTAATTTGCACTTTGAGAATGAAAGTGAATTAATTACGTACGGAATTTATGATAGGCGGGGAACTCCAACAAATGACCAAGGAACCCCACGAAGAGGCAGGTAATGGTTTCTATGGTAACAACCTGTAGATTCTAGTGTTCGCAAATAACAAGTTATAACTCACCCATCTCACCATGCTGGAAAGAAGTTGAAAAGGAGTGTTCTTTGAATTAATCGAGAGGCTGCACGGCTTATTACCATAGAAACCGTCCCTTGATATATGAGGACAGCATTCAGACATTTCCACGGTCATTTTTCGAAACTTCAGGTGTTTCAGCCTTTGTCATCCTTTGAAAAGATTTAACCGACGTTGTTTTCCGCGCTAGTGGGAGTTTTGTTGATGGCATGTCTGTCAAACGAGCATATTTACCAGATGGTTATCTGTGCTGCTAATTTAAGAACGTAGAGAAGTTAGGAGAAGACTTTACGATCGATAAAAACGATTCCGCTGAAGTAGCAATTAGAAATACGTGGATGGAAGTCTGTCTCAGTGATCAAAACACACGACGTCGTGAAGAGAAGGAACACGTGCATTCCTCAGATGAGAATTTACATCTGGTAAGTAAAGTAGTTAGAACATGTCGAGGAGGTTTCGTAATGAGATTCAAATTTCGGAAAAACGATCGAGGAAACAGAAGATGACTGATCCTTACGTGCCAGGTGAGGGTTTCTATGGCAACGCGTCAGGCTCGTGTGCAGCTGGCAAGATGTTCGATGGTTTTCCTTGTAATGTTGTGGTGATTAAGATTGGATCGGAAAGACGAGGAGAGGGGAAATGGTAGAATAGCGAGTGATGAAAGAGGATATATTTATAATGATGGTAATTGTGGTTTGTGGGGTTGTTATTTAGCACTTTTCTATGGCGCTTTTTGGGGATTTTTGTTGATAATACAATGGGGATTTCTAGTTGGCTTCAGATGGGGTATTTTTTGCTGTTTTTAAGGTTTGAATGGGTCTCTTTGAGTGTTTTAAAAGTTTTTTTTTCTATGTAGACAGTGGTGTTGAGCGGGGAATTGTGTGTGTTTGAATTATTTTTAGGCCTCATTTTTTTTTATCAATTTTTTAACTACGGTGCATTTGGGAATTTTGTTGGACTTTTATTTTTTGGGGTTTTTTACCAGGCATTTAGCGATAATATAGTTGTTATTGTTGTTCGTGATGGACCAGCATAATGACAATGCAGTTGTTTTAGGCAATAGTGGTGACGATGATGATGCAGTTGTTGTCGGTGGTGTGATAATGCAGTTGTTTTTGTTTGCTGGTCGTGTGGTGATGTTGACGATTCAGCTTTTATCGTTGATGTTGGTGGAGATGATGACGATAAAATTGTCGTTGGTAACGATGATGATTCAGTTGTTTTGATGGTGAAGATGATGACGATAAAATTGTCGTTGGTAACGATGATGATTCAGTTGTTTTGATGGTGGTGGAGAAGATCATACAGTCATCGACAATGAAGGGTTGCGGAGGTATTGATGATGATGATGATGATTACGACGATGATTTGGGATATGTAGCAAAGCTGAAGACCAACTGAAGCTACACCTGCTGGAAACGGGAAAATTTATCACAATAAGATAAATATTTAAGCACTGTATGCAGATATTTATAATAAAGAGAGCATACACAGTCGTATCAGAATAATATGACCACCTGCCATACATATACTATGGTAGGACTATTATACATATACTATGGTAGGACTATTATACATATACTATGGTCATACATATTATTCTGATACGACTGTGTAATATATAATGGTTGTATCACACAAAAATTACAAAGACAAAATGTCATCATCTGGTGTACAATCTGCGAAATTGAAACGCGAAGTTTGCATTCTTATGAGATCTCGGTCGGTTCTATGAGTACATCCAATGGCTCGTGGAGGTGGAAATTAATATGTAACATGGACTCAATCTTATGAATTTGAATCTCTTGCCTAGAGGGTGTTGCGATGTAATGCAAAAAGGTTTAGGAGTGAAAGATTAAGTCACAGCATCAGTTGAAAATGGCCATCTCGTTTGAAAACACCATCTCTTGAGGAGGGTCATGCAACAATTAGGATTTGCTGGGCATACGGCAGTGCAGCAGTGGCTATCTATCATCAAATGCAAGAGGTATGTGTCCCAGAGGTTCGGAATGTGTGGAATGTACCAGAATGGTGGGAGTTGTTGGGTTAAAGTGCACGTTAAAGAACACGCTGGATGGCCTTGACGGGAGGATACCACCTGCCTCCCAACAGCTGTTCCAGTGGGTCCTCTCTCCCAACCTTCTCTGAGCCTTCGGGATCCATGTGACCTGGCCATTTAGCACTTAGTGTGCAAAAAAGTGCCGCTCAGAGGTAAAACAACCCAACTGCGTGCCTCGTTTAGCCTATTATGTTCCAAAAAAAAGCACCGCTCAGATATAATGCGACTCAACACAAAGACATGATGAGATAATTGAGCGAGGAGGGGAAAAGACGGAAAGTAAAAAGAATACTAATGATGACTAAATGGGTGGTCAGAATTGTCATGGTAACGAGATGTTCGCCATTGTACTGCAATGACAGGATGGAGAATGAGGACAGTTTTATTTCTAGGTCATCGTAAAGTTCCTTGGAACAGGAGATTTCTTCGAAGTAGGAATTTTTTTTCCTTTGCATTTCCAGAGTGTAGGAAATATTTCTCTGAAATGGGGCTCCAGTAATAGCAAATGAGATTTGACTCAAGTGAAAAATCGACACGAGGCGTCAATTAAGCAGTCAGAAGAGAAATTGCAAACTTGAGATCCGAACAGATATTTTTTTATTGTGGTCTTTGAAATAAGATAACAAAATTTCAAAAGGCACGGAATTTAAAAACAGAATGTTTAGTAGCGTTCCAGTCGGGGATGGCTCAGTCGGTAGCGCGCCAGGCTCGTAATCTGTAGTTCCCAGGTTCGAGTCCCAGCTGGGTCAGCGTTGAGATTTATCTCCGCAAAATTTCCCCGCCCTGTCCACGGTCAGTAGGGGACACCGATGGGCTTGAAAAGGCCGCCGTCCGTCGATGGGACGTTAAGCCGTGGCCCCGTATGCGGGAGAGCCATACACTGTGCACGTTAAAGAACACACTGGATGGCCTTGACGGGAGGCTACCATCTGTTTCCCAACAGCTGTTCCGGTGTGTCCCCTCCCCCAACCTTCTCTGAGCCTTCGGGGTCCATGTGACCTGGCCATTTAGCCCATTGTATGCAAAAAAGTGCCGCTCAGAGGTAAAGCAACCCAACAACCCAAATCCATCGGCTGACTCAACCACATCACGATCCCATCTTTGTGCTTCGATGTCCCTGTTGCGATTCTTTCTACGCTGTGATGTCTTTAGAACTACTCAGTCGTCGTTTCAATGGTTATGTTTCTATGTTTTTAGAATTACTGCTCCCTATTAAGACAGCCTATCAGTCGTCATTGCGACGTCTGTGCTCTTTCGTTCTTAGATTTATTCAGTCGTCGTTTCTTTCTGTTTCTATTTCTAGGTTGGGTTGTTTTACCTCTGAGCGGCACTTTTTTGCACACCATGGGCCAAATAACCAGGTCACATGGACCCCGAAGGCTCAGAGAAGGTTGGGGGAGAGGACCCACTGTAACAGCTGTTGGGAGACAGATGGTAGCCTCCCGTCAAGGCCATCCAGTGTGTTCTTTAACGTGCACAGGGTATGACTCTCCCGCACACGGGACCACGGCTTAACGTCCCATCCGACGGACGGCAGCCTTTCCAAGCCCATCAGTGTCCTCTATTGACCGTGGGCAGGGCGGGGAGTTTTGCGGAGATAAATCTCAACGCTGACACAGCTGGGACTCGAACCTGGGAATTACAGATTACGAGCCTGGCGCGCTACCGACTGAGCCACCCCCGCCCCATTCTGTTTCTAGACTTAACCCGTTACCAGAATGGTGGAGCAGTTGAAACGACAACTAAATCTGGAACTGCTACTTAGTCTTTGTTGTACATTTTCTATTCTTGACTTATCCAGTCGTAGTTTCCTAAGATCCTACTTTTCTGTTTTTAGACTTGCCCAATCTTCATTTCAATGGCCCTGTTTTCTTCTATCTAGAAGTACTCAGTTGTCATTTCAATGATTCTATTTTTTCGTCTCTAGACTTATCCAGTCATCCTTTCGATAGTCCTGCTTTTATCTTCTAGACTTACCCTGTCGTCATTTTGATGGTTCTGATTTTCTGTCTGTATCCAGTCGTCACTTTGACGGTCCTGTTGTTGTGTCTCTAGGCTTACGAAGTTGTCATTTTGATGTTCCTGCTGTTTAGAACATAACGGTAGTTGGGTTGTTTCACCTCTGAGCGGCACTTTTTTGCACACCATGGGCTAAATGGCCAGGTCACATGGACCACGAAGGCTCAGAGAAGGTTGGTGGAGGGGACCCACTGGAACAGCTGTTGGGAGACAGATGGTAGCCTCCCGTCAAGGCCATCCAGCGTGTTCTTTAACGTGCGCAGGGTATGTCTCTCCCGCACACGGGGCCACGGCTTAACGTCCCATCCGACGGACGGCGGCCTTTCCAAGCCCTTACTGACCGTGGGCAGGCGGGGAATTTTGCGGAGATAAATCTCAACGCTGATCCAGCTGGGACTCAAACCTGGGAACTACAGTTTACGAGCCTAGCGCGCTACCACTGAGCCACCCCTAACGGTAGTTGAAATAACTTTCCTAGTTTTCGTTTCGACAGCGATGTTGTTCTTTTTCTACGCTTAACCAGCCCTCTTTGATAGCTGTTCGTTTCTTTTTTTTTGTCACTAAACGCAAAATCCATTTTTTGATCTGTCACACACGAACTTTCTTATCTGCGTTGAAGGCTATTAGTTCAGACGATATTGTCAACTGAATATATGTCAACGAAGCAGCTACAGATGTTAAAGGACCTGTCAGTTCAGTTCAAACTATCTCTTATCTGGAAAATCAATCGTTATTTTTGCATCGCCTGTACAATGGCGTGCCATGGTCCTTCCAAACTGAAATCGATGATCTGACGGATTAATTAATTCAGTGATATTTCTTTTGAAAATCATTTGCTTTAACTTTATGAGCAATTTTCCAGCTGAGCAGATAAGCCTAATAAAAAGCACTCAAACAAGCAGAAATAGAAGAAATCGGAATCATACCAGCAGTGATGGATAATACAGATCAAGCAGACAGTGGAATACGATGGTCAAAAAAATTTCACTTAGCAGCATCTCTTCTGGAGAGACTCCCGATGATGAACGTTTTACAAGACACGTGCAATCGACTCCGAGCATAATGTTTTATCGGGAGGGATTGCATGGGTTTGGCTCATAAGCCTGCAAGGTGATTAATTGTCAAGAGATTACGAAAAATGCATCTACAGGTGCAATGAAATGTGCTCATCATGAATGAGATCCATTTAAAGCACGTAGTAATATTTCGCAAGAAAATTAATTGATCAGCTTTTTCCAGATTGGATTTTATTAACGAGGAAAAATGGATTCAATTAACATCTTCTGCGAAAAACATTTCTCTCTTTAGTCGCTTGCAGTCCCGGATCTACAAAATAATAAAGGGGGGGGGGGGGTGGACACGTAATGAAATCGAGCCAGAAAAGGGTGAAACGGAGGAGGGGGAGGGAGAAACTGGATTGCAGTAAAACATTTTACTTTCTCTTTTAGAGGAGTTTAAAATTTTTTGAAAAATGCGCGTTTAGTAATTTTTGCGTCACTTTTACTGGTATTCTCAGGAGGGGGTGGGGGGAGGCTTGGCCCCGGTCACTACCTCCTCCATCGATCTAGTCTTGTTTGTTTGCATAATTCCCCTTAGAAAAATTAATTTTAATTGTTATTTTTTCAGCTATGTCTTTAAATAACTTTTCATGTCAAAGAGTAAGTTCTTAATGGTTAAAAGTTCTTAATAGTTCTTAATTATTCTATAAAGATAAGTAAATTTGATAAATGTCTCTGGGCGATATTTTGTCATAATCAATAAATTACATTTAGGGTTTTTGTTTGGAACTGATACTTCGTGTGCGCCAGGAAGTCCGAAATCATACCAGATATCAGAAAATCATACCAGAGTAGAAAGAACAAAAATGATCTGAGAAAGCAAAAAGAATGCGCGTTAAAATGGTTCAATGGCTGCATTGATAAAATAGGATACTTAAAGAGAATGAAATAATGCTTTCAAAAGTACGAAAAATATGTTAAAAATAAAAATAATACTTTTTTTTTACCTAAGCGTTTTAAAGATCTAAATTTATTTTTCAATGGGTTGTTTTACCTCTGAGCGGCACTTTTTTGCACACCATGGGCTAAATGGCCAGGTCACATGGACCCCGAAGGCTCAGAGAAGGTTGGGGGAGGAGACCCACTGGAACAGCTGTTGGGAGACAGATGGTAGCCTCCCGTCAAGGCCATCCAGCGTGTTCTTTAACGTTGGGTTGTTTTACCTCTGAGCGGCACTTTTTTGGACACCTTGTGCTAAATGGCCAGGTCACATGGACCCCGAAGGCTCAGAGAAGGTTGGGGGAGGGGACCCACTGGAACAGCTGTTGGGAGACAGATGGTAGCCTCCCGTCAAGGCCATCCAGCGTGTTCTTTAACGTGCACAGGGTATGGCTCTCCCACACACGGGGCCACGGCTCATCGTCCCATCCGACGGACGGCGGCCTTTACCAAGCCCATCGGTGTCCCCTACTGACCGTGGGCAGGGCGGGGAATTTTGCCGAGATAAATCTCAACGCTGACCCAGCTGGGACTCGAACCTGAGAACTACAGATTACGAGCCTGGCGCGCTACCGACTGAGCCACCCCCGCCCCTTTTTCAATGCGATAACACAACATAACACACTATAGTACGTTTCTTATGTACACTGTGCAATCGTACACATTTCGCATCGTATTAAATAAATTATCTACGCCAATTGTATATCTTAAATTAATACAAAAAGGATGAGCATAAAGTAATTGATAGTCATATTCGTTCACTGATCAGTCGGTAGCGCGCCAGGCTCGTAATCTGTAGTTCACAGGTTCGAGTCCCAGCCGGGTTAGCGTTGAGATTTATCTCCGCAAAATTCCCCGCCCTACCCACGGTCAGTAGGGGACACCGATGGGCTTGGAAAGGTCGCCGTCCGTCGGATGGGACGTTAAGCCGTGGCCCCGTGTGCGGGAGAGCCATACCCTGTGTACGTTAAAGAACACGCTGGATGGCCTTGACGGGAGGCTACCATCTGTCTACCAACAGCTGTTCCAGTGGGTCCCCTCTCCCAACCTTCTCTGAGCCTTCGGGGCCTGATCATTTAACCCATGGTGTGCATAAAAGTGCCGCTCAGAGGTGAAACAACCCAACGTTAAAGAACACGCTGGATGGCCTTGACGGGAGGCTACCATCTGTCTCCTAACAGCTGTTCCAGTGGGTCCCCTCACCCAACCTTCTCTGAGCCTTCGGGGTCCATGTGACCTGGCCATTTAGCCCATTGCGTGCAAAAAAGTGCCGCTCAGAGGTAAAACAACCCAACGTTAAAGAACACGCTGGTTGGCCTTGACGGGAGGCTACCATCTGTCTCCCAACAGCTGTTCCAGTGGGTCACCTCCTCCAACCTTCTCTGAGCCTTCGGAGTCCATATGACCTGGACATTTAGCACATTGTGTACAAAAAAGTGCCGCCTAGAGGCAAAAACAACCCAACCCTTTTTCAGTGCTAGCTTATGACTCCGACATCCATTTCCCTTTCGTCGGACATCGAAAGATATTTTTTCCTTCTAGGGCTTCTTCCAGTTAAAACAATGCTAAACAGAAAATAATTATTTTAAATCAGTATTCAAGGCTCGTGACTTTTCCACTTCTTTAATATACTTTAAAAAGCTGCGAAAATTTATCTTAAAGTCTATAACAAATACATTTTTAAAGAAAGAACGAATGCATTTCAAAAATGAGAAACAAGCATTGAAAATAGGGAAGGAATGCTTTGAAAATTGAAAGGAATGTCCATGAAAGCAGAACAATTGAGTTGAAGGCAAGCGTTGCTTCGAAGAAAAGACAAAATCATGTGACAGTTTCTGCTCCTCTATGTAGAATTGCTTTCAATACTTTCTAATGAATCTAATTAAAAATGAATCAATGGAAGAATCATCATCTCTTAAAGTACGAAAAGTCTCCAGAATCCAAATTATTTTCCCTTTCAGAATGAAGAAGAGAATAGTCAACATCTCATCAATGATAACTTTAATCTTCTTTTATCTTCTCACTCTCAAATGATTGTCCTGAAATTCCTCAAAAGATTAATTCTATTACAGGGAGCTAAAACGAACACTCGGATTTTTTTTTAACCGTTTTTTTTTTCTAACTTCAAACAAAGCTCTCTATATGAAAAGTGCTCTCCATATAGAAGCATTTTGTTCCGTCGTTTGGCTAATTAAGACCCCAATTACGGAATTCCTCGACTTTCTTTGCATTCAGTCACGCAAATCAGCCCAACTCACGAAGCCGGAATTTCGTCTCTCTCATTCGGCTTTCTAATTTCCTTTTTTCGCTGAAATGGACCCAACAAAGAGAAATGAACTCGAAGAATAAAAATCAAAGCACTCATTCCACGAATATTTCACGATTCCACATTTTCTCGCTGTCCATATAGCGCCTCCATTCTTCATGCTTCGAAAGTAATTTAAAAAAAGATAAACTCTATTATACAAAGAACGAACATAACCTACAGCTCTGTTGAATTTGTCCTGGTTTCTCATACAACTTACAAGCACATAGAAACGCCCTCTGGCTTGATAGTCAGTTACGCTAACCACCATAAAAAAAAAAATACCCCCTCAAGCAGCTGCTTGCCACAGAGGTCTGACAGGAGCCTGTCAGTTTATATGCCACAGTAGAAGGTCTGAGAGGATGGCAGGACCTTAGCAGAAAAACGACACAAACAGCCATGCCTTACACTCCCTATACTGAACATTTTAAGGGTACACTTCTTTCGAATAGATCCCCCAAAACTCCCCGACCTACCTTCGGTCAATACGGGACACCGATGGGATTGGAAAGACCTCCGTCCGTCGGATGGGACATTAAGCCGTGGCCATCGTGTGCGGAACAGACATACCCTTGCACGTTAAAGAACACGCTAGATGGTCTTGACGGGAGGCTACTATCTGTCTCCTAATAGATGTCCAGTGGGACAGCTCCTCCCAACTTTCTCTGAGCCTTTGAGGTCCTTGTGGCCTGGCTACTTAGTCCATTGTGTGCAAGAAAAGTGCCGCTCCGAGGTAAAATAGCTCAAGAACCTCTCCCTGCGGATAAGCCGTAGGATATCTCATGGAATTTGAAATTCACGTAGAACAATAGTTCCCAAAAATGAGGGAGAAATGGCTGACCTTGACCCTGGAAAGACGGTACAGTCACTCAAAAAAGTATCCGAACACTAAGGTTGATTACAGAATTCAGAAAAAATATCTGGCAACGATTTTTTTTAGAAATTAGTGATCTGGCAACCTTCATGTCACGACACGAAGGTTGCCAGATCACTAATTTCTAAAAAAAATCGTTGCCAGATATTTTTTTCTAAATTCTATAATCAACCTTAGTGTTCGGATACTTTTTTGAGCGACTGTACACTCCCAGGGGGATAGACAGCAGGCTGTCGCGGAACATGTAGACTAAATATTAATTTCAATATAATGTCTGGAGTGGCTGGTTCTTTAGAGGAATTTGGTTTCTCAGGATTAAATAAAATCGAAAATATTACTGCATAGATCAAAGGAAATTTCCGGTTACATTGTCGATATTGGGATTCGAACCACATTCATCTGGTGTTAGTAAGTTCAATGTCCCGTCAATTCATCGAGATAAGATAATCGCAGCGTCAATTCATGGTAGTGTCAATTCATCCTAGCGTCAATTCATTGCGACGTCAATTCATTGAAGCCACAGTTCATCACAGTG
Organism: Ryuthela nishihirai; assembly: GCA_038380435.1. Taxonomy (NCBI): domain Eukaryota; kingdom Metazoa; phylum Arthropoda; class Arachnida; order Araneae; family Heptathelidae; genus Ryuthela; species Ryuthela nishihirai. The sequence goes on from JAWZYU010000001.1 coordinate 68,380,084, forward strand.
ATAGACATAGGATTTTATTGGGTTGGGTTGTTTTACCTCTGAGCGGCACTTTTTTGCCCACCATGGGCTAAATGGCCAGGTCACATGGACCCCGAAGGCGCAGAGAAGGTTGGGGGAGGGGACTCACTGGAACAGCTGTTGGGAGACAGATGGTAGTCTCCCGTCAAGGCCATCCAGCGTGTTCTTTAACGTGCACAGGGTATGTCTCTCCCGCACACGCGGCCACGGCTTAACGTCCCATCCGACGGACGGCGGCCTTTCCAAGCCCATCGGTGTCCTCTACTGACCGTGGGCAGGGCGGGGAATTTTGCGGAGATAAATCTCAACGCTGCACATCTGACAAGAACTTGGGAATTGCAGATGACACACTTGGTGGGGGACACTTTCTTGTGTGCGTGTACGAAACTGCGCCGCTGCATCACTGAGTGGGGAGGAGCTGTTTTCTATGAGGTAAACCATACGGCAAAACTCAGTAGGCCGAACTTTTTTATGTCGACAAAATCCCATGATAGATCTCAGAGAGGAGAGGGAAAGAGATTATTAGTTTCCCAAAGTTAAGCCATCTGGCAAATGCTGGATATGATAACTCAAGCATTAGGATCTTTCGTGACAGAAAAAATATTTTACAGAGAGAGCGTTGTTGGTCAGGTCACATGGACCCCGAAGACTCAGAGAAGGTTGGGGGAGGGGACCCACTGGAACAGCTGTTGGGAGATAGATGATAGCCTCCCATCAAGGTCATCCAGCGTGTTCTTTAACGTTGGGTTGTTTTACCTCTGAGCGGCACTTTGCACACCATGGACTAAATGACCAGGTCACAAGGACCCCGAAGGCTCAGAGAAGGTTGGGGGAGGGGACCCAGTGGAACAGCTGTTGGGAGACAGATGATAGCCTCCCGTCAAGGCCATCCAGCGTGTTCTTTAACGTTGGGTTGTTTTACCTCTGAGCGGCACTTTTTGCACACCATGGGCTAAATGACCAGGTCACAAGGACCCCGAAGGCTCAGAGAAGGTTGGGGGAGGGGACCCACTGGAACAGCTGTTGGGAGACAGATAATAGCCTCCCGTCAAGGCCATCCAGCGTGTTCTTTAACGTGCACAGTGTATGGCTCTCCCGAACACGAAGCCACGTATTAACGTCCCATCCGACGGACGGTGGTCTTTTATAGCGATCGGTGTCCTCTACTGACGGTGATCAGGGCGAGAAATTTTGCGGAGATAAATGTTTTTGCAGATGGAGGAGAGCGTAAATTCCGTTACTGTTATTGCTGATGATTTCTCAAAGCTAAGTCGTGTCGCAGAGGCAGGATAGGGGGAAAATCCTCGCGTCGTTGGACCTAAAAAAATAAATGATACACTCGCGACGGTAAAGACTTTGCCGCTGAGTTCTTCAAAAGTCACCTATCTGCCGGGGAGACAAAAAAAAAGTTCCTCGTCATGACGGGACTTTTCCAGCACTAGGTAATATTGAAGATGCACAAGTACGAGATACAATAGTCTTTTAATTATCACAGAAAAAGAAACTGTTTCCCCATTTGAAATATCATTGACCACCTGAATATTTTAAGAACTAACACTATGTTCTAATGATATAAGGCTCAGACTTCTGTATGCAGTATATGACAGGTAAAAGGATTGCTGGAACATCCGATAAGTCCCATCTGAATAGCGGCAAAAATAATACCGTTTGTGTTATCGATAATGACTATAGCATAATTAAGAAATTTATATTCATACTTCTGTCTCTTGATCCATATTGTGTTTGGTGACAGTAACCTGACGTTTTTCCTCCTAGGACTAAGGTACTTCCCAAACAAGGTTTTAAGCCTTGCATTTCGTCAACCTACAGCGGAAGAAACAACAACGTAACGGCATTTTAAGTGGATTATCCATAAAAGCACTTTCCTCACACATTTAATTTCACTTCAGAGTGACCCTAAAATATTTTGAGTGCATTTCATTCTGTTAAATCCACACGAAAAGCACTCACGTAGAGAAATAGACTGATAGTTCTCTCTTTATCTGATTACTAAACTGTCGATGGATATGCATTTTCTCTCTGCGTGTGTAAAAATATGGAGCGATTTTTTGTAGAAAGGCTTTGGACAGACAGACAGACAGGAGCTTGTCAGTTTATATGCCTTAGTAGAAGATCCGTGAAGATTGTTCATAACTCTATTTACTAATCTGTAGTGCTACAAGTCGTCAAAAAGAGCAAACCAAGTTCCTTTCTACACCAGATGATACTCAATAGTTGTTGATGACTTCTTCATCATTATTTACGAAGTCAAACTAAACGACCAAGATATCGGAGAAGCATTTATAATGAAAGACATCAAGTTTCCTGATTGCGAGGATTCGAGCTTCGCAGACATAAAAACGTAGAAAGAAATCTAATCTGTTTAAAGAAAAATAATTTTAATCTTCAGATGCATGGGCCAATTTCTCCCCAGATTCGTAAACATCTTAATGCCTATTCTCTTGTTTATATCGTATCGTACATTAGCAATATCTACCACACAATTCGCAAGATAATTAAAGTGAGTAACTTGCTCAAGAGAACACAGCCATTCAAAACACGGGTTCATCTTCCACCCATCACTTTCCATCACCTTTCTTTTCTAATAAATCTATTACCAGACTCTTAATATCTTTAAAGAAAACGTTTATCTCGTCAACATCATGTGCCAGAAGACGAAAATCTTGAGCATAATCTGGGTCAGATTTTGAAAAAAAAAAAAAATCTCTAGACCTTCTATGACTCCATTCTTTCTAACGAATTAATCATAATATGAATAATAGCTAATCTGAAAGGATAACAAAATGGGGACTTGTTGAACTTTAGGTACTATCCGAACCACTCTAAAAATTACCATACTTTACACATATTTCAGAGTTATTATAAAGATCTAGCGTAAAAAAAATCCTTCCGATATGCCATTCGATTTTAAAATCAGTCTTAAGTTATAGTAGTCAATAGAATCAGTTCTTTTTTTAAACCTATACCATAACGTTGAAGTTTCCCAAGATGTTAAGATCCTCCGACAATACAAAGTAATAGGATGCATCTCGTTGTTATCCTTGAAAGTATTTGAAATGACGAAATTTTGATCGAAAACTGTATGTTAGGACTAATTCATTTCTTATCCTAATATATGAAAAAGATTCACCATCATCAAGAACGCCAGCAAACCATAAAATGAAAAAATACTTTTAAAAGTGATGAAAATAACGAGGATGATTTAGTAATATATGTAATTATTTAGCTAACTCTACTTATGATTAATACTGAAGAACTTAACATGTGGCATGGGAGAAGGTTTTTCGAAGGGACTAGAGATTAAGCTGTAAAGCTGATAAATTAGCAGAAAATACTGCAGTTTCCAAAACATTTGCTGAGAGTTTCAACAGAAATCTTCTTTTGAAACACAGTTTCTTAAATTAATCATCAAACTTAATACAATATGTAATATCATCCATTCATGATAAACATTTACAGTATGTTGACGCTTTATGGATTAAAGCTATGAAATCTGATTGAGAGCAAATAAGTGGGGACTTTTTCGAGTGTTTCTTTCAAAGTTATAAACACTACTACGATATGAAATCCAATTCTGAAAAGTAACAGCAGTTTGAGAAAATTAAGCTTTCCTCTATTTTGATAGGGGAAAGTTACAGTTAACTTCTGTATATATATATATGGGGCGGGGGTGTCTCAGTCGGTAGCGCTCGTAATCTGTAGTTCCCGGGTTCGAGTCCCAGCTGGGTCAGCGTTAAGATTTATCTCCTCAAAACTCCCCGCCCTGCCCACGGTCAGTAGGTGACACCGATGGGCTTGGTAAATGCCGCCGTCCGTCGGATGGGACGTTAAGCCGTGGCTCCGTGTGCGGGAGAGCCATACCCTGTGCACGTTAAAGAACACGCTGGATGGCCTTGACGGGAGGCTACCATTTGTCTCCCAACAGCTGTTCCAGTGGGTCCCCTCCCCCAACCTTCTCTGAGCCCTCGGGGTCCATGTGATCTGGCCATTTAGCCCATGGTGTGCAAAAAAGTGCCGCTCAGAGGTAAAACAACCCAATCTATATATATATACTTTAAGTGGGAAGCATAACTACAATTTAATCTACAGTGATGTGTCCCTTCAGATGGGGCAAAAATATCCAAGCTCCGATACGGAAAATTAATTACACATACTCCTCAGTTTATGGTTATGTGAAGATTATGTATGTACGTCACCGTGATTGTGTGTAAGTATGTGTGCAAGTATGTGTGTAAGTGTAAGTATGTGTGTTGGGAAGTAAGTATGTGTGTGATTGTGTGTAAGCATGTGTACTCATATGTGAATGTGGGGTATGTACATGTTCTTTGTCTGTCTGCCTAAGTATGCGCGCAAGTGTGTGTCTCCATGCATCCGTGTATGTCTAAGTATGGGCGTGAATGACTAGGTATGCCCGTAAGTGTGTTCATATATAAACACACATATGTAAGTGTTTATATATGTACGTAGGCGGGGTGGGGGTGGCTCAGTCGGTAGCGCGCCAGGCTCGTAATCTGTGATTCCCAGGTTCGAGTCCACGCCCTGCCCACGGTCAGTAGGGGACACCGATGAGCTTGGAAAGGCCGCCGTCCGTCGGATGGGACGTTAAGACGTGGCCCCATGTGCGGGAGAGCCATACCCTGTGCACGTTAAAGAACACGCTGGATGGCCTTCTGTCTTCCAACAGCTGTTTCAGTGGGTCTCCTCCTCCAACCTTCTCTGAGCCTTCGGGGTCCTTGTGACCTGGCCATTTAGCCCATGGTATGCAAAAAAGTGCCCTCAGAGGTAAAACAACCCAACCTGTATGTAGACGTAAGTCTCTCTTCATGCGTATGTATATACTTGCATCAGCATATGTGCATGTGTACACCGAAGAGCCAGAACATTATGACCACCTGCCTAATGATGTTGGTCCTCCAAGTGCCGCCAAAACAGCTCTTACCCGGCGAGGCGTGGATGCTACAAGTTTTTTAAAGGTGTCTTGTGGTATCTGGTAATATTACGTTATCAGCAGCTCTACTCAACAGAACCTTTAACTCACAAACCAGAAATGCTCGATTGGATTGATGTCTGGGACATTTTGGAGACCAGGGCAATACCTGAAAGTCTTCCTCATGTTCCGCGAACCATTCTCGAACAATTCGGGTAGTGTGGCATGGCACATTATCCTGCTGAAAGAAGGCACTACTAGAGTGTATTACCATTGACATGAAGGGCTGCACGTGGTTGTTGTTGTTTGGGTTGTTTTACCTCTGAGCGGCACTTTTTTGCACACCATGGGCTAAATGTCCAGGTCACATGGACCCCGAAGGCTCAGAGAAGGTTGGGGGAGGGGACCCACTGGCACAGCTGTTGGGAGACAGATGGTAGCCTCCCGTCAAGGCCATCCAGCGTGTTCTTTAACGTGCACAGGGTATGGCTCTCCCACACACGGGGCCACGGCTTAACGTCCCATCCGACGGACGGCGGCCTTTCCAAGCCCAGCGGTGTCCCCTACTGACCGTGGGCAGGGCGGGGAAATTTTGCGGAGATAAATCTCAACGCTGACCCAGCTGGGACTCGAACCTGGGAACTACAGATTACGAGCCTGGCGCGCTACCGACTGAGCCACCCCCGCCCCGCTGCACGTGGTGCAATGATATTTAGGTAGGTGGTAGACGTCATAGTTTCCTGCACATCAATGACAGGGCCCAGCGTTTCCCAGCACAACATTGCCCAAAGCATTACATTTCCTCACCGGCTTGTTTTCGTCACATGGTGCATCCTGGTGCCAACACTGCCCCAAGTAAACAACGCACACGTACCCGACTGACCACATGGTGCAACAGGAAATGAGATTTATTGGACCAGACGACTTTCTTCCAATCGTTCAATGTCCAGTTTTGATGCTCGTGTGCCCATTGTAAGCGTTTTCGGCGATGAACCGCCGAAAGTGCTTACATGGGCGCCGTTAGCATGGGCACTCAGGGCGACCTGTGGCTATGCAGCCTTTTTTTCAGCAGGATTTGACGTACTATATGTTGTGACATATTACGCCTTTAACGAAGGCTGTCTAGCGTATTTTAACGGTATAAATAATCTATAGTATAAAATACACCTGATACTGAGCTCTGTTAATCAGTACTGTTCTTCAGATGGAAAAGGAACACGGCTACACGAAAACCGAAAGCCGTGTAGCCGAACACGGCTACACGGCTACGGAAATATAATCTATAGTATAAATAACATGCTGAGGCCTTGCCATCCTCTCAGATCCTTCTACTATGGCATATAAACTGACAGGCTGCTGTCAGACCTCTGTGGCAAGCAGCTGCTTGAGGGGGTATTTATTTTTTTTTTTTTTTATAAATAACACCTGATACTGAGCTCTGTTAATCAGTACTGTTCTTCAGATGGAAAAGGCAGTGGACTTAAGTGAGTTTGACAAAGGCCAAATTGTAATGGCCAGACGACTGGGTCGGAGCATTTCCGAGATAGCAAGGCTTGTGGGGTGCTCATGGTCAGCCGTGGTTAGTACATTCAAAAAGTGGTCCAAGGAGGGGAAAAACCACCTACCACTGGCAAGGAAACATTAAGGAATACCTTTGATGGCCTTCTCAGGTGATTTCATTTCTTCTAACTGCTGTCAAGGGGATTTTTTTTTTCTACGCCGCTCTGAGACTTGGAAATCTTGTGACCTTTCCATTCAGCCTATTGTCATCACAAAAGTGCCGTTCAGAAGTAAAACAGTGAATTCATCATGTTATCGGGTGGTCGTGGATTCTTATGCCACCTGTCTCAAGACAATGTTTCTTTTCTTCTCAAGACAATGTTTCCTCTACACTCAAGACAATGTTTCCTCTATACTCAAGACAATGTTTCTTCTATACTCAAGACAATGTTTCTTTTTTTCTCAAGACAATGTTTCCTCTACACTCAAGACAATGTTACCTCTACACTCAAGACAATGTTTCTTCTATACTCAAGATAATGTTTCTTCTATACTCAAGACAATGTTTCTTTTATTCTTCAGACAATGTTTCCTCTCTACTCAAGACAATGTTTCCTCTATACTCCAGACAATGTTTCCTCTATATTCAAGACAATGTTTCCTTTATACTCCAGGCAATGTTTTTTATACCCAAGACAATGTTTCCTCTATATTCAAGAAAATATTTCCTCTATATTCAAGAAAATATTTCCTCTATACTCAACACAATGTTTCCTCTATACTAAAGAGAATGTTTTCCCTATACTCAAGACAATGTTTCCTCTGTACTCAAGACAATGTTTCCTCTATACTCAAGATAATTTATCTTAGGTTGTGCAAGATATTCTTTAATATTTCTCTTTGAGATTATTTTTGTGTTGTCTAAAACACTCTCAAACCTTTGGTCACCATAAATTCCCTAAACACCGTTGGATGTAATAATTATTATTTGCCTTTTCTCTTGATTTGATCCTCCGTAATGTGTTGTTTCGTAATCGAACTTCTTCGATACATGGTCCCCGGTGTGGAAATCATCACGAATAGCGAAGCGTAGAGAGAATCTGAAGTGGCACAGGAAGAGTTATATGGATGAAGGAGAAAAAAAAAGGATCGATTCCACATCACGTCCATTACAAGAAGTACCAAAAGGAGAAGAAGGACATCCCAACTACTCTTGCTCTATTGGTTCATGAAGGAAAGCCATAAGGGGAAGCCAACTACATGGTTACGGATTCTCACATTAGCGTGCTTTTGCGGTGAGCCGTTTTTCCTTTGTCTTGACTAAATGGATGTTCTTTTTGTTCCTGCAAGCCGATAATGTTACAAATGGCAGGGAAACGAAACTAAAGCAAGGCCTAATGAACGAAGGATAGTTCATTAACGCATTGAGGATCAGTATCATTTGCTGGAATGAGGGCAAAAAAAATATTTCTACCATTAATGGAAGATTAGGATGCACATTAATGTTTGTGGCAATTCCTACAGAGGTTTTTTAATCTACGATTCTATCAGTTATTATCAAGAATGAGATCATTAATGAGACCAGTTACTTTAACAATTATACTGTAAATTGGCCATTAATTCGCAATAAGCTTTTCTTTCTTGAAAACGTATTAACTTATAAATCATATGCCAGAATTGTACACATCAAATTCATTAAAAATTTGTCTTGTTCAAAAACAACTACGAAAATATAATTTTTTTCAATAAAAATCCAGTTGGGTTGTTTTACCTCTGAGCGGCACTTTTTTTGTACACCATGGGCTAAATGGCCAGGTCACGTGGACCCCCGAAGGCTCAGAGAAGGTTGGGGGAGTGGATCCACTGGAACAGCTGTTGATAGACAGATGGTAGCCTCCCGTCAAAGCCATCCAGCGTGTTATTTAACGTTCACAGGGTATTGGCTTTCCCGCACACGGGGCCACGGCTTAACGTCCCATCCGACGGACGGCGGTCTTTCCAAGCCCATCCGGTGTCCCTTACTGACCGTGGGCAGGGCGGGGAATTTTGCGGAGATAAATCTCAACGCTGACCCAGCTGGGACTCGAACCTAGGAACTACAGATTACGAGCCTGCCGCGCTACCGACTGAGCCACCACCGCCCCAGGGAACTCTCGTTCATGCTACTACTCGTAGAGCTGTAAAAATTTGCACGTAGGTAATTCGCGTTGAAATCCTCGGGAAAAATCCGAAATTTACCCACATAACTTTCCTTCAAGGTCAAAGTGAGGTCAAACCTGATCTACGAGTGCTAAAAAGGTGAAAATTGGTGTCTGGGGGTGTTTTGGGTTGTAGATATCGGAAACGTTACGACATTTAGAATCGGAAAGTTCTTAGAGGTAAAAGGGCAAATTTTGATCAGCCAGTACCGGAAAGCTAAAAATGAGTTCCTGGGGATATTTTGTGTTGCAGATCTCAGGAATGTGAAATTTTGTATGCACTGGTCCTTGAGGCCAAAGGTCAAATATAGATCTAGTAGGAGGCTAAAAATTGGTGCCTGAGGGTATTTTGAGTTGTAGATTTCAAAAGATATGCCAAAGTTTGGATGGGTCCTTCGAGATCAAAGGTCAAATTCCGATATACCAGTTCTGGAGAGCTAAAAGTTGGTGAATAGGCTATTTCCGGCAGTAGAACTCAGAAATGTAAAGGATTTTCAGATACGGTGTCGCATTCATGGTGAAACAGAGGTCAGAGTCACGGTCTAGAAATCAACAGGTGCCTAAGGCACCTAGAATTGAAATATATTTGATGTATTTACTATTCGTTGGGTTGGGCTGTTTTACCTGAGCGGCACGTTTTTGCACACCATGGGCTAAATGGCCAGGTCACATGGACCCCGAAGGCTCAGAGAAGGTTGGGGGAGGGGACCCACTGGAACAGCTGTTGGGAGACAGATGGTAGCCTCCCGTCAAGGCCATCCAGCGTGTTCTTTAACGTGCACAGGGTATGGCTCTCCCACACACGGGGCCACGGCTTAACGTCCCATCCGACGGACGGCGGCATTTCCAAGCCCATCGGTGTCCCCTACTGACCGTGGGCAGGGCGGGGAATTTTGCGGAGATAAATCTCAACGCTGACCCAGCTGGGACTCGAACCTGGGAACTACAGATCATGAGCCTGGCGCGCTACCGACTGAGCCACCCCCGCCCCTACTATTCGTTGAAAATATTCATTTATTTCAATTATAATTAATGCTTTGTTGAAATATTCTATATAATTTATAAGTCCGTCGATGCCTCTTGATCTCTAGACCGTCACTTCTATCCCTGTTTGAACTCGAATAAAACACCGAATCTGAATTTCTTAACATTTCTGAGACCTACGGTCCGAAAATATCCCCAAGGAACCAATTTTCAGTTCTCTAGCATTGGTAGATCTGGATTTGACTTTTGACCTAGATGGACCCTACCGTATGACCTCTCGTGACCTCTATCTGACTTTAAAATAAACATCTGAGGTGAAATTTCGGATTATCTCTGAGATTTACGACCCGGATTACTTCTATGTGCTGCCCCCCAACCAAATAATTGGGTTGGGAAAACATTTTATAAAATTTTTATAAACTTCTGGAGAAAAATTAATACCAGGATTATAAAATGAGATGGTCGTGTTAGTTTGGTCATTAAAAAATATCAATCGCAACATATTCAAAATTTTCTAGTATAAAAGTAGTTTCAATTAAACAATGTTTTAAATATTTGTTGACAAAAATGGCGACTCTGCTTGAGCCGTTGACTGAATAAGAGTAATATGGGACATAGTAGTAGAAGTTCATGATATTTTTGACTTTGACTTCTTGTAGTGCGAGAACAGAATATTTTTTATATTTTATTAAAACAGAGATGTCCACTTTCCTTGCCGAAAGTCCACACACATTCCATTGGAGGATGCTATGTTCACTGATTAGATATTTTGTCTTTTTTGAACTAAAAGAAAGATTATTCTGGATGCTAGGCAACAAAATATATTCTATTGAAACAATAGAAATCCTCAGGATTCTATATAGAGTGGTAATTCAATCGCCTTGAGGATAACTAGGGACTTCTAATTCAATCGCATTGAAGATAACTAAGGACTTCTAATTCAGTCGTCTTGAGGATAACTAAGGACTTCTAATTCAATCGCATTGAGGATACCTAGGGACCTCTAATTCAATCGCATTGAGGATAACTAGGGACCTCTAATTCAATCGCATTGAGGATAACTAGGGACTTCTAATTCAATCGTATTGAGGATAACTAGGGACTTCTAATTCAATCGCCTTGAGGATAACTAGGGACTTCTAATTCAATCCCCTTGAGGATAACTAGGGACTTCTAATTCAATCGCATTGAGGATGACTAGGGACTTCTAATTCAATCGCATTGAGGATGACTAGGGACTTCTAATTCAATCGCATTGAGGATAACTAGGGACTTCTAATTCAATCGCATTGAGGATAACTAGGGACTTCTAATTCAATCGCATTGAGGATAGCTAGGGACTTCTAATTCAATCGCATTGAGGATAACTAGGGACTTCTAATTCAATCGCATTGAGGATAGCTAGGGACTTCTAATTCAATCGCATTGAGGATAACTAGGGACTTCTAATTCAATCCCCTTGAGGATAACTAGGGACTTCTAATTCAATCGCATTGAGGATGACTAGGGACTTCTAATTCAATCGCATTGAGGATGACTAGGGACTTCTAATTCAATCGCATTGAGGATAACTAGGGACTTCTAATTCAATCGCATTGAGGATAACTAGGGACTTCTAATTCAATCGCATTGAGGATAGCTAGGGACTTCTAATTCAATCGCATTGAGGATAACTAGGGACTTCTAATTCAATCGCATTGAGGATAACTAGGGAGTTCTAATTCAATCGCGTTGAGGATAACTAGGGACTTCTAATTCAATCGCATTGAGGATAACTAGGGACTTCTAATTCAATCGCATTGAGGATAACTAGGGACTTCTAATTCAATCGCATTGAGGATAGCTAGGGACTTCTAATTCAATCGCATTGAGGATAACTAGGGACTTCTAATTCAATCGCATTGAGGATGACTAGGGACTTCTAATTCAATCGCATTGAGGATGACTAGGGACTTCTAATTCAATCGCATTGAGGATAACTAGGGACTTCTAATTCAATCGCATTGAGGATAACTAGGGACTTCTAATTCAATCGCATTGAGGATAGCTAGGGACTTCTAATTCAATCGCATTGAGGATAACTAGGGACTTCTAATTCAATCGCATTGAGGATAACTAGGGAGTTCTAATTCAATCGCGTTGAGGATAACTAGGGACTTCTAATTCAATCGCATTGAGGATAACTAGGGACTTCTAATTCAATCGCATTGAGGATAACTAAGGACTTCTAATTCAATCGCATTGATTTATTATATAACCCGAGTGGTTAGTCAGGGGCGGATTTACCGATCAGTGATCTAAGCGGCCCCCAAATCTTTATGTGAATTGCTTTCATAATTGTAGAGGTCATTTCAGCTACACGCCTTGAGTCCTTGACGTCTAAATCCGCTATTGTGGTCAGTGCTCATGGTTAGTGATCAGAGGGATCTTGTGCCTTCTGCTGCAATCTTGTTTACCTCACAGACCTCCTTCACTCATTATACTAACAGGCTCTTGTCAGACCTCTTTGGTAGGCCGTTGTTTGATGGATGATATATGTTTTATTACATTACGTTATTTAATATTATATTATTAAAAACGTGGAATGCTTCATATAATAAGCATTATTATTACTTTCTGTATAAGTAACGATTTGTTTAAAGTTATTCACATATGGATATTTAATTCGATTCATACGTTAGTAGGGGCGCTTCTGAAGCACTGTGGTAATTCAAATTGCAGAACACCTTCAGTGATACTGTGATCCACACAGCTTTTTCCAATGGAAACGCTTTCAAAAGAAGAATTAAAATTAGTTTGTTTCTCTATCGTCGAATATGCAGCATAGCAAAAATACTTTGTTTGACATGGAAGTGTATCAGAGAATTTCCACATGTCAGAACAGGTTCGAGAGTAAATTATTGAGCGTAGTTAGCATAGCATAACGCTGACAGCCATAGACATATCATAAAATCCAAAGTAAAAATATTTTATTATTATTTTTTTCCTTCCAGAAATTGCTCAAATGTTAACAGTCTTTAGGGCATCATATTCACAGTTTTATAATCAGCCCTTTTAAACTCAAAAGTCTAAGAAAACAAATATTATAATTTTCTAAATTACTTCCCATTAATTCCAAAATTAAATTCATCTCAAGAACTTCAAGATGTATTCGAGGGAGGGGGGGGGACCGAAATAATTCCATAAATTGAATAGTTTGAAAGGAATAAAAATTCAACTTTTCTCTCACTCTGTGAACTTTGCGACTGGTTATTGAAACCTCAACAAGGTGAAAATTTTCATCTCGAAGAAGAGTTAGCTGCTCTTCAGCTTCATCCTCTTAGTCTATGGCGCGAAATGAAAACGTTTCATTTGAAGCGCGGCTCTTGACAAACGACTCTGGGACTAAGCCTGGCGACGAGTCGTTATTAACTCGCCATAAACCGTGGGCCACGGGGGCTTCTTGGTCATCTGATCCACAAGCAACTGAGGCTGTGGTTTTTGACCGCAGCCTCAGTTCTGATCTTCATCTGATCCACAACAACATCTGATCCACAACAGTCTCTGTTCTTCATCTGATCCAGAAACAATTGAGGCTGCGGCTGACCTTGAGGAACCGTCGACTGTCTCTCATTAACCTCAGCGCCGGTGATGGACGAGTCTTGTTAGTAGGCACCTCCAGCGAAACGGATGTTGCGATGGAAGGAGGAGGAGGAGCAGCAGAGAAAGTAATGTCTGCAACAGTCTGATAAGCTTCGCCATTAGCTCTGTCTCTCCCACTCCCCTATAGTCTCCTCGGTGCATGCAGTGGGTGAAGACTTACCCCAACTCTTGCTTCCCCCGTCTCCACCATCTTCATCCCATTTATCATTCGCGCAGAGATGAGTTGCTCCGTGATGCGGGGATTCTTCGTTGGATATCGAACTCTGTGATGCGACGTCGATGTTTGTTTTAAGTTCTCCGCTTCTTTCTCTGCTGGTTGATGTTGCGGCTTCAGCAATCGGGTTCGAATAAGACCTGAGGCAGTTAAAGAATCTTAATCTTCCTGGATTATTATGGGCATAATCACTAAAAGAAACATATGAAACGTTTAAGCAAAGGAATGTCACAAACCGCTCCGTTGGCTAAAAGATATTGAATAATTGTTGACTACTGTAAAGTTGTGCTTCGTGTAAAAAGTGTAGTTCCCATTTCTACATTTTGTTCCTCATAGAAGTTGAAAGAGCTAAAAGTAAGAGAAAAAGTCATCGTTAAGAAGAAACAGCAAAAATCATTCCTTTGCAGTGGCATAGCGTGAGTGACAATAGCAGACATTGCATGAAACTGCGCATTTAACGCTTCTTTGATTCTGAATGATCATAGGTCAACGATACATCAGTCACCTCTCAACAACCAATGATCGATGAGAACAATAGGGACGTCATATATGAGAGTTATTGGAGCATCAACTATTTAGTTTCGTAGCCTTGCTTATCCTATCCCCTCTGTTCTCTTGTGTTTGTATTAGAAGGTAAGGAACATCTTTACCAACAAGGCTATCGCTTCTCCAACTGTTGAACTTTTCTCCTTTTCGACGAAAAAATATTTGATACGTCATTTTCTATGAAATTCTTTATATTTTAATATTTTTATTTTGTCGGATCTCACTGTAACTGATCTTTTAGTTTTGGTCATTTCGATAAACTATAGTGAATAGCAAAACAGACTCAAAAATAAACGCACAAACGTAGATGACCGAAACATTTAAGATTGAGAGCCTTGAATTTTTTTAGAATAATTAATTTAATTAACACGTTCTCATCCGGGCATTTAAGTACAAACAATTCATTCTCATCTTCTCGAAGTTTCTCTTTGGATGATCTGCTACCAAATAAATTCTCTGAGTTGAAATTTTCTTTCTCTCAAAAGCAACTCGCCTTGGCACTTTAATCTGATTCGAGAACTGATGGCTTCAATGGACGTCAAATGAAAAGCAACTTCTATTTCGCCTCATCTGATAAACTGTCTCTCAAAACCAAGAGAAAAAAATCAACGAAGAAGAAGAAGAAGTTTCAATTCTGAATTATCTGGAGTTCTTGTATTTGGTGGTCTCACTAGACCAGGACAAACGATAGCTGTCAAACCAACACAAAGACCTTTCATTTCTTTGTAAAATGCTTGAAGTTCAATGTTAGATTATCATCCACGCGATGGAAAATCTCTCGGAATTGTTTTATCCGTTAGTTTCTAAACTTCTTTAATGCTCTTTTAATGGATTAGTCGACGAAAAAGGAAATTCGCGTTATTGACTGAAAGAAAGCAAAGAGCTTTAAGTTTGACATAAACTTTCCGGCGTTTCCCATTTACCGGTGTGTTTCTTTTAAAATGGGGGACAAGAAGAAAGTTGAAAACGAATGGAACTCCGAGAAGGAGATGGATGGATATAGTAAGAGAGGATAGGAATTTGAAAGATGAGGGCTGCAAACAGAAAACAATGAAAGATTAAGATTCTTGACACAAACAACCCCATCTGAGAATGACTGAAAATTTTTCATTTCGCATTAACTCAGGAATGGATGTTGGCATTGTTTTGCTTTCTTTTCAACAAGTGGGGCGGGTGTGGCTCAGTCGGTAGCGCGCCAGGCTCGTAATCTGTAGTTCCCAGGTTCGAGTCCCAGCTGGGTCAGAGTTGAGATTTATCTCCGCAAAATTCCCCGCCCTGCCCACGGTCAGTAGGGGACACCGATGGGCTTGGAAAGGCCGCCGTCCGTCGGATGGGACGTTAAGCCGTGGCCCCCGTGTGCGAGAAAGCCATACCCTGTGCACGTTAAAGAACACGCTGGATGGCCTTGACGGGAGGCTACCATCTGTCTCCCAACAGCTGTTCCAGTGGGTCCCCTCCCCCAACCTTCTCTGAGCCTTCGGGATCCATGTGACCTGGCCATTTAGCCCATGGTGTGCAAAAACGTGCCGCTCAGAGATAAAACAACCCAACCCAAATCTTTTCAACAAGTGCACTATCAACGAAAATATTAGAGGTGAATTGTTTTATCTCTGAGTGGCACTTTTTTTACACACAATGTGCTAAATTGTGTACATTGCAATTGCAGTGAATATTGTTTCACCATGAGCATATTTCATAGCATTTTAAACGTAACTGCATTCTCTCTGCAATTTTCTGCATTGTTAATTGATCTGACTGAAATAATTATCAAAAATAAAATAAATAAATACCCCCTCAAGCAGCTGCTTGCCACAGAGGTCTGACAGGAGCCTGTCAGTTTATATGCCATAGTAGAAGGTCTGAGAGGATGGCAGGAGCCCAGCAGAAAAACAACACACACAGATCATGCCTTACCCGGGGCTCGAATCCAGGTCCCTTAGGATCAGTAGCCAAGCGCGCTAACCACTCGGCCACGGGACGGCCATATAATTATCAAACATTACTTTTTTTTCTATTTTTATTACATTACTTAAAAGTAAAGAATTTATCAGATTACTTTCAATCACATTCGTGGGTTGGGTTGTTTTACCTCTGAGTGATACTTTGTTTTGGACACAGTGGGATAAATGGCACAAGAACCTCAAGGACTCAGAGATGGTTGAGGGAAGGGGATTCATTGGATGGCTGCTAGGAAACAGATGGCAGCCTCCCGTCAAGGCCATTCAGCGTCTTCTTTGAAGTGCACAGGTCCCAATGCCTTTTGGGGCGGGGGTGGCTCAGTCGGTAGCGCGCCAGGCTCGTAATCTGTAGTTCCCAGGTTCGAGTCCCAGCTGGGTCAGCGTTGAAATTTATCTCCCCAAAATTCCCCGCCCTGCCCACGGTCAGTAGGGGACACCGATGGGCTTGGAAAGGCCACCGTCCGTCGGATGGAACGTTAAGCCGTAGGCCTGTGTGCGGGAGAGCCATACCCTGTGCACGTTAAAGAACACGCTGGATGGCCTTGACGGGATGCTACCATCTGTCTCCCAACAGCTGTTCCAGTGGGTCCCCTCCCCCAACCTTCTCTGAGCCTTCGAGGTCCATGTGACCTGGCCATTTAGCCCATGGTGTGCAAAAAAGTGCCGCTCAGAGGTAAAACAACCCAACCCAATGCCTTTTCGTTTGTTTCTCTATCGTCGAATATGCAGCATAGCAAAAATACTTTGTTTGACATGGAAGTATATCGAGAATTTCCATATGTCAGAACAGGTTCGAGAGTACATTATTGAGCGCAGTTAGCATATCATAACGCTGACAGCCATAGACATATCATAAAATCCAAAGTAAAAATATTTTATTATTATTTTTTTCCTTCCAGAAATTGCTCAAATGTTAACAGTCTTTAGGGCATCATATTCACAGTTTTATTTTGACCTTTTAAACTCAAAAGTCTAAGAAAACAAATATTATAATTTTCTAAATTACTTCCCATTAATTCCAAAATTAAATTCATCTCAAGAACTTCAAGATGTATTCGAGGGAGGGGGACCGAAATAATTCCATAAATTGAATAGTTTGAAAGGAATAAAAATTCAACTTTTCTCTCACTCTATGAACTTTGCGACTGGTTATTGAAACCTCAACAAGGTGAAAATTTTCATCTCGAAGAAGAGCTAGCTGCTCTTCAGCTTCATCCTCTTAGTGTATGGCGCGAAATGAAAACGTTTCATTTGAAGCGCGGCTCTTGACAAACGACTCTGGGACTAAGCCTGGCGACGAGTCGTTATTAACTCGCCATAAACCGTGGGCCACGGGGGCTTCTTGGTCATCTGATCCACAAGCAACTGAGGCTGTGGTTTTTGACCGCAGCCTCAGTTCTGATCTTCATCTGATCCACAACAACATCTGATCCACAACAGTCTCTGTTCTTCATCTGATCCAGAAACAATTGAGGCTGCGGCTGACCTTGAGGAACCGTCGACTGTCTCTCATTAACCTCAG
This sequence comes from Ryuthela nishihirai, assembly GCA_038380435.1. Taxonomy (NCBI): domain Eukaryota; kingdom Metazoa; phylum Arthropoda; class Arachnida; order Araneae; family Heptathelidae; genus Ryuthela; species Ryuthela nishihirai. The sequence continues at coordinate 68,397,614 of JAWZYU010000001.1, forward strand.
CGCCGGTGATGGACGAGTCTTGTTAGTAGGCACCTCCAGCAAAAGGGATGTTTCAGCAGCAGAGAAAATAATATCTGCAACAGTCTGATAAGCTTTGCCATCAGCTTTGTATCTCCCACTCCTTCCTTTTGAGGGGCAGGGGTGGCTCAGTCGGTAGCGCGCCAGGCTCGTAATCTGTAGTTCCCAGGTTCGCCTCCCAGCTGGGTCAGCGTTGAGATTTATCTCCGCAAAAATTCCCCGCCCTGCCCACGGTCAGTAGGGGACACCGATGGGCTTGGAAAGGCCGCCGTCCGTCGGATGGGACGTTAAGCCGTGGCCCCGTGTGCGGGAGAGCCATACCCTGTGCACGTTAAAGAACACGCTGGATGGCCTTGACGGGAAGCTACCATTTGACTCCCAACAGCTGTTCCAGTGGGTCTCCTCCCCCAACCTTCTCTGAGCCTTCGGGGTCCATGTGACCTGGCCATTTAGCCCATGGTGTGCAAAAAAAGTGCCGCTCAGAGGTAAAACAACCCAAACAACTTTCCTTTTGAGAGCACGGTTCCACGGTTTAGTGTATCATCCGAAGATAGCTGCCTTTCCAGGCCATCGGTATCACCTACTCATCGAGGACTGGTCGGATGGTTTTTTGAGAGATATATCTCAACGGGAGCCAAGGTGGGACTCGAACCTGGGAACTACAGATTACGAGCCTAGCTCGTTACCGACTGATACAACCCCATCCCAAAATATTACATAATTGCCATCATATTATTTTCCTGTTAATGGAAAACTTCGAAGTTCTATAACTCCAAAAATTAAGACTTTTTATGGTACAATCTTATGAAGAAAAACTCTCAATCAAATCTGCTTAAACCTCGAGTTTCAAAATAATATTTTCAGCAGTTAAAGAGAGCTATAGAAGCTGTGATGTTCAACAGTAGCAGTGGCAAACTTAAGAAATTATTAAAAAAAATTAACAAAAAAATGAAACATTTGTTTATAAAAATCTTCTGAAATAATTTTTTTATTAAATGGTTTGAAATAATATTACGTTGAAACCAATATCTATCTTTTCGATGAGACAGCAAAAAAAAAAGACTAATTATTAAAAGAAAAAAAATAAGGACTTTCGAAAGTAATAGAACAATCCTTAAATATCACACATCTCTAGGATGCCAGGATCGTAATCTGTAGTTCCCAGCTCGAATTCCCAACAATACTTGCGGTGATATTTATCTCCGCTAACTCCCATTTAACCCTGGGCGGGGGTGGCTCAGTCGGTAGCGCGCCAGTCTCGTAATCTGTAGTTCCCAGGTTCGAGTCCCAGCTGGGTCAGCGTTGAGATTTATCTCCGCACCGCTAACTCCCATTTAACCCTGGGCGGGGGTGGCTCAGTCGGAAGCGCGCCAGTCTCGTCTGTAGTTCCCAGGTTTGAGTCCCAGCTGGGTCAGCGTTGAGATTTATCTCCGCACCGCTAACTTCCATTTAACCCTGGGCGGGAGTGGCTCAGTCGGTAGCGCGCCAGGCTCGTAATCTGTAGTTCCCAGGTTCGAGTCCCAGCTGGGTCAGCGTTGAGATTTATCTCCGCAAATTTCCTCGCCTTGCCCACGGTCAGTAGGGGACACCGATGGGCTTGGAAATCCGTCGGATGGGACGTTAAGCCGTTTGTCGGATGGGACGTTAAGCCGTGGCCCCGTGTGTGGGAGAGCCATATCCTGGTGCATGTTAAAGAACACGCTGGATGGCCTTGACGGGAGGCTACCATCTGTCTCCCAACAGCTGTTCCAATGGGTCCCCTCCCCCAACCTTCTCTGAGCCTCCGGGGTCCATGTGACCTGGCCATTTAGCCCATGGTGTGCAAAAAAGTGCCGCTCAGAGGTAAAACAACCCAACCCATTTAACCCTCGGTTCCATTAACTCTTGGTTCAAAAAGGGACACCGATGGGCATGGAATGGTTTCTGTCCCTTGATCTCACATCAACCCATGGCCCCCTGTAGAGGAGAGCCCTCTGCACGCTAAAGAGCACGCTGGATGACCTTGACAGGAGGCTTTCATCTGTTGCTCTCTATCACGCGCCGGAGCAACTTGGATTCTCAATGCCCTCGTTTGTGGCGACCCAGGACGAAGATTATAGTTAGGTTTTGACAAATGCTGGACTTTACTTCTATAGTACTGTTCAGCCCCGATGGTGGATAGTGGTAATCGTGGCACCTCCCAAATGATGTAGTGCAGGGGTGTGCAAATATCGGCCAGCTAAGAGTTTTTTGTGGCCCGCCAAGACAGTCAGAAAAATCCGCCTTGAACCGAGATTTCCTTCCCGTGCGCGACCGAAGATTCGTCTCGTATTTTCCACTAGGACGGCCACGTCCATACGCATGCGCAGTGTAGATACGAAAACAATTGCCCACCCCTGATGTAGTGCATCCTCGAGTTGGGAAGCATCGGGTTTTGTCATAAATTGCATTACTTCCAGTGTTTAGTGGATCCGCTTCATCGGTCTTCTCTGACTCCTTTGTGGCCTGGTCATTTAGCTAATTGTGTTCAGAAAAACATTTCTGCTCAGAGGTAAAACAACCCAGTTGTGACAGCAACATGGAAATGGTCTAATTTTTTTTTACCCAGGCAGAAGAAACGTCAATGATTTGTCCAATTTATACGAAATAATAATTGAACAATTACAAATCAAAATTTTCTAAACAGTTTTTTTTTTGGCAAAATTTTTATGGGTTGGGTTGTTTTACTTCTGAGAGGCACTCATTTGCACACAATGGGCTAAATGGTCAGGTCATAAGGGAGAAGGTTGGGGGGGAGGGGACCCACTGGATAGCTGTTGGGAGACATAGTAGCCTCCTGTCAAGGGCATCCAGTGAGTCCTTGAACATGCACAGGGTATGGCTCTTCCGAACACGGCCCACGACTTAACGTCCCGTCCGACGGACACCGGCCTTTCCAATCCCACTAGTGTCCATTACTGATCGAGTTGGGTTGGGTTGTTTTACCTCTGAGCGGCACTTTTTTGCACACCATGGGCTAAATGGCCAGGTCACATGGACCCCGAAGGCTCAGAGCAGGTTGGGGGAGGGGACACACTGGAACAGCTGTTGGGAGACAGATGGTAGCCTCCCGTCAAGGCCATCCAGCGTGTTCTTTAACGTGCACAGGGTATGTCTCTCCCGCACACGGGGCCACGGCTTAACGTCCTATCCGACGGAAGGCGGCCTTTCCAATCCCATCGGTGTCCCTTACTGACCGTGGGCAGGGCGGGGAAATTTTGCGGAGATAAATCTCAACGCTGACTCAGCTGGGACTCGAACATGGGAACGGCAGATAGAGAGCCTGGCAGGACCAACTGAGTCATCCCCGCCCCAACATTTTACTGTGGTTCCTGTCAGATATTTTGTTTTGCATCAGATTCGGTTGTATTTCCAGTTGAGTGAATGAGGGAATGGATTCTCTTGATGGGAGGTTTCCATTTATCTTCTAACAGCTTTCTAGTAGATTCCTCTCCCTCTAGGGACGGGGGATGGCTCAGTCGGTAACGCGTCAGGCTCGTAATCTGCAGTTCCCAGGTTCGAGTATCAGCTGGGCCAGTATGGAGATTTATCTTTTCAAAACGCCTTGCCTTTAGTCAGTAGGGGACACCGATGGGCTTCGATAGGCCGCTGTTCGTCGTTATGGGTCGTTAAGCCGTGGCTCCGTGTGCGGAAGAGCAATACACTGTGCACGTTAAAGAACAAGCTGGATGGCGTTGACTGGAGGCTACCACCTTCCTCTCAATAGCTGTCTAATGGGTCCCCTCCCCCAACCATCTCTGAGACCTAAAAGGTCCTTGTGGCCTGACATTTCGTCCATTGTGCGCAGAAAAAACTATCGCTCAGATATAAAACAAGCCAACCTTTACCCTCGATTTTCAACGACAAGATTGAATAGAATGCGAGGAGAAGCCTGGAGTAAAAGTAAACAAAAAAAACAAAATCGTTTTTTTTTTCCCAAATGTTTTTCAAAAAAATTGAATTTTTTTAATATCTCTTAGAGATAAATTACCAAAAATAAAATTCCCGAGATTATAAAGAATTACCCAGATCTCATTCGAAACCGATTGCTGATGTCATAAATCCTGAAACATCAGTCAAGCAGAAGGAACAGAAACATAACAAATGCTACATTTTCCAAAGTTTTTTTTAAGCAAGTGAAACAAATGGTTGCTTTTATGACATATGTCGTAGTTTATGGATATAGCCTTCAGAGTAATGAATATTCTGACCATTCCAAATCATGGTTAAATACTTTACTCCGATGTTCCTACTGACATTCATGATTTCTTTTACAGAATAGATAGCATGGATGGAATCTCTTAATCAACTCTGCTTCAAGCTTGTCATTCTTCTGACCCCAACGAGTACCTCCACATGGGAGGCCGGGGGGGGGGGGGGGGGGCTAAGTCGGTAGCACGCCAGGCTCGCAATCTGCAGTTCCCAGGTTCGAGTCCCAGCTGGGTGAGCGTTTAGATTTATCTCCGCAAAACTCCTCGCCCTGCCCTCGGTCAGTAGGGGACACCGATGGGCTTGGAAAGATCACCGTCCGTCGGATGGGATGTTAAGCCGTGATCCCGTGTGCGGGAGAGTCATAATACCCTGTGCACGTTAAAGGACACACTGGATGGCCTTGACGGGAGGCTACCATCTGTCTCCCAACAGCAGTTCCAGTGGGTCCGCTCCCCCAACCTTCTCTGAGCCTTCGGGGTCCTTGTGACCTGGCCATTTAGCCCATGGTGTGCAAAAAAGTGCAGCTCAGAGGTAAAACAACCCAACGTTAAAGGACACGCTAGATGGTCTTGACGGGAGGCTACCATCTGTCTCCCAACAGCCGTTCCAGTGGGTCCCCTCCCCCAACCTTCTCTGAGCCTTCGGGGTCCATGTGACCTGGCCATTTAGCCCATGGTGTGCAAAAAAGTGCAGCTCAGAGGTAAAACAACCCAGCGTTAAAGGACACGCTGGATGGTCTTGACGGGAGGCTACCATCTGTCTCCCAACAGCCGTTCCAGTGGGTCCCCTCCCCCAACCTTCTCTGAGCCTTCGGGGTCCTTGTGACCTGGCCATTTAGCCCATGGTGTGCAAAAAAGTGCCACTCAGAGGTAAAATAACCCAACGTTAAAGAACACGCTGGATGGCCTTGACGGGAGGCTACCATCTGTCTCCCAACAGCCGTTCCAGTGGGTCCCCTCCCCCAACCTTCTCTGAGCCTTCGGGGTCCATGTGACCTGGCCATTTATTTAGCCCATGGTGTGCAAAAAGGTTGCCGCTCAGAGTTGAAGCAACCCAACCTCCTCAAAGTACAGAAATTGCAAATTAAGGCAGAGTAAATGGAATGACTGTGTCGGTATCAGAGTAGCATTTGATATTTTCAAATTCTGTTTTTCAAGTATAACTCATATTTCTTTAAGTTCTTTCTTAACTATGATTATTCACTTGCAACCTCTATCAACCTACTAAGACAGGAACAAACTCAGAAATGAAATGCAAAGTTTTTCCAAACAGAACTATACATTAGTCACGTGCTGCCTTTTTAGCCAAATGTGGGAGACTACTTTTCATGAGCTCAAAGGTTTTACCTTTTTTTTTAGTTACTATGTACTATTATGCAGGAAGATTAAGATCTTCAACTGCCTCAGGTCTTATTCGAACCCGATTGCTGAAGCCGCAACATCAACCAGCAGAGAAAGAAGCGGAGAACTTAAAACAAACATCGACGTCGCATCACAGAGTTCGATATCCAACGAAGAATCCCCGCATCACGGAGCAAATCATCTCTGCGCGAATGATAAATGGGATGAAGATGGTGGAGACGGGGGAAGCAAGAGTTGGGGTAAGTCTTCACCCACTGCATGCACCGAGGAGACTATAGGGGAGTGGGAGAGACAGAGCTAATGGCGAAGCTTATCAGACTGTTGCAGACATTACTTTCTCTGCTGCTCCTCCTCCTCCTTCCATCGCAACATCCGTTTCGCTGGAGGTGCCTACTAACAAGACTCGTCCATCACCGGCGCTGAGGTTAATGAGAGACAGTCGACGGTTCCTCAAGGTCAGCCGCAGCCTCAAGAACACGTTGTTTGTGGATCAGATGACCAAGAAGCCCCCGTGGCCCACGGTTTATGGCGAGTTAATAACGACTCGTCGCCAGGCTTAGTCCCAGAGTCGTTTGTCAAGAGCCCTGCGTCAAATAAAACGTTTTCATTTCGCGCCATAGACTAAGAGGATGAAGCTGAAGTGCAGCTAGAGCTTCTTTTCTTAAAGATGAAATACTGTCGGGTTGGGTTGTTTTACCTCTGAGCGGCACTTTTTTGCACACTATGGGCTAAATGGCCAGGTCACATGGACCCCGAAGGCTCAGAGAAGTTGGGGGAGGGGACCCACTGGAACAGCTGTTGAGAGACAGATGGTAGTCTCCCGCCAAGGCCATCTAGCGTGTTCTTTAACATGCACAGGATGTGGCTCTTCCACACAAGGGGCCACGGCTTAACGTCCCATCCGACGGACGGCGGCCTTTCCTAAGCCCATCGGTGTCCCCTACTGACCGTGGGCAGGGCGGGGAATTTTGCGGAAATAAATCTCAACGCTGACCCAGCTGGGACTCGAACCCTGGAACTACAGATTACGAGCCTGGCGCGCTACCGACTGAGCCACCCCCGCCCCTCCACGAATGGGAAACCTGTCTTTGCATCATAAAATGATTCCTCTCTACTTTGATTCGCGTTTGTCAGATTTCACTGTACTTACAAAGGTGGGGTGGACTCAGTCGGTGGTAGTACGCTAAGCTCGTAAACTGCAGTTTCCAGGTTCGAGTCCCACCTGCACCAGCATTCAGATTTATCTCCGATAAACCCCCACTCTGCTCTCAGTCAGAAAGGGGACACCGAGAGTGCTTGGAAAGGGCACCGTCCATCGGATTGAACGTTAAGCCGTTGTCCCTTGCGCAGGAGAACCATGTCCTGTGCACTTTAAAGATCACGTTGACGGGAGGCCGCCATCTATTTTCTGTCCAGTGGTCTCCTTTCCTTAGTCTTCTCTGGGTCCTTGGGGTCTTTGTGACCTGGCCATTTTACCCAATCTATGCGAAAAAAAATGCTGGTCTGTAAATGGTAGCTAGGAAGTCACTGGAAGGAGAGCATGCAACAATCCCCTGTGATGATGCATAGAACCGGCCAGGCCTACACCTAATGTCCGACCCTGCCTTCTCGTGGTGCAGACCATTAGTACCTTTCAGAAGAGATACTCTCTTGTTTCCACAAGAGAGTATCTCTTCTGAAATTTTTGATTGTGAACGGAAGGGGACGGCTGCCAGATAAGTGTGGCCTACTGATCTGGACAACTCTGGCTACTTTTCTTTTTTTTTCCTACCCTGCTGAGGAGTGGTCAACCACACAGGGTCCTAGTGCTGACCATATAAACCCATTGGACTGGATTGAATTATGGCTCTGAGCTTGATTGTGGATCTTGAATTTGCTGCACTGGTGTGCTTCTGTGGAGGGAAAATCTTCCTCTGTGTTTTCTGTTTGTTTCTGGATTGACAACCCCAAGTGAATAGATTCACAGGATATGTTTATCAGCTGGTGGATAATCCTGAGCAGAGGTCATCGCAGGCACCTGAACTCTTTGCTTCTATTGGCATCGTCAAATTCTACATTGGGGGAAGTACATCTTCCAGTGTAGTTGGCTTCAGCCTTTATTGGTGGGGGAACGGGTCTTTGCCCCATGTCTGCGATTAGGAGGCTGTTTGATATTGTCGGCATTCCCTCTCTCAATAAACAAAGTTTCTTTAAACATCCTACTAACCATTTTCTCTCCATAAGTAGTTGGAACATGAGGACTCTGCACAGAGGTTTTTCTCTTGATGTCCTCATACAAGAATTACACCATTATAATTTAGATATTCCCAGCTTGCAAGAGACCAGATGGACAGATAAAGGTCAGATTCTTAAAAATAATCTTAAATTTCAATTTTCAGGGAGGGACGACAATAAGCATCACCAAGCCGTGGGTCTGCTTCTCAGCAGACACGCTAGTGATGCTCTTCTAGGATATGAGTGCATTAATGAAAGGTTTCTTACAGCAAAATTTCAGACAAGCGTTAAAGACTTGAATGTTATCTGTTGTTATGCCCCCACTGAGGATGCCGATGAGGATGAGAAGCATAGGTTTTACGGACAACTTCAGGATATTTTGAATTCTGTCAAGAAAGGAGATATTACCCTTGTTCTTGTTGACTTCAATGTTGTTGGTACTGACTCTGACCTTTGGGGAAGAGTAATAGGCCCTTTTGGTATTGGTAGCTGCAATGGCAATGGGCAACGTCTCCTACAGGTAAGTAAACTCAATGGTTTCAGAATATGTTTGTAATATTTATTACAAACATCGCGACATACATAAGTACACATGGGTTTCACCCGATGGGCTGCATAAGAATATGATTGATTATATATTAATTAACAGCAAATGGGTTAGTTCTGTTAGGAATACCAAGTCATATAGGGGGGCTGAAATTGGATCTGACCATTACCTTGTTAAAAGTGTCTTGCAACTTTAACTTAAAAAGTGTTGTGCTAGGGTTAAAAAAATTATTTTTAATACTGAAGCTCTGAAAGATCCAGTTATAGACAAAGCTTACCATGATAGGTTACTTAGTCATTATGACAGTCATGGTATGCTTACTACTGAAGTTGAGGAAGAATGGGATCATTTTAAACAGGCTTTTTTGGACACTAACAGTACTCTTTTGGGAAAAAAGGAGCAGAAGAGACAGAATTATCTCAGTGATAAGGCACTTGAGGATAATTCGGAAAGAAAGAACTGCACGAATGTCTTTAATCAATACCCTACTAGTCCTAATAGAAAGCATTACAGAGAACTTAATAAATATGTAAAGGATCAGTTAGCTGCTGATAAGAATCTTTGGCTTGGCTGACAATGCCAAGGAAGAAGTTAAACAGCACAACAGCAGAGAGCTGTACTAGATAGTTAATGTTTTGTGTGGTAGAAAACGAACAGGTATACAGGGATTGAAGGATAAACCAGGTAAGGTTATAGAAGGTGAGGATTCTGTCATGGCTAGGTGGGCTGAGCATTCCAGTAATGTTCTAAACAATGTGGTTAGTTCTACTCCCATTGTTTGCAATGATGATAGATGCATTGGTGGCTTTAATGTTGGCCCTATAACACAATCTGAAGTTATTTTGGTTATTTCTAAACTTAAACTACATAAATCCCCAGGGGTAGATGAAATTACTACGGAAATGCTTAGAGCTGAGAATGTTTCGGTTACCACTTGGATGACTGAAAATTTGAATATCTTTTATGATAAAGGCATGGTTCCTAAGGATTTTTTTTTATTATATTGTTATCCCTATTTTCAAAAAAAGTGATCACAGTTCTTGTGATAACTATAGGGGTATCAGCCTACTCTCTGTCCCAGGTAAAGTTCTATCCATGATTGTGCTTAATAGAATTAAGAATCTGGTTGACAGTCAATTGCGTGATGAGCAATGTGGATTCAGAAGTGGTAGGGGATGTGTGGATCAGATATTTTCACTTAGGCAGATTCTTGAGAAATGTTTAGAGTTTCAGAAATCTTTGGTTGCTAGCTTTGTTGATTTCAAAAAGGCTTTCGACTCTGTTGATCGTCATAATTTGTGGTTGATTGCGAGATCATATGGTATACCAGACAAGTTAGTTAACATAATGAAAGCTCTCTATAATAACACTGAGTCCTGTGTGAGAGTTGATAAGGCTTGTAGCAATTGGTTTAGCATTACTTCTGGTGTTCGACAAGGGTCCATTTTGTCTCCTTTTCTCTTTAGTTTGGTTATTGATTATGTTATGCGAAATTCACTTCAAGGGAAAGATTTTGGCCTTAAATGGGCCGGAGATACGAAAATATCTGATTTAGATTATGCTGATGATTTAGCCCTTTTGGCAAATGATGTTGATGAGATGAACTCTTTCATTCGAGCTGTTGATGAGACTGGTAGTAGAGTAGGTTTGGTTATAAACAGAGAGAAAACTAAAGTGATGAAAATTGGTCAGGTAGGCTGTGATTCAGTTAATCTGAATGGTTGCAGTCTTGAGCAGGTGTCACAGTTTAATTATCTTGGGAGCTATGTAACAGATAATGGTGATGTGCGGCATGAGATTAACAGACGAATAGGGATTGCTGCCGGGACTTTTAAGAATCTATGGAGAGTGTGGAGAAATAGGCGTATACACCTAAAAACTAAAATTAGGCTATATAATAGTTTGGTTCTTTCTAGGGTTAGTTATGGTAGTGAAACGTGGACACTTTGTAAACATGATAACAGGAAACTAGATGCTTTTGATTCTAGATGCTTACGCAGTATCTTGGGCATTAGGTGATTCAACTTTGTAACTAATGATGAGGTTAGGCAAAGGAGTTTGCAACCTCCTTTAAGCAGCATATTGTGCAGAGAGAGACTCCGTTGGTTTGGTCATGTTGCCCGTATGAATAATTATAGATTGGCGAATAGGGTTATGAACAGTGTGCCTAAAGGCCTCAGAAAGAAGGGGAGACCTAGGATGCGGTGGGCAGACAATGTCAAACAGGACCTTGTTAGAATTGATGTGCAGCGGCCAGATGCAGTAGATGTAGCTCAGGACAGACTTGCTTGGAGAACTAAATTGCACGGTCTGGTTGGACCTCCGTAGCCCAGGGATGCTTGATGATGATGATGATGATGATGATGATGATGATGATGATGATGATGATGATGATGATGATGATGATGATGATGATGATGATGCGAAAAAGTGCGATTCAGATGGAAACATCCCAATTGTACTTACAGATCAAAGTAATTATCTTCAAACCATGTTATATTAAGAAGACAATCCTTAACTAAATCGACATGGTTCATCTGTAATCTTAAAATACAAAGAATCTCTCAAAAGGTTTGTATAAGCTTCTTGATTTATAGAAATAAACGTTTCAATTATTCACTTTGACTCCTTTTTCAGTCTTTCACATTCTCACTACAGAATGCAGTGATTCATTACTTGTCGAGATCCGTAAATAGCATTCTTTTCGTAACATTATTGAACTATTTTCAGCTAAATGAGTCCATTTAATGCGTCAACAAGCAAAGGAGCAAAAGCAGCTAATCTGAGAACCTTGAACCGCCAGTTGGTTTTCCCTCACGGCTTTCCTCCCTCGGTGAGCCAATAGAGCAAGAGAAGTTGGGATGCTTTTCTTCTTCAGCTTCCTGTAATGGATGTGCTGTGGGAATCGATCCCTCTTCCCTTCTCACACATTGTCCTTTCTCGTGCTATTCATTTCATTTATGACCATTTGACACGGGAATTATCGGCGAAGGCCTATTACTAAATTATACGTTTAGAAAGACACAAATCCAGGATAACGTTGAAATGGAACAGCTTTATCATGTGCTTCAAAGAACAGGAGCTATCTTTTAGAGCAGAAGAGGACAATTCAAACTTAGCGAAGAGCCACCGTAAAAAAAAAAAACTATATTCTTAAAGAGCTACAGGAAATATTCTGTAATAAAAACGTTGGGTTGTTTTACTTCTGAGCGGAACTATTTTTTCTACACAATGGGTTAAATGGCCAGGTCGCAAGGACCCCGAAGGCTCAGCAGAAGAGGACAATTCAAACTTAGCGAAGAGCCACCGTAAAAAAAAAACTATATTCTTAAAGAGCTACAGGAAATATTCTGTAATAAAAAGGTAAAACTTTCTCTAATAAAAAGAAGGAGACTCACTGGAACAGCTGTTGGAAGACAGATGGTCAGGTCAAGGCCATCCAGCGTGTTCTTTAACGTGCACAGCGTATGTGGCAACGGCTTAACGTCCCATCCGACGGACGGCGACTTTGCGAAGACCATCGGTGTCCCCTACTGACCGTGAGCAGGACGTGGAATTTTGCGGAGATAAATCTCGACGCTGACCAAGCTGGAACTCGAACCTGGGAACCACAGATTACGAGCCTGGCGCGCTACCGAATGAGCTACCCTCGCCTCTGGAAGAAAGGAACCTATTGGACAGATGTTAGGCGACATATGGTAGCCTCCCGTCAAGACCATCCAACGTGTTCTTTAACGTGCACAAGGTATGGCTCTGATTCACGGCTTAATTTTGCATCCGACGGATGTTGCTTATAGGCCCATCGGTGTTCCCTTTATTACCGAAGGCAAGGTGGGAGCTTAGCGGAGATAAGTCAGAACCCTGGCCCCAGATGGAACTCGAATCTAGGACCAGTAGATTGCAAGCCTAGCGCGCTACCTGCTGAGCCCTCTAATTAAAAAAGAAAATTTACTTTCCTAATGAGATATAAACTGGCAAGAAACATAAATTTTTTTAAGGAATCAAGAAAAGAGCTCGATTAATTCCTTCAGTCTCAAATATTATGCAGATGAAAAAATAATTTCATTTGAATGTGCTTTATTTAATACTAAACAAATATCCCCTCAAGCAACTGCTTGCCACAGAGATCGACAGAAACCTGTCAGTTTATGCGTCATAGTACAGTCGCTCAAAGAAGTATCCGAACACTATGGTTGATTTCAGAATTCAGAAATAAACCTGAAAACGATTTTTTTTAGAAATTAGTGATCAGGCAACCTTCGTGTCACGTGACACGAAGGTTGTCAGATCACTAATTTCTAAAAAAATCGTTTTCAGGTTTATTTCTGAATTCTGAAATCAACCATAGTGTTCGGATACTTTTTTGAGCGACTGTACAAGGTCTGTGAGGAAGGCGAGACCTGAACACTAAAACAACACAAACATCCATGTCTTTTCAAGGGCTCAAACTCAGTTCTTTTGATCACTATCCAAGCATATTAACCACTCTACCGCGGGACGGCATATTATGACCAAGGGAACAAGAATATGAAAACATTATTTTTTTAACATCATTTCGTTGAAATTCAGCATGCACATTATCATGTACAAAACGATCCCAAAACTTGCAAAATTCTGAACTTTCAGAACACAGTAAAAAGAAAAGGATAAAAGAAAAGAATTATAATTTATATGCCATGATAAACACATCACCTGAGAAATATATAAAACAGTTCTTGTGGTTTTCTGTTGAGTTGGGTTGTTTTACCTCTGAGCGGCACTTTTTTGCACACCATGGGCTAAATGGCCAGGTCACATGGACCCCGAAGGCTCAGAGAAGGTTGGGGGAGGGGACCCACTGGAACAGCTGTTGGGTGACAGATGGTAGCCTCCCGTCAAGGCCATTAAGCGTGTTCTTTAACGTGCACAGGGTATGGCTCTCCCGCACACGGGGCCACGGCTTAACGTCCCATCCGACGGACGGCGGCCTTTCTGAGCCCATCGGTGTCCCCTACTGACCGTGGGCAGGGCGGGGAATTTTGCGGAGATAAATCTCAATGCTGACCCAGCTGGGACTCGAACCTGGGAACTACAGATTACGAGCCTGGCGCGCTACCGACTGAGCCACCCCCGCCCCAAATGTGGTTTTCTGTGAAATGTAGAAAATAGTTCTTGTTGTTTCCTGTGAAATGTGGCAAAACAGTTCTTGTAGCATCTCACATACAGTTTTCTTCAAAGTTATTGTATGTAGTTTCTATTATATCCATAGATGGCACTAAATTCTAGTCGATTCCTCTAGACTGAAAATTGGTCTACATTTTATAAACATTATAAAACCATTGGCACCTCTTGCTGGATTTGAAAAAAATATTCTAAAGCGTAATGTTTACTGTACACAAGGGGTGAAGGGGATGAGAAATAAGAATATACATTTTTTAATGTGTAATGGAAAACAGTTTGTTATACACCTAAAAAACTTTTGGTAGGAAAAAAAAATGGGAAAAAACCTGCCAGTTTTAGCATATTGACTGCTCAATTGTGAGTCGCAAGTTCTTTTGCAATCAGCCAGGGGGGTTTTAAACGAAAAAAAAATGTTTTTGAAACTTTAAATTTTTTCATTTACCTCCTTGTTTTATCTCTTAGTAGCGCTTTCTTTTAACACAATGTGATAAATGGTTACGTCACAAGGAACACTAAGACTCAGAGCTCGATAGAGAAAAGGGATTGATTAGGCAGCTTTTAGACGACAAATGGAAACCTCCCATCAAGGTCATACATCATCTCCTTTAACATTTTTATTAAAGGTAAATCACTCTTCTCTATACAAAGATCGAGATAAACTAGAAGCTTTATCTAGCTTCTCCTGGTTTCTCATACAACCCAAAAGCTCATGTACTTGTATAGGCTCTCCTGTACCTGGAGCCTAGGCTTACTGTCTCATTTTACCCATTGCAGTGGGCGGGGGTGGCTCAGTCGGTAGCGCGCCAGGCTCGTAATCTGTAGTTCCCAGGTTCGAGTCCCAGCTGGGTCAGCGTTGAGATTTATCTCCGCAAAATTCCCTGCCCACGGACAGTAGGGGACATCGATGGGCTTGGAAAGACCGCCGTCCGTCGGATGGGACGTTAAGCCGTGGTCCCGTGTACATGAGAGCCATACCCTGTGCACGTTAAAGAACACGCTGGATGGCCTTGACGGGAGGCTACCATCTGTCTCCCAACAGCTGTTCCAGTGGGTCCCCTCCCCCAACCTTCTCTGAGCCTTCGGGGTCCATGTGACCTGGCCATTTAGCCCATGGTGTACAAAAAGGTGCCGCTCAGAGGTAAAACAACCCAACAACACAACCCATTACAGAACTAGGGTTAGAAGAAAAAACCAACGCGCATGCAATAAGAGGATTTGTACACGAAGTGAATATATCTACACAACAGTTTCTTCTTCTTCTAATCTTCTTCTCAATGAATCGTTTCCTTATTCAGATTCATGTCAATTCTTCTCAATCAGATTCATCATTTTGCATAAATCCCTCTCCAAATTATATTCTTATCTCTAAGTTTGTCTCCCTGGCTATTCATTTTCTAAGATTAGTAATCTTCTTCCTTACTTGTGTTCCCTTAGAGAAGTCATCGTCATAATAATTTTTGGGTAAGTTTATAGCTTTTAATAATTTTCTTAAACAAATCTTCGTTTTTCGTCATTTTATCAGTTAAGTCATCCTAATCTTAACATTTCTTCTCCAATGTATCTTGAAAGATTTACTAGACAAGTCAGAATCTTGATAATTTTCTCAGAATAAATAATCGCCTTAAGATTTTGTTAAACAAGTCATCATTACCTTCATTTTTAAAAGTTATTTCATCATCATAACTTCCTTATGTCTCCATCATTATAATTTTTTCACGCAAATCGGAATCACCATAATTCTCATATAAAACATCATTATCATAAATTTTCTCATGTAAGTTACCATCATCATACGTTTATCATGAAATTCACCATCACCATAATATTTTCTGATGTAAATCACCATCATCATAAGTTTATCATGAAATTCACCATCACCATAATATTTTCTGATGTAAATCACCATCATTATAAGTTTATCATGAAATTCACCATCACCATAATATTTTCTGATGTAAATCACCATCATCATACGTTTATCATGAAATTCACCATCACCATAATATTTTCTGATGTAAATCACCATCATCATACGTTTATCATGAAATTCACCATCACCATAATATTTTCTGATGTAAATCACCATCATCATACGTTTATCATGAAATTCACCATCACCATAATATTTTCTGATGTAAATCACCATCATCATACGTTTATCATGAAATTCACCATCACCATAATATTTTCTGATGTAAATCACCATCAGTATAATATTTTCATGTAAATAACGATTATCTTAATTTTCTCGTATAAGCGATTAGCGTGTTTGGTCAGGTAAGGCATAGATATTTATGTTGTCTTCCTGCTTTCTCGGGGGCGGGGGTGGCTTAGTCGATAGCGCGCCAGGCTCGTAATCTGTAGTTCCCACGTTCGAGTCCCAACTGGGTCAGCGTTGAGATTTATCTCCGCGAAATTCCCCGCCCTGCCCATGGTCAGTAGGGGACACCAATGGGCTTGGAAAGGCCGCCGTCCGTCGGATGGCACGTTAAGCCGTGGCCCCTTGTGCGGGAGAGACATACCCTGTGCACGTTAAAGAACACGCTGGATGGCCTTGACGGGAGGCTACCATCCGTCTCCCAACAGCTGTTCCAGTGGGTCCCCTCTCCCAACCTTCTCTGAGCCTTTGGGGTCCTTGTGACCTGGCCGTTTGGCCCATGGTGTGCAAAAGAGTGCCGCTCAGAGGTAAAACAACCCAACCTCCGCTAACCTTACTCTGCCGTCGGTCAGAAATGGAACACCGGTGGGCTTGGAAAGGCCAGCGTCCGTCGGATGGGGCATAAAAAGCCGAGGTTCCGTGGTCAGGAGAACCATAGCATTTATAGGTTAAAGAACACGCTGGATGGCCTTGACAGGAGGCTACCATCTGTATCCTAACAGCTGACCAGTGGGTCCCCTGCCCCCAGACTTCTCTAAGCTTTCAGAGTCCTTATGACCTGGCCATTTAACCCATTGTGTGTAAAACAAGCGCCGTGGACGTTTTCAGTTGCCTAATCGACCGACAACGACCCTGACAACTAATTCTTTTGCTTAATCTGTTTTGTTGAAAATGATGCAGCTTAATAATTTAATCGGAGGAACAGAGGCCATCAAGATTCGTCTAGAAGACAAGGGGGCGGGGGGGGGGGGCTCAGTCGGTAGCGCGCCAGGCTCGTAATCTGTAGTTCCCAGGTTCGAGTCCCAACTGGGTCAGCGTTGAGATTTATCTCCGCAAAAATTCCCCGCCCTGCCCACGGTCAGTAGGGGACACCGATGGGTTTAGAAAGGCCGCCGTCCGTCGGATGGGACGATAAGCCGTGGTCCCGTGTGCGGGAGAGATACCGTGTGCACGTTAAAGGACACGCTGGATGGCCTTGACGGGAGGCTACCATCTGTCTCCCAACAGCTGTTCCAGTGGGTCCCCTCCCCCAACCTTCTCTGAGCCTTCGGGGTCCATGTGACCTGGCCATTTAGCCCATGGTGTGTAAAAAAGTGCCGCTCAGAGGTAAAACAACCCAATCCACTGCCGCTGGGCTAAGTGACCTCAGCTCTAAGGATTGTCTCTTGAACATCATCTTGAGCCTAATGACAAATCTCTCTCTCTATGCTTGTGTGGTCCTCTCCAATGCTCCGCGTACTTTGTTCTCCAGCAATGTGACCTGCTATCATTTCTCCTTCTGCTCAAAAGGATATGTTACCTTTTGTCTCTACTTAATCATTTCCTCCCAAACATCATGCTTTTTGTTTGCCTCTATCTACCAGTTGCTCAAAGGCAAAGATTTGAGTCTTCGTCTCATCTCTGCTCTCTGCCTTAATGGATCGCAGGCTTCTCTGGCATCACTTCAGATTTTCTTTCATTATGTGATCTTGTTTATCATTTGACATCATCTGAACAACTTATATTTTTTCTAAGGTGATATCATTTCTGCCATATCTCCTAAATACTGGGGTTGATCATAACGAATATGTTGTCTTATTTTTTGACTTTCTAGAGCACTTACAAGAAAACGGATATTTCTGAATGGTTCTTCAATTTTTTTTTGTTTCATAAAGTTCCTATAAAAATAAGAAACGTAACTTTTAGTTTCATTCAATGTTGATTACTGCTGTAATGAAATGAACGAATATCTAAATAGAAAGTGCGACATGCAAATCTTTGATATATATATAGAGAGAGTGTTTCAAAAGTACGGTTTACAGTTTCGAGAGAATGTTGTTGTTTTTTACCTCTGAGCGGCACTTTTTTTGCACACAATGGGCTAAATAGCCATGTCACAGAGGCCTCGAGAACTCAGAGAAGGTGGAACCTACTGGACAGTTATTAGTAGACAGCTTCCCACCAAAGCCATTCAGCGTGATCTTTAATCTGCGCAGAGCACGTCTCTCCCTCACACGAGACCACTCTTTGACCTCCCTGTGACCCTTGACCTCCCTGTGATGGAGTAGAGGATCCCGACGGACTTTTCAAGCCCATCGGTATCCCCTATTGGCTGAGGGCAAGGCGGGGAGTTTTTCGGAGATAAATCTCAATGCTGGCCCACGCGTGATTCCAACCTGGAAACTGTAGATTACAAGCTTAATTCTTTCGCTGTACTTCTCTCAGATAAGTCATAAATAATAATTTAATCAATAATATAAGCCACCATCATGCTATTAAATATTTTCAGTTACGTCATGATATTTTTTCAAATAAGTCTTTCTTACCAGAAATTCGAATTTCCACTGTTATAAAAGGTCCAAAAGATGGAAAACGAAAGTGATCATTTTCAAAGTTGGGTTGTTTTACCTCTGAGCGGCACTTTTTTACACACCATGGGCTAAATGGCCAAGGCACAAGGACCCGAAGGCTCAGAGAAGGCTGGAGGAGGGGACCCACTGGAACAGCTGTTGGGAGACAGATGGTAGCCTCCCGTCAAGGTCATCCAGCGTGTTCTTTAACGTGCACAGGGTATGGCTCTCCAGCACACGGGGCCACGGCTTAACGTGCCATCCGACGGACTGCGGCCTTTGTGCGCTACCGACTGAGCCACCCCCGCCCCCGCCCCCTCATTTTCAAAGACAGTGAAGATTCTTTATTCGTAAGAAGAGATTTGTATTCTTCTAGTTAATTAATATGTTTTATATTTCACGACGACTCTCATATTGCAACTCAAATATCAATTTACAAACAACTCTGTGAATATAAAATTAAAACCTGGAAGATAACATTAACACTTTATTATCATCAAATCAGATTTTTTAAAATTTCTTCAGATTTTATTTTAAGGTAGTCACTGGAAACTTTCTTTTAACAGCAACCAGTTTTATCTTTCTAAATTCAGTGATTTACGGATAAGTTTTTACCGAGCATTTTGAGGGCGGGGGGTGGCTCAGTCGGTAGCGCGCCATGCTCGTAATCTGTAGTTCCCAGGTTCGAGTCCCAACTGGGTCAGCGTTGAGATTTATCTCCGCAAAAATTCTCCGCCCTGCCCACGGTCAGTAGGGGACACCGATGGGCTTAGAAAGGCCGCCGTCCGTCGGATGGGACGATAAGCCGTGGTCCCGTGTGCGGGAGAGATACCGTGTGCACGTTAAAGGACACGCTGGATGGCCTTGACGGGAGGCTACCATCTGTCTCCCAACAGCTGTTCCAGTGGGTCCCCTCCCCCAACCTTCTCTGAGCCTTCGGGGTCCATGTGACCTGGCCATTTAGCCCATGGTGTGCAAAAAAGTGCCGCTCAGAGGTAACCCAACCCGAGCATTTTGGCCCACGGAGCACAATTTGTGAAACTTGCTCCTTTTAAAAAACTAAAAAAAAAAGTTATTTTCAAAAGATGAAAACTGAAAAGGCACGAGCAGGTGCCCACCTTTATGCGTGTTTAACACCTTTTATTGCCAAAAAAAGTAACATTGAAAAATTCTTTAATATATTTTTCTATAGGTTCCGTAATCTCGCTGGAACATTCTTGCAAACTTTTACGAAAGCCATGAAGACGAAAGACGAAATTTTCCAACTCTTGAATTTTTCATTTACGGATAATCGAGCCATAACTCCGTGTTTTAGTGTCTGCCATCCATGCTGATAAGAGGTAGAGACAGCTCTATTTGGATCCTATATACACTTCCGAAATTGATGTGTCGGTGAAGCCACAGAAAGAGAAAGCTGCCCCCCCCCCCCCCCCCCCCCACACACACACACACACTCGCTCCTCATCCTTTTTTAGCGATCGATCCATTTCAGGATATCTTCCTAGTGAAAGACTTTCCTTCAAAACCTTTTTTTCCCTTTTGTCTTCAGGACCAACTATCTACCCTCCCAGGGGGCTCAGTCGGTAGCGCCACAGGCTCGTAATCTGTATTCCCAGGTTCGAGTCCCAGCTGGGTCAGCGTGGAGATTTATCTCCGCAAAATTCCCCGCCCTGCCCACTGTCAGTAGGGGACACAGATGGGCTTGGAAAGGCCGCCGTCCGTCGGATGGGACGTTAAGCCGTGGCCCCGTGTGCGGGAGAGCCATACCCTGTGCACGTTAAAGAACACGCTGGATGGCCTTGACGGGAGGCTACCATCTGTCTCCCAACAGCTATTCCAGTGGGTCCCCTCCCCCAACCTTCTCTGAGCCTTCGGGGTCCATGTGACCTGGCCATTTAGCCCATGGTGTGCAAAAAAGTGCCGCTCAGAGGTAAAATAACCCAACGTTAAAGAACACGCTGGATGGCCTTGACGGGAGGCTACCATCTGTCTCCCAACAGCTGTTCCAGTGGGTCCCCTCCCCCAACATTCTCTGAGCCTTCGGGGTCCATGTGACCTGGCCATTTAGCCCATGGTGTGCAAAAAAGTGTCGCTCAGAGGTAAAACAACCCAACCCAAATCTACCCTCCCAATGTATCCATAAAGAAGAACTAGCCCGGTAAACGCTCAAACATTTGGCCCTCACCGACACAGCTTTGCGGTGATGTCGCATTATGTTGTCTCATGGACGGCTTTAGATAAAGGATCGGTTATGTCCTCGCTATTTCCTTTTTCGGTTTTCTTATTTATGTGTTTCTTTTCCAATGAGTTTGACGATAGATCGGCTCAAAAGACGATGGTCGAACACGATACGAGAAGCGTGGTTTTTTTTTTCTTTTATAGTTACGTTTGACAGCCGAAGTTTCGAGTTTATCGGTCGTGCACGGTGGATGAAGTTCGGCGTCATTTACCATGACGATGGGACAGAAATATTTTATGATGGAGTTTTATCGGATTTTTCCAGTAATGTAATAAAAGCGACTGGCGCAACTGACTTGAGGATATCAGCAGGTTGTTGATAAACGTTCGGGCGAAAGAATACATCACGAGGCTGTTATTAAAATATTCTCAGAAAGCGTAACCATAGGAAAACAAAAAGTGTGGAATTTTTTGTTTTGGTGTAGTTGAAGTCAGGAATTCTCAACAGAAAAACGTTTAGTCTTGGTCAACGTAAAAAAAATGAAGCGTATAATAAGTTTTTTTTTAAGAATATAATTTTTATCCATATGAGTAATGGGTTGGGTTGTTTTACCTCTAAGCGGTACTTTTTTGCACACCATGGGCTAAATGGCCAGGTCACATGGACCCTAAAGGCTCAGAGAAGGTTGGGGGAGGGGATTCACTGGAACAGCTTTTGGGAGACAGATGGTAGCCTCCCGTCAAGGCCATCCAGCGTGTTCTTTAACGTGCACAGTGTATGGCTCTCCCGCACACGGGGCCACGACTTAACGTCCCATCCGACGGACGGCGGTCTTTCCAAGCCCATCGGTGTCCCCTACTGACCGTGTGCAGGTCGGGGAATTTTGCGGAGATAGATCTCAACGCTGACCCAGCTGGGACTCGAACCTGGAAACTACAGATTACGAGCCTGGCGCGCTACCGACTGAGCCACCCCCGCCCCAATTATGCCTAGCTACCACTTACAATCGGTAAATATGCAGAAAAACCTCTCTTGGAATATCATGACTACGAAAGAATGTAATGTTAATCCATTCTCTAGGAGACAGCGATATCGATCTGTCTTCTGATCTTTCTTTACCATTACTATTCCGTTACGTTACGGATATCGCTCTCTCAGTAGGCTTCGTAAACCGATAAAATTACACGCATGTAAAAACCACAACTAATGGTCGAAATAAATCAACGAAGTAATTAATCACTGTCAGATGAGAAAGGATGGGAAAAAACAACAACGTTATTTTCGAAAGTTTGTTTTTTGTTATCGTTAATCCATACCCATCAGAGAGAGACCAGTCAGTGATTTTTTGAATAATTAGAATCGACACAAGTTAGAAAAAATATTGCACCTTTTCACGCACGCATTATTTTTCGATAACTTATGAAATGAACCGATAACTTGCAAGTTATGTCAGTGATGAAACTGAGTTTGATGCTCCATAGCGTCTGAAATAATTTAGTTAAAATTTGAATCGTTTTACCCTTTTTAACATCAATGATGCTTTTTTATTTTCTGTTCATCTTGCTAATTGTCCAGGTTACAAAAACCCTGAAATTTAAATGAGGAATTCTGTTGGATAATTAGAAGGAGGGTTAGGTTGTTTTACCTCTGAGCGGCACTTTTTTGCACACCATGGGCTAAATGGCCAGGTTATAAGGATCCCGAAGGTTCAGAGAAGGTTGGGGGAAGGAACCCACTGGAATAGCTGTTGGGAGACAGATGGTAGCCTCCCGTCTAGGCCATCCAACGTGTTCTTTAACGTTGGGTTGTTTTACCTCTGAGCGGCACTTTTTTGCACACCATGGGCTAAATTTCCAGGTCACATGGACCCCGAAGGCTCAGAGAAGGTTGGGGGAGGGGACCCACTGGAACAGCTGTTGGGAGACAGATGGTAGCCTCCCGTCAAGGCCATCCAGCGTGTTCTTTAACGTTGGGTTGTTTTACCTCTGAGCGGCACTTTTTTGCACACCATGGGCTAAATGACCAGGTCACATGAACCCCGAAGGCTCAGAGAAGGTTGGGGGAGGGGACCCACTGGAACAGCTGTTGGGAGGCAGATGGTAGCCTCCCGTCAAGGCCATCCAGCGTGTTCTTTAACGTTGGGTTGTTTTACCTCTGAGCGGCACTTTTTTGCACACCATGGGCTAAATGGCCAGGTCACATGGACCCCGAAGGCTCAGAGAAGGTTGGGGGAGGGGACCCACTGGAACAGCTGTTGGGAGACAGATGGTAGCCTCCCGTCAAGGCCATCCAGCGTGTTCTTTAACGTGCACAGGGTATGGGTCTCATGTACACTGAGACACGGTTTAACATCCCATCCGACGGACGGTGGTCTTTCCAAGCCCATCGGTGTCCCCTACTGACCGTGGGCAGGGAGGGGAGTTTTTCAGAGATAAATATCATCGCTGACCCAGTTGGGACTCGAACCTGGAAACTGTAGATTACGAGCATGTACGCGCTACCTAAAGGAGCTGGGGTGGCTCCTTGCGATTACGAGCAAGGAGCCACCCCAGCTCCTTTAGGAGGGGTGAGTTGAATTGTTTTCCCTCTGGGGAGCTTTTTTTTTTTGCACACAATTGCCTAAATTGCCAGGTCACAAGAACCCCTAGGGTTCAAAGATGAAGAAGTAAAAGAAGACTTGGGGGAAGGGACTGTACAACTATTAGGAGACAAATGGTAACCTTTCGTCAACACCATCCAGCGTATTCATTAACGTGGTCGGGGTAATGGCTCTTCCGAAAACGGGGCCACGGCTTAACATCCATCCGATGGACGGCGGTCTTTCCAAGCTCATCGGTGTCCCATAATGACCGTGGGTAAGCAGGGCGAGGTGTTTTGTGGAGATAATTACTATTCGCCTCGGCTGGTCCAGGCGGGACCAGAACCTGGGAATTGCAAAATACGAGTCATGCGCGCTACCGACTGATCCAACCCCCTCCTTAGTAGAGCGAAGATGGAATTCTCCCATCAAGGTGGGACGGATCAAAGTGGACTGGATTGGCCTGTAGCATGTAGGGGCGGGGGTGGCTCAGTCGGTAGCGCGCCAGGCTCATAATCTGTAGTTCCCAGGTTCGAGTCCCAGCTGGGTCAGCGTTGAGAGTTATCTCCGCAAAATTCCCCGCCCTGCCCACGGTCAGTAGGGGACACCGATGGACTTGGAAAGGCCGCCGTCCGTCGGATGGGACGTTAAGCCGTGGCCCCGTGTGCGGGAGAGCCATACCCTGTGCACGTTAAAGAACACGCTGGATGGCCTTGACGGGAGGCTACCATCTGTCTACCAACAGCTGTTCCAGTGGGTCCCCTCCACCAACATTCTCTGAGCCTTAGGGGTCCATGTGACCTGGCCATTTAGCCCTTGGTGTGCAAAAAAGTGCCGCTCAGAGGTAAAACAACCCAAACAACCCAACCCTGTAGCATGTCAGACTCAATACCTGGTTCGAATGGTTTCAAACTTTTGGCGTGGTTTTAACTTCCCATATTATATAAGAACCGTAATTCCGGTGACAGAAAATGGCAGTTTCCTCGTGATTCCGTGGCTACTTGAGCGATCGGTCCCAAATTTGGTGGGGTGGTGCCACTTAGTTCTTATCCTATTGGGGTAAAGGATCGGGTTCCTACTACCTTGGGCCGGAAGTGATCCCTCGAAAAGGGCCCGAAATTTCTAGGGCGCTGCCTTCGTCTACATTGTGAATGGAGTAGTATGTACTAACATTGTGTAACACGTGGTACCACCACGTGTTAGTACCGAAAGCAAAGGCCTAGATATTTGTTAGTTTGGTAGGCAAAAAACTGGGAATCTTATTTTTGACGTACCCTCGTATTATTTCGTAAAAAGCTTATTTCAAAATTAGGAGTATTTGATTTACCTTTGAATGCGGTTTTCTATTCCCAGAGCATGAACGCTTCCCAATACTTTTTTTAACAGAGTGTATATATGTACCATCATCATCATCCTCAAGCAGCCATGGGCTACGGAGGTCCAACCAGACCGCTCAATTTAGTCTCCAAGCATATCTGCCCTAAGCTATATCTGCTGCATCTAGCCACTCACACCAATTCTAACAAGGTCCTGTTTGACATTGTCTGCCGACCGCATCCTAGGTATCCCTCTATTTCTGAGGCCTTTAGGCACACTGTTCATAACCCTATTCGCTAATCTATAATTATCCATACGGGCAACATGGCCAAACCAACGGAGTCTCTCTCTGCACAATCTGCTTCTCAAAGGAGATTGCCGACTCCTTTGTTTAACCTCATCATTACTTACAAAGTTGAACCACCTAATGGCCAAGATACTGCGTAAGCTTCTAGAATCAAAAGCATCTCCTGTTATCTTCTTTACAAAACGTCCAAGTTTACTATTACCAATTGCTGCTTTCGTCATGTATTGATTTGACCGTCACTATGACGACTATATCATCTTGAATGCGACATTGGATCTGAAAATTCTTAATGTTTTTGATATCTACTTCTGATATAAATGGGGCGGGGGTGGCTCAGTCGGTAGCGCGCCAGGCTCGTAATCTGTAGTTCCCAGGTTCGGGTCCCAGCTGGGTCAGCGTTGAGATTTATCTCCACAAAATTCCCCGCCCTGCCCACGGTCAGTAGGGGACACCGATGGGCTTGGAAAGGCCGCCGTCCGTCGGATGGGACGTTAAGCCGTGGCCCCGTGTGCGGGAGAGCCATATCCTGTGAACACGCTGTATGGCCATTAAAGTATGGCCATTAAAGTATGGCCATTTATTGTATGGCCATTAAAGAACACGCTGTATGGCCTTGACGGAGGCTACCATCTGTCTCCCAATAGCTGTTCCAGTGGGTCCCTTCCCCCAACCTTCTCCGAGCCTTCGGGGTTCATGTGACCTTGCCATTTAGCCCATGGTGTGCAAAAAAGTGCCGCTCAGAGGTAAACCCAAACAACTCAAATCTGAAATAAACCTATTCAACAATGTTTAGATCTCTAACAACTTTATACAGAAAATTCATCTTTGACCTTGAAGGTCCCATTGTATCCAAACTTTCGTAAAATGTGATATACGATCGGAAATATTCCCAGGCTCGAACGCTTAGCTGTATAGGTGTGTCGAAATTTGATCTCCGAAACACGTCGAACTCAAAATTTCCCATTTCTGAGATCTACGAAAGAAAAACCAATTTTTAGCTCTTTAACACCGGAAGATCGAAATTTGATCTTTAACCTCGAAGGATGCACTAGATCTGAAATTTCGTAACATTTCTGATATCTACAACCCGAGACACCCCCCAGACAGGGACGGGGTACAGTCGCTCAAAAAAGTATCCGAACACTATGGTTGATTACAAAACTCAGAAAAAATATCTGGAGCGTGTACAACAACTGTACACGCTCCAGTTACCGTTCACGTTATTGAGCGTGTGTAGTTACCGTTCACAGCAAACTGGAGCGTGTGCAGTTACTGCACACGCTCCAGTTTGCTGTGAACGGTAACTACACACGCTCAATATTTCTGTGAGTGGGCCCACACGATCCAGGTTTTTGTGAGCTCACACGATCCAATATGCTGTGAACATTAACCGCAACCGCTCCTGTTTGCTGTGAACGGTAACTGCACACGCTCAATATTTCTGTGAGTGGGCCCACACGATCCAGGTTTTTGTGAGCTCACACGATCCAATGTGCTGTGAACATTAACCGCAACCGCTCCAGTTTGCTGTGAACGGTAACTGCACACGCTCAATATTTCTGTGAGTGGGCCCACACGATCCAGGTTTTTGTGAGCTCACACGATCCAATGTGCTGTGAACATTAACCGCAACCGCTCCAGTTTGCTGTGAACGGTAACTGCACACGCTCAATATTTCTGTGAGTGGGCCCACACGATCCAGGATTTTGTGACCTCACACGATCCAATGTGCTGTGAACATTAACCGCAACCGCTCCAGTTTGCTGTGAACGGTAACTGCACACGCTCCATATCCATTGCATTATATATTCATACGCATTATATATATTAAAAAAGTATCCGAACACTATGGTTGATTACAGAATTCAGAAAATGTATCTGGCAACGATTTTTTTAGAAATTAGTAATCTGGCAACCTTCGTGTCACGTGACACGAAGGTTGCCAGATCACTAATTTCTAAAAAATCGTTGCCAGATAGTTTTTCTGAATTTTGTAATCAACCGTAGTGTTCGGATACTTTTTTGAGCGACACTACCCTCTCTCCAAACCTTCTCTGATTTTTCGGGGTCCCAATGATCTGGTCATTTAGCCCATTATGTGCGAAAAAAGTATCGCTCAGAGGTAAAACACGCCAACCTTCAGACACCAAGTTTCACGTGTGAACAAAAAATTCCCCCTCCAGCAGCTGCTTGCCACAAAGACTGACCAGTGGTCTGTCAGTTTATACGCCATAGTAGAAGGTCTGTGAGGATGGTAGGACCTCAGCAGAAAAACGACACGAACGTCCATGCCGGGACTTGAACCCAGGTCTCTGAGATCATGTAGCCAAGCGCGTTAACCACTCGGCCAAGTTTTGTAGTACTAGTAAATCAATGTCAGTACTTGCGACTCTACGTGATATCCATTTAACCTTTTATGGACATGTTGGAGGTCAGAATTTGTATTGTCTCCAAGATCTATGGCCCAGATTTCTCCTAGGTGCACAATTTCAGAGGCTCTACTATTTTTTCATCATAGAATTAGCATGATTCCCTGCCACTGCCTCCCTCAGTCACAATCATCTCTCTATATATATCTTAATACAGTATTATACGCTAATAAACTAGTAAAATACTTGCGTTTAATTTTATATTAATATTGCTTTACCTCTGAGCGGCACTTTTTTGCACACCATGGGCTAAATGGCCAGGTCACACGGACCCCGAAGGCTCAGAGAAGGTTGAGGGAGGGAACCCACTGGAACAGCTGTTGAGAGACAGATGGTAGCCTCCCGTTAAGGCCGTCCAGGGTGTTCTTTAACGTTGGGTTGTTTTACTTCTGAGCGGCACTTTTTTGCACACCGTGGGCTAAATGGCCAGGTCACATGGACCCTAAAGACTGAGAGGAGGTTGGGGGAGGGGACCCACTGGAACAGTTGTTGGGAGACAGATGGTAGCCTCCCGTCAAGGCCATCCAGCGTGTTCTTTAACGTGCACAGGGTATGGCTCTCCCGCACACGGGGCCACGGCTTAACGTCCCATCCGACGGACGGCGGCCTTTCCAAGCCCATCGGTGTCTCCTACTGACCGTGGGCAGGGCGGGGAATTTTCCGGAGATAAATCTCAACGCTGACCCAGCTGGGACTCGAACCTGGGAACTACAGATTACGAGCCTGGCGCGCTACCGACTGAGCCACCCCCGCCCCCAAATATTGCTGAAAAATCATTCCTAATAAATTCGCGATATACAGAAAATAATTTTCTCCATTCAAATGATTCGAACGTTAAATATCACACACAAAAAAAATTGTTCCTTAAACTAAAAGATTCAATACATCTAGACAGTTTCGTTTAAGTCTTCAAAATCATTTCAGTGATAAAAAGATAAATCCTAAGATTTTAAGAAAATTAAACTAGAAATTCGATAGAAAGTTTTCGAGTCAACTCCGCAGAATCTAATCATAGAGTTTGGAGAGAAAACATCAACGAAAAATTTGAAGAAAAAAAAAACGAAACCGAAAAACGAAAGAACCCAGAATGCAACAGCAATCATACCCGGTCTCTTTCCTCTGGATGAACAGTTTCGCGCCATTCACTTCGCACAGCCCACACATTTCACAAGTGATATTCAACTTTAATAAGTTACCGAGGGAAACACTTGAAAAGCCAAGCGATGACAAGGAGAATGCTCAGAGGCGCCAAACGTCTCGCGAAAGCTCTCGCCTCGCACCAAGCAAACAGCAAAAGCCCGGCCCGATGTTATTGCGACGTTTCCAGCCGATGCGAACGAATCTTTTTGCACAAGCTGATGCAGCTGCAATCTTCCCTTTCTCGCGGCGCGAGAGGAGAGTGGAGCACGTGCCGTGTCATCCGCCTCCTTCCTTCTAATGTTGCGTCGCCAACTTCCGGGCAACTGTCATGGCGTCACGGAATTCGGACGAAGGAAGTCTAAAACCTCTTTGGTGACCTTCTAGGCTTCTCTCCCATAAGAGGACTGCCAAAGCCATCAACTCTGGAAAGAGATTTGACATGCGAGAGAAAAGGAATCCTCTAATAATAAACTGGAGTCGTCCTACTTTTGCTTTGGCGATGACCGCATTGATATGCACTTGTTCAGGTGACTGGGATCTTGTCAGTTTCGAGGATTCAATTTCTTTGAATCTAAAAGTTTTCGATTTGGAATGAGAGTTCTTTATTGGTTGGCTACACGGAATTTCAATGGGTCTTATCAGTGGCGGATCCAGGAAAATTTGATGGGAAGGGGGATGGGGTCATACTAACTGGTTGCATAAACAATTTTCAGAGAGAAGGTATGTAGCCATCCCCTTTGGATCCACCACTGTATGAGATCTATTCGAGTGTCAGTTGATGTACTTGATGAGATTCTGTTTCCCGTGGACTGTCGTAAAAAATGTACAGATACTGAACAGAAAAGTGGAAACATTTCCGTGTTATCTCAATAGAAAAATCCCATTCAGAGCTCAATAACTTCTTCAATATTAATGAAAAATATGTCTAAAAATAAATTATACATTAAGTATGCTACTGATCTTCCTAATCAGCGCACATATTCTCAAATGTCATTTCCACTAGGTTGGGTTGGGTTATTTTACCTCTGAGCGGCACTTTTTTTGCACACCATGTGCTAAATATCCAGGTCACAAGGATCCCTAAGGCTCAGAGAAGGTTGGGGCCACTGAAAAGTTGGATCCACTGAAACAGCTGTTGGGAGACAGATGGTAGCCTCCCATCAAGGCCATCCAGCGTGTTCTTTAACGTGCACAGGGTATGGCTCTCCCGCACACGGGGCCACGGCTTAACGTCCCTTCCGACGGTGGCCTTTCCAAGCCCATCGGTGTCCCCTACTGACCGTGGGCAGGACGGGGAGTTTTGCGGAGATAAGCATTTCCACTAGGAGCTAGGTTGGTCAGTCTGTAACACACCAGGCTCGTATCCGTAGTTCCCAGGTTCGAGTCTCATCTCTGCCAACGTTGCGATTTATGGTTTTTAACAACCTGCAACTGAACGGTACTTTTTTGCGTTGTATGGGACGTTAAGCCGTGGCTCCGTGTGTGGGATAGCCATACACTGTACACATTAAAGAACACGCTGGATGATTTTGACGGGAGTCTACCATCTATTTCCTAACAGCTGACCAGTGGGTTCCTTTCTCCCAACTTTCTTTGAGCTCTCAGAGCCCTTGTGACCTGTCCGTTTAGTCCATTGTGTGCAAAAAAGTACCGCTCAGTTGTAAAACAACTCAATCCATTTCAACTATCACTGTAGATTTGCTTCAACAAGCATTGATTGAGATTGATTATAAATTGCAGAATGTGGAGGTTGTTGAATAAAAACACCCATCTGTTTCCACTTCATAACTGCAATCAATATAAATACATGTTCTTTTATTTCAAGATCTAACACAGTTTAATTTATGAGATATTATTTTGTGTACACACTGTACTTTCGCGAGACGTTGCGTCATTCTCTTCCATCCGAAAAGTATTTTTTTTGAAGATAAACATCATCAGCTTGCCCATGCACAACACTAATTCCAAACAATATCGTTCCGCCCTGAGCATAATTCGTATCGTTAAAACCGCAACTGCATTCTCTGCATTTTTAATTGACCTGACTGACATTACTTTTAATTTTTATTTTATTATGTTATTTAAGAGGAAAGCATTTATCAGGTTCCTTTCAATCACATTCGTGGCCTGACAGTCATACAATGTTTTATTTTTGAACTATCATTGTAACGCTCTAGCAACACCATAGAGCTTGCATTTGATTGAATATTGGATAATATTTTCATGCTGTGGTTTAAATCGACGGAAAGAACTTTAGGGAAGCGTTCTTGAGCATTCCGATAGAAATATATTAAATAAAATGCCCAATAGTTCTTAGATTAACATAGTTATGCATGTTTCGTTTCAACAGAAAATTCTTGAAATTCATAGTTACATTATCACTTGATATCGCGCCACACTCGTAATTTGCTCTTCCTAGCCCCCTCTTTTTGTGCGGCCCACGGGGCTACTGACGACAAATAAATTAAATCTGTAAAAGCGAATTCTCATGAAAACCAACGCTTCTCCTACTTTCTGCTTCCTACGAGGTCCGGGTTGGGTTGGGTTGTTTTACCTCTGAGCGGCACTTTTTTGCACACCATGGGCTAAATGGCCAGGTCACGTGGACCCTGAAGGCTCAGAGAAGGTTGTGGCAGGGGACCCACTGGAACAGCTGTTGGGAGACAGATGGTAGCCTTCCATCAAGGCCATCCAGCGTGTTCTTTAACGTGCACAGGGTATGGCTCTCTCGCACACGGGCCACGGCTTAACATCCCATCCGACGGACGGCGGCCTTTCCAAGCCCATCGGTGTCCCCTACTGACCGTGGGCAGGGCGGGGAATTTTTGCAGAGATAAATCTTAACGCTGACCCAGCTGGGACTCGAACCTGGGAACTACAGATTACGAGTCTGGCGCGCTATCGACCGAGCCACCCCCGCCCCCTACGAGGCCCGAACTTCCACTTCAGTTGTCTATGCGGTTCTTCAGCTAAAACGTTTGCCCAGACCTGTTCTAGTCCCACCTGTTAGATTTAAGATTTACCTTTGCTAACCCTCCCACCATCACCACCACAACATCCTGCCCTCTGTCAGAAGAGTGGGGGGGTGGGGGAGTACCAATGGGCTTGGGAAAACTACTGTTCATCAGATGGGACGTTAAGTCGTTGTTTTTTGTGCAGGAGGGCCATTCTCTATGCACTTTGTAGAACACGCTGGATGGCCTTGATGGGAGACTATCATCTATTTTCTAACAGCTGTCCATGGATCCCCTTTCCCAAAACTTCTCTGAGCCCTCGGGGTCTTTATGACCTGATCACATCGTTCATTGTGTGCAGAAAAAGCGTCTTTCGGAGATAACGACCCGAAATTTTGACTCTAATTATACGATTGCTTATTCATGGCGTTCTTGTAATTTTATCCTCCTTTTGACTCTAGCTTCTTGTGTAGATAAGAAAAAAATAAGATTCAGAAAAGTAACTCAATCTGTTTCAACCATCGCTTCATTGTTATCATCTTCAAATTCCATTGTTGGATTTTGAATTCTGTTTCGTATCATTTCCCACCCTCGAGCGCCGCTTCTTCACTCAACTGACGCTCATCTGCATCTTCCAGTTCTTCCTTAGCAACGTCCGGCTGCTATCTCTAAGAGGAAGCCAACCTCCGTCTTTTCACTAATCGGATTACGAACCAGCAAACTGGCAAATGATTTCCCCTCCCCTTCCCGAACTCCCATCCCTGAATCATTCTGCACATCTTACAAGTTAGTAATTAAATTATGTCTCTTGTGAAACTTGTTCCTACGTTGTCTGTACAAATGGCTAGCTCGTTAAGGAGAACTTCAGCGAAAAGATCTGGAGAGTCGGCATGGCTTTCAGACGAAGGTCCCTTTTAGCAAACGCTTGGTGGCCATTAATTGACTCTCTCAGCAAACGCATTTCTCTCTTTGTCCAATGTTAAGATCCTCTCTTTCTTAAGAATTAATTGGCCGCACAGAAATCTGAATGGAATACACTCTTTGCCACGAACATCAATTTTCTCTCGCTTCATTCCGACGATCGGTTGAACATTAAGGATAATTCTGCGCAATGACTCACTATCTTTATTAGAATTAATGCGTAGTGAACTGTGGTACTAGACAATGTTCAGAAAAGAACTTGAAGTTTGTTTGCAATTTTTTTTTATCTTGCTTCGAATTCAGTGCAGCTTGCGTTGTATTTCATGAACACTCCAGTAAAGTTACAGGGTCGCACCCAAAGACTAAGGGACGGGGCTGTTTCAATCGGTAGCGCTCCAGACTCATAATCTGCGATTTCAAGATCGAGTCCACTTGTGAAGGTTGTTGGGATTTATCTCCTCTAAACTCCTTCTTTGACTTTTTTCAGAAATGAGACACCAATGGACTTGGAATTGCGAAATTGCAACGGTCCGTCGTCGTGACTGAAATTAAGCCGTGTGTCATGTGCGAGGTTGGGTTGGGTTGTTTCATCTCTGAGCGGCACTTTTTTGCACACCATGGGCTAAATGGACAGGTCACATGGACCCCGAAGGTTCAGAGAAGGTTGGGGGAGGGGACCCACTGGAACAGCTGTTGGGAGACACGGTAGCCTCCCGTCAAGGCCATCCAGCGCGTTCTTTAACGTGCACAGGGTATGGCTCTCCCTCAAACGGGGCCACGGCTTAACGTCCCATCA
This sequence comes from Ryuthela nishihirai, assembly GCA_038380435.1. Lineage (NCBI taxonomy): Eukaryota > Metazoa > Arthropoda > Arachnida > Araneae > Heptathelidae > Ryuthela > Ryuthela nishihirai. The sequence continues at coordinate 68,430,472 of JAWZYU010000001.1, forward strand.
GACGGACAGCGGTCTTTCCAAGCCCATCGGTGTCCCCTACTGACCGTGGGCAGGGCGGGGAATTTTGCGGAGATATTCAACTAGAGGCTACCACCAATCTCCTAATACCTGTCTAGTGGTCCCTTCCATCCAATCTTCTCTGAGCTTCTGGATACTTGTGATCTGGCCATTTAGCCCATTGTGCGGAAAAAAGTGCCGCTCAAAGGTAAAACAAGCCAGCGTTAACTGTTAGAAAGTGCTTAAAGAGGAAAAATCATTTTCTCTGAAAACGACATCCCATATTCACCAGAGGCAATACGTTATTGTCCTAAATAATACATAAATTTTATTTATTTAAAAATAAAGGAAATACGCTCTTAAAAAAGAAATTTCAAGAAAATCGGCTGAACTACTCGTTCTTTCAACTATTACTTCTTCAGGGAATATTTTCTTTTTCTTTCCACTTGCCCTTTATTACGTCATAAGATTTCATTTAATATATTACGTCTTACTATTGGTCCCCACTTTGGAGAGATGTGTGGGAGGAGTCAAAAAATCTGACAAGTCTCTTAAAAGACAAACCAACAAATGGGAAAGGGAAGACTACAGGAAAAAGATTTAAAAAAAATATTAGTAATTGGTCACGAAGTCGCCAATCGCATCCATGTACCTCTTCAAAAATCTCGAAGTTTCTACAAGACAGAACCCGCATCTATTCTCTTACAGGGATATATCTATATCCTCATCATTTCTTTTTCTGATTCACTCCCAACTCTTCTTCAGCTCCTTTTTTTCAATCCGTTGTAATCCTCAGAGACTGTTGCTGGTATCCGAGAGGACAGGAATCTTCTCCTGATACCAATAGGTCTGCATTGTATAGCTTGATAGGGGGAGAGCTTCAAAACGAAACAACCATTCCAATAAGGCGACGGTCTTTGAAAATAGAGACAGAGAGAAAAGCCCGCACGGACACCAAAGGAGAAATAGAAGTTGTAAGAGAGTCATTTTCTTGTAGGAGATGTTAGAAAAGTAGCAAAATATCGAGAAATTGTTCTTTCAATACACTGAACACTGTGAGGGAAGAAGTTTCATCGAACTCTACACAGTAAGTTTTCAGTTACATGTTTAATAGTACAAATAATGGCACAAATAAAGCGACAGAAATATTACGAAAATAAAAAATCAGTTGCGGAACAATAACAAGATAAAAAAACATAACGTACAAAAATGTTCTAGAAAAATAGCCAGGGATGTAATTTGCAGTCTCTTGTTTGTATTCGCTACAATTTGCAGTCTTTGGTTTGTATTCGCTGCAATTTGCAGTCTCTTGTTCGTATTCGCTACAATTTATAGTCTCTTGTTTGCATTCGCTACAATTCATAGTCTCTTGTTTGCATTCGCTGCAATTTGCAGTCTCTCACGTATTCGCTACAATTTGTAGTCTCTTGTTTGCATTCGCTGCAATTTGAAGTCAATTATTTGTATTCGCTACAATTTGCAGTCTCTTGTTTGTATTCGCTACAATTTTCAGTCTCTTGTTTGTATTCGCTACAATTTGCAGTCTCTTGTTTGTAATCGTTACAATTTGCAGTCTCTTGTTTGTATTCACTGCAATTTGCAGTCTCTTGTTTGTATTCGCTGCAATTTGCAGTCTCTTGTTCGTATTCGCTGCAATTTGCAGTCTCTTGTTTGTATTCGCTGCAATTTGCAGTCTCTTGTTCGTATTCGCTGCAATTTGCAGTCTCTTGTTTGTATTCGCTACAATTTTCAGTCTCTTGTTTGTATTCGCTACAATTTGCAGTCTCTTGTTTGTAATCGTTACAATTTGCAGTCTCTTGTTTGTATTCACTGCAATTTGCAGTCTCTTGTTTGTATTCGCTGCAATTTGCAGTCTCTTGTTCGTATTCGCTGCAATTTGCAGTCTCTTGTTTGTATTCGCTGCAATTTGCAGTCTCTTGTTCGTATTCGCTGCAATTTGCAGTCTCTTGTTTGTATTCGCTACAATTTGCAGTCTCTTGTTTGTATTCGCTACAATTTGCAGTCTCTTGTTTGTAATCGTTACAATTTGCAGTCTCTTGTTTGTATTCACTGCAATTTGCAGTCTCTTGTTTGTATTCGCTGCAATTTGCAGTCTCTTGTTCGTATTCGCTGCAATTTGCAGTCTCTTGTTTGTATTCGCTGCAATTTGCAGTCTCTTGTTCGTATTCGCTGCAATTTGCAGTCTCTTGTTTGTAATCGTTACAATTTGCAGTCTCTTGTTTGTATTCGCTGCAATTTTCAGTCTCTTGTTCGTATTCGCTACAATTTGCAGTCTCTTGTTTGTATTCGCTACAATTTTCAGTCTCTTGTTTGTATTCGCTACAATTTGCAGTCTCTTGTTTGTAATCGTTACAATTTGCAGTCTCTTGTTTGTATTCACTGCAATTTGCAGTCTCTTGTTTGTAATCGTTACAATTTGCAGTCTCTTGTTTGTATTCACTGCAATTTGCAGTCTCTTGTTTGTATTCGCTGCAATTTGCAGTCTCTTGTTCGTATTCGCTACAATTTGCAGTCTCTTGTTTGTATTCGCTACAATTTTCAGTCTCTTGTTTGTATTCGCTACAATTTGCAGTCTCTTGTTTGTATTCGTTACAATTTGCGGTCTCTTGTTTGTATTCACTGCAATTTGCAGTCTCTTGTTCGTATTCGCTGCAATTTGCAGTCTCTTGTTCGTATTCGCTGCAATTTGCAGTCTCTTGTTTGTATTCACTACAATTTGCAGTCTCTCGCTTGTATTCGCTACAGTTTGAGCCCAGAAAATGATAAAAGCCCAGGCTACAAATTAAATTAGAACTAGCTGGGAGCAGCACAATTATTGGGTGGAACGTTTTACTACCGTACACTTCTCTACTGTACACAAAGCCACAGCATAATATTTGATCCGGGAGACGGCAGATTTCAATTCCCAATAGTGTCCCATTTACTATCTAGACCACAGCATAATGTTTTATTCGACAATCGTCCTATTTTCCCGACCCATTAGTATCCCCTCACCCCTCGTGGCCACAGCTGGATTAGCCAAGAAAATCTGAATACTGGTCGCAGTTGAGAAAATGTCATGTGAATTTCCGCAGATGTTAGAGTTCATTATAAAATGTATATATATATATCTTTATAATAAGCATTTGGAATTAGGAGTCAATCAAACCTCCGCACCTATCAATAAGCAGCGACTATTTTACGACAGTGGTTAAAACTGCGATCAAATGCACGTGAATTAGAATGCTGAATCTCGACGTTTAATGATGCTCGTTTCTACAGCACTACCAGTATAATTAGCTATGCCTTTTCGCTCCTGAATTTGACACCACAAAATGACAGTTAAACAGTGTTGAGTATTTATTAGTTGGGAACTTATTACAAACATCATATTCATCGTCCTGCTATTTGGGAAGTTATGCGAAACGCTACAAAGGGATGGCTCCATATTCGAGAACCGCAAACGACGCAAATCGTAGCAGTAAAATTGTTGCTCGACGGAGAATTAATGACTCTCCCTGATTTCGAAATCATCAAAGGATGAGAAAGACTTAAAAGAGCCAATGGGTATGCCTCGATGTGTCAGGTATCATCCAAACAGAACGCAGAAATAACTGTTTTTTGTTTATTTTCTATTTTCAAAGCACAGAATGTCCAACTTTTTGAGAATTACAGTGTCTCAAAAAAATATCCCAACACTATGGTTGATTACAAAATTCAGAAAAAATATCTGGCAACGGTTTTTTTTAGAAATTATTGATCTGGCAACCTTCGTGTTACGTGACACGAAGGTTGTCAGATCACTAATTTCGGATCCCTATTATCGGATCCCCTATTATCGGATTTATCGGATCTCTATTACTGATCTGGCAACCTTCGTGTCACGTGACACAAAGGTTGCCAGATCACTAATTTCTAAAAAAAATCGTTGCCAGATATTTTTTCTGAATTTTGCAATCAACCGTAGTGTTCGGATATTTTTTTGAGCGACTGTTCCTAGCGACCCTCTAGTTTAAATGCTGATTATAAAAGTGACCTTTTTTTAATCATCTTTCGTTTTTAATCTTGTCATTAATCGGTTGGTTAAATTGTGAAATTGTGATTTTCAGTATTTACCTTGATTGCTGCTTATTTTTTGAAAGATAGTCATCATCATCATCCTCAAGCAGCCATGGGCTACGGAGGTCCAACCAGACCACGCAGTTTACTTCTCCAAGCATATCTGTCCTGAGCTACATCTGCTGCACCGGCCACTGCACACCAATTCTAACAAGGTCCTGTTTGACATTGTCTGCCCACCGCATCCTAGGTCTCCCCCTCTTTCTGAAGCCTCTAGGCACACTGTTCATAACCCTATTCGCCAATCTATAATTATCCATACGGGCAACATGGCCAAACCAGCGGAGTCTCTCTCTGCACAATATGCTGCTTAAAGGAGGTTGCAGACTCCTTTGCCTAACCTCATCATTAGTTACAAAGTTAAACCACCTAATACCCAAGATACTGCGTAAGCATCTAGAATCAAAAGCATCTAGTTTCCTGTTATCTTGTTTACACAGCGTCCAAGTTTCACTACCATAACTAACCCTAGAAAGAACCAAACTATTATACAGTCTAATTTTAGTCTTTAGGTGTATACGCCTAATTCTCCACACTCTCCATAGATTCTTAAAAGTCGCGGCAGCAATACCTATTCGTCTGTTAATCTCATGCCGCACATCACCAGTATCAGTTACATAGCTCCCAAGATAATTAAACTGTGACACCTGCTCAAGACTGCAACCATTTAGATTAACTGAATCACAACCTGCCTGACCAATTTTCATCACTTTAGTTTTCTCTCTGTTTATAACCAAACCTACTGTACTCCCAGTCTCATCAACAGTTCGAATGAAAGAGTTCATCTCATCAACATCATTTGCCAAAAGGGCTAAATCATCAGCATAATCTAAATCAGAAATTTTCGTATCTCCAGCCCATTTAAGGCCAAAAGCTTTCCCTTGAAGTGAATTTCGCATAACATAATCAACAACCAAACTAAAGAGAAAAGGAGACAAAATGCACCCTTGTCGAACACCAGAAGTAATGCTAAACCAATTGCTACAAGACTTACCAACTCTCACACATGACTCAGTGTTATTATAGAGAGCTTTCATTATGTTAACTAACTTGTCTGGTATACCATATGATCTCACAATCAACCACAAATTATGACGATCAACAGAGTCGAAAGCCTTTTTGAAATCAACAAAGCTAGCAACCAAAGGTTTCTGAAACTCTAAACATTTCTCAAGAATCTGCCTAAGTGAAAATATCTGATCTACACATCCCCTACCACTTCTGAATCCACACTGCTCATCACGCAATTGCCTGTCAACCAGATTCTTAATTCTATTAAGCACAATCATGGAAAGAACTTTACCTGGAACAGAGAGTAGGCTGATACCCCTATAGTTATCACAAGAACTGCGATCACCTTTTTTGAAAATAGGGATAATAATAGCTCTGGTAAAATCTTTAGGAACCATGCCTTTATCATAGAAGTTATTCAAAATTTCAGTCATCCAAGTGATAACCAAAACATTCCCAGCTCTGAGCATTTCTGTAGTAATTTCATCTACCCCTGGGGATTTATGTAGTTTAAGTTTAGAAATAACCAAACTAACTTCAGATTGTGTTATAGGGCCAACATTAAAGCCAACAATGCATCTATCATCATTGCAAACAATGGGAGTAGAACTAACTACATTGTTTAGAACATCACTGAAATGCTCAGCCCACCTAGCCATGAGAGAATCCTCACCTTCTATAACCTTACCTTGTTTATCCTTCAATCCCTGTATGCCTGTCCGTTTTCTACCACATAAAACATTAACTATCTGGTACAGCTCTCTGCTGTTGTGCTGCCTAACTGCTTCCTCAGCTTTGTCAGCCAAGCTATCAAGCCAAAGATTTTTATCAGTAGCTAACTGATCCTTTACACGTTTATTAAGCGAGAGCTTAATAAACGTGTAAAGGATCAGTTAGCTACTGATGATGTACTAGCTACTGATGATGTAATCTTTTCTATTAGGACTAGTAGGGTACTGATTAAGGACATTCCTGCAATTCCTTCTTTCTGAAATAAGCTCAATTGCCTTGTCACTTAAATAATTCTGCCTCCTTTGCTCCTTTTTTCCTAAAAGAGTACTGTTAGTTTCCAAGTAGCTAATTTTAAAATATCCATTCTAAAAAATATTGATAAATAAATTATTTTATTTGTATTGTTTTAAATTAAAAACTTTGGTTAAATTTTGAACAAATTAAATCACTTAAAAATTCACACATTTCATTTCCCTACTTTCCCCCCTACGATAAATATTGTTTTTTTGTTTCCGCCATTTTAGAGACAGGAGGATGTTTACCTCCCTGCCATGATTGTTTTTCAAAGCCATCTCACCTACCATTACTGCTTCTCCAAGTTACATGTCCTATCACGACTGTTTGCAAAGTCACCTCACGCATCATGACTGTTTTGAAAGTCATCTCTCCTATTCTGACTGTTTCTCCGAGTTACCTTTCCTATCCTGACCGTTTCTCCGAGTTACCTTTCGTATCCTGACCGTTTCTCCGAGTTACCTTTCCTATCCTGACCGTTTCTCCGAGTTACCTTTCCTATCCTGACCGTTTCTCCGAGTTACCTTTCCTATTCTGACCGTTTCTCCGAGATACCTTTCCTATTCTGACCGTTTCTCCGAGTTACCTTTCCTAACCTGACCGTTTCTCCGAGTTAACTTTCCTATCCTGACCGTTTCTCCGAGTTACCTTTCCTATCCTGACCGTTTCTCCGAGTTACCTTTCCTATCCTGACCGTTTCTCCGAGTTACCTTTCTTATCCTGACCGTTTCTCCGAGTTACCTTTCCTATCCTGACCGTTTCTCCGAGTTACCTTTCCTATCCTGACCGTTTCTCCGAGTTACCTTTCCTATCCTGACCGTTTCTCCGAGTTACCTTTCCTATCCTGACCGTTTCTCCGAGTTACCTTTCCTATCCTGACCGTTTCTCCGAGTTACCTTTCCTATCCTGACCGTTTCTCCGAGTTACCTTTCCTATCCTGACCGTTTCTCCGAGTTACCTTTCCTATCCTGACCGTTTCTCCGAGTTACCTTTCCTATCCTGACCGTTTCTCCGAGTTACCTTTCCTATCCTGACCGTTTCTCCGAGTTACCTTTCCTATCCTGACCGTTTCTCCGAGTTACCTTTTTTATCCTGACCGTTTCTCCGAGTTACCTTTCCTATCCTGACCGTTTCTCCGAGTTACCTTTCCTATCCTGACCGTTTCTCCGAGTTACCTTTGCTATCCTGACCGTTTCTCCGAGTTACCTTTGCTGTCCTGACCGTTTCTCCGAGTTACCTTTGCTATCCTGACCGTTTCTCCGAGTTACCTTTGCTATCCTGACCGTTTCTCCGAGTTACCTTTCCTATCCTGACTGTTTCTGCAAGTTACCTTTCCTATCCTGACTGTTTCTCCAAGTTTCCTATCCTGATTCTCCAAGCTACCTGTCTTATTGATATTGCCTTTCCAAGTCAATAAAAGGACCAAAATTAAAGGAATGAATAAGCCCAAGCGCTCCAACCAGTTTCCTTCTCCTAACAATCGTCCAATGAAAATCGAGACAGGAACGCAAAAGGACGAATCGTCTCTATTAAGAGCGTTTTCGGCAGTTAGTAAAAGTTAGCGAGTGATTCAACATCTTCCATTTCCTTTAATAAAAGCAGCTCGATTTGAAGAAGTTTTCTCACGTGTGTTGGCGTGTTTCCATCTTCAGTAATAAAATCTCGCGGTCGGGCATCGGTCTGTAAAAGGAGCTCAGTCTGCACGCTCGAGTCTCACTGCTTGGGATTCGCTAATCAACCAGTGACATTTCACTGAAGCCAAAAAGAACACACTTCTCAGTGAAGTGCATCCAAGAAAAGAAGAGTTTTATAAATGAGCACTCTTCACTTTGACAAAAACCTCTTAAGTTCATGCAACAGTTAAGTCGTTGTTTTCTAAGAGAATTTTAAAGATTTATTTCATTTCATTTTCTTACTACGTAAGGAATAAATGCAAATAAATAATGATATATACATATGTGCACAATGTAAATGAATAGTGGATCGGTAGACATTTTTAATATTACATTACCCATGTTTTGTGTTCATTTTACTACAAAATATTTCAATGTATTTTTTAATTTAAACATAATATTTTTGCTAAAAGATATAATGGATTATGTATTGTAACTTTGAAGTTACTACGGTCCACAGAGGATCGGCTACAAAAAGAGTAAAAAAAGGGAAAAGTTAGAGTGTTAACTCAAATTCACATTAGTCCATAGAGGTTTAATTTGATTCGTTTATATACGGAAGGCGTTCGAAAAGTTCTCGACACGTGTCTGTAGATTTCCACTGGTTCCTCTGAAGTTAACGAACTAGGACTTGTTTGAAAGCTTTTGTAAACTTGTCATTTCGTGTTTAAAACAAAGGTCTTATCATCATTTCTATTTTCGTTGGCGGCGCTTAAAGTTCGGTCTGCGAAATCTGTGCGTTGTTGCTACGGAGCCTACTAAAGATGGGGAAAAGACTTTACATTTTCACAAGGTAAAGCTAAGGGACGGGCGAAAAAATATTTCCTTGCCGATTATCACAAGTATATGGGGAAACTGCCTGTTCATATGCCACAATTCAGGGAAGGACGGCAGAACTTCGAAGACCTCCCTCGTGAAGGGCGGCAGAACTTCAAAGACCTCCCTCGTGAAGGACGGCAGAACTTCGAGACCTCCCTCGTGAAGGGCGGCAGAACTTCGAGACTTCCCTCGTGAAGGACGGCAGAACTTCGAATACCTCCCTCGTGAAGGACGGCAGAACTTCGAAGACCTCCCTCGTGAAGGACGGCAGAACTTCGAAGACCTCCCTCGTGAAGGACGGCAGAACTTCGAAGATCTACCTCATGAAGGACGGCAGAACTTCGAAGACCTCCCTCGTGAAGGACGGCAGAACCTCGAAGACCTCCCTCGTGAAGGAAGACTAAAGGAAGCCGTGAGCGAGAGCACCATCGCTGCTGTTCATGAACTCATTAATGTAAACCCACACATCACCGTTCAGGTAATAAGTTTAGATGTCAGTGTATCGATTGGCAATGTGGAAACAATTATCCATCAATATTTAAATTTCTGAAAGATCTGTGCTAATGTGTTACCCCACAAACTGACAAAACAATAAAAAAGGCAAGGAGATGCTAGCAGTGTTTGAACCTAGTGGCCCAAAACGGTTAACAGACATTATTGTCACAGGTGATGAGACATGGTTTTATTACTATACAACTCCCAGAAAGATCGACAACTGTGTTTGGGTTGCGAAAGATGAACCGCGTCCTCAAATCCTCCGACAAGGTTGGGTTGTTTTACCTCTGAGCGGCACTTTTTTGCACACCATGGGCTAAATGGCCAAGTCACATGGACCCCGAAGGCTCAGAGAAGGTTGGAGGAGGGGACCCACTGGAACAGCTGTTGGGAGACAGATGGTAGCCTCCCGTCAAGGCCATCCAGCGTGTTCTTTAACGTGCACAGGGTATGTCTCTCCCGCACACGGGGCCACGGCTAAACGTCCCATCCGACGGACGGCGGCCTTTCCAAGCCCATCGGTGTCCCCTACTCCGTGGGCAGGGCGGGGAATTTTGCGGAGATAAATCTCAACGCTGACCCAGCTGGGACTCGAACCTGGGAACTGCAGATTATGAGCCTGGCGCGCTACCGACTGAGCCACCCCCGCCCCAGGAATTGCTGATGGGACTTTTAAAAATCTATGGGTTGTGCGTAAAAACACCCCCGCCCCTCCTCCGACAAGACTTTCGTTCAAGGAAGAGGATGTTCACAATTTTTTTCCAATTCCCAAGGAGTGGTAGCCGTGGACACCTTACCTGAAAAAACGATTATAAGTGGCCAATACTACACCAACATTGTTCAGCGTTGAACAACAGGAGTTTGAAGAGTTCTTCTTCATGACAATGGCAGCACTCACAAAACCCGATGGCTCAGTCGGTTAAGCTGTGGCCCCGTGTAGGGGAGAGCCATACCCTGTGCACGTTAAAGAACACGCTGGATGGCCTTGACGGGAGGCTACCATCTGTCACCCAACAGCTGTTCCAGTGGGTCCCCTCCCCCAACCTTCTCTGAGCCTTCGGGGTCCATGTGACCTGGCCATTTAGCCCATGGTGTGCAAAAAAGTGCCGCTCAGAGGTAAAACAACCCAACCCACAAAACCCGACAAGTTACAGTCTGTCTGGAGCAAGAAAAAAAATCAAACAACTACCCCATCATGCATGCACCCGACCTTAGACCATGCAAGTTTTGGTTGTTTCCAAAATTTTAAAGGAACTTACTGGGAAGCCTTTTTTAAAGGTTGCAACACCTTGCAAAATGCATTCATCCAGAATTGTTGTAGACATCTGCAAATTTGCATAGATGTTGGAGGGGAATACTTTGAAGAACAGTGAAAGTTTTTTTGAGGTAAGTGCGATGGTTTTCGTTCCGCAGATGCATTTCAAGAACCAATTGAACGCCCCTCGTAAATATCAAATTTAAAGAATCAAAATCCGTCCGTTTAAAGAATCAATCACCGTCCTTCACGAATCCGTTTAAAGAATCCGTTTAAAGTTTAACCGTTAAAGATCGTTTAAAGAATCCGTTAAAGAATTTCACGAATCCGTTTAAAGAATCAATCACTACCGTCCTTCACGAGGGAGGTCTTCGAAGTTCTGCCGTCCTTCACGATTATAAGTGGCCAATACTACACCAACATTGTTCAGCGTTGAACAACAGGAGTTTGAAGAGTTCTTCTTGATGACAATGGCAGCACTCACAAAACCCGATGGGGCGGGGGTGGCTCAGTCGGTAGCGCGCCAAGTTCTGCCGTCCTTCACGATTATAAGTGGCCAATACTAGAAAGGTAGTTTTTGATTATGTTATGCGGAATTCACTTCAAAGGGAAAATATCTGCCTGAAGTGGTCTAGAGCAGTAATTCTCAACCGCCGGGCAGGGGCCAGGTGCTGGGCCTTGGCATCAATTGTACCTGGTCGCGAGAGGTTCTCCTGGAATATGTCATTATAAATATTTATAGCTGAGACCCAGAACACCTAAATAATTAGTATTCGCTAGCATCTGTGTAATAATTAAAAAAAATAGCAAAAATATATAAAGCTAAATAGCATCTGTATAGCAAATGTCAGTGACCACCTTGGCATCAATTGTACCTGGTCGCGAGAGGTTCTCCTGGAATATGTCAATATAAATATTTATAGCTGAGACCCAGAACACCTAAATAGCATCTGTGTAGCAAATGTCAGTGACCAAGCCGGGTATTTTTAAACATGGAAGTATTCGTGAATGATCAGGAATCATCAACATCATCGAAATCTTCAACATTTCGGGAAAGGGAATACCGCTGTTTATGACCGGTCATAAAAATTGCCTGCAAGCCGATTGCAACAATGGGCGGCGTATCCTATGTTCTCCAAACTGAACGAAATATTATCTGTGTTGCAAATGTCAGTGACCAATCAGCAAGGAAGTATAAAGAAAATTTTTTCACTGAAATTGAAGGGTTGGGTTGTTTTACCTCTGAGCGGCACTTTTTGCACACCATGGGCTAAATGGCCAGGTCACATGGACCCCGACGGCTCAGAGAAGGTTGGGGGAGGGGACCCACTGGAACAGCTGTTGGGAGACAGATGGTAGCCTCCCGTCAAGGCCATCCAGCGTGTTCTTTAACGTGCACAGGGTATGGCTCTCATGTACACGGGGCCACGGCTTAACGTCCCATCCGACGGACGGCGGCCTTTCCAAGCCCATCGGTGTCCCCTACTGTCCGTGGGCAGGGCGGGGAATTTTGCGGAGATAAATCTCAACGCTGACCCAGCTGGGACTCGAACCTGGGAACTACAGATTACGAGCCTGGCGCGCTACCGACTGAGCCACCCCCGCTCCCTCGTTGACTGTCCCGCGGTAAAGTTCTCAAGAGGAAAACTCTGAAAGGAAATTGAGCTGTTTCTAATTGATAAGAAAAGTAACCTATCCAATTATTTCCAGGATAAGAAATGGGTAGTCAGGCTGGCATATCTCAGCGGAATATATTCTTACATTAACGAATTAAATTTCAAACATCAAAGTCCAGATACAACAATATTTAATGCTTGGAACAAGATAGAATCATTCAAAAAGAAATTCTGGCTTAATATGATTGCAGAAAGAAATAATGAAATGTTTCAGTCGTACTCAGATTATATTATAGAAGCAGATGATTTCTATTCACAGAATTCAGTTTCAGACATTATTACAGCCACTTAAAGATGTTGTTGTCGTTTGAAAAGTTTTATCCCGAAAATGAGGTCCCCGGAGGCAAAATATGTGGATTGTGAACCACTCTGTTGAACACAAAGAGACAGCCCTTTCCTATGAAGAAACCCTTCACCTTATTGAATTATCATCGGACAAAGGACTGGAAAGTACTTTTAATTCTATGAGTAATTCGAAATTTTGGATGAGAATAACGAATATCCAAATTTACATGAAATAGCAATGAGATTTCTTCTTTGTTTTTCCACCACATATCTTTGTGAAACTGCATTTTCTGTCATGACTGTGCTTAAAACGAAACAGAGGAACCTGCTGCTACTTTCTGACTGTCTCCGATTGGCTGTCACTTTAATTCGTTCCAGAATTAATAAACTAACGGACAGAAAACAGCAACAGAAGTCTCACTAACCTAACTAAATCCTTCAAAAACTCAGTTGCAACAAAAGAAACTAAATTTAACTTTTTCAATAACTTATAATTGCTGTGTTAAAGTGCTGCGTTTTTAAATTCAAAACATTAATTAGTATTAGAACTAGTGTTTAGAATTGAAAGATTCATACATTTTTATTTATTAAATTACATACTTTGCACATATAAATATTTGGTGTGTGCATGTGATAATAAGCGTTTCGCCGACAAGTTGAAATCCTTCTTCTGATTCTCCTGTTAGCTGACTTCTATGGTGAGTTACAATGCATAAATTGTGTTGGGTTGTTTTACCTCTGAGCGGCACTTTTTTGCACACCATGGGCTAAATAGCCAGGTCACATGGACCTCGAAGGCTCAGAGAGGGTTGGGGGAGGGGACCCACTGGAACAGCTGTTGGGAGACAGATGGTAGCCTCCCGTCAAGGCCATCCAGCGTGTTCTTTAACGTGCACAGGGTATGGCTGTCTCCCGCACACGGAACCACGGCTTAACGTCCCGTCCGACGGACGGCGGCCTTTCCAAGCCCATCGGTGTCCCCTACTGACCGTGGGCAGGGCGGGGAATTTTGTGGAGATAAATCTCAACGCTGACCCAGCTGGGACTCGAACCTGGGAACTGCAGATTACGAGCCTGGCGCGCTACCGAATGAGCCACCCCCGCCCCTTCATCAGTCCAGTGATTGATAACTAATTTAAGTATAATTTTATATTTGTCAACATCCCACACCCTATACGTAAGTGTATTAATACTCTTTATGATTATGTCATAATTAATTATTAATACTTATGTTAGTTTAATGTATGAAATTTAAAAAATTGGAAAGATATTTACGAGTAAATTTATTGGGACTGGGCCCTCGTGTTATAAAAAAAGAATTTTCCGGGCCGCGGTCTCATAGAGGTTGAGAACCACTGGTCTAGAGATTGCAAATTTCTGATTATGATCATGCTGATGATTTGACCCTTTCGGCAAATGATGTTGATGACATGAACTCAATCGTTAGAGCTGTTGATAAGGCTTGTTGTAGAGAAGGTTTGTTGATAAACAGAGAGAAAACTAGTGATTAAAATTGGTCAAGCAGGTTATTGTTCAGTTATTTGAATGATTGCACCCTTGAGCAAGTGTCACAGTTTAATTATCTTGGCAGCTATGTTGCAGATACCGGTGATGTGCAGCATAAGATAAACAGAAGATAGGAATTGCTGATGGGACTTTTAAAAATCTATGGGTTGTGCTTAAAAATATCCATATATGTACATCTAAGGACCAACATTAGGCTATGCAATAGTTTGGCCTTTCTAAAGCTAGTTATGGTAGCGAAACCTGGACCCTTAGTAAACAAGATAACAAGAAAATTGATACCTTTGATTCTACATGTTTATTCAGTATCTTGGGCATTAAGTGGTTTGACTTTGCAAGTAATGATGAGTTTATAAGAAAGAGTCAGCAACAACTTTTGAGCAGCATATTACTCAAGAAGAGTCTACATAGGTTTCTCCATCTTGTCCGTGGGGCGGGGGTGGCTCAGTCGGTAGCGCGCCAGGCTCGTAATCTGTAGTTCCCAGGTTCGAGTCCCAGCTGGGTCAGCGTTGAGATTTATCTGCGCAAAATTCCTCTCCCTGCCCACGGTCAGTAGGGGACACCGATGGGCTTGGAAAGGCCACCGTCCGTCGGATGGGACGTTAAGCCGTGGCCCCGTGAGCGGGAGAGACATACCCTGGGCACGTTAAAGAACACGCTGGATGGCCTTGACAGGAGACTACCATCTGTCTCCCAACAGCTGTTCCAGTGGGTCCCCTCCCCCAACCTTCTCTGAGCCTTCGGGGTCCATGTGACCTGGCCATTTAGCCCATGGTGTGCAAAAAAGTGCCGCTCAGAGGTAAAACAACCCAACCCAGAAAGCCCACCATGAGCATTAAGAGAGATAGTGCAGAAAATATCATCATTGAAACAGTTGAAACTGGAATTTGGGAACATCAGAATACCAGACTAGAGCGCTAAATTGAGCTTGCGACTGAGCCAAGCCTTATCCCAACTAACAGCCAATAGCAAAGCAAATAAGCAATATTACGTTGACTTTCTTTTTGCATGTGATTTGCCATTTCGTATACAAATTACGATTACAAAATTAGTTATTATTTTTTGCAGGAAAATGTTCCAGTATTTCGATTTCACACTGCACTTTCCCAAAAATATTTCCCAATGCATTATTCTATATACTCTGAAACTCAAAAATCTGAAAAAACTGGGTCGAAATCTACAAGAAAGCAATACACTATATATATATATTTTACCAATATTATGGTTGGATCGGAACCATGCTATGCTAATAATTGGGGCGGGGTGGCTCAGTCGGTAGCGCGCCAGGCTCGTAATCTGTAGTTCCCAGGTTCGAGTCCCAGCTGGGTCAGCGTTGAGATTTATCTCCGCAAAATTTCCCGCCCTGCCCACGGTCAGTAGGGGACACTGATGTGCTTGAAAAGGCCGCCGTCCGTCGGATGGGACGTTAAGCCGTGGTTCCGTGTGCGGGAGAGACATACCCTGTGAACGTTAAAGAACACGCTGGATGGCCTTGATGGGAGGCTACCATCTGTCTCCCAACAGCTGTTCCAGTGGGTCCCCTCACCCCAACCTTCTCTGAGCCTTCGGGGTCCTTGTGACCTGGCCATTTAGCCCATGGTGTGCAAAAAAGTGCCGCTCAGAGGTAAAACAACACAACCCAATCCTCTAACTAACCCTGATTCCTTGGGATCTTGTAACCTGACATTTAGCTCATTGTGTGCAGAAATGAAAAAAAAATTGCTCAGAGATAAAACAACCCAACTCTTAAATATGTAAAATAAAGTTCGCCGTCATTTCGATTTCAAAACGTTAAAAAATGTGAGAATGAAACGAATTTTTTTTTAAATCTGTCCTTCCGCAACCACAATTATTCTGTTTTTACCGAATATTTACACACTATTCTGCTGTATTGATCCATATAATGACAAAGATATAGAGGAAAGATTGTCTTTAGCGGGGTGAGATTGATTTTGCCCACGAGGCTAAAAGACACTCTTTCTTCTACTTTGTCATCATATGAATAAATACAGCAAAACAGTGTGTCAGTACTAAGCAAAAGCTGTGGATATAATTAATAAATTCATTAATTTTTTTATTTCTCCCTAAAAACACAATACAGTATATATATTATATTTGTTGCTCTTATTAGCTCAAGTGCATTTAAGCTCATACGGACTAACACAAAAAATATCAAATCAAAATGAAATACCGTTTTAATTGGCAACACAGGTTTTATTTTTTTTTCCCATTTCAAAGTAATCAAATTGAAGAGAATCTACAAACAAAAGAGAGTAATTATGTCACTTCAAAAAGAGAGTAACAATATTTTATATATTTATTAAATAATCAGCAGTGAGTGATTTCAATTTGAAGAAATTATTTTCACTTTTAATAGTGGCTGCAAGGTAATTAAGTAATTTCGGTGCTAAATAATCATAATGTTTATGCAACAGTTCATTATTTGCGAAAGAAATATTTTACCATCATTTCGTTATGAATAATTTAATATTATAGTATTTATTAGAAATTATCAAATTAACAAATATATTTGGTGTAGTTCCTAACTTTCTTAATCAGGAAATGTAACTTGTACCCCAACAAATACAGTGCCCTACCAAAATATTAGAGAATTTCTGTGGTAGGTCAATGGGAATCGAACTTGGAAGCTCTTGGGTTGTTGGGTTGTTTTACCTCTGAGAGGCACTTTTTTGCACACCATGGGCTAAATGGCCAGGTCACATGGACCCCGAAGGCTCAGAGAAGGTTGGGGGAGGGGACCCACTGGAAAATCTGTTGGGAGACAGATGGTAGCCTCCCGTCAAGGCAATCCAGTGTGTTCTTTAACGTGCACAGGGTATGACTCTCCCGCACACGGGGCCACGGCTTAACGTCCCATCCGACGGACGGCAGCCTTTCCAAGCCCATCGGTGTCCCCTACTGACTGTGGGCAGGGCGGGGAGTTTTTGTAGAGATAAGTCTCAACGCTGACCCAGCTGGGACTCGAACCTGGGAACTACAGATTACGAGCCTGGCGCGCTACCGACTGAGCCCCCCACCCCACCCCCCGCCCCCCTTGGAAGCTCTATAACTTTTAAAATATGCATTTAATGGGAGAATGTGACCGAAGATAAAGATCATAATCGAATCTATTTAAATCTCGATTTTGAACAATATTCGTTCAATATTTTAAAAGTCATGGAAGTTGGAATATTTCACAATAAATTATCTTGTTTTATAAAAATAATTCATTATTATCTAATGTTGAAATCATCATTAGGCAAACTTTTAAAATGTTTATTCATTTTATTTAATGGTTTGAAACAATACTTATTTTTTAAGGTTTAATTAATTTCTCACATAAATTCATATGACACAATAATATTTTGAAATATTCTAACTTCCATAATTGTTTTTAAATACTAAGAAATATTATTAAAATTCGAGATTTAAAAAGATCTGATTATGACTTTTATCAAAGAACGTTTAAGGAAAAGAAGTTCAGCTTTGACAAAGCGTAAGTGGCGACCTCAAGTGGTGTTTCTATTCGTATCGTGCATTTGTTTAAGCTGAGAAGCAAACAATAAGGGGCAAAGACGAAGGAATTATGCATCAAAAAAATTATATTTTAAAAAAGGAAAAAAAAGTAACTGCACTTTGCATTTGAAAAAAATAATATAATGATTTTAATAAAGGTTTATTTTCTCCATTGGAATTATTTTTCGTTGAACCAACAATTATAAATTGAACGGATAGGGAAGATTTGAAATTAGCCTGAAGAATAAATTATTACAATTAGAAGCTTTCTTGGTTGCATAGAAACAGGAAACAGAATTGATATTAATATATACTGCAAGAATATAAATGGGAAATTATTACATAGGAAAAGCGAAGAGAACGGAAGTTGACAGTAACATGTAATTACAAAAGCGTTCGTCCCCTGTAATGTTCGTTTCACCTCTACGCCAAATGCACGACACTAGATTTTACATTAATCTCTATGGAAGCTTAACTTCTTCTCCCTCTACATTCTTTGCTTTTATCTTCAGTCACATTATCCCATTAAATGCATATTTTAGAAGTTATAGAGCTTCGAAGTTCGATTCCCATTGGCGTAGTATGGAAATTATCTAATATTTTTGCACTGCAGTTAATTCCATATTTGAATCAGATTTCACCGAAGCATTTTACAGTGAAAGTGACGAAAAAGTGTTTGTGCAGCAAAGGGAGTGAAAAAAAAACCGTTCATATTTGAGAAAGTCTCGACTGAGGTGAAGCGGTCGAAAATCGTCTTCTGCGGCGTCATACTTCAGAAGATTTTTCCTCAGTGAAATGCTTCGAACATTCCTGATGCCGAAGAAAAGGGCAAAGGTCAGGGCTTTGAAACCATTTATCAAGTTATGCTACAGAGCAAGACGACCGACTGCCAGGGGCAGCGATTCTTCTCTTTTCACGATGAAATTCGGCAGGAGCAGGGGTTGCCTTCGTGTGAAGAACCACTTCCCGCCTGGCGTCTGGAAATCATCCTCCGTCGCTGAGCTTTTGACGATCGAGAAGACGATCTGAAGGGATGTCGAAGGAGAAATTCTTGGCATAAAGGAATTGGCGCTTCCTCGATCGGTTCTGCGAGGAAACAGGTAAGACGGAATCTGCATCGATTTACGCCATGACATGAAACTCATGTCAGGCAAAAAAAATATTTTTTTTGTCTGTTAAGTTTTAAATTTACCATGCATTCGTTTTTGGAAACAGATTAGTTGATTTATCTCTGAGCGGCATCTTGCTCTAAACAATGGGATAAATAGCCAGGTCACAACGACCCCAAGAGCTTAGAGAAAGTTGGAAAAAGGGACTCACTGGATAGCACTTAGTGGACAGGTAGGCCTCTCTTCAAGGCCATCCAGCATGGTTCTTAGGTTCGAATCCCAGCTGGGTCAGCGTTGAGATTTATCTCCGCAAAATTCCCCGCCCTGTCCACGGTCAGTAGGAGACACCGATGGGCTTGGAAAAGCCGCCGTCCGTCGGATGGAACGTTAAGCCATGTCCCCGTGTGCGGGAGAGCCATACCCTGTGCACGTTAAAGAACACGCTGGATGGCCTTGACGGGAGGCTACCATCTGTCTCCCAACAGCTGTTCCAGTGGGTCCCCTCCCCCAACCTTCTCTGAGCCTTCGGGGTCCATGTGACCTGGCCATTTAGCCCATGGTGTGCAAAAAAGTGCCGCTCAGAGGTAAAACAACCCAACCCATCCAGCATGTTCTTTAACGTGCACTAAGTATGGGTCTTCTGCATACGGTTTTAAGTACTATCTGATGTCTGACGGCATTTTCAAGCTCATCGGTGTCTCCTGTCTCACCGAAGACAGAGCAGGGGATAGCGGAGATAAATCTCGATGCTGACACAGTTGGGACTCGAACCTAGGAAATGTAGGTTATAGGGCAGGAGCGCTACCGAATGAGCCAATCCTTCCCCTTTGGAAACAGACCATGCTTATTACGAGATAATATTTCTTCGTATGAGTTGGATTGAATCGTTTTTTATTTGGGCTGCAGTTTTGCACACACAATGGGCTAAATAATCAGGTTCCAAAGACCCCAAGGACTGAGAGAAGGGTACGGAAAGATGATCCACTAGACTGCTATTATCAGATAGGAGAAAATCTCTCTCCAAGGCCTACTTTTTCGCGTTGACCAACAGGTAATGGCCTTGACTGCCATGACACGTTCTTTAACTTGCACAGGTATTTTTGTTTCTTGGGGTGGCACATATTACACTAATATTAAAAGATTCATTGTAAGTCAAAATAGAGTTATAAAGTGTATATCACAGAAAAGGAAATATGAAAGTGTCAAAAGCTTATATAAGGATGTTGATATTTTACCGGTTAGAAAAATATATTTTCATTCAGCTTTAATACATTTGTTTAAAAGTTGGTCGAAACAAAATACAAAATTTGCTAATTCTAACACAAGATACAGTAACTCCGTAAATCTTGTTGAATTATTACCTAGTAAAACTGTGGTTAAAAAACGTTACGTTTACCTTGCACCAAAAGTATTGAATTTTTTGCCAGACAACATAAAAATGGAATACAAAATATACATAGGTTTAATTCAAATCTTTATAAATGGTTACAAAATATCGAAAATATTGAGTTTTTTTTTGTATAATAAATATATATTTTTGAATGCTATTCAAACATTTTGCTTTTCATTTTTGCTCAAATTATTTTTTTTTTCTGATTACTTTAAAAATGCTTAATACGTTTAGATTCTTTGCTGCCAGAAATTATATACCAGATCAGTGGTTCTCAATCTTTTATGCTTCACGTACCCCCTGGAAATATGTATGTAACTGGCCTTGTATAGATAGATAAAACTATAGATATAGAATAACAATGGGAATAAAATAAAACATATATATATATATACACACAATGGGGTGGCTCAGTCGGTAGCGCGCCAGGCTCGTAATCTGTAGTTCCCAGGTTCGAGTCCCAGCTGCGTCAGCGTTGAGATCATCTCCGCTAAATTCCCCGCCCTGTCCACGGTCAGTAGGGGACACCGATGGGCTTGGAAAGGCCGCCGTCCGTCGGATGGGACGTTATGATATGGTCCCGTGTGCGGGAGAGCCATACCCTGTGCACGTTAAAGAACACGCTGGATGGCCTTGACGGGAGGCTACCATTTGTCTCCCAACAGCTCCAGTGGGTCCCCTCCCCCAACCTTCTCTGAGCCTTCTGGGTCCATGTGACCTGGCCATTTAGCCCATGGTGTGCAAAAAAGTGCCGCTCAGAGGTAAAACAACCCAAAATATATACACACATTAAATTTTGTATTCATAAATTACATACAGGGTGATTCAGAATTCATCATCAATATTTGGTTGGGAGGTAGGTAATAAGAAACGAAGGAGATTTCACATAGGAAAGCATGGGCGCATATGCCATGTAGTAGGGCAAAATGACCCCAGTTCAATGACGGAAAGAACACATAAGAAGGAAGTGGTAAGGAAAAAACATTTTTTATCTTACATGTAACATTTCTTTGCATTGGTTGTACAGACTTACAAGAGGTGCTCGAACTGCCGACCATGTGCTAGAATGCATGACTCACAACGGCGTTGCATGGACAGCCGGACCCTGTGGATGATGCCTGGCATTTCCCGGATGTTTGAGGCAGCAACTGATATGCGTGCTACAAGATCCATAGCACTATCAACAGGGCTCTCGTACACCATGTTTTTCATAGCACCCCATACAAAGAAATCGATTGGAGATAAATCCGGTGAACGTGGTGGCCAAGAAACCGGTCCACCACGGCCAATCCATTGACCACCAAACTGTCTGCGTAGGTAAGCACGCACAGCATTTGCGAAATGTGCAGGAGCGCCGTCATGCTGGAACCACATTCGCCGGAGACTACCATCAGGAACCTCGTTCAGAAGATCCGGTAACACAGTCTGAAGAAATGTTAGGTACTTGGCACCGTCCAAACGGGATGGTAGTAAATACGGGCCCAACAAACAGTCACCGACAATCCCAGTCCACACATTGACAGCAAAACGTTGTTGCGCAGCTCCAGGTCTTGTACCGTGTGGGTTCTGATGAGCCCACACATGCCAATTGTGTGTGTTGAAGACACCCTCTCGAGTGAACAACGCCTCATCGGTGAAAAGAACATACGTTGGGAAATTGGGATCAACGGCTGTTCTCTGCATGAACCACTGACAAAAAATAACACGCTTGGGATGGTCGTCTGCTGCCAATAATTGCACTCTTTGCAGATGAAACGGATGTAACCCTTCATCGTGTAATATCCGCCACGCTGTTGCTTGCGAAATTCCAAACTGCCTAGCCATACCTCGTGTGCTAGCACCAGGTTGTTCCTCGATTTCCTGTAGGACAGCTTCCTCTACTGCTACTGTCCGTGCCAATCTGCGCCTCCCTCGATTAACATTACTAGCAGCAAACGATCCTGTTTCACGCAGTTGGCGATGAATACGTGAAAACATTTGATGCTGTGGCACACGGCGGTTTGGGAAGCGCGCTGCATACAATTGCCTGGCTCGAAGACATCTTTCTCCTGCCGCACCGTATTACATGCATATCTGCACATTCATTCCACGTATACCGGTTCATGTTACTTCTGCAAATTCACCTTGTCGAATGACAACTGACTGCACGCGTCAAACAGCTGTGCTTCTGTATGAGAGGTGTGTACACACAGCGCCCTCTACACCACCATGCGTTCGTCTGCCCCCATACTTTCCTATGTGAAATCTCTTTCTTTTCTTATTCCCTTCCTCCCCACTATATATTGATGATGAATTCTGAATCACCCTGTATATCGATTACATATATCGATAAACACAAAAAATGACATTTTTGCACAGCAGTATTGCTAACTTAGCGACTTTGTTACTAGATCTAGCGACTTTTGAGCTCTCACGCCGTATCCCAAAAATTTTTACCGCGTACCCCACTTTGAGAACCCCTGTATCAGATTATAAGTTTAATAAATTCCGCAGGAGAGTTTCTGAACTCTTTGGCATTTCCATAAATTTCCATTTAGAATATTTCTGCCCACTGAGCTAAAGCAATGTAATAAAATGTATTATCTATTAAGCAAAAAAAACATTGCATTACATTGTATTTATACTACATTGATAAAGC
Organism: Ryuthela nishihirai; assembly: GCA_038380435.1. Lineage (NCBI taxonomy): Eukaryota > Metazoa > Arthropoda > Arachnida > Araneae > Heptathelidae > Ryuthela > Ryuthela nishihirai. The sequence continues at coordinate 68,453,005 of JAWZYU010000001.1, forward strand.
TTTATATTACCCATGCGAAGGACGGTACTCTAATCTAAGTTAAACTTTCTCAACGCTAAACAATTCTTTATGTACAGTCGCTCAAAAAAGTATCCAAACACCATGTTCGATTACAGAATTCAGAAAAAATATCTGGCAACGATTTTTTTAGAAATTAGTGATCTGGCAACCTTTGTGTCACGTGACACGAAGGTTGCCAGATCACTAATTTCTAAAAAAAAAAATAGTTGCCAGTTTTTTTATGAAATTTGTAATCAACCATAGTGTTTGGATACTTTTTTAATATATATAATGCGTATGAATATATAATGCAATGAATATGGAGCGTGTGCAATTACCGTTCGCAGCAAACTGGACCGGTTACGGTTAATGTTCACAGCACATTGGATCGTGTAGCTCACAAAAACCTGGATCGTGTGGGCCCACTCACAGAAATATTGAGCGTGTGCAGTTACCGTTCACAGCAAACTGGAGCGGTTGCGGTTAATGTTCAAAGCACATTGGATCGTGTGAGCTCACAAAAACCTGGATCGTGTGGGCTCACTCACGGAAATATTGAGCGTGTGCAGTTACCGTTCACAGCAAACTGGAGCGGTTGCGGTTAATGTTCACAGCACATTGGATCGTGTGAGCTCACAAAAACCTGGATCGTGTGGGCCCACTCACAGAAATATTGAGCGTGTGCAGTTACCGTTCACAGCAAACTGGAGCGTGTGCAGTAACTGCACACGCTCCAGTTTGCTGTGAACGGTAACTGGAGCGTGTACAGTTGCTGTACACGCTCCAGATATTTTTTCTGAATTTTGTAATCGACCATGTTGTTCGGATACTATTTTGGGCGACTGTATCTTAGGTCATTCTAATTATCGCATAATTCACTTTCAGTTCTTTAATTAATGATTAATTCATTTCGCGATTCCTCTTTTTCGATTTTACTTTGTTCTTTATTTCTGCTTTGCTTTCACAATGGAAGGCTAGGAACAGGCGATGTTGGCTCAATATAGACAGCGCGACAGTCTCGTAATTCTAATATTCCAGTCCAAATTGTGCTAGCATTGGGATTTAACTAATCACTCTCTGATCTCGGTGAAACAGAGGAGACAGATGGTTTATTAAATATGAATAAATATTTAAGCAACTTATTTATCTAAAATTTAACGAAAATCTTTGGTTTAAACCGCGTAAAACTAAATAATAATTTATTCATTAAGATTATATTAAAATATTTATGAATATCTTAAAATTGGTTACCAGATTTTTAAAAATTAATAGTTTCCAGTTGAATTTTAATTAAAAAGATTAATTAAGATTGCTATGTAAAATTTTTTTATATATATATATTTGAAAAATAATTCTTCTATTGGTGCATTGTCCAGACTTGGTACTTATGATATAGGGGGCTATGGCTTCATAAGGCCATTGTCCATCGGATGGAACGTTCAGCCATGCCTTTATGTGGAAGAGAGCCATGCCTTTATGTGGAAGAGAGTCATACCTTTATGTGGAAGAGAGCCATGCCTTTATGTGGAAGAGAGCCATACCTTGTGAATATTAAGCACGTTGAATGGCCTTAAAAGATGTCTTTCACCTGTCTCCTAACAGCTGTCCAATGGATACTCTTTCTCAAACTTCTCCGAGTCCTTGACGTTTTCATGACCCCATTTATCCTAATGTATGGAAATATGTGCCGTTCAGAATAGTCGCGTCGCAAGGTGACATCGGGCTTGCAGCTATATACTATCTCAAGATTTAAAATGAATCTGTTGCATGTGAATTCGAAGAGGTGTATATAAATATTGTGATTAAGAATAACCGTTGAATAATGGGATAACACTTTTAATTTCCAAATTTATACACAGACACGTGGTAAAAAGGTGGTCAGTTGAGAATGCACAAGTGGTTCGATATGGAGTGTGGTCACCTTTTACCTTTATGAAGGCACATCCTCCAAACCACGTGAAACCTCCAGGTGGCTTGCAGGAGTGGGATTCAGGAAACAACCCGTTTTCCAAAAGCATCTCGTGCAGGTAATGTAGTAGGTCAGCAGACAGCACTGACCATTCCCATACACTTAAGAGTACTATTCTCCCTATAGCAATAGACAAGGCGACAACAGAGCAGGTGTCCTGTTATCGTCCTGTAGGAGGAAGGTATCACTTATTGCACCTTCATATAGCACACGAAGGGATCCAAGATTTCTTCCCTGTATCTTCAACAGGTGACGTAGCCTGTTGGAAGCACATAGATATCTTTGCAGCCACGCAAAGATATCCCATCCCAAACAATGGCATTATCACCATCGCAGATTCATCTTCACGGATGCTTGTACTGTAGTATGATGATATACTGATGGACAAGCCCATTGGTTCCGCCTAAAGCACTACCAGTATAGGGAATGCCACTTTCACCACTATCTAAGGGTCGGGGACATACAATACCATATAGGAAAATGCACAACCCATGTCAGTCTAGGGTGAACAGTAATAATAATAGGATATAGGAGTAAAGCTCGACCCACGGCACGGTCGCTGCAAAACCTGGATTTTAATCGGCGCCCCGGTTAGCCACAAACAAGTATATATAGATCCAAGTTGCCTCGGCTCCCGTGATGGGAACTTTTAGTCGGGCCCGAAATTTGGGGCCCTGTCCGACCTGATGAACCAAGTCAGTCAGCAGGGCCCCGAACGACTCCCCTGAGTCTCTGAGATGGAGGTCTTAGCTTACTGAACTTGGTCCCAAACCGGTACAGAGTAGATCCTTCGACCTCAAGATCTTAGCCTGTCCAACCGGGGCCCAAACCGGTCAGCAGAGCCTTCGACCTAAATGGGCCCTCAAGCCCCCCCCCCCCCCGACCCCCACCACGCCGCGTGTTCCTGGTTACCTCCATATCAGCTGATACCATTAATTGCTGTGTAAAGCAAATCTCGATTCATCCGGGAAGAACACAGACCGTCATTGCTCCTGGATCTAGTTGACATGATGTCTACACCAGTTCATACGATCCCCTCTTCCTGTGAAATCAGATGAGAGGCAGGCACACTACTGGCCACCTAGTGTTCAGGCACACCACTGGCCACCTAGTGTTCAGGCACACCTCATGAAGACTTTGGTTTACGTTAGTAGCAGAGAGCATGGTTCCACTCTCTGTTGCGAGATCCGATTACAGTTCACGTGGTCTCGACATTCTACTCCTCCTGGACGCATAACACCATGTAGGGATACATTGAATCATCTGGATGACCTCTGTCTTTGTTGGCATCTCTGCCAAAATCTATGCGCTATTGAAACAACTCACATTAAAGCCATCTGGCAACATCTGCTTGACTTTGACCTGCTTTTAACTGGCCTATAGATAACCTCCTGACTTCTTCCGACAAAAGAATCCTGTTAGAGATAGTCGACATATCTGTTATGTCGACAATCGCACCTCGCACTTCGCAGAAGTTTCAAAACGACAACTATTACAGCTCGAGAGCTGCCAGGCCATTCATTTGCAAACCATACTTAGGTCCTGCTCCCAGCTGGGTCAGCGTTGAGATTTATCTCCGCAAAATTCCCCGCCCTGACACGGTCAGTAGGGGACACCGATGGGCTTGGAAAGGCAGCCGTCCGTCGGATGGGACGTTAAGCCGTGGCTCCGTGTGCGGGAGAGCCATACGCTGTGCACGTTAAAGAACACGCTGGATGGCCTTGACGGGAGGCTACCATCTATCTCCCAACAGCTGTTCCAGTGGGTCCCCTCCCCCAACCTTCTCTGAGCCTACGGGGTCCATGTGACCTGGCCATTTTACCCATGGTGTGCAAAAAAGTGCCGCTCAGGGGTAAAACAACCCAACCAAGGTCCTGCGTCATATTTTACGTTTTACGTATTTTACAGGACTTTCGTGCATTTCTGTCGTCCGAATTTTACTATATCGCATTTTTTCCATTTGTTCCTTAATGTACGGAAGCTAGAGCGTTTACCATATAAGAAGACATCTTGGATGTTTTCCTTGTCTCAAAAAACTGACTCCTCTTTGTTCATAATTTCAGCACTTCCAAAAAGATTTTTCACACTTTCTTAATACCAGTTAGTTTATTTAAATAGTTTTAAAATGTAATGCATTTGAAAACAATAAATAACATTTTAATTGTCCCTGACCAATCACAATATACGCATAAACATATTCATCCTGATTGACTAAAGGTGGTAATGGGAATCGTAATACGCACCTTAAGTTGCTTTGGTCATGAATCTTCCTGCAAACTTGACCAGTTATTAGTTTAGAAGACTCAAGAATGCTAAGAAATAAAAGCTGCAGAGCATAGTAGAATTGATTCAAGTATATTCTTTTACTTCTTAGTAAGTCCTGAAATAGAGAGACAAAGTTTCGGAAATGCTTTCTCTTAGCTTATGTTTCTTCCATAGGGGCGGGGGTGGCTCAGTCGGTAGCGCGCCAGGCTCGCAATCTCCAGGTTCGAATCACAGCTGGGGTCAGCGTTGATATTTATTTCCGCAAATTTCCACGCCCTGCCCACGGTCAGTAGGGGACACCGATGGGCTTGTAAAGGCAGCCGTCCGTCGGATAGGACGTTACGCCTTGGCCCCGTGTGCGGGAGAGCCATACCTTATGCACGTTAAAGAACACACTGGATGGCCTTGACTGGAAGCTACCATCTGTCTCCCAACAGCTGTTCCAGTGGGTCCCCTCCCCCAACCTTCTCTGAGCCTTCGGGGTCCTTGTGGCCTGGCCATTTAGCCCATTGTGTGCAAAAAAGTGCCGCTCAGAGGTAAAACAATCCAATCTTCTTCCACAGTGATCAAGTCCCAGATCGACGAACCTCTCAGAACAGTGGGGAAAATTAGGCTTACTGTTGGGTTGGGTTGTTTTACCTCTGAGCGGCACTTTTTTGCACACTATGGGCTAAATAGCCAGGTCACATGGACCCCGAAGGCTCAGAGAAGGTTGGGGGAGAGGACCCACTGGAACAGCTGTTGGGAGACAGATGGTAGCCTCCCGTCAAGGCCATTCAGCTTGTTCTTTAACGTGCACAGGGTATGGCTGTCCCGCACACGGGACCACGGCTTAACGTCCCATCCGACGGACGGCGGCCTTTTCAAGCCCATCGGTGTCCCCTACTGACCGTGGGCAGGGAATTTTGCGGAGATAAATCTCAACACTGACCCAGCTGGGACTCGAACCTGGGAACTACAGATTACGAGCCTGGCGCGCTACCGACTGAGCCACCCCCGCCCCAAGGCTTACTGTTAAATGTTCCGCATAGTCATACGGTTTAGAAACCTTGGTTTTCTTGAGATAATTTAAATTCTGGGGGGTGAATTGGTATCCATAATTTCATGGAACATTCTTTTACATTCCTCTTTTATTTCTGTCGTCGGAGTAAATATTTGATTCGTTACCCTGTGTGGTGGTATCCATTTTTTTTTTGCTTGCTTTTCCGTTGTTATAGAATATCGCTCGTTCTTTTAGACTTTTGAAGATTTCTGTTTTTTTTCATCCCTTATATTTTATTTGCTATGTGCTCTTCAATTTCTAGATCCTTCTCTGGTTGTTATGATTCGCTCTCTGTTTCTTCCATGCTTGTGTCCATCTTTGTGTTGTCTTTTGGTGTGAAATCTGTTTTCGTTTTGAAGGCTTCCATCCATAATTTTTCTGTCTCGCTGTTGTCTCTTTCGTTTCTTCTTGTTCAATGCGGATTAAAAGTGACATCGCTCGTGTTTTCTTGCTTTTCCTCTATTTGATTTTTCTGCTTGTGACGTTTGTTCTGTTTCTTACTTCTCTGTTTGGATTTCATTTTCTATTATTTCCGCGAATGCTTTTTTTTTTTCACCTTTTCATTTTGGTTCTTGAAGCTTTGGGTTGGGTTGTTTTACCTCTGAGCGGCACTTTTTTGCACACCATGGGCTAAATGGTCAGGTCACATGGACCCTGAAGGCTCAGAGAAGGTTGGGGGGAGGGGACCCACTGGAACAGCTGTTGGGAGACAGATGGTAGCCTCCCGTCAAGGCCATCCAGCGTGTTCTTTAACGTGCACAGGGTATAGCTATCCCACATACGGGGCCACGGCTTAACGTCCCATCCGACGGACAGCGGTCTTTCAAGCCCATCGGTGTCCCCGACTGACCGTGGGCAGGGCGGGGAATTTTGCGGAGATAAATCTCAACACTGGATCCAGCTGGGACTCGAACCTGGGAACTACAGATTACGAGCCTGGCCTACAGCGACTGAGCCACCCCCGCCCCATTTCTTGGAACAATTTAGGACAAAGTGATCTGGTGATCTACATCTTTTTGCATAGTCTGGTGATGCCTTGGTAGTAGATTGTATCTGCGTAACATCTCATTCTTATGTATGCTGGTTTCCATAAATTAAGGAAAATGCCTATATTAAGTCAACGGGAAGCTAACGTCAAAGCTCTATAACTTCTAAAATTGTAAAGCTTTAAAAAAATGTGATTGCAGGTAAAGATCTCAATCAAATAAATCAATATCTCGATTTTCTGCAATATTCGTTCAATATTTAATGAGTTACGGAAGTTTGTCAGTCTTAAGAATGAAGATTTGAATGATCTTAAGATCTTAAGAATGAAGATTTAAAAGATCTAAGATCTTAAGATTTAATGAGTTACGGAAGTTTGCCAGTCTTAAGCAATGCCAGTCTTAAGAAACTTATACAAAACTGAAGAATAGTGAAAGAATTCTTTACACAAAGTCCTAAAATACAAACTTGTTTTATTAAACACTTTGATACAATACTTATTACTAAATTTTAATTAACTTCTTAAGTCAATTTTTGTGGCTGGCATTGTTATCGCTAAATATTCAAACTTCCATAACTCATTAAATATTGAACGAATATTGTTGAAAATCGAGATATTGATTTATTTGATTGAGATCTTTATCTGCAGTCACATTTTTCAAAACAAAAAAATTATTTTAGAAGTTACAGAGTTTTAACGTTAGTTTCCCATTGACATAGCACATGGATATTCCTTAATTTATGGAAACCAGTGTAGTTAGGTATGTCCGGATTAAGAGTCATTATCGCTATTTTGGTTCACGTTGGAATGTACTTTATATCCTCTTGCTTGAAAATTCCTCCTGGATGTCTTTTATTTCTCCTTATTTCGATGATTTTTTTATGATTTCCATGGATATAAAAAATGGTAACATGCTAGTAAATATTTTTCTCATCGCCTTTCCTAGTTGTTGTATTTCCATGCCTTTGTCTTCTATACGGGGTGATTCGCAGTTCAGTATTTCCATACCTGAGCCTTCATTTTTTTACCAGTATTATCATTTCGAAAAGATTTATGATATGTGCAATCTCTACTTTTTCTCTCCCGCATATTTTTTTAAATTCTTTCATCACTCTGATAGAGTCAATGTCCTTGTGCAATCTTTTGAATGCTCTGGGGAGGATATCTTCTTTTCTAAACTCTTGCATCTTAGAAATGATTTAGACCTTTTAGGTCTACATCAGTGTGAATACGGCAAAGATGTAATGAAGCTAAACAAAGCTAAGTCCTGAAAAGAAACATTTTCACTAGCAGTTAGATGGTGATATTCGAGATATCCTAAGCGCATTTAAACATTTCTTTTTTCTAACCGTAATGGTCGTATCCTCAAATCTCTTTCTGCCTTTCTGCCGAATCCTAACTTCGATCAGGCCATAGATTGTCAAGCGTAGAACAGGAATGCTTATAAACATGCCGTTATTCATCTTCATTAATCAACAACAATATCTCATTTTCAGTTTTCATTACTCGACAACAATTTTTAAAACAATTTCTCATTTTCAATTTTTATTCTTGACAACAATTTTTTAAAACAATTTCTCATTTTCTATCTTTATTCTCAACAACAATTTTTAAAACAATTTCTCATTTTCAATTTTTATTCTCGACAACAATTTTTAAAACAATTTTTCATTTTCAATTTTATTCTCGACAACAATTTTTAAAACAATTTCTCATTTTCTATCTTTATTCTCGACAACAATTTTTAAAACAATTTTTCATCATCATCATCATCATCCTCAAGCAGCCATGGGCTACGGAGGTCCAACCAGACCACGCAATTTAATTCTCCAAGCATATCTGTCCTGAGCTACATCTGCTGCATCCGGCCACTACACCAATTCTAACAAGGTCCTGTTTGACATTGTCTGCCCACCGCATCCTAGGTCTCCCCCTCCTTCTGAAGCCTCCAGGCACACTGTTCATAACCCTATTCGCCAATCTATAATTATTCATACGGGCAACATGGCCAAACCAACGGAGTCTCTCTCTGCACAATATGCTGCTTAAAGGAGGTTGTAAACTCCTTTGCCAAACCTCATCATTAATTACAAAGTTGAACCACCTAATGCCCAAGATACTGCGTAAGCATCTAGAATCAAAAGCATCTATTTTCCTGTTATCTTGTTTACACAGCGTCCAAATTTCACTAGCATAACTAACCCTAGAAAGAACCAAATTATTATATAGTCTAATTTTAGTCTTTAGGTGTATACGCCTATTTCTCCACAATCTCCATAGATTCTTAAAAGTCCCGGCAGCAATCCCTATTCGTCTGTTAATCTCATGCCGCACATCACCATTATCTGTTACATAGCTCCCAAGATAATTAAACTGTGACACCTGCTCAAGACTGCAACCATTCAGATTAACTGAATCACAGCCTGCCTGACCAATTTTCATCACTTTAGTTTTCTCTCTGTTTATAACCAAACCTACTCTACTACCAAAAACGAAAACAATTTCTCATTTTCAATTTTTATTCTCGACAACAATTTTTAAAACAATATCTCATTTTCAATTTTTATTCTCGACAACAATTTTTAAAACAATTTCTCATTTTCAGTCTTCATTAGTCGGCAATCATCTGTACAGTCGCTCAAAAAAGTATCCGAACACTATAGTTGATTTCAGAATTCAGAAAAAATATCTGGCAACGATTTTTTTAGAAATTAGTGATCTGGCAACCTTCGTGTCACGTGACACGAAGGTTGCCAGATCACTAATTTCTAAAAAAATCGTTGCCACATATTTTTTCTGAATTCTGTAATCAACCATAGTGTTCGGATACTTTTCTGAGCGACTGTAGGTGGTCATATTATTTTGATACTAGATCGTGTGGGCTCACTCACGGAAATATTGAGCGTGTGCAGTTACCGTTCACAGCAAACTGGTGCGTGTGCAGTAACTGCACACGCTCCAGTTTGCTGTGAACGGTAACTGGAGCGTGTACAGTTGCTGTACACGCTCCAGATATTTTTCCTGAATTCTGTAATCACGTGACACGAAGGTTGCCAGATCGCTAATTTCTAAAAAAATCGTTGCCAGATATTTTTTCTGAATTCTGTAATCAACCATGGTGTTCGGATACTTTTCTGAGCGACTGTACGTACCATGTGTTTAAAAAAACTGCCTTTGGCTTCCTTTTTTTTGTTGTTTGTATCTTTATAATTGTTTCTCTTGTGTAACAATGAGCGACGACTGTTTTTGCATTTATAGCTCCAAAAATATTTAACACTCTGCGTATTAGTATTAGAAAAGAAAAAACTGTAGCATGTTTTTTAAAAAAAAGAAATTCTGATGTTTGTATTCGATACAAAAAATTTTGAAAATGCAATGAGTTATTTTTATTGAAATCTGAATGGAATATATGTTAGCAGCAGAATTTTACCTAAGTTTACTTTTAAGTTTTTCGTTTATTCTTATTTTTCTTATGTTTATTGTTCTTAAAAGGGGCGGGGGTGGCTCAGTCGGTAGCGCGCCAGGCTCGTAATCTGTAGTTCCCAGGTTCGAGTCCCAGCTGGGTCAGCGTTGAGATTTATCTCCGCAAAATTCCTCGCCCTGCCCACTGTCAGTAGGGGACACCGATGGACTTGGAAAGGACGCCGTCCGTCGGATGGGACGTTAAGCCGTGGCCCCGTGTGCGGGAGAGCCATACCCTGTGCACGTTAAAGAACACGCTGGATGGCCTTGACGGGAGGCTACCATCTGTCTCCCAACAGCTGTTCCAGTAGGTCCCCTCTCCCAACCTTCTCCGAGCCTTCGGGGTCCTTGTGACCTGCCCATTTAGCCCATGGTGTGCAAAAAAGTGCCGCTCAGAGGTAAAACAATCCAAAATCCAATGATCTTAAAATATTTTAAAAGATGATCTTGTAATGTGATATGTAAATTGATGAGAAAAAAATTAAGATATGATTATTTTCTATGTATTATCTACAATGTATGAAATATTTGTAAACTAATAATAAACACAAGGCATTAACCAAAGTGGATTCATAATGAAAGAAAGAAATTTAAAAAATGTCAACCAGATTTGAATTTTGGAACGCATTTACAGCCTGTTAAAATATTTCTCATGAGAAATTCGTGTCCGATTTCACTTTATAGGAAATTTTCAGGGAACGCATTTTTCGTACCGATTGCTGGTAAGAAAAGAAATAAACTTTAGAAAACATTACGTGATATTTACAACGATTACATATTTCAGTCAGATAGTGCAATCTTAAAATATAGGCAATATACTGATGCACATCTCTAGCATCAAACACAATAACTACCGCCTAGTAAATGACGAGACACTGCATATCTAACCTTTGAGAATTCGTATAATTCAACATCCCTTCTTTCGCACTGGAGGCGTCTTCAACAACTCAAACACAAAAGACTGTATAGTTCTCGTTCATACTTTGTGATGCAAACAACCTGTAGGCGTCTCTGTTTATACCGCAGAGGCTATTCCTCTTTTTTCAATGCCTGTTGCTGCTGCTCTACTCCTAGATGCATAAGGTTTTCATTACGCACGGACAACCCGTTGGCTGGGTAAACATTAGCTGGCTGTCTCCCTGATGAAAACTTCAACTTTTGCTCAAGTAGTCCGTGTAGTTCGAAGTTTATTTCTCTTCAACGATGTTGGGATGTGGATATATGCATATGTTGTGCTATCTTTCTCAATTCTAGTGCAAATTACACGATATTCGAAAGGAAACATTTCTAGAGGTAAGTATTTCAAGGCGAAATTATTCTGATTGCAAAACAATATCAATGCTTTCAACCTCCTTGTTCTCTGAGATCAAAATTTAAATTATGGATTATTTGGTTTTAGAGTTGTTTTTTGAATTCAGTATAGTTATTGAAAGAGCTTCCTTTTACTGAACGTCAGATGAAAAAATTTAGTTTCGTTGGAAATGGAATCACAACCAAAGAAAATACAGGAAGAAGTTCAACTTCCATAGGGAATAATATAAAATCAAGTATCGTGCAGTCATCTATACAGGGGATGAAAACAGTTCGACAATGGCGAATTTAGGTTGATTCTTGACTTTTATTTTCCAGAGGTTCAAATTCGTTCCCCTTATTCAATACAAATCATTTTACTAATATAACTGGGGTGGGGGTGGCTCAGTCGGTAGCGCGCCAGACTCGTAATCTGTAGTTCGCAATTTCGAATCCCCAGCTGTGTCGGCGTTGAGATTTATCTCCGCAAAGTTCCTCGCCCTGCCCACGGTCAGTAGGGGACACCGATGGGCTTGGAAAGGCCGCCGTCCGTCGGATGTGACGTTAAGCCGTGGTCCCGTGTGCGGGAGAGCCATACCCTGTGCACGTTAAAGAATACGCTGGATGGCTTTGACGGGAGGCTACCATCTATCTCCCAACAGCTGTTCCAGTGGGTCCCCTCCCCCAACCTTCTCTGAGCCTTCGGGGTCCGTGTGACCTGGCCATTTAGCCCATGGTGTGCAAAAAAGTGCCGCTCAGAGGTAAAACAACCCAACTAATATAACTAGAATTTTCTCTGAAACGATAATTATTTATTAAACCATTTATTATACAACAGTAAACTATGTACTCAATTTTTTTTGTATATCCGTTAATAGATTAAAAGAATTAGATAAAAACAATTCTGCTTTCCAAACTTGGAATTAAACCGAGTATTGATGTTTGTTTGAAAAAAATGTTTTTAAGCAAGTTGGGTCTTAACAATATTGTGTTTATGATCTGTAACGTACCCCTATAACAACCCTCTACCCTGTTCATCATACTACATCGAGTCAGAAAAAAGTGAAAATGTGTAGGGGGGGGGGGGATGGGCTAAGAGATGGGAATTCAATTCCAACATTTTTCCCTCTCCATTTTAGTTGTCTTTAAAATTTTCTTGAAAATATTTGAAATATACATAATTTAACAATTTTTTGCTTCCATTAACTTTACAAGTATTCTCAAAAGGTTGGCGCCCCCCTCCCCCTAAAGATCCGGCCCTACTATAAAATATTACATGAATATTTTAAGCACCATGCCCAGAGGCCAAACGACTGAATCTATGCAAGGAGCAACAGTGGAATAATTGTCATCTTAAAGGATTGGCAGAAGCATTGTACAAATGCGCAGGTATTGAAGATAATTACAAAAATTCTCTCTATCAGAAGTGCGAAATATCGAAAGCAGAGAGAAAAGAGAATGTGAAAGTAGGCTTTTATTTCTTCCAAAGGCACACGTTTCCCGTTTCATTTCCTCGAGCCCCACCCTGGGCACCCACGTGTCAGCACGCAATCATAATCATCGATGTCCGAGTGACTTGGCTGAGCCCAAGCCTCGCCCTTTCCCTCCAAATGCCATTTCAGATAAGAAAGGTATTTCATGCACCCGACAGGATAAGATTAAACTGTCATTTGATTCGTATCACAAGGTTTTTTTTTTAAATAGAAACCAAGTTTATCCAAAATTAGAACGTTAAGAGCTTTCCACGAAATGTTCACACCCTGAAAGGTGTAATTTGCCAGTAGATACAGTAATGAGGATCCAAATTCTATAGTCATTGGATCTTTGATTAATTCTTTTTACAAAAAAAAAAGCTTATAATCGAAAAGGTCTAAAGACTCAGAGGAAAGATCAGAGAGAATGACGAATGCCATCACATGGTCATTCAAATAACATATTGGAAGTGACGTTAAGGACATTTGTCGGTAATCGGAAGTGAGGTCGCACAATTTTTGTAATCCATAGGACACAGTGCCTACATACAGCGCCCTCAATGGATTTTTTTCCCTCCAACGAATGGGTTGGCATCACGTGATAAGATTCTCTTTAAGAAAACAGAATAAAGTTGAGGGTGAAAAGGCTATCAAAAACCGTAACTGTTGCCGAAATATTAACAATAAGTTTGGACCAAGTGAGTAGATTGAGCAGGACGCCGTTACGACACATACGCAGCGTTGAGATTTATCTCCGCAAAACTCCCCGCCCTGCCCACGGTCAGTAGGGGACACCGATGGGCTTGGAAATCCCGCCGTCCGTCGGATGGGACGTTAATCCGTGACCCCGTGTGCGGGAGAGCCATACCCTGTGCACGTTAAAGAACACGCTGGGTGGCCTTGATGGGAGGCTACCATCTGTCTCCCAACAGCTGTTCCAGTGGGTCCCCTCCCCAACCTTCTCTGAGCCTTCGGGGTCCTTGTGACCTGGCTATTTAGCCCATGGTGTGCAAAAAAGTGCCGCTCAGAGGTAAAACAACCCAACCCAACCTACGACAGATACATTTTCTATTTGTTCTAATGTTTTAAATAAAATATCCTGATATATTTTTTTTCAATATTCGGATATATGTAATACTAGTTGCATAGCCGGAATTTATATTTCACTACTAAAGGTAAATTCTGTGAGTTTTAACCTTCAACCCCGACATTTGAGTACAGATTCAACACGAAGAATTCCCCGGCGTTGACCAGGTCGTTGCTGACGTCAGCACGCGCTCTCATAGCCCATAGCTACGTCACAAAATATCGATATTTTTATTTCAACAGATTTTGGTACTCTGTGGTTCCTAATGTTCTTGACCGAACGATCAAGTGCATTGGGAACCACGGAATGTGTTTTTTGTGTGGGACGGCGTACGACCGAGTTGCCGCCGTTCACACAGGAAGAAATTACTTGAAAACGCAAGAGTTTCACTCGCAATTAGGCTCAAAATTCCTACTAAGCAAATAGTATGAAAGAAAGGCACAGTTTGGAAAATATTTAAGTTGGGTTGTTTTACCTCTGAGCGGCACTTTTTTGCACACCATGGGCTAAATGGCCAGGTCACATGGACCCCGAAGGCTCAGAGAAGGTTGGGGGAGGGGACCCACTGGAACAGCTGTTGGGAGACAGATGGTAGCCTCTCGTCAAGGCCATCCAGCGTGTTCTTTCACGTTGGGTTGTTTTACCTCTGAGCGGCACTTTTTTGCACACCATGGGCTAAATGGCCAGGTCACATGGACCCCGAAGGCTCAGAGAAGGTTGGGGGAGGGGCCTCACTGGAACAGCTGTTGGGAGACAGATGGTAGCCTCCCGTCAAGGCCATCCAGCGTGTCCTTTAACGTGCACAGAGTATGGCTCTCCCGCACACGGGGCCACGGCTTAACGTCCCATCCGACGGACGGCGGCGTTTCCAAGCCCATCGGTGTCCGCTACTGACCGTGGGCAGGGCGGGTAATTTTGCGGAGATAAATCTCAACGCTGACCCAGCTGGGACTCGAACCTGGGAACTACAGATTACGAGCCTGGCGCGCTACCGACTGAGCCACCCCCGTGTGCAGGAGACCCAAACTCTGTGCACGTTAAGAATACGCCGGATGGCCTTGACGGTAGGCTATCATCTGTCTCCTAACAGCTGTCCATTAGGCCCCCTTCCACCAACCTTCTCTGAGACTCGGGGTCCTTGTGACCTTGCCATTTAGAGCCCATTGTCTGCAAAAAAAAAAAACGCCGTTGAGAGGTAAAGTAAATATGAACCGAAATATGAATAACTTCATACACTTGACTCAAATTTTACCTCTTTTAAAAAAAATACTCCCTGAAGCAGCTACTTGCCCCAGACAACAGTCTGACAGTTTATACGCCATAATAGGAGGTCTCAGACGAAGGTAAGATCTCAGCAGAAAATAGCACAAACAGCATGCCTTTCCAGGGCTCAAACTCAGGTCCCTTCAATCATTAGCCAAACACGCTAACCACCCCCGCCCTGCCCACGGTCAGTAGGGGACACCGATGGGCTTGGAAAGGCCGCCGTCCGTCGGATGGAACGTTAAGCCGTGGCCCCGTGTGCGGGAGAGCCATACCCTGTGCATGTTAAAGAACAGGCTGGATGGCCTTGACGGGAGGCTACCATCTGTCTCCCAACAGCTGTTCCAGTGGGTCCCCTCCCCCAACCTTCTCTGAGCCTTCGGGGTCCATGTGACCTGGCCATTTAGCCCATGGTGTGCAAAAAAGTGCCGCTCAGAGGTAAAACAACCCAACGTGAAAGAACCCGCTGGATGGCCTTGACGGGAGACTACCATCTGTCTCCCAACAGCTGTTCCAGTGGGTCCCCTCCCCCAACCTTCTCTGAGCCTTCGGGGTCCATATGACCTG
The DNA here is from genome assembly GCA_038380435.1 of Ryuthela nishihirai. Lineage (NCBI taxonomy): Eukaryota > Metazoa > Arthropoda > Arachnida > Araneae > Heptathelidae > Ryuthela > Ryuthela nishihirai. The sequence continues at coordinate 68,468,407 of JAWZYU010000001.1, forward strand.
GCCATGTAGTCCATGGTGTGCAAAAAAGTGCCGCTCAGAGGTAAACAACCAAACAACGCTAACCACTCAGCCACGAACGGCTTTACTCTAGCTAAAAAATACAGCAATATCCTTAAATGCGAATCTTAGTTTCTTCATCATAATCTCGACAACTTTGATCACTGTTATTATTATTTTAACAGAATCCAAATTTCATTTCTCTTCGCTCACGATACGCCTTAATTTTATTCAGCGACACTTCAATTTGCGCAGACAAAATACTGATATTTACTCTCATCTTTAATCAGAGTGGAGTTGTAGGCAGACACTAGCACATGTCTTTCCACATCTCTCGTCCACTCGTACTCTGTCGGTTTATTCGCTTCCACTAACGAAGCAAAGCCCACACACACACACAACGCTTTGCCCAAGGCCGCAATTCCCACCCAAGATTTGGGGCTTTAATAACACGAAAAGAGATGGGTTGGGTTGGGTTGTTTTTCCTCTGAGCGGCACTTTTTTGCACACCATGGGCTAAATGGCCAGGTCACATGGACCCCGAAGGCTCAGAGAAGGTTGGGGGAGGGGACCCACTGGAATAGTGTTGGGAGACAGATGGTAGCCTCCCGTCAACACGTCCCATCCAGCGTGTTCTTTAACGTGCACAGGGTATGGCTCTCCCGCACACGGGGCCACGGCTTAACGTTCCATCCGACCGAAGGAGGCCTTTCCAAGCCCATCGGTATCCCCTACTGACCGTGGGCAGGGCGGCGAAAAGAGATGTAATAATCCAAGAGTTGATTTGTATTTTTGCGAGATCGCATGCAATGTGTGATTTGGGGCATCCTTTTCATGTGAAAAAACATAAAGATTAGAAATTGAATCCGCCATAATCCTACAAAAAATCATTTTATTTAAAAATAGAGTGTTTTTTGAAAATCACCAAGGATAATATTAAAAACCATATACAGCATTACTGGGGCGGGGGTGGCTCAGTCGGTAGCGCGCCAGGCTCGTAATCTGTAGTTCCCAGGTTCGAGTCCCAGCTGGGTCAGTGTTGAGATTTATCTCCGCAAAAATTCTCCGCCCTGCCTACGGTCAGTAGGGGACACCGATGGGCTTGGAAAGGCCGCCGTCCGTCGGATGGGACGTTAAGCCGTGGCCCCGTGTGCGGGAGAGCCATACCCTGTGCACGTTAAAGAACACACTGGATGGCCTTGACGGGAGGCTACCATCTGTCTCCCAACAGCTGTTCCAGTGGGTCCCCTCCCCCAATCTTCTCTGAGCCTTCGGGGTCCATGTGACCTGGCCATTTAGCCCATGGTGTGCAAAAAAGTGAAGCAGTAGTGCTTTACACCATGGGCTAAAAATCCTGGGGCTAAAACAATGGGCTAAAATAATGGGTAAAACAACCCAATCCATGAGCCATCCATGTTTAATCCATGGGCTAAAATAATGGGTAAAACAACCCAACCCTCCTTAAGTTCTTGTGATAATTTCTAATGCTATTATCAGTGTTGTAGCTATGAAAAAAATCACTGGAATGATGTTGATTTCCCTGAAGAAACCTTTAGCATTTTTGGGCCAGCATTGCTGCAATTATCAGAGAACCTGCTTTCTGTTCTGATGTTGGCACCGTAACATATTGGTTTCCCTAAATTAAGGAACTGTAGAGTAGAAATTTATTGAACATATTTCTGAAAAATGACATTTTCAGAAAATCTTTGTTTGTGATCTTTGTAGTGAGTGAGTCGTTATTAATTTTTTTATTAATTTCCTTTAGTGGCCCGGACACACCATGAGGCTTTTTGGGTTCACTCCTGTTTTTCTAAATTGTATGATAATGAAATAAAATTGGCTGATTTATTAATCAATCCTGTTTCAAATTCTTGACTTCATTTTGACAGAAGCAGTCTAATTTCATATCGCTTGAATTTTAACCGGTATATCCACAAATAATTATTTTCTAAGAGAAGCCTTTTTTTTTCTCAGCTGAATCTCCGTACTTCTTGTCTCACGATCTCAAGTCTCGTTGTCTCTACTTGCGCGAAAAGAGGTCAGCTTCAACCGTAAGCTCTTTGTCATGCGTCCATCAGAATTTCCCATGGCTCCGCTTTCAGCCATGCAAACAAGCACGGAGAACGACTGTAAAAGCGCTCGGAGATATCTGGCGAACTGCACAGACATTCAGAGGAGACGTGTCATTATTTACTCCTGTTTGCTCTGTGCTGATGCAGAGGTGGAAGAGGATGAAGGAGAGAGGAGGATGAAGGAGAGAGGAGGAGGAGGAGGAGGAGGAGCGCAAAGAGAAAACAACATTTGACAGGTGATTTGGTGTCACTTTGTGGAAGGAAGGAAGAGAGAGGGAGGGAGTAAGAGATGGAGAAAAGAATAGGCATCGATCAGATGGAGAAAGAGGAAGGGAAGGATCTGAGGAAGAAGGAGTGGAAAGTGCACGAAACGTAGATCAAGATTCGAAGGGCACAAAAGACGAACACGCCCGAAAAGGAAGGAGAGAGTGCATCAGCTGCAAAGGTGGGACGACCCGTTCTTCGATTCTACACCAGCCGTGGCATTGTTGACCGCGCTAGCGTGAACTCCGGTAGAGTTCTTTTCTTCTCCTTCACTGCAACGCACTGTTTCTATGGGAACTTGACCCTCTGACTGACAGCGACAAGGCAAATGGTCGGCTCCATCTTTCTAGCTTCTTCCTCTCCCCCCTCCAGACTGTCACGTGTCAGTCCTGTCTCCTACTACCACGAACGCTGTTGCGGGGTCTGACGAATCATGCGTGTCGTGGTGTTCTCGGCAACACGAACAAACAGAATCGGTTCGTGTCGTAGAGGATTTTCTGAACTTCTAATTTGTGGAAATTGGGAAGTTAAGCGGTAGTTGATATCTCTAAAAGCGCTTTCCTAAAAATTCCCAACACTGAAAGAAGTGTTGGGCAATTTCTTGAAACTGCAATTATTACAATGAACTGTTCCGTGTGCTGTTATTAGCGTAGATTTTAATCTTTAGGGCAGTGGTTCTCAACCTATTACGCTTCACGTACAACCTGGAAATGTGTATGTAACTGGCGTATCTCTTGTATAGATAGATAAAACTATAGTTATAGCTGATGATTTAGCCCTTTTGGCAAATGATGTTGATGAGATGAACTCTTTCATTCGAGCTGTTGATGAGACTGGTAGTAGAGAAGGTTTGGTTATAAACAGAGAGAAAACTAAAGTGATGAAAACTGGTCAGGCAGGTTGTGATTCAGTTAATCTGAATGGTTGCAGTCTTGAGCAGGTGTCACAGTTTAATTACCTTGGGAGCTATGTAACAGATACTGGTGATATGCGGCATGAGATTAACAGACGAATAGGGATTGCTGCTGGGACTTTTAAGAATCTATGGAGAGTGTGGAGAAATAGGCGTATACACCTAAAGACTAAAATTAGACTGTATAATAGTTTGGTTCTTTCTAGGGTTAGTTATGGTAGTGAAATTTGGACACTTTGTAAACAAGATAACAGGAAACTAGATGCTTTTGATTCTAGATGCTTACGCAGTATCTTGGGTATTAGGTGGTTTAACTTTGTAACTAACGATGAGGTTAGGCAAAGGAGTCTGCAACCTCCTTTAAGCATCATATTGTGCAGAGAGAGACTCCGCTGGTTTGGCCATGTTGCCCGTATCGATAATTATAGATTGGCGAATAGGGTTATGAACAGTGTGCCTAGAGGCCTCAGAAGGAGGGGGAGGCCTAGGATGCGGTGGGCAGACAATGTCAAACAGGACCTTGTTAGAATTGGTATGCAGTGGCCGGATGCAGCAGATGTAGCTCAGGACAGATATGCTTGGAGAATTAAACTGCGTGGTCTGGTTCGACCTCCGTAGCCCATGGCTGCTTGAGGATGATGATGATGATGATAGTTATAGTATAATAATGCCAACTTAGCGACTTTGTGACTAGATCTAGTGACTTTTGAGCTCTCACGGCGTACCCCACATTGCGAACTCCTGCTTTAGAGTGTCTAAAATAAAGAAATTTAAGGTAGTTGAAAACTATGATCACATGCAGACCCAATAAAGATGGTGACCGTCGGGTTTCCATTGGAGTATAACATCTCCCCCTCCGTTTTAGTGTTATTTAAAAAATTTCTTGCAGAACACATAATATACAGTATATACACTATATTGCAAAAAGTGTCCGGATACTTTCATATTAGTAAACGAATAGCCACATTCCAATCTACCTAACTTTGAAAATAAGCTTTTTACGGAAAAAAGTCACTAGACATAAATTGAAGATCTCGGTCAGATCTCTCTAAATCTCTATTTTCTATAATATTAATCTAATATTTAGAAAGTTATGGAAGCTATAATATTTAACAACAGATGTTATCACACACCACATTTTCAAAACATTCCCCCCCCCCCAATTGATGAAAACTTCAAAAATTCTTACACAAAATTCAAATATCGCATTTATATTGCGAACAACTTGTTATAACAGTTGTGATTTAACTTTTCGAAGTAAATTTTCAAAACTAACAGAAGTTTCACTTAAGTGTTTCAGCTTCCATAACTCTTTAAATATTAGATTAATATTATAGAAAATAGAGATTTAGATAGCTCTCACCGAGAAAAAAAAATAAAGGGGGTAAGTAGCTCGAGTAAAAGTTGGAGGAGGGGGCAATATTGATCTCAAATAAACCAGAACGCCGTTCCGGTAAGAATTTTCCATCTCAAGTTTAGTGGCTTTTGGAAAATTTCTTGCCAAATACGGGGAAAATATATAAGCTCCGATTACTAGCTTTCGTTAGTCCCATTTCCCCCCTCACACGGGGCGGGTGTGGCTCAATCGGTAGCGCGCCAGGCTCGTAATCTGTAGTTCCCAGGTTCGAGTCCCAGCTGGGTCAGCGTTGAGATTTATCTCCGCAAAATTCCCCGCCCTGCCCACGGTCAGTAGGGGACACCGATGGGCTTGAAAAGGCCGCCGTCCGTCGGATGGAACGTTAAGCCGTGGCTCCGTGTGAGGGAGAGCCATATCCTGTGCATGTTAAAGAACACGCTGGATGGCCCTGACGGGAGGCTACCATCTGTCTCCCAACAGCTGTTCCAGTGGGTCCCCTTCCCCAACCTTCTCTGCGCTTTCGGGGTCCATGTGACCTGGCCATTTAGCCCATGGTGGGCAAAAAAGTGCCGCTCAGAGGTAAAACAACCCCCCTCCCACCCCACACACACCCCTGCCATGGATCCGGCCCTGCTAAAAAACCATCGCTACGCCATTCGACGTCTGACTAGCATTCATTTAGCTGATATTTGAGATATCTCCTCGCTGAGAGGCGATTTCCTGTTACCTAATGGAACATAGCCATTCAGCGGAAAGTTTCAGATGGAGGACGATTGGAAGTTGAAGGAGAGCAATCACAAAGTAGAAGTCAGGAGGATTACTGAAAATGGGATTTTTGAACTAGGGGTACGACAAAATGCATCGTTTCTATGACCACCCGCCACTAGAAAGGTTACTCAAATAGAGATCACAATCTTCTTTCTTAAAAATGTAACTTTCGTTAGCGATTATTTTAGCCTGGCAAAAATTCTCGCCATACACATGCGCAGTGCTTGGGAATAGTGTTGCTTTCAGACGATGTAGAACAGTGGTAAGAGGGGTACAGCTAGTTTTTGAATCATCTTCGGAACAACTGGGACCCCTTTCTATCACATCCCCCCTCCCCACACATCCACCATTGTCAAGTTGAATTGTTTTACCTCTGAGCGGCACTTTTTTGCACACCATGGGCTAAATGGCCAGGTCACATGGACCCCGAAGGCTCAGAGAAGGTTGGGGGAGGGGATTCACTGGAACAGCTGTTAGGAGACAGATGGTAGCCCTCCCGTCAAGGCCATCCAGCGTGTTCTTTAATGTGCACAGGGTATGGCTATCCCACACACGGGACCACGGCTTAAGGTCTCATCAGAGGGACGGCGGCCTTTCCAAGCCAATCGGTGTCCCCTACTGACCGTGGGTAGGGTGGGGGAATTCTGCGGAAATAAATCTCAACACTGGATCCAGCTGGGACTCGAACCTGGGAACTACAGATTATGAGCCTGGCGCGCTACCGACTGAGCCACCCCCGCCCCCCACAGGGTATGGCTATCCCGCACACGGGGTCACGACTTAACGTCCCATCCGACGTACGGCGGCCTTTCCAAGCCCATCGGTGTCCCCTACTGACCGTGGGTAGGGTGGGGAATTTCGCGGAGATAAATCTCAACACTGGATCCAGCTGGGACTCGAACCTGGGAACTATAGATTACGAGCCTGGCGCGCTACCCATTGAGCCACCCCCGCCCCCAAACACTTATATAATGTTTTGAAAAAAATCATTTCAAAGGAAAGATTAGCGCCTAAGACTGTCTAGGGCAGTACTGGTCAAGAGATAGCTCAATGTGAACCCTTCTGTAATCAATAGGCTTTTGTAACCATGTCGACAGATGCGGAAAACCATTAAGAATAGGGTTACCATAATTCCTCTTAAAGGAGGACCTGTCCGCTTTTTGATTTTATGTCCTTATTTATCTCACTGAATGTCATCTTTTTTCTATAAATTCATAAGAACTAGTTTTAAAATAAAAATGAAAGTACTTCTTTCATTTTTATACTTCTTTTCTGTTTTCCTTTTTAAATTTCTTGAACCCATCGCTCTCATATATTTATGGGGAGGGGGTGGCTCAGTCGGTAGCGCACCAGGCTCGTAATCTGTAGTTCCCAGGTTTGAGTCCCAGCGGGGTCAGCGTTGAGATTTATCTCCGCAAAATTCCCCGCCCTGCCCACGGTCAGTAGGGGACACTGATGGGCTTGGAAAGAACGCCGTCCGCCGGATGGGACGTTAAGCCGTGGTCCCGTGTGCGGGAGAGTCATACCTTATGCACGTTAATAGAACACGCTGGATGGCCTTGACGGGAGGCTACCATCTGTCTCCCAACAGCTCTTCCAGTGGGTCCCCTTCCCCAACCTTCTCTGAGCCTTCGGGGTCCATGTGACCTGGCCATTTAGCCCATGGTGTGCAAAATAGTGCCGCTCAGAGGTAAAACAATCCAACCCAACTCATATATTTACTGTAAACGCAAATCGTGAATGCTAAATTCATTCTGTTGACGTTGTAAAAAGTTACTATTTTGTGTACTGCTCAGTATCAGCAATTTATAAGTTAGACCAGAGGCTCCCAAATTTATTTGTCCTACCGCCCCCTTTTCAGAAAAAAAAAATTAATCAACGCCCCTCTGGAAATCTACCTTCTTTAAGCGAACAAATAGAAAGATGCAGTGACAAATTTGCGTTCTTTTATGGATCTATATTTCTACCTACGTCCTACAATATAGTAAAGAAAGATGTTGTTGTAAATAAGACGCCTTGAAGCTTGAAATTATAAAATTATTTATTAAATATTCATAGTAACATTCGCATTACACACAGAAAATTAAGATAACGAAGCATAATTTTATGTGTTTATTTGGAAAATAAAGTAATCACTACGACTTTAACTCTATGGGTTGGTTGTTTTACCTCTGAGCGGTACTTTTTTGCACACCATGGGCTAAATGGCCAGGTCACAAGGACCCCGAAGGCTCAGAGTAGGTTGGGGGAGGGGACCCACTGGAACAGCTGTTGGGAGACAGACTAGCCTCCCGTCAAGGCCATCCAGCGTGTTCTTTAACGTGCACAGGGTATGGCTCTCCCGCACACGGGGTCACGGCTTAACGTCCCATCCGTCGGACGGCGGCCTTTTCAAGCCCATCGGTGTCCCCTACTGACCGTGGCAAGGCGGGGAATTTTGCGGAGATAAATCTCAACGCTGACCCAGCTGGGACTCGAACCTGGGAACTACAGATTACGAGCCTGGCGCGCTACCGACTGAGCCAGCCCCACCCCATTTTAACTCTATGTTACACAACAGATGAAACATGTACGAACGGTTTTTCAAAATTTTCTTATCTTCCCTTCTTTCTTTATGCTTCCACCGCCCCCCAACCCGAGGCTACTACCGACCCCTGGATCGTTCCAGCGCCCCCCAGGGAGCGGTATCGCCCATTTTGGGAAACATTGTGCTCGATCTTAAACATCATGCAAATGGCACTCTTGATTGCTTATCAAGTATAAATAAAAATCTGCCCATGTAACATGTTATGAAGTGTACTGAATAATTAATATTACGCCTTTTTATGAGTGAACTATTAGTAGGTATTTGGAATAAACTTATTAGGAAAATATTTATTTCACATATTGAAAAAGTGACCTTTTTTGTCCTCCTTTTGGGGCGGGGGTGACTCAGTCGGTAGTGCGCCAGGCTCGTAATCTGTAGTTCCCAGGTTCGAGTCCCAGCTGGGCCAGCGTTGAGATTTATCTCCGCAAAATTTCCCCGCCCTGCCCACGGTCAGTAGGGGCACCGATGGGTTTGAAAAGGCCGCCGTCCGTCGGGTGGGGCGTTAAGACGTGGCCCCGTGTGTGGGAGAGCCATACCCTGTGCACGTTAAAGAACACGCTGGATGGCCTTGACGGGATTCTACCATCTGTCTCCCAACAGCTGTTCCAGTGGGTCCCCTCATTCACCCTTCTCTGAGCCTTCGGGGTCCTTGTGGCCTGGTCATTTAGCCCATGGTGTGCAAAAAGGTGCCGCTCAGAGGTAAAACAACCCAACCCAACTCCTTGAGCTATTGCAATTCTTGTTTCAACTTCCAACGTTTACAAAGCGTTTTCTGCTCACTTACTAGAGTGTTTGCCTCGTCACCCAACCTCACAGGAAGGAGCAACGGAACTGGACTAGATAACATCGTAAATAGACCGCAGATCAATGGCGTTGTGTGCTCTTTACTGGTGAGTCCCGATTTGCTCAGAAGAGCGACTCCAAACTGATACAGATCTGGCGAGATCATCCATCAAGCATCATCGAGAGAAACACTCAGGACATAACACACGGAAGTGTCACAGTCTGAACAGGCCGTGACACTTCCCCGTGTGTCACTGGGTTGATGCACAGATTTATAAACGGTTCCTATCGTAACGACGACTTTTCAGAGGTAAAGAGATGAGGTTCTCGATCCTTATGTGCAGTCTTATTCAAGTGCAATAGGGAACTGTATCATTTTGCTGAACAATAATGCCGGTCCTCACAAAGTTCGATTGCAAGACTGATAGTGGGAAGCGGAAATTAGCATCCGTGTGAAGTGAATTCTCCCGATCTAAATACCATAGAACTGCTTGGGATGATTTGAGAAGGAGTGTTGCATCCCTCCCTCTTCCTCCGTGGATCGATCACGAGCTGTAAGTGGGCCTCACACGTTTATGGCACCTCATACCTACACAACCTTTGGATAATTTCATACACATACTTGACAGTCTTGTGAGTCTTGTATTGCTGTGAGAGGTGATCACTTTATTAGTCCTCAACGTTTATCTCAACTGAGATATCACATTCGACCATTGGGTTGTTCTACTTGTGAGGACACTATTTGCACACAATGGGCTAAATGGCCACGTCACAAGGACCCCGAAGTCTTTGAGAAGGTTGGGGGAAGAAACCCACAGGAACAACTGTTGGGGGACAGATGATAGCTTCCCATCAAAGCAGCCAGCGTGTTCTTAATATGCACAGGGTATGGCTATCCTGCACACGGAATCACGGCTTTAAGTTCCATCCAACAGGCAGCGGCTTTTTCAAGTCAATTGGTATCTCCTACTGATGGAAAGTAGGGCGGTGAGTTTTACGGAGATAAATCTCAACGCTGACCTGTGAACTGCAGGTTACGAGCCTGGCGCGCTACCAACTCAGCCACTTCCGAACCTCACACCTGTTAAGAGAGAAATGGAAGATTCCTTGAAGGCCATCCATAGTGTTCTTTAAAATTCGCATTAATGTCTCTCCTGCACACGGCAACACGCCTTTAACTATCCATCCGACTGACAGCAACCTTGCCGAGTCCAATGCCCAACAAAGAGGGGGCCGGATGTACTTCTTCGGTAGCGCGCCAGGCTCGTAATCTGTAGTTCTCGCGTTCGAGTCCCAGCTGGGTCAGTGTTGAGATTTATCTCCGCAAAATTCCCCGCCCTACCCACGGTCAGTAGGGGACACCGATGGACTTGGAAAGTCCACCGTCCGTCGGATGGGACGTTAAGACGCGGCCCCGTGTGCGGGAGAGTCATACCCTGTGCACGTTAAAGAACACGCTGGATGGCCTTGAAGAAGGCTACCATCTGTCACCCAACAGCCGTTCCAGTGGGTCCCCTCCCCCAACCTTTTCTGAGCCTTCGGGGTCCTTGTGACCTGGCCATTTAGCCCATGGTGTGCAAAAAAGTGCCGCTCAGAGCTAAAACAACCCAACCCAGAAAGCCCACCATGACCATTAAGAGAGATAGTGCAGAAAATATCATCATTGAAACAGTTGAAACTGGAATTTGGGAACATCAGAATACCAGACTAGAGCGCTAAATTGAGCTTGCGACTGAGCCAAGCCTTATCCCAAGTAACAGCCAATAGCGAAGCAAATAAGCAATATTACGTTGCCTTTCTTTTTGCATGTGATTTGCCATTTCGTATACAAATTACGATTACAAAATCAGTTATTATTTTTTGCAGGAAAATGTTCCAGTATTTCGATTTCACACTGCACTTTCCCAAAAATATTTCCCATTGCATTATTCTGTATACTCTGAAACTAAAAAAACTGAAAAAACTGGGTCGAAATCTACAAGAAAGCAATACACTATATATATATTTTTTTATCAATATTATGGTTGGATCGGAACCATGCTATGCTAATAATTGAGGCGGGGGTGGCTCAGTCGGTAGCGCGCCAGGCTCGTAATCTGTAGTTCCCAGCTTCGAGTCCCAGCTCGGTCAGCGTTGAGATTTATCTCCGCAAAATTTCCCGCCGTGCCCACGGTCAGTAGGGGACACCGATGGGCTTGGAAAGGCCGCCGTCCGTCGGATGGGACGTTAACCCATGGCCCCGTGTGCGGGAGAGCCATACCCTGTGCACGTTAAAGAACGTGCTGGATGGCCTTGATGGGAGGCTACCATCTGTCTCCCAACAGCTATTCCAGTGGGTCCCCTCCCCCAACCTTCTCTGAGCCTTTCGGGGTCCTTGTGATCAGACCATTTAGCCCATGGTGTGCAAAAAAGTGACGCTCAGAGGTAAAACAACCCAAAACAACCAATATTATGGGGAATCTCATTATCACTATTGCACCTGGCTCTAGAAAGTCTACACTGAGCCCTGTTGCAGTGCTTCAAAAAGACAGTTTGTTTCCTATTCCTTAACTCCATACATCCCGGCCATTACAGCATATTTCCGAACTTATCATCGTGTCAAGTTCCACTTCTCGAACGTTACTGTGGGGAATTGGCTTGCAGGTAAAAGTGAACCCAATGCCTAAAGATTCCCAAACAGCTAACAATACGTAGAAAGAGCTAAGAGGGAAATAGAATGCTTTTGCCACACAAGGACCTCACGTACCAACGGAAGTGAAGAGCAATTGGTCGGTGTTCAAGAAAAGGAATCATAGTTCACTTCAACCGAGCAAAGCACGGCACGAGCAGAACACGAGTGCTTTTCCACTATAATGAGGGACACTCAAGGCACTATCATCCTCCGAAAAACAGAAGTTTTATTGTTTTCTCCTAAACCAAGAATAAATCAATGTTCTGCTGATGCTTATAGTATTAAGGTAACGAGTCTCAGCTTTACATAGGGGCGGGGGTGGCTCAGTCGGTAGCGCGCCAGGCTCGTAATCTGTAGTTCCCAGGTTCTAGGTTCCAGGTTCAGCTGGGTCAGCGTTGAAATTTATCTCCGCAAAATTTCCCGCCCTGCCACACGGTCAGTAGGGGACACCGATGGGCTTGGAAGGCCGCCGTCCGTCGGATGGGACGTTAAGCCGTGGCCCCGTGTGCGGGAGAGACATACCCTGTGCACGTTAAAGAACACGCTGGATGGCCTTGACGGGAGGCTACCATCTGTCTCCCAACAGCTGTTCCAGTGGGTCCCCTCCCCTAACCTGCTCTGAGCCTTCGGGGTCCATGTGACCTGGCCATTTAGCCCATGGTGTGCAAAAAAGTGCCGCTCAGAGGTAAAACAACCCAACTCAGCTTTAAAAGAAGCACCCAAAGAAGTCTTGGCATGCTTGTTTAGTAACGAATAATGTAAAGAGAACTTTGATAATGGTTTCTTTCAAGCAGTCTTTTTGTACGGAACTCTGATACGAAGTTTTCAGTACAATGCGCTCTAAAAGATCCATGATTGAGAGAGATTTCAACAGAGACACAAACATGCAAGTTTTACTTCGGATTTCTGCTCTGTAGTCAAACAGATTAATCGGACGTCACTGCGATTTCGCATACAACTTTACAATATGACTTAACGTAGCAATAGATAAGTTAAAAATAAGAGTTAAAACATATCCCCTCGCTTCTGCTGGAAAGGGGATACTCATTTTCAAAAAGAATGAGATTTCATTTTCCGATTTTGGCACCTTCAAACAGGGAGGAAGAGGGAGGAGGAGGGGGGGGGCGCAAAAGTGCCTTTTAAGTAAAGTAATGGAGGCGAAAATTATTAAACTCGTGTATATTTCTCGAATATTTCAAAATATTTTTATTAAATATTCTAAAAAGGAAGGGCGGGGGTGGCTCAGTTGGTAGCGCGCCAGGCTTGCAATCTGTAGTTCCCAGGTTTGAGTCCCAGCGGGGTCAGTGTTGAGATTTATCTCCGAAAAACTCCCCGCCCTGCCCACGGTCAGTAGGGGACACCGATGGACTTGGAAAGACCGCCGTCCGTCGGATGGGACGTTAAGCCGTGGCCTCGTGGGCGGGAGAGCCATACCCTGTGCACGTTAAAAAACACACTGGATGGCCTTGACGGGAGGCTACCATCTGTCTCTCAACAGCTGTTCCAATGTGTCCCCTCCCCCAATCTTCTTTGAGCCTTCGGGGTTCTTGTGAACTGGCCATTTACCCCATGGTGTGCAAAGAAGTGCCGCTCACAGGTAAAACAACTCAACAAAAATAAATGTGACAGTCACGTGTTTTATTTCTGAACAAACGATCAGGCAAGTTCGAAGCAGAATGGGATAAGAAATGAAATCACTGAATCGAAGCCATCTTATCAAAATCATCCAGTGTGTACTTTTATTCACGTGAAACAGAACGTGGCTGTTTCAGTGGTGGTTCTTTTACCTCTGAGAGACACTTTTGTTGCACACAATGGTCTAAATGGCCAGCCCACAAGGACTCTGAAGGCTCAGAGAAAGTTGGGGGAGGGGACCCACTGGATAGGTGTTAGGAGACAGATGGTACCCTACCATTAAATCTATCCAGCGTGTTCTTTAACATGCACAAGGTATGGCTTTCAGAGGAGTTTACAGCGAAGGTTTGGTTTCAATTTCTGATGGGACAAGCCTTTGCGGCTTTTTGGCCTAAACTGAGAGTCTATCGTAGTTATTTAATGCTTAAATTATCTGATAATACATTTTATAATTATATCTACGGGATTTAGTTTTTAAAAAATCACATGACTATGTGGGATTCGAATTAGAACCCCAACTAGAACAGTGCCAACTTGATACCATTACTGGCTGGGGATGAGTTCATCTGCTCCGTGGAAGCTGCCAAAGTTGAGATTGAAGGAAAAATAGATTTATATATTTCATTAAAAATATCAAATTATTTAAAAATACTTCCTCTGTTATTAAGATTTTAATACGTATAGTGTATACTTAGTGTCAAGAAAAAAAAAGCACTGGTTATCATTAACTTACTCATTAATATTCATGCAAGAATTCTCTATATATATTTGTATGTATATCTATTCACATTAAATGAATATTAATATTTTACGTTAATAAAAATAAATCCGAGCTAGGCATTTCATTTCAGTAATTAAGTATAATCATTATTTTTTACTGTTCAGTCTCACTTGCATTACGGTTACAGCCTCCCTGCATGTGTCTTAAATTAATATTAATAAGAAAGTATTTTTTCGTAATTAAATGCTGAGTACAATCGCAAAGATTTAAAAAATGCGTGCACCTACATATTTCTTGATTTTTCATTTTTCCATTTTCTGAGTAGTTTTTTTTAGACCTGAATAGTTTTTTTTAAAGAGATCATATCATTGTGTATTATTTTAAACTCTCAACGTCTTAAATGAATTTTATACGTAATTTACTTAACTGAATTAGTAAATTGTGTGTTATTTTAGAGATTAAATCTAGCTAGAAATCCTAGAATCCCTAACCACTTCTAATCAAGTTTAAATTCTGGCAACGTAAGATTTTTTGCTCCTAAATTTGCAACATCTGCATTAGGAAGGTAAATATTAATCTAGAACAGTGGTTCTCAAACTTTTATGTTGTATCCCCTGAAAATGTGTATGTAACTGGCGTACCCCTTGTATAGATAGATAAAACTAGAGTTATAGTAAAAAAAGGGAATAAAATAAAACATATATATACACATTAAGTTTTGTATTCATAAATCACATATATCGATAAACACAAAAAATGACATTTTTTCACAGCAGTTGTTGCCAACCTAGTGACTTTGTTACTAAATCTAGCGACTTCGAACTCTCACGGCGTACCCCAAAATATTTTACCGCATACCCCACGTTGAGAACCCATGATCTAGAAGAAACGAAATTGCTTTTTTTAGAAACGAAAAGGATGTGTAAAATCTAAATCAAAAACAAAATCCTCTCTTGTCGAATAATCTGAATTTTCTCTAATTTAAAAAAGGATCCATGGTTACTTTGGCAAGGGAATTCAGAAAGTACTGGAAAAAAGGAATGGCAACAGTTTCGAAAACAATTGAAGCAGATAATTTAGTTGTTGTTGAATAGCTGAATTTCAAAGTCACAAACTCAGCAATCGTTGCATATTTAAACCACATTCACAAACTCAGCATCTGTAATTGTTCTGGAGCGCTAATTTTAAAATATGCTTTGAACAATAAGCACTACGTTATTAACGCAAACATTATTTTCAAACATAAATATTTGCTTTTGAAGAACGTTTGAAATAAACAGGTTAAAATGTTAATTCCAAAATATTAAAATTAGAATCCAAAGTTGTAAGAGTTCCCGTATTTCCAGCGATGTTGTTGTATTTTTTGATTGCCAGATTTTTTTTAAGTCGCATTGTTTTACTTATCTTTTTCTATCCAGCATCACTTGCATAATAAGGTCGTAAAGCCGTCGCTATTATACATTTTATAAAGAATATCGCTCTAAGCAAAGAAGAGTGATTTTTGAAGGCATTTTTTTTTATTTTCCTTCAGAGCAATAACTGATGTTTCTAAGTTTCAATTCCCACCCACTCTCAGTCTCTAAATAATAAAACCTAAATCTACTTTTACAGAGGGACTAATGTCTAGTTAATAGCCCACTGTGCCATGTGTAGTACAGTCGCTCAAAAAAGTATCCGAACACTATGGCTGATTACAGAATTCAGGAAAAAATATCTGGAGCGTGTACAGTAACTGTACACGCTTCAGTTACCGTTCACAGCAAACTGGAGCGTGTGCAGCTACTGCACACGCTCCAGTTTGCTGTGAACGGTAACTGCACACGCTCAATATTTCTGTGAGTGGGCCCACACCATCCAGGTTTTTGTGAGCTCACACGATCCAATGTGCTGTGAACATTAACCGCAACCGCTTCAGTTTGCTGTGAACGGTAATTGCACACGCTCCATATTCATTGCATTATATATTCATGCGCATTATATACATTAAAAAAGTATCCGAACACTACGGTTGATTACAGAATTCAGAAAAAATATCTGTCAGCGATTTTTTTAGAAACTAGTGATCTGGCAACCTTCATGTCACGTGACACGAAGTTTGCCAGATCACTAGTTTCTAAAAAAATCGCTGTCAGATATTTTTTCTGAATTCTGTAATCAACCATAGTGTTCGGATACTTTTTTGAGCGACTGTACATATATATATTAGTCTGAATCGGACTTGCACACTCTGACCTTCAAGCCAGTCCAATACATTTCTAAAACTTTTATCCTGCCAGGTGAGGATTGGATAACATAAAATAATTTTTTTAACCTAGTTGTACTAAAATGAATGATGTTTTAATGAGACGAAAGATGAAATTTTGAATAAAAATATATAACTAGTCATGTCATTGAAACCGATTGTTCAGCATCTCATTTCAGTATCTAAACCCATCACATACTGCTTCGATAAGCCAACTTCAATTTTAAAATTAGAATAAACTTTTTATTAAAATTAGAATAAATATTATATTAAAACTGGAATAAACTTTATATTAAAATTAGAATAAACTTTATATTAAAATTGAAATAAACTTTATATTAAAATTAGAATAAACTTTATATTAAAATTGGAATAAACTTTATATTAAAATTAGAATAAACTTTATATTAAAATTAGAATAAACTTTATATTAAAATTAAAATAAACTTTATATTAAAATTAGAATAAACTTTATATTAAAATCGGAATAATCTTTATATTAAAATTAGAATAAACTTTATATTAAAATTGAAATAAACTTTATATTAAAATTAGAATAAACTTTATATTAAAATTAGAATAAATTTTATATTAAAATTAGAA
This sequence comes from Ryuthela nishihirai, assembly GCA_038380435.1. Lineage (NCBI taxonomy): Eukaryota > Metazoa > Arthropoda > Arachnida > Araneae > Heptathelidae > Ryuthela > Ryuthela nishihirai. The sequence continues at coordinate 68,485,020 of JAWZYU010000001.1, forward strand.
TAAACTTTATATTAAAATTGAAATAAACTTTATATTAAAATTAGAATAAACTTTATATTAAAATTGAAATAAACTTTATATTAAAATAGTAGTAAACTTTATATTAAAATTAGAATAAACTTTATATTAAAATTGGAATAAACTTTATATTAAAATTAGAATAAACTTTGTATTAAAATTAGAATAAACTTTATATTAAAATCAGGATAAACTTTATATTAAAATTGGAATAAATTTTATATTAAAATTAGAATAAACTTTATATTAAAATTAGAATAAACTTTATATTAAAATTAGAATAAACTTTATATTAAAATTGAAATAAACTTTATATTAAAATCAGAATAAACTTTATATTAAAATTAGAATAAACTTTATATTAAAATTAGAATAAACTTTATATTAATATATTTTCTAAGCAAACCTTTCTATGTCATGCAGTGTAAAGTCAAATGCTCCCTAACTTCTAAAGTAAGCTTTTTATGCCAAAAAATGTCACAGATTTCAATCGAATCTATTGAACTATCAATTTTCCACGATATTTCGTTCGGTCTTTAAAGTGTTACGGAAGTTAAGATATTTAACAATAGAACTGTCTCGTAAACGTTTACTTGAAAAGTTAAATTTAATTATTATTTCAAACCATTTCGTAAAATAAGTGTATGTGTTAGTAACTTTCAAAAGAGATACTCTCTTGTGGAAGTGAACGGAAGGGGAGGGCTGCCAGATTAGTGTGGCCTACTGATCTGGACAACTATGGCTACTTTTCTTTTTTTTTCTACCGTGCTAAGGAGTGGTCAACCACACAGGGTCCAGGTGCTGACCATATAAACCCACTGGACTGGACAGATATATGGCTCTGAGCTTGATTATGGATCCTGATTTTGTTGCATTAGTGGGCTTCTGTGGAGGGAAAATCTTCCGCTGTGTTTTCTGTTTGATTGTGGGTTGACAGCCCCAAGTGAATATTCACAGGATATGTTTAGCAGCTGGTGGATAATCCTGAGCAGAAGTCATCGCAGGCACCTGAACTCTTTGCTTCTATTGGCATCGTCAAATTCTATATTGGAGGAAGTCTTCCAGTGTAGATGGCTTCAGCCTTTAGTGGTACGGGTCTTTGCCCCATGTCTGCGATTAGGGGGCTGTTTCATATTGTCGGCATTCCTTCTCTCAATAAACATAGTTTCTTTAAACATCCTACTAACCATTTTCTCTCCATAGATAGTTGGAATGTGAGGACTCTGCACAGAGCTTTTTCTCTTGATGTCCTCACACAAGAATTCCACCGTTATAATTTAGATATTCTCGGCTTGCAAGAGACCAGATGGACAGATAAAGGTCAGATTCTTAAAAATAATCTTAAATTTCTCTTTTCAGGGAGGGACGACAATAAGCATCACCAAGGCGTGGGTCTGCTTCTCAGCAGACACGCTAGCGATGCTCTTCTAGGATACGAGTGCATTAATGAAAGGTTTCTTACAGCAAAATTTCAGACAAGGGTTAAAGACTTGAATGTTATCTGCTGTTATGCCCCCACTGAGGATGCCGATGAGGATGAGAAGGATAGGTTTTATGAACAACTTCAGGATATTTTGAATTGTGTCAAGAAAGGAGATATTACCCTTGTTCTTGGTGACTTCAATGCCAAAGTTGGTACTGACTCTGACCTTTGGGGAGGAGTAATAGGCCCTTTTGGTATTGGTAGCTGCAATGGCAATGGGCAACGTCTCCTACAGGTAAGTAAACTCAATGGATTCAGAATAACTAACACTTATTACAAACACCGCGACATACATACGTACACATGGGTTTCACCTGATGGGCTGCATAGGAATATGATTGATAACATATTAATTAACAGCAAATGGGCTACTTCTGTTAGGAATACCAAGGCATATAGGGGAGCTGAAGTTGGATCTGACCATTACCTTGTTAAAAGTGTGTTGCAACTTAAACTTAAAAAGTGTTGTGCTAGGGTTAAAAAATTTACTTTTAATACTGAAGCTCTGAAAGATCCAGTTATAGCCAAAGCTTACCGTGATAGGTTACTTAGTCATTATGACAGTCATGGTTTGCTTACTACTGAAGTTGAGGAAGAATGGGATCATTTTAAACAGGCTTTTTTGGACACTAACAGTACTCTTTTAGGAAAAAGGAGCAGAAGAGACAGAATTATCTGAGTGATAAGGCACTTGAGCTTATTTCGGAAAGAAAGAACTGCAGGAATGTCTTTAATCAATACCCTACTAGTCCTAATAGAAAGCATTACAGAGAATTTAATAAACGTGTAAAAGACCAGTTAGCTGCTGATAAGAATCTTTGGCTTGATGGTTTGTATGACAAAGCCGAGGAAGCAGTTAGACAGCACAACAGCAGAGAGCTGTACCAGATAGTTAAGGTTTTATGTGGTAGAAAACGGACAGGCATACAAGGATTGAAGGATAAACAAGGTAAGGTTATAGAAGAGGAGGATTCTGTCATGGCTAGGTGGGCTGAGCATTTCACTGATGTTCTAAAACAATGTAGTTGGTTGTGCTCCCATTGTTTGCAGTGATGATGGATGCATTGGTGGCTTTAATGTTGGCCCTATAACACAATCTGAAGTTATTTTGGCTGTTTCTAAACTTAAACTACATAAATCCCCAGGGGTAGATGAAATTACTACCGAAATGCTTAGAGCTGGGAATGTTTCGGTTACCACTTGGATGACTGAAATTGTGAATACCTTTTATGATAAAGGCATGGTTCCTAAGGATTTTACCAGAGCTATTGTTATCCCTATTTTCAAAAAAGGTGATCGCAGTTCTTGTGATAACTATAGGGGTATCAGCCTACTCTCTGTTCCAGGTAAAGTTCTTTCCATGATTGTGCTTAATAGAATTAAGAATCTGGTTGACAGTCAATTGCGTGATGAGCAATGTGGATTCAGAAGTGGTAGGGGATGTGTGAATCAGATATTTTCACTTAGGCAGATTCTTGAGAAATGTTTAGAGTTTCAGAAACTTTTGGTTGCTAGTTTTGTTGATTTCAAAAAGGCTTTCGACTCTGTTGATCGTCATAATTTGTGGTTGATTGTGAAATCATATGGTATACCAGACAAGTTAGTTAACATAATGAAAGCTCTCTATAATAACACTGAGTCGTGTGTGAGAGTTGGTAAGGCTTGTAGCAATTGGTTTAGCATTACTTCTGGTGTTCGACAAGGGTGCATTTTGTCTCTTTTTCTCTTTAGCTTGGTTACTGATTATGTTATGCGAAATTCACTTCAACGGAAAGATTTTGGCCTTAAATGGGCTGGAGATACGAAAATTTCTGATTTAGATTATGCTGATGATTTAGCCCTTTTGGCAAATGGTGTTGATGAGATGAACTCTTTCATTCGAGCCGTTGATGAGACTGGTAGTAGAGTAGGTTTGGTTATAAACAGAGAGAAAACTAAAGTGATGAAAATTGGTCAGGCAGGCTGTGATTCATTTAATCTGAATGGTTGCAGTCTTGAGCAGGTGTCACAGTTTAATTATCTTGGGAGCTATGTAACAGATAATGGTGATGTGCGGCATGAGATTAACAGACGAATAGGGATTGCTGCCGGGACTTTTCAGAATCTATGGAGAGTGTGGAGAAATAGGCGTATACACCTAAAGACTAAAATTAGACTGTATAATAGTTTGGTTCTTTCTAGGGTTAGTTATGGTAGTGAAACTTGGACACTTTGTAAACAAGATAACAGGAATCTAGATGCTTTTGATTCCAGATGCTTACGCAGTATCTTGGGCATTAGGTGGTTCAAATTTGTAACTAATGATGAGGTTAGGCAAAGGAGTTTGCAACCTCCTTTAAGCAGCATATTGTGCAGAGAGAGACTCCGTTGGTTTGGCCATGTTTCCCGTATGAATAATTATAGATTGGCGAATAGGGTTATGAACAGTGTGCCTAGAGGCCTCAGAAAGAAGGGGAGACCTAGGATGCGGTGGGCAGACAATGTCAAACAGGACCTTGTTAGAATTGGTGTGCAGTGGCCAGATGCAGTAGATGTAGCTCAGGATAGACTTGCTTGGAGAACTAAATTGCACGGTCTGGTTGGACCTCCGTAGCCCATGGCTGCTTGAGGATGATGATGATGATGATGATGTAGTTAATTTTGAAAATTTCGTCAATTTAGAGTTAGTTTTTTTTAATACTGGATTTGATGCTGTTCAATATTTCAATGCCTTAAATGCCGGAATAAGATTAAAAGCGAGATTTAGATAGACGTACGTCTATACGTAATATTTCATTGTCATTCAGTAATATTTCATTGTAAAAAATTTACATTAAAGTTTTCTCAACTTCGAATTTAGTGGCTTTGAATTAGAATTTCTTTGAATTAAAATTTCAGTGATTCGCAGAAATTCTCTAGCGTTTCATGAAGGCGGTATATAATAATTAAGATAATTGTGCTATCCCGAATAATACAGTACCTGTCCCCTCACACACCCATTACCCCTCACAGAAATATACCCAGAGACGTCGAAAGGAATTTTTTCAGGGGAGGCACTTGCCCCTCTCCCTCCCCTCCCCCTGCCGAGGTCCAGGCACATACTCCTCATCTTCACCAGTGGACAACATTTTGCCATAGTGAAGCTACTACCGTTTGTCAAGGGGCGGGGGGTGGCTCAGTCGGTAGCGCGCCAGGCTCGTAATCTGTAGTTCCCAGGTTCGAGTCCCAGCTGGGTCAGCGTTGAGATTTATCTCCGCAAAATTCCCCGCCTTGCCACGGTCAGTAGGGGACACCGATGGGCTTGGAAAGGCCGCCGTCCGTCGGATGGGACGTTAAGCCGTGACCTCGTGTGTGGGAAAGCCATACCCTGTGCACATTAAAGAACACGCTGGATGGCCTTGACGGCAGGCTACCATCTGTCTCCCAACAGCTGTTCCAGTGAGTCCCCTCCCCCAACCTTCTCTGAGCCTTCGGGGTCCATGTGACCTGGCCATTTAGCCCATTGTGTGCAAAAAAGTGCCGCTCAGAGGTAAAACAACCCAACCGTTTGTCAATATCTTTATCTCTCTGTTCCAACCTCTGACACCAGAACGATTTATGATGCAGCCTCGGACACAGATGTTATTGGAAAGGTCGCCGTCCTTCGGATGGAGAAATTATTTATGAGATCACGGCGCAGATCCAGTGAATATAAAATTCACTCTACTAAAGAGAGTGAGGTCTAATCCTCTAATGAAAGTGAGAGCAGTAATAGCGAGTAAAGTTCCGGCACAGTGGTATCGTGTTAGCTCGCTGTGACGATGCCGGGGGAGGGGGTGGATCCGTGTTCGAGTCCCGGAATGGTTGTGTGTTTTTATGCGAAACGAGGACAAGCCAGACAGCGGTCCTAGGTTATCTCCGTCCTTTCTGTAGGGAAGAAGCTTTTTTAAAATAAAAATTAAAAAAGTAGCATACTTATCTATTTCAGTGGTGGCCAATTCAAACTTAGTGAACAGCTGTTCTTGAATTATATTCTTGAAGAAACGCAGGAAACATTCTCTGCTTTAAAACAAAAATATATATTCCTAATGAATAATGAACTGTAAAAAAATATAAATTTTAAGGAATTCAGAAAAATATGTTGATTAAAATGCAAAAATATATATTTTTAATGATACTGTTAATGTGAAAAAATAGTTTAGTTGTTTACCTAAAAATGTTTCGTCAAAAAAAATTGGAAGAACTGAGCCAGATTCAATATATTGATTTTGGTGATTATATTGATCACAGTATTTTGGTGATTATATTGATCACAGTATTTTGATGACTCCATTGATCACAGTATTTTGATGACTAATTGATCACAGTATTTTGATGACTAATTGATCACAGTATTTTGATGACTATATTGATCATATTTTGATGACTATTTGATCACAATATTTTGATGACTATTTGATCACTGTATTTTGATGACTATATTGATCATAGTATTTTGATGACGGATGACTCTGCACAGAGATTATTCTCTTGATGACCTTGCACAAGAATTCCATCATTATAACCTAGATAACTAGATTTCCAAGTGACCAGATGCGCATAGAAACAGATACGTAAAAAATATGCATCAGTCTTCTCACACAACACACAATCATTTACACAGGGACACTCCCGCTGGCTTATAGGAGTCAGGTACAGTCGCTCAAAAAAGTATCCGAACACTATGGTTGATTACAGAATTCAGAAAAAATATCTGGAGCGTGTACAGCAACTGTACACGCTCCAGTTACCGTTCACAGCAAACTGGAAGGTGTGCAGTTACTGCACACCTTCCAGTTTGCTGTGAACGGTAACTGCACACGCTCAATATTTCTGTGAGTGGGCCCACACGATCCAGATTTTTGTGAGCTCACACGATCCAATGTGCTGTGAACATTAACCGCAACCGCTCCAGTTTGCTGTGAACGATAACTGCACACACTCAATATTTCTGTGAGTGGGCCCACACGATCCAGGTTTTTGTGAGTTCACACGATTCAATGTGCTGTGAACATTAACCGCAACCCTCCAGTTTGCTGTGAACGGTAACTGCCCACGCTCAATATTTCTGTGAGTGGGCCCACACGATCCAGGTTTTTGTGAGCTCACACGATCCAATGTGCCGTGAACATTAACCACAACCGCTCCAGTTTGCTGTGAACGGTAACTGCACATGCTCAGTATTTCTGTGAGTGGGCCCACACGATCCAGGTTTTTGTGAGCTCACACGATCCAATGTGCTGTGAACATTAACCGCAACCGCTCCAGTTTGCTGTGAACGATAACTGCACAGGCTCAATATTTCTGTGAGTGGGCCCACAAGATCCAGGCTTTTGTGAGCTCACACGATCCAATGTGCTGTGAACATTAACCGCAACCGCTCCAGTTTGCAGCGAACGGTAATTGCACACGCTCCATATTCATTGCATTATATATTCATACGCATTATATATATTAAAAAAGTATCCGAACACTATGGTTGATTACAGAATTCAGAAAAAATATCTGGCAACGATTTTTTTTCAGAAAATAGTGATCTGACAACCTTCGTGTCACGTGACACGAAGTAAAGTTTCACGTGAAACTTTTTTACACTGAATTTTTCAGATTATTAAACACCGTATTTTTTCTCATTTTTGCAAAAAAGTTTAACTTTTTAGACTATTATATAGGCTGAGTACAGCTGATTCGTTAAATAAAATGTTTCATAAAATATCATATTTTTATGAATTTGACGAATGGAAACTGAGCGTGAGTTCAGAAACAATAATATTTAATTCTAAAACGATGTAATTTATTACAAAAGCATGAATGAAAACATTTATATATGCTAAATTCTACCAACACAAATCTTCATCAGTATGAAAATAAATCTTCAGAGGAACTTAGCACCTTATTACTCTTCCTACAAAGAGTGGGGCGGGGGTGGCTCAGTCGGTAGCGCGCCAGGCTCGTAATCTGTAGTTCCCAGGTTCGAGTCCCAGCTAGGTCAGCGTTGAGATTTATCTCCGCAAAATTCCCCGCCCTGCCCACGGTCAGTAGGGGACACCGATAGGCTTGAAAAGGCCGCCGTCCGTCGGATGGGACGTTAAGTCGTGACCCCATGTGCGGGAGAGCCATACCCTGTGCACGTTAAAGAACACGCTGGATGGCCTTTGACGGGAGGCTACCATCTCTCTCCCAACAGCTGTTCCAGTGGGTCTCCTTCTCCAACCTTCTCTGAGCCTTCGGGGTCCATGTGACCTGGCCATTTAGCCCATGGTCTGCAAAAAAGTGCCGCTCAGAGGTAAAACAACACACAACACAACCCTACAAAGAGTTGTTTCCTCTATAATTCTTACTATCTAATTGAAAAGCATAAAATAAGGCTGTTTTACATCTTTTAATAAGTGGCACAATTATGTTTGTGATAAAACTGCAATCTATCGAGAATAACCTTATCAATTTCTAAACAACTAAATAACTATACACCAAAATGACTTCTTTCTAAGGTTTTAGTCATCAAGTATTCCGAAACTGCGGCTAAGGTTTCTCAGAACCAATTCTTTTCAGACGTTGATCACTACGCACAAGGTAATGTTGATGAAAATGAATGTTGAATGAATGAATGAAGATGATTACCCTGAACTTATCTACCGTGTAAAAGGCTAATGATCTAAGGGACCTGGGTTCGATCTCCAGGTAAGGCATGGATGTATGTGTCGTTTTTCTGCTGAGGTCCTGTCATCCTCTCAGACCTTCTACTTTGGCATATTAACTGACATGCTCCTGTCAGACCTCTGTGGAAAGCAGCTGCTTGAGGGGGTATATATATATATTATAAATCGACGGATGGGTGTCGTCCTAACAGACTGCAATACAAAGAATTTAATAAATGCATAAATGATCAGTTGATGGTTGATATGAATTTTTGGTTTGACAACTTGGCTGACAAAGCTGAGAAAGCAGTTAGACAAATAACAGCAGAGAGCTGAACCAGATAGCTACTGATTTGTGTAGGATTTTGGGTTGTTTTACCTCTGAGCGGCACTTTTTTGCACACAATGGGCTAAATGGCCAGGTCACATGGTCCTCGAAGGCTCAGAGAAGGTTGGGGGAGGGGACCCTCTGGAACAGCTGTTGGGAGACGGATGGTAGCCTCCCGTCAAGGCCATCCAGCGTGTTCTTTAACGTGCACAGGGTATGGCTCTCTCCCGCACACGGGGCCACGGCTTAACGTCCCATCCGACGGACGGCGGCCTTTACAAGCCCATCGGTGTCCCCTACTGACCGTGGGCAGGGCGGGGAATTTTGCGGAGATAAATCTCAACGCTGACCCAGTTGGGACTCGAACCTGTGAACTACAGATTACGAGCCTGGCGCGCTACCGACTGAGCCACCCCCCGCCCCTAATTTGTATAGGAAGAAACAGACAGGTATACAAGGATTCCGGTTCAGTCAAGTCACTTGCTATATATATATTTGTTCCTTCTTTGATATCTTTGTGCTTGCTTTGGAGCGTTCAGATCCATTATTATCAGCAACCGTGCAAAATCAAAATGACTTACCACACATTTTCGAAAGATTCCTTCTAATGCCTTTCCTCCAAGTAATACTTCTTTAAGAGAGGTTTTCAACTGCAAACACGCATTAATCACGAATCAAATTATTTTCCATGGAACTAAAGTCAATCAACGCTAAACATCGATATGGATGTCGAAATATTAATTGCAACAACGCCTGCTTCATGAACAAACGTAAAATCAAAACAACTGCGAGAAAAACCACACAAGGATTGAATTAGAACATTCCGGTTTTTTCTTCTTTTCCTCCTGTAATGCTACCTTGACTAAAAAGGCAAAAATCCCTCATTTCGTCCGAGCTCACCTAGAGGGCTGCGCCGCGCGCAAGCAACACACTCAAACCCTTCGATCCATCCTCTGCTGCTGCCGGTCTTCTCAGTCATAGCTCAGTCGTCGACTGGCGACAGGCAGCAATGGATGTCTGCGAGGGCAACGCCACCGCGGCAGGAACTTCAGCAGCCGCGGCGGCGATGGCCGATGGGGAAAGAGAAGAGGAAATCCCTTGCGGGCCTCCCTACCCTTTATGGACATCTATCACTCTCCTTGTGCTCTTGGGAATCATGATCGTTGCCACAGCGATTGGAAACATGCTGGTGTGTCTCTCCGTGTGCTTAGTGAGAAAACTTCGTCGAGCACCAAACTTTCTTTTAGTGTCCTTAGCCGTTTCAGACCTCTGCGTTGCACTCCTTGTGATGCCTATTGCTCTGCACTACGAACTGGCCGGCGATTGGAGACTGGGCCGTACTCTGTGCGACATGTGGGTAGCGTTCGACATCACCTGTTGCACCGCATCCATTCTGAACCTCTGCATGATTTCTGTGGATCGTTACCTGACCATCACCAAACCCCTCACGTATGGGGTAAGGAGAAGGGCACGAAGAACTTGGTTCAGCATCGCCGTCACGTGGTTGATGTCCGGACTGGTGAGCGTCCCACCTCTTCTCATTCTCGGGAACGAACACGGTACTGATGACCGCCCAACCTGCGATGTCAGTCAGAATTTCGGCTATCAACTATACGCCACCTTGAGCTCTTTCTACATCCCTATGTTGGTTATGGTCATCATGTACTGCAAGATATACGTGGCAGCTAAACGTGTGGTCGAGTCCGACAAGAAAGGTCGACTCTCTGCTCAGAGACAACCTCCTCCTCCTCCTCCCACTAGTGGAGTCGGAGCTGGAGCTGGAGGAGACAGTGGAAACGGTGGAAGCGCTTATTCGCCTCTTTGGGAGCAGAAGGAAAACAAGATAGACATGTTCGTACAGTTGAGAGCACCCGATCTTGCACCTCAAAAGTCTTTGACTCCATTGGGACATTCTCGAGGTTCCCGCGGGTCGATTGTGAAAGATAAAACCGCATGCATGTGTACTGTGGAAGCGTACAAGGTCGGTGACAGGGCAGTGACGTCACTGTGTCGACCACGTCTCTCTGCAGTAGTTCGTGACAGGAAGGCGTCAATCACTCTGGGAATAATCATGACGGCATTTGTGGTGTGTTGGCTCCCCTTCTTCGTCGTGGCTTTGCTACGTTCTCTATTCACCAACATGTCGGTACCTCATTCTGTTCGGAGCAGTGTCTTGTGGCTGGGTTATGCCAACTCCATGCTTAATCCCATCATCTACGTCACTTTTCATCAAGACTTCCGTCGCTCCTTCAAGGAGATGCTATGTTTCCGATGTCACCTCGTTAATGAAACCTTTCGCGAAGAGGCGTATAGAGACCAATACGGAGAAACACCATTTTCGTCGGGACCACCTCCTCCAACGTGGGCCGGTCAGTGGAATCAAGCACCACGACCCTTGACAGCTGCAAGCAGGCGTCTTGACTGCTGCGGAGTGAATAAAGATGTGCAAAATACCTTCATGTGACACAGCAAGGATATATAGGATAGCAGTGACCAGAATAACGGACCTACTCTGTGAGTAAAGCTCCACATACATTTGATAACGAAAAACTAAAAATGGTTGGCTATTTGTTATACAAATATGTCTACCTTCGTCCCCTTCCGTTACGTTTTTGGGTGTATATAAACGTGTTTTCAGCTTCAATGATGCTGCTGCACCAAAAGCTGTAAAATCTGGACAACTTGTCGTCTTATACAATCACTCGTCGTCAAACCTGAAACGTTAGACGAGATAATTTCAGAACAGTCGTCACTAAATCAACGAGAACTTTAGAAAATAGACGATAAAATCCTCTATTATTTTCATTTGGTATTAGACTGATAGTTGCACAAGTTTTGATTCTCTTAGACTCGAGAAGAATTTACATATTTACTAAATCTTTCGCTAAGCAAAGTAGCTTTATATTTGGTTATTGAAGTATAATTAATTTTGTTGGCTTTATAGCTTATTGATGGGGATACATGGCCAACACCGAATAGTCATATTTGAAATTTTAGTGCTAAAAACATTACTTCAGTTTGGAGTCTGCAATAGAATTATGGAAATCAGAATTTTACTCCAAATATTAACCCAAAAGTGTTTCTGCATATCACGGCTATTTTTGGTAGACCACTTGGGTCTAGATATTGTCTAAAACCTAAGTGATCGGTTTTCTATAATTAGATCAGTTTAGTGCGAGTTTGTAACTGATCCTAGATGGTTATGATTAGGAAAATATTATCATTACTGTAGATTTTATTCGATCCGAATTGTTATTCGTACCAAATCGAAAAGGGCACTTCAGCACCTTTCGAAATAAAAAAAACTCTTTTACCAATTCTTAGAAAAAGGCAACAGTTTGCTCAAAATTATATTTGGGAGGTAATTTTAAAAACGTACCGTGATGTTGTTTCACTTGTGTGATTTTTTAATGCTAGCTTTAACGTTTTAATGGGTTTCAATTTGTTTGCAAATTTGATTTCTATCAAGTTTAGACATTTGCTTCGAAATATTCAGTTCAAGTGATATTAGAATAAATTTAGAAACAACAAATTTTCAACGAAGGCTTGTGGCTATTCATATATATTAATGAACAATGCCAAAAACTGTTATTAGAGATTAATGAGTACTTTGGTTCTATTATCTTTAATTGAAGTTGTCTGAACTGTTCAAACGCATCGAAAGATGAATATCACGTGTGTACATTGCTGTTGACATATTCGCAAGGTTTCTGAAATTATTGAATTGTTTACCAATGAACCATGAGTTGGGTTTGTTTTACCACTGAGAGGCATTTTTTTTTTTGCACACAAAAATAATATATATATATTTTATTTTTATATATTATGGGAATAAATGACCAGGTCACAAGAGGGGGTCACGAGGGCTGGGGGAACGGTACTCACTGAATAGCTGTTAGGAAACAGATGAAAGCCTCCCGTCAAGGCCATTCAGTGTGTTCTTTATCCAGCATATTCTTTAAAGTGCACGCACACAAGTCCATAGCTTTTCATCCCATCCTATGGACGGCGGCCTTTTCAAGGCCCAGGGAGCTTCGCGGAGATAAATCTCAAAGCTGACCCAGATGGGACCCGAACCTAGGAACAGTAGATTACGATTCTGGCTCGCTACCGACTGAGCCACCCTCGCCCAAATGAATCTTGAGCAGATTGATTTATTTGCTTATATACTCTGATTCAGAGGTTCTTTGATATCCCAGTGACAATAATTCTCTCATAAGAGAAAAAACAACACAAAATTATACAAATGCACGTCCAATGGAAATGCAGAATTTTCAATTGGCAGTCTAGTATTTTTGCAAGACATTTGCAAATACGTTTTAAAACTAGCGTTTTGCAAGACACCCCTACACTGTAAGGATATATGATCAAGGGCGTCGGTAAGAAAATAAAAAGAGGGCCGTCGCCCCCATCTCCTGGAAAAATTTACCGAAATATTAATTTATGTTGAAGGATGTCAAGTATACCAAAAATTAATCTAATTTCTTCAACAAAATGTAAATCTGTTTTTTTTTACCTTTTGTTCTCGGAAACGTATCATTTATTCACATTCACTATTTTTTTTATTACTTTTAGCCCCCCCCTCCTCGGGAAACATTTCTGCCCCCATTTACATGATGCTTAAAGTCGTTTTCAAATAACATTCCTAGTTTAAAATTTCCAGCTCAACAAAATCTATTATCGTTTAATGCAGCTCCGTCGTTTGTTGAAAGCGTGAGAATTGTAATTTGATGTCTCCAGGTTCGAATCCCCACTGTGACTTCATTCATACTTACTCCCATAACCCCTACTCCGTGGTTGGTATAAAAGGAGACACCGATGGGCTAAGAAAGGACGCCGTCCGTTAAATGAGAACATTTAGTTCTTGTCCCGTGGGCAGGAGAATTATGCCTTCTGTACGTTACGGAACCACGTTCGGGTGACCCCGAGAAGAGGTTTCGATCTGCTTCCAGCAGCAGTCTAATGCAACCGTCCCTCCACATCCTTTGTATCCTTAGGATTTACCATTTTAACCAATTGTGTGCAAACAAGTGACGCTCAGAAGAGAGGCAACCCACCTAGAAATAATTACGAACATAGCTATGGAGAGAAGATATTCAGTGACACAATATCGATGAATGAGTCCCTTACCGAGTGAAATATTTACGAACATAGTTATGAAGAGAAGATATTCAGTGACACAATATCGATGAATGAGTCCCTTATCGAGTGAAATATTTACGAACATAGTTATGGAGAGAAGATATTCAGTGACACAATATCGATGAATGAGTCCCTTACCGAGTGAAATATTTACGAACATAGTTATGGAGAGAAGATATTCAGTGACATAATATCGATGAATGAGTCCCTTACCGAGTGAAATATTTACGAACATAGTTATGGAGAGAAGATATTCAGTGACACAATATCGATGAATGAGTCCCTTACCGAGTGAAATATTTACGAACATAGTTATGGAGAGAAGATATTCAGCGACACAATATCGATGAATGAGTCCCTTACCGAGTGAAATATTTACGAATATAGTTATGGAGAGAAGATATTCAGTGACACAATATCGATGAATGAGTCCCGTACCGAGTGAAATATTTACGAACATAGTTATGGAGAGAAGATATTCAGTGACACAATATCGATGAATGAGTCCCTTACCGAGTGAAATATTTACGAACATAGTTATGGAGAGAAGATATTCAGTGACACAATATCGATGAATGAGTCCCTTACCGAGTGAAATATTTACGAACATAGTTATGGAGAGAAGATATTCAGTGACACAATATCGATGAATGAGTCCCTTACCGAGTGAAATATTTACGAACATAGTTATGGAGAGAAGATATTCAGCGACACAATATCGATGAATGAGTCCCGTACCGAGTGAAATATTTACGAACATAGTTATGGAGAGAAGATATTCAGTGACACAATATCGATGAATGAGTCCCTTACCGAGTGAAATATTTACGAACATAGTTATGGAGAGAAGATATTCAGCGACACAATATCGATGAATGAGTCCCTTACCGAGTGAAATATTTACGAACATAGTTATGGAGAGAAGATATTCAGTGACACAATATCGATGAATGAGTCCCTTACCGAGTGAAATATTTACGAACATAGTTATGGAGAGAAGATATTCAGTGACACAATATCGATGAATGAGTCCCTTACCGAGTGAAATATTTACGAACATAGTTATGGAGAGAAGATATTCAGTGACACAATATCGATGAATGAGTCCCGTACCGAGTGAAATATTTACGAACATAGTTATGGAGAGAAGATATTCAGTGACACAATATCGATGAATGAGTCCCTTACCGAGTGAAATATTTACGAACATAGTTATGGAGAGAAGATATTCAGTGACACAATATCGATGAATGAGTCCCTTACCGAGTGAAATAATTACGAACATAGCTATGGAGAGAAGATATTCAGTGACACAATATCGATGAATGAGTCCCTTACCGAGTGAAATATTTACGAACATAGTTATGGAGAGAAGCTATTCAGTGACACAATATCGATGAATGAGTCCCTTACCGAGTGAAATATTTACGAACATAGTTATGGAGAGAAGATATTCAGTGACACAATATCGATGAATGAGTCCCTTACCGAGTGAAATATTTACGAACATAGTTATGGAGAGAAGATATTCAGTGACACAATATCGATGAATGAGTCCCTTATCGAGTGAAATATTTACGAACATAGTTATGGAGAGAAGATATTCAGTGACACAATATCGATGAATGAGTCCCTTACCGAGTGAAATATTTACGAACATAGTTATGGAGAGAAGATATTCAGTGACACAATATCGATGAATGAGTCCCTTACCGAGTGAAATATTTAATTGTTTTAGAGTATTTTTTTTCTCTTTTATCTCGCAGCGCAGATCTGTGGTACGAAACGTGATCATTTTCATTTAAACGTAAAATCAATCGCCCATATATAAAACTACAGATTTGTTGCATGAAACAGAGGAGGAAAAAATACTCTAAAATAATTACATATGTTAACACATTCTGTTTAAATAACTGGTTAAGAGTTTTTCAAAAGACAGAAAAATATGGTCAGATATGAATAGAAAAATCTTACATGTTGCCAGAGGTCGGGCAAAAATCATAAGTAGGACAAAAATGAAGACAAAAATTATAAAAATTATGCACGAGACAGAAGTAAAGACAGAAATCATATACATATCAGATTGATTTGTTTTAGCGCAAGCCCTTTCACCATTTGCTACGTGCTCGTCAGCTCTTTCGCGTTGATGATGTTTTCAGGCAATCGCATTTCAAATGTTGGATAATAACTTAGAAAATAGATTCATATAAAAATGAAATATATTGAATAGAAAAAAAATATATAAGCTATCTGGGAAAATCTATTGTGAAAAACATTTTCTTTCAAAAATAATTGAGTAATGCCACTAAGCAATTGGAGGCGCCAATACATAAAAAATTCTCATGCAGCATGGCTACGGAGGTCCTACCAGAGTGTGCAATTTTCCTCTCCAGACATGTCTGTCCTGAGCCACAGCTGCGCTTTTGGCTACTGTAATCCACAATTTTAGCAAGGTCTTGTTTGACATTGTCTGCCCACCGCATACTAGGTCCCTCCCTCTGTCTGAGGCCTTTAGGCACCCTATTCCCTAATTTATAGTTATGCATACGGGCAGCATGTCCAAACCAACGGAGTCTCTCTCTGCATAATATGCTGCTCAAAGGAGGTTGTCGACTCCTTTGCCTAACCGAATCATTACTTTCCTAATGCCCAAGATGCTGCGCAAGAATCTTGAATCAAAGGCATTAAGTTTCTTGTTATTCTGTTTACAAAGAGCCCATGTTTCGCTACATAATTGACTTTAGAAAGAACCAAACTGTTATACAGCCTAATTTTAGTCTTCAGGTGTATACGCTTATTTTTCCACACTCTCCACAGACTCTTAAAAGTCCAAGCAACAATCTCTAATCTTCTATTTATCTCATGCCACACATCACCAGTATCTGTTACATAGCTCCCAAGATAATTAAACTGAGACACCTGCTCAATAGTACAGCCATTCAAAGCAACTGAGGCATCATCTGCCTGATCAATTATCATCACTTTAGTTTTTTCTCTGTTTATCACCAAACCTACTTTATTACCAGTCTCATCAGCAGCCCTAATGAAATTCATCTCATCAATAAATTCATCTAATCAGAAACCAATAAGGTCAATTATAGTATATCTTTAATCTTTTTCATTTTTGCCAGTAATGTTTTAAGAACACTTTTCCGTTATGGTGGATAGGCAGAGCTGAAACCTATTTCTGACGATGCGTTTTTTTGCATATTTTTTCATACTCTCCAACTGCTTTTGGAGGTTCCCTCCGTCGGATGGGACGTTAAGCAATCTGATTTTATCGTGTACATGAGAGACCCATACCCCCAACCTTCTCTGAGCCTTCGGGGTCCTTGTGATTCTGGCCATTTAGCCCATGGTGTGCAAAAAAGTGCCGCTCAGAGGTAACCGAACCCAAAAACACTGAATGCTTGCATGTACAGTGAAACGTCGATTAAACAAACAAATAGAGGGAAGACTAACAATGGCGAAATCCGTTAAATCCGAACGTTAAAATGTCAAAGAAAGAGTACACTACCATGTCTTATAATAACCAATGAAGTAGATTACGAAAATATTAAACAAGCTAAGACATATATTTAACACCTGTAATTGAAATAAAAACACTAATATAAACAATGTACAGTAGAGATAAGTTTGAGTTCCATTTTTCGAGCCGGAATCATTGCAGAAATATTTGAACGCTGGCCGGATTTGGGTAAGATATTTCTCTGATCCATTATAAAACATATATACAGAAATACATATTGCAAATCATTTTTATTTTATTCTTGTAATATTAATTATAATCATTTTATGACAAATTAAAAATGCTAATGCTATTTGGAATGAAAAAATAATAGAAATAGAAGCAGAACCTGAAGATTCGTGAGTAAGATCATTATGAATGCAAAACGGCATTCATTTACTAAAGATACAAAATATAAAAGAAAAAAAAGCAGCATTTTCAATTACCACAATCTAATTGAAAAGTTAAAATTATAATAAATAAAATAAATAAATAAACACCCCCTCAAGCAGCTGCTTGCCACAGAGGTCTGACAGGAGCCTGTCAGTTTATATGCCATAGTAGAAGGTCTGTGAGGATGACAGGATCTCAGCAGAAAAAGAACACATACATCCATGCCTTACCCGGTAGTTTTACAGTATTTATTTTATTCTTTTACTCATTTTTTTTTCACAATTACAGCAAATATTTGAAATTTAAATTATTCCGAGCCGACGTAATCTGTGCTATTTCGATCCCAAATTCGGCTGGTCCCGAAAAGCCTCACGCTCAGAGGCGACAAGGCCCATGCCCGAACTCATCTCTCTACTGTATAGTAAACAGGAAAACTTTGCGCCTGAGTAGCTAGCATGCTCCTTTGTTCTACATGATTTACCAAACACGCAATTTGCATCAAACACACACTGTTTTGCACAACACAATAGGCTTTAATCGATGTAACCCATCTGCATGGTCCCAGCTGGGTCAGCATTGAGATTTATCTCCGCAAAATTCCCCGCCCTGCCCTCGGTCAGTAGGGGACACCGATGGGCTTGGAAAGGTCGCCGTCCGTCGGATGGGACGTTAAGTCGTGGCCCCGTGTGTGGGAGAGCCATACGCTGTGCACGTTAAAGAACACGCTGAATGGCCTTGACGGGAGGCTACCATCTGTCTCCCAACAGCTGTTCCAGTGGGTCCCCTCCCCCAACCATCTCTGAGCCTTCGGGGTCTATGTGACCTGGCCATTTAGACCATTGTGTGCAAAAAAATGCTGCTCAGAGGTAAAACAACCCAACGTTAAAGAACACACTGGATGGCCTTGACGAGAGGCTACCATCTGTCTCCCAACAGCTATTCCAGTGGGTCCTCTCCCTCAACCTTCTCTGCGCCTTCGGGGTCCATATAACCTGGCCATTTAGCACATGGTGTGCAAAAAAGTGCCGCTCAGAGGTAAAACAACCCAAACAACAACCCATCTGCATGGACACAGGTTAACAGCGAGATGCTTTCCTTACTTACGTCCTGGTGTAGAGCTTTCATGTTTATAGGCCTGTGTTTTCGAGGAGCTACGTCCAAAACTAAACAATCTCATGAGCATTGTAAATTTGAGATACAATGAGACCATCTATCTTAATGACTTCATTTAAAGTTTTTCAAAATGACTCAATCTCCTTAATAACTTAAATATTCGGCAATGTCCTCCTGTTAACTTGTAGAAAGCCCAATGCAAATTAAAGAGCGAATTGTGAATGACTTTCCTGAACAAAAGCAGATCAAACTGATTTGGATGCTATCCGTAATATCCGAAGTTCGCAAAACTGATTTTTTTATTATATATATCTAAACCACACTTAAGTAAATTACCATTAGTAACATTTTATATCACAGCTCATCATATATTCATGAACTGTGCACGAAAACTGAGGATTGCTTATATAATAAAATATATCAGTGAAATGTATAGGTCATGCTCCCAAGCTTGGTAAGAGCTGCAACAAAATATCCTTCACTTGATGTTACAAGACAGCTACTAACGGCTCATTCCAAGGGATTAACATCAACAATAGAGGAGATACTCACGTCGTCATCAAGAGGTCTTGAGTTTTAATCCTCCAGGTTCAAAATAAGTTTTCCTCTGTACCCACGTCGACTTACAGCATAGGGTCGGGGGTGGCTCAGTCGGTAGCGCGCCGGGCTCGTAATCTGTAGTTCCCAAGTTCGATTCCCAGCTGGGTCAGCGTTGAGATTTATCTCCGCAAAATTCCCCGCCCTGCCCACGGTCAGTAGGGGACACCGATGGGATTGGGAAGGCCGCCGTCCGTCGGATGGGACGTTAAGCCGTGGCCCCGTGTGCGGGAGAGCCATACCCTGTGCACGTTAAAGAACACGCTGGATGGCCTTGACGGGAGGCTACCATCTGTCTCCCAACAGCTGTTCCAGTGGGTCCCCTCCCCCAACCTTCTCTGAGCCTTCGGGGTCCATGTGACCTGGCCATTTAGCCCATGGTGTGCAAAAAAGTGCCGCTCAGAGGTAAAACAACACAACCCTCAAAACCGGCAAAAAAAGCCATCATTCTCTGGTTCCATCATTCTCGGGATTTTGGCGTGCGTCGCCGGAAGGTGTTGACATTCTTTTGACCTTCTCCTGATCTTCTGTTTGTGAACTTTTGATTTCCGAAAGTTTTCTTTTAATCTGTGCAAAGGTTTTCCTTGATTCCTGTTCAGGATTTCTGCCTGGACGAGAATCTGCCATTTTAAGGTGCACAGCGAACATGCCTGCAGCTAACAGTAAAAAGAAAAAGTCTCAAAACACAGACTCTAACTTCAAAATTAAAGTGAAGCCCAACAAACAACAAAAGGTAAAAAAGATCAACTCCACCTATAAATGAAGAAGAGGAACCTCTCGCAAAAAACTCCTTCCTTCTGGATAACCTCAAAATATCTTCAGACTCTGACATTTCCCCTACCAAATCTAATGATGACAACCTCTCCATATCTACATCTGAAGCTTCTCCAAAATCATCAGGAGCAGAGGTATGAAAAAATGTAAACCTCTATAAAAATCTTAATACTAATTCTAACATTCAAAATACTAAAAACATCTCTAAAATATCTGAACAAGAAATTATGTCTACAACTAACCATCCAACAACTAAATGTAACACTTCAATTGTTATATCGGGCATAAATGCCAGTCTTAAACCTATTGGAATCAAAGGATTATCTGTATTATTCTTTAAACTATTGGATGACCATATCCCTGGTCTTTTTTCAATGGGGACAAGCTACTCCTTCACCCTAAGACCTCGGAACAGTGCGAAAAAATTTTTGAAGTACAAAAAATTTCATAAAATTGATGTCGTTGCAGAAACGCTAAGAACAAAAAAAACAGTACGTACTTGGCACTATTGCAGGAATGAACTATAACCTTGATGATGACACAATCCTAGATCTTTTTAGTGACCAAAAGGTGATAAGCATCTGTCGCATGATAAATTTTGATGCTATATATGATTGTAAAAAAGATGACGTCGTATGCAATCCTACAAACAGGGTAATCTTAGAATTTGAATCAGATGTCCTTCCACAAGAAGTATACCTTGGCTTCTATAAACACAATTTTAGATCTTACACTTTCCCACCATGCCTTTGTCTAAAGTGTTACATTTTTGGACATTCCATTTCTAACTGTAATGGTCGCCTTACATGCAAAAGATGCAGTGCAAATCACCATCATAGCGACTGCACCAGTCTTAAACTAAGATGTCCCAATTGTTCAGGGAATCACCCTGCAACGTATGCCAGGTGTGAGGTAAAGATTATTGCCTGTAAAGCTAAACACATTCAAATGACAGAGTCACTCAACTGGAATCAGGCTTTCCAAAAAGCAAAGAAACAACATTATGCTGAAAAAAATTTGACTGAAAATGAACTATCTGCAGAAATTATATGAAATTTCAACAAGTAAACTCAACAGTTAACTACATACCTAATCAAGCATACAGAATTGAGGATCAAAGAGAATTCCCTAAAATGTCTACAAATTCATCATCTGAAAAAATATCCAACCAACATTCTCATCAAGCAAACATATCAACTAATGAACCTTCATTTGCTACAACAGTAAAAAAAATAACACAGGAATGAAATCTACAAGACCTCCTTCTCTAGGTCCATCCAATACTATAAACTTAGAATATAATGATATACCTCAAATAATTCCTGCTGATGGCATTGCATTCAACCTTCAGTCAAAAGGACAGATTGTCAGCGTGATCCTGAAACTATTGAATCTGATACTGCCAAGCAGTCCTCATCTGACTTTAATTAATGACATTCTATTGGCTGCTATTAATTGTACTTCATGAACAGTGACCCAAAGTTTCTTCAGTGGAACTCCAGAGAAATCACCTCAAAGGTACCTTTACATAAACATTTGATTAAAACCCAAAATTTTTCTATATTATTATTATTACAAGAAACATTTACAAATAAAATTCCACAATTTAATAATTTTATCTCCTATCATCAAAAAAATTCCTCACAATCCAAGGTATCTCCAAGGAAATCCAAGGGTATTTCCAAGGAAATCACAATCCAAGGGTATCTCCAAGGAAATCCAAGGGTATTTTATTTATGTAATAATACATAAATAAAACAGAATATTCCACCAACACAAATTCCGCTACCTATCTTACAAGATTCCCTAGAATGCTTAGCAATTAAAATAACCCTAAATAAAAAAACAAATCTATATACTCAACTGCTATAACTCAGGAAAAACAATATATGAATCAACATATTCAAAAATCTTCTCTTACTTACCTGGTGAAGTTCTCCTTTGTGGTGACTTCAACTCACATCACACAAGTTGATTTTCTTGGAAGACAGATCACAAAGGCAGGCATCTCCTTAAATTTATCAATAAACACAATTTACTCATATTAAATGAAAATTATAAAATTATTAAAAATAAACTCAACACACATGCAGTTATTGATCTTTTACTAGTTACACCTGGCCTGGCCAACTTTTTCAAATGGACAATCTCATCAGATTCATATGAAAGGGATCATTTCCCAATATACATCACCCCATCTTATAATAAGTATGAAAAACCTGAAATATATCTTACCAACTGGCAAAACTTCGAAAAAGAACTTCATAACATAAAAGGTGGAAAAAATTTTACCCCTTCATATGATGATATTATAAATAGTATTTAAACATGCCAAAATAAACACACAGCACAACACACAAAAAATTACCACAAAATAACCCACATACAATATTTATCAATAAACTTATTGCAATTAAAAGAAATGTTGAGAGACCAATGCTTAGGAATGATACATTTAGAGATGTTGAAAATTTTAACAGGATATTCTCTGCTATCAACAAAAAAATAAAAAATATTCAAAAATCAAATTGGCATTTACTTACAGAATTACTTAATCCCAACTCATCCACCACTAATCTATGGAAAATATATAAAAAACACTACACAACAATTTATGTCCCAAAACAATATCTACACCAATAGAATCTCTAGCCTCACACAATAATGAAAGTATACCAAAAACAGCAGACAAATTTGCTGCAATTTATCACATCAATAAAGTAAATGATTCACACACATTAAGCAAAAAATATGACAATACAACATTTTTACATAAATTCTTTAAAGACAAAGATCATATTTTAAACCTACCATTCACTTTACATGAACTCACTACTGCAATAAAACAGCTAAAAAATAAAACTGCAAATGACCCAGATGGAATTTCAAATAGAACAATTAAAACTCTCCCTTTAAACTGGTTAATTTTTTTACTTAAAAACTTTAATGAAATTTGGAAAACAAGTATTTTGCCGTCTCAATGGTTAGACAATCACTTGATATTTTTGCATAAAAATAAGAAAGATTTTTAAGGAAATGGACTCATACAGGCCAATTTGCCTTTCATCCAATATGTTAAAATTATTTGAGATTAATCAATAATAGACTAACTTGGTATATAGAGAATAATAACATTCTTAATGAACATTTCTATGTATTCAGGCCAGGCAAATCTACCAAAGATCTCCTACTACATTTTATAACAGACATTGAATATGCAATATCCAATAATCAATACTTAATAGCTATCATCGTTGATATTAACCCTTTCACGACTAAGGGAAACATTTTTCCCATTTTAAAATTGGTGATTGTCGTATTTAATTATAACCTTATCTGCATTTTTTTATACAGAATGTCAAAATAGAACGTATGCCGAACGCAATTACGTAAACGGGAACGTTTAGAAAACAAAAACAGAACTGTCAGGACGCATAATATATGTACTATGTGCAATGTCCATCTTTGCCTCACTACCAAAAGAAATTGCTTCGCCGAATATCATAATTAGCACATCATTTTGTATAGTAATTTTATTTCATAATTTTGTATTATTTTAGTTAACATTTTGTTCTAATAAACCAATAAATAAAAGACATTGCATAATAAGCCTAACTATAATTTGTGTTACCTTTATAGTCCACTGGGAAAAATATTTCCCATAAAATTCCAAAAAAACTACACATTGTTATGTATTTTTCTTATGATTTTTATTTATTTTACGTCCAAACAAACTAAAATAAACAGTTACATACTAATATTTACTCTTAGAAACCTTATGGTCCTGAAAGGGTTAAACATGAGTTTGATTCAGTAAACCACAATGCATTACTATTTAAACTAAAAAAATTAAATTTTCATGGTAATATATATAATTTTTTATTTAACATCATTACACAAAAAACATTTAAAGTTAAAATTCACAAATATTTTTCTGCAGAATATCCATTCCACACTGGTATTCTTCAGGGAGATATTTTGTCACCAAATATTTTTTAATTTATTTTTGCATGATCTCCCAGAATACCTCACACATGATATAAAATTTGGCATCTATGCAGATGGCATTATAATCTAGACACACCACAATAATTTAAATATCATTAAACATAATTTTAAAACAATATAGATAAATTTTCAGCATTTTGTAATGAATGGAGTCTCAACATATCATCAGAAAACACTTCAATCATTCTCTCTATAAAACCAGATTTCCTCACAAAATCCTAAACATACATTTACAAAACAAAAAAATTAAATTGTCAAAGATATCAAATTTCTAGGTCTTCATTTTGATTCAAAGCTTAAATGGACTAAGCACATCAGACAAGCCACAAATACAGGAAATAAATTATTTCAATTTCTTAAATATCTTGGACATTCTACATGGGGTTGTAACACTAAAAATCTACTCCTGATATATCAAAATCTCATAGCACCAAAATACCAATATGGCATTGAACTTCTAAATAATCTTTCACAACATAACATTAATACATTAGAAGCCACTCACACCAAAATTATTAGACACATACTAGGAATTCCTAAGGGCAGTAAATCCATAGACCTTTATGCAGATACGTTGTTTTGGGTTGTTTTACCTCTGAGCGGCACTTTTTTGCACACCATGGGCTAAATGGCCAGGTCACATGGACCCCGAAGGCTCAGAGAAGGTTGAGGGAGGGGACCCACTGGAACAGCTGTTGGGAGACAGATGGTAGCCTCCCGTCAAGGCCATCCAGCGTGTTCTTTAACGTGCACAGGGTATGTCTCTCCCGCACACGGGGCCACGGCTTAACGTCCCATCCGACGGACGGCGGCCTTTCCAAGCCCATCGGTGTCCCCTACTGACCGTGGGCAGGGCGGGGAATATTTGCGGAGATAAATCTCCACGCTGACCCAGCTGGGACTCGAACCTGGGAACTACAGATTACGAGCTGGCGCGCTACCTTATGCAGTACAGTCGCTCAAAAAAGCATCCGAACACTATGGTTGATTACAGAATTCAGAAAAAATTTCTGGCAACGATTTTTTTTTAGAAATTAGTGATCTGGCAACCTTCGTGTCACGTGATCACTAATTTCTAAAAAAAATCGTTGCCAGATATTTTTTCTGAATTCTGTAATCAACCATAGTGTTCGGATGCTTTTTTGAGCGACTGTACTGCAATTCCCCCATCATAATTAATAAAAAAATATCTACTATCAAACTTAATTTTTAGAATTATTTCAAAAAATAAAAAACACCCCATTATAGAAAAAATATAATTTAACACAAATTATAGTTAGCAATACCATCTCTAGGTTAAACCAAAATAACAAAATATCAGAAATTATTCAAACCAACCTAAGTAGAGATTATATACCTAATTTTCCACGTTGGATAAGCTGTCCTCCCATCATTTCACTGGACATACCGAGCATTATACGAAAACAAGCTCTAAATTCATATTAAATTTTAACCTTAACTAATTTACATATTGATAACACATATAAACAACATATTAAAATATATACAGATGGTTCACACAATGACAATACAAAAATCTCTTCAGGTGCTTTCACATGTCCAAGTTTTAATATATCCAATACTTTTAAATTTAATCAACAATCCCCCATTATTTTAGCTGAAGCATTGGCCATAATTCTTGCAATTCAATGGGAATTATTTTTTCATAACTCATCAATAGTCATATTCTCTGACTGCAAATCTGCAATTGAATTGGGGCGGGGGTGGCTCAGTCGGTAGCGCGCCAGGCTCATAATATGTAGTTCCCAGGTTCGAGTCCCAGCTGGGTCAGCGTTGAGATTTATCTCCGCAAAAATTCCCCACCCTGCCCACGGTCAGTAGGGGACACCAATGGGCTTGAAAAGGCCGCCGTCCGTCGGATGGGACGTTAAGCTGTGGCCCCGTGTGCGGGAGAGCCATACCCTGTGCACATTAAAGAACACGCTGGATGGTCTTGACGGAAGGCTACCATCTGTCTCCCAACAGCTGTTCCAGTGGGTCCCCTCCCCAACCTTCTCTGAGCCTTCGGGGTCCATGTGACCTGGCCATTTAGCCCATGGTGTGCAAAAAAGTGCCGCTCAGAGGTAAAACAACCCAACCCTGCAATTGAATTACTTTACACCAACCCATATAAATCCAAATATCTCATTTTCTCAAATCACATTAATATTTTAGTATTCAAACACCTCTCACAAAAAATATTTTACTCATACAATGGGTACCCTCACATATAGGCATTACTGGAAACGAAGAAGCAGATCTTTGAGCAAAAGATGCCCAAAACAACCCAATCTTTATTTCAACACCATTTTTCATCCATGTTCATAAACAACAGAACAAAACATCTTTATTTAATGAAACACAACAATACTTCCAAACAAATGCAGTACATACACACAGATACACACAATCAACAACAATATTCAAAAATTTAGAGACTATGGTCTAAACAAAGATGAAATTAGCTTAATTTCCAAAATTAGAACTAACTGGGCACTAACAAATTCTACTCTTTTCATATATAAAAAAATCTCATCACCTAACTGTAATTTTTGTAATGTACAGTCGCTCAAAAAAGTATCCGAACACTATGGTTGACTACAGAATTCAGAAAAAATATCTGGCAACGATTTTTTCTGAAAGATACTTTTTTGAGCGACTGTAGGTGGTCATATTATTTTGATACTAGATCGTGTGGGCTCACTCACGGAAATATTGAGCGTGTGCAGTTACCGTTCACAGCAAACTGGAGCGTGTGCAGTTACTGCACACGCTCCAGTTTGCTGTGAACGGTAACTGGAGCGTGTACAGTTGCTGTACACGTTCCAGATATCTTTTCTGAATTCTGTAGTCAACCATAGTGTTCGGATACTTTTTTGAGCGACTGTACCACAAACCCTAGAACATATTATTTTTGAATGTCAAAATCTATCCATCCAAAAGGGGCATAATATTCAAAACTATTAAAATTTAATATCACATCGCATAACTTCTCTACTATTCTACATCATAATAATCAAAAAAACAATGCAAAAATTCTAAAATTTCTTATTACTTTTTTTTAAAGACAGTGCACTTTTTAACTTAATTTAAAATTGGTAGTTTAATATTTTTATTTTATTCTTAACATCAACAACATTCACAGCATGAAGAATATTCTACAAAAAAGATAAAAATACATCAAAATGGAATTTAACTTATACACACAACACAGACAACAGGAAACCTTAATAACAAAAATATAAAGTTCAATATCACCACAAAACAATACGAAGAAATTATAACAATCACACAAAATTATTTAATTTCAAAATCATTGATTTAAATTTTTTTAATTTATATTTATTTCTTAATATCTTTTTTTTTTCCAAAAAAAACAACAACTAACATGACCTGAATGAGTCAGAATAGATCATTCTATTCTGGAAAATTCAAATTTGAGGGAAGTTTTCCATTCATCCATCCGGCGAAAAAAAGAAAAGGACTATTTGATAAACTACTAAAACAGATTGATTTTAGTGAACGATTTGTTTTAGCACATATTATTTGCTGTAATTAGCATTTGATCCAAATTCATATGGCTAATAATAATGCTGTTAAATATTTGAACCTCCGTAACTTTTTAAATACCAAACGAATATTTTTGAAAATCGAAATTCAGAGAGATTTTGATGAGATATTCAGTTTATCTCCAGTGATATTTTCGGTGCAAAGTTTATATTCAAAAATAGGCAGTTTTGAATGTGAAATAATCTGGATTTGGGTTGGAATACGCTGAATGGCCTTGACTGGAGTCTATAATCCACCTCATAACAGTTGTCCAATGGATCTTCTTCTCCAGCCTTTCCTGAGCACTTGGGATCCTTGTGACCTGGCCATTTAGCCCGCTATGGTCACAAAAATACCACTCAGAAGTAAAACAGCCCAACTCAACACAACCCAGTGTATTTCGATAATGCAGACCGTATATTACCAAAAGACACTATACAGAGAATACTCTATATCAGCCATTCGCAAACTATGGTACGTGTAGCGCCAATGTTTTTTTGACAGTGTTACGTGAGTTTAATGCCAGCACTCATTTACACGTGGATTTGTATTAGTTTGATATATGCAAAATTTTAAAGAAAAAGAAGTTTCTGGTACTACCTATTTTATTTACACAACATGTCTGAAAATGCTTTCTTTCGTTAGCAAAATGATGTTTTTATGTTCGTATTTACTTAGTATTGGTACCAAATATTTCTAGGTATTTAGTGGCATACGAAAAGGAAAAAAAATGTTGGGAATCGCTACTCTATATTATAGAGCTGGAAATTGGCAACATAGAGCCTGGGTAGCCTTTTCAAATGGCCCAAAGTCATTTTGGGCCTTGTAATGCGAAACTAACTGCTAACAATATTGGTGATGCAAAATATTTTAAGTAGCAATGTAAAATATAATAAACTCCCGGATGCAAACGGCGTCGTCTTTCACGCATTGCTACTTTCACGGCATGACAAGCAAGTTACGGGTTGGGTTGGGTTGTTTTACCTCTGAGCGGTACTTTTTTGCACACCATGGGCTAAATGGCCAGGTCACATGGACCCCGAAGGCTCAGAGAAGGTTGGGGGAGGAGACCCACTGGAACAGCTGTTGGGAGACAGATGGTAGCCTCCCGTCAAGGCCATCCAGCGTGTTCTTTAACGTCGCACAGGAATCGGAACGGCTTAACGACCATCCGACGGACGGCGGCCTTTCCAGCCGTGTGCGAGAGAGCCATACCTTGTGCACGTTAAAGAACACGCTGGATGGCCTTGACGGGAGGCTACCATCTGTATCCCAACAGCTATTCCAGTGGGTCTCCTCCCCCAACCTTCTCTGAGCCTTCGGGGTTCATGTGACCTGGCCATTTAGCTTATGGTGTGCAAAAAAAGTGCCGCTCAGAGGTAAAACAACCCAACCCAACCCAAATCCCGCACACGAGGCAACGGCTTAACGTCCCATCCGACCTACGGCGGCCTTTCCAAGCCCATCGGTGTCCCCGCAAGTTACAGATAGTTAAATTTGTGATCGTGTTCCTCTCTTTATCGGAAATGTTTCATTCCTTACATTTCAATATGTAATGCTGTCAAAGAAGAAGAATACGACGCAAGGAGTACCGCGAACACGTGATATTTTGACTTTGAAAAATTGAAATATGCAAAACGGTGAAAATCGGAATTTGCTTACGCAAGAATTCAATATTCCTTAGTCGACGAACGATATATGACATTATAGCACAAAGTGGAAGACGCATAAAAATGTTTACAATTGCATTAAGGGCATTACACTTCATTTTTATTATCATTCTTTGCAATTGCATTTTTATTTCAACTACGACTTGAATACAACATTTCACCTTGTGTATTTGGCAGATTCATCTAACCGACAACTCCTATTCCCCATAAATGCCGGATAACCAGGGGCGGGGATGGCTCAATCGGTAGCGCACCAGGCTCGTAATCTGTAGTTCTCAGGTTCGAGTCCCAGCTGGGTCAGCGTTGAGATTTATCTCCGCAAAATTCCCCGCCCTGTCCACGGTCAGTAGGGACACCGATGGGCTTGGAAAGGCCGCCGTCCGTCGGATGGGACGTTAAGCCGTGGCTCCGTGTGCGGGAGAGTCATACCCTGTGCACGTTAAAGAACACACTGGATGGCCTTGACGGGACGCTACCATCTGTCTCTCAACAGCTGATCCAGTGGTTCCCCTCCCCCAACCTTCTCTGAGCCTTCGGGGTCCATGTGACCTAGCCATTTAGACCATGGTGTGCAAAAAAATGCCGCTCAGAGGTAAAACAACCCAACCGGATAACCAGGAATTCACTCTAACTTTATTTTCCAACAAATGTGATATACAAAACGAATGGCATGTTGAATCGTTTTACTGATGAATAGTTAGATGAAAAATTGAGGTTTCCCTTGAGTGGGACTCGAACCCGCCTCTGCTGAATATATGTAACCACTAAATAACCAGCGATTAACACTTTATCAGCTAATTGTGACGCCAAGATAAAAACTAAAAATAAATTGGGAAGATAGCGAAAATCTTTTGAGGAAGAATTGACTGATGATGGTTTGTGGTTTGAACGCCTGACATATTCAGGAGATGTGAGTTGGAGTCTCATTCAAGGCAAAACTGAATTTATTTAGCTAATTATTTATGAGTTTCTGGATATAAGGCCGTCCCATGGCAGAGTGGTTAGCGCGCTTGGCTGTTGATCTAAGGGACCTGGGTTCGAGCCCCGGGTAAGGCATGGTTGTGTGTGTTGTTTTCTGCTGAGGTCCTGCCATCCTCTCAGATCTTCTACTATGGCATATAAACTGACAGGCTCCTGTCAGACCTCTTTGGCAAGCAGCTGCTTGAGGGGGTATTTATTTTTTATTTATTTATTTTACTGGATATCTCATTTGCTACTTATAGTCATTTACATCTGAGGAGCTAGTATAATTTTATTTATCAAATCTGCGGAGCTGGTAAAATTTTATTCGCCAAATTGTGGAACTGGTAAAATTTTATTCATCAAATTGTGGAGCTGGTGAAATTTTATTCATCAAATCTGTGGAGCTAGGGCAATTTTATTTATCAAATCTGTGGAGCTAATACAATTTTATGCAATACGTAGGAAATAGAAATTTTACATTTAACGCTTTCTTCTGGCTTTGAAGTTGATTTTTCTAAATTAGCTAAAAATTCCAAAATTAATATAATTAATATTTAATATTTAATTAAAAATTTCATTTTATTTGTACTTGAGTAAGAGTTTTTGACATTTTTTTTCATTTATTCAACGTTATTTTTATTTTTTATTTCAGAAATAAATAAATTATAAATATAGGGATATCTATAATAGAAAATCAACACGTAAAAAAATAATTTTGTACATGTAGTACCCCTTTCTAATCCCTAAAGTGCACCCCACTTACAAATTCCACTGTTCAATATGGGGCCCGCGATAACAAAAGTTACGGACTCCTGCTATAGAGTATTATCTGAATATTCTGTAGCAGATTATAAGAATTCGATCTGTAGGCTATCCTGATCAAAACGAAAAAATCTTTTATTAAGCCATATAGGCACCGCCAAATAGTTTTGTGTGAAACGTCTGTCCATTCATAACTTTTCCGATCGATAACTCCATTCATAACTTTTTCCATCGATATCTCCATTCATAACTTTTCCCCTCGATAACTCCATTCATAACTTTTCCCCTCGATAACTCCATTCATAACTTTTCCCATCGATAACTCCATTCATAACTTTTCCCATCGATGACTCCATTCATAACTTTTCCCATCGATAACTCCATTCATAACTTTTTCCATCTTTAACTCCATTCATAACTTTTCCCATCGATAACTCCATTCATAACTTTTCCCATCGATAACTCCATTCATAACTTTTCCCATCGATAACTCCATTCATAACTTTTCCCATCGATAACTCCATTCATAACTTTTCCCATCGATAACTCCATTCATAACTTTTCCCATCGATATCTCCATTCATAACTTTTCCCATCGATACCTCCATTCATAACTTTTCCCATCGATACCTCCATTCATAACTTTTCCCATCGATAACTCCATTCATAACTTTTCCCATCGATAACTCCATTCATAACTTTTCCCATCGATAACTCCATTCATAACTTTTCCCATCGATACCTCCATTCATAACTTTCCCATAGATAACGTATTACTTCAATATCCGTCATGGATTCATGGTCCCTAAAATAATCCACAACGTCATCAATTTCACCGAAGCATATAACTTTTTCCATCGATAACGTACTACTCCATAACTTTCCGTCAATAACGTACTACTCCATAACTTTCCGTCAATAACGTATTGTTTCATTCATAAAGTAGACGACGGCTGCACCCCAGAGATTTCAGATATTTGCAGAGGAATTAATCCCGACTCACCACAATTAGCAACTCGATATCTTAAACCAACACAGCTAGACATAAGTGAGACCACCACGCCAAATTTGGAACCAATCTGTCAAGTACCCGCGGAAAAACAGGGAGCCAAAAACTTTCGCAGCAATGACGTCACCGTTGACGTATAAGAAGCGCGTGTCCGGGCACCAGTTCTCCTTCCCGTTCGTAATTACGCCTATTACATGATAATATACAATATATCTAAAAGCATTTTGTGCTACTCAGAAAACCTTGCGAAATGTTTTGCACAGCAATGTACAGTCGCACAAAAAAGTATCCGAACACTATGGTTGATTACAGAATTCAGAAAAAATAGCTGGCAACGAATTTTTTAGAAATTAGTGATCTGGCACCCTTCGTGTCACGTGACACAAAGGGTTTTTGACACGAAGGTGTTTGGATACACTTTTTAGCGAATGTACATCTATTTTCATGTCTGAAGAGTGCGCTAATCCTCTAAATGTACACTTTTAGTCAGGAATCGACTCACAGCACTGTTGCTAATACGAGCTTTATTAACCGTCGAAAGTTTCTAATATTCTAAGAATGTAGTCAGTAGTGTGTGCGTTTTAGTAATAGAGGGGTAAGATATCAAACTTCCAGTAAGTGTTAAGCGACATATAAAATGGCCGAATTTAATATCATCTGTGTATAAATCTAATAAGCAAAGCATATATTTTTGAAGAGTAAGTCTAAGCAATAGCTGTATAATTCCTCGTAAAATTCAGTAGGATACTTCTTCCATGAATGCAGTTTGCGCTGTTATCGAAGAGGAATGGACTGTATTCTACAACACAAATCAATAATCGAGATGAAGAATAATCTATTTTCCGGATAAAGTCGTAAGTATTTTTTGACTGTCTTTAAATGTAATGTTCAGAAATGTAAAGAAGCGCAATGTATATGTAAGCTGAAACCTGAAAGTTTTAAACAGAGGACATTATTTAAAAGCAATGCCAGCTTGATGTTATTTTTTTTTGAACAAACACTGAAGCTAATAAATAAGTTAAAATGTGTTTTGTGAAGAATACGTATTAATTTCTTGAGTGGTAATTAATTGAAAGAAAAATTTATGTACAGTCGCTCAAAAAAGTATCCGAACACTATGGTTGGTTACAGAATTCAGAAAAAATATCTGGCAACGATATTTTTTATGAATTCTGTAATCAACCATAGTGTTCGGATACTTTTTTGAGCGACTGTACAGCAGGTTCCTGTTATCCGTGGTTAATTGGGGCCGAAAAAATGTCGCTTAAAGCGAGTCCCGTTTAGCAGGTGAATTTTGTCCCATAAAGAAAAATGTAAACAGGGTTTAATAAGGACCAGATCATCTGAGTAAATATTTGATTACACATGTTTTTTTAGAGAAATTTCCTTGACTTATCCCTTACTGTAAGTTATCGATCTATAAAAAAATGTAAATATTACAAATAAGACACTAATTTTATGTTCTGTGTGTGTTTGTATGCGCATGAATTTATGTATGTGGGTGCCTACAGTATTTGTTTTACAAAGAAAAATTAATTAGACGTGATCGATTTGTTTTAATAAATTGTTTTAACATATCAGTGATTTTTACTACCTTCAAAAATAGAGGTGTTGGGATTGATTGGAGGGATGGATACTGATGTTGGGAGAGAATTGGGCGGTGTGTCTGGATATTCAGGACCATTAGTGGAGAGGACGCCATCCATTGCCATACCTTGATTCCCTCCTCGCAATGTCGGGTGAAAACTGGGTTGGATTGTTTTACCTATGAGGACACTTTTTTGCACACCATGGGCTAAATGGCCAGGTCACATGGACCCCCGAAGGCTCAGAGAAGGTTGGGAGAGGGGACCCACTGGAACAGCTGTTGGGAGACAGATGGTAGCCTCCCGTCAAGGCCATCCAGCGTGTTCTTTAATGTTGAGTTGTTTTACATGTGAGCGGCACTTTTTTGCACACCATGGGCTAAATGGTCAGGTCACATGGACCCTGAAGTCGCAGAGAAGGTTGGGGGAGGGGACTCACTGGAACAGCTGTTGGGAGACAGATGGTAGCCTCCCGTCAAGGCCATCCAGCGTGTTCTTTAACGTGCACAGGGTATGGCTCTCCCGCACACGGGACCACGGCTTAACGTCCCATCCGACGGACGGCGGCCTTTCCAAGCCCATCGGTGTCCCCTACTGACCGTGGGCAGGACGGGGAATTTTGCGGAGATAAATCTCAACGCTGACCCAGCTGGGACTCGAACCTGGGAACTACAGATTACGAGCCTGGCGCGCTACCGACTGAGCCACCCCCGTCCACGTGAAAACTGGAAGGACCTTGAAAGAGAAATACTACTTTTACCTTCCTAAGCTTTAGATTCCGCCCTGATAGGTTTATGTTTTGTCTAAAGTTCGAGCTTGTATTTTTACTTGTAAAATTGCTTTGCAGAATGACAAAACATCTTGTGTCTCACGTCTAACTTTGAGAGAACAATCGTAGGTCCCAAAACTTATTCACAACTTCATTAATTTCGCTGAATTCTTCTCTTAAGCCATTAACCATTAACGTCTGTTCTTCTGAAATGACGTCGTCGTCTTCGCCATATGTGTTCCATGGATGCGATCCTCGGAACTGCGAGGAATTTTTACGTAGAATTCTTCAATAATTTGTTTCCGTATATGCGAGGAAACGGATAACGGGGACCTCTTGTATTATCTTAAATGAACCGAAGTATAGATGGCGTCCAAGGGTGGAAAAATTAAACAACAAGCATTATGATCTGTAATTTTTTCATTTAATAATTGGGGGGGCTCAGTCGGTAGCGCGCCAGGCTCTTAATCTGTAGTTCCCAGGTTCGAGTGTCAGCTGGGTCAGCGTTGAGATTTATCTCCGCAAAATTCCCCGCCCTGCCCACGGTCAGTAGGGGACACCGATGGGCTTGGAAAGGCCGCCGTCCCTCTGTCGGGATGTTAAGCCGTGGCCCAGTGTGCGAGAGAGCCATACACTGTGAACGTTAAAGAACACACTGGATGACCTTGACAGGAGGCTACCATCTGTCTTCCAACAGCTGTTCCAGTGGGTCCCCTCCCCCAACCTTCTCTGAGCCTTCGGGGTCCATGTGACCTGGCCATTTAGCCCATGGTGTGCAAAAAAAGTGTCCTCAGAGGTAAAACAACCCAACCCATTTAATAATTAATCACTGTAACATCCTGGATATATACATTATATTCTGAATAGTTCTGTAACGGAAATTTGTTCCTTTACAGCCTGACTTTGGTAGTGAATACGTGTAATATGTATGCACATATTAAATATATCATTATTACTCAGATCTTTATTTTCAAACTTTAAACTATTTTTTATTTATTTTACTATTAAGCATATCATAACTATTAAATTAATTAACTATGACACTTCAATGAATAATGACAACTTATATATGTGATATGTATAATATTTAAAATATTCTCTTATTTTTCTTTTTACTTTTTGTATTGTTTTTAACTGAATTAGAAGTGCCTGGTTTAGAAGGGCCTGGCCCTAACATCACCATGGTTATTAGGTGTATAAATACATAAATAAGTATTTCACATACCTTTGTGTTATGTGAAGAAAGGGATTTGGCTCGCAATCTGCAGTTCGCAGGAAAGGTTTGACAGGAAGAAAAAAAAATTTGAGAGAAAGGACGGTTTCAGAAGAAGAAAGAGAGTTTTGAGAGGAAGAAAGAAAGGTTTGAGGCGAAGGAGGAAAGGTTTGAAAGGAAGAAATTTTTTTAGATGAAGGATGGTTTCAGAAGAAGAAAGAGAGTTTTGAGAGGAAGAAAAAAAGGTTTGAGGCGAAGAAGGAAAGGTTTGAGAGAGGAACGAAAGGTTTGAAAAAAAGAGATTTTTGAGAGGAAGAAAGAAAGGTTTAGGGCAAAGAAGGAAAGGTTTGAAAGGAAGAAAAAATTTGAGAGAAAGGATGGTTTCAGAAGAAGAAAGAGAGTTTTGAGAGGAAGAAAAAAAGGTTTGAGGCGAAGAAGGAAAGGTTTGAGAGAGGAACGAAAGGTTTGAAAGAAAGAGATTTTTGAGAGGAAGAAAGAAAGGTTTAGGGCAAAGAAGGAAAGGTTTGAAAGGAAGAAAAAATTTGAGAGAAAGGATGGTTTCAGAAGAAGAAAGAGAGTTTTGAGAGGAAGAAAGAAAGGTTTGAGGCGAAGAAGGAAAGGTTTGAAAGGAAGAAAATAAATTTTGAGAGAAAGGACGGTTTCAGAAGAAGAAAGAGAGTTTTGAGAGGAAGAAAGAAAGGTTTGAGGCGAAGAAGGAAAGGTTTGAGAGAGGAACGAAAGGTTTGAAAGGAAGAAAGGAAGATTTGAGAAGAAGGAGGAAAGATTTCAGAGGAAGAAGGAAAGTTTGAGAAGTTGAAAGAAAGGTTTGGGAGGAAGCAAGGAAGATTTGAGTGGAAGGAAGAAAGGTTTGAGAAGGAGAAAGAAAGGTTTGAGGGTGAGAAAAAATATCAAGGAAAATTTGTTTCCCATCTATTTATGGAAAGGGGGTGGGGAGAGAAAGTCTGGGGCCCCAACCCTTACAATGTTTAAAGTTATGGTAAAAGGGAGGTGCATCTTTATGTGGAGGCTGACCATTTAGGAGGTGTTCTTTAAAAGCAAACAAATGGACAGAGATGCAACCTCGAAAACTAAATAGCAGACCAGAAATGAGTTCGCGCCCAAAATTTCGATCAAAAATTGAGGCCGGTTTTGCCCGAGCCTGGTTAGATAAATCCTGTTGGTGCATCTGCACCTGTTGTCCCTATGGACGATGATACGGCATTCAGATTTAACTCAGTGGCAAAAATCGTGCAATATTAAAATTAATTGCCCTGTTGCGTTTAAAGAGGTTACCAATACTAAAGGGATTTACAGTTAATATTTAGTATTGGTTTGCCTCCACGCGAGCAACATGTAAATAATGTTCTGAAAACTGCGATGAAGAATATCTACAGATATTTTCCCAGAATATCAAGGTTTACTTTAGAAAAAAAAGACGGTACCTTAAGAGGAGCTATTTAAAAAAAATTCTTAGTCAATGCATATTAATTACGTCTATTTTGTCTATCAGAAGTCTTCTTAACCTTAGAGAAATAATGAATAAATTTAGTTATAATCTTGATTTACCTCTTTTCATTATAGTGGCGTAAACAAGGTTTTCATTTTTGGGGGAGGTGGGCGTCATCATCTCTGCGGAGGAATGTCAGTTATTGAGGCGAGGTTTGGATCAATCAGTAGCGCGCCAGGATCGTAATCTTCAGTTCTAAGGTTCGAATCCCAACTGTGTCGTTTTGGTAATTTTCTCCCCTAATCCCCATCCTGCTCTCAGTCAGAAAGGGAACACCGATGGACTTGAAAAGGCATCTTCCGTCTAATGGGACGAACGGTTTGAGAGGAAGTTTGAGAACGTTTGGGAGGACGTTAAGCCATTGGTCCGTGTGCAGGAGAGCCATGCCCCTCTGCACTTTATCTTACAAATCTATCATCTTACTAATCACAATTACTACAATCTTACTAATCAGAATTATCTACAATCTTGCTAATCTATCAAAGGCAGCCCAGAGTAAAGAATACCCTGGCTGCCTTTGATACATTGCCATCTGTCTCCTAACAGCTGTTCAGTTAATCCTCTTTCCCAACTTTCTCTGAGTTCTTGGGATCCTTGTGACCTGGACTTTTAGAAACTTCTATGGAAAAAAAGTGCCGCTCAGAAATAACACAACTCAACTTCAATCATTAAATGTAAGAATCAACCTAATATTAAAATATATATCCAATGTCGTGTTCTTCTTAATGGAGGGGTTCTTTTTCTTGGGGTTTAAGCGGAGACTTCAATCTTTTTGATTCAAAGATTTATAATTTTATTAGCGACTAGAAAATTTACCGCGAGTTTCTCGTATTCTTAACTCAACTCTCTAAAATATATAATGATGATACTTCCTTGGGGCACGTTTTCGTCTGACATCCACCTCGTTAGGTTCCATTTCCTCTTTTATTGAGAAGGTTAGAAGGGAAATAATTTTGAATAGCTCATGATACTCCTCAAGCCAGGATCTTTTAATTGAGATATAACTCGTTACGTTTGACAAATCATCTACATTCACACCTTCTTTTTGGGATGGTGGTCTTGGCTGGGGTTCTTTTACCTCTCAGCATAAGTTGATTTTACAGAATGGGCTAAATGGCCGGATAACAAGGACTCCAAAGGCTCAGATATATTTGGGGGAGGGGATCCACTGGACAACTGTTGGGAGACAGGTGGTAGCCACCCGTCAAGGCCATCCAATGTTCTTTAAAGTGTACGTCTCGTGGCCGATGGTTAGCACGCTTGGCTACTGATCTAATGATCTAAGGGACCTGGGTTCGAGCCCCAGGTAAGGCATGGATGTGTGTGTCGTTTTTCTGCTGAGTTTCTGCCATCCTCTCAGACCTTCTACTGTGGCATATAAACCTCATCCTCTCAGACCTTCTACTGTGACATATAAACTGACAGACTCCTGTCAGACCTCTGTGGCAAGCAGCTGCTTGAGGAGTATTTTTTTTTATTTTTTGTATAGCTCTCCCACACACGTGCCCACAGCTTAACGTGCCATCAGACAGACGATGGCATTTTCGAATCCATCGGCGTTCCCGTTCTGACCGAGCGCAGAGTGAGGATTGTTTTCCAAGTTTGAATGCTGCCTGGGCCAGTACTGAGATTTATCTCTGCTAAACCCCCGCCCTTGGGGAGGGGGTGGCTCAGTCGGTAGCGCGCCAGGCTCGTAATCTGTAGTTCCCAGGTTCGAGTCCCAGCTGGATCAGCGTTGAGATTTATCTCCGCAAAAATTCCCCGCCCTGCCCACGGTCAGTAGGGGACACCGATGGGCTTGGAAAGGCCGCCGTCCGTCGGATGGGACGTTAAGCCGTGGCCACGTGTGCGGGAGAGCCATACCCTGTGCACGTTAAAGAACACGCTGGATGGCCTTGACGGGAGGCTACCATCTGTCTCCCAACAGCTATTCCAGTGGGTCCTCTCCCCCAACCTTCTCTGAGCCTTCGGGGTCCATGTGACCTGGCCATTTAGCCCATGGTGTGCAAAAATGTGCCGCTCAGAGGTAAAACAACCCAACCCCCGCCCTTCTCTTGGTCAGTAAGAGATACCAACGGACTTAGAAAGACCATCTTCGGTT
Source organism: Ryuthela nishihirai (assembly GCA_038380435.1). Taxonomy (NCBI): domain Eukaryota; kingdom Metazoa; phylum Arthropoda; class Arachnida; order Araneae; family Heptathelidae; genus Ryuthela; species Ryuthela nishihirai. The sequence continues at coordinate 68,524,148 of JAWZYU010000001.1, forward strand.
GGGTGGGACGTAAAGTCTCGGCCCCGTGTACGGGAGAGCTATACACTGTGCAAGTTAAAGAACACGCTGGATGACCTTGACGAAAGACTACCATCTGTCTCCTAGCAGCTGTCCAGTGAGTCTCCTTCCCCCATCCTTCACTGAATCCTAGGCGTCATTGTGGCCTAGCAATTTAGCCCACTGTGTCTAAATTAGTGTGTGCAACCCACAATCGTTTCTCCTTTTTTTGGGGGGTGAGGAGGTAAAACATTGGGAGGAACGTTACGTTGTTTTAAGTTGTTATTATAAGTAGAAACTGTATAACGAATTTGGTTATCCTAGCTCTTAATGCTTAAAAAGTTCTCCCCTCCCTTTTTTTTTCTTTTTTTTTTTTGGGGGGGGGGGTGCGAGGTTATCTTTACGTTGCTTTAAGTTAATTAGAAACAGTAAAACAGTATGCGAATTTGGTGATTCTAGCTCTTACTATTTAGGAAGAATTCTTGATTAACAAATAGCCATGCACAAATTCTCTAAAATGTGTTATAACTTCGACACCTCTAAATTAGGGGCGGGGGTGGCTCAGTCGGTAGCGCGCCAGGCTCGTAATCTGTAGTTCCCAGGTTCGAGTCCCAGCTGGGTCAGCGTTGAGATTTATCACCACAAAAATTCCCCGCCCTGCCCACCGTCAGTAGGGGACACCGATGGGCTTGAAAAGGCCGCCGTCCGTCGGATGGGACGTTAAGCATTGGCCCCGTGTGCGGGAGAGCCATACCCTGTGCACGTTAAAGAACACTCTGGATGGCCTTGACGGGAGGCTACCATCTGTCTCCCAACAGCTGTTCCAGTGGGTCCCCTCCCCCCAACCTTCTCTGAGCCTTCAGGGTCCATGTGACCTGACCATTTAGCCCATGGTGTGCAAAAAAGTGCCGTTCACATGTAAAACAACTCAACATTAAAGAACACGCTGGATGGCGACCATCTGTCGCCATCCAGCGTGTTAAGAACACGACCATCTGTCTCCCAACAGCTGTTCCAGTGGGTCCCCTCTCCCAACCTTCTCTGAGCATTCGGGGTCCATGTGACCTGGCCATTTAGCCCATGGTGTGCAAAAAAGTGCCGCTCAGAGGTAAAACAACCCAACGTTAAAGAACACACTGAATGGCCTTGACGGGAGGCTACCATCTGTCTCCCAACAGCTGTTCCAGTGGGTCCCCTCTCCCAACCTTCTCTGAGCCTTCGGGGTTCTTGTGACCTGGCTATTTAGCACATGGTGTGCAAAAAAGTGCCGCTCAGAGGTAAAACAACAACTCCTCTAAATTATATTTTTCAAAGAATCGAAATGAGATAAAAATCACCTCTTCCACAAGGCGATCGCTCAAGTTCAATTTTATTTCGTTTTTAATGAATATTGTATGAAATATCGTTGAGAAATAGATTCATGTTCATGCCTTTAATGAATATCAATAGAGACAATGTTTTGACAAGCGAAACTCTAGCTTTCATTCCATTTTTTTTTTGAAAGAAAGCATACGACGAGATTCGTATTCCTTTTTCATTTTGTTGAAAGTCCCAAAATTGATTTCAACAACTCAATTGTCACTTCTTTTTTATAATCAACCAGCAGAGATTGAAAATGCATTCGATATCACTCCTCTGAACGAAAAGAAGAAGATAAATGGAAAAGACCAGACAAAAATGCGTCCACATAAATTAAACCGATCTTTAATCGAAGAAATTTGCATGATACTATTGAAAAGGAAAAAGAATAATCATTTCAATGAGAAATCGCCAGAGAAGAGAAAACGAAATCATTTATTCTTCTTAGATCGTTAAAAAAATAAAGCAAGAGGCTGTATTTTAATGTAGTTATGAGCTTGATTATGGATCCTGGACTTGCTGCACTGGTGGGCCTCTGTTGAGGGAGAATCTGCCGCTGTACTTTCTGTTTGCTTGTGGGTTGCCAGCCCTAAGTGAACAGAGGCACGGGATACCTTATATCAGCTGGTGGATAATCCTGATCAGAGGTCATCACAGGTACCTGAACCTTGCTTCAAGGTGTTGTAGGTTGGGTTGTTTTACCTCTGAGCGGCACTTTTTCGCACACCATGGGCTAAATGGCCAGGTCACATGGACCCCGAAGGCTCAGAGAAGGTTGGGGGAGGGGACCCACTGGAACAGCTGTTGGGTGACAGATGGTAGCCTCCCGTCAAGGCCATCCAGCGTGTTCTTTAACGTGCACAGGGTATGGCTCTCCCGCACACGGGGCCACGGCTTAACGTCCCATCCGACGGACGGCGGCCTTTCCAAGCCCATCGGTGTCCCCTACTGACCGTGGGCAGGGCGGGGAATTCTTGCGGAGATAAATCTCAACGCTGACCCAGCTGGGACCCGAACCTGGGAACTACAGATTACGAGCCTGGCGCGCTACCGACTGAGCCACCTCCGCTCCACAAGGTGTTTTAAGTTCATGTTGAAATTAGCCTCCAATAAGGGGCTCCCTGCACCAGGAACCACGCTTAGCTAGTAGTTGGGCATCGTCAATCCTAAACTGGAGTAATGTGTCTCTGGCAGGTCATATGGCTCTTGTAAAGGTCCACTTGAAAATATGGTACCTGAAGTTCCTATCAGCACCTGTGACTTCAGCCTTCAGCGGAGGAGTAACAAGTCTTTGCCCCATGCCTGCGATCAGGGGGCTGTTTGATATTGTTGGCCCTACCAATCTCAATAAACCTAAGTTCTTTAAATATCCTACTAATCATTTTCTCTCTGCAGGTACGTGGAACGTGAGGACATTGCATAGAGATTATTTTCTTGATGTCCTCACACAGGAATTCCATCGTTATAACTTAGATATTCTAGGCTTGCAAGAGACCAGATGGGCAGGTAACTGTGAGATACTTAAAAATAACTTTAAATTTTTCTTTTCAGGGAGGGTTGGGTTGGGTTGTTTTACCTCTGAGCGGCACTTTTTTGCACACCATGGGCTAAATGGCCAGGTCGCATGGACCCCGAAGGCTCAGAGAAGGTTGGGGGTAGAGGACCCACTGGAACAGCTGTTGGGAGACAGATGGTAGCCTCCCGTCAAGGCCATCCAGAGTGTTCTTTAACGGGCACAGGGTATGGCTCTCCCGCACACGGGGCCACGGCTTAACGTTCCATCCGACGGACGGCGGCCTTTCCAAGCCCATCGGTGTCCCCTACTGACCGTGGGCAGGGCAGGGGAATTTTGCGGAGAGAAATCTCAACGCTGACCCAGCTAGGACTCGAACCTGGGAACTACAGATTACGAGCCTGGCGCGCTACCGACTGAGCCACCCCCGCCCCTTATTCAGGGAGGGAGAATGGAAAGCATCTTCAAGGTGTAGGTTTGCTTCTCAGCAGACACGTCAGTGATGCTCTTCTAGGATATGACTACATTAATGAAAGATTTCTTACATCAAAATTTAAAACAAAAATTAAAGACTTGAATGTCATCTTTTGTTATTCCCACACAGAGGACTCTGATGAGAAGAATACGTTTTACAATCAGTTTCAGGATATTGTTACGACAGAAGAATCTGGCAACCGAAAGCAAAGTTTCAGCCAACGAATAAGAACGTTGGGAGAATTTGAGAAGAGTGGAGCGTTAACGGTCGTTTTGTATTGTAACGGTTGTTGTGTTGTAACGGTCGGTGAGTTCGAAAATGGACGGTGAGCTGTTCTGAGACAGTGCGCGTAAGTATCAAGAAGTAACTTGATGTGTTGTGTATACGCGGAAGGATAAAAGTGGGATCTTTTATCGTTAAGTATCAAGAAGTAACTTGATGTGTTGTGTATACGCGGAAGTATAAAAGTGGGAACTTTTATGGCTAACTTCGAATGTCTACACGGACTGTCTTTTTGTTCGGCTAGTGTGTGAAAAGTTATTAGCACAGGACGAGAATTGGTTTACGAGTGAAGATCTTCGGGTGACCTGGTAAATCAAGTAAAAGGTAGTATTTTAGTAAAATACACAGAGCTGATATTGTGTGCTCTACGCAGGAAGATTGATGACTTGTGCATGTTAATAGTTGATTTGTTAATAAGATACTTCATCCATATTTCCTTTGTAACAATTTACCTTGTATTGAATTTGGTTTTGAAATATAGCTTTTAATACTCACGCTCAGCGGCTATCCATTTTTGTAATCCGCAACATTTGGTGTCAGAAGTGGGATTAATTAATTGAATGCCGTTAACTTGAAGTATGGATGAATTAGTAAAGTTGATATATAGCTTCAAAGCCGATATGACTACGCTGATGACTGATTTGAAAGCCGAAATGACCGCACGAAATAATGAGTTGAGAAATAAAAGAGGTGACCTGGCCGCACAAAATACTGAGATGAGAGCTGAAGTGGCTTCTCAAGTTGGTAAGATTATTGATCAGTTCAAGGATAATAAAACCGAACTCAATAGACAATGCAATAGTTTAAATGTTGAATTTGTCAGTGAAAAAGATGATCTTGATAGTGTTAAGTTAGATTGTAAACATGGAAAAGAAAAAGAGGAAGGCAACGCATATAAAAATGTGGATCTGCTACTGGAAATCAAGAATTGTAGAGATAGCGCAGATAATGCCTTTGACCACGCAACTACTAGTAATGCATGGCAGAGTGTCTATGTCGCTGGTGACATGTCTAGGAACTGTGAAGAACAATCACACAGATCAGAGAGCTGTGAGACTATACAGTACGCTTTGCACTTCAAAATACCTAGGTATACAAGTCTGGCACGATCTGAAGAGAGATCCACACGAAAGGTATTCTATTCCTCGCCGTCAGCAAAATGCGTCATGGACAATTATCGCAAAGGCAGAGTAACGAGTGGTAATGAGGGGGAACGAAACAGAGTTTACGTTTCGCAGAGTGGTCCGAGTAAAGAAGAGGCGTCCATTCAGAATAGATACAAAGTGCCATTCGACGTTACCGGGGAAGTCGGAGAGATTTTTCCGAAGCATATAGCCACACTTGAATCGTTTGTAGAAAGTGGGGAATTAAGGAAGAGGAATTCCGAAGAATGGCTTAGAAGCATAACAGGTGATGCTAGTAAAAGAGCTTCAGGCAGAGACGGTACTTCAAAGACTAACTTTCTGGATGAAACTAAGCCTCAGAGTTACGATCAGAGAGAAGTAAAGCCCTCAGACAATCTCAACGAAACCATGCTGAATTTCTTTTCTGAACAGTCAATGTGCAGATTTGGACATTATAACCATTTAGATTATAAGGATATAGAAAAGTTTTATCACGATTACAAGAGCTCTAAAGTGGACAATATCATGTTACAGAACATGTCGCTGATCTCCAGAATGAACAATTTGGCAATCATGACTGATATTTCCCTGGCTAATTACAATGAGAGCTCCAAGAAAGTGAATTCGGAAGAAACAGCAAATATGACCTCCTCGGGTCATGTGTTTTGCTGGAGACCCGAGTGGTGCCATCGGATGGTAGATAAAAACAGCACAGGAGGTGTCGGCAACAAAGTGAGTCTTGTCTTGGCTCCTGCACTTGCTGCTTTAGGTCTCAAGGTCCCTATGATCTCCGGTCGTGCTCTCCAATTGACGGGAGATACTCTGGACAAATTGGAATCCATCCCTAGCTTCACAGTCGACTGCACTAAAGATAAAATCGAGCAGATGATGGAAGACGTCGGATGCTGCATCGTAGGACAGACAGTGGAGCTGGTGCCAACAGATAAGGAGATTTACCGCTGCAAGGATCTGACGGCTACCGTAGATAGCGTTCCTCTAATGAGATGCTCAATTGTGTCCAAAAAGCTGGCTGAAGGAGTGTGCGCTTTGGTTTATGATGTTGAATTCGGAAAAGGAGCTATTGATCTCATCAGTACAGAAGACGCTGTTGATTTAGTTAAGAAAATGGTTGCAGCATCACAAGCTCGTGGAATGAAGAGTTTGAGTTGTTCAGCTGTTATCAGCAACATGGATTCACCTCTTGAAAACTCTGTTGACAACTCTCGGGAAGTGATGGAAGCTGTTCAGTGTTTCCTTGGTAACGGATCCTTGGAACAGCAAGAGCTCGTCGAAGAGTTAGGAGGAGAACTTCTGCGTTTGGTGAACATTGTGGATAATAGGGTAGATGAAGCATCACGTGTCTGCAAGGTTCTGCATAACGGCAATGCTTTGAACAAGTTTCGTAACATGTTAATAGAACAAGGAGTATCTGAAGATGTTGCAAGCTGGCTATGTGAAGGTAAAACAGAAAAAATATTGCTAGCAGCCCGACACATCACTGATTTCACTTATACAGGAGAAACAGATAAGGTTGTCGGATTAGAAGCTGCAGTTCTAGCAAGAGTATGGAAGGAGGAGATGGACCGAAGCGCTAAAAAGAATTATGGAGCTGATATAATTGTGAAGCACCTTGGGGATCAAATTGAATCAGGTGAAATATGGCTGAAGGTTCATCACGACAGTTCTGAATTAAGTGAAAGTCAACTGATAAAAGGGTCAGACTGGAGGATGAAACTCCTCCCTAGATTTTATGTCACTAATGACTTTCATTCCTTGTTACTGTTGATAGAAGTAAAAATCCAAAGAAGAAAACTTTCGACAAAGAAGAAAACTTTTTACAGGTTTTGCACGAAAACTCTTAGTCGATTCTTCTCCCTGCAGAGACATAAACGTGTTCACAAGGGCTATAGGCCTTACACGTATTATGTTTGTGGACGAGGCTTCAGTCAGAAAAGAAATCTACGTCATAATGAGATTCGCTTTCATTTTGACACAGACGTGGTATATCGCATTCGTCGATGTCCAGCTACAAAGTGCAAGGTGGTTCACGTGGATCATTTGGCCCCGTTTCATCGAAGAACTGAAGAAGCTTTGGAATCCAGAATTGTTCGGGACGAACAAGACCTAGGAAGGGGGCAGTGTTACGACAGAAGAATCTGGCAACCGAAAGCAAAGTTTCAGCCAACGAATAAGAACGTTGGGAGAATTTGAGAAGAGTGGAGCGTTAACGGTCGTTTTGTATTGTAACGGTTGTTGTGTTGTAACGGTCGGTGAGTTCGAAAATGGACGGTGAGCTGTTCTGAGACAGTGCGCGTAAGTATCAAGAAGTAACTTGATGTGTTGTGTATACGCGGAAGGATAAAAGTGGGATCTTTTATCGTTAAGTATCAAGAAGTAACTTGATGTGTTGTGTATACGCGGAAGTATAAAAGTGGGAACTTTTATGGCTAACTTCGAATGTCTACACGGACTGTCTTTTTGTTCGGCTAGTGTGTGAAAAGTTATTAGCACAGGACGAGAATTGGTTTACGAGTGAAGATCTTCGGGTGACCTGGTAAATCAAGTAAAAGGTAGTATTTTAGTAAAATACACAGAGCTGATATTGTGTGCTCTACGCAGGAAGATTGATGACTTGTGCATGTTAATAGTTGATTTGTTAATAAGATACTTCATCCATATTTCCTTTGTAACAATTTACCTTGTATTGAATTTGGTTTTGAAATATAGCTTTTAATACTCACGCTCAGCGGCTATCCATTTTTGTAATCCGCAACAATATTTTGAATTCTGTAAAGAAAGAAGATATTTCTCTTGTGTTAGGTGACTTGAATGCTAAAGTTGGTACTGACTCTAAACTTTGGGCAGAACTTTTAGGTCCCTTTGACATTGGTAGTTCCAATGACAATGGGGATCATCTCCTACAGATAAGTAAACTTAATGGTTTGCGAGTAACTAACACATACTACAAACTATTTCTGATTTATAGATATACATGGATTTCACCTAATGGGTTGAACAGGAATATGATAGATTATATTTTATAAATTTTTTATTATTTTTTATTATAATTTTATATAATACTGAAATTGGATCTGACCATTACCTGGTCAAAAGTGTTTTGCATCTGAAGCTTATGAAATGTTGTGCTAAGGTTAAGAAAATTAGTTTTAACACTGAAGGCCTGAAAGATCCAGATATAGCCAAAGCATATCATGATAGGCTTTATGACAATATTTTTTCATTATGACAATTGTGGTTTGCTTACTGCTGAAGTTGAGAAAGAATGGCATTAGTTTAAACAGTACTCTTTTGGGTAAAAGGGAACAGAGGAAACAAAATTATTTGAATGATAAGGTTATGGAACTTATTTCTGAAAGAAGGAACTGCAAGATTAATATGCATCAATACCCTTACTATCCTAACAGAAAGCATTACAACGAGCTTTATAAACGTGTAAAGCATCAGTTAACAGCTGATAAAAATCTTTGGCTTGATAGCTTGGCTGACAAAGCAGAGGGAGCAGTTAGACAGCACAACAGCAGGGGGTTGAACCAGATTATTAATGTTCTATGCCGGAAGAAACAGACAGGTACACAGCGATTGAGGGATAACCATGCGAGGTGGTTGAAGGTGAGGATTCTATGACAGCTAGGTGGGCCGAGCATTTCAGAGATGTTCTAAATAATGTGATTATTTCTACTCCCATTGTTTGTAATGAGGATAGATGCATTACTGGCTTTAATGATGGCCCTATGTCACATTCCGAAGTCGCACTGGCTATCTCTAAATGAAAACGGCATAAATCCCCAGGGGTGGATGAAATCATCACTGAAATGCTTAGAGCTGGGAACATTTGTGTTATCACATGGCTGACTGAAATTTTGAATATTTTTATGATAAAGGTGTTGTTCTTAAGAATTTTACTAGAGCTATTATTGTCCCGATTTTTAAAGAAGGTGATCATAGCTCTTGTGATAATTATAGGGAAATTAGTTTATTTTCTGTTCTAGGTAAAGTTCTTTGCATGATTATACTTAACAGAATTAAGAATCTGGTTGATGGACAACTGTGTGATGAATAGTGTAGAGTCAGAAGTGGTAGGGGATGTGTAGATCAGATATTTTCACTTACGCAGATTCTTGAGAAAAGTTTAGAATTTCAGAAACCTGTGGTTGCTAGCTTTATAGATTTCAAAAAGACTTTTGACTCTGTTGATCGACATAATTTGTGGTTGATTGTTAGATCATATGGAATACCTGATAAGTTAGTGTAATGAGAGCTCTCTATAATAACACTGAGTCGTGTGTGAGAGTTGGTACGTCTTTAAGCGATTGGTTTAGCATTGCTAGTGGAGTTAGCCAATGGTGCATTTTGTCTCCTTTTCTTTTTAGTTTGGTTATTGATTATGTTATGCGAAATTCTTTGCAAGGGAAAGATTTTGGTCTTAAATGATCTAGAGATTTCAAACTTTCTGATTTAGATTATGCAGATGATTTGGCCTTGTTGGCTACTGATGTTGATGAGATGAATTCGTTCATTAGGTCTGTTGCTGAGATTGGTAATAGAGTAGGTTTGGTGATAAACAGAGAAAAAACTAAAGTGATGAAAATTGGTCAGGCAGATGGTGCTTCAGTTGCTTTGAATGGCTGTACTCTTGAGCAAGTGTCTCAGTTTAATTATCTTGGAAGTTATGTAACAGATACTGGTGACGTGCGGCATGAGATAAATAGAAGAATAGAGATTGTTGCTTGGACTTTTTACGAATCAATGGAGAGTGTGGAAAAATAGGTGTGTACATCTAAATACTAAACTTAGGCTGTATAATAGTTTGGTTCTTTCTGAGGTTAGTAATGGTAGCGAAACATGGACCCTTTGTAAGCAGGATAACAATAAACTTGATGCCTTTGATTCTAGATGCTTCCGCAGTCAATCAGTTGGGCATTAGGTGGTTCGACCTTGTAAGTAATGATGAGGTTAGAAAGAGTCATCAACTTCATTTGAGTAGCATATTGTGCAGAGACTGCGTTGATTTGGCCGTGTTGCCCGCATGCATAGCTGCAGATTGGCAAACAGGATTATGAACAGTGTGCCTAAGAATTTCAGAAAAAGGGGGAGACCTAGGATGCGATGGGCAGACAATGTCAAACAGGACCTTGCTAGAATTGGCCTAGAGTGTTTAAATGCAGCAGCTGTAGATCAGAACAGATGCTCTGGAGAGGAAAATTACATAGTCATCGATGCATGAGGATTTCGTATGTATATATTTATGTATGTATATACACTAGTTTCCATAAATTAAGAAAAATCCCTATGTTAAGTTAATGGGAAGGTAACATCAAAGCTCTATAACTTCTAAAATAAGTTTTTTAAACAATGTGATTGCAGATAAAGATCTCAATCAAATAAATCAATATCTCGATTTTCAACACTATTCGCTCAGTATTTAATGAGTTATGGAAGTTTGAATATTTAACAACAGCAATGCCAGTCTTAAGAAACTTATACAAAACTGAAGAATAGTGAAAGAATTCTTTATACAAAGTTCTAAAATACAAACTTATTTTATTAAACACTTTGATATAATACTTATTACTAGGTTTTAATTAACTTCTGAAGTCAATTTTTGTGGCTGGAATTGTTATCGCTAACCCCCAGATCCGACCCTGGTGATGAAAAATTGTAGGAGTGGCACAATATTTGTACAACCAGCTCCCTCAAACATGTATAAAGTATGCGAAGGCATAGAGTAAGCGTAAGCAAGTATGAGTAAACATCTTGAAAGTATACATCGAGCCAAGCACTCAAACATATTTTTTTTCTGTAGTGAATACATGTAAGGTTTATTTCATGTTATATTTTATTAAAGTTGTGAGTTTTTTTCTGCATCTGTTTATCGGTTTCGTTTTTCGGCCTGCAAAACCACCTGTGCTTGCTCATATGCAAATGTGTGTTTTCGCTAGAGCTTTAGTCTCAAACTTTGATTCAAACCTGATTACATCATCATCATCATCATCCTCAAGCAGCCATGGGCTACGGAGGTCCAACCAGACCGTGCAATTTAGTTCTCCAAGCAAGTCTATCCTGAGCTACATCTACTACATCTGGCCACTGCACACCAATTCTAACAAGGTCCTTTTGACACTGTCTGCCCACCGCACCTAGGTCTCCCCTTCTTTCTGAGTCCTTTAGGCACACTGTTCGCCAATCTATAATTATTCATACGGGCAACATGGCCAAACCAACGGAGTCTCTCTCTGCACAATATGCTGCTTAAAGGAGGTTGCAAACTCCTTTGCCTAACCTCATCATTGGTTACAAAGTTGAACCCTAATACCCAAGATACTGCGCAAGCATCTGGAATCAAAATCAACTAGTTTCCTGTTATCTTGTTTATAAAGTGTCCAAGTTTCACTACCATAAAACCCTAGAAAGAACCAAACTATTATTACCTGATTACACCCACCGGAAAAAACTGAAATGTATTAACATCGAATTTGTTACATTGGAATCGAGGCTTAATTTCCGCTTCAGCAAAAAATGGAGTCGCTACGATTCTCAGCGTTGCATTCAACAATTGCATCGAATAAAAGAAAATTGCTCTTTGTAATCAATGGAAATCCAACTGCTCCAATTGCTTCTTTCTCTGGAAAAGTTGTTCAGATTAATATCTGACGTCAGAAGTGTCTAGACTCTTGCCTAAGTCAGCTGCGGTGAGTTAAAGAAGAAAAGAACCGAGAGTTATTCTCTTCAGTCAATCATCCAACTCTGTACACCGAAAGAAGGGGCAACTACGGAGTCAGAGAACATGAAGGGGAATGTGTGTCGAGACAGGTGATGCCTTCTTGCTTTTAGAGAACATCTGAGAGCGTTTCGGAACGTATCAAGAGAGAAGTTTTGTTTCAAACAAATTGTGCATTAACTTCGCTTCGGCTTTCAGGCTGTTGGTTTTCATTCCACTCTTTCTCAGATCGTGGTCCGTGGCATGCTCATTGGTTGAGCATTACGCGTTTGCTGATATATGCGGATTTATATGAGGAAACTAGCATTTTAGAATTTTCCGCGGGCCAAATAGTAAAAGTGTTAATGTTTATCTACTTGGGTTGGGTTGTTTTACCTCTGAGCGGCACTTTTTTGCACACCATGGGCTAAATGGCCAGGTTACATAGACCCCGAAGGCTCAGAGAAGGTTTGGGGAGGGGACCCACTGGAATAGCGGTTGGGAGACAGATGGTAGCCTCCCGTCAAGGCCATCCCGCGTGTTCTTTAACGTGCACAGAGTATGGCTCTCCCGCACACGGGGCCACGGCTTAACGTCCCATCCGACGGACGGCGGGCTTTCCAAGCCCATCGGTGTCCCTTACTGACCGTGAGCAGGGCGGGGAATTTTGCGGAGATAAATCTCAACGCTGACCCAGCTGGGACTCGAACCTGCGAACTACAGATTACGAGTCTGGCGCGCTACCGACTGAGCCACCCCCGCCCCTTATCTACTTGGATAGCATATAAAAAGGTGTGTGTGTGTGGGGGGGGGTAACTGATGTTATCACGGATAACTTATAAAATAGAGGATCGCTTACATTTACTTTAAAAAGAAAAAGTCATGCATGGGGGGAAAGAGATTTAAATAGATATGATTATGATCTATAATATTCATTCAGTCGCATTTTTCTTATTAAATTATTATTTTAGAAGTTATAAAGCTTCAAAGTTAGATTCCTATTGCCAACAACAAAGAAATTCTCTCAATATTTTGATCGGGCAGTATATTTTGTTTTTTTTATCCTTAACGTTGTTGTGTTTTTCCAAACCCCCTCCTCCAACAAGAGATAATTTGTAACATTTATTTCTTTTTCCAGACAAAGAAGGAAAATGGCCGGATCTTGAGGGAGGAAAGGAAGGGGCTTTCGGAATGATAGCAAGCATAATATAGGCCAAATATTATTACGTTTTTTTCATTTTTCACGTATTTTTCAAGAACTATTTTAAAACCTTTTAATGAAGAGGAAAATGTTACAGTGCAATGGAAATTCAGTCTCTTACCACGTGCCTCCTCTTATCCTTTTCCGGTTCGTCAGTCTCTTACCACGCGACTCCTCTTATCCTTTTCCGGTTCGTCAGTCTCTTACCACGTGCCTCCTCTTATCCTTTTCCGGTTCGTCAGTCTCTTACCACGTGCCTCCTCTTATCCTTTTCCGGTTCGTCAGTCTCTTACCACGTGCCTCCTCTTATCCTTTTCCGGTTCGTCAGTCTCTTACCACGTGCCTCCTCTTATCCTTTTCCGGTTCGTCAGTCTCTTACCACGTGCCTCCTCTTATCCTTTTCCGGTTCGTCAGTCTCTTACCACGTGCCTCCTCTTATCCTTTTCCGGTTCGTCAGTCTCTTACCACGTGACTCCTCTTATCCTTTTCCGGTTCGTCAGTCTCTTACCACATGCCTCCTCTTATCCTTTTCCGGTTCGTCAGTCTCTTACCACGTGCCTCCTCTTATCCTTTTCCGGTTCGTCAGTCTCTTACCACGTGCCTCCTCTTATCCTTTTCCGGTTCGTCAGTCTCTTACCACGTGCCTCCTCTTATCCTTTTCCGGTTCGTCAGTCTCTTACCACGTGACTCCTCTTATCCTTTTCCGGTTCGTCAGTCTCTTACCACGTGCCTCCTCTTATCCTTTTCCGGTTCGTCAGTCTCTTACCACGCGACTCCTCTTATCCTTTTCCGGTTCTTCAGTCTCTTACCACGCGACTCCTCTTATCCTTTTCCGGTTCTTCAGTCTCTTACCACGTGCCTCCTCTTATCCTTTTCCGGTTCGTCAGTCTCTTACCACGTGCCTCCTCTTATCCTTTTCCGGTTCGTCAGTCTCTTACCACATGCCTCCTCTTATCCTTTTCCGGTTCGTCAGTCTCTTACCACGTGACTCCTCTTATCCTTTTCCGGTTCGTCTGTCTCTTACCATATGCCTCCTCTTATCCTTTTCCGGTTCGATTGCGATACTTGTTTGTCCCCCCATCCCCCCAAATTTTATTTTTCTTATACATCGGGGACTGAATAGAAGAGTGATTCCTTTAACTTCTTTTCCCATTCCCAGACATAATCTATTTTTACTACATATCTTTTTATTACTTTTTGCATTGTCATTTGTCGGCTTGTCAGTTTGTCGGTCAAATGAAAGCTTGTGACGCAGGGAGTGTCATAAGTTATAAAAAAGGTGATCCCGCATTAACTAATTTTGAAAGAGTGAACTATTTCGGCCGTCCCGTGGCCGAGTGGTGAGCGCGCTTGGCTACTGATCCTAAGGGACCTAGGTTCGAGCCTCGGATAAGGCATGATGTGTGTGTGTGTGTTGTTTTTCTGCTGTGCTCCTACCATCCTCTCAGACCTTCTACTATGATATACCATCTACTATGGCTTATAAACTGACAGGCTCCCAGTAGGGGACACCGATGGACTTGGAAAGGCCGCCGTCCGTCGGATGGGACGTTAAGCCGTGGCCCCGTATGCGGGAGAGTCATACCCTGTGCACGTTAAAGAACACGCTGGATGGCCTTGAAGGGAGACTACCATCTGTCTCCCAACAGCTGTTCCAGTGGGTCCCCTTCCCCAACCTTCTCTGAGCCTTCGGGGTCCATGTGACCTGGCCATTTAGCCCATGGTGTGCAAAAAAGTGCCGCTCAGAGGTAAAACAACCCAACCCAAACTAGTCCAATGGGTCATTTTTCAAACGTTTACTGAGCCCTTTGAGTTCCTTGTGACCTGGACATTTAAAAAGTAAAATAATAATTCCATTTTTTCTGAGTGCTACTTGAGTGATCTTCTCCAAAAGTCTCACTTTCGTGGTAGACATGCTCCCAAGCCAGGTGTGTTTGTCACAGTTACATTAGTAATGACTACAGAGATCATCAGTATTCACCTCCTATATAGGATTTTTTCTTCTACCGCCGATGAGCAGAATTGACAACCTCCTTTAAGAAACTTCCGCAGTGTTCAGAAAGACATCGTTTCCTGTATCTCGAATTGAACCTACATCATTTCAGTGGTCAACTGGACACCGCATCGATTAGGCCGTCACGTGATTCTGGAGCAAGAGGGCGTGATGTTATGAAGCATGGCGGGAGATTATCTCGGCTCCGAATCAGCGAGCGGTGACCGGGCACCGGAGGAAACGGATCATTTGGCTAAATTTAAACTCGTATTGACTGAGCGGGCGCCGCAGGTTGAGAAGGCGTGCTCCTACTATGTTTGTTGTTCACGATGTGATCTTGAATTAATGTTTGCGGTGGATGGAAAAATTTGCAGATAAATCATCAAATCTTCGCCTGGGTTGAGTTGTTTTACCTCTGAGCGGCACTTTTTTTGCACACCATGGGCTAAATGGGCAGGTCACATGGACCCCGAAGGCTCAGAGAATGTTGGGGGAGGGGACCCACTGGAACAGCTGTTGGGAGACAGATGGTAGCCTCCCGTCAAGGCCATCCAGCGTGTTCTTTAACGTGCACAGGGTATGGCTCTCCCGCACACGGGACCACGGCTTAACGTCCCATCCGACGGACGGCGGTCTTTCCAAGCCCATCGGTGTCCCCTACTGACCGTGGGAAGGGCGGGGAATTTTGCGGAGATAAATCTCAACGCTGACCCAGCTGGGACTCGAACCTGGGAACTACAGATTACGAGCCTGGCGGTGGGGTACGTGATAAAATTATTTGGGGAACGCGTGAGAGCTCAAAAATCGTTAGATCTAGTAAACAACGTAAAAATAACCATTGTTATACTATAACAATAGTTATATATATTTCTCTACAAGGAGTACGCCAGTTACATCCATATTCCAGGGGGTACGTGAGGCATAAAAGGTTGAGAACCACTGGACTAAAGTGTTAAACGTAATCGCGTTTGATAGTGATCAAAGGTACCTAGAATGGAGTTCTGGATAAGATAAAGCTGTTTCGTAGTCTTTTTTTGCTGATTGACACATCAGACTTTCTTTTATGGTGTATTGAACTGAAAGGCTCATTTCAGACTTCTGTGGGAGAGGGGGTGGCTCAGTCGGTAGCGCGCCAGGCTCGTAATCTGTAGTTCCCAGGTTCGAGTCCCAGCTGGGTCAGCGTTGAGATTTATCTCCGCAAAATTCCCCGCCCTGTCCACGGTCAGTAGGGGACACCGATGGGCTTGGAAAGGACGCCGTCCGTCGGATGGGACGTTAAGCCGTGGCCCCGTGTGCGGGAAAGCCATACCCTGTGCACGTTAAAGAACACGCTGGATGGCGTTGACGGGAGGCTACCATCTGTCTCCCAACAGCTGTGCCAGTGGGTCCCCTCCCCCAACCTTCTCTGATCCTTCGGGGTCCATGTGACCTGGCCATTTAGCCCATGGTGTGCAAAAAAGTGCTGCTCAGAGGTAAAACAACCCAACTGCTGAGGTCCTGCCACTGCTGAGGTTCTGCCATCCTCACAGATTTTCTATTATGGCATATAAACCATCTGTCTCCCAACTGCTGTTCCAGTGGGTCCCCTTCCCCATGCGTCATAGTAGCTTATACATTAAATGTTGGGGCGGGGGTGGCTCAGTCGGTAGCGAGCCAGGCTCGTAATCTGTAGTTCCCAGGTTCGAGTCCCAGCTGGGTCAGCGTTGAGATTTATCTCCGCAAAATTCCCAGCCTTGTCCACAGTCAGTAGGGGACACCGATGGGCTTGGAAAGGACGCCGTCCGTCGGATGGGACGTTAAGCCGTGGCCCCGTGTTCGGGAAAGCCATACCCTGTGCACGTTAAAGAACACACTGGATGGACTTGACGGGAGGCTACCATCTGTCTCCTAACAGCTGTTCCAGTGGGTCCCCTCCCCCAACCTTCTCGGAACCTTCGGGGTCCTTGTGACCTGGCCATTTATCCCATGGTGTGCAAAAAAGTGCCGCTCAGAGGTAAAACAACCCAACTCAGACTTCTGTGACAAAGAGCTGCTTAAGGGATAAATTTTTAGCTTTTTTTACACCCTTTATCACTATAATAATTATTATTATACCAGTAGAAAGCTCGCTGAAATTAATGGCTGGAATCAAATGTAATATCTTCAATTTAATTTGTTAAGAAAACAGAGCTTCCATCTTAATTATAAAATGGAACTTTATAAAATCCTTTTTTGACGGAGATAATTTTTTTGAAGCTCTTAAAATCGGCTGGCCTAAAGCCCCGCAAATTATCTAGCCGCACCTGGATTTACGATGTATGCCGCCGTATACTTTCCACTGCGGCCCCACTAAATTTATAGCTTGTATGCTAACACGAGCCGACTCTGACTTGTGGTTTATAACCTATATTCAAGTACGAATCTAGAAAATTAAACCGAGGCGGTGGAGGGGAGGGCAAAAGACTGGATTTCCAATGCAGTATAACATTTCCCAGCCGTCCCATGGCCGAGTGGTTAACGCGCTTGGTTACTGATCTAAAGGACCCGGGTTCGAGTCCCGGGTAAGGCATGGATGTTCGTGTTGTTTTTCTGCTGAGGTCCTGCCATCCTCTCAGACCTTCTACTGTGGCATATAAACTGACAGGCTCCTGTCAGACCTCTGTGGCAAGCAGCTGCTTGAGGGGGTATTTATTTATAACATTTCCCTGTCCGTTTTACAGGTATTTAAAAATTTCTTTAAAAAATTGAGTCTGGAGCTCTACCTACTTTAAAACGTTCTTGAAAAATTAATAAGTTGAATATTTTTTGACTCCATTACCATTACTAGCATTTTGAAAAGGATGGGGCCCATCCTTTTCAAGTCCCTAGATCTGGCCGTACTTCTTTGTATACATCCAGATGCACACACGTACCCGGTATTTAGTTTCGAGGGGGGGGGGTGAGGATTGAGAATAAGGCTTGAGTAGGGTTCCCCAATAACTAAAATATTTCACCGAAAAGGAAAGATTAAAATGATATTCTCTATGGGGGGGGGGAAGGTTAAAAGGTGGGACCACGAGACTGTATTTCCATTGCGTGTGACTTTTTAAAAAAAAAAATAAAAAAAAAATGCGTGAAATATGCACACGTTTAATCATTTTTGGCCAACATTACCTTTTCTAGCATTCTCAAATGGAGGCATGGCCGCTTACTCTCCCCACCCCCTGGGCGGGGATGGCTCAGTCGGTAGCACGCTAGGCTCGTAATCTGTAGTTCCCAGGTTCGAGTCCCAGCTGGGTCAGCGTTGACATTTATCTCCGCAAAATTCCCCGCCCTGCCCACGGTCAGTAGGGGACACCGATGGGCTTGGAAAGGCCGCCGTCCGTCGGATGGGACGTTAAGCCGTGACCCCGTGTGCGGGAGAGCCATACCCTGTGCACGTTAAAGAACACGCTGGATGGCTTTGACAGGAGGCTACTATCTGTCTCCCAACAGCTGTTCCAGTGGGTCCCCTCCCCCAACCTTCTCTGAGCCCTCGAGGTCCTTGTGACCTGGCATTTAGCCCATGGTGTGCAAAAAAGTGCCGCTCAGAGGTAAAACAACCCAACCCAACCAATCTCCCCACCCCCTTGATAATGCTAAGGCAAAAGAAAATAGTAAGGTCTTGTTAATATTAAGAAGGGGATTAGTTTTCGATAAAAAAAACCTGCTAAATGGTTTTGCGAATTTCATTTGCATTAATACGTTGAATCCCTTTCACGCCTTTGAGATGACAGGGTGCTTAAAGAAGTACCTTTAAAGCTTAAATGAAATCAAGAACGCAGCCATACTCTCTCTCACCTGGCAGATCTCTCGCCTTCAGTTTCTCACCAGATAAGAACTCTCGTTCACGTGTCTAGACGCATTTCCAGACACCGAAGAACTGAGAGCAAACTCTTCCCCCAACTGAACCGCCTTATTTTTCCCACTTGACCTGTAGTATGGTATGGCCACACAGACAATCTTTTCAAGTGCCCGGTATTTCGAATTTTCCTTTCGTCTTTGAAAACCATTACCAACAACGGGGGTGGCCTCACAGCCGACTGGAGCTTGTGCCGTTGATTGCTTCATGCCCACTCTTGTTGTGAATCCTTCTGTAGATTGGGTTGTTTTACCTCTGAGCGGCACTTTTGTGCACACCACGGGCTAAATCACCAGGTCACATGGACCCCGAAGGCTCAGAGAAGGTTGGGGGAGGGGATCCACTGGAAAAGCTGTTGGGAGACAGATGGTAGCCTCCCGTCAAGGCCATCCAGCGTGTTCTTTAACGTGCATAGGGTATGGCTCTCTCCCATACACGGGACCACGGCTTAACGTACCATCCGACGGACGGCGGCATTTCCAAGCCCATCGGTGTCCCCTACTGACTGTGGGCAGGGCGTGGAATTTTGCGGAGATAAATCTCAACGCTGACCCAGCTGGGTCTCGAACCTGGGAACTACAGATTACGAGCCTGGCGCGCTACCGACTGAGCCACCCCGCCCCTCCTTGTGTAGAGATAAGCAAGTAAAATTCCGCTACAACTTCATTCTGAGAACCTCTGACCAAGTTGCAAATTTTTACCATCGTAGAGTATACGTTTTTAAGTTTAGTGATTCTGCTTTAAGTGAATTCTTAACTTTCTAATATTAAATGACTAAATTAGAGTTTAAATGCTGAAAGGCAATCCTTTGCATGCTTGTACTTCGTTTATTTTTGGAGCATTTTATTTTACTCCGTTATATTTTCAGAAAAGATATCCGTTGACGGTAAACTGAAACCGTTCATAATAAATTAGAAGACGTCTATGCTGATGAAATGTTTTGGGACATCAAGAATAATTCTGATGGCTAGTTGCACCAGTGTATTTTGAGGAGAGTTATGGCTAAAGATTTGAGAAATTCTCTGCAAAGAGTTTACTATTGTATCTACACTTTTATATTAAGAATTTGAAGCAGCAGTGGCAAAATCTGGATGGCAATAGCCTCACCCAGAAGTTTCCAACGGGAAAGATCCAACTTACTGCTCACGCAGTAGGTTCATACAAAGTTCTGACAACAGTATAATATAATAAATAAATACCCCCTCAAGCAGCTGCTTGCCACAGAGGTCTGACAGGAGCCTGTCAGTTTATATGCCACAGTAGAAGGTCTGAAAGGATGGCAGGACCTCAGCAGAAAAACGACACAAACATCCATGCCTTACCCGGGGCTCGAACCCAGGTCCCTTAGATCAGTAGCCAAGCGCGCTAACCACTCGGCCACGGGATGGACCAGTATAATATGAGATAGAGAAAATATGTGAAGAAGGCGAAACCTCAGCATAAAGTCAAAATAAGGTAGTAAACATAAGAAAGTAAACATCCATACCTCGAATCCGAGTGAATGTATACATCGAGCCAAGCACTCAAACATTTTTTGGGGGCGGGGGGGGAGCGCTCAGTTGTTAGCGAGCCAGGCTCGTAATCTGCAGTTCCCAGGTTCGAGTCCCAGCTGGATCAGCGTTGTGATTTATCTCCGCAAAATTCCCCGCCCTGCCCACGATCAGTAGGAGACACCGATGGGCGTGGAAAGGCCACCGTTCTTCGGATGGGACGTTAAGCGTGGTTCTGTGTGTGGGAGAGCCATACCCTATGCTCTAAAGAACACGCTATAAAGAACTATATGCTATAAAGAACACGCTGGATGGCCTTGACGGGAGGCTACCATCTGTCTCCCAACAGCTGTTCCAGTGGGTCCCCTCCCCCAACCTTCTCTGAGCCTACGGGGTCCATGTGACCTGGCCATTTAGCCCATTGTGTGCAAAAAAAGTGCCGCTCAGAGTTAAAACAACCCAAAACATTAAAAATGTTTCAGATTTTTCATGTTGTTATTTTACCGCTGAGTGCACTTGTTTTGCACACCGTGGGCTAAATGGCGAGGTCACTAGAACCAGAAGGGCTCAGAGAAGACTGGAGAAGATTATTATAGATTGAACAGCTGTTATGAGACAGGTGGAAACCTTCCAGCAAGATCATCTAGCGTGTTCTTTAACATGCACGGAGTATGACTCACCTGCTCTTGGGATCACGGCTTAATGCCCAATTCGACAGGCACGTGACACGAAGGTTGCCAGATCACTAATTTCTAAAAAAATCGTTGCCAGATATTTTTTCTGAATTCTGTAATCAACCATAGTGTTCGGATACTTTTTTGAGCGATTGTACTAGCATTCAATTTAAGGCAGTTTATTCATACAAAGGATTTATAAAAAAGTTTCTTCTAGATTAACTTTTTAAGTATTGTTGTAAAATATTAAAATTTCATAATGCTTTACAGAGTGAATATTATCGAAAAATCTATATTTAGACATATTTGCGTGAGATCATTAATAGATTTTTCATTTCCATTATCCCCTAATACGTTAATTTTAGAAGTTTTAACAGATTTCATTTTAATCTAATCTTGTTTTGCTCTCCATATCAATAAATTTTATAATCCCAACATTTCATCCATATCATCATCATCATCATCCTCAAGCAGCCATGGA
Source organism: Ryuthela nishihirai (assembly GCA_038380435.1). Classification (NCBI taxonomy): domain Eukaryota; kingdom Metazoa; phylum Arthropoda; class Arachnida; order Araneae; family Heptathelidae; genus Ryuthela; species Ryuthela nishihirai. Next base: position 68,545,314 of record JAWZYU010000001.1, read on the forward strand.
CTACGGAGGTCCAACCAGACCGTGCAATTTAGTTCTCCAAGCAAGTCTATCCTGAGTTACATCTACTGCATCTGGCCACTGCACACCAATTCTAACAAGGTCCTGTTTGACATTGTCTGCCCACCGCATCCTAGGTCTCCCCTTCTTTCTGAGGCCTTTAGGCACACTGTTCATAATCCTATTCGCCAATCTATAATTATTCATACGGGCAACATGGCCAAACCAGCGGAGTCTCTCTCTGCACAATATGCTGCTTAAAGGAGGTTGCAGACTCCTTTGCCTAACCTCATCATTAGTTACAAAGTTGAACCACCTAATACCCAAGATACTGCGTAAGCATCTTTCATCCATATATCCATCAATTAATCAGTCTCATCTAAATCCATCTACTCATCAGTTAATTATCCTTATCTCTTCATTCATCTTATCATCAATCCATCAATTTATCTATCCACTAATTAATCATTCCCATTCTTCCATTCATCCATTCATCAATTAATCAATCTCTCATTCTATTCATCCATCATTCAATTAATCAATACTATTTATTCGGGCATATATCCGTTAATCCTTTCATCCATCTATCAATAAGTTAATCAGTCACATCCTTCCATCCATCAGTTAATCAATTCTAGCCTTTCAGCAATCTATCTATCATTTAATTAATCCCACTTTCATCCACTTATCAACAGTTAAATCCATCATATCCTTTTATCAATCTATCCATCAGTTAATCCATCCCATCCTTTCATTCATCTAGTCTTCTCATCCTTTCGCCCATCAAATTAATCCCATCCTTGCATTCATCTATTTATTAGTTAATTCATCCTATCCTTTTATCCATCTATCTATAAGTTTATGAATCCCATCCATCCATCAGTTTATGAATAGCATCCTTTCATATATCAGTTTATGGGACTCATCCTTTCATCCATCGATCAGTTGATGAATCCCATCCTTTAATCCATCCATTCATAATTTTATGAATACCATCCTTTCATTTATCCATTCATTGGTTTATGAATTCCATCCTTTCATCCATCCATCCTTCCATTCATCAATTAGTAAATCTCATCTTTTCATTCATCCATCCATCAGTTTATAAATCCCACCTTTTCATCTATCCATCCATCAGTTTATGAATCCCATTCCTTCATCTATCCATTCATCAGTCTATGAATCCCATACTTTCATCCATCCATCCATCAGTTTATAAATCTCACCTTTTCATCTATCCATCCATCAGTTTATGAATCCCATTCCTTCATCTATCCATTCATCAGTCTATGAATCCCACACTTTCATCCATCCATCCATCAGTTTATGAATATCATCCTTTCATCCATCCATCCATCAGTTTATGAATTCCATCCTTTCATCCATCCATCCTTCCATTCATCAGTTAGTAAATCTCATCCTTTCATTCATCCACCCATCAGTTTATAAATCCCACCTTTTCATCTATCCATCCATCAGTTTATGAATCCCATTCCTTCATCTATCCATTCATCAGTCTATGAATCCCATACTTTCATCCATCCATCCATCAGTTTATAAATCCCACCTTTTCATCTATCCATCCATCAGTTTATGAATCCCATTCCTTCATCTATCCATTCATCAGTCTATGAATCCCATACTTTCATCCATCCATCCATCAGTTTATGAATACCATCCTTTATTTCACCGTTTTATGAAACATATCAAGTCATCCATCCATCACTTTATGAATCGCATCCATCAGTTTATGAAATTATCTTGGCACCGGTAATATGGCAGTCGCATCCATCAGTTTATGAATCCCATCCTTTCATCAATCCATCAGTTAATGAATTCCATCCATCCATCCATCAGTTTATGAATCCCATCCTTTCATCAATCCATCAGTTAATGAATTCCATCCATCCATCCATCAGTTTATGAATCCCATCCTTTCATCAATCCATCAGTTAATGAATTCCATCCATCCATCCATCAGTTTATGAATCCCATCCTTTCATCAATCCATCAGTTAATGAATTCCATCCATCCATCCATCAGTTTATGAATCCCATCCTTTCATCAATCCATCAGTTAATGAATTCCATCCATCCATCCATCAGTTTATGAATCCCATCCTTTCATCAATCCATCAGTTAACGAATTCCATCCATCCATCCATCCATCCATCCGTTTTCCCTTTCATTAATCATTCACCTAATCACCAATCAGGTAATCGAAACTAAAACGCTCCGTGTTACAACACCAAATGACTTCCATTAAGCAACATCCAGCCGAATGAAGTAGATGGTAACACCTGATTACTTCTATAGAAAAAAAACCTCTCCGTTGCTGCTAACGTTTGGAGACCGACAGAATTATCTGAAGAACAAAACCAACTTTTTTTTTTCTTTAATTATAAAGAGAGAAAGCCTGAAGCATGTAAGAGATTGCCCTAAATTCCTCCAAAGAGTAAAGGAGCAAACACCATGTCGATGGATGACCATCTGTCGATAACAGAAAGCCAGAACCGGATTCAGTAGCCTTAATGACTGCTCTCTGGCATCCGTTGTTCGTCCTGCAGAGGCAATTTAGATCTCAACAACGTCAGGGAACTATCAAATTTCCGCCAAGAATCACAAAAGCACGACAATCGGCAATTTGCGTCCACTTCTCTGAATTACGAGCCTAATTCTTTCGACTACAGTTCGGTGGAATTCGCGACGATAGAAAATCTTCTCGGCTAATTAATATTCTTTGAATAATTAGAGCAATTAAGACTTTTGAATTGACGCAACTGAAAGATGTATTTATTTAGGTAGACGTCATCATTAATGTATCTTTAATCTTCACACTGCTTCGCCAAGATAAATATTTTTCGTCTTCCCACTAGTTAAATTATTTCGGAAATCTTTAGGCTCAGTATTGACATATTTTCCGCTGCATTATCTGAATGTCCATTGTATTGCCTGCGATGTTCTGCAAGAAGAAGATCTGTTCTCTATTACCGGTGCCAAGATCATTTCCGTAAGTAACGATGTACGATGATCATTTCCCAATAACAAGCATCGCTCATAGTAATGAGAACGCATCAATTCAAATGCCAAAGCGAAACGAACAATTGTCTCGATTATAACACATCGTGATTAAACCGGCATTTCGTTTCATTTGTGTTCCTAAAGAATCGGGTGCTGCACTGGGAAATGGGAATTCATCTTGTTCGTGATTCTGGATACCTGCAGGGATGCAACGATACACCAGAGGGCGAGTGACAGAATATATTTTATGTGCATGGAGGAACTAAATACAGAGATCAGCATGTTGTCCTGACACACTGAAGGAAAATTAAAGATCTCAACCAACTCTCTCTGGGTTTTCGAAACAATACTCTTGCTGTATTTAAAGTTAATGGATTTTGGAACACAGCAAGATTGCCAGTCCTAATTATTCCCAGATTCGATTACGGGCAATGCAATTATTGATTTATATATTTGACACAACAATAGAGGAGGAAGAAAGATGATCAGGAGATGAGGAAGGATGAGACCATTTCATCATAACCATTTCATCTTACTTCCAGTAGGGGGGCGGGGGTGGCTCAGTCGGTAGGGCGTCAGGCTCGTAATCTGTAGTTCCCAGGTTCGAGTCCCAGCTGGGTCAGCGTTGAGATTTATCTCCGCAAAATTCCCCGCCCTGCCCACGGTCAGTAGGGGACACCGATGGGCTTGGAAAGGTCGCCGTCCGTCGGATGGGACGTTAAGCCGTGGCCCCGTGTGCGGGAGAGCCATACCCTGTGCACATTAAAAAACACTCTGGATGGCCTTGACGGCAGGCTACCATCTGTCTCCCAACAGCTGTTTCAGTGGGTCTCCTCCCCCAACCTTTCCTGAGCCTTCGGGGTCCTTGTGACCTGGCCATTTATCCAATGGTGTGCAAAAAAAGTGCCGCTCAGAGGTAAAACAACCCAAAATCCATTAATAGATTCAATATTCCTCTCGATTTAATACTCGTCTGTAGGATAATTTTTGCTCTCAATTTTAGTGATCTTTAACTCTCCCCGCAAATATGCGGACTAATTGATATAAATAATTATAAATACAACATAATAATGTATAAATAGTGTGTAAATACACAGTAGATAGCCGATAATCTATTGTTACTGGCTGTTCATAAAAACTTTCTTTGCTATATTTTAGCATATACTTGAATGTATTCAATCCGTGAGTTCCAAATGCTTTGTGGAAAAGAATTCTAAATGATCAGAAAACAATGGAAGCGAAATTCACTGGACAGCTGTAAGGGAACTGATGAAAGCATCTAGTCATGGCTATCCAGAGTGCGTTTTAATTTACACAGAGTTGGTTACAGTTATTTTACCCCTGAGCGGCAATTTTTGCACACAATGGGCTAAATGCCAAGTCACAAGGACTCCAAAGGCTCAGAAAGTTTGAGGAAGACAATCCACCAGACAACTATTATGAGGCAGGTGATAGCCTCCCATCAGGGTTGTTGGGTTGGGTTGTTTTACCTCTGAGCGGCACTTTTTTTGCACACCATGGGCTAAATGGCCAGGTCACATGGACCCCGAAGGCTCAGAGAAGGTTGGGGGAGGGGACCCACTGTAACAGCTGTTGGGAGACAGATGGTAGCCTCCCGTCAAGGCCATCCAGCGTGTTCTTTAACGTGCACAGGGTATGGCTCTCCCACACACGTAGCCACGGCTTAACGTCCCATCCGATGGACGGCGGCCTTTCCGAGCCCATCGGTGTCCCCTACTGACCGTGGGCAGGGCGCGGAGTTTTGCGGAGATAAATCTCAACGCTGACCCAGCTGGGACTCGAACCTGGGAACTGCAGATTACGAGCCTGGCGCGCTACCGACTGAGCCACCCCCGCCCCCTCCCCCTCCCATCAGGGCTATCCATCCAGAGTGTTCTTTAAAGTGTATAGAGTATCGCTCTAATGCACACGGACCAGAGTTTTACGTTCCATAACGGACGGCGGCTTCTCCAAGCCCATCGGTGTCCACTTTTTGAGCTACCGTGGGTGACGGTTTATCGGAGATAAACCTTAACGCTGGCCCAGGTAGTACCAGAGCCTGAGAATTGCATGTTAATAACCTGAAGGACTACCGAATGAGCTAATCCCATCCCACTTACACAAAGCAGCGGTCTTACAGTAAAGAGGAAAATACTGCTTTACGCTCTATTAAAAGTTCTATTCAAAGAGCAAAATTCGGAAATGCAGGGAAATTCTGGGTGCCAGCAAACAAAAGAAAAACGGCCATCTACTTGTCAAGAAAAAATGGAATTAAGTTTAAGAATACTTCTATTAACCACTGGAAGTAAGTTGGGTTTGGGTTGTTTTTGGTATCTGTAATCGCTTAATCTAACAATTACCAATAATGCTGAATCACTGGGTTGTTGGGTTGGGTTGTTTTACCTCTGAGCGGCACTTTTTTTGCACACCATGGGCTAAATGGCCAGGTCACATGAACCCCGAAGGCTCAGAGAAGGTTGGGGGAGGGGGACCCACTGGAACAGCTGTTGGGAGACAGATGGTAGCCTCCCGTCAAGGCCATCCAGTGTGTTCTTTAACGTGCACAGGGTATGGCTCTCCCACACACGGGGCCACGGCTTAACGTTCCCAGGTTCGAGTCCCAGCTGGGTCAGCGTTGAAATTTATCTCCGCAAAATTCCCCGCCCTGCCCGCGGTTAGTAGGGGACACCTATGGGCTTGGAAAGGCCACCGTCCGTCGGATAGGACGTTAAGCTGTGGCCCCGTGTGCGGGAGTGCCGTACCCTGTGCACGTTAAAGAACACACTGGATGACCTTGACGGGAGGCTACCATCTGTCTCCCAACAGCTGTTCCAGTGGGTCCCCTCCCCCAACCTTCTCTGAGCCTTCGGAGTCCATGTGACCTGACCATTTAGCCCATTGTGTGCAAAAAAGGGCCGCTCAGAGGTAAAACAACCCAACCCAAATGGGAGTAAAAATGCCTTCTTCATAGTAATGAAGCAACAGAACAAATGACAACACATATATTCTAGCAGATGAAATTTCAGATTATTATTTGTAAGGCGAATTATTACGAGGGAAAGTTATTTAAAGATTATGTATTGCATTCATGATTCTGTTTCATACAAACCAAATTATACTGGTTTCCATAAATCAAGAAAAATCCCTATGTTAAGTCAATGAGAAGCTAACGTGAAAGCTCTATAACTTCTAAAATAAGTATTTTTGTTTTGAAATTAAGTTTAATGGCCGAGTGGTTAGCGCGCTTGGCTACTGATCTAAGGGACCTGGGTTCGAGCCCTGGGTAAGGCATGGATGTTTGTGTCGTTTTTCTGCTGAGGTCCTGCCATCCTTTCAGACCTTCTACTGTGGCATATAAACTGACAGACTCCTGTCAGACCTCTGTGGCAAGCAGCTGTTGAGGGGGTATTTATTTATTATTATATTTAATGAGTTATGGAAGTTTGAATATTTAGCGACAACAATGCCAGCCACAAAAACTGACTTCAGAAGTTAATTAAAACTTAGTAATAAGTATTGTATCAAAGTGTTTAATAAAATCAGTTTGTATTTTAGAACTTTGTGTAAAGAATTCTTTCACTATTCTTCAGTTTTGTATAAGTTTCTTAAGACTTTCATTGCTGTTATTAAATATTCAAACTTCCATAACTCATTAAATATTGAGCGAATATTGTTGAAATATTCATTGATTCAATATTTGATTGAGATCTTTATCTGCAATCACATTTTTCAAATAAAAAAAAGCTTATTTTAGAAGTTATAAAGCGTTGACGTTAGCTTTTCATTAACTTAACATGGGGATTTTCCTTAATTTAATGATACCAGTGTATTTCTATATCTTCATGATGTGTATGGAAATATTTTTTTTTCAGTTGCGATGTAATAAAATTTCGAAATATCTGAATTATGTATATCTCACGAGCGAAATATGCTAATGATTTGAAATATGTACCGAATTTCGAACGATGCGCTCTCGAGATAACTAGATTTGCTGTCTGCTTTCGCAGTTGTTTCGATTAAAGAATTTTGCTTCATTTTTCAAAACAAGTTTTCTATTAACATTATTTGTTATTGTATATTTGATTATTTACATATACATGAGTTTTTGAAATTCCATGGATACTGTCTTTCAGCTTTTAAAAAAAGATATTGAAAGTACGAGTTGTGCTAAAAAGATTGTCAATAACAAAAGTTTGAACTAGCAAAAGACACTTAACGTTGAAAATGCAATTACGCCATCGCTGATCACGGTAGTTATTATTTCGATTTGGGTTGTTGTTATCTCTGAGCGGCTCATCTCTTTTGCACACACTGGGGTAACGGCCAGGTCACAAAGACGCCTAAAAGCTCTGAAAATATTGGGGTTGGGTTGTTTTACCTCTGAGCAGCACGTTTCGGATACGTTTTGGCAGCACGTTTTTGGACCCAAAGACTACATGGTGAGATCCTACCGAGAGTCAAAAGAAAGTTGGGGAAGGGGACCCACTGCTGTTGGAAGACTTTAGTTGAGAGCTGTTGAGAGACAAACGGTAGTCTACCGTCAAGGCCATCCACTTTTTTGCACACCATGGGCTAAATGGCCAGGTCAGAATGACCCCTAGGGCTCAGAGAAGTTGGGGGAGGGGACCCACTGGAACAGCTGTTGGGGACAGATGGTAGTCTCCCGTCAAGGCCATCCAGAGTGTTCTTTAACGTGCACAGGGTATGGCTCTCCCGCACACGGGGCCACGGCTTAACGTCTATTCCGACGGATGGCGGACTTTTCAAGTCCATCGGTGTTCCCTACTAACCGTGGGTGGGACGGGAAATTTAGCGGAGATAAATTTCAACGCTGACTCAGCTGGGACTCGAACCTGGGAACTGCAGATTACGAGCCTGGTGAGCTACCGACTGAGCCACCCTCAAAATATTGTGGGAAAAGGTCGATTGAATAGTTGTTAGTATACAGATGGAAGATTCCTTTCATGGCCATTCAGCGAGTCCTTTAAAGTGCACAGGATATAGCTCTCCTGAGTTGAGTTGTTTTATCTCTGAGCAGGGTCGGGGGTGGCTCAGTCGGTAGCGCGCCAGGCTCGTAATCTGTAGTTCCCAGGTTCGAGTCCCAGCTAGGTCAGCGTTGAGATTTATCTCCGCAAAATTCCCCGCCCTGCCCACGGTCAGTAGGGGACACAGATGGGCTTGGAAAGGCCGCCGTCCGTCGGAAGGGACGTTAAGCCGTGGCCCCCTGTGTGGGAGAGCCATACCCTGTGTACGTTAAAGAACACGCTGGATGGCCTTGACGGGAGGCTACCATCTGTCTCCCAACAGCTGTTCCAGTGGGTCCCCTTCCCAAACCTTCTCTGAGCCTTCGGGGTCCATGTGACCTGGCCATTTAGCCCATGGTGTGCATAAAAGTGCCGCTCAGAGGTAAAACAACCCAACCCAACCTCTGAGCAGCACTTGTTTTGGACCCAACGACTACATGGTGAGATCCCACCGAGAGCCTAGAGAAGGTTGGGGAAGGGGACTCACTGCTGTTGGGTGACTTTAGTTGAGAGCTGTTGAGAGACAAACGGTAGTCTCCCGTCAAGGCCATCCAGAGCGTGTTCTTCAAGGTGCACAATGTATGACTCTTATGCGCACGGAACCACGGCTTAACGTCCGATCCAACGAATGGTGGTCTTTCCAAGCTCATCAGTGTCCCCCACTGACTGACGACAAGGCGCGAAAATTTGCGGAGATAAATCTCAACATTGGCCTAGGTGGGACTCGAACCTAGGAACTACAGATTACGAGCCTGGCGCGCTACCGACTCAGCCATTCCCGCCCAAGGCGGTGCAGCACCTTAACATCTCGTTCGACGGATGGTGGCCTCTTAAAGCCCATCGGTATCTTCTTAATAAGAAGAGGGCAGGGTACAGGTTAGCGGATATATAATTATCAACACTGGCACAGTTGGAATCTGAACCTGGGACCTGCACATTACGAGCCTGGCGCACTACCGATTATCATGAAGATCGCTGCGAGTGACAATTCCACGAGCAGGGACTGCTCGTCTTTAGAAATCAGAAGGGCCATAAACTAGAGGAATAACATATAGAGGTAAGTGCATTCTTTCCTCTGGAAATCTCTGAATATTTAAAATAGCACGCGGTTGGGTTGTTTTGCCTCTGAGCGGCACTTTTTTGCACACCACGGGCTAAATGGCCAGGTCACATGGACCCCGAAGGCTCAGAGAAGGTTGGGGGAGGGGACCCACTGGAACAGCTATTGTGAGACAAATGGTAGCCTCCCGTCAAGGTCATCCAGCGTGTTCTTTAACGTGCACAGGGTATGGCTCTCCCGCACACGGAGCCACGGTTTAACGTCCCATCCGACGGACGGCGGCTTTTTCAAGCCCATCGGTGTCCCCTACTGACCGTGGGCAGGGCGGGAAATTTTTGCGGAGATAAATCTCAACGCTGACCCAGCTGGGACTCGAACCTGGGAACTACAGATTACGAGCCTGCCGCGCTACCGACTGAGCCACCCCCGTTCCATAGCACGCGGTACTCTTTACTATATTCGTGAACCCCCCCCCCCCCAGGTTGAAAACCACTGTCACGGATCTTTGGTTAAGGCTTCTATCGTTCTCATTGAGGCTCAGTTGGTAGCGCTTGCACTCTGCAATTCCAAGGTAAAGCTGCTATCCACCGGATGAAACGTTAAGCCGTGGTCTAGTGTGCAGGTTGGTTGCGTTTGTTTTACCTCTGAACGGTACTTTTTTGTACATCATGGGCTAAATGGCCAGGTCACATGAACTCCGAAGGCGCAGAAGAGGTTGGGGGAGGGGACCCACTGGAACAGCTATTGTGAGACAAATGGTAGCCTCCCGTCAAGGCCATCCAGCGTGTTCTTTAACGTGCACACGGTATGGTTCTCCCGCACACGGAGTGAAGGTTTAACGTCCCATCCGACGGACGGCGGCTTTTCCAAGCCCATCGGTGTCCCCTACTGACCGTGGGCAGGGCGGGGAATTTTTGCGGAGATAAATCTCAACGCTGACCCAGCTGGGACTCGAACCTGGGAACTACAGATTACGAGCCTGGCACGCTACCGACTGAGCCACCCCCGCCCCATAGCACGCCCCATAGCACTTTACTATATTCGTGAACCCCCCAGGTTGAAAACCACTGTCACGGATCTTTGGTTAAGGCTTCTATCGTTCTCATCGAGGCTCAGTTGGTAGCGCTTGCACTCTGCAATTCCAAGGTTCGATTCCCGCCTAGGCCAGCGTTGAGATTTGCTTCTGCTAATCCACCACCTTGGAATCGATCAGAAAGGGGACACAGCTGAGCTTGAGAAAGCCGCTATCCACCGGATGAAACATTAAGCCGTGGTCTAGTGTGCAGGTTGGTTGCGTTTGTTTTACCTCTGAGCGGTACTTTTTTGTACATCATGGGCTAAATGGCCAGGTCACATGAACTCCGAAGGCGCAGAAGAGGTTGGGGGAGGGGACCCACTGGAACAGCTATTGTGAGACAAATGGTAGCCTCCCGTCAAGACCATCCAGCGCGTTCTTTAACGTGCACAGGGTATGTCTCTCCCGCACACGGGGCCACGGCTTAACGTCCCATTCGACAGACGGACGGGTCCTTTTCAAGCTCATCGGTGTCCCCTACTGACCGTGGGCAAGGCGGGGAGTTTTGCGGAGATAAGTCTCAACGCTGACCCAATCGGGACTCGAACCTGGGAAGTGCAGATTACGAGCCTGGCGCGCTACCGACTGAGCCACCCCCTCCCCTTCCAGTCCAGTGTTCAGGAGAGCAACATCTTTTGCACGTTAAAGAACACGCTGGATGCCTTTGATGGGAGACTTTCTTTTAACAACTGCCCAGTTGGTATCCTTAGCCCTTTTTTGAACTCTTGGGATCCTTGTGACCTGGCCATTTAGCCACTTGTGTGCAAAAAGGTGCCACTCAGAGATAAAACATACCAATTCATCTATCATTAGGTGATTGACGTATCGCTGACTTATAATCTGAAAAAAAAAATCATAGGAATGTCAAAATGCGCATAGTTAAACCGTTGCGCTTAATCTAACAATTACCAATAAAGCTGAATCACTGGGTTGTTGGGATGGGTTGTTTTACCTCTGAGCGGCACTTTTTTTGCACACCATGGACTAAATGGCCAGGTCACATGAACCCCGAAGGCTCAGAGAAGGTTGGGGGAGGGGACCCACTGGAACAGCTGTTGGGAGACAGATGGTAGGCTCCCGTCAATGCCATCCAATGTGTTCTTTCACGTGCACAGGATATGGCTCTCCCACACACGGGGCCACGGCTTAACGTCCCATCCAACGGACGGCGGCCTTTCCAAGCCCACCGGTGTCCCCTACTGACCATGGGTAGGGATGGGAATTCTGAATCACTGGGAATAATTTTTGTAGATACAGAAATTTTTGTCTCCGTTTTCATGCACACTTTTTCACACGCTCATTAATAATCATCAGCTTTGGAATATAATCCTTAAATCCGACAGCTTAAATATTACAAGCCTTACAATCGTCATTACCCACTGCAACAGAGTTAATTGGAAAAGAAAATATTTCCAAATGATGATCTGTGAAGCGATGAATTTTAAAAACTAAATCTGATGTGGTCGACTTAAGTAATTAAATCTGAATACGTAAAAACGTCTCGTCGTTACAGTTAATCTTCCTAATACGATTACACACTCCGACGTAATTATATCTTGAAACTATCACCGTTCAAGTAATTTACTAAGGAAGGAATTAATCTTCATCCATGAATGAAATGAAGGGAAAAAAACAATTAGCTCTTAGGAAGAAAACAATTTAAAATGTCTTTCAAGCTCTCCAATCTCAGCAAAAGGGAGTGCTGGGAACTCTAATTACGCTTTTAAAACATTCTCACTTGGGCATTTTTGTCCTTGTACGAACGATTCAAATTAAAATTCACCGACGAGTCGTTAAATTGGTTTCATGTTAGTTTCCGAATGTTTAAGAGCTGGTGGAATGTTTAAGATCCAGGAGATTGAGAATTTAAAAATGCCTGGCAATTAAATGAAGGAAAAGTGGAGTGCGAATATCTTTAGTTCTGTCAACCAATAAAAATTTGTCATCGGAATTTTCAATCAACCTGAAGCATATAGTATATATGTTACCGCTAAAGCTCGAAAGCTGTTAATGTGCATATTACTTAGCTAATCTGCAGATTAACTGATTTGCACCGTTAACGTGCGGAATCAAGAGTTTTCCGCATTTTACCTAGGTAATGTGCACATTAACGGCTTCCGTATCGTTAAAGTTCAAAAGTTTGTTTCTCTCATAGTGGTGAATCTCTTGAATATGAATCTTCGTGTCACGTGATTCACTCGTCCGCATTATAAGAAACGCCCCGGATGAGCGGAGGCCTAGTGAGAACGAATCGGTAAAGTGATTCATTCTTGATAACGAATCACTAAAAATGATTCGTTCTCACTTGGCCTGCTCATTTTGGTGGCGTTTTTTATAATTCGGAAGACTGATTCATGTTGACAGAGGGATGACCCTGGTTTCAACTCTACTCTCGGACACTAGATAAATAACATTATGTTAATTTAAGCGTACAGAAACGTTCCTGTTGTTCCAGCAAAGATCTTATTTTCACTTTAACGAGTGCCTAGTAGGTAATGTGCAGATTATCCAGGTAATTTGCAGATTGCCTAGGTAATTTTAGAAATGAAACAATTTTCCGCACGTTAACGGATCACCCTAGTTAATCTGCACAATACCTAGATAATCTGTAGAATAACTGATTTCTGCACTTTAGCGGTAACATATATACTCTAGTTCATCAAATGCATCTAATGATTGAATTTATTATCTGTAGTTCCCAAGTTTGAGTCTCCTGCATGGGCAAACGTTGAGATTTATCTCCGCAAAACTCCCCGCCCAGTCCACTGTCAGTAGGGGACGCCGATGGACTTGAAAAGGCGGCCGTTCGTCGGATAGGAAGTTACGCCGTGGCCACGTGTATGAGAGAATCATACCCTGTGCACGTTAAAGAACACGCTGGATAGCCTTGACCGTAGGCTATCATCTGTCTCGCAACAGCTATTTAGTAGGATCCCTGCCCCAACTTTTATGTACCTCGGGGACCTTGTGACCTGGCAATTTAGTCCATTGTGTGCAAAAAAGTGCCACTCAGAGGTTTTTGAAACAACCCTATTGAATCCATTATTAGTTTTTATTATTTATACTTTTTTTGTAATTTTATTGGTTAAAAGGTTTTGGGCAGAAAAACAGATCTAAAATCCATGATCTAGAATGGGTCTCCACCAGGGTACAGTGACACGACACGTGACACAAAGGTTGCCAGATCACTAATTTCTGAAAACAATCGCTGCCAGATATTTTTTCAGAATTTTGTAATCAACCATAGTGTTCGGATACTTTTTTTAATATATATAATGCGTATGAATATATAATGCAATAAATATGGAGCGTGTATAGTTACCGTTCACAGCAAACTGGAGCGGTTGCGGTTAATATTCACAGCACATTGGATCGTGTGAGCTCACAAAAACCTGGATCGTGTGGACCCACTCACAGAAATATTGAGCGTGTGCAGTTACCGTTTACAGCAAAATGGAGCGGTTGCGGTTAATTTCACAGCACATTGGATCGTGTGAGCTCACAAAAACCTGGATCGTGTGGGCCCACTCACAGAAATATTGAGCGTGTGCAGTTACCGTTCACAGCAAACTGGAGCGGTTGCGGTTAATATTCACAGCACATTGGATCGTGTGAGCTCACAAAAACCTGGATCGTGTGGGCCCACTCACAGAAATATTGAGCGTGTGCAGTTAACGTTCACAGCAAACTGGAGCGGTTGCTGTTAATGTTCACAGCACATTGGATCGTGTGAGCTCACAAAAATCTGGATCGTGTGGGCCCACTCACAGAAATATTGAGCGTGTGCAGTTACCGTTCACAGCAAACTGGAGAGTTTGCTGTGAACGGTAACTGGAGCGTGTACAGTTGCTGTACACGCTCCAGATATTTTTTCTGAATTCTGTAATCAACCATAGTGTTCGGATACTTTTTTGAGCGACTCTACTTAGATATGATCGGGCACGGAGAGATGTCAGAAAAAAAAGTAAAGAAGAAAGAACAAATGACGGAAATTAAATTCGTGAAACATTTTCAGTGATTTCACTTGTCTCAAGTTTAAGACTAAGTTGTTTAACCTTAAAAGTTTTAGGATAATTTTCTAAGTATTAATTTTAGTACTTCTGCTACCCCGTTGCGTGACTTATGTGTCACTTTTCCCCTCTTTAAAGACATATATATATTTTTTAATTCGAGAATTTCATTTCAAAAAGTAAGGTCGACCACGCCGTACTGTGATGAAAAATTCAAACAGAGAAATTAATAATAAAATGACGGTGTTCATTTAAATTTTTCCTAAGGAACAGACTTTAATGAGATATTGGACAAAAAAAAATTATGTATTATTTTTTCTTTTCTAATCTACACGAAATACCCAAGAATACATGCACAGAAATTATCTAGATCACCTATAAATTATCAGAGTCGATTATCTTAACAGATCATGTTAAAAAAAACTCTCGATTACACAATATTTAAACTGTAAAAGAATATCTCTTTACATATATATATTGCATACATACGCACTTCCTATTATTTTCACAAATTTACACTGAACAAACTAAGATGTTTATATCTCCATCATTATTGTTCTACCCTATAAAGAAATCTTCGTGAAAAATCACATTTCGATAGAACTTTTGAAACCGTACTAGTTATTTATTCATAACTAGCTGTCCTGGCGGGGTCCTTTGTAGGTGGTTCTGATTTCATTCTTCTGAAAGATTTAACGGAGGTATAAAAGTAGGCTAGAACTGAGTTACAATGAACGGAAGACAATGAACAGTAACTTTTCATGTAAACTAATCATCCTAAACTACTTTAATCAAAACATGGGAGCAGTGGATCGGATAGACCAGGTGCTTTCTCTAATATTAGGGCGGGGGTTGCTCAGTCGGTAGCGCGTCAGGCTCGTAATCTGTAGTTCCCAGGTTCGAGTCCCAGCTGGGTCAGCGTTGAGATTTATCTCCGCAAAATTCCCCGCCCTGCCCAAGGTCAGTAGGGGACACCGATGGGCTTGGAAAGGCCGCCGTCCGTCGGATGGGACGTTAAGCCGTGGCCCCGTGTGCGGGAGAGCCATACCCTGTGCACGTTAAAGAACACGCTGGATGGCCTTGACGGTAGGCTACCATCTGTCCCCCAACAGCTGTTCCAGTGGGTTCCCTTCCCCAACCTTCTCTCAGCCTTCGGGGTCCATGTGACCTGGCCATTTAGCCCATTGTGTGCAAAAAAGTGCCGCTCAGAGGTAAAACAACCCAACCCAATTCTAATATTATCTTTCCAAACCAAACGGGGTGGTGTGACTCAGTTGATAGTACGTGGGCCAGCGTTGAGATTTATATCTGCAAAACTCGCGATCGGTAATTCATTTATTTAACAGTGACATGGCTTGAGTAGTAATTGGAGAGACTATGAGACTGCGCAGCAGACGCTTCGAAACTTCATCATCAGCATCATCATCCTCAAGAAGCCATGGGTTACGGAGGTCCAACCAGATTGTGCAATTTACTTCACCAAGCATATCTGTCCTGAGCTACATCTTCTGCATCTGGCCACTGCACATCAATTCTAAGAAGATCCTTTTTGACATTGTCTGCCTACCGTCCTAGGTCTCCCCTTCTTTCGAGGCCTTTAGGCACACTGTTCATAACCCTTGACCTCAGTAGCCCACGGCTGCTTGAGGATGATGATGATGTTCATAACCCTATTCGCTAATCTATAATTATCCATACGAGCAACATGGCCAAGCCAACGTAGTCCCTCTCTGCACAATATTCTGCTCAAAAGAGACTGACTCCTTCTTCTAACCCCTGCCCACGGTCAGTAAGGGACACCGATGGGCTTGTAAAGTCCGCCGTCCATCGGATGGTACGTTAAGCCGTGGCCCCGTGTGAGGGAGAGAGTCATACCCTGTGCACGTTAAAGAACACGCTGCGTGGCCTTGACGGGAGGCTACCATCTGTCTCACAACAGCTATTCCAGTGGGTCCCCTCCCCCAACATTCTCTGAGTCTTCGGGGTCCATGTGACCTGGCCATTTAGCCCATGCTGTGCAAAAAAGTGCCACTCAGAAGTAAAACAACCCAGCCAACACTTCTTCTAACCTCATAATTACTAACAAAGTTGAACCACCTTAATGCCCAAGATACTGCGTAAGCATCTAGAATCAAAAGCATCAACTTCTTAGTACAATTTCGTTTTATCCACTTTCAACTGAAATAACTTTTACATATTTTATTTAACACAGCGGGGAATTACCTGGGTTAAAATAAACAAGATATTTATCATTGAACCTTCAACTAATAATTTACACGTAATTAGATTTAAAAAGAAAATGTTGGAGATCCTATGATTCTAACGGATCAAGTGAACAATAAATAATTCCATTTTCTTTTGTGTGATGTCAACTGCATTCGATCCTTCCATTCACTTTAGGCCTCTTGGTCCCCATCAATCGAATAGTCGAGATTCACTGGGATTATCTTTGTCACGTGTGTCCGCTGCAGCCGGTCAAATAATTCATCAGCTTGTAAAGCTTTGGAACAAAGTAATCTTTCGGAAGCAAAAGTTGATTCTGAAATTAAATTGTTCGTCCCATATTTTTCTCTGTGGGTGCTGTCGTTCGTCGGGGGTTGCTCAGTCGGTAGAGCGCCAGGCTTGTAATCTGTTCGTGTCCCAGCTGGGTCAGCGTTGAGATTTATCTCCGCAAAATTCCCCGCGCTGCCCACGGTCAGTAGGGGACACCGATGGGCTTGGAAAGGCCGCCGTCCGTCGGATGGGACGTTAAGCCGTGGCCCCCTGTGCGGGAGAGCCATACCCTGTGCACGTTAAAGAACACGCTGGATGGCCTTGACGGGAGGCTACCATCTGTCTCCCAACAGCTGTTCCAGTGGGTCCCCTCCCCCAACCTTCTCTGAGCCTTCGGGTCCATGTGACCTGGCCATTTAGCCCATGGTGTGCAAAAAAGTGCCGCTCAGAGGTAAAACAACCCAACCCAACAACTTTACAACTAGATTCCGCTTCAAAATATGTTTTTCGTGACTGCAATTCAACTTTTGAGCTTTTCCTTTTTTTGCTTTGGATAATGCAAAATTTCATTCCATTGTATATAACATAGATGACTTCGGGTTTAAAGTTTGTAGCCCAGTTAGGGAAAAAAACTTTTCTCTGACATAGCATGAATAATTAAAAAGAAATCCATGACACTAAACCATTATTCAATTCTTTTCATTATAAGGGAGCTATGATTGGCTCAATCAGCAGCGAGACAGGCTCGTAATCTGCAGTACTAAGGTCCGCCTCTGTCAGCTTGGATATTAATCTCCGCTAAACCCCACCCTGCAATTAGCGGGGGGGGGGGGGGGGGGGGGGGGGCTCAGTGGGTAGTGCGCAGTCTCGTAATCTGCAGTTCCCAGGTTCGAGTCGCCAGGCTCGTAATCTGTAGTTCCCAGGTTCGAGTCGCCAGGCTCGTAATCTGTAGTTCCCAGGTTCGAGTCCCACTGGGTCAGCTTTGAGATTTATCCCCGAGATATTATCAACCCAACAACAACCCAACCGCTAAACCCCACCCTGCAATTAGGGGGGGGGGGGACTCAGTGGGTAGTGCGCAGTCTCGTAATCTATAATCTGCAGTTCCCAGGTTCGAGTCGCCAGGCCGTAATCTGTAGTTCCCAGGTTCGAGTCGCCAGGCCGTAATCTGTAGTTCCCAGGTTCGAGTCCCACTGGGTCAGCGTTGAGATTTATCTCCGCAAAATTCCCCGCCCTGCCCACGGTCAGTAGGGGACACCGATGGGCTTGGAAAGGCCAGCCGTCCGTCGAATGGGGGGTTAAGCCGTGGCCCCGTGTGCGGGAGAGACATACCCTGTACACGTTAAAGAACACGCTGGATGGCCTTGACGGAAGGCTACCATCTGTCTCCCAAAAGCTGTTCCAGTGGGTCCCCTCCCCCAACCTTCTCTGAGCTTTCGGGGTCCATGTGACCTGGCCATTTAGCCCATGGTGTGCAAAAAAAGTGCTGCTCAGAGGTAAAAAAACCCAACCCAAAAAAAACCCAGGTTCGAGTCCTGCCTGAGCCAGTGTTGAGATTTATCTCCACAAAACAACCCCGCCCTGCTCTCGGTCAGTAGGAAACGCCGATAGGCTTGGAAAGGCCACCGTCCGTCGGATGGGACGTCAAGCCGTGCCCCTAGTGCGGGAGAGCCATACCCTGTGCACGTTAAAGAACCATACATGGGCATGACCGGAGTCTACCATCTGTCTCCTAACAGCTGTCTAGTCGGCCCCTTCCCCTAATTTTCTCTGAGGCCTTGGGGTCATTGTGACCTGGCCATTAAGATCACTGTGTGCAAAAAAATGCCACTCAGAGGTTAAACAATCCAACCCTGCTATTGGTCTGAGGTGGCTCAGTCGGTAGCACGTCAGGCTCGTAATCTGTAGTTCCCAGGTTCGAGTCCCAGCTGGGTCAGTGTTGAGATTTATCTCCGCAAAATTTTCCCGCCCTACCCACGGTCAGTAGGGGACACCGATGGGCTTGGAATGGCCGCCGTCCGTCGGATGGGACATTAAGCCGTGGCCCCGTGTGCGGGAGAGCCATACCCTGTGCACGTTAAAGAACACGCTGGATGGCCTTGACGGGAGGCTACCATCTGTCTCCCAACAGCTGTTCCAGTGGGTCCCCTCCCCCAACCTTCTCTGAGCCTTCGGGGTCCATGTGACCTGGCCATTTAGCCAATGGTTTGCAAAAAAGTGCCGCTCAGAGGTAAAACAATCCAATCCAATGCCACTGATCTTGCCCCAAGGCTGAAGAGTTCCGTTTTGAATTAACATAGACTGACTAAAAGGTTGAAATTGTTACCAAAAGAAATTACTTCTTTTTTCACAAGTACGAAGAAAATAAAAAATTGTGACCGAGATCATCCGAGCCTTAAGTCGTCAGAGACGACTTAAGGCTCGGATGAAGACTGGATAGAGAACAGACTGGATAGCCTTGACAAAAGGCTACCATCTGTCTCCTAATAGCTGACCAGTAAGCCCCCTTCTCCCAGAGCTCTTAGAGGCCATTTAACTCATTGTATGCAAAAAGTGTCTTTCAAAAGGTTGGGTTGGGTTATTTTACCTCTGAGCGGCACTTTTTTGCACACCATGGGCTAAATGGCCAGGTCACAAGGACTCCGAAGGCTCAGAGAAGGTGGGGGGAGGGGACCCACTGGAACAGCTGTTGGGAGACAGATGGTAGCCTCCCGTCAAGGCCATCCAGCGTGTTCTTTAACGTGCACAGGGTATGGCTCTCCCGCACACGGGGCCACGGCTTAACGTCCCTCCGACGGACGGCGGCCTTTCCAAGCCCATCGGTGTCCCCTACTGACCGTGGGCTGGGTTGGGTTGTTTTACCTCTGAGCGGCACTTTTTTGCACACCATGGGCTAAATGGCCAGGTCACACGGACCCCGAAGGCTCAGAGAAGGTTGTGGGAGGGGACCCACTGGAACAGCTGTTGGGAGACAGGTGGTAGCCTCCCGTCAAGACCATCCAGCGTGTTCTTTAACGTGCACAGGGTATGGCTCTCCCGCACACGGGGCCACGGCTTAACGTCCCATCCGACGGACGGCGGCCTTTCCAAGCCCATCGGTGTGCCCTACTGACCGTGGGCTGGGTTGGGTTGTTTTACCTCTGAGCGGCACTTTTTTGCACACCATGGGCTAAATGGCCAGGTCACACGGACCCCGAAGGCTCAGAGAAGGTTGTGGGAGGGGACCCACTGGAACAGCTGTTGGGAGACAGATGGTAGCCTCCCGTCAAGGCCATCCAGCGTGTTCTTTAACGTGCACAGGGTATGGCTCTCCCGCACACGGGGCCACGGCTTAACGTCCCATCCGACGGACGGCGGCCTTTCCAAGCCCATCGGTGTCCCCTACTGACCGTGGGCAAGGCGGGGAATTTTTGCGGAGATAAATCTCAACGCTGACCCAGCTGGGACTCGAACCTGGGAACTACAGATTACGAGCCTGGCGCGCTACCGACTGAGCCACCCCCGCCCCCTTTCAAAAGGTAAAGCACAGTGTGGAGCCTCCTACAGCTCTATTAACTGCTTGAACACAACGTGTGTGGATGCAACTGTCTCTGGAGATTGATTCAGCAAAGTTGTTTGTAGCAAAAACCCAAAGCTGGATAACAGTAAAAACTAGTTTATCTGCGCTTCGGAATTGCCTTTAGCATAGAGATTTGACCGGAAAGGACCAGAAAGTCTTCCGCCATTTATTTATTTATCATTTTTGAAGAAAATATTCTCTCCAAACGAAATAATAATTGATTTTTCCTTTCCAGTGGTCTTCTAAAAAAAATAGGTTTTGCAAAATACAGACAAGATTTTTAATATTTTTCTCCTTTCATTCCTACTATTAAAATTCTCTAAGGAGATGAAGTATGGCATCCTTCTGAGATCCCAACCTGCATTAAATGTTTCTATTTTTAAAAAATAGATCATTAGTCGTTCCGTGCTTTTCTTCCTCAGAGCTATGTTTGTCATTTCAGCTTCTTGAAGTTCTCATTTCGGTCTCCAGTAATCGTTAAGCGTTTAAATGTTGCAAATACAGTTAGCAACCAGAAACAAAAAGAACGTTTCTTTTAAAACCGCCAATTAGTGGAAAAACACAGATTTGTTTTTTATTTTGGTGCGTAATCTAATGGCTTTCAAATTTTTGTGCAGCGAGGTTTTGTCCAAAAAGGAAAAAGCTACAAAGTTATAAAAGAAAAAGATATTTAAGTAAACAACTTTAATGTATGTATTAAAAATTCACTGTTTTTTTTAGTACACATGCATATTTTGTTCTAGATACCATTAGTGCAGTACAAATTACATTATTAACAACAACGATTTTAAAGAATTTTCAAGCTGGTTGCCAGATCGTTTCATTTTTGAGCAGACCAGAATTAAAAGCAAAAAACTTACACACAATTACGGATAATATGCTTCAAATTTTCAACCGTTCGCATTGCTTATATTATACGGATATAATTGCGTTTCGATAGGTGCGGCTCGTCCATTAGCCGCCAGGGGCACTGCTTTACCCAAAATGATCATAAGAAATAATAGGGGAATTTCAAATTTAGTATGCGCACAGACATTATTTATAGACGGCATAATTAAAGACGCTTCGAGATAAAGTTTTAGGGTTGTTGTGGGTTGGGTTGTTTTACCTCTGAGCGGCACTTTTTTTGCACACAATGGGCTACATGGCCAGGTCACATGGACCCCGAAGTCTCAGAGAAGGTTGGGGGAGGGGACCCACTGGAATAGCTGTTGGGAGACAGATGGTAGCCTCCCGTCAAGGCCATCCAGCGTGTTCTTTAACGTGCACAGGGTATGACTCTCCCGCACACGGGGTCACGGCTTAACGTCTCATCAGACGGACGGCAGCCTTTCCAAGCCCATCGGTGTCCCCTACTGACCGTGGGCAGGGCGAGGAATTTTGCGGAGATAAATCTCAACGCTGACCCAGCTGGGACTCGAACCTGGGAACTAGAGATTACGAGCCTGACGCGCTACCGACTGAGCCACCCCCACCCCAAAGTTTTAGGGTGGGGGGTTTAATTTAATGGGATCCAAATCCTTACAATACACTAAGTTATGGTGAAATGAAGCTTATACCATATTTGGTGGCCCTAGCTCCAGTATTGCCAACTTGGCTTTTTTAACTGCTGTCTAGCTTGGAAAAGTTTTAATTTGGCTTTTTTCTTTGTCAGAAAAAATAGCTTTTTCCGTGCTATTTTTGCGTTTTTTAAACAGCTTTTTAACAATTCTGTTCTTATGCAATAAAAAATCAAGCTTTTTTTCATGGAAAAACGCTTTTTTTAAAGCTTCATCTAGATTACTTTTTACGTGAGAATTGGCAACACTTCCTAGCGCCTGTCGTCTAGATGTTCTCGAACAAAAAGAAGATACAACATATCGATGGTGCAATTAGTCACCGAATTCCTATTCCCTTCAAAGGAAGGCAGCGGGCAGGGCTGGCTCAGTCGGTAACGCGCCAGGCTCGTATAATATGCTTTTCCCGGGTTCGAGTTCCAGCTGAACAAGTTGTGAGATTTATTTCCGCAAAACTCCCCGCCTTTCCATTGGTCAATAGTGGACACCGGTGGTCTGGGAAAGGCCGCCGTCCGTCGGATGGGACGTTACCCTGTGCACGTTAAAGAACACGCTGGATGGCCTTGACCGGCGTCTTCCATCTGTCGCCTAACAACTATTCAGGGGGCTCCCAACCTTCTTTGAGCCATCGGGTCCTTGTGACCTAGCCATTTAGCAAAAAGACTGCCTCTCAGAGACGAAACATCGAACTAATGTAAGAATAATTTGTTATAAAAAGATGATCTGCAGTAGAGCTATAATTAATTTGGCTAAAATATCTTGTTTTACCCCGTTAGCATTCCAAATATAACGCAAATATTGAAATTCACTAGAAAGGATAGCTGTTGCACAGATCGTAAAATCCTTTGCTTTACGAGATTGGTATTAGATAATATTCAGATATTTAGTTTACTTGCCTGGCAACAGTTCCGCGTTTTAATTATCTGGATCTGGCATCTGGTTTTTGTCTCAGTTTCTTTACTTCCTGTTGGTTAACGTTTATACGGTATAAGGAGCTTGCACCAAAGAATATCACTAGAAAGTCGTAATTAAGTGCATTGATTTTTTTTTTCTCTTGGGGAAGAACGACACTACTGGAGAATTGGAATGTCAGTTTCAATTCCTCAGTGTTATAGTAGTAAGATTTTATTTTTTTGTAATCATGTAACTTTCACTTCAACTAGCTGATTAAACTCTCTTTTAAAAGCACCATTGAATATTTCATTCGCTAGGGGCAAAAAAAAACACGTGGACGAAAACTGTAAATACAGATGACTTTTTATGTCTGCACTGATTTATATCATTCGTCATTTTGCCTGTCTAAGTGAAACTAATTTCGATGTTTTTTTTCCCCTCTTCAATTCGTAAAGAAAATCTTCAGATGAATTTGGACATTTAATTATGCCTTTAAATGACTGCTTTAATTTTCACGTAACTGTTCGAATTTTCTTTTTTACCTTCAACGGAATGAAATGTATTTGCTTATTAACTTCATTCCGCCGTTTCATGATTGAAGCAATTAAAAGCGCTAAGCAGTTTTCATTTAAATCAGCTTTTTTTTCTGGAATCGAACAAAATTGAAAAATAACATTTCATCTCTGGCGAATATAGAATAGTTGTTTTCAGGAGAGACAAACTGGTTTTTTTTTTGTTTCCGATTTTTATTTGTCCATTCTAAGAGTGAAAATCGGAACTGATGGATGATATGGAAAATATAGTTAGTGTTATTTCTACTGATCAAAGAGACTGAGGTTTTCCCAGATAAGGCATGGATATTTTCTTTATTATGCTGTCTTTCTGATGTGGTCTTAACAGTCGCTCAAAAAAAGTATCCGAACACTATGGTTGATTACAGAATTCAGAAAAAATATCTAGAGCGTGTACAGCAACTGTACACGCTCCAGTTACCGTTCACAGCAAACTGGAGCGTGTTCAGTTACTGCACACGCTCAATATTTCTGTGAGTGGGCCCACACGATCCAGGTTTTTGTGAGCTCACACGATCCAATGTGCTGTGAACATTAACACCGCAACCGCTCCAGTTTGCTGTGAACGGTAATTGCACACGGTCCATATTCATTGCATTATATATTCATACGCATTATATATATTAAAAAAGTATCCGAACACTATGGTTGATTACAGAATTCAGAAAAAATATCTAGAGCGTGTACAGCAACTGTACACGCTCCAGTTACCGTTCACAGCAAACTGGAGCGTGTTCAGTTACTGCACACGCTCAATATTTCTGTGAGTGGGCCCACACGATCCAGGTTTTTGTGAGCTCACACGATCCAATGTGCTGTGAACATTAACACCGCAACCGCTCCAGTTTGCTGTGAACGGTAATTGCACACGGTCCATATTCATTGCATTATATATTCATACGCATTATATATATTAAAAAAGTATCCGAACACTATGGTTGATTACAGAATTCAGAAAAAATATCTGTCAGCGATTTTTTTAGAAATTAGTGATCTGGCAACCTTCGTGTCACGTGACAAATAGAGTTAGCAACCAGAAAAGAGCCGCAGCAAAAATTCTCTACTTAAAAATGAAAACATACATTTTTTAAACAGTTATGAATTGAACAAAAACAAAACTATATATTTAAGGAGTCAAGAAAATATCTTGATTAAGAAAAAAATACATCTTTAATGAGTACTATGAATTTGTAAAATTCGTCTGGTTATGCATCTAAAAGGTTTGACCAAAAAAATTGCAAGAAAAGAGCGATATTCAGTATATTGTACAATTTTTTGTATTATAGTTTTTTCAAACAAATGTGTATAAAACTTTCACACTGTAATCGAATACTTGGGCATTGCAAGATGCCAGACTTCATGTGTGTTAATTAATCCACAGTTGTTGACAGAATTAGAACAGTCCAATTAAGACAGCTTGTTGAAGTGTATCTTTGAAATAGTATTTCGAATAAAATATAAGAAAAAAATACAAAAACTGTGCACTAGTCATATCTTCATCTGCAAGTACAGCTCAATACAGATATTTTTAAAACTAACGTCATCAAAAATGATTTAATAATTATTGTAGAAATCTTTTAGAAACTCCGAATATTTTGAATTATACTGTATAAACCGACTTTATGAGCAATCTATAAAGGTAATTCTCCTAAAACTCTACTCGGGGTCGCTTAAAACGCCCGAAATGCTCAATGTAACGACTAAAGTGGCTAAATTGTACATTATTCTAAGTGTTGACAATACTCGCCGAAAGCGCTGAATTTCCTGCTATTTATCGTTTAATCAGCCGTCCCTTGGCAGAGTGGATACCGAGCTTGGCTACTGATCTAAGGGACTTGGGTTCGAGCCCCGATTAAAGCATGGATGTGTGTGTGTCGTTTTTCTGCTGAGTTCCTGCCATCCTCTCAGACCTTCTACTATGGCATATAAACTGACAGGCTCCTGTCAGACCTCTGTGGCAAGCAGCTGCTTGAGGGGGTATTTATTTTTTATTTTATTTATCGTTTAATCGTTTATGCATATTCACTGCAATGGCAGTTATTTCGTTGAACAGCCATTCGCCATCCATTATAAAAAAAAACACTATACGGAAATTAAGTATATAATTCCTAGGTTTTTTTAAATATAATTCCGTGGACTGTATATTAGAAATGCAAAAATCGGTAGGAATATAAAAAAACGCTTCAGATGCTACTTGGTGATGACGAGCACTTTATTAATTTTCATCGCCATCATGTTATATGCTTTTATGGACGCCACTGATTTCTACAACACTCAGCCTGCTCATTGTTAAAAAAAACCAGAAGGTAATAAATCATTCGTTTTTGGGTTTTTTTTTATAATACAGACGGCGGTTTAGTGGGAAACCTCCAATACTATCATCCCTGCAAACTTAGGTGACACTTGATTTATCTGTTAAATAACATAAACAGTTGAAGAATAACATAAACAGTTGAATGACAACTTTTAATACTCAAACAAGATCACACGTAGAAAATACAGATTTTAGGTTCCAGGATAAAAACTGGACGCAATTTTTAGAAAGTAGTAAATACGTTCTTTGGCAATTCTCCCGAATGAGACTACTCGGGATCGAAATCAATGCAAATCAGCTCACAACATAAATTAAACAAAATGGCGGCTAAAAACGTTTCAAGCGTGTTAAAAAGTGTTTTTAAGCGACCACGAATAGCGATTCGGGAGAATTTCCTCTATAATAATAAGAGGTATGCATGTGTCTGTGGCAGCCATAACTCATCGGAAAATCGAGGTAGACGCTTGAAACTTTCACAGACTGTTTTTAGTGGTCGTCCGGGTGGTGATGTTAAATTTCAAGTCGAAAGTCCAAAAACGGAGTTAGAAGCAAAAAATATTTACCATGCTATACTACTGGGAAGCGGGATTCGCTTACAAATATATTGTTGCCATTCATTGCGAACCTAAGTCATATAACTTTTAAATCCACTGCCGTTGCCAGATTCCCAACATTTCCAAAGATATTATTATTCTATGGCGTCCATTGCAACTAGAGACCTGATTTTTTAACCCAACGCGAAGTCACGTAGTAGGAGCCAATGTGCGAAATTTGGGACCGTCTGGTCAAGTAGATCGCGAATACAGAGTATCAAAATCTCTCGAAATAAGAATCACGATAGTTTGAGACGAAGCCAAGTGCTGTGAGAGCGCGAGCTGACGTTAGCAATGACCTGAGAAACGCCGGGGAATTCTTCGTGTTGAATATGTGCTACTTCCTTTGACGATTTTCGCTCAGGGGGGGGGGGATTTTAACACGTCTCTCCTACATTTTGTCATTTGACTTCCAATTTTGCCAACTAGCCATAATTTTCTCAAAAATACTTCCAATATTTACATCTCGTTTGAACGTCTAAATTGTAGCAAATCAGTACGAATTTTTGCCTTGATTTGGTCAAATCTCCTTAATTTCACGAAACTAATCCCAATCTTTACATCTTTCCTAAATTTGCCAAATCACTTCAAACTTTAAAACTCCCAAATTTTTTTTGAAAATTAAGGCAAAATTTAGAGCAGTTGGCAAAATTCAAAGTCACTTAGTAAAAACAGGTAAGTTGGCAAAATCTTAGGGAGTTTGCAAAATTCGGAGTGACTTGGTTAAATCTTAAGGAGTTGGCAAAATCGGGACAACTTGGCAAAATCTTAGGGAGTTGGCAAAATTCGGAGTGATTTGACAAAATCTTGGGGAGTTGACAAAATTGGGAGTGAGTTGTCAAAATCGTGGGGAGTTGGCAAAATTCAAGTGAGATGTAAAAATTAGGATTTTTTTTCTGTAAAATTATGGCAAGTTGGCAAAATGTAGGAAGTTGACAGAATTTGAAATCTTTTCTGTAAAATTATCAAACTTTCAAACTCCCCAAGATTTTGCCAAGTTTACTCGATTTTAGTCAACTATCCTGAATTTCACAAACCTAATCTCAATTATCACAACTCGCCCGTATTTTCCGTTGGCAAAACCTTCCCTAGGTTTTGCCAACTCGCCAGAATTTTACAGAAAAAATTCTAATTTTTACATCTCTCCTGAATTTTGCCAACTCCCCACGATTTTGCCAAGTCACTCCGAATTTTGTCAACTCCCTGTTGGCAAAATCTAGGGACAGTTGGTAAAATTCGGAGTGACTTGGCAAAATCCTAGGGAGTTGGAAAAATTCAGGTGAGATGTGAAAATTTGGAATTTTTTCTGTAAAATTATGGCGCATTGGCAAAACTTAGGTAGTTTGCAAAATCTAGGGATAGTTGGCAAAATTCGGAGTGACTTGGCAAAATCGTAGGGAGTTGGCAAAATTCAGAGTGACTTGGCAAAATCGTAGGGAGTTGGCAAAATCGTAGGGAGTTGGCAAAATTCAGGTGAGATGTGAAAATTTAGATTTCTTTTTTCTGTAAACTTATGGCGAGTTGGAAAAATCTATGAGAGTTGGCAAAAACTAGGGGCAGTTGGTGAAATTCGGAGTGACTTGGCGAAATCGTGGAGAATTGACAAAATTAAAGTGGGATGTAAAAATTGCAATCTTTTTTATGTAAAATTATGGTGTGTTGGCAAAATCGAGACAGCTTCGCAATATCTAGAAAACTTGGAAAATCTTGGGGGAGTTGGCAAAATTCAGAGTGGCTTTACAAAAAACAGGTGTGATGTAAAATTGGTTTTTTTTTCTGTAAAATTGTGGCAAGATGACAAAATCTAGGGCAGTTGGCAAAATTCGAATCCACTTGGCAAAATACGGGTGATTTATGAAAATTGGGATTGTTTTTGTAAAATTAAGGAGAGTTTATAAAATCAAGAAAACTGCAAAATCTAGGGAAGTTGACAAAACTGGAAACTACTTGGTAAAGTACAGGTGAGTTGTAAAAATTGGGATTGGTTTTGTGAAATTAAGGAGAGTTGGAAAAACAAAGAACTCCTGGCAAAATCTAGGGGAGTTGGCAAAATTGGAAGCCACTTGGTAAAATACAGGGGAGTTGTGAAAATTGTGCCTTTCTTGTGCAATTATTTGCACAAGAAAGGCACAATTATTACTTATTATTTAATTAAGGAGAGTTGATAAAATTCGAAGTGGCTTGGGAAATTCAGGGAAGATGTAAAAAGTACGATTTTTTTCTGTAAAATTACGGCGAGTTGGCAAAATCTAGAGTAGTTGGCAAAATCTAGAGTAGTTGGCAAAATCTAGAGTAGTTGGCAAAATTCGAATGCACTTGGTAAAATATAGCGAGTTGGAAAATTGAGATTTGTTTCGTGAAATGAAGGAGTGTTAGATAAATTGAGGAAACTTAATAGAATTAGGGCAGTTGGCAAAATTCGAATCCACTTCAGGAGAGATGTAAAAATTAGGATTTTTTTTTCTGTAAAATGATGGCGAGTTGGCAAAACCTTCCCTAGGTTTTACCAACTCACCATAATTTAACAGGAAAAAATCCTAATTTTTACATCTCTCCTGAATTTTGCCAACTCCCCACGATTTTGCCAAGTCACTCCGAAATTTGTCAACTCCCGAAGATTTTGTCAAGTCACTCCGAATTTTGCCAACTCCCCAAGATTTTACAAAGTCACTCCGAATTTTGCCAACTCCCTAAGATTTTGCCAATTCACCTGTTTTTACTAAGTGGCTTCGAATTTTGCCAACTGCTCTAAATTTTGCCGTCTCTTCATTTTCCAAACTGCCAGATTTGCCAAGTTGCCTCGATTTTGACAACTCCCCTTAAATTTCCAAAAAAAAAAAATTAGAAATTTTCACAACTCACCTAGATTTTACGAAGTCGCTTCGAAATTTGCCAACTCCGAGTTACTTTGGGGGGGAGCCTCCCCCCATCCCCCCATGACTACGCCCTGATAACAGAAATATACAGATTAAAAATGAGACCCGGTCAGCACCGGGTGCCGTGTGGTTTACAAAAATGTTTTTCACAACGTTTTCCTCGTAATAATTTTATCTAGGAATGTTTCTTAACCAATTTATTTTATCTCTTCATTCACCTAAAATAGGAAAACGCTAACATATTCAATTGTACCTTTACTTTGATAATTTGACCGATATCCTGTTACACAACAGTGATCAGGCATAAGACATCAAAATAAAACGTTTTCTGCGGTACTGTATTTCTTTCGATATCAGACAGATTTTAATTAAAAAACAGAAAGTCAATGTCTTGAATTTCCTCAAAAAGAATTTGAAATCTTCGCAATAAAATAAAAACGCTGCATCATGCTTTGAAAGTGATAAGAACTCAAATTATTAAATTCGTAAATTTGCCAAAAATAACTAACAACATATAAGCTAGCGAATAGGAAAAAAAAGAACAGATTATATAAACTGTATACTGCTTATATTATCTACCTAGCTGAACTGCTTTCATTTGGGGCGGGGGTGGCTCAATCAAAAATTCAATTTAGTGAGTAGTTTCATCATCATCATCCCAGGTTCGAGTCCCAGCTGGGTCAGCGTTGAGATTTATCTCCGCAAAATTCCCCGCCCTGCCCACGGTCAGTAGGGGACATCTATGGGCTTGAAAAGGCCGCTCGTCCGTCGGATGGGACGTTAAGCTGTGGCCCCGTGTGCGGGAGAGCCATACCCTGTGCACGTTAAAGAACATGCTGGACGGCCTTGACGGGAGGCTACCATCTGTCTCCCAACAGCTGTTCCAGTGGGTCCCCTCCCCCAACCATCTCTGAGCCTTTGGGGTCCATGTGACCTGGCCATTTAGCCCATGGTGTGCCAAAAAGTGCCGCTCAGAGGTAAAACAACCCAACCGCTTTCATCATATTTTCGAATATGCCTGGAGTTCGCATTTGGGAAAATGAAGGAGAATTTTGTCAGAATACTTCCCTTAACTGCCAGCTTGCAACCTAACGTTCACGTTCCAACCTATCACGAAAGGTAATCTGTTGCTTTCAGTTATTAATATATTTTTTCAATTATTATACATGAAAGTTTGTTGACTTCTGTTCATATCATCCAACAGGATTTGGGCTGTTTTACCTCTGAGTGGCACTTTTTTTTTTGCACAGAACGGGCTAAATGGCCAGGTCACAAGGACCCTGAAGGCTCAGACAAGGTTGGGGGAGGGAACCTACTGGCTAGCTGTTGGGAAAAAAACGCTAGATAGCTTCCTGTCAAGACCATCCAGCGTGTTCTTTAACCTGCACAAGGTATGGCTCTCTCTCCCGCACATGGAGCCACGGCTTAACGTCCCATCCGACGGACGGCGGCACGGCCTTTTCAAACCCATAGGTATCCCCTATTAACCGTAGCAGGGAATTGTGCGGAAACAAATCTCAACGCTGGCCCAGCTGGACTCGAACTTGGAAATTACAGATTAAGAATTTGGCAAGCTACCGACTGAGCCCCCCCCCTCCTCCCCGCCCTTCCTCCGACTTGAAATTAGTATCATCTTTCAGACGTAATTCGTGTTGAAAATATTTATATTAGAATGTTATATGTATGTATGCGTTGTTCATTAAGGTAAACTGCTGAATAACAGAGCAGATTAATATAATGCGAAATTGTAAATAATTATTTGCCACAAAAATCTTACTGCACAATGAATTCTTTTGCATCTAATTACTGGATCGAAACAAAGATTTTTATTTCGCATCTGGGGGGAAAAATATTTTTATGTGCTGGAAAAAAAATTACGTTAACAGTTGGGTTGGGTTGTTTTACATCTGAGCGGCACTTTTTTGCACACCATGGGCTAAATGGCCAGGTCACATGGACCCCGAAGGCTCAGAGAAGGTTGGGGGAGGGGACCCACTGGAATAGCTGTTGGGAGACATGATAGCCTCCCGTCAAGGCCATCCAGCGTGTTCTTTAACGTGCACAGGGTGTGGCTCTCCCGCACACGGGGCCACGGCTTAACGTCCCATCTGACGGACGGCGGCCTTTCCAAGCCCATCAGTGTCCCCTACTGACCGTGGGCAGGGTGGGGAATTTTGCGGAGATAAATCTCAACGCTGACCCAGTTGGGACTCGAACCTGGGAACTACAGATTACGAGCCTGGCGCGCTACCGACTGAGCCACCCCCGCCCCTACGTTAACAGTAATGAGTCCACGAAATTGAATAGTTGGAACGGCGGCCTTTAATTCCATTAAGGGTGTAACGAAAACTCTTGGAGCAGCCCTAGTCGAGCTGATGCTCGATAGAGCGCCAGCATCGAGTTTATGCTACAGTGGTGTCTGTTCTAGCTATTTAATCTGTGGGTGTATGGGGGTTTATGACATCCTACATGTAATAGTTCCCTCAGGTCCTCCATGTAATAGAATGCCCAGATCCTACATATAGTAGTAAATTTAGGCTTTGTATGTGAGGCACTGAGGTCTGGGTGTATTCTAATTGAATCGATTCTGTCCCGATGTTTCAACATAGAATAAGTGCACTCTTGTAGCAGTACCATGACCCACTGTTCCGCTATTTCGTCCAGAACCTGAGAGCAGCTCTCACGTACTGGACATAATAGTGCAGGCCCAGAGAGCGTAATAGTATAGGGATTGAGAGTGAGAAATTTGCATACAAGTCCTGAGAGTAAAAGAGTTACATCCACTGAACTATTACATCCAGGGTCTGAGAGTGAGAGAGTTGCATCCAAGGCCTGAGTGTGACAGAGTTGTGTCCACTGAAACTGGTATGCCAAGGCCTGTGAGTGAGAGAGATGCGTACACTGAAACTAAATGCCAAGGCCTGAGAGTGAGAGATTTACGTCAAAAGCATGAGAGTGAGAGAGTTACATCCACTTAAGTATTACGTCCAGAACCGAAAATTGAGAGCTCCGTCCAAGACCTGAGAGTGAGAGAGTTACGTCCACTGAATTATTATGCCCAGGGCCTGAGAGTGAGAGAATTACTTTCACTGAACTAGTATGACCAGAACCTGAGAGTGAAATAGTTACGTCCACTGAACTATTACGTCAAGGACCTGATAGTGAGTGAGTTGCATCCAAGGCTTGAGAGTGAGAGAGTTACTTCCACTGAACTAGTATATACAGGGCCAAGAGTGAGAGAGTTGCTTCCACTAAGCTAGTATGTCCAGGGCCTGAAAGTGAGAGAGATACGTTACTGAACTAATATGTCCAGGGACTGAAAGCGATAGAGTTATTTCCACTGAACTAATATGTCCAGGGCCTGAAAGTGAGAGTGATACGTTCACTGAAATAGTAAGTTGAGGGCCTGAAAGTGAGAGAGATACGTTCACTGAAATAGTAAGTTGAGGGCCTGAAAGTGAGAGAGATACGTTCACTGAAATAGTAAGTTGAGGGCCTGAAAGTGAGAGAGATACGTTCACTGAAATAGTAAGTTGAGGGCCTGAAAGTGAGAGAGATACGTTCACTGAACTAGTAAGTTGAGGGCCTGAAAGTGAGAGAGATACGTTCACTGAAATAGTAAGTTGAGGGCCTGAAAGTGAGAGAGATACGTTCACTGAAATAGTAAGTTGAGGGCCTGAAAGTGAGAGAGATACGTTCACTGAACTAGTATGTCCATGGCCTGAAAGTGAGAGAGATACGTTCACTGAACTAGTATGTCCATGGCCTGAAAGTGAGAGAGATACGTTCACTGAACTAGTATGTCCAGGTCCTGAAAGTGAGAGAGATACGTCCACTGAGCTAGTATGTCCAGGGCCTGAAAGTGAGAGAGATACGTTCACTAAACTAGTACGTCCAGGGCCTGAAGGTGAAAGAGTTACTTCCACTGAACTAGTATGTCCAGGGCCTGAGAGCTCTGTTAAAAACGGCGTAACAACCAAAAGACAAGTATAACAGTTTGCTCATTTTATATCGAGATAGAACTGAAAACATCTATAGAGAAATGATTTATTTAGAATTATCTTCATTACATACAAGGCTGTGGAGAGCAAATACTGCGTCAACTTAGTGGGGCGGGGGTGGCTTAGTCGGTAGCGCGCCAGGCTCGTAATCTGTAGTTCTCAGGTTCGAGTCCCAGCTAGGTCAGAGTTGAGATTTATCTCCGCAAAATTACCCGCCCTGCCTACGGTCAGTAGGGGACACCGATGGGCTTGGAAAAGCCGCCGTCCGTCGGATGGGACGTTAAGCCGTGGCCACGTGTGCGGGAGAGCCATACCCTGTGCACGTTAAAGAACACGCTGGATGGCCTTGACGGAAGGCTACCATCTGTCTCCCAACAGCTGTTCCAGTGGGTCCCCTCCCCCAACCTTCTCTGAGCCTTCGGGGTCCATGTGACCTGGCCATTTAGCCCATGGTGTGCAAAAAAGTGCCGCTCAGAGGTAAAACAACCCAACCCAATACGTCAACTTAGCAAAATTCTTACGAATTTTTCGCAATTCCGAAGGGCAAATTGAATATGAAAGTTCCTATCCTCAGCATGTGTAATAGGTGTCGAAACTTGGAGGCCGGTGACACATTGTGATATCAGTGTTTGGTTCAATCCTCATTTCGATATTGGCATTCGTTTTGCAATACTTGCCAAATTGCTGTGATTAATGTCCTGGTAATTAGCCTGAGAAAATTGATATGCAGATAAGCAAAACATGTGTAATGACTTCAGGCGTTTCCGTCAAAAGAAATCACATGAAGATACAAACTACATTTCCTTCCGCGCCATTAATTAACCCATGCACGTTAGCATTTTCCTGTCGAAAATTACCAGTAATCGCTGATGTCATAATGCGATATCTCTTCAGAAAATGAAGCATTAAAATCATAAAAACCGTTTCATGCAGAATTTTCTCTTTACTCCCCACTCCATCATTCAGCATACTGCCGCACTTTCCTTAACATATACGTTAGATAGTGTTATATGGCGTACCCATGGCAAGACTATGTTTAAAACAAGCAAACCCTCATCCCCCCCCCCAAAAAAAAAAAAGCCTACCCCTTCTCCCGCTAGTGGATTCTTCACACATCGGACTGCATTGGGACCACTTTTATCGGGAATGGTTCGGATAAAAGTTGTTACTGGTAACAGATGTGTTCGAATAAGTACATGTAATGATGATGTAGTGTATTAGTATTAAAAATGAGTTCAAGCTCAATTTTTCATGTCCGAAACTGTTGAGTCCAAACCTGTTATGAAACTGTTGAGTCCAAACCTATTCTGAAACTGATGAGTCCAAACCTATTCTGAAACTGTTGAGTCCAAACCTGTTCTGAAACTGTTGAGCCCAAACCATTTCTTTACCTGTTGAACACGATTTGGGGAAAAAATTTATCTGATGCGTTTCTCGATGTCAAGCAAAAGAAGATTGGTTTCTGTCTCCAAGTCAATCAAAACTAAAAAACCTTATCTGTCTCGATGTCAATCGAAAGAAATAAGAATTAGCGACAGAAATGCACGTCGCTAATCCTTTATTCTGATATTAATCATTTCATGACAAAATTAAAGTGTCAGTGCTATATGGAACGAAAAATGTTAGTAATACTAGTAGAAACTGAAAGTTTCGTGGATAAGATCATTAGAAAGGATTGGATTGTTTTACCTCTGAGCGGCACTTTTTTGCACACCATGGGCTAAATGGCCAGGCCACAAGGACCCTGAAGGCTCAGAGAAGGTTGGGGGAGGGGACCCACTGGAACAGCTGTTGGGAGACAGATGGTAGCCTCCCGTCAAGGCCATCCAGCGTGTTCTTTAACGTGCACAGGGTATGGCTCTCCCGCACACGGGGCCACGGCTTAACGTCCCATCCGACGGGCGGCGGCATTTTCAAGCCCATCGGTGTCCCCTACTGACCGTGGGCAGGGCGGGAAAATTTTGCGGAGATAAATCTCAACGCTGACCCAGCTGGGACTCGAACCTGGGAACTACAGATTACGAGCCTGGCGCGCTACCGACTGAGCCACCCCCATTAGAAAGAAAAAGAGTCATTCCCTTTGTTAGTTAAAGAATAGGTAAAAAAAATAAAAAGCCTCATGGTGCTTATTTTTAATTACTAAAGACTGATTAAAATAAATAAATACCCCCTCAAGCAGCTGCTTGCCACACAGAGGTCTGATAGGATCCTGTCAGTTTATTGACAAAAACTGACAGGGTTTGAGAAGGCTGAAATTAAGAAGGTCTGTGAGGATAGCGGGTCCTCAGCAGAAAAACGACACATGCATCCATGACTTACCCGGGACTCGATCCCAGGTCCCTTAGATCAGTAGCCAAGCATGCTAACCACTCGGCCATGGGACGGCAACTAAAGACTGATTAAAAGATTGAAATTATACTCAAAGCAAATTTTACATTTTAACTCAAGATTGCAATCCCTTACATTTTCCTTCCTCTGCCTTAAAATCTTTAGCATTAATATATTTTTAACTTGTGATAATAAAAAATACTAAAATAATTTTCATCACATTTTTAACAGTTTACTTAGTTTTCATATATATTTTTTTTATATCCTAGATTAGAAAGAAGCAAGATGGCTTTATGTGAACGTCATTAACTTCACTGTTTTTTAAAATAATTATAGAATTTTAAATATTAAAAGGAGAAGAAAATTATGTGTCGCTAACTCCAAAAAATAAAAAAACTACCAAAAAAACCTGTTTGAAAAGTCTCGTTTTTCACAAACACTTTGAAGAAAAGAAAAAAAACCGGGTTGCTCGCAAATGATGTCTTTTCAATAATGCCATTTTCTATTGTGCTCGAACAAGACCTAGTAACTGCTTTTTAAATCAGCGTCAACTCTCTTTCAAAACAAGCTTTCTTTCCTTACACACTGAGTGCAAAGGAGTTTTTGAATTTATTGCATTTTTCCCCCTGAAGTAGCATTTCATCCTTTGATCCGAGGCTTCTCTTTAGAGCAAATTTTGCTGTACCATCTTAATATGAATTGGATTACTTTTAACTAAAGCAATCTTGACTCTGTCTTGTTATCTCTTCAATTTGACATGGCCTCTTCCTAAACGCTAGGGTTGGAATGAATGTGTGGTTAAAATAGGCTCTAGGTTTCTTTTAAAGCACCCGAATATGCTTTGGATTAGATTGCTTTACCTCTGAGCGGCACTTTTTTGCACACCATGGGCTAAATGGCCAGGTCACATGGACCCCGAAGGCTCAGAGAAGGTTGGGGGAGGGGACCCACTGGAACAGCTGTTGGGAGACAGATGGTAGCCTCCCGTTAAGGCCAACCAGCGTGTTCTTTAACGTGCACAGGGTATGGCTCTCCCGCACACGGGCCCACGGCTTAACGTCCCATCCGACGGACGGCGACCTTTCCAAGCCCATCGGTGTCCCCTACTGACCGTGGGCAGGGCGGGGAAATTTTGCGGAGATAAATCTCCACGCTGACCCAGCTGGGACTTGAACCTGAGAACTACAGATTACGAGCCTGGCGCGCTACCGACTGAGCCACCCCCGCCCTCCCGAATATGCAAAGAGAGATATCATCATTATGGTGTAGAGAAAATGAACATTAAACGATTTGATGAGGGTAAGAAATTATTGTACTGGAGGGAATGACATAACAGGTGGAATGGCTAGTATAAGAATCAGGCATAACGTTGACATTCAGTTATCTGAAATTTTGATGATCAGCAAAGTGGACTGAAATTAAAGAGATAGAAAATAAGATTCGGAAAATCAAAAGGTGTAAAGGAGAAGAAATGTGGTCTCGTATCATTTGAAAGAGGTAAAATAATCTTTTCTAGGGCTGGAAATGGGGATGGACTCAGGAGGACGCAATTCCTCTAGTTTTAGAGGATTTTTTCGATCCAGTATATTTAAAAAAATACCCCCTCAAGCAGCTGCTTGCCACAGAGGTCTGACAGGAGCCTGTCAGTTTATATGCCACAGTAGGAGATCTGAGAAGATGGCAGGACCTCAGCAAAAAACGACACACACATCCATCCATCCACGCCTAATCCGGGGCTCGAACCCAGGTCCCTTAGATCAGTAGCCAAGCGTGCTAACCACTCGGCCACGGGACGGCTAAACCAGTATATTTAGCGACAGGAAATAGATCCACTGTTAATAGTCCACTCCTTTATAATAATTTTGGTCATACTTCCTGTGCTTTTAAGCTGCATTAACGCTTAACATCGCCTACGGGGTCTCTTTTCAAATGATTCAGGTGCGTCCACCTAGTTCTGAAAATCCGTTCCCCCTCCCCCCCCCCTTGATCTCTTCACTATAAAAAAGTTTTCGGGAAAAAAGGTAAGAGTTTAATTCAAACTTTACAGAATTTTCACATTACTGAAAAGGTAACCACAAGAGGGTTATTTTTTTATCTCCTTTTTGCACACAGCGAGCTAAATGCTCGCTGTGTGCAAAAAGGAGGTAAAAAAGGAGGTTGGGTTGGGTTGTTTCACCTCTGAGCGGCACTTTTTTGCACACCATGGGCTAAATGGCCAGGTCACATGGACAATGAAAGCTCAGAGAAGGTTGGGGGAGGGGACCCACTGGAACAGCTGTTGGGAGACAGATGGTAACCTCCCGTCAAAGCCATCCAGCGTGTTCTTTAACGTGCACATGGTATGGCTCTCCCACACACGGGGCCACGGCTTAACGTCCCATCCGACGGACGGCGACCTTTCCAAGCCCATCGGTGTCCCCTACTGACCGTGGGCAGGGCGGGGAATTTTTGCGGAGATAAATCTCAACGCTGACCCAGCTGGGACTCGAACCAAAAAAAAAAAGGAGGACTTGCTGTCCTGGTCTTAAGGACACAGCTATTAGGAGACAGGTGAAAGCCACCCTTCGAGGCCTTTCAGCGTGTTCTTGAACGTGCGCAGGGTATGACTCTCCTGCCTATGGGACCACGGTTTAACATCTCATCCGAAGGACTGTGGCCTTTCCAAACCTAACGGTGTTCCCTTTCTCGCGAAGAGTGGAAAGGGATTAGTGGAGAATATTCTCAATGCCATCGCAGTTGAATCCTAACTTGGGAATAGATTATGAGCCTAGCGAGCTGAACCAACCTCCAACGACAAGAGAATAAATAGCTTTGAGAAAAGATTCGTAATGGCTTAACCTCCGCTTAACTTGTCAGTACCACAGCTTAAGGTTAAATCACAGAACTCTAAATTAACGACATCACAATGTACAGCAGCTGAGCGTGAGATCACGAGAACACAGATTAATGTCAGCTTACGAGACCAAAGCTTGAGCTTTAAACGCGCTCTCAAATAATTAGAGAATAATGGTTGTTTACGTAAACGAAGAGTCACACTGAGAGTCGCGTAACTTTTATAGAGCATTTTATAGAGAAACGTTACAGAAGCGAAAGATTTCGATCTAATCTCTCTTAATATTGATTTGAAATAATAATCATTCAGAATTTGAATAGTCGCGTAATTTATGAGCATTTAACAGAGCCTCTGTTGTTCTGGAAATTATCATTAAAATGTAGAAATACGAAGAAACATGACAGAAATTTCGGAAAATGTACTTAAAGTGGGAAATATAGCAGTCATTGAGGTCTTTTTATTAACTTTCGAGTATGGATTGGATTGTTTTACCTCTGAGCGGCACTTTTTTGCACACCATGGACTAAATGGCCAGGCCACAAGGATCCCGAAGGCTCAGAGAAGGTTGAGGGAGGGGACCCACTGGAACAGCTGTTGGGAGACAGATGGTAGCCTCCCGTCAAGGCCATCCAGCGTGTTCTTTAACGTGCACAGGGTATGGTTCTCCCGCACACGGGGCCACGGCTTAACGTCCCATCCGACGGACGGCGGCCTTTCCAAGCCCATCGGTGTCCCCTACTGACCGTGGGGTGCGGGGAATTTTGCGGAGATAAATCTCAACGCTGACCCAGCTGGGACTCGAACCTGGTAACTACAGATTACGAGCCTGGCGTGCTACCGACTGAGCCACCCCGCCCCCCTGTTGTTCTGGAAATTATCATTAAAATGTAGAAATGCGAAGAAACATGACAGAAATTTCGGAAAATGTACTTAAAGTGGGAAATATAGCAGTCATTGAGGTCTTTTAATTAACTTTCGAGAAAAGTTCGTACAACTGACAAGTCTGCTGTTCAATGTTTCAGTTTCCACAACGCTTCAAGTAGTGAACGAATGCTGTTGAAAATGAAGGTTTCGATAGATTTGGTTCCGATCTCACATCTAGTAATATGTTTCCATTAGAAGCTTATTTTCAGGGTTATGGAGCCCCCAATGGCAGTTTTCCCGTCACATAAATGAATATTATCTCTTAAATGTCCCGAACAGTGTACGCTAAAAGACAAAACTTCTTCGCAATAACATTTCAGTCGAACTACGCAACGACACTCAAAGCCATTAATTTTTCCATCTCAATCTGCCATCTTATTAATTATTTCTTAATACGAAACTTAAGCAAACGCCCACAGTTCGCATCGAGGGGAAGAAATCTCGTCTGAAACTTTCGCAGGGTTTCGTAATTGTTTCTTTTTACCCAATCTGTTTTTCTATCAGAGATATTCAACGGTCTTCCTTCACCGGGGAAAAAAGAAATGAGTGCAAATTCCCATCCCAGGTCAGTCAGAAATCCGTTTCCTATCTGTCCATTGATTTTTTCTTTTCCCCATTGCTCTTCTTGCCTTGAAACTGGAGCAGTCACTTCATTACGAAACTCATGCATTCTTTAAGAAAGGTCTTTTAAAAAGATCCTCTCCTTGTGCTGTTCTTCTTGGGGTAAAAAGGATTTTTTTTCTCTGTAAATTAGACTTCTACTCGTTTCCGAGAATCGTTGAAGTATAAAACCTCTATACGAAATCACTCCTCCGCGTATTTGTGATGGAAAATTTATTTTCCGAAATTTCTTGAGAAGGTAACGTATAATAGAAGTTTGGAGAAACTCAGACGTCATCAAAATAAGTCCTTTCAACAGTAGGACAAGAGCATAATTTTAATCCCTTGCGATCGTATGAAGCGACCAGACTAGGTAGAAGTGAAACTGTACTCAGCAAAGGAGAGTAGAAGGAAGTGAAATCATTAAATTTCATATATTAAGCTTTTTTTCCTCATTTCGTGAAAGCTTCCCAACGGCTAAAAAGCGCTTATCATTTCATTTCAAACGTAGGAAGTCAGTACTGAGTTTGATAATGAAGTCACCTAGTACAAGCATAGTATCCTTTTTTTTTCTTAAGAAAATTTAAAATATCCTGAAGTCATAAATAAAAACTTTTCTTGCTTTCATCAGAATCTTCGGTGGCGTCACAGAACTAGCTAATTTATTGTTCTATTTTCAAAAAAAAAAAAGGAAAGTAGCTCTCCACGTAAAAGAGTCAGACAGCAGGCTCGTCCATCCCAAATTTTGTGAAAGCCACTGCGAAAAAAAACTTCATTCTTAAAGAGCGGCAGAGAAAGTTTTCTAATTAAAAAAGAAAACGTGGAAATACTAGACCGAAAAATGGAAATAGTTCCATGTCCATTTCAATAGAAAATCACATACAGAGCTCAATAACTTATTCATGACTTTTAATGAAAAATACACGGTCATATTAGAATAATATGACCACCTATATACCTATGACCACCTAGTATATGTAGGGTAGGTGGTCATATTATTCTGATACGACTGTCTAAAGATAATCATCTCAATCAAATCTCTCTAAATCACGATCTCTAAATCACGAAATCTCTCTCAATCAAATCTCTCTAAATCACGATAATCTCTCTCAATCAAATCTCTCTAAATCACGACGGTTTTAAACATTATTTGTTCAGTATTGAAAGAGATGAAAGATGTTTAACAAGCTCTACCAAAAAAAGACCCCAAAATTTAACTAAAACAGGCCAGTACAGGGTGCAATTTAATTGAAGAGCTCAGGACAGGATGCAATACACCCGACACTCCACTAGAGTCAACAATGATCTCTTAACCTTTCTGAATACCGAAAAAAATATTGTTTCAAATAGAGATTTGGCTGATTGGGTTGTTTTACCTCTGAGCGACACTCAGGGCTCGAACCCAGGGTCCTTGGATCACACCCGGGGCTTAAACCCAGGTCCCTTAGATCAGTAGCCACGCGTGATAACCACTCGGCCATGGCACGGCATGCTCATCTATCTTTCCTGAAGATAATCTATTAGCTTTGCGGGTCAAATGTAAAAATATCTGCGTGCATGTGCTTTTGTGAGATGACGATGATGATGAATAAAATATATATTTACTAAAAATAAATAAAGTTTTTGAGCGATGAGAGTGTCATTAATTTCCAGCATTAAATATTCCACAAATCTTCCGAATTTTAATTAAAAGTCTTTACACAAATATAACCTAAATTCTTGTTTTAACATGCGAATATCTGATTCTGGGTTGGGTTGTTTTACCTCTGAGCGGCACTTTTTTTGCACACCA
Organism: Ryuthela nishihirai; assembly: GCA_038380435.1. Classification (NCBI taxonomy): domain Eukaryota; kingdom Metazoa; phylum Arthropoda; class Arachnida; order Araneae; family Heptathelidae; genus Ryuthela; species Ryuthela nishihirai. The sequence goes on from JAWZYU010000001.1 coordinate 68,586,835, forward strand.
CGGGCTAAATGGCCAGGTCACATGGACCCCGAAGGCTCAGAGAAGGTTGGGAGAGGGGACCCACTGGAACAGCTGTTGGGAGACAGATGGTAGCCTCCCGTCAAGGCCATCCAGCGTATTCTTTAACGTGCACAGGGTATGGCTCTCCCGTACACGGGGCAGCGGCTTAACGTCCCATCCGACGGACTTTCCAAGCCTATCGGTGTCCCCTAATGACCTCGGGCAGGACGGGAAATTTTGCGGAGATAAATCTCAACGCTGACCCAACTGGGACTCGAACCTGGGAACTACAGATTACGAGCCTGGCGCGCTACCGACTGAGCCACCCCCGCCCCGATCCATTCATTAAACGTTACACACACACTCTGATTCTGGTAATTCCTTCGACTCTCAGGAGACCAGAGTCTGAACCCAGGAATCTTCGGCAAGAGACAGGTCTATCAATAAGCGATGATTGAAACGATGACATTATTATTAGACATTCCATCCTTTGCCTAACGAGATAACAGACATAACATTTCGTAATGTCTTATTCTGCTTTATCGTAATCAATATATTGTGATCTGCGAATAGCGAGACGAACGTTATATCTTTCACAGTTATGAAACATTAACTTTCGTCATTGGCCCAGACATCTGACACCGAATTTAATGCGATTATTCGTTGGCTGGATTCTTTGGGAGCGAAGAATCTGTGCAGAATATCATATGATTTAATCGGAGGAAGAAATTATTTAAACCAATGTCAGTTGTAATCAGTTCCAGATTTAAGGTAACAATGGGCTCCATTGATCCCTTTTAGATAAGTGACGGGCTCATGTCTTCTTGACCCCTCCCTAGATAGCTAGGGGGGCACCCCCTTTGAGAATGCTAGTAAGAGTAATAAAATAAATATTCCCTCAAACAGCTGCTTGCCACAGAGGTCTGACAGGAGCCTGTCAGTATACGTTATAGTAGAAGGTCTGTGAGGATGGCGGGAACTGATTAGGAAAACAACACAAACATCCAGGCCTTCCTTACCCGGGGCTCGAACCCAGGTCCCTTAGATTAGTAGCCAAGCGCGCTATCCTCATCATACACAGGACATCTTAGGGTAAAAGACATTAGATTCATTAATATATGCGCTTAATATAATTCATTAATATAACGCGCTTGGACTAATCTAATGTCACCCTAAAAGGTCACAGGACATCTTATCTTTTGTCCTAAAAGGTCATATCATTAATATAGCGCGCTTGGACTAATCTAATGTCACCCTAAAAGGTCACAGGACATCTTATCTTTTGTCCTAAAAGGTCATATCATTAATATTGCGCGCTTGAACTAATCTAATGTCACCCTAAAAGGTCACAGGACTCTTTATCCAGTCTCTTTTCGACCCCCCCCCCCACTTCAATTTTTTTCTAGATCCAGGCCTGGTTGTAACGGAATTTATCATTATTTAGAAGACGACTATAATTTGTGCAATATAGCCTTGTGTGATTTTCTGATGTTGGGTGGCATTTGTGTAGTGAAAGTGACAATTTTAAATCTTACGTAGATAATTTTCGAGAAATGTGTTAATGGTACATGGCAAACATTTGATATCTTAATTGATTAAAACGTGAAAATTAGAGGGATCATATATTTAAAGTAACTGTTATCTGTGGCAAGCAGCTGCTTGAGGGGGTATTTATTATTTTTATTTATATAGGGTAATTAAAAGAGCTTTGAAACTTTAAACTTAGCGGCCATGAACGGATATAGGGGTGGGGTTTAGGGGGGGTGTCATGGTTTCCCCTTTCAGAAGTCTAATAATGGTAAAAGAGTCAAAAAACGTGAAACTTATTTATATTTAATGAATTTTTCAAGAAAATTTTTAAGGCACGTAAAATGAAGGAGAAAAAATGTTATACTGAATAAATTCAGTCTCTTGTCGCCCTCTTCTGCTTTTGCATTTTTTCGACTCCCCTTCGATTTTTTTTTTCTAGATCCGGGCTTGTTAGTGGCCACGTTATTAGATACAGTTCCTCGTTATGTCAATAGTAACTTCTTTAATAAACTTTTTATGCAGAAATGTGACTGGAGGTATTTAAAGATATCCATCACATTTATTTCAATCTCGATTATCAACTATATTTGTTCGGCATTTAGAAATTTACGGAAATTGAACTATTTAATAGCAACAAAGTCAGTTTAAATAACTGCTCTGAAAAGTGAACAAAAAAAACCGTCATACTAAAATTTACTAACCATGGAAGAGTATTTTTTAGCAATTAGTCAAAAAAAAAAACTACTACGTTTAATCTGGTAGTTTAAATGCAAATTAAAACTACTCAAGGATTCGAAAAATGTGAATTCTACTGTTTCATTAGTACAGTCGCTCAAAAAAATATCCGAACGCTATGGTTGATTACAAAATTCGGAAAAAATATATGGCAACGATTTTTTTAGAAACCGTTCTTTTCTGTCTTTCTGTTTTTCTTTTCTTTCTGTCACGTGACCAACCTTTGTGTCACGTGACACGAAGGTTGCCAGATCACTAATTTCTAAAAAAAATAGTTGCCAGATTTTTTTATGAATTTTGTAATCAACCATAGTGTTCGGATACTTTTTTAATATATATAATGCGTATGAATATATAATGCAATGAATATGGAGCGTGTGCAATTACCGTTCACAGCAAACTGGAGCGGTTACGGTTAATGTTCACAGTACATTGGATCGTGTAGCTCACAAAAACCTGGATCGTGTGGGCCCACTCACAGAAATATTGAGCGTGTGCAGTTACCGTTCACAGCAAACTGGAGCGGTTGCGGTTAATGTTCACAGCACATTGGATCGTGTGAGCTCACAAAAACCTGGATCGTGTGGGCCCACTCACAGAAATATTGAGCGTGTGCAGTTACCGTTCACAGCAAACTGGAGCGTGTGCAGTAACTGCACACGCTCCAGTTTGCTGTGAACGGTAACTGGAGCGTGTACAGTTGCTGTACACGCTCCAGATATTTTTTCTGAATTCTGTAATCAACCATAGTGTTCGGATACTTTTTTGAGCGACTGTACACATATTTCCCCACTTTGTGAGGCGTTTTCTGAGGTTCAGATATATGCAATCAAATCTGAGACTGTCCATCAATGATGAAACGTAGTGTTATCGAGATCAGTGATTTTATCCTGTGAATTAATATTAATAAATATGAGAGGAAAACACTGAACCTAAGGAAGGAGAGAGTTGATATCAAATATACAATACCTGGTCTGGGTTGGTTGGGTTGTTTTCCCTCTGAGCGGCACTTTTTTTGCACACGGGGTCCTTGTGACTCTTGGCGGCATTTTTTTTTTGCACCTCGGGGTCCTTGTGACCTGGCCTAAATGGTAAGGTCACAAGGACCCCGAATGCTCAGAGAAGCTCTCTAATTCCATAGTTTTCAAGTTTTGAAAGAAGTATATTGTGATCCAATGTGTCGAATGCTTTACTAAAGTCGAGAAAGAGCAGCAACCTTTTCTCCATAGTTCAAGACTTTATTAACACATTCTGCAAAATTAGACAGTAGAGTTGTAATACCTTTTCCCCTTCTGGAAGCCATATTGCCTATTAGAGATAAGGTTGTGTTTTATAAGAAAGCTACGGAGAGTGTCATCGATGTACCTCTCTAAAATTTTATCTACGGTTGACAAGATAGCAATAAGCCTATAATTCGTATAATTATTTTAACACCGCATCAACAGATAGGTCTCAACATTGCTATTTTTAAGGTGGAGGGTATATTTCCAGAAGTAATACTTAAGTTAATTAATTTAGTAAGATATTCTGTTAATTGATTCGTGGCATGCCTTTATAAGTTTAGGGTGTGTGTTATCAACGCCACATGATTTACGTTCATCCAATGAGGTAATTATATTTTTCAACTGAATATCGGAAATAGGTGGTATGCAAATGGATGAACTCAATGGGATATTATAAGCTGCGGCATATAATTGTCTTTTTGGTTGGATTGTTCTCCCGTGATTTATCAACCATGTCTGCAAAATAATTATTAGAATTTGTAGCAATTTGAAAATTTGTCAGATTTTTGGGTATATGATTAATTATTATATTATCTAGTGGTTTTTTCATCTTTCCATCTAATGCGGTATTAATCATATCCCAGGATTGTTTTGTATTGCCAGTAATGGATTTGAAGCTTTTTTTTTTATTCTCTGTTAATTATATAAAATAATGCTAATGGATGTATAATATGTACTTATTTATGCATAGTATGTTAATTTATGTATTATTATTATTTTACTGGAGAGGGGATAGACTTCGTCGATAGCATGTCAGGCTCGAATGTACAGTTCCCAGGTTCGAGTCCTGAGACTGGGTCAAAGTTGAAATTTATTTCTTCTAAACCCCTATCTGTCCTCGATGAGAAAGGGGACACCAACAAATATAGAAAGAGCGCCTTTCGTCAGAAAAGATGTTAAGCCGTGGCACCATGTATATGAGAACCATACCCTGAGCACCGCTAAACAACACGCTGGATGGTCTTGACGGGAATCTACTATTTGTCTCCTAACAGCTGTCCAGTAGGTTATTTTCTCCCAACCTTCTCTGAGTCTTTGTGGGTCCTTGTGACCTAGCCATTTAGCCCACTGTGCACGAAAATGTTCCCCTCAGAGGTAAAGCAACTCAAATAAGAGAGATCTTACAGTGCTATCATCAGATAAAAATTCCAATGACGCAGTTTAATACAAGCGTTTAAAACAGAGCGAAAAGAAAAGCATATAAAAATTCCGCTTTTTTTTTTACCCAAAGTAAAAACTTTATTCAATATAAGTGTCGATTAGTAAAATAAGCTCAACGAGTTCTTTTACATCCGACTCTAAATTGATACTTAGCTAGATGTAAAAGTGTAATTCGCTTTAAGTTCAAGATTAAGATTTCAGAGATATGCAGATTCGGTTATGGAGATCTTCCTTCCTAAATTTAATTCGGAATTTAAAACGATGCCTGCGGAGGTTGCAGAAACGAGGCACGTGTGGCATTTCAATTACCTCGCTAGCGAGCTCACCGGATCGCCTTCCTCGATTCGAAATGCGAAACGTGGGAAAGAGTATTACCTTACAACTCGGGAGTTTTTAAAACCCATTGTGCTGCAACAAAAGATTTTGTTTTAACGATGGTTTCTTCCGCGACTTGATATGCAGACTTTTCCAGTTACTTTGGAGAAAAATTCGATGTTTGCTTCGAGAATAAAACCAAATGGGGAAGAAGTTAGATCAAAAGCAACAGAAAACTGTTCTGGTGTAAAACTGTAAAAGGAAGAGAATGACATTACGGTGACTTCGATTATAACGGAAAAGGTTGGCATTATAGTGGCTTCGAAGGAAAAGAATGGCATTATGATGATTTAGACCAGAATAGAAATGAATGGAATTGCACTGATTTAGAATGGAAAAGGTTGGCATTACAGTGGCTTCATATAGAATAGAAAAGAATGGCAGTACGGTGATTTAGGATAGAACAGAAAAAGATGACTTTATGGTGACTTAGACTTCAACGGAAAAGGTTGGCATTACCGTAGCTTCTAATAGAATGGAAAAGAATGGCAGTAAGGTGATTTAGGATAGAACAGAAAAAGATGACTTTATGGTGACTTAGACTTCAACGGAAAAGGTTGGCATTACCGTAGCTTCTAATAGAATGGAAAAGAATGGCAGTAAGGTGATTTAGGATAGAACAGAAAAAGATGACTTTATGGCGACTTAGAATAGAACGGAAAAGTATGACATTACCGTAGCGTCAATAAAATGGAAAAGAATGGCAGTACGGTGATTTAGGATAGAACAGAAAAAGATGATTTATGGTGACTTAGAATAGAACAGAAAAGTATGACATTACCGTAGCTTCTAATAGAATGGAAAAGAATGGCAGTACGGTGATTTAGGATAGAACAGAAAAAGATGACTTAGAATGAAACAGAAAAGTATGACATTACCGTAGCTTCTAATAGAATGGAAAAGAATGGCAATACGGTGATTTAGGATAGAACAGAAAAAGATGATTTATCGCGACTTAGAATAGAACGGAAAAGTATGACATTACCGTAGCTTCTAATAGAATGGAAAAGAATGGCAATACGGTGATTTAGGATAGAACAGAAAAAGATGACTTTATGGCGACTTAGAATACAACGGAGAAGTATGACATTACCGTAGCTTCTAATAGAATGGCAAAGAATGGCAGTACGGTGATTTAGGATAGAACAGAAAAAGATGACTTAGAATGGAACAGAAAAGTATGACATTACCGTAGCTTCTAATAGAATGGAAAACAATGGCAGTACGGTGATTTAGGATAGAACACAAAAAGATGACTTTATGGCGATTTAGAATAGAACGGAAAAGTATGACATTACCGTAGCGTCAATAAAATGGAAAAGAATGGCAGTACGGTGATTTAGGATAGAACAGAAAAAGATGATTTATGGTGACTTAGAATAGAACAGAAAAGTATGACATTACCGTAGCTTCTAATAGAATGGAAAAGAATGGCAGTACGGTGATTTAGGATAGAACAGAAAAAGATGACTTAGAATGAAACAGAAAAGTATGACATTGCCGTAGCTTCTAATAGAATGGAAAAGAATGGCAATACGGTGATTTAGGATAGAACACAAAAAGATGACTTTATGGCGACTTAGAATAGAACGGAAAAGTATGACATTACCGTAGCTTCTAATAGAATGGAAAAGAATGGCAATACGGTGATTTAGGATAGAACAGAAAAAGATGACTTAGAATGGAACAGAAAAGTATGACATTACCGTAGCTTCTAATAGAATGGAAAAGAATGGCAATACGGTGATTTAGGACAGAACAGAAAAAGATGACTTTATGGCGACTTAGAATAGAACGGAAAAGTATGACGTTACCGTAGCTTCTAATAGAATAAGAAACAATGGTAGTACGGTGATTTAGGATAGAACAGAATAAGATGACTTTATGGCGACTTAGAATAGAACGGAAAAGTATGACATTACCGTAGCTTCTAATAGAATGGAAAAGAATGGCAATACGGTGATTTAGGATAGAACAGAAAAAGATGACTTTATGGCGACTTAGAATAGAACGGAAAAGTATGACGTTACCGTAGCTTCTAATAGAATAAGAAACAATGGTAGTACGGTGATTTAGGATAGAACAGAATAAGATGACTTTATGGCGACTTAGAAGAGAACGGAAAAGTATGACATTACCGTAGCTTCTAATAGAATGGAATAGAATGGCAATACGGTGATTTAGGATAGAACAGAAAAAGATGACTTAGAATGAAACAGAAAAGTATGACATTACCGTAGCTTCTAATAGAATGGAAAAGAATGGCAATACGGTGATTTAGGATAGAACAGAAAAAGATGATTTATCGCGACTTAGAATAGAACGGAAAAGTATGACATTACCGTAGCTTCTAATAGAATGGAAAAGAATGGCAATACGGTGATTTAGGATAGAACAGAAAAAGATGACTTTATGGCGACTTAGAATACAACGGAGAAGTATGACATTACCGTAGCTTCTAATAGAATGGCAAAGAATGGCAGTACGGTGATTTAGGATAGAACAGAAAAAGATGACTTAGAATGGAACAGAAAAGTATGACATTACCGTAGCTTCTAATAGAATGGAAAACAATGGCAGTACGGTGATTTAGGATAGAACAGAAAAAGATGACTTTATGGCGACTTAGAATAGAACGGAAAAGTATGACGTTACCGTAGCTTCTAATAGAATGGAAAAGAATGGCAATACGGTGATTTAGGATAGAACAGAAAAAGATGACTTAGAATGAAACAGAAAAGTATGACATTACCGTAGCTTCTAATAGAATGGAAAAGAATGGCAATACGGTGATTTAGGATAGAACACAAAAAGATGACTTTATGGCGACTTAGAATAGAACGGAAAAGTATGACATTACCGTAGCTTCTAATAGAATGGAAAAGAATGGCAATACGGTGATTTAGGATAGAACAGAAAAAGATGACTTTATGGCGACTTAGAATAGAACGGAAAAGTATGACGTTACCGTAGCTTCTAATACAATAAGAAACAATGGTAGTACGGTGATTTAGGATAGAACAGAATAAGATGACTTTATGGCGACTTAGAATAGAACGGAAAAGTATGACATTACCGTAGCTTCTAATAGAATGGAAAAGAATGGCAATACGGTGATTTAGGATAGAACACAAAAAGATGACTTTATGGCGACTTAGAATAGAACGGAAAAGTATGACGTTACCGTAGCTTCTAATAGAATAAGAAAGAATGGTAGTACGGTGAATTAGGATAGAACAGAAAAAGATGACTTTATGGCGACTTAGAATAGAACGGAAAATATGACATTACCTTAGCTTCTAATAGAATGGAAAAGAATGGCAGTACGGTGATTTAGGAGAGAACAGAAAAAGATGACTTAGAATGGAACAGAAAAGTGTGACATTACCGTAGCTTCTAATAGAATGGAAAAGAATGGGAATACGGTGAATTAGGATAGAACAGAAAAAGATGACTTTATGGCGACTTAGAATAGAACGGAAAAGTATGACATTACCGTAGCTTCTAATAGAATGGAAAAGAATGGCAATACGGTGATACAGGATAGAACAGAGAAAGATGACTTTATGGCGACTTAGAATAGAACGGAAAAGTATGACATTACCGTAGCTTCTAATAGAATGGAAAAGAATGGCAGTACGGTGATTTAGGATAGAACAGAAAAATATGACTTAGAATGGAACAGAAAAGTATGACATTACCGTAGCTTCTAATAGAATGGAAAAGAATGGCAGTACGGTGATTTAGGATAGAACAGAGAAAGATGACTTTATGGCGACTTAGAATAGAACGGAAAAGTATGACATTACCGTAGCTTCTAATAGAATGGAAAAGAATGGCAATACGGTGATTTAGGATAGAACAGAGAAAGATGACTTTATGGCGACTTAGAATAGAACGGAAAAGTATGACATTACCGTAGCTTCTAATAGAATGGAAAAGAATGGCAATACGGTGATTTAGGATAGAACAGAGAAAGATGACTTTATGGCGACTTAGAATAGAACGGAAAAGTATGACATTACCGTAGCTTCTAATAGAATGGAAAAGAATGGCAATACGGTGATTTAGGATAGAACAGAAAAAGATGACTTTATGGCGACTTAGAATAGCACGGAAAAGTATGACATTACCGTAGCTTCTAATAGAATGGAAAAGAATGGCAATACGGTGATTTAGGATAGAACAGAAAAAGATGACTTTATGGCGACTTAGAATAGAACGGAAAAGTATGACGTTACTGTAGCTTCTAATAGAATAAGAAAGAATGGTAGTACGGTGATTTAGGATAAAACAGAAAAAGATTACTTTATGGCGACTTAGAATAGAACGGAAAATATGACATTACCTTAGCTTCTAATATAATGGAAAAGAATGGCAAAACGGTGATTTAGGATAGAACAGAAAAAGATGACTTTATGGCGACTTAGAATAGAACGGAAAAGTATGACATTACCGTAGCTTCTAATAGAATGGAAAAGAATGGCAATACGGTGATTTAGGATAGAACAGAGAAAGATGACTTTATGGCGACTTAGAATAGAACGGAAAAGTATGACATTACCATAGCTTCTAATAGAATAGAAAAGAATGGCAATACGGTGATTTAGGATAGAACAGAAAAAGATGACTTTATGGCGACTTAGAATAGAACGGAAAAGTATGACGTTACCGTAGCTTCTAATAGAATAAGAAAGAATGGTAGTACGGTGATTTAGGATAGAACAGAATAAGATGACTTTATGGCGACTTAGAATAGAACGGAAAATATGACATTACCTTAGCTTCTAATAGAATGGAAAAGAATGGCAAAACGGTGATTTAGGATAGAACAGAAAAAGATGACTTTATGGCGACTTAGAATAGAACGGAAAAGTATGACGTTACCGTAGCTTCTAATAGAATAAGAAAAAATGGTAATACCGTGATTTAGGATAGAACAGAAAAAGATGACTTTATGGCGACTTAGAATAGAACGGAAAATATGACATTACCTTAGCTTCTAATAGAATGGAAAAGAATGGCAGTACGGTGATTTAGGATAGAAGAGAAAAAGATGACTTAGAATGGAACAGAAAAGTATGACATTACCGTAGCTTCTAATAGAATGGAAAAGAATGGCAATACGGTGAATTAGGATAGAACAGAAAAAGATGACTTTATGGCGACTTAGAATAGAACGGAAAAGTATGACATTACCGTAGCTTCTAATAGAATGGAAAAGAATGGCAATACGGTGATTTAGGATAGAACAGAAAAAGATGACTTTATGGCGACTTAGAATAGAACGGAAAAGTATGACGTTACCGTAGCTTCTAATAGAATAAGAAAGAATGGTAGTACGGTGAATTAGGATAGAACAGAAAAAGATGACTTTATGGCGACTTAGAATAGAACGGAAAATATGACATTACCTTAGCTTCTAATAGAATGGAAAAGAATGGCAGTACGGTGATTTAGGAGAGAACAGAAAAATATGACTTAGAATGGAACAGAAAAGTATGACATTACCGTAGCTTCTAATAGAATGGAAAAGAATGGCAGTACGGTGATTTAGGATAGAACAGAGAAAGATGACTTTATGGCGACTTAGAATAGAACGGAAAAGTATGACATTACCGTAGCTTCTAATAGAATGGAAAAGAATGGCAATACGGTGATTTAGGATAGAACAGAAAAAGATGACTTTATGGCGACTTAGAATAGCACGGAAAAGTATGACATTACCGTAGCTTCTAATAGAATGGAAAAGAATGGCAATACGGTGATTTAGGATAGAACAGAAAAAGATGACTTTATGGCGACTTAGAATAGAACGGAAAAGTATGACATTACCGTAGCTTCTAATAGAATGGAAAAGAATGGCAATACGGTGATTTAGGATAGAACAGAAAAAGATGACTTTATGGCGACTTAGAATAGAACGGAAAAGTATGACGTTACTGTAGCTTCTAATAGAATAAGAAAGAATGGTAGTACGGTGATTTAGGATAAAACAGAAAAAGATGACTTTATGGCGACTTAGAATAGAACGGAAAATATGACATTACCGTAGCTTCTAATAGAATGGAAAAGAATGGCAATACGGTGATATAGGATAGAACAGAGAAAGATGACTTTATGGCGACTTAGAATAGAACGGAAAAGTATGACATTACCGTAGCTTCTAATAGAATGGAAAAGAATGGCAGTACGGTGATTTAGGATAGAACAGAAAAATATGACTTAGAATGGAACAGAAAAGTATGACATTACCGTAGCTTCTAATAGAATGGAAAAGAATGGCAGTACGGTGATTTAGGATAGAACAGAGAAAGATGACTTTATGGCGACTTAGAATAGAACGGGAAAGTATGACATTACCGTAGCTTCTAATAGAATGGAAAAGAATGGCAATACGGTGATTTAGGATAGAACAGAGAAAGATGACTTTATGGCGACTTAGAATAGAACGGAAAAGTATGACATTACCGTAGCTTCTAATAGAATGGAAAAGAATGGCAATACGGTGATTTAGGATAGAACAGAGAAAGATGACTTTATGGCGACTTAGAATAGAACGGAAAAGTATGACATTACCGTAGCTTCTAATAGAATGGAAAAGAATGGCAATACGGTGATTTAGGATAGAACAGAAAAAGATGACTTTATGGCGACTTAGAATAGCACGGAAAAGTATGACATTACCGTAGCTTCTAATAGAATGGAAAAGAATGGCAATACGGTGATTTAGGATAGAACAGAAAAAGATGACTTTATGGCGACTTAGAATAGAACGGAAAAGTATGACGTTACTGTAGCTTCTAATAGAATAAGAAAGAATGGTAGTACGGTGATTTAGGATAAAACAGAAAAAGATTACTTTATGGCGACTTAGAATAGAACGGAAAAGTATGACATTACCGTAGCTTCTAATAGAATGGAAAAGAATGGCAATACGGTGATATAGGATAGAACAGAGAAAGATGACTTTATGGCGACTTAGAATAGAACGGAAAAGTATGACATTACCGTAGCTTCTAATAGAATGGAAAAGAATGGCAGTACGGTGATTTAGGATAGAACAGAAAAATATGACTTAGAATGGAACAGAAAAGTATGACATTACCGTAGCTTCTAATAGAATGGAAAAGAATGGCAGTACGGTGATTTAGGATAGAACAGAGAAAGATGACTTTATGGCGACTTAGAATAGAACGGAAAAGTATGACATTACCGTAGCTTCTAATAGAATGGAAAAGAATGGCAATACGGTGATTTAGGATAGAACAGAGAAAGATGACTTTATGGCGACTTAGAATAGAACGGAAAAGTATGACATTACCGTAGCTTCTAATAGAATGGAAAAGAATGGCAATACGGTGATTTAGGATAGAACAGAGAAAGATGACTTTATGGCGACTTAGAATAGAACGGAAAAGTATGACATTACCGTAGCTTCTAATAGAATGGAAAAGAATGGCAATACGGTGATTTAGGATAGAACAGAAAAAGATGACTTTATGGCGACTTAGAATAGCACGGAAAAGTATGACATTACCGTAGCTTCTAATAGAATGGAAAAGAATGGCAATACGGTGATTTAGGATAGAACAGAAAAAGATGACTTTATGGCGACTTAGAATAGAACGGAAAAGTATGACGTTACTGTAGCTTCTAATAGAATAAGAAAGAATGGTAGTACGGTGATTTAGGATAAAACAGAAAAAGATTACTTTATGGCGACTTAGAATAGAACGGAAAATATGACATTACCTTAGCTTCTAATATAATGGAAAAGAATGGCAAAACGGTGATTTAGGATAGAACAGAAAAAGATGACTTTATGGCGACTTAGAATAGCACGGAAAAGTATGACATTACCGTAGCTTCTAATAGAATGGAAAAGAATGGCAATACGGTGATTTAGGATAGAACAGAAAAAGATGACTTTATGGCGACTTAGAATAGAACGGAAAAGTATGACGTTACTGTAGCTTCTAATAGAATAAGAAAGAACGGTAGTACGGTGATTTAGGATAAAACAGAAAAAGATTACTTTATGGCGACTTAGAATAGAACGGAAAATATGACATTACCTTAGCTTCTAATAGAATGGAAAAGAATGGCAAAACGGTGATTTGGGATAGAACAGAAAAATATGACTTAGAATGGAACAGAAAAGTATGACATTACCGTAGCTTCTAATAGAATGGAAAAGAATGGCAGTACGGTGATTTAGGATAGAACAGAGAAAGATGACTTTATGGCGACTTAGAATAGAACGGAAAATATGACATTACCGTAGCTTCTAATAGAATGGAAAAGAATGGCAATACGGTGAATTAGGATAGAACAGAGAAAGATGACTTTATGGCGACTAAGAATAGAACGGAAAAGTATGACATTACCGTAGCTTCTAATAGAATGGAAAAGAATGGCAATACGGTGATTTAGGATAGAACAGAGAAAGATGACTTTATGGCGACTTAGAATAGAACGGAAAAGTATGACATTACCGTAGCTTCTAATAGAATGGAAAAGAATGGCAATACGGTGATTTAGGATAGAACAGAGAAAGATGACTTTATGGCGACTTAGAATAGAACGGAAAAGTATGACGTTACTGTAGCTTCTAATAGAATAAGAAAGAATGGTAGTACGGTGATTTAGGATAAAACAGAAAAAGATTACTTTATGGCGACTTAGAATAGAACGGAAAATATGACATTACCTTAGCTTCTAATAGAATGGAAAAGAATGGCAATACGGTGATTTAGGATAGAACAGAAAAAGATGACTTTATGGCGACTTAGAATAGAACGGAAAAGTATGACGTTACTGTAGCTTCTAATAGAATAAGAAAGAATGGTAGTACGGTGATTTAGGATAAAACAGAAAAAGATTACTTTATGGCGACTTAGAATAGAACGGAAAATATGACATTACCGTAGCTTCTAATAGAATGGAAAAGAATGGCAATACGGTGAATTAGGATAGAACAGAAAAAGATGACTTTATGGCGACTTAGAATAGAACGGAAAAGTATGACATTACCGTAGCTTCTAATAGAATGGAAAAGAATGGCAATACGGTGATATAGAAATAGAACAGAGAAAGATGACTTTATGGCGACTTAGAATAGAACGGAAAAGTATGACATTACCGTAGCTTCTAATAGAATGGAAAAGAATGGCAGTACGGTGATTTAGGATAGAACAGAAAAATATGACTTAGAATGGAACAGAAAAGTATGACATTACCGTAGCTTCTAATAGAATGGAAAAGAATGGCAGTACGGTGATTTAGGATAGAACAGAGAAAGATGACTTTATGGCGACTTAGAATAGAACGGAAAAGTATGACATTACCGTAGCTTCTAATAGAATGGAAAAGAATGGCAATACGGTGATTTAGGATAGAACAGAGAAAGATGACTTTATGGCGACTTAGAATAGAACGGAAAAGTATGACATTACCGTAGCTTCTAATAGAATGGAAAAGAATGGCAATACGGTGATTTAGGATAGAACAGAGAAAGATGATTTTATGGCGACTTAGAATAGAACGGAAAAGTATGACATTACCGTAGCTTCTAATAGAATGGAAAAGAATGGCAATACGGTGATTTAGGATAGAACAGAGAAAGATGACTTTATGGCGACTTAGAATAGAACGGAAAAGTATGACATCACCGTAGCTTCTAATAGAATGGAAAAGAATGGCAATACGGTGATTTAGGATAGAACAGAGAAAGATGACTTTATGGCGACTTCGAATAGAACGGAAAAGTATGACATTACCATAGCTTCTAATAGAATAGAAAAGAATGGCAATACGGTGATTTAGGATAGAACAGAAAAAGATGACTTTATGGCGACTTAGAATAGAACGGAAAAGTATGATGTTACCGTAGCTTCTAATAGAATAAGAAAGAATGGTAGTACGGTGATTTAGGATAGAACAGAATAAGATGACTTTATGGCGACTTAGAATAGAACGGAAAATATGACATTACCTTAGCTTCTAATAGAATGGAAAAGAATGGCAGTACGGTGATTTAGGATAGAAGAGAAAAAGATGACTTAGAATGGAACAGAAAAGTATGACATTACCGTAGCTTCTAATAGAATGGAAAAGAATGGCAATACGGTGAATTAGGATAGAACAGAAAAAGATGACTTTATGGCGACTTAGAATAGAACGGAAAAGTATGACATTACCGTAGCTTCTAATATAATGGAAAAGAATGGCAAAACGGTGATTTAGGATAGAACAGAAAAAGATGACTTTATGGCGACTTAGAATAGAACGGAAAAGTATGACATTACCGTAGCTTCTAATAGAATGGAAAAGAATGGCAATACGGTGATTTAGGATAGAACAGAGAAAGATGACTTTATGGCGACTTAGAATAGAACGGAAAATATGACATTACCTTAGCTTCTAATAGAATGGAAAAGAATGGCAAAACGGTGATTTAGGATAGAACAGAAAAAGATGACTTTATGGCGACTTAGAATAGAACGGAAAAGTATGACATTACCGTAGCTTCTAATAGAATGGAAAAGAATGGCAATACGGTGATTTAGGATAGAACAGAAAAAGATGACTTTATGGCGACTTAGAATAGAACGGAAAAGTATGACGTTACCGTAGCTTCTAATAGAATAAGAAAAAATGGTAGTACCGTGATTTAGGATAGAACAGAAAAAGATGGCTTTATGGCGACTTAGAATAGAACGGAAAATATGACATTACCTTAGCTTCTAATAGAATGGAAAAGAATGGCAGTACGGTGATTTAGGATAGAAGAGAAAAAGATGACTTAGAATGGAACAGAAAAGTATGACATTACCGTAGCTTCTAATAGAATGGAAAAGAATGGCAATACGGTGAATTAGGATAGAACAGAAAAAGATGACTTTATGGCGACTTAGAATAGAACGGAAAAGTATGACATTACCGTAGCTTCTAATAGAATGGAAAAGAATGGCAATACGGTGATTTAGGATAGAACAGAGAAAGATGACTTTATGGCGACTTAGAATAGAACGGAAAAGTATGACATTACCGTAGCTTCTAATAGAATGGAAAACAATGGCAGTACGGTGATTTAGGATAGAACAGAAAAAGATGACTTAGAATGGAACAGAAAAGTATGACATTACCGTAGCTTCTAATAGAATGGAAAAGAATGGCAATACGGTGATTTAGGACAGAACAGACAAAGATGACTTTATGGCGACTTAGAATAGAACGGAAAAGTATGACATTACCGTAGCTTCTAATAGAATGGAAAAGAATGGCAATACGGTGATTTAGGATAGAACAGAGAAAGATGACTTTATGGCGACTTAGAATAGAACGGAAAAGTATGACATTACCGTAGCTTCTAATAGAATGGAAAAGAATGGCAATACGGTGATTTAGGAGAGAACAGAGAAAGATGACTTTATGGCGACTTAGAATAGAACGGAAAAGTATGACATTACCATAGCTTCTAATAGAATAGAAAAGAATGGCAATACGGTGATTTAGGATAGAACAGAAAAAGATGACTTTATGGCGACTTAGAATAGAACGGAAAAGTATGACGTTACTGTAGCTTCTAATAGAATAAGAAAGAATGGTAGTACGGTGATTTAGGATAAAACAGAAAAAGATGACTTTATGGCGACTTAGAATAGAACGGAAAATATGACATTACCTTAGCTTCTAATATAATGGAAAAGAATGGCAAAACGGTGATTTAGGATAGAACAGAGAAAGATGACTTTATGGCGACTTAGAATAGAACGGAAAAGTATGACATTACCGTAGCTTCTAATAGAATGGAAAAGAATGGCAATACGGTGATTTAGGAGAGAACAGAGAAAGATGACTTTATGGCGACTTAGAATAGAACGGAAAAGTATGACATTACCGTAGCTTCTAATAGAATGGAAAAGAATGGCAATACGGTGATTTAGGATAGAACAGAAAAAGATGACTTTATGGCGACTTAGAATAGCACGGAAAAGTATGACATTACCGTAGCTTCTAATAGAATGGAAAAGAATGGCAATACGGTGATTTAGGATAGAACAGAAAAAGATGACTTTATGGCGACTTAGAATAGAACGTAAAAGTATGACGTTACTGTAGCTTCTAATAGAATAAGAAAGAATGGTAGTACGGTGATTTAGGATAAAACAGAAAAGATTACTTTATGGCGACTTAGAATAGAACGGAAAATATGACATTACCTTAGCTTCTAATATAATGGAAAAGAATGGCAAAACGGTGATTTAGGATAGAACAGAAAAAGATGACTTTATGGCGACTTAGAATAGAACGGAAAAGTATGACATTACCGTAGCTTCTAATAGAATGGAAAAGAATGGCAATACGGTGATTTAGGATAGAACAGAGAAAGATGACTTTATGGCGACTTAGAATAGAACGGAAAAGTATGACATCACCGTAGCTTCTAATAGAA
The DNA here is from genome assembly GCA_038380435.1 of Ryuthela nishihirai. Classification (NCBI taxonomy): domain Eukaryota; kingdom Metazoa; phylum Arthropoda; class Arachnida; order Araneae; family Heptathelidae; genus Ryuthela; species Ryuthela nishihirai. The sequence goes on from JAWZYU010000001.1 coordinate 68,604,379, forward strand.
TGGAAAAGAATGGCAATACGGTGATTTAGGATAGAACAGAGAAAGATGACTTTATGGCGACTTAGAATAGAACGGAAAAGTATGACATTACCATAGCTTCTAATAGAATAGAAAAGAATGGCAATACGGTGATTTAGGATAGAACAGAAAAAGATGACTTTATGGCGACTTAGAATAGAACGGAAAAGTATGACGTTACCGTAGCTTCTAATAGAATAAGAAAGAATGGTAGTACGGTGATTTAGGATAGAACAGAATAAGATGACTTTATGGCGACTTAGAATAGAACGGAAAATATGACATTACCTTAGCTTCTAATAGAATGGAAAAGAATGGCAAAACGGTGATTTAGGATAGAACAGAAAAAGATGACTTTATGGCGACTTAGAATAGAACGGAAAAGTATGACATTACCGTAGCTTCTAATAGAATGGAAAAGAATGGCAATACGGTGATTTAGGATAGAACAGAAAAAGATGACTTTATGGCGACTTAGAATAGAACGGAAAAGTATGACGTTACCGTAGCTTCTAATAGAATAAGAAAAAATGGTAGTACCGTGATTTAGGATAGAACAGAAAAAGATGACTTTATGGCGACTTAGAATAGAACGGAAAATATGACATTACCTTAGCTTCTAATAGAATGGAAAAGAATGGCAGTACGGTGATTTAGGATAGAAGAGAAAAAGATGACTTAGAATGGAACAGAAAATATGACATTACCGTAGCTTCTAATAGAATGGAAAAGAATGGCAATACGGTGAATTAGGATAGAACAGAAAAAGATGACTTTATGGCGACTTAGAATAGAACGGAAAAGTATGACATTACCGTAGCTTCTAATAGAATGGAAAAGAATGGCAATACGGTGATTTAGGATAGAACAGAGAAAGATGACTTTATGGCGACTTAGAATAGAACGGAAAAGTATGACATTACCGTAGCTTCTAATAGAATGGAAAAGAATGGCAATACGGTGATTTAGGACAGAACAGACAAAGATGACTTAGAATGGAACAGAAAAGTATGACATTACCGTAGCTTCTAATAGAATGGAAAAGAATGGCAGTACGGTGATTTAGGATAGAACAGAAAAAGATGACTTTATGGCGACTTAGAATAGAACGGAAAATATGACATTACCTTAGCTTCTAATATAATGGAAAAGAATGGCAAAACGGTGATTTAGGATAGAACAGAAAAAGATGACTTTATGGCGACTTAGAATAGAACGGAAAAGTATGACATTACCGTAGCTTCTAATAGAATGGAAAAGAATGGCAGTACGGTGATTTAGGATAGAACAGAGAAAGATGACTTTATGGCGACTTAGAATAGAACGGAAAAGTATGACATTACCATAGCTTCTAATAGAATAGAAAAGAATGGCAATACGGTGATTTAGGATAGAACAGAAAAAGATGACTTTATGGCGACTTAGAATAGAACGGAAAAGTATGACGTTACCGTAGCTTCTAATAGAATAAGAAAGAATGGCAATACAGTGATTTAGGATAGAACAGAGAAAGATGACTTTATGGCGACTTAGAATAGAACGGAAAAGTATGACATTACCATAGCTTCTAATAGAATAGAAAAGAATGGCAATACGGTGATTTAGGATAGAACAGAAAAATATGACTTTATGGCGACTTAGAATAGAACGGAAAAGTATGACGTTACTGTAGCTTCTAATAGAATAAGAAAGAATGGTAGTACGGTGATTTAGGATAAAACAGAAAAAGATGACTTTATGGCGACTTAGAATAGAACGGAAAATATGACATTACCTTAGCTTCTAATATAATGGAAAAAAATGGCAAAACGGTGATTTAGGATAGAACAGAAAAAGATTACTTTATGGCGACTTAGAATAGAACGGAAAAGTATGACATTACCGTAGCTTCTAATAGAATGGAAAAGAATGGCAGTACGGTGATTTAGGATAGAACAGAGAAAGATGACTTTATGGCGACTTAGAATACAACGGAAAAGTATGACATTACCATAGCTTCTAATAGAATAGAAAAGAATGGCAATACGGTGATTTAGGATAGAACAGAAAAAGATGACTTTATGGCGACTTAGAATAGAACGGAAAAGTATGACGTTACCGTAGCTTCTAATAGAATAAGAAAGAATGGCAATACGGTGATTTAGGATAGAACAGAGAAAGATGACTTTATGGCGACTTAGAATAGAACGGAAAAGTATGACATTACCATAGCTTCTAATAGAATAGAAAAGAATGGCAATACGGCGATTTAGGATAGAACAGAAAAAGATGACTTTATGGCGACTTAGAATAGAACGGAAAAGTATGACGTTACCGTAGCTTCTAATAGAATAAGAAAGAATGGTAGTACGGTGATTTAGGATAGAACAGAATAAGATGACTTTATGGCGACTTAGAATAGAACGGAAAATATGACATTACCTTAGCTTCTAATAGAATGGAAAAGAATGGCAGTACGGTGATTTAGGAGAGAACAGAAAAAGATGACTTAGAATGGAACAGAAAAGTATGACATTACCGTAGCTTCTAATAGAATGGAAAAGAATGGCAGTACGGTGATTTAGGATAGAACAGAAAAAGATGACTTTATGGCGACTTAGAATAGAACGGAAAAGTATGACGTTACCGTAGCTTCTAATAGAATAAGAAAGAATGGCAATACGGTGATTTAGGATAGAACAGAGAAAGATGACTTTATGGCGACTTAGAATAGAACGGAAAAGTATGACATTACCATAGCTTCTAATAGAATAGAAAAGAATGGCAATACGGTGATTTAGGATAGAACAGAAAAAGATGACTTTATGGCGACTTAGAATAGAACGGAAAAGTATGACGTTACCGTAGCTTCTAATAGAATAAGAAAGAATGGTAGTACGGTGATTTAGGATAGAACAGAATAAGATGACTTTATGGCGACTTAGAATAGAACGGAAAATATGACATTACCTTAGCTTCTAATAGAATGGAAAAGAATGGCAGTACGGTGATTTAGGAGAGAACAGAAAAAGATGACTTAGAATGGAACAGAAAAGTATGACATTACCGTAGCTTCTAATAGAATGGAAAAGAATGGCAGTACGGTGATTTAGGATAGAACAGAAAAAGATGACTTTATGGTGACTTAGAATAGAACGGAAAATTATGACATTACCGTAGCTTCTAATAGAATGGAAAAGAATGGCAGTACGGTGATTTAGGATAGATCAGAGAAAGATGACTTAGAATGGAACAGAAAAGTATGACATTACCGTAGCTTCTAATAGAATGGAAAAGAATGGCAATTCCGTGATTTAGGATAGAACAGAGAAAGATGACTTTATGGCGACTTAGAATAGAACGGAAAAGTATGACGTTACCGTAGCTTCTAATAGAATGAGAAAGAATGGTAGTACGGTGATTTAGGCTACAACAGAAAAAGACGACTTTATGGTGACTTAGACTAGAACGGAATAGCATGTCGTTACCGTGACTGAAACTGGAATGGGAAACGATGGCATTACAACGACTTGGATCACAATGGAAAATTGTAGTATTACAGTGACTCCAACTGGCTAGGTCTAAAAAGTAGCATTGCGGCAGCCTCTGCATCCTGGAACAGAAAAGAATTGTATTGAATGGTATTATGGTAACATACATATCGACCAGAGGACTAAAGAATAGCACTATACTCTTTGGCATGGCTCTATATGAAAGAGAGTTATATCCTGTGTATATTAAAGATCACGTGTATGGACGTGATGATGTTTTCGTCAGTTTAATAACAGCTGTCCCAGCTCGCAATCACTGAGATTTTATATCACGAGTCATTTTAGCCCATTCTGTGAAAGAAATTGCTTCTCAGAGAAAAAACTGCTAACTCTACTCGAAAATGAATCGTATTCAGTAAACCCTTTCCGAACGCGTGGATTACGTCATTAATACTTTGAGCGCACGGCGAAATTGCGTTCCACAAAGTTAACTTTCTATGAAAAAAATGTGTTAGGTATAGTTCAAATTAAGAAAGTACTATGCATAATTTAAACAAACCTAAATATTGTTGTAATTGAAAGGGAAAAATGAAACAAATGTTAATTGAAAGGATTTTTATTACTGCTTAACAAGTAGGTACATGATACGATTATTTTTTAAAGAAGCTGGTGATTTTTGTTTTGGACAATGACTGACGCAACTCTCTAAAACTTTCGCGTTCAGGAGCGCAGAGTTTTTCAATGCTTCTCATTAAGTGTCCTCTTCTTTCTGCATTTGGGTCAATCTCCATTGCAAAATCAAACAGTTCCTGTGCCTTTTTTTAACAATTCGTTTAACTTCTTGTAAGTTAAGGGCGCTTTATTTTCTTCTTCACTCTCGCTGCTTTCACTGTCGGCTGATGTTACAAGATCATCCAATTTTTCATTCGTCATTTCTCGATAAATTCTTTGACTTCTCCTTCTTCCATGTCTGCAGTCGGTAGCTCGCCAGGCTCGTAATCTGTGGTTCCCAGGTTCGAATCCCAGCTGGGTCAGCGTTGAGATTTATCTCCGCAAAATTCCCCACCCTGCCCACGGTCAGTAGGGGACACCGATGGGCTTGAAAAAGTTGCCGTCCGTCGGATGGGACGTTAAGCCGTTTCCCCGTGTGTAGGAGAGCCATACCCTGTGCACTTTAAAGAACACGCTGGATGGCCTTGACGGGAGGCTACCATCTGTCTCCCAACAGCTGTTCCAGTGGGTCCCCTCCCCTAACCTTCTCTGAGCCTTCGGAGTCCAAGTGACCTGGCCATTTAGCCCATGGTGTGCAAAAAAGTGCCGCTCAGAGGTAAAACAACCCAACCCAACCCAAATCTTCCATGTCTGAAAATCCTTCGCCGCCAATTGCTTTTGTAATTTGTACGATTTCTTTGGCTTCATTTTCAATCGATGGAAATCCTTTAAAATTGTTGACAACTTCTGGCCAGAGCTGATGCCAGCAAACATTCAATGTTGATGAATTGACTTGTTCCCATGCGAATTTAATCATTTCTATGCAATGGCTTATGTTGAATTGCTTCCAAAATGCCATTAGCGTGTCGTGCTTTCCTTCGTCTAGTGCTTTATTTGCAGAGGTGTAAACATGCCTGACATAAAGTCTTTGAATGTTTTTATGATCCCTTGATCCATTGGTTGGATTAAGGAAGTGGTGTTAGGTGGGAGGAATAAAACCTCTACATTTGGATGCAATGTAGTGAGGGCTTCAGCATCGTGTCCTGGAGCATTATCGAGAATTAGGAGAACTTTAAAGCTCAGGTTTTGCTGTTCTAAGTAATGTTTGACTTATTTAACGAATGAATTTTCAAACCAGTCATTAAAGAGGGCTTTTGTTACCCAAGCTTTTCTATTCCACTTCCACACAACGGGCAATTACTCAAAATGTTTTCCCTGCAATGCACGAGGCGTTTTAGATCGATAAATGAGCAGAGGCTTGCACTTGAAGTCGCCTGATGCATTTCCACAAAAAAGCAAAGTGAGTCTATCCTTCAAAGCTTTAAAACCAGGGGCAACCTTTTGTGTCTTTGTGATGTAGGTTCGTTGTCCCATTCGCTTATAAAATAGGCCCGTGTCATCCGTACTGAAAACTTGTTGCGGAACGTAACCCCTCTCTTCAACGAATTTCAAAAATTGGGGTTTGAATTTCTCTGCTGCTTCTTTATCTGCAGAGCCAGCTTATCCCTGAAGCTTTACACTGTGCAAATTAAAACGACGCTTAAAGTTCTCAAGCCAACCTTTGCTTACTTGAAAGTCAATTTTCTCTGACGATTGGCCATCTTTATTTAAAACGAAAGAAAACAAATCAAACGCTTTGTTTCGAATAGCAACACCATCCACAACTGAACCTTTTAGGTTTACTTGATTGTCAATCCAAGCTATTAACATTTTTTCCATCTTTTCCAATTGCGGAATTCTTCTTGAAACTTGTGGCGGGGGTGGCTCAGTCGGTAGCGCGCCAGGCTCGTAATCTGTCCTTCCCAGGTTCGAGTCCCAGCTGGGTCAGCGTTGAGATTTATCTCCGAAAAATTCCCCCGCCCTGCCCACGGTCAGTAGGGGACACCGATGGGCTTGGAAAGGCCGCCGTCCGTCGGATGGGACGTTAAGCCGTGGCCCCGTATGTGGGAGAGACATACCCTGTGCACGTTAAAGAACACGCTGGATGGCCTTGACGGGAGGCTACCATCTGTCTCCCAACAGCTGTTCCAGTGGGTCCCCTCCCCCAACCTTCTCTGAGCCTTCGGGGTCCATGTGACCTGGCCATTTAGCCCATGGTGTGCAAAAAAAGTGCCGCTCAGAGGTAAAACAACCCACAACCCTTGAAACTTGAGCAACCTTTGTCGAAGTATCGCCTGAAGCTTTGACACTAGACCGATTCTTTTCTTCATTTTCCCGTATTGTTCTTATACTTGATTCGTTTATAACTAGTTCTCTTGCAAGCGATAAAACACGGGTACCATTTTTCAACTTATCTAAAATTTCAATTTTCTGAGATAATGTGAAAACTTTGCGTCTTTTTGCTGCTTTATCATCTTCATTCTTCCTCTTAGATGTCATATTGAATTTTTGAAATTAAAAGAAATACAAATGCAAAAGGAGAAGAGGATAAAACGTGATAAACACTGATAAATACGTGATTACAACTCTGCTAACGTGAGTGAAATGATCGCAACTCGGCCTGGGTACTCAGCTAGTGGGCAGTGCCAAGCAGGGTTGCCAGATGCGCGCGTGGGTGGTCCCTTGTAAAGAGTACGTTGCTATGGCAACGCGGCCGACGCTCTGCAGCGTACCGCGTATGAATGAAATTCTAGCGTTGGACAAATTAAATGGAAACAATTAAGATAACGAGTATGTGCAAAATCGCGTTCTGCAAATCCGCGCTCGGCAAGGTTTACTGTATTTAAAAAGAAATGGAAATAAATGTAAGACCTGGTCCAAAGCATGCCAGTTGGAGTACAGAGCAATGATAGTGTCTAATTTTAAGGTTATAATAATAAACAGCCTTCCCGTAGCCGAGTGGTTAGCACGCTTGTCTACTGATCTAAGGGACCTGGGTTCGAGCCCCGGATTAGGCATGGATGTGTGTGTCGTTTTTCTGCTGAGGTCCTGCCATCCTCTCAGATCTCCTACTGTGGCATATAAACTGACAGGCTCCTGTCAGACCTCTGTGGCAAGCAGCTGCTTGAGGGGGTATTTATTTTTTTTATTTTTAATAATAAACATTGATTTATTCTCAATATCATTAGTAGGATTAAAAGTATTAAAAGTAATTTTATACTTTGTGAATATTTCACATTTCTATGATTTCTGTGTAATACAATCATAGACACATGAACTATTTAAGAAGGATACAATGTTTTTCCTTAAATATCACCGCACAAATCCAAACAGAAAAATGTAAACAGGAAAAAGTAACTGTAATGGTTTACATGTTCAACACTAAGAGACCAATTCAATTCCGTATAGGTTAAAGTGAACTCAAAATAAAAATAAGGTTGTGATTATAATCACAAGACTTATTTTCATTTTGAGTTTACTTTCAGTAGCGCTATATACAGGGTGAATCTGAAAAAGTGGGCAAAACTTTACGGGGTGGTAGAACGCAGCTATACGAGCAATATTCGTCATAGAATGTATGGTCGGAACGCAAGCGGTGAGAAGTTAAAAGGTAGTTTTCCACTGTCACATTTAAAGAATGAACACAAGAAGGAGAGGAGATACTTCAGAAAACATTTTATTAACAGGAATGTAATTGAGGTACATGCTCAAAGAAATTGCTCAAAAGAGTTGCCGCCAGCTGTAATGGTTAGTATAACCAGCCATCCTCTCGGCAATCCACGGTAGAAATGCCGTTGGGTGCGAGGACCGACCCTTTTATACCATTTCCAACGCCACCTAGCGGCTCGCCGTTTGCGTTCCGCCCATACTTTCTATGACGAATATTGCTCGAATAGCTGCGTTCTACCACCCCGTAAAGTTTTGCCCACTTTTTCAGATTCACCCTGTATATGAGCATATATGAGCGCAGATATATGAGAGATAATTATCTCTCATTTATCTCATTTATCTATTATGTAGCCCCCTCTAAATACTCAGACATTGCATCGAAATATAAACAACTAATTAGTCAACCTACGACTTACAACAACGATGTTACAATTCTAGAGATGCTGCTGCTAAAAATAGAGTACACCTCCAACCTAACCTCAAATTTTCAATCGAATTTCAGAAGAAGAAAGAGCACTGGGAATGTTTTGAAGCACGCCCTGGGATGAAGAAGATTTGGTTTGTTTCACCTCTGAGCGGCACTTTTTTGCACACCATGGGCTAAATGGCCAGGTCACATGGACCCCTAAGGCTCAGAGAAGATTGGGGGAGGGGACCCACTGGAACAGCTGTTGGGAGACAGATGGTAGCCTCCCGTCAAGGCCATCCAGCGTGTTCTTTAACGTGCACAGGGTATGGCTCTCCCGCACACGGGCAACGGCTTAACGTCACATCCGACGGACGGCGGCCTTTCCAAGCCCATCCGTGTCCCCTACTGACCGTGGGCAGGGCGGGTAAATTTTGCGGAGTTAAATCTCAACGCTGACCCAGCTGGGACTCGAACCTGGGAACTACAGATTACGAGCCTGGCGCGCTATCGACTGAGCCACCCCCGCCCCTCAGGATGAAGAAGAAGCGGACTCACTGTTACCACAAATTCTCTTCATCAAGGTGCTTAAAAGACGAAGATGTGTTGGGAAAATTACGTTTAATCAATAGCTTGTATTTTTCCAGGACTCTCAGACAATCTTTTTTTTTTGAGTGGGAAGGATCTAAGCCGCAGCTTCCATCTCTCGTAAGAATTTTATGAGCATTGCCTCTCTGCATGCCGCAGAAATCGCCCTGACAGTTGAGAGCTAAAATATAAGCCTCCTGCCGCATCCTACTGCAGTAATTACTTTCTACTGAAGAGTAATTATCAGGAATAAAGCTTCAGTTGCTATTTTCCTTGTGCAATATTTCCTCTTTTCTAAATCAATCCGAATTCTTTCGTCGCAGAATCATCGTTGTGTATTCTCTTTATTGTTATTTTTCCTTGATAACTTCGCTCAGGTATATCTCCGCAAAATTCCCCGCCCTGCGCACGGTCAGTAGGGGACACCGATGGGCTTGGAAAGGCCGCCGTCCGTCGGATGGGACGTTAAGCCGTGGCCCCGTGTGGGGGAGAGCCATACCCTGTGCTCGTTAAAGAACACGCTGCATGGCCTTGACGGGAGGCTACCATCTGTCTCCCAACAGCTGTTCCAGTTGGTCCTTGGCTGTCCCAACCTTCTCTGAGCCTTCGGGGTCCATGTGACCTGGCCATTTAGCCCATAGTGTGCAAAAAAAGTGCCGCTCAGAGGTAAAACAACCCAACCCAACTCGCTCAGGTCTAGGACAAGTGTGAAAATTCAATTCTATCGTATCTGGGACTCCAATGCGGAATAGTAAAGTGACCAGGTCACAAGCACCCCAAGAGAATGGAATTTCCTGACAGCCGGTAGGAAAAATACTTTTCCTTCCCACTCTGCTATATGCCTTTGCTGTGGCTACAGGAAAAGCTGCTGGTTGGTCAGATTTATCTGAATTTCCTCATCATTGCCCTTCGAATCCATCCAGCTTGTTCTTTGATGAACTCAAGGATTTTGACTCCCATGTCGCATTGACTTTGCTCTCCAAGGCTATGAAAGGCTTTACCTTTCATAGGATTCCGTAGTGAAGTTAAATAATTATATCAGTGGACCTTCAAAGTTAAAAAGTTTATCTGTAGGTAACTAAATTAAACTTTCATAAATTATAAACATGTATGTTCTGCTAAATATTAATTTTATAAAGAAAATATATTAAATGCAAAAAAAAAAAAACAATTACACAATCCTCTCAATAGACTAATTTGTATGCTTTAAATTTTATTTAATTATGTCTTATAGGAGGTTCCATAAAGTGTTATCGCATATCTAATTTTATGTTCAAAGAACGAACCTTCTGGCTGACAACTTGCCAAACGGGTTTAGAGCAGCTTATCAACTATCATACGTAGGGGGTGGCTCAGTCGGTAGCGCGCCATGCTCGTAATCTGTAGTTCCCAGGTTCGAGTCCCAGCTGGGTCAGCGTTGAAATTTATCTCCGCAAAATTCCCCGCCATGCCCACGGTCAGTAGGGGACACCGATGGGCTTGACTTGTTCTAGGGGGCGGGGGTGGCTCAGTCGGTAGCGCGCCAGGCTCGTAATCTGTAGTTCCCAGGTTTGAGTACCAGCTGGGTCAGCGTTGAGATTTATCTCCGCAAAATTCTCCGCCCTGCCCACGGTCAGTAGGGGACACCGCTGGGCTTGGAAAGGCCGCCGTCCGTCGGATGGGACGGACGGCCGTGGTCCCGTGTATGGGAGAGCCATACCCTGTGCACGTTAAAGAACACGCTGGATGGCCTTGACGGGAGGCTACCATCTGTCTCCCAACAGCTGTTCCAGTGGGTCCCCAACCTTCTCTGAGCCTTCGGGGTCCATGTGACTCTAGCCATTTAGCCCATGGTGTGCAAAAAAGTGCCGCTCAGAGGTAAAACAACCCAACTATCATACGCCACGGAGGTTGGTAAAAAAAAAAATCTCAACAGAAGGAAAATAATCGTGCCTTATAAGGCACTCGATCTCAGATCCCTTTACTTCTGCAATCAAGCACGCTAACCTTTAGTTTCAATGTTTTTTTTTTGCCAAGTAACCAAACCTATTTTCTCTCTCCATTTTTTTTCTACTTGATGTTTGTTGGTGAGCGGAAGTCCCGAGGGTAATCCCCGGCTGTTAGTCGCACTGGAGTGATGAAGGATGCGATCTCTCCGCATCCTCCACTTGACGTATTGTCCCATCAGCCGGTGTTAGAAGAGATTGCCGCCATCAGCACAACCAGATGGGAGCTGTCACGGCAAGAAGTAAAGCCTCCCGCCGAGAAGCTGGCCGCCATTTATCAAGTGTGGGCAAGTAGAAGTTATAGCGATGAAATATGTTTCAAATCCAACGGTTCTGAAAGAGTTCTGTCTAAAGCAATTTTAGGGTAAATAGCGAAAAGTTAGGTTAAAGAGAACGGGAGGGGTTTTTTTTATTCTCTGATAGTCATAAATTTGACGTTAAATCGATACGGCGGGAAAACAAGAAAGCAATGCTGCACTTTTGGGGGAGGAGAAAGCTTGGTTGTTTATTTTAACGGTGCGTTTTCTAAATTTCTAGAATAGTGGGATTTGCTAATCCTCTGAGGAGAGATTTGGAGGGAGAAATAGAGAATTAGGAAGGTCTCTAAATGAAAATTCCATTTCCAAGGTATAAAAATAAATAATACCTCAAGCATGTGTTATTTATATTCATAGTGATCCATTTGTCTACATTTAAGCCAGTATCTTCCGCTGACACTGGATATGGAGTTCGGTGTTTTATCTCTGAGTGGCATTTATTTTGCATACAATCAACTAAATGGCCAGGTCACAAGGCCTCCGAGGGCTCAGAGAAGTTGGGGGGAGGGGACCCACTGGACTGCTGTTAGGAGACAAATGAAAGGTCTCATCAAGGCCATAGAGAGTTTTTTAATGTTCAGGGTTGTTGGGTTGGGTTGTTTTACCTCTGAGCGGCACTTTTTTGCACACCATGGGCTAAATGGCCAGGTCACATGGACCCCGAAGGCTCAGAGAAGGTTGGGGGAGGGGACCCACTGGAACAGCTGTTGGGAGACAGATGGTAGCCTCCCGTCAAGGCCATCCAGCGTGTTCTTTAACGTGCACAGGGTATGTCTCTCCCGCACACGGGGCCACGGCTTAACGTCCCATCCGACGGACGGCGGCCTTTCCAAGCCCATCGGTGTCCCCTACTGACCGTGAGGAGGGCGGGAAAATTTTGCGGAGATAAATCTCAACGCTGACCCAGCTGGGACTCGAACCTGGGAACTACAGATTACGAGCCTGGCGCGCTACCGACTGAGCCACCCCCGCCCCAATTTCAGGGTATGTCTCTCCTGCATGCACAGACAAACTTAATGTCCCATCAGAAGGATGGAGGACTTTCCAAGCCCTTGGTATTCCCAAACCTAGGGTAGGGAGGGGTTTAGCGGAGATAAATCTTAACGCTGGCATAGTGGGACTCGAACCTGGACAGATTACGAGCCTGGCGCGCTACAGACTGAGCCACCCCCGCCCCACAGTGCCCTGTAGCTCAAATGTCACAGCACCTGACATGTTATCAGGAGGTCATGGCTTCGTATACCACTCGGCTCAACACAATCTACCCTCTATATCCAGTATTAACGAAAAAAATATTAAAACATCGAAGGTAGTGACTTAAATATATCTCTTAGCAACTACTTGACACGGAGGTATGCAGGAACCTGTCAGATTAACAAGCCATAAAGAAGATCTGTAAAAAATTCAACAAAGAATCTAGTTAAATTTTATCTAAATATTTATTTCAAAAATATTCGTACGATATTTAAAGGATATGGAAGCTGGACTAGATTTCCTAGTGACCTAGGGCAGGGAAATCTAGTCTAGCTTCTATATTCTTCGATATTTAAAAAATTATGATCGACATGTAAAATATATCTCTATAAAGCAACATATACGAAAGAAAACTGACAAAAATTAAAGCAATCATTACATGAACGTTTAAAAGGTTCATAAATATTAATAAATGGCATTGCTTAACGTCCCCATCCGACGGACGGCGGCCTTTCCAAACCCATCGGTATCCCCTATTGACCATGGACAGGGATGGTTGGCCCAGGTACAGTCGCTCAAAAAAGTATCCGAACACTACGGTTGATTACAGAATTCAGAAAAAATATCTGGCAACGATTTTTTTGGAAATTAGTGATCTGGCAACCTTCGTGTCACGTGACACGAAGGTTGCCAGATCACTAATTTCTAAAAAAATCGTTGCCAGATATTTTTTCTGAATTCTGTAATCAACCGTAGTGTTCGGATACTTTTTTAATATATATAATGCGTATGAATATATAATGCAATGAATACGGAGCGTGTGCAGTTACCGTTCACAGCAAACTGGAGCGGTTGCGGTTAATGTTCACAGCACATTGGATCGTGTGAGCTCACAAAAACCTGGATCGTGTGGGCCCACACAGAAATATTGAGCGTGTGCAGTTACCGTTCACAGCAAACTGGAGCGGTTGCGGTTAATGTTCACAGCACATTGGATCGTGTGAGCTCACAAAAACCTGGATTGTGTGGGCCCACTCATAGAAATATTGAGCGTGTGCAGTTACCGTTCACAGCAAACTGGAGCGTGTGCAGTAATTGCACACGCTCCAGTTTCCTGTGAACGGTAACTGGAGCGTGTACAGTTGCTGTACACGCTCCAGATATTTTTTCTGAATTCTGTAATCAACCGTAGTGTTCGGATACTTTTTTGAGCTACTGTACGAACTTGAATCTGGCATGAAAGATTAGAGAAGAAAATTTCAAATTTGGTAGAAAGGACACTCCAACTGGAAATATCTGATTAAAAGTTGCTGCTGACTCAGTAACCATCGCTTCCCTTCGTAAGGCATCTGTTACAAATCTATTTCAAAATTTATCAACATGCATCGAACAGGTTCCGACATCTAGGAAAATTTTTGTTTATAATTTCAGTCAAAGGCAACCTTAAAATTGCGCTAATATTCTTGATAATATTCACCTCTCATAATGAGGCCAGGCTTTTCTCGATCACAACACATGCAACAATAGAGTCAAATCAGAGCTGATAGCAACAGCTGGGGATGCCTAAGTGACAAATTCGGCGCTCATTTAACAATGTCATAGAGTCCCTGTTCCAGCCTTTGGCCTCCTATTCGAATAATCTATCTGGATCGCAAGTGTTAATCCGAAAGCTTCACGAAGGCTTCTGTCAGTGCATTCGCCCTTTCATGCATTCTGCTTCAGAGAGATTAATTATAAGATTAATAAAGGATAACTAATGCTGCATTTCTGTGTTCGAATTTATGCGCTGGTAACTGATTAACTCAGTGACGTGCAGAAACTTTAATGTCTATTAACTCTAATGTCTATTAACTACAGTTATTTGTTTAGTAGGTAAATAAATCTGATGGTGTTTGGAGTCAAATTTGTTTGGTAAAATGTTGATGTCCTTAATATTTATTAAGGACATCAACATTTTACCAAACAAATTTTGGTAATGTTGATGTCCTTAAATTTTATTAAGGACATCAACATTTTACCAAACAAATTTATATTATTAATTGGTTTTTTCAATGAGATGTCCTTAATACCCTTTTGATCACTCTTTCTACAATCTCTAGTAGGTAGCACTACAGCAGCCGGGATTGATAACGGAATTGATTCATGTGATCAATGCATCAATTCAAGAGTTGTTACGAAGTAAACGTACATTAAATTAAACCTACTCGACTATTTACCATAGTTAACAGAAGAACAATTAGTATATTAATATACACAGTCGTATCAGAATAATATGACCACCTACTTTACATGTTGGGTTGGGTTGTTTTACCTCTGAGCGGCACTTTTTTTGCACACCATGGGCTAAATGGCCAGGTCACATGGACCCCGAAGGCTCAGAGAAGGTTGGGGGAGGGGGACCCACTGGAACAGCTGTTGGGAGACAGATGGTAGCCTCCCGTCAAGGCCATCCAGCGTGTTCTTTAACGTGCACAAGGTATGGCTCTCCAGCACACGGGATCACTGCTTAACGTCCCATCCGACGGACGGCTGCCTTTCCAAGCCCATCGGTGTCCCCTACTGACCATGGGCAGGGAGGAGAATTTTGCGAAGAAAAATCTCAACGCTGACCCAGCTGGGACTCGAACCTGGGAACTACAGATTACGAGCCTGACGCGCTACCGACAGAGCCACCCCCGCCCCAATGGCAGTAGAATGTCCTCAATAAATTGAATCACATACTACGTGACCCATTAAAATTTTTTAATGTGTCTAATTCTATTAATAATTGAAAATTCATAGTTCATTTTAAAATTCTGAGAAACTTTAATACGCCTCTGATTAATAATTCATCAGTTTCTGATCAAAAGGTTGGTGAGGCGAGAAAAAACTCAGTTTCTGGTGAGCCAGTGAATGTGATTCCATTGTGCTTATAACGTTAAGAAATTGATTTATATATTGGCTTCCAAAAATTAAGGGCGGCGGGGTTGGCTCAGTCGGTAGCGCGCCAGGCTCGTAATCTGTACTTCCTAGGTTCGAGTCCCAGCTGCGTCAGCGTTGAGATTTATCTCCGCAAAATTCCCCGCTCTGCCTCACGATCAGTAGGGGACACCGATGGGCTTGGAAAGGCCGCCGTCCGTCGGATGGGACGTTAAGCCGTGGTCCCCTGTGCGGGAGAGCCATACCCTGTGCACGTTAAAGAACACGCTGGATGGCCTTGACGGGAGGCTACCATCTGTCTCCCAACAGCTGTTCCAGTGGGTCCCCTCCCCCAACCTTCTCTGAGCCTTCGGGGCCCATGGTGTGCAAAAAAGTGCCGCTCAGAGGTAAAACAACCCAACCCAAAAATTAAGGAAAAACATTATATTATGTCAATGGGAAGCTAACACCGAAGCTCTGTAATTTCTATATCGAGTTTTTTTTTTTTTAAATATCATAGCAGATAAAGATCTCGATCAAATATATCAATATCTCGATTTTCAACAATATTCGTTCAATATTTAATATGCTATGGAAGTTTGAATATTTAACAACAGCAATGGCAGTCACAAAAATTGACTTCGAAGTTAATTAAAACTTAGTAAAACGTATTGTATTAGAAATGGAAGAAAACGTTAAGCCGTGGCTCCGTGTGCAGAAGAGCCATGCCCTATGCACGTTAAAGAACAATCTAGATGGCCTTGACGAGAGGTTTTTCATGGCTACTGATCTACGGGACCTGGGTTCGAGCCCCGGGTAAGGCATGGATGTTCGTGTTGTTTTTCTGCTGAGGGCCTGCCATCCTCTCAGACATTCTACTCTGGCATATAAACTAACAGGCTCCTGTCAGACCTCTGTGGCAAGCAGCTGCTTGAGGAGGTATTTATTTATTTATTTTATCGTAACAGCTGTATAGTGGAACCCCCTCCCCATTTCTCTGAGCTTTAGGGGTTCTTGTGACCTGGCCTTTCAGCCCATTGTGCGAAAAAATATCGCTCAGAAGTAAAACATCCCAACAACAACCCAAGCCTATTCAGACACACCATTTTTATTTTAGTTACAGAAAACAAACCGATCGTGGAGAGAATTTTTCATTCCAAGAACAGCAACAGCAGTTGTTGGGAACAACAGTGGTGGAGGATTCTTTCCATCTTGACTAAACCTCCCAGTTTTTGCCAGAGAAGGTTTCATTTTGCTTCCTTTGTGCCATGCCTCATATGAAATGCCCGATGCTGCATCGCAGAATGACAAAAACAGGCGCTCTGCTTATCACCGATATTGATGCTGGTTTATCTTCTTTCTTCCTGGAGAAGTGGGCGCGCCCATTTAGTTCTCGGCTGAAAGCATCCCATGAAACATTGACGGCTGTCACCCCGTAGGGAACAATAAAACAGTCATCTGCGTTCTGGCTGTCAGCTTCTATTGTGATCGTCTCCTTCCGATAGATACGCAAAAGTAACTCTTGCTGACTTGACCTGCACAGAAGCCCAAATATTTCCTCCTGCGAATTTTCGCTTTATTGGTTCGCCTCCTTTCAGAACTAAAAATGGGGGCGGGGGTGGCTCAGTTGGTAGCGCACCAGGCTCGTAATCTGTAGTTCCCAGGTTCGAGTCCCAGCTGGGTCAGCGTTGAGATTTATCTCCGCAAAATTCCCCGCCTTGCCCACGGTCAGTAGGGGATACCGATGGGCTTGAAAAGGCCGCCGTCCGTCGGATGGGACGTTAAGCCGTGATTCCGTGTGCTGGAGAGCCATACCTTGTTCACGTTAAAGAACACGCTGGATGGCCTTGACGGGAGGCTACCATCTGTCTCCCAACAGCTGTTCCAGTGGGTCCCCTCCCCCAACCTTCTCTGAGCCTTCGGGGTCTATGTGACCTGGCCATTTAGCCCATGATGTGCAAAAAAGTGCCGCTCAGAGGTAAAACAACCCACAACCCAGAACTAAAATTGGATTCGGCAAACGGAAACGAATGAATGATGGTAGAAATAAACTGGGATTCTTTTTTACGCGTGAAAAGGCTAAAGTACGATTATTCTAATGCATTTTCAGTTTTAGTAATAATTATTACTAAAAATTATTAGTCATTATTGACTAATAATTATTAGTCATTAGTAATAATTTCTAACCACAGGAAGCAGGCCGGGACCTAGGTAAAATTTAATGAGGGATGGCAAGATCCCCCGAAGTGGCGCAATCGCGCCGGAGAAAACTGAGGGGGGGGGGGGCAAGAGAGAGTAGATAATATTCTGACTTCCGTTTTAGAGGGCTTTAAAAAATTTCTTGAAAAATGCGTGAAACATGCGCAAATTTTATATTTCTCGCTCCGTTGTCCTTACCAGGAAGATTTTGACCTCAAACGGTCTGGAGATTTGGAACTTTCTGATTTAGATTGTGCAAGATGGGTTGAGTTGTTTTACCTCTGAGCGGCACTTTTTTGCACACCATAGGCTAAATGGCCAGGTCACATGGACCCCGAAGGCTCAGAGAAGGTTGGGAGAGGGGACCCACTGGAACAGCTGTTGGGAGACAGATGGTAGCCTCCCGTCAAGGCCATCCAGCGTGTTCTTTAACGTGCACAGGGTATGGCTCTCTCGCACACGGGGCCACGGCTTAACGTCCCATCCGACGGACGGCTGCCTTTCCAAGCCCTTCGGTGTCCCCTACTGACCGTGGGCATAGGGGGAATTTTTGCGGAGATAAATCTGGCTATTGATCTAAGGGACCGTGGTTCGAGCCCCGGGTAAGGCATGGATGTATGTGTCGTTTTTCTGCTGAGGTCCTGCCATTCTCTCAGACCTTCTACTGTGGCATATAAACTGACAGGCTCCTGTCAGACCTCTGTGGCAAGCAGCTGCTTGAGGGGGTATTTATTTATTTAAATCTCAAGGCTGACCCAGCTGGGACTCGAATCTGGGAACTACAGATTACGAGCCTGGCGCGCTACCGACTGAGCCAACCCCGCCCCCCTTATGCAAGATGATTTGGCCTTGTTGGCTGACGTTGATGAGTGAACTCTTTCATTAAGGCTGTTGATGAGACTGGTAATATAGAAGATTTAGTGATGAACAGAAATAAAAGTAAAGTGATGAAAATTGGTCAAGAAGATGGTGCTTTCGTTGTTTTGAATGGCTTCATTCTTCAGCAAGTGTCAGCTTAATTATCTTGGGAGCTATGTAACAGATACTGATGATGTGCAGCATCAGATAAAGAGAAGAATAGAATTGCTGCTGAGTATCTTGGGCATTAGGTGGTTTGAATTTTAAGTAATGATGAGGTTAGAAAAAGGAGTCATCAGCCTCCTTTGAGAGCAACATTTTGTGCAGAGAGAGATTGCGTTGGTTTGGCTATGTTGCCCGTATGCATAGATGCAGATTGGGAAACAGGATTAGGATCAGTGTGCCTAAATATTTCTGCAAAGGGCAAGATCTAGGATGCGATCGGCAGATAATGTCAAACAGGGTCTTGCTTGAATTGGCCTACAGTGGCCAATTCTGTAGCTCAGGATAGACATGTCTGGAGAGGAAAATTACAGTCTAGTAAGACCTCCGTAGCCCATGGCTGCATGAGGATTTTGTATGTACATATATATGTATGTACGTATGTATGTACCCTTAATAACGTTCTCAAAGGGGGTTGGGGGTAATGGACACGTTCCTCCCCCACCTAGATCTGACCTGACGGGAAGGCTGCGTTTTATCTTATGAACCTATCAACAGAGTACTTTATAATATACACACCTATTTACGGGTAGTATTGCAATTTAGGTAATAACTAAGAACTTTTGATTATGTAGGCAGTTTCAGGCACTTTCGATTTCTGATTTTAGGTCGGATTGTTTTACCTTTGAGTAGCATTTTTGTGCACATGCAATGGGCTAAAATGGTCAGGTCACCTGGACCCCAAGCTCTCAGAGTTGGCTTGGGAAATGAGATCTACTTGACGCCTGTTAGGAGACAAATGGTAGCCTCCCATCAAGACCATCCATCGTGTTCTTTAACAGGCAGATGGTATATGACTCTCGTGTACAAGGTGTCACAGCTTAACGTCCCATCTGAAGGACGGCGGCCTTTTCAGGCCCATCGGTGTTCCCTTTCTCAAATGGGTGTAAGTGTAGTTGTGGAGACAAATCTCAACAGTAGGGCTCGAACCTGGGAACTGCAGATTACGAGCCTGGCGCGCTACCTACTTAAACAACCCCTGGCCCCTTTAAACTTCTGCTCCTACACGTAAAGTGCAATTTAATTTAGGCGTTTTGTTAGCGGGGGTATTAATTTATTTTTACTCACTCTAAGATAAGTATTGATTTTTGCATATCAATTATTTTTAAGTGTACAGTCGCTCAAAAAAGTATCCGAACGCTATGGCTGATTACAGAATTCAGAAAAAATATCTGGCAACGATATTTTGCACACCATCGTGTCACGTGACACGAAGGTTGCCAGATCACTAATTTCTAAAAAAAATTGATGCCAGAAAAAAGATCATAAATATGTCGATTACTCTCTCCTGGACTAGAGCTCATGCTTGCTTTTACAATTAAATGAATTATTCTCATAAAAACCTATTGAGGCGTCTGCAGATTTTTGTTTAGTTCACGTCTGATGGGTCGGAGACCAACAGTTGCCGATATTGTCTTTTTATATCGAGAGACGCTGGAGTGGCTCAGTCGGTAGCGCGCCAGGCTCGTAATTTGTAGTTTCCAGGTTCGAGTCCCAGCTGGGTCAGCGTTGAGATTTATCTCCGCAAAATTCCCCGCCCTGCTCACGGTCAGTAGGGGACACCGCTGGGCTTGGAAAGGACGCCGTCCGTCGGATGGGACGTTAAGCCGTGGCCCCGTGTGCGGGAGAGACATACCCTTTGCACGTTAAAGAACACGCTGGATGGCCTTGACGGGAGGCTACCATCTGTCTCCCAACAGCTGTTCCAGTGGGTCCCCTCCCCCAACCTTCTCTGAGTCTTCGGGGTCCATGTGACCTGGCCATTTAGCCCATAGTGTGCAAAAAAGTGCCGCTCAGAGGTAAAACAACCTAACGTTAAAGAACACGCTGGATGGCCTTGACGGGAGGCTACCATCTGTCTCCCAACAACTGTTCCAGTGGGTCCCTTCCCCCAACCTTCTCTGAGCCTTCGGGGTCCATGTGACCTGGCCATTTAGCCCATAGTGTGCAAAAAAGTGCCGCTCAGAGGTAAAACAACCCAACCCAACTTTTTATATCGAGAGATCGAGGTCAGCAATTACAAGAATTTTCTTATTCAAGGAAAATGAGCATAATCGATTCGTACCTCAGGTTGTTGTCCTTGGCGTCACGGAGATGGAGGCAGATGCTGGAGAGCATTCGTCTTTAGCAGGTACGGTCGCTCAAAAAAGTATCCGAACACTATGGTTGATTACAGAATTCAGAAAAAATATCTGGAGCGTGTACAGCAACTGTACACGCCCCAGTTACCGTTCACAGCAAACTGGAGCGTGTGCAGTTACTGCACACGCTCCAGTTTGCTGTGAACGGTAACTGCACACGCTCAATATTTCTGTGAGTGGGCCCACACGACCCAGGTTTTTGTGAGCTCACACAATCCAATGTGCTGTGAACATTAACCGCAACCGCTCCAGTTTGCTGTGAATGGTAACTGCACACGCTCAATATTTCTGTGAGTGGGCCCACACGATCCAGGTTTTTGTGAGCTCACACGATCCAATCTGCTGGGAACATTAACCGCAACCGCTCCAGTTTGCTGTGAACGGTAACTGCACACGCTCAATATTTCTGTGAGTGGGCCCACACGATCCAGGTTTTTGTGAGCTCACACAATCCAATGTGCTGTGAACATTAACCGCAACCGCTCCAGTTTGCTGTGAATGGTAACTGCACACGCTCAATATTTCTGTGAGTGGGC
This sequence comes from Ryuthela nishihirai, assembly GCA_038380435.1. NCBI lineage: Eukaryota > Metazoa > Arthropoda > Arachnida > Araneae > Heptathelidae > Ryuthela > Ryuthela nishihirai. Next base: position 68,625,471 of record JAWZYU010000001.1, read on the forward strand.
CCACACGATCAAGGTTTTTGTGAGCTCACACGATCCAATGTGCTGTGAACATTAACCGCAACCGCTCCAGTTTGCTGTGAACGGTAACTGCACACGCTCAATATTTCTGTGAGTGGGCCCACACGATCCAGGTTTTTGTGAGCTCACACGATCCAATCTGCTGGGAACATTAACCGCAACCGCTCCAGTTTGCTGTGAACGGTAACTGCACACGCTCAATATTTCTGTGAGTGGGCCCACACGATCAAGGTTTTTGTGAGCTCACACGATCCAATGTGCTGTGAACATTAACCGCAACCGCTCCAGTTTGCTGTGAACTGTAACTGCACACGCTCAATATTTCTGTGAGTGAGCCCACACGATCCAATGTGCTGTGAACCTTCGTGTCAAGTGACACGAAGGTTGCCAGTTCACTAATTTCTAAAAAAATCATTGCCAGATATTTTTTCTGAATTCTGTAATCAACCATAGTGTTCGGATACTTTTTTGAGCGACTGTACTTTCGCCTGTGGATTGGAATATCGTCGTCTCAAGCGATAGCAAACGGAGGGATAACATGGAATGTCACACGGCAGCAGGAATGAAAGGTTGCCATGACGACGGCGAGGTGAACATTTAGGCATGCGGCTGAGGTTTCCAAAATTGAATGTCAGTTGTTCAGTTTGAATATGATTCGCACTCACTTTTCTAAAGGGACATCTTCCTTTCTGCATTCACTTTACATCTCACGGTCTTGCCCACTGACCCGAGCTGAAACACCGAGCTTCATCGCACTCGCTTCGCAACCGACTGTCTTCGAGCTTCACCTTCCTCTATCTCCTCACCTCGACTATGTGACTTCTTTTTTTGAATCCGAGACAAAAGTTCTTCTCGAAGCATCGAGATTTTGGCGGACCCTTTGGTGGCCCTCTCTTATTTTCATTGGTCGCCCCCGGGTCCCGTTGTCTTGCGATTCTGGGGTGCCAGCGCCGTGGCTACTTCACACGAATTTCATTTCCTTTCTTGTGTTTATTGTTCCCAGAAACAGTGTGGGCAGCCGTTAAGGGACTACCTGGAAACCAGGGGGCGGTCGGCGTCTTGTTTCTCCCGCGCGCTAATGGGACACTTCGGCAAGCGCCGTTCCACAGGGAATTTGTGCGGTGAGGACCATGGTTCATGGCGGCGGTCTCCGTTGAAGTGCGGATGCGTCTACAATTTTATGGCCTGTTCACATTGTTCCTTTGATAGAACGCTGCACTTAACTGCATACTGGTGGGGGGGGGGGGGGGGTGAAGCGCATTAATGGCTGTTTCAGGCCCCCTCTTGGGACAAGGGATCGGTCGCGCTCTTGCAGTCTCTTCTTCTTAAGAATGAAGGCGACTCACCAAGGTCATTCCCCGCCCTGCCAACGGTCAGTAGGGGAAACCGATGGGCTTGGAAAGGCCGCCGTCCGTCGTACGGGACGTTAAGCCGTGGCCCCCGTGTGCGGGAGAGCCATACCCTGTGCACGTTAAAGAACACGCTGGATGGCCTTGACGGGAGGCTACCATCTGTCTCCCAACAGCTGTTCCAGTGGGTCCCCTCCCCCAACCTTCTCTGAGCCTTCGGGGTCCATGTGACCTGCCCATTTAGCCCATGGTGTGCAAAAAAGTGCCGCTCAGAGGTAAAACAACCCAACTCACCAAGGTCATGCGATGCGCTGACGAAATTTGTCGTTCTTTAGAGAAATCTGTCCCTCAAGTTATGAACAGATTGGAATCTGCTCATAACAGTCTACGCAGAGTCCGAGTTATGCATCCTCGAATCTAGGAAAAAAAAAATAAAGGAGACAGCTAAGCAACTGGATTTTTGAGGTTAGAAACATAAGTGTGGGGATAGGGAAGGGCATAACATTAGCTATTAAAGCACAAAAATGTTTCGCTCCCTTTAAATGGTTTTGAATAATTTTCTTGAAACATGCGTGATGTATACGCATTTTAACAAGTCTTCTTCTTCATTGCAGTTACTAGTAGCATTATCAAAAGGTTGGGTTGGGTTGTTTTACCTCTGAGCGGCACTTTTTTGCACACCGTGGGCTAAATGGCCAGGTCACAAGGACCCGGAAGGCTCAGAGAAGGTTGGGGGAGGGGACCCACTGGAACAGCTGTTGGGAGACAGATGGTAGCCTCCCGTCAAGGGCATCCAACGTGTTCTTTAACGTGCACAGGGTATGGCTCTCCCACACACGGGGCCACGGCTTAACGTCCCATCCGACAGACGGCGGCATTTCCAAGCCCATCGGTGGCCCCTACTGACCGTGGGCAGGGCGGGGAATTTTGCGGAGATAAAGCTCAACGCTGACCCAGCTGGGACTCGAACCTGGGAACTACAGATTACGAGCCTGGCGCGCTACCGACTGAGCCACCCCCGCCCCATTTAAAAGTTTCATTCCGTTACTCAAAATAATAGAAGAATTAGACTGTAAATATTGATATATGAATATATATATAAGAAATATGACGATGATTAGTTACTTCTCTAAGCACTTTACTACTTGATTGAATGCTTAAAATATTTTACAAAGGCTACTTTCATAAATAAATGGAGAAATTCCAAATAATCGAACTTCCAGTTAACATTTATTTTTGTATGTACAATTTTTTTTTTTAGCTTGAGCGACAATTTCATTTAGGATGGTGAGAGATCTTATTTGATAAAAGTTCGGTTAGGTGGAATCATCAATTCACACTGCGCACAGTTTTTATTAGAGTAAAATGCTTCAGGCTGTTCCATAAATTCAAAACCTTCGTTATTTCATTAATCTAGCGAAACTTCATGAGTCTGGAACAGAGGTCGTCAAACATTTTATCTTCTAGGCAACAAGAATATGTATGCCTCAATATTTAATAAAACGCGTATGTGATATGTAAGTAAACTCTCTGAAAGAACACTTTAGATGTTGTACATATGGAAAGTGGATGGTTTGTCGGTGATAGATTCCTGGTTCGACTTCCCTCGTCCCTTAGACTTAAATGCAGATGGGTTGGGTTGTTTTACCTCTGAGCGGCACTTTTTTGCACACCATGGGCTAAATGGCCAGGTCACAAGGACCCCGAAGGCTCAGGGAAGGTTGGGGAGGGGGAACCACTGGAACAGCTGTTGGGAGACAGATGGTAGCCTCCCGTCAAGCCCATCCAGCGTGTTTTTTAACGTTGGGTTGTTTTACCTCTGAGCGGCACTTTTTTGCATACCATGGGCAAAATGGCCAGGTCACAAGGACCCCGAAGGCTCAGAGAAGGTTGGGGGAGGGGACCCACTGGAACAGCTGTTGGGAGAAAGATGGTAACCTCCCGTCAAGGCCATCCAGCGTGTTCTTTAACGTTGGGTTGTTTTACCTCTGAGCGGCACTTTTTTGCACACAATGGGCTAAATGGCCAGGTCACATGGACCCCGAAGGCTCAGAGATGGTTGGGGGAGGGGACCCACTGGAACAGCTGTTGGGAGACAGATGTTAGCCTCCCATCAAGGCCATCCAGCGTGTTCTTTAACGTGCACAGAGTATGGCTTTCTCGCACACGGAGCAACGGCTTAACGTCCCATCCGACGGACGGCGGCCTTTCCAAGCCCATCTGTGTCCCCTACTGACCGTGGGCAGGGCGGGGAATTTTGCGGAGATAAATCTCAACGCTGACCCAGCTGGGACTCGAACCTGGGAACTACAGATTACGAGCCTGGCGCGTAATCTGTAGCGGGACCAGCCTGGACTCGAACCTGACCAGCTGGGACTCGAACCTAAGAACTACAGATTACGAGCCTGGCGCGTAATCTACCGACTGAGCCACCCCCACCCCGTTTAGTTGAGTGAGTACAGTGGTTTTGTTTTTTAGATTCATGTCAAGAACTTTTTGACCGCCTGTGGTAGTTGTCTTTTCTTTAGTAGCTACTGGGTTTTTTTTCCGATGGCTTTATTTCTGCAGGCTATAAATAGCATTAACATGGGGGGGGAGGGGGTCATAGGTACATGAAAAATTTTTCACTTTGTCTGTAGAGAGCTTTTTTTTTCCTGAAATTTTTCTTTACCGGCAAAGAATTTAAAATGAAATTGGTTTTGTTTGTTTTTAATCAGTGCTTTTTACGAAAAGAAAAAAAAAAGCAAGTACTTGGATTTTATTTTTTTTTTCTTGTTTTTTGTGACAAAATAAATTTGAAACGTCAAATTTAATAAAAAAGAATGCGACGGCCGAAAAAATTAAAATTATTTTTTTTTTTAAAAACTGTGCGATGATTAATGACATCAGAAATACAATTTGGGGCTAAGTTCTTACGTCACAACAAACGCGCAAGTGAAAATGATTAGTGAAATGAAAAGCTATAAAATCATCTCTTTTACAGAACCACAAAAAAATTTATAATCTCTAATGTTAGAAAGGAAAAGCAAAAACGTTGCTAAAAAACTGAAAATCTTGTGTACGAAACAAAGTAAAGAAGAGGGGAGATCTCCCTCCTGGAAAAATTGATCGAAAGATTTTTTTATGTTCAAAAATGGAGGTGTAATAAAAGTTGATGACGCATTTTCTTTAACGAAACGCAGTCTTTAATTTCTGACATTTCTTTGGGAGGGGCTGGCTCAGTCGGTAGCATGCCAGGCTCGTAATCTGTAGTTCCCAGGTTCGAGTCCCAGCTGGGTCAGCGTTGAGATTTATCTCCGCAAACAGCTCAGCGTTGAGATTATTCCCCGCCCTGCCCACGGTCAGTAGGGGACACCGATCCGCCGTCCGTCGGATGGAACGTTAAACCGTTGACCGGGGTGCGGGAGAGCCATACCTTGTGCACGTTAAAGAACACGCTGGATGGCCTTGACAGGAGGCTACCATCTGTCTCCCAACAGCTGTTCCAGTGGGTCCCCTCCCCCAACCTTCTCTGAGCCTTCGGGGTCCATGTGACCTGGCCATTTAGCCCATGGTGTGCAAAAAAGTGCTGCTCAGAGGTAAAACAACCCAACCCTAACGTTTCTTTGGTTTTCAGAGACATATCATTCACTAAATCCAATATGCGGATAAAATTATTTTTGCCCACGGTAGGAGACTCGAACCCACGACCCTCTAAATACATGCCAGAGTGCTCTACCCACTAACTAGAGGCCCTATATAGGTAGAGGTTGGCCATCTTAAATTTGGACGCCATGTTTTGTCGTTGATCGGATTGTTTAGCATGCATAGCTGAATGATATTGCACGGTTGGGTTGGGTTGTTTTACCTCTGAGCGGCACTTTTTTGCACACCATGGGCTAAATGGCCAGGTCACATGGACCCCGAAGGCTCAGAGAAGGTTGGGGGAGGGGACCCACTGGAACAGCTGTTGGGAGACAGATGGTAGCCTCCCGTCAAGACCATCCAGCGTGATCTTTAACGTTGGGTTGTTTTACCTCTGAGCGTTTTTTTTTGTGTCAGATAGGTATATTAATATATTACAATTTGCACTTTTCGAATCTCCCAAAAGTTATAACTGCACCCTCTAACGGTGGAAAATTTTGAAAATTCCAAAATATAAAACGAATATTCCAAACGATGTAGTTATGTTAGAAGTTTGAAATTTTGGTGTTGAAATGTGAAGGTTACGAAGTTACCATTGGCAACAATCACTTGACCCTTTAGACACAGGGGGGTAGGTGAATGCAACCTTTTTTTGTTTTAACGGAAAAGTGTATACTTTTAGGGATAAAAATTCTTTTTTGTGTGAGACAGGTAGTGATGAAATATTACAATTTGCATTTTGCGAATTTCCCAAAGGCTGTAACTGCGCCCTCTAACGATGGAAAAAAATAAAAAACCCGAAATTTAAAACGAATATTGCAAACGATGTATTTATGCTAGAAATTTGTAATTTTGGTCGTGGAATGTGACAGTCTTGAAAATTCCACTGACCACAATGAGTTGACCCTAAGCCCAAAGTAGGTAAGAAACGAAACGATTTTGTTTTAAGAGATAATTGGAAATCTCTTTTTTAGTTGGTTACTAATGAAATGTAATTCGCAGTTTCAAAGGTAGTTTTAATTTTTATCATTAGAGATCACTAAATATCGAAACTGCAAAACTTTTAACGAATGTTTCAAGTGATCTGTTTCTGGTAGAAATTTCGGCGTGTAGAATTCTGTTATAGTAGAAATTCCACTGACAGCAATGATCTGCCCACTATTTTCAGAGGAGCGAGAGAAAAGCAACTTTTGAAATTTAAGAACTAAAAGACAAATACTCTTTATGTTATATAATTACTAATAAAATACTACTATGTGCATTTCCCCCATCATACATTAAAAATAAATAAATACCCCCTCAAGCAGCTGCTTGTCACAGAGGTCTGACAGGAGCCTGTCAGTTTATATCCCATAGTAGAAGGTCCATGAGGATGGCGGGACCTCAGCAGAAAAACAACACGAACATCTATAATTAAAACTTTTAAGGAACACAATTACGGAGATAAATCTCAACGCTGACTCAGCTGGGACTCGAACCTTAGAACTACAGATTACAAGCCTGCCACGCTACCGACTGAGCCACCCTCTCCCCATCTTTCTGGGAGTTGTATAGTAATAAAACCACGTATCATCACTTATAACAACATCAGTTAAACGTTTGTGACCTGGGGCGGGGGTGGCTCAGTTGGTTGCGCGCCAGGCTCGTAATCTGTAGTTCCCAGGTCCGAGTCCCAGCTGGATCAGCGTTGAGATTTATCTCCGCAAAATTCCCCGCCCTGCCCACGGTCAGTAGGGGACACCGATTGGCTTGGAAAGGCCGCCGTCCATCGGATGGGACGTTAAGCCGTTGCCTCGTATGCGGGAGAGCCATACCCTGTGTACGTTAAAGAACACGCTGGATGGCCTTGACGGGAGGCTACCATCTGTCTCCCAACAGCTGTTCCAATGAGTCCCCTCCCCCAACCTTCTCTGAGCCTTCGGGGTCCATGTGACCTGGCCATTTAGCCCATGGTGTGCAAAAAAGTGCCGCTCAGAGGTAAAACAACCCAACCCTGAAACTCTCTTTCCCACACAAGTTGTTTTCATTTTAACCTCGGGCAAGAGAACGCCTGCGTCACGAAAACGTCACAAGCATCAATCAAACGACCATGACAACAATTTGTAACTTCCTCAAGTTTGGCATAACGTAATTGATCAGTTATTACATTTCTTTGCAACAGTTTGTTGTTCTTCAGCACAGCATTATGCAGGATTGCTTTTTCCAAAACGAGCTCAGGGATGTTGTCGAGTTTTTTTTCCCTCAGACCTGCACTTATTTTTGCATACAATGGGCTAAATGGTTAGGTCACAAGGAACCCAAGGACTAAGAGTTAGAGCGAAGGAGTCAACTCTACAGCTGTTAGAAGACTTAATGGAAGCTTTTCCTCAAGGCTATACAGGTTGCTTTTTTAACCAGCAGGTGGCGTCGACAGAAACTATTTTTAGGGGGGGGGGGGAAATATTTTCTGGGGAGGAGGAAAAAAAATATTTTCAGAGAGAAATATTTAGTCGAGCGCAGTTGCGAATAGAGCAATCATACATACTTCATATCATAATACAACTAAGGAAAAAGGATTGGGTTGTTTTACCTCTGAGCGGCACTTTTTTTGCACACCATGGGCTAAATGGCCAGGTCACATGGACCCCGAAGGCTCAGAGAAGGTTGGGGGAGGGGACCCACTGGAACAGCTGTTGGGAGACAGATGGTAACCTCCCGTCAAGGCCATCCAGCGTGTTCTTTAAGTGCACAGGGTATGGCTCTCCCGCACACGGGGCCACGGCTTAACGTCCCATCCGACGGACGGCGGCCTTCCAAGCCCATCGGTGTCCCCTACTGACCGTGGGCAGGGCGGGGAATTTTGCGGAGATAAATCTCAACGCTGACCCAGCTGGGACTCGAACCTGGGAACTACAGTTTACGAGCCTCACGCGCTACCGACTGAGCCACCCCTGCCCACTACAACTAAGGAAAAAGGAAGCTTAATATTAATATTACATGAAGAAATATATTTTTTTTCATATTTATAAATTAACATGAATATATGCTTCACGAAGCAAAAGGAAACATAATTGAAACAAGTTTTCGTTTCGTTGGGGGAAAACACATTAATTTTGGTATAAAAATAATATCAAATATAATATTTCAAACATAAATTAAATTTTCGATTAATTTTTTTTCAATGCTGTAACTTTCTTTCTTCTCCCCCCTCTTCCTGCCGACACCCACGAGCACAGAGTTCGATTCTCCTGCACTGGACTCCCATAAACTCCAGTTCTCAGGTTCGAGTCCACGGTCAGTAGGGGACGCGGATGGGCTTGGAAAGGCCACCGTCCGTCTGATGGGAGGTAAAGCCGTGGTCCCGTCTGCGGGAGAGCCATAACCTGTGCACGTTAAAGAACACGGTGGATGGCCTTGACGGGAGGCTACCATCTGTCTCCTACCATCTGTTCAGTGTGCTACTCTTTTATCAATTTTCTCTGAGCTTTTGGGGGCGGGGGTGGCTCAATCGTTAGCGCGCTAGGCTCGTAATCTGCTCGTTCCCAGGATCGAGTCCCAACTGGATCAGCGTTGAGATTTTTCTCCGCAAAACTCCTCGCCTTGCCCAAGGTCAGTAGGGGACACCGATGGCCTTTGAAAAGCCGCCTTCCGTCGGATGGGACATTAAGCCGTGGCCCCGTGTGCGGGAGAGAGCCATACACTGTGCACATTAAAGAACACGCTGGATGGCCTTGACCGGAGGCTACCATCTGTCTCCCAACAGCTGTTCCAGTGGGTCCCCTCCCCCAACTTTCTATGAGCCTTCGGGGTCCATGTGACCTGGCCATTTAGCCCATGGTGTGCACAAAAGTTCCGCTCAGACGTAAAACAACCCAATTCTCTGAGCCATTGGGGTTCTTGTGACCTGGTACTTTAGCCCATTGTGTAAAAAAAAAGTGCCGCTGAGAGGTAAAGCAACCTAACGGGGCTCCCGACTCATCTTTAATTCAGATGTTTAATCTCGAGTTACATTTATTCACAAAAAAAAAATTATTTTCAAAATTAGAGACTTAGCCTCCGAATTTGAATCTTCAAAACCTTTGGTTTTCTTTGGAATAAGTTTTTTTTTAAAGTGTCTGTAACATGTTGCACAAACACCCTGCAAATCGGGGCGGGGGTGGCTCAGTCGGTAGCGCGCCAGGCTCGTAATCTGTAGTTCCCAGGTTCGAGTCCCAGCTGGGTCAACGTTGAGATTTATCTCCGCAAAATTTCCCCGCCCTGCCCAAGGTCAGTAGGGGACACCGATGGGCTTGGAAAGGCAGCCGTCCGTCGGATGGGACGTTAAGCCGTGGCCCCGTGTGCGAGAGAGCCATACCCTGTGCACGTTAAAGAACACGCTGGATGGCCTTGACGGGAGGCTACCATCTGTCTCCCAACAGCTGTTCCAGTGGGTCCCAACCTTCTCTGAGCCTTCGGGGTCCTTGTGACCTGGCCATTTAGCCCATGGTGTGCAAAAAAGTGCCGCTCAGAAGTAAAGCAACCCAAAACAACCCTGAAAATCAATGACTTCAATTCTAAATCTATGTATAAAAATCATAAAGTTGAGTTTCTGTCTGTCTTTAGAATCTAATTTCAGAATTTCATTCTTCTCCTAACTCTTAAATTAATTAGTCTGCTTTCAAAAATTTTTTCTGCCTCACGATCTCCCTCATTCAGCTACTTTAGAAAATTAATGATTCAATTAAAAGCCCATTTGAATCTCTCAGGGAACAGAAAAGGAACATTCAATGCACAACTGACAAAGCAAAAAAAAAGGAATCTCGGAGAAATTATCATCATTCGAAATAATCACTCCCTTCAATGATCGCTTTAACATGCATCGTCGGAATTAAACGCTGTTCGTCGTAGCATTATTTTCCATTATCGCTACGAAATCTACTTTTGACTCAGATAATCAAATCTCCACTGAGGTAAGTAATGCGGAGTTAATTAAAACCTGTAATTGGTGTACATGCTGGATTTAACAACCACTGTTCGGGATTACATTAATCTGACAAGGCATATTACACGCAATCGTTAACTGTGGCAGAAGTTCAAAACCACTTATAGAGTAAGAGATTCATCCAATTGAATACCGTTCTGGATACGGGTTTAGTACTACACTATCTTTCAAAAGTGTCCGGTTGGGTTGGGTTGTTTTACCTCTGAGCGGCACTTTTTTGCACACCATGGGCTAAATGGCCAGGTCACATGGACCCCGAAGGCTCAGAGAAGGTTGGGGGAGGGGACCAACTGGAACAGCTGTTGGGAGACAGATGGTAGCCTCCTGTCAAGGCCATCCAGCGCGTTCTTTAACGTGCACAGGGTATGGCACTCCCGCACACGGGGCCACGGCTTAACGTCCCATCCGACGGACGGCGGCCTTCCCAAGCCCATCGGTGTCCCCTACTGACCGTGGGCAGGGCGTGGAACTTTGCGGAGATAAATCTCAACGCTGACCCAGCTGGGACTCGAACCTGGGAACTACAGTTTACGAGCCTCACGCGCTACCGACTGAACCACCCCAGCCCCTAGCTCTGACGGAGATCTTTAATTTATGTCTAGTGACTTTTTTCAGTAATAAGCTTATTTTCAAATTTAGGTACATTTGAATGTGGGGCGGGGGTGGCTCAGTCGGTAGCGCGCCAGGCTCGTAATCTGTAGTTCCCAGGTTCGAGTCCCAGCTGGGTCAGCGTTGAGATTTATCTCCGCAAAATTCCCCGCCCTGCCCACGGTCAGTAGGGGACACCGATGGGCTTGGAAAGGCCGCCGTCCGTCGGATGGGACGTTAAGCCGTGGCCCCGTGTGCGGGAGAGCCATACCCTGTGCACGTTAAAGAACACGCTGGATGGCCTTGACGGGAGGCTACCATCTGTCTCCCAACAGCTGTTCCACTGGGTCCCTCCCCCAACCTTCTCTGAGCCTTCGGGGTCCATGTGACCTGGCAATTTAGCCCATTGTGTGCAAAAAAGTGCCGCTCAGAGGTAAAACAACCCAACCCAACATTTGAATGCAGCTATTCGTCCATTTAACATGAAAGTGTCCGGACGCTTTTTGCAATATAGTGTATTAATTGATTTTTTTTTCTTTCCTTAATGTCAAAATGCTATATTAAGAATGCGCATTTTTATTTTCCTAATTTTTTTTTACTGTGTGAACTGTGAAGCTTTTAGAGGACTGGAAATGATTCCAGAAAGTTTGTAGGGTTTTTTTTATTTTTCCGATAACAATATAACACGTTGGGTTGTTTTACCTCTGAGCGGCACTTTTTTGCACACCATGGGCTAAATGGCCAGGTCACATGGACCCCGAAGGCTCAGAGAAGGTTGGGGGAGAGGACCCACTGGAACAGCTGTTGGGAGACAGATGGTAGCCTCCTGTCAAGGCCATCCAGCGTGTTCTTTAACGTGCACAGGGTATGGCTCTCCCGCACACGGGGCCACGGCTTAACGTCCCATCCGACTGACGGCGGCCTTTCCAAGCCCATCGGTGTCCCCTACTGACCGTAGGCAGGGCGGGGAATTTTGCGGAGATAAATCTCAACGCTCACCCAGCTGGGACTCGAACCTGGGAACTACAGATTACGAGCCTGGCGCGCTACCGACTGAGCCACCCCCGCCCCCCAATGTAACACTCCCAGTATCTTACGATTTTGGTTCACGAAGGTTTCTGTTAGTTTTTGGATAAAAAGTATTAAGTTGAAGTTCCGGAGCAGAGGCAAACTAAAACGAAACTTCTGTTAAAACGATGAAGATAATTTAAATTAATTTGGAAGTTAAAATACAGTAATTTAAATATTTATAATATATAATATAATAATATATTTAAATATCATTTTTGCTTTCCTCACAGGTTTCCTATACGGCGCACTTAACTGCTTAACTGGCTACAAGACTTCTGCAGCTGCTTAGGAATCTTTCACTTTTTATTTAAAGGATAAAAAGAGTTTTACAGCCCTTTCATACAAAAATCAAGGGAATGAAAAAATAAAAAGAAGGTTGATATTGTTTTACCTCTGAGCGGCACTTTTTTCCACACCATGGGCTAAATGGCCAGGTCACATGGACCCCGAAGGCTCAGAGAAGGTTGGGGGAGGGGACCCACTGGAGCAGCTGTTGGGAGACAGATGGTAGCCTCCCGTCAAGGACATCCAATGTGTTCTTTAACGTGCACAGGGTACGTCTCTCCCGCACACGGGGTCACGGCTTAACATCCCATCCGACGGACGGCGGCCTTTCCAAGACCATCGGTGTCCCCTACTGACCGTGGGCAGGGCGGGGAATTTTGCGGAGATAAATCTCAACGCTGACCTAGCTGGGACTCGAACCTGGGAACTACAGATTATGAGCCTGGCGCGCTACCGACTGAGCCACCCCCGCCCCAATAAAAAGAAGAAAGCTCATTTAACATTTAGAATTTTGCCTACTTTTTTTTTACACTGTTTTCTGTATTTCTTGATGCATTCTTGTAGATTGCAACAAAAGAAATAACTATTTTACGGTAAAAATATTTTTCACTGTTACGGCATTCTTGGTAAGTCTTTTTTATTTTCAGGAAAGCAAGAAAGAATATTCTGACATTATTGAGTTTCAGTAGTCATACGTGATGTTATTACTACGGTTTGTTGCACGACTTCTGTAGTCAGCCATGACAGCACAGAGACTTTCATAGCTACGTTTGTCCACATGTCCAATGTTCCACTTAATGAGATGGCTTTTCATCTAGGATCTTCAGAAAGATCCAGGAAAGTAATCAGGCACAAGTTTTATACCATCTGAAGATTGGACGAGATGGAAGCATAGATGCTCTCCCAAAATGATTCAGATCTCCTGGGAAAGTTGATTAGGCTTAACTTTAATCAAAAATGCTTTGGGAAAGTTTAATGAGAAATGACATTGAAAAAAGTTGCATTTCATAGTAGTTGTCTTTCAGTTGGCGAAGTTGAGTTGCTTTACCTCTGAGCGGCACATATTTTTCACACACTGGGCTAAATCTCTGAGCTCTTTGGGTCACAAGGACCCCGTTGGTTCGTAGAAGGTTGAGGGGAAGGAACCAATTGGACAGTTGTTAGGAGACAGATGGAAACCTCCCATCAAGGTCATCAAGCGTGTTCTTCAACGTGCACAGGGTATGGACTCTCTCGCACACGGAACCACGGCTTAACGTCCCACCCGACGTAGGGCTATCTTAAAACTAACCTGGGCCCCCAGGCAAAAGTAAAAATCGCACTCTGCCCAGGAATTTTCCCTTCCTTCACGAAATGTAGTAATGAAAATGGGCTCCAAAAATCGTTGCCCCCCCCCCCCCCCCCCAGCGTTTGCCTACTTTGCCTTTGCCAAAAGATGGTCCTGATACAATTGAAAGAAACAGTCGAAGTGAAGGGGGAACGCCAGTGGCGGATTAAGATCATTTGGGGCCCCTAGGCACAGGCAAAAGAGGGAAGATGACTTTGTAAATTGTAAAAAAAATATTAATGAAACAAACACAATTTTATTTGTGATAAAAAAACATAGTTTTGCAAATATACACAATACATATATAAAACTATATTTTAACTTTGCGCACTTTTGAAGCAGCAAATTTGCGGATTATTTCTTTGAAATCTATGTCTTTAACAAATTCGTGTTCTATGCATAACAAACTCAAGGCATTTAGGAGAGTTTGGGACATGGCGCTTCTCTTTTGATTTTTTATTAATGATAATTTGGAAAATGATCGTTCTCCTTCACAAACTCCACAAGCTAAAGTTAAATACAATCTAAATGCTATAGCAACATTTGGATAGCAGTTGGATTTTAAAACTTCTTTAATAGTTCTTAAAAGATCTTCTCCCGAGCCGGTATTTGTGTTTTGGAGGATTACTTTTATATGCTCATGACAGTGTATAATTTCGTTTTCTAATTCATTTTCCAGATCCAGCGGATATTTTTTCACAAGTCTTTGAGCTGCAGATCTTTTTTCCATTTAAATCTGTCATTTCATAATCGAAAATAAATAAAAAATATAAATGTAATTCTTTATAATAACGAGACCTTCTTTCCATTTCAGCAATTAGGCTATCACAAATTACTAAAAAAACTTCTGTTAAAATTTTTGTTTTGAAGAAAACATTTCCGTACAACCGGATTTACCATCGAATAATTTTCTTTTAATTTGACGTGTTTTATCGCTTTTATAACATATGATTAACTCAAATTCGGATGAACATTTTTTTTTAAATACTTTTTGCTTTTTCTTCATAATAGTCAAAATTTTGGCGAATTATTTTCAGATATTCTGTCAAAGATTGTATTTGATCTACAACTAGTTTTAAAATAAGCCCTTCCGTTTGAAATGTCAAGTTTACTTTATTTATCCTTTCTAAAACATCATACCAAAATAAACTGCGAATACATGTCTCTAGTTTACATAGTTTACTCAAGATATTTGTCCCTTCATTTCGAGTATCATAACTTTGGTCAGAATCCTGAGATAAGATTTTTAAAGTTGACATAATTTCCATGTAGTTTATTTTTAATGATTTTCAAGCATCATATCTAGCTGACCATCTTGTGTCAGAGAGAGACTTCAACACAAATAGTCTCTCATTAACTTTTAAATTCGACGATTGTTTCTTGGATATCTCTTCTTTCATCAAATTCCACCTATATATCGAACCAGACAAAAAATTGCATAATTTTTGTACAACCCCAAAAAACGATATCGCTTCTATACATCCACTGGCTGCTGTCTGTCCAACAAGATTCAGAGAATGAGCACTACATGATACAAACTCTGCAAAATTATTAATTTCCTTGATTCTACTTTGGACACCCTGATATTTTCCAGACATATTGGCCGCATTATCATAACTTTGAGAGTGGCAATTTTTGATGTTTAGATCGCACTCACTTAAATATTGCACAATTTCTTGAGCTAAACCATTTCCTTTGTGGCTTTTTAAAGCCAAAATTTTTAAAAATCGTTCTGACACCAAAAGTTTGCGAGATTACATATCTAATTATAACTGTAAGTTGATCGACATAGGTCACATCAGGAGTAGAGTCAACTATAATTCCAAAATATTTTGATTCTTTTACTTATTTTAAAATTAAATTAGTTACATAGTCTCCTAACAGTTGAATAAATTCATCGCAAATTGTTGAAGACAAGTAAGATGTTTTGCCACGCCCGATATTTTTAAACTTCTCAATATGATTTGCTAGAAACGCGTCATATTTAGCCAAAAGCTCCAATACACCTTAATAATTCCCATTATGTACTGATCCAAAAATTTCATCTTTACCTCTTAATGGAAGCCCGCGTTGACACAAAAAACATATGACATCAATAATTCTTTGTAAAACGTTTTTCCAGTACTCACATTCATTTTTATCATTTTAGAGAAATCGGTTTCCAAACACTGTTACTTTGATCAAGCAAACCAACTAAAACAGGACTTTGAATGTGAAGCACTATTTTCATGTGATAAGAGCCTGGATGCGGCATTTTTCCAGTCATTGAAGCCTGTGATAAACTCATCTTGAAATCCTTCTAATAAAAATAACTTGCAGGGTCCGCCGCCGTCCGTCAGATGCGACGTTAAGCCGTGGACCCATGTGCGGGAGAGCCATACCCTGTGCACGTTAAAGAACACGCTGGATGGCCTTGACGGGAGGCTACCATCTGTCTCCCAATAGCTGTTCCAGTGGGTCCCTTCCCCCGACTTTCTCTGAACCTTCGGGGTCCATATGACCTGGCCATTTAGCCCATGATGTGCAAAAAAGTGCCGCTCAGAAGTAAAACAACCCAACCCAAATCTTGAAATTCGAACGAGGAGTGCATACCATTGCATTATTTTTTATCATCAGTTGTGTTCTCCATTAAATCTATAAAGTTATCAGACTAAAAGGTTCACTGCGAAATTTGTGTAATCAGATCATAAAAGTCACGAAAAAAAGGTCGGATGAATTAAATATTAATCGCTTTACGAGAAAATAAACGCTCGAGGCAATATATGCGGATGCATTTAGGAAATTCGTGCTGGGTCAGCGTTGCCTGTCAGCCATGTTTCAAAGATAAAAATAACAGCTCAAGGCATAATCCAAGAAGTTGGAAAATTTATGCGATACATTAATAAAATAACTGGGAAAAATTTCCTGTTGTTTCTATATTTAAATCTTAAAATTGCTATATAATAAAGCTTTATAGATTCTTATTACTGGATATGGGTATAGTGACTTATTACTGGATATCAAAATATTTTTAGGATTTTTTTAATGTATCGGGTCTAGACCGGGCCGGATTGAAGAGGCTGAGGTGTGGGGGTTGTTTTACCTCTGGGCGTAAAGTTTTCTTGCACACAATGGGCTAAATGGGAAGTTCACAAGGACACCAAGGTCTCAAAGAAAGTTGGGGGAGTAGACACACTGGACAGCTGTTAAGAGACAGATAGAGCCTCCCGTCAGGCCATCCAGCGTGTTCTTTAACATGCACAGGGTATGATTCTCCTGCACACTGAGCTCTGGCTTAACCTCCCATCCAACAGAAGGCGGTCTTTCAACTGGCCCAGTGGAACCCGAATTTGGGAACTGCAGATTACGAACCTAGCGCGCTACCGACTGAGCCACCACCGCCCCTAGGGCAGAAGTCATATGTCCCTCCTCCTCCCTGAAAATATTAATAAACTGAATGGACAAATTATTATCTACACGTACATCATAACCTGTTGCTCCACCATTTGCCCTCACAACAGCAGTGGGGCGGGGGTGGCTCAGTCGGGGTCCATGTGACCTGGCCATTTAGCCCATGGTGTGCAAAAAAGTGCCCCTCAGAGGTAAAACAACCCAACCCAACACAACAGCAGCTAGAAGTCTTAGTAAGGATTGAATGAAGTGTTCAAAACACGGAGGTGGTATTGTCGCCCATGAAGTGAGAATCGCCTGTCGTAGAGCATCCACAGTTACCAATGGGGGGGGGCGGGGGGGGCTCAGTCGGTAGCGCGCCAGGCTCGTAATCTGTAGTTCCCAGGTTCGAGTCCCAGCTGGGTCAGCGTTGAAATTTATCTCCGCAAAATTTCCCCGCCTTGCCCACGGTCAGTAGGGGACACCGATGGGCTTGAAAAGGCCGCCGTCCGTCGGATGGGACGTTAAGCCGTGGCCCCGTGTGCGGGAGAGCCATACCCTGTGCACGTTAAAGAACACGCTGGATGGCCTTGACGGGAGGCTACCATCTGTCTCCCAACAGCTGTTCCAGTGGGTCCCCTCCCCCAACCTTCTCTGAGCCTTCGGGGTCCTTGTGGCCTGGCCATTTAGCCCATGGTGTGCAAAAAAGTGCCGCTCAGAGGTAAAACAATCCAAAACAATACCAATGGGGGTTGGCGGACACCAAAAAATCTTTCGAATTCGTCCCACAAAAGCTCAATGGGGTTGAGGTCCGGCGATCGAGGGGGCCATTCGAGTGTGGTAAACTCACTGGAATGCTCCTGGAGCCAATTGGTAGCCACTCGGAAAGTATGCGGTGTGGCATTGTCCTGTTAAAAGATGGCGTCATGGTGCGGAAAGAGAATCGTTACGAACGGATGTAGATGATCGGCAGGATGTTCACATATCTTGTGCCGGTAAGTGTGGTAAAACTCACTGGAATGCTCCTGGAGCCAATTGGTCGCCACTCGTAAAGTATGTGGTGTGGCATTATCCTGTTAAAAGATGGCGTCATTGTGCGGAAAGAGAATCGTTATGAGCGGATGTAGATGATCGGCAGGATGTTCACATATCTTGTGCCGGTAAGTGTGGTAAAACTCACTGGAATGCTCCTGGAGCCAATTGGTCGCCACTCGTAAAGTATGTGGTGTGGCATTGTCCTGTTAAAAGATGGCGTCATTGTGCGGAAAGAGAATCGTTACGAACGGATGTAGATGATCGGCAGGATGTTCACATATCTTGTGCCGGTAAGTGTGGTAAAACTCACTGGAATGCTCCTGGAGCCAATTGGTCGCCACTCGTAAAGTATGTGGTGTGGCATTGTCCTGTTAAAAGATGGCGTCATTGTGCGGAAAGAGAATCGTTACGAACGGATGTAGATGATCGGCAGGATGTTCACATATCTTGTGCCGGTAAGTGTGGTAAAACTCACTGGAATGCTCCTGGAGCCAATTGGTCGCCACTCGTAAAGTATGTGGTGTGGCATTGTCCTGTTAAAAGATGGCGTCATTGTGCGGAAAGAGAATCGTTACGAACGGATGTAGATGATCGGCAGGATGTTCACATATCTTGTGCCGGTAAGTGTGGTAAAACTCATTGGAATGCTCCTGGAGCCAATTGGTCGCCACTCGTAAAGTATGTGGTGTGGCATTATCCTGTTAAAAGATGGCGTCATGGTGCGGAAAGAGAATCGTTACGAACGGATGTAGATGATCGGCAGGATGTTCACATATCTTGTGCCGGTAAGTGTGGTAAAACTCACTGGAATGCTCCTGGAGCCAATTGGTCGCCACTCGTAAAGTATGTGGTGTGGCATTATCCTGTTAAAAGATGGCGTCATGGTGCGGAAAGAGAATCGTTACGAACGGATGTAGATGATCGGCAGGATGTTCACATATCTTGTGCCGGTAAGTGTGGTAAAACTCACTGGAATGCTCCTGGAGCCAATTGGTCGCCACTCGTAAAGTATGTGGTGTGGCATTGTCCTGTTAAAAGATGGCGTCATTGTGCGGAAAGAGAATCGTTATGAGCGGATGTAGATGATCGGCAGGATGTTCACATATCTTGTGCCGGTAAGTGTGGTAAAACTCACTGGAATACTCCTGGAGCCAATTGGTCGCCACTCGTAAAGTATGTGGTGTGGCATTGTCCTGTTAAAAGATGGCGTCATTGTGCGGAAAGAGAATCGTTACGAACGGATGTAGATGATCGGCAGGATGTTCACATATCTTGTGCCGGTAAGTGTGGTAAAACTCACTGGAATGCTCCTGGAGCCAATTGGTCGCCACTCGTAAAGTATGTGGTGTGGCATTATCCTGTTAAAAGATGGCGTCATTGTGCGGAAAGAGAATCGTTACGAACGGATGTAGATGATCGGCAGGATGTTCACATATCTTGTGCCGGTAAGTGTGGTAAAACTCACTGGAATGCTCCTGGAGCCAATTGGTCGCCACTCGTAAAGTATGTGGTGTGGCATTATCCTGTTAAAAGATGGCGTCATGGTGCGGAAAGAGAATCGTTACGAACGGATGTAGATGATCGGCAGGATGTTCACATATCTTGTGCCGGTAAGTGTGGTAAAACTCACTGGAATGCTCCTGGAGCCAATTGGTCGCCACTCGTAAAGTATGTGGTGTGGCATTGTCCTGTTAAAAGATGGCGTCATTGTGCGGAAAGAGAATCGTTATGAGCTGATGTAGATGATCGGCAGGATGTTCACATATCTTGTGCCGGTAAGTGTGGTAAAACTCACTGGAATGCTCCTGGAGCCAATTGGTAGTCACTCGGAAAGTATGCGGTGTGGCATTGTCCTTTTAAAAGATGGCGTCATTGTGCGGAAAGAGAATCGTTACGAACGGATGTTGATGATCAGCAGGATGTTCACATATCTTGTGCCGGTAAGTGTTTTAAAACTCACTGGAATGCCCCTGGAGCCAATTGGTAGCCACTCGGAAAGTATGTGGTGTGGCATTGTCCTGTTAAAAGATGGCGTCATGGTGCGGAAAGAGAATCGTTACGAACGGATGTAGATGATCGGCAGGATGTTCACATATCTTGTGCCGGTAAGTGTGGTAAAACTCACTGGAATGCTCCTGGAGCCAATTGGTCGCCACTCGTAAAGTATGTGGTGTGGCATTGTCCTGTTAAAAGATGGCGTCATTGTGCGGAAAGAGAATCGTTATGAGCGGATGTAGATGATCGGCAGGATGTTCACATATCTTGTGCCGGTAAGTGTGGTAAAACTCACTGGAATGCTCCTGGAGCCAATTGGTCGCCACTCGTAAAGTATGTGGTGTGGCATTGTCCTGTTAAAAGATGGCGTCATTGTGCGGAAAGAGAATCGTTACGAACGGATGTAGATGATCGGCAGGATGTTCACATATCTTGTGCCGGTAAGTGTGGTAAAACTCACTGGAATGCTCCTGGAGCCAATTGGTCGCCACTCGTAAGGTATGTGGTGTGGCATTATCCTGTTAAAAGATGGCGTCATGGTGCGGAAAGAGAATCGTTATGAACGGATGTAGATGATCGGCAGGATGTTCACATATCTTGTGCCGGTAAGTGTGGTAAAACTCACTGGAATGCTCCTGGAGCCAATTGGTCGCCACTCGTAAAGTATGTGGTGTGGCATTGTCCTGTTAAAAGATGGCGTCATTGTGCGGAAAGAGAATCGTTATGAGCGGATGTAGATGATCGGCAGGATGTTCACATATCTTGTGCCGGTAAGTGTGGTAAAATTCACTGCAATGCTCCTGGAGCCAATTGGTCGCCACTCGTAAAGTATGTGGTGTGGCATTGTCCTGTTAAAAGATGGCGTCATTGTGCGGAAAGAGAATCGTTACGAACGGATGTAGATGATCGGCAGGATGTTCACATATCTTGTGCCGATAAGTGTGGTAAAACTCACTGGAATGCTCCTGGAGCCAATTGGTCGCCACTCGTAAAGTATGTGGTGTGGCATTATCCTGTTAAAAGATGGCGTCATTGTGCGGAAAGAGAATCGTTACGAACGGATGTAGATGATCGGCAGGATGTTCACATATCTTGTGCCGGTAAGTGTGGTAAAACTCACTGGAATGCTCCTGGAGCCAATTGGTCGCCACTCGTAAAGTATGTGGTGTGGCATTATCCTGTTAAAAGATGGCGTCATTGTGCGGAAAGAGAATCGTTACGAACGGATGTAGATGATCGGCAGGATGTTCACATATCTTGTGCCGGTAAGTGTGGTAAAACTCACTGGAATGCTCCTGGAGCCAATTGGTCGCCACTCGTAAAGTATGTGGTGTGGCATTGTCCTGTTAAAAGATGGCGTCATTGTGCGGAAAGAGAATCGTTATGAGCGGATGTAGATGATCGGCAGGATGTTCACATATCTTGTGCCGGTAAGTGTGGTAAAACTCACTGGAATGCTCCTGGAGCCAATTGGTAGCCACTCGGAAAGTATGCGGTGTGGCATTGTCCTGTTAAAAGATGGCGTCATTGTGCGGAAAGAGAATCGTTACGAACGGATGTAGATGATCGGCAGGATGTTCACATATCTTGTGCCGGTAAGTGTGGTAAAACTCACTGGAATGCTCCTGGAGCCAATTGGTCGCCACTCGTAAAGTATGTGGTGTGGCATTGTCCTGTTAAAAGATGGCGTCATTGTGCGGAAAGAGAATCGTTACGAACGGATGTAGATGATCGGCAGGATGTTCACATATCTTGTGCCGGTAAGTGTGGTAAAACTCACTGGAATGCTCCTGGAGCCAATTGGTCGCCACTCGTAAAGTATGTGGTGTGGCATTGTCCTGTTAAAAGATGGCGTCATTGTGCGGAAAGAGAATCGTTATGAGCGGATGTAGATGATCGGCAGGATGTTCACATATCTTGTGCCGGTAAGTGTGGTAAAACTCACTGGAATGCTCCTGGAGCCAATTGGTAGCCATTCGGAAAGTATGCGGTGTGGCATTGTCCTGTTAAAAGATGGCGTCATGGTGCGGAAAGAGAATCGTTACGAACGGATGTAGATGATCGGCAGGATGTTCACATATCTTGTGCCGGTAACGGAGATCTCGACCTGCGAGGGCCCCAAGGAAGCCCATGTAAACGCACCCCAAACTGTTATATCGTTTCCACCAGCCTGTATGATCCCACCTTGGCAAGCTGGGTCCATCGCTTCGTATGGTTTACGCCACATACTCACCTTCCTATCGGCGTGATAGAGTTGAAACGTGATTTATCAGACCAGATGACGTGTTTCCAGTCCTCCGTACTCCAGTTGCGATAGGTCTTTACAAACTGCAGTCTAATCTTTCAGTGCTTTGCGTCAACAAGGAGACATGATGTGGACGTCGACTACCATAGCTATTTTTTCCATGGTACGACGGAAAGTCTTTGTGCATAAGCTTGTGGACACTCCTTCATTCAATTTGGACGTTATGTCTTCCACGGTAGCCGTGCGATTCCTTGTAACAATGCGGACAGTCTGCACTCACCTCGAGACCAATTGTCCGTTTACCTCTATATTTTTCCCTCTGGTTGGAAGTTTTGACGTATTTCACGTAGTCTTGGTATACACGTGCGATGGTCTGACGTGGAAATCCCAACAGTTCAGCAATTGCAGCGATTGAACAACCGGCCTTCTTCGCACATAATATCTGGCCACTGTCAAACTCGCTTACATCGCTGCCTTTATCCATGATTACTTTTCCGTGACTGATTTCCAATGCATAGAGACCTGCCCTCTTTGTAAGCATTGCCAGTTTCAGGGTCCCATGTGACTGGATGCGATACTTCTGCTCTGCATATTGTTATCGGGGTGTACATAATAATTTGCCCTTTCAATGTAAGTGTATAGGAGGCAAAAAAAGGTGTTAAACTTGTGCTTATTTTACAAATTGTTCAAGAAATTTTAAGTGACTTATAAAACGGGGAGAAAATGTTATACTACAATGGAAATTCAATCTCTTGGATCCAACTGGGTCTCTACGTTCACGAAAGTCCATTTTTGTGAGATAAATGATAATTAACTGTTTATTAGTATAACATTCGCAAATGTGAAATACATTAATTGACAGTTAACATATTCTGGAGGTGGAAAAAGTCACCCTCTTTGGAATTTGAATTTTGTTTTTCACTTTGTCACCCTTTCTGTCCGTTTGTGAACATTCAACTTTTTTTTTTATTTTTCGAGATAAATCTATCTCCATCTATCTCCTAATAGCGTCCAGTGGATCCCTTTCCCCAACCTTCTCTGAGTCCTTGGGGTCTTTGTGACCTGGCCATTTAACCCACTCTTTGCAAAAAAATAAAAAATAAATAAACGCCATTCACAGGTGAAACGACCCAACCCTAGATTCTGAAGTTGTCATGATTATTCGCTTCGATAGCCCTAGCATATATATACAACAAAAAATCTAAACAAATTAACTCGATAATCATAAATTCAAAAAAGAAACAATAAAAATGCATCTTTTTAAAACACTTCAGAATAAATTTTAAAAAATACTGAAATTCAGAGCCAAGAAAATTTAAAGAAATAAAGTTATGGAACTCTAGTCTTGATTTTTTTCTAGACTCCAAAACGTTTCTTCTGGAAAAAAAAAAAACTAGTATGATTATAATTAGTCCATTTTCTCCATGCAAAAGAAACTTTCAGTAAATTCTAAAAAAATTTTAATTCTTGTCTTATTATTTATTATTGACATTAAAATAAGGTTTTTCGTTTTCAAGTTCTGGAATATGTTCTCTAACTTTTATCAATTTTTTTGCAAAAGGGAAGACGGAATGACGAAATACATTTGAGGGAATCCGTCATCTTCCTTTCTCCATTTGTTGCGATGCCTCAAAAAGTGGAAGAGCGTGCTCTTTCAGTTAAACATTGTCCGACTGTAGGTCTGACTGCATTAGCTTTCTAGATATTTATTCGATAAAAGGAGTCAAGGGACAGGAGGGTCTTTGGAAACATGGCTCGGTTCTCTGAAAACGAATCGATCTTTGGAGAACAGAAACAAAATTGCTGATCTACGGGTCAACTAACAACAGTCATTTTCTTCTGTTGTATCTTCCAAGGTTTTCGCAGAAAGAAATTTGTCAGGAACATATATCATTTGTAACAAAGAGATCCTTCATTTAACGTTCAGGTGCAATGTTGTATCCTACATCAGGAAAAAACAGATGTTATCTGTTTCACGTGATCTCGATTCAGTGTCTCCAAAGACATTGATAATGTCATTTGATAAGTAACTATTGTCGTATGACTGGGTCAAGGTCGTACCTAGAGGGGAAGAGGGTCCGAATTCCCCCAAAAAATTCTGTCGTCTCATACGACCCCCCCCCCCACACACACACACACACAAACACATAAGCAGATGCTTGCCACAAAGGTTGGGGCGGGGGTGGCTCAGTCGGTAGCGCGCCAGGCTCGTAATCTGTAGTTCCCAGGTTCGAGTCCCAGTTGAGTCAGCGTTGAGATTTATCTCTGCAAAATTCCCCGCCCTGCCCACGGTCAAGTAGGGGACACCGATGGGCTTGGAAAGGCCGCCGTCCGTCGGATGGGACGTTAAGCCGTGGCCCCGTGTGCGGGAGAGCCATACCCTGTGCACGTTAAAGAACACAGATTACGACCCTGAATCTGTGTTCTTTAACCTGAGAACTACAGATTACGAGCCTGGCGCGCTACCGACTGAGCCACCCCCGCCCCGTGATTAATAGGAAAGGCGAAACAAAAAAGGAGAGCATAATGAGCTGACACTTATTTTCAGTTAATCGCTATTTTCAAATTTTTGCAATTTAATCATATTTGGAATTATTATAAATTTATTCTTCGCTTCCTTCGTTCGTGATAATAAAAATAGTAACTAGAAAACCAGGAAATTTTTCATACATTCTGATCATAATATTTTAAAGATGTTGTTTTTTTAAATTTTAGTGCCAGGTGCTAGAAATAAAATAGATTTTTCGAAGCTGAAAAAAAATTCTTGTTTCCTTCGATTCTGTTCTTGAAATATTTTTAGCATAAAGTATTATTTTTTCACGAAAACTTCGCCGTATTTTCCTTCCTTTTTCACTTCTCAACGAGAAACGAATGCCAACATTCCTGATATATGCTATAATTAATCATCCCTTTCTGTAAATAACTGTCTAGATAGAAATAAGAGTTGTTTCCGATCTTATATTCCTTGCTACCTTTTAAAATTCTGCTCATTAATTATATAGAAACTAAAAGAGTCGTTCGTTAACAATTCCCTCATTTTTCTGCAAGCTATTCTTTTACTGTCTTGATTTGAAAAGAAACCTCCTAATAAGGGAATACCGGAAGCCTAACATATCGCCTCTGGGGAATATCGAATGCTCGTTTCCAAAGCCAATGAAACTTTCCATTTTCCGAATTTTGCTCCCTTTAAAAGGCGTAATTCGTACCAATAGATTAGGGGTTCTCAACGTGGGGTACATTGTAAAATGTTTTTTGGGTACGCCGTGAGAGCTCAAAAGTCTCTAGATCTGATTACAAAGTAAAATGTTTATAATTTTATAAGATTTGTTAAATTGTTTATGTCATTTTTTTGTGTTTATCGATATATGTAATTTATGAATGCAAAATTTAATGTATATATATATGTTTTATTTTATTCCCATTGTTATACTATAACTATAGTTTTATCTATCTATACAAGGGGTACGCCAGCTACATACACATTTCCAGGGGGTACGTGAAGCATAAAAGGTTGAGAACCACTGATATATATGTTTTATTTTATTCCCATTGTTATACTATAACTATAGTTTTATCTATCTATACAAGGGGTTCGCCAGTTACATACACATTTCCAGGGGGTACGTGAAGCATAAAAGGTTGAGAACCACTGATATATATGTTTTATTTTATTCCCATTGTTATACTATAACTATAGTTTTATCTATCTATACAAGGGGTACGCCAGTTACGTACACATTTCCAGGGGGTACGTGAAGCATAAAAGGTTGAGAACCACTGATATATATGTTTTATTTTATTCCCATTGTTATACTATAACTATAGTTTTATCTATCTATACAAGGGTACGCCAGTTACATACACATTTCCAGGGGGTACGTGAAGCATAAAAGGTTGAGAACCACTGATATATATGTTTTATTTTATTCCCATTGTTATACTATAACTATAGTTTTATCTATCTATACAAGGGGTACGCCAGTTACATACACATTTCCAGGGGGTACGTGAAGCATAAAAGGTTGAGAACCACTGATATATATGTTTTATTTTATTATCATTGTTATACTATAACTATAGTTTTATCTATCTATACAAGGGGTACGCCAGTTACATACACATTTCCAGGGGGTACGTGAAGCATAAAAGGTTGAGAACCACTGATATATATGTTTTATTTTATTCCCATTGTTATACTATAACTATAGTTTTATCTATCTATACAAGAGGTACGCCAGTTACATACACATTTCCAGGGAGTACGTGAAGCATAAAAGGTTGAGAACCACTGATATATATGTTTTATTTTATTCCCATTGTTATACTATAACTATAGTTTTATCTATCTATACAAGGGGTGCGCCAGTTACATACACATTTCCAGGGGGTACGTGAAGCATAAAAGGTTGAGAACCACTGATATATATGTTTTATTTTATTCCCATTGTTATACTATAACTATAGTTTTATCTACCTATACAAGGGGTACGCCAGTTACATACACATTTCCAGGGGGTACGTGAAGCATAAAAGGTTGAGAACCACTGATATATATGTTTCATTTTATTCCCATTGTTATACTATAACTATAGTTTTATCTATCTATACAAGAGGTACGCCAGTTACATACACATTTCCAGGGAGTACGTGAAGCATAAAAGGTTGAGAAATACTGATATATATGTTTTATTTTATTCCCATTGTTATACTATAACTATAGTTTTATCTATCTATACAAGGGGTACGCCAGTTACATACACATTTCCAGGGGGTACGTGAAGCATAAAAGGTTGAGAACCACTGATATATATGTTTTATTTTATTATCATTGTTATACTATAACTATAGTTTTATCTATCTATACAAGGGGTACGCCAGTTACATACACATTTCCAGGGGGTACGTGAAGCATAAAAGGTTGAGAACCACTGATATATATGTTTTATTTTATTCCCATTGTTATACTATAACTATAGTTTTATCTATCTATACAAGAGGTACGCCAGTTACATACACATTTCCAGGGAGTACGTGAAGCATAAAAGGTTGAGAAATACTGATATATATGTTTTATTTTATTCCCATTGTTATACTATAACTATAGTTTTATCTATCTATACAAGGGGTACGCCAGTTACATACACATTTCCAGGGGGTACGTGAAGCATAAAAGGTTGAGAACCACTGATATATATGTTTTATTTTATTCCCATTGTTATACTATAACTATAGTTTTATCTATCTATACAAGGGGTACGCCAGTTACATACACATTTCCAGGGGGTACGTGAAGCATAAAAGATTGAGAACCACTGATATATATGTTTTATTTTATTCCCATTGTTATACTATAACTATAGTTTTATCTATCTATACAAGGGGTACGCCAATTACATACACATTTCCAGGGGGAACGTGAAGCATAAAAGTTTGAGAACCACTGCAACAGATGATTGGAAATTGTAAAAAATAATATATTATTATCCCTATAAAACGCAAATAGCTTCTCTCATCTATTACTTAAAATTAAAAAAATTGGATTTTCTTACTTCACAGGTTTAAGAGGTAATCATACAATGCATACAAAATAAAATTATTTATTTATTATTACTCTGTTGAAATATTATTGAAAAATCTAAAATATATTACAAATTTTTTTAAAACAAAGAGCAATCATTTGAATTTTACCCAAGAGTAATTTAATTAAAACACATTTAACCCTTTCAGGACCATAAGGTTTCTAAGAGTAAATATTAGTATGTAACTGTTTATTTTAGTTTGTTTAGACGTAAAATAAATAAAAATCATAAGAAAAATACATAACAATGTGTAGTTTTTTTGGAATTTTATGGGAAATATTTTTCCCAATGGACTATAAAGGTAACACAAATTATAGTTAGGCTTATTATGCAATGTCTTTTATTTATTGGTTTATTAGAACAAAATGTTAACTAAAATAATACAAAATTATGAAATAAAATTACTATACAAAATGATGTGCTAATTATGATATTCTGCGTAGCAATTTCTTTTGGTTGTGAAGCAAAGATGGACATAGCACAGATGCAACATTATTGCAAAGATGGACATGGACTAAACGTTCCCGTTTACGTAATTGCGTTCGGCATACGTTCTATTTTGACATTCTGTATAAAAAATGCAGATAAGGTTATAATTAAATACGACAATCACCAATTTTAAAATGGGAAAAATGTTTCCCTTAGTCGCGAAAGGGTTAAATATAAATGACCCTTCTGTT
The DNA here is from genome assembly GCA_038380435.1 of Ryuthela nishihirai. Classification (NCBI taxonomy): domain Eukaryota; kingdom Metazoa; phylum Arthropoda; class Arachnida; order Araneae; family Heptathelidae; genus Ryuthela; species Ryuthela nishihirai. Next base: position 68,653,596 of record JAWZYU010000001.1, read on the forward strand.
AGTAGCAATCTGGGTAACTGTCTTTGACGACCACATTCTGCCACCAGAATTTCTAATTTCTAGTATAAGTGTTATTATATAGTTTTAATATTACTCCTATATTTTCTACGTTTTTCACCCTCTAACGATGTAAATGAAAGACTAATGAACGATTCGGAAACTATGAATCATTATATTTCGTAACTATGTTGGGTTGGGTTGTTTTACCTCTGAGCGGCACTTTTTTGCACACCATAGGGTAAATGGCCAGGTCACATTGACCCCGAAGACTCAGAGAAGGTTGGGGGAGGGGATCAACTGGAACAGCTGTTTGGAGACAGGTGGTTCCTCCCGTCAAAGCCATCCAGTGTATTCTTAAGGTTATGGCTCTCCCGCACACGGGCCACGGCTTAGCGTCCCATCGGACGGACGGCGGCCTTTCCAAGCCCACCGGTGTTCCCTACTGACCGTGGGCAGGGCGAGTAGTTTTGGAGAGATAAATCTCAACGGCGACCCAGCTGGGACTCGAACCTGGGAACTGCAGTTTACGAGCCTGGCGCGCTACCGACTGAGCCACTCCCCCCCCCTTTCCCCGCCTCCTTAAGTATCTATTCAACTCAAGAAGAATTTTAATTTATCTGTTAAAACGTCATAATCGCAAAAGAAATTTGAATTTTCCCACCACTGCATGGGGTTAAGGGACAATTATTGCTGTCAATGTAAACCCCTTGATCATCACACTCCACCACGAAACATATCAAATCTCTTACTCAAATATATCGTTTGCAATATTTGATTAAAACTTTGAAGTTTTCGAACTTTTCCATCGTTAGAGGGCGCAATTATAACTTTTGGGATATCCGAAATCCGCGAATCGGAATATTTCATTAACACCTATATAACCCAAAAAGAATTTTTAATTTAACTATAAAAACAATTATTTCTTAAAGCAAAAAAAATGCCTTTTTTCATTCCCCCCCCCCCCCCTGGAAGTAAGGGGAAACTCAATGTTGTCAATGTCAATCTCATGACCTTCACATTCCACCAAAAAAAATTCAGATTTCTAGCATAAATACACAGCTTGAAATATTCGTTAAAACTTTGAAATTATCAATTTTTTCCACCGTTAGAGAGCGCAATTTAAGCTTTTTGGAGCTTGGAAAAATGCGAATCGCAATGATTCATCAATACCAATCCAACACACAAAGAATTTTAAAATTTCCTTTAGAAGCAAACAATTATTCCTTAAAACAAAAAGTTGCATGAAAATTTCTAATTTCCAGCGTAAATACATCACTTGCAATATCCCTAAAACTATCATCATCATAATCATCATCCTCAAGCAGCCCTGGGCTACGGAGTTCCAACCAGATTGTGCAATTTAGTTCTCCAAGCAAGTCTATCCTGAGCTACATCTACTGCATCTGGCCACTGCACACCAATTCTAACAAGGTCCTGTTTGACATTGTCTGCCCACCGCATCCTAGGTCTCCCCTTCTTTCTAAGGCCTTTAGACACACTGTTCATAACCCTATTCGCCAATCTATAATTATCCATATGGTCAACATGGCCAAACCAACGAAGTTTCTCTCTGCACAATATGCTGCTTAAAGGAGGTTGCAAACTCCTTTGCCTAATCTCATCATTAGTTACAAAGTTGAACCACCTAATGCCCAAGATGCTGCGTAAGCATCTAGAATCAAAAGCATCTAGTTTCCTGTTATCTTGTTTACAAAGTGTCCAAGTTTCACTACCATAACTAACCCTAGAAAGAACCAAACTATTATAGTCTAATTTTAGTCTTTAGGTGTATACGCCTATTTCTCCACACTCTCCATAGATTCTTAAAAGTCCCGGCAGCAATACCTATTCGTCTGTTAATCTCATGCCGCACATCACCAGTATCTGTTACATAGCTCCCAAGATAATTAGACTGTGACACCTGCTCAAAATTGCAACCATTCAGATTAACTGAATCACAGCCTGCCTGAACAATTTTCATCACTTTAGTTTTCTCTCTGTTTATAACCAAACCTACTCTACTACCAGTTTCATCAACAGCTCGAATGAAAGAGTTCATCTCATCAACATCATTTGCCAAAAGGGTTAAATCATCAGCATAATCTAAATCAGAAATTTTCGTATCTCCAGCCCATTTAAGGCCAAAATCTTTCCCTCGAAGTGAATTTCGCATAACATAATCAATAACCAATCTAAAGAGAAAAGGAGACAAAATGCACCCTTGTCGAACACCAGAAGTAATGCTAAACCAATTGCTACAAGACTTACCAACTCTCACACACGACTCAGTGTTATTATAGAGAGCTTTCATTATGTTAACTAACTTGTCAGGTATCTATGCAATTTTAAATTTTTTTTCATCATTAGGGGGCGCAATTATAGTTTTTGCGAGCGATGTAATATTTCATGAATACTTATACATCCCAAAAATAATTCTTTATTAATTTTAAAAATAAAAAGAGTTCAATGTCTACAGACGGACAGACGAACAGACTACAAAGTGCAAACATATTCCGTTGATTTGGAAACGAGATGAAAAAACGATATTTCATTACGCCATCTCCCCGAGTGTAAGAGCAATGTGCAGTTCACGGGTTCGGGTCGCAATTATGAGGTCACATGACCCAAGAGAAGGTTTGATAAGGGGATTGGACAGCTGTTGGGAGACAGATGGTAGCCTCCCGTTAAGGCCATCCAGTGGGTTCTTTATGCACAGGTTATGGCTCTCCCCCCACACGGGCCTACGGCTTTACGTCACATCCGGCTGAAGGCGGCCTTTCCATGCCTATCGGTGTCCTCTACTGACCGCGGGCAGGGCGGGGAGTTTTTCGGTGATAAATATCAACGCTGGCCCAGGCGCGACTCTACCCTAGGAACTGCAGATCACGAGCCTGGTGCGATACCTTCTGAACCTGGGGCGGGGGTGACTCAGTCGGTAGCGCGCCAGGCTCGTAATCTGTAGTTCCCAGGTTCGAGTCCCAGCTGGGTCAGCGTTGAGATTTATCTCCGCAAAATTCCCCGCCATGCCCACGGTCAGTAGGGGACACCGATGGGCTTGGAAAGGCCGCCGTCCGTCGGATGGGACGTTAAGCCGTGGCCCCGTGCGCGGGAGAGCCATACCCTGTGCACGTTAAAGAACACGCTGGATGGCCTTGACGGGAGGCTACCATCTGTCTCCCAACAGCTGTTCCCGTAGGTCCCCTCCACCAACCTTCTCTGAGCCTTCGGGGTCCATGTGACCTGGCCATTTAGTCCATGGTGTGCAAAAAAGTGCCGCTCAGAGGTAAAACAACCCAATCCAACCTTCTCCAGGGCCGGATTTTCTTCTTCCCAAAAAAATCCGGCGCTGGAGAATAGTATATGTACATATACTCTCGTAGATTCAAATACGATTTTTCAGCTTTTCTCCTCCTCTATCTCAACATATCTTATTCCTTTGCCAAGAGAGTCTCATTCTCTTTCTTATCTCAATTTGCATTTTTATTTTTAATCACATTGTGTGCTTAATGCGTCGTCGACGCGATAAAAACAACATAAAATACGAGAGTAATAAGAGTCAAAAAAAATTCTCTGGGGCTGCTGTGGCATTTTGGTACTTCTGCGTCAAGAGACGTGAACGTTTTGCTTTGCATTCTGATGCATTGCGGTAGCTGTTTTTTTAATCGTACTGAACCTTTTTTCGACGTAACAAACGCTAAATGAAGCTGCTGTTGCTTCGCTGCACTTTTGTTGTTGACTGTTATTGTATAATGTATCACTGGATTTAGTGCGAGAAAAAGTGAAATTTAGAGTTAATGCCTAAAATGTGTGCTTTTGCGAAGATTAAAAACAAGGAGATGGTTTAAGATTGTGGAATTTTAGCTTCTTCTGTGGATGTTTGCGTGTTTAGTCTCAAAAATCCGGAGGAAGTTGCTATTGTCATCAGAGATAAAAGGTTTTTGGTTGAGCTGAAAATTTTATCAAGACGAATAATGCCAGAGGTTTAAACCCTGTTTTGATGTTTATGTCTCATTTTGGTAATATTATAATTTAATAATTTTTTTATTGATAAATCATTAGTTAATCAATATTTATTAAATAAAAATAAATAAATACCCCCTCAAGCAGCTGCTTGCCACAGAGGTCTGACAGGAGCCTGTCAGTTTATATGCCACAGTAGAAGGTCTGAGAGGATGGCAGGACCTCAGCAGAAAAACGACACATACATCCATGCCTTACCCGGGACTATTATTAGCAAAAAATAAATAAAAAAAATAAATACCCCCTCAAGCAGCTGCTTGCCACAGAGGTCTGACAGGAGCCTGTCAGTTTATATGCCATAGTAGAAGGTCTGTGAGGATGGCAGGACCTCAGCAGAAAAACAACCCAAACGTCCATGCCTTACCCGGGGCTCGAACCCAGGTCCCTTAGATCAGTAGTCAAGCTCGGTAACCACTCTGCCAAGGGACGGTTTTATTAGTAAAATACTTTTTTTTTTATAAAACCCTACATTTCAAAAAACTTTTTAATTCTGATTAAGCTAAATTATTAATCTTCCCTAATTGGAGCATTTGTTACCTAAACATTGTTACATAAAGAAAAGAGATGCCTCACAGAGGTAAAATAACACAACGTATTAAAAAAAACATTAAAGCAACTTTTTCTACAACTCAATAACTGATGATAATAGCATATAAACAGCAGCTGAAAATATTTAATTATTGAAATGAGCGGATCGGGAGATAACCTCTAGTAATACACCTATCCCTCGATTTACACGGTACTCAGTTCACACAATTTTGGCTTTGCATGGTCAAAAAATGCAACCAGTTTCGATTTACACGGTACTAACTGAGACGTACATGGAAAGGAAATCTCAGTCAGTACCGTGTAAATCGAAACTGGTTGCATTTTTTGACCGTGCAAAGCCAAAATTGTGTGAACTGAGTACCGTGTAAATCGAGGGATAGGTGTGTATGCTTTTTCAGTTATTCTTTCTGTTACTGATGGAAGAATGATTGATGAGTCAGTTTTTTATTGTAGAGCACTGTTTATCAAATTTTATGAATATTTATCTTGGGATCATTAATTGTATGCCTTAATGACCCTATAATGGCAAAAGATAAAATCTTATAGGAATTTCTAATTTTTGGTTGCGTTGCAATAACTGAATGCCGAAGGTTTTTGGGAGAAGGTGGCTCAGTCAGTAGCGTGCCAAGTTCATAATCTGCAGTTCCTAGGTTCGAGTCCCACCTGGGACAGTGTTGAGATTTATCTCCACAAAACTCCCCGCCCTGCCCATGGTCAGTAGGGGACACCGAAGGGCTTGGAAACGCCGCCGTACTTTGAATGGGACTTTAAGGAGTGACTTGTATCCGGGAGAACCATATCCTGTGCACCTTAAAGGACATACTGGATGGCTTTGACAGGAGGTTACCATCTGTCTCCTAACAGCTGTCCAGTGGGTCCCCTACTCCCAACCTTCTCTGAGCCATCGGGGTCCTTGTGACTTGGCCATTTAGCCCATTGTGTGCAAAAAAGGGCGGTTCAGAGGTAAAACAATGCAACAAATCCTGAAGTTTTGAGGGTTGTCTCACTGGATATGGGCGGGGGTGGCTCAGTCGGTAGCGCGCCAGGCTCGTAATCTGTAGTTCCCAGGTTCGAGTCCCAGCTGGGTCAGCGTTGAGATTTATCTCCGCAAAATTCCCCGCCCTGCCCACGGTCAGTAGGGGACACCGATGGGCTTGGAAAGGCCGCCGTCCGTCGGATGGGACGTTAAGCCGTGGCCCCGTGTGCGGGAGAGAGCCATACACTGTGCACCTTAAAGAACACGCTGGATGGCCTTGACGGAGGCTACCATCTGTCTCCCAACAGCTGTTCCAGTGGGTCCCCTTCCACAACCTTCTCTGAGCCTTCGGGGTCCATGTGACCTGGCCATTTAGCCCATGGTGTGCAAAAAAGTGTCGCTCAGAGGTAAAACAACCCAACCCAACTCACTGGATATAGCGCCAGGCTCTTAAACTGCAGTTCCCCTATTCGAGTCCCATTTGTGCCAGTGTTAAAATTTATCTCCACTAAATCCTCACCCTGCCCTCAGTCAAAAAGGGGACATCGATGGGTTTTGGAAAGCCGCTGTCCATCGGATGGGATCTAAAGCCATATCTTGTGCAAGTTAAAGAACACGCTGGATGGCTTTGACGGGAGGTTTCCATCTGTCTTCTAACAGCTGTCCAGTGGGTTTCCTTCCCCCAATTTTCTCTGAGCCATCAGGGTCCTTGTGACCTAGCCATTTAGCCCATTGTGTGCCAAAAAAAATGCCGCTCAGAGGTAAAACAACCAAGTCCTCTTTAACACTCTTTAACTGGGGGGAGATTTGAGAAATCCGAATCCTAAAATAAAATTAATACTTATCCATACTAAAAATAATTTTTTATTTTTCTCTAAACTCAGAAAGATTTAATGTCTATAGTTGGACGACAAATTTGAAACAAAACCTCCATTTTGAAAGCGAGTTATCGTTTACATTTTGTCTACTCTCTATCCATAAATATTCAACTTTTTTAAGCTTAAAAATATAACTTAGAAACTTGTTTCTGGTTTGATAGAGTAGGGATGAGTTCGGGCTCAAATTTCGAGCAAGAATTCGGTTAGGAAAAAGATTTCTGACACAATGTAAAACAAATATACAAAAGCTCATGCTGATAGAAAATTTTAATTTTTCATAGTATTAAAACTACATATTACAAACTAAACTCAGTTGCCATTGTATTAGGTATAGTTCTAGGTTATGTCAATAGTAATTCAGATTCCGAACTCGGTAACTCCTTAAATAAGCTTTTAATGAGAAAATGAAAAAAACTTAAAGATCTCAATCAAGTCTATTTCAATCTCGATTTCCAATACTAGGTGTTCAGTATTTAAATGGTTAGGGAAGCTGAAACGCTTAGAGCAGTGGTTCTCAACCTTTTATGCTTCATGTACCCCCTGGAAATGTGTATGTAACTGACGTACCACTTGTATAGATAGATAAAACTACAGTCATAGTATAACAATAGGAATAAAATATATATCAGTGGTTCTCAACCTTTTATGCTTCACGTACCCCCTCTGGAAATGTGTATGTAACTGACGGAAATGTGTATGTAACTGACGTACCCCTTGTATAGATAGATAAAACTACAGTTATAGTATAACAATGGAAATAAAATAAAACATATATATCAGTGGTTCTCAACCTTTTATGCTTCACGTACCCCCTGGAAATGTGTATGTAGCTGGTGTACCACTTGTATAGATAGATAAAACTACAGTTATAGTATAACAATGGGAATAAAATATATATCAGTGGTTCTCAACCTTTTATGCTTCACGTACCCCCTCTGGAAATGTGTATGTAACTGACGGAAATGTGTATGTAACTGACGTACCCCTTGTATAGATAGATAAAACTACAGTTATAGTATAACAATGGAAATAAAATAAAACATATATATCAGTGGTTCTCAACCTTTTATGCTTCACGTACCCCCTGGAAATGTGTATGTAGCTGGTGTACCACTTGTATAGATAGATAAAACTACAGTTATAGTATAACAATGGGGATAAAAAATATATCAGTGGTTCTCAACCTTTTATGCTTCACGTACCCCCTGGAAATGTGTATGTAACTGGCGTATCCCTTGTATAGATAGATAAAACTATAGTTATAGTATAACAATGGGAATAAAATAAAACATATATATCAGTGGTTCTCAACCTTTTATGCTTCACGTACCCCCTAAAAATGTGTATGTAACTGATGTACCACTTGTATAGATAGATAAAACTACAGTTATAGTATAACAATGGGAATAAAATATATATCAGTGGTTCTCAACCTTTTATGCTTCACGTACCCCCTGTAAATGTGTATGTAACTAGCGTACCCCTTGTATAGATAGATAAAACTATAGTTATAGTATAACAATGGGAATAAAATAAAACATATATATATCAGTGGTTCTCAACCTTTTATGCTTCACGTACCCCCTGGAAATGTGTATGTAACTGGCGTATCCCTTGTATAGATAGATAAAACTATAGTTATAGTATAACAATGGGAATAAAATAAAACATATATATCAGTGGTTCTCAACCTTTTATGCTTCACGTACCCCCTGGAAATGTGTATGTAACTGGCGTATCCCTTGTATAGATAGATAAAACTATAGTTATAGTATAACAATGGGAATAAAATAAAACACATATATCAGTGGTTCTCAAACTTTTATGCTTCACGTACCCCCTAGAAATGTGTATGTAACTGACGTACCACTTGTATAGATAGATAAAACTACAGTTATAGTATAACAATGGGAATAAAATATATATCAGTGGTTCTCAACCTTTTATGCTTCACTTACCCCCTAGAAATGTTTATGTAACTGACGTACTACTTGTATAGATAGATAAAACTACAGTTATAGTATAACAATAGTAATAAAATATATATCAGTGGTTCTCAATCTTTTATGCTTCGTGTACCCCCTAGAAATGTGTATGTAACTGACGTACCACTTGTATAGATAGATAAAACTACAGTTATAGTATAACAATGGGAATAAAATAAGACATATATATGTACACACATTATTAGCGACTTTTGAGCTCTTACTTCGTACCCCAAAAATTTTCACCGCGTACCCCACGTTGAGAAACCCTAGTTTAGAGAGTTAGCCCCGTTCTGCAAATAATCATTCAAAATTGTCGAAAATTTGCATAATTATTACGCGAGCTGCTAAAAATACTCTTAAAGTTTAGTATACCGATAATCACGTTCTTTTTAACTTGTTTTTATTAATTTTTCAGAGCAGTTGTTTAAACAGCCATTGTTGCTATCAAAAATTACGATTTCTGTAATTCTCTAAATACCGAACGAATATTATCGAAAATCGAGAATGAAATAGAATTGTTAAAAACATCTGGAAAAAAAAATTATCGCTGATGCGGCGGGAATCGAACCCGCAACTCTCTAGATACATGCCAGAGCGTTCTAACATGCATCAGACGCTAAAATCTTACAGAATAAAACCTATAAATCTGTCTTATTGTGGAAGATTTTATCGTCTGGTGCGTGGTTAAATGGTTAGAATGATCTGGCATATATCTAGAGTAGGGGTTCTTAACGTGGGGTACGTGGTAAAATTTTTTGGAGTACACCGTGAGAGCTCAAAAGTCGCCAGATGTAAGTACAAAATTTAATATGTATATATATATATACATTTTATTTTATTCCCATTGTTATACTATAACTATAGTTTCATCTATCTATACAAGGGGTACGCCATTTATATACACATTTCAAGGGACTACGTGGAGCATAAAAGGTTGAGAATCACTTATCTAGAGAGTTGCGGGTTCGATTCCAGGCTCGTCAGTGAAAATTTTTTTCAAATGTTTCTAACAATTGTTGAGATGTTTAAGTATTGATTGATATCTTTAAATGATATTCAGTCACATTTTTTCATAAAAAGCTTATTTAAAAAGTTACGGAGTTCTCTATCTTAGTTACTATTCATATGACATGGAACTCTATCTAATAAAATGGCTGCTAAGTATAGCTATATATATATAACTGTATCTTTCATACAATATATTTTCGAGTATATGTATTTATGACACAATCAGATATTGTATTTAATGCTAGTAAATGTTTTTAAGGAAACTACAGGCAATGGACAGAAAAATGGAAACATTGCATTTTAAGTAAATGGAGATTCAAATTCAAAGACCAGTAATTTCTGCAATAAGCATTTTATAGGATATTAAGATTAGATCAATTCAAATCTCATTCAGATCTCACTAAATCTGAGTTTTCAACAATATTTGTGGAATAATTAAAGAGTCTTTTTTTTCCTAATAAATTTATGCAAAACTGAAATTTATTGAAAGAATTATTTGCAGAAAATTCAGAAATTAAAATATTTCCAATAATAAAATAACTCCGACGAGGTCCTGCTGAACTTAATTTTATTGAAATTAATTATTCTTATTCTTGTCAAATGATTCATTACTCTAAAAGCAAATCTGGCAATTGCGTGTCATATTTATATGAGCGCCATCTACTCTCGATAAATAAGTGCTAAACAGCAGTCTAGGTAATTAATATTTCACTTTTGTTTAATTATTTCACATTATTACTTTCGTAAACGACGTATTCCCAATTAATGCATTTCAGAATAACTTCTTTGGGATTTTGTAATTATTAATAGAAGCTAAATAAATGTCTTTCCTTTACATTAGTGCATAGTTTAATACCACTCCTTAAGGAACGCCAATGGAAAAGGTTAATTAACGCTAATAATTTATTTCAGTTATAAAATTCATTCTTTGAAAGTAATCAGTTAATTGACACTCTAATATTCAAACCACTTTGGATATTCTTCGGAAATGTTATATTACGAAACTATCAAAGTCAGTTTTCGTAAATTTTTGATACATAAATTACACATACGCCTGTTTATTAATTTTGCTAATCATGAAATGTTGGAAACTAATTAAGTGCATATTTCAACAATAAATTAATCAGTTTTCAATAGCAGCTGAAATCCGTCGGTTTAAATTTCTCTTGTGCGATGATTTCTTGGAAAATTAAGAGTATCAGGCTTTTTGAAATACGTATTTCTGTAATTTGCTTTAATAAAATCAGCCTTTAGTTTTGAAATATTTAGTTGCATTGCATTTAATTGAAATACACTTTACGTCACTTGATAAGTTAGCAGCATATCAAACACAAAAACTATGGATTTTTTTTTAAAATCAGTATTGTTTTAGAAATCTTAATTGCATTTAATTGAAATGCGTTTTTTGTCACTTCCCACGTATGTACAGTCGCTCAAAAAAATATCCGAAACACTGTAATTGATTACAGAATTCAGAAAAAATATCTGGCAACGATTTTTTTTAGAAATTAGTGATCTGGCAACCTTCGTGTCACGTGACACGAACCTTTGTCAAGCCCGTTGATCCTGACCTAAATTATACAGAAATCGATATATTTGTAAAATATTCATTTTTGTTAGCCTTACCTGTAATTTTTTTGTATGCCTGGATAAAGAATATGCGATACTCTAATAAAAGTATTTTTAAACCTTTATTGTTTCAGAAAATACAACTGCAATGAGGTCTGTGTTTGTTTGTTTTTTTTTGTGTGTGTGTTTCTGTTTATGAACGACACATTAATATAGAAAAAGATTTTATTTAATTAAATGCTAATATTGTGTAACTTCCTATTCTAGATTAAAACTAATCTATCAGCATTATCTATCGATATACATATATATATACAGGGTGTCCCTGAATTAATGGCCCAAACGTGAGGGGATGGTAGTACACACCGAATCCACCAATATTCATCATAGAATGTGCGGCCGCAAACGCAGTGAGGAGTCGGAAATGAAGGACACACACAGAGGTTGACGGAAATGAACTTATTAAGGAATCAGAAATGAAGGACACACACAGAGTGACATCTATTGGAGATCATTACAACAAATGCTCAAACGTCCGCCCACCAACGTTGATGCAGGCGGCACAACGGCGGAGTAGTGATCGGCGTACCTGCTCGTAGACACCGGGCTTGTCGCGCACATCGGTGGCTGCGACGGATAGTCGGGCTACCAGAACCTCCGCGGAATCGCTGCGCCCCCTACCGGCACCGGGCTGCGTTTGCGGCCGCGTATTCTATGACGAATATTGGTGGGTTCGGTGTGTACAGTCGCTCAAAAAAGTACCCGAACACTATGGTTGATTACAGAATTCAGAAAAAATATCTGGCAACGATATTTTTTTTAGAAATTAGTGATCTGGCAACCTTCGTGTCACGTGACACGAAGGTTGCCAGATCACTAATTTCTAAAAAAAATCGTTGCCAGATATTTTTTCTGAATTCTGTAATCAACCATAGTGTTCGGGTACTTTTTTGAGCGACTGTACTACCATCCCCTCACGTTTGGGCCATGAATTCAGGGACACCCTGTATATCAAATATCCATACAAAAGCAACATATTCGATGCGCATATTCATTTAAAGCATTCCGACAAATGTTTCTTCTACAGATAAAACCTTTAGCAAGTTCTAATCGAATTTCTAATAACGTTTAGAAGAGCGAAACTTGAGTAAGCAATCGCACAGTTCAATAAATTAAGTACACACACGACTTACAACTCGGGGAAGCAAACAGGCAGATTTGGCCAAAGCACCAGGAAATATTCTTATTTATCGCATTCTCCAGAGGTTTTCGTTAATCTTCAATGTACATTAACAGTTAGCAAAACTAATCTTAATTAAATTATTTCCATGATGTTTCCAAGAAGCCATTAAAAGGGCGTGTAGGGTTGATGGATTTCCCCCCTCCCCCCCCGCTTCGCGCCTAAAAGAATTAGAACGAAAGCACACACAAAAAAAGGAAGTCGAACTTGCCTCGCTTCCATTAGTCTTGATGATAGATGAGATTGCACGGGAAGCTCCCGGGCTTCATTTCCCCAAAGGAAGCTGAGGCCTATTAGAGGATATTGAGCAGAGGTGAGGATAACGTTTACGGATCTAGGTGCCACATTTACGTTTTGATGTGTGTGTCGATCCTGCTAAATGGATTGCGGACCAAGAATTAATTGCCCAAATTGTGGAAAAAGAAAACGTTCGGGTGGCAATAAAGGTGTGCATTCACCAGTCTACGATTATATTCTTGAGAGCGAAACTGCATTATCTAATAAAGAAGTCGCATGTCTCAGTGCGTATTCATTTCTTTCGTGTTTCTGCTCTTATCTTTTTCCCGATGAATACTGCATTGCATCCTTTAGGGCAGATTATCGAGGAAGAAGAATAACACCGTATTGTCAGGAAGTTCTTCTTTCGCTCTTAAGGTCTTATCATCTCGTTTTATGCAATGATATCCATTCTGGTGTTTTCCCTTTAGGCATTTTATCGAAGCAGTGTCATTAAAAGATTACGCCCAACTGCGTTAATGCTATAAAATTTCACGTCGTTTATGGCTCTAAAATTGTTTGTGTTTGACGACGAGATTATCAATTATAGGTATGAATCAAGAGACACTATCCTTAAAAACGAAACTTTGCTGATCTTTTTTTCGTAGTTTCCTATTGTTGAAACAATTACAGTAAACTTGGGTTTTTGATTAAATGAAAGCCTCTGGTAAAAACATTTTACTTAGGTATTTATAAGGATAATATTTATTAATGCACTTAAATGAATTATAGAATTTTTTTATTTAAGTTTTAGGGTTAAATGTCATCAATATCAAACTAATCTTTAAAAATACTTCACATAGGGATCATAGGCTAGTCAGTTTTTCAAAAAGTTTATTCTATGATCTCTGGTTTGACAGATGTTTTTGGGGCGGGGTGGCTCAGTCGGTAGCGCGCCAGGCTCGTAATCTGTAGTTCCCAGGTTCGAGTCCCAGCTGGGTCAGCGTTGAGATTTATCTCCGCAAAATTCCCCGCCCTGCCCACGGTCAGTAGGGGACACCGATGGGCTTGGAAACGCCGCAGTCCGTCAGATGGGACTTTAATCCGTGGCCCCGTGTGCGGGAGAGCCACATCATGTGCACGTTAAAGAACACGCTGGATGGCCTTGACGGGAGGCTACCATCTGTCTCCCAACAGCTGTTCCAGTGGGACCCCTCCTCCAACATTCTCTGAGCCTTCGGGGTCCATGTGACCTGGCCATTTAGCCCATGGTGTGCAAAAAAAGTGCCGCTCAGAGGTAAAACAACCCAACCCAACGTATTACATTGTTATCGGAAAAATAAAAAAAACCTACAAACTTTCTGGAATCATTTCCAGTCCTCTAAAAGCTTCACAGTTCACACAGTAAAAAAAATTAGGAAAATAAAAATGCGCATTCTTAATATAGCATTTTGACATTAAGGCAAGAAAAAAAAAATCAATTAATACACTATATTGCAAAAAGTGTCCGAACACTTTCATGTTAAGTGAACGAATAGCCGCATTCAAATGTACCTAAATTTGAAAATAAGCTTTTTACTGAAAAAAGTCACTAGACATAAATTGAAGATCTCCGTCAGAGCTAGGGGCGGGGGTGGCTCAGTCGGTAGCGCGTGAGGCTCGTAAACTGTAGTTCCCAGGTTCGAGTCCCATCTGGATCAGCGTTGAGATTTATCTCCGCAAAATTCCCCGCCCTGCCCACGGTCAGTAGGGGACACCGATGAGCTTGGAAATGCTGCCGTCCGTCGGATGGGACGATAAGCCGTGGCCCCGTGTGTGGGAGAGACATACCTGTGCACGTTAAAGAACACGCTGGATGGCCTTGACGGGAGGCTACCATCTGTCTCCCAACAGCTGTTCCAGTGGGTCCCCTCTCCCAACCTTCTCTGAGTATTCGGAGTCCATGTCACCTGGCCATTTAGCCCATGGTGTGCAAAAAAGTGCCACTCAGAGGTAAAACAACCCAACAGATGTTTTATTTCCTTGTTTCGTTTTTTAAGTATATTTTCTTGTATTAGTAATGAAATTTGATAGTTAATTATTATATTGCATTATAATTTATTCTATGCTTTATCGGTGTTCAGTGCATTAATATAAAAAAATAGTAAACATGTATTCCAGATGAATATTTTTTAAAGGAATATAGAATTCGTTAAATGACAGGTTACAAAGACCAAGAGGCGAAAGAGGTGCTCAGGATGCAGATGCATAGTCATAAGAAGAGTGACAAGAAGAGTGACAAGAAGAGTCACAAGAAGAGTGACAAGAAGAGTCATAAGAAGAGTCCCACAGAATCCTACACTCCACCTTCGAAGTTTCAGCGTGGTGAAAATGCGAAAATGTGATATTCAAAAGTGTGTGCATTCAGAAATTATATTACTATGCTTTTTAGAAGAATATCAATATGTTTCACACACTAAATCAAAATGCCCATCTTACATTATAACACGAACTTTTCCAGAATATACAAACCGAACTGTGGATGAGAATTGAGTCGAGAGCATTGCCAAGCTTGTAATCTAATGTTCACAGGTTCGAGTCCCAGCTTTAGCTGCGTTGAGGTTTCCTCCGATAACCCTCCAACTCTGTCTTCAGTGACAAATAAAACACCTGTGGCTTTCGAAATGCAGACGTCCATCATATAGTACATTAAGCCACGGACCAGAAAGCAGGGTTGGAGTTGCACTTTTTTTACACACGATGGGCTAAATGACCAAGTCACAAGAACGCCAAGGGGGAAGGGAACTCACTAGATGCTGTTGGGAGACATATGTAAACGTTCCGTCTAGGGCTATTCAGTGTGTTCTTTAACATGCACAGAGTATGGCTCTCCTACACACTGAGTCACGGCATTACATCCTACCCGGCGAATGGCGGCCTTTGCAAGTCCATCGGTGTCCTCTTTCTAACCGACGGCAGGGTTAGGCTTTGGCGGAGATAAACCTCAAAATGCCCTGGTAGGACTCAAACCTGGGGATTAAGAACATGATTCACTCCCGCTTGAACCTGTCTCTGACCTCCTGTATGCAAGAATGCCATACCTTTACACGTTAAAGGAACTCCGGGATAGCCTTTTTTTATCCTTAATGTAGATTAAAAAAGCAAGCCTTTATATGTGCGAACTTCCATGTTCCACCATTCTGTATTTGGGTTGTTTCACCTCTGAGCGGCACTTTTTTGCACACAATGGGTTAAATGGCCAGGTCACATGGACCCCAAAGACTCAGATAAGGTTGGGGGAAGGGACCCACTGGAACAGCTATTGGGAAACAGATGGTAGTCTCCCGTCAGGGCCATCCAGGATGTTCTTTAACGTGCACAGGTTATGGCTTTCTCCCGCACACGGGATCACGGTTTAACGTCCCATCCGACGGACGGTGGCCTATCCAAGCCAATCGGTGTCCCCTACTGACCGTGGGCAGGGCGGGGAATTTTGCGGAGAAAAATCTCAACGCTGACCCAGCTAGAACTCGAACCTGGGAACTGCAGATTACGAGCCTGGCACACTACCGACTGAGCCACCCCACCACCACCATTCTGAAGGCCTCCTATTCATGAGGCTCAAATATCAATGACATCTTTAACTTGATTTTCATAGATAATAAATTCTCACAAGATAATGTGCAGTTGTTTTTTTTTTTCTTTGTTATAGGTGATGCTGTTTGCTGCTTTAATGGTTCCAGCGACTTGATAAATATTTGCTGATCAGAGACTGAGATAGCATAAAAAATACTCCCCTACAGAGCGGTTAAAAAAGAAAATTAAAAAATCTTTTTTGTTGTTTCCCAATTCTTTATTTCCACTTTCAGAGAAGAAAATAAAAATTCCTAAAGATATAACTACTTGCCAATGTTGTCTCTTGAGTAATAACTGAGGAGATTATGAGTCTGCGCACTTGAATCTTCGATGTTGCCCACAGATTGCACCAATGAAGGGGCAGGGGTGGCTCAGTCGGTAGCGCACCAGGCTCGTAATCTGTAGTTCCCAGGTTCGAGTCCCAGCTGGGTCAGCTTTGAGATTTATCTCCGCAAAATTCCCCGCCCTGCCCACGGTCAGTAGGGGACACCGATGGGCTTGGAAAGGCCGCCGTCCGTCGGATAGGATGTTAAGCCTTGGCACCGTGTGCGGAAGAGATATATTCTGTGCACGTTAAAGAACACGCTGGGGTAGTCATGAAGAGAGGCTACTATCTGTCTCCCAACAGCTGTCTGTCCAGTGGGTCTCCTCCCACCACCTTCTCTGATCTTTTGGGGTCCTTGTGAGTCTGTGCAATTTATGCTTTGACAGTTCTCGCTAATCATAGGTTGACTGACAGATGATCAATAGAGTCATTGCTCCTCCTATGATCTACGAAAACTCTCAAAGGCAAAAAAAACTTACAAAACAATAACAATAATTAACAAAATAATATTCACACTAATATTTTAGTTGCTTAAAACAATATCTGATACACGATATGACTTTTCAAATATTTTTTATCTAATAAGCATTTTAAACATTCAAAGGTATAATCTCTCTACTTACGTTCTTACTGCTTTTTCTAAACAGATATTTCACTTCGTAGTCTGACGCTGTCTGGTGATTGGCTCATTTGGTAGCTCGCCAAGCTCGTAATCTGATGTTACCGAGTTTGAGTTCCAGCGTCGATATTATCACCCTAGGGGCGGGAGTGGCTCAGTCGGTAGCGCGCCAGGCTCGTAATCTGTAGTTTCCAGGTTCGAGTCCCAGCTGGGTCAGCGTTGAGATTTATCTCCGCAAAATTCTCCGCCCTGCCCACGGTCAGCAGGGAACACCGATGGGCTTGAAAAAGCCGCCGTCCGTCGGATGGGACGTTAAGCCGTGGCGCCGTGTGTGGGAGAGCCATACCCTGTGCACGTTAAAGAACACACTGCATGACTTTGACGGGAGGCTACCATCTGTCTGCCAACAGATGTTCCACTGGGTCCCCTACCCCAACCTTCTCTGAGCCTTCGGGGTCCATGTGACCTGGCCATTTAGCCCATGGTGTGCAAAAAAGTGCCGCTCAGAGGTAAAAACAACCCAACAACCCTCGCACCCTACCCTACAAGAGCTCTCAGAGCTTTGTAAGGAAAATAAAACTTTTATCCAGCCTCCAGTCTATTGCGGTTCTTTGTGACCTG
The DNA here is from genome assembly GCA_038380435.1 of Ryuthela nishihirai. NCBI lineage: Eukaryota > Metazoa > Arthropoda > Arachnida > Araneae > Heptathelidae > Ryuthela > Ryuthela nishihirai. The sequence continues at coordinate 68,671,220 of JAWZYU010000001.1, forward strand.
GCTATTTAACCCACTATGTGCAAAACACAGACGGTCAGAGGCAGTGGCTAAGGAAAAATCTTACATCCCCCCCACCCTACCCCCCGGTAAGAAATGTCTCAGGGATCCCTTTGTGAAAATCCATCAGCTTTCCATTATTGAAAGTTTGCAATTAGGTTTCATATTAATAATATCTTTGGTTCATATTTTTTGCACATTTTAAATATTTAAATTATGAAACCCACAGATATTTTACGTGTAACCAAAATTTCATGGGACCTTGTGCGCAAAATACAAACGATCTTTGTTTTATACGTATGCTAAAATATCTATAAAACACTTATCCAAAAGTTAATCATATCACGGAAATTTTTTTCGTTAGAGAACTAAAGAAAGATTTCGGAAAACGAGAACCACAGGCAGCAAGGAGAGGTTAGGTTGGGTAGTTTTAATTTCTGGCGGCAATTTTTTTGGAATACAACGGGCTAGAGGACACGAGAACCCCGCAGGCTCAGAGAAGGTTGGAGGAAGGGACCCACTAGACAGCTGTTAGGAGACAGATGGTAACCTCGAGTCAAGGCCATCTAGCGTGTTCTTTAACGTGCAGAGAGTATGGCTCTCAGAGCTTTGTAAGGAAAAAAAAACCGGGGGGCGGGGGGGGGCTCAGCCGGTAGCGCGCCAGGCTCGTAATCTGTAGTTCCCAGGTTCGAGTCCCAGCTGGGTCAGAGTTGAGATTTATCTCCTCAAAATTCCCCGCCCTGCCCACGGTCAGTAGGGGACACCGATGGGCTTGGAAAGGCCGCCGTCCGTCGGATGGGACGTTAAGCCGTGGCCCCATGTGTGGGAGAGTTATACCCTGTGCACGTTAAAGAACACGCTGGATGGCCTTGACGGGAGGCTACCATCTGTCTCCCAACAGCTGTTCCAGTGGGTCCCCTCCTCCAACCTTCTCTGAGCCTTCGGGGTCCATGTGACCTGGCCATTTAGCCCATGGTGTGCAAAAAAGTGCCGCTCAGAGGTAAAACAACCCAACCTAACCCGGAGATAAATCTCAACGCTGGCCCAGATGGGACTCGAACCTGGGAACTACAGATTGCGAGCCTTGCACACTACCGTCTAACCCCCTGCCCCCCCGGCAAAGAGAGGAATTTGTAGTAAGAAAAACGAAGCTGATTGCTCAGAATCCGTTATTATTCCTTCAAAGCTACAGAAAAAAATTCTGGGTTATTCCGTTAAATATATAAAATTTTCTCGTAAATTTTGCAAAAGAAACTTTGTAGAAGAGGGTGAGGTCCCAACGTGGGGTTGCGGGCCCCTCCCCCTCTACAAATTCGTAGAGTACTATGAGGGAACTTGTGAGGGTAAGGGTTGGATAACCTACATCACATCACCCCTTACCCTCACAAGTTTCACAGATCAACCCTTACCCTCACAAGTTTCACAGATTCCTTTCCATCCTCTGAAAATGCCGCCAACAGCCATAAGAAAATCCGAAAGCCATTCACAATTTGATACCCGCACAGTATGCTTAAGGACATTATTACCTTAAAACATAGGAAGGAACCATTAAGCCGACAGTCCTCATCCTGTAAAAAGAGCGCTGTCTTCCTCCACTGCTCTGGGTGGCAATCAGGTTCATAAGTTTATTAGCATCCTTTACCTCTTTGCAATGACTTTAATGGATTTGATGGAATGGCCCAGCAATAAAGAGTAGCATACTGTTCTCAATTCTCCGGACACTTCTTCGCTCCTAGGAGTAGAAGAACACTCCGCAATTGTTCTTGCCGGAGCTACATAAAAGATCGTTCCTTCGTAAGTGGCCATAAAAATAAGCGCAATGACCAAGAATTTTTGGTGATCACTGTTCCACACAAGAATATCCAACACAGTCATTCTATTCACTGCAAAAAAAAGAGAACTAGGCAAATAGTCTGCGACAGTGGTGTATAACCTTTTCGAAAATGGGTGCCGGATTTCTATGAAAAGTGAAGGGGGCCGGATTTAGAGTGAAAAGTGAACGGAGGGACGAACATTACAGAGTTCGATAACTCATTATAGAGTTAGTCTATAACTCTAACTTAATTTACCGTAATTAATTACGAGCAGACTGAATTCAGAGAGGAAACCGAACGGGGACCGAATTTAGAGTAAGAAGTGAACGGAGACCGAATATAGAGTAAGAAGTGAACGGAGACCGAATACAGAGTAAGAAGTGAACGGAGACCGGATTTAGAGTAAGAAGTGAACGGAGACCGGATTTAGAGTAAGAAGTGAACGGAGACCGGATTTAGAGTAAGAAGTGAACGGAGGCCACATTTAAAGTGAAAAGTGAGCGAAGACTGCTTATAGAGAGGAAAGTGAACGGAGACCGGATCAAGGTGAATGTACACCGGATTAGAGTGAATGGAGACCACATTTAGAGTGGAAAGTGAATGGAGACAGGATTAAGCCTAAAAAGTGAATGGAGACAAGATTTAGCGTAAAAGGTGAATGGAGACTGAATTTAGAGTAGAAAGTGAACAGAGACGGAATTTACAGTGGAAAATAAACGAATACTAGGTTCAGAGTGAAAAATGAATGGAGGCTGCATTTAGATCAGAAAGAGAATGATAACCGGATATGAGTAAAAAAGTAAACAAAGGCTGGATTTATCGTAAAAAGTGAACGGAGGCCATACTTAGAGAAAGTGAACCAAGACTACATATAGAGCAGAAAGCGAATGGAGACCAGATTTAGAGTAAAAAGTGAATGAAGACCGCATTTAGAGAAGAGAGTGAAGGGAAACCGCATTTAGACTAAAAAGTGAATGGAGACAGGATTTAGGGTGGAAAGTGAACAGAGACCGGATTTTGCGTAAAAAAAAGTGAAGGTAGACCACATTAAGAAAGAAAAGTAAATGGGGGCCAGATTTGGAGTTAAAAGGCAATGCAGAGCGGAAAGGGAATCGAGAGTGGATTTAGAGTGGGGGGAAAAGGGAATGGAGAGTTAATTAGAGGGGAAACGGAAGGAAGGCTGTATTATCCATATTCAAAATTAGGGTTGGGTTGGGTGGTTTTACCTCTGAGCGGCACTTTTTTGCACACCATGGGCTAAATGGCCAGGACACATGACCCCGAAGGCTTAGAGAAGGTTGGGGGAGGGGACCCACTGGAACAGCTGTTGGGAGACAGACGGTAGCCTCCCGTCAAGGCCATCCAGCGTGTTCTTTAACGTGCACAGGGTATGGCTCTCCAGCACACGGAACCACGGCTTAACGTCCCATCCGACGGACGGCGGTTTTTCGAAGCCCATCGGTGTCCCCTACTGACCGTGGGCAGGGCGGGGAATTTTGCGGAGATAAATCTCAACGCTGACCCAGTTGGGTCCATGACTTAACTGGGTCCATGACCTCTACTCTGGGGACGGGGGTGACTCAGTCGGTAGCGCGCCAGGCTCGTAATCTGTAGTTCTCAGGTTCGAGTCCCAGCTGGGTCAGCGTTGAGATTTATCTCCGCAAAATTCCCCGCCCTGCCCACGGTCAGTAGGGGACACCGATGGGTTTGGAAAGGCCGCCGTCCGTCGGATGGGACGTTAAGCCGTGGCCCCGTGTGCGGGAGAGCCATACCCTGTCCACGTTAAAGAACACGCTGGATGGCCTTGACGGGAGGCTACCATCTGTCTCCCAACAGCTGTTCCAGTGGGTCCCCTCCCCCAACGTTCTCTGAGCCTTCGGGGTCCATGTGACCTGGTCATTTAGCCAATGATGTGCAAAAAAGTGCAGCTCAGAGGTAAAACAAGCCAACCCAACCTGTACTCTGCCTGACCCTGGGCTACGCTCACAGGTAGCCAGTGTGCAGACTTGAATACTTTTCTTCTTTCCCTGCTCCCATCGACAGTGGTGGATGTGTGCCAAGCTGTCATGGGGACCGAGCTAATTGGAGCCATTCAAAGGAAAACCGCTTCTCCCTTGATGGGTTGGGTTGTTTTACCTCTGAGAGGCACTTTTTTCCACCCGTGGGCTAAATGGCCAGGTCACATGGACCCCGAATGCTCAGAGAAGGTTGAGGGAGGGGACCCACTGGAACATCTCTTGGGAGACAGATGATAGCGTCCGCACACGGCACCACGGCTTAACGTCCCATCCGACGGACGGCGGTCTTTCGAAACCCATCGGTGTCCCCTACTGACCGTGGGCAGGGCGGGAGATTTTGCGGAGATAAATCTCAACGCTGACCCAGTTGGGACTCGAACCTGAGAACTACAGATTACGAGCCTGGTACGCTATCGACTGAGCCACCCCCGCCCCAGCCCCTCCCCCTTGATGAGTGACCAAGTGCAGTCAAGAGAGATCACTGCCCTCCAAGCAACGATTGATCTCACAATGGAAGAGATGAAAAAATAAAAAGCCTGTCTGCTAAGATGCGGATCATTTAAATTCTTCCTCATCATTTAAATTTTTTTAATCACAATTCTATAAGCACAGTTCAAGTACATTAAATATGGTTTAATAACTTACGCTTCCATATCAAAATATGTTTTAAATATTTATTTTAAATCGCACATCCTAAACACTAGAAGGGGAGTCCCCACGACCAGAGGCAGACATCTTTAATCAAAACTTGGGTTGGGTTGGGTTGTTTTACCTCTGAGCGGCACTTTTTTGCACACCATGGGCTAAATGGCCAGGTCACAAGGACCCGAAGGCTCAGAGAAGGTTGGGGGAGGGGACCCACTGTTGGGAGACAGATGGTAGCCTCCCGTCAAGGCCATCCAGCGTGTTCTTTAACGTGCACAGGGTATGGCTCTCCCGCACACGGGACCACGGCTTAACGTCCCATCCGACGGACGGCGGCCTTTCCAAGCCCATCGGTGTCTCCTACTGACCGTGGGCAGGGCGGGGAGTTTTGCGGAATCAAAACTTGTGTGTAGGATGCATTAAGTGATGGTGAGATCATTTTGCAGATTGGAAGTCAGAATCTTAAGTATGGGAATATTTATTTGCCCACACTTTATCTTTCTACACCACTACTAATTTCACGTTATCTTACCAAAGACATTATCGTATTCTTCAAGGATATAACGCTGACCAATAACCCAGTTTTATCCATATCCTACAGAGTTTTATCCTACAGAATTTTATCCGTATTTATCCATACAGAGCCAGGATGACAAAAGTTCTATCAGCACTTGCATCCAAAAATCTTGATTAGAGACCAGATTGATTGGATCTACTTAATAACCATAGAGATGCTCTAGATTGGATCTATATTTGCATAAAAGAAATCAGTTGATTTATACCTCTGAGAGGCACTTTTCTTGTACCCAATGTGCTAAATGACCAGGTCACAAGGACCCTGAGGGCTCAGAGAAGGTTGGTGGAAGGGAACCCACTGGACAACTGTTATGAGACAGATGGTATGTTCACAGGACATGGTCCTCCCACACAAGAGGCCACGACTTTATACCCATCGGAGGGACTTTCCAAGCCCTTCGGTGCCCCCTACTGTCCGAGAACAGTGAGTTTTGCGGAGATAAATCTCAATGCTCGCTGAGTTGGGACTCGAAACTGGGAACTGCAGTTTACAAGCCTGGCATGCTATCGACTGACACTGAGCTATCCCCACCCCAAAGAAACCAGTCTAATAGTTTATTAATGACTAATAATAAATTGAAACATTTGCTGTGATTTTAAATACGTCGGTAGTTCAGAAAAATATGCTTTACTAAATAACAGACAAATATTTATCAGAATGCAATATTGCAAATTCTTCTGAGTTAACTTTGCTCTTTTAAATGCAGTTATCCGCGATTATGGGAAGGCACCCCTTTTTCATTACACTGTAACTCCCTCTACTTTTTTTTCCGTCGGATGGGACGTTAAGCCGTGGCCCCGTGTGCGGGAGAGCCATACCCCTGTGCACGTTAAAGAACACGCTGGATGGCCTTGACGGGAGGCTACCATCTGTCTCCCAACAGCTGTTCCAGTGGGTCCCCTCCCCCAACCTTCTCTGAGCCTTCGGGGTCCATGTAACCTGTCCATTTAGCCCATTGTGTGCAAAAAAAGTGCCGCTCAGAGGTAAAACAACCAACCAACCCACAACTCTTCTGTGTTCAAACTTCGTGATATCCACTACTGAAATTTCCACAGCTTTAATTTTAGTTTTCTGTGCAACACTGTAATAATGACGGGGCGGGGGTGGCTCAGTCGGTAGCGCGCCAGGCTCGTAATCTGTAGTTCCCAGGTTCGAGTCCCAGCTTGGCAGCGTTGAGATTTATCTCCGCAAAATTCCCCGCCCTGCCCACGGTCAGTAGGGGACACCGATGGGCTTGGAAAGGCTGCCGTCCGTCGGATGGGACGTTAAGCCGTGACCCCGTGTGCGGGAGAGCCATACCCTGTGCACGTTAAAGAACACGCTGGATGGCCTTAACGGGAGACTACCATCTGTCTCCCAACAGCTGTTCCAGTGGGTCCCCTCCCCCAACCTTCTCTGAGCCTTCGGGGTCCTTGTGACCTGGCCATTTAGCCCATGGTGTGCAAAAAAGTGCCGCTCAGCAGTAAAACAACCCAACCCTGTAATAATGTTTTTGAACTTATGTATTTTGCTTCGTCAGCAAAAAAATAACAAAAAAGCGCATAACACTACAAAATGGCAGGAATTATCCTGTAGTGTTTAAGTACAATGAGGTGAACAGAGTTGAACATAGACTGAGAAAAACGAATCTAGGGTATAAAGCAAATTAAATTTCAATGTTTATTTCAGGCCAGTTATTGCTAAATAACGACCAGCGAATTGATATTGAAAAATAAACGAATTAAAAGTAATTAACTCCAATTTCGGATGTAATCTTATTATATTGCTCACAAAAATTAGGGGATATTTCTTCGCTTCATATTCATTTGAAATATCCCCTAATTTTTGTGAGCAGCATATTTAGACTGAAGGTTAGATAGATGCTCGAACTATGATTTCCTTGCAAAATTTTTTTTGTAATATAAATCAACGTATTAATTGATACTTTTTGAATGTATACTTTTTTTTCTTATTTCTAACACATTTTTTTAATACACTAGTTTTTTAGCGAAGGAGGGTTGGGTGCAAAGAATGTTGGGGTGGGTTGTGGAACCACTTGGAGACTTCACCTATGGCAATGTTTCATCACTCCTTTCCGAATTATGGGGTCTTTGTGACCTATTATTTAATACATTGAGCAACAAAAGTAAAAAACTCAAAAAAGTTGGTAACCAACTGAACTCCCCCCCCCCCGCTCTTTTCATTCCTGGTATAGTTTTTTATTTATAACTTAAAAACATTTAATACATTGAGCAACAATAACAATCATGATAGGTGTTTATTACACCTATCATGATTGTTATTGTTGTGTAATAAACACCTATCATGATTAATACTTTGAGCAACAAAATAAAAAAAAGGGGCGGGGAAGCTCAGTTGGTAACCAACTGAGCTCCCCCCCCCCCCCGCTCTTTTTATTCGTGGTAGAGTTTTTTATTTATAACTTAAAAAAATTTTATACATTGAGCAACAATAATAATCATGGAAGGTGTAATAAACACCTATGATGATTAATACTTTGAGGAACAAAATAATAAAGGGGCGGGGGCTAAGCTCTTAATTTGCAGTTCCCTGGTTCGAATCCCAACTGTGCTAGCGTTGGGATTTGTTTACGCTAAACCTCACACTGCTCTCAATCAGAAAATGAACCGATGGTCTTGGAAAAGCCGTCGTCCGCCGAATGGGACGTTAAGCAGTGGCCCGTGTGCAAGTAAAAAACATGCTAGATGTCCTAGATGCAAGCAACTCCTAACCATGCACACAGCCCCTAAGAGTTGTCCAGAGGACCCCCCCCCCCTCCTCCAACTCTCTCTGAGCCCTTTGGGTACTTGTTACCTGGCCATTTAGTCGATTTGCGCAAAAAAGAAGTTCCGCTCACAAGTAGAAAATCGGGGTGGGGGTGGCTCAGTCGGTAGCGCGCCAGGCTCGTAATCTGTACTTCCCAGGTTCGAGTCCCAGCTGGGTCAGCGTTGAGATTTATCTCCGCAAAATTCCCCGCCCTGCCCACGGTCAGTAGGGGACACCGATGGGCTTGGAAAGGTCGCCGTCCGTCGGATGGGACGTTAAGCCGTGTTCGGGAGAGCCATACCCTGTGCACGTTAAAGAACACGCTGGATGGCCTTGACGGGAGGCTACCATCTGTCTCCCAACAGCTGTTCCACTGGGTCCCCTTCCACAACCTTCTCTGAGCTTTCGGGGTTCTTGTGACCTGGCCATTTAGCCCATGGTGTGCAAAAAAGTGCCGCTCAGAGGTAAATCAACCCAACCCAAGTAGGAAATCAACAGAATAAAAAGAGCTTGCAGCCTAACTCACAAGAAATAGCTTTAAAGCAGAATACTGATGAGTCGTTCACGTAACTGATGATCCCATCATGAAGCGAACAAACAGTTTTAGAGTCATAATCAACGTGAAATATTTACAGCATTAAAGCAGTTGGGATATAATCCCTTAATCCCATTGCCGCCATAAACCGCTGAAAGGATAACACCTGAGTTGAGCTTTAACGACCTGATTTTGCCGAAGCAGAACTCATTTGTGCACGAAGCGAGATCAGAAATAAACGTCTTAGAAAGGAAAAAAGATCGTAACTTCGAGACAATTAACTCCCAACGTGTTATTTTTGCTTCATCGTAATCTCCTTAGAAGATGAAATTTCTTAGCCTCGTTCGATGCGTTGTACCAGTCGGCGGATTAAAAAAACATAAATATTTATTGATAAAAAAATAATTAATGATTTGCTGGTATTGTCGTAACTTAAAGAACGACAGTTTTACAAAAGATTCAAAAATGGATGCGGTATGCCTGTGCAAACTGCTGCATTTTCATCTTGAATATTTGTATTTGGTGATAAGATACTTAGAAAAGCATGGTGTTCGCTTATAAATGCTAGTTGGGTTGTTTTACCTCTGAGCGGCACTTTTTTGCACACCATGGGCTAAATCGACAGGTCACATGGACCCCGAGGCTCAGAGAAGGTTGGGGGAGGGGACCCACTGGAACAGCTGTTGGGAGACAGATGGTAGCCTCCCGTCAAGGCCATCCAGTGTGTTCTTTAACGTGCACAGGGTATGGCTCTCCCGCACACGGGGCCACGGCTTAACGTCCCATCCGACGGACGGCTGCCTTTCCAAGCCCATCGGTGTCCCCTCCTGACCGTGGGCAGGGCGGGGAATTTTTGCGGAGATAAATCTCAACGCTGACCCAGCTGGGACTCGAACCTGTAAACTACAGATTACGAGCCTGGCGCGCTACCGACTGAGTCATCCCCGCCCCCTATGAATGCTTAGTAAAGTCAGATTCTGTACGTCAAATACTTAAACCTTGGCGCATTTCGCAAAGTACTTAGTACTGCCAGATGCACTGCGAAAGATAGTAAAGTCAGGTCCTGCTCATAAGGTATTCAGGAAAACCAAACTGCAAAAAAATTTTAATATAATGGAATTTGGGTGTGGTAGTTTTGTCTCTGATCTCCAGGTCACAAGGACCCCAAGATCTGAAAGGCTGGTCAAGGTGTGGGTTGTTTTACCTCTGAGCGGCACTTTTTTCCACACACTGTGCTAAAGGTCCAGGTCCAATGGCTCAGAGAAGGTTGAGGGAGGGGACCCACTGGACAGTTGTTAGGAGACAGATGGTAGCCTCCCGTCAAGGTCATATAACGTGTTCTTTAACATGCACAGGGTATGGACCTCCCGTATAAAGTACCATCGCTTAACATCCCATCCAATGGGCGGCAGCCTTTCCAAGCCCAACAGTATTTCCTTTCTCCTCGAGAGCAGGGTGGGTTGGTTTGTTTTACCTCTGAGCGGCACTTTTTTTTTCCTCTGAGCGGCACACCATGGGCTAAATGGCCAGGTCAAAAGGACCCCGAAGGCTCAGAGAAGGTTGGGGAAGGGTACCCACTGGAACAACTGTTGGGAGACATGTGGTAGTCTCCCGTCAAGGTTGGGTTGTTTTACCTCTGAGCGGCACTTTTTTGCACACCATGGGCTAAATGGCCAGGTTACAAGGACCCCGAAGACTCAGAGAGTGTTGGGGGAGTGGACCCACTGGAACAGCTGTTGGGAGACAGATGGTAGCCTCCCGTCAAGGCCAACCAGAGTGTTCTTTGACGTGCACAGGGTATGGCTCTCCCGCACACGGGGCCACGGCTTAACATCCCATCCGACGGACGGTGAGTTTTCCATGCCCATCGTTGTCCCCTACTGACCGTGGATAAGGCGAGGAATTTTGCGGAGATAAATCTCAACGCTGACGCAGCTGGGAGTCGAACCTGGGAATTACATATTACGAGCCTGGCGCGTTACCGACTGAGCCACCCCCGCCCCCAAGTATGCTTGGAATGGCACCGATGGGTTAGGGTGAAGAGTAAGTTAGGATGAAGAGTGTTTGCACAATAGATTAAAATATAAAAAAAATTTCTTAACAGTAAAACTTGAAATGCTCGTCTTTGAGGCCCCTGATATTCCGAGGCCCTAAAATGTAGCTTAGTTATCTTAAGTGTAAGTCCGTCCCTGTGTGCATGTGTTTGTATGAGAAATTAGGAAAAGCTTGATCGCGCTTCTAGATTAACTCCGTCTTTTGTACAAGGATGGGCCTTCTTCGGGACTTTTTGTTAAATAGTGTTTTGGCTCCGAGGTAACGTTGAGAATCAATGTAGCAGCTCACAATTAAACCATTGACACAAATAACTAAACGGCCAGGTCACAAAGATCCCATCTTTGAGCGGCAATGTTTTTTGCACACAACGGCCACATAAAACCAAATGGCCACGAAACGAGAGATCAGAGAAGGCTGGCGAAGGGGATCCACTAGATAGCTGTTGGGAGACAAATGGAAGCCTACCATCAAGTCCAACTGTATTCTTTAACGTGGACAGCGTAAGGTCCACCTGCATAACGAAACATGGCTTTACTTCGTATCCGACGGATGCCGGCCTTTCCAAGCCCATCGGTGTCTCCTTTCTCACAGAACGACGGATGCCGGCCTTTCCAAGCCCATCGGTGTCTCCTTTCTCACAGAACGACGGATGCCGGCCTTTCCAAGCCCATCGGTGTCTCCTTTCTCACAGAACGACGGATGCCGGCCTTTCCAAGCCCGTCGGTGTCTCCTTTCTCACAGAACGGCGGATGCCGGCCTTTCCAAGCCCATCTGTGTCTCCTTTCTCACAGAACGACGGATGCCGGCCTTTCCAAGCCCATCTGTGTCTCCTTTCTCACAGAACGACGGATGCCGGCCTTTCCAAGCCCATCTGTGTCTCTTTTCTCACAGAACGACGGATGCCGGCCTTTCCAAGCCCATCGGTGTCTCCTTTCTCACAGAACGACGGATGCCGGCCTTTCCAAACCCATCGGTGTCTCCTTTCTCACAGAACGACGGATGCCGGCCTTTCCAAGCCCATCTGTGTCTCTTTTCTCACAGAACGACGGATGCCGGCCTTTCCAAGCCCGTCGGTGTCTCCTTTCTCACAGAACGACGGATGCCGGCCTTTCCAAGCCCGTCGGTGTCTCCTTTCTCACAGAACGACGGATGCCGGCCTTTCCAAGCCCATCTGTGTCTCCTTTCTCACAGAACGACGGATGCCGGCCCTTTCCAAGCCCATCGGTGTCTCCTTTCTCACAGAACGACGGATGCCGGCCTTTCCAAGCCCGTCGGTGTCTCCTTTCTCACAGAACGACGGATGCCGGCCTTTCCAAACCCATCGGTGTCTCCTTTCTCACAGAACGACGGATGCCGGCCTTTCCAAACCCATCGGTGTCTCCTTTCTCACAGAACGACGGATGCCGGCCTTTCCAAACCCATCGGTGTCTCCTTTCTCACAGAACGACGGATGCCGGCCTTTCCAAGCCCATCGGTGTCTCCTTTCTCACAGAACGACGGATGCCGGCCTTTCCAAACCCATCGGTGTCTCCTTTCTCACAGAACGACGGATGCCGGCCTTTCCAAGACCATCGGTGTCTCCTTTCTCACAGAACGACGGATGCCGGCCTTTCCAAACCCATCGGTGTCTCCTTTCTCACAGAACGACGGATGCCGGCCTTTCCAAACCCATCGGTGTCTCCTTTCTCACAGAACGACGGATGCCGGCCTTTCCAAGACCATCGGTGTCTCCTTTCTCACAGAACTACGGATGCCGGCCTTTCCAAACCCATCGGTGTCTCCTTTCTCACAGAACGACGGATGCCGGCCTTTCCAAGCCCATCGGTGTCTCCTTTCTCACAGAACGACGGATGCCTGCCTTTCCAAACCCATCGGTGTCTCCTTTCTCACAGAACGACGGATGCCGGCCTTTCCAAACCCATCGGTGTCTCCTTTCTCACAGAACGACGGATGCCGGCCTTTCCAAGCCCATCGGTGTCTCCTTTCTCACAGAACGACGGATGCCTGCCTTTCCAAACCCATCGGTGTCTCCTTTCTCACAGAACGACGGATGCCGGCCTTTCCAAACCCATCGGTGTCTCCTTTCTCACAGAACGACGGATGCCGGCCTTTCCAAGCCCGTCGGTGTCTCCTTTCTCACAGAAGGCGGGGTGGGTGCAAGCAGAGATAAAGTAGTAGGGACTGTAACCTGGGAACTGCAGATTATGAGCCACTAAGTCGAGAACTCACTAAATGCGGGAACACTATATAGGAATTTCACTAATTCATTTTTCTTCCTCGAATAGTTGTGTCAGTCATCTGTAAACAGGAAAATATTTCAACGAAAATTTAACATTTATCGACATCCACAGTCACATTCAGAAAATATTATATTTATCAGGAGTTCATTAAGGGCAGGAACACAAAATATCGATTTTTACTTAATGCGAGAACACTAAGCTTTACTAAATGTCGGAACACTATTTGGATTTCATCAAATGAACGAACACTATATTTCGATTTCACTAAATGCTGAAACACTATATTTGAATTTCACTAATTGCGAGAATACTATATTTGGATTTCGCTAAATGCAGGAGCACTATATATTTGGATTTCAAAAAATGATGGAGCACTAAATCGGACAGCTACAAGGTCAATCAATCTTTTCATACTTGATTGAAAAACGTACAGTCGCTCAAAAAAGTTTCCGAACGCTATGGTTGACTACAAAATTCAGAAAAAATATCTGGCAGCGATTTTTTTTTAGAAATTAGTGATCTCGCAACCTTCGTGTCACGTGACACGAAGGTTGCCAGATTAAATGCCCCATTAAGGATAGAGTTGGGTTGGGTTGTTTTACCTCTGAGCGGCACTTTTTTGCACACCATGGGCTAAATGGCCAGGTCACATGGACCCCGAAGGCTCAGAGAAGGTTGGGGGAGGGGACCCACTGGAACAGCTGTTGGGAGACAGATGGTAGCTTCCCCTCAAGGCCATCCAGCGTGTTCTTTAACGTGCACAGGGTATGGCTCTCCCGCATACGGGGCCCCGGCTTAACGTCCCATCCGACGGACGGCGGCCTTTCCAAGCCCATCGGTGTCCCCTACTGATCGTGGGCAGGGCGGGGAATTTTGCGGAGATAAATCTCAACGCTGACCCAGCTGGGACTCGAACCTTGGAACTACAGATTACGAGCCTGGCGCGCTACCGACTGAGCCACCCCCGCCCCCATTAAGAATAGAGAACGTTGCCATTGGAAACACATAAGAGCAATAAAATACGTCTATTATCTTGTTTAACCCCCGCTCCCAATTCCCGGGAAATGTATAAAATGTCATTCTCTACCCCACGCTAAAAACGTAACTGTCACGAGCAACGATTTTTCGACATGGCCTTGAAAATGACATTTTTTCATCACGTCCACAGGTTATCGTGTAAAAGCCCCAAATTCACTCCATATCCAGAATGAACTTTGTGCGAGAATTTCATTACGAGCAGCAAACGTGACATTCCTACCTGCCCTTTGTGCTTAAGGGCAATACCAACAACAAATGTTAATGGATTATTTTTTCTTCTGACTTTCTCTACTGCACGTGGTCATCTGTCTCTGTCAGCGGGGGCCCACACACGCACACGGTCACCAGTGTCCTGTCCCCTCTTCGCTTGAGCAGCGCAATGACTAGAGGCTTCGTCAGTTGGATACATGAGTGACAGAAGACCTGACGAAACTCAAAACAACGTACGTGGGCGTTGGATGACCTCTGTGAGTGCTGGGATTACCGAAAGAAAGTTTCTGCTCCCTACAGCAAAAGTAATCCTGTGTTTATTCAGTGATAATCGATGTCTTTTGCCAGGTAAGTTGGGGCGGGGGTGGCTCAGTCTGTAGCGCGCCAAACTCGTAATCTGTAGTTCCCAGGTTCGAGTCCCAGCTGGGTCAGCGTTGAGATTTACCTCCGCAAAATTCTCCGCCCTGCCCACAGTCAGTAGGGGGACACCGATGGGCTTGGAAAGTCCGTCGGATGGGACGTTAAGCCGTGGCCCCGTGTGTGGGAGAGCCATACCCTGTGCACGTTACCGTGTGTGGGAGAGCCATACCCTGTACACGCTGGATGGCCTTGACGGGAGGCTACCATCTGTCTCCCAACAGCTCTTCCAGTGGGTTCCCTCCCCCAACCTTCTCTGAGCCTTCGGGATCCATGTGACCTGGCCATTTAGCCCATGGTGTGTAAAAAAAGTGCCGCTCAGAGGTAAAACAACCCAACCCAAACCCTGGTAAGTTGGGTTGTTTTACCTCTGAGCGGCACTTTTTTGCACACAATGGGCTAAATGGCCAGGTCACATGGACCCCGAAGACTCAGAGAAGGGGACCCACTGGAACAGCTGTTGGGAGACAGATGGTAGCCTCCCGTCAAGGACATACCGCGTGTTCTTTAACGTGCACAGGGTATGGCTCTCCCGCACAAGGGGCCACGGCTTAACGTCCCATCCGACGGACGGCGGCCTTTCCAAGCCCATAGGTGTCCCCTACTGACCGTGGGCAGGGCGGGAAATTTTGCGGAGGTAAATCTGAACGCTGACCCAGCTGGGACTCGAACCTGGGAACTACAGATTACGAGCCTGACGCGCTACTGACTGAGCCACCCCCCGCTCCTTTTTGCCTGGTAAGAAGGTATGAAATGAAGAAGGGAATTTTTTTCTCTTACCCCAACTTTGTCCTCGATCAGAAAGAGGACACCGTTGGGCTTGAAAATGCCGTCGTCCATGGAATGGTACTTTAAGCAGTGGAACTGTGTGCAAGCTAAAACACGCTGGATGGCCTTGACGTGAAGCTTCCATCTGTCCCTTTTCGCAGCTTTCTCTGAGACCTTGGGATCCCTCTGACCTATCATTTAGCCCATTATGTGCAAAAAAATTACGGCTCGGAGGTGAAACACTTAACCTAAAGCCTGTTCTTATCGGCCTCTATGCCTGTTTGCTGGAAAGAATAAACATAAAAATGTTTCCTGTCTGGAAAAGCAAGCTTGAAAGCATATCCTGTCTGGAAAACATAAATATGAAAACATTTCCTGTCTGGAAAGCATAAACATAGATGCCTAACTTGTCTGGAAAACATAAACGTGAACTAGTATCCTGTCTAAAAACATAAACATGAATGCGTATCGTCTCTGGAAAACATGAACGTGTATGCTGTCTGGAAATTATACATGTGTATAATTTATTTTTTTACCGAATGAACGGGATGACACAATCATCCTCGATAGAATAAACGTGATGGCATTCTATTAGTAAAGAATAAACGTGATGGCATTCTATTAGTAAAGAATAAACGTGATGGCATTCTATTAGTAAAGAATAAACATGAAAATAACAGTTGTCTGAAAAGAATAATTATGAACATGTTACCTTCTGGAAAGAATAAATACGAATTTTTTTTTTTCTGGAAAGAATTAACATGTGTATTCTCTTCCGCTGTCGAACTCTAAACCTCTTGTGGGTCATTGTGACCTAGATATACAGCCAGGGAATTCTCTTCTGTCGAGCTCTAAACCCCTTTAGGGTCCTTCTGATCTGGATATACACCGAAGAGTCAAAACGTTATGACCACCTGACTAATATGATGTCGGTGCCACGTACAGTCGCTCAAAAAAGTTTCCAAACGCTATGGTTGACTACAAAATTCAGAAAAAATATCTGGCAACGATTTTTTTAGAAATTAGTGATCTGGCAACCTACGTGTCACGTGACACGCAGGTTGCCAGATCACTAATTTCTAAAAAAATCGTTGCCAGATATTGTTTCTGAATTCTGTATTCAACCATAGTGTTCGGATACTTTTTTAATATATATAATGCAATGAATATGGAGCGTATGCAATTACCGTTCACAGCAAACTGGAGCGGTTGCTGTTAATGTTCACAGCACATTGGATCGTGTGAGCTCACAAAAACCTGGATCGTGTGGGCCCACTCACAGAAATATTGAGCGTGTGCAGTTACAGTTCACAGCAAACTGGAGCGGTTGCTGTTAATGTTCACAGCACATTGGATCGTGTGAGCTCACAAAAACCTGGATCGTGTGGGCCCACTCACAGAAATATTGAGCGTGTGCAGTAACTGAGCTTGTGCAAACTGGAGCTTGTGCAGTAACTGCACAAGCTCCAGTTTGCTGTGAACGGTAACTGGAGCGTGTACAGTTGCTGTACACGCTCCAGATATTTTTTCTGAATTCTGTACTCAACCATAGTGTTCGGATACTTTTTTGAGCGACTGTACCACCAAAACAGCTCTTACCCGGCGAGGAATGGACGATACAAGATTTCTAAAGGTGTCTTGTGGTATCTGGTACCAAGAACAGTTAAAAGTTAATGATCTATTGGTAAAGGATTACCAGCAGATCATTTAACTCTTGTAAGTTACGTGGTTGTGCCGCCGCAGATCGAATATACTATTCCATCACAAACCACAGATGCTCGGTTTGATTGATGTCTGGGGAATTTGGAGGCCAGAGCAATACCTGGAAGTCTTCCTCATGTTCGCGAACCATTCTCGAACAATCCAGGCAGTGTGGCATGACGCATTATCCTGCTGAAAGAAGGCACTATTAGAGGAGGATACCGTTGCCATAAAAGGAAGTCCCTGGTCTATATTGATGTTTAGGTAGGTGGTAAACGTCATAGTTTCCTGCACGTGAATGACTGGATCCAGGGTTTCCCAGCAGAACATTGCCCAAAGCATTACATTAGCTCCATCACCTTGTTTCCGTCCCATGGTGCATCCTGGTACCAACACTTCCCCAGGTAAACGATGTACACGTACCCACCCTGCAGTCCACATGGTGCAACAGGAAACGAGATTCATCGGACCAGAGACCTTCTTCTAATCATTCAAAGACCAGTTTTGATACTCGCGTGCCTATTGTAGGCGCTTTCGATGGTGAACCGAGGTTACCATGGGCACTCTGAGCGGCCTGCTACTATGCAGCCCCATTTTTAGCAGGGTTCGATGTACTGTGTGTTGTGACACATTACTCCCGTCACCAGCATTCAAATTACGGCGAGTTGCGCCACAGTATCCCTTTTGTTGGCTCGTACCATATGGAATAGCCTTCCCTCACCTCTAGTACGATAAGCCGTGGTCGACCCACACCTTGATGTAGATATACACCGAAGAGTCAAAACATTATGACCACCTTGCTGGTGGTTCGTGGTTTTTCCCTCCTCGGATCACTTTTTGAAGGTACTAACTACGGCTGACCGTGAGCACCCCACAAGCCTTTGCCGTCTCTGAAATGCTCTGATCCAGTGGTCTGGCCATTACAATTTGACCTTTGTCAAACATACTTAAGTCCGCTGCCTTTCCCATCTGAAGAACAAGAATAACACTGATTAACAGAGAACACTGATTAACAGAGCTCAGTATCAGGTGTTATTTATACCGTTTCATGACCATCACACGCGCCGTCGTTTACCTGCAGTTGCTTCGATTTGCATAAAGACGCGTTGGTCATAATGTTTTGGCTCTTCGGTGTATAGCTAGTGGATTCTCTTCCTCCCTCGAGCTCTAAACCCTTTGTGGGTCCTTGTGATCTGTATACAGAGCCAGTGGATTCTTTTACTCTATCATACTCTGAATCCCTTGTGGGTTTTTGTGATCTGAATATACAGTCAGTGGATTCTCTTCCTCTATCGAGCTCGGAACACCTTGTGGATCCTTGTGTCCTACATATACAGCGAGTGGATTCTCTTCCTCTGTCGAGTTCTGAACCTCTTGTGCTCTGGATATAGAGCTAGTGGATTCTCTTCCTCTGTCGAGTTCTGAACCTCCTGTGCTCTGGATGTAGAGCTAGTGGATTCTCTTCCTCTGTCGAGTTCTGAACCTCTTGTGCTTTGGATGTACAGCTAGTGGATTCTCTTCCTCTGTCGAGTTCTGAACCTCTTGTGCTCTGGATATAGAGCTAGTGGATTCTCTTCCTCTGTCGAGTTCTGAACCTCTTGTACTCTGGATATAGAGCTAGTGGATTCTCTTCCTCTGTCGAGTTCTGAACCTCTTGTGCTCTGGTTATAGAGCTAGTGGATTCTCTTCCTCTGTCGAGTTCTGAGCCTCTTGTGATATGGATATGGATCCAGTGGATTCTCTTCCTCCGTCGAACTCTGAACCGCTTGTAGGTCCATGTGAGCTAGATATAGAGCCAGTAGATTCTCTTCCTGTCGAGTTCTGAACCCCTTGTGTTCTAGATATTGAGACAGTGGATTCTCTTCCTCCGTCGAGCTCTGAATCCCTTGTGGGTCCTTGCTATCTGGATATACTATATAACAAATGAATTCTCTTTCCCCCTAGAGCTCGTTTTGGGTTCTTGTGATCTGGATACGTAGCTAGTGGATTCTGTTCCTCTGTCGAGTTCTGAACCCCTTGTAACCTGGTGATATAGCTCACTGTACGCATATAAATGCCGCTCAAAGATATGAAACTTAAAATTACTCTGTTGCCAACCTAAATCCTCTAACTCTAAAATAATGAATAAAATTTCCCTAATCACAAACTCACGTGCTTCTTTGAACATATATATTTTTTTCTGAATTCAAAAATAACTCTTCAAAATCATCCTATCGCTGATTAATCGAGTCAGAGCAGCGAACTTTTGAATTGCAATTTCTTTTCAGATGACTGCAAAGCTCGAGTAATGATCTCCAGACGAGCAACAAATCAGCAATGCAAATCAACAAATTTCTTTCGTCAAACCTTTATTTTTTTGGTAACAAAAGGAGAAAAAAAAACCGCCACAACAGCAGGTACTGCAATTCATCCACTCAAAGACTTCAAGGAGAATCTTCAGAAGAAAGCGAATGCATTTTGTTTCATCGTACAAACGAAACAGAAAGCATTCGGAGCATAACCTCAAACTGATTTTTAAATTCAATATTTTCCTTTTCCCCATCACCTTCTGCAGATGCAAAGTGTGCCCACGCGCAATATGCAGATGAGTCTCCATAATCATATTCTGTTGCACTTCCGCAACACGCAGAAGCAAGCGTCTACTAATGTCATTGCCAAGCAAGCTGCAAGCTAATTGGATACATAAAGTGAGCTACCTCATTCAAAGTAGTGAATAAGCCTCTGCATCTGATATTGTAGCTTGCGCTGGAATTGCTTATTCTCGGGTATGTTTTACTTGTCTGCAGATTTATCTGATGGGAACCCCTTAGAGACCATGTGATTGTGTGGAGATCCTGGAAGATGAACAACATTTTGTTAAAGTGATTAAATATGAGGAGCATTAACATATGCACCACAACAGAAAAATAACTTTTATTTTAACAGACATTCTTTGACTTTTCAGTGGGTTGGGTTGTTGTACCTCTGAGCGGCACTTTTTTTGCACACCATGGGCTAAATGGCCAGGTCACATGGACCCCGAAGGCTCAGAGAAGGTTGGGAGAGGGGACCCACTGGAATAGCTGTTGGGAGACAGATGGTAGCCTCCCGTCAAGGCCATCCAGCGTGTTCTTTAACGTTGGGTTGTTTTACCTCTGAGCGGCACTTTTTTGCACACCATGGGCTAAATGGCCAGGTCACATGGACCCCGAAGGCTCAGAGAAGGTTGGGGAGGGGACCCACTGGAATAGCTGTTGGGAGACAGATGGTAGCCTCCCGTCAAGGCCATCCAGCGTGTTCTTTAACGTTGGGTTGTTTTACCTCTGAGCGGCACTTTTTTGCACACAATGGGCTAAATGGCCAGGTCACATGGACCCCGAAGGCTCAGAGAAGGTTGGGGGAGGGGACCCACTGGAATAGCTATTGGGAGACAGATGTTAGCCTCCCGTCAAGGCCATACAGCGTGTTCTTTAACGTGCACAGGGTATGGCTCTCCCGCACACGGGGCCACGGCTTAACGTCCCATCCGACGGACGGCGGCCTTTCCAAGCCCATCGGTGTCCCATACTGACCGTGGGCAGGGCGGGGAATTTTGCGGAGATAAATCTCAATGCTGACCCAGCTAGGACTCGAACCTGGGAACTACAGATTACGAGCCTGGCGCGCTACCGACTGAGCCACCCCCGCCCCCCACTTTTCAGTGGAGTTATCAAGATTTTAGTGTTCTGTGGGGAAAAGAATAAGAAAAGTCCCACCATTTTTTTCATTTTATGGGACGAGATAAATGCAGGGCCGGATCTAGGAGGGATAGAATCACTCCCTTTGTTTTCGAAAATATTTGTTCGAAAATATTTATTTATTGCATTGATTGTAGGGAACATTTAACAAATACACACGAATTTGATGCGGTGAAAATACTATATTAGAATTAGTATACAATGAAGGAAAGTATTTGTACAATAGATTACTGTGTCATTAAATTTTTTAAAAATTAATCTATTGTACAAATGCGTATTTGAGCGTTAAAGGATGAGTACAATAAATTAATCTATTGTACTGAGTACAATAAATTAATCTATTGTACTCATCCTTTAACGCTCAAAACGCTTTGTCATCCCCCTCTGTCTACACCAGTTTGTTCGGTTGTTGATTAATTTTTAAAAAAATAATGACACAGTAAACTTCACTCTCACTTTTTTGGAGGCCCCTCATAATCGTGAGGCCGTATGCTGCAACTTAGCTTAAACGTAAGTCCGGCCCTGCAGCCAGGCCTTTGACTGAACTGACGCGGAAAAAGCCACCGAACAAACTGGTGTGGACAGAGGAGGATGACAAAGCGTTTTGAGCGTTAAAGGATGAGTTCTGCTGGGTTGTGGGAGGTGCAATGCCAAATCCTAGCAAACCCTTCATCTTGCAAACAGACGCATCTGCTGGGGCAGTAGGTGTATGTCTGTCCCAGGTGGATGACCAGCGACGGGAATGACCCATCGCCTTTGTCTCTAAAAGAGTCAATGAAATGCAGCAACTTTGGGCCACCATTGAGGTGGAAGCCGACGCTGTAGTGTAGGCTCTGCGCAAGTGTTCGGTCTGGTTATATGGATCCCAGGACGAGATGTACTCAGATCTAACCCATTGAGATTCCTGACATCCGACCAGCAGCAAACTGCAAAAATGTGCACTTCCGATTTCACAGTACAATGTCAGTGTACATTTACAAACGAGGGGTTCTTAATCGAAATGTTGATGCACTCTCTAGATTAGAGTCTCTATCAGGCGATTTAAAGGAGATCACGAAGGAATGAGGGAGCAACACTGGGGGACAGGAGTGCAGCAGAGTGCGCAGGCTTGGACGGATGACCCACGAGGGGAGCTACGACAGCGGCATCAGCTTCCACTCGACGACCACACCCACCCAGGCGCAGCATCTGCAACGATCTTTTAGAGGGAGTAACACTGGGGGACAGGAGTGCAGCACAGTGCGCAGGCTTGGACGGATGACCCACGAGGGGAGCTACGACAGCAGCATCAGCTTCCACTCGACGACCACGCCCACCCAGGCGCAGCATCTGCAACGATCTTTTAGAGGGAGTAACACTGGGGGACAGGAGTGCAGCACAGTGCGCAGGCTTGGACGGATGACCCACGAGGGGAGCTACGACAGCAGCATCAGCTTCCACTCGACGACCACGCCCACCCAGGCGCAGCATCTGCAACGATCTTTTAGAGGGAGTAACACTGGGGGACAGGAGTGCAGCACAGTGCGCAGGCTTGGACGGATGACCCACGAGGGGAGCTACGACAGCAGCATCAGCTTCCCCTCGACGACCACGCCCACCAAGGCGCAGCATCTGCAACGATCTTTTAGAGGGAGTAACACTGGGGGACAGGAGTGCAGCACAGTGCGCAGGCTTGGACGGATGACCCACGAGGGGAGCTACGACAGCAGCATCAGCTTCCACTCGACGACCACGCCCACCCAGGCGCAGCATCTGCAACGATCTTTTAGAGGGAGTAACACTGGGGGACAGGAGTGCAGCACAGTGCGCAGGTTGGACGGATGACCCACGAGGGGAGCTACGACAGCAGCATCAGCTTCCACTCGACGACCACGCCCACCCAGGCGCAGCATCTGCAACGATCTTTTAGAGGGAGTAACACTGGGGGACAGGAGTGCAGCACAGTGCGCAGGCTTGGACGGATGACCCACGAGGGGAGCTACGACAGCAGCATCAGCTTCCACTCGACGACCACGCCCACCCAGGCGCAGCATCTGCAACGATCTTTTAGAGGGAGTAACACTGGGGGACAGGAGTGCAGCACAGTGCGCAGGTTGGACGGATGACCCACGAGGGGAGCTACGACAGCAGCATCAGCTTCCACTCGACGACCACGCCCACCCAGGCGCAGCATCTGCAACGATCTTTTAGAGGGAGTAACACTGGGGGACAGGAGTGCAGCACAGTGCGCAGGCTTGGACGGATGACCCACGAGGGGAGCTACGACAGCAGCATCAGCTTCCACTCGACGACCACGCCCACCCAGGCGCAGCATCTGCAACGATCTTTTAGAGGGAGTAACACTGGGGGACAGGAGTGCAGCACAGTGCTCAGGCTTGGACGGATGACCCACGAGGGGAGCTACGACAGCAGCATCAGCTTCCACTCGACGACCACGCCCACCCAGGCGCAGCATCTGCAACGATCTTTTAGAGGGAGTAACACTGGGGGACAGGAGTGCAGCACAGTGCTCAGGCTTGGACGGATGACCCACGAGGGGAGCTACGACAGCAGCATCAGCTTCCACTCGACGACCACGCCCACCCAGGCGCAGCATCTGCAACGATCTTTTAGAGGGAGTAACACTGGGGGACAGGAGTGCAGCACAGTGCGCAGGCTTGGACGGATGACCCACGAGGGGAGCTACGACAGCAGCATCAGCTTCCACTCGACGACCACGCCCACCCAGGCGCAGCATCTGCAACGATCTTTTAGAGGGAGTAACACTGGGGGACAGGAGTGCAGCACAGTGCGCAGGCTTGGACGGATGACCTGCGAGGGAGCTACGACAGCAGCATCAGCTTCCTCTCGACGACCACGCCCACCCAGACGCAGCATCTGCAACGATCTTTTAGAGGGAGTAACACTGGCAGACAGGAGTGCAGCACAGTGCGCAGGCTTGGACGGATGACCCACGAGGGGAGCTACGACAGCAGCATCAGCTTCCACTCGACGACCACGCCCACCCAGGCGCAGCATCTGCAACGATCTTTTAGAGGGAGTAACACTGGGGGACAGGAGTGCAGCACAGTGCGCAGGCTTGGACGGATGACCCGCGAGGGAGCTACGACAGCAGCATCAGCTTCCTCTCGACGACCACGCCCACCCAGACGCAGCATCTGCAACGATCTTTTAGAGGGAGTAACACTGGCAGACAGGAGTGCAGCACAGTGTGCAGGCTTGGACGGATGACCCACGAGGGGAGCTACGACAGCAGCATCAGCTTCCCCTCGACGACCACGCCCACCTAGGCGCAGCATCTGCAACTATCTTTTAGAGGGAGTAACACTGAGGGACAGGAGTGCAGCACAGTGCGCAGGCTTGGACGGATGACCCACGAGGGGAGCTACGACAGCAGCATCAGCTTCCCCTCGACGACCACGCCCACCCAGGCGCAGCATCTGCAACGATCTTTTAGAGGGAAAAACACTGGGGGACAGGAGTGCAGCACAGTGCGCAGACTTGGACGGATGACCCACGAGGGGAGCTACGACAGCAGCATCAGCTTCCACTCGACGACCACGCCCACCCAGGCGCAGCATCTGCAACGATCTTTTAGAGGGAGTAACACTGGGGGACAGGAGTGCAGCACAGTGCGCAGGCTTGGACGGATGACCCACGAGGGGAGCTACGACAGCAGCATCAGCTTCCACTCGACGACCACGCCCACCCAGGCGCAGCATCTGCAACGATCTTTTAGAGGGAGTAACACTGGGGGACAGGAGTGCAGCACAGTGCGCAGGCTTGGACGGATGACCCACGAGGGGAGCTACGACAGCAGCATCAGCTTCCCCTCGACGACCACGCCCACCCAGGTGCAGCATCTGCAACGATCTTTTAGAGGGAGTAACACTGGGGGACAGGAGTGCAGCACAGTGCGCAGGCTTGGACGGATGACCCACGAGGGGAGCTACGACAGCAGCATCAGCTTCCACTCGACGACCACGCCCACCCAGGCGCAGCATCTGCAACGATCTTTTAGAGGGAGTAACACTGGGGGACAGGAGTGCAGCACAGTGCGCAGGCTTGGACGGATGACCCACGAGGGGAGCTACGACAGCAGCATCAGCTTCCACTCGACGACCACGCCCACCCAGGCGCAGCATCTGCAACGATCTTTTAGAGGGAGTAACACTGGGGGACAGGAGTGCAGCACAGTGCGCAGGCTTGGACGGATGACCCACGAGGGGAGCTACGACAGCAGCATCAGCTTCCCCTCGACGACCACACCCACCCAGGCGCAGCATCTGCAACGATCTTTTAGAGGGAGTAACACTGGGGGTTAGGAGTGCAGCACAGTGCGCAGGCTTGGACGGATGACCTACGAGGGGAGCTACGACAGCAGCATCAGCTTCCCCTCGACGACCACGCCCACCCAGGCGCAGCATCTGCAACGATCTTTTAGAGGGAGTAACACTTGGGGACAGGAGTGCAGCACAGTGCGCAGGCTTGGACGGATGACCCACGAGGGGAGCTACGACAGCAGCATCAGCTTCCACTCGACGACCACGCCCACCCAGGCGCAGCATCTGCAACGATCTTTTAGAGGGAGTAACACTGGGGGACAGGAGTGCAGCACAGTGCGCAGGCTTGGACGAATGACCCACGAGGGGAGCTACGACAGCAGCATCAGCTTCCCCTCGACGACCACGCCCACCCAGGTGCAGCATCTGCAACGATCTTTTAGAGGGAGTAACACTGGGGGACAGGAGTGCAGCACAGTGCGCAGGCTTGGACGAATGACCCACGAGGGGAGCTACGACAGCAGCATCAGCTTCCACTCGACGACCACGCCCACCCAGGCGCAGCATCTGCAACGATCTTTTAGAGGGAGTAACACTGGGGGACAGGAGTGCAGCACAGTGCGCAGGCTTGGACGGATGACCCACGAGGGGAGCTACGACAGCAGCATCAGCTTCCCCTCGACGACCACACCCACCCAGGCGCAGCATCTGCAACGATCTTTTAGAGGGAGTAACACTGGGGGTTAGGAGTGCAGCACAGTGCGCAGGCTTGGACGGATGACCTACGAGGGGAGCTACGACAGCAGCATCAGCTTCCCCTCGACGACCACGCCCACCCAGGCGCAGCATCTGCAACGATCTTTTAGAGGGAGTAACACTTGGGGACAGGAGTGCAGCACAGTGCGCAGGCTTGGACGGATGACCCACGAGGGGAGCTACGACAGCAGCATCAGCTTCCACTCGACGACCACGCCCACCCAGGCGCAGCATCTGCAACGATCTTTTAGAGGGAGTAACACTGGGGGACAGGAGTGCAGCACAGTGCGCAGGCTTGGACGGATGACCCACGAGGGGAGCTACGACAGCAGCATCAGCTTCCACTCGACGACCACGCCCACCCAGGCGCAGCATCTGCAACGATCTTTTAGAGGGAGTAACACTGGGGGACAGGAGTGCAGCACAGTGCGCAGGCTTGGACGGATGACCCACGAGGGGAGCTACGACAGCAGCATCAGCTTCCCCTCGACGACCACGCCCACCTAGGCGCAGCATCTGCAACGATCTTTTAGAGGGAGTAACACTGGGGGACAGGAGTGCAGCACAGTGCGCAGGCTTGGATGGATGACCCACGAGGGGAGCTACGACAGCAGCATCAGCTTCCACTCGACGACCACGCCCACCCAGGCGCAGCATCTGCAACGATCTTTTAGAGGGAGTAACACTGGCAGACAGGAGTGCAGCACAGTGCGCAGGCTTGGACGGATGACCCACGAGGGGAGCTACGACAACAGCATCAGCTTCCTCTCGACGACCACGCCCATCTAGGCGCAGCATCTGCAACGATCTTTTAGAGGGAGTAACACTGAGGGACAGGAGTGCAGCAGAGTGCGCAGGCTTGGACGGATGACCCACGAGGGGAGCTACGACAGCAGCATCAGCTTCCTCTAGACGACCACGCCCACCCAGGTGCAGCATCTGCAACGATCTTTTAGAGGGAGTAACACTGGGGGACAGGAGTGCAGCACAGTGCGCAGGCTTGGACGGATGACCCGCGAGGGAGCTACGACAGCAGCATCAGCTTCCTCTCGACGACCACGCCCACCCAGGCGCAGCATCTGCAACGATCTTTTAGAGGGAGTAACACTGGGGGACAGGAGTGCAGCACAGTGCGCAGGCTTGGACGGATGACCCGCGAGGGAGCTACGACAGCAGCATCAGCTTCCTCTCGACGCCACGCCCACCCAGGCGCAGCATCTGCAACGATCTTTTAGAGGGAGTAACACTGGGGGACAGGAGTGCAGCACAGTGCGCAGGCTTGGACGGATGACCCGCGAGGGAGCTACGACAGCAGCATCAGCTTCCTCTCGACGACCACGCCCACCCAGGCGCAGCATCTGCAACGATCTTTTAGAGGGAGTAACACTGGGGGACAGGAGTGCAGCACAGTGAGCAGGCTTGGACGGATGACCCGCGAGGGAGCTACGACAGCAGCATCAGCTTCCTCTCGACGCCACGCCCACCCAGGCGCAGCATCTGCAACGATCTTTTAGAGGGAGTAACACTGGGGGACAGGAGTGCAGCACAGTGCGCAGGCTTGGACGGATGACCCACGAGGGGAGCTACGACAGCAGCATGAGCTTCCTCTCGACGCCACGCCCACCCAGGCGCAGCATCTGCAACGATCTTTTAGAGGGAGTAACACTGGGGGACAGGAGTGCAGCACAGTGCGCAGGCTTGGAGGATGACCCGCGAGGGAGCTACGACAGCAGCATCAGCTTCCTCTCGACGCCCACGCCCACCCAGGCGCAGCATCTGCAACGATCTTTTAGTGTCCAGTGAAGTCCACTCGCATTAATCCTACGTTACAATCGTCTGCTGGAAACCTTTCACCGGAATTGGAAACCACAGAACTCTGGAAACAGTTGACGCGAGGTCATTGTACTAGGGCCGGATCTAGGGGGGGAAAAGAGGACCATTCCCCTCCCCTTCAGAATACGAGTAAGGGTGAAAGAGGGAAAACAAAATTATTCAACTTATTTATATTTTATGCATTTTTCCAGAAAATTTTTTAAATCCTTTAAAACTGGGAGGGGGAAATGTAGTGCATTGAAAATCAAGTCTTTTTTTTTTTGGCTCTCTTGTGTTCTTGCCCCCCCCTCTCCCTCGATATGTTTCTAGACCTGGGCCTGGTTCGGATTAAAGTGGGGCGGGGGTGGCTCAGTCGGTAGTGCTCCAGGTTCGTAATCTGCAGTTCCCAGGTTCGAGTCCCAGCTGGGTCAGCGTTGAGATTTATCTCCGCAAAATTCCCCGCCCTGCCCACGGTCAGTAGGGGACACCGATGGGCTTGGAAATGCCGCCGTCCGTCGGATGGGACATTAAGCCGTGGCCCCGTGTGCGGGAGAGCCATACCCTGTGTACGTTAAAGAACACGCTAGATGGCCTTAACGGGAGGCTACCATCTGTCTCCCAACAGCTATTCCAGTGGGTCCCCTCCCCCAACCTTCGCTGAGCCTTCGGGGTCCATGTGACCTGGCCATTTAGCCCATTGTGTGCAAAAAAGTGCCGCTCAGAGGTAAGACAACCCAACTCGACACATTGAGCCATCTTGCTGCAGCAAAGCGAAATAAGCTTTTTTGATCCGTACCATCTAAACAGTAATTCGTGGCAAATGTTTTTTCGTTATAACTATTTTATAATATTGCATATCGTTCTCACATATATTTTCTTAGTTTTAATTTAATGAAATTTCATTACAACGAATATATTTTTCGCCTGGCACCATTTCGTTACAGTAGCATTTCACCTTTACAGCGAATTTTGGTTATGATGCGATCGCCTTTTATTTACTGCAAAGATATTAATTCACTTTTCAATTCAAAAAAAAAGGGCAAAAAAAATAAAAAAAAATTTGCCTTCTCACTTCCACTGACATACAGTCGCTCAAAAAAGTATCCAAAGACTATGGTTGATTACAGAATTGAGAAAAAATATCTGGCAACGATTTTTTTAGAAATGAGTGATCTGGCAACCTTCGTGTCACGTGACACGAAGGTTGGCAGATCACTAATTTCTGAAAAAAATCGTTGCCAGATATTTTTTCTGAATTCTGTAATCAACCATAGTGTTCGGATACTTTTTTGAGCGACTGTACGTCTTACTATTGAAATATAAAACCAAGGGACAAGACAGCTGATAATTGTCAAAAATAACATTTCACCAACAAAATTCTTTCATTTCGCTGAAGGGGTGGGGGTCGTTCAGTCGGTAGCGCCAGGCTCGTAATCTGCAGTTCCCAGGTTCGAGTCCCAGTTGGGTCAGCGTTGAGATTTATCTCGCAAAATTCCCCGCCTTGCCCACGGTCAGTAGGGGACACCGATGGGCTTGGAAAAGCTGCCGTCCGTCGGATGGGACGTTAAGCCGTGGCCCCGAGTGCGGGAGAGCCATACCCTGTGCACGTTAAAGAACAAGCTGGATGGCCTTGACGGCAGGCTACCATCTGTCTCCCAACAGCTGTTCCAGTGGGTCCCCTCCCCCAACCTTCTCTGAGCCTTCGGGGTCCATATGACCTGGCCATTTAACCCATTGTGTGCAAAAAGGTGCCGCTCAGAGGTAAAACAACCCAACCCATTTCGCTGAAAAATGAAAATCCCCCGAAACTTTTGCTAATTTGGAATATTAATGTTGCTATTCCCACAACAGCCGTTGCGATTTCGCCACATAGTACTGCTGCAAATCTATCTTCTTTTTTTTTCGTTTTTGATGATTTAATTCTGACCTTCTCAACTTTTTCCAAATTTATGGCATTCCACATGATACTTTACGGTGCTTTAATATTTATGCCACATCAAATATTCAGAGGAATTTTCGATGCTGGCGTTTTAATCTTGATCGCCGTGAAAAGCGCAAAAGATAACGAATGTCTTATGTTGAGATGAGAGATCAATATCATCGGGAAGTCAGGCCAGCAATTTCGTAAATATTTAAACTCATAAGCATAGAATGATGCTGAAATTTTTAAAAAGGAATCACCTCGATTTACGATGAATCATCTACAATCTTTAAATGTATAGAAAATGCGAAAGCTTTAGAGCTTTTTACAGCAAGTTCAAGGAGATTTATATGCATAAGGATCGATGTTCTCACCTTGTTGGGGCGGGGGTGGCTTAGTCGGTAGCGCGCCAGGCTCTTATTCTGTACTTCCCAGGTTCGAGTCTCAGCTGGGTCAGCGTTGAGATTTATCTCCGCAAAAATTTCCCGCCCTGCCCACGGTCAGTAGGGGACACCGATGGGATTGGAAAGGCTGCCGTCCGTCGGATGGGACGTTAAGCCGTGGCCCCGTGTGCGGGAGAGCCATACCTGTGCACGTTAAAGAACACGCTGGATGGCCTTGACGGGAGGCTACCATCTGTCTCCCAACAGCTGTTCCAATGGGTCCCCTCCCCCAACCTTCTCTGAGCCTTCGGGTCCATGTGACCTGGCATTTAGCCCGCGGTGTGCAAAAAAGTGCCGCTCAAAGGTAAAACAACCCAACTACTTATTTATGGTTTTGCTAAACAGAATCCCTCATAAATCGGGGACTATCTCTAACGGTAAAGTGTGGCAAAGGACCCCAAAGTGTCAAACATGGTTTCTTTAATCAATTACTGATTTTAGAGAAAAAAAAGATATGAGAGCAAGAGAGAGATAAAGAGATAAGAGAGATATATATATTAAAGAGAAAGAGAGAGATAAAAGAGAGACAAAGAAAGAGATAAGAGAGAGATATAAAAGATAGACAAAGGAAGTGACAGGAGAGAGATAAAAGAGAAAGAGACAGAGAGAGAGAAACAAAGAAAGTGACAGCAGAGAGAGGGAATGAAAAAGGGAGACAAAGGAAGTGATAGGTTGGGTTGTTTTACCTCCGAGTGACACTTTTTTGCACACCATGGGCTAAAAGGCCAGGTCAGATGGACTCCGAAGGCTCAGAGAAGGTGGGGGGAGGGGACCCACTGGAACAGCTGTTGGGAGACAGATGGTAGCCTCCCGTCAAGGCCATCCAGCGTGTTCTTAATTTTAACAGGGTATGACTCTCCCGCACACGGGGTCACGGCTTAACATCCCATCCGATGGACGGCGGCCTTTCCAAGCCCATCGTGTCCCCTACTGACCGTGGGCAGGATGTTTTGCGGAGATAAATCTCAACGCTAACCCAGCTGATATTCGAACCTGGGAACTGCAGTTTACGAGTCTGGTGCGCTACCGACTGAGCCACCCCCGCCACAGGCAAAGGGTTGGGTTGGGTTGTTTTACCTCTGAGCGGCACTTTTTTGCACACCGTGGGCTAAATGGCCAGGTCACATGGACCCCGAAGGCTCAGAGAAGGTTGGGGGGGACAGCTATTGGGCCAGCCCACTGGAACAGCTATTGGGAGACAGATGGTAGCCTCCCGTCAAGGCCATCCAGCGTGTTCTTTAACGTGCACAGGGTATGTCTCTCCCGCACACGGAGCCACGGCTTAACGTCCCATCCGACGGACGGCGACCTTTCCAAGCCCATCGGTGTCCCCTACTGACCGTGGGCAAGGCGGGGAATTTTGCGGAGATAAATATCAACGCTGACCCAGCTGGGACTCGAACCTGGGAACTACAGATTACGAGTCTGGCGCAGACAAAAGAGAGACAAAGAAGGAGTATAAAAGAGAGAGAAAGAAATTCATTTTAAGATAATTACCTTAACCTTAAATTCAGGCAACGACTTCTCAAAAAAGATTGACATTTAGTGTAAATTTAAACGTCAAATTTCAATTCCTAAAAAGGAAAAACCAATAAAGATTTTCAACTTAGAGAGACTTTCTATAACACTTGTCACCGTTAAAAGTTTTTATTTTTTTAATTTGCGCCATTGTAACTCTTTCGCCACGTCTCGATATCTTTTAACAACACATTGATGGCGACTTCAACTCTTTATTTTTTGAAACACTACCAAAAAAGAAAATTTCTTCACACTTCTCGCTAAAGCTATTAATTTCGGAAAGTTAGCGTCTTATTTTAATTTCTCCTTGTTCCTTATTGCCCCCCCCCCTCCCCGGCTCCTTGTGATTTATAACGAAAACCTTTTGCTCACATGACAGGTCAGTAATTGAATTTCAACGCGTCTGTCTTCCTCTATTAACAGCGTCACGAACGCCTTATTTTTAACACCATACAGTTGTTTTTTGAGTGGACAACTCTGCAGCTACTAACAACCAGAAGCGTTGAAATATAAAAGATTTATTATAAACTAACCACCTCTCGTTCTAATTAACATAATTGTTTTTAATTTTTTAAAAGAGGCTCTTCTGTTGTTGTTTTTTAATGAAGTATTTGAAATTCTTTTCTAACTGTAGATTTTAAGCCATTATCACCTTTTGATACGACAGTTTCGTTCCGTTGTTTTACCTCTGAGCGGCACTTTTTTTTTGCACACAATGGGTTAAATGACCAGGTAACCAAGGACCACGAGGGCTCAGAGAGCGTTCGGGGAAGAGGACCCAATGTACAGCTATTAGGAGACTGAATCCTCTCATGAAGGCAATCCAGCGTGTTCTTTAATGTTCACAGGGAATGGCTGTCCTGCGCACAGAGACGCGGCTTAAAATTCATCAGACGGATGGTGATCTATCCGAACCCAGTCTCTGTCCCCTTTCTGACTAAGGGAAGGAGGTTAAAACTCTGGCACAGGTGAGACTCGAACCTGGGAACTGCAGATTGCGAGGCTGGCTGGCTACTGACTTGGCAACCCCCCACCCACCCATCCACCTCCTCCTCCAATTTCGTCCTGGACAGGAAGTTCGTTAACGAATTTAAAGGAATTAAAAACTTAAATCAATAAATGATTTATTCTTACTGTTTTTAGCTTGTTTTCAAAAAGTGCAAGTTGTTTTTTCACTTTTGTCGTGGTCCGGTGGTAAGGGAGAACGACGCCGATTTTTACCTCGCCGCGTGATGTTAGATTTTTTTTTAAATTGCGCCAAATGTGGTGT
The DNA here is from genome assembly GCA_038380435.1 of Ryuthela nishihirai. NCBI lineage: Eukaryota > Metazoa > Arthropoda > Arachnida > Araneae > Heptathelidae > Ryuthela > Ryuthela nishihirai. The sequence goes on from JAWZYU010000001.1 coordinate 68,703,720, forward strand.
TGAGCCAGATGACAAAATATTTGCCCACTCTACCGTAGAGGACGATCAATTAGTCCTTTGATGACCTTCACTTTTATTTCGGTGAGGGGCGGGGGTGGCTCAGTCGGTAGCGCGCCAAGCTCGTAATCTGTAGTTCCCAGGTTCGAGTCCCAGCTGGGTCAGCGTTGAGATTTATCTCCGCAAAAATTCCCCGCCCTGCCCACGGTCAGTAGGGGATACCGATGGTCTTGTAAAGGTCGCCGTCCGTCGGATGTCACGTTAAACCGTGACCCCGTGTGCGGGAGAGCCATACCCTGTGCACGTTAAAGAACACGCTGGATGGCCTTGACGGGGGCTACCATCTGTCTCCTAACAGCTGTTCCAATGGGTCCCCTCCCCCAACCTTCTCTGAGCCTTCGGGGTCCATGTGACCTGGCCATTTAGCCCATGATGTGCAAAAAAATGCCGCTCAGAGGTAAAACAACCCAACCCAATTTATTTCGGTGAAATAACAGGTTCGCGGTTGTTACATCCGTACCGACGTATGCCTCAGACTTGCTGCGCCAAGTGATGTACAAATATATGTCCAATAATTCACGCACGAGAGTGTATAGGGACGACACAGTTTATTCACATTTATATGCAATCACATGCTGGGGATGCACTCGACTTCGTAGGCCTTTGCTGCTTTTCTGCTGCAAACAATTACGCAATGAGGTGATGTCGGTAAAGCGAGAATCTGCAAAGAGGCGCACTTTGCAGATTCTCGCTTTACCGACATCAATCTCGGCGAAAGAATATTTAACCTTTGCGTACAATGTGGTTCACACAGAATTCACTTCAGACTGACTGGTGCGGGGGTGGCTCAGTCGGCAGCGCGCCATGCTCGTAATCTGTAGTTCCCAGGTTCGAGTCCCAGCTGGGTCAGCGTTGAGATTTATCTCCGCAAAATTCCCCGCCCTGCCCACTGTCAGTCGGGGACACCGATGGGCTTGTAATAGGCTGTCGTCCGTCGGATGGGACGTTAAGCCGTGGCCCCGTGTGTGGGAGAGACATACCCTGTGCAGGTTAAAGTACACGCACGCTGGTTGGCCTTGACGGGAGTTTACCATCTGTCTCCCAACAGCTGTTTCAGTGTGTCCTCTCCCCCAACCTTTTCTGAGCCTTCAGGATCCATGTGACCTGGTCATTTAGCCCATGATGTGCAAAAAAATGCCGCTCAGAAGTGAAACAACCCAACCCTGTGATATAGTTCCTTCTTTTAATTTCATGAGGCCATATTAGAACTATACTCTATGCTTTGACAATCATTTGTCTGCAACGACCTTTCCTGTGACGCGATCCAAGTAAGCGAAAGGATTTCGATTTCGTAAATTGAATAGCTTTTCAAAACCTCATAGCAGATTAAAACCAACTGACGAGACAGATCTCGGTGATAACGATAGCGGCTATTAAAGAACCGATCTTTGACGTCATTTGACACCAGTAAGAGACACAACGACTAGGAAGGAAACTTCTCCACCTTGACTGCATTTCAATTCTCTAGATGCTGATGAAAGCACTTCAAATGACACGAATAATTTAACAGCACTCTGCTGATAGAGTTAAAGAGTTTGCTCTCCTTATCGGCCATCAAAGAGATTCGTGTTTTCATTGATCTTTTGAAACAATGCAAACGTCAAGCGAGGAACCAGCTCATTCAATAAAGACGGTGTTCGTAGAAATCTCCTTTTCCAAATGTTCCCAGTTCTTAATCATCATTTCGTTGTCACCACAATTGGATTACTGTAACGACTTTGATGCCGATAATAGGTGTAGCATCTTTCCAACGAGGATGCATTCATCTGTCTTTTGCAAATGATTTTCTGAGTTAGCATACACGTCTGATGGCCGCAGCAGAGTATATGTAATGATGATAATAAAGTCTGCAAGGCGAAATCGATACAATAAATGAAGCTGTGTTATCAGTAAAACATCTTATGTGGCAGATGGTAATGATCTGTGTCATATATCAAATTAGAAGGTGCTTTATTGACTTAAATGAACACTTTTGCTGTTATTATTTTGTAGATTTGAATAATCATATTCATATCATGAATATTGTGTTTCTAACGAATCTTAAGAGACTTTATCTTTGACATGGATATCAATTATGCTATCTTCCTCCAGTTATTCTCATCCTGCTCTCTGGGGGGCGGGGGTGTCTCAGTCGGTAGCGCGCCAGGCTCGTAATCTGTAGTTCCCAGGTTCGAGTCCCAGCTGGGTCAGCGTTGAGATTTATCTCCGCAAAATTCCCGTCCTGCCCACGGTCAGTAGGGGACACCAATGGGCTTGGAAAGGACGCCGTCCGTCGGATGGGACGTTAAGCCGTGGCTCCGTGTGCGGGAGAGTCATACCCTGTGTACGTTAAAGAACACGATGGATGGCCTTGACGGGAGGCTACCATCTGTCTTTCAACAGCTGTTCCAGTGGGTCCCCTCCCCCAAACTTCTCTGGGCCTTCGGGGTCCATGTGACCTGGCCATTTAGCCCATGGTGTGCAAAAAAGTGCCGCTCAGAGGTAAAACAACCCAACCCTGCTCTCTTCACTGATGGAGAAAATGCTAAGTAAATATCTAAAATCAAGAGCATCAAATTTCTGTTTATCTCCCGCCCTATACTCGGTAAGCAGGGGACACCGCTGAACGCAAAGAACACGCTGGACCGATGAACTTGGAATAGTCATCGTCCGTCGAATGAAACGTTAAGACGTGGGCCCGTGTGTGCGTTAAAGAACTCACTAAATGGCCTTGACGGGAGGCTACCATCTCTCTTAACAAGTGTCCAATGGAATCCCATATGAATGACTTTTACCGGAGGCAGCCGTCCCGTGGCCGAGTGGTTAGCGCGCTTGTTGTGAAAGAGTTCCAAGTGTGCCGTGAAAGAGTTCCAAGTGAGCCGTGAAAGAGTTTCAGATATGCCGTTAATTATTTATGAAAATGATATTTAAGATAATTTGTATGATAAATTATGTTTTTGATATTATTTTTTAATAGTATCAATGAATTATTGGAATCGAGTTCAAAAAAATTAATTATTCATATAAAGCTTTAGCCAAGTCGGCCATTTCAGGTGAATATAAAATTAAAAAAAAATCAATGATTGTAGAAACATTAACTAATAAAATAAACTATTGTTTTTAAAAAATGTCTAGACATGTTTTATTCCTGCTCTGGCGAAAACGTTTTGGATTTTCAAACTTGCTCCGTGAACTGAAAATAGTTGGAAGAACGGTCCAAAGGATTGAGTTGTTTTACCTCTGAACGGCACTTTTTTGCACACCATGGGCTAAATGGCCAGGTCACATGGACCCCGAAGTCTCAGAGAAGGTTGGGGGAAGGGACCCACTGGAACAGCTGTTGGGAGACAGATGGTAGCCTCCCGTCAAGGCCATCCAGCGTGTTCTTTAACGTGCACAGGGTATGGCTCTCCCACACACGGGGCCACGGCTTAACGTCCCATCCGACGGACGGCGGCCTTTCCAAGCCCATCGGTGTCCCCTACTGACCGTGGGTAGGGTGGGGAATTTTGCGGAGATAAATCTCAACGCTGACCCAGCTGGGTCTCGAACCTGGGAACTACAGATTACGAGCCTGGCGCGCTACCGACTGAGCCACCCCCGCCCCTTTTTTATTGGTTACAATAAGTGAAGACTAAAGAGTAATTTCAGTGTTTACCTGAAACAGCACTATACGTAAGTGTTAGTATTCCAAAGCAAATAAAAACTGATCCAGGACTTTCTAATTACATGCCAGACGTTTCTCCTATCACGAGAGACATCAAGCTAGTCTTTATATATATATATAATTGGCAACTGGATGTATCCAATTTCCATCTATTTAATGGGGGCGGGGGTGGCTCAGTCGGTAGCGCGCCAGGCTCGTAATCTGTAGTTCCCAGGTTCGAGTCCCAGCTGGGTCAGCGTTGAGATTTATCTCCGCAAAAATTCCCCGCCCTGCCCACGGTCAGTAGGGAACACCGATGGGCTTGGAAAGGCCGCCGTCCGTCGGATGGGACGTTAAGCCGTGGCTCCGTATGCGGGAGAGCCATACCCTGTGCACGTTAAAGAACACGCTGGATGGCCTTGACGGGAGGCTACCATCTGTCTCCCAACAGCTGTTCCAGTGGGTCCCCTCCCCCAACCTTCTCTGAGCCTTCGGGGTCCATGTGACCTGCCCATTTAGGCCATGGTGTGCAAAAAAGTGCCGCTCAGAGGTAAAAAACCCAACCCAATCTATTTAATGGCTACTGGATGTGAACATTTGTCAGCCAATTAGAGGTATTATTTTCAGAGATTTAACTTACAGTGGTTAGGTTGCTAGCGACTGTTACATCAGGCAAACTTTGTGTTAGCTCTAACTGAGGTAGTTGGTTTACCTCTGAGCGGTACTTTTTTTTGCACAGCATGGGCTAAATGGCCAGGTCACATGGACCCCGAAGGCTCAGAGAAGGTTGGGGGAGGGAACCCACTGGAACAGCTCATAGGGGACAGACGGTAACCTTTCGTCAAGGCCATCCAGCGTGTTCTTTAACGTGCAAATGGTACGGCTCTCCCACACACGGGGCCATGGCTTAACGTTCCATCCGATGGACGGCGGTCTTTCCAAGCACGTCGGTGTCCCCTACTGACCGTGGGCGGGGCGGGGAATTTTGAGGAAATAAATCTCAACGCTGAGTCAGCTGGGACTCGAACCTGGGAACTGCAGATTACGAGCCTGGCACACTACCGACTGAGCCACCCCCGCCCCCGGCACTGACTTCGGTCATAGTATGCCATGTCCTTATATGAAAAGGTCTGTAAAAAGGTAGGAGTAACTTCTAGGATTGTTCGATGTCTTCAAACGTATAAAATCAAGCGCATAAAAAATAGCCTATTTCTTCTGGATATGTCCAGCTCTTCCTAAGAGAACTATGATGTTGCAGCTTAAAAAATAAAGATAAAAACTAATTGTTCGTATAATTAAGGGGTTGCTTCTCTTTAATTTGTGTTTTTGTGGTGTTCGTTTGTTCTGTTTGTGTTCTCCATGCATTGAGGGCGGGGGTGGCTCAGTCGGTAGCGCGCCAGGCTCGTATTCTGTAGTTCCCAGGTTCGAGGCCCAGCTGGGTCAGCGTTCAGATTTATCTCCGCAAAATTTCCTCGCCCTGCCCACGGTCAGTAGGGGACACCGATGGGTTTGAAAAGGCCTACAGTCCGTCGGATGGGACGTTAAGCCGTGGGCCCGTGTGCGGGAGAGCCATACCCTGTGCACGTTAAAGAACACGCTGGTTGGCCTTAACGGGAGGCTACCATCTGTCTCCCAACAGCTGTTCCAGTGGGTCCCCTCCCCCAACCTTCTCTGAGCCTTCGGGGTCCATGTGACCTGGCCATTTAGCCCATGGTGTGCAAAAAAGTGCCGCTCAGAGGTAAAACAATCCAATTCTCCATGCATTTGTATCTTTATGTAAAAAACATTAATTATTTCTTTACATAACTTAATGAAATACTCCAACCATAATCGACAAAAAAGTAGTTAACGAATAAGTCAAGGGAAAAAGAAATAATGCACTTTCTCTTTTTTTATTAAAAAAATCCCTCTAGTTCAATGAATGTTCATTAAAAAATTCCCGCAGAGCAGCAGATGATTATTATTAAAGTTTACGATAAGACGTTCTTAGACATGAATTATTTTACCTCAGGCTTACGCATAGAGCATTTTTGTTTCTTTTTTGGAGTAGCTAGAATTTTAAATCGGCGACGTGACGATAGCTTTCTTTTCTAAAAAAAAAAATTAAAAAAAATTAAAAAAAAAATTAAAAAATTAAAAAAAAATTAAAAAAAAATATTCTGTACAAATGAATTTATAAATCCGAAAAGAGCAATTTAGAAGTATCATTGCGAAATCTCCTGTAGAACTTATAAATATAAATAAATTTATGATTAAGAATAAATCTTTCTATATTTCCACACGAAGGGGGCCAGATCACTAATTTCTAAAATAATCGTGGCCAGATAGATTTTTTTAATTCTGTAATCAACCATAGTGTTCGGATATTTTTACGAGCGACTGTACTTCTAACTCAAAACAAAAACAATAAAACAATTTTTACTAACTAATGACGATACTGATTCAACCCAGTTTTCCTATTTTAATTTCCGTCATTGAAAACACAGAACGAGTTTGATGATCTTGTGATTTTAACGGTTTTTTTTTTTGCAATTTTGACTGAGCAAACACATCTATTTTTTTGTTTTGTATGATGTTCCCTCCCAGACATTATTTGCATATGCGTTCTCTTTCCCCAGGCGACGCCACATTTGCTTTCTCAAACACATCCTCTGCGGTTTCTATAGAGAAACGTTTAGATCTATTTCGTCGCACCACGTATCGGCATCACGTATTCCCATTCAGATTCTTTTCACCATTCAGGAGTGGTAATAAAACTGCATGGGATTCCATCACGTCACACGGAGAAGCCCTCTCGCAAAGTTCTATGGGTAGACCGCTAAAAAAATTATTCTTGATTTAACGAACAAAAGGAACTTAGGATGAAAACAAAAATGAATATTTTTAAAATTCACTTCCTACAAATGACATCATCCTACAAAGCTATCAAAGATTTTTTGGGACTAGTAGTTTTTTTTCACCGCTACGAATAATTTCGCAGCATTTTTGTCAATCTTTGCTATGAAAATCATTATTGGAGCTTCAGGCTCTCAGTGAATAATATCATAAGTAACTCGAAAATTTATCGTTCTTTATTCATAGAATAGATGTTTCAACTTATTACTGGAAAAGAACTTGACGGGAGGCTACCATCTGTTTCCTAACACCTGTTCCAGTGGGTCCCCTCCCCCAACCTTCTCTGAGCCTTTGGGGTCCATGTGACCTGGCCATTTAGCCCACGGTGTGCAAAAAAGTGCCGCTCAGAGGTAAAACAACCCAACCCAAAACTGGAAAAAAAATATATATCTGTGTTATGAATTGATGAGCTGAAATAATTTGGCTATGCCATGAGTGGGATTCGAACCCACTTCTTCAGAAAACATGCCTGTTATGCTTACCACTACACCATCAATGGCTAACCTTTCCTCAGCTCATGTGACCTTATAAACCTTCCGGATTTTATTTATTTGATTCGCACTAGTGGCGCCATCTATCCAGGGTGGAAAACTCTGGTTTATAAGGTCACATAAGCTGAGAAAAGGTAAGTCATTGATGGTGTAGTGGTTAGCATAACAGGCATGCTTCCTGGAGACTTGGGTTCTAAACCCACTCATGGCAAAACCAAATTTATTTCAGCTCATCATTTCATGAGTTCCATGTCTGCAGAAATATCCTTGATTATTTACTACTGATATCTTTGTTAAATAAAGGTTTGGATTATGAAGAATGGGTTGTTTTACCACTGAACGACACTTTTTTGCGCACCATGAGCGAAATGGCCAGGTCACATGGACCCCGAAGGCTCAGAGAACCCACTGAAACAGCTGTTGTGAGACAGATGGTAGCCTCCCGTCAAGGCCATCCAGTGTTTTCTTTAACGTGCACAGGGTATGGCTCTCCCGCGCACCGGGACCACGGATTAACATCCCATCCGACGGACGGCTGCCTTTCCAAGCCCGTCAGTGTCCCCTACTGACCGTGGGCAGGGAGTTTTGCGAAGATAAATCTCGACGTTGACCCAGCTGAGACTCGAACCTAGGAACTACAGATTACGAGCCTGGGGCGCTACCGACTGAGCCACCCCCTCCCCGATTATGAAGATATATTTTTTTTGCATATTTTCGAACTTGTATTTTTATTTACCTGTAAGTAATTCAGTAATGCATATAAAGTTTAGCATTGCATAATCATGTACAATGTTAAGTGAAACTTAATGTTACCACCCAGCTCTCGGTTAAATTTTCTGACTTGATTCATTTAAAAATATCGATGCCTTTCCAACAAATGCTCATGACTCACGGTATCCTGCTTGCGACATCATTTGTTACAATATGCTAAGAGCAATTCATCAATAATCGATTTTCTATCCTTTATTAATGAATGAAATCTAAAAAATGGGCGAAGGCTGGCTCAGCTGGTAGCGCGTCAGGCTCGTGATCTGCAGTTAACAGGTTCGAGTCTCACCTCGGCCGGCGTTGAGATTTATCTCCACAACCCTCCCCCACTTCCCTGCGCTCGGTCATAAAGGGAACACTAATGGGCTTGGAAAGGTCGTCGTCCTTTGAAGGGAAGTTGGGTTGTTTTACCTCTGAGCGGCACTTTTTTGCATACCATGGGCTAAATGGCCAGGTCACATGGACCTCGAAGGCTCAGAGAAGGTTGGGGGAGGGGACCCACTGGAACAGCTGTTGCAACACAGATGGTAGCCTCCCGCCAAGGCCATCCAACGTGTTCTTTAACGTGCACAGGGTATGGCTCTCCCGCACACGGGGCCACGGCTTAACGTCCCATCCGACGGACGGTGGCCTTTCCAAGCCCATCGGTGTCCCCTACTGACCGTGGGCAGGGCGAGGAATTTTGCGGAGATAAATCTCAGCGCTGATCCAGCTGGGACTCGAACCTGGGAACTACAGATTACGAGCCTGGCGCGCTACCGACTGAGCCACCCCCGCCCCATTGGAAGGGAAGAAAGGAGTATCTGGGTATGGAGGAGTGCCATAAGCAGTGTACGTTAAACAACACGCTGGATATCCTTGACGGGTGACTTCCATCTGTTTCCTTTCCAGTGGGTCCCTCAACATTCTGTTGGTCCTTGTGACCCGGTCATTTTACCCGTTGTGTGCAAGAAAGTGCCTCTCAGAGATAAAACAACCTAATATAAAAAAATGGGAAAAAATTCTGTCTTCTAACATCTGTCTGATGGATTCTTTTCCCCAACTCTTTCACTAAACCCCGGCCTGGGCAATTTTTTAGCTGTAAAGGGCTGCATAGAAAACGGAAATGGAAGGGCAAGCTACATGGAAAATTGAAACGGAAAGGACGAAATACAAAAACAACCTATGTATAACCACCACCCCCAAAAAAACTAAGTGAAAGATAAATAGCATAATTTTATAAAAATGAATTATCTTAATGAGAATTCACTGAAGTTGGACTCCTTGTCTCCTTCGGGGCGGGGGTGGCTCAGTCGGTAGCGCGCCAGGCTCGTAATCTGTAGTTCCCAGGTTCGAGTCCCAGCTGGGTCAGCGTTGAGATTTATCTCCGCAAAATTCCCCGCCCTGCCCACGGTCAGTAGGGGAAACCGATGGGCTTAGAAAGGCCGCCGTCGGTCGGATGGGACGTTAAGCCGTAGCTCCGTGTGCGGGAGAGCCATACTCTGTGCACGTTAAAGAACACGCTGGATGGCCTTGACGGGAGGCTACCATCTGTCTCCCAACAGCTGTTCCTGTGGGTCCCCTCCCCCAACCTTCTCTGAGCCTTCGGGGTCCCTGTGACCTGGCCATTTAGCCCATGGTGTGCGAAAAAGTGCCGCTCAGAGGTAAAACAACCCAACCCCTGTCTCCTATAGGTTCATTTTCTATTTTAGAAATTTAGCTAAATTGTCATCAGTAGCTCGCCCAGAAAAAAGAGGTAACCGGCCGTAGATTGCTCATGCCTGTCTTCATCCTTGGAGTCCTTGTGACCTGGCCATTTAGCAACTGAGTGCAATTAAGTGCCTCTCAGAGGTAAAACAACCCTAAATGGTTGTTATATGTCATCAAGGGAAGGGGAGGGGCTCATTTCGCTCCCTCCTCCAGTAGATCCGGGGCGGGGGTGGCTCAGTCGCAGGCTCGTAATCTGTAGTTCCCAGGTTCGAGTCCCAGTTGGGGCAGCTTGAGATTTATCTCCGCCCTGTCCACGGTCAGTAGGGGACACCGATGGGCTTGGAAAGGCCGCCGTCCGTTGGATGGGATGTTAAGCCGTGACTCCATGTACGGGAGAGCCATACCTTCTGCACGTTAAAGAACACGTTGGATGGCCTTGACGGGAGGCTATCATCTGTCTCCCAACAGCTGTTTCAGTGGGTCCCCTCCCCCAACCTTCTCTGAGTCTTCGGGGTCCATGTGACCTGGCCATTTAGCCCATGGTGTGCAAAAACCCAACCCAACCAGTTGATCCAGCAGTGGACATACCTCATCTATTCTTATTTAGAAGTCACAGTATTTACAGAAAATCATGTGAAAAGTTTTCGCAATCACTGGCTTCATTATAGAGAAAAGTTCCACCAATGAAAAAGGTTGAATGCTTCTGTCTTTAAATAATGGTTATCGACGATCTTACTCTACAAAACTAAAACCGATCAGATCGATAAGTTAATGCACACTTGTCAGGAGAAATGATTACGAGCTCCATAATTTTCTGTAAATTTCTAATAAACCACAAATTGTAGACTTCTGATTTCAAGTGATGCAATACATGAAAGGACGGTGAGTTACTAGATGTTTTTAGTTTTTTCCAAATAATTTATTGGAAAGTGTTACAAAGTAAAGAAATAGTCATTTTGGTTGTTCCTTTGTTTGCAACCAAATCACTGCGACAGCGAAGCGAGCGAAAAGCTTGACCAGTGGCAGTCTAATGACCTTGACCTACGTGTCGGAGAACATAAGGGACTGTCTACATATTGTGGAGTGAGCTGAAATTTGGTAACATGGTTTTGAAGTGTGGAGTGTGTTCTAAAGAAGCTCGCGACGTAAGCGATATAATTAAATGCATTGACAGTTGCAATCGCTCTATGCATTTCTACTGTGGAGGTTTCAGTGAAAATAATTATCGTAAACTATCGAAGGAGGCCAGAAATAAGTGGCGATGTGGACAGTGCAAATTTAAAAAGCAAAATGCGAAATTGAAAGGAGATTACATCGAGCAGGATCCCCACGCAAGGAATCCATCATCTCCGGCTTCATGTGTGTCGGGCATCGGAGGGCACGGTGACTTCGGCGAGGCAAGTTCCCGTGATTCCATAGAAGCAGTTGTGTTAGCGACTCCCGTAAATATAAATACTAGAGCGAAGAAAACTACAGAGAACAGTGGACAGGGGTCAATGATAGAAGAGGTAGGTTCTTTACGAAATATTATCGTAGACCTAAAGAATGAGATCAAAGTGCTGAAAAATGAAATATCTGGACTTCGATCTTCAACAGAATTTTCATCAGGCAAAATAGATGACTTTTAACTGTAATGCAGGGACTTACTCAAGAAGTTTCGGACCTGAAAGAGCTTAACCTTGAGTTGCAGTGTCGAACTGCAAAGCAAGAAGCAGAACTGAAAGAACTGAGAAATGATTTACATGAATTGCAGCAATATTCGCGAAACCAGAACTTAGAGATTTTAGATGTTCCAGAAATTCCAGGCGAGAATGTTCTGGCCATTGTTAAGAAAATTGCTAGCAAAATTCAAGTAAAGGTGAGTAATGATGATATTCAGGTGGCTCATCGAGTTCCTGCAATTAACAGAGACAAAATTAAACCCATTATTGTGAAACTAAAAACGAAAGAAATAAGAGACAATTGGCTAGAATGCAACAAAAAATCTAAATTCCCTCTAAAAAGTACTGACATTAATCCTGATTTTAAGGAGTTAAAATTATTTTTAAATGAACATCTAATTCCTAGTACTAAAAATTTATTGTATAATGCTAAGCAATTTAAATTAAAAAATAGATATAAATTCGTTTGGGTGAAAAATGGAAAAGTTTTCATCCGTAAAAGTGAAAGATCCAAAATTTGGCGGATCAGAGATGACAATGACCTAAATATGTTAAATGAACAAGATGGCTGCTGAAAATATTTCACCTTTTAGTTCTGTTGAACCCATGCCATGTTCTGTGATCTGTAACGACATTAAAGAATTACTGTCTTTCTTTAATTCTGGAAATTTTTCAAGTTTAAAAATTTTACATTTTAACATCCGAAGTTTAAGAAATAAATTTGAACAGCTAGAAGCTATTCTTGAATATTTAAATAGTAAGACGGATATTTTAATACTTTCTGAAATATGGATCAAACCACATGAGTTAAATTTGTATCAAATAGATGGTTATCATATGTTCCATTGTTGTAGAGATTACAATAAATCTGGTGGGATACTTTGCTACGTTAAAAGTTCCTTAATAGTCAAGCAAATTGCATTTAATGATATAAGTTCAGCTGAATATATTGCTATTTATCTGGAAAATTATCAGCAATATTTCGTATGTATCTATAGATCTCTTTGTATCCCACTTACCACCTTCCTAGTAGAATTTCAGGAACTACTCTTATCATTTGATAATAAAAGCGAAATTGTTGTAATTGGTGATTTAAATATAGATATACTAGGAAATGATCACTACACAAATGAATATCTAAATTTGTTGTCATCAAATGGCTTTCAAAGTTTCATAAATTCACCGACCAGAGAAAGTATGATATCTTCTACTTGTTTAGATCACATTTTTGTTAAAAGCAAAATCGAAAGTTCATTCAAGAGTAGTATTGTTAAATTAGCAGTGACTGATCATTATCCCATTGCCTTAACAGTTAATTTTAACAATAATATGAATATTCAGTGTGAAAATTATACAGAGTCTATTCTTTATCACTACATAGACTATACTTTATTGAATAGGCTTTTAAGTGAATGTTCCTGGGACGAGGTATTAACTCTTAATGATGCCAATGAAGCTTATAATAAATTTTTATCCACATTTAATCTCATAATTAAAGATTCAACTAGAGAAAGAAAAATTCAAAATAAATCACAATCAGCAAAGCCATGGATTACTTCCGAAATTCTGAACTTATTAAAAGAAAGAGATAAGCTATATAAAAAACACAAAAAATACCCTTTAAATGAAACTTACGAAAGTAGCTTTAAAAACTTTAGAAATCAAATAAATTGTAAAATACGAGATGCAAAAAACAGTTTCCTTGCAACTCAGTTTCAAAATTGTGATGGAAATATATCAAAGCAGTGGAAATTGATAAGAGAGATAATAAATCAGAAGAAGGTAGAAAATAAATATCCAGAATTAGAAAGTAGTCCTAATTCAACTGAAAATGCTAAGTTATTGGCAAACCAATTTAATGAACACTTTGTAAATGTAGCAGTAAATCTGTCAAAGAATAGGATTGTAAGAAATCAAAATAGCCATATCAGTAAAAATGTCAAATCCATGTTTTTAGCTCCAACTTGTAGAAAGGAATTGACTGACATTATAAAAGGATTTAAAAATAAAAAATCTGCTGGGTTTGACAATATTTCCATTATTGCTGTTAAAAAATGTTCTTTTAACTTGATTCAACCATTGGTTCACATTTGTAATTTATCCTTCGAAACTGGCACTTTTCCAGATTTAATGAAGAAAGCTATTGTAATTCCAGTTTACAAAAAGGGAAATAAAAATGATTTCAAGAATTATCGACCGATATCTCTTCTCCCAGTATTTTCAAAAATATTAGAAAAATTAGTTAATAATAGACTGATAAAATTTTTAGACAGTTTTAATTTTCTCTCTGAAAACCAATTTGGGTTTAGGAAGGGTAGAGGTACAGAAAATGCATTGTTGAATTATACGTCAAAGGTGTTTCATTCCATAGACAATAATCAATTTACTCTGTCCGTATTTATGGACTTGGAGAAAGCTTTTGACACCGTTGATCACGAAATTTTAATTAGCAAACTAGAAAATATTGGCATTCGTGGTGTTGTATTAAAATGGTTTAAAGACTACTTACAGCACAGAACGCAATGTGTTAGTCTTTTTAATACACTTAGTAACCCGAAACATATTTCGTGTGGCGTACCACAAGGTTCAGTCCTGGGACCAACCTTGTTTCTGATATTCATAAATGATCTATGTAAATTAAAAATAAATAGCTATATAAACACTTTTGCAGATGACACATCATTAACTTTATGTGCTGATTCTCTGGAAAATCTCCTATATAACATGAACACTGATCTAAAATGTGTGATGAAATGGTTGGATTTAAATGGATTACATTTAAATACGAAAAAGACTAAGTATATTCTATTTAACCTAAAAAAGAAATCATACAATCCAAATTTGATTAAATTAAAATTGCATACATTTTCATGCAATAATTACTCAGCTTGTTGCTGTGAAGAAATTGATCAGGTTCAAAGTCTACTCTACCTAGGCGTTTATATTGATAGCTCCCTAAGTTGGAAAATGCATATTGGAAAACTAACAAACACACTTAGACAGATGTTATATAAATTTTATTATTTAAAAAAAATCCTCAGTAATAAAATGTTAATAATGTTATACAAATCTTGGGTCCAGTCTGCTATACAGTATGGTATTACAAGTTGGGGAGGAACATACATTTCATCATTAAGGAGTCTAATCTCAATGCAAACTAAATTTATATTCCAAATTTTACCAAATAAATATAAAACTGTTACCATTTTTTGTAAGTATACCATTCCAGGTGTATTTCCACTGAGACATTTATTTGTTTATAGAACATTAAATTACTTCTTTAAAAACAATAATGCAATGCTGCATTATACAAATTATTCTATGCGAGATAATGGGAAAAGGTTTCTGTTACCACTTGCAAATAAAGAAATTATGCACAAACACTTTGATTATTTGGCCGCTAAAATTTTTAATTCTTTACCGATTATAATTCGAAATGAAACTAATTTTATGCATTTCAGATCTCTCACTGCTAATTATCTAATGACCATTACAAATGCAGACAGCCTGTTTTCAGTGTTAAAGTAAAAAAAAAATAATTCGTTTTTATAAATTCTGTGTTGTTTTTGTATATATATATATTTTTTTTATGTAAAGTTGAGTGTCAGTGTTGCCAAAATTATGTATTTAAATAATTTGTAAATTAACCTACATGAGCTTAGATGCTCTTGGGTTAATAAGAGTATTACAAATATCTGTTGTTTGTAACCTTATTATTATAATAAAACTGAACTGAACTGAAAAAAAAAATAGGCTATTTTTTTAGCTATAAAGGATGAAGGCTCTTAAGCTTTACGGTATGAGATGTGTGATGGTGGCTAAACCTCAACACGAAAAAAATCGCACCAAACATCCATACTTAAACCGAAATTTGAACTTTGCTTCTTTTCCAGCAAAGCACTTCAACTGCTTCGTCAGTTCCATTAAAAATAGATTACGCTCTCACAGGCACACCCCACAACTTTCATTCAACGAATGCAGCAAATGAAAAATCGAAAACGAACGCAATTATTTCGTTATTTTTAACTTTCTTTAAGTTATTTGCTGAAAGAGAAACATGAAGAAAAAGACCACTTCTAAGATTAAAGGTGTTTCATTATTCATAAATCAAAAAAAATATCATATCTTTTATTGTCTTTCTCTTGTTTATGCACTTGTGGGAATACATCGAGCGTATCTCCGTAAAGTTTGGCTACGGCCACATAAAAAGCAGTTCGAGCGGTCTAACGTTATTAACTTTTCCAACTTTTGTGGCGTCTTCAAATGAAGCCGTTACCAAAAATTTTGGCAAAAATTTTAGGTTCGTAAAACGTGAAGCCCTTAGCTGTACACGCTTCAATTTGGCGCGAATCCTTATCCCTTGATGATAATAAATTTGTTTTAACCCTTTAAGACCTGGTGCATATTATAATGTACAGTCGCTCAAAAAAATATCCGAACAGTGCGGTTGATTACATAAATCAACCGCACTGTTCGGATAACAGATAAACAAAAAAATATCTGGCAACGATTTTTTTTAGAAATTAGTGATCTGGCAACCTTCGTGTCACGTGACTCGAAGGTTGCAGATCGCTAATTTCTAAAATAAATCGTTGCCAGATATTTTTTCTGAATTCTGTAATCAACCGCAGTGTTCGGATATTTTTTTGAGTGACTGTACATTTTTTTTCACTTTTTTTTTTTAAACACTAACAGAGGTGTATATGGCCTTGCAATGTGTGTAAAGTGTAGGCCGATCTTTATTTTACGAGGATGGACTAGAATTTAGTATAATAGGTATAAGAGACCAAACTTTGTGCGGGGTGGCTCAGTTGGTAGCGCGCCAGGATCGTAATCTGTAGTTCCAGGTTCGAGTCCCAACTGGGTCAGCGTTGAGATTTATCTCCGCAAAATTCCCCCGCCCTGCCCACGGTCAGTAGGGGACACCGAAGGGCTTGGAAAGGCCGCCGTCCGTCGAATGGGACGTTGAGCCGTGGCCTCCTGTGCGGGAGAGCCATACCCTGTGCACGTTAAAGAACACGCTGGATGGCCTTGACGGGAGGCTACCATCTGTCTCCCAACAGCTGTTCCAGTGGGTCCCCTCCCCCAACCTTCTCTGAGCCTTCGGGGTCCATGTGACCTGGCCATTTAGCCCATGGTGTGCAAAAAAGTGCCGATCAGAGGTAAAACAACCCAACCAAACTTTGTGTGTTGTATTAGTTCTGATGCAGTGGTCAGCAGTGAATTCGGTCTTAGTAAGGCATATCCTTCTATGAGAAGGCCTGTAAAAGCTAGGAGTAGTTTCTAAGATTCTTCTCTGCCTTAAATGTTCCAAATAAAACTAAAGATAAATGTGCCTTAAATGCAAGAAGAATTGCTTCATTTCGTCGGAAACCACAAAAACTGTTTTGCTGCATTTACGTGTATCATTCATTTGAAATGTTTATCGTAACACAGTGCATATAAATTGTTATTCCTTTTTTTTATGTTCCTTTTTACTGCTTTCTGAGATTTTAGAATTTTGCAACTCTTGGGATGGCTTTTACATTATATATGCCGAATTTCAGTGAAATGTAGTTAAAAACATTTGTATATTCTCGTTTAATGGAAATTTAAATGGAACCTTTTTCTTTTTCTATAAACAAAACTTCGCGTCTGATTGTGTCAAGACGCCGGGAAGTTTGAAACAGTTAATAATACTAAACTGTTAGAAACTCTATCTATGTGACCGTGCCTTTCAGCGTTTTGAGATGTTCCACCTAATTGCGTATCAACTTCAGTACTCTCAAAGGTAAACGAAAAAACCGCTGCTTGTTCGCCATTTGTGCAAATTTGTTTCCTAACATTTTTTTACAGAAAATCCTTGTATGCATTTCTTGTCAAACTTCGCATAATAGGTTGTGCTTATCCTCCATTCCCACCCATACATTTATATTTCCTGAGTAAAATCTCATTTTTTCATTATCAGAGCAGAAAATGCGCGGGCCTTATTAAATTTCTACACGTCAGTTGCAGAAGAATGAGATTGCATTTCTCTCACCTGGAATTACAATTTGCTTCGGAGCTCAGTCATATTATCAGAGAATTTTCCTACTTGGAAAAAAACTTCGTGACTTTTAAAATAAACCTTTACTTTCTGGCAAAATTGAGATTGAAGATAAATTAAAAATCTGCATCGAATTTGTCGCAGTTTTGACTTCTAATAACAGTTGTTCAACATTGAAAGCATTATGTGAGATGGAATTTGACATCAGTGTTTGAAAATCATAAGAATTTACTACGTTTTAAATTTAATAATAATTGTTGGATCAAACACTTACTGAAACAAAACAGATGTTTTGAAAAGTTTTCGAGGATGGTTTTTTAAAATCAGCAACAATTATTTCTTCAAGGGATCAGGATTCGATCTATTGATTTTGGTTGTGGTTTAAAAATGACTTTCATCCAATCATTTTCAAAAAACATTAGTCGTATGTTATGAATTTGAATGAAGAGGAGGGGGATTCATTTCGTAAGCAGAGAGAGATAAGAGAGAGTCCTCCCCACTGGACGAGTAAGTTAAGAGGGATTCATTCAGAATTGAGGCGCCGGTAGGAACTAATTGGACGAGTGAATTAAGAGGAATTCATCCCATTGACAAGTGAGTTAAGAGGGATTCATCCTTTGGATGAGTATTTAAGGATTCATTCACTGAATGATTGAGTTAAACGGAATTTATACTATTGGACGAGTGAGTTAAGAGAAATTCATCTTGTTGGACGAATGAATTAAGAGAAATTCATGTCTTTGGACGAGTGATTTAAGAGGGATTCATCTCTTTGGATGAGTATTAAAGAAGGATGGATTCATTCCACTGAGCGATTGGATTAAGAGAGATTTATCCCTTTGGACGATAGTTAAGAAGGATTAATCCCTTTGGACGAGTAGTTCAGAAGGATTCATTCCACTGAACGATTGAGTTAAGAGGGATTTATACTATTGGACTAGTGAGTTAATATAAATTCATTCAATTGGACGAATGAGTTAAGAGGGATTCATCCCATTGGACGATAGTTAAGGAGGATTCATCCCTTTGGACGAGTAGTTAAGAAGGATTCATCCCACTGAACGACTGCGTTAAGAGGAATTTATCCTATTGGATGAGTGAGTTAAGAGGTATTCATCCCATTGGACGAGTAGTTAAGAAGGATTCATTCCACTGAGCGATTCAGTTAAGAGGGATTTATACTATTGCACGAGTGAGTTAAGATAAATTCATTCCATTGGACGAATGAGTTAAGAGGAATTCATCCCTTTGGACGATAGTTAAGGAGGATTCATCCCTTTGAAACGATAGTTAAGAAGAACGATCCTTAGAGACGATAGTTAAGGAGGATTCATCCCTTGAGTGAGTTATCCCTTGAGTGAGTCTTAATGCAATCGTCAGAGTTAAGAAGTAGAAGTAGTAGTTAAAGAGGATTCATCCCACTGAACGATTGCGTTAAGAGTAATTTATCCTATTGGACGAGTGAGTTAAGAGATATTCATCCCATTGGACGAGTAGTTAAGAAGGATTCATTCCACTGAGCGATTGAGTTAAGAGGGATTTACACTATTGGACGAGTGAGTTAAGAGAAATTCATTCCATTGGACGAATGAGTTAAGAGGGATTCATCCCTTTGGACGATAGATAAGAAGGATTCATCGCTTTGGACGAGTAGTTAAGAAGGATTCATCCCACTAAACGATTGAGTTAAGAGGGATTTATACTATTGGACGAGTGAGTTAAGAGAAATTCATTCCATTGGACGAATGAGTTAAGAGGGATTCATCCCTTTGGACGATAGATAAGAAGGATTCATCCCTTTGTACGATAGATAAGAAGGATTCATCGCTTTGGACGAGTAGTTAAGAAGGATTCATCCCACTGAACGATTGGGTTAAGAGGAATTTATCCTATTGGACGAGTGAGTTAAAAGGATTCATAACTACGGACGGTAGTTAAGGATTCATTACTTTGATCGAGTAGTTAAGAAGGGTTCATCCCACTGAATGATTGAGTTAAGAGGGACTTATACTATTGCATGAGTGAGTTAAGAGAAATTCATTCCATTGGACGATTCAGTTAAGAGGGATTCATCCCTTTGTACGATAGATAAGAAGGATTCATCCCTTTGTACGATAGATAAGAAGGATTCATCGCTTTGGACGAGTAGTTAAGAAGGATTCATCCCACTGAACGATTGGGTTAAGAGGAATTTATCCTATTGGACGAGTGAGTTAAAAGGATTCATAACTACGGACGGTAGTTAAGGATTCATTACTTTGATCGAGTAGTTAAGAAGGGTTCATCCCACTGAATGATTGAGTTAAGAGGGACTTATACTATTGCACGAGTGAGTTAAGAGAAATTCATTCCATTGGACGATTGAGTTAAGAGGGATTCATCCCTTTGTACGATAGATAAGAAGGATTCATCCCTTTGTACGATAGATAAGAAGGATTCATCGCTTTGGACGAGTAGTTAAGAAGGATTCATCCCACTGAACGATTGGGTTAAGAGGAATTTATCCTATTGGACGAGTGAGTTAAAAGGATTCATAACTACGGACGGTAGTTAAGGATTCATTACTTTGATCGAGTAGTTAAGAAGGGTTCATCCCACTGAATGATTGAGTTAAGAGGGACTTATACTATTGCACGAGTGAGTTAAGAGAAATTCATTCCATTGGACGATTGAGTTAGGAGGGATTCATCCCTTTTGGACGATAGAGAAGAAGGATTCATCGCTTTGGACGAGTAGTTAAGAAGGATTCATCCCACTGAACGATTGGGTTAAGAGAAATTTAGCCTATTGGACGAGTGAGTTAAAAGGATTTATAGCTACGGACTGTAGTTAAGGATTCATTACTTTGATCGAGTAGTTAAGAAGGATTAATCCCACTGAATGATTGAGTTAAGAGGGATTTATACTATTGCACGAGTGAGTTAAGAGGAATTCTTTCCATTGGACGAATGAGTTAAGAGGGATTCATCCCTTTGGACGATACTTAAGAAAGATTCATCACACTGAATGATTGCGTTAAGAGCGATTTATACTATTGGACGAGTGAGTTAAGAGAAATACTCCCATTAAACGAGTGAGTTAAGATATATCCATACCATATTGAAAATCGTGGAATTTCCATTGAGAATTCGTGGTAGACGCTTCAAAATTTAATAGAGTGTTTCTGGTTGTTCAAGTTGCAGCGGTCAGTTTAAAGCCGAAATTCCCAAAGGGGGACTTGCTAAAAGAAAATATATTTACGATGTTCCTACAAAAAATGGTAATCTCTACCACATCCATTGTTTTCATTATCTTAAGCAGTCTTCATAAAATCGTAATTCATCTTTCGTAGCTGCCAATACTGCATTTAGTCTTTTTTTCTCCTTGTTGCCACCCCAACATATATAATTATATGTGTTGATTCTGTGTTAAAGGTTTGTGGGAGGGCAGGGTAGGAGAGAAAAAATTCAAAATATACAGATTGCATCTGAAAAGTGAGATCCGAGCAGCGCCGAGAACAGTTCAGTTAGTAAAAAGAAATGTTCATGTCATCCTCTACATAGTACAGTGGACATTTGTTTTATTAGATTATTACAAAGAAAGCATATCACCTCTCAAGCACTCGGAAGCTCGGGTTGGGTTGTTTTACCTCTGAGCGGCACTTTTTTGCACACCATGGGCTAAATGGCCAGGTCACATGGACCCTGAAGGCTCAAAGAAGGTTGGAGGAGGGGACCCAATGGAACAGCTGTTGGGAGACAGATGGTAGCCTCCCGTCAAGGCCACCCAGCGTGTTCATTAACGTGCACAGGGTATGGTTCTTCCGCACACGAGGCCACGGCTTAACGTTCCATCCGACGGACGGCGGCCTTTCCAAGCCCATCGGTGTCCCCTACTGACCGTGGGCAGGGTGGGGAATTTTGCGGAGATAAATCTCAACGCTGACCCAGTTGGGAATCGAGCCTGGGAACTGCAGATTACGAGCCTGGCGCGCTACCGACTGAGCCACCCCCGCCCCAGGTGTAACAACCGTGACTCTGTAACTTCACCTATAACTACAGGTGAAGAGGAATCAGCAGAGATTGTTAAATAGTCTAAACATAAAGTTCGAAGGTCATCACTCCGAGGCCACGAGAATTTGCGTGAGGTCAACTGTTACATTTGTAGCTAGCATAAATAAAAACCTTTTTCCGAAACAAACTGCGAATTTTTTGCCATATGGCTAACTGGATGCTGTAATATAATTTTCCCAAGAGTGAAATTCCTTATAAAGGAATTCCGTAAATCAAGGATTATCTGGGCCGTGATATACAGGGCGGGGGTGGCTCAGTCGGTAGCGCGCCAGACTCATAATTTGTAGTTCCAAGGTTCGAGTCCCAGCTGGGTCAGCGTTGAGATTTATCTCCATAAAACCTCGCCCTGCCAACGGTCAGTAGGGGACACCGATGGGTTTGGAATAGGCCGTCGTCCGTCGGATGGGACGTTAAGCCGTGACCCCGTGTGCGGGAGAGACATACCCTGTCCAGGTTAAAGAACATGCACGCTGAATGGCCTTGACGGGAGACTACCATCTGTCTCCCAACAGCTGTTTCAGTGGGTCCTCTCCCCCAACCTTTTCTGAGCCTTCGGGGTCCATGTGACCTGGCCATTTAGCCCATGGTGTGCAAAAAAATGCCGCTCAGAGGTGAAACAATCCAACCCTGTGATATAGTTCCTTCTTTTAATATCATGATTATATTGAAATATGTTTATTTTTATAACAAAATTAAAAATTGTTTCCTTTAAAAGAATTGAGGTGAAGGACTCCCCAAGCACCACTGCAAGAACGTAATGGCACTTGTTTTATAGAACTTCTCCTCTTACGAAGCAAAGAAAGTTGAAACTTGGTTCTAACTAATGGAAAACGAAGTGGGGGGGGGAGATATAGAAGAAACAAAATCGATTCCAAGGACACTTCTGCAGCAAGAGCGTTCGAATGTACTTTGCCGAGACAGGAAGAGCTCAAGTAGGATAGGACAAGAGCCGGACTTAATTCTCTTGTTAATCATGGGGAACTGATTGATTGCTTGCCTTCATTATTCCTTTACGATGGATGGGCAATTACACGGGATATAGACCGCGAACAAGAAGCCAGGTTTTGTTCCGTTCAGTGTTGATGAAACTCTTACCCTAGAGTAAGTCACTTGTAATACTATTGGCAGACAAAGCATAATGTATGATAATTACAGGAAATTCTTTGTGGATTACGCTTTCTTCTAGGAACTTCTTCTGGAAGAGTTCGTAATGATTGTTTTAATTTCATCTGTTTCCTCCCCCCCCCCCCGCTTCTTCTCGGTCTTCGTAAAAATTCTAATAATTCGTGTTAGCAGTTGAGAAAAATGTATCTTTATTTTCAATGTAATAATGTTTCGTGAACCTTTATTTTCAAAATAATAATGGTTTTTGAAGCTGCAATTTCAAAATAACAATGATTATGAATCTTTATTTTCGAAGTAATAATGGTTCTTGAATCTTTATTTGAAAAAATAAAAAATGGTCATTGAACTATATTTCAAAAGAATAATTTTTCCTGAATCTCTGTTTTTAAAGTAGCAATGGTTGTTAAACTTTTATTTTCAGAATAATAGTTTTCTTAAACCTATATTTCCAAAATAAATGTGGTGCTTGGACCATTATTTTCAATATAAAAACTGGTTCTTGAACCTATATTTTCAGAATAATAATGGGTTGTTTTACCTCTGAGCGGCACTTTTTTGCACACCATGGGCTAAATGACCAGGTCACATGGACCCCGAAGGCTCAGAGAAGGTTGGGGCAGGGGACCCACTGGAACAGCTGTTGGGAGACAGATGGTAGCCTCCCGTCAAGGCCATCCAGCGTGTTCTTTAACGTGCACAGGGTATGGCTCTCCCGCACACGGGGCCACGGCTTAACGTCCCATCCGACGGACGGCGGCCTTTCCAAGCCCATCGGTGTCCCCTACTGACCGTGGGCAGGGCGGGGAAATTTTGCGGAGATAAATCTCAACGCTGACCCAGCTGGGACTCGAACCTGGGAACTACAGATTACGAGCCTGGCGCGCTACCGACTGAGCCACCCCCGCCCCCAAATAATAATGGTTCTTGAACCTTTAAATCTAATGTTTTAGTCTTGAGTTTGATTTGTTTTCTGCTATACAATTTCTTGTCTTTTCTCATAAAAGTGAAAATTTCGCGAAATGTCATCGAAAGTAACTATCAACCAGAATTCGCGGATGCACATATTGTTACACCACCAATGAAATATCAACTGCATACATTGGAAAAACTGGTAATGTGCCACAACAGAAAATTGCAATGACATCATAGTAACCACTCCGCACACACGTAAACGACAACTGAACAATGCAGCGTGGCCTAAAAATATTAAACACGTTTGATTCAATTATTTATTCGCCTGTAAAAAAATCCCTTGCTGTCATTTACCTTATGTATTGGGGAGTTTTACCTCTGATCGGCGCTTTTTTTATCCCAGCACAATGGGCTAAATGGCCAAGTCACAAGGACCTTGAAGGCTCAGAGAAGGTTGGGGGAAGAGGATCCACTGGACAACTGTTAGGAGACAGATGGTAGTCTCCGTCAAGGCCATCCAGGGTGTTCTTTAACGTGCACAGGGTATTGTGTAACACGGTGACATGGCTTTACCCCATATCCGACGGATGACGGCCTTTCCAAGCTGAGTATGCGGCCGAATCCCCGCCTGCTTTAAGATTCTCTCCACTCTCTACTGCACCGTCCTCGGTCGTAAAGGGGGTTGTAAAGACAGGGGTCTTTCGCATGGGTATAACTCTGTGTACAAGAAACCCATACGCCATGAACGTTAACCAACAAACTGGATGAACTTGACGAGATCCGTCTCCTAACATCAGCCAAGTGTGTCTCCTTCCCTCATTTTCTCTGAGTCCTTGGGGTCCTTGTGACCTGACCATTTAGCTCATCGTGTTCATAAGGAACTGTGCGGAGATAAAACAGCGTAAAAATAAACGATTTAAAAATCTCTCTTCCATCTTCCAAACATTGGTTGCCTTACTCCTGACCGATCCTTTTTGCGCATAATGAGCTAAATGGCTAGGTCACAAGGACCCTAATGCTCCAATTCCTAAGACAATCTACTGGATAGCTCTTACAGATAAAATATTCCCTTCAAGGCTATCCAGCGAGTTCATTAATGAGCAATGAGGACCATGGTCCTCCTGCACACGGAGGCATGGCTCAACGTCTCACCCGACGGACGGCGGTCTGTCCAAGCTTACTGGTGTCCCCTTTCTCACCAGAAAGTGGGAGAGAGAATTCTCAATGCAAGTACAGTTGGGACTCGAACCTGGAATTGCATATTAAATTGTATTTGAAATATGAATTAAGTCATGGGGAGGATCATATTACTGTCATATTAAACCACTAATTTATTACACAAAATAAAATGATTAGATGTATATTAAAAAAAGAAAAAAAAATCACAGCGTTAGAGTTTATTATAATAATTTCCATAATCTTCAATTAAGAAAATTGAATGTTTATAGCATTCTATTTTATATTAAGGAACATTACACAGTAAATAATGTTAAAACCTCTAATTATAATATGAGATTAAGTGATTACAGAAAATAATGTTAAAACCTCTAATTATAATATGAGATTAAGTGATTACAGAAAATAATGTTAAAACCTCTAATTATAATATGAGATTAAGTGATTACAGAAAATCTAATTGTTCCACACCCTAATAAAAGTATTACACAGACACATGATTTATATATATTTAATACCGAAAATTTTTAACAGCTTGTCGGATATAATGAAAAATGAAATAAAAATATATATATTTTCAAAATTATTAAAAATTTAGATTGATGAAATTATTGATATCGAAATGATCTTTATGAAAAATTATTAAAACAAATACCCTCTCAAGCAGCTGCTTGCCACAGAGGTCTGACAGGAGCCTGTCAGTTTATATGCCAGAGAAGGTCTGAGAGGATGGCAGGACCTCAGCAGAAAAACAACACGAACATCCATGCCTTACCCGGGGCTTGAACCTAGGTCCCGTAGATCAGTAGCCAAGCGCGCTAACCACTCGGCCACGGGACGGCTAAAGTAGTGCATATTTCCTGTTATATATAAGTGTAATGAATATTGGTACTGTTTATGAATTAATAATTATAAATTGTGAAATTTAAATTTCTTACTTGCAAATAGATAAATTTTAATTATAACATTATTTTTCATGTAATTACAATTCCACAGACGTGTTTGATACTCTTGGGGTTGATTGATATTCCAATTATTACTTCTAATAGCAAATAAATATTTAAGAATATCATATATTTTATTACTTAACAAATGTATAGTTAAACAAATTAATAACGGATTGTATTATAAAATTTGTACAACTGAAATAAATTAAATAATTATTTGTTATGTACAGTCGCTGAAAAAAAAAATATCCGAACACTATGGTTGATTACAGAATTCAGAAAAAATATCTGGCAACGATTTTTTTTAGAAATTAGTGATCTGGCAACCTTCGTGTCACGTGACACGAAGGTTGCCAGATCACTAATTTCTAAAAAAAAATCGTTGCCAGATATTATTTCTGAGTTCTGTACTCAACCATAGTGTTCGGATACTTTTTTAATATATATAATGCGTATGAATATATAATGCAATGAATATGGAGCGTGTGCAATTACCGTTCACAGCAAACTGGAGCGGTTGCGGTTAATGTTCACAGCACATTGGATCGTGTGAGCACACAAAAACCTGGATCGTGTGGGCCCACTCACGGAAATATTGAGCGTGTGCAGTTACCTTTCACAGCAAACTGGAGCGGTTGCGGTTAATGTTCACAGCACATTGGATCGTGTGAGCTCACAAAAACCTGAATCGTGTGGGCCCACTCACGGAAATATTGAGCGTTTTCAGTTACCGTTCACAGCAAACTGGAGCGGTTGCGGTTAATGTTCACAGCACATTGGATCGTGTGAGCACACAAAAACCTGGATCGTGTGGGCCCACTCACGGAAATATTGAGCGTGTGCAGTTACCTTTCACAGCAAACTGGAGCGGTTGCGGTTAATGTTTACAGCACATTGGATCGTGTGAGCTCACAAAAACCTGAATCGTGTGGGCCCACTCACGGAAATATTGAGCGTTTTCAGTTACCGTTCACAGCAAACTGGAGCGGTTGCGGTTAATGTTCACAGCACATTGGATCGTGTGAGCTCACAAAAACCTGAATCGTGTGGGCCCACTCACGGAAATATTGAGCGTTTTCAGTTACCGTTCACAGCAAACTGGAGCGGTTGCGGTTAATGTTCACAGCACATTGGATCGTGTGAGCTCACAAAAACCTAGATCATGTGGGCCCACTCACAGAAATATTGAGCGTGTGCAGTTGCCGTTCACAGTCCAACTGGAGCGTGTGCAGTAACTGCACACGCTCCAGTTTGCTGTGAACGGTAACTGAAGCGTGTACAGCAACTGTACACGCTCCAGATATTTTTTCTGAATTCTATAATCAACCACAGTGTTCGGATATTTTTTGAGCGACTGTACGAACTCAAATTACATGAAATGTAAATTGTATGAAATGTAAAATGGAATAATAAATTTAACTGATATTACATGCCTGATGTCCACCTGAACTGAGTCAACACCTGTCGTGTCCAAAGTCTGAAGTATCATTGATATTTGAAGGAACTCCATATCAGCGGCGAAAGTATACACTGCTGGCCATTTCACAAGGGAGCGATTAGAACTTGATTCCACTTCGCAATAAAACATCTCAAGCGAATCTCAGTCTAGTTATCAGTGAGATACTAGTGCTGAGATACTAGTGTACTTCTCTGCAATCGCGTGGCGTCCATCTAACAAACCGCATCATTTATATAATTCAACATCAACTGGACTACGCTGATCTCGCTAAGACTGTCAAGGCAGAGAAAAAGATGTTTTGAGAGGAGCCAGCCAACTACTCAGAGAAACAACATAGCACCAAATCCTCTCACTCTATTGACCGCAAAGCACATTCCTTCGTTACTTGCAGGTATACCACAGCAATCAACGATGCGTCGTGAGCCCCCCAATCACCTACGGCCGGCGATCACTCGCTACAAGATCCTACTAATCCCGTCAGTAATCAGCGGTAATGAGTAAGAGAACTAGTTGAGAGGGGCGGAAGCGCTCTAAGACCCTTCTGCCAGAGCTCTTCCCTGCTTGCTTAAGCCTTCAACGGCAAAGCCAAGATAACTGGAAAACTCCGTGACACGGTTAATCAGGGAAATAAAACTAAGCTTGAAAATGTCCTTCAGTTGAGGAGCTGAGTCATCATCTTCATCTCTTATTCTTTGCTAAAGATGTTTCGCGACTATTTTTCTGCCACGTGTAGAATGTTGTAGTCTTCATTCTGTTTCCTTTTTTTCTTGGAAAAAAACACAGTACCCGGTCAAAAATTTAGGTCTTCAACAAGGATCTTACAATAAGGGGTGGCTCAGTCGGTAGCGCGCCAGGCTCGTAATCTGCAGTTTCCAGGTTCGAGTCCCAGCTGGGTCAGCGTTGAGATTTATCTCCGCAAAATTCCCCGCCCTGCCCACGGTCAGTAGGGGACACCGATGGGCTTGGAAAGGCCGCCGTCCGTCGGATGGTACGTTAAGCCTTGGTCACGTGTGCGGGAGAGCCATACCCTGTGCACGTTAAAGAACACGCTGGATGGCCTTGACGGGAGGCTACCGTCTGTCTCCCAACAGCTGTTCCAGTGGGTCCACTCCCCCAACCTTCTCTGAGCCTTCAGGGTCCTTATGACCTGGCATTTAGCCCATGGTGTGCAAAAAAGTGTCGCTCAGAGGTAAAACAACCCAAGCAACCCATATCTTACTATCAGAAAGTATTATTGAAACTGCAGAAGACTGAGTTTAAAATTTAGAAGGGGGGGGGGTGAAGACTTACGTTCTGTTAGGAAACAGTAACAAGAAGGTGCACCAACAAAAACCGATGAGTTTCGAAACACAGTCGTCCGTCGGAATGGATGTTAAGCCATGGATCTGTATGCAGCAGAACCACATTTACCATACATTGAACTTATGCACTGTACAAATTTTTCAAAACTATTTTTAAAGACCGCTGAAATAGAGCGTAAAAGGCAAATATTGAACAATTTTTTTCCTGAAAAAAACGTATGGGAACGTTCATTGGTACGAATCCTTTCATTTTAGTCCCTTATCAACGGCAGCCAAACTAATTTTTTTATAGATTGAGTGAGGATTATTGGGGTGTCAAAAG
Organism: Ryuthela nishihirai; assembly: GCA_038380435.1. Taxonomy (NCBI): domain Eukaryota; kingdom Metazoa; phylum Arthropoda; class Arachnida; order Araneae; family Heptathelidae; genus Ryuthela; species Ryuthela nishihirai. Next base: position 68,732,225 of record JAWZYU010000001.1, read on the forward strand.
AGTTCAGGGAGGGGTGTAGTCATGTCGCTGATTTCAGGAATGTTAAAAGAATCCTTTTCCTTGATTTTCCTAGGACGGGATGCCTCGTGATCCAAAGTTCCCAAGTTCGAGTCCCACCTGGGCCAGCGTTGATTTTTTTATCTCCTCAAAACTCCCATCCCTGGCCTAGTTCAGTAGGGGACACCGATGGTCTTGGAAAGGCCGCCGTCCGTCGGATGGGATGTTAAGCCATGGTTCGTATTCCGAAGAGCACTACCTTGTGCATAATTTAAAATATCTTTTGACATGGCTTGTTACTTTTGCACGTTAAAGAATACACTGGATGATCTTGACGGGAAGTTACCATCTGTCTTCTAACAGCTGTCCAGTGGTCATCTCCTCTCAACCTTCTCTGAATTCTCCTGGGTCCTTGTGACCTGGCCATTTAGCTCATTGTGTGAAAAAAAAAGTGACGTCTCAGAAGTAAAACAACTCTGACTTTCCTGTTGTGTAAAAAGTCTCAAATGGCCGGCATCTAAACTGGATTATTTAATCGTGGTCCTCAACCTATAATTTAAGGGCCACATGAGACAAAAGTAAATTTATGTGTGGCCCTAAACCATTTTAGAAATATAGTAGTACGATGAGCTTATTATCAGGATTTACGAAATTATATTCAATAAAAAATTTTGCTATTGTACTCTTTACGGTAAGACATTATTACTATTCGGAAAAAGTAGGTTACAATTTTCGAAATATTGTTTCTCATAATGAATTTCTAGCTGTTTTTTGAGAAAATTAGCTTCATATCTTAACCCTTTAACGCCCAAAACGCCCGAAATTTTGAAATGGACTCGTCTCAATTAGCACTATTTCTTTGTCTTTAATACCCATTACCCTTTTCTGAAATTTCCTGGACTTTTGACACCCCCGTTAATTCTCATTCATTGTGTCATTCATCGTAAAAAGAGTAATTATTTAGTTCCATGATAATAAATCGAGTAAAAAAGTTATATAACAAAATCTAAGATTTTATGAGCCCCGATTTTACGGGTTGGATTGTTTCATCTACTAGTAATAAGCAACAAAAGGATTTTAGTTCCTTACCATAATCTTACATTAGTAGCAGGCAACAAGAGGATCCTCACCACAACCTTGTACTAGTAAGAGTCAAGAGGATCCTCGCCACAACCCTCTGCTAGTAAGAGTCAAAGGATCCTCGCCACATCCCTCTGCTAGTAAGAGTCAAAGGATCCTCGCCACATCCCTCTGCTAGTAAGAGTCAAAGGATCCTCGCCATATCCCTCTGCTAGTAAGAGTCAAAGGATCCTCGCCACATCCCTCTGCTAGTAAGAGTCAAGAGGATCCTCGCCACAACCCTCTGCTAGTAAGAGTCAAAGGATCCTCGCCACATCCCTCTGCTAGTAAGAGTCAAAGGATCCTCGCCACATCCCTCTGCTAGTAAGAGTCAAAGAATCCTCGCCACATCCCTCTGCTAGTAAGAATCAAGAGGATCCTCGCCACAACCCTCTGCTAATAAGAGTCAAAGGATCCTCGCCACATCCCTCTGCTAGTAAGAGTCAAAGGATCCTCGCCACATCCCTCTGCTAGTAAGAGTCAAGAGGATCCTCGCCACAACCCTCTACTAGTAAGAAGCAACAGGAGGATCCTCTCCACAACCTTCTGCTAGTAAGAGTCAAAGGATCCTCGCCACATCCCTCTGCTAGTAAGAGTCAAGAGGATCCTCGCCACAACCCTCTGCTAGTAAGAGTCAAAGGATCCTCGCCACATCCCTCTGCTAGTAAGAGTCAAAGGATCCTCGCCACAACCCTCTGCTAGTAAGAGTCAAGAGGATACTCGCAACAACCCTATGCTAGTAAGAGTCAAGAGGATCCTCGCCACAACCCTCTTCTAGTAAGAGTCAAAGGATCCTCGCCACATCCCTCTGCTAGTAAGAGTCAAAGGATCCTCGCCACATCCCTCTGCTAGTAAGAGTCAAGAGGATCTTCGCCACATCCCTCTTATAGTAAGAGTCAAGAGGATCCTCGCCACATCCCTCTTCTAGTAAGAGTCAAGAAGATCCTCTCCACATCCCTCTTCTAGTAAGAGTCAAGAGGATCCTCGCCACAACCCTCTGTTAGTAAGAGTCAAGAGGATCCTTGCCACATCCCTCTGCTAGTAAGAGTCAAAGGATCCTCGCCACATCCCTCTGCTAGTAAGAGTCAAGAGGATCCTCGCCACAACCCTCTTCTAGTAAGAGTCAAAGGATCCTCGCCACATCCCTCTGCTAGTAAGAGTCAAGAGGATCTTCGCCACATCCCTCTTCTAGTAAGAGTCAAAGGATCCTCGCCACATCCCTCTTCTAGTAAGAGTCAAGAGGATCCTCTCCACATCCCTCTTCTAGTAAGAGTCAAGAGGATCCTCGCCACAACCCTCTGTTAGTAAGAGTCAAGAGGATCCTTGCCACATCCCTCTGCTAGTAAGAGTCAAAGGATCCTCGCCACATCCCTCTGCTAGTAAGAGTCAAAGGATCCTCGCCACATCCCTCTGCTAGTAAGAGTCAAAGGATCCTCGCCACAACCCTCTGCTAGTAAGAGTCAAAGGATCCTCGCCACATCCCTCTGCTAGTAAGAGTCAAAGGATCCTCGCCACATCCCTCTGCTAGTAAGAGTCAAAGGATCCTCGCCACATCCCTCTGCTAGTAAGAGTCAAGAGGATCCTCGCCACAACCCTCTGCTAATAAGAGTCAAAGGATCCTCGCCACATCCCTCTGCTAGTAAGAGTCAAGAGGATCCTCGCCACAACCCTCTGCTAATAAGAATCAAAGGATCCTCGCCACATCCCTCTGCTAGTAAGAGTCAAAGGATCCTCGCCACATCCCTCTGCTAGTAAGAGTCAAGAGGATCCTCGCCACAACCCTCTACTAGTAAGAAGCAACAGGAGGATCCTCTCCACAACCTTCTGCTAGTAAGAGTCAATGGATCCTCGCCACATCCCTCTGCTAGTAAGAGTCAAGAGGATCCTCGCCACAACCCTCTGCTAGTAAGAGTCAAGAGGATCATCGCCACAACCCTCTGCTAGTAAGAGTCAAAGGATCCTCGCCACATCCCTCTGCTAGTAAGAGTCAAGAGGATCCTCGCCACAACCCTCTGCTAGTAAGAGTCAAAGGATCCTCGCCACAACCCTCTGCTAGTAAGAGTCAAAGGATCCTCGCCACAACCCTCTGCTAGTAAGAGTCAAGAGGATCCTCGCCACAACTCTCTTCTAGTAAGAGTCAAGAGGATCCTCGCCACAACCCTCTTCTAGTAAGAGTCAAAGGATCCTCGCCACATCCCTCTGCTAGTAAGAGTCAAGAGGATCCTCGCCACATCCCTCTGCTAGTAAGAGTCAAGAGGATCTTCGCCACATCCCTCTTCTAGTAAGAGTCAAGAGGATACTCGCCACATCCCTCTTCTAGTAAGAGTCAAGAGGATCCTCTCCACATCCCTCTTCTAGTAAGAGTCAAGAGGATCCTCGCCACAACCCTCTGCTAGTAAGAGACAAGAGGATCCTCGCCACAACCCTCTGCTAGTAAGAGTCAAGAGGATCCTTGCCACAACCCTCTGCTAGAAAGAAGGATCCACGTTCCTCTGGGAATTAGTGGGGGTGGGGTTGTTGTTACCGCACATACTCTTTATCCGGCCCTCATTCTGTGAATTGTCATATTCAAACATTCGGATTTAAAGGACTTTCAGCATTAACAGACATCCCTTACCTTTATAGTCCGTTAAGTCGAGGGTTCACTGTATTTATCACATTTTCGCATCTCAGCGGTCCTCGTCATAGATCTGATGATACAATGCGATAGACTTATACTATATAAAGTTTTCGAAGTACTGATTTAATATAATTGCAAACCTAGGTATGAGTAAGCAATATGACGCAAACTGATGCTTATTTGGTGGAGAGACATTAAATATTTTTACAACATAGCATTTTATAGTCCTTCGGAGAAAGCATCGTAAACTTTCCGGGTTAAAATTCGAATCCCAGACTGTTGCGCTGCATTGTTGCCACAAAAAAGAATAAACTTTTATTACGATAAAAAAATAAAACGCTGAGGGAGAAAATAGGTTGAGCGACGACTGCGAATAAAAGAATATCAGTTTTTCGATCAAGTACAAAAGTGGGAATAGCAAAGCAGTAAAATGTATAACTTCAGCGATAAAGAAAAACTGGTTTTAAGTTTAATGTGTTTAGTCTTGTTTTATTACGCGAAGCTTAACTAGACATAACAGCACGCGTTACACAAACTTTGCCGTTAAACTTTCATAAAACAATATTGCTATCAACACAAAATACATACTTCAGTATTAGGATAGAGATATGATGGGAGGTTTCCGTCAATCTCCGGAGCGGGGGTGGCTCAGTCGGTAGCGCGCCAGGCTCGTAATCTGTAGTTCCCAGGTTCGAGTCCCAGCTGGGTCAGCGTTGAGATTTATCTCCGCAAAATTCCCCGCCCTGCCCACGGTCAGTAGGGGACACCGATGCGCTTGGATAAGGCCGCCGTCCGTCGGATAGGACGTTAATCCGTGGCCCCGTGTGCGGGAGAGCCATACCCTGTGCACGTTAAAGAACACGCTGGATGGCCTTGACGGGAGGCTACCATCTGTCTCCCAACAGTTGTTCCAGTGGGTCCCCTCCCCCAACCTTCTCTGAGCCTTCGGGGTCCATGTGACCTGGCCATTTAGCCCATGGTGTGCAAAAAAAGTGCCGCTCAGAGGTAAAACAACCTAACGTTAAAGAACACGCTGGATGGCCTTGACGGGAGGCTACCATCTGTCTCCCAACAGCTGTTCCAGTGGGTCCCCTCCCCCAACCTTCTCTGAGCCTTCGGGGTCCATGTGACCTGGCCATTTAGCCCATGGTGTGCAAAAAAGTGCCGCTCAGAGGTAAAACAACCCAACCATCAATCTCCTAACAAATATAGGAGGGAAACTATATCTCCATTTTCACAATCTATCATTTCTCAATCCATTTTCACAATCCATTACATCAGGCAATAATGCTGGACGTAAAAGAAAATAATTTTACTCATGTACATTTCATACATTTTTCAAAAAAATGTTTTAAAAACCTCTAATAGGAAAGGAAAAATGCTGTACTGTAAGGAAAAGGGGTGGCTCAGTCGTTAGCGCGCCAGGCTCGTAATCTGCAGTTCCCAGTTTCGAGTCCCAGATGTATCAGCGTTGAGATTTATCTCCGCAAAACTCCCCGCCCTAACTCATGATCAGTAGGAGACACCGATGGGCTTGGAAAGGACGCCGTCCGTCGGATGGGACGTTAAGCCGTGGCATTGTGTGTGTGAGAGAGTCATACCCTGTGCACGTTAAAGAACACGATGGATGGCCTTGACTGGAGGCTACCATCCGTCGCGTAAACAGCAGTGGGTACCCAACCTTCTCTGAGTCTTAGGGGGTCCTTGTGACCTGGCCATTTAGCCCATTGAGTGCAAAAAAAGTGCTGCTCAGAGGTAAAACAACCCAACTGTAATGGAATTCCAGTCTCTTCGCCCCCTATCTCCGTTTTAATTTTTTCTGCTCAATCGAGTCAGTTGTCGATCAGAAGTGTTTTACCTCTGAGAAACACTTTTTTTTCATACAATAGGCTAAATGGCCAGGTCACCAGGACCCATAGAAGATTGGATCCCACTTGAAAGTTGCTAGGTGATAGACGGAAACCTCCCATCAAGGCCACCCAGCGTGTTTTTTAACATGCACATTGTATGTTTTCCAGATGTCGGCCTTTCCAAACCAATCGGTGTTCCCTCCTGGCCGAGGGCAGTTTGGAGGTTTAGCGAAAATATATCTCAACACTGGCATAAGTGGGACTCGAACCTGGGAACTGAAAATTAAGAGCCTGGCGCGCTATCGACTGAGCTAACCCACTCCACTTGCAAGGCACTGGCTCATCTTAGACCCACAGTAAACCTAAACAAGTTGGGTTGGTCTATCAAAAGCAGCATTCATCATAACTCTGCACTGAACCGTTTTTTTTTTTAATTCAAGTTTCAGATTGGCTAAGGATTTTTGTCCCATTCGTAGCTGCTCTATCATAACTGGATAGATAAATTCGATTTGGAATACGAACAAAAACAATTTCTTATTCTACAATTAATGAAATGCCTACGATGAGGAAAACATTCTTATCGCCTCAGTTCCCGAGCCAAAAATAACGATAGATTTCCGATAAACCAAGATTCCGAGTCAGCATCTGATAAAGATGACCATACGATATACACACACACGTGGTGAAGCTCAGGAGCATGTGTAGCCAATAGACCGGAATCGATCCAGGACCACATTCCTTGACCCACCGTCTGCTCTTCCGTCGTCTTGCAGGAAAGCTATATTGCCTTTGCTGGATTTCAGTATCAGTGTTTCTTACGGAGCCGAATGGATTTAAGGCAAGCGATGTGTGTAGTTTCCGTCCAAAAGTGATATAATCAGGCGGAGGTTTCTTTTTTTTCGATGCGCTTGATTTTTTTTTTTTTTTCGCGTCTTTTGTTAAGAATGACTGCCATAGGAAGCATGAATCAAAAATAAATTCGTCGGTAAAACGCGCAAAAGATAAAAACAAATAGTCGTGACTGTTGTAAAGTGATTCAATAAATGGGTTGTGTTGTTGTTTTACCTCTGAGCAGCACTTTTTTGCACACCATGGGCTAAATGGCCAGGTCACACGGACCCCGAAGGCTCAGAGAAGGTTGGGGGAGGAGACCCACTGGAACAGCTGTTAGGAAACAGATGGTAGCCTCCCGTCAAGGTCATTCAGCGTGTTCTTTAATGTGCACAGGGTATGGCTCTCCCGCACACGGGGCCACGGCTTAACGTCCCATCCGACGGACGGCGGCCTTTCCAAGCCCATCGGTGTCCCCTACTGACCGTGGGCAGAGCGGGGAATATTTGCGGAGATAAATCTCAACGCTGACCCAGCTGGGACTTGAACCTGGGAACTACAGATTACGAGCCTGGCGCGGTACCGACTGAGCCACCCCCGCCCCTTCGATAAATGTATAGATCGTGAGTTAGAAGGATGAATTTAATTAGTGATTTGATCCATCCGGTTGTTTGGGTTGGGTTGTTTTACCTCTGAGCGGCACTTTTTTGCACACCATGGGCTAAATGGCCAGGTCACATGGACCCCGAAGGCTCAGAGAAGGTTGGGGGAGGGGACCCACTGGAACAGCTGTTGGGAGACAGATGGTAGCCTCTCGTCAAGGCCATCCAGCGTGTTCTTTAACGTGCACAGGGTATGGCTCTCCCGCACACGGGGCCACGGTTTAACGTCCCATCCGACGGACGGCGGCCTTTCCAAGCCCATCGGTGTCCCCTACTGACCGTGGGCAGGGCGGGGGGAATTTTGCGGAGATGATCCATCCGGTTAACGACGTAGATCGGTGAAGAAAGAAGTTTAAATTTTTTTTTTACAGTTTCTTTTTTTGTCAGGCGAAGAGAAATTCGTTTAGATGCTTTGTTGGAGAGGTTCGTGAAAGAAACATTTTTGACAACTTGCAGCGAATATTTCTGATTTGAGCGAACCTTCTTGTCTTTGTTTATTGATTGTTTGTGTGTTTGTTTCGCAATAACTCCTGATTAGTTGGGGCGGGGGTGGCTCAGTCGGTAACGCGCCAGGCTCGTAATCTGTAGTTCCCAGGTTCGAGTCCCAGCTGGGTCAGCGTTGAGATTTATCTCCGCAAATTTCGCCGCCCACGGTCAGTAGGGGACACCGATGGTTTTGGAAAGGCCGCCGTCCGTCGTATGGGACGTTAAGTCGTGGCCCCTTGTACGGGATAGCGTTTTAACATACTCTGTGCACGTTAAAGAACACTCTGGATGGCCTTGACGGGAGGCTACCATCTGTCTCCCAACAGCTGTTCCAGTGGGTCCCCTCCCCCAACCTTCTCTGAGCCTTCGGGGTCCATGTGACCTGGCCATTTAGCCCATGTTTTGCAAAAAAGTGCCGCTCAGAGGTAAAACAACCCAAATCCAGGAGAACCGTACACTCTGCATGTTAAAGAACATGTTTCCTACTGCTTCTTAATAGCTGTGCAGTGGATTCCCTTCCCTTGTCCATCTCCAGACATTTGGGATGCTTGTGACCTGGCCATCTAGCTCGTTGTACAGTCGCTCAAAAAAGTATCTGAACACTATGGTTGATTACAGAATTCAGAAAAAATATCTGGAGCGTGTACAGCAACTGCACACGCTCCAGTTTGCTGTGAACGGTAACTGCACACGCTCAATATTTCTGTGAGTGGGCCCACACGATCCAGGTTTTTGTGTGCTCACACGATCCAATGTGCTGTGAACATTAACCGCAACCGCTCCAGTTTGCTGTGAAAGGTAACTGCACACGCTCAATATTTCCGTGAGTGGGCCCAAACGATCCAGGTTTTTGTGTGCTCACACGATCCAATGTACTGTGAACATTAACCACAACCGCTCCAGTTTGCTGTGAACGGTAACTGCACACGCTCAATTTTTCCGTGAGTAGGCCCACACGATCCAGGTTTTTGTGAGCTCACACGATCCAATGTGCTGTGAACATTAACCGCACCGCTCCAATTTGCTGTGAACGGTAATTGCACACGCTCCATATTCATTGCATTATATATTCATACGGATTATATATATTAAAAAAGCATCCGAACAATATGGTTGATTACAGAATTCAGAAAAAAATATCTGGCAACGATTTTTTTAGAAATTAGTGATCTGGCAACCTTCGCGTCACGTGACATGAAGGTTGCCAGATCACTTGCAGGCTAGGCACAATATCCCCTTCTCTGAGCAGTTGGTCAATACTGGCCCAAGATATTTTGCCGCTCCAAGTGAACTTTCTTTTTTCCGACCTCAAGCGAACTTACCTTTTCATTCTCTTAAGGGAACTTACTTTTTTGCCTCCCTCAAGTCAACTTACTTTTTATCATTCTCAAGTGAACTTATTTTTCCTCCCTCTACTTTTTGCCGCTCTCAGGCGAACTTATTTTTTCTTCATCAAGTCAACTTACTTTTTGCCGCTCTCAAGCGAACTTAATTTTTTGCCTCCCTCAAGTGAACTTTCCTTTAGCTGCTATCAAGCGAACTTATTTTCCGCCGCCCAAGCAAACTTACTTTTTTCCTCCCTCAAGCGAACTTACTTTCTGCCTCCCTTAAAAAAAAACTTTTTTGCCGCCCTCAAGCGAATTTTTTTTTCCCGGCTCTCAAACGAACAATCTTTCTTCCAGACTAAATTTCGTTTCGCAGATTGCAGTAAACGTAATTTGTCCGCCTTCAAAAAATTCGTTTTGCCACTTCAGTGGAATTTTCTATTATTTTTTCATATTTTTTTTTTGACGTTCTCACTAATTTTATTTTCTGCTTCCTCAGGAGATCTTATATTTTTTGTGGATTTCACTGGGTACATTTTTTTTCTCCACATCTGGAATCAAAGGCCAGATAGATTTTAATGAGATTTTAAAATTACCTTGTTAGCAAAATTCTGTGAAGAAAATAGCATTTTGTTTTCATGGCACTTTCGCTTTGAGTTGAGATTAGTGATGCAGAGGGGATGGCTCAATCGGTAGCGCACCAGGCTCGTAATCTGTAGTTCCCAGGTTCGAGTCCCACCTGGACCAGCATTGAGATTTATCTCCGCAAAACTCCCTGACCTCGGTCAGTGGGGGACACCGATGGGATTGGAAAGGAGTCCGTCGGATGGGGACGATAAGCCATGGTCCCGTGTGCGTAAGAGCGATACCCTGTGCACGTTAAAGAACACGCTGGATGGCGAGGCCTCAGCAGAAAAACAACCATGCCTTACCCGAGTCTCGAACCCATGTCCCTTTGATTAGTGGTCAGTAGGGGACACCGATGGGCTTGGAAAGGCCGCCGTCTGTCGGATGGGACGTTAAGCCATGGCCCCGTGTACGGGAGAGTATACCCTGTGCACGTTAAAGAACATGCTGGATGGCCTTGACGGGAGGCTACCATCTGTCTCCCAACTGATGTTCCAGTGGGTCCCCTCCCCCAACCTTCTCTGAGCCTTCGGGGTCCATGTGACCTGGCCATTTAGCCCATGGTCTGCAAAAAAGTGCCGCTCAGAGGTAAAACAACCCAACCTTTGATTAGTAGCTGAGCGCACTCAGCTACAGGACATTTTAGTAATTTGTTTAATATATTCTAAAATAACCTGTAATATTATACCGAAATTATTTTTTTTTATCTACCCTTCCACGACGACATCAAAATCGCTATTATGGCTTTACTTTTCAAAGTAGTTTTGCCCTGCCCTTTGGGGTCCTTACAACCTAGCCATTTCCCCCTTTGAGGGGGCGGGGGTGGTTCAGTCGGTAGCGCGCCAGGCTCGTAATCTGTAGTTCCCATGTTCGAGTCCCAGCTGGGTCAGCGTTGAGATTTATCTCCGCAAAATTTCCCCGCCCTGCCTACGGTCAGTAGGGGACACCGATGGGCTTGGAAAGGCCGCCGTCCGTCGGATGGGACGTTAAGCCGTGGCCCCGTGTGCGGGAGAGTATACCCTGTGCACGTTATAGAACACGCTGGATGGCCTTGACGGGAGGCTACCATCTGTCTCCCAACAGCTGTTCCAGTGGGTCCCCTCCCCCAACCTTCTCTGAGCCTTCAGGGTCCTTGTGGCCTGGCCATTTAGCCCATGGTGTGCAAAAAAGTGCCGCTCAGAGGTAAAACAATCCAATCCAATCCCCCTTTGAGTGCAAAAAAAAGTGCCTCTCAGATATAAAAAAATCCAACTCAATGTAAGAAATCGACTTTCTCTCAGAATTCGGTTTCAAACAGAAATCAAAAAGATGAATTTTCGACGAAGATAACTACTTAACATTGTCATATTCGTCCTAAATATTTTCCCTCGAGTACAAAACCCACTCTCATATCTCAAACAGCACTAGAGACTAGATGCCACCTAGCGTTAAGACGAGAAACGTTGCAATAGCGATTAGAAGTCGCTCCGACGAGCAGCTACATGAGGAAAATGAAAGAGGCTAGATGTCTTTAATTCATGGGAAGAGAAGCCCTACAAGCTCCGATAATTACTTCCTGCTAGACCTTTATCGTGACGTGAGGGGCCCCGTGACGAGCATGGCCGTGCAACTGAACGAGCTCGTTACTTTCAGCTTCGCTGGGGCATTCCTTTCCTGTCGGGTCCCCTCAGTCCATGACGAACTCTGCAGCTCCGTATGGATGGCCACACAAAACTAATTAGGACCAGAAGACGGTGTGGAAATATACTCTAGAAGCAGATCGTACACGGCCCCTTGGGCTCAGACGCCTGTTCGCTAACTTGGAATCAGAAATTGGTTAATTAGAAGCACAAGTGGCTACATGACGATGCTTTGCGATTCCCCCAACAGACAGCTGTCAATGGATTAAAATTCTCCCTACGGAGCTGATAGGAATGTTAAGTGTTTGCTTGATTCTGCGGAGGGAGTTTCGGATCGCAGTATGATGAAGAAGTTGGGAAATATGATGTTTGTAAACAGATGATTTTGATGACTTAATATGGAATAAAGTGAAAGCAATTTTTTAATTTAATCCCGGGAATTCAGTTCTATCACTGAGTTGTGTTTTTGTTGTGAAATGGAGTGAATGACCAGGTCACAAAGACCTCCCCCTCAAGTCTCAGGGCAGCATTTGGGTTAGGTAATTTTACCTGAGCGGCACTTTTTCGCACATAACGAGCTAAATGGCTAGGTCACAAGGACCCCTGAGAGAAGGTTGGAAGGTGGAGAGAAGGGTTGAGTTGGTTTGTTTTACCTCTGAGCGGCACTTTTTTGCATACTATGGGCTAAATGGCCAGGTCCCATGGACCCCGAAGGCTCAGAGAAGGTTGGGGGAGGGGACCCACTGGAATAGCTGTTGGGAGACAGATGGTAGCCTCCTGTCAAGGCCATCCAGCGTGTTCTTTAACGTGCACAGGGTATGGCTCTCCCGCACACGGGGCCACTGCTTAACGTCCCATCCGACGGACGGCGGCCTTTCCAAACCCATCGTCCCCTACTGAAAGTGGGCAGGGCGGGGAATTTTGCGGAGGGAGAGAAGGGAACCCACTGAAGAGTTGTTAGGATACCGATGGTAACCTCCCATCAAGGCCATCCAGAGTGTTTCTTTAACATGCACAATGTATGGCTCTCCTGCACAGGGGACCACGGCTTAACATTCCATTCGATGGACAGAGGCGTTTCCAAGCTCATCGGTGTCTCTTACTGACCGAATGCAGGGTGGACGGTTATGATGAGGTAAATCTCAATGCTGGTCCAGATGAGACTCGAATTTGGGAACTGCAGATTACGACCGTGGCGCGATGATAATTACGATGCAACCAATAAACGCATTAAAAATCTTGCAGAACGACCGATTCATCCAATGCCACTACGAAACACTACGTCGACAACTTGACCACTGTTCAAAATAGTCCAATGAATACATTGGTTAGAAATAAAGATGGGCTTTACGTTCCACGAAGCATTGCATTCGACGGGCATAGTTTCAATGCAGAAAAAAAAACAAATCCTTGATATTGCCGATCCTGAATCTGATTCTGCTGCTGTAACTAAGGGATATTTGGAAAAAGTCGCATTAACAGGCGAGGATGTCTTTAATGCGAACAATAAGAGAATAGGAAATCTCGGGGAACCAAGGCACAACAGAAATGCGACAACAAAAGGTTACGTTGATGGCTTCACAAAGTTAGATCCTAACCTATCCAATTCTCTATTGAGAAATGAAAATGGACTTTTTGCATCAAGTGGGAGCAGTTTTAATGGCGATGCAAAGGGGAAACGAATTACGAATGTTGGCACCCCAATTGTAAACACATTTTTGCTATTGACTATAGCTCACTAATAATAAATATAATTGTTAGACCATTTATTACAGCTAGACCATTTATTTTGGGGGTGATTTAATCTCTCAACGCTACTGATAGTTTGTTGTCTCAATGCAGCTGCGAAGCAAAGGCGGAAAGTTATTTAGATGGCTTTGCTCTTATTTTTTAGGTTTTTATCATTGTTTCCTATTCTCACTGATAGATGGCACTAGTAAACAACTCCTTAAATTTAATATTTCTTTAGACTCATTTTAATTTCTCGGCCTCAAACAATTCACAGACAGGATTTGAGTATTTATCAATCAATACAGCACAACGGCTTTGATATTAAAGGTCAAAATGTACATTTTTGTGCCTCCCCTGGTCAAAATCACTTTTCTGTGGTGGCCTCATTGGTTTAGTAGAATTTTTTTTTCTTTTGTACGATCTACGAACAGCGTCCATTCAATATCACGACCCTGAGTAGCTGTTACTTAATGAAATGTTTTCATTTCCATAAAGTGTCTCGGAATATTACATAAATTCATTACTACCACTACTTTTCTTTTAAAGAATATTTTAAAGTAAATTATCCTCAACCAACTTTATTCTTAACTAGGTACGTCACAATGTAAGTAAAAAAACAATAAAACAGTGACAAAGAGTTGGATAAGCGTGCACAATTAAGAGTTCGAAATATTTGAGGGAGGCACATTGTTGACTGCATCCAAAAGCATTTTTTTAGTAATCTTCCAAAAAAAAATATTCTTTTACGTGGGCGCGTGTAAGCCACAGAAACTCCCTCCACCGACTCAGGAAAGGGTAAATAAAAATAAAATACCCCTCAAGCAGCTGCTTGCCACAGAGGTCTGACAGACCTAAGAGCCTATCAGTTTATATGCCATTGTAGAAAGTCTGTGAGGATGGCAGGACCTCAGCAGAAAAACAACACAAACGTCCATGCCTTATCCGGGGCTCGAACCCAGGTCCCTTAGATCAGTAGCCAAGCGCGCTAACCACTCGGCCACGGGACAGCCAGGAAAGTATAAATATCGGTTATTATGCTATGAATCAATTGGTTTAAAACTGGCTGATAAGATTTCCCCACATCCCGAATTTTATTCCCCTGATACCAGCAGAGAGTTGGGTTGTTTTCCTCTGAGCGGCACTTTTTGGCACACCATGGGCTAAATGGCCAGGTCACAAGGACCCCGAAGGCTCAGAGAAGGTTGGGTGAAGAGACCCACTGTAACAGCTGTTGGGAGACAGATGGTAGCCTCCCGTCAAGGCCATCCAGCGTGTTCTTTAACGTGCACAGGGTATGGCTCTCCCACACACGGAGCCACGGCTTAACGTCTCATCCGACGGACGGTGGGCCTTTCCAAGCCAATCGGTGTCCCCTACTAACTGTGGCCAGGGCGGGGAATTTTTGCGGAGATAAATCTCAACTCTGACCCAACTGGGACTCTAGACTGGGAACTGCAGATTACGAACCTGGAGCGCTCGCTACCCACTGGGCCACCCGCGCCCCTTTCCGCCCCTCCCAACAGAGGATCCCCCCCCCCCGAAAAAAAATTATCCTCTCCAGTTCTCTCACCTGGTTTCAGGCATCTACGTAATTTTTTTTATGATTAATTCCATCAGTTCCTTTTCTTTTAAAATTAATTTAAGATTTTCCGATTGCTTCTTAGCTCGTGCTTACGATTTTAAACATTTCGTAATTAACTCTAAGAATACAAATTCGATTAACTTGTGAAACTACATTTTCACGTTCTTTCACGAGGAACTTCGCAATCTCTCTGTTAATTAAGAAAACAGAAGGTACCTATTAAATAAGCTTGGAAAAAAGAAGGAATACTTCACCAGCTTTAGCCTTTGATGGATAGAATTCTTTCTTTCCTCTTTCACTTTGTTTCTTTGTTTATAGCATCGACATTTCAGTTAGACCGACTGAGGAAAAAATCTAAAACTTTTGAAACATTATCACTTAATATTGTGCTGAAAGACTGAGATGCATTTAAAGGGATTTTTTTTATTTTGGTCTATGAAACGTCTACATTATAGAGATAAGTTATTGAAGCAACGTTCAGGGACTTTGTACGGTGAGGTTGGGGGGGGGGAGCAAAAGTGCTTTCAAGGGCGGGCAAAAAATGTCCAGTAAAAGGATTTGGGTTGGGTTGTTTTACCTCTGAGCGGCACTTTTTTTTTGCACACCATGGGCTAAATGGCCAGGTCACATGGACCCCGAAGGCTCAGAGAAGGTTGGGGGAGGGGACCCACTGGAACAGCTGTTGGGAGACAGATGGTAGCCTCCCGTCAAGGTCATTCAGCGTGTTCTTTAACGTGCACAGGGTATGGCTCTCCCGCACACGGGGCCACGGCTTAACGTCCCACCCGACGGACGGCGGCCTTTCCAAGCCCATCGGTGTCCCCTACTGACCGTGGACAGGGCGGGGAATTTTGCGGAGATAAATCTCAACGCTGACCCAGCTGGGACTCGAACCTGGGAACTACAGATTACGAGCCTGGTGCGCTACCGACTGAGCCACCCCCGCCCCTCCAGTAAAAGGGAGACTGGGTAAATGAATGTTTGAAATAGAAATGTTTCAGCCAAATAAATTAATCAGTGCAGCTGCTAGAAGAGCAAGCATGCATATATCATACCAGGGCCCAGATCTTGAAAATTTTTAAGCAGGCAGGGGGTTGGGTTTTTGGCCAAGAAATTCAATCGATTCAGAAAAAAAGTAAAAGCTGGAAGGGGGGCAAGAAGCTAGATTTCCATTTTAGTATAACAATCCCACTCCGTTTCAGAGATTTTAAAAAACTTTTTCTAAAAATGCATAAAAAATTCATGTTTAATAATTTTTTGCCTCTATTACGCTTATTAGCATTCTCAAAGAAGGGGATTTCTTGCTTCCCCCTCCCCTTCCTTGGGCGGGGGTAGTTCAGTCGGTAGCGCGCCAGGCTCGTAATCTGTAGTTCCCAGGTTCGAGTCCCAGCTGGGTCAGCGTTGAGATTTATCTCCGCAAAATTCCCCGCCCTGCCCACGGTCAGTAGGGGACACCGATGGGCTTGGAAAGGCCGCCGTCCGTCGGATGGGACGTTAAGCCGTGGCCCCGTGTGCGGGAGAGCCATACCCTGTGCACGTTAAAGAACACGCTGGATGGCCTTGACGGGAGGTTACCATTTGTCTCCCAACAGCTGTTCCAGTGGGTCCCCTCCCCCAACCTTCTCTGAGCCTTCGGGGTCGATGTGACCTGGCCATTTAGCCCATGGTGTGCAAAAAAAGTGCCGCTCAGAGGTAAAACAACCCAGCCCTTACTACTAGCATTCTCAAGGTGGGGATGCCCCTTGCACCTTACCCCCCCCCCCCCCGGCCCCCGCCCTAGATCTCGCTCTGGTTAGGAGAATCGAAGGCTCCCGCTTAGGTCATCTAGAGTGTTATTTAAAGTGCACAAGGTTGGCTCTGCTACACACGGCTTAATATCCCATCGGACGGAAGGCGATCTTTTTAATCCTGGAGGTGTCCTCTTTCTCACCGAGGGCAGGGTGGGGGGCTTGCGGAAAAATTATCGACGCTGGCACAATTGGGACACCTAGGAACTGAAGCATTCTGCTGTTAAACCTAGAGCATACCAGGGCCCAGATCTCGAAAAATTCTTGAAAGCATTCTGCTGTTAAAACTAGATCATACCAGGGCCCAGATCTTGAAAAAATAAAAATAAAAACATTATATATATATTTATCATATTTATATACATATTTAACAGCAGAATTCTTCAGTTCCTAACCTAGGAACTGAAGCATTCTGCTGTTAAATATTTTCATCTTCCGTAACTCTTTAAACAGTGACCAAATCCTGTTGAAATATGTTTAGGTAGATTTTGTTGAAATCAAATTACTGCTAAGACAATTAATTATTATTTGCTAAGACAAGGACACATTAATGTAAATTAATTAAATCAAACTGGGTGATATATATATATATTGATTTCCGATGCCCTAATAATTGTGTTAATAAATATTAATATCCACAATTATAATGGGTCGAGGATGGCTCAGTCGGTAACGCGTCAGACTCGAAATCTTCAGTTCCCAGATTCGAGTCCCAGCTGCGCCAGCGTTGAGATTTATCTCCGCAAAATTCCCGCCCTGCCCACGGTCAGTAGAGGACACCGATGGGCTGGAAAGCCGCCGTCCGTCGGATGGGACGTTAAGCACATGGCCCCGTGTGCGGGAGAGCTGTACACGTTAAAGAACACGCTCGATGACCCTGATGGGAGAAAAAATATGCCGCTCAGAGTTAAAACAACCCATGATTAAAGCACAAAGCATAACTTCGGAAATTTTTATTTTTCGTGTAATATAAACGGTTAATAAACATTAGGTGAGAAACTTTTTTTCCTTCCATTCCAGAATTTTGTTTGATTTAAATGTTTTTGAAGATGCTGAATCCGAATCTGACAGCCGATTTGTTCTGTCATCTACAGTAGAGGTTCTCAACGTGAGGTACGCGGTAAAATGTTTGGGGGTACGCCGTGACAGCTCAAAAGTCGCTAGATATATGTTATATATTTATATATGTTTTATTTTATTCCCATTGCTATACTATAACTCTAGTTTTATCTATCTATACAAGAGGTACGCCAGTTACATACACATTTCCAGGGGGTATGTGATGCATAAAAGGTTGAGAACCACTGATTTCAGTTTTCTATAGATAAGGGTTTAATTTTTAAAAGAATAATATTTTACTCAGAGAAGATAAATATATTTTACGAAATATTTATTTACATTATAAAAATTTAAAGCTGACACTAATAAATCTGATACATGTAAATATTTACACAAAAAATTATTTTGTTATCTTATGTCGCTTATATATTTTATCTCTGGAGCCTCTCGCTGTGGGGCGGGGGTGGCTCAGTCGGTAGCGCGCCAGGCTCGTAATCTGTAGTTCCTAGATTCGAGTCCCAGCTGGGTCAGCGTTGAGATGGTCGGATGGGACGTTAAGCTGTTGCCCCGTGTGCGGGAGAGCCATACCCTATGCACGTTAAAGAACACGCTGGATGGCCTTTACGGGAGGCTACCATCTGTCTCCCAACAGCTGTTCCAGTGGGTCCCCTCCCCCAACCTTCTCTGAGCCTTCGGGGTCCATGTGACCTGGCCTTTAGTGAATGGTGCCCATGCCCCACCATGGGCCTTAGCCCATGGTGTGAAAAAAAGGGCCGCTCAGAGGTAAAACAACCCAACCCAAAAGCCCCTCGCTGCAGGGCCCAACAGCAGTCCTCCAACATACTCTCGTTCCATTTGCAGCTATATCGTTTTTCCATTTCGGACATGTCTTGATGGAAACTTTCTCCATGCTCCTCCGAGACCGCTCCCATCAATTGTGGAAAAAAAATCAGGGATGAATGTTGGAAATGCATCTTTAGCGACATATTACATCCTAATACTCTATATGCCTCCCATTAAAATAAGTGCCTGATATAAACATTTGAATGTCAGATTCGGATTCAGCATCCTAAAATCTATAAAATACACCCACTTTCTTTGAGAGAGGATTTTCATGCAGACCATGTAATCGTTAACGCGTTTAACGATTTTCCTGTGAGCAGAAATCGTAATCCACAAGTTAACTAGAGGAGAGTGTGTTTCACACAAACTTTCTCACAGATCGATTCCTCATAGCTTTGATCGTTAATCATCACAAGGTGCAGTGCCATAAAGTAAAATTATCGCTAAGCTTTCACACAGAGTTCTCTAATGATTTAACGTAATATATGATCACCTAAACAGAACGATAACCACAAAAAGTATTTCAATGGACGTTTACCTGTGTATAATGACCAGGTCACAACGATCCCGAGCGCTCAGAGTTTTGCAGTTGGGTTGGGTTGATTTACCTCTGAGCGACACTTTTTTGCACACCATGGGCTAAATGGCCAGGTCACATGGACCCCGAAGGCTCAGAGAAGGTTGGGGGAGGGGACCCACTGGAACAGCTGTTGGGAGACAGATGGTAGCCTCCCGTCAAGGCCATCCAGCGTGTTCTTTAAGGTGCACAGGGTATGGCTCTCCCACACACGGGGCCACGGCTTAACGTCCCATCCGACGGACGGCGGCCTTTCCAAGCCCATCGGTGTCCCCTACTGACCGTGGGCAGGGCGGGGAATTTTTGCGGAGATAAATCTCAACGTTGACCCAGTTGGGACTCGAACCTATAAACTACAGATTACGAGCCTGGCGCGCGACCGACTGAGCCACCCCCGCCCCAAGTTTTGCAGTAAAAGAGGATCCACTGGACAGCTGATAAGAGACAGATGGAAACCTCTTGCTACTTTTTGTTCGATTGTTTTAACTCTTAGCGACACTTTTTTGCACACAATGGACTAAATAGCCAGGTCACAAGAACCCTGAGGTCATAGAAAGTTGGGGGAGGAGCCCCACTGAACAGCTGTTACAGATATCTTA
This sequence comes from Ryuthela nishihirai, assembly GCA_038380435.1. Lineage (NCBI taxonomy): Eukaryota > Metazoa > Arthropoda > Arachnida > Araneae > Heptathelidae > Ryuthela > Ryuthela nishihirai. Next base: position 68,751,539 of record JAWZYU010000001.1, read on the forward strand.
ATATCGAATTCCTAGGTTCGAATCCCCGTCAAGGCCATCCAACTTGTTCTTTAACGTGAAAGGGTTATTTCTCTCCCGCACACGGGTCCACGGCTTTACGCTCTATTTGATAGATGGTTCAATGTTCCCTTACAGACAGAGGGCGCTGTGTGGGTTTTGCGGTGCTAAATCTCAACCGTTAAAACTGCATATTAACAGCCTGACGTGCTACCGACTGAGTCATCCGTCGTCTTCTCGCCCCTATTAAAAGAGATAGGTATGTGATCATTTTGGAATAAACGATCTATTTCTATGTTTTATATATTTCATGAAAATCTTCAGGGTAAAGATAAGTAAATAGCAATATCTCGAACAGATTACAGTAAAGCAATAAGAAAATCAGTGTTTTATAACTGAGATTACCACACAACTGTTGGGTTAAGCATCCGTAAAAAGGTTTCGTACAGTGTTTCAGGTCATTTGAGTTGGGTTGTTGGGTTGTTTTACCTCTGAGCGGCACTTTTTTTGCACACCATGGGCTAAATGGCCAGGTCACATGGGCCCCGAAGGCTCAGAGAAGGTTGGGGCAGGGGACCCACTGGAGCAGCTGTTGGGAGACAGATGGTAGCCTCCCGTCAAGGCCATCCAGCGTGTTCTTTAACGTGCACAGGTTATGTCTCTCCCGCACATGGAATGGGGCGGGGGTGGCTCAGTCGGTAGCGCGCCAGGCTCGTAATCTGTAGTTCCCAGGTTCGAGTCCCAGCTGGGTCAGCGTTGAGATTTATCTCCGCAAAATTCCCCGCCCTGCCCACGGTCAGTAGGGGACACCGATGGGCTTGGGAAGGCCGCCGTCCGTCGGATGGGACGTTAAGCCGTGGCCCCGTGCGCGGGAGAGCCATACCCTGTGCACGTTAAAGAACACGCTGGATGGCCTTGACGGGAGGCTACCATCTGTCTCCCAACAGCTGTTCCAGTGGGTCCCCTCCCCCAACCTTCTCTGAGCCTTCGGGGTCCATGTGACCTGGCCATTTAGCACAAGGTGTGCAAAAAAGTGACGCTCAGAGGTAAAACAACCCAACACAACTCTTCCAAAACTACAATTTTCCACACTTTTCTTAAATTGCGTTATTTTGTATCGTGAATGATTAAACTGAAATAATTCACCTCATTTAATTTTCTGCCTTCCTGGCCATGAAATATATTGTATAATTATCTAAAATGGCAGTCTATATTTAGAACGCTCTACGAGTTTAACAATTTTATCGTGAAATACCTCGATGAAAAACTCTAGACATTTCTAAATAATAACAGACCTTGCTAAATATAAACCCACATTACAGATAATTATAAGCTGCATTTTAAGACTATGAGGTATTTTTACTAGTTTGAATCATACTCTAATGGGGGTTTACAGTCTTACAAATGTCGTTAAAATTGAATATTACTAACACAAGCTAACTGTTAACCTTTTAAGCCTGTTTAAAGCATTGTTAAACTGCAAAATAAGGATAATTAGGGAACCAAATGCTATTAAGCAAGTGCACATTTCGAACATTTTTCGAGGAAGTTTTTAAAAGCCTTTAAAACGAAAGTTAGTTCAAAATCTTTCCCCCACCCTCTTTTACCTTTCCCCGGTTTCATTGCATCCCTTGGCTTAACCCTTATTTTATATTTTTTTCTAGATCTGGGCCTGGGTATGGGGAGGGTTCACGTCTCTTGCCCATTATGAAGGGACGGGGGTGGCTCAGTCGGTAGCGCGCCAGGCTCGTAATCTGCAGCTCCCAGGTTCGAGTCCCAGCTGGGTCAGCGTTGAGATTTATCTCCGCAGAAACTCCCCGCCCTGCCCACGATCAGTAGGGGACACCGATGGGCTTGGAAAGGCCCCGTCCGTCGGATGCGACGTTAAGCCGTTGACCAATGTGCGGGAGAGCCATACTCTGTGCACGTTAAAGAACCCGATGAATGACCTTGACGGGAGGCGCGCCAGGCTCGTAATCTGTAGTTCCCAGGTTCGAGCCCTAGCTGGGTTAGCGTTGAGATTTATCTCCGCAAAACTCCCCGCCCTGCCCACGGTCAGTAGGGGACACCAATGGGCTTGGAAAGGCCGCCGTCCGTCGAATGCGACGTTAAGCCGTGGACCCATGTGCGGAAGAGCCATACTCTGTGTACGTTAAAGAACCCGCTGAATGACCTTGATGGGAGGCTACCATCTGTCTCCCAACAACTGTTCCAGTGGGTCCCCTCCCCAAACTTCTCTGAGCCTTCGGGGTCTTTGTGCCCTAGCCATTTTTGCATGGTGTGCAAAAAAGTGCCGCTCAAAGGTAAAACAACCCAACCCAATTCTTTAAGGGAGCTGAGTGCATAAGCGAAAAGATACACAAGCACACAAAGTCAGTTCTTTATACATAAGACCAGTAGATGAATATAAAACTATTAAAAGAAGAATAAATTTAATTTAAATAATAATTTAATAAAAAAATTATTTTTAATTCTTTTTTCAAGCGTGTTTAAATTCTTAATTGGAATTTTCACAAATAGTCATTATTGCCACAACGTTTTCGTGACCGGGGGGAGTTGACTCAAAATCTTCAGTTCTCTCATGTTCAAGAAAAGTCATTTTTAACTTCTTTGGAAGGGAAAGAAAACAAAAGCAGCTCTTTTGTCTTAAGAGATAAATCTAACTTTCTTTCTAGAACTAATGGAGAAGTTGGCAAATGATAATAGTAAAATATTAGTAGTCTCATTTTCAACACCTTCCATTAGTTTGAATTTCCACAAAGTTCTAAAGTTAGAAAAATAGCAAAATGATTTTGGGAAGTAATATTTAATATTAACTCAAATAACTGGTCTTTCTAGCTAGTAATTGTTTCCACGGTTCAACACTGCCTTCAATTTCACAAGTAAAAATCTTTTAAGTACCAGTTTGTTAGCCAGGCTCGTAATCTGTAGTTCCCAGGTTCGAGTCCCAGCTGGGTCAGTGTTCAGATTTATCTCCGCAAAATTCCCCGCCCTGCCCACGGTCAGTAGGGGACACCGATGGGCTTGGAAAGGCCGCCGTCCGTCGGATGGGACGTTAAGCCGTGGCCCCGTGTGCGGGAGAGCCATACCCTGTGCATGTTAAAGAACACACTGGATGGCCTTGACGGGAGGCTACCATCTGTCTCCCAATAGCTGTTCCAGTGGGTCCCTTTTCCCAACCTTCTTTGAGCCATCGGGGTCCTTATGATCTGGTCATTTAGCCCATGGTGTGCAAAAAAGTGCCGCTCAGAGGTAAAACAATTCAACTAAACTCAACCCATTTTGTTATGTAGCTCGTATCATTGCTCTCCCCAAAAGCTGAAATTGCGCAGAAAGTCCTAGTTTTAAAAGGGGAGGGCATTCAAATTTTTCTGTAGATTAAATGCATTCCTTTATGAAAGATAAAAATATTAGGCGAATAGGAATAAGAGAACAATGTTCATATAAATAGTTGTTCATCTGGAAAGGAGGAGAGGGAGGGGAGGGAGGGAGGGATTCTTTTTTTATTTTAAGTTGCAATTTTTACACACATTGGGTTATGACCCCGATGGATCAAAGTTGGAATGATAAGAAAGGATCCACTGGACAGCTGTTAGAGACAGATGGAAGTTTCCCGTCAAAAGAGTCTAGTGTGCTCTTTAATGTACTCAACATGTGGTTCTTCCAGAGGTTAAGGTAGCGCACCAGGCTCGTAATCTGTAGTTCCCAGGTTCGAGTCCCAGCTGGGTTAGCGTTGAGATTTATCTCCGCAGAACTCCCCGCCCTGCCCACGGTCAGTAGAGGACATGGACGGGCTTGGAAAGGCCGCCGTCCGTCGGATGGGACGTTAAGCCGTGGCTCCGTATGCGGGAGAGCCATACCCTGTGCATGTTAAAGAACACGCTGGATGGCCTTGACGGGAGGCTACCATCTGTCTTCCAACAGCCGTTCCAGTGGGTCCCCTTCCTCAACCTTCTCTGACACTTCGGGTCCTTGTGACCTGGTTATTTAGCCCATGGTGTGCAAAAAAGTGCCGCTCAGAGGTAAAACAACCCAACTCGTAATCTGTAGTTCCCAGGTTCGAGTCCCAGCTGGGTCAGCGTTGAGATTTATCTCCGCAAAACTCCCCGCCCTGCTCACGGTCAGTAGGAGACATGGATGGGCCTGGAAAGGCAGACATCCGTCGGATGGGACGTTAAGCCGTGACACCGTGGGCGAGAGAGTCATACCCTGTGCACGTTAAAGAACACGCTGGATGGCCTTGACGGGAGGCTACCATCTGTCTCCCAACAGCTGTTCCAGTGGGTCCCCTCCCCAACATTCTCTGAGCCTTCGGGGTCCGTGTGACCTGGCCATTTAGCCCATGGTGTGCAAAAAAGTGCCACTCAGAGGTAAAACAACCCAACCCAACCCAGCCAGAAGAAATTTCCTTCATGGAAGCTACTTTACTGGCCGTTTATAATGAAAAGGGTAGGAAACATAAGCAGTGAGCATAACACTGCTTATTTTTCCTACCTTTCTCACTAACCGCTAGAGGGAGACTGATCGCTCTGTGTTTGACTTCCACCATTTATGGATAGTGCCACTTAGAGTACAAGGGTAAACACCGGTTCATGAAAGATATGGATAATCATTTGTACTAATTTTCGGAAAACGAGGCGAATCCATATTTTTCCTTTACTTTAATATGCCGTTTTCACATTTCAAATTATATACGAATATTTTTATAGCAATATTCTTCCGACGAACTTTTGCTTTTATGCCCTTTCGCGTTGGGTTGAGTTGGGTTGTTTTACCTCTGAGCGGGACTTTTTTGCACACCATGGGCTAAATAACCAGGTCACAAGGACCCGAAGGCTCAGAGAAGGTTGGGGGAGGGGACCCACTGGAACAACTGTTGGGAGACAGATGGTAGCCTCCCGTCAAGGCCGTCCAGCGTGTTCTTTAACATGCACAGGGTATGGCTCTCCCACATACGGAGCCACGGCTTAACGTCCCATCCGACGGACGGCGGCGTTTCCAAGCCCATCGGTGTCCCCTACTGACTGTAGGCAGGATGGGGAAATTTTGCGGAGATAAATCTCAATGCTGACCCAGCTGGGACTCGAACCTGGGAACTACAGATTACGAGCCTGGCGCGCTACCGACTGAGCCACCCCCGCCCCAAAATATAGCGTAACATCATGCAATTGAAGCTGTCATCTATCTCAGGAAATGAAGGCTAGAAAATTGTTTGTTATTCGGAAAGTACAAGTTCAAATAACATTCAGCACACAATAAATTTTAAGTGATATAAGTTCAAATTTGTAGAGATCAGGGAGTCCTTATTTTCCCATTGCTTCTACTTTCGCAGTGGACGTCAACACGCGGAACGACTCAAGATGCTCTTCTCTGCCTCCTATGTCGATTCTTTTCGTCTCCTCCTAACGGACCAAAAAGGGATTGGTACACTTCTTCCCATGCCACCTAAAACTAATCGTCGTGCCTTCTCAGCTCGACGCTTTACGACTCTGTTTATGGCTGTGTTTTATTGCAGCTGGGCAACGGTCCTCGCAGCAGGTAAAACCGTAACTGTACAGTTAAGGGAGAGTAATAAACTGCGACCAATAAGAGAAATCGAAAAAGTATGGCGTCTCTGAAGCTCAGATTGAAAGCGAGAAAACCAGGCGACAAAGTTACATGATGCTACGAGAAGCTTCGCAGTTCGACGTTTCTAGGGGCTCGGTCAGCTAAGGGCAGAAAGAGAGATAGCCGCGATCGTTATTTTTGGCAGCTGGGCCATTTCTATCTAGCGACAGAGCGCCAGCAGTTGATCTAGTTGGGCGAAGAAATGCATGAGGTGCGTTTGATTAAAGCCCCAACGCCTCCTTGTATGGGAACAAGAGTCGATGTGGCACGGAGAATTATGTTCACATCCCATTGGCCAAGATACCCTAACGTCCCGGAAGAAAACATCACGGTAACACGTCTGGCTGTTCTTTCGAACAAGAGAGAGCAGTTTTTGAACTAAAGAGAGTCCCCAACGCCTTCTTTTATGGGAACAAGAATCGATGTGGCACAGAGAATTGTGTTCACATCCCATTGGTCGAGATACCCTAACGTCCCGGAAGAAAACATCACAGTAACACGTCTGGCTGTTCTTTCGAACAAGAGAGAGCAGTTTTTGAACTAAAGAGAGTCCCCAACGCCTTTTTTTATGGGAACAAGAGTCGATGTGGCACAGAGAATTGTGTTCACATCCCATTGGTCGAGATACCCTAACGTCCCGGAAGAAAACATAACGTGACCACGTATGGCTGTTCTTTCGAACTAGAGAGAGCAGTTTTTGAACTAAAGAGAGTCCCCAACGCCTTCTTTTATGGGAACAAGAGTCGATGTGGCACAGAGAATTGTGTTCACATCCCATTGGTCGAGATACCCTAACGTCCCGGAAGAAAACATAACGTGACCACGTATGGCTGTTCTTTCGAACTAGAGAGAGCAGTTTTTGAACTAAAGAGAGTCCCCAACGCCTTCTTTTATGGGAACAAGAGTCGATGTGGCACAGAGAATTGTGTTCACATCCCATTGGCCGAGATACCCTAACGTCCCGGAAGAAAACATAACGTGACCACGTATGGCTGTTCTTTCGAACTAGAGAGAGCAGTTTTTGAACTAAAGAGAGTCCCCAACGCCTCTTTGTATGGGAACAAGAGTCGATGTGGCACAGAGAATTGTGTTCACATCCCATTGGCCGAGATACCCTAACGTCCCGGAAGAAAACATAACGTGACCACGTATGGCTGTTCTTTCGAACTAGAGAGAGCAGTTTTTGAACTAAAGAGAGTCCCCAACGCCTTCTTTTATGGGAACAAGAGTCGATGTGGCACAGAGAATTGTGTTCACATCCCATTGGCCGAGATACCCTAACGTCCCGGAAGAAAACATAACGTGACCACGTATGGCTGTTCTTTCGAACTAGAGAGAGCAGTTTTTGAACTAAAGAGAGTCCCCAACGCCTCTTTGTATGGGAACAAGAGTCGATGTGGCACAGAGAATTGTGTTCACATCCCATTGGTCGAGATACCCTAACGTCCCGGAAGAAAACATAACGTGACCACGTATGGCTGTTCTTTCGAACTAGAGAGAGCAGTTTTTGAACTAAAGAGAGTCCCCAACGCCTCTTTGTATGGGAACAAGAGTCGATGTGGCACAGAGAATTGTGTTCACATCCCATTGGCCGAGATACCCTAACGTCCCGGAAGAAAACATAACGTGACCACGTATGGCTGTTCTTTCGAACTAGAGAGAGCAGTTTTTGAACTAAAGAGAGTCCCCAACGCCTTCTTTTATGGGAACAAGAGTCGATGTGGCACAGAGAATTGTGTTCACATCCCATTGGCCGAGATACCCTAACGTCCCGGAAGAAAACATAACGTGACCACGTATGGCTGTTCTTTCGAACTAGAGAGAGCAGTTTTTGAACTAAAGAGAGTCCCCAACGCCTCTTTGTATGGGAACAAGAGTCGATGTGGCACAGAGAATTGTGTTCACATCCCATTGGTCGAGATACCCTAACGTCCCGGAAGAAAACATAACGTGACCACGTATGGCTGTTCTTTCGAACTAGAGAGAGCAGTTTTTGAACTAAAGAGAGTCCCCAACGCCTCTTTGTATGGGAACAAGAGTCGATGTGGCACAGAGAATTGTGTTCACATCCCATTGGCCGAGATACCCTAACGTCCCGGAAGAAAACATAACGTGACCACGTATGGCTGTTCTTTCGAACTAGAGAGAGCAGTTTTTGAACTAAAGAGAGTCCCCAACGCCTCTTTGTATGGGAACAAGAGTCGATGTGGCACAGAGAATTGTGTTCACATCCCATTGGCCGAGATACCCTAACGTCCCGGAAGAAAACATAACGTGACCACGTATGGCTGTTCTTTCGAACTAGAGAGAGCAGTTTTTGAACTAAAGAGAGTCCCCAACGCCTCTTTGTATGGGAACAAGAGTCGATGTGGCACAGAGAATTGTGTTCACATCCCATTGGCCGAGATACCCTAACGTCCCGGAAGAAAACATAACGTGACCACGTATGGCTGTTCTTTCGAACTAGAGAGAGCAGTTTTTGAACTAAAGAGAGTCCCCAACGCCTCTTTGTATGGGAACAAGAGTCGATGTGGCACAGAGAATTGTGTTCACATCCCATTGGTCGAGATACCCTAACGTCCCGGAAGAAAACATAACGTGACCACGTATGGCTGTTCTTTCGAACTAGAGAGAGCAGTTTTTGAACTAAAGAGAGTCCCCAACGCCTTCTTTTATGGGAACAAGAGTCGATGTGGCACAGAGAATTGTGTTCACATCCCATTGGTCGAGATACCCTAACGTCCCGGAAGAAAACATCACGGTAACACGTCTGGCTGTTCTTTCGAACTAGAGAGAGCAGTTTTTGAACTAAAGAGAGTTGCGTACCGACAACTGAACACTTCGCATGTCAAGCAGATTGTGCTCGAATTAGCCATTTAGTTCTTGAATCTAGTTGCAAGACCTCTGTGGACAATCACTGTGGACAAGACCGAGTGGACCATCACCAGTACAGTCACACACTAAGTTGTAAAAATAAATAAGAAATTGGATTTGTTGTATATATCATAAATTGTAGATATTCTGTAAATAAAGTGTACATATAATAGTACACCTGAGTTTGTGCTTATCGGCCACCTAGACAGCAACACCATCCTGACAAGTTAGAAACAAATACCCTTGTGCAAACACTCTTAGACACGGTCGGTTAGAAAATACCTATCCCAGACAAGACGGCAGAGACACCTATCTACAGAGTTTACCTAAATTAATCTTTTCGTTCCTCTTATGGATTTCGTAGAGCGACACAGTGTATCTTTCGCGTAGTGTTCTCTTATAAAGGGTGTTTTTACAAAAGCATTTAGGCTGCATTGACATATCGGAATACACATATGCATGTAGCAGAATGGGAATGAGTGGAAGAGTTAGCAGAATGGGAATGAGTGGATGAGTTAGCAGAATGGGAATGAGTGGAATAGTCAGAAGAATGGGAATGAGTGGATTAATCAGCAGAATGGGAATGAGTGGATGAGTTAGCTGAATGAGAATGAGTGGATGAGTTAGCTGAATGAGAATGAGTGGATGAGTTAGCAGAATGGGAATGAGTGGATGAGTTAACAGAATGGGAATGAGTGGATGAGTTAGCAGAATGGGAATGAGTGGATGAGTTAGCAGAATGGGAATGAGTGGATGAGTTAGCAGAATGGGAATGAGTGGTTGAGTTAACAGAATGGGAATGAGTGGATGAGTTAGCAGAATGGGAATGAGTGGATGAGTTAGCAGAATGGGAATGAGTGGATGAGTTAGCAGAATGGGAATGAGTGGTTGAGTTAACAGAATGGGAATGAGTGAATGAGTTAGCAGAATGGGAATGAGTGGACGAGTTAACAGAATGGGAATGAGTGGATGAGTTAGACGAATGGGAATGAGTGGATGAGTTAGCATAATGGGAATGAGTGGATGAGTTAGCAGAATGGGAATGAGTGGTTGAGTTAACAGAATGGGAATGAGTGGATGAGTTAGCAGAATGGGAATGAGTGGATTAGTCAGAAGAATGAGAATGAGTGGATTAATCAGAAGAATGGGAATAAGTGGATTAATCAGCAGAATGGGAATGAGTGGATGAGTTAGCAGAATGGGAATGAGTGGATGAGTTACAGAATGGGAATGAGTGGATTAGTGAGGGGAAAGTTGAATAGCACTAACATATGACAAGGATGGAGATGAGCTACAGATTTGAAAATGTGATCCTAAGAGTAATTGTGCAAGGGGCGATATCCACTCCCCCAATCTTTGAGAATGCTAATAAGGATAATGTAGGCGTATATTTTATCTAACTTCTGCAAATTTCACAATTTTTTTCATTATTTTTTTAATTCTAAAACGAAAGGGAAAATATTGCACTGCAATGGAAATCCAGTCTCTCCCCCCCCCCCCCCACACACACTCCCGTAATTGTAGCCGGGTAATACCTTAGAAGTTGTAAATAATGACCAAGTCTGAGGGAGGGATGCCAGATGTCCCGGAATCTGAATTCGAATTTTTCACTATATATATATATTGTGTAATACTAATGTATATTTGTAGATAATTATATAGCTAACATTACAATTATTTTTTATTGAGGAGTTGTTTTTAACATCGAGAATTATTATTTTTCAAACCAAATATTATTAATTAAATCCATGGTTTTTCTTTAATGAGACAATTTATACTGAGGCATCTCAATTGTCACGATGCTGCCAGTAATAATAGCAATTGAGGTTGGGTTGTATTACCTCTGAGCGGCACTTTTTTTGCACACCATGGGCTAAATGGCCAGGTCACATGGACCCTGAAGGCTCAGAGAAGCTTGGGGGAGGGGACCCACTGGAACAGCTGTTGGGAGACAGATGGCAGCCTCCCGTCAAGGCCATCCAGTGTGTTTTTTAACGTGACAGGGAATGGCTCTCCAGCATACGTAACCACGGCTTAATGTCCCATCCGACGGACGGCGGCCTTTCCAAGCCCATCGGTGTCCCCTACTGACCGTGGGCAGGGCGGGGAATTTTGCGGAGATAAATCTCAACGCTGAGCCAGCTGGGACTCGAACCTGAGAACTACAGATTACGAGTCTGGCGCGCTACCGACTGAGCCACCCCCACCCCAGCAATTGAAGTATTTTTGATATGCTACGTCATAAGAAAATAATTCTAGGTGTAATCCTAACTTATAAAGGTCTTCTAAAACCACGCCCCCACTAACACAGATTCTTTAATCATTTCGTTAGTTAAAGCTAACTCATGATACTGAAGACTGATAATTAACTAGCTCACTAACCACTCTTCTTTATTACGATAAATTTTCTTTAACATTTCTAACCACTTCGAAGGCCCTTTCTTCGCAGCAGGGACCTCATGCAAAGAAACCAACTACACACAGCAATTCACTAAAAAACACAGTGCACGAGGTCTTTTGCTACGGTGAACTTCCTATCGTTTGGGGGGTGGGGGTGGCTCAGTCGGTAGCGAGCCAGGCTCGTAATCTGTAGTTCCCAGGTTCTAGTCCCAGCTGGGTCAGCGTTGAGATTTCATCATCATCATCATCATCATCCTCAAGCAGCCATGGGCTACGGAGGTCCAACCAGACCGTGCAATTTAGTTCTCCAAGCAAGTCTATCCTGAGCTACATCTACTGCATCTGGCCACTGCACACCAATTCTAACAAGGTCCTGTTTGACATTGTCTGCCCACCGCATCCTAGGTCTCCCCTTCTTTCTGAGGCCTTTAGGCACACTGTTCATAACCCTATTCGCCAATCTATAATTATTCATACGGGCAACATGGCCAAACCAACGGAGTCTCTCTCTGCACAATATGCTGCTTAAAGGAGGTTGCAAACTCCTTTTCCTAATCTCATCATTAGTTACAAAGTTGAACCACCTAATGCCCAAGATACTGCGTAAGCATCTGGAATCAAAAGCATCTAGTTTCCTGTTATCTTGTTTACAAAGTGTCCAAGTTTCACTACCATAACTAACCCTAGAAAGAACCAAACTATTATACAGTCTAATTTTAGTCTTTAGGTGTATACGCCTATTTCTCCACACTCTCCATAGATTCTTAAAAGTCCCAGCAGCAATCCCTATTCGTCTGTTAATCTCATGCCGCACATCACCATTATCTGTTACATAGCTCCCAAGGTAATTAAACTGTGACACCTGCTCAAGACTGCAACCATTCAGATTAACTGAATCACAGCCTGCCTGACCAATTTTCATCACTTTAGTTTTCTCTCTGTTTATAACCAAACCTACTCTACTACCAGTCTCATCAACGGCTCGAATGAAAGAGTTCATCTCATCAACATCATTTGCCAGAAGGGCTAAATCATCAGCATAATCTAAATCAGAAATTTTCCTATCTCCAGCCCATTTAAGGCCAAAATCTTTCCCTTGAAGTGAATTTCGCATAACATAATCAATAACCAAGCTAAAGAGAAAAGGAGACAAAATGCACCCTTGTCGAACACCAGAAGTAATGCTAAACCAATTGCTACAAGCCTTACCAACTCTCACACACGACTCAGTGTTATTATAGAGAGCTTTCATTATGTTAACTAACTTGTCTGGTATACCATATGATCTCACAATCAACCACAAATTATGACGATCAACAGAGTCGAAAGCCTTTTTGAAATCAACAAAGCTAGCAACCAAAGGTTTCTGAAACTCTAAACATTTCTCAAGAATCTGCCTAAGTGAAAATATCTGATCTACACATCCCCTACCACTTCTGAATCCACATTGCTCATCACGCAATTGCCTGTCAACCAGATTCTTAATTCTATTAAGCACAATCATGGAAAGAACTTTACCTGGAACAGAGAGTAGGCTGATACCCCTATAGTTATCACAAGAACTGCGATCACCTTTTTTGAAAATAGGGATAACAATAGCTCTGGTAAAATCCTTAGGAACCATGCCTTTATCATAAAAGAGATTCAGAATTTCAGTCATCCAAGTGGTAACCGAAACATTCCCAGCTCTAAGCATTTCCGTAGTAATTTCATCTACCCCTGGGGATTTATGAAGTTTAAGTTTAGAAACAGCCAAACTAACTTCAGATTGTGTTATAGGGCCAACATTAAAGCCACCAATGCATCTATCATCATTGCAAACAATGGGAGTAGAACTAACTACATTGTTTAGAACATCACTGAAATGCTCAGCCCACCTAGCCATGACAGAATCCTCCCCTTCTATAACCTTACCTTGTTTATCCTTCAATCCTTGTATGCCTGTCCGTTTTCTACCACACAAAACATTAACTATCTGGTACAGCTCTCTGCTGTTGTGCTGTCTAACTGCTTCCTCGGCTTTGTCAGCCAAACCATCAAGCCAAAAATTTTTATCAGCAGCTAACTGATCCTTTACAAGTTTATTAAGGTCTCTGTAATGCTTTCTATTAGGACTAGTAGGGTATTGATTAAGGGCATTCCTGCAGTTCTTTCTTTCCGAAATAAGCTCAAGTGCCTTATCACTCAGATAATTTTGCCTCTTCTGCTCCTTTTTTCCTAAAAGAGTACTGTTAGTGTCCAAAAAAGCCTGTTTAAAATGATCCCGTTGAGATTTATCTCCACAAAATTTCCCGCCCTGCCCACGGTCAGTAGGGGACACCGATGGGCTTGGAAAGGCCGCCGTCCGTCGGATGGGATGTTAAGCCGTGGCCCCGTGTGCGGGAGAGTCATACTCTGTGCACGTTAAAGAACACGCTGAATGGCCTTGACGGGAGGCTACCATCTGTCTCCCAACAGCTGTTCCAGTGGGTCCCCTCCCCCAACCTTCTCTGAGCCTTCGGGGTCCATGTGACCTGGCCATTTAGCCTATTGTGTGCAAAAAAGTGCCGCTCAGAGGTAAAACAACCCAACCCAACCCAAATCCTGTCGTTTGCTTCCTTTGACGAAAAGTAGAAAATATAACTTGTTAAAAGGTCTGAGTTGTTTTACCTATGAGTGCCATTTTTCTCGCACACAATGAGCTAAACCACAAGGAAACCAATGGCTCAGAGAAGGTTTGGAAAACGGCTCCGCAAGATAGATGTTAGTAGACACATGTAGCCTCCCTTCAACGCCGTACAGTATGTTCTTCATCGTGCATAGGATATGGTTCGTCAGCACAGGAGGCCACGGCTTACCGTTCCATTCGACAGATGGCCGGGAACAGAGTGCGGAGATAAATCTCAGAACTGGCACAGGTGGGAATACAAATTTCGAAGCTAATATGACCTCGTCATTAAGCTGGTCAAGTCAAACATGACCTGGCCATTTAATCAATTAAGCCAAATATGATCTGGCCATTTAGCCGATTGAGTCAAATATGGTCTTGACATTTAGTCAATTAAGTCAAATATGATCTGGCCATTTAGCCGATTGAGTCAAATATGGTCTTGACATTTAGTCAATTAAGCCAAATATGACCTGGCCATTTAGCCGATTGAGTCAAATATGGTCTTGACATTTAGTCAATTAAGCCAAATATGACCTGGCCATTTAGCCGATTGAGTCAAATATGGTCTTGACATTTAGTCAATTAAGTCAAATATGATCTGGCCATTTAGCCGATTGAGTCAAATATGGTCTTGACATTTAGTCAATTAAGCCAAATATGACCTGGCCATTTAGCCGATTAAGCCAAATATGGTTTTGCTATTTAGCGAATTGAGCCAAATATTGTCTGGCCACTTGAAAAAATTGGTTGTCCTGATTGGGATTCGAATCCAGGTCTCCCAGAAATATGCGGGACGCCTTAACCGTTATACTACCAAGGAGATGACCAACTCTCCAACTAAGTGACATATAAGCTTTGCTTTTGATTCACCAGTGGCGCCATCTATTATCTCCTAATAATAGATGGCGCCACTGTTGGGCAGCCAAGCGGCCACATATTTGATGGTAATATTTCACAGCATTATATAAACTATTCAGTGATAAATTTTAACAGGAAAAGTCTTGTAGACAAAGAACACTTGAAAAAATGAGTTGAAAAAATTTGGTTGTCCTGACAGTGTTCCTTGTCTACAGGACTTTTCCTGTGATAATTTAGCCAAATATGACCAGGCCACTTAGCCAATTGAGCCAAATATGACCTGGCCATTTAGCCGATTATATGCCAAAAAACGCGCCGATCATAGGTATACTACGCAACCCCATCTGATTTCGTTACCATCTTTAACCCTCGTGTGATGCTTTCCTTGCAAATAACAACATCTTGCAAAGAAAACATCTTCAGAGCAATTCGAAGCAAGCCTCTTCGACCAGCTACAATACACTAGACACTGAGGTCTGACAGGATCGTGACTTCTTAAATCCTCGCAGATCCCTTGCATCCGATTATCTGTTTATGGAACAATGAGATCCCGTCGGAAAAATTACATTCTGAAATATTTCGATTAGAGAAGATTAAGATCTCTTCCGTTTTATTTATCTCATATAAATACTTGAGTGTAGAGCACAGTGAGGTTTTGAAGTGTCTAGGAAAATGCGACATAACCTTGTATACAGTACTGTGCAAATTAGTTGGGACAATAGGAAAATGCTGTAACAAAGACACAACTAAAATATTTATTTGTTTAATAGTGTAGTTAATAGTGAATGTGACCCCCCTTAGCTATAATTACTTCTTCCACCCTCTCAACCATTGATGCCACTAGCTTTCCACACATCTCCTTCACTTCAGGGTCGTGGTACCACACTTTCAGGACACTTTCTATCATTTTGGTTTTCGTCGTGCAATCCATCTTAGATATGGCCGCTTTAATAATGGGCCACAAATTTTCAATGGGGTTTAGATCGGGTGAATTTCCTGGCCACTCCAATACCTTCAAATGTTGTTAGGTAAAGAAGCTCTTAGCAAGCTTAGAATTGTGGCACGGAGCCAGATCCTGCTGAAATAACCCATCGCCGTTACGAAACAGCTTCCGCAGTGTTGGGACCATTTTCGCCTCCAGAACGCCTATGTACTTTTTTCTGTCCATCATTTCTTCAATGGGGTGAAGCGTCTGTGGCTCGGAAGCTGCACGTGCAAGTTTAGACTCTGCAGCGGAAGGGACTGAGCGTTCCTCGCTTGTCCCAACTAATTCGCACAGTACTGTAGATCCCATAGCAGTTCTAGCAGCTAATCACTCTTTATTGTACAGTCGCTCAAAAAAGTATCCGAACACTGTCACGTGACACGAAGGTTGCCAGATCACTAATTTCTAAAAAAAAATCGTTGCCAGATATTTTTTCTGAATTCTGTAATCAACCATAGTGTTCGGATACTTTTTTGAGCGACTGTAGGTGGTCATATTATTTTGATACTAGATCGTGTGGGCTCACTCACGGAAATATTGAGCGTCTGCAGTTACCGTTCACAGCAAACTGGAGCGTGTACAGCAACTGCACACGCTCCAGTTTGCTGTGAACGGTAACTGGAGCGTGTACAGTTGCTGTACACGCTCCAGATATTTTTTCTGAATTCTGTAATCAACCATAGTGTTAGGATACTTTTTTGAGCGACTGTACTAGATCAGGGACAACTTCTGCCCGAATGCAGTTGGGAATTAATTTTTTCACGTAAAGGGAAACTGACTTTTTTTAAAGCAGTTTAATGTTTATTCTTGAAAAGAAACTTGTGTTGAAAATCTTCTGAATTCAACCAACATGATTTTCAGATATAATCAAATTTGTTTAAGGTTAACGATAAATGTATCTAAAAGCTAAATTCAGTTGTTATTTGAAACACCCTAAATAATATAGTCCAATATAGTTTAATAAGCAAAGTTGTGTAATTAGAATTTTGCTTTTTCAGTAATTTTAATCGACAGAAAGTGTTATGAAATGAAATAACAGAAGAGTTTTATTAATGTCATCAATTGTAGATTGTTCAGCATTCTAAAGAGATACAGTCGCTCAAAAAAATATCCGAACACTATGGTTGATCACAGAATTCAGAAAAAATATCTGGAGCGTGTACAGCAACTGTACACGCTCCAGTTACCGTTCGCAGCAAACTGGAGCGTGTGCAGTTACTGCACACGCTCCAGTTTGCTGTAAACGGTAACTGCACACGCTCAATATTTCTGTGAGTGGGCCCACACGATCCAGGTTTTTGTGAGCTCACACGATCCAATGTGCTGTGAACATTAACCGCAACCGCTCCAGTTTGCTGTGAACGGTAACTGCACACGCTCAATATTTCTGTGAGTGGGCCCACACGATCCAGGTTTTTGTGAGCTCACACGATTCAATGTGCTGTGAACATTAACCGCAACCGCTCCAGTTTGCTGTGAACGGTAATTGCACACGCTCAATATTTCTGTGAGTGGGCCCACACGATCCAGGTTTTTGTGAGCTCACACGATCCAATGTGCTGTGAACATTAACCGCAACCGCTCCAGTTTGCTGTGAACGGTAATTGCACACGCTCAATATTTCTGTGAGTGGGCCCACACGATCCAGGTTTTTGTGAGCTCACACGATCCAATGTGCTGTGAACATTAACCGCAACCGCTCCAGTTCGCTGTGAACGGTAACTGCACACGCTCAATATTTCTGTGAGTGGGCCCACACGATCCAGGTTTTTGTGAGCTCACACGATCCAATGTGCTGTGAACATTAACCGCAACCGCTCCAGTTTGCTATGAACGGTAACTGCACACGCTCAATATTTCTGTGAGTGGGCCCACACGATCCAGGTTTTTGTGAGCTCACACGATCCAATGTGCTGTGAACATTAACCGCAACCGCTCCAGTTTGCTGTGAACGGTAACTGCACACGCTCAATATTTCTGTGAGTGGGCCCACACGATCCAGGTCTTTGTGAGCTCACACGATCCAATGTGCTGTGAACATTAACCGCAACCGCTCCAGTTTGCTGTGAACGGTAACTGCACACGCTCAATATTTCTGTGAGTGGGCCCACACGATCCAGGTTTTTGTGAGCTCACACGAAAAAAATTACATCTTTTCAAAACGAACTATTCTAAAATAAATTGGCCTTCTTCAAATTTATTCTCTCCCCAAAATAAACGATATCGAGATTTGTTCAATCATTTGAATCACGAGAAACACTTAAAAGAAATGGGAAGTGATTTCCAATTCAATCTGCATAATTACGTTGAGTGAGATCTGTGCATGAGTTTACCACGGATTGACTTGGAGACTTTCATATGCGCCTTTAATTAATTATTTAAAAAGCATTAATGTGCTTAATGAGGTTAGAGCTTGCTTAGTAACAATGTTTTGCCGATATCATCTGGTAACCAATGGAGACAAAAGGACCTTCAATAGAAAATGAGGACATAAGCTCATTAAAAAATGGCGTATGTCTCATTAACCTTTAACAAAACAAATTTCAAAACACTAATTGATTTTTTTGTTTCTAATCTTTTTTTTAACAGAATTATCACTTTAACGACAAATGGTAAATAATTTCCATTTTTATACCTGTTTTTTACACACTTTTTACCTTATTAATTTTCACTCTGCTCTCCATGTTGGTAAATGGTTTCTTTTACAAAATTCGGAGGCAACTTTCATTTATGATTAAGAAAACCAAATGTTGAGTCTAAAACTGGGTGAACAAACCACTTAAACGTAACTTCATCCTGGTGAAAATCACTTTGAGAAACTAACACAAATATTAAACTACCAAATTTATAGGGGCGGGGGTGGCTCAGTCGGTAGCGCGTCAGGCTCGTAATCTGTAGTTCTCAGGTTCGAGTCCCAGCTGGGTCAGCGTTGAGATTTATCTCCGCAAAATTCCCCGCACCCCACGGTCAGTAGGGGACACCGATGGACTTGGAAAGGCCACCGTCCGTCGGATGGGACGTTTAGCCGTGGCTCCGTGTGCGGGAGAGCCATACCCTGTGCACGTTAAAAAGAACACACTGGATAGCCTTGACGGGAGGCTACCATCTGTCTCCCAACCTCTGTTCCAGTGGGTCCCCTCCCCCAACCTTCTCTGAGCCTTCGGGGTCCATGTGACCTGGCCAATTAGCCAATTGTGTGCAAAAAAGTGCCGCTCAGAGGTAAAACAACCCAACCAAATTTATATGTGCTTCTTATGTAGTTACCAAGTAAAATGAACATTAATCTTCTTAATCATTTTCTTGACTTAACGTAACAGTCATTAAGTACTTATACGTCTTATTCATCATGTAATTTATTAAATAATTATGTTAATAATAATAACCAAATTAATTATCATTTGGTAACATCATGTTCCTTCGCACATCACGTCAGTCACAATATGAGGATAAGTCATTTCCCTCAAAGGCATCAATATCATACCTTGATTATTAGAGACTATGAGATTGCGCAGTTGATGCATCGACAGTTCTAATAGACCATAGGTCGATGACCTCTTAATCACGTGCCAATCCATTAATCATCCATTTTTTTTTATTAATTATATCAATCAATCATTTCAACAAATGTCAATGTTATTAATAGAGACGTTAGAAGAAGAAATTTTTCACATTATCGATCAATTGGGCTGGGTTGTTTTACTTCTGAGCGGCATTTTTTACACATAATGGGGGGTGGGGGGCTTAGTCGGTAGCGCGCCAGGTTCGTAATCTGTAGTTCCCAGGTTCGAGTCCCAGCTGGGTCAGCGTTGAGATTTATCTCCGCAAAATTCCCCGCCCTGCCCACGGTCAGTAGGGGACACCAATGGGCTTGGAAAGGCCGCCGTCCGTCGGATGGGACGTTAAGCCGTGGCCCGGTGTGCGGGAGAGCCATACCCTGTGCACGTTAAAGAACACGCTGGATGGCCTTGACTGGAGGCTATCATCTGTCTCCCAACAGCTGTTCCAGTGGGTCCCCTCCCCCAACCTTCTCTGAGCCTTCGGGGTCCATGTGACCTGGCCATTTAGCCCATGGTGTGCAAGAAAGTGCCGCTCAGAGGTAAAACAACACGACACAACACATAATGGGCTAAATATCGAGGTTACAAAGACCCCAAGAGCTCAGGCAAGATTGGGTTGGACTGTTTTACCTCTGAGCGGCACTTTTTCGCACACAATGGGGCTAAATGGCCAGGTCACAAGAATCCTTAGCGATTAGAGAAGGTTGGGGTGGAGATCAACGAGAAACTCTGTTGGGAGACAATGGTAGCCTCTTGTCAAGCCACCCAGCGTGTTCTTTAACGTGCACAGGTTACTGCTCTCCAGCACGGCTTAATGTCTCATCCGTTGGGTTGGGTTGTTTTACCTCTGAGCGGCACTTTTTTGCACACCATGGGCTAAATGTCCAGGTCACATGGACCCCGAAGGCTCAGAGAAAGTTGGGGGAGGGGACCCACTGGAACAGCTGTTGGGAGACAGATGGTAGCCTCCCGTCAAGGCCATCCAGCGTGTTCTTTAACGTGCAGAGGGTATGGCTCTCCCGCACATGGGGCCACGGCTTAACGTCCCATCCGACGGACGGCGGCCTTTCGAAGCCCATCGGTGTCCAATACTGACCGTGGGCAGGGTGGGGAATTTTGCGGGGATAAATCTCAACGCTGACCCAACTGGGACTCGAACCTGGGAACTACAGATTACGAGCCTGGCGCGCTACCGACTGAGCCACCCCCGCCCCCAAGAGCATTGGAAGTTAAAGTCAATGCTTAAGGATATCAGAGAAGTTGCATCATCCGTAAAATGAGATTCTGTCCTAACTTCTGCGTTACATTAAAGAAAAACATTGCTGTTGACAATTAGAACCTCAGAAACAATGCTAAAAAATTAAAACAAGAAAAGCTTTAATGAGAAAAAATTCATAAAAAAGTTAGACCATTTACACTTTCTTTCAGCACAGAATTTCTCTAGAGAATTATCTGAAAGCCAATAAAACTATATAAGTATTTAAGGCAAAATTCGTTAGCTGTAAGTGCTCGCAGCCATCCCAAGCAGCTGCTCCTTTGTGAAATGGTAGCTACACGTGTCTTCATGCCGATAACTTAAGACGTCCCAAGGGACAGAAATCCCTTTAAAATATAATGGATGGGTCAACGCTCAGGAATGAAGGTATGACGCGTTGCATGTACATGCTATTATTAGCAACTGCAGCTTCACGCAATCTCCACTCTCTCCAGTGCACACCTGCGATGGTAAATGATGGTTTTTCCATCATCTGTCTTCCTCCTGGGATGCTCCCATGCATCGCTAGTTGATGCAGAGATGGATGCGGAAGGATGCTGTTCTTGCTCTTCCGTGGTCGTCAGGCTAGGCCATAAAAGCGCCGTCAGATGTAAATTGGGTAGACTGCAGTTGATGTGGTCGTAACTCATTGGAGTCTGATGTGACGATGTATGTATAAGCATGGAGTGGTTGGTGATGTTAGCGGTGAGGAATATTTGCGATTCCCAGGAGTCCGTCACGATTTATTGAGCTACTGAAAAAAAATCCATTCATCCATTCATCTTTATTAATCGTATAGCAACACTTTTTGGGCTACACAATAAAATTTTTTTTCTTGTGATGATCAGTCAGTTACAGTTTCTTTTTGGTTACGAAGTATGACGTCTGTTATGACGTCTTTTCCCTTCTGTTACAAGTAAAACCATTTTTTGTCAAATATTTGACGTCACTGATTCCGTCGTTCGTCTTAGTATGAGAGAATTATGTAGTCAATCATTTTATTTTTTTCAGTCATCCACAGTAGCTTTACATATTATTACAACTGGATGTTTTTTACTTCTGAGTGGAAGTTACTATCATACAATGGGAAAAATAATAGGATACCAAAGGGTTCTGAGAAGGATGGAGGAAGAGGAGTCAGTGAACAACTTTTAGGAGACATATGGAAGCTTCCATATCAAGGTTTATCTCCGCAAAATTCCCCACTCTGCCCACGGTCAGTAGGGGATACCGATGGGCTTGGAAAGGCCGCCGAATGGGACGTTAAGCCATGGCTCCGTGTGCGGGAGGGCCATACCATGTGCACGTTACAGAACACGCTGGATGGCCTTGACGGGGAGGCTACAATCTGTCTCCCAACAACTGTTCCAGTGGGTCTCCTCCCCCAACCTTCTCTGAACCTTCGGGGTCCATGTGACCTGGACATTTAGCCCATAGTGTGAAAAAAAAGTGATCTCAGAGGTAAAACAACCCAATCCATATCAAGGACATCCAGGTATACTTCAGTCTTCACAGAGCATAGCTGACCTGCACACCAGGTCAGAGTTTAACGTGCTATCCCAGCGACGGCGGTTTTTCCAAGTACAATCGCTCAAATAAATATCCGAACACTTAATATCCGAACTTCGTGTCGAAATAAATATCCGAACTTCGTGTCACGTGATTACAGAATTCAGGAAAAATATCTGGAGCGTGTACAGCAAGTGTACACGCTCCAGTTACCGTTCACAGCAAACTGGAGCGTGTGCAGTTACTGCATACGCTCCAGTTTGCTGTGAACGGTAACTGCACACGCTCAATATTTCTGTGAGTGGGCCCACACGATCCAGGTTTTTGTGAGCTCACACGATCCAATGTGCTGTGAACATTAACCGCAACCGCTCCAGTTTGCTGTGAACGGTAACTGCACACGCTCAATATTTCTGTGAGTGGGCCCACACGATCCAGGTTTTTGTGAGTTCACACGATCCAATGTGCTGTGAACGTTAACGCAACCGCTCCAGTTTGCTGTGAACGGTAATTGCACACGCTCCATATTCATTGCATTATATATTCATACGCATTATATATATTAAAAAAGTATCCGAACAGTATGGTTGATTACAGAATTCAGAAAAAATATTTGGAGCGTGTACAGCAACTGTACACGCTCAAATTACCGTTCACAGCAAACTGGAGCGTGTGCAGTTGCTGTACACGCTCCAGTTTGCTGTGAACGGTAACTGCACATGCTCAATATTTCTGTGAGTGGGCCCACACGATCCAGGTTTTTGTGAGTTCACACGATCCAATGTGCTGTGAACGTTAACCGCAACCGCTCCAGTTTGCTGTGAACGGTAATTGCACACGCTCCATATTCATTGCATTATATATTCATACGCATTATATATATTAAAAAAGTATCTGAACAGTATGGTTGATTACAGAATTCAGAAAAAATATTTGGAGCGTGTACAGCAACTGTACACGCTCCAGTTACCGTTCACAGCAAACTGGAGCGTGTGCAGTTACTGCATACGCTCCAGTTTGCTGTGAACGGTAACTGCACACGCTCAATATTTCTGTGAGTGGGCCCACACGATCCAGGTTTTTGTGAGCTCACACGATCCAATGTGCTGTGAACATTAACCGCAACCGCTCCAGTTTGCTGTGAACGGTAACTGCACACGCTCATTATTTCTGTGAGTGGGCCCACACGATCCAGGTTTTTGTGAGTTCACACGATCCAATGTGCTGTGAACGTTAACCGCAACCGCTCCAGTTTGCTGTGAACGGTAATTGCACACGCTCCATATTCATTGCATTATATATTCATACGCATTATATATATTAAAAAAGTATCCGAACAGTATGGTTGATTACAGAATTCAGAAAAAATATTTGGAGCGTGTACAGCAACTGTACACGCTCCAGTTACCGTTCACAGCAAACTGGAGCGTGTGCAGTTGCTGTACACGCTCCAGTTTGCTGTGAACGGTAACTGCACACGCTCAATATTTCCGTGAGTGAATTCACACGATCTAGTATCAAAATAATATGACCACCTACAGTCGCTCAAAAAAGTATCCGAACACTACGGTTGATTACAGAATTCAGAAAAAATATCTGGCAACGATTTTTTTAGAAATTAGTGATCTGGCAACCTTCGTGTCACGTGACACAAAGGTTGCCAGATAACTAAGGGTTTCCATCACTAATTTTAAAAAAATCGTTCCCAGATATTTTTTCTTAATTCTGTAATCAACCATAGTGTTCGGATACTTTTTTGAACTACTGTACATTGCTGTCCCCTTTCGGATCGATGACAGGATGAAAGTATTATTACGACCGAGGTTACGGTGAGGGGTTGGGTTGTTTTCCCTCTGAGCGGCACTTTTTTGCACACTATGGGCTAAATGGCCAGGTCACATTGACCCCGAAGGCTCAGAGAAGGTTGGGGGAGGGGACCCACTGGAACAGCTGTTGGGAGACAGATGGTAGCCTCCCGTCAAGGCCATCCAGCGTGTTCTTTAACGTGCACAGAGCATGGCTCTCCCGCTCACGGGGCCACGGCTTAACGTCCCATCCGACGGACAACGGCCTTTCCAAGCCCATCGGTGTCCCCTACTGACCGTGGGCAGGGCGGGGAATTTTGCGGAGATAAATCTCAACGCTGACCCAGCTGGGACTCGAACCTGGGAACTACAGATTACGAGCCTGGCTCGCTACCGACTGAGTCATCCCTGCCCCTACGGTGAGGGGATTCAGGTTTCCTTATTCGGCAACTCCTATCTGCGAAAGAAACTTTCGAAAAGTCACCGTGGAAAACTCAGGTGTATTTTCGTGCAATAAAAACGAGTTCTTGTTTTTATGAAAGCGTCTGATCTGATCAGTCGAATTCTTCGCAACAATCGTTCCACCATCTCTAAAAAAATTGGTGTTTTATGGTTCTTTTAGAACAAAGTCCTTGGGAATGATTTCTCTTGAGTCGAAAAAAGATTTAAAAAAATCCTTACTTTTCAGACTCACTTTGTTCATAACAGATTACAATGAGAATTGAGTGCTTCATTTTATTGCGGCAAATCCAGCAAATATGTGCGTTATTAATTTGAATTTTCTAGGTCGTAGTTTTCTTAGATATGCAGATCAGCAACCTTTTCTGACCATGGTTTCAAGACCTCTGTCTTGAATGAAAAAAAAAATCAACTGAATTGCCTGAACCTAGAGATGAGAGAGGAAGCACTGAAAAGAATCTTTCGACCTCTTTTCCTCTTAAAACAGGGGTTCCCAAACTTTTAGATCTCATGTCCTTCCAAAACAGAGGTTCCCAAACTGTTAGATTTCATGACCTTCTCCACCAGGGATTCCCAAACTTTTAGATCTCATGTTCTCTTAAAATAAGAGTTCCCAAACATTTAGATTTCATATCCTTCTGAAACAGAGGTTCCCAAACTTTTAGGTTTCATGACCTTCTACACCAGGGGTTCCCAAGCTTTTTGATGTCATGTCCTCTTAAAACAAGAGTTTCCAAACATTTAGATTTTATGTCCTTCTAAAACAGAGGTTACCAAACTTTTAGATATCATGACCTACTAAACCAGGTGTTCCCCCAGCTTTTAGATCTCATCTCCTCTTAAACCAAGAGTTCCCAAATTGTTAGATTTCACATCCTCCTAAACCAGGGGTTCCCAATCTTTTAGATCTCACGTCCTCCTAAATCAGGGGTTCCCAAATTTTTAGATCTCATGTCCTCCTAAAACAAGGGTTTCCAAACTTATCGGAATGCCTTCCTTTTAATTTTTCAGTAACCCACAAAAGACCCCACTTTTCATTTATCATCAGGAAACTCCCATTTTAAAACAAATTTCATTTCAGAATTAAAAACTATTAAAAAAAGTGCGCTCAGAATTTTTTTAAGTCATCCCAGTTTGGGTTGTTGTTGGGTTGTTTTACCTCTGAGCGGCACTTTTTTGCACACCATGGGCTAAATGGCCAGGTCACATGGACCCCGAAGGCTCAGAGAAGGAGAGAAGGTTGGGGGAGGGGACCCACTGGAACAGCTGTTGGGAGACAGATGGTAGCCCCCCACCGTCAAGGCCATCCAGCGTGTTCTTTAACGTACACAGGGTATGGATCTCCCGCACACGGGGCCACGGCTTAACGTCCCATCCGACGGACGGCGGCCTTTCCAAGCCCATCGGTGTCCCCTACTGACCGTGGGCAGGGCGGGGAATTTTTGCGGAGATAAATCTCAACGCTGACCCAGCTGGGACTCGAACCTGGGAACTACAGATTACGAACCTGGCGCGCTACCGACTGAGCCATCCCCCCCCCCCCCCAGTTTGGGAACCCCTGTCTTAAAACATACACCTAATCAAAAACCTCCAGATCCAATTTTTTTCACCACGATCATCAAACTCTCAGCTCATTACATGTAACAAAATAAGCGCAAAAACGAAAGCCTAATTGTCCAAAAGACACTTCAACAAGCAGTGCAACACCAACTCCACGAAACGACGCCGAAATTCCAGAGAAATGAAATTTTGCAGCAGATATCGATTGCACTTGCTCCGTCCATCAACGATCCAACTCTAAATTTAGGCTCCCCTCTTTGCAAGTTGCTGTCGTGAATAATTAACGAAGTTATTAGAAGAGACCTCTCTGGATCTGAATGCGCGCATGTTAAAAGGCTACAGCAAAAATGAATTGCTCTGTTCTATCGAAAGCTACGCTATGATTAAGTTTCGTTGAAGCATAAAAATATTTCTGGCTCCAACATAACTTCATCGACTCATCTCGACACTTGTTGGAGAGTCTTCCTTAATGAATAATTATTCAAATCATAAAGATCATTCTCTTTCCACCAGGCTCCGATGATCGAAACACAGAAAGGCATCCTCTAATGCTCATTAACTTCTCTTCTTTCCTTTAGTCCTCATTCTACGTTAAATTAAATGTTTAATTTACTGTTTAATCGTTAAATTGCAGACGGTAAATGCCTTGAGATCGTTCGAACTCGTGCACAAAAGTAGGAATTGATTCAAACGGTCGAACATAGCATGTTCTACCAATTATTACGTGTTTTGAAAACTAGTTGGGAGCAAATCAATAGATTGGATTAGATTGCTTCATCTGGGTTGTATTGATTCATCTCTGGACACACTGGACAAGGGTGGCTCAGTCGGTAGCACGCCAGGCTCGTAATCTGCAG
This sequence comes from Ryuthela nishihirai, assembly GCA_038380435.1. Taxonomy (NCBI): domain Eukaryota; kingdom Metazoa; phylum Arthropoda; class Arachnida; order Araneae; family Heptathelidae; genus Ryuthela; species Ryuthela nishihirai. The sequence goes on from JAWZYU010000001.1 coordinate 68,777,912, forward strand.
TTCCCAGCTGAGCCATCGTTGAGATTCATCTCCGCAAAATTCCACCGCACTGCTCACGGTCAGTAAGGGACACCGATGGACTTGGAAAGGTTGCCGTCCATCGGATGGGACGTTAAGCCGTGGTTCCGTGTGCGGGAGAGTCATAAAGAACACGCTGGATGGCATTAGACGGGAGGCTACCATCTGTCTCCCAACAAATGTTCCAGTTGGTGACACGAAGGTTGCCAGATCACTAATTTCTAAAAAAATCGTTGCCAGATATTTTTTCTGAATTCTGTAATTAACCATAGCGTTCGGATACTTTTTTGAGCGACTGTATGTGTCGTTTTTCTGCTGGGTTCCTGCCATCATCACAGACCTTCTGCTATAGCATATAAACTGACAGGCTCCGGTCAGACCTCTGTGGCAAACAGCTGCTTGAGGTGGTATTTATTTTTTATTTAATTAATCTCCCGACAATGCTTCCCCGCCCTGCCTACGGTCAGTAGGGGACACCGATGGGCTTGGAAAGGCCGCCGACCGTCGGATGGGACGTTAGGCCGTGGCCCCGTATGCGAGAGAGCCATACCCTGTGCACGTTAAAGAACACGCTGGATGGCCTTGACGGGAGGCTACCATCTGTCTCCCAACAGCTGTTCCAATGGGTCCCCTCCCCCAACCTTCTCTGAGCCTTCGGGGTCCTTGTGACCTGGCCATTTAGCCCATGGTGTGCAAAAAAGTGCCGCTCAGAGGTAAAACAATCCAATCCAAACCCGACAATGCTCAGATAGATTAATAAACGAAATGCTACCACGAACAGCAGAACACTACTGTAAATATATATATATTTGACCATGTATATTATTATTTTTTACCATGTTTGAGGAGAGCTCTACATTGTGCAGGTTAAAGTATACGCTGCATAGCTTTGAGGAGAGACTACCATCTGCTCCCAACAGCTGCCAGGTGGATCCCCCCCCCCAACCTTCTCTGAGTCCTCGGAGTCCTTGTGACCTGTGCTCAAAAAAAATGCTGGTCAGAGGTAAAACAAAACCAACAACCGTACTATATGTTGCAAATTAAAAACAAACATTTTTATTAATGATTTATCTTTTGATCTTTCTCTTTTAAGAGGTCAATTAATTCAACTTTGAACCTGAGATGTAATTTTCATTTAAAATATGTGTCAAATATTTTCAAACCCACAAAAAGCGTTGCTAAATTGTTCAGTAGAATCAATTTCCTTCGATGACCAACTGCACATGCCCTTGCTGGGAGGCTCAATTGGTAACGTGCCAGGCTCGCAATCTGTAATTCTGAGGTTCGGGTTCCAACTGGGCAAGAGTAGAGATTATTCTCTGCCAAACTCCCCACCCTGCCTACAGTGAATAGGAGTCACTGTTGGACTTGAAAAGGCCGCCGTCGGATGGGACGTTAAGCCGTGGTTCAGTGTATGTGCGAGCCTCACCCCACACACGTTAAAGAACACGCAGGATGGCATTGACGGGAGGCCGACACCCTTTTCCCAACAGCTGTCCAGTGAGCCCTCTCACCCAACCATTCACGAAATCACGAGAGCTTCGAATTTACATTTGTCCCAAATATCTGATATTTAAGTAGCGAATGTCATATTTTTAAAAATAATGCAGCTCGAATTTACCCCTTGAAACACTGGAAAACTCTCTCTGCACAATTCATGTGCAGAGTTGCACTAAAATTAGACCATAATGCTACCTAACCATATTGGCGATAAATCATTGGCACGGTTCAAAATTCGAAAGGTCCAAAATTAGAGATATGAATGAGTTGGGTTGGGTTGTTTTACCTCTGAGCGGCACTTTTTTTGCACACCATGGGCTAAATGGCCAGGTCACATGGACCCCGAAGGCTCAGAGAAGGTTGGGGGAGGAGACCCACTGGAACAGCTGTTGGGAGACAGATGTTAGCCTCCCGTCAAGGCCATCCAGCGTGTTCTTTAACTGCACAGGGTATGGCTCTCCCGCACACGGGGCCACGGCTTAACGTTCCATCCGATGGACGGCTGCATTTCCAAGCCCATCGGTGTCCCCTACTGACCGCAGGCAGGGTGTTTTGCGGAGATAAATCTCGACGTTGACCCAGCTGGGACTCGAACCTGGGAACTACAGATTACGAGCCTGGCGCGCTACCGACTGAGCCACCCCCGCCCCAGATATGAATGAACTGGCAGATTTCGATAATATTATAGTAATGTAGACGATAGGTATTCTCTCCGTTGCTTCGCAGCCTTAATGTCAGTGTTCTGTGAGGCCTCAACCAGCACACAAAGGTGGCTTTTGGTGTCATCCATAAGATGTAGTACTGTCCTGTATAGTGAAACGTCGGATGACATATTTTAATCATACTCAAGCACGTGTCCTTCCGCCATTAAATCCCAAATAGCCAACCAACCAATCAACTGCACTCTTAAGGATTCCTGACTCAAAGATTAAAGAGTTAAATTCATCGGGGACACGAATTTGCTGGATTTTCAAGAAATTTCCCTTTCCTAATATTTCGAATGTTCCTTGGGCTTACTTAATGGATGGGCGTCCTCACACCTTAAAGAGGGATCAGTAATTCCCAACTGCACAGCTTAACTTCTTGGAAACTATTACTCTTAATCGTTACTAATCTCTATAGCATATAATTGAGACATCTATGTAGGATTTCCACTTCCTAGGTGATTAATTCCGGGAGATGTGCGGCATGTTTCCTTTAATGCGATGATCGATATTTGGGACGAATATCCAGGAATGTTACTAGATTAAATTTGCATTTGAGAGGAAGGATTCAGATCGTGAGAACTTCGATCTCGATAATGTGAAGGTAGAGTCTTTTTCTCTGACTTTTCCTACCTTGGTTAAGAATGAAATCGGGTTTCTATCTGTGCGCATCGGAAGAAAGCTTCAACGAGGAAGCCATTCTTAATATTTTGTTCATACATTCTCGACGAATTCGTTGCTTTGTGCAACGAAATTAACAACTTAATTTAATTTTCAGTCGCGTTTTCATTTCTTTTAATCACTCTCGAAGCCACAAAAGTGAAGTTTCCTTTGTAAGGAGATAATCATGCAAGCTAGAACTAGAGTCGGATTGGGTTGTTTTACCTCTGAGCGGCACTTTTTTTGCACACCATGGGCTAAATGGCCAGGTCACATGGACCCCGAAGGCTCAGAGAAGGTTGGGGGAGGGGACCCACTGGAACAGCCCATCGGTTTCCCCTACTGACCGTGGGCAGGGTGGGGAATTTTTGCGGAGATAAATCTCAACGCTGACCCAGCTGGGACTCGAACCTGGGAACTACAGATTACGAGCCTGGCGCGCTATCGACTGAGCCACCCCCGCCCCCTAGAACTAGAGTGAAGGGAAAGGACGGATCCAGTACAACATAGAAGTACGAAGAGATATAATGGGATATAAAGCTTTGTACTTTGTGCAGGAGAGAGTCGGGCTTCAGGGGAATGCTGTCGTCGAAATAGATGATAAACATTGGTCCTCTGTGCAGGAGACAGTCGGGCTTCAGGGGAATGCTGTCGTCGAAATAGATGATAAACCTTGGTCCTCTGTGCAGGAGAGAGCCAGATTTCAAGACGTGCCATGCTTAAAATAATTATCAAGTCTTGGTTCTGTGTGCAAAACAGAGAGAGAGGGGGGGGGAACACCTTTCTTAAAGAGAATACCAAGCCGTGGTACTGTGCTAGTGAGTAAACCAAACTTCAGGTGAACCCCTCCTTAAAGTGAATACCAAGCCATGGCGATGTGAGAAAAATGCTAGGTTTCAAAAGAACATCATCATCATCATCGTCAAGCACCCATGGGCTACTGAGGTTTAACCAGATTGTGCAATTTAGTTCCACAAGCATATATATCCTGAGCTACATCTGCTGCATCTGGCCACTGCACATCAATTCTAACAAGGTCCTGTTTGATATTGTCTGCCCCTCACATCCTAGATCTTCCCCTCTTTCAGAGGCCTTTAGGCATACTGTTCATATCCCTATTAGCTATTCTATAATTATCTATACGGGCAACATATACTGCACAATATTCTGCTCAAAGGAGATTGCCGACTCCTTTGCCTAACCACAACATTAGTTACAAAGTTGAACTACCTAATGCTCCAGATACCCTTGGCGCATTATGGCCTAGTCGCCCATGCGCCATAAAACCCCAAACAACCAACCAACCAGCCCAAGATACTGCGTAAGCATCTAGAATCAAAGGCATAAAGTTTCCTGTTATCTTGTTTATAAAGTGTCCAAGCTTCACTACCATAACTAACCCTAGAAAGAACCAAACTATTAAACAGTCTAATTTTAGTCTTTAGGTGTATACGCCTATTTCTCCACACTCTCCATAGATTCTTAAAAGTCCCGGCAGCAATCTCTATTCGTCTGTTAATCTCATGCCGCACATCACCATTATCTGTTGCATAGCTCCCAAGATAATTAAACTGTGACACCTGCTCAAGACTGCAACCATTCAGATTAACTGAATCACAGCCTGCCTGACCAATTTTCATCACTATAGTTTTCTCTCTATTTATAACCAAACCTACTCTACTACCAGTCTCGTCAACAGCTCGAATGAAAGAGTTCATCTCATCAACATCATTTGCCAAAAGGGCTAAATCATCAGCATAATCTAAATCAGCAATTTTCATATCTCCAGCCCATTTAAGGCCAAAATCTTTCCCTTGAAGTGAATTTCGCATAACATAATCAATAACCAAGCGAAAGAGAAAAGGAGACAAAATGCACCCTTGTCGAACACCAGACGTAATGCTAAACCAATTGCTACAAACCTTACCAACTCTCACACACGATTCAGTGTTATTATAGAGAGCTTTCATTATGTTAACTAACTTGTCTGGTATACCATATGATCTCACAATCAACCACAAATTATGACGATCAACAGAGTCGAAAGCCTTTTTGAAATCAACAAAGCTAGCAACCAAAGGTTTCTGAAACTCTAAACATTTCTCAAGAATCTGCCTAAGTGAAAATATCTGATCCACACATCCCCTACCACTTATGAATCCACATTGCTCATCACGCAATTGACTGTCAACCAGATTCTTAATTCTATTAAGCACAATCATGGAAAGAACTTTCCCTGGAACAGAGAGTAGGCTGATACCCCTATAGTTATCACAAGAACTGCGATCACCTTTTTTGAAAATAGGGATAATAATAGATCTGATAAAATCCTTAGGAACCATGCTTTTATCATAAAAGATATTCAAAATTTCAGTCATCCATGCGGTAACCGAAACATTCCCAGCTCTGAGTATTTCAGTAGTAAGACCATCTATTCCTGGGGATTTATGTACAAGTTTAGAAGTAGTGAAAATAACTTCAGACTGTGTTATAGGACCAACATTAAAGCCAATAAGGCGTCTATCATCATTATAAACAATGTGAGTAGAACTAACCACATTGTTTAGAACATCACTGAAATGCTCAGTCCACCTAGCCATGACACAATTTTAACACGAAATGTTTTCCGGTATTGCAAAGGTCGAACTTAGCGCTTGCTCTCATAACTTGTGGCTTCGTCGCAAACTATAGAAATCTTTATTTCGACAGATTTTGGTTTGGCTTGAGTTGTTTTACCTCTGAGGGCACTTTTTTGCACATAGTGGGCTAACCCAGCTGGGTCAGCGTTGAGATTTATCTCCGCAAAATTCCCCGCCTTGCCCACGGTCAGTAGGGGACACCGATGGGCTTGGAAAGGCCGCCGTCCGTCGGATGGGACGTTAAGCCGTGGCCCCGTGTGCGGGAGAGCCATACCCTGTGCACGTTAAAGAACACGCTGGATGGCCTTGACGGGAGGCTACCATCTGTCTCCCAACAGCTGTTCCAGTGGGTACCCTCCCCCAACCTTCTCTGAGCCTTCGGGGCCCATGTGACCTGGCCATTTAGCCCATGGTGTGCAAAAAAAGTGCCGCTCAGAGGTAAAACAACCCAAAACAACCCATAGTGGGCTAAACAGCCAGGTCACAAGGACCCCGAAGGCTCAGAGAAGGTTGGGGGAGCAGATCCACTGGACAGGTGTTGGGGGACAGATAAGTAGCCTCCCGTCAAGACCAGCAGCGAGTTCTTAACGTACACAGGGTATTGCTCTCCCGCACACGGGGCCACAGCTTAACGTTCCATCCGACAGACGGCAGCCTTTCCAAACCTATCGGTGTCCCCTACTGACCGTGGGCAGAGCGGGGAGTTTTCCAGAGATAAATCTCAACGCTGACCCAGCTGGGACTCGAACCTGGGAACTGCAGATTGCGAACCAGGCGCGCTACCGACTGAGCCACCCCCGCTCCACAGATTTTGATATTCTGTGATTCCCGATATACTTGACCGAAAGATACCAAATTTCGTCGGCGCGTTCTTCCTACCTGATCCCGTGTTGGGTTAAAAAAATCAGCTGCAATGGCACGCCTTAAAATAAAAATGTCCTTGGAAATGTGGAAAATCTGGAAACAGCAACAGGTTTAAATATTATTTTGACTCTTACATTCACAGTTAGAGAGCAGTTCAACATTTTACCTATTGAAAGTTTATATGTATTTGTTTCTGTTATCAATAACTTCTTTGATGATACCTATAAGCAAAATATTTGCCACAATAAGTTTACTAGAAAAAAGACTATGGGTTTTTTGAAACAACCAAAATTTTATAATAATTACGGACGAAATTCCAAAGAATATCAAATTCCCTACCTATTTAACTTGCTTCCTAGAGAAATAGTTAACTTAAAAAAATTTGTGATGTTAAAGATAAATTATTTCAGTGGTTGATTTTATTTGGAAACTTTCATCATTTTGTCGGTTTTCTTTCTCATTTATTCCTTTTTTTCTCTCCTTCTTTTTTTGTACTACTGAGGCAATCTAGATCATATCTGTAAAACCATATATGTACATTCCCGCTGATAAGCTTCGGCTTAGTGGGATTTTTTATGTAAATTAATTATAGATAATACTTATTGAGAATAAATTTGAATTTGGAATTTGGAAAAATTTGAATTTGGAAAAATATCCTTTCTCATAAGAACAGCATGGTAAATACTTTTGCTTCTAGCAAGCTTCCTTTTTGAACTACTGAACTTGATATTTGGCACCGCAACCCGAACCTCAACCTGAAACATTCTGTGAAGATCTGAAGCTTCTGCTATCATTTCCCGATGAGTTATAGCTGCCACACGTACAACACTGACACCTTCTATTATTCAGATTTAACTTTATTCTGAGTTGGGTTGTTTTACCTCTAAGCGGCACTTTTTTGCACACCATGGGCTAAATGGCCAGGTCACATGGACCCCGAAGGCTCAGAGAAGGTTGGGGGAGGGGACCCATTGGATCAGCTGTTGGGAGATAGATGGTAGCCTCCCGTCAAGGACATCCAGCGTGTTCTTTAACGTGCACAGGGTATGGCTCTCCCGCACACGGGGCCACGGCTTAACGTCCCATCCGACGGACGGCGGCCTTTCCAAGCCCATCGGTGTCCCCTACTGACCGTGGGCAGGGCGGGGAAATTTTGCGGAGATATTTAACGGAATTTTGCATTGACGGACTCGAACCTGGGAACTACAGATTACGAGCCTGGCGCGCTACCGACTTAGCCCCCCCCCGCCCCCTTCCAAAGCGAACAATGTCTACTAGTCGTTTTCCTCGGTTTCCATTAAAATCTACTTTTGACTTTCAACCTCTTTTGATCTCCACCACATCTTTGCTCTTTTTATCCTTTCTAACTGCAACCTCTTCTTTCCGCTATTCTCCTCCTTCTCACCACATCTTCTTTCTCAAATCTTTCCATATTTGACCACTCTTCTTTATTTCCCTCTCAACTATCTCTTCCATTATTTATATTTTCTTCGCAGTTCCCTTCCGTCGAATGGGTAGAGCTGAAAACAAAGCAGCAACGAGGGGATTAATAGAAGAGGACTTCAAAAAAAAAATCTGCAAAATAAATATGCCAGAGGAAAAAAAAAACAACGATGTTATTCTCCAACGAACAGAACATGAGAGGAGAGAAGGAAGAAAAAAATGCCCAACTTCACTTTCAACTTCATTTTTCCCACTGTCTTATTTCCTTAATATTCACAAATCAGACCTGAGAAGCTTTTCAAAAACTTTAAAACCTTTCCAAGTTTCGTTCCCTTGAGAATACCGCGCAGGATAGAAGATAACAATAGCTTCTTTTCAAGGCCGTATTTACCCGGATTAATGCATTCATTCAACGAGCAATCCTCGTGGGAAATGCTCTTCCTCCTCACTCCCCCCCCCCCCCCCCGATCTCCACCTTCGGTTCCGTACTCTTTTCATTCCTGCAAATCTCTAAAACTTTCGTCGAGGTGCTGTCATTTCCCTGCCAACGACAAAACGAAATTTAAGCGAAACGTCATCTCAAATTTGTGCCGCAGAGGAGGATGAATGCTCATCAGACAGGCAGACGAAGCATTAGTAATGCACATCAATCATGGTCGGTGTGACAGAGACCGTCGCTCGTGCCTCTCTCTCTTTTCCTGAATCTTACGTGGCCACCAGAAGCTTCGAGAAAGTTAAACTTGACGGGGAGAATGTCCCAGTGATGGACCCGGAAACTTTCGTCTCTTATCCAATTACGTTTACCAAGAAAATGGAATTACTCGCTAAGAGAATTCCAATTCCTATTTTCTTTTTTTTTTTTTTTTTCGATTCCTGTAATGATGTTTTCCTTAAAATTCATCTCAAAACTTTCTTCGACAAAAGGAAATGAATAGTGTTCCATTTCAGCTGTAGTTTATTACCAATGGCATTGCACGAACAGGAACAAAGCAGGCACTTACCCAGAATTTGATATTTGGTCTCTGGGGTGGGGTGGGGGGTCCGAGAATTTAATTTTGGGGGAAGGGGGGGGGGTCTGAGAATAAGACTTAAATAGAGTTTTAAAAATATTTTGCAGTTTTTTTAATTTATTTTAGCCCCCTATAATTGTATAAATAATTACACAATAATAATAATAATAATAATAATAATAATAATAATAATCTTTATTTTATTCCGCCAGTCAATACAATATACATTTACATAGCATAATTATCTAATAACAATTAATATATACATGAGAAAAATTGAGAAGTGAAATAGCTGAGAAATATCAATTGCATCAGAAAAGGTAAATAACAATCATATTAAATATTAGTGTTTAATAAGAAAGGCGAAACAAAAAAGGAGAGCATAGTAAGCTGACGCTTATTTTTAGTTAATGCTCCCTATTTCCTTTAGTTCAATTATGACAACAGTAAGGTATACAATAATTCAAATAGTACAATAATTCAATAGTATAAAAGGTCAAATGGTTATGAGACAACTTACACTGATACATAGAAGAAGGTTTCATTGCTTTGTAACAAGAAACGTTCTACATTTGACTTGTTTTGAATATCAAAACAGGTAGACAGTTTTACAATTCTACAGTTGAGCGAGATCGGTTCATGATTTGCAGAAGATACAGTAAACACAGATGTGGTCAAGAGATTGCATAAACTTCGATCATCAACAGAAAAACGTTTCGCTGTCACCTTTCGAGGGAAGGCTTAATTTTCTCGGATCGAAAATCTTACAGTGTATTAAGTTACTGTTTTAAACTCGAACTTGGAGTCTGTCATAGGTATTAATAATCGAATTCTGACGTGAATTGGCCAGGTAAACCCATATAAGAAATTCTTGACTGAACGATCACGTATTTTCCTGGACGTCAAACCGTGGCTACGCGCGCAGGAGATTAAATAACCATTGTACAGTAGCTCAAAAAAGTATTCGAACACTATGGTTGATTACAGAATTCAGAAAAAATATCTGTCAACGATTTTTTTAGAAATTAGTGATCTGGCAACCTTCGTGTCACGTGACACTAATTTCTAAAAAAAAATCGTTGCCAGATATTTTTTCTGAATTCTGTAATCAACCATAGTGTTCGGATACTTTTTTGAGCGACTGTACGTTAAATATCACTGGATGTCTTCTAGTAGCTAGGCAACGGTTCCCTTCCCCCCAACCCAACTCTGAACTCTTGGGATATTTGTAACCTGGCCATTTTTCCCACTTGTGCACAACGTGAAGCTCAGAGGTAAAACAACCCAAACCTGTGCATATTAAAAAATATTCTGTATGGTCTTGACAGAGATTTCCTTCTGTCTCCCAACAGCTGATCAGTAAATCCCCATCTTCTATCCAGCTCTGAACCCTTGGGGCACTTGTAACTTAACCATTTATCCCATTATGTACACAAAAGGACATACGGAATGGCTTTTTTAACATGCAGAGGGTTGGGTTGTTTTACGTCTGAGTGGCACTTTTTTTTGCAAATAATGAGTGTTGTGTTGGGTTGTTTTACCTCTGAGCGGCACTTTTTTGCACACCATGGGCTAAATGGCCAGGTCACATGGACCCCGAAGGCTCAGAGAAGGTTGGGGGAGGGGACCCACTGGAATAGCTGTTGGGAGACAGATGGTAACCTCCCGTCAAGGCCATCCAGCGTGTTCTTTAACGTGCACAGGGTATGGCTCTCCCGCACACGGGGACACGGCTTAACGTCCCATCCGATGGACGGCGGCCTTTCCAAGCTCATCGGTGTCCCCTACTGACCGTGGGCAGGGCGGGGAATTTTGAGGAGATAAATCTCAACGCTGACCCAGCTGGGACTCGAACCTGGGAACTACAGATTACGAGCCTGGCGCGCTACCGACTGAGCCACCCCCGCCCCCAATAATGAGTGTGAAGAACCCCAAAGGCTCAGAGAAGGTTGGGGAAGGGGACCCACTGGAACAGCTGTTGGGATACAGATGGTAACCTCCCGTCAAGGCCATTCAGTGTGTTCTTTAAGGTGCACAGGGTATGGGCTCTCCCGCACACGGAGCCACGACTTAACGTCGCATCCGACGGACGGCGACCTTTCCAAGCCCATCGGTGTCCCCTACTGAACCTGAATAGGGCGGGGAGTTTTGCGGAGATAAATATCAACGCTGACCCAGCTGGGACTCGAACCTGTGAACTGCAGATTTGGAGCCTGACGCTCTACCGACTGAGCCATCCCCGCCTTGACGGGAGGTTTCCATCTGTCTCCTACCAGCTATTCGATGAATCCCCCTTTTCTATCGATCCCTGAAGCCTTTGGAGGCATTTGTGACGTTTCCATTTATCCCATTGAGTGTGTAAAAGTATCGTCAAACAACTTGTACATATTTATTATAAACATCTGTAACTCTTTAGTGCAAGCCATGAACCGATTTTGGTTAACTTGTTAAATGCATATTTTGACGAATGACTCCATGATTATTCTAATTTAATTAAGTATTCATTCCATATTATTTACACTTTACCCTTTCCACCAACATTAGTGGTTCGACGTTCTGAATATTCCCTTGTGATGTTTCACTTGATCTCATTGCTTAACTCCTAATCTCTAAAGCAACTGTTTCTGGTCTATACATTGCTATGAACTCAATTAAATGTTAGATAAACTTCTCGCATAAGAATTAGCAGCGAGATCAAACAGTTAAACTCATTAAATGAACTTACCCCTCAAACAGCTGCTTGCCACAGAGGTCTGACAGGAGCCAGTCAGTTTATATGCCATAGTAGAAGGTCTGAGAGGATGGCAGGTCCTCAGCAGAAAAACGACACAAACAGCCATGCCTTACCCAGAGCTCGAACCCAGGTCCCTTAGATCAGTAGCCAAGCGCGCTAACCACTCGGCCATGAACTTAACCGCTACTAAAAGATCTCACGTTCAGATCCGAAAACATCCGGACATTTCTTCTCATTTACTGATTTTGCCTTTACAATCTTTACAAATAACCATTAGATTTAATCTTTGTGTGACTTTCATAGTTTCTGGAGGAAAAAAAAATCAAGGAAATTAAACTTGTTGCCAGTTCCACTATAACTACTACACATTTCCTTCTCATACCGATATCACACCACCCCTAAATCAGCAAATATAAAATAGCATTCACCCCCAATATGTATGAAGATATATATATTTATAAGTATACCACTGAAATAAAGATGAAAATAAAAATAAAATTTAATGAGAACAGTGTGACTAAAAAATGTTTCATAATTTTCGAAATTCTTGGTTTGACACCCTCTGATTATAGTCGCTCAAAAAAGTATCCAAACACTATGGTTGATTGCAGAATTCAGAAAAAATATCACAGCAAACTGGAGCGGTTGCGGTTAATGTTCACAGCACATTGGATCGTGTGAGCTCACAAAAACCTGGATCGTGTGGGCCCACTTACAGAAATATTGAGCGTGTGCAGTTACCGTTCACAGCAAACTGGAGAAGTTGCGGTTAATGTTCACAGCACATTGGATCGTGTGAGCTCACAAAAACCTGGATCGTGTGGGCCCACTCACAGAAATATTGAGCGTGTGCAGTTACCGTTCACAGCAAACTGGAGCGGTTGCGGTTAATGTTCACAGCACATTGGATCGTGTGAGCTCACAAAAACCTGGATCGTGTGGGCCCACTCACAGAAATATTGAGCGTGTGCAGTTACCGTTCACAGCAAACTGGAGCGGTTGCGGTTAATGTTCACAGCACATTGGATCGTGTGAGCTCACAAAAACCTGGATCGTGTGGGCCCACTCACAGAAATATTGAGCGTGTGCAGTTACCGTTCACAGCAAACTGGAGCGGTTGCGGTTAATGTTCACAGCATATTGGATCGTGTGAACTCACAAAAACCTGGATCGTGTGGGCCCACTCACAGAAATATTGAGCGTGTGCAGTTACCGTTCACAGCAAACTGGAGCTGTTGAGGTTAATGTTCACAGCACATTGGATCGTGTGAGCTCACAAAAACCTGGATCGTGTGGGCCCACTCACAGAAATATTGAACGTGTGCAGTTACCGTTCACAGCAAACTGGAGCAGTTGCGGTTAATGTTCACAGCACATTGGATCGTGTGAGCTCACAAAAACCTGGATCGTGTGGGCCCACTCACAGAAATATTGAGCGTGTGCAGTTACCGTTCACAGCAAACTGGAGCGTGTGCAGGGCAGGAAATTTTACGGAGATAAATCTCAACGCTGACCCAGCTGGGACACGAACCTGGGAACTACAGATCTCAACGCTGACCCAGCGGACTCGAACCTGGGAACTACAGATTACGAGCCTGGCGCAAACCGACTGAGTCACCTCCGCCCCAGATAACTAGCGAAAGGAAAAATTTCTCTCTGCCCTAAATCTTTCAAAGAGGACCAAACTCCTTAAAAAGTAAAAACTTCGAATGAGAAGACAATATGGAAACTAGAATCCCAAGAAAAGAACATCCCCAGCAAATAATTGACGTCGTAATTTAAGAGGCCGCATTTGTTGACTGGCAAGTTAAGGCCAAACGATCAAGAGTTTACCTTCGTGGGGCGGGGGTGGCTCAGTCGGTAGCGCGCCAGGCTCGTAATCTGTAGTTCCCAGGTTCGAGTCCCAGCTGGGTCAGCGTTGAGATTTATCTCCGCAAAATTCCCCGCCCTGCCCACGGTCAGTAGGGGACACCGATGGGCTTGAAAAGGCTGTCGTCCGTCGGATGGGACATTAAGCCGTGGCCCCGTGTGCGGGAGAGCCATACCCTGTGCACGTTAAAGAATACGCTGGATGGCCTTGACGGGAGGCTACCATCTGTCTCCCAACAGCTGTTCCAGTGGGTCCCCTCCCCCAACCTTCTCTGAGTTTCGGGGTCCATGTGACCTGGCCATTTAGCCCATGGTGTGCAAAAAAAGTGCCGCTCGGAGGTAAAACAATCCAATTCACCTTCGTTGTTTCAAAGTCGTGGTCTTCTCCCACCGTTTCACCTGTAATGAACTCTTCCTCCTCAACTCAACCCGATGTAGCAGATTCCTTCCTCCCACTGAGTTGCAGGGAAATCCATTAGGGTGACTGGCGGAGGATGCTGCGTCGGCAGCTGCCGGGTGAGTGATGGTGAAGACACGCCCTCAAAATGGATCACTGGCGGTGACACGGTCACTCGGATCTTTCCTTCGTCGGCATGGACTCAACGTGGCTGGGCGTGAATCGTATTCCTTGTAATTTCAAACTGCAGAGAGCTCAAGGTGATAATTTGGCCCGTTGCTGAGAAAAGTAAGAGGAAATGTTCTGGGTTTAAAGCAAGAGAAAGAGCTGAAATTTCGATAAAACAAAATTTGTTTCCAACCCAAAAAGCACTCAAAATTTCGCTATCTCTCATTCCTCAATTCCTGTTATTCTTTCTTTCTTTGTTTTTCGAATTGTTATAAGAAAAGATTATATCGAATTTTCTTCTTGTTTAATTTGAAATCTATCAAAAACTTTTGGAGCGGGGGTGGCTCAGTGGGTAGAGCGCCAGGCTCGTAATCTGTAGTTCCCAGGTTAGAGTCCCAGCTGTATCAGCGTCGAGATTTATCTCCACAAAATTACCCGTCCTGCCCACGGTCAGTAGGGGACACCGATGGGCTTGGAAAGGCCGCCGTCCGTCGTATGGGACGTTAAGCCGTGGCCCCGTGTGCGGGAGAGCCATACCCTGTGCACGTTAAAGAACACGCTGGATGGTCTTGACGGGAGGTGACCATCTGCCTCCCAACAGCTGTCAGGGAACCAGAGGTAAAACAATTCAACTCAAAAACTTTTGTTTTTCATATACAAATTATTTGTTCATATTTTACAACACATGCTTCGAATAAATTTAAATTAACAAAATGTTGGCCCATAGACGCCCCAGTATGGCTGATCAGAGAATCTGTTAAATGCGGTGGTTACCAAAATTGGTAACCACAGCACTTAACATTTAAAACCCCCTTTCACTTTAAAAAAATTACATTTTTCTTTCTTTTGAAATCCCATTTCACAAACTCCGCTTTCAAAGCGATATTCAGAAACTCGTGGGGCGGGGGTGACCTCAGTCAGCTGCGTTCCACGCTCCTAATCTGCCATTTTCAGGTTCGAGTCCAAGCTGGGCGTACAAATGTATTCGCGCAGAACTCTTCCTCCTTCCTCGGTTAGTAGGGGACACCGATGGGCCTGTAAAGCCGTCGTCCGTCGTATTGGAGGTAAAGCCCTGGCTCCATGTGCAGGAGAGTCATACCCTTGCATGGGGCGGGGGTGGCTCAGTCGGTAGCGCGCCAGGCTCGTAATCTGTAGTTCCCAGGTTCGAGTCCCAGCTGGGTCAGCGTTGAGATTTATCTCCGCAAAATTCCCTGCCCTGCCCACGGTCAGTAGGGGACACCGATGGGCTTGGAAAGGTCGCCGTCCGTCGGATGGGACGTTAAGCCGTGGCCCCGTGTGCGGGAGAGCCATACCCTGTGCACGTTAAAGAACACGCTGGATTGCCTTGACGGGAGGTAACCATCTGCCTCCCAAAAGCTGTTAGAGAACCAGTGGGACCCCTCCCCCAACCTTCTCTGAGCCTTCGGGGTCCATGTGACCTGGCCATTTAAGCCCATGGTGTGCAAAAAAGTGCCGCTCAGAGGTAAAACAACCAAACTCATAAACCCAAACGAAAAAGAAACTTCTTTTCAATATCCATTCCATCATGAAGTGGGACCAATATTTCACGAGCAAATGGAACAGACAAAACAAAATCTAAAATCGCATCCACAGAATATTAAAGTATAATTCCGTTTTCTATAACATCCCAAGTATAACTCAAATCACCGTCAAGTTCGGCTGGGTTGTTTTACCTCTGAGCGGCACTTTTTTGCACACCATGGTCTAAATGACCAGATCACAAGGAACCCGATGGCTCAAAGAAGGTTGGGAGACGGGACCCACTGGAACAGCTATTGGGAGACAGATGGTAACCTCCCGTCAAAGAAATCCAACGTGATCTTTAACGTGCACAGGGTATGGCTCTCCCGCACACGGGACCACAGCTTAACGTCCCATCCGACGGACGGCGGCCTTTCTAAGACCATCGGTGTCCCCCTACTGACCGTGGGCAGGGCGGGGAATTTTGCGGAGATAAATCTCAACGCTGACCCAGCTGGGACTCGAACCTGGGAACTAGAGATTACGAGCCTGGCGCGCTACCGACTGAGCCACCCCCGCCCCAATCACCGTGAAGATAATATTTGTACACACGCACACACCGAGCGATCACGTGTGGCTTGTATGTTGTGCTATAATCTGCACCAAAAAAGAAAACGTGCAATAGGGAAAAAAAATGCAACGTCCCATACAGTGCAAAACGTCCCTTTTTTTATGGTGTATGTGTGTGCCACGTAAATTTGGTGTCAGTAAGCGCTGCAAACCTTCTATCCACTTGAGAAAAGCTCCGCCAACTGTTAGTGATGAGGTCAAGGAAGTGCCTGAACCAACACCTCTCACAATGCGCGGAGCAACTGGTCTAAGGCGTGCCCGATCGAAGTGGATACGACGCCCCACGTTTATCACAGGAGGGGTAATATTTTTGAAGTATGGCTTCAGTTTAAGTTGTTTTTGGGAATGTGTTTTCGTACTTTTGAAAACATTCCAGTTTTATTTGTTTCTCCTTTTCGGTTTATGTGAAGACGAAAGTAAACAACGAGCTCTCTTTTTCTTTTTTGTTTTTGCTCAACAGTTTCTCTTCTAGATTTGTTCGGAAGGAAAAGAAAGGTTAAAGGCATTTTGCTATTTTTGAAATATTAATCCTTATTCATAGCGGGCATTTGTTTAATGCAGGCCTTGGTTCAAGAGATCCCTGGGGAAGTCATGTCATCTTCCACCCTTTCCAATTTAAGCAACTGTAATGGGTTGTGTTGTTTTACCTCTGAGCGGCACTTTTTTGCACACCATGGGCTAAATGGCCAGGTCACATGGACCCCGAAGGCTCAGAGCAGGTTGAGGGATGGGACCCACTGGAACAGCTGTTGGGAGACAGATGGTAGCCTCCCGTCAAGGCCATCCATCGTGTTCTTTAACGTGCACAGGGTATGGCTCTCCAGCACACGGAGCCACGGCTTAACGTCCCATCCGACGGACGGCGGTTTTTTCAAGCCCATCGGTGTCCCCTACTGACCGTGGGTAGAGGGGGAAATTTTGCTGAGATAAATCTCAACGCTGACCCAGCTGGGACTCGAACCTGGGAACTACAGATTACGAGTCTGGCGCGCTACCGACTGAGCCACCCCCGCCCCCATTTTTATGGAAATACGGCGCTCGCTTAGAGCTGTTAACTTATCAGCGCTTTATTTTGCTTATTATTATTATTATTATCAGCGCTCTATTTTTATGGAACCAATTAACAGCGTTAAGCGAGGGATTCCTGCATTTGATGGAGATCTTCATCTGCTATCAGCTTTTTCAAAGAAATATTAGAAGTTATAAAATTTTGACGTTAGCTTCCCATTTGCATAACATAGGGTTGTTCCATTAGTTTACGGAAGCAATTGTAAATGAAAAACCTTATGATCCATCATGTTCTATTTAACCTATCCTACCTCCTATTTTCGACATCCGGTCGAACCATTGTAGTTCAATCTAAACAAAGCCAGCTTTACAATAAACATTTCAAGCAGTCTTTTGGACATCGTACTTTTAGGGGCGTTTCATTTACAGGGGGAAAAAATTCCACCTAATGTAAATAATTTCTATCTAGATATGGATCTACAGGGAGAAGTGACTCTATCAGAGTCTTCCAGAACCAACTAGAGTTCAGGGTTGGGTTGGGTTGTTTTACCTCTGAGCGGCACTTTTTTGCACGCCATGGGCTAAATGGCCAGGTCACATGGACCCCGAAGGCTCAGAGAAGGTTGGAGAAGGGAACCCACTGGAACAGCTGTTGGGAGACAGATGGTAGCCTCCCGTCAAGGCCATCCAGCGTGTTCTTTAACGCACAAAGAGTACGTTGGGTTGGGTTGTTTTACCTCTGTGCGGCACTTTTTTGCACGCCATGGGCTAAATGGCCAGGTCACATGAACCCCGAAGGCTCAGAGAAGGTTGGGGGAGGGGACCCACTGGAACAGCTGTTGGGAGACGGATGGTAGCCTCCCGTCAAGGCCATCTAGCGAGTTCTTTAACGCACAAAGAGTACGTTGGGTGGGTTGTTTTACCTCTGAGCGGAGGGGCGGGGGTGGCTCAGTCGGTAGCGCGCCAGGCTCGTAATCTGTAGTTCCCAGGTTCGAGTCCCAGCTGGGTCAGCGTCGAGATTTATCTCCGCAAAAATTCCCCGCTCTGCCCACGGTCAGTAGGGGACACCGATGGGCTTGGAAAGGCCGCCGTCCGTCGGATGGGACGTTAAGCCGTGGCCCCGTGTGTGGGAGAGCCATACCCTGTGCACGTTAAAGAACACGCTGGATGGCCTTGACGGGAGGCTACCATCTGTCTCCCAACAGCTGTTCCAGTGGGTCCCCTCCCCCAACCTTCTCTGAGCCTTCGGGGTCCATGTGACCTGGCCATTTAGCCCATGGCGTGCAAAAAAGTGCCGCTCAGAGGTAAAACAACCCAACCCAACGTACCCTTTGTGCGTTAAAGAACACGCTGGATGGCCTTGACGGGAGGCTACCATCTGTCTCCCAACAGCTGTTCCAGTGGGTCCCCTCCCCCAACCTTCTCTGAGCCTTCGGGGTCCATGTGACCTGGCCATTTAGCCCATGGCGTGCAAAAAAGTGCCGCTCAGAGGTAAAACAACCCAACCCAACGTACCCTTTGTGCGTTAAAGAACACGCTGGATGGCCTTGACGGGAGGCTACCATCTGTCTCCCAACAGCTGTTCCAGTGGGTTCCCTTCCCCAACCTTCTCTGAGCCTTCGGGGTCCATGTGACCTGGCCATTTAGCCCATGGCGTGCAAAAAAGTGCCCCTCAGAGGTAAAACAACCCAACCCAACGTACTCTTTGTGCGTTAAAGAACACGCTGGGTGGCCTTGACGGGAGGCTACCATCTGTCTCCCAACAGCTGTTCCAGTGGGTTCCCTTCCACAACCTTCTCTGAGCCTTCGGGGTCCATGTGACCTGGCCATTTAGCCCATGGTGTGCAAAAAAAGTGCCGCTCAGAGGTAAAACAACTCAACTCAACTCAACCTCTGAGCGGCACTTTTTTGCACCCCATGGGCTAAATGGCCAGGTCACATGGACCCCGAAGGCTCAGAGAAGGTTGGGGAAAGGAACCCACTGGAACAGCTGTTGGGAGACGGATGGTAGCCTCCCGTAAAGGCCATCCAGCGTGTTCTTTAACGTGCACAGGGTATGGCTCTCCCGCACACGGGGCCACGGCTTAACGTCCCATCCGACGGAAGGCGGCCTTTCCAAGCCCATCGGTGTCAGAGTTCAGGGACAAACAGTTTTCTGGCTCCATCTTAATTACGAGTAATTTGGTAATATCGTTTAATACAAAAAACGAGTAAAATTCATATTAGAACACCAAAAGGTTTTGTTAACATAAAATATACTTTCGGGACCTTTGGAGACTGCGCAATGACTGCCATCTTTCAATAGGTGGAGTGTAGGAGTAAATATGACCACTGCTGCTCAGTTACAGAAAAAAATATGTGAAGATCTGGAAGTTAAAAAAAAAGTACTGAACTATAATCGGAACATCAATCACTTGCTGCCAGTTCCGTCTGCCACTCTAAAAAAATCTTTTATTAACGTTTGCCAAATGTAAAATAACTTGACACACGATTCTTGGATAAATAAAAATAAAAAATAAATACCCCCTCAAGCAGCTGCTTGCCACAGAGGTCTGACAGGAGCCTGTCAGTTTATATGCCACAGTAGGAGATCTGAGAGGATGGCAGGACCTCAGCAGAAAACAACACGAACATCCATGCCTTACCCGGGGCTCGAATCCAGGTCCCGTAGATCAATAGCGAAGCGCGCTAACCAATCGGCCACGGGACGGCACAAAAAAATAAATACCCCCTCAAGCAGCTGCTTGCCACAGAGGTCTGACAGGAGACTATCAGTTTATATGCCACAGTAGTTCTGAATATATACAAATCACTAAACTATACCTTTTTCTTATATGTGACGTGCTGTGAAGTTTAGCACAATTTTTAACACGGGGCAAATTTTCGCGACACTGCTCCAAAAAAATGAGCAAAATATTGAACGTCTTTTTATGTTTGTTTTTTTTTTGGGGGGGGGGGGGGAATAAAACGTATATGCTCTGTTTAAAAGTTTTTTTTTCACAAATTAAGAAGAAAAAAGTTCTTATTAATATAAGAAAGTCATTTAAAAATATTATTTTTTTTTTCATTTTATTTTTGAAAATAAAAGTTCTAATAATATTTCTAATAATATTTAAAGAAATAATTTTAAAAATATCGAGATTATTCAGATCTGCAATTTATCGTCAGTGATGTTTTACCATGAAAAGCTTGTTTTAAAAGATAATGGCGCATCGAATTTAACTTTCCAGTAGTGATGTAACATGGAATGGAGTGGTCATAATTCAATTAACGCGATTAACACTGAGTGTAAATAACAAAAAAACTTATAATTTTGTCTGTCTATTGTGAAAAAAATATAACAAACAATTGCTCAACACAATTTTAATATCTTAATTTAATTTAAAACATTGCTTTTTAGCTTAATGAGTTTTAATACGAACTACAGAGGGGGGAACTCGGTCGGTAGCGCTCCAGGATTGTAATCTTCAGTTCCCAGTTTCGAGTCCCGACTAGGCTAGTGTTGAAATTTATCTCTGAAAAACCATGCTGCCTTCGGTTATTATGGGACACCAATGGGCTTGAAAAGGCCGCCGTCGGTCGGATGGACGTTAAGCCGGGGTCCTGTGTGCGGGAGAGTTGGGTTGTTTTACCTCTGAGCGGCACTTTTTTGCACACCATGGGCTAAATAGCCAGGTCACATGGACCCCGAAGGCTCAGAGAAGATTGGGGGAGGGGACCCACTGGAACAGCTGTTGGGAGACAGATAGTAGCCTCCCGTCAAGGCCATCCAGCGTGTTCTTTAACGTGCACAGGGTATGGCTCTCCCGCACACGGGGCCACGGCTTAACGTCTCATCCGACGGACGGCGGCCTTTTCAAGGCCATCGGTGTCCCCTACTGACCGTAGGCAGGGCGAGGAATTTTGCGGAGATAAATCTCAACGCTGACCCAGCTGGGACTCGAACCTGGGAACTACAGATTACGAGCCTGGCGCGCTACCAACTGAGCCATCCCCGCCCCTATGTGTGCGGGAGAGCCATTACCCTATGCATATTAAAGAACGCGTTTGACGGGAGGATAACATGTCTCTTAACAGCTGTCGTGGGTTCTCTCCTCAGGATCTTTATAACCTGGCAATTTAGTCCATTGTGTGAAAAAAAGTGCCTGTCACAGGTAAACAACCCAACAACGAAGTTAAATATAAGACCCTTTCGAAATATTTGTAACTTGTTTTAAACAATTGTAACGTATTTTCTATGACGGTTATGTATAGTAGGAGTTCAAAATTTCCCAAATGTACGAGATACGAATTATTGCACATTATATTCTTGATCCTACACGGTGCAGCAGCGAGGCGGATGATGTCATCAAGAGTATTAGACTTCAAGTGTCGAAGGACTGGCGCAAAAACTGTTTCAGGAACTCAGAAAGTCTCTCATCCAAGGTAAGATAGAACATCAATCATTTTCTGTCAACGAAGACTGCAACTTCTAAAGCATTTTCTTGGTGTTCAGTATTCCGTACCGAAACCGAAGTCCATCAAGTAGAAAAAAGACTTCTTAAACAACATGCATCTCCGATAAAAGTCAAATATTTTGACCACTAAATGCGCATCCTAACTTTTTACTTTGAACCAGAATACTTTTATTTGGACGATAGAAAACCAAAGGAATAAGGCTTCGCCCTTGGCAAATGTGGGAGGCTGGATTTCAAAGAGAATTAACTTTTTTTTTTCGCCTCTGAAATCACCTACCAGTGGAAATTCGAATTTATAGACAATTGAGAGAATGGCATTTTCAGAAACTTGGTTAGCAAATGGTGAGTCGTTACATATAGAAGGATATCAGTCGGCCAATCTAGGAAGAATAAACAGAAGAGGCGGAGGCGTAGCAATCTATTCACTGAATGGGTTGGGTTGGGTTGTTTTACCTCTGAGCGGCACTTTTTTGCACACCAAGGGCTAAATGGCCAGGTCACATGGACCCCGAAGGCTCAGAGAAGGTTGGGGGAGGGGACCCACTGGAACAGCTGTTGGGAGACAGAATTCACTGAATGGAATTAATTATGACATATGTGACTCCCTGATGATACTTCACAACAGTATTGAAATGATTTGTATCAAGACTGATACAATGGTGATAGGAGTAGTATACCGACCACCAGATGGCAATTTTGAATATTTTTTACAAGTTATGGAAACAAATTTTGATAAATTACAGAAAATGAATTCGAGTTTCATAATTGTAGGAGACTACAATTTAGATCTACTCAATTGTACAGATAAGAATGTTTTGGATTTTAGAGATTTAATTAATTCGTATTTTTACATGATTACACCAAATGACAAACCAACTAGATTAACAAATGTGAATGGCTCACTGCTTGATTAGGCAATTACTAATATGTCTTGGAAAAGTAAAATATTACAATCTGATTTAACTGACCACTACCCCGTAATTTACTTTATTGAAGATTCAAGGAAACATTTAGAAAATGATATAACTTACAGGAGGATGACACATAAGTGTGTTTTACATTTTCAGGAAAAAATAAGCATTATTAATTGGCAGGATTTACTACAGATTACGGATGTGAACCAGGCATATGATCACTTTCTTTCACTCTTTATGGATATATATAATGTATGCTTTCCTAGAATTCGAAAGAAGAGATCACAACACCCTGGTTATGCTCCTTGGATAAATAATTATATAAAAAACCAGATTAGAAAAAGAAACAGACTTGCTGAAATATATAAGAATTCCAGTGATGAAACGGACAAGGAAAGGCACAGAATTTGCTGAAATTATGTCACCTGGTTTAATAAGAGAAGCTAAACAAAAATACTATGAAACTAAATTTAATATATATGGTGATACTTCGCTGAAACAGAAATGGAGGCTGATAAATAACCTATTCTCTCGGAATAAAAACAAAAATCTTAGAATTGGGGACATTGAGATGGCTGAAAATGTACTAACAGACGATGCGCAAAAAGCTACAGCTTTCAACCAGTATTTTAAAAGTATAGCAGAAGATCTAGCAGCTGATTTTAATACAAAAAATCAAGTGCAATATAAATATTATGGATACAGTTTTCCAGATAGTTTATATATTGAACCTTTTTCTGAAGATGATATATGTCATGTTATAAGTATAATGAAACCTAATACTTCTTGTGGGCCTGATGATATCTCAATAAATGTAATTAAAAATGTTAAAAATGAAATTAAGATCCACCTCACATATATTTTCAACTTGTCACTTCAGAAGGAAATTTTTCCAAATGAAATGAAACTAGCAAAAATAATACCTATTCACAAGAGTAAAAACCTGAAAGATATAAAGAATTACAGACCAATTTCTTTACTCTCAGTTTTCGCCAAGATTTTCGAGAAATTAATGCATAAATGTATATATAAATTTATATCAAACAGAAAGCTAATTATACCAGAACAATATGGTTTTCAACATGGCAAATCTACACAAGGTGCTATTATAGATACCTATGATTATATTGTTAATAATCTTGAACATCAGCGAGTTGGCTTGGCTGTATATTTAGATTTGTCTAAAGCATTCGATTGTGTAGATCATGAAATTCTCTTGGAAAAGATTAGACACTATGGGCTTCGAGGGAAAATAAATAATTGGCTTAAAAGCTACCTATTTCAAAAACCAGCGTTTGGAGGAATAGTCATAATAATAATAATATATTAATTATATAATATCATCATAATAACCAGTCAATAGGACTATATCTGAACAAATCAAATTCAATAGGGGAGTGCCACAGGGTTCTGTGCTGCGACCTTTATTATTCCTTTTGTACATAAATGATATTCAATCACAAAAGGGAGCAGCTAAACTAGTTATGTATGCAGATGATATAAATGTCATTTCTTTCCATACTGATGTAAGAACTTTAGTAGAAGAAACAAATACTCTAATTGGAAATATGCATAAATGGATCACATATAATAAACTAGCTATAAATATTTCTAAAACAAAGTGTATGGTCTTTAAGAACAAGAATAAAAAACTGAATTATAACGAAATAAATATTTTGATGAATGATCAAAAGATTGAAATATGTGAATATATAAAATTTCTTGGACTCTGGGTAGATGCTAATTTAACTTGGAATTATCATATTAACCAGCTAAGAGCTACTATTTCAAAAAATATTGGATCGATTGGGAGGATTAAAAAATATGTAAATCAACAAACTTTGATAAATTTATATTATGCATTAGTGTACCCACATTTAATATATGGAATTAGTGTTTGGGGAGATACTAGTTCAGCCAATTTGAACAGTTTATTTTGTCTGCAAAAGAGAATTATGAGATATATTCTAAGATTAAATTTCAGAAATCCGGTACAACACTTGATGGCAGAAAATGGAATACTAAATATATATAATATTTACAAGTATGTTATGGGGAATTTTGTATACAGAGTGAAGAATAAAATGACAGAGTACTCGGAACTTTACTGCTGCTTAGAAAGAACGAAGACTTTCAGTTATGATATTCGCCTTAAGAACAAGATCATGTTGCCCCTTTATAAGAAATCTATAGGCCAGAGATCAATACGGTACATTGGCATTAAGATTTGGAACGACGAGATACCAGAGGATACTGCTGCAATGGAACAATATAGAACTTTTAAATTTAAATATAAACTACACTTATTATCAAGTCAATGATAGAGTCAGACCACAAAAATTCATGTGCTCAAATAAATGTATAAATGTATAAATTAAGGTCACCTGCATTGTTTTAAATTTAAGTGTATTTCAGGAAACATTTATTCAAAAGCTACCGCTTATTATGTTCTCCTTTTTCACCTGTCTGTGAACTTGTCTGTGTTTTATCTACCAATATATGTATGTTTGGGTGAAATAAACTTCAATTCAATTCAAATAGTAATATTTTATTAGTATATATAAAATGCAAAAAAATATTAATTTATCTTATAAAACAATTGCGTTTTACCACCCGCCACCTGGGGCGGGGGTAACTCAGTCGTAGCGCGCCAGGCTCGTAATCTGTAGTTCCCAGGTTCGAGTCCCAGCTGGGTCAGCGTTGAGATTTATCTCCGCAAAATTCCCCGCCCTGCCCACCGTCAGTAGGGACACCGATGGGCTTCGAAAGGCCGCCGTCCGTCGGATGGGACGTTAAGCCGTGGCTCCGTGTGCGGGAGAGCCAAACCGTGTGCACGTTAAAGAACACGCTGGATGGCGTTGACGGGAGGCTACCATCTGTCTCCCAACAGCTGTTCCAGTGGGTCTCCTCCTCCAACTTTCTCTGAGCCTGCGGGGTCCATGTGATCTGGCCATTTAGCCCATGGTGTGCAAAAAAGTGCCGCTCAGAGGTAAAACAACCCAACCCAACCCACCCGCCACCTGGTGGTAAGGGGAAAAAATATTACTATCAGAGCCGAGTAGCTCCCCCAGCGAGGGTGAACAAGAAGTATTATTTGAGAATAACCTATCCCTTGAGAATGCTACTAAAACAAATGTGTTATATCATCTCTGCGAAAAATAAAGTATTTGTTTAAGTGTGCTTGAGGTTCGTTTTAACACTTAATTTTTCAAATTCTCTTTCTGTGTCCACCAATTCCAATGTTCTTCAGCTCGTTGGACGCGAAAATTACCTACCTTTTATGATACATTTGTATTTTTCGTATTTAATTTTGTAATTTTATTTAAGAAAATTTTATTTCATATTAAAATAATCTGTACTTCACAAAGCGGGACAATAACTAAAATGTCCCACTTTTCACTTTTGAAAATCTGGCTACATTAGTTATAATCCTCGAGGATAGGATATAGCTAGAGCCTTGCGCGGATGCGGATATCCTCATTTAAAAGTTCTCGGCGGATAAAGGATATAGCTAGAGCCTTGCGCGGATGCGGATATCCTCATTTAAAAGTTCTCGGCGGATAAAGGATATAGCTAGAGCCTTGCGTGGATGCGGATATCCTCATTTAAAAGTTCTCAGCGGATAAAGGATATAGCTAGAGCCTTGCGCGGATGCGGATATCCTCATTTAAAAGTTCTCGGCGGATAAAGGATATAGCTAGAGCCTTGCGCGGATGCGGATATCCTCATTTAAAAGTTCTCGGCGGATAAAGGATATAGCTAGAGCCTTGCGCGGATGCGGATATCCTCATTTAAAAGTTCTCGGCGGATAAAGGATATAGCTAGAGCCTTGCGCGGATGCGGATATCCTCATTTAAAAGTTCTCGGCGGATAAAGGATATAGCTAGAGCCTTGCGCGGATGCGGATATCCTCATTTAAAAGTTCTCGGCGGATAAAGGATATAGCTAGAGCCTTGCGCGGATGCGGATATCCTCATTTAAAAGTTCTCGGCGGATAAAGGATATAGCTAGAGCCTTGCGCGGATGCGGATATCCTCATTTAAAAGTTCTCGGCGGATAAAGGATATAGCTAGAGCCTTGCGCGGATGCGGATATCCTCATTTAAAAGTTCTCGGCGGATAAAGGATATAGCTAGAGCCTTGCGCGGATGCGGATATCCTCATTTAAAAGTTCTCGGCGGATAAAGGATATAGCTAGAGCCTTGCGCGGATGCGGATATCCTCATTTAAAAGTTCTCGGCGGATAAAGGATATAGCTAGAGCCTTGCGCGGATGCGGATATCCTCATTTAAAAGTTCTCGGCGGATAAAGGATATAGCTAGAGCCTTGCGCGGATGCGGATATCCTCATTTAAAAGTTCTCGGCGGATAAAGGATATAGCTAGAGCCTTGCGCGGATGCGGATATCCTCATTTAAAAGTTCTCGGCGGATAAAGGATATAGCTAGAGCCTTGCGCGGATGCGGATATCCTCATTTAAAAGTTCTCGGAGGATAAAGGATATAGCTAGAGCCTTGCGCGGATGCGGATATCCTCATTTAAAAGTTCTCGGCGGATAAAGGATATAGCTAGAGCCTTGCGCGGATGCGGATATCCTCATTTAAAAGTTCTCGGCGGATAAAGGATATAGCTAGAGCCTTGCGCGGATGCGGATATCCTCATTTAAAAGTTCTCGGCGGATAAAGGATATAGCTAGAGCCTTGCGCGGATGCGGATATCCTCATTTAAAAGTTCTCGGCGGATAAAGGATATAGCTAGAGCCTTGCGCGGATGCGGATATCCTCATTTAAAAGTTCTCGGCGGATAAAGGATATAGCTAGAGCCTTGCGCGGATGCGGATATCCTCATTTAAAAGTTCTCGGCGGATAAAGGATATAGCTAGAGCCTTGCGCGGATGCGGATATCCTCATTTAAAAGTTCTCGGCGGATAAAGGATATAGCTAGAGCCTTGCGCGGATGCGGATATCCTCATTTAAAAGTTCTCGGCGGATAAAGGATATAGCTAGAGCCTTGCGCGGATGCGGATATCCTCATTTAAAAGTTCTCGGCGGATAAAGGATATAGCTAGAGCCTTGCGCGGATGCGGATATCCTCATTTAAAAGTTCTCGGCGGATAAAGGATATAGCTAGAGCCTTGCGCGGATGCGGATATCCTCATTTAAAAGTTCTCGGCGGATAAAGGATATAGCTAGAGCCTTGCGCAGATGCGGATATCCTCATTTAAAAGTTCTCGGCGGATAAAGGATATAGCTAGAGCCTTGCGCGGATGCGGATATCCTCATTTAAAAGTTCTCGGCGGATAAAGGATATAGCTAGAGCCTTGCGCGGATGCGGATATCCTCATTTAAAAGTTCTCGGCGGATAAAGGATATAGCTAGAGCCTTGCGCAGATGCGGATATCCTCATTTAAAAGTTCTCGGCGGATAAAGGATATAGCTAGAGCCTTGCGCGGATGCGGATATCCTCATTTAAAAGTTCTCGGCGGAAAAAGGATTAAATTTAACGCGGATAAAAAAATTGATGCAAACGAGGATAGAGTCTCCTCGTATTTGAAATCATATGCAGAAACATGAGCAAATAGTATTGCATTATTGATGGCTGACAACAGTGGAAGAACTACTTGAGATAACGTTGAAAGAAACCTGATTTGAAAATTTAATAATAATATTCACTCTAAAAACGAAATAAAAATGTCCATTGGGATAAAGCCACAAGTTAAAAAAATTGATTCACTGTGAAAGAAAAGATCTTTTTGCTGGCAAAGCAGAATATAAATTCGAAATATTACTGCGTGTTACGTAGAAAACGGGAATTAAATATCAGTCGAATCAAAATTTCACTCTGGGAGATCACGGAAGTTTTAGAGGAGAGTTACTGGGTAATGAAAAAGTGTCAATCACCGACAACTGCATTCTAAAGAGCAAAATTAGAATTGAAAAAATTTTTGTTCAAATCTTGTAAAGCATATTTTTACGAACAAAAGACTTTTAATTTTCAGAGTATAAGTTTTCAGTTATTACTCATTTAATAAACTATTAGACTGTTTTTTTTTCTATATACAAACGTATATCACATATCATGCATTTACAAAATTTTGACATATTAAGTAGGCAATGTAGCGGATTTTGGGTTGGGTTGTTTTACCTCTGAGCGGCACTTTTTTTGCACACCAATGGCCAGGTCACAAGGACCCGAATGCTCAGAGAAGGTTGGGGGAGGAGACTCACTGGTACAGCTGTTGGGAGACAGATGGTAGCCTCCCGTCAAGGCCATCCAGCGTGTTCTTTAACGTGCACAGGGTATGGCTCTCCCGCACATGGGGTTACGACTTAACTTCCCATCCGACGGACGGCGACCTTTCCAAGACCATTGGTTCCTACTGATCGTGGAAGGGCGGGAAATTTTGCGGAGATAAATCTGAACGCTGACGCAGCTCGGACTCGAACCTGGGAACTACAGATTACGAGCCTGGCGCGCTACCGACTGAGCCACCCCCGCCCCCAATGTAGCGGATGCAGATAAGACCTTGAAGATGCGGATAGGGCTTTTGCTATCCGCGCAGGACTCTAGTTATAGCGCATGATTATACATTCTCTAACGCAATCCCTGAAACTCAAAGACTCAAGTAACCTTCTGACCATAACAGCCTAAAAATTCAGATCTCCAAAATTTCAGAATTCCAATGTAAATAGTTTGTTTGCAATATTCGCTTGAAATTTTATAATTTTTAATCTTTCATCGTTTTCCACCGCTTGAGGGCGCTATTGGAAGATTTCAAAATGGTTGCTTCAAAAAATTTGTTGGTGAAAGGGTTTCACATGTATGTGAAACCCTTTCACAAACACTGGACGGAAACAGGCAAAACCTACTTTTGCCTTCCCCCAACTAGACGGAAATAAGTCAAATCCCCTCTTCCCCTCCTCTCACACTAGACGGAAAAAAGTCAAATCCACTCTTCCCCTCCTCTCACACTAGACGGAAAAAAGTCAAATCCCCTCTTCCCCCTCCTCTCACACTAGACGGAAAAAAGTCAAATCCCCTTTTCCCCTCCTCTCACACTAGACGGAAAAAAGTCAAATCCCCTCTTCCCCCTCCTCTCACATTAGACGAAAAAAAGTCGAATCCCCTCTTCCCCTCCTCTCACACTAGATGGGAAAAGGTCAAATCCCCTCTTCCCCTCCTCTCACATTAGACGGAAAAAGGTCAAATCCCCTCTATCCCTGCTTTCACACTAGACGGAAAAAGGTCAAACCCCTCTTCCCCTCCTCACACACTAGACGGAAAAAGGTCAAATCCCCTCCTCCTCTGCTCTTACACTAGACGGAAAAAGGTCAAATCCCCTCTTCCCCTGCTCTCACGCTGGACGAAAAAAGGTCAAATCCCCTCTTCCCCTGCTCTCACGCTGGACGGAAAAAGGTCAAATCCCCTCTTCCCCTCCTCTCACACTAGACGGAAAAAGGTCAAATCCCCTCTTCCCCTCCTCTCACACTAGACGAAAAAAGGTCAAATCCCCTCTTCCCCTCCTCTCACACTAGACGGAAAAAGGTCAAATCCCCTCTTCCCCTCCTCTCACACAAAACGGAAATAGGTCAAATCCCCTCTTCCCCTCCACTCACACTGGACGGAAATAGGTCAAATCCCCTCTTCCCCTACTCTCACACTAGACGGAAATAAGTCAAATCCCCTCTTCCCCTCCTCTCACACTAGATGGAAATAGATCAAATTTCATCTTCCTCTCCACACTAAACGAAAATTAGCCAAATCTCCTGCTTCCATACTAGACGGAAATAGGCCAAACCTCCTCTTCCCTTCCTCCACACTAAATGGAAATAAGTCAAACCTCTTCCCCCTACAAGACGGAAATAAGTCAAAAAATCTTCTTCCCTACCCCACACTAGACGGAAATAAGTAATATTTCCTCTTCCCTCTCTCCCACACTAGACGGAAATAAGTAATATTTCCTCTTCCCTCTCTCCCACACTACACGGAAATGGTTCAAAACTTTCTCTTCCCATCCTCACTACCAGAGGGAAACCAGTCAAACCTCCTCTTCTCTTCCCCCGCACTAGGCAATGACTTTCCTCCTGGAGTTTCGCCGTGCTGTAGAGGAGCAATGGAGATTAAATTAAAAAAATACTCCCTCAAGCAGCTGCTTGCCACAGAGGTGTGACCCAGAGGTGTGACAGGAGTCTGTCATACGCCATAATAGAATCTCAAGTGCTATATACGCCATAGTAGAAGAAGGTCTGTGAGAATGATCAGCAGAAAAACAGAACAAACATCCATGCCTTACCCGGGGCTCGAACGCAGGTCCCTTAAATCAGTAGCCCAGGGCGCTAAATACTCGACTTTTGCCGGACATCCTTGAGAACAAAGCATGATACATCGCTGCAAGAACTGCATATCAGTAAGAGGTGACCACACTGCATATTAAACCACTTGGGCTATTCTGGCTGGCTTTCAACATGCATCTGTGTTCACATATAATTTTTGGGACTTGAATGTGTTATTCCATTTTTTACACTGTTATTGTTATGCACAATTTACGGAGAAGAGTAGAGTTAATCTGTGTTTCTGACTTAACATTCTCGCTGTAATAAAATTATCTTCTTGGATGTTACTAGAGGTCCTGTATAGTTAGAGGCTGGCCATCTCGGTGATTGACTGCCATTGGTTGATTGAATCACGTGATTTATGGGCGTCATGTTTTGTCGTACCGTGAGATGAAAGCCTATGAACTAGCGTGTGTACAGTCGCTCAAAAAAGTATCCGAACAGTACGGTTGATTACAGAACTCAGGAAAAATATCTGGCAACGATTGTTTTAGAAATTAGTGATCTGGCAACCTTCGTGTCACGTGACACGAAGGTTGCCAGATCACTAATTTCTAAAAAAATCGCTGACAGATATTTTTTCTGAATTCTGTAATCAACCATAGTGTTCGGATATTTTTTTAATATATATAATGCGTATGAATATATAATGCAATGAATATGGAGCGTGTGCAATTACCGTTCACAGCAAACTGGAGCGGTTGCGGTTAATGTTCACAGCACATTGGATCGTGTGAGCTCACAAAAACCTGGATCGTGTGGGCCCACTCACAGAAATATTGAGCGTATGCAGTTACCGTTGCAAACTGGAGCGTGTGTAGTAACTGCCCACGCTCCAGTTTGCTGTGAACGGTAACTGGAGCGTGTACAGTTGCTCCAGATATTTTTTCTGAATTCTGTAATCAATCGTAGTGTTCGGATACTTTTTTGAGCGACTGTACCTAGATAAAGCTTCTCAGTTGTTATAGTTTTATACATTTCTACCACTTTATTGTCTATAAAAGCTGCCATATTTTATCAATGCCTCGCGGCGCTCCGTTTGGGTGTAAATATTCCACTCAGAAATAAATTAATGAATATTTTTTCTAAGAAACCCCGCCAAAAGACAGCAATCGGCTGCAAAAGCTAACTGATAAACCAACAAATATTGTTTTTTACGGTTTGCTTGAAAAACGACAAATCTTTCCACTTTGTCATCTGCCTATGCTAATATTTGTTCGTCTGTCTGTCCGTCTTTCTGTTAACTGTTTTCCACCTGTCTGTCCGTCTGTAGACAATCAACTTTTTTATTTTTAGAGATAAATGAAAAATTCTTTTTAGGTTGGATAGGTGTTGAGGAAATATTGTGATTCTCAATTTTGAAATCTTCTAATAGCGCCCTCAAGCGGTGGAAAACGATGGAAAATCCTAAAATTTCAAACGAAGCTGTCCCACGGCCGAGTGGTTAGCGCGCTTGGCTGCTGATCTAAGGGACCTGGGTTCGAGCCCCGGATAAGGCACGGTTGTATGTGTTGTTTTTCTGCTGAGGTCCTGCCATCCTCTCATATCTTCTACTTTGGCACATAAACTGACAGGCTCCTGTCAGACCTCTGTGGCAAGCAGCTGATTGAGGGGGTATTTATTTTTATTGCAAACAAACTATTTACACTGGAAATCTGAAATTTTGGAGATCTGAATTTTTAGGCTGTTATAGTCAGAAGGTTTACAATGGCAACAAGACTTTATCCTCTTACCCCCCCCCCCAAAAAAAAAAACAAAAAAGCCCCCTCAAGCAGCTGCTTGCCACAGAGGTCTGACAGGAGCCTGTCAGTTTATATGCCAGAGTAGAAGGTCTGTGAGGATGGCAGGACCTCAGCAGAAAAACAACACACACATCCATGCCTTATCCAGGGCTCGAACCCAGTCCCTTGGATCAGTAGCCACGCTCTAGGCGGTGGGAAAATTAAACGTTTTTATTTTTAAGAGATAAACGAAAAATTCCTTTTTTGTTTTATCAACAAAATATTAATATTTATATTTTTCGAATCCCCAGGGGTCGAGGGTGGCTCAGTCGGTAGCGCGCCAGGCTCGTAATCTGTAGTTCCCAGATTCGAGTCCCAGCTGGATCAGCGTTGAGATTTATCTCCGCAAAATTTCCCCGCCCTGCCCACGGTCAGTAGGGGACACCGATGGACTTGGAATAGGCCGCCGTCCGTCGGATGGGACGTTAAGCCGTGGCCCCGTGTGCGGGAGAGCCATACCCTGTGCACGTTAAAGAATACGCTGGATGGCCTTGACGGGAGGCTACCATCTGTCTCCCAACAGCTGTTCCAGTGGGTCCCCTCCACCAACCTTCTCTGAGCCTTCGGGGTCCTTGTGGCCTGGCCATTTAGCCTATAGTGTGCAAAAAAGTGCCGCTCAGAGGTAAAACAATCCAATCTAAAAATTTCGAATCCCCATCAGTTGGAACTTCTACTGTTACAGAGTGCTAAAGGCGGTAAATTAAAACTAGAAAGGCGTCCTCTAGCTGCGGAAAATGCTGTAAAATACCAAATTTTTAAACGAATATTGCGAACGATCAATTTATGCTAGAAACTTAAATTTTAGGTCATAGAGTGTAATGGTCAAATGGTTTACACTAATAGTAACAATTTTTCCCGTTATACCAAGGGGGTGTCGGTAAAATTCAACTTTCTTGCTTTAAGAGATAAATGAAAAGCATTTTTTGTGCTTTACAGGCACTAATAAAATATTAATAGTTTATTTTTCCCAATTATGCAGTAATTCGAATGTCCACTGTCAGAGGATACTGAAAGTGCAAAATAACTAGAAGAACGCAAATCGTCTCTGGCGCATATGAGAATGCCGTTTTCAAAGAGAATGAAGTTCTTCCTTTGCCTACTTTTTCATTCCTTAAAAGTTTTAATTATGGGTGTTCGTGTTGTTTTTCTGCTGAGGTCCCGCCATCCTCATGGACCTTCTACTATGGCATATAAACTGACAGGCTCCTGTCAAACCTCTGTAGCAAGCAGCTGCTTGAAGAGTTATTATTATTATTTATTTCATGTATGATGGGGGGGGGGAAATGCACATAGTAGTATTTTACTAGTAATCATACAACATAAAAGCATTTGCCTTTTAGTTCTTAAATTTAAAAAATTGCTTTTCTGCCACTCCTCTTTAAATAGTGGGCAGATCATTGCTGTCATTGGAATTTTTACCATAAACAGACCACGTGAAACATTCGTTTAAAGTTTTGCCGTTTGAATATTCAGCGATCTTTAACGATATAAATTAAAATTACCTTGGAAAGTGCGAATTATATTTCATTAGTACCAACTAAAAAGATTTCCAATTATCGCTTAAAATAAAAACCGTTCCGTTTCCTACCTACCTTGGGATTGGATTGGATTGTTTTACCTCTGAGCGGCACTTTTTTGCACACCATGGGCTAAATGGCCAGGTCACATGGACCCCGAAGGCTCAGAGAAGGTTCGGGGAGGGGACCCACTGGAACAGCTGTTGGGAGACATATGGTAGCCTCCCGTCAAGGTTGGGTTGTTTTACCTCTGAGCGGCACTTTTTTTGCACACCATGGGCTAAATGGCCAGGTCAAATGGACCCCGAAGGCTCAGAGAAGGTTGGGGGAGGGGACCACTGGAACAGTTGTTGGGAGACACATGGTAGCCTCACGTCAAGGTTGGGTTGTTTTACCTCTGAGTGGCACTTTTTTGCACACCATGGGCTAAATGGCCAGGCCACAAGGACCCCGAAGGCTCAGAGAAGGTTGGGGGAGGGGACCCACTGTAACAGCTGTTGGGAGACAGATGGTAGCCTCCCGTCAAGACCATCCAGCGTGTTCTTTAACGTGCACAAGGTATGGCACTCCCGCACACGGGGCTACGGCTTAACGTCCCATCCGATGGACGGCGTCCTTTCCATGCTCATCGGTGTCCCCTATTGACCGTGGGCAGGGCGGGGAATTTTGCGGAGATAAATCTCAACGCTGACCCAGCTGGGACTCGAATCTAGGAACTGCAGATTACGAGCCTGGCGCGCTACCGACTGAGCCACCCCCGCCCTGGGAGTAGGGGTAAACTCATTGTTGTCAATGGAATCTTCAATACTGTCACATTCCACGACCCAAATTTCTAGCATAACTACATCGTTTGCAATATTCGTTTTAAATTTTGAGATTTTTCTATTTTTTTCCACCGTTAGTGGGCGCAATTATAGCTTTCGGGAGATTTGAAAATGCAAATTGTAATATTTCATCAATACCTATCCAACCGAAAAAGAATTATTTATTTATCTCTAAGAACATACAATTTTCTGTTAAAGCAAACAATTTGCATTCTCCCCTCTCCCCATGGCTATAAAGGGTCAAGTGATTGTTGCCAATGGTAACTTCGTAACCTGCACATTTCAACACCAAAATTTCAAATTTATAACATAATTACATATTTATACCACCGTTATAGAGCGCAGTTATAGCAGGGGGTGGCTCAGTCGGTAGCGCGTCAGGCTCGTAATCTGTAGTTCCCAGGTTCGAGTCCCAGTTGGGTCAGCGTTGAGATTTATCTCCGCAAAATTCCCTGCCCACGGTCAGTAGGGGGACACCGATGGGCTTGGAAAGGCCGCCGTCCGTCGGATGGGACGTTAAGCAGTGGCCCCCGTGTACAGGAGAGCCATACCCTGTGCACGTTAAAGAACACGCTGGATGGCCTTGACAGGAGGCTACCATCTGTCTCCCAACAGCTGTTCCAGTGGGTCCCCTTCTCTGAGTCTTCGGGGTCCATGTGACCTGGCCATTTAGCCCATTGTGTGCAAAAAAAGTGCCGCTCAGAGGTAAAACAACCCAACGCAGTTATAGCTTTTGGGAGATTCGAAAAATTCAGATCGTAATATTTCATTAATAGCTATCCAACACAAAAATATTTTTTTATTTATCTGTATAAACAAAAAAGTTCGTTGTCTACAGACGGACAGACAAAGCGAATTATCTCTTTTTTTTTTTGGAACAAAAAAAAAAGCACTAAAATTTACTGCTGCTTATTATCCGTTTTCTAAAGTGCTTCCAATCGTGAACACAGAAATATGTATCGAATATTATCCTACCCTTTTCCGGAATCCATAATTATCCGTGCAATGCCATTCAGTTTTGCACGCCAAACAATCAGAGCTACGACAAAACATGGCGTCCAATTTTGAGATGGGCAACCTCTACCTATATTGGGCCTCTAGATGTTACCGTTCAGAGAGATGCCAGATTCTTACTAACAAATGCTGATATTAATTTAGGACGCGAGCGGTTTAGATTTGTATCGATAACGGGATCTGGCAACGATGGAAAGCGTTTTAGTGCGGCTTTGTTGGGCTATACCCGTATAAAGAGACATTTATTGAGTTACAGAGGTTGTTTCATTTTAAAAAGATACTTAGAATGATCTAATCCAGTGGTTCTCAACCTTTTATGCTTCACATACCCCCTGGAAATGTGTATGCAACTGGCGTACCCCTTGTATAGACAGGAAAAACTATAATTATAGTATAACAATGGGAATAAAATAAAACATATGTATATACACATTAGATTTTGTATTCATAAATTACATATGTCGATAAACACAAAAAATGACATTTTTGCACAGCAGTGTTGCCAACTTAGTGACTTTGTTACTAGATCTAGTGTAGTGACCTTTGAGCTCTCACGGCGTATACCCTAAAAAATTTTACCGCGTACCCCACGTTGAGAACCCTTGATCTAGTCATTTAATCAGGGGTTCATAACGTGGGGTACGTGGTAAAACTTTTTGGGGTACGCCGTGGTTACATACACATTTCCAGGGGGTACGTGAAGCATAAAAGATTGAGAACCACTGACATTAATGACTGAATATATTTCCCGTAAGCATTATCACATCTAAATATTTAAACAGAATAATAAAAGCTTGAACTCTCAGATTTCTTAAGATCTCGCTGACATAAACTACTTAATCATAAGCAAACGATCCTGAAACTCAAGCAGCTGCTGATTCATTTGTAACTTAAAGAGTCTTTTACTGTCACTTTTTATCGTTATGAGTCCCATTTTGTAACATCTTTCTCACAAAGCGACCATTATTTTAAAGATAATGCATACGTTATGTGTGAAATATCATGGTGCCATAATCAAATTGTCTCACATTTTTAGGATCGTGCATATTTCCTTTAATGACGCTTTTCTTATATTACAAATTCTTTACACTCCTTTGGGTAATACAGAGTACTTTTTATTCCAATTTGACTTTTCCCGTTGTTTCGTGGAAGATATAATTCAAAGCATTTTCGAAGATATATTCAATAACATTTCTTCCATTTCGCTTAAAAATTCAGAAAAGAAAAATTTGATATGCATCAAATAACTGATGGAATATATGGAGATGAACATCATTAAGATCACATTACAAAGAATAAAGGCTGTTCCATCAAAGCTTCATCACAGACTCCACATGCAACAAGTTTTATTTACCAAATTATCTTCTTCCATTCATCGAAATTTCCTCTACGTCTCTACTGTACTTATATTCATCTTCTAAGTAATGTTTCCATACATTTCCATTATGAAATCAAGCAGCTTCTCCCATCCTAGCAACGACGCATCATTGCAGTCTTGGTTGAGGGAAGCTTTACATCCTACGGCCATTGAAGTGAAACTCTGAACTAGGAATTATCATTTTGGCTCGGATGTTGGTGTTTTGACTTCAGTGGTAGCTGCCGCGTATATATATATATAAAAGGTGAGCTGAGATGCCTTTGAGTGCTGCAGAAGGCTCGGAAGAGGAGGAGGAGGTTGCGATCTCGCATGCAAATGTTACTGCTCTTTTTCTTTTATCTTCAGTCTCTTGGAGTATTTCCTTTTTCTGTTTTATGGCTGCAAGTGATTCAGCCAGTGGTGCCTCTGGGAAGAGAGGAAATACGTTGGCTAGGTTAAGCTTTTTAAAATTCGTGGAATCTCTTTGTGTTTTTTTTTTTTTTTTTTTTGGTGCTTTTCTGGTTGCCTTTCCTAATACTTTTCCATCGCCATCCCTGAACCTGAAGGTGAAAAAAAAAATAACTGGAGTGAAACTTGTTTGTGTTTTCTTTTCGATGGGTTTTCCCAGAAAAAAATAAGGGAAACAATTGAAAAGAGTTTTTAAACTTTCGAGAGAGAAAGTAATCAAAACCATAGATAAACCTGCGATATATATGCTACAGAGCGCGCTAGATTTAAGAAGTTGAGACAGCAAACTAAAACCAAAGCTTTAAGTTTAGTCGGTAAAACGTTTTTCCTCTCATATGCAAATGAAGTTTCTTCAGATAAGTTTTGACACTCATACGAAGACGGCTCTAGGAGAGGCAGCGGGGGGGGGGGGGGGGGGGGGGGGGGGGGCACACGGCTCCCTTCTCCTTTGATAATGCTATTAAGGGTAATAGCAGCAAAACATTGCTAAACTTTTGCATATTTCATGCATTTTTCAACAAATGATTTTCTCCATTGAGAAAATTTTCCGGATCTAGAAAAAAAAGAGGGTAGGGCTTTTTTTTTTTTTCAGATCCGGGCCTGGATGGGATATTAAGCCGAGGGTCCGTGTGCAATAGAGCCATATCCTGTACATGCTAAGGAACCCGCTGGACGGCCTTGACAGCAGAGCTTCCATTTGTCTCCTAACAGATCTCTAGTGGATCCCATTCTTCCAACCGTCGGGTCCTTGTTGGATTGTTTTACCTCTGAGCGACTATTTTTTGAACACCATAGGCTAAATGGCCAGATCATAAGGACCCCGAAGGCTCAGAGAAGGTTGGAGGAGGGTACCCACTAGAATAGCTGTTGGGAGACAGATGGTATCCTCCCGTCAAGGCCATCTAGCGTGTTCTTTAACGAGCACAGGTTATGGCTCTCCAGCACACAGGACCATGGCTTAACGTCACATCCGACGGACGGCAGATTACCAGCCTAGCGCGCTACCAACTGAGGCACCCCCGCCTCTCGGGTCCTTGTGACCTGGTCATTTAGTCCATTGCGCGCAAAAAGAGTACGGTTCAGAGGTAAGTTGGGTTGTTTTACCTCTGATCGGCACTTTTTTGCACACAATGGGCTAAATGGCCAGGTCACATGGACCTCGAAGGCTCAGAGAAGGTTGGGGGAGGGGACCCACTGGAACAGCTGTTGGGAGACAGATGGTAGCCTCCCGTCAAGGCCATCCAGCGTGTTCCTTAACGTGCACAGGGTATGGCTCTCTCCCGCACACGGGGCCACGGCTTAACGTCCCATCCGACGGACGGCGGCCTTTACCAAGCCCACCGGTGTCCCCTACTGACCGTGGGCAAGGCGGGGAATTTTTGCGGAGATAAATCTCAACGCTGACCCAGCTGGGACTCGAACCTGGGAACTACAGATTACGAGCCTGGCGCGCTACCGATTGAGCCACCCCCGCCCCATTTTCAGAGGTAAAACAACCCGTTAAGAAGTATGTTTCTTACTTGTCTGTGGCATTTTGCTCATGCTTGTGGTGAAAGGAAAGAAAAAGGAGCCGATAACCATTGCCATGCCTTATTTATGAGTGTGGAGGCAGAAGAATACGAGAAAGAGATGCTCCTGATCGCTAGCCAAATCGTATTGATTTGCAAGCATCCTCTTCTCCAGGAACAAATTTTAGCAAGAAATTTCAATTTTATTCATCCCGTTAGAGAAATCTCTTTCGGAAGAGTGAAAGTTTCAACATTTCACTCAAAAAGAATGTTCAGTTGACGCGAGATGGTTTTACACTTCGGACAAACATCAAAAGGAACCTTTTACTGATCGACGAGAAACTGCAACTGATGGTGGAGAGAATTTGTAATCAACCAAAAGAAAGAAAAAGGCTCGAAAAGAGACATTTTTTTTTCCTTTCAAATTCTATCCGAATAACTATTAAATTTTAAAAATTTGGAGTACGTTTACTTTTGCGTGAAACCCACGATGGCTTACAATAGTGATTTGCTGGAATGGAACATTGAAGTGATTTCTGATTAGTGCAGTTTTCGTATTAGTGATTTTCGGTGACCTTTGCTTGTTTGTCGCATTGATGCGGACAGTGGCGTAATAGAAAATTTTAATTTGGGGTGGGGAGGGAGGAAGAGAAGCTTCGGGTTATTTTCGTGTAATGTGGAGGAAAGGAAAGAGGACGTTGACTTATTTTCTTGAAATTAGCTGAAAAAAAAATGGTTTTCTCTGGGATTTAAACCCACATCTCCCGGAAACATACCAGGCATCATAATGACTAGACCACCAGAAGCATGCCAGGCATCATGTGCACTAGACCACCAGAAGCATGCCAGGCATCATATGCACTCTAGACCACCAGAAGCATGCCAGGTATCATATGCACTCTAGACCACCAGAAGCATGCCAGGCATCATATGCACTAGACCACAGAAGCATACCAGGCATCATGTGCACTCTAGACCATCAGAAGCATGCCAGGCATCATGCACTCTAGACCACCAGAAGCATGAAAGGTATCATATGCACTCTAGACCACCAGAAGCATGCCAGGCATCGTATGCACTAGACCACCAGAAGCATGCCAGGCATCATATGCACTAGACCACAGAAGCATACCAGGCATCATGTGCACTCTAGACCATCAGAAGCATGCCAGGCATCATATGCACTCTAGACCACCAGAAGCATGCCAGGCATCATATGCACTCTAGACCATCAGAAGCATGCCAGGCATCGTATGCACTCTAGACCACCAGAAGCATGCCAGGCATCGTATGCACTAGACCACCAGAAGCATGCCAGGTATCGTATGCACTAGACCATCAGAAGCATGCCAGGCATCGTATGCACTAGACCACCAGAAGCATGCCAGGCATCGTATGCACTAGACCACCAGAAGCATGCCAGGCATCATATGCACTCTAGACCATCAGAAGCATGCCAGGCATCATGTGCACTCTAGACCATCAGAAGCATGCCAGGCATCATGTGCACTCTAGACCACCAGAAGCATGCCAGGTATCATAT
This sequence comes from Ryuthela nishihirai, assembly GCA_038380435.1. Taxonomy (NCBI): domain Eukaryota; kingdom Metazoa; phylum Arthropoda; class Arachnida; order Araneae; family Heptathelidae; genus Ryuthela; species Ryuthela nishihirai. Next base: position 68,818,751 of record JAWZYU010000001.1, read on the forward strand.
GCACTCTAGACCACCAGAAGCATGCCAGGCATCGTATGCACTAGACCACCAGAAGCATGCCAGGCATCATATGCACTAGACCACAGAAGCATACCAGGCATCATGTGCACTCTAGACCATCAGAAGCATGCCAGGCATCATGCACTCTAGACCACCAGAAGCATGAAAGGTATCATATGCACTCTAGACCACCAGAAGCATGCCAGGCATCGTATGCACTAGACCACCAGAAGCATGCCAGGCATCATATGCACTAGACCACAGAAGCATACCAGGCATCATGTGCACTCTAGACCATCAGAAGCATGCCAGGCATCATATGCACTCTAGACCACCAGAAGCATGCCAGGCATCATATGCACTCTAGACCATCAGAAGCATGCCAGGCATCGTATGCACTCTAGACCACCAGAAGCATGCCAGGCATCGTATGCACTAGACCACCAGAAGCATGCCAGGTATCGTATGCACTAGACCATCAGAAGCATGCCAGGCATCGTATGCACTAGACCACCAGAAGCATGCCAGGCATCGTATGCACTAGACCACCAGAAGCATGCCAGGCATCATATGCACTCTAGACCATCAGAAGCATGCCAGGCATCATGTGCACTCTAGACCATCAGAAGCATGCCAGGCATCATGTGCACTCTAGACCATCAGAAGCATGCCAGGCATCATATGCACTCTAGACCACCAGAAGCATGCCAGGTATCATATGCACTCTAGACCACCAGAAGCATGCCAGGCATCGTATGCACTCTAGACCACCAGAAGCATGCCAGGCATCATATGCACTAGACCACCAGAAGCATGCCAGGCATCGTATGCACTTGACCACCAGAAGCATGCCCGGCATCGTATGCACTAGACCACCAGAAGCATGCCAGGCATCATATGCACTAGACCACAGAAGCATACCAGGCATCATGTGCACTCTAGACCATCAGAAGCATGCCAGGCATCATATGCACTCTAGACCACCAGAAGCATGCCAGGTATCATATGCACTCTAGACCATCAGAAGCATGCCAGGCATCGTATGCACTAGACCACCAGAAGCATGCCAGGCATCATATGCACTAGACCACAGAAGCATACCAGGCATCATGTGCACTCTAGACCATCAGAAGCATGCCAGGCATCATATGCACTCTAGACCACCAGAAGCATGCCAGGTATCATATGCACTCTAGACCACCAGAAGCATGCCAGGCATCGTATGCACTAGACCACCAGAAGCATGCCAGGCATCATATGCACTAGACCACAGAAGCATACCAGGCATCATGTGCACTCTAGACCATCAGAAGCATGCCAGGCATCATGCACTCTAGACCACCAGAAGCATGAAAGGTATCATATGCACTCTAGACCACCAGAAGCATGCCAGGCATCGTATGCACTAGACCACCAGAAGCATGCCAGGCATCATATGCACTAGACCACAGAAGCATACCAGGCATCATGTGCACTCTAGACCATCAGAAGCATGCCAGGCATCATATGCACTCTAGACCACCAGAAGCATGCCAGGCATCATATGCACTCTAGACCATCAGAAGCATGCCAGGCATCGTATGCAATCTAGACCACCAGAAGCATGCCAGGCATCGTATGCACTAGACCACCAGAAGCATGCCAGGTATCGTATGCACTAGACCATCAGAAGCATGCCAGGCATCGTATGCACTAGACCACCAGAAGCATGCCAGGCATCGTATGCACTAGACCACCAGAAGCATGCCAGGCATCATATGCACTCTAGACCACCAGAAGCATGCCAGGCATCGTATGCACTAGACCACCAGAAGCATGCCAGGCATCGTATGCACTAGACCACCAGAAGCATGCCAGGCATCATATGCACTAGACCACCAGAAGCATGCCAGGCATCATATGCACTAGACAACCAGAAGCATGCCAGGCATCGTATGCACTAGACCACCAGAAGCATGCCAGGCATCGTATGCACTAGACCACCAGAAGCATGCCAGGCATCGTATGCACTAGACCACCAGAAGCATGCCAGGCATCATATGCACTCTAGACCACCAGAAGCATGCCAGGCATCGTATGCACTAGACCACCAGAAGCATGCCAGGCATCGTATGCACTAGACCACCAGAAGCATGCCAGGCATCATATGCACTAGACCACCAGAAGCATGCCAGGCATCATATGCACTAGACAACCAGAAGCATGCCAGGCATCGTATGCACTAGACCACCAGAAGCATGCCAGGCATCGTATGCACTAGACCACCAGAAGCATGCCAGGCATCGTATGCACTAGACCACCAGAAGCATGCCAGGCATCATATGCACTAGACAACCAGAAGCATGCCAGGCATCATATGCACTAGACCACCAGAAGCATGCCAGGCATCGTATGCACTAGACCACCAGAAGCATGCCAGGCATCGTATGCACTAGACCACCAGAAGCATGCCAGGCATCCTATGCACTAGACAACCAGAAGCATGCCAGGCATCATATGCACTAGACCACCAGAAGCATGCCAGGCATCGTATGCACTAGACCACCAGAAGCATGCCAGGCATCGTATGCACTAGACAACCAGAAGCATGCCAGGCATCGTATGCACTAGACCACCAGAAGCATGCCAGGCATCGTATGCACTAGACCACCAGAAGCATGCCAGGCATCGTATGCACTAGACCACCAGAAGCATGCCAGGCATCATATGCACTCTAGACCATCAGAAGCATGCCAGGCATCATATGCACTCTAGACCACCAGAAGCATGCCAGGTATCATATGCACTCTAGACCACCAGAAGCATGCCAGGCATCGTATGCACTAGACCACCAGAAGCATGCCAGGCATCGTATGCACTAGACCACCAGAAGCATGCCAGGCATCATATGCACTAGACAACCAGAAGCATGCCAGGCATCGTATGCACTAGACCACCAGAAGCATGCCAGGCATCGTATGCACTAGACCACCAGAAGCATGCCAGGCATCATATGCACTCTAGACCACCAGAAGCATGCCAGGCATCGTATGCACTAGACCACCAGAAGCATGCCAGGCATCGTATGCACTAGACCACCAGAAGCATGCCAGGCATCATATGCACTAGACCACCAGAAGCATGCCAGGCATCATATGCACTCTAGACCACCAGAAGCATGCCAGGCATCGTATGCACTAGACCACCAGAAGCATGCCAGGCATCGTATGCACTAGACCACCAGAAGCATGCCAGGCATCGTATGCACTAGACCACCAGAAGCATGCCAGGCATCATATGCACTAGACAACCAGAAGCATGCCAGGCATCATATGCACTAGACCACCAGAAGCATGCCAGGCATCGTATGCACTAGACCACCAGAAGCATGCCAGGCATCGTATGCACTAGACCACCAGAAGCATGCCAGGCATCATATGCACTAGACAACCAGAAGCATGCCAGGCATCATATGCACTAGACCACCAGAAGCATGCCAGGCATCGTATGCACTAGACCACCAGAAGCATGCCAGGCATCGTATGCACTAGACAACCAGAAGCATGCCAGGCATCATATGCACTAGACCACCAGAAGCATGCCAGGCATCGTATGCACTAGACCACCAGAAGCATGCCAGGCATCGTATGCACTAGACCACCAGAAGCATGCCAGGCATCGTATGCACTAGACCACCAGAAGCATGCCAGGCATCATATGCACTAGACAACCAGAAGCATGCCAGGCATCATATGCACTAGACCACAGAAGCATACCAGGCATCATGTGCACTCTAGACCATCAGAAGCATGCCAGGCATCATATGCACTCTAGACCACCAGAAGCATGCCAGGCATCATATGCACTCTAGACCATCAGAAGCATGCCAGGCATCGTATGCACTCTAGACCACCAGAAGCATGCCAGGCATCGTATGCACTCTAGACCACCAGAAGCATGCCAGGTATCATATGCACTCTAGACCACCAGAAGCATGCCAGGCATCGTATGCACTAGACCACCAGAAGCATGCCAGGCATCATATGCACTAGACCACAGAAGCATACCAGTCATCATGTGCACTCTAGACCATCAGAAGCATGCCAGGCATCATATGCACTCTAGACCACCAGAAGCATGCCAGGTATCATATGCACTCTAGACCACCAGAAGCATGCCAGGCATCGTATGCACTAGACCACCAGAAGCATGCCAGGCATCATATGCACTAGACCACAGAAGCATACCAGGCATCATGTGCACTCTAGACCATCAGAAGCATGCCAGGCATCATATGCACTCTAGACCACCAGAAGCATGAAAGGTATCATATGCACTCTAGACCACCAGAAGCATGCCAGGCATCGTATGCACTAGACCACCAGAAGCATGCCAGGCATCATATGCACTAGACCACAGAAGCATACCAGGCATCATGTGCACTCTAGACCATCAGAAGCATGCCAGGCATCATATGCACTCTAGACCACCAGAAGCATGCCAGGCATCATATGCACTCTAGACCATCAGAAGCATGCCAGGCATCGTATGCACTCTAGACCACCAGAAGCATGCCAGGCATCGTATGCACTAGACCACCAGAAGCATGCCAGGTATCGTATGCACTAGACCATCAGAAGCATGCCAGGCATCGTATGCACTAGACCACCAGAAGCATGCCAGGCATCGTATGCACTAGACCACCAGAAGCATGCCAGGCATCATATGCACTCTAGACCACCAGAAGCATGCCAGGCATCGTATGCACTAGACCACCAGAAGCATGCCAGGCATCGTATGCACTAGACCACCAGAAGCATGCCAGGCATCATAAGCACTAGACCACCAGAAGCATGCCAGGCATCATATGCACTCTAGACCACCAGAAGCATGCCAGGCATCGTATGCACTAGACCACCAGAAGCATGCCAGGCATCGTATGCACTAGACCACCAGAAGCATGCCAGGCATCATATGCACTAGACCACCAGAAGCATGCCAGGCATCATATGCACTAGACAACCAGAAGCATGCCAGGCATCGTATGCACTAGACCACCAGAAGCATGCCAGGCATCGTATGCACTAGACCACCAGAAGCATGCCAGGCATCGTATGCACTAGACCACCAGAAGCATGCCAGGCATCATATGCACTAGACAACCAGAAGCATGCCAGGCATCATATGCACTAGACCACCAGAAGCATGCCAGGCATCGTATGCACTAGACCACCAGAAGCATGCCAGGCATCGTATGCACTAGACCACCAGAAGCATGCCAGGCATCATATGCACTAGACAACCAGAAGCATGCCAGGCATCGTATGCACTAGACCACCAGAAGCATGCCAGGCATCGTATGCACTAGACAACCAGAAGCATGCCAGGCATCGTATGCACTAGACCACCAGAAGCATGCCAGGCATCGTATGCACTAGACCACCAGAAGCATGCCAGGCATCGTATGCACTAGACCACCAGAAGCATGCCAGGCATCATATGCACTCTAGACCATCAGAAGCATGCCAGGCATCGTATGCACTCTAGACCACCAGAAGCATGCCAGGCATCGTATGCACTAGACCACCAGAAGCATGCCAGGTATCGTATGCACTAGACCATCAGAAGCATGCCAGGCATCGTATGCACTAGACCACCAGAAGCATGCCAGGCATCATATGCACTAGACCACCAGAAGCATGCCAGGCATCATATGCACTAGACAACCAGAAGCATGCCAGGCATCGTATGCACTAGACCACCAGAAGCATGCCAGGCATCATATGCACTAGACCACCAGAAGCATGCCAGGCATCATATGCACTAGACAACCAGAAGCATGCCAGGCATCGTATGCACTAGACCACCAGAAGCATGCCAGGCATCATATGCACTAGACAACCAGAAGCATGCCAGGCATCGTATGCACTAGACCACCAGAAGCATGCCAGGCATCGTATGCACTAGACCACCAGAAGCATGCCAGGCATCGTATGCACTAGACCACCAGAAGCATGCCAGGCATCGTATGCACTAGACCACCAGAAGCATGCCAGGCATCATATGCACTAGACAACCAGAAGCATGCCAGGCATCATATGCACTAGACCACAGAAGCATACCAGGCATCATGTGCACTCTAGACCATCAGAAGCATGCCAGGCATCATATGCACTCTAGACCACCAGAAGCATGCCAGGCATCATATGCACTCTAGACCATCAGAAGCATGCCAGGCATCGTATGCACTCTAGACCACCAGAAGCATGCCAGGCATCGTATGCACTAGACCACCAGAAGCATGCCAGGTATCGTATGCACTAGACCATCAGAAGCATGCCAGGCATCGTATGCACTAGACCACCAGAAGCATGCCAGGCATCGTATGCACTAGACCACCAGAAGCATGCCAGGCATCATATGCACTCTAGACCACCAGAAGCATGCCAGGCATCGTATGCACTAGACCACCAGAAGCATGCCAGGCATCGTATGCACTAGACCACCAGAAGCATGCCAGGCATCATATGCACTAGACCACCAGAAGCATGCCAGGCATCATATGCACTCTAGACCACCAGAAGCATGCCAGGCATCGTATGCACTAGACCACCAGAAGCATGCCAGGCATCGTATGCACTAGACCACCAGAAGCATGCCAGGCATCATATGCACTAGACCACCAGAAGCATGCCAGGCATCATATGCACTAGACAACCAGAAGCATGCCAGGCATCGTATGCACTAGACCACCAGAAGCATGCCAGGCATCATATGCACTAGACCACCAGAAGCATGCCAGGCATCATATGCACTAGACAACCAGAAGCATGCCAGGCATCGTATGCACTAGACCACCAGAAGCATGCCAGGCATCATATGCACTAGACAACCAGAAGCATGCCAGGCATCGTATGCACTAGACCACCAGAAGCATGCCAGGCATCGTATGCACTAGACCACCAGAAGCATGCCAGGCATCGTATGCACTAGACCACCAGAAGCATGCCAGGCATCGTATGCACTAGACCACCAGAAGCATGCCAGGCATCATATGCACTAGACAACCAGAAGCATGCCAGGCATCATATGAACTAGACCACCAGAAGCATGCCAGGCATCGTATGCACTAGACCACCAGAAGCATGCCAGGCATCGTATGCACTAGACCACCAGAAGCATGCCAGGCATCATATGCACTAGACAACCAGAAGCATGCCAGGCATCATATGCACTAGACCACCAGAAGCATGCCAGCCATCGTATGCACTAGACCACCAGAAGCATGCCAGGCATCGTATGCACTAGACAACCAGAAGCATGCCAGGCATCATATGCACTAGACCACCAGAAGCATGCCAGGCATCGTATGCGCTAGACCACCAGAAGCATGCCAGGCATCGTATGCACTAGACCACCAGAAGCATGCCAGGCATCGTATGCACTAGACCACCAGAAGCATGCCAGGCATCGTATGCACTAGACAACCAGAAGCATGCCAGGCATCATATGCACTAAACAACCAGAAGCATGCCAGGCATCATATGCACTAGACCACCAGAAGCATGCCAGGCATCGTATGCACTAGACCACCAGAAGCATGCCAGGCATCGTATGCACTAGACCACCAGAAGCATGCCAGGCATCATATGCACTAGACAACCAGAAGCATGCCAGGCATCGTAAGCACTAGACCACCAGAAGCATGCCAGGCATCGTATGCACTAGACCACCAGAAGCATGCCAGGCATCGTATGCACTAGACCACCAGAAGCATGCCAGGCATCATATGCACTAGACAACCAGAAGCATGCCAGGCATCGTATGCACTAGACCACCAGAAGCATGCCAGGCATCATATGCACTAGACCACCAGAAGCATGCCAGGCATCATATGCACTCTAGACCACCAGAAGCATGCCAGGCATCGTATGCACTAGACCACCAGAAGCATGCCAGGCATCGTATGCACTAGACCACCAGAAGCATGCCAGGCATCATATGCACTAGACCACCAGAAGCATGCCAGGCATCATATGCACTAGACAACCAGAAGCATGCCAGGCATCGTATGCACTAGACCACCAGAAGCATGCCAGGCATCGTATGCACTAGACCACCAGAAGCATGCCAGGCATCGTATGCACTAGACCACCAGAAGCATGCCAGGCATCATATGCACTAGACAACCAGAAGCATGCCAGGCATCATATGCACTAGACCACCAGAAGCATGCCAGGCATCGTATGCACTAGACCACCAGAAGCATGCCAGGCATCGTATGCACTAGACCACCAGAAGCATGCCAGGCATCATATGCACTAGACAACCAGAAGCATGCCAGGCATCATATGCACTAGACCACCAGAAGCATGCCAGGCATCGTATGCACTAGACCACCAGAAGCATGCCAGGCATCGTATGCACTAGACAACCAGAAGCATGCCAGGCATCGTATGCACTAGACCACCAGAAGCATGCCAGGCATCGTATGCACTAGACCACCAGAAGCATGCCAGGCATCGTATGCACTAGACCACCAGAAGCATGCCAGGCATCATATGCACTCTAGACCATCAGAAGCATGCCAGGCATCGTATGCACTCTAGACCACCAGAAGCATGCCAGGCATCGTATGCACTAGACCACCAGAAGCATGCCAGGTATCGTATGCACTAGACCATCAGAAGCATGCCAGGCATCGTATGCACTAGACCACCAGAAGCATGCCAGGCATCATATGCACTAGACCACCAGAAGCATGCCAGGCATCATATGCACTAGACAACCAGAAGCATGCCAGGCATCGTATGCACTAGACCACCAGAAGCATGCCAGGCATCGTATGCACTAGACAACCAGAAGCATGCCAGGCATCGTATGCACTAGACCACCAGAAGCATGCCAGGCATCGTATGCACTAGACCACCAGAAGCATGCCAGGCATCGTATGCACTAGACCACCAGAAGCATGCCAGGCATCGTATGCACTAGACCACCAGAAGCATGCCAGGCATCATATGCACTAGACAACCAGAAGCATGCCAGGCATCATATGCACTAGACCACAGAAGCATACCAGGCATCATGTGCACTCTAGACCATCAGAAGCATGCCAGGCATCATATGCACTCTAGACCACCAGAAGCATGCCAGGCATCATATGCACTCTAGACCATCAGAAGCATGCCAGGCATCGTATGCACTCTAGACCACCAGAAGCATGCCAGGCATCGTATGCACTAGACCACCAGAAGCATGCCAGGTATCGTATGCACTAGACCATCAGAAGCATGCCAGGCATCGTATGCACTAGACCACCAGAAGCATGCCAGGCATCGTATGCACTAGACCACCAGAAGCATGCCAGGCATCATATGCACTCTAGACCACCAGAAGCATGCCAGGCATCGTATGCACTAGACCACCAGAAGCATGCCAGGCATCGTATGCACTAGACCACCAGAAGCATGCCAGGCATCATATGCACTAGACCACCAGAAGCATGCCAGGCATCATATGCACTCTAGACCACCAGAAGCATGCCAGGCATCGTATGCACTAGACCACCAGAAGCATGCCAGGCATCGTATGCACTAGACCACCAGAAGCATGCCAGGCATCATATGCACTAGACCACCAGAAGCATGCCAGGCATCATATGCACTAGACAACCAGAAGCATGCCAGGCATCGTATGCACTAGACCACCAGAAGCATGCCAGGCATCATATGCACTAGACCACCAGAAGCATGCCAGGCATCATATGCACTAGACAACCAGAAGCATGCCAGGCATCGTATGCACTAGACCACCAGAAGCATGCCAGGCATCATATGCACTAGACAACCAGAAGCATGCCAGGCATCGTATGCACTAGACCACCAGAAGCATGCCAGGCATCGTATGCACTAGACCACCAGAAGCATGCCAGGCATCGTATGCACTAGACCACCAGAAGCATGCCAGGCATCGTATGCACTAAACCACCAGAAGCATGCCAGGCATCGTATGCACTAGACCACCAGAAGCATGCCAGGCATCATATGCACTAGACAACCAGAAGCATGCCAGGCATCATATGCACTAGACCACCAGAAGCATGCCAGCCATCGTATGCACTAGACCACCAGAAGCATGCCAGGCATCGTATGCACTAGACAACCAGAAGCATGCCAGGCATCATATGCACTAGACCACCAGAAGCATGCCAGGCATCGTATGCACTAGACCACCAGAAGCATGCCAGGCATCGTATGCACTAGACCACCAGAAGCATGCCAGGCATCGTATGCACTAGACCACCAGAAGCATGCCAGGCATCGTATGCACTAGACAACCAGAAGCATGCCAGGCATCATATGCACTAAACAACCAGAAGCATGCCAGGCATCATATGCACTAGACCACCAGAAGCATGCCAGGCATCGTATGCACTAGACCACCAGAAGCATGCCAGGCATCGTATGCACTAGACCACCAGAAGCATGCCAGGCATCATATGCACTAGACAACCAGAAGCATGCCAGGCATCGTATGCACTAGACCACCAGAAGCATGCCAGGCATCGTATGCACTAGACCACCAGAAGCATGCCAGGCATCGTATGCACTAGACCACCAGAAGCATGCCAGGCATCATATGCACTAGACAACCAGAAGCATGCCAGGCATCGTATGCACTAGACCACCAGAAGCATGCCAGGCATCATATGCACTAGACAACCAGAAGCATGCCAGGCATCGTATGCACTAGACCACCAGAAGCATGTCAGGCATCGTATGCACTAGACCACCAGAAGCATGCCAGGCATCGTATGCACTAGACCACCAGAAGCATGCCAGGCATCGTATGCACTAGACCACCAGAAGCATGCCAGGCATCATATGCACTAGACAACCAGAAGCATGCCAGGCATCATATGCACTAGACCACCAGAAGCATGCCAGGCATCGTATGCACTAGACCACCAGAAGCATGCCAGGCATCATATGCACTAGACAACCAGAAGCATGCCAGGCATCGTATGCACTAGACCACCAGAAGCATGCCAGGCATCATATGCACTAGACAACCAGAAGCATGCCAGGCATCGTATGCACTAGACCACCAGAAGCATGTCAGGCATCGTATGCACTAGACCACCAGAAGCATGCCAGGCATCGTATGCACTAGACCACCAGAAGCATGCCAGGCATCGTATGCACTAGACCACCAGAAGCATGCCAGGCATCATATGCACTAGACAACCAGAAGCATGCCAGGCATCATATGCACTAGACCACCAGAAGCATGCCAGGCATCGTATGCACTAGACCACCAGAAGCATGCCAGGCATCGTATGCACTAGACCACCAGAAGCATGCCAGGCATCATATGCACTAGACAACCAGAAGCATGCCAGGCATCATATGCACTAGACCACCAGAAGCATGCCAGGCATCGTATGCACTAGACCACCAGAAGCATGCCAGGCATCGTATGCACTAGACCACCAGAAGCATGCCAGGCATCATATGCACTAGACAACCAGAAGCATGCCAGGCATCATATGCACTAGACCACCAGAAGCATGCCAGGCATCGTATGCACTAGACCACCAGAAGCATGCCAGGCATCGTATGCACTAGACAACCAGAAGCATGCCAGGCATCATATGCACTAGACAACCAGAAGCATGCCAGGCATCATATGCACTAGACCACCAGAAGCATGCCAGGCATCGTATGCACTAGACCACCAGAAGCATGCCAGGCATCGTATGCACTAGACCACCAGAAGCATGCCAGGCATCGTATGCACTAGACCACCAGAAGCATGCCAGGTATCATATGCACTAGACAACCAGAAGCTTGCCAGGCATCCAATTTTTCAACAATGTGATATATGAACGTTCTTTCAATTTTTATTGATTCGCCATCTGTGTAGGGAATCGGACAACCAAGACTGCCTCATATGATGGAAGTAATATTTGTTACTCAAGCTCACAGCGTTATATAAATAATTCAGTAATAAAATATCACAGTAAATATCCTGTTGACAAGAAACACTTGAGAAGTTTTTTTAGGCTAATTATTTCAAGTGTTTCTTGTCAACAGGATATCTCCTGTGACATAACTCGCAGTTGGTAGGTCCGATCACAGTTGATTGTTTATATTGAACGGTCTAGTGTGGAAGGATTGGAATTGGAGGTTTGACTCATCTTCGTCTAATGTGGGGAAGGGAGGCCTGACTTATTAGCCCAAGTTTGGTCAAGACCCAACTTAGGGTTATTGAGGAACTCCCTTGGGGGAGCACGTACATATCTGTGCAGCCACCCAAAGCTATCCCTCCCAAAACCGTGACCACCGTAGATGTCCCATTCACGAATATTTGTGGCATGATAGAAGAGTTCCTGATTTCCTTCTTATCCAGTGACGTCGCGAATCTCTGTAAAGGAAAAATCTCAATTCATCCTGGAGAGCATAGACTGCCATTGCTCCTGGATTCAGATCATGTGATGTCTGCACCAGTTTAGTGATTCCTCCTATGGTATTGGATCAGGGGCATCATACCACTGGCCATCTAGCATATAAGCAAGCACACTTGATGAAGACTTTGGCATACAGTGCTAACGGATATCGCAGTCACTCGCATCTGGTAGGTCCGATCACAGTTGATGTGATGTTGACATCCTGTTTCCCCAGTTTCATAACACCAGATATAGGTCCTCCCTCAGGGTTGTTGTTCGCGGTCATCCGCTACTGAACTGTTTGAACGCGCTCTGTCCTGGTTTGACTTTCCGCCAAAGTCTATGCACCACTGAACGACTCAAATTATGCCATCGGGCAACATCTGCTTGACTTTGTCCTGCCTCGGGCATACCTATAGCTCTCCCCCCAACCACCACCATTTCTTCCAGCAAATGATAGCTGTCATGAAATGTAATCGGTTGCTTTCAGTTAGTAATATATTTTTCAATTGTTTTCAAGCCGGACTTAGAGGGGGCGCCATGAAATGCCCTTTGAAATTTTTAGTAAGGGTAATGGGGGCCAAAAATTATTAGATGTGCATATTTCATGCATTTTTCGTGAAATTTTTAAAAACCACTAAATCTAATGCTACTTTTGCAATCCAGTCTCTTTCCTTCCTCCCCCCCCCCCCCAACTTACCTTTTTCAGGCTCGATTACATCGCTTACCCACGCACTCTTTATTTTTTATGAATACGGGCCTGATTGTTATGTATGAATGTTGTGGACTTCTGTTCATGTGATACGACTAGAAATTGGTTTTATCATTCAGAAGTTATATTAGAATATGTATGTATATATATATATGTGTTTTGTATATTAAGCTAATATGTATAGGGTTGGGTTGTTTTACCTCTGAGCGGCACTTTTTTGAACACAATGGGCTAATTGGCCAGGTCACAAGGACCCCGAAGGCTCAGAGTAGGTTGGGGGTGGGGACCCACTGGAACAGCTGTTAGGAGACAGATGGTAGCCTCCCGTCAAGACCACCCAGCGTGTTCTTTAACGTGCACAGGGTATGGCTCTTCCGCAAACGGGGCCATGGCTTAACGTCCCATCCAACGGATGGCGGACATTCCAAACCCATTGGTGTCCCCTATTGACCGTGGGCAGGGCGGGAGTTTTGCGGAGATACATCTCAACGCTGACCCAGCTGGGACTCGAAACTGGGAATTGCAGATTACGAGCCACTAATATGTATATGGTTGTGTATTAAGCTAAGTGAAAGACAAACTTGCACAATTATTTTGGGTTGGGTTGTTTTACCTCTGAGTGGCACTTTTTTGCACACCATGGGTTAAATGGCCAGGTCACATGGACCCCGAAGGCTCAGAGAAGGTTGGGGAGGGGACCGACTGGAACAGCTGTTGGGAGACAGATGGTAGCCTCCCGTCAAGGCCATCCAGCGTGTTCTTTAACGTGCACAGGGTATGGCTCTCCCGCACACGGGGTCACGGCTTAACGTCCCATCCGACGGACGGCGGCCTTTCCAAGCCCATCTATGTCCCCTGCTGACCGTGGGCAGGGCGGGGAATTTTGCGGAGATAAATCTCAAAGCTGACCCAGCTGGGACTCGAACCTGGGAACTACAGATTACGAGCCTGGCGCGCTACCGACTTACCCATCCCCACAATTACAAAACAGAGTAATAAAATGTAAAATTGTTCAGAATTATTTGGCACCAAAAAACTTACCCCACAATGAATTTTTTTGTATTTAAATATTTGATCAAAACAAAGAGCATGTGAGGAATCTGAAGCATATGAGGAAGAAGCATTTTTTTAGGGAGTGGGGGGTTAATTTACGTTAACAATAGTGAGTACACGAAATCGAAGAGCTGGAAGAGCGACGCCATTGCGGATGTAACGAAAACTCTTGGAACTGCACTGGTTCAGCGAATGCTCGGTAGGGGCGTTACAATCGATTTTCTACTATATTGGGAATATATGGAAGTGCTAACTGCTTAATTTGTGGTCAGAAATGGCTCAATTGTATGGAGAACGGCACTTAGTTGCTCAGATCTTTGGTCCTCCCTCCCAGGAATCGCTCCCATCCGTGAATCTTTTGTGCCACTTGAGAAATGTACTTCATTTCAAGCATTGTTAGGGGCGGGGGTGGCTCAGTCGGTAGCGCGCCAGGCTCGTAATACTGTACTTCCCAGGTTCGAGTCCCAGCTGGGTCAACGTTGAGATTTATCTCCGCAAAATTCCCCGCCCTGCCCACGGTCAGTAGTGGACACCGATGGGCTTGGAAAGGCCGCCGTCCGTCGGATGGGACGCTAAGCCGTGGCCCCGTGTGCGGGAGAGCCATACCCTGTGCACGTTGAAGAACACGCTGGATGGCCTTGACGGGAGACTACCATCTGTCTCCCAACAGCTGTTCCAGTGGGTCCCCTCCCCCAACCTTCTCTGAGCCTTCGGGGTCCATGTGACCTGGCCATTTAGCCCATGGTGTGCAAAAAAGTGCCGCTCAGAGGTAAAACAACCCAACTCAAGCATTGCTCTTCCTACTCTTCAATCGTTTCTGCAACTGTCTGTGCGCCACTTAAGCCTCTCCGAACACAACAATGTATCACATACCGCTCCTCAATTTTCAGATCAGTTATTCACTGTAAAATATCCCACAAAAAAACGAACCCTTTCGAAATCGAGAAAACGTCGCAAACGGATTATGTAATCTTCGGCTGTCACTTGAGACCGTATCGCAACGTGCTTCAACTTAACACAGATTACTCTGTGGCTTTTGAAGAGTCCCAGTGTTGACACCTATCATGGGGCAGGGGTGGCTCAGTCGGTAGCGTGCCAGGCCGTAACCATCGAGCCTCAAGGCCATTTCACTGATGACGTCATACGTTCTGACGTCAGCATTCGTGGATCTAGCATCTGGACACCCCGTAGCTGCTTGTGTGTTTGTTGGTGGGGTTTTCTAGTGTTGTGTTATCTTCGAAGTGGCTCTTTATTATTCTGTGATTAAGTTTTTGTGAATCAAAAGTTTTTGAAGAAATGCCTCATCCTTGTTCTGTTCCTGGCTGTAGAGGAAACTATGAAAGTTCAAGAAATGTGCGCGTTTACAGTTTTCTCCAGGATGAAGAGTTGGGCAGAAAATGGCTTCTAGCAATAAGAAAACTTCACAGTAACAAAATTTAGCAAGCTATGTCAATTTTGTTTTTCGCCTTTTTATAATAGCAAGTATATTTGTGATAAAATTTTGAGATTGCTGAAATCCTAGCAAAATTGCAATATTTGGCAAGAGTATATAAAATGGTTTGAATGATAATTGTGAAGAATATATTGTGCCATACATTCATATAACTTAACTGCTATAAGTTTAGTCACAATTAGTTGTTTATTTATCCTTTTCTATTTGCATCGTGGTTGTTTTTGCTGAGGGAGGGTATTGAATATGAGATTTTTATATAGTTATGTGAAATATAGGTTTAAGAAATAGTGATCACAAAACAACATACAGGGTGAATCTGAAAAAGTGGGCAAAACTTTACGGGGTGGTAGAACGCAGCTATACGAGCAATATTCGTCATAGAATGTACGGTCGGAACGCAAGCGGTGAGAAGTTAAAAGGTAGTTTTCCACTGTCACACTTAAAGAATGAACACAAGAAGGAGAGGAGATACTTCAGAAAACATTTTATTAACAGGAATGTAATTGAGGTACATGCTCAAAGAAATTGCTCAAAAGAGCTGCCGCCAGCTGTAATGCAGGCTTCACACCTGCGGGATAGGGACCGACGCACATTTTTTGGGTGCGAGGACCGACCCTTTTATACCATTTCCAACGCCACCTAGCGGCTCGCCGTTTGCGTTCCGCCCATACTTTCTATGACGAATATTTCTCGTATAGCTGCGTTCTACCACCCCGTAAAGTTTTGCCCACTTTTTCAGATTCACCCTGTATATATATATAGAGTACAGAGCATTAGTCACTCATTAATAGTTTGGATGACCTTGGGAAATATTAGGAATGAACAGTGCATCTGGAAACCCATATTTCTTAACTTTTACTTGAAAGTGTCTTAGGTTTTTGCAAATCTGATTTTCACATTTTCCTCAGAGTTTTAATGTGTTAGTTTTAATCATTTTCAAGAGAACAGGTTATATGTCATTCGTTACTTAATGTTTGAATGCCATAGTCGTCAGGTAAAATTTGTGCATTATGAATAAATAATGAATGCCTGTGTAACATAAATTATGTAGTGATTGATCATTTCACCAGCAAATATACGTAGCATAACAGAATTGTTTATATACAGAAATCATAGAATTGAAAAAGGCAAATTAATATTGCCTACGAAATGTTATACTGGATCATTATAAGTCAAATGAAAAATATGTCTCAAATTAGGTTTCTGCAAGATATAGAAAGTTTCGTGTTTCATTAAACAGATACCATAAATACTGCAGGAATGAACTAATGCATAATACAAATTCATCATTGCCTTATATTTGTAATTCAAGATATGTTTTTTCTAATTTAGAAAAAGATTTAAATACTTTACTTTGTGTTTGCTGTTGTGAATTATTGAATTTTGGTGTTTAATTCATTTTGAAACAAGAGAAAGCTAGCTTAGTTTCAATAAAATGTGTTAATGAGCGCAATTCTGAATCATTATTAATTCTACTTCATTGATTTTGGAGATGACAATATTGTGTTACTGCTGAGATTACGTCGTTGTAAATTGAACGATAAATGTGGCAAAAGATGGCGCCACAAATCTATAATCGTTTGATAAATATTTCTAAACGAGAAGTAAATTACAAACAATCATAATTTTATAATATACACTTACCTTATAAGTCATTAATTATTATAAAGAGATTACCTGAATGAATTATTTTATTCCAAAAGTGTTAAACAAAAAAAAGTTCTTGGTTTAACACGAGGCACAAAGTGATCCAAAAAAATACCAGTTTATAAAAAAAACTTTTTATTTTTCTCAACAAATATATACAGTCACTCAAAAAAGTATCCGAACACTATGGTTGATTACAGAATTCAGAAAAAATATCTGGCAACGATTTTTTTAGAAATTAGTGATCTGGCAACCTTCGTGTCACGTGACACGGTTGCCAAATCACTAATTTCAAAAAAAAATCGTTGCCAGATATTTTTTCTGAATTCTGTAATCAACCATAGTGTTCGGATACTTTTTTGAGCGACTGTACAATAGCAAAATTTCTAATCTAAAGAGTGTGATGAACTAAAATTATAGCAGAGTATAATCAAATATATAAAATAATGAGAAAAGTTGTAATAATATTACGTTGTCGTACTTCGTTTAAATAATACGGATAAAAGTTAGCAAGAGTGTTTCTCTCCCGATACTTCAAACTTAAGTATCACGGACTGAGCGTAATACGCATGTCATAGTTTGGCCAACAATGCGCGATCGTCTGTTCGTACAGTTGATTTTATTTGTCCTTATAACCCTTATCCAATGACATCCCCAAAAGTGGGGGAGAATGGGTACATGGCTAAAAACTGATATATTCAAACTATGAGAGCTTGAAAAACATGTTTTCTAAGGTAGTCACCTAAAATCGGAGACTGAAGCATACAGATTTCCATAAATCTCCTCTTCTCCGCTAGAACTTTCTGGATATGCCATGGGCTTCAGCAAGGAGGTGGGGCAGTTGCTTCCTCTGCAAAAAGTGATTTAAAAAAGTTAATTTGTAAAGGACAGTATTAGGTGCATTAAAAATTGATGTTTTTTTCCATAACAGAATGTAATATTTCTTTTACGTTAGAGGTGGCTCCAGTCGGTAGCGCGCCAGGCTCGTAATCTGCAGTTCTCAGGTTCGAGTCCCAGCTGGGTCAGCGTTGAGATTTCTCTCGCAAAAATTCCCCGCCCTGCCCACGGTCAGTAGGGGAGACCGATGGGCTTGGAAAGGCCGCCGTCCGTCGGATGTGACGTTAAGCCGTGGCTACATGTGCGGGAGAGCCATACCCTGTGCACGTTAAAGAACACGCTGGATGGCCTTGACGGGAGGCTACCATCTGTCTCCCAACAGCTGTTCCAGTGGGTCCCCTCCCCCAACCTTCTCTGAGTCTTCGGGATTAATGTGACCTGGCCATTTAGCCCATTGTGTGCGAAAAAGTGCAGCTCAGAGGTAAAACAACCCATCTCTTTTACATTATATTTTGTTTTTGGAAGCATATTTTTTTATTTATTGATATGAAAAATCAAATTTTTACAGTTATATTTTTAACAGGGAGTTTCCATTTTCTTTTTAGATTTTTCTTGATTGTATTGTTGTAAGATGCATGAATGATTGCTCCATTTCCAACTGTGCTAATTAATGAACGACTCGGCTTCAATATTTATATATTAAAACAATTATTTTTGCTCCCTCCCGAAAAATTTCTTACCCATCTCTATGCCCATTGCCCTCACCACAAAGAATATGAAGCAAATAAAAAGTGAGAAGACACAGAAGATTCTATTTCTTCAGAGAAGAAAAGTTGATTATTTGTAAACACGTAGATAATACATTTATTTATTTATCAAATTTTCGTTCTTCCTCCAACACACATCTCTCAATGTTTACATGGCTTTCAATATTTTCTTCTGTCCATTGGGGTGGGGGTGGCTCAGTCGGTAGCACGCCAGGCTCGTAATCTGCAGTTCCCAGGTTCGAGTCCCAGCTGGGTCAGCGTTGAGATTTATCTCCGCAAAATTCCCCGCCCTGCCCAAGGTCAGTAGGGGACACCGATGGGCTTGGAAATGCCGCCGTCCGTCGGATGGGACGTTAAGCCGTGGCCCCGTGTGCGGGAGAGCCATACCCTGTGCACGTTAAAGAACACGCTGGATGGCCTTGACGGGAGGCTACCATCTGTCTCCCAACAGCTATTCCAGTGGGTCCCCTCCCCCAACCTTCTCTGAGCCTTCGGTGTCCATGTGACCTGGCCATTTAGCCCATGGTGTGCAAAAAAGTGCCGCTCAGAGGTAAAACAACCCAACCCAACTCTTCTGTCCATTCGTTTAACACGAACTCGCACAATACCGAATTTCCCAGGAGCGATCTCTCTTGTGATGCGAGGATTAATTGCATTCATAATGGATTAGAATGGAAAGCGTACCGCATAAGCTCTCTTACTTCAACACAAGACGGTTATTACGTTGCCTTAAGGGGCGGGCTTGGCTCAGTCGGTAGCGCGCCAGGCTCGTAATCTGTAGTTCCCAGGTTCGATTCCCCGCCGTCCGTCGGATGGGACGTTAAGCCGTGGCCCCGTGTGCGGGAGCCGCCATACCCTGTGCACGTTAAAGAACACGCTGGATGGCCTTGACGGGAGGCTACCATCTGTCTCCCAACAGCTGTTCCAGTGGGTCCCCTCCCCCAACCTTCTCTGAGCCTTCGGGGTTCATGTAACCTGGCCATTTAGCCCATGGTGTGCAAAAAAGTGCCGCTCAGAGGTAAAACAACCCAACGTGGCCTTAAACTGAAAAAATTGACAATTCCAGTTTTCTGCATGGGTCGTGTGACTCTCTTCAGCCCTAGTATACTGATACGTTGAGAAGGTCGACGTCATTTGGATAGAACGTTCAGCCACGGTCCCGTGTGCACGCTAAAGAACACACTGGACTGCTTTTATGGTAAGCTTCCGTCTCCTAACAGCTGTCCAGTAGATCTCCTTCCCCAACTTGGTCAGGGATAACTTAATCGGTAGCGCGTCAGGCTCGTAATTGCAGTTCCCAGGTTCGAGTCTCAACATTGAGATTTATCTCCGCGATCAGATAGATGACAACAATCCCATCAATGACAACTCCCGCGATCAGATAGATGACTTGCCTCCGATCAGATAGATGACAACAACGGGCTTGGAATGGTTGCCATTCGTTGTATGGGAAGTTAGGTCTCTGTAGCTGAGCCAATACCCCCTGTGCACGTTAAAGAACATGCTGTGTTGGCCTTGACAGGAAGTGTCCATCTATTCAGTGGATCTCCTTCACCCAACCTTCTCTGAGCCCTTGGGATACTTGTGACCTGGCATTTAGCACAATGTGGGCAAAAAAAGTGCTGCTCAGGGGTAAAATAACCGAATCCGGATACACTTTTTCGTTTTCTTTGAATTTCAGTTTTTTTTTAAAGCATGTTTATCATCGTAACAAATATAAAGTAATTTTTCACAAAAAACAGGTAGAGACCGTTTATTTCGAGTTTGCACCTAGACCCCAAGGGGCGGGGGTGGCTCAGTCGGTAGCGCGCCAGGCTCGTAATCTGTAATTCCCAGGTTCGAGTCCCAGCTGGGTCAGCGTTGAGATTTGCCTCCGCAAAATTCCCTGTCCTGCCCACGGTCAGTAGGGAACATCGATGGACTTGGAAATTGGAAAGGCCGCCGTCCGTCGGATGGGACGTTAAGCCGTGGCCCCGTGTGCGGGAGAGCCATACCCTGTGCACGTTAAAGAACACGCTGGATGGCCTTGACGGGAGGCTGCAACTGTCTCCCAACAGCTGTTCCAGTGGGTCCTCTCCCCCAACCTTCTCTGAGCCTTCGGGGTCCATGTGACCTGGCCATTTAGCCCATGGTGTGCAAAAAAGTGCCGCTCAGAGGTAAAACAACCCAAATGTAGTTCCCAGGTTCGAGTCCCAGCTGGGTCAGCGTTGAGATTTGCTTCCGCAAAATTCCCTGTCCTGCCCACGGTCAGTAGGGGACACCGATGGGCTTGGAAATTGGAAAGGCCGCCGTCCGTCGGATGGGACGTTAAGCCGTGGCCCCGTGTGCGGGAGCGCCATACCCTGTGCACGTTAAAGAACACGCTGGATGGCCTTGACGGGAGACTACCATCTGTCTCCCAACAGCTGTTCCAGTGGGTCCCCTCCCCCAACCTTCTCTGAGCCTTCGGGGTCCTTGTGGCCTGGCCATTTAGCCCATTGTGTGCAAAAAAGTGCCGCTCAGAGGTAAAACAATCCAATCCTAGACCTCAAAATTATGTTCACTTCCCTAGCGTCAGACTCTAGGGATTGTGTGACATAAACGTAATGAAACAATCAAGGATAGAACCTCAAAACGTAATTTGTACACGCGAATGCAGTTGGACTCAAAAATGAAGTCAAAGCGTGAAGCAAAACAGAAAAAGATATCAAACAAAAAAGAAGTACAGACTGAAGACTCTTTGGATAGGAAGAAACAACTGCTTCGTTGTTGGAAAGCTGAATATATGGTTGTTCAGGAGTAGGTGCTGCGGTAAATTGTTTTCAGTAAAAACTGTAAGATTGCAACGAAACTGTCTCCAGTAGAGTCTCAGGTGGAAGCAGAAAATGTAGGAAGATGGGTTGGGTTGTTTTACCTCTGAGCGGCACTTTTTTTGCACACCATGGGCTAAATGGCCAGGTCACATGGATCCCGAAGGCTCATAGAAGGTTGGGGGAGGGGACCCACTGGAACAGCTGTTGGGAGATAGATGGTAGCCTCCCGTCAAGGACATCCAGCGTGTTCTTTAACGTGCACAGGGTATGGCTCTCCCACACACGGGGCCACGGCTTAACGTCCCATCCGACGGACGGCGACCTTTCCAAGCCCATCGGAGTCCCCTACTGACCGTGGGCAGGGCGGGGAATTTTTGCGGAGATAAATATCAACGCTGACCCAGCTGGGACTAGAACCTGGGAACTACAGATTACGAGCCTGGCGCGCTACCGACTGAGCCACCCCCGCCCCAAACACCGTAGCGCAGCACTACTAGCACTTTATATGCGCCTAGGAAGATGGAAACTGAAGTTGTGTCACACAATTTACAACTACAGTAAATCCCCTTGAGTGACCAAACGTTTTTCCTCAGTCAGCAAAATGACGTTAGTTTGAAATGTGAACTATTACACTCGTGAAAATTCTCATTTATGTACGTACTGGTAACTTTCAAATTGTTCGTTAAATCGATTTCATCTTTTTTTTTTTTAAGGATTTTATTTTTCACTTTTTTTTTGTTTCTTATGTCGAAAAATGTTAGTTCGAAGTATTCGAATTTTAACTTTGGGGGACTCAAATTATCGATATTCTATTGTAACGAATTTTTCTGTTTGGTTCTTAAACTTTGATCGCCACTGTACTAACTAGGGAGGAAGGGCACAATCTACTCCCCCACCTCCCCTTGGAAATGCAAGTAACGGGATTTGGGTTGGGTTGTTTTACCTCTGAGCGGCACTTTTTTGCACACCATGGGCTAAATGGACAGGTCACATGGACCCCGAAGGCTCAGAGAAGGTTGGGGGAGGGGACCCACTGGAACAGCTGTTGGGAGACAGATGGTAGCCTCCAGCGTGTTCTTTAACGTGCAGAGGGTATATCTCTCCCGCACACGAGGCCACGGCTTAACGACGGACGGCTGCCGACGGACATTAAGCCGTGGCCGACGGACGGCGGCCACGGCTTAACGACATCCGACGGACGGCGGCCTTTCCAAGCCCATCGGTGTCCCCTACTGACCGTGGGCAGGGCGAGGAATTTTGCGGAGATAAATCTCAACGCTGACCCAGCTGGGCAAGTAACGGGAAAGGAAACGACAAAAAGTATTATACATTTATATATATTTTACACATTTTTTTAAAAAGAACTAAAAAGAGGGAAACGTTTTTAGATCAAAACCCCATTGCAGCTTGATAATTCACTCCTTCTCCCCCTTTCAGTTTTTTTTTATCCCATGTATACGAGACAATTGAATTGACAACTCCTTACATAAATACATTGTTAGCTAAAATGTTGAGAAATAAGTATTAAATAATACAGTGTCTCGCAAACTGTGTGCCGCGAGAGATTCCAAGTATGCCGCGAGAGATTTTCAAATTGAAACTAGATATTCGAAAGATTTCATTTTGACTTGTGTTATCGACGTGCTCTAATATCGACGTGCTATCGACGTGCTTTAATAAAAATCTTTCAGATTTTATCAACTGGGATCTTGTAAGTATTTATCAAGCTTTTTCCAAATTTTGGTATTAATTTCTGATTATTTCAAATCATAGAATGGACAAATATTTAAAACAAACACCGAGTTATGAATTAAAGAACGAGAGCAAATCTTCAAGTAAAACCAGGCTGATGACTTCAACAAAGCGCAAATATAATGACGATTATACAGTTTGCTTTTATTCTTTTTTAGGTGTGCCGCGGAAAAAAAATTAGATTCATTGTGCCGCAGAGTAAAAAAGTTTGCGAGACACTGAAATAATATATATAAATATTGTGAATCATGAAATCTAAAAATAAATATTTAAAAAACTAACATTATATATTTTCATAAGAATAAAAAACTTCAAAATAACTTCATAATTAAAATAAAGGAGGAAAATATTAAAATAGTAGACAATTTAAAGATCTTAGGATTACATTTAGATTCAAAATTACTTTGGAATAAATATATACAATCTGCACAAGACAAAGCAAATAAGCTCTATAATTATCTCAGATATTTAGGAAATGCAAAATGGGGATGTACAAACAAAAATTTACTTTAATTATAACATTCAATTATACAACCTAAATTCACATATGGATATGAACTCATCGATAACATGTCAATAACTAAAATGAAATTAATGGAAAGAATCCAAACTAAGATTATGAAATTTTGTTTGGGATTTCTTCAGTCTACAGCAAATATAAATATTTATGCAGAAACTGCTGTGGCACCTTTAGAAATAAAAGAAAATATCAGTTATCCAATTTAGTAACAAGAATTATAACAAAAAATCTAATACATCCCATAATTGATAAGATTATCTTAGATTTTCAGGATATTACACTATCACACCTACCAAAAAAAAAAAAAAAATGGGGGCGGGGGTGGCTCAGTCGGTAGCGCGCCAGTCTCGTAATCTGTAGTTCCCAGGTTCGAGTCCCAGCTGGGTCAGCGTTGAGGTTTATCTCCGCAAAATTCCCCGCCCTGCCCACGGTCAGTAGGGGACACCGATGGGCTTGGAAATTGGAAAGGCCGCCGTCCGTCGGATGGGACGTTAAGCCGTGGCCCCGTGTGCGGGAGAGCCATACCCTGTGCACGTTAAAGAACACGCTGGATGGCCTTGATGGGAGACTACCATCTGTCTCCCAACAGCTGTTTCAGTGAGTCCCCTCCCCCAACCTTCTCTGCGCCTTCGGGGTCCTTGTGACCTGGCCATTTAGACCATGGTGTGCAAAAAAGTGCCGCTCAGAGGCAAAACAACCCAACCCAACCAGAAAAAAATAAATTTAAAGAAATAATATATAGGAAGATTAGTGGGGACACTATTATTAACTTTCCATATTGGATAACTCCATTCCCTATAATGCAAAATAATATACCAGGAATATATTCAAAAAAATGTTATGAATAAGAGCAACTTTAAAATATTAACAGAACAACGCATTAATGATATGTATAAAGAATATAAAAAATATATACTGATGGATCACTAAATGCGGATAGAACTATTACAGCATTGTTTACTGTGAAACTGAAAAGTACCAATTTAAATTTAGATTAGATACTCCTAATCCAATAGCAATTGCAGAAATTACTGCAATTTTATATGCCATAAATTGGGCTTTGAAATTTTATGATGAAAAAATTGTGATATCAACTGATAGCAAAACTTCATTAGAAATCTTGTATAATAATCCTATCAAAAGTAATTTTCCTATTTATATCACTGATATTTTAGCCATAACAAAACAACACATTCAGCAAAACAACATTATACACCTACAGTGGTTCCCATCACATATTAATATAAAAAATAATGATAAAGTTGGCCTATTTGCAAAACAGGCAAATATAAAAAATAATGATAAAGTTGGCCTATTTGCAAAACAGGCACAGGTTTTAAACAATACAACTCCTGCCCCTTACTTTTTATTTCTGCATAAAAAACAAAACGAAATAAAAATATGGGAAGAACTTCAAAATTTGTATAATATAAAAGCCATAAATTCACACAGATTTAAAATATCTCAAAAAATAATACAATTTAAGGACTTTGGGCTAAATAAAAAAGAAATTAATCTCACAATGAGAATTAAAGCAAATTTAGCAATAACAAATTCAACTTTATATATGATGAAAAAATTAAATTCTCCTAATTGTACTTTTTGTAATATTTCTCAAAATATTGAACACATTATTTTTAATTGTAAAAAATTTAATTTACAAAGGGAAAAATATTTTGATAAGCTATCAAAATATAATGTTTCTCAATTTACTTTTCAGAGTACCTTAGAACCACAAAAAAATTATTTAAAAAATTATTTTTTATAAATTGTTGATCTCTTTTTTAAAGAGATTGAACTCTTTGATAAAATTTTAAAAAAAGAAATATATATACAGGGTGAATCTGAAAAAGTGGGCAAAACTTTACGGGGTGGTAGAACGCAGCTATACGAGCAATATTCGTCATAGAATGTATGGTCGGAACGCAAGCGGTGAGAAGTTAAAAGGTAGTTTTCCACTGTCGCATTTAAAGAATGAACACAAGAAGGAGAGGAGATACTTCAGAAAACATTTTATTAACAGGAATATAATTGAGGTACATGCTCAAAGAAATTGCTCAAAAGAGCTGCCGCCAGCTGTTTTGCAGGCTTCACACCTGCGGGATAGGGACCGACGCACATTTTTTGGGTGCGAGGACCGACCCTTTTATACCATTTCCAACGCCACCTAGCGGCTCGCCGTTTGCGTTCCGCCCATACTTTCTATGACGAATATTGCTCGTATAGCTGCGTTCTTCCACCCCGTAAAGTTTTGCCCACTTTTTCAGATTCACCCTGTATATATTAGCATGTTTCATATTCATTATGTCTGGATGAGTCTGTTCGGACAATGGTCTAGTTCACAGGAATATAAATTGGAGAGATGTTTAAATCAATCAATAAGTATTCAGATTTTTTTTTTTCACTTTCACGCCTACTACATAGTGCTCCGTTATTAACCTTTGCTCTTTGGATTGATTTTTACTTTGGGTATATTCACGGCAGATAACACAGAATAACAAAATAACAATCTTTGGAAGCATCGAGGAACTTGTGCAAATAAAAAAGTGAATTTGTTTCAGAAAAAGCCTAAAACAAAGCTAACTCTGCGTAATTCAGATTCTCTTTTTTTGCGGTTACCCTGTGCAAGAGTAACGCGCTGATAGAGGCAAATTTGATTTTTATTGATCGACATTGGTTGGAAGCTTTGATGGTCCACGGCACTAACCAAAGCGCGAAGCGAAACAGAAAAAGGTATCAGACGAGAAGAGAGAGTGAGTAAACGACTTTCCCAACGACTGCTTCAACAATGACCAGTCTTATATCCACTTGCGAAGTCAGCGAACAATGAAGGGCGAATGGTCACCCGTGCGAAAGCTGTGCTGAAGTCGTTGCCCTAAATTGAGCCAACATATTTACCATTCGCCAGTTGGTTCTTCAATGGAATTTCGCCAATATTACCGCCTTCCTACTATGTGGTTACGGGTAATGTGGAGTAAGGGTATTTCTTTGAAAGATTCATGAAAGGAGAAAGCGAAAGCTTTGGTTATCTACTTTATCACGAATGCTGTTTCGTAAAACAGGAAATAAATTGAAATCCTGCAATATTAAAGGATTGATTTTGTTTAATGTGTTAGTTGAAGGCCTAACGATCAGTTTATGTTGACCGAAAAAAAGTTTCAGTATCAATGCGAAAGTATAAGATATAAAAATAAAAGCAGTTTCACAATGAAGTAAAATATTTTTCAAAAATTAAACTTACTATAGCGAAGTAAAACAAAAAAGTAAATTTGACTTATTTAATTAAACTAGTGATTTTTGTATGTGTGTGACCGAGTGATAAACATGCTTGGCTACTAAACACAAGGAACGGGTTTCCGTGTTTCAATAAGGCAGGAAAATTTCTTGCGCTGCCCAAATAAGGTTTCGCCTTTCTTATAGATCTTCTTTGTGGCATATTATGCTGACAGGCTCCTGTTAGACCTATAGCAAGAAGCTGATTTACGGATAATTTATATTCTTTTATAATAAAAAGTTAATTCACTGCATATGACAGTATACTTGTTATGAAAAAGGCCGAAGTGGGTAATCCTTATTAACTTTGCTGAGGCAGACAACGGCCGAAATTAAAACTTCAGCAGTGAATGGATAAAACGAAGATATATCCCCCTTGCTGCATCTTTCAACTCTTAGTTTCAATAAATGAACAGTAAACTGCGATTTTCCGATACGTGAACACAAGCCCTCCACAAACGGTTGGGTTGTTTTACCTCTGAACGGCACTTTTTTGCACACCATGGGCTAAATGGCCAGGTCACAAGAACCCTGAAGGCTCAAAGAAGGTTGGGGGAGGGGACCCACTGGAACAGCTGTTGGGAGACAGATGGCAGTCTCCCGTCAAGGCTATCCAGCGTGTTCTTTAACGTGCACAGGGTATGACTCTTCCACATACTGAACCACGGCTTAACGTCCCATCCGATGGACGGCGGCCTTTTCCAAGCCCATCGGTGTCCCCTACCGACCGTGGGCAGGGCGGGGAATTTTGCGGAGATAAATCTCAACGCTGACCCAGCTGAGACTCGAATCTGAGAACTATAGATTACGAGCCTGGTGCGCCACCGACTGAGCACCTCCGCCCCCTCCACAAAGGGACATTCACCTACCTTATCTACTAATCAAAGGGAAATGAGGAACAGCGTCACACCTCCCAAAGCTAAACGCAACAGTTGGGTTATTTTACCTATGAGAGGCACTTTTTTGCTCACAATGGGTTAAATGGCCAGGTCACAAGGACCCCCGAAGGCTCAGAGAAGGTTGGAGGAGGGGGCCTACTGGAACAGCTGTTGGGAAGACAGATGATAGTCTCCCATAAGGCCGTACAACCTGTTCTTTAAGGTCTCAATGTGCACAGGGGATGGCTTTCCCATACACAGAGCCATGAATTAACGTCCCATCCGACGGACGGCGGCTTTTACAAGCCCATCGGTGTCTCCTACTGATCATGGACAGAGTGGCGAGTTTTGCGGAGATAAATCTCAATGCTGGCCCAGCTGGGACTCGAACCTGGGAACTGAAGATTACGAGCCTGTTGCGCTACCGACTGAGCCACCCCAGAACCACGCAAACAGTAAAAAATGAAATAAAGACTACAAGTCAAGAAGTAAGAAAGAAACTTTTTGAAAAGATTCACAATCATTTCCTCAAATTTAATTTTTTGCACTTCAAATTTAGAGTCGCTACACCATCATTTCCGATGTTTTCTAGTGTGATGCAATATTCACATGAACTTAATCTTTCATACATCACGTATGAAATAAATATTTTGATATTAAAATACTGAAATTGATGGAATTATTTTTCTCCGTGATTTTTTGTTGCTTTTTTATGTTCTTCTGCCAATCAATGTTAGCTGTAAATAAATCGTACAGTAAAATCTCGGTTCTGTGTAAAGCATCCATCTACTCTGCGCCAAACAACTTTGATCTGTTTTCTTTCAGTGAAAGTCACAATTCGATCTTGAATTTGAACAAACCTGTTGTGCTCCTAACAAGTCTCCCTCATCACAATCTTTTACTAGTAAGAGGCAACAAGATTATTTTATCTTTTCACCACAATCTGGGGCGGGGGTGGCTCAGTCGGTAGCGCGCCAGGCTCGTAATCTGTAGTTTCCAGGTTCGAGTCCCAGCTGGGTCAGCGTTGAGATTTATCTCCGCAAAATTCTCCGCCCTGCCCAGTCAGCCTGTCAGTAGGGGACACCGATGGGCTTGGAAAGGCCGCCGTCCGTCGGATGGGACGTTAAGCCGTGGCCCCGTGTGCGGGAGAGCCATACCCTGTGCACGTTAAAGAACACGCTGGATGGCCTTGACGGGAGGCTACCATCTGTCTCCCAACAGCTATTCCAGTGGGTCCCCTCCCCCAACCTTCTCTGAGCCTTCGGGGTCCATGTGACCTGGCCAATTAGCCCATGGTGTGCAAAAAAGTGCCGCTCAGAGGTAAAACAATCCATTCGATCTTGAATTTCAACAAACCTGTTGCTGCTCCTAACAAGTCTCCCTCATCACAATCTTTTACTAGTAAGAGGCAACAAGATTATTTTAGCTTTTCACCACAATCTTCTTCTAATAAGAGACCATAAGAACATCTTATTTAGTGTTTTTATTGCTATTACTGGTGTTAGATTCGCACACTTATTAGTACATGCATTAGGATTCTGGCTTCTTACCACAACCCTCTACTAGTAAGAGGCGTATGAGGATTATAGCTCTTCACCACAACTCTCTTCTGTAAGAGGCCATAGGAGCATAATATCTTCTCAGACAGAATAAACGTTTTTCTATTTAGTTTAGAGTGCCGTTTGGTTCAGTGTTTTTATTGGTATTATAGGTATCAGATAAATGTATTAGTCTGTTTAATTGAGGTTCTTAATGTACTGAATTGTTATCAGAAGATATGATTTTGCATTCTGTGCATCATAATATAAACATTTGGATTTAATGGGCTTTTAGTATTAACGGACATCCTTTCATCAAGGGTACCTCCAGACTGGCTTGGTTGTTTTACCTCGGAGATGCACTTTTTGCACACAATGGGCTAAATAGGCAGATCATAAAGACTCTGAGGGCTCAAAGAAGGTTGGGGAGGGGACCCACTAGACAGCTGTTAGGAGACAGCCTTCCTTCAAAACCATCCAGCGTGTTCCTTAACGTGCACAGGGTATGGATCGCCTGCACACAGCTCACGGCTTAACGTCCCATCCGATGGATGGGGGTCTTTCCAAGCCCATTGGTCTCCCCTACTGACTGGGGCAGAGTTGGGAGTTTTGCGGAGATAAATCTCAGTGCTAGCTCAGCTGGGAATCGAACTTGGGAACTTCAAATTATGAGCCTGGCGGGCTAGAAATTGAGCACTCACGTCCAGTGGAGATGGATTTCGAAAATTCTCTTAAAATAGTCCAGAATGGTGCATTTTAGTTACACGTCACTGCCCCACTGGGTAGGTGTAGAGATTTTTCTCTGCTAAACTTCCCGCTCTGCCCTGCAGTGAATAGGGGTCACGGTTGGGCTTGAAAAGGCCGCCGTCAGTCGGATGGGACATTAAGTCATGACCCCGTGTGTGTGAGAGCCACACCCACGCACGTTAAAAATACACTAGATGGCCTTGACGGAAGGCCGACATTCTTTTCCCAACAGCTGTCTAGAGGGTCCCCTCACCCAACCATCCACGAAATCACAAGAGCTTCGAACTTCGACATTTGTCCCAAATAATTGATAATTAAGTAGCGAATATCATGTTTTTAAAATTAAAAGAGCTCGAATTTACCTCTTAAAAATGGTAGATTTTCGGCACAATTCATGTACACATTTGCATGTACAAAATTAGACCAGAATGCTACCTAAACACATTGGCAATAAATCCATGACACAGTTCAAAATTCGAAAGTTCCAATATTACAGATATAAATGAACTGATAGATTTAGATAATATTATAGTAATGTAGACGATAGGTACTTTCACTGCTGCTTCGCACCCATAATGTCAGTTTTCTGTTAGGCCTCAACCAGCACGCGAAGGTGGCTTTTGGTGCCATCATAAGACATAATACTGTCCTGTATAGTGGAACGTCGGATGACATCATTTAATCATACTCAAGCTCTCCTACGTTGAAGAGTTGAGAACAAATTGCGTATAAATAACTATTCCATAAAATTTAAATTTCGAACAATTTTCTCTTTCTGCTGCAACAAACCACGTAGTTTTCATTCATATTGAACCTTCGCAGTCGGTTCTGATTCGCCAACCGTAACCGTCTTCATTCAGCTGATGACATAACCGATCATCGCCAAAGAGATATCATTGAAGGTCCACGAGAGGGCAGCAACAACAGCTGTTGCAATTTATTTATTTATTTATTCAACGTTACAGATAGTTGAGAGGTCCTTATACAGGCAAAGCTCCTGCTAAGCAAAGCTATGCAACAGCCGTTGTCATGTCAGAAGCTGGAAGTCAGCCAATAGCATTTAATGGGGTTTCGCCATCCATCTGCTAAGGAGAAGATTTTGGGTTGTTTTACCTCTGAACGGCACTTTTTTGCACACCATGGGCTAAATGGCCAGGTCACAAGGACCCCAAAGGCTCAGAGAAGGTTGGGGGAGGGTACCCACTGAAACAGCTGTTGGAAGACATATGATAGCCTCCCGTCAAGGTTGGGTTGTTTTACCTCTGAGCAATACTTTTTTGCACACCATGGGCTAAATGGCCAGGTCACATGGACCCCGAAGGCTCAGAGAAGGTTGGGGGAGGGTACCCACTGGAACAGCTGTTGGGAGACATATGGTAGCCTCCCATCAAGGTTGGGTTGTTTTACCTCTGAGCAATACTTTTTTGCACACCATGGGCTAAATGGCCAGGTCACATGGACCCCGAAAGCTCAGAGAAGGTTGGGGGAGGGGACCCACTGGAACAGCTGTTGGGAGACAGTGGTAGCCTCCCGTCAAGGCCATCCAGCGTGTTCTTTAACGTGCACAGGGCATGGCTCTCCCGCACAGGGGGCCACGGCTTAACGTCCCATCCGACGGACGGCGGCCTTTCCAAGCCCATCGGTGTCCCCTACTGACCGTTGGCAGGGCGGGGAACTTTGCAGAGATAAATCTCAACGCTGACCTGGAACTACAGATTAAGAGCCTGGCGCGCTACCGACTGAGCCACCCCCACCCCAGGAGAAGGAGAGCAATCGTTTACATCGAAGAAAGCCTTTAATGAGAGGGCTTTTCGAGAGATCAATTTTTACCTTGTAAGCACCCAATGTCATTTGACTTGCATATTTTTTGTTATCCAATAAAATTCTTCAGCTTGCAAGAAAACAACAATTGATAATTCTTTCTTTCGTATCTCGTACTTCTTTTGGACTGTTAATGATAAATAAAAGAAATTTTCGACTTTCCTTCTTGTCAGTCTTATAAAAAAATTTTAATTTTACCATCCTTTTAACGTGCATGTAAACCCATCAGCATTTTCCCTTTATGCGTTTTTCTAGCACTTATCGATTTTATTCCCCCAAAGAACGCAATGCCTTAAATTAAGGTCTTCTGTGAGATTTCGTAGGCTACCGTTTGTTATACTCTAAAAGGTGCCTTTTACTGTATTAAATGGCAAATCACACTAATCTCTGTATTAGAGTATGATTGAAAAAGGACATTGAATTCATTCTTTAAAACCGTAGAGGGTAAGGTTCATTCAGTCTTTTCCTCTGCATCCTTCCCCTTCCCCTGCATCCTTCCCCTTCATCTCTTTCTCGTCATCCTTCCACTGCATCCTTCCCCTTCATCTATTTCTCGTTATCCTTCCCCTGCATTCTTCCTCTTCATCTCTTTCTCGTCATCCTTCCACTGCATCCTTCCCCTTCATCTCTTTCTCGTCATCCTTCCACTGCATCTCATCCCTTTTCCTGCATCTATTCCCCAGTAGTCTGTTTCCCTTGCAACAAGGGCAGCTTGTCAGGTTCGTAATCTGCAGTTCCCAGAGTCGACTCCCAATTGTACCATAATTGAGATTTATGTCGCTTCCCTCGTTGAGAAAGAGGCCACTGATGGACTTGGAAAGGCTACCGTTCGTCAGATGGGACGTTAATACGTGCCGGGGGAACCATACCCTGTGCACCGTAAAGAATGCGCTGGATGGCCTGGACGGTAGACTTCCATATAACTACTGTGCAGTGGATTCCTTTCCTCAAATTTCTCTGAGCTTTGGGGTCCTTATGATCTGGCCATTTAGCTCAGTGTGTGCAAAAAAAGGGCCTCTCTGAGGTAAAACATCCCAACTAAAAGAATATTGACTTCGAAAATGATATATTCTTTGAATACTTCAAGAAAAAAAAACCTATCCGAAATGCATTTTCTTCAAGCCTACTATTAATTGATGATTGAACTGTGTAACATAAATCACAACCAAGGTTTTGATTTTAGGATCGTAATCTGTAGTTCCCAGGTTCGAATCCCAGCTGGGTCAGCGTTGAGATTTATCTCCGCAAAAATTCCCCGCCCTGGCCACGGTCAGTAAGAGACACCGATGGGCTTGGAAAAGCCACCATCCGTCGGATGGGACGTTAAGCCGTGGTCCCATGTGCGGGAGAGCCATACCCTGTGCACGTTAGAGAAGACGCTGAATGGCCTTGACGGGAGGCTACCATCTGTCTCCCAACAGCTGTTCCAGTGGGTTCCCTCCCCCAATCATCTCTGAGCCTTTGGGGTCCTTGTGACCTGGCCATTTAGCCCATTGCGTGCCAAAAAAAAGGCCTCTCAGATGTAAAACAACCCAAACCCTTTTCAAGCCATTGTTAACATGCTAGGCGAGGACTACGTTTCAAGAAAGAAGTTTATCACTTTAAATAAATAAAAATAAATACCCCCGCAAGCAGCTGTTTGCCATAGAGGTCTGACAGAAGCCTGTCAGTTTATATGCCATAGTAGAAGATCTGAGAGGATGGCAGGACCTCAGCAGAAAAACAACACGAACATCCATACCTTACCCGGGGCTCGAACCCAGGTCCCGTAGATCAGAAACCAAGCGCGCTAACCACTCGGGCACGGGACGGCCTTATCACTTTAGACCCTATAATACCAAAATCTCTATAATGCTCATTTTCTCTTTATAGAACTGTTGCCTTTAATATTTCCTATATTACAGCTGACTACAAACATATCTGTTGCTGCTTGAAAGTCTCGTCACGTTGCTTTGTGCAAAAGTAGCTGACGAACGACAGTAGATGGGTCTCGGCAGTCAACAGCAATGCTGAAACTCCGAATCATAGTCAGAACTACTGGGGCGGGGGTAGCTCAGTCGGTAGCGCGCCAGACTCGTAATCTGTAGTTCCCAGGTTCGAGTCCCAGCTGGGTCAACGTTGAGATTTATCTCCGGAAAATTCCCTGTCCTGTCCACGGTCAGTAGAGAACACCGATAAGGTTGGAAATTGGAAAGGCCGCCGTCCGTCGGATGGGACGTTAAGCCGTGGCCCGTGTGCGGGAGAGCCATACCCTAGGCACGTTAAAGAACACGCTGGATGGCTTAACGGGAGGCTACCATCTGTCTCCCAACAGCTGTTCCAGTGGGTCCCCTCCCCCAACCTTCTCTGAGCCTTCGGGGTCCATGTGACCTGGCCATTTAGCCCATGGTGTGCAAAAAAGTGCCGCTCAGAGGTAAAACAACCCAACCTAGTCAGAACTAAAGCAATCTTTCAACAATTTCATCATCTAGCAAAGGATACAGCGGGTGTTTTCTTTTACTCAACAGGGATCTAGAAACCTAAAAAAAGAGACATCATGTACACATGACCTGAATATTGGTGTAGCTTAAAAAATTTGTAACTACAGGTTTCTCTATTTTACCTTTAAAGTTAGTTCTTCGTCTAGTAGCCGAGAAATAACGAAACTTCAAGTCCCTAAAGCTTCAATACGTTGGTTCTTCTGCAATTCCAATCGTAGGCGAAATAGAAAAAAAAAAGTGAGTTATAGTAAACTATAAATAAATCATCCTTTATTAAAAAGGTAATAAAATATTAAAAATTTATTCGTGAAATGAAAACTACTGAAAAATATAGGTAAATATAATAACTGATTTTACACTGCTTATTTAGCAAACCAAGTCAATGCAAGTTAATATGATCATATAGAATGCATATGAACTCTGGCGTATATATATTTATTCCTTAAAATTAAAAAGTTGCTTTTTTCATATCCCTCTGAGAAAAGTGGGCAGATTTGATAAAGTGTCATCAGAATATTTCTTGATGCTCTTATGAACGAATTTCAAATTTCTTCCATAAACAGATAATTTGCAATATTTGCTAAAAGTCCATCGCCTTTTCCATGTTTAGTAACCTCCTGCCATTGAACTATACAGATTTGCCTCGATTTTGCCAACTCGCCATAATTTTACAGAAAAATTCCCAATTTTTACACCTCACCTAAATTTGAGGTGAGGTTTTTTTGCAAAGTTGCCTCGATTTTTGCAACTCTCCTTAATTTCAGAAAAACAATCCCAATTTTGACAACAACTCACCTGAATTTTACCAAGTGACTTCGAAGTTTGCCAACTGACCTAGATTTTGCCAACTCGCCATAATTTTAGAAAAAAAAATCTCATCTGAATTTTGCCAACTCGCCATAATCTGCAGAAAAAATCTCAGTTTCACCAAGTCACTTTCAATTGTACCACTCTCCAAAATTTTGACAATTCTCTAACATTTCTCCACGATGTCTAGATTTTGCCAAGTTGGCTCGATTTTGGCCTCTCTCTTTAATTTCACAAAAACATTCCCAATTTTCACAACTCACCTGCATTTAATCAAGTGACTTCGAATTTCGCCATCTGCCCTAGATTTCGCCAAGTTGCCTCGATTTTGGCAACTCCACTAGATTTTTCCAACTCGCCATAATTTTACAAAAAAAATCTCAATTTTTACTCTCACCTCAATTTTACCAAGTCACTTCAAATTTTGCCAAGCTGCCTCGATTTTGCCAACTCCGCTTAATTTTACAATAAAAATTCAAATTTTCACAACTAACCTGGATTTTATCGTCACTTCGAATTTTACCAACCCGATTTACTTTGGGGGGAGCCTCCCCCCCCCCCATAGCTACTCCCTTGGATGAGGGGACCCACTGAAACAGCTGTTGAGAGAGAGAGATGATAGCTATCCAACGTGTTCTTTAAAGTGCACAGAGTATGGCTCTCCTGCACACGAGGCCACGGCTTAACGTCTCATCCGATGGAAGTCGGCCTTTTCAAGCCCATGGGGTTGAAGAGATCCAGTGCATTATAACTCTAGGAAATAGGATATCATGCTTCTAATTTCATGTTGGGATAAATGTCTCAATAAGTATGGCAAATTTGAATAAATCATTAAATGATTTAAGCTTTATTTCCGACTTGTTCACATTTTCATTTGAATTACCTTAGGTGTAAAGTGAGCTTGTAAAAAAAAATTATAGACCTGCGTAAAACTTTTTTTGTTAATGCTAGATGCATGAATAATTGGATGACATAAGCAACTGTTCATGCTTGGATTAAAAAAATTAAATCATAATTTTTGGCACAGCTCGTTTTAAACATATAACACAATAAGTCATCGACTCATAGCATTTGTGTTTATGTTGACGATTAAGAGGCAAGTATTGAAGAGTGGAAAGGCTGACAAGAGCTTCCCGTCGGAACTCATCAAGTGCTTTAAATAGCACAATTTTCGGATCTCTTGCTCACGGAACCGCTGCTAAACTTCTTATCCAATGGACGGTGGTCAACTAATTTCCTATATCACCAAGGGCAAGGCGTAGGAAATGAGAAACTTTTTCCCATGTAACGAGCCTGACATGCCTCCTTGTACCCTGGAAATAAATTCATATGGAGGGTTAAATACAAAACTGACGAAATTACCAAAAATGTTTTCAGAGAAAACAAAAACTTTTTATTACAAAAAAAAGAATGTACTCTATATATTTTTTGTTGCGGCTTCCTTAATATTTAGATTACTTTATATTTGAAAGCAGTTTTTGTCACATTTAATAAAGGATCAAAATGTCTTTTATGATACCTAAACCTAAAAGAGTAATTTTTTACAGTTAATTAAAAAAATAAATAAATACCCCCTCAAGCAGCTGCTTGCGACAGAGGTCTGATAAAAGCCTATCAGTTTATATGCCATTGTAGATCTGAGAGAACGGCAGGACCTTTAGAAGAAAAACGACACATACATACCATACCCGGAGTTCAGAACCCAGAAAAACAACACATACCATGCCTTTCCTCCCTTAAATCAACAGCCCAGCGCGCTAACCACTCGACCACGGGACGCTTCTTGTTACTAAGCAGGTGAAAATTAGTAGCATTAAGTCAGATGCACCTGACTAATTATTTTGGAGAAGTAGCAAACTAGAACTGTGAAACGAAATAGAATGCTTTATCAAGATTATGATCGTGTTTTGGATCAAAACAGATGACGAAATCGTTTTAAATGAAACTATACTTCTCTTGATTCTGGAGCTCCATTTTACATTTTACTGATTTTCATTATTGCTGCAAAATCCTTCAAAGGATTTGACATTAACTATCAAAACTCGGCTACTGAAATTCTTCCAGAGTAACCAATTCCAAGAGCATTACTGATGTAACATCTTCAACATGGTAACTCGTTTAATTTGTCAACCATAATCGCCAGAGATTATCAGCTGAAGTCTCCTCATTCCATCTCCGAGATCGCGCTCAGTCCTTCGGCCATCAAGACCTCTTTCTGCATCTGTGTACAGTCGCTCAAAAATGTATCAGAACACTATAGTTGATTACAGAATTCAGAAAAAATATCTGGAGCGTGTACAGCAACTGTACACGCTCCAGTTACCGTTCACAGCAAACTGGAGCGTGTGCAGTTACACACAATGTGCAGTCACACGCTCAATATTTCTGTGAGTGGGTCCACACGATCCAGGTTTTTGTGAGCTCCACGATCCAATGTGCTGTGAACATTAACCGCAACCGCTCCAGTTTGCTGTGAACGGTAACTGCACACGCTCAATATTTCTGTGAGTGGGCCCACACGATCCAGTTTTTGTGGGCTCACACTATCCAATGTGCTGTGAACATTAACCGCAACCGCTCCAGTTTGCTATGAACGGTAATTGCACACACTCCATATTCATTGCATTATATATTCATATGCATTATATATATTAAAAAAGTATCCGAACACTATGGTTGATTACAGAATTCAGAAAAAATATCTGGCAACGATTTTTTTAGAAATTAGTGTTTTGGCAAGGTTGCCAGATCGCTAATTTCTAAAAAAATCGTTGCCAGATATTTTTTCTGAATTCGGTAATCAACCATAGTGTTCGGATACTTTTTTGAGCGACCGTACGACCATTCTCCAACGATTTGGTCCGAGGTCGGGTTAATTGCATGACAGCTAAGTTAGTTGACTATCTCTGCTATACATAAACAGATTTCAAATGGTAACCAATATAAAACTTCACGAAAATTAAGTTTTCAAAATCAACATGGGGCAATTATGCTATTCATATTCTAAACTAGGGGGTTCTCAACGTGGGGTACGCGTACCCCTTGGGGTTACGCGGTAAAATTTTTGGGGGTACGCCGTGAGAGCTCCAAAGTCGCTAGATCTGATTACCAAGTAAAATGTTTATAATTTTATAAGATTTGTTAAATTGTTTGTCATTTTTTGTGTTTATCGATATATGTAATTTATGAATATAAAATTTAATGTGAATATATATATATGTTTTATTCTATTCCCATTGTTATACTATAACTATAGTTTTATCTGTCTAAACAAGGGGTTTGCTAGTTACATACACATTTCCGGGGGTACGTGAAGCATCAAAGGTTGAGAACCACTGTCCTAAACAATTATCATAGATCAGATAAAATGAACTCGGAAGGCCAAATGCGGGTAGTATGTTTGGCATCTTGCTATAGTCCATAATGCCTTTGCATGCCAGTGCCACGGGTGGGGATAGTTTTGCTCTTCTGGATTTAAACAAAAGAAACTCTGGTTGCTCTACTAGACCTGATAATGGTGTTCCATATATATTAAATATTTTAAAAAGTCTGTGGCAAGCAGCTGCTTGAGGGGGTATTTATTTATTTATTTTTATTTTAGAGACCCTAGATTAGAGGTCGGTAAGCTATTGCAGCAGATGGATACTGCATTACTCTATTAAAAAAAATAATACATCTCTCACTTTACACATTTTTACTTTTAATTTGTTTAGATATTGGGTCGTTTCACCTCTGAGTGGCACTTTTTTGCCCACAGTGGGCTAAATGACCACCTCACAGGGGACCGAAGCTCAGAGAAGGTTTGTGGGGAACTCACTGGGCAGCTGTTGACAGATGGTAGCCTCTTGTCAAGACCATCAAGTGTATTCTTTAACGTGCACAAGGTATGGCTCTTCCACACATGGGGCCACGGTTTTACATTCCATCCGAAAGATGGCAGCCTTTCCACGGCCATCAGTGATAATAACTGATAACTCATAACTGAGAGCACGGAAAGGAATTTTGCGGAGATACACTACACAATATTGAAACTGGCCCACCCAGGAGTGAGGGGATAGGGGTGAAATGTAGCACACACATAGCAATACGTATTGGCACAGCTTGATTTAATTTGCAGTCACTTACAGCTGTTAGATAATGCAGCAAAATTGACTACCTCAAGAGGTAGTTGCACTGCCATGAACGGCAATACAGGCAGCAATACGGCGTGACATGGATTCATACATTCGATGGATATGGTCCTGAGAAATTGCACACCACGCAGCGTTAACTTGCTCCCATAATTCGAGATTCCGTGCCGAAACGTGAGAGGATTGCACATGTTGTCCAATTGGTCCCACAGATTTTCTATTGGGGATAAATCTGGATATCGTGCTGGCCATGGCAATACTTTACCATGTTGCAAACATTGTCTGGAGACCCTATCAGTACGCACACGGGCATTGTGATGCTGGAAAATGGGCTGCTGCATGTCTCCCAGGAACGGTAACAAAACGGGCTGCAAAACTGCGCTAACATATGCAAATGTCAGTGTTTCTGTGATGCGGACAAGAGGTGACCTGCTGTCATATCCAATAGTACCCCATACCATTATGCCTCGCTGATGGGTGGTTTGCCAGTCGCGAACAAAAGCTGGATGTGTCCTCTCGCCAGGTTGTCACAATACATTGACCTGTCGATCATCAGCACCCAGACAGAAACGGAATTCATTACTAAACACAAGTGTTCCATTCATGACCCCAGTTTGCACAACTTCGACACCAAGCTAGGAAAGCACTGCGATGCTTGCAGTCAATGTAACAGTTGCCTAGAGCGCAGGTGTGCCTGATGCAACCTTCGGGTCATTATGGGGACATTCATGGCTGCTGACACAGCCTGTTGAATATCGCCTGCAGTGCTTTGTGGTGATGAACAAGCATGTCAAACAATGCACCTATCAAGCTGTGCTGATGTGTCGGACGGTACCACTTCCTCTGTGACAAGCACTAGAACCTTCATTTCATCACTGTTGTCGACAGTGTCTAACAGTTCGTGCCTCCTGATGAACATGTGCAGCAACACGTGTAGTCCATCCTGCTTCACATTGGCCTATAATTCTCTCAAAAGCATCGAACTAGCGATAAACCTGCCGACGGCATGTACCAGGCAATTTCTGCCTTCGCTGAACAATTTCCAAATGGAACCACCTAATCTCAATCATTTGCACGACTTACACCTTCATAAACACAATACCATCCCTGTTCCTGCTCGCACCTTTTATCTCTTGAGCCACACACATCATTGGCTCCGGATTATCGTCATTTGCATATCTCAACTGTGCACACCCACCCTTCTATTTGCATGTTTGTATGACAAGTCCTTCTGGGTGGGGCACTTTCAATGTCCAGCAGTGTAATTATTAATGCTGGCCTAGCGGGGTTCAAACCTGGGAAATGCAGATTACGATCCTGGCAACTACTGAGCCATTCCAGCACCTCATGTTTTGGGGAACTACCTCCCTTTGCACTGTTTAAAAACTGTAATGTGATCATAAAAAGAAAAATCCTTTTCAGATTTCATAAAAAAAATTATTTGCAAGGTTTCATAGTTCGAGTGAGGAAATTTTAATAGGTATGGATTGTGAAAATTTATTCGGTTGCAGAAAAAAAAATAGAAAAAATATTTAAAATGTATAACTTGATTTATAAATGCTACGATATATTAAACGTTTTATAAATTACATTTATGAAATAATTTTCATTATTAAAGTCCGTCATTTCAATTGGATTGTTTCTTTATGGGTGCAAAATACACCGAAGAGCCAAAACATTATAGCCAGTGTATCTTTATGCAAATCGAAACAACTGCTGGTAAACGACGGCGTATGTGGTCATGAAACGGTATAACATCTGATACTGAGCTCTGTTAATCAGTGTTATTCTTTTTCTTCAGATCGGAAAGGCAGCGGACTTGAGTAAGTTTAATGAAGACCAAATTGTAATGGCCAGATAACTGGATCAGAGCATTTTTGAGACAGCAAGGTTTCTGGGATGGGGTTTCTTCAAAAAGTGGTCCGAGGAAGGAAAAACCACGAACCGCCAGCAAGGTGTGGGCCAACCACAGTTCAATGCTAGAGGTGAACCCTGCTGAAAATGGGGCTGCATAGCCACTCCAAGTGCCCATGCTAATTTCAGTTCACCATCAAAAGCACCTACAATGGGCATGCAAGAATAAAAATTTGATTTTGAATGATTGGAAGGTCGTTTGGTTCGATGAATCTCGTTTCCTGTTGCACCATGTGGACGGCCGGGTACGTATGCGTTGTGTATCTGGAGAAGTGTTGGTACCAGGATGCACTGTGGGACGAAAACAAGCTGGTAGAAGTGTAATGCTTTGGGCAATGTTCTGCTGGGAAACCCTGGGTCCAGTCATTCATGTGCAAGAAACTAAGACGTCTACCACCTACCTAAACATCATTGCAGACCAGGTATATCCTTTAATGGAAATGGTAATTTCCTCTACTATAGTAGTGCCTTCTTTCAACAGGATAATGCACCATGCCACACTGCCCGGATTGTTCGAGAATGGTTCGCTTAACATGAGGAAGACTTCCAGGTATTGCCCTGGCCTCCAAATTCCCCA
The DNA here is from genome assembly GCA_038380435.1 of Ryuthela nishihirai. Taxonomy (NCBI): domain Eukaryota; kingdom Metazoa; phylum Arthropoda; class Arachnida; order Araneae; family Heptathelidae; genus Ryuthela; species Ryuthela nishihirai. Next base: position 68,860,879 of record JAWZYU010000001.1, read on the forward strand.
GAAATCAATCCAATCGAGCATGTGGTTTGTGTTGGAATAGCATATCCGATCTGCAGCGGCCCAACCACGTAACTTACAAGAGTTAGAGGATCTGCTGGTAACATGCTGGTACCAGATACCACACCTTTAGAAATCTTGTAGCATCCATGCCTCGCTGGGTAAGAGCCGTTTTGGTGGCACATGGAGGACCAACATATCAGGCAGGTGGTCATAATGTTTTGGCTCTTTGGTGTAAATGAAATAAATTTATAATACGGATAGCATTAGAAAAAATTGCAGCGCACGAAAAAGTGTTAATGCTACCTGTGCCTAAGGGCACTTGTAATATAAATCAAGCCTGTGTCCATAACTACATCATTCATACTGTTGAGAACTCTTCTCAGTGATAGATTTATTGAGGGCATTCAAAATTTCTTGACAGGTGTCTGTAGATTTCACTCATTCCTCGGAAGTGAACGAGCTACTTGTTTGAAAGCTTGTCTAAACTTATCATTAAGTTAAACACAAAAGTCATTTCTATCTTTGTTGGCGGTGTATAAAGTTTGGTCTGCGAAATCTGAGAGTTGCTATGGAGCCTACCTACAAAAGGGAAAAGATTTTTCGCAAGGATTCTGCTTGGGGGCGAGGCGAAAAAAATTCAAGCCGATTTATTACAAGTATATGGAGATTATGCCTGTTCATATGGTAATATTACGGGATGAATGCGAAAATTCTGACAGCAGAGCTTCAAAGACCTCCCTTGTGCGGGAAGACCGGAGGCCGTGAACGAGAACCACAGTTGCTGTTTGTGAACTCATAAGGAAAACCCACACGTCACCATTCAGTAAACAAGTTTAGATGCCAGTGTATCTATTGGCAGTGTGGAAAAAATTATCCATCAACATTTAAAGTTTCAAAAGGTCTCTGCCAAATGGATACCCCACAAACTGACAGAACAGCAAAAAAGGGCCCGAGTCAACTCGTGCAAACAGATGGTGGCAATGTTTGAACCTAAGGACCCCAAATGATTACGACATTGTCACAGGTGAGACGTGGTTTTATTACTATACAACTTAATATCCAAAATTACTTGTATTTTGGCTTTACTATAACCCCCTGCATGGAATAAATTATTATTATAACTCCCAGAACGATCATAACTATGTTTGGGTTGCGGATGATTAAATGTGCCCCAAAATTCTCCGACAAGACTTGCGCTCAAGGAAGTTCGCAATTTTTTTTCAATTCCCAAGGAGTGGTAGCCGTGTACACCTTACCTGAAAAAAATCACTAAATATGGTCAATACATCAATATTCTTTTGTTTAAAATGGTTTGAGATAAAGGAACTGTGTCAAAGAACAGGCGTGTCAAGGGTTCTCCTTCATAATAATGCCAGTGCTCCATAAAATCGGGCAACTTACGGTCTATCTGGGGCAGGAAAAAATCAAACAGCTACCCACCCCATTCTACACCATGCGATTTTCGGTTGTTCCAAAAATTAAAAAAGAACTTGCTGGGAAGCTTTTTTCAAGGGTGCAAGACCTTGCAAAATGCATTCATTCAGTTGTAGGGTATTCCCCAACAGGAATACCAAAAAGCGTTAGAGAATTAGCGTAGATGTCTGCAACTTTGCACAGATGCTGAGGGGAGAATCTTGAAGGACAGTAAAAGTTTTGTTCACGTAGGTAAATGGTTTTTGCTCTGTAGATGCATCTCGAGAACTTTAGGAAGGCCTCTTGCATAATATATAGTGGTAATAATGGTGCATACTGCATATAAAAAATTGGGTTTGTGCAATTATAGTTCTTCCATATGTAGCTCAGTTTCCATAAGTTCATTTAATCTTTCACTAAGGCTGTTTTATCTTCTTTAGCTAAATGACATTAAAAATGAAATTCTAGCATATTTTTACAATGGTTTGAAGGGAATTTCCAAATAAATTTCACACTATATCATTTGATAAAACTATTTTGTGTATAAATTACATATTTGCTTTTAATCTTTAGTAAAGCCTGCATATCCAGTTATATCTATTAAAACTTTTCTTATGGAAATGCAAAGGAAAAATGGATTGGGAACACACCCTTATTTCAACAGTAATAGCTGGAAATAAACCCCGCTATCCATTACACAACCTTGCAAATCAATGAGTAAAAATAGTGTTCGTTTCAAAAAAATAAGTTGGGTTGTTTTACCTCTGAGTGGCACTTCTTTTTGGTACACAATGGGCTAAATGGCCAGGTCAGAAAGACTCTGAATGCTCAGAGAAGGTTGGGGAAGGTGACCCACTGGAATAGCTGTTGGGAGACAGATGATAGCCTCCTGTTAAGGCCGTCCAGCATGTTCTTTAATGTGCACAAGGTATGACTTCTGCACACAGGCCATGGCTTAACATACCTTCCGATGAACAGCAGCCTTTCCAAGCCCATCAATGCTAACCCACCTGGGAACTGAAGATTATGAGCTTGGCAGCTACTAACTAAGCAATCCACCCCAAAAAATCAGTAATTCAAAAGTTAACCTCAAAGGCTTGCAAAATTAAAATAGCTAAAGGTGTTTTTTTATATCGTTTTAGCTCCTATTTCTGAATATGGAAATTTTCCCACTGATAACAGAATTCCACAGCATGTTTCTGAAATCCTTATTTTTATATGCTGCACAAATTCCTTTGTCATGATGCTTCAAGACACGCCTGGCCTAGATATATAATCAGTTCTAAGCAAGTTTGTACACCAAGATGTTATCTGACAGAGCAAGTGGCACATTAGCAAGAGATCAAAATTAAAGTTCAGGAGACAAGCAGGTGCAAGTTTCACTGTACTATTTTCCATTGGATCATCAATTTTACTTTCAATGAGTTCATCTTTTTAAGTTTTATCGAAACTCTTAAATCCCGTATGTGGGAGAACCACACCCAGTGCATGTTAAATAATATGCTGGATGCCCTTGAATGGAGGCTATCATCTATCTGCCTCCTAACAGCTGTCCAGAGGGTCCCCTTCTCCGAGCCATCTGGGTCCTTGTGACTGGGCCATTTAGCCCATTATGTACAAAAACGTGTCGCTTAGAGGTAAAACAACCCAAAGCGAAAGTATTTAAAAATAAACATTACAGTAAAATTAGAAAAAAATTAAATTTATATTGTCATTAGCTACATGTGTTTATTTGTTCAACAATCACAATATAATTTAGCAAGTTATAAAAAAATTTCATTGTTTTGCAGTCTATTACAAAAACTTATTCAACTCATTTAAAATTAAACTATTTCAGCTGACCTTTAAAAGAAAATATGTTCTAAACAATAAAAGTTCCAGGTATTATTTAATATTGAAGGAAATTTAAGAGTTGTAATTCATTTCTTCAGTGACTGTGTTTAATCAGGAAAAAATAAAGCAACTTTTAACAATACTGTACAAATTTTTATTTTCTATATATATATACTTTATGTTAGTACCATAAGAACCCATTAGCCAAGATTCACCAACATTATTAAGTCTTTATAACAAATACGTGCATGAAGTGTTTTGCAATCTTCCTTCTTAACATAACGATTTCTTGATAGTCTATCTACATGTTAACCAATACAACTTTCAATTGAAAAAGACAAGAAATACCCCCAAGTGGTTATCTGTATAAGTAGTGATTTAGAAGATACAATTCATTTATAACAAAAATATTAATGCAAAATAAAGCATTCCCGTTCTATGATAAATAATATCTAATAACTGAAACATCGAACAGTTGTACAATATTTTTTGTGAATAGATTTGTTCAAAAAAAAAGCTATTATTATGACATTGTATAGTTTGACTTTCTCAACAATCCTACTTTTAAGCAATTTTTTTTTTACCATTATAGAGTGAAATAATCAAACTGGCTAAATTTTCACATAATACAGCACAAGAAGAAAAAAAAATGAAAATCGGAATGAGCTGGTATTAAATTGGACCACACCAGTATCTCCATAAATATATAAAATTAATACAAGGCAACATTGAAAAAGAGATACAGATCTGTAGCAGAAATACAGTTCTGCAGCTGCATAGCATTCACTTCAAACTCCCATAGCTACACATTTTAGTTCATGCCATAATCATCATCTATGTAAGAAATCCTACATGATTGTTAATGTTTGGGCTCTTGAGCTATTCTATTTAATAAACCCAACATTAAATACAAAGAAAATTATCTGCACCATTTGTAATCATCACTTATCTTACATTCTTAATTATTTTTTTAATATTTTACATAACAGATGGAGATGTGTCATCTGTCTTAAGAGAAGTACTCTGTACTTGTAAAAATGATGAACCTCAACAAATGAAAACAGCTAAAGGAAGTTTTTTTGCTTGTTAGTTTTATATATGCCTCCTGTAGCAAATGTGACCTTAGCTGAACGTTGTACATTTCACAAAACACATACACACTGGTATAAGCTAGGTCCTCTCAGAGACCAGATTTGTCACTAGCATTATCCCCATAGTTCTTGCCTAAACTTCAACGTCATATAAGGAACTATAACACATCCCAATAATTCTGTACAGATTTTGTTTATTTCATATTTGTGTGCAGTTCTGGAAGATCACAATCAGAGATTACATTCCCAGGCTGCCTGGATTATTATACAGTGGTCGCTGCTGCATTGTCATTCCGGGAGGTGACATTAAACCACTATTTATTCCTCCTACACCAAGAGGACTTGTTGCCACTGGTGCACCTGCAATACAAAGAAAATAAAATTTTAAATTCCCCCCCAAAATATACAAACAGTTTTTTATATATACACACTGATAATGGTTGGTATTGTAATTGAAGCTTCAAGAGTTTTATGTACCAAAATATTGAAAATAAAAGAGATCTGTAAGAACATGTCTGATATAGTCACTTTTATTAAATTAGTAAAATTCAGTAGTGTTAACATTATAAATTATATGCTGTAGCACAACAGTAAAAGTCAACATTGACCAATGAATAATGTCTATGATAGATCTAAAATAAACTTAAATATACAAGACATGTAGCACATACATTTTTCTTTTAAAGTACAATGATGCATGCAAATGTAAGCTGCATATTACAGAAGACTTGAATGATGAAACACTTTACAGTTGACAAGACAGAAGAAACACTACTGATGGCGAAAGTGAATATTTTTTTATGGCATCATATTCAAACTTTGATACAAGATGGCAACAATGAATAGCACAATATAAAAATTATGTGTGACCCACTGAAAGATTAACAACTTCCTAAGTGGCCTGCCATGTAAAAATGTTTGCCCACCCCTAGATGACATAGGGGTTTCTCATGAGACTACAAATGACTACTATAAGTGTTTAAAATCCTCAGTATATGAAACTAACTATATCAGTTCACAATATCAATCTTATGTAGTTCACATACATTGTATGTTAATGCAGCAACCATGCACAGAAATTTATACAGTATGAGTTGGTTCTCTGCAAAATCTGGTAACAGTGTGTGGACTCTTGTGCTGTGGAATGAATACAAATACAATGTAATTATAAAAGAATAGTCATATTTTAAAATGCTATACTAATTAAACAACAGAAAATAATTGTGTATAAAAATGCCTAGAAACTGTTTCCTTTTTGATGTGGAGTTGGTATATTGTGGCACTAATATCACATATAATGTTGCCTTGAGCCAAATTTCCTAATCAAAGTATTCATAGAGGCAGACTGAACTTGTGGCCTCTACGAAGTCCTGATCTGACATCATTGGACTACTTTTTTGGGAAATACATTAAAAACATCATTTATTTAAAAGGGAATCTGCAGCATTTAAGGGAAAGAATTACTGCAACTGTTGCAATTTTTATGCCAGATATGCTGAGTTGAGTATGAATGGAAGACAAATATTGTATGGATTGACACCATACATTAAAGTCTGTTAAACATAAAAAAATTTTGAGAATTCCTTGACATTTTGTACAAAAAATTACTTCTATAAATTATTTAATAAAATATAGCACTTCAAAATATGCATATTCTTTCATAATGATCCTGTAAATCATCTCACAAATCCTGTAGATGCCATTGTGACTCAAATGAGTTACCATTTAATTTAGTGTTGTATTGCACATTGGCTGGCACCTTCTCTCTGCCAAAACTGTCAACAGTTAGTGTCAGTGCAAAGCATGGTTACAGTCTTTCACCTACATCTGTTGCATGTCAGGTTATTCATCTTTTGTCACTGGTTCAGGTGAGAGAAAATGTTGGCACTGAGATGGTGACATAAGGGGCAGTGACAGGCATTTTCCAGGAGACCCCAATGTACTGTCTTGGCTTGCACCTAACAAATGTACATATTATATGAATGCTGAGCCACAGAGTGAATCAGGATTATTGATGTCTGATACTCTTCTAATATTGTCCTATAGCTTGGCCTCTAAACTGGCTCCACAAGTGCTATGCAGTGCACATCATGAGGGATCTGATTTGCATATCACATTCCAAAGTATAGGTGCCAATGCACCATTACAACATTGAATTACAATGCCACTTAACCACTTTGCTGAAGTACACTGACACTGAACAGCACCAATCATACGTGTAAACCATAGCCAAGATACAACAACCTATATCTTTCCAGCCATTTTAATTTCTACCCCAGCCTTAGACATGGCATCACCTCACATATTTGGTATGTGGTTTTTAATGATGGATCAACCTATGTTGAAACTATTAAATGACACATTCATACTGTAGTATTGGCTCCTATGTTCAACATACGTTGACACAGCATTTTACTGCCACCTGTTAATCTGGTGTTATTTTATTAGGAACAAAGAAGAAAAATCATACAAGCATTTAAAAAAAAATTGAAGTGAGCAATAAATTTAAAAATATATTGGAATGGAAAGTATTAACATTACAAATTTTGTATGACTCATGAAGAAATTAAAACCTATTTCAAATTATAAATTTAATACACAAGGATATTTTTTATTGACTGGATCAAAGAACCTTTTCCTGATATACTTAATTAACTAGTTAAGTGCTAAATAGTAGAGTAAGAGTAGGTGAGTATCCAAAAATTGGTTAATAGATTAGCTTTAAGTGCAGAACAGAAAGGAAATTAAGTTTTGGATTGAAATTTGCCCATTCACTTGTTTGATCAATAATAAAATAGTTAAAAAGAAATTACTTTCTTTCCAACCTGATTTATTAAATCAAATATTTCTCATGTCAAATGCACTTGAAATTCTTCTCATACAGATGTAGGATTTCATTATATCTGAACAACAAATTTCACTCTACAATTTAAACAATATCTGACAAATCAAAAATAACAGAATACCTGGATTCACTGGTGATTGACCTAAAGCCATCTGTTGGACACTTACGGAAAGATTATTCGTAGTATTCATGTTAATCCCTGAAATATTTAAATAGTAAATGAGCACAAATTTATTCAAGCAACTTAAAAAATAATGTCTAAAACTTTCTAAAATAATGTTCAATGAAATTGCAGAAAGCTTTGAAAAGTGATGCAAAAGAGTGGCATTTTTTATATCAATCTATACTATTCAATTACAAATAATTTATTGGTGAATTAGTATTTTTGTCATAAAATAAAGCAACAAATTGTAGAAAGACTTAAAAACATTCTTCCAAGAAACCAATCTTTTTCTTTGTTTACTTTTTTTAACTTCATAAAACTGAATAAATCTGATGCTCTTGAAATTTATCCCTAGGTTTCCTACTGAGTGATTATTTGTCATACAATGTTTTATTGGCAATCATCCTTTAGAATTTAACTTTTCCACCTTGGCATAACCTAGAGAACAAACAGTACATACATTGCACTCAGATGCAATTCAGAACAACTGGATCCACCATTTTTATCTTCTACCATGAGTCTCCAGCATTCCAACTCTCATCCTTGTTCATTTACTTCCTAATTGAATCCCCAAAACAGTATAACAAAGCAACATATGAATTGAAAGAAAAGTATATAAAAAAGCCTTATTTTTGCAAAGTGGTCAGCTCTATATGCCCAGCAATATGAACAACAAAATGAATGGTCATCACATGAGGTGCATCATTGAAATCAACAACCAAATAATGTTGCATAATGATAAATGGAATAAACATTAAGCACAGATATTAACAACTCCATTCTCTTCTGAGCCAAGGCAGTTGAATTTGATCAATCACAAATGAAACTTAAAAACAGGTATAATAGCAAATCAATCCTTTTTAACACTAGAAGTTAATCTCAATGATTTATACCCCCCCCCCCCTCCTACAGCATGCGAGTCCTTTAATGTGTTGTTATCACTCCACCCCAGAAGGAAGGGAAGCAGCATCCTCACCCCCACTATGTACCCCATATAGGATGAGAAACTAAACAGTAAACAAAGAGAACCAAATGCATAAATAGCCATGTATCCCCTTTGCTTGTAATGATTTTATCAACTTTACTTGATGATTTGGTCGACATGCTCACACTGTCAGTCTAGTCATGTGCATGGATGCATATGGAGTTTGTGGGGAGAAGATGCAGTCATCCATTGAAAGTACAAGGTGTGGTTATGTCAGAGTGAGTTGGCACCAGATCTTTTTCAGTTGTTGCCAAAAGGTCAGACTGATGAAGAATGGCAAAGCTTAGTAAACATAGAAGCACAAACCACCCATTTTACCAGCAACTGCCCTAGCTGCATCATCAACCAAGATTTGGACTTATATCAAGTCATTGAGAGGGTAAAAGCATTCACCCTCCCTTACACTTTCAGGAATGCAGCCAGAGTTGTCCGCCAAGCCAGCACCATTCGCTGAACATATTCCACAATAGACAACTAATGTCAGCTGGATACCATTTCCTTATTCCCAGCCCTAGTGACCACAAGAAAACAGAAGAAGAGCTCTGTACACCCCCCCCCCTCCAAGGATTATCCCCTTCAGCAAGGTGTCATTAACGTTACCATGCCTAATTTAGAACTGTGAAGTTGTCCTTTCCCATGACATCCTTTGCAGACTTGTGTTAGTAAAAGCATGATTCATTCAAGAGTAGTGTACATACATAGTTAAAGGAAAAGGGTGCCATTCAACTTTTAAAGAACTTTGCCAACTAAAATTGCAGAAAGGCTTTGCATATATTCAACAGTGATTCAGCAGGTTCCCCCTACCTTAAGGTAGACATCAATATCTCACTTAACTAGTTAGAAGTGTTTTATGCTCATTTATTGCATTGTATTTTGATTATATTACAATGTTTTTTCTTCTTCCAAATGGATATTCTTTGCTGTTTCTCATGTTCTTCGATTGCAGAATAATGTCAGCTAATTTAAGGACCACATCTGAAAATCAGGTAAACAAAATGTGTAAATAAGTTCATGGGTTATTGTTGAACTGAATATTAAGTTACGTGTTATTTGCTATTACTGAGTTCCATGTAGGAGTTTCTTGGTTAAATTATTGATAAAGAGTACATCCTCCACATCATATCCCATTTGAAATTAACTGCCATTTTTTCCAGACAATTCTTCTATAGCAAGAAGAGTTGTTGCAAATGAACTGTAATTTGCCCCTTTAGAATTCCTTTGACCCTAGAAGGGTTGGGTTATTTTACTTCTGGGCAGATCTTTTTTTTTTGCACACAATGGGCTATATGGCCAGGTCACAGGACACTAAGGGATCAGAGAAGGTTGGGAGAAGGAAACTCACTGGACAGCTGTGAGGAGACAGATGATAGCCTACTGTCAAGGCCATTCAGAGTGTTCTTTAACATGCACAGGATATGGCTCTTCTACAGAAAGGGCCATGGGTAAATGTCTCATATCATGGGCAGTGGCCTTTTGAAGCCCATAAGTGTTTACTGACAAGGGCAGGCGCTGGAAGAGATAAATCTCAATGCTAGCCAGGTGGAATTCGAACCTGGAAACTAGATTATGAGCCCAACATCCTACGAACTCAGACAATCTCAGTCCCAGGCACTAGTAGAATAACATCTAAACAACTCTGGCCTTCTCCCTTGGTACCTTTGCCTATACTTGAGAGTTAATTGACCAATCTCCCTGCTTCAGAAGAGTGAAACTGCAATCTGAGCATTTTAACAATCACCAGCAGAGCTCCAAAACATTTGTTAGTGGCAAGTGGGAAACAGAGACCCCACTGTAAATTTACCATTCAATATTTAAACCATTCTTTCCAAGTGGCTCCAGTGTAGCAGCCATAATTGTTTGGACCCAAGGCACTGGACAATCACACTGCAACCCTGCACCATTCACCTAATTGGTGTATGCTCACAAGTACCTCAAACAGGTAGTGTCCAACATATACGATAAAAAAGAACTCACTATGAGGTAAAGTAGGGTTGTTAAGAACTTCTTTCCACATATCATGAAGGGTAATTCCTGTGTCTCAGTTGAAAGGGGGAATGGAGAGGTCATTATTTCAATAGCGTCATGGATGATGGTTCCGTTGGTGGATGCACATGCTAGCAGTGTGATGCTCCCAGTCTATGGTAGCTATGTGTTGTATTACCAGCTCGGAAGCAGCAGTCATTAATGTTTTTGGCTGGCATCTGATGCTCTGTGAACCTCTCCTGTAGAGAATGTATGGTTTTTCTGATATAATAAAACAATGGAATTATCCAGCAAATATAGGGAAAATATGTATACACCCAATTTCTGAAGGAGGCTAAATTTGGCTCTGTCTTTTTTTATAATTTTCTTTAGATTCAGAGCTGGGCAAAAAACAATGTTGAATTTTTAGGCTCTGAATATTTTGCAGACTGATTCACACAGGACAGGAATGTAAGATAGGATCCAGTAAAAGTTGTCTGCTCAGAGTCAGTGACTGGGAGGAGAGCCGAATCTGTTCTGTTGTTTCTATACCTATTGATTAACTTTTCTATTGTTTTTGGGTGGAAATCATAGGATGCAGCAATGGATTGAATGTTTAGAATTTCATTTTTAAGCTTTGGGTTGTTATACCTCTGAGTGGCACTTTTTTGCACACCATGGGTTAAATGGCCAGGTCACATGGACCCCAAAGGCTCAGAGAAGGTTGGGGGAGGGGACCCACTGGAACAGCTGTTGGGAGACAGATGGTAGCCTCCAGTCAAGGCCATCCATTGTGTTCTTTAATGTGCACAGGGTATGGCTCTCCCACACACAGGGCCATGGCTTAATGTCCCATCCGACGGACAGTGGTCTTTCTAAGCCCATTGGTGTCCCCTACTGACCGTGGGCGGGGCAGGGGAATTTTGCAGAGATAAATCTCAATGCTGACCCAGCTGGGACTCGAACCTGGGAATTACATATTATGAGCCTGGACTGCTACTGACTGAGCCATCCCCATCCCCACCCTCTCATTTTTAAGCAAAAACTCAATGATATGGTGAAGGCTCTATGGATGAGAGAATGGAATGCTGCAATTTTGTGAGCCCATGGGATGCATGAATCCACACATATGATGGAGGGTACGTAGATAGGCTTTCAATATATTGGCATCATTAAGGCTCCTGCAGCATTTTTTTTTTGGATAAAAATAACTATACATGGGAAGTAATTGCTGTTTTCTTTCTCTTTCATTATGAAACATTTGTAGGATACATACTATTGGCTTTATTATCAAGGTAGTTTAATTGCTCATTGTTGCCACTCCAAAAAAATCAATATATTGACACCAGAAGATAGGTAAAATTGCTGCCGAGTTGAATAATTTTGTTTCAAGGTCTTGAAGGACAATCTTAGACAGGATGCCAGAAATGGGTGAGCCTACATGGCCTTCAAGTCCTGCCTGTAGATTTTGTTGCCGAACTGAAAATAATTATTTTATTTTCAGTGACTAGTTTTAGTGCTTCATGAATGGTGTTGATTTCAGGAAGAGAAATTTTTTTACTTTTCAATGATTTTGCCCCAAAATAACATAACGCTCAAGTTATTTCAATTATTTTCTGAGCAAGAAGGTCATTTTAATTGCATTTGCAATTGCATTTTGTAATTTCATAAACATTTCTGTAATAATTACGACTGTGGATTAGCAGACTGCTCTTACTGAGTTTTTTACCTTAAACTCCATTATCACATAAGAAGTATAAAAATAAAAAACCTACCCATAAGCTTTTGGAAAAAATAACACAAAAATATAATGGTTGGCAATCTTGGTATTTACAAAATGAGAATTTCCCGAGTTTACTGTATTTGTGGAATCTTATCAACAAGACAAACTTATTACAGAATAGGTAACCTCTGTTTGAGCGTGCAAGATCAAAATACCAATTAAACTTCAGTAATAGCAGTTTAAATTTTAAGTCATATTTATAAGCTATTATTATATAATAAATAAATAAATAAATAAATAAATAAATAAATACCCCCTCAAGCAGCTGCTTGCCACAGAGGTGGACAGGAGCCTGTCAGTTTATACGCCATAGTAGAAGGTATGTGAAGATGGTGGGACCTCAGCAGGAAAATGACATGAACACCCATGCCTTATCCAGTGCTCAAACCCAGGTCCCTTAAATCAGTAGCCAAGCATGCTAACCACTCGGACTTTTAAATAATACACATATTCAAGTAAAATTTTATTCATTCTGTTTCCTGAATGTTATGACAGGAATGCATAACATGCACATATTAAGAACATTACAGATAGTATACAAGATCTTTTTTTTTTTGAGAAAACCTTTATCAGGTGTTCAACTTTTTAAGTGTCCAAAGACAGGTAATTGCTTTTCAAAATTAGGCCTAAGTAGCCTTCATTCCAATTTAAATTTCTGTTATCTTATTCTCCAGGTCTAAATGATCTTTCATTTGATGTGTAACATGACTTATGTATTTGGTGTTAGCCACTGAACAGTAAGATTCCAAAGTTCAGCAGTTTTCCTGCTGAAAAAAGTTAAAAATTATATTCATCACAATTCCAAGCAGTGTGAGAAACCTGACATTTTAAGGGTTAAAGAAGTATGATTACCAGTGATAAGACTATTTTGTTTCTAGTAGATGGTTTCCATGACACCTTTCAAACAATGTATGGATAATGTCCATTAATATGGAGCCCAAGATTGTGTACTGCTTGATTTACTGTTAAGATGCTATTCTTTTTTAACAGATTCAGATCCCCCTCCCCTAAAATTTTTCCACTACACTACCTCCTAGAATTTTGCATATATACATAGGTCCCCTTTCTCCCCATGCTCCTTCATTTTGTATCGAAAATTCAAGTCCTAACCTATAACAGAACTCGATTTTAAATTTTTGACCATATATTTCTCCTTTTTATAGTTTGCCATTTCAGATTTTAGTTTAACATTTCTCAATCCCTTGCAATTTTCCAAATACTTTACCATTTGGCCTAAATTTCTCATCTGCCCCCCCCCCCCCCCCCCCCCCCCCCCCCCCCCCCCTCTCCTGCTACCCTGTATAATTTTAAGTCTCTAACCATAAGCAACAGAACCTGAGTTACAAAACACTTATTTTTCTACTTGATCAGGGAATAATTCAATGGGGACTTTAAATTTCAATAGGAAATCTGCTAACTGAAATGATTTTCCAGCAAATAATAATAAATTTAACTGATATGAACATTATAATTTCTAAGAACAAAAAAGTTAATCATACCTGCCAACTGATTCATACTAGGTGCTATTGGCTTATCATATTTACTAGCTGCACTCAGATTATCTACACTAATGTTTATGCTTCCAACTGCATCACTCCATGTGTTCCTTGATTTCTGAAATTAAAAAATGTAACTGAATTTAAATATATTTTTTAAAAGTTAAAATTGGCAATATACAAGTGGTTTTGCTTTTTTTTTTCAATCATGTTCAGTTCATGTTTGTACAACTCCAATGACAAAAACACTTAAAGGAAACAACACATGTTCAACTAACTTTTACTTCTGAAATTTAAAATGTACAGTCTGCTATATTAAACTTTTATTAACAATAAAGGCAGTATGTCTGCAGTAATACTACTGCAGACATACTACCTTTATTACAGAATATAACTTTGATAAAATATTATATTCATTATAAGAGGCAACTTGTCACACTAGTGCAGATCGCATATTTTTTAAAAGAACATAATTATCTCTATTATAACGTCTGCAACTAAAATAATCTTAGAAGTTGTGATATAAATTAAAATATTCTCTAATTATTTATTCTTCTCCTATAAGAAAAAGATTAACTATAATGTAACTCTTTATCCCTTCAGTCAATTTAAAGTTCAAGGTCAAGAGATGAAAGTACCACAATATTGAAAATAAAGAAACCAAGCAAAAGTCTATCTATTTATGCAACCAGATTAAAGGTACAAAATACATAATATAGGCCTTTTGGAAGTCGTAAGGTAAAAAACTGGTCTTGAAAAATATTTTCCTAGAGTCCACCCTTTTTCCCCAATTGTGTGGCAAATTTTGCAGATGCATTTCGATGCGTATATAACAGTTCATTTGGGTGAGCCTGAATTTCATGGTTGTAAAAGTGGGAGGGTAAAGGAAACATTTCTTCTAAATGAATTACACAAATCTGTTGTTTTCTGTTGCTTTTACTTGTTAAGTATGCATGTATTAATTCTGATACCTTAATTGCATGTTTGCTCTTGGTGTTGAATTTGTACACTTTATTATTATTTTACTCTTTAATTTTCATTTTTTTTATTAGTTTCATTTTCTGTTTTGTATGACTTATTCTCATAATCATTACTATTCTTAAATGGAATTATTCATTAAAATTAATGTTTATGTTCATTTTGTTCCCTTATTGTTTGTGTTCATATTGAATTCTGCAGTAATGTGAACATTTTTTAAGAGATATGAGAATAAAAGTATTATATTAACTGAAGATGTGATATACAAACAAAAAAGTACATGCAAAGAAAGCTGAGTGGCAGAAAACAGACACAGGCAGTTATTGGAGAGGCAAAAATGGGACTGGGGCAATAGCAAGTATTGTAGAGGGTAGCAAAAGGGGAACATATGGGGATGTCAAAGGAGTAACATGCCAACATTCATCATTCCTGGCCATAATCTAGACTTGAAGGGGTAATATATGATGTGTAATTGTGTTACTTCTAAGTGTTCCTAAAAATGGAAGTGTCATTTAGAACTGGTTAATATGATAGATCATTTATGTCATAATTGGAATAATGCATGAATTTTTCCACATTTTTACAAAGCTCCCAACAAAATAATAATTTTTTTTTTTTAAATTTTACAGAAAAAGGGCCAAATTGTTAAATAATTAAAACACTAATTGTCGATAGGGAATTTATCGTTGACATTTGCCAAAGATTGTCATTTATTGTTACTTAATTAGCTTAGTGATGAGTAAACTTGTCTATTACATAGTAGGAATACCCTATATGTTTGATGAATGCTTGGGAGATAATATTTGGGGGAAAAAACAAAGATATGCAAGAAAATCTTCTAAATTTTCTGTCATTTATGTCAGAAAAAACTCCATTTTTAAAAATTTAATAAATTAAAATATATATCTATTAAATAGGGTATCAAAAAAAATTACACATTAAACTCTTAGTTGCAGCTGACCAAAGAGAATTTTGCAAGGTACTAAGCCAGTCAATAAAGAATACATCATATTGGAATACACTACGTATCCAGTAAAGGTCCTCCTGTCAAGGCCATCCAGAGTATTCTTTAACATGCAGAGGGTATGGCTCTCCCAAACTTGGGGCCAAGGATTTATGTCCCATCCAATAGATGGTAGTCTTTCCAAGCCCATCAGTATTCCCTTTCTGACCAAGGGCAGGATGGGGGGGTTCACAGAAATAATTCTCAAGTTGGGTTGTTTTACCACTGAGCGGCACTTTTTTGCACACCATGGGCTAAATGGCCAGGTCACATGAACCCCAAAGGCTCAGAGAAGGTTGGGGGAGGGGATCCACTGGAACAGCTGTTGGGAGACTGATGGTAGCCTCCCATTGAGGCCATCCAGTGTGTTCTTTAATGTGCACAGGGTATGGCTCTCCCGCACACAGGGTCATGGCTTAACGTCCCATCAATAATTCTTAAAGCTGGCCCAGGTGGGATTTGAACCTGAGAACTGCAGATTACTAGCCAGATACACTACCAACTAAGCCAACCCCTACCACTATTAAAAATAGTAGTAGCATTTCTTTAAGTGCATTTATGTTACCCCCTTCCCCCCCAAAAAAAAACAGTGGTCAGTATCATTAATTAGAATACTGATCATACAAAATTTCAAAACTCTTATTATTCAGAACTTTTTCACAAGGTTTTCAAGGAGGAGACAATGAAGAATAGTGATCATTTACCTTTGTGATTACTGCTATTGTCAATCCCTCCAGAATAATCAACATTTGTCACACTATGCACCATTGCATGTGTTTGCACAATAAGTACTATTAATCTGTATTGATATTCATTAAATTTTACTAGATTTCTTCATTATTTATTTTTCATTTCACACTAATACATGCATACACAATTCAATTTTTATTATAAATATTTGTCCAAGATATCAGTCAATAAAGTTCACCACTGACAAAAAAAGAATAGACCAAGAGCAAAAATTTTTTTATTGATATATATATATCTTAATCACTTAATTTATGAATTCATATAACATAATGCATTCATAAATTGAGCAAAGGGTTAGTTATGCAACTAAATAGGTATCATCTATTATGATAAATGTTCATTATGTTAAAAATGAAATACTTTTTCTACTGTTGCATTTAAGGCAAGTTCACTTCTTAACAAGGGAACATATAAATTATAATATATGAATAAAACCATGCCACTATTATAAAACTACTGAATAAGAAACCAAATACTGACAACCATAAAAAAATACTGATAACAATATGCTATGTAAATAATTTACTTTTATAACTTGCATTGTCCTAATTTTTTTTTGCTCAGATAATTACAATAAGCATTTTAAAATAAACAGTTAATTCAAAAGAATAAATTGTTGTTACAGATATATTTACACATAGGAGTAAATATTGTGAATCATGCCGCATAAGAAACAGCTGTCTGTAACTCTGAGTTTAATCTAAAATGTTCTTAGAATCAGATGGAAATTTCAGAAATTTTAATAAAGAAATATTTTTGTAATGTACGTATTTAACATTAGCATTAGTCATTTACTATTTTACCTGTAAGTTACCAAAACTGTTTGAATGCGGTGACAGTGGAGATGTGCTGGACATTGGAGGCAAAGATGACGGCTGGAGAAAATAACACAAAAAAAAAAAATAAAATTTGCTTACATATTAATTATAATCAAACTACTTTAGAGTGAATGGAAAATTAGTGTGAAATTGCATCATTTGTCACATGAAATTGCAAACCTTAACACATGGAAGTCTCAAATTAAGGTTCTGACATTTTTGCTGTGGCAACAAGAAACCACTGACCTTACAAGATTACACATTTACCTTACAAGATTGCAGAACATTACTGTTTTGATAACAAGATTTTTACTTGACATAAGACTATCGCTAAACTGCTTATTTTTATTAAAATGTCACCTGTACTTTAAACAATGAGCTTTTCAGTAATATAGGTAATATGATTAGTGACAAAACCCAGATGCTCTGCAATTCAGAGACTGCACTACATCTATCGGGATAATGCCACGTTTTACCACTATCCACCGTCGTGGCTGAACAGTACTATAAAAGAAAAGTTCCGCCTTTGGCAAAACCTAACTATAATCTTCGTCCTGGTCGCCACAAACGATAATATTGAGAAACCAAATTGATGCGGCGCCCGTGATGCCGAGCTTTTCAGTTATCAATGTAAGTAAGCCAAAGGCAAAAACATTATTTGAATAGCTAATATATTTTGGCAAGTAGATGACTTCACTTGAATAGTGGTAGCTATAAATATTCATGATTAGTAAAGTTAAAAATATAAATTTCTACAAGTTCTGCAACTGTAATTACATCACCAATGATTGACAAACAACATTAACTGTAAAGAACATGGGCAGTAAATACATATATGACAACTGTCTTTTTTTTTTTCAGGCATACTGATTTCTATAATTTCACATCTGAACACATTTTCTTTTGCAATCATTGCCAATTTCTGTCATTTAGTAAACTATAACATCATTACCGCTATCTTCATCATTTATATTTAGCATTTCTATCTGTGAACAAAAAAATTTAATTTACAAAATGATTATTTAATAATATCACTAGTAAACTTTATGAACTTTTTCTAAATTGGAGAGCATGTGCATCATCTATACCAGTAGTTCACAAAGTTTGACCCTCAGGGGTCTATGAAATTATTTTTGTCTTCCTATTAGAAAAAAAAATTGTCATTAACTGGTTGAGGTAAAAAAAAAAGCACTGTAACAGATATTGAACATTTTGTAAATATGGCAAAATTATTAAAATATTTTAAATAAATTATTCTATTTGAATCTGTTTTAAGTTGATATGAAGACAATTTAAATGTGGAAAGATGAGAGATCCTCTTGAGTGTGCAATGCATTGTTGAAGGTCCATGGACTCAAAGTTTGAGAACCACAGATCTATAATATGGTAATGCACATATATAATTTGCACATCAAATATTGCCACCAGAATTCAAACAGGTAATGCATTAAACATTCACTGAATTTAACAACTTACAGTTTCAATCTCATCAATAAAAAATAAGCTTCTTTAGTCATTACCCAAAAATAATATGGCCGATATTTGACAATATAAAATGAAAAACCTGAATGATTAGGGCATACTAAGCTCTTTAACTATATCCCATATACAGATATTATTTTAACTTTGTTACAGGTAACCCTTGAAACATTGGAAAACATAACTTCAAACTTGTTTTTCCATAGCTTCCCCTCCCCTCTCTACGTTAAAATAGCAGTGTATGCAGGGTTGCCCATTAGGTATTGATTTGTTCATTTTAACACCAAAATATCTGTTTTCACACTTTTTTAACTATTTCTTCTGGCACAATCTACATTTCTTTTTTTACATTACTAGGGCATTGGTAATTAGTCAAATATTAAAATAATCCTTTTTAGAAATTCTGACTGATTTTAGAAAAGGTACCCTACCTAAACATAAGTCCTGAATTTAAAATTGAAATGTTCACAAGTTACAATGCAAATAATTCCGAGAAAGAGACACAAAAATCATAAACAACCAAAATGAAAAGATTTTCAGCTTAACACTACCATTTGGTTGACCATATGAAAAGCTAGCAAATTTTGCATTTTCAATATCAGTTATTCCACATTCTGACACTGAAGTGAATGACTGTTTAGTTAAATGCACTACACCAGAACTGCTTACAGATTGTGAATGACTGTTTAGTTAAAACTAAATTCAGTAACTAAGTGTGGACACTACAAAGGCTATCTAAATGATAGGAGCATGGTTCAAATGAGAGAAAAATGCAAGAAATATTCAACAGCAATACTGCACAAAATGCATGGATAATATAAATTCAAAGACAGTATGTAACTTAATGCTTAAAGTAATGCCATGAACTGATTATATATAAAAGTGACTAAGGTTGCAACATGTTTCATACCATTTGCTTCAGCACATCATCAAGCACAATGACAAATTGTATCAGATTTCATAAGGAAATTGCTAAACAGTGCTAAAAAAACATGTGAATCTGTAAGCAGTTCTGGTGTAGTGCAGGACATTAGCACTAAAAATTATATTTTTTTTAAGCTAGGGAGATTTTTCAAAGGTTTACTCAAGTCTCACATGAACAGTCTGGTATTTGGGAATAAAGATGTACAAGTGAAGACAAATATTGAGGAACACTTATATGTAACATTTATATAAGAATTAGGTTCCCTTTCAATGAATGCGTCTGTGCATAACACAATTCTATTCTTCTTTCTCTCAATTATAAATGATTCCATTGTCTTTCTCTCAGAAAATATAAATTTTTAAATGACAGACTCTAAACTTATCAATTCACATAAGTATTAAAAATAAATTGTTTTTACTATTTACAACTTCTTGAAGTCCATTATGCATAGCACACTTTGTTTAATAGCTTAATATAATTATTTACAATGTAACAGCAATATTCACTCAATACCATTTTACTGCAGTATTCCTTAACCCTTCCAGGGTCACTGATGAATATAGATGTCAACAGAATCTAAAATAGGTGCCCAAAATATCAGTGTTCGTTTTTTGTACAACAAAAATATTTGATTTAAAAAAAATAGAAATTACCATTTGAAAAATTTCTTACATATATTCTTATAAAAATACATAATTCAAACTTGAAAACTACTATTTTCTTTTTTTCATTTGATGCATATTTTATTGAACTACAATAAAAATAATTTATTAACGCTATCTGTCATTTCTTAGAACTTTTAAACAGTATTGCCAATTTATTTAAGGTCATTCTTTATTGAAACAAACCCTATTTAAGCTCATAAGTTTGATTTGAAATGTTATCAACAAAGTTTTCTTAAAGTTTTGAAATTCTCCTGAAAATTAAACAAAACTGCTATTTTTAAAAATGGAAGATTTTGGAAGTAATTAAAAAGTATGTACTTCTGTTGTGTTTTTTTCCTCTGTTTTGCATTCTTTTCTGCCTTAAACATATTTTAATATTCCTAGAATTATTTTTATCATTTATATCATTTATCCCAGTATTCTATGCAGGGTTCCCACTCCTCAAATTGAAACTGTAACTAGATAGATCTTGTGGAAGCTTCTGAATGCCTCCTGAGACATAAAAGTAGGCCATGTCCAGCAAGAGCAACTGCTAGTAATTATATATGTTTGTCTGCCATGTGTTGTATGGTCACTGGCTTGACGGTGGATTGTTTACAACATTGGATATCCATTCACTAAGTTAGCATTATATTTATACTTTTATAATTAAACCTTCACTTTGATTATTTCTGCATATTTTGATTTTATTTCTGTATATTTACAGGTAAATGCTGATCTTTTTGACTTATGCTACATTGGTGGCTATCACAATGGTGGCTTACAACTTATTGTTTGTATTTTTTTTTAACATTGCCAGTTTCTTGAGGGGGTATTTATTTTTTATTTTTATTAGGTTATATGTCAATTTTTCTTTTACTATTTCTTCATTTCAAAGAAAAAAAAAACTGATCTATTATCATTTCCTGAAAATGAACTAGGTTTTAGATATGAAAGCAAAAAGGACTTCCTGGCATGGAAATCAGTTCTTCTGTGGGATGGCAATTTTGGCAAGTTTTTACCCCCTCTCAGCAAAATTTACTTTTTTAAAGAAATTTACAAGTTTTTAAGTTTATACTTGTCTGTAAATGGTAGCTAAGCTTATACCGGTCTGTAAATGGTGGCAGGAGAGCTATGCACCAATCCTCTGTGATGATGCACAAACAGGTCAGGCTAGCACCAGATGTCCAACTCTGCCTTCTCATGGTGCAGACCGTTAATACCTTTAAAAAGAGCTGTCAGGTCAGTATGGCCTACTGATCTATGGCTACTTTTCTTTTTGTTTTCCTAGCCTACTGAGGAGTGGTCAACTACACAGGGTGCTAGTGCCACCCATATACACCAATGAGAATGGAATAATGGCACTGAGCTTGATCATGGATCCTGAATTTGCAGTACTAGTGGGCTTCTGTTGAGGGAAAAATCTTCCGCTGTGTTTTCTGTTTGTGGGTCGACAGCCCTAAGTGAATAGATTCAGGGGATAAGTTTTATTAGCTGGTGGATAATCCTGATCAGAGACCATCACAGGTACCTGAACTCTTGCTTCTATGAGCATCAGCAAAACTACATTGTAGGAAGTCTTCCAATGTAGATGGCTTCAGCCTTTAGTAGTGGGGGACCAGAGCCTTGCCTCATGTCTGCGATTATGTGATAAGGGTGCTGTTTGATATTGCCTGCACTTCCTCTCTCAATAAACGTTTCTTTAAACATCCCACTACCAATTTTCTCTCCATAGGTAGTTGGAATGTGAGGACTCTGCACAGAGATCATTCTCTTGATGTCCTCACACAAGAATTCTAGTTATAATTTAGATATTCTCAGCTTGCAAGAGACAAAAAGGTAAGAATCTTAAAAATAATCTTAAATTTCTCTTTTCAGGGAGGGAAGATAAAAAGCATCTCCAAGGCATAGATTGCTTCTCACAGCAGACACGTTAGTGATGCTCTTCTAGAATATGAGTGCATTAATGAAAGGTTTCTTACAGCAAAATTTCAGACAAACATTAAAGACTTGAATGTTATCTGTTATGCCACACAGTTTTATGAACAACTTCAGGATATTTGAATTCTATCAAGAAAGGATATAATACTCTAGTTCTACAAACACCGGCCACTGAATTAGAAACCATTATGCAGATGTACGTAAACAACACTTGCACAGAATATATGCAAAATATGTGGTCACATGCATCACCACATGATCTAGGCAACTATTTAAGACTGTTGCTTGTCAGTAATCATCAATAGTGTGATCACAATGGGAAAAACAAAGAATCTTTTGGGGTCCGATAAAAGGCTTATCGTAGGTGCGGTCTGGCTGGAGCGACGATTTTAAAAATAGCAGAGCTGATTGGTTTCTCAAAAGGTGAGATATCTCAGGTTTCTAATCAGTGGAAAAATAACCCACATTGTTTGTCTAAGAGGCATAAGTGTGGCACAACGACAATCTGTCAGGAATGAGATTGCCATCATCTGAGAAGGCTTGTACAGAGAAACAGTCTTCCTGTGTGCAGGAATTGACTGAAGCATTCAATGAAGGCTGTTTCCGACCCATATCATAGTGAAATATGCACAGGAAATTGAATAGGATAAGGCATAAAGGTATTAGCAGTCGCATGCCTATATGGAAACCACTGATTTCTGTGAAGAACAGGGAAGTTCATTTACAGTGATGTCAGGAACACCATAATTGGACACTGGAAAAAGTCGTGGTCCGACAAGTCATGGTACACCTTGTGCTGTACTGATGGTAGGCAGAGAGTTTAGCAGGAGCCCCATGAAGCAATGGACACAGTTTGCCTTATAAACACAACTCAAGGTTCTAGAGGCAGTGTCATGGTGTGGGTCACATTCTGTTGAAACGGGTCCCCTGATATTATTGGAAGGTGGGTGTCCTACAAGGATTATCTGAACATTGTTGCCGATCAAGTTTATCCTGCAATGTTGACTTTTTATCCAGCAGGTGATGGCTGTTTCATCGATGACAATGCTACTGTCCATTGTGCAAGATGTGTCCAGCAGTGGTTCAACGAGCATGATAGCGACTTCCACCATTTTCCTTGGCCACCATAATGCCCAGATCTTAACTCCACTGAGAATGTATGGGACATGTTAGAAAAAAAGATACAGGAGCAAAGTTCTCTTCCATCAAATCTGAGTCAGTTAAAGGACTGTCTGGTGAACGCCTGGTATGCTGGAGATGTAAAGGCACTCCAACACCTTGTGGAATCTATGCCAAACAGCATACGTGTTGTAATTTGGGCTAAAGGTGATCCAACTCAGTACTGAAAAGTTTCTAATTCAGTGGCTGGTGTGTGTAGGCAACTTCAATACCAAAGTTGGTACTGACTCTGACCTTTGGGGATGGGTGATAGGTCCTATTGGTAGCTGCAATGGCAACAGGCAACATCTCCTGCAGATAAGTAAACTTAATGGTTTGAGAATAACTATACCGCTCACAAAAATTAGGGACTAATTCAAATGTTTTCTAACTATCCATTTTAAGTCAATTTAATTACATTTTAATTTTTTTTTTACATTTTTCCCAAAATTAAGCATTAATTGCATAGTATGATCTAATTTTTGCTATATCACAGTGAAAAGTTATGAAAACCAATATGTTTGTAAATTTGTTTAATTTTTTATTTCCATAAAAAACGGAATTAAATTCTGTTTAATTTGGTAAATAACATGATCATTTTTTTTTTTTAATCTGAAGCTGACTTGTTTATTTGACTCAGCCCAGTTGGCAAAAAGCCTGTACTTTTCTCAAAGTATGATACCAAGAAAAAAATTACAAAACGAGAATAATTTTCTTGTTTCAAGTAAATATTAATTTTTTTGTTATTCAGAAATAAATAGCCTTTCCATTAATAAGACCTTCTTAATTCTATTAAAATTAAACTAGTAATTTTTTTGTAAAATATTTTATTTTCAGAAAATTTAGTATTAAATGCTGATTAATTTGGCATAACATGCCTAATTCCTTTCATTAGTTATTTGGTAAAAAAAAGTTCTAAAATATTTTTTTTTGTCTGATAAAACTGTAAAGCATTTTTTTAGGTAGGACCCTGGAACAGTTAAATAATGAACATGCAATATCAATAAACCATGACCCATTCTAAAGCTCTATTGTAAACATAAACTAGTGTATTGGCAACTTTGAAATTCAACAGGCCCTTGGGTGGAAATAAAAAAAGTTGCTTCAAACTTGAACTCTAATTCCATCAAAGATAGTCTGGAATTTTTATTGCAAAACTGTGTTGCACAAAAGAAATCTGTACGTGAAATTCTGGATAGGAGGATCAACTATCAAGGAAATTACAGGAGAGGGGGATCAAAATTTTCTTTGAAAAATATTCAACACTGAACCAGGCATGTATTGAAAAACTGTTAAGTCATATGCATTGTTACAAAATGTGAAATGTAGATGGCAGACAGCAAACATCTGAAAAATGGCATTTTTTATACAGTGAAAAAAGATGTCTTATATAAAAGCTATTATTTATACAATTATTGATACGGTAACTAACAAAGAAACATGACTATGAAAGTTCAGAAAATGGAAGTTTATACACATATGACAGCAAGTTTACAACTCTAAAAACACTGTAAAATTTATTGAATACAACCTAAGTTTTCCCTAAATTATACAATAAAATATACAACACTTTTCCCACTGTTGAGCTCTTTATGTTCAGTTATATATTCCCATAAAAAGCTTATTTCAGAAATTACTAAGCTCTGCCTCTGATGCTCCATCACATTTGAGGCTGTTTCTATTTCATTATCCTTGAATGTATAATGTTTTTCACATTAAAATTATTTTTAATCAGATACATTCCAATTTTATTTTGAAAATCATAAAACAAATATTATCACAAAAAGAGAAGCATTACTGAACTATTTTTTCAGCTATTAAATTTTGAACTTACTTTTGAATTACTGTTTGTAAGATTTATGAATATAATTGCCCAGCTTTCCCATAGGTTATGATTAAAGTATCAGACTAATCTAGACAGAGCAATTCATGAATCACCCATTTATCTGCAGTGTCTTAATCAGTGCATGTTGAATAGGAAATCACTGGAAATGTGGTTCATCAAATTTTTTAATGAGTTATTTCATTGAGGAGCAAATTTGCATCAAATTTAGTTTCAAATTAGGAAAGAGTACAACCAAAACCCACAAAATTTCAAAAAAGACTTGGAGGTTGGAGAATATGATGTGTGTCTTTTGAAGACTTTCCAATGATTGACAAGATTCAAAAAGGGCTACATTATCCATCGAAGATGATCCTCTCTCTGGCTATCCTTCAATTTCAAAAACCAATGATTCAGTCATTTGTGATTTATGTTTAACTATCTGCAAAGTTTCTAATGAAATTGGTATTTCTCATGGGAAATGTCTCAATTTTAACATAAGATTTGGAAATTAATATGCTTCAACCAAAGTTTGTTCCTTTTATCCTCACTGATGATCAAAGAGAGCAGAAAAATGGGCTTTAGGGAATTGGTGCTTCTACCATGACAATTCCTCTGCACACTTGCTGCATTCCACTCAAAATTTCTGGTATAATAATCCATCACTATTTCTCCCATCCACTATACTCACTAGCTTCAATTCCTTTTTTTTTTCAAGCTTAAAGCCCCCTTGAAAGGCCTCGGATTTACAACTGGGGAAATTGTTCAGAATGTGACCCAAGAACCATTAGCAATTCCAAACACAACCTATCAGAAATGCTTCCAGAAGCATTAGAATCAGTGTAAATAGTATCAAGGAGACTACTTTGAAGGAGATCCATCCAAATTGCCTGTAAGCATCATCATTTCCCAAATATTAATTCAATTGTTTGGGTTGTTTTACCTCTGAGCAGCACTTTTTTTAATACAATGTGCTAAATGGCAGAATCACAAGGACCCCAAAGACTCAGAGGAGAGGACCCACTGGACAGCTGTTAAGAGAAAGATAGTAGCTTCCCATCAAGTATGTTCTTTGACATGCACAGGGTATAACTCTCCCATATACAGATCCATGACTTAAGACCCAATCCGAAGGACAGCAGGATTTTCCAAGTCCATCAGTGTCCCCTACTGACTGAGGGCAAGGCAGTTTTGTGGAGATAAATCTCAACACTGGCCCAGGTGAGGCTTGAACCTGGGAACTACAGATTACTAGCCTGGTGCGCTACCAACTAAACCATTCCTGCCCCATTAATTCAGTCTTCAAATGCTTTGATTGCACCTCATAAAATATATACACATTATATATAAATTTCAATTTAAAAAAAAGCATGTCTCTTAGGAGCATTTGGATAATATCGTAAACATAAAATTACATTTTTTCAAACAATTTGTAAACATTCTTTTTTAGAAACCAATCTGGCAATCATTTTAAGGCTGATTGCCCCCTTCCCTTTATGATTCACTCTTACTACCATATGTTCTTTCCAGTATCTCCAATATCTGTTGCCATTTTTGGAATTATTGTTTTAAAATGTTTTCCATGCTTTTTTTTTTGCCTTTTTTATATTTTTTTGCTTAGAATTCAATGCTCTATGTTTTGATATTATAACATACCTACAAAGGGAAAAATTCCTTATATTATTTTAATCTTAGAAAATAAAAACAGGAAAATAAATAAGCACTGTTTGTGATATCTCCATTCTTAGTTTACTATCCTCCCATTGAAATTCATGGCTATGAAATTTTTTCTCTCAGAAAAATCTCTCAGGTGAAAACACTCAGTTACCTGAATTAGAGCCAGAATTTCAACCAATCATTAATTTTCACTTTATGTGATAGAATGGTCTATTAAAAAAGGGTTTAATTTTGAAAACTGTGGTTTTAATTATAATAAACTTTTAGTAGTGCTACATAATTTCAGATTATAATATCTGATTAAAATAACACATTGAACATTTCCATACAGGTAAATTTTTGAATGGGATCATAACAAAAATTAAAGTTATTGACTGAAGGTATTAATTGTTCAATACAGAAGGGAAGGTAATATACAATATACTAATAAAAGTTTAAATCATAATTTGAAAGTTATAAATATTTAAGAATTACACTATTCTACAATGAAATAACTCCACCCAGAAGTGGACAGAAACTTCTGAAATTTATGACAAAGATTATCAGATGGGTATGACAAGATTTTATTTACAGCTCACTGCAATGAATTAAACAATGGTATACAGTATAATGTACTTTGTTTAGTATGTAGTGAAACATCTGTGGTTTGCAATACATTCAGTGATAAGTTATGGCATAGAGATTTCTGATGGTGTCCTGGTAAGTGTCCTAACAGGTCATTTTACATGTGTTCCTGGTATAGCTGGATTTTGGGTCAGTTAAGGGTGGATTTGGAGGCAACATCCAATCATGCCCCAAACATACTCTATGGAGACAGGCATGAGCACATGGCTGGCCTGGGGCGGGGGTGGTTCAGGCGGTAGCGTGTCAGGCTCGTAATCTGTAGTTCCCAGGTTCGAGTCCCAGCTGGGTCAGCGTTGAGATTTATCTCCGCAAAATTCCCCGCTCTGCCCACGGCCAGTAGGAAACACCAAGGAGCTTGGAAAGGCTGCCTATGTCCGTCAGATGGGATATTAAGCCGTGGCTCTGTATGTAGGAGAGCCATACCCTGTGCACGTTAAAGAACACGATGGATGGCCTCGATGGGAGGCTACCATCTGTCTCCCAACAGTTGTTCTAGTGGGTCCCCTCCCCCAACCTTCTCTGAGCCTTCGGGGTCCATGTGACCTGGCCATTTAGCCCATTGTGTGCAAAAAAGTGCCGCTCAGATGTAAAACAACCCAACCCAACATGGCTGGCCACAGAATAGTCTGGGTGGATAGTAGACATGCCCTGGAGATGGCAGCAGTATGTGGGTGAGTATTATCTTGCTGGAAGATGTCATTAGGGATAATCACCAGAAATGATAGTGCAATTGATGGCTATAGGGCATCACTGATGTATCACCAGTCATTTGCATCACTGATTCCATATACCAAAGAAGACCTTCTAACTGATGACTCCCCAAATTGAGGACACCCTGTGGACAAATGATAGGGTGTTTGAAGATGATGCTAGATCTACTCTCTGCCCATGTCATCTCCAGATGTGGATAGAGGCAAAACTGGGATTTACTTCTGAAGACATGTTACCATCCCTCTTTCCAAGTAGTTCTAACCCAAAAGTCTGATGGAAGCATATGGCGAAGGGTAGTCTATGCAATGGATATTAGGCCACAGCCCTGTGTTGGTCCTGGTGGCTATGTTTGTGGCTGGGGTCTGTTACTGCTTGCCAATGAATCAAGTGATCCATCCCTACTGTTGTGTGATGGACAGTGCCTGACTCTGTACAATGACTGAGTACCTGCTGAGATCACTGTTGTCATCAATGTTTAACCATACTTGCACTGTGGCCAATGTGTACAGTTTTATGTCAGGTAGACCATCTGGCTTTACACAGACTTCAATCTCACCATGCTCAAACTTGTCCAGCTGCTGATATGACTGGCAAAAAGGTCATCATGGCATCTTCTACACTTTGCCCTAAATATCTGATATTAACACTCTTTTGTAGCTTGTTGCAGACAACTAGAGCACCTAAAACATTTGGCTTAGCAGCTCAGAATTCATTCTATGCTCTCCCACATATACCATGTTTGTTATGGAAACATAATGATTTGCAGATCTCACTGACCTGCACTTTTAGGCTGATTTGCATGCAAATCTGACAGCTCTTGCTTGGTCAGGCAATTTCAATGTCAAAATAGTGTATAATACAATAGTTATAAAACATATGAAGCATTTGCTGTGAAAAACTTTCACAATAAAAAGTAAATATTATTGATTGGCATATATATTCATTCCAATGGATAAAGATAAAAAGGTACATCTTACAAAACGAAAAAAACTTATTCAATATATGTATAAAAATATAACTAATATTAAAAAAATTCATCCACCCTTCATTTACTTACCTGCATTACTGAGCAATTTCCCATCAAAGTCATTGGATAGATCATAGTACCAGGCAGGCTAGTCATCTGAGGTTGTCCCATCACTGGAGACTGCAAACCTGCAGGAACTGGCATGCCAGTTAAGGATGCCATTCCAATGGGATTAGCAATAATGGGCTGGTACAACCCACTTAAAGGAGGAACCATATTTGTTTGGGAGGCACTCAAGGGTGGGGACAATGGAGATGACAGTGTACTAGAGGAAATAGGCTGTAGTGGTGGAATCCCTGATGTAGACTGAAGTGGAGGGACTGTAGAGCTGGAAGAACTGTTAAAATCAAGTAGCCCTAGGGATGCACTATTTGAAGGAGATATATTGGCAGAAGGTGCAGCTGAAGTAAAGGATGTAAAATCAGTGAAGTCACCTTGACTGGAAAGAAAAATATAGTTTAATAAATCAGAAACTAACAAACTCTAAAAGAGAAATTAATTAAACCATATACAGTAAGTACTCAACTTATATGGTTAATTCATTCTGAAGGTTCCCATGCAAGTTGAAAACTGTATGTCGAATACTACTTAACTATGTTACTTTTTTTACATATATAGACAGTCATACCAAAATAATATGACTACCCACGGAATCACAGTGTACCCACCCAGGCGTGTCATAGAGTGCATGTGACAAGTCAACCACACGGAGATATAAGCGGCTGGCCAGGACAGATGAGCCATAGTGTGTAATGTGAGCACAATGCGCAGAAGTATTGATTTGACAGACATTCAAAAAGGAATGATCATCGGCTACTGTATCAAGGGTGGAAGCATCTCGGAAACAGCAGACTGTATGGGCTGTTCGCGAGTTGCTGTAGTAAGGGTGTACATTACTACACAACAGTAGGGATGGATCACTTGATTCATTGGCAGGCAGTAGCATACCCCAGCCACAACCATAACCACCAGGACCAACACAGGGCTGTGGCCTAATATCCATTGCATAGACTACCCTTCGCCAAGAATGGACCGCTGGCACACCGAGTACCTCCAGACATCATAACTGTGGAGCTCCAAAGGCCATCGACCCCAGAGGAGAATATCACCTCCATCGACTGGTAAAGGGCAATCGATGTGAAACAGTGCAGCAATTGACCACTCAAATGAACGCTGGGGCACCCAGGTATGTGTCCCTGATAACAGTAGAATGAACCATGTTACGCATGGGTCTCCAGAGTCGATGTTGCGTAAAGGCGTCCATGTTAACCAAGGTCTATTGGCAATGATGCCTGCAGTTTGCACAGGACTATCGTCATTGGACAATGGAAGAATGGAAAAAGGTTGTCTTCTCCGATGAATCGAGGTTTCTACTCCACAGAAGTGATGGGTGGTGGCGGACACAGAGTCATACACACGAGAACCAACACCCGGACACGCTTGTCAGTCAAGTACAGGTCGGCCGTGGCAGTGTGCATATCTGGGGGATGTTTTCCTGGTATGATCTGGGACCGCTGGTACCACTGGATGGGTCTCTGAATGCCAATGGCTACCTGTGCATCCTCACTGACTACCTGCATCCCTTCATGTTGGATGTTTACCCTGGTGGTGATGGTGTCTACCAACCAGGACAATGCGCCCTGCCATGTTGCTAAGGTGGTGCGCGACTGATTCCAGAAACACAACAGCGATGTCTCCATTCTCCCTTGGCCGGTGAAATCACCCGACCTCAATCCCAGACTTGTGGGACCATTTGGATCGACAGGTTTGGCATGTGGACCCACAACCACATCATCTCCATGCTCTGCTGGAGTCCAAATGGGCATGTGTGCCTCTGGCAATCTTCCAGGGTCTCATTGCATCCATGCCATCTTGCCGCTGTCATCCAGGCCAAGAGTGGTTATTCCCATTATTAATTAAGTAGTCATTATTCTGATACGACTGTGTATGTTCATTTCAATGGATAGTTTAAGATAAAAAGGTATATCTTATAAAAAGAAAATGAAAACTTATTCAACGTATGTATAAAAATATAACTAATTTTATTAATATAATTCTAACTATACTATGAATATATACTATACAGTCATTTTGAGCTCAGACTCCACAGATGATGATGGCATTGGACCTTTTCTCTCTGATTTATTTAAATAATTGTCCAGTGATGTTTGTACTTATCTGTTTTCTTTGTGTCTTAAATCCCTTTATAGCATTCAATAATGTCATGCACTGACTTAAACATCTTCACAAACTTTCAGTGTTTGGATCCTGAGCCTCCAAACCAGCCAGTCCTTTGTCTATAATAAAGCACTACACCATCTGCTTAATCTCAAATTGTTTTGGTAGTTTAGCTTCCTGTTCTTCCTCTGAAACATTGTCTTCCCTTCTATGGTCTTCGAACAACATTAAATCTTCATTGCTCATTTCCTTTGCATGACCACCCCATTTTAACAACTCAATAAAATCATTTCATTGAGATTTAATTGTAATTCACTGTTCATTTTCATGAGAATATTAATTATATCTTGCTCTTTAACCCTTCCAGTGTCCAGCCTGAAAAACAGGTTTCTATCCAGGGGCCAAGCAATTTTCTGCCTATGCTCAGCCAAAAAAAAACTTTGACTTTAGAATTTTTTTGCCAAATAACTAATGAAAGGAATTATGGCATGTTGCATACCAAATTAATCAGCATTTAATTCTAGATTTTCTGAAAATCAAGTATTTAACAAAAACCACGATATATTTTATTTTAAAAGGACTTTTTTTAGAGTCATGTAGTAAAAAAATGCATCTGGCAACACAAATAAAAATTTATTTAAAAAAAACTAATAGACAGAAATGATTGCAAAGCACATTTATAGAATGACTATATATTTCTGAATAACAAAAAAAATAATTTTTTGGTTTTAAGTAAATATTTTTCTCATTTTGTAATTTTTTTCTCAGTACCATACTTTGAGAAAATTCCAAGCTTTGAGCCAACTGTGCTGAGTCAGATAAACAAGTTAACTTTAGAATTTTTTTTAAAAATAACCAATCAATGAAAATAGGTCATGTTATATACCAAATTAAATAGAATTTAATTGCGAATTTTATGAAAATAAATATTAACAAATGTGAAGGCATATTGATTTTAATAACCCTTTTTCAATTGATATGGTAAAAAAAATGATCACACTATACAATTAAGGCTTCATTTTGGAAAACCTGCTGAATAAAAATAATTAAATTATATATTTATCAAAAGGAAATTTCCTCCCGAATAATATAATATTCAACCAGAAATATGATTTTTATTTCTTTTAATGATTATTTCTAGTATTATATATTTTAAACACGGCCAGTGTTATACAATGTGATTTGGCCTTCTCACATTTATGGAATTTTCTGAACTGGTTATGAAATAGAAAACAACTTCCTTGGTTGTTTTTTTAACTAAATATTATGAATTTTTTTGGGGGGTGTTGAAGTTTGGCGATCTTGTCTAAGTGCAGAAAAGTTTGTGCAACAAAGACCAGCCCTTCCCGAAATTGCCCTCCTAAATGGTTTTCCATAACAACAGACGGAACGTTTTTTGCTTTCGTATACAAGACATTCAATTTCAGAAAACAGTACAAGCTCAAATTTTTTTACTAAAAAAACCAAGAAATGATAAAATAAAAATTACATATAATTTAACAGAATGTTAAATAAAATATCTGCAATAACTTTTAACCGGCCTCCGATCTAGCATAACTCGGAAAAATTGATAAATCAGCTGATCGTACGATCGCTAACTAACGGAAGTAAATCTATAGAAATGAATTTGCTTTCGTATCCAAAAACTCATTTATTTTCAGAAAATGATACTAGCTCAAAGTTTTACTGGAAAAGTAATAAATAATATATTAAAAATTGACATATAGCCTAATGCGATATTACCACAAGTTGTAGGCTGGCCATATGATATAACTTAACTATGAAAAAATCGATACTTATTGATCGGCCAAAAGATCGCTAAATTCCAAAAATAAATCTACTGAAATGAAAATTAACTAAATTTTAAATATAAAAAAAATACTAACTTGACAAAGGGTATCCAATATGCTGGACCAAAACTAAACAACATATAGCATAAGCAACGGAGATTGCATCAGCCATCTGTAGCTTGTTTGCCTTAGTGAAGCATAACTAATTAAATGCAGGTGCAACCAGAATTTCTAAGAAGGATGTGTTTACTTTTATAGTTTCGATTTGAAGACAGGAAAGATGCATAGAATGCCAGAAAAAATGAGAAAAATAACTTGGGAATACTGACTAGGTTTTTGACGGAAAAGAGTGTGAAACGGAAAAATAAAATGGCTGTACATATTTTGTAATTACTTCCAAAATCTATCATTTTTAAAAATAGCATTTTTTTGTTAATTTTTAGAAGATTTTTCGAAAATTTAGGGAAAAATTTGTTGATAATAGCTCAAATCAAACCTGTGAGCTTAAATCAGAAGGTTGCTTCAGCAAATAGGAATGCTAACACGGAAATCGGCAATACCGTTTAGTGCTTCTAAAAAATGGCAATCAGATGGCTTTATAAAATTATTTAAATTGTAGTTTAGTAAAATATGCATCAAATTAAGAAACAAAATATTATTTTTGAAGCCTGAATTATATATTTTTATAAGATATATATATATAAAAAAATTACAATGGCAATTTTTATTTTTTAAAAATCAATGTTTTTTTTTTGTTGTACTTAAATGCGTGTATATGTCCTCCACATATTTTTATGGATTCTCCGAACATGTAGACGACGTGGACACTGGAAGGGTTAAATCCTGTAAAAGAACAAACTGGGAGATAAGCTTTTTCCAGGTGTTATAATGCATATGTATTCCCTGTATATTTGTTACTAATGACTAGAAGTTGAAGTACCTAAACTGTTCAAATAAAACACCTAATCAGGCAACTGTGTATCTACAAATCCAGGTAACTCAAAACTGTCAAGTCAAGGACCAACTGTACAATCAATATTTATGTCCTTTTTATGATGCACTAATAAAAAATAAATAAAATCTTTTTAAAAAATACCTATCTTCCTGTATACACCCTAAAAAGTAAAAAATATACCTAAAACATATTGATGGTGCAATTAGTCACAGAATTCGTTTCATATTCGTAATCACTGAATTCGTATGTCATTCAAAGGAAGATAGGGGAGCCAGCAATCTCGTTGAGTAGGTAAATTTGGCACTATATTCCTTAGAAGGGAATATGAATTCAGTGATTGATTGCACCATCAATATAGTTTACGTTTATTTTCTAATTTTTAGGGTGGATATTGGAAGATAGGTATTTTTTTAATTTTCTAATTTATGTTTTTTTCTTTGTCACTAAAAACACATTCCTTCAGAAGTTTTCCTTTGAGATATGACTCAAACATCTGCCATATATTTCCTCCCCCTTTGGAGTTGTGTTTGAGATAGCCCATGACATTCTAGACCACACAAATTAATTTGAGATATGACTCATTAAGATTCACTCCCACAAAATTTCTACCCCCTTTTGGGGGAGGGGAGAACGAAGGAGGATAACTCGAAGTAGTCAATGACAGTCCTCACATGAGCTTACTTTTGACTCATAACTGTAGGCCCTCATGTTCAGAAGATGTAGTAAAAGAAAGACTTTCACATTTCCCCTCTTTTGGGGGAAAGAAAGCAAGGGGTGTAAAATGTAAAATCCCATAATATTCCCCACATCACAAGGTGCCATTTGATATACAACTTGTTACATTCAACCCTAATGTTTGAAAGATATAGAACAATCCTTCACATAGTTTCCTCATTTTTATTTGTGGAGAAGCTTGAGCTGGGAAGCCAATTTTTATAACCTATGACTCTCTCCATGCCACAAGCTTTTAATTTGACACATAGCCTGTTACTCACACTCCAAAAATATAGCTGAACAATCATTTTAATATTTTCCCCTTTTTTAGTGAGGAAGAAAGAAAGCATGGAGGGTTCAATTTTGTCTAGTCTAGGAACATCCCTTGAAATTCCACAAGACATACTGCATGACCTTTTTCTTAAAATAACCACATTTGGGGACAGGTAAAGCTAATTCATCTGGGTTAAACCATTTGTTGGAGGTGTTTGAATTATACAGTAGATCCATTTCTTATCCCCAGTATCTATTCACTTGATGAACCGAGTGTCATGTGGATTCTTGAGCAGTTCTTTGTAGATCTCGATGCATCATTGAGCCTGAGCTTGAGTCAATTCATGCAACTGGTTGTTGGATTTGCTTCAACAGCCATGAGCAGGGTGTCAATCAACCACAGAGGGCCTTCCCGAATCTTTCCTCCTCTCCAAGCTGATGTCACCAGTCAA
The DNA here is from genome assembly GCA_038380435.1 of Ryuthela nishihirai. Lineage (NCBI taxonomy): Eukaryota > Metazoa > Arthropoda > Arachnida > Araneae > Heptathelidae > Ryuthela > Ryuthela nishihirai. The sequence continues at coordinate 68,896,369 of JAWZYU010000001.1, forward strand.
ACTTCTTGAAAAAGATTTGCTCTATCCAAGTGACCACAACATCTTCATCTTCATTTATTTTTGGACTGCTTCAGCTGTTTTAAAACCCTTGCTCCCAGTAATGGTGCAATAAAACCAAGAGTTCAAACTTCATGACCATTTTGTACAATGTCCGTCCCATGGCCGAGTGGTTAGCATGCTTGGCTACTGATCTAAGGGATCTGGGTTCAAGTCGCGGGTAAGGCATGGATGTATGTGTCGTTTTTCTGCTGAGGTCCTGCCATCCTCTCAGACCTTCTACTGTGGCATATAAACTGACAGCTCCTGTCAGACCTCTGTGGCAAGCAGCTGCTTGAGGGGTTTTTATGTTTCGTAACACATATACATATATGAACCAGTTCCCCATGCAATGAGCTTTAATATGATCTGCAACATCAACAACCTATCCTGCTGATTTTTTTTCTGGACATTCCAATATAAATACTTCATAATATTTATATTGTTATTAAAATCTTTTATTATTTAATTTTAAAATTTTTATTCATTTTATGTAAATAGGACAAAATGTATATGCATAGATTTTTGATCTGCAAACTACAAGACTAAGGAAGTAGTGCCCCAAAAATTTATTTTACTTTAAAATCAAGATCATTTAAACAAAAACAGAAAAATATGTCTAAGTAGAAGAACAGCCTATCACATCTGGTGAATATGAAATGCTTTCAAAGAGAATGAGGTTCATACTTTTATAACTTGAGCACCCTCTAATGCCAGAAATTCAAACTAATAAATGATTTGGAAAATGCAAATAGTAATATTTCATTAGTACCTATCCCCCCTCCCCCCCCCCCAAAAAAAAAAAGAATTTTAACTTATCTTTTAAAATAAAAATGTTGTATTTTTTCACCTCCCTGGGGACAAATGGATATGATGGGGACAAATGGACAAATGGATATGATGGGTGTCAATATAATCTTGCATTTTCAAACTTTATAGATAATGGAAGATTTGCAAAATTCATATCCTAATATTTCATTAGCACCCCTTCAGTGCTACCAGGACGAGTTTTTTTTTTATCTCTAAAAACAAAAATGTTGACAGAGACAAAAAAGTTAAAACAATATCTCATTAAAGAAAATCAAGCTACAAAGAGGTAAAGAATTGAAAAATATTTAATAAAACTATTTCAAAGTATTTAAAGTTTAGCTGAAGCATTGCAATTGAGATCAAATCATTTCTGGATTACACTGCATTAGTTCTGTGGAAAAGTTTAATTTCAAAACAAAGACAAAAATTTCGCTCAAAATATGCAATTTCTTAATATTAATTCTCAAACACAGTTAAGATATAAACATATCACCAAAATAGTCAACCTTTCAAAAAATGAAAATTTCTAATATAATCTCTTATAAATTAGTGTTATAGAGCTTTATTAAATTTATGATAAGTATAATCTGATTTAGATTATGCTGATGATTTAGCCCTTTTGGCAAATGATGTTGATGAGATGAACTCTTTCATTCGAACTGTTGATGAGACTGGTAGTACAGTAGGTTTGGTTATAAACAGAGAGAAAACTAAAGTGATGAAAATTGGTCAGGCAGGTTGTGATTCAGTTAATCTGAATGGTTGCAGTCTTGAGCAGGTGTCACAGTTTAATTACCATGGGAGCTGCGTAACTGATACTGGTGATGTGCGGCACGAGATTAACAGACGAATAGGTATTGCTGCCGGGACTTTTAAGAATCTATGGAGATTGTGGAGAAATAGGCGTATACACCTAAAGACTACAATTAGACTGTATAATAGTTTGGTTCTTTCTAGGGTTAGTTATGGCAGTGAAACTTGGACGCTGTGTAAGCAAGATAACAGGAAACTAGATGCTTTTGATTCTAGATGCTTACGCAGTATCTTGGGTATTAGGTGGTTTAACTTTGTAACTAATGATGAGGTTAGGCAAAGGAGTCTGCAACCTCCTTTAAGCAGCATATTGTGCAGAGAGAGACTCTGCTGGTTTGGCCATGTTGCCCGTATGGATAATTATAGATTGGCGAATAGGGTTATGAACAGTGTGCCTGGAGGCCTCAGAAGGAGGGGGAGACCTAGGATGCGGTGGGCAGACAATGTCAAACAGGACCTTGTTAGAATTGGTGTACAGTGGCCGGATGCAGCAGATGTAGCTCAGGACAGATATGCTTGGAGAATTAAACTGTGTGGTCTGGTTGGACCTCCGTAGCCCATGGTTGCTTGAGGATGATGATGAGACTGTAATTTTAGTACATTGTATAATCTCTTAATCCAATATCACTTGAGACTGGCAGATAATACCTTTCCTTAGTAGTTCAAGTTTAAAAATAAGCATTCCTCTCAATCACAGTACATATTTGAGGAGCAAAAAAAAAGGGCAGGAAGAGAGAATAGGAGAATTCAAAAGCAATAGAATTCTACATATTTTGTGGTTTGAGCAACAGACTGAAGAATTACAAAAGCCCAATTAGTTTAGCAGCTCTGCTAAAATGCATTCTAAGCCATTTTGTCATCCACAAAAGAAAAAAAAATAACATTAACTAGTTGTTAATTATATTTTGCTTCTATTCCCAAACTGCAGAATTTGTTTTAATGCTCAAATAAAATATTTAATGTTTCTGCATTCTCAAAAACGATTTTTTTTTCCTCATTCCATTTTTAATTTCTGCTTTATACTTCCATACTTATTAATATGTAAAGAAGTTGTATAACTACAGTTAACTCATTATATCAATACTAGGGGCTCCATCCTTTTGGCCTATGCCACAATCTGCCCATCTGGATCTGCAATTGTTGGCTTGCTCCTTCCAGAGAAGTGGCTCATCAGGCCCCTTACCAATGGAGTGGATAAAGCAATGCTTTAAAATTTCGAATGTTGCACAAAACATTATCGAAATATAATATTTCATCCATCAGAAGAAACATATAGAATTTAACACACAACACTTTATTAAAAATGCAGATGTCCCAGAAAACATTTCACAGCACACTATTACAATTCACTCAATTAAAACCATTAGAACATAATGTACGAACTGTTTACTATGACAGTGTAGTCATATTCAAAAACTATTCTCATAAAATAATTTCAACTTATTGTTTCCTTTGGTGAGGTGATCTGGAAACTGGACTATGTTACACAGTTACAAAATTAGCCTATTATATAGTATATGCTTGATTTCATTATCGAAAAATTGTAAACTGCTCCAAAAAATATTACTTAAGTTTTTTTTAGTTTACCTTGGTTCTTCAGATTTGAATTGTGTAAAATCTGCAAAGTCACCATTTGCTGTACCTGCAAAGAATTAAAAACGTTTGATAATGAACTATTAGTTATTCACAGTTAACTTTCCTCAAAAACAGAATAAACTTTTTACAGATAAAAATGTACAAAATTCTGAATTTAAAGATAAATTAGAAAAAATTGGGGGAGAAACTATGACTTAATATTTGTAGAGTACAACACTTAAGAAATATTTCAATTTTCTTAATACAGTAATATATTTGAATTAAAGACAATAGTAACTATTTTCCATTTTAGATTATTTCTGTGTAGCTAATGTTTTTCGTTCTCCAATCCTTTCAGTGCTACAACGATACACACAACTTTTTTTTTTATTCTTTCAATTTATATGGTCATACATATATGATTTTGCTAATTATGTTTTAAGTGAATGGAGGCACTGTTCTCTATGACTTTCATGAAGTGTATGCTGACACTTATCTGTCAATTAATAAAAGCAGTGAATGAAAAAATGATGTGGCATGTCTAAGATATTTTGCAAATTTAAATTTAGCACTGAAAGGATTAAGTGAAAATATGCTATTTGAATAAGCTGAAAAAGAGTAATATTTACTACATAAACTACATGAATTTATATGTAAATAATAGAATCTATATATATATCTAAAATATTAGTCTTAAACATTAAAAATTTTATGAATTATGTAGCTTATTAAACATTAAAAACTTTATGAATTACATATTCATCTGGCAAATCAAAGATAAAAAGTATTCAAAATATATTGCTTTTTTTACAGTGATATTAATTGACAATGAGAATCATTATCTATGAATATATGTTGCAGACTAACAAATTCAGTCAAAGGCTAAATTATACCTTCTGAAAAGGGAGCAGCAGAAGGCAAAATTTCAGCCAATAAATCTTTATTACTTTCTTCGGGCTTTGCCTGTGCTTTAGGTGAAGTATCAACCAATGTTGAAGTCTTTTCTGGAGTGGAATGCTGAAAAACAAAGCACATTAAGACCATTATTAAATCAGGGTAATCTAAGCCAGTGGTTCTCAACAGTTAGACTGGATCAGTGTTAGGCCAAGAGCTTACCTAGAAAAATATATTTCATCTTTGTGAATATGCCAAGACATTGATATCGTAAATGTCACTTTTTAATAATATAATTTGACTTCAAGAGCTTTTATTTTATGCTATTAATGTGTTAAATGCTTGATAACATAATGTACTGATTCAAGAGAAATGTTGAGTGAGAAGATTTAAAAGTACTAAAGTTAATATCTGGCTGTGAGTACATGTTCTTGCATTTTGCAGTTGCAGGAATATAGTGTGTATTTTGCTAAGCCATGAGTTATATTGAGAACCACTGCTCTAAGCATTAATTAAACATCTTATAATTCTTAATTACAAGCAAAAGTATGAGTTATCTGTAGTCTTTATTAACTAAAATTAATTCACAAAGTCCTTTTTTTTAGTGAGTTCTATTTTTCAAACATATTAAAATATTTTCTTTTATATCAAATTCATGGGCCATACTACTAAATTCACATATATTTATCAACAAATGTGTTCTGTTGATACTATATATTTTAGTGTTTGTTCAACTTTGTAAGAAATCTCAAATGGGTGGTACTCTACAGAAAATTATGATGTGCTTTAACTGGTGCATTAGATAAAACACTAACTAGAAAATGGTTTGGGATCCCTAGCAGATTATAATAACTATTCATGTATATCATTAGCCTAAAAGCCAAAACACAATGGTTCTGCATTCTAAAATCATTACTGCTGAACTACTAAAATTGAAGAAGCCTGATGATTCACAGCAATTGATTGAGATTTTTGAGAAAATATTAATCAGATGGGGAAAACAGACTAGTAAGTTTATCTCAGTGGTAATTTAGATAAAATGAGTTTTCAAACACTAATAAATTATTCAACAGATTTTATGCAAACTTCTTTTTTTGTACTTTTTTGGAACTCAGATTAAAATATTAATTTTCTTTGTTGCTTCTTTCAGGTGCCTTTTAGCCATAAATCCAGTATTTAAAAATGATTTTCATTCAAAATCTACCATTTTATAAAAACTGCACTGAAAAATGTATTACTCTTGTCAGATAATTTCATGGAATCGTTTAGATGAGAGCATTTCTCAGTACAGAGAAGATTTCCACCTTTACTTAATAAGAAAATTAGCAAGTGGGAAACAACAGATATTCTAGGAGCAAGATGATACTCTCCTAGTACTAAACCAGTTGTTCTATGGTTGAGCTAAGACAATGGTAATTCATGTTTGCTTAAATAAGGTTTTGTATTTTGCAAATTGTTTAGTTTTGCTATTTCTTCTGTGATCAAAGGCTGTTTGAGGTGCACAATATCTCATTTAAATTGACACAAGAATGTGATCGTAATAACCAACTTGGGCTATTTATAAATCTTTAAAATTAGAATCTCAAATCTCCATGTGGCAACTATTTGAAACAACAAAAGTTATGAGGTTTATGCAATTTTTCAGTTACTTGAATTTAAGTGTATTCAAAATTTTGCTTGCAATTTGTTTACCATTACTATTACAGTGAATATTATCTACAACAGAAAGTGATGGGACTGAATAAACTTTCCATTTAATAAAAGTTTCCATCTTTACAATGTATTAATTTAATATTACAAGAGATATACAAAACATCTAAAAAATGTTTATGTACTTAACATACATATATCTCATACTAGTGAAAGAACAATAAATTTGCATATTATTTTTAAAAATTTATCCTTCCACAAGCTTTTTCTTGAAGTGATAAGTACATTTACAGCCAGATTTCATTAAAGTTAAAATGGCTGTTATATACATAAAGAGAACAAAAGGATTGTTGACTTAGCTTTTCAGTTCCAAAAAATAAAATAAAAAAATTTTCATTAAAACCTTCCTTGTTAAAAGTATTTGTAGAAGAAAATCATTCTTTAGTGTTTACCAACAACACATTTCTCCTTTTTCTCCCAAGCATAAGATTTTTGCCTGATAGTGCTTCGAATAAATATTGATTGGCAAGGTTTCTGGGCTCATAATGCATAGCAGAATCAAGATTTTATTTTCTTTTTCCATGATTTCTTGGTTTGTATTACACCAGGGGTGTCAAACTCAATCTTGTAAAGTGCCAATTTTTCTTTCAAAGTATATCAGCGGGCCGGGATTCAATTAAACACTAATTTTATATAAAAATATCTTTTATTTAAAGTATTCATCAAAATTAAAATGGCATTAAGTCATAACAGTTAAAAAACAGCACATCATTTCGAAGATCCAGATACTTGACATCTTTTCAGTTTCATTATGTCATCAATGTTTGACATCAAAGTGGTTGTACTGATTTTGAGAATTGACTGAAGATGCTCATCTATAAGTCTTGAACTATATTGAGATTTATTAATTTTCATTGTTGAAAACAGCTGCTCACAGGAATATGAACTTCCAAAAATACTTAAAATACGAGCAGCATGGTTCTTCATGTTGGGATAGTTGCTATGACTTTTAAAATATTTTGTATAAAAAGTATGAAATTCGGGTATTATTGAGGTCGCAGGCCGCATCTAAATGCCCTGGCGGCCACTCATGGCCTGCGGGCCGTATCTTTGATATGCCTGTATTAGACTGCTCTAGATGCTTGCAGCACAGGACTAGAAATCAACCTTTTTAGATCTCATGCTGATAAACTCTCCAATGTCACTTTTTTTTCTTTTTGGTTTCCCATTCTGTATCACTTCTTACTTATAAATTTCCTTTCAATTATTCTTCTTGAATTTCATATTTCCCTTTAAGGATGTCATAAATGTCTCTTCAGCAACAATTCACCACAAAATATGCTGGAAGAAATGTCTACTGATAGGTACAGTTTCACTAAAACTTCACTGTTTGGAAAAAATCTTTGGATGAGTGAAAACATGTGCTGGATATATGAATAATGATATACGAGATTAACAATGTCATCAATGCAACATCTTGCCATTAGTGCATCAGAAATATGGAGCACAGGTCTCAGGCCACCATATGTGATGCCACACCATACCATAGTACTACAGTGGGGAGCCATATGGTGGCTAATGGAATAGGCTTCATGATGTTGACACTGATGCCACCATGCAGACAAACAGAATTGGGGGTCATTTGTGAACAACACTCTCCTCCATTTCATAGTCCAATGTTGCCTCACTTGACACCAGTGGAGATGGCATAACTGGTGATGTCGCTGCAATGGCAGATGCTGAACTGGATGTTTCGCCCTCATTCCTATGTCATGCAAATATTGTCTAATGGTTTGCATGGGGACCACAATACCCATAGTGTTCTGCAAATCACTCTGCAGCAGTCAATGTGGTGAAAGGATCGCAAACAGCAGAATGCGATCTTCACATCCTGTGGTGCAGAGTGCTGTTCACATACCTGTCCTTCATATCATTTGGTGCTCCATGATGTTGTGTGAGATGCACTGTGCTCACATTGCAACCCAGAAATCTGGCGATCACTCAAATGCTCAATCCAAGTTCTCACATATCAACAATTCATTCTCTCTCTCAAAAGGCATCAATTGTGCATGAGGGTCCACTGGTGTCTCCAAGGCATATTCCAAAGATTTTCGCTGCATGAACTACAACCTCACTGTCAGTCATGTTATGACATGAGCCGGTACTGTGATTTACATATCTCTACTTCCATTCCTTCTTGGTGTTGTGATTTTCACTTTGAGCAGCATAGCTAATCCTCTACTCAAGTAACTATGCAGAGTATGTAGTAGTGAAATTTATTCAAACTGTCTTCCTGTAAAGAATATAGAAAAACAAAACAGTTTGAACTAAAAAGAAGGCAGTGATATGATAAAGGAAATAGCAGATGTACCCTGAACAAAGACCAGCACTGAAGGGCTAATATAGGCAAACATACTCAAAGTTTGATATTAAAATGAAACCATATTTGATTTTTTTTTAAACACGAGTTTTATGCAACACCTACCACTTCTATTCTTTACCAAATTAACTTGCATTTCTATCACTGATGATCTATGTTTTGTATTTACTAGAACACAACTCAGAAATCAAATTAGCATCAATACTGTGGTGACTATAAAATAAAGAAGTTTATACTTACTGCTGAATTTTGTTCCTTTCCATAAGTTGCTGCTGCTCCTAGATCTATTCTTCGATTATTCTTTGGTGTACTTTTCAATTTCTCTGAGCGGTTACTCCATTTTTTGTCCTTGGAATCCTGGGAATCCCTTTCATCATCTCGGTATTCCAGCCTATCATCATTCTCTGATTTTTTGTCTTCATCATTGCTAAAATTGATTTAAAAAGAAACAAAATTTACCATTTAGTTAGCAAATAACTAAGACAATGATAATCTTAAAGTAATGTCTTGTCTACTTTTGTCAATGTATAACTATATAAATTTGATTCTATATTTTCAATTATTAATTTTACATGAAATAAAACATTAACTTTAAACTTTCAATCATTATTTTTACTAAAACACTTTAATCATATGTAGAGCACAAGTGAAACATTCTGACTTGAAGGAATTCCATTTAGGACTTATAAGTGCTAATAACTGACACTAACTTTGTTTACTCTTTTTGCTCTCTGTACATTACTGTTTATGATAAAAGTATTTCCAAAAAAATACAGTAGAATTTTCTAACATTATTTAGTAGTTCAACACAAAAAGCAGATTATAAAAGTGCCTTCTCTGTTCACCTTGCTCAGCATTTTCTCTGGCACACTCCATACATTCACAATCTAATGCAGTTGTGATGTTTGTTATTTTTTCCTGAATCTACCAGTCACACTATGTAGGAAGTTGAGCCCAGCTTCTATTGACCTCTTCTTGTTCTTCATTTGCACAAGTACTTAGAATACCAAAAAAGGTTGTGCAAGTATTAGTATTTCCAAATAAGCTCAGTTATATCAAAGGGCTAAATAATCCCTTTAGCAATATTTGCAAATCAAATTCCTGAAAAATAACCTAAAACAAAAACCGAAAAAATACTGCAGGCACTTGAATTAGGAATGTTAATAATAATTTCTGACTATTCCTAAAACAATGAAAATTCAGTAGTGACAAAACTTGCTGTGGAAATGTCACTTAATATGGCATAATAATGCAGAAACTATGGAAAGAATAATATGGACACAGCATATAAGAATACCCAACCCCTTAAATTGATCAGTGCTATAATGTATTATCATCCTGGTGGCTGAGTGGTTAGTATGCTTGATTACTGATCAAAAAAGGACTTGGGTTCACAGATTGGATATTTCCTTTTTTGTGTTGTCTTTCTGTGAAAGTTTCACATTTCTTGCAGATCTCTATGACATATTTAACTGGTATACTCTTGTTAGACCTCTGTGGCAAGCATACGAGTAATTTGTTTATTTAAAAAGGAAAAAGGCTACTCCCATATACACAGAGGACAGAGGTAACCTAGAAGCTTTAACTAGCTTGTCCTTGGTTTCTCATACAACACATACAAGGACATGTCCACTGGCCAGCAGTCAAGTAATGTTAGCCAGGATATTAAGGAGGGCTTTTTTTTTTATAATGTATTACTTTTAATGTTTGACCTTAAATATGGCTACAGAAATTTTGCAAATCAATTTCACAGTATTACCAAACTTTAGGTCTAGAATACTAGATTTTGGAACTATAATAATAAAACAAAAATTACTCCACAAGTAGCTGATTGCCTCAGAAAACTATCGGAAGCCTGTCAGTTGAATATGCCATAAAAATAAAAACTCTGTGAAAAAAAGGCAAGACTTTAGCAGAAAGACAACACAAGAAAAGAAACATCCATGCCTTACTTTGGACTTCTAACAGGTCCCTTTAATGTACAGTCAAGCAAGCTAACCACTTAGCCATCAGTATTGTATATCATTTTAAAGAAAAACCAAATGAGAATCCTGACAATATTAACAATCAAGCAGCAAATTTAAAATGAGACTGATAACATCTTTAAAAAAACAGTTGACAGCATATAGCATATATAGCAAAGGGTTTATGCTATCTCCCAAAACCTATACTAAGTTTTCATCGCCTATGCAAAGAAATGCATTCCTAGAAATCATCAGCTAAGTGAAACCAGGATGGCTTTAATGAAACCTTATTTCAATGGAAAACTGCAGATATATTTCACCTTTCTCTATAATATCAATAATTTCTAATGCCACCCTTTGTTCATTTTAAAAGTACATTACATTGTAAATGTGTACATTGATACAAGAAAACATATACTATTTCACCCCTAAATGTAATATTGTAATAATTTATCATGCCCTAAATACCTATCAAGTTTCTCTTTAAGAAATGCATCCTTGATTTTTCTAAATCTCCTTTCCAGTGCTGTGGTTTTCTCGACATGTTCCACTCATTTCAGTAATTCCTGTTTCATTTACATATGATTTTTCTTATTAATCATTTCCATTTGAGTGTTTCTTCATTTGTTGGATGCTTTGCAAATACCATAATTAGGAGTAACAGGATGAAATGACTGCAAGTGGCAATTAGTGCATAAAGTAAGCAATGCCTGAGTGTAGAAAGGAAACAATTCAAACTATCAGCAATATTGTGTTTACCCAAAATCCAATGCATTTCAGAGAGGAAAATTTGTAGATTAAATGGATGATGATGCATCAAGGTGCACATAATATCGAGCATTTGCAATATTTTTGATCAAACCTATTCAAAAATTAATACCACATTAGGACTGTATTTTTTGCTGTTAAAAGCAAATTTCACAATGGAAATTAGTATTAACCTTCTAAGTACTGTGTATGTATAGGTACCTCCAAATTGAGAACTAAAGAGCAAAAGGGGTTCACTTTTTACAGCTGTCTGTGCTGCATACCTGTAGGTTTCAAATGCAATGTCCTTCATTATCTTTTTCCTGAACACTGTCTTATGTATTAATTTCTTTCGCGCCTTCTGTTTGTGAAAAATATGCCCTAGTGGTTAGCACACTTGGCTACTGATCTAAGGGACCTGGGTTCGAGCCCCAGGTAAGGCATGGATGTGTATGTTGTTTTTCTGCCGAGGTCCAGCCATCCTCACAGATCTACTATGGCACATAAACTGACAGGCTCCTGTCAGACCTCTGTGGCAAGCAACTGCTTGAGGGGGTATAAGTTGTCAAACAAATGCATCTTAGGGATGAACTCACAGCCTATTTACTATATATTATTACAGCTTAATATCATGATTCAGCTGCTTATCAAGAGTCCAAGCCCTATTATTTCCAGTCAGTACTTCAGAACCCCCTCACTCTTTTGTTTCTATCAGGGCTTCTCCCTGGCCATTGCAAGATATTCTCCTCTCTTCTCTAACTATTTCAGAAGCGGGGGACAAGTCATTGACATCTGGTCAGGGCTAACTGGCAGATTCTACAGGTTGGGTGGGCCTCCCTCTTCATACATTGATTAACATTCCTGCTTCTGTCTTGTTGTGAACACAGACTCTTATACTACATATGCATTATTATAATCCAGAAAATAATTGTAGAAGTACAACAAAAACACAGAAATGGCGCTATGCAGGCTAACTCAGCATGACAATGCTCATGATGCATGAGCTATTTTTCTTTCAGATGCAAAATTTTCTCAGAATAAAAGCTTTTATAGGTCAGTGTGGTAGTTCCTTGTGTTCATAAGAGATAGCAAAAGTTTCAGGTCAAGTCTCACTATCATAACATTATTGTGGATACAGTATTGTGATGTTAAACTTTAAAATGCATATATGTGTCGTGTTATACACATTTACATGTGCACAGTGCTTGAAGGGTTAAGGAAACTAACATAAATAAGGGAAATGTGCATATGTCATATTTAAAATGCTTGGTTTCCAGAACATATGCAGAGTTTTCATTGTATAAAGTAATATAATAATTGCACTACAGTCTACAGGTAACACTGAGATTATCAATTGTTGTAATTAAAAACATTAATTAACCTATGATCTGGAGAGTCTTCAAAACTTCTTCTCCTATTCAGACCAAGACGAGGAAGTCTTCCTCCTTTCGATCCTTCAAAATCCTCAAACTCATTTCGCTTTCTAGAATCTTCAAATCTGTCATTATACCTACTATAATTAAAAAAAAAAAGCTAATTAAGAAAATCAAGAGACATTTCATCTTGGTGGTCAAAATAACTTTATATATCTGCAACAGATTACAAGCCACTTTTAATATTTATACTGACAAAATATTAAGTGATTAATAAGAGCAGAACAAATAATTTGCTAACCAATTAAATATATATCCCAATTTTTTTCAACAACATTTTCCAAAATTTTAGAGATGCTATTTACAATCAACAAAATGTTGAAATTTCCTTATTGATAATGCACTGAGAAGTATGCTGTGTACTAGCTTACTCCAATCATTGTTTCAATCTTTGTTGCCATTATGGCTCAAAATATACTAACTCTTATAGTGAATGGGGTGTATCTCGTTTCCATAGTTTGTGCATGTCCTAGAGCAGGTATAAATAGCTCGTTACTTGCAAGCATCTTGATACTCATGGAGTTGTTAAAAATGCTCACCAATGCATCTTTTATTAGTGCTTGCAAATATAATAATACAAAATTTCATCTATTACCAATAAATAGCATATTTCACATTAAAAGCTTTAAAGAATTTCTTAAAAGTAGTATAAAAAGGATTGATATTTTATATTATTTGTTTAAAACTACTTTTAAAAATTTTGTTAAAATAGTGTGATATTAAGTTGCTATACAGTTAAAACTACAAAAATTTGCTTACAATTATTCTATTTTTATTTGAATAAGACCATCAATTCTGGCAACTCACCAAATCTTATTTTGGACAATGCATTTAACATCATGTTAACATTGAATATTTGGAGGACAATGTGCAAGTCAGTTTCATTCCTCCAAATATGATCTCTTTGTTTCATTGATGGATTAAGGTTTGGTTTGGTTTGTTTTACCTCTGAGCGGCACTTTTTTGCACACCATGGGCTAAATGGCCAGGTCACATGGACCCCGAAGGCTCAGAGAAGGTTGGGGGAGGGGACCCACTGGAACAGCTGTTGGGAGACAGATGGTAGCCTCCCGTCAAGGCCATCCAGCGTGTTCTTTAACGTGCACAGGGTATGGCTCTCCCGCACACGGGGCCACGGCTTAACGTCCCATCCGACGGACGGCGGCCTTTCCAAGCCCATCGGTGTCCCCTACTGACCGTGGGCAGGGCGGGGAATGATGGATTAAGGAGTGAATGCAACATTCAAGGCCTATTTTCTCTGATAATTTTCTCTCTTCAAGTCATTGACCACTGAGAGAGATTATGAGGACAAGGTATCAGTTAAGGTGTTCCTGGAAGGGATACAATATTATGAATGCCATAGATGACATTGGGGCATGATCACAGGAAATCACTCAGGCTATAATGAATGGTGGGTTATGGAACATTTGGCTGGAGTGCAGTGTCCTGAAACTTGCATTGCTCTTAAAATTCAGTTACAGATTGTGGAATCAACAAATAAGAATAGCTTTGACAAGTGTTAGTGATGTTGGCATCACATGATGATGAGCTGACCAACAAGGATCTGATTGAATTAGAGCAATGACAAGGGTAAGAAAAGAGGAAGAGGAGATGCAGCCAGTAGCCCTCCTGTTGCTGTGGACAAGATGAGATAGCCTGTGCTGGCATCAATGAAGCGTGGTCAGCCCATGTCTTGTCGATGGCTCAAAGTGTCACCTGTTTCGAACCATCTTTGATAGGCACTCACTACTGCATAGCGTGAGCAGCCTACCAGCATCGCTGTAACGGAGATGCTCTTACCAAGGCATCTTGCCATACAATCTGGCCTTTGTCAAAATCAGAAAAATCCATTGCTTTTCCTATGTTGAGACTAAAAAAAAATACTGCCTGTGAGAGCTCTGACCCAGGTGTATATATATCATTCACAACTTTGGCATGTGATACTGATTGGCTGCATGCGCGCTTCTTTGCATAACGCAGAGGTGGTTTTAATGTATTGGCTGATTGGTGTATATGTATATGACCAAAATACAGCAAAGCATTCAATAAATAATTTTCCCTAAATATTAATATTTGTTTAGCACTCTTATAACTGACACATACCTCATTCCTAATGAATCTGAAGACATTCCAACATATTTGTCTCTAGCTTTCTTTGCTTTTTTTCTTTCTTCCCTTAATTTTTCATCATCTTGAATGAATTCAATGAGGTCTTTGACCCTCTGTCGCACTATACAAAAATTGCAACAAAATTATCAGAAAATAAAAAGATTATCACCCAGTATTAACAAAAATTAAAATGACTGAAAAGGTAACAATCTACTCGATCAAGTGGTACTGGAAGTTTTGGGTGCTTTTTGCGACGCATTATCAACATGTTCTGCAAGACAATACAATGGTTGGGTTGGCAGCCTACCATCAAGATAGCCATCCAGTGTATTCTTTAATGTGCACAGGGTATGGCTGTTCCATACATGGAGCAACTTAATGTCCCATCCAACAGAAGTGGCCTCTCCAAGCCCATTGATTCTCCTATTGACTGAGGGCAAGGAGAGTTTTCCCGAGATAAATCTCAAAGCTGGCTCAGATGGGACTAGAACCTGGAAACTGCACAATACAATGGTTATTGTAATAGACCAGGGGCTGACAACCTATGGCAAGCAAGTAGAAAAATAAAGCAATTTCAACTAGCATTGAGAGCATATAAAAATTGCACTTGCAATATATAACACAATACACAGACATTTAGGGAGTTCCCCATTAATATTGTAATGCTCCAAAGATTTATTATACTTTTAAAGTTTTGGACCCTTTGTCTGATCCAATATTTATTCAAGCTCTGGATAGCTATATTCGGGCATCAGGCAATAATTAACAAATTGTCAAATAAAGTTCAATTAAGGTTCGAATATCAGTGGGCGTTACTTAGCGAGTAAGAATTCAAAAATTAAATGATCGTCAATTCTAATTTAACTTACAATCAAAACAACTAATTTTGCTCAAGAGAAAAAATAGCAAAGATTCAAAAAAGTTTCTATAACAAACAAGTTTATTTCAAAAAAATTATTTTTAACACTCACCAACTTCAATGAGATATCAACTACATCATCACTATCTCGCTGCTACTAACAACTCTCTGTGACTAACACCAACTCTTCACAACTCTAACTAACAACTTCTAACTACAACTCTGACTAGATGTCACGGTTATAACAAGCATACAGGCTCGGCAACACATGGCTGTTGCACCGGTAAAGACATTTGCATAAAATGATGAGTGCGCAAGCTATGACACAAGAGGGGGGGCATGTCCTTGTACACGCGCGCTTTAGCGGGTGACAATCGAAAGTTCAGAGTTGTGCATGCACAATTCCTATGCTCTTGGAAACGAGTGCTGTGATGCCAAAAATGAAATTAAAATCATCAAAATGATAAATATAATGTAAATTAAGCAAAACTGGTTAAGGTAAAGTAAAAGTGAATGAGGGGGCATCACAATATATACAATTAATTACTGTATTTGAAATACTAGCTGGAATTTTACATGTATTACAGATGTATTACTTCATATTTAACTTAAGTATAAAAATTCAACATACTGTGCTTAGAAAGCCATTAAGTTAATCATTAGTTAATTTCATGCCAGCAATCAATTTTGGTTTTATATTTACAATAAAACTATACTTTGTTATATAACAGTTTGACACTTTTTACACACAAATTATTTAACATTATATTATAAATTGTTATAACATTCAAAATGGTACAGCCTTTTCAACAAATTTATTTAACATTTTGTACCAAAAATACTGCTTACTTAATGATGAAATATTACATTAGTATTCAACAGACATCCTAACATATGTAGAAACATACCTGTCACATAAATCAAGCCTTTAACTAATCAGATTCATTTGTAAATAAACTGTTGCTAAAAATTATATTAAGTAACACACAGTGTACATTCAGTAAGCAAAATTTAATGACTCTGAAACACTGCAAATATTTCAAGTAGGAGACATCAGTGAAGGTAAAAAATGTTACAAAAGGCTTAAGGTAGTAACAAACCACATACATAAATAGGAAATACATATATACTAGGGTAAGTATTGGTACCCTAGTATATTAAAATTGGTAAGTATTCATTATGAAGTAAAAGTTCAATATGGAATATAAGTCTTAGTATTATGGGATAATGATTAACTACACAGTACACCAGTTCACATCCCAGTCCATACATACAGTGATATTCAGCAGAGACAATAACATTCATTAGAAATAGAGATAAGAGATGTTTGCTTCTACCAAATGACAATATAGTAGTGCCAGCAATGGTACCAGTTGCTGGATGATATAAAACATAGCAGTTTTTGTGTCAATAACTTATGTTAACTACAAGTCTTTCACAGTGTGATGAAGCAGTAGAAGCAAAGTGAAGAATGGAGATGTTTGTCTTACCAAACAGCAGTTTAATAGGGCCAGATGTAGTGCTGGTCACTGAAAGACAGAGTTTCTATGTCAATAATATATATGTTGGATAACTGTAGATACAACATTGTTTAAGAGTGATGAATAAATCTATATTCAAGCTGTTAATGGATGACACGAATTGGAAGAGAGGAAAAAATAGTTTTGAATGCCATTAAACCACACAAAAAAAAAGAAAAAATGATTAGATGTGCCTAAACAATATGGTAAAAGTATATAGTTCTCAACAGCCAATCATGCATTTTCACAAACAATAATGGTCATTGGAGATATTACTGAAGTGGATGCATATTACATATTAGAGTAGGCCCAATGCAACTAAGAATTCACAATACATGAACAAAACTAAATTAAAAAATGTCATATTGGTTGACTTAGATATATTTATCCTAATGAAACTGAATAAAACCTTAGCAGAAAAAACTTGTCAGAAACTATTAAGAGTAACTGCACTCACTGAGGATCAACCCTCAGTAGATACAATACTTCTATAATGTCTGGCATTGTTACATCGTCATTTGTTAAACAACTCATTGTTTAATTTTCCATCTACTGCTTCATCATACTGAAAGACTGTTGCATATAGATATAGTCAATGCAAATTATTGACTTAAAACTTCCTCACTTGCTACCATTCAACAACTGATACCATCAATGGCACTGCTGTATTGTCATCTGGTAACAGCAATCTCCATATTAATCTTCATTTCTAAATGTACATTATCAGGTCTGCTCAGCATGATGTCAACAAGTCAGCTCTACTTGGTGTCAATTCCTGATGTACTGTGTTACAGGAACACATAACCTATGGTCTGCAGGCTAGATCTGGTCTGAAAATATTTGTCCAGCCTATCAAATAAACATAGATGGATATTAATATTTTCATACTATGAGAATTATAATTCATTTTAAAGCACTTTATGCTTATTTTTGAAGCAAAACAGTAGGAAACCTGAACTGAATCAGCACATATGAGAGGCTTTGCTCACTGCTTATGATAACTGCAATTTAAGAGTTATTTTAGGCTGTTAACCTAAAAATTTTATACCATTTATCAGTAAACTGTATTAGCATTTTGCCCCAAAACTGCTCCTACTATTGAAATATGCTTACCAGTGAAAAAGGTTGATTGTCTCTGGTTGTTCAACTATTATCCCATAATACTTACTGGTATATCCTGGGATATAGAGTTTTTATTTATAGTATGAAATTTTTCATTTTATGCCTTTTGCAACATATTTTTTAACTTAGTGCACTATACTTCTGCTGAGGTTCCCTTTTTAAATATTTACGGTTATTAAATTGCGTTGGTATAAAGACTAAATTTTACACACTGATGTAACTTTAACTGACTTTAAGATTTTACATCAGTTATTTGCAGAGAATTTACCCCAGCATTCTTAGCAACTTCAGATGGAGTGGTTTATCTTAATTTGTTACCCTCTTAACAAAATTGTCTTATTCCATTTTATTGTGATCAAAAATTTTGCAACTGACCTGTTCTCAATACATCATAGTTAAAAAGACAGCATAAAATGACCATGAAATGTGAGGTCAAAGAAAACTTAAATTTCCCACTCTTAAATATACCAATTCTTTTTTGATTATATTATACTAACAAAAGTGTTTGAACCATTTTCCTATATCATGATTTCACTAAATAACCAATCTACCTAAATATTTGTCTACATACCTCAAGGATAAAAATGAAGATGTTCAAAAGAATGTTCCACATATAAAATTGCTTAGAGGTCATATTTCATTACTCTAATAGGAATCTCTACCAAAATATTACAGAATCCATTGTACCAGAACAAATCAAGCTTGTGATGCACTTGCAAGACCAAACAGCACCGTAATTCATTGCATTTCACATCATTATTGCCTAGCAGTTTTCACATTAGCTCTATGTACAAAATGCCATCAAGTGCATTATCAGATATGTAAGCTATGTTTATGTGACTTTTTATACAATTAAAAAAAATAATAAAATAGGAATTTTTATATAATACCACAATGGGTTAAAAAAAAAGAAAAGGAAATGCAGTTCAATTTGCTAATCCAAACATTGTAGCAACACATGTTTTCAGTTTGAACAAAGGTACATTCTCCAATCATTATTATTGCATTTCTCTTTTAAATGGATTGATTGGTGTTGAATGGGTTGAGTTGTTTAAATGCTCTCACTGGCACTTTTTATTGCATGCAATGGGATTAATGGTCAGGTAACAAGAACCCTAAAGGGTGAAAGAAGGCTGGGGAAGGGGATCCACTGGACAGTTAATTAGGAAACAGATGGAAGTCCTTTTTCTCACCAAGAGCTGAATGGGGGTTAATGAAACATAAATCACATTGCAGACAGAGTTGAGAGTTTTTAAACAGATACTGCAATTTGAGCAAAAGGTAAACAATCAGGTAAGAAAAATCTAAACTTGGCTGGAAAAAACACTAGACAGAAATACATAACACCAAGCAAAAAACTCAGCATTCATAAAACTACTAAAACATTCAATAAATGAAACTGAAATGGTAATAGAGAAAAAACTAAAGTGATGTAAATTGGCCAGGTTGATGGTGCTAGAGTTTTTTCAAATGGCTGTGCTCTTTATTATTTCACTTCACTGATGTCTAGGTAAACTTTCTAGAACAAAGCCACAGGATATCTCATAGAGTTTAAAATTCATATGGAACAGAAGTTCCCCACCACTATATATTTTAGATGTTTTAGATTTATTTCTAATTTTTAAGATGCATATAGGAAGTTAGATATTTTTAAACATTTTTAATTTTTATATTTTTGCCTTGTCACTAAAAACACCTACTTTAGAAACTTTCTTTTGATGTGTGACTCATAAACAACCACATTTTTCCTCCCCCTTTTTTAGGAGTTATGTTTGAAGTAGCCAATGACATCAAATGCTTTGAGATATAACTCATTAAGGTTAATCCCACAAAATGTGTCCCCTTTGGAGGAGAGGAAGAACACTGGTGGTGGGGGCATAATTAAAAGAGTAGATGGCAGTCCTCATATGAGCTTTCATATGACACCTAACATGTAAGTGTAGGTCCTCATGTTCAGAATATATAGTAAAAGAACGACTTTCCAATTTCCTCTTTTTTAGAGGGGAGGAAGCAAGGGGAGGAATATTTTTATTACCTACAACATTCCCTACATCAAAAGCTTTCATTTGAAATACAACTTGTTACGTTCAGCTCTTACTTTCAAAAGGTACGTAGAACAATTCTTCACATATTTTCCTTTTGGGGGGGGAGGGAAGAAGACATGGGGAAATTTTTATAACTAGTGACATTCCCCATATCCCAAGCTTTCATTTGATGCATATCTTATTACTTTTGGCACTCACATTCCAAAGATCTAGCAAAACAATCATTTTCATATTTCTCCTTAAGGGGAGGGGATAAAAGTTTTATAATCTATGACACTTCACACATTTTCTTTTGACACATAAATCATTTAATCTTTATATGATTTTGCCGTAGTAAAATTAAATTAAAACATTCCTGAGGAGTGTTTTATAGACAAAAAATTTGGTGATATATATATGTTTCAACACAAGCAACATTTTCAGTCTTTTATCAAAATGTTCATTTACTTAAAGACACTTTAACAGGTTGAAAAAGTTCCGAAGTAAAGGTTGCATATTACCATTAAATCTGGAACTTGTGGTTGGCTCAGACAGTTGTTTTATTTCTTCTGCTATATTGCTAACAAGTTGCACTTTTTCATGACAGTTACTGATGTTAGAATTTGCCATACACTTGACTGTAGCTAGAAGATTGCACAAATGTTTGCAGAACACCATATACCAGTCCTTGTTGGGGCGGGGGTGGCTCAGTCAGTAGCGTGCCAGGCTCATAATCTGTAGTTCCCAGGTTCGAGTCCCAGCTGGGTCAGCGTTGAGATTTATTTCCGGAAAATTCCCCGCCCTGCCCACGGTCAATGGGGGACACCGATGGGTTTGGAAAGGCCGCCGTCTGTCGGATGGGACATTAAGCCGTGCCCCCATGTACGGGAGAGCCATACCCTGTGCACGTTAAAGAACACACTGGATGGCCTTGATGGGAGGCTACCATCTGTCTCCCAACAGCTGTTCCAGTGGGTCCCCTCCCCCAACCTTCTCTGAGCCTTCGGGGTCCATGTGACCTGGCCATTTAGCCCATGGTGTGCAAAAAAGTGCCGCTCAGAGGTAAAACAACCCAACCCAACCAGTCCTTGTTGTCAGCTTTAATCACAATATTGGAGTCTACTACTGAGGTCTCCATTATATATCTTCATAACATCAATAGCTATGGTTAGTTTAACGTCTTCATACACAACTTAACATGGATTTCAGTGGCATATTATTTCTGCTTTTAAATGAAATTTTTTTCTTAACTTCTTCAAGAGCTACTAAATGATGAAAATGTTACTTATGTTGCAACACATATGCATCAGCAACTTTTTGTCTATAATACACCTCAGGAACATTTCAACTTAATTTTACTACAGCAAAATTGTGTAAAGATTAAATGTTTTAACCAATTTCTCTATTTGAATACAATTTTAAATCATTAAGCTTGTCTGTAGTGTTCAAAAGATATGGGGAAACAAATGTTTTGACAAATCCACAAATTGGCAAACTGACAAACCATCAAATAGTGAGTGAAAAGCAATGGGAAGATAAGTAAAAATATACATATCCATCTGAAAACTAAAGTTAGGCTGTATCAGGCCAGGATCTAGAAAAAGAAAATCAACTGGTGGGGGGGGGGAAGAAAATCAAGCTTTGAAAAAGTGTAAAAGGGGGGACAGGGGAAAAGATGATTTCCAATGCAGTGTAACATTTCCCTTTCCATTTTACAGGTCTTTAAAAATTGCTTGAAATATTGCATAAAATATAAATGAGTTTAATAATTTTTTTGCCTCTATTACCCTTACTACCCCCTCCCTCCCTATCCTGCCCTGGGCTGTATAACAAAACATATATAACATTTCAGTTCAGTACCTTCTAAAGTTTGTTACTACAACTAAAGTTTGATCCTCTGTAAGTAAACTAACAGGAAACTTGATACCTTTGATTCCAGATGCTAATGCAGTATCTTGGGCATTGGGTGGTTTGATCTTTTAAGTAAAGATAATGTTAGACAAAGGGGTCATCAGCTGCCACTGCAGCACCTTAAGCAGAGAGCTTGGCCATGTTACCTGCATGCAGAACTAGATTATCAGAGTTATTTAACAGTGTGCCTAAAGGCAACAGAAAAGAGAGAGACCTAGAATATAATGAATGGGCAATGTCAAACAGGACCTTGTTAAAATATTGGCCTGCAGTGGCCAAGTGTAGCAACAGTAGCTCAGGATACATATGTATGGGAGAATTAAATTGCAGTCTGATTGAATCTCCATAGCTGCTTCAGCAAGTAGGGATGGATTCTGCATCGAACTAAAGCAGAAAATTTATCAATTTGTTATTTATGTCTGCATCGTATTCTATCATCTTTGTGTTGCCACTAGTTTGATTTATTACAGATAGCATAATAAACAGGGCTTGTAAACTATGCCTAGTTCAACAGTCAACAAAAATTTACTATTTGGAATATTTTCTTAAAAATTATTTAAATACAGAGAAGTGATATTTATATGCAGACTTATATAATAGTAGCTAAAACCCAGGGAAGTGGCCCATGGCATGCCTCAGATGAAAAAATATGATATATTCCAATGAGATAAGGAACATGATATGAAGTTAAAGAGTTACTAAAAGATTAAAATAATTATTAAGTATAAGTAACTTGTAAAACTAGTGAGGAGCAGCCCATAACATCGACCTCATCAGTTTCGAAAAATATTATATAGCTTTGGTCCCTTCACCAGACAAAATCCTGGCTGTGTCACTGCTACATATTCTTAAATTCACACACATGCATGAATCTCTTCAAACATCAGAAGCATACTAAAGAAATGAAGTTTAACATCCAATTGCTCAAACCAAAAATTTAATATAGACAAAGAATCTCCCTCTAATGTGTCAATTAAGATGCAGGCTGTTACCATATTATAGTTAAATATCTTCCTGTGTAAAACTGGGAGCATTATCAATTTGTGTGCTTTCAATTGTATCTTGCAGAGTCTTTAACTAGGGTAACAAATTTTTTATGCCGTCAGTAAGAGTCAGACTTTGCATTTTGCAAATTACAGTTCTAGGCTTAATTTCATTATGTGTCCCAACTTACAAAAAGTGTTTTATATCATTTTAAGCTGAGTAAATTTTCAATTATTTTAAATTCATACTATAGAATAATTTTTAGTTCCAACAAAAAAAAATGTACTTTTAAATCACTTTAATAAGAAATTATTTTTATTTGGTATATATTATATGTATAGCAAAACATAATAGATATGGAATAGATATGGATCCACAAAATATGCTATACATAATGGAATAGATATGGATCCACAAAATCAATGTATAGCAAACATCAAAAGGCTGAGGTATATAACTGGAAGAAAAGAACATTTTTAATACTTGGCCAAAACTTTCTGCTAAGTTTTAACAGGAAAATGAGAGAACTTTTCACACTCTAATAAAACTTGAAACAAACTTCATAAAAATTTTGCTCACCATTAATACCTTGGTCTTTTCCCAACTCATCAATATGTGTGTAGTTTTCAAGACTACGTAAATCATATATGTGTTCTCTAGCACTAGTGACAACTCTTTCAGATCCATTTCTAACTAAATAACCCAATAATAGTAGAGACTGCAGGAAGAGAAAAGAAGAAAAATTATTTTATTGAAAGTGAAAATAACACTAAAGCTATTAAATAACTCATATAAAGAAACTAGAAGAATAAATTGTATAGAACAGGAAATTTCACAGCCCTTGATTGATTTTATCATGTATTTAACCACTATTAAGCTGTTCTTAATCAATCAACAGGGTAAAGATGGGTGTAGAGGAAAAAATTGTTTCAGTCCAGGTGGGATCTGAACCCACATCCTCCTGATGACATGTCAGGTGCTCTGACTGCTGAGCTACTGGACATCGATCAATCTCTCCACCACTGCTGATGTTATGCTATACACCATCTAACAATCACTGTCATTTTAAATGTTTGGGGACTCCTTCTGCACATAACCTTCCTAGCCATAGGCACATGATGACACGCCACAAGAGCTTCCTGGCTCATGTTCTTTGGTGAGTAAACATGATCTGCATCACTTCTGGTCTGGTCAATAGTACCAGTATATATAGAACAGGAAAATTCACAGCTCTCAATTGATTTTCATCAAGCATTTTAACCACTACTAAACTGTTTTTAATCAATAGGATAAAAATGAGCACAGAGGAATAATTGTCTTGGGCGAGATCCCACCTGGTCCAAGACAATTTTTCCCCTACACCCATCTTTATCCTATTGATTAACCCTCCAGAAGTGGCATGGAATGAGAGAAATAAAGAGGTGACATTGGTCTCCCAAACCGATTATGCAAAAATGTGCCAAAAGTTGCACACAAAAAAATGCACAAAAGCTGCAAAAATGCAAGTTTTGTGCATTTTTTGCAAAATTATTAGAAAATATATTCTCAATAGGCCTGACAGACCGTATGCCATTTCTGGAGGGTTAAGAACAGCTTGATAGTGGTTAAAATATTTGATGAAATCAATCAAGGGCTGTGAAATTCCCTGTTCTATATATACTGGTACTATTGATGGACCAGAAATGATGCAGATCCTGTTTGCTCACAAAAAGAAAAACATCAACCAGTAGACTCTTGTGTCATGTCACCGTGTGCCTGTTGCGAGGAAGTATATGTGAAGATGGAGTCTCCAAACACATTTAAAATGACAGTGATTGTTAGATGGTGTGTAGCATAACATCAGCAGTGAAGGAGAGATTGATCGGTGGTTGGTAGCTCAGCGGTCAGAGCACCTGACATGTCATCAGGAGGACATGGGTTCAGATCCCATCAGGCCCAAGACAATTTTTCCTCTACACCCATCTTTACCCTGTTGATTAAGAACAGCTTAATAATGGTTAAAATTCTTGATGAAATAAATTGTACTAAAATAAAATGATTTATTTCCACAATATCACTATTAGGACAATTAAGGAAACCTGTGTTGCAGCTTGAGATGCTAAAATGATTCGGTACTATTATTCATTGCTGTAGGTGATGGAAATAGGTTCATTTTAAATACTGTGCAGTTATAAGCTTAGTTGTTGTATTTACCATTATGGAAGAGTAATCCTTGTCTGGTAAGCTCACTGTAGTTGCTGGTGACACTGACACTCGGTTGCTGTGGTGTTCCATTTGTCAGTGGTTCACCAGTTCAATAGTATTACAGTGTGGTAGTTGTTACTGTCTACTGATTTAGGAATATTCATTTAACACATGGAGTCTGTTGTTTATCTCTGCATGCAGCAGGAGGTTTTGCTATGGGGCTCTGCCATAGTGGAGCTTTTCATGAAGCTTGAAACTGGTTGAAATCAGATGGTAAAAGATCATCTTCTGATATAACATTTCACATTTATTTTTGAGCATTATGCATTTCATTGGTCTGCTTTGCTGACATCTTCAGATGACATCAACTCCTTGGCAGATGGGGTTGATATAATGTGGTTCCTCTAGTGGTGCTCCTTAAACCAGAAATTGTGTAATAGCAAGTTCCAAGCAGGTGGGAGGAGGGGTCAGATCAGTGTTGCATAGTTCTTTTTAAGATATACAGGGTGATTCAGAATTCATCATCAATATTTGGTGGGGAGGTAGGTAATAAGAAACGAAGGAGATTTCACATAGGAAAGCATGGGCGCATATGCCATGTAGTAGGGCAAAATGACCCCAGTTCAATGATGGAAAGAACACATAAGAAGGAAGTGGTAAGGAAAAAATATTTATTATCTTACATGTAACATTTCTTTGCATTGGTTGTACAGACTTACAAGAGGTGCTCGAACTGCCGACCATGTGCTAGAATGCATGACTCACAACGGCGTTGCATGGACAGCCGGACCCTGTGGAAGATGCCTGGCATTTCCCCGATGTTTGAGGCAGCAACTGATATGCGTGCTACAAGATCCATAGCACTATCAACAGGGGTCTCGTACACCATGTTTTTCATAGCACCCCATACAAAGAAATCGATTGGAGATAAATCCGGTGAACGTGGTGGCCAAGAAACCGGTCCACCGTGGCCAATCCATTGACCACCAAACTGTCTGTGTAGGTAAGCACACACAGCATTTGCGAAATGTGCAGGAGCGCCGTCATGCTGGAACCACATTCGCCGGAGACTACCATCAGGAACCTCGTTCAGAAGATCCGGTAACACAGTCTGAAGAAATGTTAGGTACTTGGCACCGTCCAAACGGGATGGTAGTAAATACGGGCCCAACAAACAGTCACCGACAATCCCAGTCCACACATTGACAGCAAAACGTTATTGCGCAGCTCCAGGTCTTGTACCGTGTGGGTTCTGATGAGCCCACCCATGCCAATTGTGTGTGTTGAAGACACCCTCTCGAGTGAACAACGCCTCATCGGTGAAAAGAACATACGTTGGGAAATTGGGATCAATGGCTGTTCTCTGCATGAACCACTGACAAAAAATAACATGCTTGGGATGGTCGTCTGCTGCCAATAATTGCACTCTTTGCAGATGAAACGGATGTAACCCTTCATCGTGTAATATCCGCCAGCTGTTGCTTGCGAAATTCCAAACTGCCTAGCCATACCTCGTGTGCTAGCACCAGGTTGTTCCTCGATTTCCTGTAGGACAGCTTCCTCTACTGCTACTGTCCGTGCCGATCTGCGCCTCCCTCGATTAACATTACTAGCAGCAAACGATCCTGTTTCACGCAGTTGGCGATGAATACGTGAAAACATTTGATGCTGTGGCACACGGCGGTTTGGGAAGCGCGCTGCATACAATTGCCTGGCTCGAAGACATCTTTCTCCTGCCGCACCGTAAGTTACATGCATATCTGCACATTCATTCCACGTATACCGGTTCATGTTACTTCTGCAAATTCACCTTGTCGAATGACAACTGACTGCACGCGTCAAACAGCTGTGTTTCTGTATGAGAGGTGTGTACACACAGCGCCCTCTACACCACCATGCGTTCGTCTGCCCCCATACTTTCCTATGTGAAATCTCTTTCTTTTCTTATTCCCTTCCTCCCCACTAAATATTGATGATGAATTCTGAATCACCCTGTATAATCATATTTCCCATGTAGTTTAACTGAATTTTGTGGGTGGTGATACTAATATTTTATAATTAAGTTTAGTTGCAGGTAAAATTGTTTTGAATTATTGTTTGTGTTACAGCTGTATGACCGATTTTTTTCTTAATATCTGTTTTAATTTGGTAATGTGCCAAATAACAATGTTGAACAGGGGCACTTATGAATAGCTGAAACATCCTCCCTATAGTTCTGAATTCTCTGCTACTAGATTTTCACATTTCTGGACTACAAAAAAAAAATGCCATGAAAAGAAGGAATCTGCAGTGCATTATCACAGATCACAGTATGGATTAAAGGTTTCTGAAGACCCCAGGCAAAAAGTTTTGAGAGGTCCCCAAGTGTTCAAGTGCTCAATCTAAAAAGTAATTTATGAATAAAAAAAGCATAAAAATAAATAACCTCTCAAACAGCTGCTTGCCAAAGAGGTTCCAAGAGCTTGTCAGTTTATATGTCACAGTAGCAGGTCTGTGAGGATGGCAGGATTTCAGTAGAAAAACAACACAAACATCCATGCCTTACCCAGGGCTTGAACTCAGGTAAACTTTCATCGATAGCCAAACACACAAACCACTAGAAAATTTTCATGATTTATGAATGAAACAAAAATGTATGCAGCAGGTTACATAAATTGGATTATGGAAGTGCATAAAGAGAAAAATTAATGTATTATATATAAAACTTGCACATATTGAAAAATAAACGAAGTATTATAAAAAAAAAATGTGCTTTGTAGGGTATTTAACAAAAATACATTATATTCATTATTAATTTAAGTAAAAACATTAGATGTGTACATAAATTGTAGATTACAATAATTATGAAATATTTTATAAAATGAAAAAAAAAAAAGAGTTTTGACTTCCTCATGAATGTTGAGGCCCCAGGTAAGCACCTCATGCACCTGTGTGGTAATCTTCTACTGAGATAACCCCATGCATCTGCCAGAGTAACTCTAGGAAAGAGGGCATTATGTTGTTAATTTTATGTTGGAACTAATATCTCAAAAGGAATGGCAAATTTGAGCAGATCACTAAATGATTTACACTTCATTTTTGATTTGTCCACTTTTCATTTGAAAGATCCTTATATATGTGCATTAACTAAACATAAGCAACAACTAACTATGCTCTCTTTTTTGTGTTGCTTTTCTCAATGATCACTTACATTTAAATAAGTATAAGTTATTTTCCTTTACTGATGGATTTCAAAATATTTCACTTTGATTATTTCCATGTGTGTATCAATCGTTATTAGCAAATATACTATGTAAATGTAATATTATACTGACTGGGGAATAGAGATATTATTATATAATTACATTGGGCAACAAATTTTCATAAAAGTCAGGCCTCTGAGATAAAAGTAGCCATTTCTTACAGATTTCAAGGTGCTGAACATGAATATGACAATGAAAATGCAAAATTGGCTATGATTTCTGAGAAATCCGCAATTGCTTCTTATATAATAGAATAATACGTACATATGATATGTATTGGTAAAACTCTGCTTCTACTTCCGATGTCACTTCTACAGCTGCTCAGGATCATCTCTGGAAAGCATCCAACAGTAGTTAGCCAACATTGAAGTGGACCAGTTTCCCTGGTATCATTTCTCACTCGTTGCAATGTCCTGGTGAAAACGTTCACCATGCTCATCACTAACCATGCTCAGTTGTCAGGGAAGAAATCTAAGTAGAAATGGAGAAAGAACCATTAAGGACATTGCAGCCAAGTTTGTGATACAGAGACAACCTGCCCTTAACCAGTTTCTTGTAGTTGTCTGCCCTAACATTCCCGAGGAATTTAGTTGAAACCAGACGAAACACGTCCCAAGCCTTTTTCTTTTCACCCTAAAGCAAGTTGTCAAACATCTGGTCTCTGAACAGCTGGCAGATCTGAGGACCTACAAAAATTCCCTCTTTAATTTTTGATTCGCTGAGTCAAGGGAATTTGTGAGCCAAGTTGTTTTGGGTTGTTTTACCTCTGAGCGGCACTTTTTTGGACGCTCAGAGGTAAAACATTTTTGGCCGGCCAGGTCACATGGACCCCGAAGGTTGGGGGAGGGGACCCACTGGAACAGCTGTTGGGAGACAGATGGTAGCCTCCCGTCAAGGCCATCCAGCGTGTTCTTTAACGTGCACAGAGTATGGCTCTCCCGCACATGGGGCCACGGCTTAACGTCCCATCCAACGGACGGCGGCTTTTCCAAGCCCATCGGTGTCCCCTACTGACCGTGGGCTGGGCGGGGAATTTTGCGGAGATAAATCTCAACGCTGACCCAGTTGGGACTCGAACCTGGGAACTACAGATTATGAGCCTGGCGCGCTACCAACTGAGCCACCCCCACCCCTGTGAGCCAAGTACTTGAAAGTTGATGAAGTCTGGTCATGGCTTTTACGAAGTTTTTCATCACACCAAGTTTGATGTGTAGGAACGGTAGCAGGATTCTGTGCATTTGTGCCAGTGCTGGGTGTTCCACATTCTTCTCTCCAACCTTCAGAGATTTCTTCTAAGACCAGTTTCTCTTCATGTAGTGCAAAGTCTTTGCTTGGTTGTCCCATTCACATAAGAAACAGTACTTCATACATCCCAGCTACAGACCCATCAACAGAGCCACTACCTTCAAGTCACAATAGAGATGCCAGCCATACTTGCTGTATTGAAGACAGTTAACAGCTGTTTTAGGTTGTCATAGATTTCTTTCATGTAGACAATACGTCCAACCGGAATGGAAGTCGATTTCCATTATGCAGCAACACTGCCTTGAGACTCAATTTTGAGGAGTCTATGAATAGTCGTCATTCTTGAGGGTCATGTTTGATTCTGTGGGCATTCATCAGACCATCTACATCAGTGCCGAGCACAATGTCATCTTCTTTTCTGAAGTAAGGCACAAACTGTTCATGACGAGTTCAAAGCGAAGTCACTTGGCCATTTTCCTTGAGAAGATTCCATTGTTTAAGTCTTGATCCAAGAAACTGCTTTGGCCTTGGACAGCTCCAGATTGTGAACAAGATCATTCATTTCTTCTTCAGTGAGAATGTGTGGTGCAGATGACACACTGTGGCAGATGTATAGATCATCATTAGACACCAAAGGCTGCGGAGAACTCGAAGTTGGTTCGCTTCCCTCCTCATCATCTGAATGGATGGAAAATTCTTTTGGAGGTTCGGGAACAGGAAGGCCTTCGCTGTGCAGAACTGGTCGGAGAGCAGATTGTATATTCAGGTATGCTATTGTCCACCTCTTTTCCCTTGTGATGCCTCCAGAAACAGGTGGAACCATGCATAAGTAGCAGTCATTTGCATGACTGCTTGGCTCTCTGCAAACCATAGGAACAGCACATGGCATCACTTTTTCGCCTTTCAGCTACTTTGGAAGATTTCTTGCACACGTACTACAGCATTTGTGTGGGGCCCAGGCCTTGTCTTGGTCCCCGATCTCGCATCCAAAACAAAACTCATACACTGTTTTCACTATTTGAGTGATGGCCCTTTACTGGCTTGCAAACATCACTTCCCCACAAATGTAACAAAATGTATTTACACTTATTAACACAGTTAGGAGGCATCACTACTGCTGGATTAAAACTGCAAGGATCACTTGTGTGGTACTTATGACTCAGGGGTAAATGGGAGTCACTCAAAAGACTTGCTCACCCTATGAGATGTCACTTACAACTAACGATTGCATCATCTTTTGTCTGTGATCGTAAATCCGCAATGTCATGACTCAACTACATTGCATCAGACAATAATGCAATACCTCCAGGGATTGTGTATATACCTCCGAGGGCTGATACAATACAATGCAATATGTTGCAATCTGGAGTTTAAAATACAGCGTTGCAAAATGGTTACCTATGTACTCAATGTGGACTGAGTCATTTATACATAACCATCTCTGTCTCTCCTAAACAAGAGCCAATCGACAAATTTTATTGTCATTTTCATGTTCAGCACCTCGAAATTAGTAGGATTGGCTATTTTCATTTCAAAGCTTTTTTGTGTTGCCCAGTGTTATTCAATTCAAAACTCGTATTAAAATAGTTTATAAAACGAGTCAAAATAATATTTAGTTACATGGATTTGATCCCCAGATAATGCATGGATGTTTCTTTTCTGCTCAAGTCTCACTTTCCTCATATGTTTCTAATTCTTTGATGAGTAGAATATACTGGCATATTCAGTGTTATGTGCTACAAAGAATAAGCTTGTACCTTTACTATTTTATACATAGCAACATGAATGCTTTTGTCATTTTCTGGGGAATTATCCAACTTTGTGTTAAGCAGTTTTTTGGAGTTTTACTAAACTTACAGTTGTTTATATAGTGGAAACAAAACTTGCTCATCAAAAGTTAACTTTAAAAATTACAAACTTTTACTAAATCTAATAATTGTAGATACACATTTAAAACATACCTTATATATTCTCCTCCAATTTGTTTTGTCATGAAGCATGCGTTTCCACAACATACCCATAACTTCTGGGAAGTGTTCATATGTAAAAGTACTCTGTGCAACCTCCTGCATAAGCTGGCCTGTCGGACCCCATGCATCATCATTTGTAGCCTCTCGAACTTTAGCCTCAACTTCAGTGTAGTTCATAACTACATTTGTGCTATAGAGAAAATAATAATATTCAAAAATAATTTTAAGCAAAAACATATGTACTAAACATTATTTCTTCATTTTGTGTTATCTTTTCAGAAAGTATACATATGTATCTTATCCTGAACTTAAAATGATATGACAAAAATTAGAGTAGAGGTACACAGTGTGGTAATTAAAATTAAAGTTTCAACATGATCAAACAAACACAATCTCTCCCTATATGAGATGCTTCTCAAAGGTGGTTGATGAGACTACATCTAAGCTGTCAAACCATCTAATACTCAAAATGGGGTATAAGCACCTAGAATCAAAACCATAAAGTTTTCTGTTATCTCACTTACTAAGGGTTCATGTCTTCAATTACTAAGGGTTCATGTCTTAACTTCTTAATTTCACCAAAGAAAACTTTAGAAAGGACTAAACTAGCCCAATTTTTCCCTTTAGATGCATGCACTAATTATTCTACAATTTCCACATATTCTAAAAGTCCCAGGAGCAATGTCTATTCTCCTGTTCGTTTATGTCACATTACCAGAATGTCTGTCACAGAATTCGCAAGATAAATTAAACTGGGAAACATGTTCATCAGCATAACCATTGAAAAGAATTGGAGCACTACTCTCCTGACCAATTTTCATTACTTTTACCTTCTCTGCTTACCACCTAACCTATCCTATCCTATTACCAGTCTTATCAATAGCTTCAATGAAAGAGTTAATCTCACCAAAGAAAACTTTAGAAAGGACTAAACTAGCCCAATTTTTCCCTTTAGATGCATGCACTAATTATTCTACAATTTCCACATATTCTTAAAAGTCCCAGGAGCAATGTCTATTCTTCTGTTCATTTATGTCACATTACCAGAATGTCTGTCACAGAATTCGCAAGATAAATTACACTGGGAAACTTGTTCATCAGCATAACCATTGAAAAGAATTGGAGCACTACTCTCCTGACCAATTTTCATTACTTTTACCTTCTCTGCTTACCACCTAACCTATCCTATCCTATTACCAGTCTTATCCATAGCTTCAATGAAAGAGTTCATCTCACCAATATCATTTTTCAAAAGAGCCAAATCATCAGTATAATCAAGTCAGATATTCTTTTTTAATTTGAACTACACAGAAAAATGTTTAAAAAATACTTAATTCATGATTATGCTGTAATAATATTAATAGCTCTTGAGCAACATTATTCAACATTATCGACAAGCCATGAGTATTTTTACCATGGTATAATATCACTTAAGGATACTTTTAATCCTTAGGTAAAGTTCCCTATTATTATTAGAATAATCCCAAGTAAATAGACTGAAATTATTACCATTTTCAGGTGTCTTCAAAACTTCTTATGCTGGCTCAGATGATCATGCTGTTATCCTTACATTACTCTTGCAAGTATGTAACCATATATACCAGTCTGAACAGAATCATGGCTCTGAGCTTGATTATAGATCCTGAATTTGCTGCACTGGTGGGCCTCTGTGGAGGGAGAATCTTCAGCTGCATTTTCTGTTTGTTTGTGGGTTGACAGCCCCAAGTGAATAGATTCACAGGATGTTTTATCAGCTGGTGGATAATCCTGAGCAGAGGTCATCACAGGCACCTGAACTCTTGCTTCTACTGGCATTGTCAAATTCTACATTGGAGGAAGTCTTCCAGTGTAGATGGCTTCAGCTTTCAGAGGTGGGGGAACGGGTCTTTGCCTCAAGCCTGCGATTAGGGGGCTGTTTGATATTGTCAGCATTCCTTCTCTCAATAAACATAGTTTCTTTAAACATCCCATTAACCATTTTCTCTCCATAGGTAGTTGGAATGTGAGGATTCTGCACAGAGATTATTCGCTTGATGTCCTCACACAAGAATTCCACTGTTAAAATTTAGATATTCTAGGCTTGCAAGAGATCAGATGTACAGAAAAAGGTCAGATTCTTAAAAATAATCCTAAATTTCTCTTCTCAATGAGAGACAATAAAGCATCACCAAGCTTAGGTCTGCTTCTCAGCATACATGCCAGTGATACTCTTCTAGGATATGAATGCATTAATGAAAGGCTTCTTACAGCAAAATTTCAGACAAGCATTAAAGACTTGAATGCTATCTGCTTTTATGCCCCCACTGAGGATGCCAATGATGATGAGAAGGATACGTTTTACGGCCAACTTCAAGATATTTTGAATTCTGTCAAGAAAGGAGATGTTACCCTTGTTCTAGGTGACTTCAATGCCGAAGTTGGTGCTGACTCTGATCTTTTGGGAGGGTGATAGGTCCTTTTGGTATTGGTAGCTGCGATGGGCCCATTTCCTACAGGTAAGTAAACTTAATGGTTTGAGAATAACTAACACTTATTAAAAAACACTGCGACATACTTAAGTACAATGGATGGCTGCATAAGAATATGATAGATTATATATTAATTACAGCAAATGGGCTAATTCTATTAGGAATACCAGGTCCTGCAGGGGAGCTGAAACTGGATCTGACCATTACCTTGTTAAAAGTGTCTTGCAACTTAAACTTAAGAAGTGTTGTGCTAAGGTTAAATAATTTACCTTTAATTCTGAAGCTCTGAAAGACCCAGTTATAGCTAAAGCCTTTCATGATAGGGGGAAGGAGCAGAGGAAGCAGGATTATTTGAGTGAAAAGGCACTTGAGCTTATTTTAGAATTTTATAAAAGAACTGCAGGAATGTCCTGAATTAATATCCTGCTAGTCCTAATAGAAAGCATTACAGAGAGCTTAATAAATGTGTAAAGGATCAGGTAGCATTAGTTGCTGAAAAGAATCTTTGGCTTGATAGCTTGGCTGACAAAGCCAAAGAAGCAGTTAGACAGCACAACAGCAGAGAGCTGTACCAGATAATTAATGTTTTGTGTGGTAGAAAACAAACAGGTATTGAAGGATAAACAAGGTAAGGTTATAGAAGGTGGGCTGAGCATTTCAGGGACATTCTAAACAATGTGATTAGTTCTACTCCCATTCTTTGTAATGATGACAGGTGCATTACTGGCTTTAATGTTGACCTTATAACACAGTCTGAAGTTATTTTGGCTAGTTCTAAACTTAAACTACATAAATCCCCAGGGGTAGATGAAATTACTATGGAAATGCTTAGAGCTGGGAATGTTTTGGTTACCACATGGATGACTGAAATTTTGAATATCTTTTATGGTAAAGGCATGGTTTGCTAAGGATTTTACCAGATCTATTATTATCCCTATTTCTAAAAAAGGTGATCACAGTTCTTGTGATAACTATAGCGGTATCAGTCTACTTTCTGTTCCAGGTAAAATTATTTGCATGATTGTGCTTAATAGAATTAAGGATCTGGTTGACAGGCAATTGTGTGATGAGCAATGTGGATTCAGAAGTGGTAGGGGATGTGTAGATCAGATATTTTCACTCAGGCAGATTCTTGAGAAATGTTTAGTTTCAGAAACCTTTGGTTGCTAACTTTGTTGATTTCAAAAAGGCTTTCGACTCTGTTGATCATCATAATTTATGGTTGATTGTGAGATAGTATGGCATACCAGACAAGCTAGTTAACATAATGAAAGCTCTCTACAATAACACTGAGTCGTGTGTGTGAGTTGGTAAGGCTTGTAGCAATTGGTTTAGCATTACTTCTGGTGTTCAACATGAGTGCATTTTGTCTACTTTTCTCTTTAGTTTGGTTATTATGTTATGTGAAATTGACTGCAAGGGAAAGATTTTGGTCCTAAATGTTCTGTAGATCTGAAAATTTCTGATTTAAATTATGCTGATGATTTAGCCCTTTTGGCAAATGATGTTCATGAGATGAACTCTTTCATTCGAGCTGTTGGTGAGGCTGGTAGTAGAGTAGGTTTGGTTATAAACAGAGAGAAAACTAAAGTGACGAAGATTGGTCAGGCAGGCTGTGATTAAGTTAATTTGAATGGTTGCAGTTTTGAGCAGGTGTCCGAGTTTAATTATTTTGGAAGCTATATAACAGATACTGGTGATGGGCATCATGAAATTAACAGACGAATATGGATTGTGACCAGGACTTTTAAGAATCTATTCAGAGTGTGGAGAAAAGGTGTATACACCTAAAGACTAAAATTAGACTGTATAATAATTTGGTTCTCTCTAGGATTAGTTATGTTAATGAAACTTGGAAGCTTTGTAAACAAGATAATAGTAAACTGTATGCTTTTGATTCTAAATGCTTACGCAGTGTCTTGGGCATTAGGTGATTCAACCTTGTAAGTAATGATGTGGTTAGGCAATGGAGTCAGCAACCTCCTTTAACACCCAAGAAATTTCAGAAAAGGGTAGAGGGTATTAAATATAAAAGAATAGCACTATTTGGATGAGTCATTTCAAAATTTCGGCCGTTACGAGCATTAAAGGGTTAAGCAGCATATTGTGCAGAAAGAGACTCCATTGGTTTGGCCATGTTAACTGTATGGATAATTATAGATTAGCAAATAAGGTTATGAACAGTGTGCCTAAAGGCATCAGAAAGAGGGGGAGACCTAGGATGCAGTGGGCAGACAATGTCAAATGGGACGCTGTTAGAATTGATGTGTAATGGCCAGATGTAGCTCCGGACAGATATGCTTGGAGAACTAAATTGCATGGTCTGGTTAACCTCCATGGACACCTTACCTGTGAACTCTTGAAACATTTTGGTAATGGTAGCAGCAGATGAATGATGAGAAAATGTACCACACATTTCAGAGCTCTTCGATCCCTTTCTGTCAGTTTTTACGGTCTGCTTGACCGTTTCTTCACTGTTATGACATCTTCACGTTTCCATTTAGTAATCATATCCTGCACAGTTGACCTAGGATGCTCTAATTTGGTCACAATCGCAAGCACAGATAAGTTACTCAAATGGCATCCTATAATGACCCCTCTCTGAAAGTCTGTTAACTTAGCATGTTCATTCATGTTTCATATCAACATCTCCACTGAAGCCTGTTCTGTGCCAACACTCTTCTTATATCCCGCTAGTACCGATCACGTAACCGGAAATTATGTTTTTCCTTTGCCAATGAGGTGTCTGGACACTTTTTTTCAACATAGTGTATGACTCAATATTATTGTAGTTTGCCATCATTATATTAATTGGACTTTCAGGTATGTCACATGATCTCACAATCAATCGTAATGGAAATCAAAGGGATTTTAGAAATCCACAAAGCTAGAAAATATAGGTTTTTGAAACTAAACATTTTTGAAGAATCAAAGTGATCATTTCTCAAAAACCAAGTGAAAGAATTCAGTCTATGCAGCCCTTACCATATATAAACCCACACTGTTCATTCCAAAGTTGTCCATCAACCAAATGTTTAATTCTCTTAATGCACTATAATGATAGCATTAAAACATACAGAACCTGGAACAGAAAGTAGATTGATTCCCCTATAATACATATATAAATATATGTTGAATGATGCATCAGAGGATTTTTTTCCCCCCTGAAACTGAGCTTGCATTCTACAACTGTTCAAATGGTTTGGGTTCAGGTGGACTCAGGCTCAAAATCTTCTGGCTTGGGCAAGGTAAAAAAAAAAAAATCAAGCCCAAACATGTCTCTAGTACTGTGCATAAAAAAATGCAAAATATAAAAAACCTTTTCAGTTATCATTATTCAAATGTAAAGTTTTAGATGTGATCCTCCACAATAAAGCTAATTCCAGTAGTGACTGCTGATTCTACAATCAAGTTTTTTGCATTGTCTCTGCTAAAAAATTCTATTATTATTAAAAGTATTGTATCTCCTTATCCACATCCATATTTACAGCTTCATAGTGTTATATTAAATTTGTACTCTTTTGGGCCCTGTTTATATAATAGATGTCCCATAAGTCTGGAACCATATGCTAAAAGAAATAATTTGTTTTGTTTTTTTGTTTCTTGCAGATGCCCATGATGTTGTTAAGGAAGAATGCATCAAGGTAATTCTGCTAATACAAAATTGGAGTGATAGAAAGGTCGCTGAGGAATTTAACAGATTACATTCAAACCGTGCACCAATAACACACAGTTGCATCGCAAACTGATAGGAACTTCAGGGAACTGGGATCCATAGGAGTTAACCATGCAGTGTATGTCTGAGGACATTCACTAATGATGACACAGCCACAATATTCACACATTTCACAAGACACATGTAAAAGTCCTTCAGTAGTTGTCCACCAAGACAGGAGTGTAAAAAAGCAGCATCCACTGCATTCTTAAAGCACAAAAGTTGCATCCTTACAAACTTCAGATCCTGAAGAAATTAAATGAAGATGATCTGGACTGAATTTTGTGAATGGGCTATGGAAAAATGTGCTCAAAATGGCAACTTCCTATTCACCATTCTGTTCAGTGATGTTTTTTTTTATGCAAATGGTTAGGTGAACCAAACAGAACACCCACTACTGGTCACAAGACAACCCTCACTGTTTTACTGCTTGAAAGGGTCAAGGGTTGAGTTTTACCTCTAGGCAGCACTTTTTTTTAGCAAACAATGGGCTAAATGGTCAGATCACAAGGACCCCAAAGGGCTCAGAGAAGGTTGGGGGAAGGGGACCCAATGGACAGATGTTAGGAGACAGATGGTAGCCTTCAGTTAAGCCATCCAGCATGTTCTTTAACATGCAAAGGGTATGGCTCTCCCACAAATAGAGCCACGGCTTTACATCCAATCCAAAGGACAGGTAATATGATTAATGAGAAGACCCAGATATTCCACAATAATGCACTATACCTACTGGGATAATGCCATATTTTACCACTATCCACTGTCGCAGCTGAACAGTACTATAGAAGTAAAGTCCAGCCTTTTGAAAAACTTAACTTTAATATTCATTCTGCGTCACCACAGACAAGGATATTGAGAATCCAAGTTGACTCGGT
Source organism: Ryuthela nishihirai (assembly GCA_038380435.1). NCBI lineage: Eukaryota > Metazoa > Arthropoda > Arachnida > Araneae > Heptathelidae > Ryuthela > Ryuthela nishihirai. The sequence goes on from JAWZYU010000001.1 coordinate 68,934,899, forward strand.
GCCTGTGACGGAAATCCAAAGGATAGCATTTCATTCCAAACCAATCAGTGTCCCCTACTGACCAAGAGCAGGGCAGAGAGCTTTGTGGAGATAAATCTCAAAGTTGGTCTAAGTGGGACTCAAACCTGAGAACTGCAGGTTACAAACCTGGTGCACTACCAACTGAGCCACCCCCGGCCCTCAAAGAAACAAGGTGTTGCTCATATGATGTAACATTTGGAACATACACATCACAGGCCTTTCTTTCTGATGACAGTAACAAGAGAAGCTTACTTGCATATAATCAATGAAGAAGCATTCCCCATTGTCTTGAACACAGATGGGGATTTCCAACATGGTTCCAGCAGAATGCCACTCCTGTTCAATCACAGCATCTGCGTAAGAGAGTGGCTGCACCAGTAATTCCCTGGTTACTGTAAAGGACATCATGGGCCTATGGAGTGGTCACTGATGAGACTATCTCATCTCGTTGGATTTTTATCTCTGGGTCATTTGATGTCATTGGTCTATCAGGAAAAAAATTTAGATACTTCACATTGTGGGAAGTCATCATTGATAAATGTAACGTAACTCCTGATACCTTTCATCTGAATACTAATTGCTGACTGGATATCTCATCTGAATTGGTGTATCAATCATAATGGCAAACAATCCATTTTCATCGTTTTTCCCTGTGGTTCCAGACTTGTGTACACCTTTAGAATACATTAAACAATGTTCACAAAATTAATAGTTAACATTCCAGTCAAGTTTTAAAATGGGAGTGCAAAATTCTATTATTTAATGCTATCAAGTCTATTATTTAATGCAATTTTAATGCAATCATTAAGAAACAAAACTGATTTTTATTTCCTAAGTGATAACTTATCTACAGATTAATAACTTTCAGTATATAATTTGTTGTGACCAAAGTATGCTTCCAGTAAAAAAAAGATTGTACATAAACAAATTTTATGTTGTTATTATGATGTTACCATTATAGTGTGAAATTTCTTCTACAAGAGACTAACACCTTCAGTTAAACTTTAAAAAAATTCCATTTCACATATTAATTATTATTCTGTGAATAATTGACTATGTTCCAGTGAAATGTTAATGCAAGCTTTTCACAATTCAACTAGATATACATTTATGAAAATAATCAGTATTTTTTTCCGCAAATATGCAGTGAAAAAGTCATCCAGTTAGTGTCACAAAATTGTACAAAATTAGAATACTGAATGGTTGCAGAACTGCAAAACAGATTGTATGACTCAGGGAAGAAATTTTTGTACATTTATTCTCTGGATAACACCTAAAGGCTTATTAGATTTCTTAGGTTTTCTTTTCTAATAATGTTAGTTTCTTGGGTTCCATTACCTAAAGTATTTGATGAGGTATAAACTTTTCTGAAGTGTTACCAGCTTGTAAATCACAAAATCACCATCTAGTAGCACACAACCTCCAGAGTCACCAAACCCTTCAGTAAGGAAATTTTTTTTTCAGTTTCAAATTATATTGTCAATAGATACATTTGATTAATTAGAATAATTCTGATTAGCTCATTTCTGAAATATTTTAATAACCAATTCGTTAATTATAGAATGTTAGGCATTTCATACAACAGTTACGTATTTTTAAAAATAATTTTTTTTTCATATATTAAAAGAGATGTTGGCTATGTGTGCAGTTTAATTTACTGTGATCATAGTTCAGTTCATAAGATGCATACTCACAAATGTATCTTGATATTAATGATGTTAGATCATCAAACAGGATTCCACTTTGGATAAGAAGTTAGTCCAAGCAATAAGATTAATTTTATCAATAAACATTGGATAACTAATATTACATCAACCTATGATATAAGAGGTAAACATTGATTTGTTGTGCCTTTGACTCATAAAAATATATTAAAATGTTTAATTTTGTACACACAGAATTAAAATTGTATAACAACTTAGATCTAAACACAAGATTTGAAGCAAATTTTTCAAAATTTAAACGAAAGGTTTAGGAATTTATCTTTATGTTAGATAATTAGGAAGAAATATTCATCAAACTAATTTAATGTAGCTGTTTTCTGTACTAAAAATTTTTAATTTCACTTAATTAGTGAAATCAAATTGAAACCTGAATGAATACTAAGATACTCCTTGGTGTCTACAGTAAATGTTACAATTCAGAAAGGTTTTTCATCTTGGTATGATGATGAATCTGTAAATGATCGATACGTTTTTTTATATGCATTTAATTGTATTATTTGTGCTTGTATCAAACAATAAGAGGCAAGTTCAAATATAACTGGAGCATTTCACAACACTTAAATACCAGAGTTTCCAACAGTACTCTGAGTGGCACTATTTTTGCACATAATCAGCTAAATGGCCAGGTCACAAGGACCCCAAGGAATCAGAAAAAAACTGTGGAATGGGATCCGGTGCACAGCTGGTAAGAGACATGAACAATTCCTGTCAAGGTGATCCAGTGTTCTTTAATATGCATAGGATATGCAATAAATTACAATCTGAAGAAATATTCATCAGATTGTAATTTAATAGCTCTCCTGCATGAGGCCACAACTTAGTATTCCATCTGAGAGACCGCAACCTCTCCAAACCCATCAGTGATCTCAGTGGAGTTGTGATAAAATGCTATGGTACATAGGGTATAATGGCAATTAAATTCACAATTAAAAAGACCTTGCTCAGAAATTAAAATAACTTGAAGTTTTCTGTCATTGAGCAATACTTTTTTTTAAAGTTTAACATTCCAGTCAAGTTTAAAGATTGGTCAAGGTAATGGTCAGATCCAATTTCAGCTCCCCTACATGACCTGGTATTCCTAACAGAACTAGCCCATTTGCTGTTAATTAATATATAATCAATCATATTCTTATATAGCCCATCAGGTGAAACCCATGTGTACTTATGTATGTCACAGTGTTTGTAATATGTGTTAATTATTCTGAATCCATTGAGTTTACTTACCTGTAGGAGACGTTGCCCATTGTCATTGCAGCTACCAATACAAAAAGGGCCTATTACTCCTCCCCAAAGGTCAGTCATTACCAACTTTGGCATTGAAGTCACCAAGAACAAGGGTAATATCTCCTTTCTTGACAGAATTCAAAATATCCTGAAGTTGTTCATAAAACCTATCCTTCTCATCCTCATCGGCATCCTTATTAGGGGCATAACAGCAGATAACATTCAAGTCTTTAATGCTTGTCTGAAATTTTGCTGTAAGAAACCTTTCATTAATGCACTCATATCCTAGAAGAGCATCACTAGCGTGTCTGCTGAGAAGCAGACCCACGCCTTGGTGATGCTTATTGTAGTCCCTCCCTGAAAAGAGAAATTTAAGATTACTTTTAAGAATCTGACCTTTATCTGTCCATCTGGTCTCTTGCAAGCCAAGAATATCTAAACTATAATGGTGGAATTCTTGTGTGAGGGCAAGAGAAAAAGCTCTGTGCAGAGTCCTCACATTCCAACTACCTATGGAGAGAAAATGGTTAGTGGATGTTTAAAGAAACTATGTTTATTGAAAGAGGGAATGCTGATAATATCAAACAGCCCCCTAATTGCAGACATGGGACAAAGGCCCATTCCCCCACCACTAAAGGCTGAAGCCATCTGCACTAGACTTCCTCCAATGTAGAATTTGACGATGCCAATAGAAGCAAAGAGTTCAGGTGCCTGTGATGACCTCTGCTCAGGATTATCCACCAGCTGATAAACATATCCTGTGAATCTATTCTCTTGGGGCTGTCAACCCACAAACAAACAGAAAACAAGTGGAAGATTTTCCCTCCACAGAAGCCCACCAGTGCAGCAAAATCAGGATCTATAATCAAGCTCAGAGCCATATATCTGTCCAGTCCAGTGGGTTTATATGGTTGACCACTCCTCAGCAGGGTAGAAAAAAGAAAAGTAGCCATAGTTGTCCAGATCAGTAGGCCACACTAATCTGGCAGCCCTCCCCTTCTGTTCATTTCCACAAGAGAGTATCTCTTTCGAAAGGTACTAACGGTCTGCACCACGAGAAGGCGGGGTCGGACATTAGGTGCTAGGCCTGCCGGTTCTATGCATCATCACAGGGGATTGGTGCATAGCTCTCCTTCCAGTGACTACCTAGCTACCATTTACAGACCCATACATTAGCAAAACTCATTTTTTCCACAATTTATTTATTAATTAAATGGGTTGGGTTGTTTTACCTCTGAGCAGCACTTTTTGCACACAGTGGGCTAAATGTCAGGTCCTGGAAGTTACTAAACAGTCATCTGTAAAAATAGGTTGGGTTGTTTTACATATGACCAGTACTTTGGCATATACAATGGGCTAATTAGCCAGGTTACAAGGACCCCACAGACTCAAAGACTGGAGAAGGGGATTCACCGGACATCCGTAAACAGACAGATGGAAATATACAGCTGTAAAGAAGCAAATGGAAATCTCCCATCAAAGCCATTCAGCATATTATTTAACATGTACAGGTCAAAATATTATTAACTTTTCTGCATATTATCTGATAGTTGTTTCCAAGCCCATCAGTATCCCCTTTCTCACTAGGAACAGAGTGAGGGGTTAGTGGGGAAAATTTCACCATTGGCACAGTTGAAACTCAAACCTGGGAACATCAGATTATGAGTCTGGCTGCTAGAATGGACAAACAGTTTTCAGAAAGTGATATATAGTTTAGAGTTATAAAAGCAGTAATGTTTAGCAAAAAATTATGACTTTATAAACACTTTAAAAACCTCAGTTATGCTGTAATACATACATATATTAAATAAAAAAAAATCTAAATTGTAATAACTAAAAAACCTAAATCTACCAAGTGCAATAATTTTTCGTCTTTTAACATAAAAGAAGTTATGCTGTAATGATATAAGTTTTAAAAAAAATTAGTGCTTTATAATTTCTTTGAATTTGATACTTGTTTCATGTTAGCAGAAAAGTCATTTTATATATTTATCCTAATAATGTTATGATATGGCTGTATTTACATTACTTACAAAATACTACATTTCCTAATCTAGTAATCAATGGGTATATTTCAACAGTGACTATAGCTAACCTCTTATCTAGAGTTGTCATTTGTTTCAGACAATCTGATAATATTAAATGATAAGAGAACAATATACAAAGTTCATTCTGCTATCTGATATTTTATTTACTTCTGAAACCATTAAAAAGAAAAGAACTAACAGTTTTATACAACTTTATCTACAAGAGAAAGTGTTGTACTGTTGGACTCCAATACTTTCTGATTCTATTTTTACTGTGGGTACTTTTGGCTCTTTTACAATAGAAACCTAAAGATCCCAGTTGCCATCCAAGCACCTTCTGAGGATGGCCCAGTACTGCAACTGAAATGTCATGGCCTTTCTATTTCTTAATTACAAGTGATTTTACATGTCTGGGATAAAATATGAAGGGAAAAAAAGGGGGGAGGGAGGCTAGATGTCACATGTGCTTTTTTTTTTCAGTCTGGACATGGCTAAAATATTTGCTTCCATCCCCAACAATGAATATAAACTAGCTCCCATTTTGAAAAATTTTCAGGTAAGGATATTTTTTAATCTGGATTGTTGTGAAAGTGAAAGCTATAACTGACATAGCAGTTATCTGCTAGCTACTGTTCCAGAAAGCAAACTGTGTGTGTTGTGTTAGCTCCAACTGAGGAAGTGATCAGCAGTGATTTTGATCTTAGTAGCGCAAGTCCTTGTATGAGAAGGCCTGTAAAAACTAAAGAGATTCCAGAATTCTTCTCCACCCTGTGTCCAAATAAAAAATGGGGGGGAACTAAAAGTTCCCTGTGTGTTTTTAGCAAAAAGTCCTCTGCACAGTTGTCATTAAAGAGCAAAAATAAAAAATATAAATTAAGAAATTCTAAAAAATATCTATCATCATACATATACCCTAAAAAGTAAAAAAAAAAGCAATACATATTTCCAGTGATGAAATCATTTACTCATTTGAAGAGTTCAGTGGGAAAAAAGTTAATTAATAAACTTCTACATTCCAAGTTAGGGCTGTAAGTTATAAGTTAATGTATATAATAGTTAATTACATATATTATCAACTCATAATAAATAGGCACTGGTGCCTATTTATTAGTATGAGTTGATAATATATGTAATTAACTATTACTTATAACTTACCAACAGACTTATAACTAACCATAGAGCACCTGACATGTTATCAGGAGGTCATGGGTTTGTATCCCACCCGGCTCAAGACAATTTTTCCTCTAATATTTAAATCGACGCTAAAGTGCCTATTTATTATGAGTTGATTTGAAATACGTCGAGCCTATTTCATTAATTATTTATACATATATTATTTTTATGGTAGACATAAGATGTACACTAAGGTTGTTTTAATATTCCCATGACAATAAGAATAGTATTTTATTAAAGCTATGAATTCCAAATTTTCAATTTAGACATATTGAAAAAAAAATTTTTTTAAGCTACTTGAGGGAACATTTTTTTAACACTTATTCCCACCAAGCTCTACAATTCATATTAACCTGATCACTTCTGAGGCTTTAATTCAGGACATTTGCTGTCTCAGCACATTCAGTGAAAATATGCTCACTTTTGCTATTTTCCATGTCGTTTTCATCATAGTCAAGAAAGAAAAATAGGATGCCTAAATATGTGTTCTTACCAATTAAAATATAAACTAGTGCCTTATCTTCCTTTAAATTTAATATGAATTAAGTGATTTCATTGTCAGCAATAGATTTTACTTTTTAGGGCACATACAAGATTATAGATTTTATTTATTTATTATTAAAACAATGTAACTGCATTTTGAAATATTTAAAAAAAATTAACTCTAACATTAATTAAAATTGTTCCATCATCATCAAGCAGTCATGGGCTATGGAGGTCCAACCAGATTGTGCAATTCAGTTCTCCAAATGCATGCATTGTGAGCTACATCTGTCCATTGTAGACCAATTCTAACAAGGTCCTGTTTAATGTTGTCTGCCCACCTCATCCTAGGCATCCCTCTCTTTCTGAGGCCTTTAGGCACATTGTTCATAACCCTATTCGCTAATCCATAGTTATGCATATGAGCAACATGGATAAACCAACAAAGTCCCTCTCTGCACAATATGCTGCTCAAAGGAGGTTGCTGACAGCTTTGCCTAACTTCTTCATTACTTACAAAGTTGAACCACCTAATACCCAAGATACCACAAAAACATTTAGAATCAAAGGCATCAAGTTTACTTAAAATGAAGATATTTTTTGATGAATTTGTTCAATTATCAAGAAATATATCACTCTGAATTTATTGTTGATCAATTTTAGGGGGAAACTGCCTTGAGTCAAGTGGGATATGAACCCACAACCTTCTGATAACGTCAGGTGCTCTGACCGCTTAACTACTGGCCACTGACCAATATCTCCTCTAATTGATGCTATGAACTTTCTACTAACAGTACACAATTCTCTGTCTCATGAAGTTATTGTCCCAGCTGTTCTCAGCTTCAAGAAACAAGACAAATATGTCATGAAGATGGCAAGTTTATTCTGAGTATACAATTGATTAAATTGAAGAGACACTTGTTTACTAGTTTTTAAAATTAAAGTTCCAAATTTTTATGATAAGTGTAACTGCTAAACACATCTAGATTTCTAGGGTTAAATGCCACCCTAGCACCATCTTCTCCATTAGTCTATCTTGTCAATATTCTAAAAGTTCTAGTAATTTTTAAAATGTACATGTATAAAAAGCAATATATAACCATCCACTGTTATTAATGCCTAATTTTACTATGTTATGTCCGATGGTTAGCACGCTTGGCTACTGATCTAAGGGACCTGGATTAGAGCCCCAGGTAAGGCATGGATGTTCGTGTTGTTTTTCTGCTGAGGTCCTGCCATCCTCCAGACCTTCTACTATGGCATATAAACTGATAGGCTCCTGTCAGACCTGTGGTAAGCAGCTGATTGAGGGGGTATTTATTTATTTTTAATGCTCACAGAGGGTAAAATTTAACTCACATTTTTAATTGCCTTTATTAAAAATATAACTATAAAAATTAATTCTGGGACTGTAAAACATTCAGCTAACATATATGTCAAAGAATAAAAAATGTTTTTCATACAACAGAAATGAAAGATAGCATGCTTTTAAGAGCAGCATGCTAGTAATTGGATGGGTTTGCTCCAATTTCACCTCAAAATAAAAGTGCCACAAATGCAAAGTGTAAAAGTCTATTTACATAACTTTGAGAGCATAGCAATTTTGAAACCTTGTTACTAATGATTTAGCTGGTATTTTATTTCAAATGTGGAGGAAGAAAAATACACTTGTTACAACCACAAAAATGGCAAGATCGTTGGAGATGACAACAGTTATACAATCAATTGAGGTAGCAAAAAAATTAAATCAGTTTGGAAAAACAAAAAGAAAAAATATCACTTGAGGGAAAATCAATTTTTAGGGGACAGAAAAAATCAGAGTAGGAGAAAATTTATTTGAGGGCAGCAAAAAGAGTTCACTTGGAGTCATCAGTCTCCAACACACAAGATCTTGGAGATATCTCAAGGAAATACCTAGCTTTAGGGCATCACCACACTGTTGAAGCATCCTGGAATGAGGGAAGGACCCTATTAGAACGCATTTACCTTACACTACTGCCAATTCAGGCTAAACTTTATGGAATCAACTTCAATTATACTCTTTTTACTCTCTTCAATTTTCTCTTCACTTAACTGTTGAATTCTAATTTATTATCTCCATTATTAATCCTTTCCTAATACTTGAGCAGATACTTTAATTTGCATTGGTACCACTAATCTTTCTATTTCAAACTATCTACTTCAATTGAATCTTCAATTTAACTCTCCTGCTGCCATCTATCAGTCAAATGCCTTAAGCTTATTTTCATACTCCTTTGTCTGCACTAATAACTCTTTTGTTCATGATGCCATTTAGGCACACAATAGGGAACCAAGGTTTGAATTCAAAGGGTCATTAATTTTGATCAACATTGGCAGTATGAGAGGAATTCATCTGAATCTTGGAACATAACTGCTTATCAGCCAAATCAGACTTAGGCAACTCCACTAAAAAAGGCATCATGCCAAGATGAGTCTTCCTCGTCTGGAATTCAATTGGAAATCTGGTAGTCAGAGAACACTGCTGAAAGAGGCGATGTTCTTATATTAACCTTAAAGTTATGTATGGTACACAAAAATTCTCCATCACAATAGTGAACTGTCACAATTTCTTAGTCTGTCACTAATAAATATAATACTATCATAAGTTACGTGAAAGTTAAATTTAGTCTTTCTAATAATATATACACAGAAAAAAAATTAACAAGACTTTACTATTAAAACAATATTGGTTGGCACATTAATGTTGGGTTTTAAAATTATTCCCCCATCCCAAATTGAAAAGCTCATGCACTCTTGGTCTGAAAAATCTCAAATCACATATTCATTTTCATAATCTTATTTTTAGAAATTAAAAATTAAAGTGGCAAAAACTGTAGTATTACTATTTACATAGTCTGCTTTAAGTTGCAAAAGTTTAGTTCATTTGTTAAGCATGTTAAATGTGAATGTTTTAAAATCAAAAACATATGACATATCTTGATGTGATAAAAACTCGGAAAAAAAATGTTTTCCCATGGTTTTAAAAAAATTTCTGGTTTTAATGTGGATAACAGATATTTTTGGTAAACCATTAACATATGATGCAACTTCTAATAATCATGTCAGCTATTTTCACCAAATATCCTAAGGAGATAATATACTTTTGATTATCACCTTTTTGATTACTCCATAGAATTGTAATTTTTTAAAAATATTTGTAGCAATTTTAAAGAGCATTATTTTTTCACATGAAAATATTAAAATAAAACACTAAACTGCTTAATATTTACTTGACAGGAATGTCCTTTCCAGGCTTGTGTTAAGCCACAGTGCAATGATACATTGTATTCTGACCAAACATCTGATCCTCTATGTTCCTAACAATGTCTGCTAATGGCAAAAAAATACATGCAAACAAATAATAAATTGTTACCACTGCACTATCCTATCCATTGTAATGGATGAAATAATATGACTAGTACAGCTATCATCAATACAAGAGCTAAAAAATGCATTGGGAACATTTATACTTAAACACAAAGCGTAATAAACCCAACAAAAAAAAAAGCAGTTTGTAAGCATACATTCCTAAACATGGAACTTTGATTCTGTACTTAAAAAATTGCCAACACTAAATGAATAAAACCTTGATAATAGATGGTGCCAGCAGCAACAATAATGGGAGCTTGATAAGTCACATTAGTGGAAAAAAAAGACAGCCAATATTCTGGAATGAACTAGAGAGACATAGGTTCAAATCCTAAACGTTGGCAAAACTCATTTTTTTCCGCAAAATTGTTTATTGATTTATTGACTTCAAAGTCAATGGGTAAATGCAGATTTACTATTTATTGATTAATTCATTAGTAATGCTTTAGCATGCGACTTATTTACATCTTAAAAAGTGCAAAATTAAAGAATAAAAAATGCCTTTCCCGATCATAGATACGCCAGCAGCAACAATGACGGGAGATCAATAGGTCACATTAGTAGCAAAAAGACAGCCAGTGTTTAGTGGTCTTACAACATTCTCACATGAATCTGGAGAGACATGGTTTTGAATCCGTCAGCAAAACTTTCTTTTACCACAAAACTATTTAAAGATTACAAAGACTTAAAAGTCAATAGGCAACTTTGTGGATTTACCATTTATTAAATAAAAACAATACATATTTCTAAATATAGATGGATATTAACACATCATAGGACACCAATAACAAATAATGACAGCTGCATACTACATTAGGAAAACTGCACATTACCAACTGTCAAACTCCACATATACTGGGGGGGGGGGGCTCAGTCAGTAGCATGCCAGGCTCATAATCTGAAGTTCCCAGGTTCAAGTCCTGCCTGGGCAAACACTGAGATTTATCTCCACAAAACTCCCTCCCCTTGGTGAATAGGGGACACCGATGGGCTTGGAATGGCCGCCGTTCGTTGGATGGGATGTTAAGCCATGGGGACATGTGCAGGAGAGCCATACCCATTGCATGTTAAAGAAATCACTGGATGGCCTTAACAGGAGGCTAATCTCCCAACAGATGCCCAGTGGGTCACCTTCCTCTAACCTTCTCTAAGCCTTCAGGGTTCTTATGAACTGGCCATTTAGCCCACTGTGTCAAAAAGTTCCACTAAGAGGTAAAACAATCCAACCCAAACCACATACAGGGTGTCTCAAAAATATAGGTATAAACTTTTAGGGGAGGTAGATAACATCTAAAGGAATGAGAATTGCATAGGAACCCATAACCGGAAATGTCATGGGAAAGTGGTAACAGAGGCACAAGATCTGAAAGGACACAAGACAGTGATTAATGGGAAAACATTTATTGGACATAATTATTACAAATGGCTTACTAGATGATACATTTCATAGATGATACACCCATAATCGCACAAATTTTGGATGCACACGCGCAAACAAATGGTGGCCCGGTACATGTCTGTGTGGGAAGTGTTCTTGATACATTCGTTGCCCTCAGCTATTCCATACACTAAGTGCATGTCTGCCAGCTCCCTGTTTGAATACCTTTGCATGCTCTTCGTAAGCCGACTACCGCTCGAATGAAGAAATCCGAAATTTCCTCTCTAGCGCACTGATGAACAGCGCCGCCTATTGACTTATGGTGACGTTTCCGGTTATGGGTTCCTATGCAATTCTCATTCCTTTAGATGTTATCTACTTTCCTTAAAAGTTTGTACCTATATTTTTTGAGACACCCTGTATACACTGAAGTGCCACTGAATTAGGGATATTAACCTAGTAACGTGTTGGACCCCCTCTGGTCCTGATAATGGCAGCCACATGACAAAGCAAGGATCAACAAGCTTGCATAAATGTTCCACAGGCATGGAGATCCTGCAGAGCTGTCCACAATTCTCTCAAGGTTGTCACTGATGGGACATGGGCCTGAAGACTCTGCTCGACAGTATCCCAAAGATTTTGATGGGATTTTAATCTGGTCTTCTAGGTGACCAATTTATTACTTCAAAGAGAGCAGAATGCTCCTGCAACCATGCAGTAGCCAAACTGGACCTGTGAGATGAACAGTTGTCTTGCTGGTAGATGACATCTCCATTGGGATACATGATGGCCATAAATGGATGTAAATGGTCAGCTATGAGTTCTACGTACCGGGATGCACTGAGAGTCATCAGTACATGTACCAGATGTCCCACAGACATCCAACTGAAGACACCCCAGGTCACCACTGAGTCACCACCAGCTTGTACTGTTCCGACCTGACATGCAGGATCCATGGCTTCATGGGGTTGGAGCCATATCCTTAGTCTCCCATCGGCGTGAGGAAGTTTAAATTGGAATTCATCACTCCAGGCTATCCATTGTCAATTTTTGATGGTCCAGTTTCGATGTTCTTCAGCCCAGGCAAGGCCATTAGAAGTGCGACTCTTGTAGGTTGGCAGCTCCTGAAGCCGAGATGAAGTGAGTATTGCATGGTCCATGCACTGACTTCCTGGCTGGAACCCGTGTTCAGATGGGAGGTGATTTCAGATAATGTCTGGCCCCTATCGGTCCGTACGATGTAGGTCAGATTGCGAAGCCCACAATCATTCAAGGCTGGTTGTCCTTTGCAGTTTGTCCGGGTGCTTGTTTTTTTTGCCAGAATTTTCATATTCCCGGAATACTCTTGAAACAGTCACATGAGAAAATCCAAGTTCGTTGACAATTTTGGAGATAGAGTGCCCCATCCATCGAGCACCTACCATATGCCCTCTGTCATATGCATCTAAATCCCGTGCCTTTCCCATTACGCTTCTCACGACGAATGCTTGAGGAAACCAAAGCTGACAGTTATACATGGCCAGAGTTTCAGCCACGCATGCACACAAATGTGAGACTTGTGGTACTGAATTTGGATAATATCTCCTATCCCCAATTCAATGACACTTCAGTGTATTTACAAAAATTAGGGTAGTGTATTAACCAAATTAGCCATTATGGTAATTATAATTAAATTGAAGTTTTTAATTATCTATGACACTGTTAAATGTTTTTAAGCCCTTCAACACATGGACTATGTTATCAAGTATCAAGTGTTACTTGATAATTAATATCAATATTTTCTTTCATATTTCATTTCTCTTAACAGCATGAACTGATTAACAGTTTTGTATTTCTTAATAGCTTGAAAACAATCATAAATCATTTTCAATTCCTACAAAAGTGAAAAGGAAATAACTAACATTTCTTTATATTCTGTAAGATAGTTGCTTGATTGTATTGTTCTTAGACTGCACAAAAAAAAAACCTACACTAAGGCTGTTCAACTGGTGGCCCTCTGAGTGATTATAATCTGGTCTACAAATGTTGTTTCACTGAATGCATATGCAATGAAATTTTTCTCACTGCATAATACAATTTGCTGATACACTTACAAAGTACAGATAGCTGAAAGTATAGGAACTCAAATTTTCACGCCTAAGTCCATCAGTGCCCAAAATTATTGAGCCCAGGCCCAAACCATTATGATAATTAGTGAGCCTAAGCCAGTCTAAAAGGGTTAAAAGAAAAATCAATTCTGATACATGCCTAAAGCTTACCTATATTTTAATTATTCACATTAAAGATTTAAAAATTTTAAAACAATCATAATTACTTGATCACAAAATTCAAGTCTCAACATTTATTTGGAACAAAACATACTAAAAATAATTTGTAGAAATTTAAAATACTACATATTTAAATTATCACTGAGCTAGAGGTTATCTGTGCTATTTGAATCCCAAACCCGAATTCATCTCTAACAGAGAACTTATGTAACAAAGTACAAAACAGTAGCTTACTGATTTATCTGTTCTATGTATAGCTTGTACACAAAAAAAAATGCTAAAATTTTTAATATTTAAATATTTTTTTGGCTTAGGTGTTAAATTCTTAGTTGTGGGTTTAGCTCCAAAAATCCCATCACTGCAAAGGCACATACATATTTCATTTTCAAAATGCACCCCAATAGGTGCCTAAGGTATAACGTGGACAGCAAATAAATGCCTAAGGTATAATACAATTCACTAGTAAGAACTAAAAGTGCAATGAAGCTTTTACAAGGTTAGAAGTCGGAAAGCACTGTGCTATGACACTAGCATTAATGAGTAATTGATAACACAAAAGAAACTGACTGGATGAGTCCATTTAAAATCTTGATAGTTGTGGGCCAGTTTAGTACTGAAAGGGTAAAACAAAATATTAATACTTGTTTTACATTTGAGTGGTACTCTTTTTGTACACACTGGACTTACTGGCCAGGTCTCAAGGGGCTCAAAGAGAAAGGGGATTCACTGTAGAGCTGTTAGGAGACAGATGGAAGCCACATATTACGACCATCCAGCATGTTCTTTGATATGCACAGGATATGGCTCTCTTACTCAGAGGGTCACAGCTTCATGTCCCATTCAACAGATGGTAGCTTATCCCAAGTCCATCAGTATCCCATTTTACACTAAAGCCTAGTGAAGAAAATCTCAACAACGGTACAGTTAGAACTTGAACCTGTGTAATCCAGATTATGATGTTTTCTCAACTTTAGGAATAAAATAATAATGATATCTAATATAACAGATTTTGTCTCCTTATAATAATGCATACAATGGGATCAGCAGCTATATTACCAGTGTAGATGTGGGGAAAATAATAATTTTACACATTTCTAAGCACCCATATTTCTTTTACTGCCAGCATCACCTGATGTGAGACGGTTACTTTGCCCTTGCTTTACAATATCCACTAATGCTTACTTACAAAAATTAAATCTGTTTACCTAAGTTAAAAACATTTATTACATAACAAAAAATATATTAAAATTTCAGATTAAAACACTGCATGATGTGCATATAGAAACGCTATACTATCATCATTTTATTTACTATAACAATTAAAACATACTTCCTGAAAGAATTAAAGGAAATTTATATGTATATAGGTCAATAACGAAATAATCATTTGCATATGGGACACTGAAACACCAACTGAAAGTACTTCCTTACAGGAAATACTAATATCTTTTTCGCTGACTGATATTGCAACGATTCACGTTTTCCCACTAAATTACATTAGAGTACATTAGCTTTAAATATAATTGTAACAAACATAATTGGTTTATTGCTAAATATAAATTTAAAAAACACTCACACTCTATCCGCAATCTCCCTTATTCTCCACATGGTGGCTGGACGGAATCCTTTCCTTTCTAGCCTCAGTGCAGAAAACTAAAATGAAGAGTCTAAAAATGGGGCAATTATTAGTTTGATAAAGAGAAAAATTACTATTTCCTACTAAATCTGCCTACAAATCAAATATCATGGCGGAACTCCTAGGTCATCAGACATGACACATATTTCAGTTGAAATTTCACTCGCCAGGTGGAGAAAGTAAGCATTTAAAGCGTAACTGCCACACGTACAAAACCAAATGGTTTACCTATACATTTATACCAAGAAACGAACACTTAATCTATCTAGTTGCAAGAAACCATGAACATCTGCATCCATGCGAAAAACTTAAATTTCGCAGTATCTTTGATAGGATTTCTTGAAGATTGAGTTGCACGAACAAATACTATGTGGGCAGAAATTTCACTTTTTGTTTTACCTCTAGTATTGAAGCCAATAATATTTTTTTCTACCCGAGCCATTTCTAATGTTCATGCGCCTATGGCGAAAAATCAGATATGCGCCTTATTGACTTTTAAAAAATAAGAAAACATATTAATGCTATGGTGTGGAATAGATCAAAAATGTTACATATAGATTTATACTGACTTGCATCTCTAAAACAAATCATTAGGCCCAAAAAAATATGTGCACTTTATTTCTCAGAGTTAATTTTTTTCTTGACTTTATGTTGGCAAAATCATTAATGTCATCAACAAAATTCGTTTTTTCAAATAAATCATTTTCAATAGGTAAAATTGCTAATCCACCTGGTCTCTCTTGATTTATGGTACTCTTTTAAGTTTACCAAAACTTTTTCCCACTCGATACAGGAACTGGTTGGATGGGAACTTACCGGACAGCTGTTAAGGAGACAGATAGAAGCCTCCCGTCAAGACCATCCAGAATGTTCTTGCTTACACAGGGTATGGCTCTCCTGAACAGCGCTATTTCAGGGAATGATCCACAATATATATCCTGGTTTACAGTTCAATTATAAAAATTCATTTGAGTTTTTTTTTCAATATTATCTTTTGGTTCACTTGACAGTTCACTTGAAACCTTCTGTCAGCCTTGCTTGAGTCTTAGATATGTTGCTATAGTCTTAGATATCAGGAGAAACCAAAATTCTTTCAGTCTGGAACATACCTAGTCATCTGCAAATGATCAACTTGTTCGCAGGCTCGATCGGATTTATGTCAGTAATATGCTTATACCATATTGTAATGATGGATAAGACAGGAAGAGACTAAAAATGGGCCAATTATTCATTTTTATCGCTGATGTAAGCAGTCCCAATATTACCAGGGTGGAAGAGAGGCCACAGGCTTTGTAGAGAATGAACATTACTCATTTGAGCAATGAGCATTTGAAACAAACCTTATCTGATATCATTGTATCAGAAAACTCTTCAGTCGTTACTAACTCCGGCTTCTGAACTTCCCGAACGCGAGGGGCTGAAGGGGCGGACCCCATTTGTTTACAAACAGAGGGAAAGAAGATGGCAAGTGATAAAAGGATAGGATACGTTGCCTGAAAAATTACATTGGAGCCCTTAAGAAAGGGGGAAAGTTTGTAAATTTGAACAGCGATATCATTAATGAAGTTATGGAAGAATTGAATAACATTTATGTAACTATTGGTCAGTAAACAAAACAGTGTTCGGTAGCAAAAAGACTTGAACAGGAAGTTAATTTCAGTCAAGTCTTCAAACATTCGACACCAAATTGTGAAGCAGTAAATTCAGTTACTGCAATTCAAGGGGATAATTGGGCAATATTTTCCGATCGCAAAAATATGTGTGATATATTTGTATAAATAAATCAAATCATGCCTATTTCACAACCTGTCGAAATATTAGGTGTATTTTTGACAGAAAAAGGTGCCACAAACACACGTCGAAACTTGCACTTAATAGTACGAAATCTATACAAGAAAGTAGGGCAACAATCGAGCTATCCAAGTACAACAGAGCTAAATTAGCAAACGCCCTCTTGGTATCAAAATTTATATCTTTTGGAATTGCTATCAGGCCCACAGTAAAAGTAATGTCAGAACTTAACATTTTTTTTTTCTTTTGCATATGTTTGGAATTGTTCACGAGAACGACTTAACAGGTACATGTTATGTCGACCTCGTTTAGAACGGGACCTTGGTATTAAACACTCTGAAGCGTGGCTTAAAACAGTTTCCGTGGTGCAAGCAGCAATCGAAATCATCAAAGATGAAACTCATCCGATTATTTGGGCTGGAAAATTATATAAACAAGCAAGCTTGGATACACAATATCGAGGTTCAAAAATTGTTAAAATATCCCATAGATATACAAAGTTGACAGAGGTGTACACTTCCTTTCAGGGACACATTAATGGACAAATTGTTCATGACATATCTGCGAAGAATTTGCACAGTTCAATTTTGTCATGGCCGTTAAGAACCCTGATCATAATTAGGAAGAGGCATGGGACAACGTATATAATTTTAATGTTGAAAGTGATAATAGGGATGTTGTGTCTTGGAGTGCACAATAGGTTGTACGCAAGAGTCCGATTGAAGAGATATATGGGAAACATATCAGTGGTTGGTGACTTTTGTGAACGAGCTGAGGATGTCTCCCATACATACCTTATTATTCGTCGGTTGGTCAGTTTGTCGGTTTGTAGATTTGACAAAAGGTTGTACCACCATATCTTTCGAACGCGATAGAGCAACTTAGTGATTTATATGTCAAATGAAAGCTTATCACACGGAAAATGTCCTAGGATATAAAAAAAAAATTTCCCCCATTCTTTCTTCCCCCTAAAAAGGGGAAATATGAAAACTCTTCCTCAGGAATTCGAATGCTGAAAGTAACAAGCTATACCTCAAATAATAGCTTCTGACACGAAGAATGCCATGGGCTACGAAAACTGATTCTCCATGCTTTCTTTCCCCCTGAAAAAAAGGGGGGGGGGGAATATGAAAATGATTGTTCCCCTCTATCTGCTGAACGCGAGTGTGGAAAGTAACAAACTATGTGCAAATGAAAGCTTGTGATGCGAGGAGTGTCGTAGGCTATAAAAAAAATTGAAAGCCCCCCCCCCCCCTATGCTTTTTTTTTTCCCTGAAAAAAAGGGAAATGTGAAAGTCGTTCTACTGTATCTTCCGAACGCGAGGGCCTACAGTTACAAGTTAGGTGTCAAATGAAAGCTCATATAATGACCGTGATAAGCCATTTCGAATTTTGCCCCTTCATTCTCCCTGATAAAAGGGAGAGACACATTTTGCGAGTCATATTTCAAATTAAAGCTTTTGACGTCTCCAATGTAATGAGCTACCTCAAATATGAATCCAAAAGAGAGGAAAAATATAGTCGATGTTTATGAATCATATATCAAATAAAAGTTTTTGAAGGTAGGTTGTTTAGTGACAAAAAAAATGAAAGTAGATTAAAAATTTAAAAAAATACCCATCTTTTTATATGGCCCTGAAAAAGTAGAAAATGAACCTAAAGCATATCGATGGTGCAATCAGTCACTAAGTTCTTATTCACTTCAAAGGAAGACAGGGCGTTGATTTACCTACAAAACAAGATTGCAGACGCCCTATCTTCCATTGAAGTGAATACGAACTCAGTGACTGATTACACCATCGATATCTTTAAGGTTTATTTTCTACTTTTTAGAGCCATATATAGGAAGATCGGTATTTTTTTTTTCAATTCATTTATATTATTTTACTCTCCATATGCAAAGGACGTGTGGCAAAATATATATAGGTGGATGAAAATACAGCACTTTTCGTTACACAACTTCTTATTTCATGTAGATTTGCATAATATAAACCATAGATTCCCAACGAGGACGATACCGCCCCCCAGTGGGCGCTGGAGCTTTCCATGGGGGCGGTAGCGGATCCAGAGACAAATGGGGGGCGTTGAGACAGTCAAGAGGGGTGGTCAAATAAATAAATAAATTTAATGGAATTTTCTGTGACAACCTTTTTATCTCTTCTATTCTGTGGTGTCTTCCTGGGGATTCTGGTCATCCACTACCTCATCCGTCATGTACAGCTTTTCAACTGCAGCTTGGACAATAAGTTCCCTGCTACCGCCTACTAGCGTACTGGTACGTCTGAAGTCGACTGAGATGCTCTCAAAAGTTCTCTTCAAGATCACAGATTGGATATAAGCTTCAATATGTTTTCCCACTCCAAGTCGCTTTGAGTATGCTTTATGGTACGTAGTTACAATACCATCCCACGTCAGAACATAAGGTATAATATTAACATTACACTTGTGAATTAGGCTCAACTCATTAGCCAGCAGATCATACTTCCTCTTCTTTTCAACCTCTACTGTCTGCAGGTTATCCTGAGATGTTATTCCTACTTCAATAATTGTAATCTCATTCAATACCTTATAATGCACTACTATATCAGGCTTATTATGTTGGACATGTGTGTCCGTCCTGATAGGCAAATCAACCTTGATGCAATAATAATATAATAATAATAAATTTATTATATTTAATATTTTTTTATAATTATTTTTAATATAATAAAATACTTTGAAAATACCTGTTTTCATGAATAAATATTTTATCTAGCTATGTAAATTATCTTGCTGTTATCGTGTTAATAAGCATTTTTAAATTAGCATTAGGTATACCTATACCTAATTTGTTTTAGTTTAGAATAGATTGACGGTGACAAGTCCTTGCAAGTTGGTAGGCAAACACGCGGTTCATGCAATTTAACATGTTTCGACAAGAATATGGGAGCTTGAAATGACTTGTTTACGGAGCAAGTGCGCCGGCATCGCAAACATACAAGTTAATGCGTACACAAAATCAAATCTATAAAAGCGATAGCTCTAGGAATGTTTTATTATTTTTATGCGCTTCGCCGTGATAAATAGTCGTGAGTGAAAAGTGTTAGAAGTCATTATAAACATTATTTTTATAACTATCTATAAATCTGTTGAGAAGTTAATTCGTATTTGAAAATGTCTGAATCTACATCTAAAAAGAAATGCCGGCAGTACAGTATTGAGTATTTCAAATATGGATTTAAGTACTCTCCTACAAACCAATCATTACCTATGTGTTTAATTTGCCGAAAAGTTTTTTCAAATGAAGCTATGAAACCTTCTAGGCTACAAGAGCATTTAAATAAAATGCATGCTGATAAGAAGAACAAAGATTTATACTATTTTCAAGAACTGGAAAAGCAATATTTAAAACAGCCAACTATGTCAAAACTTTTTGCGTCGTCTTCTAAACAAGATGATGATGGACTACGAGCCTCATATAACGTTTCATTGTTAATCGCAAAAGCAGGAAAACCACGCACAATTGGGGAGGAATTAATTTTGCCGGCAGTCAAAGAGATATTAAAAACTGTTCTTCATCATAAGACACTGTCAGATATCATCAAAAAAATTCCTCTCAATAATAATTCAGTGCAAAGAAGAACAGATGAAATGGCAAAAGACGTTGAAATATCATTATGTGATTACTTAAAGACTTGCAAATTTTCCATTCAACTCGATGAATCAAGTCTACCAAATAACGAAGCTCTACTCTTATCATACGTACGATTTATAAAAGAAGAAAAAATTCATGAACAGTTATTATTTGCTAAAAATTTGGAATCTGATACAAAGGGAGAATCTATATTTAATACCATGCAAAAGTTTTTTCAAGAGAAAGAAATTCCTATTTGCAATATTTGTCTGCTACTACTGATGGTGCTCCAGCAATGACAGGACGTCATAAGGGTTCCATTGCGCATTTGAAACAAGCAGTACCAAATGTACTCGCTGTACATTGTATTATTCATCGTCAGCATTTGGTTGCAAAAAATTTGAATGAACGTCTGCATACGTCGCTCCATTACGTTATTAAAGCAATCAATAAGATTAGAAGCAATTCATTGAATGACCGATTATTTGGTAAGCTTTGTAATGAAAATGATGAAAATTACAATCGCTTGCTGCTGCACACAGAAGTACGTTGGCTCTCTAAAGGTGTTTGTCTGAATCGTTTTTTCAATCTATTTGACTCAGTACTGGACTTTCTTGAAGACAGAGACGAAAAATTGCGCGAAAACCTGATTACGTCAAAAAATGCCATCGCTTATTTGACAGACCAGTTTAAAATATTTAATCAAGTTAATTTACAATTGCAAGGTGATGAGTTGAATTTAATTAAAACAAAAAACGTCATAGCTGCTTTTGCGGGAAAACTTCTTCTATTCAAACGAAATCTAGGTAGAGGAACCACTTTCTCACATTATCAGCAGTCTCTGCAAAACCGGAAGATTTACTTACTTACTGCCAACACTTGGAAGTTCTTCATGTTGATTTTACGGAGCGTTTCCAAGATATTTTAAACATGAATATACCGAGTTGGGTTTTAGATTCTTTCGCAAACACAGATACTGAAGAAACATCAAATTTGGAAGAGGAACTCTTAGAACTCACGACTAACGAAGCCCTCAAAGTAAAATTCAAACATGGATACCAAGAGTTCTGGCTTCAAAAATCAATACCAGTTCTCTTACCCTGGATTGTGGGCAATAGTACAGAAGTTTTTAATCGCATTTCCTTCGTCCTATATGGCTGAGCGTGAATTCAGTGCAGTGGCTAATTTACTGTCAAAGATGAGGAACAGACTACACATCACTGAACGTGGCGATCTGCGATTGATGTTAACGAAATTGGAACCCGACATTAACAAATTGTTAACACTCCACCAGCCTCAACCATCTCATTAATTTTTTTTATTTATTATTAATTTTGTGTTTATCTCATTATTTTTCATTTTTTATTGATTCTCTGTTTATTTTTAAAATTTTAATAAACAATTTTATTGTACATTTGGTTGTCGTTTTATTAATTTCTGCTTTATGGTTTTTAATAGATAAATAAACAGATAAATTAGGTACAGATAATATGCAACAATATTTTAATATTTCATATAAAATTAACTATTATGGACTAGGGGGGCGTTGAAATTTTTGTTCTCTTCTAAAGGGGGCGATAGTCCAGAAAAGGTTGGGAATCACTGATTAAACTGTAATGTTTTCACCTGGATTATAGAAGGATATAAATGAAACATATTGATGCTTTATTTTAAGTCATACAACCATACATTCTATTCTGATCTCATCTGTAGTAAGTGATATCTTATTATGGTGGATATCTCTGTGAATAAAGATCCCAGCTCCAGCTGTATTTTGAAATTTGTTGGAGAGATGAGGGATAAAATTAGGAATTTTTATTTTTCTTTGAGACTCAGTTTTTACCACCTCCTGTATAGTCAAGGGGGCGAAGTTGTGCTGTGTCAGTACTTTTGAAAGAGGACATAATTTCGGAAGTATGGATCGAGAGTTCCACTGAAGAACTGAAGAAGTGAGTTTGCTTATTATGGATAATTTTTCTAACGAACAAATATTTGGAGGGAAGATGAAGGAGTGATTTATTTTTCTGATATCGCAGCAATAATATCAGATCCTGTTTCTGATTGGGCAAGGTTGGGATTAGATTTATTTCTGCCTAAAACATGATTTACAACTTCGGTGAGACTTTCGATGAATGAGAGCAAGATGTTTTGCATTCTGAGTTGCAGTTCGGTTACGATTACGTGCAATTTCTCTGCATCAGTGAGAGAAACATCTGATCCTGTGGATGAGATGGATAAACATTCTTCTTCTTCTGTATTGGAAGTTGAATTGGAAACTACGTTGCTGCTACGCAATGAAGGGAATTCCATTTCTTGGCTATTTTGTATGTTCCTTGATCTAGAAATAGGCCTATCGAGCTGTGTTTTGGTTTTAAGCGCAGAATGTCTCGAGGAGGAATGGTCGTTCAAAATTGCCCCCCGAATAGTGATTTTCGGATTTTTCCCCATACTTTCCTCTGTAGATGGTCGCATTCTGAGACCATGAGAGATTTTTATCTATTTGAATTTTCCTGATTTTATTCGCCAAGTATCTGGCTTCGCATCCTGCGTAAGTCGCGTAGGGATTGCCATGACAACAGGGGCATTTAGAAGTTCGAGAGTTACAGTATTCGAAAGCGTTAACCCCGCCACATTTTTTACAGAGAACTCTGCTGCGGCAGCCTATGGCAGAATGTCCTAATCTGAAACATCTGAAACACAGAAGAGGGCGTGAGTAATTATTCTGAACTTTAAACTAAAAATCATCTATTATAATGAAATCGGGTAAAGGTTTGGCTGCAAACGTGAGAATGATATATTCTTTGGTCCCCCCCCCCCAATAGGGGACCACCTTGTCGTGGTGGTGGTGGTGGGGGGGGGCTAGGCTCTGACAGTGCTATTTTTGCTACTGCTGGGAGCTACTTCACTTTGGGAAAGGTCTTGTTTTGTAAGACGGTGGGGGGACTGCATGAAACTTGAGGGTTATCGTCTTCTAACAGAATGCTCTTTTTCGCTTGAAGTGTGGTATGCATTTGGATGGGCGTCAAAAAGAAAGTAAAAAATACGAGCTGAGCAGAAACACGCTTTCTTCTGGATCCAGAAATCCCTATATAACTTTTCTAATCTAACCGTTAAGCCCTGAGAAGAGCTGTGGAACCTTTTCCTAAAAGTTAGATTTTTCTGTTCATATTTTTCCAAAGTAAACACAAATTAAGGTTTTGATTTTAAAATTTTACCGTTCTACAAGAAAAAAAAATTTTTTCGTTCATTTTAAGTAATTGACCAATTTAGATGTCATTTGTGTTGCTTAAAATAGAAAGCGTACACTACGGGTCATTCGTATCGGTTGATCCCAACGTCTTCACTTTTCGGTGATGGGACAGTCGAAAGTGGGAGGCAAAGGGGTTTGACTCAAGGTCAGTTAGATTTCAAGAATAGAATCATAGGTCGGATATCTCCTTCCCACGGTGGAGTCCCTACCTGGAAGAGTCCAATAATAACAGGGGAATTGTCGTCCCATATATAGTGGACTCATTGACTAATAAGATGTAAGAATGCCATAGGTCCATTGCGAGACATGAAAGAAGAATGAGATACAAAGTTGCAGTACGAGCATAAAATGTGGGAAGAAGTTATAAATTTCTAAATTCGATATAAAAGGAGCTAAAAAATTTGGCACAGTCAGAGCAAGGAGTGAAAAGATATGATGTTTCAAAACATTAAGTTTTGCGATGTTCTTCAATTAAATATGAAGGATGAAAATGTGTAAATATAAATAAAAAAAATAAATACCCCCTCAAGGGGGTATTTATTTTATTTATTTTTATTATGGATGAGTGATGACGTCAAACTCCAAGATGGTGGGCATAGAATAATTTCGGAGTTTTACTTGAGTGATGATGTCAGAATCCTCAAGCAGCTGCTTGCCACAGAGGTCAGACAGGAGCCTGTCAGTTTATATGCCATAGTAGAAGGTCTGAGAGGATGGCAGGACCTCAGCAGAAAAATCACACACACACACACATCCATGCCTTACCCGGGGCTCGAACCCAGGTCCCGTAGATTACAAGCCAAGCGTGCTAACCACTCGGCCACGGGACGGCTAAAAGAACTGGGTCTGATTGTATCGGTTGAGCTATCTGATATTAGCTATTCACAGGCGCGATCCCACTACTGCTCGACGCGGGAGCTTTTGCCTGCTGCGTTTCCGCCCTGGGCCGGTTCGCTCCTCCTTAGACGACCTGGTGACCCTGGGCTCCCCCGAAGTCACCATATCGACGCCGAGCTTAGCGCGGACACCTGATCAACATAGGCCAGTAACAGACAGGACTCCCAACCTCAAACCAAAGAGGTTATAAATTTCTATATGCGATTTAAAAGAAAAAAAATTTATTAAAATTATTTATTCATAAGTTAATTTTCCAGGAATAAAAAAATTAACCTCTGTCCGAGCCAGAAATATAGTTCCTTCTGTGATGTTTCAAAACGTTTTGCGATGTTCTTCAATAAAATGTGAAGTATAAAAATGTGCGAAAGGTTATAAATTTATTTTTAAGTGCGATTTACAAGGAATAAAAATTCATTAAAATAATTTTTTTTCTAAGTTAAACGTGATTTTTTTAGGAATAAAAATTTTAGTTTATTCCTTTTTCCGAGATAAACCATTGTAAAGGACGTTAGTCAAATAAGTACCCATGGCGTAGTTGATAACAGTGTTATTACGCTGATAAGTGGGAGGTTGCGGGATGGAGTCTTAGCCGTGAAACACAATTTTCCTTCTTTAAAAAGAGTGAGCTGCAGTAGTTTGCGACAAGAGGTGGAAAGATCTGGACAAGATGATTGCGTTATAGTCTTGACGTCACTGTTCATGTGTTTATGCAATAGGTCTGAGAGGGGATGCCCTGAACGTTGCCAGCGAAAGTTTAGTTTTAGTTGTTTAGCGGTAAATTTCAGAATTAGTCGCCAATGGGTGATGATGCAATTGTGAGACTATTTCGAAGGTTGTTATTATGGCCGAGTGGTTAGCGCGCTTGGCTACTAATCTAAGGGACCTGGGTTCGAGCCCCAGATAAGACATGGACGTTTGTGTTGTTTTTCTGCTGAGGTCCTGCCATCCTCTCCGACCTACTGTGGCATATAAACTGACAGGCTCCTGTCAGACCTCTGTGGCAAGCAGCTGCTTGAGGGGGTATTTATTTTATTTATTTTTATTATGGATGAGTGATGACGTCAAACTCCAAGATGGAGGGCATAGAATAATTTCGAAGTTTTACTTGAATGATGATGTCAGAATCCGAAATGATGGACTGGGATTTTGAATTATTTGGGAGTTTCACTTTGCGATCGGTAATGACATCATGATTCAAAATGGCGTACTTGGGACTTAAAATTATTTGGGGCCATTGGATGGGTGATGACGTCAGAATGCAAAATGATGGAAGAACGCCTAAATTGTAGGTCTTTGTGGTGAGAGTGATGAAGTCAGAATCCAAGATGGCGGACGAACGGCAAAATCGGGAGACTTTTCGTAACCGGAAGTGACGTCACAGGGCACGTGATCAGAAGTGGGCTGGTCATAATCCGTGAATCTGGGCACTTTTCAAGATTGAACCCGTACAGGTTTCAGCACCACTACTTAGTCATTATGACAATCGTAGTTTGCTTACTGCTGAAGTTGAGAAAGAATGCGATCAATTTAAACAGGCTTTTCTTGAAACCAACAATACTCTTTGGGGTAAAAGGGAACAGAGGAAACAATATTATTTGAGTTGAAAGGCTATGGAACTTATTTCTGGAAGAAGGAAGTGCAGGATTAATATGAATCAACACCCTACTAGTCCTAACAGAAGGCATTACAACGAGCTCAATTATCGCCTAAAGGATCAGTTAACAGCTGATATGAATCTTTGGCTTGCTGCCTGACAAAGCTGAGGAAGTAGTTAGACAGCACAACAGCAGGGGGTTGTACCAGATTATTAATGTTCTATGTCGGAAGAAACAGACAGGTACACAGGGATTAAGGGATAAACATGGCAAGATGGTTGTAGGTGAGGGTTCTGTGATGGCTAGGTGGACTGAGCATTTCAGAGAAGTTGTAAATAATGTGATTATTTCTACTCCCATTGTTTGTAATGAGGATAGATGCATTACTGGCTTTAATGATGGCCCTATATCACATTCCGAAGTCGCTTTGGCTATCTCTAAATTAAAACTGCATAAATCCTCAGGGGGGGGGGGGATATCACCACTGAAATGCTTAGAGCTGGGAACATTTGTGTTGTCACATGGCTGACTGAAATTTTGAATATTTTTTATGATAAAGGTGTTGTTCCTAAGGGTTTTACTAGAGATATTATTGTCCCAATTTTTAAAAAAGGTAATCGCAGTTCTTGTGATAATTATAGGGGAAATATACTGCTCACAAAAATTAGGGGATATATTATCGCTTCATATTCATTTTGAAATATCCCCTAATTTTTGTGAGCAGTGTAGTTTGCTTTCTGTTTCAGGTAAAGTTCTTTGCATGATTATACTTAATAGAATAAAAATTTAGTTGATGGACACAATGTGGATTCAGAAGTGGTAGGGGATGTATTGATCAAATATTTTCACTTAGGCAGATTCTTGATAAATGTTTGAAGTTTCAGAAACCTGTGGTTGCTAACTTTATGTGTTTCAAAAAGGCTTTTGACTCTGTTGAATTTGTGGCTGATTGACAGATCATATGGAATACCTGATAACTTAGTTAGTGTAATGAAAGCTCTCTATATTAACACTGAGTGGTGTGTTAGAGTTGGTACGTCTTTAAGAGATTGGTTTAGCATTGCTAGTGGAGTTAGCCAAGGGTGCATTTTGTCTCCTTTTCTGTATTGTTTGGTTATTGATTATGTTATGCGAAATTCTTTGCAAGGGAAAGATTTGGCCTTAAATGGTCTAGAGATTTTAAAATTTCTGATTTAGATTATCCAGATGATTTGGTCATGTTGGCTAATGATGATGAAATAAATTATTTCATTAGGGCTGTCCATGAGAATGGTAAGAGAGTAGGTTCGGTGATCAACAGAGAAAAAACTAAAGTGATGAAAATTGGTCAGGCAGAGAGCGCTCCAGTTGCTTGGAATATGCTGCACTCTTGAGCAAGTGTCTCAGTTTAATTATCTTGAGAGTTATGTAACAGATACTGGTGATGTGCAGCATGAGATAAATAGAAAAATTGGGATTCTCACATTCTCGAAACTGTTTCTTGCCAGGGGGTAGTAATCAGGTTGTTGATACACTGCAACAATGGCTTCGTTATTACTGGTTCTGACGGCAGGATTCACAACACGCAACAGTTCACCATGAGTATCACCTAACAACTGAGGTGCAATCAGGTCTGAATACAAATAAATACCGTACATTACTCTGTTCATATCGATGGGGTATATCACCCAGGGCTTTATTCAGTGGAATATCTAATTTAGTAATTCCTAGCATGTCTCCTAACCCGGGGTTCGATTGAGGAAATTTAATGAAATGTGACTTGTCGGCGTCCATCAACACGGTGTGATCGGCCTGTTGCTTGAAACGGTAAGCTTTTCTCAACTTGTAGGGCATGACCTGGTTCATTGCATCGAATAATGATTCAGCAGTTTCGTATCGTCCGTGGGGTACCTTTCGTTTTTGGAAACTACCTGGAGGAACCACGTAGAAATAACAGTCGTCATCTATATCGAATGTTGCCGTATTGCACAGCTTGCTAGTAAATCGCTGGTGGAAGGGTTTGTCAACTTCTCCCTCGCCGATACACAGAAGCTTGCCGAAATTCGTTTTAGGGAACATCAAACCGTATTCCTCACTCGGTTTGAATACCCAATAACCACTGTTATAGGACATTATTATTTCTTTGGGGAGCTGAGTGGAGAGGAGGGACAACAGTTCCATTCGAGTTATTTTGCCTGGTTTAAGTTTGATTTTCCAGTATTCTTCAGAGGGAGCAGGAGCATAATATTGAAACGTGTCATTAGAACCATCCACATTGTACCAGCTCATGGGTAAGTGAACTTCTGCTAGTCCCACTTTTCATTTCCCACTTAGTCTTAGGGGTTGTGCTAGACGAACCGTGAAATCACTCTGCGAATTGTTTGGGTAAATATTCTGACTAGCCGTGGAGGGTAGGGTCAGGTAGAAACTATCCATTTTTTAGGAATCCATGAAGGTTTGGGATAACCGCGAAATTTGACAAGTGCCTTTTGACCTTTTCTCTCGATTATTTTCTCAACAGATATTCGGGTTCGGTTACTTTTTGAAGTTCCGATTTATAGAATGTGTCCTTCAACACTTCTCCCGTGGAATCCCGTACGACGTAACAGGGGGCTGACGTTGTAACACCTTGTTGATTATAAAAATTTCTTCAGTCCACAAATGCATACCGGCCTTCTTGAAGGGTACTTTTAGACTGGCTAGTCGAACTGTGTCCCCTACTTTAAATGCTGGTTTTTCTTTTACTATGGCCGGATTGCGATAGAGTCGAACCCACACAACATCTTCATTGTGTAAGGTCACGTCCTTGGGAGCCATATCGTGTGCACTGTGAACGGTGGCATTGTAACCTCTTACAACACGTTGCAGCACGTCCAAGTACCGGTATGTGTTATTGCATGTATAATATCTCCCCAGTCTCTCGCGTAGGGTACAATTCCATCTCTCCACCAAAGCTGCTTTTTTGTCAGAGTAGGTGACAAAGAACCGAATACCTTTCTTTTTCAGGAATTACTCGAACACTCTGTTGGTAAATTCGGTATCTTGATCCGTATTTAAATTCATGGGAGATCGCCCCTTGGAAAGGATTTTTTTGAAAGCCGACACCATTTCTTTCCCTGTTTTTGCCTTTATAGGTACCGCCCACCCATACCTCGAGAACACATCGATGACTGTTAATATGTAGCGATAACCGTCATTGAAGCGAGTTAGATTTTTTACAACTACGAGATCGGTTTGCCATTGTTCGTCTAACCCTGTGACGTAAACTTTGTTACGGGGAACTTTCTGCAAACAGGCTTATGTAGCGTGTAGGCGGGTTGCTATTCTAACCATTCTCCGACGAGTTTGAGTGGCAGCCCCGTGTTCTGAGCTAACTTTTTTACCCTATCGAATCCTCTTTCAGGTTCGAAATAATGGGACTCCAAAGTTTTGTTTTCTGCTGCACCCAGACGTCGTATCCCACCAGGTTTCGCCATTGTTGTAGGGAAAGTGTAACACCTATAACTGTAGGAATGTCTCCTATAAACTGTCTGATGTCCACTGTTAAGTTGCACACTCGAATTTTGTATTCACTGCCTAAGGCTTTTGACTCCCCACACTGAATATTTTTACTAGGAGCTACAAGTTCTAACACAAGCACCACTATCGTTAACACTGTTACAATTACACTTCCAACACTAGCTAACACCTTCTTTCTCCTATCCATACCAAGACAAAAATGACATTGAATGAAAAGACAGACACATTATATGGGTTACAATTATTTAATTTATACATTTCATTTTTTGCATCGTCGACAATAGCATTATATTTCAGAGTACACACAAATTCAGAATCTACAAAATTCAACAGACCTCGTTTCCAGTCCGTATCCACAAATACCTGTGCCAAGGCGTTAATGTCCAAGTCACCAGTCCACCCTACGATGGTCGCTATTTTTTCTTCGGGTTGAAGTCCATCTAACGGAATCTGACGCGTTAGCTCTTGCCAGAAAATGTCCACCAGCAGCGGGTAAACACACTCGGGACCGCCGAAATCAGGTCCCAACAGGAAAGGTCGAACGGATTCTGAATGTTCTATAATAGCCGTACGGAGATGGTGATCTTTGAGAGTTCCACACACGTTATGCACAACGCGCATCACTTTGTCTACCTGGATAGCCAGCGTGAACCACTGCAAAGCGTTCAGCGTTATACATCGTCTCACAACATGGAACTGTAGAGTTCTTTGGTCAGCTGATTCTTTGATGAAGTCGACACAGCGTTCGCCACCTCTGTTGCAGCACATGTAGGCACGTAAACCAGGCATCACGTGCCATGTCTGCTGATCGGGACCGATTTTCAGTTGGTCCTCTATGTGGGGCACCATGGTACAAGCCTCCCATTCAGGTATGGAGAGGGTAACCCCTTAGGTGTGGGTAGATGAGTTCGCCATTTTCATATTTTTTGTAGTGACGTATGTGCACAGAAAACTTATTTTTGAACAGTGAAGGCACTACGTAAACTTTACCGAGACACCACGCATCTGGATTGCTAGCCTGCATCGTGAACAATGACACACTCGATTGCTGTCCCTATTTAACGAGGGAAAGCAGCCACCTATGACAACCAATCAGGACCCGTGGTTTTATCAGGAAATATAATAAGCCAATAGGAGACGATTGGACTTTGTAATTGAGGATTGCATCATCCCTTTCTGCACGAGGGTGCCACCCCTGCAATTATTCGGAGCCTTGCATCATCCGATCGGTGCCACCCTAAAGTTTTGCAACTATTCTGAGGCTTGCATCATCCGATCGTTGCCACCCATCAAAGTTTAATTACGACTAAAATCGAGGTTTTTTCCCGACATTACAGTCACTAGATGGCGCCTGGGGTTAAAAGGGGGAGGGAATTTTAATAAAGGGAGCGGAACTTTTGATAGGTTTTTTTTTAATCAGGAGGGTGAATCAAAAGTTGGGAAATTAGAGTTAAAATAGGGGTTTTTCCGAAAATAGTACTCCTCATTGTCACTAGATGGCGCCAAGGGTTAAAAAGGGGGGTAAGGTTTTTTTTAATAAGGGGGAGAAATTTTTAATAAAGGGGGATTCAAAAATCGGGAAATTAGAGCTAAAATAGGGGTTTTCCCGAAAATAGTGCTCCTCATAGTCACCAGATGGCGCCAGGGATTTAAAGGGGGAGGAAGGGTTTTTTTAATAAAGGGGGAATTTTTTAATAAATGGGTTTTTAATAAAAGGGGATTAATTATTTTTTAATTAATTATGGGTTATTAATTAGTTATTAATTGATCATTAATTAGTTATTAATTTGTTATTAATTAGTAATTAATAGGTTATTAATTAGTTGTTAATTAGGGTGTGACCGGAAGTGGGCGTGGTCAGTGGCGTCATGGGGGGAAGCACTGTGCAAAGGGGGAACAAACTACTCACGATAACAAAAAACTTAATGCCTTTGATTCTAGATGCTCATGCAGTATCTTGAGCATTAGGTGATTTGACTTTGTAAGTAATGATGAGTTTAAGAAGAATCATCAACCTCTTTTGAGCAGCATATTGTGGAAGGAGAGACTGCGTAGCTAGGCCATGTTGCCCGTATGCATAGCTGTAGATTAGCAAACAAGGTTATGAACAGTGTGCCTAAGGATTTCAGAAAAAGGGGGAGACCTAGGAAACGATGAGCAGACAATGTCAAACAGGACCTTGCTAGAATTGACCTAGAGTGGCCAAATGCAGCAGCAGCAGCTCAGAACAAACATATCTGGTTGGACCTCCGTAGCCCATGGCTGCATGAGTATTTTGTATGTAGGTACCTAAGGGACGTGGGTTCGAGCCCCGGGTAAGGCATGGATGTATGTGTCGTTTTTCTGCTGATGCTCTGCCATCCTCTCAGATCCTTCTACTATGGCATATAAACTGACAGGCTCTTGTCAGACCTCTGTGGCAAGCAGCTGCTTGAGGGGGTATATTTTTTATTTATATATATATAATTTAATTTTGCGTATTCTTGTGCTGGACTTTATTCCTTTTGGGTCTGGGATGTTGCATATTTCATCTTCAACGGATTGAATATCACCAAAGTACTTCAGTTTTTCTGCAATTTCATCGTTGTTAACGAAAAATGGAAACTCGGAAATGTGCACAGGGGCGTAGCGAAGAACTATGGTTGGGGGGGGGGGAGAGAAATCGAAAATTTTCCAACTGGAAAATAAAATTTTGCCAACTGACAAAATAATGTCTCTGTCAGGTTCGTTCCTATATTTTTCCTCCATGGTGTTGGGGGAGGGGGAACACTTTTTTCAACTCTCCTGCATCTTGCCATGTAACTACAAATTTGCCAACTAGCCATTTTTTTACAGAACATCTCGCCTGAATTGTAGCGAGTCTGTCCGAATTTTTCCAATTCCCCTTGATTTGGCCAACTTTGCTTAATTACGCATAACCAATCCCAATCTTTACATCTCTCCTAAAGTTGCCAGGTCACTTCAAATTTTTCAACCTCCACAAGGTTTTGCTAAATTATCTAAATTTGGCCAACTGTCTTTAATTTCACAAAACTGATCACAATTTTCACAACTCACCTGTATGTTTCCAAGTGGATTCGAATTTTGCCAACTACCCCAGATTTTGTCAACTCCCCAAGATTTTGCCAACTCTCTTTAATTTCATAAAACCAACCCCAAATTTCACAACTTACCTGCATTTTGCTAACAGGTTTTCAATTTTGTCAACTACCCTAGATTTTTCCAGCTCTCCTTAATTTTACAAAAACAATCTCAATTTTTACATCTCTCCTGAATTTGCCAAGTCACTGCAAATTTTTCAAACTCTCAAAAATTTTGCCGTTTTCTCAATTTTGTCAAATGTCCTTAAGTTCACAAACCAATCCCAATTATCACAATCCGTCCGTATTTTATCAAGTGGATTCCAATTTTGCCAACTCCCCTAGATTTTGCTCAGTTGCCTCGATTTGTCCAACTCTCCTTAATTTCATAAAACTAATCCCAATTTTCACAACTCGCCTATGTCATACCAAGTGGATTCAAATTTTGCCAACTCGCTGTAATTTTGCAGAAAACATCGCAATTTTTACATCTTCCCTGAATTTGCCAAGTCACTTCGAATTTTATCAACTCTCCTTAATTGCACAAGAAAGGTACAATTTTCACAACTCACCTGCACTCTATCAAGTGATTTCCAATTTTGCCAACTCCCTAGATTTTGCCAACTTCTCTCGATTTTACCACCTTTCCCTAATTTCGTAAAAACAATCCCAATTTTTACATCTCTCCTGAGTTTGCCAAGTCACTTCAAATATTTCAAACTCCCCAAAATTTTGCCAAGTTTTCTCGATTTTGTAAACTCTCCTTAATTTTATAAAAACAATCCCAATTTTCACAACTCGCCCGTATTTTATCAAGTGGATTCGAATTTTGCCAAGTTTCCTCAATTTTGCCAACTCGCCACAAGTTTAGAGAAAAAAAATTGCAATTTTTACATCTCACCTGATTTTTGCAAAGTCACTCTGAATTTTGCCAACTTTCCTAGATTTTTTGAAGTTGCCTCGATTTTGCCAACACAGAAAAAAGATTCCAATTTTTACATTTCACCTGAATTTTGCCAACTCTCCCCGATTTTCCCAGGTCACTCCGAATTTTGCCAACTCCCCAAGATTTTGCCAAGTCATTCCGAATTTTGCCAACTGCCCCTAGATTTTGTCGGGGTTTGTCAATTTTGCCAACTCGCCATAATATTAGAGAAAAAAAAAACAATTTTTACATCTTACCAGATTTTTGCAAAGTCACTCCGAATTTTGTCAACTCCCCAAGCTTTGCCAACTCGTCATAATTTTACAGAAAAAAAAAATCCCAATTTTTACATCTCACCTGAATTTTGTCAACTCCCCAGGATATTGCCAAGTCACTCCGAATTTTGCCAACTGTCCCAAGATTTTGCCAAGTTGTCCCGATTTTGCAGTCTCAATTTTCCCAACAACCCTAGATTTGCCAAGTCGCCTCGATTTTGACAACTCTCCTAGATTTTGCATTGTTATTTAGATTTTGTTAAATCTCCTTAATTTTACAAAACAAAATTGCAAATTTTCACAACTCACCTAGACTTTACGAAGTCGCTTCAAATTTTGCCAACTCCGAGTTACTTTGGGGAAGAGTCTCCCCTCCCATCCCCCCGTAGTTACGCCCCTGAATGTGCACCTCCTTCACCCGGGTTTCGACTTGTATAATTTCATTTTCTTTTCCTTTAAAAAAACGTTTCTTTTCCTTCCACTTTACCATTTTAGCTGTTGCTTCATAGGATTTAAGAAAGATAATCGAAAGACCACGATTTATGGATTTATGACCTGTGCAATCTCGACTTCCCCAATCCACAGGTTTTGAGTACTTCTTCCATGACATCTAAAAATACCATTTCTTTAACACTAGCTAACGGTCCTGCCATCCTCTCAGACCTTCTACTCTGGCATATAAACTGACAGGCTCCTGTCAGACCTCTGTGGCAAGCAGCTGCTTGAGGGGGTATTTATTTATTATTTATTTTAACGGCCTATGGTTTGTTTACCTCTCTTTGTTGTATAGGCAAAGGATAGGCCATGGATCCTGATGATTGGCCGGATCAAGAACTGTCGGACTAAACAGAGAACCAACGGGACTGGTACCGACATCTGGCGGAATGAAATTGCTTTAGCTGCTCTTGCGTAGTGGTTATGGAAAGTTTTATGTTGAATTTCCATTCAGTGGTTTTTAATGGAGTGATAAAAAGTGGGTGGAGGCTTTTTCATCATTTTCAACCAATCTTCGCATGAAAAGCTGGTGTTTCGCTTCTGTACAGAGATCATGAATGATTTATAAATAATTCAGCCACTAACCACAGATAGCCTCAGATTAAAATTTTGTATCCTCCTTCTGTTGAATATCATAAACAAGTTCCATATCTGAACTACGGAAGTGTTTTGTACAATATCGTTCGCGATTTAAGAAATTTTCTATTTTATTTTTCGAATAAAGAATAAATACATTCGAAATGGATGGCAAACTTTATTTTAAGTTATCGTAGCTACCGTTAGATGGCACTACATCACTACTATGAACCATGGTAGTTGAACGATAGTGAATAAAAGAAGTGCTAGAGAAAATAATGATTTAGTTTGCGCATAAAACAATTTGCACTATGTCTACGAAAATAAATGGTGTACTGGGAATAAACAGAAACGAAATCTATAATACTTAACTGATATGATAAAAAACAAAATTTCTCAAAATTGTAAAATATATTTTTTCGTAGCATCCATTTTTGGCTTGCAATAGCGTGATATTAGTTAATCCTAAAAATATAATCGTAGCTTTTTAAAGTATATTCTTTTTAATTTCATGATTATAAACATTTGAATGGAAATGACCTCTACAAATATATGCCTTTCCTATAACTACAGTAAGTCGAGCCATCTGGTGCCCAAAATGAACAGTAACTTAAGGAACTCCGTATTCATACTCGAGTTGCACCTCAGTCACGAAAATTCGTTTATGTCCTTTATTAATGCCTATATTTAGTAATGGCTATTAATTATATTTTAACCCGTTAAACGCCGTAGTCCTTATTTGAGGACAGAAACAATCTATTTTCGACAGGACGTTCAATTTTCCATACATTTTGTAGCAAACTAACGGGCGCCCAGGAAATTTACCGTTTTACCTGTTGTTGAATTATTTTGCTTTATCATCATCTCAGAAATGGGATAAAAATAATTATCTCAATTTGTAATGGTTATAACAGCCGTCCTCATTTGTTATGTTTCATATTAAGCCTTACACCATAGGTGTAAACACACCTATGGTACAACTGTTGATGTGTAGTGTTGATGTATCTTTTACATCATAGATGTTTCGTGTAAGGCTAAACATCAATAATAGAGAATGATTGTTTGGCTGGATGTAGTCTAGCTGTGAAAGCACCAGACATGTTATTAAAAAGTCGTGGGTTCGGATCCCACCACGCTAAAGACAATTTTTCCTCTATACCTCTGATATCATAAAAAATACAGCATAATATATGTGTAAATAATACACATAAATAGTATATATAAATACAGCATAATATATTTGTAAATAATACACATAAAGAGTATATATAAATACAGCATAATAGTCCCGTGGTCGAGTGGTTAGCACGCTTGGCTACTGATCCCCGGGACCTGGGTTCGAGCCCCGGGTAAGGCATGGATGTATGTATCGTTTTTCTGCTGAGGTCCTGCCATCCTCTCAGATCTTCTACTATGGCATATAAACTGACAGGCTCCTGTCAGACCTCTGTGGCAAGCAGCTGCTTGAGGGGTTATTTATTTATTTATAGTGCATGTATCATATCAATAATAGTAGGTATAATACACATAAATAGTATCTCCTCGATTTTAAGTAACCGAGCATAACTATATGTACAGTGGCTTAGCTAGGGGGGGGGGGGATAGTAAGGGTAGCAACCGTTCTCCTGAGCACATTCTTGAAAATTTTCAACAATTTCCTTTAAAGTAATATGTTAACATTATACTTTAAAGTCATGTTAGAGGCAAAATAATATACGTCACGTTAGAGGCAAAATAATAATACGTCACGTTAGAGGCAAAATAATAATAAATTACCCCTCAAGCTTTGTACCTGCCACAAAGGTCTGACAGGAGTCTGTCAGTATAATACAACAATATGTGAGGAAGACGAGACTATATAAACCTGGAGCTCGAACCTAGGTCCCTTTGGTCAGTAACTCAAGCGCGCTAACCTGCAGTACGAAAACAATGGCTCTGATGATTTATTAGTGTGGTGGTTCTTTTTTTATATGTGCTAGCTTCGGGGAGCGCTATGTCTGTCTTCAAATTAAGGTGCTTGCCACAGTCGGTGATATCGCTTTGACACTTCGACTGCTGTGGTCAGGGTTCGAGTGCCATCAATTAAGCCACATTATGAGATTTACCACCCGAATTGGCCCTTGATACCCAGATCTGAACATTCTTAATACTCTCTAGCAACGTTATATAGGAACCGGACTTTTCACCTCGAAGCACCCTTCGCATAAGAAATTTTACAACGTTTTCGAAATCTGGGACCCGAAATACTCTCACTTCCCCCAGTGGCGGTGATAAGGAGGGGTTCAGGGGAGGGACATGGTCCCCTGCAAGAGACCTGCGAAAGTTTTGCTTTTCTTTTCAGTCATTTTTCATTTCTGAAAGGGAATTAGGGATGCAAAATTTGGTCGTCATTTCCTTCTTTAGGAAGGAAAACCCTTAATATCCTCAGAGATCAACTGACAAGCTGTTAAAAAGTAAATCGATAGAATCCATTAGTAAAGTTAAGAGTGTCATTTCTAAAATCTTGAATACGACCCTAAATGACCCCCTACAGGCTCGAGACTTATGACGCCCCCGCACTTCCAAACTTTTAGGTATCTAGCGCCATATATTTGACCTCGAAACCCAAAACACTCCCCAAACACCAATTTTCACGTGTTTAGCTCTGGAAGATCAAGGTTTGACCTCTACATGACCTCCAAAGACATGTCTGAGGTTAAATTTCGGATTTTTCCCCCAGATCTACCACCCTATGAGTGGAGCGAGAGTAACTCAGTCGGTAGAGTCAGGCTGGTAATCTTCAGTTCCTAGGTTCGAGTCTCAGCTGGGTCAACTTTCGAGATTTATCTCCGCAAAACTTCCCACGGTCAGCAGGGGACACCGATGGGCCTGGAAAGGGGTCAGTCTGAAACGTGGGAGGCTCAGTCGGTAGCGCGCCAGGCTCGTAATCTGTAGTTCCCAGGTTCGAGTCCCAGCTGGGTCAGCATTGAGATTTATCTCCGCAAAATTCCCCGCCCTGCCCACGGTCAGTAGGGGACACCGATGGGCTTGGAAAGGCCCCCGTCCGTCGGATGGGACGTTAAGCCGTGGCCCCGTGTGCGGTAGAGCCATACCCTGTGCACATTAAAGAACACGCTGGATGGCCTTGACGGGAGGCTACCATCTGTCTCCCAACAGCTGTTCCAGTGGGTCCCCTCCCCCAACCTTCTCTGAGCCTTCGGGGTCCATGTGACCTGGCCATTTAGCCCATGGTGTGCAAAAAAGTGCCGCTCAGAGGTAAAACAACCCAACCCGTCTGAAGGGACGTTAAGCCATGGGCCTGTGTGCGGGAGAGCCATACTTTTTGCATGTTAAAGAACAAGTTGGATGGACTTGACGGGAGGCTACCATCTGTTTCCAAACAGCTGTTCCAGTGAGTCCCCTGCTCCAACTTTCGGGATCATTGTGACCTGGCGATTTAGCTCATTGTGTGCAAAAAAGTGCTGCTTAGAGGTAAAACAACCCAACCCTTACGTGTAAAAATTTCAGAGTCAGAATTAGCGTAATGCCTCTCAGTCAGTGCATCACTCAAAATCAACTATGTATTAGATATCTGTGTTACTGCATAGATATCTAATATTATATAAAAGGGTGGCCGGAAGTTTCTTTTTCAAAGACATGTTCCCATTTTTTTTATGTTCGGATAATTTTTTTTCTTTTTTAGTTAAAACGTTCTTTTTATTTTTTAACTACTAACAAAAACTTTTATTTCTAAAATATTTAATGATACAAAAATACGTTAATACTGTAGAGGTCGCCTCAGTGGCTCAGTGGTATCTCGTACACTGCGACTGCCGAGGTCTGTGTTCGAGTCCCAGCGTAGATGGCATGGTCGTTTGTTCTGTCCTATCTGTTGTAATTGTCCCTCAATATCAAAAAGTATTCAATTATCGACATGTCATGTAATTTTATATTCTCTCATTGGGACATAAAGCGGAAAAATTGGCTATAAGTCCCAGCATCCAAATTGAAAAAACTATTTAAAAAAAATAAAATTAAAAAATTACTGAACGAATATTAATAAACAGAATTCCTGAAGATTTGCATGGCATCCAAATTGTGAAATTTAAATGATTATTCACAATGATTCTTGTGAATGCTTGATATTGAATGCTAGCTGAACTGCACCCTAGGACTAACCCGTTTCTCACTTTCAGTTTGTATATTTTTATTTTCACTGCACCACCAAAGTTTATTTTAGTTAGTATTCCCACCCACCCCCGAAGAATTGCCCGGCCTTTGCTCTAGTCGTAGCTGACATCAACACGTGTTGCTCTCATAGCCCGTGGCTTCGTTTCGACGGAAACTATCGAGACTTTCATTTCATTTACGACATATTTCGTCACCCTGTGGTTCCCGAGACACTTGGGGACGGGGTTGGCTCAGTCGGTAGCGCGCCAGGCTCGTAATCTGTAGTTCCCAGGTTCGAGTCCCAGCTGGGTCAGCGTTGAGATTTATCTTCACAAAATTCCCCGCCCTGCCCACTGTCAGTAGGGGACACCGATGAGCTTGGAAAGGCCGCCGTCCGTCGGATGGGACGTTAAGCCGTGGCCCCGTGTGCGGGAGAGCCATACCCTGTGCACGTTAAAGAACACGCTGGATGGCCTTGACGGGAGGCTACCATCTGTCTCCCAACAGCTGTTCCAGTGGGTCCCCTCACCCAACCTTCTCTGAGCCTTCGGGGTCCATGTGACCTGGCCATTTAGCCCATGGTGTGCAAAAAAGTGCCGCTCAGAGGTAAAACAACCCAACCCAAGACACTTGACCAAATTATTCCAAATTTCTTAGACGGATTCACTTGCCTCGTACGAAACCTGATAGATAATCAGGCTCCTATCTTCAATGGAAAAAAAAAATACCCCCTCAAGCAGCTGCTTGCCATAGAGGTCTGACAGGAACCTGTAAGTTTATATGCCACTGTAGAAGATCTGAGAGGATGGCAGGACCTCAGCAGAAAACAACACTAACAACCGGGGCCCTTAGATCAGTAGCCAAGCGCTCTAATCACTCGGCCATGGGACGGCTTCAATGAAAAGCTTTAATATAAAAATGCTTTTGGGAATGCGGGAGAGCTGGCAACGGCAGCAGATTTAAATGCTGTTATACATGGATATCATGTTCACAGTTAGGAATCAGTAAATGGCAACAATTTGTTTGGCAGCGATATTTTTTTTATCCGTAGCAATAGCACGGTACATATAATGCATGAAACCACATTGAAACCAAAAAAAAAAGAGGTAAAGAGAGTCTTACTTTCGAAGAGAAATTTTTATTTCTTTCACTTGTTAAAAATGCAAAAACCTTTTATTTTAAAAAGCTAATGTTACATAAATTCGATCATTATCAAAGAGTCCCGTTTCGGAATTTCAATTTGAAATTCGACACTATAAGTCGGATAACAACCAGATTCATTCTGCCAAAATTAGAAGTATCTACCACGATTTCCCGATGAATTATGGCCGCTACAGACATGCTTTCATCATCATCATTACTAGTATAAACTCACGCCAAACGTTATGTCCACTGATAGCCATTCCCATCGATAAATTCACTAATAAGAGATTATACTAACTAGATAAACTAAGTGGAACCACTTAGTTCTAGCCCTGTTATAGTAGTCGCAAATTTGGGACCCATCGTGGAACAACGGATAAACCGAGAATTTCTGTCACCGATGACGTCACACATGCGCCCCCCCCCCCCCCCATCCATTGGTTCTCCCAGAATTACGACGAAATTAATTATGACCTGTAAAAGACACTTTCAGAAAAATAAATTCTCTTTAATAATGATCGAATTTATGTAACAATAACTTTTTAAAATAAAAGGTTTTTGCATTTTTAGCAAGTGAAAGAAGTAAAAATGTCTCTTCGAAAGTAAGACTCTCTTTACCTCTATGTTTTTGGTTTCAATGTGGTTTCTTGCATTTGAATTGTGAGAATACACTGTCTTTTGGATTTTTTTTTTGATGACATCTACATTTTTACATCTGTATTTCTTAAAAGAGCCGTCCCGTGGCCTAGTGGTTAGCGCGCTTGGCTACTGATCTACGGGACCTGGGTTCGAGCCCCGGTGTAAGGCATGGATGTTCGTGTTGTTTTCTGCTGAGGCCCTGCCATCCCCTCAAATCTTCTACTGTGGCATATAAACTGACAGGCTCCTGTCAGACCTCTGTGGCAAGCAGCTGCTTGAGGGGTATTTATTATTATTTATTATTATTACTTCCTAAAATAATAACTGGGCTTGTTTGCAGGAGGATTCGCTGACAAAAGCAGCCCTAAGTATTGGATTTCAAATCTTTTTTTCTGTCGTTATTACATAACAAAAATTAATAATAATCCATTAATTTTTTACAATTCGGGTTGAAATCCGGGGAGAATCCATTACTGTTTTTTAAATTCGGATTGAAATCGAGGGAGAAAAATAATAATAATCATTATTTTCGTTTTAAAATCGGGTTGAATCTTTTATGGGTTTTTTTTATTCTGGTTGAAATGTTTCTTCAGTCAGATTACTTCTATTCACACTATTTCGTCTAACTCTTTTAAATCCCCAATAGATATTAATTTTAAAATGATGATTTAAACTTACTGTTGCAACAAATTATAAATGTAATTATTCTATATCCTGGAAATAAGCTTTAAGCTTTGGGGTTACCTGTAACGATATAAAATTCACTTGTATTATGATCAAAGAATAATAAAAAAAAATACTAATGAACTTGTTCTTATTATGATTTTTTTTTTTCGATAGCCGAGTGGTTAGCACGCTTGGCTACTGATCTAAGGGACCTGGGTTCGAGCCCCGGATTTAGGCATGGATGTGTGTGTGTCGTTTTTCTGCTGAGGTCCTGCCATCCTCTCAGATCTCCTATTGTGACATATAAACTGACAGGCTCCTGTCAGACCTCTGTGGCAAGCATCTGCTTGAGGGGGTATTTATTATTATTTTTTAATTATCCATTAAGTAGTAGGTGAGAAAGGAATAAACGTATTTCTCTAATATTATTATGAGACTTTCATTTTCCTTTAGCAATCAATTCAGTAAAGAGAGAACTGTCTGAATTATTTTTATAAGTCCAGCATTTGCATCGTTAATAAGGATGCACTGCCACATAACATAGAATAATTAATAGTCCTCTTATGCCTATGTACTGTTGGCATCAACTGCAACAAATCGACGATATAGTAAGTTAATAATTTCTTTTGGGTAAGAAAAAGCAACAGATTATTGTGAAATGCATATTTTTTCGGGTATAAAATTCAGGTGAAATCGTGTAAAACCCGAAAAAGTCGTACCCTATTATAAATAAAAAAATAAATACCCCCTCAAGCAGCTGCTTGCCACAGAGGTCTGACAGGAGCCTGTCAGTTTATATGCCATAGTAGAAGGTCTGAGAGGATGGCAGGACCTCAGCAGAAAAACGACACAAACAGCCATGCCTTACCCGGGGCTCGAACCCAGGTCCCTTAGATCAGTACCCAAGCGTGCTAACCACTCGGCCATGGGACGGCTAAAAATTGCAACAAAATAAATTGTTGCTCACCTAGGACATTAAATAAAAGCAAAACGATATCAAAACAATATTAGTTTTTACAAATGCGTTTGGTTTTATCACCAAAAACATCGAAGGACATGTTTAAAAAAAAAATACATATTCAGATTACTTCAGTTAATTCATAATGGAAAATATATTTTCGATTGTTGTAATATTTTAAAACATTTATTAA
The DNA here is from genome assembly GCA_038380435.1 of Ryuthela nishihirai. Lineage (NCBI taxonomy): Eukaryota > Metazoa > Arthropoda > Arachnida > Araneae > Heptathelidae > Ryuthela > Ryuthela nishihirai. Next base: position 68,977,965 of record JAWZYU010000001.1, read on the forward strand.
CTATCTCAGTAAAATAATATATATTGTTATCAACCTTCATTTCATCTGGAAGACTCATAATTTTAGAATGCTAATTTTAGTACAACTAAATTTTAATTTTCGCTAAAGATGTCTCGGAAGAAAATATTATTATTTTACATACCTCAATTGTACAACTTGCAACAAAACGCTATAAGCATATCATTTATTATTTTCGAACAGGCAAAATATTTAATTCATATAGTTATTATTTCTGACATTTACTTTTTCACATAATTTTTTCAACAAATAATATCATATTCAAAGACTCAAACCGTTCAAGACTTTGCAAAAACAAGTTCATTTTTAATTTATTAGAAATTTCAGCAAAAGACGGGAATTACCATTTTGTTGGTCCCCTCCCCCCCCCCTGAAATCTCAGTAGATAAAAACAGAGATCCGAAAAAGCGATTCAAGAAGTTTCTTCAAAAATTGATGCAATTATTAATTAATAAAACTACAGTAATAAATCTTGTAATTCAACCCATGGTATTCAAATGTAATGATTTCGTTTCGAAACCTTATCTTTAATAAAATGCATTACCCACCTTCGTTTTCTTCATGCACCACTTCTACTCCATATATACTGCCGACGTGGAGTGGTGAGTTGGGTTCCGCAACAGCCTGCTTCTCGACTGCCTGGAGATCTACCGACCCTCCGGGGTCAAGGTCAGCCCTTGTGGCTCGATCGTTTCTCCCCCGTACTGGGGGAAGTACTAACTTGTTCTACTGAGTTATACAGATATCCTGAGGCTTAGCGTACTGCTCTGCCAAAGGAAGTTTACCCCTAAAATGTTCAATGAAGTGAAATAAATGAATATAAAAGGAAAAAAAGACAAAAAAAATTCCAGGAGCGGCGACAGGCTGTTGAGGTTCCCTTTTTTTATATTTTTTATCGGTATTTTTAGATTAGAAAAGGGGTATTTCTAATCTATTATTATGTAAATATGGTATAAATTTGTAATTTCGTTCCAATAATAATAACTGATGAAGAGATAAGAATATTCACCTTTTGATCTAAAATGATAAAAAAAAAATACCCCCTCAAGCAGCTGCTTGCCACAGAGGTCTGACAGGAGCCTGTCAGTTTATATGTCATAGTAGAAGGTCTGAGAGGATGGCAGGACCTCAGCAGAAAAACGACACATAGGATGATAAAAAGAGTTTTTCAAAAGCGTAGCATTTTTGATTAAAAAAAAGTTGCTCAAAAGTGTCTCATTTATGATAAGTAAAACTGATCAAAAGTGCCACGTTTCTGATAAGAAAAAGTTGTTCAAATGTGCAACATTTCTGGTAGAAAAAGCTGTTCAAAAGTGCCACATTTGTAATAAGAAAAAGTTGATGAAAAGTGCCACATTTCTGGTAAGAAAAAGTTGTTCAAAAGTGCCACATTTCTGGTAAGAAAAAGTTGTTCAAAAGTGCCACATTTGTAATAAGAAAAAGTTGTTCAAAAGTGCCACATTTCTCGTAAGAAAAAGTTGTTCAAAAGTGCCACATTTGTAATAAGAAAAAGCTGATGAAAAGTGCCACATTTCTGGTAAGAAAAAGTTGTTCAAAAGTGCCACATTTGTAATAAGAAAAAGCTGATGAAAAGTGCCACATTTCTGGTAAGAAAAAGCTGATGAAAAGTGCCACATTTCTGGTAAGAAAAAGTTGTTCAAAAGTGCCACATTTGTAATAAGAAAAAGCTGATGAAAAGTGCCACATTTCTGGTAAGAAAAAGTTGTTCAAAAGTGCCACATTTGTAATAAGAAAAAGCTGATGAAAAGTGCCACATTTCTCGTAAGAAAAAATTGTTCAAAAGTGCCACATTTCTGGTAAGAAAAAGCTGTTCAGAAATGTCACATTTGTGATAAAAAGCTGTTCAAAAGTGTGGTATTTCTAATCTAAAAAAAAACTTATCAAAAGTGTTGCGTTAACATAAATTTCTCGAAAAACACTAAATGAAGAGAAGGAAATGATTGTTTTAAGTGCTTTTTCCCCGTGCTGATTCTTATTATTTTTACCTGCATCCAAAAACTTGACGCAATTTTTGACTTCAGTATTCACCAAACGTCATGCTTACGATTATATACAAGGCAACGAAAAGTAGCTTTGAGGAAAGTAGGCATCGATTTCTGAAAAATAACTTAATCAAATGAGGTCAAATATATATTCCATTATTCTCCTTTACCTCAGTTTTACTGCATTTTTTTTTAAACAAGCATAATAATAGAAACTGTTTATGTCGTTTAAACAAATAGGATATATTTTACCGTTTCCTTTTTTCTCAACTGATAAAAATTCCTGAACACATTTTTTTAAATCAGCGCAGCTAAATTGTGAAAAAAAATCGGTTATTAGAACGAAAACACGCTTAACCCAAAGAACACAACATATCGACTCTGGCAAATATGGGAATCTCGTTTTCAAAGAGAATGAAATTATTCGTTTACCTCTTTTGCACTGTTTAAAAGTTTTGATTCGAACTATAATGGGTGATTGGGAAAATGCAATTTGTTTTATTTTATTAGTGTTTTAATGCACTTGTCTACTGATTTAAAGGACTTGGGTTCGAGCCCCAGGAAAGTCATGGCTGTTTTGTGTTGTTTTTCTGCTGAGGTCTCACCTTCCTCACAGATTATTCTCTATGGCGTATGAATTGAGAGACTCCTGTCGGACTTTTGTGGCAAGCAGCTGCTTGAGGAGGTATCTATTTTTTTATGCAACATAAAATATATACCCCCTCAAGCAGCTGCTTGCCACAGAGGTCTGACAGTAACCTGTCAGTTTATATGCCATAGTAGAAGGTCTGTAAGGATGGCAGGACCTCGGCAGAAAAGCAACACACACATCCATGCCTTATCCGGGGCTCGAACCCAGGTCCCTTAAATCAGTAGTGCAACACACACACCGGGACTCGAACCCAGGTCTTAGATCAGTAGCCAAGCGTGCTAACCACTCGGCCACGGGACGGCCACATAAAATGTATTTGTCTTACTTAAATTTAAAAAAACTGCACCCCTCTGAGAAGAGGGGCCAGACTATTGCTGTCAGTAGAATATCTAGTGACTCTCTACAATCGAAATTTCTATTATAAATAAATCACTTGGCAATATTCGTTCAAAGTTTCGCTTCTTCCATATTTTGCGCTCTATAACGATGCAAATTAAAACCACGCCAGGATTTGAAAATTGCGAATTATAATTTTCATTAATAGCAATCCAACCAAAAAAATGAATTTTTAAATATCTCTTAAAACAAAGCAGTTGTAATTCTCATCCGTCCCTGGGTATCAGACATCAACTTATTGTTGCACTTGTAAACTTTATGAGTTTCACATTCAAAAAAAAAATTATCATGCAGCCATGGGCTATGGAGGTCCAACCAGATTGTGTAACCAGTCCAGTCAGCACCACGACTGTGAAGTTGACCACTCCTCAGCAGGGTTGTATATAGTCTTATCATATCTTAGTCGAGAAATATTTTTTTTACTCCTTACACAAAAAAACATAATCCTCAAATATATTTTTTCAACTCAGCTATATCATCTAGCTGAAATATTTCTTCCAATTTTTTGAACAAACAGTTTTAGATGCATAATTAAAGAATTAGTTATTCTGGTATCCCCACAAATTCTACATTTCTGTTCCGTGAATATTGTTTGATATCATTTAGCTTCCATTTCATATCATTAACTTTATTTCGCAGAGTAGATGTCAAGTTTGTCAGGGTGACATATACTCAACAAGAAATGCTCTCTTCCATCATTTTCACCTAACTTTGGGGTGGGGGTGGCTCAGTCGGTAGCGCGCCAGGCTCGTAATCTGCAGTTCCCAGGTTCGAGTCCCAGCTGGGTCAGCGTTGAGACTTTTCCCCGCCCTGCCCACGGTCAGTAGGGGACACCGATGGGCTTGGAAAGGCCGCCGTCCGTCGGATGGGACGTTAAGCCGTGGCTCCGTGTGCGGGAGAGCCATAACCTGTGCACGTTAAAGAACACGCTGGATGGCCTTGACGGGAGGCTACCATCTGTCTCCCAACAGCTGTTCCAGTGGGTCCCCTCCCCTAACCTTCGGGGTCCATGTGACCTGGCCATTTAGCCCATGGTGTGCAAAAAAGTGCCGCTCAGAGGTAAAACAACCCAACACATTTTGATTCAAAATCTCGGACCTAAAGATATCAAACTGCTTTTAATAATATTTCTTTAACAATATATACAGAAACTTGAATTGGAAGAAAACTAATGTGCATTTATTATTCAATTTTTTTGGTTCAGATGATGGCATTGGATCTTTTCGTTCTTATTTATATAGGTGCATAAAAAATATTTCATAACATGTCATATTTTAATATACTGCAATATATAAACCCAGACTAATTCGATACTAATAAAGTAGGAAGAGAATACTTAAATTGCTCAAAAATGAAAACTTACTTGTGTATAACTCGACTCAGTTTAAGTTGAAGACTTATTGTATGAAAACCAGAACAAGTTTTAATTGTATATATAGTCAACAGATGGCAGCACGTACTTTAGAAATCACTTCATAATATGCGAATACTCTATTATAATAAAATGCAAAAACCTGTATATAGATTTGTTCCAGTGAGCATACCAATGAAACGAATAAACTGACATATATACTCACAAAAGGAATAAAAATACTTAGGTACATAGCTTTAATATTTTTTCTAGAAATTGCCAAATTCCTCTAAAGAAGCGTTCTAAGCGAACGAAAGAACAGTTCTCCCTATATCGGAAAATTCACTTCTGAAAGGGCTAATATGTTACTAAATAACTTAGACCAATCTACCATTGTAACCTCCAATAACACACGGAACTATGATAGGTTTAAACTGTTTAAGATTAAAGTGCCAAAATGATTGCACTGCGAATATGAAGTGCCTGTTAGAGAGCGCCTTGTTCATTTGACTACACACCAATTTGCTATGATCATCTCCGGTAAATTTCTGAGGTTTTGGTTACTATCAGATTGAGTGTTTTTTTTAAACTGTTATTTTATAAAATTATTAATAACTCTTAGCAATAAAAAATATGTATTTCGAATGTGATAATTTTGTGTTGAAATAAAATAAAAGAGGATAATAACATTTTTCTGCGTTTCTAGCCACTTGCTTTCTATATTGCGCTCAGTCTTTTCTATATTGCGCTCAGTCTTTTCTATATTGCGCTCAGTCTGCCTGAATATGTCACAAGAAAGAGGTTTCCTCTAAAAAAAAGGCTTTTAACCTTTATCGTCGTCCCTGTTCCCATAACAGGGAATTGTCCAATTGTTGGGACATTAGTTCTTCGTATTGATGTAAATTCTACGATTTGATGCGAAAAGGCCTACTACACCTTTGTGTATGTCAGAGGTCCTAGTAGTGTTCACGACGAATTGGATGTTGTTAGTTAGTAAGTGAATGCACGCACTGAAACTAACGTCATTGCTACCGAAGTAAAAAGATAAAATAAAATCCGAAAAACGAAACAAATAAAGTAACTCAGGCAGACAAAAATAGAAATAAAAAAAGTAGCACAGGCAGAGGAGCGGGTTGTTGTGGTTCCCATTTTTTTTTTCGCTTTGAAGGAGTAGGGGAAAAGTTAAGTTTTCTGTTGCACACCTGGTCTAAATCAGTGTTCTCAACCTTTTATGCTTCACGTACCCCCTGGAAATGTGTATGTAACTGGCGTACCCCTTGTATAGATAGATAAAACTATAGTTATAGTATAACAATGGGAATAAAATAAAGCATATATATCAGTGGTTCTCAACCTTTTATGCTTCACGTACCCCCTGGAAATGTGTATGTAACTGGCGTACCCCTTGTATAGATAGATAAAACTATAGTTATAGTATAACAATGGGAATAAAATAAAGCATATATATCAGTGGTTCTCAACCTTTTATGCTTCACGTACCCCCTGGAAATGTGTATGTAACTGGCGTACCCCTTGTATAGATAGATAAAACTATAGTTATAGTATAACAATGGGAATAAAATAAAACATATATATCAGTGGTTCTCAACCTTTTATGCTTCACGTACCCCCTGGAAATGTGTATGTAACTGGCGTACCCCTTGTTTAGATAGATAAAACTATAGCTATAGTATAACAATGGGAATAAAATAAAACATATATATCAGTGGTTCTCAACCTTTTATGCTTCACGTACCCCCTGGAAATGTGTATGTAACTGGCGTACCCCTTGTTTAGATAGATAAAACTATAGCTATAGTATAACAATGGGAATAAAATAAAACATATATATCAGTGGTTCTCAACCTTTTATGCTTCACGTACCCCCTGGAAATGTGTATGTAACTGGCGTACCCCTTGTACAGATAGATAAAACTATAGTTATAGTATAACAATGGGAATAAAATAAAACATATATATCAGTGGTTCTCAACCTTTTATGCTTCACGTACCCCCTGGAAATGTGTATGTAACTGGCGTACCCCTTGTATAGCTAGATAAAACTATAGTTATAGTATAACAATGGGAATAAAACATATATATCAGTGGTTCTCAATTTTTTATGCTTCACGTACCCCCTGGAAATGTGTATGTAACTGGCGTACCCCTTGTATAGATAGATAAAACTATAGTTATAGTATAACAATGGGAATAAAATAAAACATATATATCAGTGGTTCTCAATCTTTTATGCTTCACGTACCCCTTGGAAAAGTGTATGTAACTGGCGAATGCTAAACCAATTGATACAAGCCTTACCAACTCTCGCACACGACTCAGTGTTATTATAGAGAGCTTTCATTACGTTAACTAACTTGTCTGGTATACCACATGATTTCTCAATCAACCACAAATTATGAAGATCAACAGAGTCGAAAGCCTTTTTGAAATCAACAAAGCTAGCAACCAAAGGTTTCTGAAACTCTAAACATTTCTCAAGAATCTGCCTAAGAGAAAATATCTGATCCACACATCCTCTACGACTTCTGAATCCACATTGCTCATCACGCAATTGACTGTCAACCAGATTCTTAATTCTATTAAGCACAATCATGGAAAGAACTTTACCTGGAACAGAGAGTAGGCTGATACCCCTATAGTTATCACAAGAATCACATTCTTTGCTACATGTATATAAAACATTAGTTGTGTGTGCTACGTACCTGAAAATATTTGTTTCTTATGAATAGAGTAGTGTGCACCACTTAATTCTCAAGGGTTCAACGGCATAAAAAGAAAAGACAAAAAAAATTAAACTAAAGTAGGAGAAACATTTTCATCCAAATTTTTGGATTTAGATCTTTTATATAAATTTCTTTTAAAATTGATTATGCTCTTATATAATACTTTAGGAGCTTTATATATAAATTACACTTTCTTATTTATTCTGTCATTCTTAACTGCGGTTGACTGGAAGTCTGGTAGGTAGACTTCAGGGGAAAAAATGGAGAAAGGAGGAGAGGGGAAAAAATGAAGAAAGGATGAGAGGGGAAAAATGAAGTGAGGGAAAAAAAATGAAAAGAGGGAAAAAAATGAAGAAAGGAGGAGAGGGGGAAAAATGAAGAAAGGAAGAGAGGAAAAAAATGAAGAAAGGAGGAGAGGGGGAAAAATGAAGAAAGGAGGAGAGGGGAAAAATGAAGAAAGGAAGAGAGGGAAAAAATGAAGAAAGGAGGAGAGGGGGAAAAATGAAGAAAGGAGGAGAGGGGAAAAATGAAGAAAGGAGGAGAGGGGGAAAAATGAAGAAAGTAGGAGAGGGGAAAAAATGAAGAAAGGAGAAGAGGGAAAAAAATGAAGAAAGGAGGAGAGGGAAAAAAATGTAGAAAGGAGGAGAGGGGGAAAAATGAAGAAAGGAGGAGAGGGGAAAAATGAAGAAAGGAGGAGAGGGGGAAAAATAAAGAAAGGAGGAGAGGGGAAAAAATGAAGAAAGGAGGAGAGGGGAAAATGGCATTGCGTTAACCGTAGGGGCTGCTCTCAGCAGTCCACGACACATGGGCCTGCAGATGCAATAACTTTTCCTACGTAACGGGTACTTCTAGAGTGGGGAACCTTTTCATCTATAGTCTTTCAGGGTTTAACATGAAAACGGAGTATTGTGATGTGTCCCATATATAAGTTTTCCAGAAAAACACACACTGCATCTGAATTTTTTCAAAATACACTATAGTGGGCTATGATGACCTCTGTGGTGAGGAACAAAAGGTTTCCCGTATGGTGACTTAGGAAAGATTTGGCAATAAAAGTTCAAGTTACTCAGGTTGACTGAATCTAGGGAGAAGACCCGAAATAAAGTGTCCAACCCAGATCTGATTGCAGAGCACAGAGTGCATCGCTGCTTCTCCATACTCTCGGACACTTTCTCCCTTTTCCCGTCCGTTTGGGGCGGGGGTGGCTCAGTCGGTAGCTCCCAGGCTCGTAATCTGTAGTTCCCAGGTTCGAGTCCCAGCTGGGTCAGCGTTGAGATTTATCTCCGCAAAATTTCCCCGCCCTGCCAATGGTCAGTAGGGGACACCGATGGGCTTGGAAATGCCGCCGTCCGTCGGATGGGACGTTAAGCCGTGGCCCCGTGTGCGGGAGAGCCATACCCTGTGCACGTTAAATAACACGCTGGATGGCCTTGACGGGGGCTACCATCTGTCTCCCAATAGCTGTTCCAGTGGGTCCCCTCCCCCAACCTTCTCTGAGCCTTCGGGGTCCATGTGACCTGGCCATTTAGCCCATGGTGTGCAAAAAAAAGTGCCGCTCAGAAGTAAAACAACCCAATCCAACCCGTCCGTTGATGGCAACTACTAAAATTACGTAGCCTCACGTCTCAGGATCTTCGCTAAGAAATCGTTCTGACACTGGCTTCTTAAAAAAAGAAATATTTTCTTCATTCCGTAGTTCTGGTAAAGAGTTCACGATCTCTGCGGCAGCACGTCGCAGTTTCGAGCAGGCAACAATGGCCTTTTGACTCGGTTGCCATCGTGCAAGCTTTCCTATGCATTCTACCTGTTCAAAGAAAGCTTCTGCAGTGCGATTACTATCTCTTTCGTAAGGGTTAAGTAAATTCACAAATCCAGCTGTATGGAGTCCCAACGTTGGGAATGTTTCTTGAATAGATACTTCGCCTTCTCTCTGACTATCCATTTCGTTCTTTAATGTTGTTAATGACTGACCACTACCAACATTAAACATTTTGTGTGGTTCTGATTATTTAAAAATATTATGTGGTCTTGCAGAGTGCAAGGGAGGTGTGAGCACAGTGAAAAATGCAATTCTAAGTAAGGTTAACGCAAAAATATACACTTCCCACTATCATATCCAAACACATTTTCCGTTCCGAAAATCCTACACTGAAATGTATCCAATTCGTCTGGAAACGTTCTAACATATGCAAAGGAACCTTACAAGCTAGGTGCCTATTCACTATCAATCAGGTCAAATTACGTTTAACCATTTAATTTCAACAAAAATATATTTTCTTTATTCCCTCTGGTCATGTCACTCACTCTCTTTAACATTAAATGACTATTTCTGTATGCTGTTACCTGATTTTTTCAGGTAACAGCATACACTTTTTGTTAATGATATTTTCTGTATGCTGTTACCTCTTAACATTAAATTACTATTTCTGTATGCTCTTACCTGAGCAGTACACCCCTAACTGACATACTTAATAATTCCTTGTTTTAATGACACTTCTAGCTAAGCTCTTATAATCTTTTTTTCCCCAATAATTCTCTTTTTTAATACGAATTAGTGGAGGGTTACTTTTCACAACCGCCCTGCCCACGGTCAGTAGGGGACACCGATGGGCTTGGAAAGGCCGCCGTCTGTCGGATGGGACGTTAAACCGTGGCCCCGTGTGCGGGAGAGCCATACCCTGTGCACGTTAAAGAACACGCTGGATGGCCTTGACGGGAGGCTACCATCTGTCTCCCAACAGCTGTTCCAGTGGGTCCCCTCCCCCAACCTTCTCTGAGCCTTCGGGGTCCATGTGACCTGGCCATTTAGTCCATGGTGTGCAAAAAAGTGCCGCTCAAAGGTAAAACAACCCAACCCAACTTTTCACAAAGAGTGCACTCATTTTTAATGGCCGAAATGATGCAGCAATAAAATCCTGGCACATGACATAATTTTTTTAATGGCCGCAATAATTTCACAGATTCGAAATCCTTGTTACAGCACCAATTTCTTTTACATATCAGTTCATGCTTAGCTGAAAGAAAGTGGGGAACAATGTGGAGAAAATAACTCGGGGAATGCGTTGTGTTTCAAAGTCATTATCGTGATCGTATAGAATAATTTATTTGTAATCCTTTCTTCGCCTAGCTCTGCCCTCTTAGCTCTCTGCTAAGGAGATAAAAAAAAATCTCAAAAGTACTGCATGAAGCAACTAGCACCTGATTCAGCCTTTCTAGCATTAACAAAACACATCAAAACACTTATGGGTTGCTCTGTATGGGCAGCATACCCAAGGTCAGGAATATGGAAAAAAAATACACTTCTTTTCTGTATACAATCTTAGCCATCTTGGCTTTGCTTACTTTTGCCTGATTTCAATTTGCTAACATTCATAAACAGAAAAATTAACAACACAGTTTTGTGTGGAAGGAGGAGACGGGAGGAGGACAAAAAGAAAGGAGGAGATTTTCTGACTTGTTCTCCATCCTGTGTCACTGGGATCTTCTGGATTACTTCAACAATTCATCAATGTTGCTTCCGACGACTTAGGCCGTCATTTCTGTCTTTTTCTTTTGTTGCCACACTCTCGAGACAAAACGGCATAACTTGACACAAGAAATATAACATTTTGCGAATCAATCACTTTTTCTTCCATGGCGACCAGCATGACGTAACCAGAGGTCCGGTGTACCAATGCTCCAACTTTCCAACATCTAATGACCTCTAGCGCTCGCAAAAAACTGCAAACCTACAAAAATATATCAGGAAACTCTCGCAGACCTTTTTCGAGATAATGGGAAACCACCCTTATGAAATTATAAATACTTTACTCAATTATCATCCTTTGGTGCAAAACCAGTTGAAATGCCCAAAGTTAAAGTTTTTTGAGGACATCTACACTTTTGATGGTATGTTGGTTGTTTTTAACCTATACACTTTTTCTGCCGTCTTTTAAGTAAACACCTTGCTTTTGCCCATTGCGATCCTTCGGGGCTGTTTTCTATTATTGTCATTGCCATTGGGTTGGGTTGTTTTACCTCTGAGCGGCACTTTTTTGCACACCATGGGCTAAATGGCCAGGTCACATGGACCCCGAAGGCTCAGAGAAGGTTGGGGGAGGGGACCCACTGGAACAGCTGTTGGGAGACAGATGGTAGCCTCCCGTCAAGGCCATTCAGCGTGTTCTTTAACGTGCATAGGGTATGGCTCTCCCGCACACGGGGTCACGGCTTAACGTCCCATCCGACGGATGGCGGTCTTTCCAAGCCCATCGGTGTCCCCTACTGACCGTGGGCAGGGCGGGGAATTTTGCGGAGATAAATCTCAACGCTGAAACGAACCTGGAAACTACAGATTACGAGCCTGGCGCGCTACCGACTGAGCCACCCCCGCCCCATTGCCATTGGGACTATATATATATAATGATTTTAAGGTTAAGGCCAGAAACTTAATAAATGTTAATTAAGATATCAGAAAAACATTCCACCCGATATCAAGAAACAAATAATAGAAAAAAACAAGGCCAGGAAAAATTGGCAACGGACATCCAGTCCGCATAATAAGGATATCTACAACCAAAAACATACTGCACTAAGGAAGAGATTTCAGGAATTTAGGAATCATATCTGAACGACCCTGCTCAGCTTGCTTAATCGCAATACAGTTCACTCTGGAAAATGATATCAGCGCTTAAAGGAAGAAACGAACAAATTCTTGTTCTACATGTTGAAAATGATGTGGTATACGATGATAAAGATAAAACAGTAGCTCTCGCGTTTTGCATAGAAAAGCAATTTATGCGAAACGATGAACCGTATAACGAGCATTTCATCTGTTCCACTGATGAAACAATTAGAAATTTCAACAGTCAACATCACAACTCGTATTTCGCGTTTTGCATAGAAAAGCAATTTGTGCGAAACGATGAACCGTATAACGAGCATTTCATCTGTTCCACTGATGAAACAATTGGAAATTTCAACAGTCAACATCACAACTCGTATTTCAATTTTGCTTCCTATTCTGAACCCTGTGGAATTATCTCCTGGTTTAAAACTGCAAAAGCCACTGGATGGGATAATATCGGTAATGCAGTTTTAAGGAATCTTCCCATAAAGTCTCTTATGATTCTGCTCTGCATAATTAACAAAGCTTTTACACTGAACTATTTTCCAGATATTTTTAAAACAGCGATCATTACCATGCTTCCTGAAAGCGACAATGACCTTCTATTTCCTCAAAATTAGAAGCCCATCAGTCTTCTGTCCTGCATTGGTAAAATATATAAAAAGATTATTCTAAACAGGCTTGTGGCATTCCTCGAAGATTCAGTTAAAATTCCTCCTCAGCAGTTGGACTTCAAAAGAAAGCACTCAACTGTGCATCAGGTAGTCCGAGTCGCTGAGATGGTTTCTGAAGCTAGGAATAATAAGGAATCCACCATTGAGGTTTTCTTGGATGTCACAAAGGTTTTTGATTGGGTTTGGATGAAAGGAACTGCAAGCTTACTAAATTCAACTTTCGTGTCGAACTCATTGATCAAGTACAGAGCGATCTCAGAAATAGGAATTTTAAAATTCGAGCTGGGAATGACTACTCAACAATCTATCCCATTTTTCCTGGGTACCACAAGGCTCTGTGCTAGGTCCAACCCTCTTCAATATACACTGAATGGACAATTTATTATATACACCCCAATAACAATATGTAAAGCAGAAATATTCTGTCAAGTCACGCAGGATGCGGAAATTGATAATCTACGAATTGGAAACCAATCGCTGAAAAATAATCATGGGTAAAGGCAGCAACGTAAGTGAGTTTGACTATGGCCAGATAGTAGGTGCGAGGAAGGCGGGTTGTTCAATCACTACAGCTACTGAACTGTTGGGATTTCCATGTCAGACCGTCACACGTGTTTACCAAGACTAAGATAAAATACTTTCATAATAATATAATAAAATAATCTAATACTAATAAACTAATAAAATAAGACTAAGTGAAATATTAACTGAAATACAACAAAACTTCCAAATAGCAAGAGAAATGTGGATGTAAATGTGCAATAGTCTTTCGAGGTGAACACAGATTTTACCGCATCATTAGAAGGAATTCCACGACTACCGTGGAACAGATAATGTCGAATTTGAATAAGGGCACGTCCACAAGCTTAGGCACGAAGATTATCTGCCGCACCATGGAAAAAATAGGCTATGACAGTCGACGTCCACATCGTGTCCCCTTTTTGACTGCAAGGCGTTGAATGATTAGGCTGCAGTAAAGTGAGGAAAACTGGAAACACGTCATCTGCCTCCGAGGAATCACGGTTTAAAATCTATAACACTAATGGGAGGGTGTGTGAAGGACCCAGCTTGCCAAGTTGGACCAAACAGGCAGGTGGAGATGGTATAAGAGTTTAGGGTGCGTTTACATAGGCTTCCTTGGGTTGGGTTGGGTTGCTTTACCTCTGAGCGGCACTTTTTTGCACACAATGGGCTAAATGGCCAGGTCACATGTACCCCGAAAGGCTCAGAGAAGGTTGGAGGAGGGGACCCACTGGAATAGCTGTTGGGAGACAGATGGTAGGCTCCCGTCAAGGCCATCCAGCGTGTTCTTTAACGTGCACAGGATATGACTCTCCCGTACACGGAACCACGGCTTAACGTCCCATCCGACGGACGGCGGCCTTTCCAAGCCTATCGGTGTCCCCTACTGACCGTGGACTGGGCGGGGAATTTTGCGAAGATAAATCTCAACGCTGACCCAGCTGGGACTCGAACCTGGGAACTACAGATTACGAGCCTGACGCGCTACCGACTGAGCCACCCCCGCCCCCTAAGCTTCCTTGGGGCTCCTCAAACCTGTTACGACCTCCGTCACCAGCACAAGTTAAATGAACATCCTCGTCGACCATCTACACCAATTTGTAACGATTCTCTTTCTACATCATTACATCTTTCAACAGGACACCACTATATACTTCCCGAATGCCAACCAATTGGCTCCAGGAGCATTCACGTGAGTTTACCACATTTGAATGGCCCCCTTGATCGCCGAACCTCAGAATTTACGCACAAAAGTTTACACTATTTTCTGAAATTGGATATTTTTGATAAAAAATCATCTGGATGAACACTGCTACTTCTCTTGGATGCACCTTCCGCAGAAAGTTTGATTGGACGCCTGACATTAAAAAAAGTAACTGCAAAGCAAAAACAGTGCACATTAAACTGATATCTTTTTTTGCCAAGCACTCCACAATTTCATTGGCAAATAAGTTGTTTACATACAAGTTGGATATTCACCCTATTCTCCTATATGCATCTGCAAATTGCACCTGCTGTGAAAGAACTAAAATACAGAAAATTCAGACTTTCTAAAACAAGATCATGCGGCAAATTGTTGGCGCACCCTGGTTCGTGCGAAATTCCATCGTACAAAGTGACCTTTGTATTTGTTCTGTCCAAGACTCCACTATAGATGTTGCAAAAATGATTTTTTTTTTTTGAGAACGGTATGGAAAATCAGAATCTTCTCAGTTCAGGAAATATTAAGTTCGATCACCTTCACCAGCAAAAGTTTAAAAGGCCAAGATCCATCTTGGTATCAGATCAATTCAAGTGATTTTTGTTTTGCGAGTTAATTTTTAAAATCAAGAAATAGTCTTAGGGTTCTGATTCTTTTCAGTTTATACCTCTACATTTTAAATTCAATGCCACAGACACACTACAGATGGAAAAGATGAGGACTTGCAAAAAGCCTCGCCCTGCCCACGGTCAGTAGGGGACACCGATGGGCTTGGAAAGGACGCCGTCCGTCGGATGGGACGTTAAGCCGTGGTCCCATGTGCGAGAGAGCCATACCCTGTGCACGTTAAAGAACACGCTGGATGGCCTTGACGGGAGGCTACCATCTGTCTCCCAACAGCTGTTCCAGTGGGTCCCCTCCCCCAACCTTCTCTGAGCCTTCGGGGTCCATGTGACCTGGCCATTTAACCCATTGTGTGCAAAAAAAGTGCCTCTCAGAGGTAAAACAATCCAATCCAAAGCAAAAAGCCCGGAGCTCCATTTCGCCCGTTTATGATCTCTAATCTCTAACTCTGTAGCAAATTATGATACATAGAATATTTTTTCTCTATTGCTGCTAAAACACTTTAATATAGATAAGCATATCATTCCAACATTGAATAAATCTTTCCAATCAAAAGGAATTGGTTTCCTTACGCCTAGTAACACACTGATTCCCACGTTTTCCTAATTTATAATAAGTTAACCAATAATTTTAACAGCCTTCATAGCCATTTGTAATGTATATGTTTGGTTCGCTCAAATATTCCGACAGGTCTTATTTCCCCGAAATTTCTTTTTAATGGAAATAAAGTTGTCATTTTACGTATTATCCATACAAATTGAAACTTCGATTAATGTGCTTTTTTAATAGATAAACTGCTGAAAGGAATTAACATGACCTATGAATGAAAAGTGCCTTGAATATTACTCGAGCTAAAATTTGCTTTTCTTAAAGGATGGACATATCGTTGAGATACATCCGCGATATACTACTGAAGTCCTAAACTGCTTACAAATTAAACGAACGAAAGTTAATTTAATTAAATTGTTTCATAAAACAAGCGGTAGTTAATTTCCAAATTTCATTTCAACATATTTTCCTATTACCTTTCCTTCGTAATTTGTTGTGTTTGTAATTTGCTTTCATGATTCTTAATTTGTGCCCTGCTCTCACTTAAAAAAGTCTAATTAACAAAGTCTTAAATAAGTCTAAAGGAAACTCCCATAGACCCCACGGCTATATTGAAGCGATCGCAACGCCTCTCTGAACGAGGTAAGGGAGCTCCAAAGTGCTTCACACGAAAAAACTGCAGTCACGGCTGATTTTCAATCAGGAACCTCTGCTAAAACTACATCAGAGATATGTGTTCTATTTTTTATCCGTGTTGTTTTTCAATCATCTCTGGGCATTGAACTTTAACCCTATCATAGTGGTTGATTAAAGTTCGTAATTTACTTTTCTCTGGATTGGGTTGTTTTACCTCTGAGAGGGACTTTTTTTGCACACAATGGGCTAAATGGTCAGGTCACAAGGACCCCCAAGGTTCAGAGAAGGTTGGGGGAGGGGACCCACTGGAACAGCTGTTGGGAGACAGATGGTAGCCTCCCGTCAAGGCCATCCAGCGTGTTCTTTAACGTGCACAGGGTATGGCTCTCCCGCACACGGGGCCACGGCTTAACGTCCCATCCGACGGGCGGCGGTCTTTTCAAGCCCATCGGTGTACCCTACTGACCGTGGGCAGGGCGGGGAATTTTGCGGAAATAAATCCCAACGCTGACCCAGCTGGGACTCGAACCTGGGAACTACAGATTACGAGCCTGGCGCGCTACCGACTGAGCCACCCCGCCCCCCCCCGCGCACACGGCCACGGCTTTTCGTGCCATCTGACGGACGGCTGGAATACAGATTATGAGTCTGGCGCGCTACTGACTGTGCTAACCGTCGCCCCTCAATGGTCAATATTCTGATAAAATAGCAAGAGGATGCTTTGGATTTCTGCGAGTAAAATATTATAGCTATTTCGACCCTTAGGGAGGAGTTTGAAGAAAACAGAAAAAATACATTTTAAATTGGCACATTAAGTCTTCTAAGATAATATCTGCCGTTTGGTCGCGATCTTTATTATACCAGAAATAAAGATTTGCGCAAAATGCGTTAGCCACCTTTGATTGATCGTTGCAGCACTTATCCGCCATATACTGAGCAGTGCCAGGGACAGTAGTTCAGGTTCCTCGCAGCTTGTTCTCCGAAGTGATACATTATAGCACCCACAGAGTAGGTGTTGTGCAAGGCACCACTGAAAAGGATTTAATGTACATAGTTATTAAGTAAGTGTCTGCCTGTACTCACTGAAAAACCCTCGTCATGTATATAAAACAGTAGGTGTGTGCACGTATCTGTGATTAGTTTCTTGTGACTTATTAGCTGTAAGCGCGTGCACCACTGAACTTCTGAAGAACATCGATAAAAGGAAAAGACAAAAAAAAAATCAAAGAGGTGTGACAGGCTGTTGTGGTCCCCTTTTTTGATATTGGATTTGGGTTGTTTTACCTCTGAGCGGCACTTTTTTGCACACCATGGGCTAAATGGCCAGATCACATGGACCCCGAAGGCTCAGAGAAGGTTGGGGGAGGGGGCCCACTGGAACAGCTGTTGGGAGACAGATGGTAGCCTCCCGTCAAGGTCATCCAGCGTGTTCTTTAACGTGCACAGGGTATGGCTCTCCCGCACACGGGGCCACGGCTTAACTTCCCATCCGACGGACGGCGGCCTTTCCAAGCCCATCGGTGTCCCCTACTGACCGTGGGCAGGGCGAGGAATTTTTGCGGAGATAAATCTCAACGCTGACCCAGCTGGAACTCGAACCTGGGAACTACAGATTACGAGCCTGGCGCGCTACCGACTGAGCCACCCCCGCCCCATTTTTTTGATATTGGATAATTGGCATATAGGCTCACGTCTTATAGCTGTTTAAAATACAGTAATTTATAGAAGAAAATGCAAAAATTATGCTGAAATTTCAGTTAGGTTGTTTTTCTTCTGAGCTGCACTTTTTTTGCACACAATTGGCTGGTCACAAGGACCCCGAAGGCTACGAAGGTTCAGGGAAGGGACCTACTGGAACAGAAGTTGGGAGACAGATGGTAGTCTCCCATAAAGGCTATCCAGCGTGTTCTTTAACGTGCATATAGTTGGCTCTCCTGCACACGGCTTAACGTCCCATCTAACGGACGGCAGTCTTTCCAAGCCCATCAGTATTCCCTACTAACCGAGGGGAGGGAGTTTTGTGGAGATAAATTTGGACGATTGCCCAGCTGGGACTCGAACCTGGGAACTGCAGATTACAAGCCTGGACCTACTGAGCTACCCCCGCCCGTATTAGTAAGGGTAATGGCGAATAAATTGATTAAACTTGTGCAGATCTTATGCA
Organism: Ryuthela nishihirai; assembly: GCA_038380435.1. Taxonomy (NCBI): domain Eukaryota; kingdom Metazoa; phylum Arthropoda; class Arachnida; order Araneae; family Heptathelidae; genus Ryuthela; species Ryuthela nishihirai. The sequence goes on from JAWZYU010000001.1 coordinate 68,996,105, forward strand.
TTATTCAAGAAATTTTTTAAAAGACACTCCTAAAACGGAGAGGAAATGTTCCCTCCTTTTACATATATACTGCAATGGGTTGGGTTGGGTTGTTTTACCTCTGAGCGGCACTTTTTTGCACACCATGGGCTAAATGGCCAGGTCACATGGACCCCGAAGGCTCAGAGAAGGTTTGGGGAGGGGACCCACTTGAATAGCTGTTGGGAGACAGATGGTAGCCTCCCGTGAAGGCCATCCAGCGTGCTCTTTAACGTACACAGGGTATGGCTCTCCCGCACATGGGGCCACGGCTTAACGTCCCATCCGACGGACGGCGGCCTTTCCAAGCCCATCGGTGTCCCCTACTGACCGTGAGCAGGGGGGGGGGGAATTTTGCGGAGATAAATCTGAATGCTGACCCAGCTGGGACTCGAACCTGGGAACTACAGATTACGAGCCTGGCGCGCTACCGACTGAGCCACCCCCGCCCCTACTGCAATGGGAATCCAGTCTCTTGGCCACCCGCAGGTACAGTTGTAACTCCTCATCTGGAGTTTTTCAAAGTAGAAAAAAGAGATTAGAAACTAAGATGGAGGACATACTATTTTCTTTCAACTTAAACGAGGTTGGCAGAAGGTTTATTCAGGACCGGATCTAGGGAAAGCAGACAAGAGGGGTGGAAATGTGCCCCCTACACTCATTGAGAATGCTAGTTGTTTGCTCCTGATAACACGCCACTTATATAGAGATTAATATATATAATATACATAATATATAATACTCCGTATCTCAAGTGAAAAAATATTAAACATATATATATTTACCCATACATTTAAAAAATTTATTATAATGCCACTAAAACAAGGGAAAGCAACCACTGAAACCGAAAAGGAGTTCCACTTTATTTTTACTTGACCTTGTCTCTCTCTTTTCCTTCAAATGACTGCCCCTCGCCTCCTCTGTTCCCCCTGTTTTTTTTATTCATCCGTAGTGGAGATTTTTGGGTTGGGTTGTTTTACCTCTGAGCGGCACTTTTTTGCACACCATGGGCTAAATGGCCAGGTCACATGGACCCCGAAGGCTCAGAGAAGGTTGGGGGAGGGGACCCACTGGAACAGCTGTTGGAAGACAGATGGTAGCCTCCCGTCAAGGCCATCCAGCGTGTTCTTTAACGTGCACATGGTATGGCTCTCCCACACACGGGGCCACGGCTTAACGTCCCATCCGACGGACGGCGGTCTTTCCAAGCCCATTTGCGGAGATAAATCTCAACGCTGACCCAGCTGGGACTCGAACCTGGGAACTACAGATTACGAGCCTGGCGCGCTACCGACTGAGCCACCCCCGCCCCTCCGTAGTGGAGATAAATACACCTAGGTGTATTCTATGTTTAACCCTACTCTTACAATTAGCCTCCTGCCTTTAGTTAAAATTCTTTTTACGTCGTTTTCAAATAAACCATTTATTAACACAGAAAATCACAAGCAATGTTCACGAAAACATACAATCAAATGGACAGAAAAATGGAAACATCCTCATCTATGTTAATAGAGAATCAAATTCGAGGCTCCGTAACTGGTTAAATAAATTTTTATGGAAACATATGATTGAAGAAAAATATAAGATGTTAATTCATCTGTCTAAATTTAAATTTTGAACAATATCCGTTCAGTACTTAAAGAGTTATAGAAGTTTGAATATTAAATAACAGAGATGTCAATCATAAAAATTCACCTTAAAAGTTAATTAGAACTTAGGAAAGGTATTATTGCAAATCATTTAATAACCGAATGTTTTAGAATTTTGTGTAAATTGTTCTTTACCCAAGTTCTTAGGAGTGACTTTGCTGTTTTAAGCATTTCAGCTTCAATAGCTCTGTGAATACCCAACAAATATTGCTGAAAATTGAGATTCAGACGGATTTTAATGAGATTTAAATCCATCTAGTCCTATTTTCCTATGTTCCGTCCCGTGGCCGAGTGATTAGCGCGCTTAGCTACTGATCTAAGGGACTCTGCGTTCGAACCCCAGATAAGGCATGGATGTTTGTGTTGTTTTTCTCCTGAGATCCCACCATCTTCACAGACTTTTTACTATGGCATATAAACTCACAGGGTCCTATCAGACCTCTGTGGCAAGCAGCAGCCTGAGGTGATATTTACCTCGTTTCATTTATTTTATGAGTAATAAACTTTTGAAAATTTTGGTGAAAAATTAAGTTTCACTTCGCGTGGGTTACGAACATACGACAAAAAACTGGACAGCTATCAGGAGAAAAGAATGATATATTTTATGCATTAATTAGACACTTTTTAATCAAAAGGTCGTAGATCAGTATCCTACTCGAGCCAAACTTTTTTCTCCCCTGTGTCTATTTACGTTTATTGAGGAAAATAAAAAAAAATATTTTTGGGCGCCATAGCATTAATAAAAAAATACGATTCACATTTTTCGAATTTTTATTCCTTTTTATTAAATTTCTTTTAAAGTTCTTATTTTTATTTAAAGTTTTTTCACAAAACCTTTATTCTTTTTATTACATCAGAAAGTTATTAAACACAAATCTTTATTCTTTTTATTACACCAAAAAATTCTTACTTGGAATCTTTATTCATTTTATTACACCATGCAGTTCTCACACGAAATCCTTGCTCTTTTTATTACAACCAGAAAAGTTCTTAAACGAATCTTTATTCTTTTTATTACACCAGGAAAGTTCTTACACGAAATCTTTACTCGTTTTATTACACCAGAAAAATTCTTACACGAAATCTTTACTCCTTTTATTACACCAGGAAAGTTCTTATACGAAATCTTTACTCGTTTATTACACCAGAAAAATTCTTACACGAAATCTTTACTCCTTTTATTACACCAGGAAAGTTCTTACACGAAATCTTTATTCTTTTTATTACACCAGAAATGTTCTTACACAAAATGCGTTAGCAACCGTTGATTTCTTCCTATATATCAAGAAATTGTAGTATCATCGTCTCGACCTCAGGATCTGGACCTTAAAGAAAACATGAAAATGTACTATTAATTAACACATTGTTCTTGTAAGCAAGTGTCTGCAGTTGAAATGAGACTTTCATTACACCAGAAACAAAGGTATTGCACAAAATGCATTAGCCACCATCGATTTCTTGTTGCCACACTTGTTCGCCATATATCGATTCGCCCCAATAGCAGCAGTTTAGGTTCCGCACAGCTTGGTCTCCGAAGTGCTGCCCACTCATATTAGTAGGTGTTGTGCAAGCACCACTGAAAAACGTAGCTGTATGTACATAATTATCAAGTAAGTGTGTGCTTGCACTCACTGAAATTCTCCGCTACATGTACATAAAATAGTAGGTGTGTGCACGTACGTAAGTAAATGTTATTTGTCATCTGAATAGTAGTATTAGTTGTCAAGCCCGTGCACCACTGAACAGTTCTCCAATATTCAATATAAAGACAAAAAAAATAACTGAATGGAGATCAAGGCTGTTGTGGTTCCCTTTTTTTATGTAAGTATACTTAATCTTGGGTTTCTAATAGGTTGAAAATTTATTAGTTTCTTTCTATGCTTCGTTAATGATTTTAGAAGATGTGTTCTGATCGTCGGTTTCTGATTTTGTAAAAATTCTGGAAATATTTTGATTTAAAAACATTTCTCCTTTTAACGAACCGTCCGTCGGATGGGATGTTAAGCCGTGGCTCCCTGTGCGGGAGAGCCATACCCTGTGCACGTTAAACGACACGCTGGATGGCCTTGACGGTAAGAATACCATCTGCTTCCCAACAGCTGTTCCAGCGGGTCCCCTCCCTCAACCTTCCCTGAACCTTCGGGTCCTTGTGACCTGGCCATTTAGTCCATGGTGTGCAAAAAAAGTGCCGCTCAGAGGTAAAACAACCCAACATTTAATGAAATAAGTGGACATTTGGGTTCAACGGGAGATTTCGATACCCACAAGTACGCATATCCGTTATTTGGGATTATTTCAATTTGAGACACATTATCCAAAGCTGATGATTTTCATCGAGGGAAGCCGGGGTTAATCCCACCTTGAGGGTTTGAATAACGTATATTTTCTAAATGGCGATATCGTTCTTGCAAATTTAACATCTCATTCCTTTTGTTGATATTTTCTGGAATATCGTGGAGCGTGATTTGAAAGAATTTGCTAATCATGTTTGCTTGTGGAAGACCAAAGAATTATTCAAGGAATAAAAGTTTTGTTTTAAAAAATGATTTTCATTAATTTCAGGCTAATTGGGCAACCGAATGATATACATTTCGATTTTCGCCAGAAACGTATGAAAAATTATTATACAATACAGCGTGGTTAGTTCGACATTTACCAAAATAATATGTCTACTTACTTAGTAATAAAACAAAAATTTATATAATCTAAGATAAAAAAAAATTACAATATGTTATAGAAATCCAATTCCAAAAGAATCAGGTGTGGTTAGGTTGGCTATCCTTATCCTTTCCTGATTACTTCTCTTTTCCTTTTTCAACATCCCTTTCTTACTGAATGAGGTGATTGGAGTATGAAATAACCGCCGAGGAGCTTACGTTGCTACGTTACGTTTTTTCGGTGGTTGAAGTTCTGAGAATGCAAAGTTAGGTCTAGCGGAGTGATTCGAAGAGCCAAACTCCTCAGAATCGCGAAGCAGTTTGTACTTATCATGGAACCACTGAGAATTCTCGCTATTTTCTATATAAATAGTGGGTTTTCAGATTTTAATTTCCAAACAAAAGGTGTGATATGCAAAATAGCTTGTCCCATTATTAAGGCTAATTAATGTTTGAAACTGAGAATGCTGTATAGTTTAAAAGAGTCATAAAAATCAAAATGTTGTGGCAATGGAAGGCTCTTCAACCTCTTCAAAGATTGTGAAGGACTGAATGGATTTATTGTCTCTACCTGCTTCTTATGACTTGTTGCATAGGGAAATGATGAGACTACTTCAATATATCGGCTACAGCTGCGTGTGGAGACCGTCATGACAAACTAAAAAAATTAATTATAAAATTATTCAAAAATTAAAAAAATATATAAATAAAATATAATTGAAAATATACATACATTCTGTAAATGGTAGCCAGGTAGTCACTGGAAGGAGAGCTATGCACCAATCTCCTCTGATGATGCATAAAACCGGCCAGGCCTAGCACCTAATGTCCGACCCCGCCTTCTCGTGGTGCAGACCGTTAGTACCTTTCAAAAGAGATACTCTCTTGTGGAAGTGAACGGAAGGGGAGGGCTGCCAGATTAGTGTGGCCTACTGATCTGGACAACTATGGGTACTTTTTTTTCTACCCTGCTGAGGAGTGGTCAATCACACAGGGTCCTAATGCTGACCATATAAACCCACTGGACTGGACTGAATTATGGCTCTGAGCTTGATTATGGATCCTGATTTTCCTGCACTGGTGGACTTCTGTAGAGTGAAAATCTGCCGCCGTGTTTTTTGTTTTGTTGTGGGTTGCCAGCCCCAATTGAATAGATTCACAGGATATGTTTATCAGCTGGTGGATAATCCTGAGCAGAGGTCATCGCAAGCACCTGAACTCTTGCTTCTACGAGCATTGTCAAATTCTACATTGCAGGAAATCTTCCAGTGTAGATGGCTTCAGACTTTAGTGGTGGGGGAACGGGTCTTTGCCCCATGTCTGCGATTAGGGGGCTGTTTGATATTGTCGACATTCCCTCTCTCAATAAACATAGATTCTTTAAACATCCCTCTAATCATTTTCTCTCCATAGGTAGTTGGAATGTGAGAACTCTGCACAAAGCTTATTTTCTTCATGTCCTCACACAAGAATTCCACCGTTAAAATTTAGATATTTTTGGCTTGCAAGAAACCAGATTGAGAGATAAAGGTCAGATTTTTAAAAATAAACTTAAATTTCTCTTTTCAGGGAGGGAAGATAATAAGCATCACCAAGGAATAGGTCTGCTTCTCAGCAGACACGCTAGTGATGCTGTTCTAGGATACGAGTGCATTAATGAAAGGTTTCTTACAGCAAAATTTCAGACAAGCGTTAAAGACTTGAATGTTATCTGATATGGCCCCACTGAGGATGCCGATGAAGATGAGAAGGATAGGTTTTACTGACATCTTCGAGATATTTTGAATTCTGTCAAGAAAGGGGACATTACCCTTGTTCTAGGTGACTTCGATGTCAAAGTTGGTACTGACTCTGATCATTGAGGAGAGGTGATAGGTCCTTTTGGCATTAGCTGCAATGTTTGGAAAATTGAAAATGGTTGGAAATTTAAAATCTGAAATTTCACGGTCTATAAAAAGAAAGCTCCATTTCAGTGAAGGCCCTGGACAGAGTATTCTATTCTTCATATTCCGTCATGATGTGAGATAGTCTTGAAAAATACTTTTTCTTATTTTTGAAAAAGTAGCCTTCATAGTGTTGCGGATCACAAAAAATGGATAGCCACTGAGCGTGAGTATTAAAAGCTATATTTCAAAACCAAATTCAATACAAGGTAAATTGTTACAAAGGAAATATGGATGAAGTATCTTATTAACAAATCAACTATTAACATGCACAAGTCATCAATCTTCCTGCGTAGAGCACACAATATCAGCTCTGTGTATTTTACTAAATACTACCCTTTACTTGATTTACCAGGTCACCCGAAGATCTTCACTCGTAAACCAATTCTCGTCCTGTGCTAATAACTGTTCACACACTAGCCGAACAAAAAGACAGTCCGTGTAGACATTCGAAGTTAGCCATAAAAGTTCCCACTTTTATACTTCCGCGTATACACAACACATCAAGTTACTTCTTGATACTTAACGATAAAAGATCCCACTTTTATCCTTCCGCGTATACACAACACATCAAGTTACTTCTTGATACTTACGCGCACTGTCTCAGAACAGCTCACCGTCCATTTTCGAACTCACCGACCGTTACAATACACAACGACCGTTAACGCTCCACTCTTCTTCTCCAAATTCTCCCAACGTTCTTATTCGTTGGCTGAAACTTTTTGCTTTCGGTTGCCAGATTCTTCTGTCGTAACACTGCCCCCTTCCTAGGTCTTGTTCGTCCCGAACAATTCTGGATTCCAAAGTTTCTTCAGTTCTTCGATGAAACGGGGCTAAACGATCCACGTGAACCACCTTGCACTTTGTAGCTGGACGTCGACGAATGCGGTATTCCACGTCTGTGTCAAAATGAAAGCGAATCTCATTATGACTTAGATTTCTTTTCTGACTGAAGCCTCGTCCACAAATATAATACGTGTAAGGCCTATAGCCCTTGTGAACACGTTTATGTCTCCGCAGGGAGAAGAATCGACTAAGAGTTTTCGTGCAAAACCTGTAAAAAGTTTTCTTCTTTGTCGAAAGTTTTCTTCTTTGGATTTTTACTTCTATCAACAGTAACAAGGAATGAAAGTCATTAGTGACATAAAATCTAGGGAGGAGTTTCATCCTCCAGTCTGACCCTTTTGTCAGTTGACTTTCACTTAATTCAGAACTGTCGTGATGAACCTTCAGCCATATTTCACCTGATTCAATTTGATCCCCAAGGTGCTTCACAATTATATCAGCTCCATAATTCTTTTTAGCGCTTCGGTCCATCTCCTCCTTCCATACTCTTGCTAGGACTGCAGCTTCTAATCCGACAACCTTACCTGTTTCTCCTGTATAAGTGAAATCAGTGATGTGTCGGGCTGCTAGCAATATTTTTTCTGTTTTATCTTCACATAGCCAGCTTGCAACATCTTCAGAGACTCCTTGTTCTATTAACATGTTACGAAACTTGTTCAAAGCATTGCCGTTATGCAGAACCTTGCGGACACGTGATGCTTCATCTACCCTATTATCCACAATGTTCACCAAACGCAGAAGTTCTCCTCCTAACTCTTCGACGAGCTCTTGCAGTTCCAAGGATCCGTCACCAAGGAAACACTGAACAGCTTCCATCACTTCCAGAGAGTTGTCAACAGAGTTTTCAAGAGGTGAATCCATGTTGCTGATAACAGCTGAACAACTCAAACTCTTCATTCCACGAGCTTGTGATGCTGCAACCATTTTCTTAACTAAATCAACAGCAACATCTTCTGTACTGATGAGATCAATAGCTCCTTTTCCGAATTCAACATCATAAACCAAAGCGCACACTCCTTCAGCCAGCTTTTTGGACACAATTGAGCATCTCCTTAGAGGAACGCTATCTACGGTAGCCGTCAGATCCTTGCAGCGGTAAATCTCCTTATCTGTTGGCACCAGCTCCTCTGTCTGTCCTACGATGCAGCATCCGACGTCTTCCATCATCTGCTCGATTTTATCTTTAGTGCAGTCGACTGTGAAGCCAGGGATGGATTCCAATTTGTCCAGAGTATCTCCCGTCAATTGGAGAGCACGACCGGAGATCATAGGGACCTTGAGACCTAAAGCAGCAAGTGCAGGAGCCAAGACAAGACTCACTTTGTCGCCGACACCTCCTGTACCGTATTTATCTACCATCCGATGGCGCCACTCGGGTCTCCAGCAAAACACATGACCCGAGGAGGTCATAGTTGCTGTTTCTTCGGAATTCACTTTCTTGGAGCTCTCATTGTAATTAGCCAGGGAAACATCAGTCATGATTGCCAAATTGTTCATTCTGGAGATCGGCGACGAGTTTTGTAACATGATATTGTCCACTTTAGAGCTCTTGTAGTCGTGATAAAACTTTTCTATATCCTTATAATCTAAATGGTTATAATGTCCAAATCTGCACATTGACTGTTCAGAAAAGAAATTCAGCGTGGCTACGTTGAAATTATCTGAGGGATTCACTTCTCTCTGATCGTAACTCTGAGGCTTAGTTTCATCCAGAAAGTTAGTCTTTGAAGTACTGTCTCTGCCTGAAGCTCCTTTACTAGCATCACCTGTTACGCTTCTAAGCCATTCTTCGGAATTCTTCTTTCTTAAATCCCCACTTTCTATAAACGATTCGAGTGTGGCTATATGCTTCGGAAAAATCTCTCCGACTTCCGCGGTAAAGTCGAATGGCACTTTGTATCTATGATGAATGGACGCCTCTTCTTTACTCGGACCACTCTGCGAAACGTAAACTCTGTTTCGTTCCCCTTCATTACCACTCGTTACTCTGCCTTTGCGATAATTGTCCATGACGCATTTTGCTGAGAGCGAGGAATAGAATACCTTTCGTGTGGATCTCTCTTCAGATCGTGCCAGACTTGTATACCTAGGTATTTTGAAGTGCAAAGCGTACTGTATAGTCTCGCAGCTCTCTGATCTGTGTGATTGTTCTTCACAGTTCCTAGACATGTCACCAGCGACATAGACACTCTGCCATGCATCACCAGTAGTTGCGTGGTCAAAGGCATTATCTGCGCTATCTCTACGATTCTTGATTTCCAGTAGCAGATCCACATTTTTATATGCGTTGCCTTTCTCTTTTCCATGTTTACAATCTAACTTAACACTATCAAGATCATCTTTTTCACTGACAAATTCAACATTTAAACTATTGCATTGTCTATTGAGTTCGGTTTTACTATCCTTGAACTGATCAATAATCTTACCAACTTGAGGAGCCACTTCATCTCTCATCTCAGTATTTTGTGTGGCCATTTCGGCTTTCAAGTCACCTATTTTATCGCTTTGGGCAGCTAGATCACTTTTAATATCAGTCATCTGGGTAGCCATATCGGCTTTCATATCAGTCACCAGCGTAGCAATAACGGCTTTCCTATCAGTCATCAGCGTAGTAATAATGGCTTTCCTATCAGTCATCAGCGTGGAAATAATGGCTTTCCTATCAGTCATCAGCGCAGCCATATCGGCTTTCATATTAGTCATATCGGCTTTGAAGCTATTTATCAACTTTACTAATTCATCCATACTTCTAGTTAACGGCATTCAATTAATTAATCATAATCCCACTTCTGACACCAAATGTTGCGGATCACAAAAATATGGTAGCCACTGAGCGTGAGTATTAAAAGCTATATTTCAAAACCAAATTCAATACAAGGTAAATTGTTACAAAGGAAATATGGATGAAGTATCTTATTAACAAATCAACTATTAACATGCACAAGTCATCAATCTTCCTGCGTAGAGCACACAATATCAGCTCTGTGTATTTTACTAAATACTACCCTTTACTTGATTTACCAGGTCACCCGAAGATCTTCACTCGTAAACCAATTCTCGTCCTGTGCTAATAACTGTTCACACACTAGCCGAACAAAAAGACAGTCCGTGTAGACATTCGAAGTTAGCCATAAAAGTTCCCACTTTTATACTTCCGCGTATACACAACACATCAAGTTACTTCTTGATACTTAACGATAAAAGATCCCACTTTTATCCTTCCGCGTATACACAACACATCAAGTTACTTCTTGATACTTACGCGCACTGTCTCAGAACAGCTCACCGTCCATTTTCGAACTCACCGACCGTTACAATACACAACGACCGTTAACGCTCCACTCTTCTTCTCCAAATTCTCCCAACGTTCTTATTCGTTGGCTGAAACTTTTTGCTTTCGGTTGCCAGATTCTTCTGTCGTAACAATAGTTTAGGTTAAACATTAGACTATGCCTATTCTAAGCGCAATCTTTCTGTTTATACTTTCTACCTTTTGAAAAATATAGATACGTTATATATATTTTTTTTTAGTTATTTATATAGTTAAGTATATTTTATAGATTTAATAGTTAAGTATTATGCCTTAATAAAAATTTCCTTAGTTTTACCCCAGTGGTTTTGAATAAAATAATTATTAATTTATTAAAAAGGTTTCGGAGAAATTTCAAAATTTTAAAGGTTAAATAAATTAAAAGAAATAAATATGTGCAATAAATAAAAGAAATAAATATGTGCATTAAAGAAATAAATATGTGCTCGGTAATTGTAACGATTAATATTCAATGTCATGTAATGGAAATCAAGAATTTCAACTACTGCGAAAAGACTGGCGCATCGTTCAGACAAGGAGAGTCCAAGGGAGAAGGCGCCCACAGGCGTAATGTCAATTTTTCGATTGCAGCGCCCTCTAAACATGGCAAACTCGTGCATTGCAGTATCTAGCCACGGATTTGGGTTGGGTTGTTTTACCTCTGAGCGGCACTTTTTTGCACACCATGGGCTAAATGGCCAGGTCACATGGACCCCGAAGGCTCAGAGAAGGTTGGGAGAGGGGACCCACTGGAACAGCTGTTGGGAGACAGATGGTAGCCTCCCGTCAAGGCCATCCAGCGTGTTCTTTAACGTGCACAGGGTATGGCTCTCCCGCACACGGGGCCACGGCTTAACGTCCCATCCGACGGACGGCGGCCTTTCCAAGCCCATCGGTGTCCCCTACTGACCGTGGGCAGGGTGGGGAATTTTGCGGAGATAAATCTCAACGCTGACCCAGCTGGGACTCGAACCCGGGAACTACAGATTACGAGCCTGGCGCGCTACCGACTGAGCCACCCCCGCCCAAATAAATAAATACATCCTCATGCAACTGTTTGTCACAGAAGTCTGAGAGGAGCCTACTAGCCACGGAAATGAGCAAATTCCCAGCGTTATTTTTTCGCTGCTGAGCAAGGTTTTTAGTTACCTGGTAACCTGGTTTTAGTACCAAATTGCTTACACCAGGTAACTAATTTTACATAACACTTTGACTCTGTCCCATTTTGTAAAACAGGTAATAGATGTTCTCAACAAGAAAATTTTAATACTTTGAACATTTTACAATATTTAATATATTACACCAAATTGAGAATTATGTATCAAAGCACTAAAACTTTTTTTAAATAATGATATTCTATACAATTGTAGATATTTTCAATAAATATCATATCTAGTTTTTACTTGTATAAACTGTCAATAGATGGCAGCAGGCACTTCTCGTATCAACCATCAAAAAAGAACCCTACTATTAGCATAAAGTGCCAAAACCTATATATATCGATATGCTCCAGGGAACACAAACCTGCAACATACATTGATTTATATGTTCGCAAGATGATTAAATGTATCAATTTACATATTAATTTTAAAAATTCTGCAAAAGTACTAAAAAAACATCATACAATAGCTCCTCCAGGTATCATAAAATGCACTCCTGAACGGGATAAAATATTCATTCAATAACTTTAGGGTCAGCTACCACTGTACGCAAATAGCCATGGGTGTTAGACAGTTTGAGACACTGATTAAATCACATTTAACCCTTTCAGGACCATAAGGTTTCTAAGAGTAAATATTAGTATGTAACTGTTTATTTTAGTTTGTTTAGACGTAAAATAAATAAAAATCATAAGAAAAATACATAACAATGTGTAGTTTTTTTGGAATTTTATGGGAAATATTTTTCCCAATGGACTATAAAGGTAACACAAATTATAGTTAGGCTTATTATGCAATGTCTTTTATTTATTGGTTTATTAGAACAAAATGTTAACTAAAATAATACAAAATTATGAAATAAAATTACTATACAAAATGATGTGCTAATTATGATATTCTGCGAAACAATTTCTTTTGGTAGTGAGGCAAAGATGGACATTGCACATAGTACATATATTATGCGTCCTGATAGTTCTGTTTTTGTTTTCTAAACGTTCCCGTTTCCGTAATTGCGTTCGGCATACGTTCTATTTTGACATTCTGTATAAAAAATGCAGATAAGGTTATAATTAAATACGACAATCACCAATTTTAAAATGGGAAAAATGTTTCCCTTAGTCGTGAAAGGGTTAATATATCGAGAGTAAGATACAGCGGGCTATAAAATGATTGCACTGCGCATGCCCAGATAGCCCTTTATAGTTGTTTCTGTGCCTACACACCAATTTGCCACGTTCAGCGCGTTCAATTCGCCAGTTAGCAATCAACAAATTATGTCCTTGCTGTATTTCGTTATGTCATTACTTTGTTTTACATGTATCGATATCATCTTGGTGTTTCTTGCTTAAATCGTTATGCCCCATTCCTTTTCTTAGTTTTGAACGCGCACAAAATTCCCGTTTCGCTCTCCCGTACGATACTTTTTTTAGACGCCAAACTTTATCAACGGGGGACGATTTCAGCCAGCGGTGCTATCCCGCTAGAGGGCTCTCTTCTCCAACAGACATGACGAGGTAGAGGCAGAGATCCCAATCTTAGTCTCCCAGTACTAGAATTCGCATTCTGGCTCCATCTTCGCTTCTTTGCGAAGCACTGATTGGCGCGCAGGCCAAAAGGCCACATCTCCGTCACCGCTATTGCCGCATAAATAGTCGTCATGAACTAGAAGGTGCGGGGGTGGCTCAGTCGGTAGCGCGCCAGGCTCGTGGGGACACCGATGGGCTTGGAAAGGCCACCGTCCGTCGGATGGGACGTTAAGCCGTGGCCCCGTATGCGGGAGAGCCATACCCTGTGCACGTTAAAGAACACGCTGGATGGTCTTGACGGGAGGCTACCATCTGTTTCCTAACAGCTGTTCCAGTGGGTCCCCTCCCCCAACCTTCTCTGAGCCTTCGGGGTCCATGTGACCTGGCCATTTAGCCCATGGTGTGCAAAAAAGTGCTGCTCAGAGGTAAAACATCCCAACCCATGAACTAGAAAGCCGAACTTACCCTATTCTCAATTACGGCTTATCGGATAACTAAATCAGCCACGTTGTTAATTTTTTTTTTTACAAACGATCTGCATCTAACCTTGACCCATACAAATTTCAAACTGTAGTCCCAAGGGATGATGCCCCTCACTTTAGATAACGAAACGGCTCTTTATCCCAAACTTCCCACAGATTGAATAAAAATGGATTTTCGGCTTAATTTTTTTCCCAAGGACAGCTTTGGCCCGTTTTGTCTACATAAGACACATTTCGATAGGAATGAGCACGGAATGAAGAGTATAACCTAAAAATTATTTTATTAACGAGCGGTGACATCCTATAAAAAAAAATAAATAAATACCCCCTCAAGCAGCTGTTTGCCACAGAGGTCTGACAGGAGCCTGTCAGTTTATATGCCATATCCCGTTAATAGTACAGTAAGAGAGGCACTTGAAAAAACCAGGGAATCCGGAAAACGCATTTTCAAAAAAGATCATAAAGATATGCAGATGAAGGGGGTCACCAAGCCTGGGGCTTCAATAAGGGACGGGGGAAGGGGGGGGGGGCTGATCTCACGAACAAAGCATAATTTCCGACTTTTTCGGAACCCAGGTTTGGGGACACCAATTACTCCGACAAAGGTAAGTAGCATTATCAGAATGTATATATATATCCTACGTAACATTTGAAACCTCACGATTTTCGAATTGCATATGCTAGGAATGAGGGGGGGGGGGGCGGTGTGTGATTTTTTTAAGGGTTGGGTTGGGCTGTTTTACCTCTGAGCGGCACTTTTTTTGCACACCATGGGCTAAATGACCAGGTCACATGGAACCCGAAGGCTCAGAGAAAGTTGGGGGAGGGGACCCACTGGAACAGCTGTTGGGAGACAGATGGTAGCCTCTCGTCAAGGCCATCCAGCGTGTTCTTTAACGTGCACAGGGTATGGCTCTCCCTCACACGGGGCCACGGCTTAACGTCCCATCCGACGGACGGCGGCCTTTCCAAGCCCATCGGTGTCCCCTACTGACCGTGGGCAGGGTGGGGAATTTTGCGGAGATAAATCTCAACGCTGACCCAGCTGGGACTCGAACCTGGGAACTACAGATTATGAGCCTGGCGCGCTACCGACTGAGCCACCCCCGCCCCTTTTTTTTAAGGGATACTAGCACATGCATCCTGTCCCGCACGTATCGTGTGAGGAAGTGAACGACGAATGAAGAATGAAAGATGTGTGTTCTGTGAAGGCAGGTGGCAGAGGATTTTTATCTCAGGCTAAAACCTTCTGCTGAGGTCCCGCCATTCTCAGATATTTTCTACTATGGCAAATCAATTAGCAGGCTCCTGCCAGAACTCTGTGGCAAGCACGCGCTTGAGGGGTAGAAGTCAAGCCGTGGTCCCGTGTTAGGAGGGTCATATCCTGTTCACGTTAGAGGAACAGTCTGGATGGCTTCTTCTTAAACATTTACTCATCATTTCCTGGACCTCTTTGTAAAGTGGGCTTCGGCCCTCTTATCATCAGGTCCATGAGCTTAATTGGCTGTGGTTGCAGATAGTCTGGATGGCGTTAACGGATGACTTCTATTGGTATCCGGTGCGAGAGTTGAGTCAGTCGGTAGTGGGGCAGGTTCGTGATCTGTTGTTTCCAAGTTCGAGTTCCACCCGTTCAAACTTTGAGATTTCTCTCCGCTCTGTCAATCCGTGCTCTCTGTCAGAAAGGGGATTTGGGTTGTTTTACCTCTGAGCGGCACTTTTTTGCACACAATGGGCTAAATGGCCAGGTCATATGGACCCCGAAGGCTCAGAGAAGGTAGGGGGATTGGACCCACTGGAACAGCTATTGGGAGACAGATGGTAGCCTCCCGTCAAGGCCATCCAGCGTGTTCTTTAACATGCACAGGGTATAGCTCTCCCGCACACGGGGATACGGCTTAACGTCCCATCCGATGGACGGCGACCTTTCCAAGCCCATCGGTGTCCCCTACTGTCCGTGGGCAGGGCGGGGAATTTTGCGGAGATAAATCTCAACGCTGACCCAGCTGGGACTCGAACCTGGGCAGAAAGGGGACACCAATGCACTTTGAAAATCAATTCAGTTGGTCCGTCGAATGGCAAGTAAAGCCCTGGCTTCCTGTGCGGGAGATCCATACCCTGTGCAACAAGTGGATCAATTTGTTTTTTTTGTTTTTTTTTTTGGGGGGGGGGCGGGGGGGGGCTCAGTCGGTAGCGCGCCAGACTCGTAATCTACAGTTCCCTGGTTCGAGTCCCAGCTGGGTCAGCGTTGAGATTTATTTCCGCAAAATTCCCCGCCCTGCCCACGGTCAGTAGGGGACACTGATCAGCTTGGAAAGGCCGCCGTACGTCGGATGGGACGTTGAACCGTGGCCCCGTGTGCTGGAGTGCCATACCCTGTGCACGTAAAGTAACACGCCGGATGGCTTTGACGGGAGGCTACCATCTGCCTCCCAACAGCTGTTCCGGTGGGTCCCCTCCCCAACCTTCTCTGAGCCTTTGAGTCCTTGTGACCTGGCCATTTAGCGCATTGCAAAAAAGTGCAAAAAAGTGCCGCACAAAATTCCCCAGGTAATCCTGTGCATTTGTTTGCATAATGTTTGCTCTTTCGTCCCAATGCTGCTTAGTAATTATTATTTCAATCAGGTTTAAACAAGAAAAAGTATTTCGAATTCCACGAAAAAGTAAAGAGAGGTTAAAAGGACTCGGATCAGAAGGTGATGAACTACTGTCTTTTTTTAATCTGTTTTGAGGAGCAACTCTTCTTTAACGCACACTTTTTTAATCTGTTTTGAGGAGCAACTCTTCTTTAACGCACACTTTTTTAATCTGTTTTGAGGAGCAACTCTTCTTTAACGCACACTTTTTTAATATGTTTTGAGGAGCAACTCTTCTTTAACGCACACTTTTTTAATCTGTTTTGAGGAGCAACTCTTCTTTAACGCACACTTTTTTAATCTGTTTTGAGGAGCAACTCTTCTTTAACGCACACTTTTTTTAATCTGTTTTGAGGAGCAACTCTTCTTTAACGCACACTTTTTTAATCTGTTTTGAGGAGCAACTCTTCTTTAACGCACACTTTTTTAATCTGTTTTGAGGAGCAACTCTTCTTTAATGCACACTTTTTTAATCTGTTTCGAGGAGCAACTCTTCTTTAACGCACACTTTTTTAATCTGTTTTGAGGAGCAACTCTTCTTTAACGCACACTTTTTTAATCTGTTTTGAGGAGCAACTCTTCTTTAACGCACACTTTTTTAATATGTTTTGAGGAGCAACTCTTCTTTAACGCACACTTTTTTAATCTGTTTTGAGGAGCAACTCCTCTTTAACGCACACTTTTTTAATCTGTTTTGAGGAGCAACTCTTCTTTAACGCACACTTTTTTAATCTGTTTTGAGGAGCAACTCTTCTTTAACGCACACTTTTTTAATCTGTTTTGAGGAGCAACTCTTCTTTAACGCACACACAATACAAGATCTAAGAACAGATGACTACTACCCAAAGCGTTAATAAGAGTCACACAGTCACATTTAACATTACCTTTTCTAAGCCTTTCTTTTCCAACGAAACAATCAAATCTTTTTCTATGGATCTCAAAAGCTTTCCCTGATTCGGACGAGGGTGGCTCAGTCGGTAGCGCGATAGGTTCATAATCTGTAGTTCCCAGGTTCGAGTCCTAACTGAGCCAGAGTTAATTTATCTCCGCAAATATCCCCGTCCCGCCCCCAATCAGTAAATAACTCCGATGACCGCTGGAACTCGCCGTCCTTCGGAAAGAACGTTTAACCTTGGCTCCATGTGCTGGAGAGTCATACCCTGTGCACATCAACCTTCTCTGATCCCTGGGGGTTGGGTTGTTTTAGATTGGGTTGTTTTATCTCTGAGCGGCACTTTTTTGCACACAATGGGCTAAATGGCCAGGTCACATGGACCCCGAAGGCTCACAGAAGGTTGGGGGAGGGGACCCACTGGAACAGCTGTTGGGAGACAGATGGTAGCCTCCCGTCAAGGCCATCCAGCGTGTTCTCTAACGTGCACAAGGTATGGCTCTCCCACACACGGGGCCACGGCTTAAAGTCCCATCCGACGGACGGCGGCCTTTCCAAGCCCATCGGTGTCCCCTACCGACCGTGGGCAGGGCGAGGAATTTTGCGGAGATAAATCTCAACGCTGACCCAGCTGGGACTCGAACCTGGGAACTACAGATTACGAGCCTGGCGCGCTACCGACTGAGTCACCCCCGTCCCAATCCCTGGGGGTCATTGTTACCTGGCCATTTAGTCCATTGTGTGCAATTAAATGGCTCTCATTTAATTGCACAAAATGGACTAAATGGCTCTCAGAGGCAAAACCAACAAAATCCACTTGAAAATTTTTCCATTTCTCAGTGCTAGGGATTTTACAAGATATGCTAAGAATGGTAATTGTCCGTTCATGTTAATTCACTATTCCGACTTTTTTTTTTTCACCGTATGACTTTGTTTTGTCCCCTTTATTCCACCCCCTACATTTTTATTCCTACTCTCACCCCCCTAATTCTTTCAATTTTTCTCTGGTCAGCAGGTGTTTTGCTTCAGCTTACCTGGGTTCGAGCCCCGGGTAAGGCATGGATGTGTGTGTCGTTTTTCTGCTGAGGTCCTGCCATCCTCTTAGATCTCCTACTGTGGCATATAAACTGACAGGCTCCTGTCAGACCTCTGTAGCAAGCAGCTGCTTGAGGGGGAATTTTTTTTTTATTTAGGTGATTTAGAGCACAATCATCATTTTACTCAAGCGTGAGTCAGATATAATAAATATAGGAAAATTAGCCTGTTACTATTTTCTCCTCTACGATCTTTGATTATTGTGAACTGAAAATAAATAAATAAATAAATAAATACCCCCTCAAGCAGCTGCTTGCCACGGAAGTCTGACAGGAGCTTGTCAGTTTATATGACATAGTAGAAGATCTGTGAGGATGGCAGGACCTCAGCAGAAAAATGACACGAACATCCATGCCTTATCCGGGGCTCGAACCCAGGTCACGTAGATTGAAAAGCGGCGTTTTTTATTATACCAAAATGCAGATATTGAGCAAAATATGTCAGCCACCTTTGATTTCTTGTTACAACACTTGTCCGCCATATATCGATTCGCCCTTGCAATGCAAACTTAGGTTCCGCGCAGCTTGCTCTCCGAAACGAAGAGCATGTAAATAGTTATATTAGTGTATTGTCATGTATATAAATAAGTAGGTGTGTGCACGTACTTGGGAATATTTATTTCTTGTTAGAGTAGCTGTAAACCAGTGCGTGCATCACTGAACTAACCTGGTTCGTGAAACCGAAAAAAGGAAAGACAAAAAAAATCAAGTAGGGGAAGCAGGTTGCTGTGGTTCCCTTTTAGAAATGCCCTCAGAACTAGAGATTTTACAAGATATGTTTGGGATTAAGGGGGCTGGGGTGGCTCAGTCGGTAGCGCGCCAGGCTCGTAATCTGTAGTTCCCAGGTTCGAGTCCCAGCTGGGTGAGCGTTGAGATTTATCTCCGCAAAATTCCCCGCCCTTCCCACGGTCAGTAGGGGACACCGATGGGCTTGGAAAGGCCGCCGTCAGTCGAATGGGACGTTAAGCCGTGGCCCTGTGTGTGGGAGAGCCATACCCTGTGCACGTTAAAGAACACACTGGATGGCCTTGACGGGAGGCTACCATCTGTCTCCCAACAGCTGTTCCAGTGGGTCCCCTCCCCCAACCTTCTCTGAGCCTTCGGGGTCCATCTGACCTGGCCATTTAGCCCATGGTGTGCAAAAAAGTGCCGCTCAGAGGTAAAACAACCCAACCCAAACAACCTTTCTTTTGACACATAGCTCATGTTGGAGATACAAAAGAACAATCATTTCCATATTTTACATATTCCCCACCTCACATAAATAATTATGCTTGTTCGGAAAGATGTGGTGAAACTGTTGACACACAAATACGAAAATAAAAAGGAACCACAACAGCCACTTCTCCCAGTTTTTTTTTTGTCTTTTCCTTTTTTTATGTGTCAGATTTCCATCTTTCAGTGGTGCACGCACACCTAATGCTACATATTACAGCAGTGAGGGCACACACCTACTATTTATTTACATAACCTAGAAGATTTCGGTGAGTGCATGCACACACCTACTAATATCTATACACATGTCTCATGATTTCAGTGGTGCATGCACAGTACCTACTTATAGATGTGTTAAGATCAGCTCAGAGAGTAAGCCGTGCGGTACCTAAACCACTCATCCTAGTTGGATTTTACATATGTCGGGTAAAGTGCTGCAAGAAAAAATCGCAGGTAGCAATGTCATTTTATTCCGCATATTCCTTTTAGCATAAGAATATTAATTTTTAATTGACAGTGTTTGACTATATGATTCTGTAGTTCTGTAATCTGTAGTTCCCAGGTTCGAGTCCCAGCTGGGTCAGCGTTGAGATTTATCTCCGCAAAATTCCACGCCCTGCCCACGGTCAGTAGGGGACACCGATGGGCTTGGAAAGGCCGCCGTCCGTCGGATGGGACGTTAAGCCGTGGGGCCGTGTGCGGGTGAGCCAAACCCTGTGCACGTTAAAGAACACGCTGGATGGCCTTGACGGGAGGCTACCATCTGTCTCCCAACAGCTGTTCCAGTGGGTCTCCTCCCCCAACCTTCTCTGAGCCTTCGGGGTCTTTGTGACCTGGCCATTTAGCCCATGGTGTGAAAAAAGTGCCGTTCAGAGTTGAAACAACCAACCAATCAAATAATATAAGACAACAAGATGTTCGGATTTACCACTGTCCTTTGGTACGGGTATTCGCGAACCATAGTTTCTAAAACCATTGATCTGAGGGGCATGGGGTTCGAGTCTCTGACACTTAGTTTTTAAACTGACAATTGTTATTGCGAATATTTTGTAAAGGAATAAAGGACTTAATGGGAAACTCTTTAGGATGGCACTGCACTTGGTGTGAAATTAGTCACATGACACTTCTATGGCATGAATGAATTCTGATGTGCTCCATCGGTAGCACGTCAGAATCGTAATCTGTTGTTCCTAGTTTGACTTCCACCTGGGACTGCGTTTAGATTTATCTCCGCAAAACTCGGTCTGTAGAGGTCACCAATGTATTTTGAAAGGCCGCCGTCCATCGGATGGGACGTAATGCCGTGGAGAGTCATACCTGTGCACGTTCACGAGCCACAAGGGCTGACCTTGACCCCGGAGGGTCGGTAGATCTCCAGGCAGTCAAGACGCAGGCAGTGCGCAGAACCTAACAGCTGTCCAGTGGGTTCTCTCCCTTCAACTTTCTCTAATCCCTCATGGTCCTTATGACCTGGACATTTAGCCATTGTGTGTAAAATAATTACCGCTCAGAAGGAAAACAACCCAACCCTTGTAATGAGTTTGTTGTTAGATGAACATCTGTCAGAATATATTTACTTTGGTGTTTCACTAGCGCCATCTATTAGATAAAATATAAACTAAGCCATATATATGTGAAAATCTAGTGAAACTTTCAAAAAGTGAGAGCAAATTTTGGTAATCATCGATGAGTAGCTGAGAGCTTTTTGGTCTCACGTCTCAATGATATAATTCTTACCTTTAGAATCAAGAAACAACGGCTCTCTTTTTTGAATATTCACAACAAAACTGTTTTCAATATCGCTTTTCCCTCTGTGAAGTTTCCTCGAGAAGGAAACTTCACAGAGGGGAATCCGTGTGTTTTTGAACAGCAAATAAAAACTTTCTACTATAAATATTATGGTTTTGACAGTGGGATATTAGCAACCTTCTGTTTCTTCTTGCGCTGCGTATTAGACATAAATACAACTTCCTCTCGCTCGTTACTTTAGGCGCCGCACAGCCTGCTTTCTGAAAGTGGTCAACCTACAATTAACTAACATTATCCAAACTAATTATTGAAGTAGGTGTGGTGTATGCACCGCTGAAACGTGTTTTAATGTGTACAGAATAAGTAAGTGAGTGCGTGCACTCACTGAATAATGCTGTTATGTATATAAACCAGTAAGTGTGTTCACACATCACTGTCGTGAAGTTTCGTGTATATATATGTGTATAAGGATGTGTGTACCACCGAATTGCACTCTTAATCCCACATAAAAGGAAAAGACAAAAAAAAAATTCAAATAAATTAAGCTCAAGTAGGAGAGACTGGCTGTAGTGGTTCCATTTTTTTTTAAAAGATGGGCCCGCCGTCTCCTTTTGTACAGCCCGCGAGTAACTGCCGACAAATAAAATGAAAAAAAAGAATGTATTTCGGGAAGCAAATTCTTATTGAAATAATTATTTTTAATATGATTAGACTGTTTGTTTCACTTCAGTTATTTTTACTTTATTAATGATCGTAAATTTCCTCCATTCCATTTCAGTTTCCTATGCAGCCCGCCATTCTTTACAGTTTTCTTTGCAGCTCGTCAATCCATTTCAGTTTAGCCAATCCATTTCACTTTTCTATACCTTCCATCATTCCATTTCAGTCTTTCTTCCATCATTCCATTTCAGTCTTCCATGCAGCCCACCATTCAAGTTATCTATGCGGCTTGCCATTCCATTTAAGTTTTCTTTATATGCGACCCTTCAGCTAAAACGTTTGCCCAAGCCTGGTTTAGAGTTTTAAGATTGTCCATAAGTGAGCGAGTTGTTTCTGATCTGTAGCAGCTAGTGACATCTACCTATAATTGTAAAAGAATTCGTGACATATAAATGTAAATTATATTTTACTTTAATGTTACTTGTATGATGAATATATGTTGAATTACATCTTTTTGCAGAAGGAAATTAAATTCCGTCATTATTTACATAATTTTATGACTGATATTTACAAAGTTTTTAAATATTTAGCGATGGTGTCCAATTCTTGAAGGGGCGGGAGTGGCTCAGTTGGTAGCACACCAGGCTCGTAATCTTTAGTTCCCAAGTTCGAGTCCCAGCTGGGCCAGCGTTGAGATTTATCTCCGCAAAACTCCCCGCCCTGCCCACGGTCAGTAGGGGACACCGATGGGCTTGAAAAGGCCGCGTCCGTCGGATGGGACGTTAAGCCGTGGTCCCGTGTACGGGAGAGCCATATCCTGTGCACGTCAAAGAACACGCTGGATGGCCTTGACGGGAGGCTACCATCTGTCTCCCAACAGCTGTTCTAGTGGGTCTCCTCCCCCAACCTTCTCTGAGCCTTCGGGGTCCATGTGATCTGGCCATTAACAACCCAACCCAACTCAATTCTTGAAGAAAATGGAGTTCCCAGTTTCGAGTCACAGTTGCGCATCTTTGGCATATATCTGCGCTAAATCCCCATCCTACCCTCGGGCAGAAAAGGAACACCGATGGGTTTGGAAAGACTGCCGCCGTCGGATGGGATTCAAAGCCATGGCTCCGTGCACAAGAGAGCTACATCAAGTACACGTTAGAACACGCAGGATGTCCCTGCAGGGAGGCTTATCATCTGTCTCTTAGCATCTGCCCAATTGGTCCACTTCCCCCAATCTTCTTTGAGCCTTGGGGTCCGTTTAACCTAGCCATTCAGCGCACTCTGCGCAAAAAAGAGCCAGCAGGGAGGCTTATCATCTGTCTCTTAGCATCTGCCCAATTGGTCCGCTTCCCCCAATCTTCTTTGAGCGCTTGGGGTCCGTTTAACCTAGCCATTCAGCGCACTCTGCGCAAAAAAGAGCCAGCAGGGACGCTTATCATCTGTCTTCTAGCATCTGCCCAATTGGTCCCCTTCCCCCAATCTTACTTTGAACTCTTGGGGTCCTTTTAACCTAGCCATTTAGCGCACTCTGCGCAAAAAGGAGCCACTACGAGGTAAAACAGCCCAATCCTTGATCGAGTTATCAGGGATGGGACGAGGTTTGTAAGGGCTCAGGTACAAGTTAATAATAAAAGATCCACTCCCTTCCTCAAGGATTGGGTTGGGTTGTTTTCCACTGAGCGGCACTTTTTTGCACACCATGGGCTAAATGGCGAGGTCACAAGGACCCCGAAGGCTCAGAGAAGGTTGGGGGAGGGGACCCACTGAAACAGCTGTTGGAAGACAGATGGTAGCCTCCCGTCAAGGCCATCCAGTGTGTTCTTTAACGTGCACAGGGTATGGCTTTCCAGCACACAGAGCCACAGCTCATCCGACGGACGGCGGCCTTTCCAAGCCCATCGGTGTCCCCTACTGACCGTGGGCAGGGCGGGGAATTTAGCGGAGATAAATCTCAACGCTGACCCAGCTGGGACTCGAACCTGGGAACTACAGATTACGAGCCTGGCGCGCTACCGACTGAGCCATCCCCGCCCCCCATCCTCAAGGAAGTGGAAGTCATCAACTCTATTGCATACTCCGAGACTGAATTTGTTGCAGACAAACAAGGAACAACCGGTCGGTTCTGTTTCTGCGGCAGTAAAGTGGAATTATTCCTTTACTGCTGCGCAAGTTTGGACATGTTTAGACCTGCACCGCTACTCACTGCAACGGCTCTCGATTATGCTATATGAGACGTTTCCACGGGCAGTTTAGCGAGTTGACGAGCAAAGAGTAAACATTAAATTTCGTGTGAAGTTCGGGAAAAGTGGCACTGAAATTTACAACATAATACAGCAAGTTGGGTTGGGTTAACTCTGAGCGGCACTTTTTTGCACACCATGGGCTAAATGGCCAGGTCACATGGACCTCGAAGGCTCAGAGAAGATTGGGGGAGGGGACCCACTGGAATAGCTGTTGGGGACAGATAGTAGCCTCCCGTCAAGGCCATCCAGCGTGTTCTTTAACGTGCACAGGTTATGTCTCTCCCGCACACGGGGCCACGGCTTAACGTCCCATCCGACGGAGGGCGGCCTTTCCAAGCTCATCGGTGTCCCCTACTGACCGTGGGCAGGGTGGGGAATTTTGCGGAGATAAATCTCAACGCTGACCCAGCTGGGACTCGAACCTGGGAACTACAGATTACGAGCCTGGCGCGCTACCAACTGAGCCACCCCCGCCCCAATACAGCAAGTACATGGAGATGAAGCATTATCACGTGCACGAATATTGAATAGCATCGCTATGCTGGCATTCAGGCCATTCAGACTGCCGTGACACAACAGCTCCGCAGCATTTCAGAAAGTGCTTTCCAGGACTGCTTCAAAGACCTCCAGAATGCTCCAGAATGCTTCGTGTCACGTGACACGATGGTTGCCAGATCACTAATTTCTAAAAAAAAATCGTTGCCAGATATTTTTTCTGAATTCTGTAATCAACCATAGTGTTCGGATATTTTTTTTGAGCGACTATACACGAGGGAGAAGTTCAGTTTCATACAGACTAACGTACAATCGAGTATCGTGTATAATGCACAGGATGAAGTTATCTTTACCTTTCACAGGGGAAGAAACTCGGCGTTAGTGTAGCCTTCTGTAGTTAAGTATTATTTGCAAGCCATTGCCTTCACTTTACTATGAGAATTCAATTCTTCCTCTATGCGCTTTTTGGGGTGGGGGTGGCTCAGTCGGTAGCGCGCCAGGCTCGTAATCTGTAGTTCCCAGGTTCGAGTCCCAGCTGGGTCAGCGTTGAGATTTATCTCCGCAAAATTCCCCGCCCTGCCCACGGTCAGTAGGGGACACCGATTGGCTTGGAAAGGCCGCCGTCCGTCGGATGGGACTTTAAGCAGTGGCCCCGTGTCCGGGAGAGCCATACCCTGTGTACGTTAAAGAACACGCTGGATGGCCTTGACGGGAGGCTACCATCTGTCTCCCAACAGCTGTTCCAGTGGGTCCCCTCCCCCAACCTTCTCTGAGCCTTCGGGGTCCATGTGACCTGGCCATTTAGTCCATGGTGTGCAAAAAAGTGCCGCTCAGAGGTAAAACAACCCAACCCAACCCTCTATGCGCTTCACTTACTATGAAACTGAAGTCTTACCTAAAGAGGAGACCATTAACAACTGCAAATGTTAAATAATATTCATAATGAATTTCTGACTTGGGAGAAGGCAATGATGATAAAAAACTGGAAACCATATTTTTCTGCATTCTTTTCAATTTCAGTAGAAATGATAATGTCAATCAATGGAATGTTCAAAGGTCAGACTTCAAATATAAGAAGATAAATCTGGATATCTGAACATAAAACATGACCGTTCTTCAGTTATAAAAATTTTAAGAGAGAGTTTTAAAACGAAAACATTTATTAAAAATTATTGCATTAAATGCCGCAAGAAAGATGTGTTGTTCAACCGTGATCCTTTTATTTCACAAGTAAACAGTTTCTAGAAAATAGCTTAGCCACCTTCGATTTGCTCCTGCAGCACTTATCCTCCATATAATGCACCACCTCGCAGTCGATAACTTGGATACCGCTCAGCTTTACTCTCTAAAATCAAGTACCTCCCTTCCAAATTAATTATTTGCAAGCGTTGTGCATGTTCCACTGAAAAGCTAAGAAATTGTATATAGTAGGTGTTGTGCATGCACTCGCTGAATAAATAAGCCTGTGAAATAAACGATAAAAGGAAAACAAAAAAAAAAGATAGAGAATGGCTGTTTCGGTATCTTTTTTTATTTTCGAAAATTTGAAATGCAATTTTAGCGACCTCGGATTTTGTAACTTCGCGTCGCAATTCCAATTCTGATAGGGTTGAGTCCTGGCAATTTATGATTTGCTCCACTACATCTAAATACCCCCTCAAGCAGCTGCTTGCCACAGAGGTCTGACAGGAGCCTGTCAGTTTATATGAGCAAACTATAAATTGCTAGGAATATAAACTAAAATACAACAACGACTCACAAATTCAACTGTGATTCCCTCTACAAATGGGGCGGAGGTGGCTCAGTCGGTAGCTCAGTCGGTAGCGCGCCAGGCTCGTAATCTGTAGTTCCCAGGTTCGAGTCCCAGCTGGGTCAGCGTTGAGATTTATCTCTCCAAAATTTCCCCCGCCCTGCCCATGGTCAGTAGGGGACACCGATGAGCTTGGAAATGCCGCCGTCCGTCGGATGGGACGTTAAGCCGTGGCCCGTGTGCGGGAGAGCCATACCCTGTGCACGTTAAAGAACACGCTGGATGACCTTGACGGGAGGCTACCATCTGTCTCCCAACACCTGTTCCAGTGGTTCCCCTCCCCCAACCTTCTCTGAGCCTTCGGGGTTCATGTGACCTGGCCATTTAGCCCATGGTGTGCAAAAAAGTACCGCTCAGAAGTAAAACAACCCAACCCAACCGTAAATATTTTCTTTGCCTGAAACTTATTTTACCCCGTTTACTTTATTACAAAAGACAAATCTTTTTTTTTTAACTATGAAGGAAATAGGGGGTTTAACAGACCTAAACTTTACTGCTAAACGTTGTTTTAATCGCTTCTTCAAAATTATTAACGATTTTTTTCTGATGAAGTAGTTGTTTGTTTTCAAGAGTTTCGTAATCGAAGCATCCTTTATTATTCTGAATAATAAGGTCGTTCACATAATCGTTAAGTTCTATTCTTGAAAACCACTCACCTTTTCATTCTGGAAGACAATAAATTAGAATACGTTTTTTCGAAAGCGGTAAAATCAGTCTTTCAAATGAGTTTGCTTTAGATATAATGAAGCAACTCAATCCTATCAGAACTGCGACACGAAGTTACAAAATCCGAGGTCGCTAAAATTGCATTTCAAATTTTTGAAAATAAAAAAGATACCGAAACAGCCATTCTCTATCTTTTTTTTTTGGTTTTCCTTTTGTCGCTTATTTCACAGGCTTATTTATTCAGGCAAAGGTATAAAATGCACTTGTAAAGTAACTATCTCTGGGTTGGGTTGTTTTACATCTATGCGGCACTTTTTTGCACACCATGGGCTAAATGGCCAGGTCACATGGACCCCGAAGGCTCAGAGAAGGTTGGGGGAGAGGACCCACTGGAACAGCTGTTGGGAGACAGATGGCAGCCTCCCGTCAAGGCCATCCAGTGTGTTCTTTAACGTGCACAGGGTATGTCTCTCCCGCACACGGGACCACGGCTTAACGTTCCATCCGACGGACGGCGGCCTTTCCAAGCCCATCGGTGTCCCCTACTGACCGTGGGCAGGGCGGGGAATTTTGCGGAGATAAATCTCAACGCTGACCCAGCTGGGACTCGAACCTGGGGAACTACAGATTACGAGCCTGGCGCGCTACCGACTGAGCCACCCCCGCCCCAACTATCTCTGGTAAAGTTACGGTTGAGCATGAGTTGATAGGTAAGTTGAAATTTTGCACTCACTATTGGCTCTGTTTCTTTCTATCCAATTTAATAATTGTTTCAGTATCTGAATAAAAATTGATTAGTATGCTTACGTTGATTCTTGTTATTCTTTGGTTAACAAGCAGTTGAATAAGCGATTCTTCTCCATTGAGTCGACTGTCTGTTTAAAAAAATCTCCTCTGTCTACAGACATGACTATTTATACCATGAAGTCAGT
This sequence comes from Ryuthela nishihirai, assembly GCA_038380435.1. Taxonomy (NCBI): domain Eukaryota; kingdom Metazoa; phylum Arthropoda; class Arachnida; order Araneae; family Heptathelidae; genus Ryuthela; species Ryuthela nishihirai. The sequence continues at coordinate 69,024,079 of JAWZYU010000001.1, forward strand.
GACTAGAAGTAAAAATAAGCTTACATGTACCGCTTTTAAAAGTATATATCACTTTTCTGCAGGGGACTAGCAAAGGACTACTATTGAGGGAGGGGGATAGAACGAAAATTTGTCAACTCGGAAATCAATTTTTGCAAACTGAGTAAATGAGACGTTTACATAAATAATGTCTCTGCCACGGACATACCCTAAATTTCAATCCATGGGGGGTGGGGGTGGAGTGGAGCAGCTTCCAAAATTTTACCAAGTGCCCCGATTTCGCAATTTCATCATGATTTCTACAGAATAATTCCCTTATTTTACCTGATTCTTACCATGTGTCTTCGAATTTTTCCAACTCGCCATAATTTTACAGAATAAATCCCAATTTTTACTTTCGTCTCACCTGAATTTGTCAAGTCACTTCGAATTTTGCCAACTTCCCAAGATTTTCCCAAGTTGTCCCGATTTTGCCAACTCTCCTTAATTTCACAAAACCAATACCAATTTCCACAACTCTCCTATTTTTACCGAGTGGATTCGAATTTTGCCAACTGCCCTAGATTTTGCCAACTCTCCTCAATTTCACAACACCATTCTCAATTTTCACAACTTGCCTGTATTTTACCAAGTGTTTTCGAATTTTGGCAGCTGCCTTAGACTTTGCAAAACTATCTCGATTTTGCCAACTCACCATAATTTTACAGAACATTACACATCCGACCTAAATTTTATCAAGTCACTTCGAATATTGCCAACTCCCAAAGATTTTCACAAGTGGTCCCTATTTTGCCAACTCTCCTTAATTTCATAAAACCAATACCAATTTTCAAACTCTCCTGTTTTTACCAAGTGGGTTTGAATTTTGCCAATTGCCCTAGATTTTGCTAACTCCTCTTAATTTAACAAAACAAAATCCCAATTTTCATAATTCAGCTGTATTTTACAAAGTCGCTTCGAATTTTGCCAACTATGATTAACTTTGGGGGGGAGCCTTCCCCCATCCTATATTTCGTTAGCTATCTGTAGGTCGTAGCTATAGGCCTTGCCCCATAGGTAACCCCCTGCTTTTCAATATTACAAGTGAGACAATATCATGACGATTCACTTTGGTGTTTAACTTGCGCCATCTGATGTTGAGAATTTAAACAAAAAAAATATCAGAAGCTGGAACTTTTCAAAACGAGGAACTGAAAAAAATCTAACGATTAATACCTAATCGGCTTAAATAATAAAATCTATATCACCCATAGAAACATAAAGGTATGTCTTGGTCTTTTGACCATTCGTATCAAAAAGTACGTAACTTTCTCATAATATTCAATGAAGGTTCACAGAACGAGAACCTGCATTTTTTTCACGATTTTTATCATAGGAAAAGGGGAAAGTGAAAAAAAATAAAGTTTGGGGTGAAAATATCGACTCTGAAGTTTAGAGCTGATTTATATTGCTCAAAAATTTCCTCCCAAATCCAGAGTAAAATGGCCGTTCCTTGATCTCTGCGGTGCTGCGAGTGTTGGCGTTCTACAAGGTACATACATCACATCCAGAAAGAATGGAGCGGCAAAATCTAAAGATCAAAGAAGGCAATAACGTGAATTCTAACAACAGCAATTCGCAGATGTGATACTCCGTCACAGCAAATAGTTACACCACTTGTGAGAGAAACAAAAATTTTTACCTGACGTAAATTATTGTTATGTATAGTCTCTCGTACGGAAGTGAGCAAGTTTTATTTCCGGAATATCGCAAAGTATACAATGAAGTATAAATTCTTTTACGTTGGTATATGAGCGACTGAAAGAATTACTGGTGTTTCTCAGGTCGTTTGAAGACGTCCATTTTTCTGCCAAATGTCCAGATTCCTAGCCCTTTTGTGTGAAGAATTATGGCAGCACTTTTTGCACACAATGGGCTGAATGGCCAGGTCACAAGGACCACGAAGGCTCAGAGGAGGTTGGGGGAACCCACTGGAACAGCTGTTGGGAAACAGATGATAGCCTGCCGTGAAGGCCATCGAGTGTGTTCTTTAACGTGCACAGGGTTTGTCTCTCCCGCATGGTCATGTTTTATGTTGGAAGTCAAATTGTTATCGTTATATTTCAAAATGAGTTATGAACGATAAATCGAGCACTTCACTAATGGTCTCTTTTATTATCCGAAATTTACATTAAAGAAATTTCCATTGCAAGATTGGCCTTGTTTTTTCTTAGGCATCACTTTACTCTGCCAGGAGGTCTATTATAGCTCTCAGTTTGTACTTAATGACTGCCGCATAATTGCTGCCTTAACTAACTCAACTTTACAGGAGAAATTAATAGGTGAGATTCTCAGTCAAATCTCCCTCATGATCATGTTTAATGTCTCATTTCCCCTCAACAAAGGGGCGGGGGTGGCTCAGTCGGTAGCGCGCCAGGCTCATAATCCGCAGTTCCCAAGTTCGATTCCAAGCTGCGCCAGCGTTGAAATTTATCTCCGCAAAATACCTCACCCTCCCCTCGATCAGTAGGAGACACCGATGGGCTTGAAAAAGCCGCCGTCCGTCGAATGGGACGTTAAACCGTGTCCCCTAAAGTTAGAGAATATGCAGGATGGCCTTGACGAGAGGCTACCATCTGTCTCCTAACAGCTGTCCAGTGGGTTCCCTCTCCCCTTGTGAGCTGGCTATTTGTGTGCAAAATAGTGCCGCTCGGAGGCAAAACAATCCAACAAAACTCCTCAACGACTACGGTCCGGCACAGAAATCTTCTTCCTAACCCGTTCACACTCCGAAACGTCCAAACCGTAATTTCCTCACTTCCAAAATCCAAAAAGGATGGGACGTTAAGCCATGGCCTCGCGTGCGGGAGAGCCATACTCTACCGTAAACATCCAACCCAACAACCCTGGAATCGAAAATAAATAATGAAATTTGTAAGTTTTACGGGAAAATTACAAAATACGTTTAATATAAATAATGAACTTATAAAATACTTCAAGAATACATCTGCCTTTGAGCAGTGATCTTTATATTTGTTTAGAAATATTAGCCACCTTTCATTTCTTCCTGCAGCACTTTCCCGTCATATAAATAACCAACCCAGGTAATGTTTTAGGTATCACTCAGCTTGCTCTCTGAAATCATGGCATCCATCTTAGTAGGTGCTGTGCGTGTCCACATCCAAGTAGGTGTGTATGTGCACTCACTGAACATGCGCCGCCTTGTAAATAAATCTTAGTAGAGTGTGTGCATTGTACTACTGAAATTGGAGGCATACTGTATATAGTTTAGTGTTAGTAAGTAGGTATGTGCATGCACCACTTGAATTTCTCACCATAATGTACCTAGCTGATAACAGAAAAAAAAAATCGGAGAGGCTGGTTGTTGCGGTACCTCTTTTTGGGTTTTTGCAAAGTACTTAACGGGGAAAAAAATCGATCAATTACAAAGTTTTTGCGATTCTTTGCAACTTTTGAGTCTGAAATCCGGTAGCGTTGCATTTTTTTTTTTATTTACTTTTCCAAGACATCTTGGGGCGGGGGTGGCTCAGTCGGTAGCGCGCCAGGCTCGTAATCTGTAGTTCCCAGGTTCGAGTCCCAGCTGGGTCAGCGTTGAGATTTATCTCCGCAAAATTCCTCGCCCTGCCCACGGTCAGTAGGGGACACCGATGGGCTTGGAAAGGCCGCCGGCCGTCGGATGGGACGTTAAGCCGTGGTCCCGTGTGCGGGAGAGACATACCCTGTGCACGTTAAAGAACACTCTGGATGGCCTTGACGGGAGGCAACCATCTGTCTCCCAACAGCTGTTCCAGTGGGTCCCCTCCCCCAACCTTCTCTGAGCCTTCGGGGTCCATGTGACCTGGCCATTTAGCCCATGGTGTGCAAAAAAGTGCCGCTCAGAGGTAAAACAACCCAACCCAACCCAAGACATCTTAAATGCATTCTAAAAAATCGCTTTTCCTCGATTTTATTCCGTATTTTTTAATTGCCTGTTCAACGTTATTAAACGATTTCTTTTAATGAAATAACTGAATTTGATTTCAAACTATTGAAGTTCAATAACTGAGTGCATCCTTTGCTTATTCTTTCGTTAAGGTCTTTAGCTATGTGTAACCAACTCATTTTTTCATTCACGATGACAAATAAATTAGAACACTTTTTTTCTAAGTGACAAAATAGCGACGCAGTTCTCCCAAAGTGCATAATTCAAAGTTAAAAAATGTAATTGCTAGCAGTGTATTGATCAGTGATGTTTTTTATTTCAAAAGTTTTGTAGAAAATATGATAAAACCTGATAAAAGGAAAAAAAAAAACAGAGAGGGTCGTTGTTGTGGTATCTCTTTTCGAGATTTTGAAATGTCATTTATGAAAAAAAAAATCTCTCTTACCTCGGATTTCGCTGATTTTCATAAAACTGATAAAAATGACATTTCAATTTTTACCCAGCCTTATCTTTTCCTTTTGGCGATTTCTTTTTGTGAAATCTTAATAATAATAAATTCCCCTCAAGCAGCATCTTGCCACAGAGGTCTAGGAGCTTGTCAGTTTATACGCTATAGTATACATGCCTTACCCGGGATTCGAACCCAGATCTCTTAGATCAGTATTACTTTTAATTCTTATTTCCTCTCTTTCCTTAAAAATTCCTGCATTTTTTCAAAGGCATTGTTATTGAACAATTAATTCTTATGAAATAGTGCCATATGCTTTGAAGGGAAATACTAAAGTTGGAATCCGCAAAATTCCCTGCCCTGCCCACGGGTCAGTAGGGGACACCGATGGGCTTGGAAAGGCCGCCGTCCGTCGGATGGGACGTTAAGCCGTGGCCAACTCTTCTAATAACCCAAATCTTCCATTCTGTAAATGATGATGACAGGAAGCTGTACACTGGATTTATTAGTCCTGTCTCTTTAATATTTCGGGTCCGTTCTTACGCATTTTGTTTTTTGAAGAGGGAGTGATTTTTACGGTGAAGAAATTTTAGGATCCCTACGTTGTCTATTTTACGATTACAGAAATAATTTATAAGAATTTAGTAGTCTAGCACTTACAATTCAAAAGTAGATATTGATCAAACAGATAAACCGACAAAACTTTCCCAAATATACAATAGATGAAAGCATTCAATGCTTTAAGAAAACAAGTGCTATTGATCTGTAATCTTTCCATTTGCAAAAAAAATGTTTGGGCGAAAATATATTTGCCACCTTTAATTTCTTCATGAAGCACCTACCCATCATATAAAGAACCCCCTCGAATACTAACTTGGGTATCGCTCAGCCTCCTCTCTGAACTGATGCCAACTTACAACCTTAGTAGGTGTTTGTGTATGTACCACTGAAAGAAGCTTAGACATAGAATAGTCATTTTATAAGTAGGTGTGTACGTGCATCTCACAGAACAATTGCGCATCTGTATTTATAGTTCTAGTAGAGTGTGTGCATTGCATTACTGAAATATCAGTGTTAGCTTAGAGTGTTAGTAAGTAGGTACTTGCGTCCAACTTATTTGTACCTACAACTGGAAAAAGAGCAAAAAAAAGAAACTGAGAGGCTGGTTGTTGCGGTACCTTTTTTTATACAGTTAATTTATACATTTAAGTCCCAAATCTGGTAGGGTTAAAATATATTTTCTTCCTTAAAGAGATATGATGTGTTTTTTTTTCAAAGGCATTTCTCTTAAATTTTAATGAATTGCCTCAAGATGCCCAGATTTTTCTAATCGTTTCTTCAAATGTTATTAAAGAAGATTTCTTCTGACGAAGTAGTTTAATTTGCTGTGAAGCGAACAAATGAAACACAGTAGCCGAAAGCACTCTAGGTTATTCTTCTCTAAGTATGAGTTTAAGTACCCAACATGCCTTTTCACTCTCAGTCACGATGAGGTCTTTTACAAGTGGCAAATATAGACGTAATTGCCAAAAAGCATTTCATTTATCACAATTTGAAACTAGAAAATGTGCTAATGAGGCAAATGTATCTCTGATAACGTTACAGCTGAGACACCTAGAGTTGGGATGGGTTGTCTTACCTCTGAGCGACACTTTTTTGCACACCATGGGCTAAATGGCCAGGTCACGTGGACCCCGAAGGCTTAGAGAAGGTTGGGGGAGGAGACCCACTGGAACAGCTGTTGGGAGACAGATGGTACCCTCCCGTCAAGGCCATCCAGCGTGTTCTTTAACGTGCACAGCAAGGTGTGGCTCTCCCGCACACGGCGCAACATCCCATCCGACGGACGGCGGCCTTTCCAAGCCCATCGGTATCCCCTACTGACCGTGGGCAGGGCGGGAATTTGGCGGAGATAATTCTCAACGCTGACCCAGCTGGGACTCGAACCTGGGAACTACAGATTACGAGCCTGGCGCGCTACCGACTGAGCTACCCCCGCCCCTGAGACACCTAGATTGGACAGTTTTCTAATTATAGATGGGATTTTTTTTTTCATGTACTCATACCCAAGAAGTGATGGTTGCAACTTTCAAATTTTGACACGGTACTTTTCAACAAAAGCATTTCTGCAGCAACTGCTATTCACGACCTTTAATAATTTTTGAAACACAAAAATGATTTCTTTTATAATTATACTTATTTTTAGACCATTCTCCTCAAAAGTGATAAAGCCTTCATTTAACATAATCGTAGTTTTCACAGATTTCACAAACAAGTTTTGGGAGTGAAAGGTAAATATGTTATATAGGGTTCATCAGTTCTGTTTCAGAGAAACTCTTTTGCCTTGAAATTAAAAGTGTACCGAAATAGCATTTTTGTAACTCTAGAGCAGTTGGGTTGGGTTGTTTTACCTCTGAGCGGCACTTTTTTGCACAACATGGGCTAAATGGCCAGGTCACATGGACCCCGAAGGCTCAGAGAAGGTTGGAGGAGGGGACCCACTGGAACAGCTGTTGGGAGACAGATGGTAGCCTCCCGTCAAGGCCATCCAGCGTGTTTTTTAACGTGCACAGGGTATGGCTCTCCCGCACACGGGGCCACGGCTTAACGTCCCATCCGACGGACGGCGGTCTTTCCAAGCCCATCGGTGTCCCTTACTGACCGTGGGCAGGGCGGGGAATTTTGCGGAGATAAATCTCAACGCTGACCCAGCTGGGACTCGAACCTGGGAACACTCTAGAGCAGCTCTCCTTCGATATGTCATCACACCCACGGTGTAAGCAGCAATACTTTGTATAACATACCTGCATGACAGAAAAAAAACATCCTAAAAAATAGATAAAAGAAACATTCTTTGCTAAGACAATCTTAATTTCTTACTGTATATTGAAAAAAAAAAAGTTTTAGAAGAAATATGTTTAATATGAATCTCTCTCTTCAAAACCGGAGAAAAGGTATTTTTTTAACTGCAGAAACGGAGCTGTAAGTAAATATTTTATATTTTTCTGGTTAAATCTCGAAAGGGTAGCAAGGAAAAGTAAAATCGTTAAAAAGAATTTCAAAGATTTGCGACAATTTTCAGTTTAGGAAATCTTACGATATTCAAAAGTTAAGAAATCTCACGCATCACACAAATACGATGACACAAGGAAATTCGATGGGCATTAATAATTTAATTAAAGTTTTGAAATCAAGCAGTGAAACTCAGGTTTTACAAACATTTAATTTTAATAACTAGGCAAGTGTGGAAAATACCATTGTCCCTCGATTCGAATAGGGGAAGACAATCAAGTGATCCTTTATTCGAATGCTAATTAGTTCAACTTCACACTTGCCTAATTAGTAAAATTTTCAAAATATGAGAGAGTTCTTTTTCGTTTAAGATCGAGATGGCACACATTTTAAGATGATTTCATTCGATTCAGAGTTTTTAAGAGAAAAATATTGAAGTCGATTTTCGTAATCAGCATTAAAAAAAAGCCTGTAAAGGTCACTTCATTTGGTTGGGTTGGGTTGGTTGTTTTACCTCTGAGCGGCACTTTTTTGCACACCATGGGCTAAATGGCCAGGTCACATGGACTCCGAAGGCTCAGAGAAGGTTGGGGGAGGGGACCCACTGGAACAGCTGTTGGGAGACAGATGGTAGCCTCCCGTCAAGGCTTTAATTTTAAGTGTGTTCTTTAATGTGCACAGGGTATGGCTCTCCCGCACACGGGGCCACGGCTTAACGTCTCATCCGACGGACGGTTTCCCCTACTGACCGTGGGCAGGGCGGGGAATTTTGCGGAGATACTTCATTTGGTTAAAGAAGAATAAAGGTTGAACAGTGTGATGCTACAAAGTTGAAAAAACATTGCAGCACTATTAAGTAACTAAATGTCAATTATTACGTTAAATTCATTTGTTATTGCGACTAAAAAAAATTAATAAAATAGCACCTAAAAACATATTTGCATAATTTCAATAATTACACAAGTGTAAAAATAATCGGCAATTTTGCCTAGGACCTCTAAATTCAGTGTAATTTCCTGTTATCATAATTTAGATCAATATAAGAGTTGAGCGGTTGCATCTTTGAGCGGGACTTTTTTGCATATAATGGGCTAAATGACCATGTTCACGAGGACTTCGAGGACTCCGAGAAGATTGGAGAAAAGGGATACATTGGACAGCTGTTAGCCTCCCGTCAGGTCATCCAGAATTTTAACCTGTTTACACTCCTTCACACGGAACCACGGCTTCATGCCTCAACTGACGGACGGCTGCCTTTCCAAACCAATCGATGTCTCCTACTGACCAAAGGCAGAGTAGGGGTTTACCGGAGATAAATCTCAACGCTGGTATAGGTAGGACTCGAACCTGGGAACTGCAGATTACGAGCCTGACGCTCTAAGCTAACGACTTAGCCAATTGTGCCGAATTGTCGAAGCCCTATCCTAGTTAGTGGCGCAGTTGTAAGGTTAAATAAATAAAAATAAATAAATACCCGCTCAAGCAGCTCCTTGCCACAGAGGTCTGACAGGAGCCTGTCAGTTTATATGCCACAGTAGAAGGTTTGTGAGGATGGCAGGACCTCAGCAGAAAAACGACACATACATCCATGCCTTACCCAGGGCTCGAACCCAGGTCCCTTAGACCAGTAGCCAAGCGCGCTAACTTTTCGGCCATGGGACGGCTGTTGTAAGGTTAACAGAGATATATTTGACTTACTACCACATTTCTACCATGCAATTAAAATAACACGATATTTTGGGAGAACTACGTTTATATTTTCTCATTTCGAAAAATCCTGTTTTAATGAATTATCGTCGGTAATGAAAGGTGACTTCACAATCTAGAGCAGCACTTAGAATACATAATGATGCTTTCGTTTATCTAACTTCGGTATTTCCCTTTAAAGCATATTGCAATTGTTCGTTAACAATGCGCAAAGTATTGAAAAAATACAGGAATTTTGAAAGAAAGGGAGGAAATAAGAATTACGATTTCACAAGAAAAAAATGATTAAAGCTGTTTGGGTAAAAATAAAAATGTCAGTGCTATTAGATAAATGAGAATGAATCGGAGAAACTCGAAGTAAGAGTTTTTTTTTTTCATTACATTTAAAAATCTCTAAAAGTGATCCCGCAACCACCAATCTCTCTGGGTTTTTTTTTTTTCGTTTTTTCCTGTTTATCAGATAGGTACAATTGCTACAGTGTGCAAGTAGTGCATGACATATACCTACTTACTAACTATATATATGACGTTCCATTTCAGTAATGCATGCACACTACAATTAGTTCGGTTGGATTCAGTGCGAGGCATGAACACACCACTTATTACAAATACTATTTATTATCAGTGGTACTGCTACCCAACACCTACTAAGATTTCTTAGGAGTCATTAGTTCAGAGAGAAAATTGACCGATACCTAAGACACTCTATTTATATAGATATTTATATGTACGGTAGGTAATGCATGAAGAAATTAAAGGTGGCTAATATATTTTCTACGAAACGTTTCTTTTGAAATAAAAAAAAAGATTGCTGCTCAATATACACGAATTTCTATAAAACATTTAATTCGTTAATTTATAGATTTTAGGTTTTTTTTAAGCTAAAGTCAAAAAGCTTGAAAAGTTCTTTCTAGAAGAGATTTTTTTTTCCATAACTCAAAAAAATGATATCGCAACAACCAATCTCATTGTTTTTTTTTTGTCTTTTCCTTTTACGAGTTATATGATAGAGATATTTTCAAGTGGTGCATTGCACACCTACTAATACTATATACAATGTTAATAATTTCAGTAACGCAATGCACACACTCTACTTGTTTATTTACATTAGAGCCACTGTTAGTTTCACTGAGTGCATGAGACAGCTGAGCGATATCCAAGCTAGCACCTTTGGTGGCTGCTAATAAAACTGGTGAATAGTGCAAGAAGAAATTTAAGGTGGGTAACATATCTTCCTCCAAATATTTGTTTGAAGATAAACAGAATTATTGTTGATTAGCATGTGTTTTGTTCCACATTAATACAATAATTTATAATAAATATAATTTTGAAATTCTCTCCAAAACTTATAGAAATTGAAAGAGGTCATGTTTCATTTTCAGAAATTAAATTATTTCCCTTCCATTTGAAAACTCTGACCTCTGAACCTTCCCTAATAAGAATGTTATTTTTACTGCGGTGGCACCAAAATAGTATTCGAGGAGTTACACCAAAAAAGGGCGTTCGAGGTGTTTACCATTCCTGTCTCCCTCCTTCAGAATTTCGTAATTAAAATGAGTTAAAATTTTCATCTTTCGATAGTCTTATATCCTTACAAGGATTTCCTGTAGTTCTTATTTAGAATTTGAAAAAAAAAAAAGGAAATATATTTAAAATATTATAGAAATATATCTCATAGTCGTGGTTAGATTAAATATTTTCATTCTTAATTCTACAGAAGCATAGATGTCCAACTAGATTGTGCAATGTAGTTTTCCATCCATGTGTATCCATCCATGTGTATAAAGGTTGTATTGATCATTCTAATAAAATGATGTTTAACATTATCCACCACCGTATTCTAGGTCTTCCCTTTCTTTCTGAGGCCTTTAAGGCACACTATCCATAATTCTATTCACCATCTGCAGTTGGGGTATAGGTGGCTCGTAATCAGTAGTTTCGACTCCCGCCCAGGCCAGCGTTGAGGTTTATCGCCATAAAACCTATGTTACCTGGCCATTTAGCCCATTGTGTGCAAAAAATGCACCGCTCAGAGGATATTACAAGCAACATAACTGAAGGATCGCAAAATTTTAGTCGAATTATTAAATGACTTTGGTATATTAATTAACATAAACCCTTACTAATTTCATTTTTTAAAAATAAATTAAATGATTCTTATATCACTTTTTAAACCGATTAGTAAAACTCCTATTTTTTGAGTAATTTTTAAACAATATTAAATCTACACTAAAGATTACGTTACTTCCATCCTAACCAACAAAAAAATAAATCATCAATCCTTCAGTTACTAAACTTCTTTGCACTATCTGAGATTTACAAAATCGTTCCTTTTATGATAGCTCGCGGTGATATTTCGACTCCCGAGGTACGGGTTAGAATCATTCCCGGGTATGGCATTATCGTTTGTTCTGTGCTATATATTGTGATTGGTCTTCAGTAAAATAATCGTTCTGTTCTAAATATGTCATAAAAGGCTATATTCTCACATTGGGATGTAAGAGCATTCTTAGGCTATAAATCCCATCAACTAACTTAAAAAAAACAGTCGATTTGTTGAATATTTATTGCCATGCAGATGGAATAACAAATTACTCCTTCTTGCTCTCTGAATTAACGCATAAAATTTTCCACTCCGTTTAAAAGATCTTTAAAATAAATTCACGGAAAATACTTAAAATATGCATAAGTTTAATATTACTTTCCTACATTTTCCTTACTAGCACGGGGCAGGGGTGGCTCAGTCGGTAGCGCGCCAGGCTCGTAATCTGCAGTTCCCAGGTTCGAGTCCTAGATGGGTCAACGTTGAGATTTATCTCCGCAAAATTCCCCGCCCTGCCCACGGTCAGTAGGGGACACCGATGGGCTTGAGAATCAGGCCGCCGTCTGTCGGATGGGACGTTAAGCAGTGGCCCTGTGGGCGGGAGAGCCATACCCTGTGCACGTTAAAGAACACACTGGATGGCCTTGACGGGAGGCTACCATCTGTCTCCCAACAGCTATTCCAGTGGGTCCCCTCTCCCAACCTTCTCTGAGCCTTCGGGGTCCATGTGACCTGGCCATTTAGCCCATGGTGTGCAAAAAAGTGCTGCTCAGAGGTAAAACAACCCAACCCACATAATGGGATAAATTGTCGGGTCACTAGGACCTTAAGGCCTCAGAGAATGTTTTAGAGGAAGATCCATTGCATAGCTCTTAGGAGACAGAAAGAAGCCTCTTGTCTAGACTATTCAGAGTGTTCTATAATGTGCAGAGAGTATGGCTTTTTATGCACACGGACAAGCGGTTTAACGTCCGTACGACGTACGGAAGCTTTTCAAAGTCCATCGGTGTTCACTTTCTGACCGATGATAGGGTGCCTCTAGACTTTGGGCTGAATCATCAGTTCACAAGGATAATTCAGAGTAGGTATAAGCTCAGGACAGTTGCTAAGACACCCGTCATGATCATCCATTTCTTTAAAGTGCATAAGATGGCCAGGCCCAAGGGGAGCCATGTTGAAAAACAAGGGGACCATGCACCCGCCTCTTTAAAAATTCAAGTAACAGGATTGGAGGCGAAAAAATATTATCTATTTATATCAACAGCATTTTTCAAGAAATTTATTAAACGCAATTAAAATAGAGATAATTTTTTTTTTGTGGAGCGGCTATTCAATCCCTTGCCCCATTCACCCCTTTTACTTTTTCCGATATTCTGTCCTTTGCCTCCCCTTTCCCCCTTTTTTTTTTCTAGATCCGGACCTGGGTATTTTGGGTTGTTTTACCTCTGAGCGGCACTTTTTTGCACACCATGGGCTAAATGGCCAGGTCACATGGACCCCGAAGGCTCAGAGAAGGTTGAGGGAGGGGACCCACTGGAACAGCTGTTGGGAGACAGATGGTAGCCTCCCGTCAAGGCCATCCAGCGTGTTCTTTAACGTGTACAGGGTATGGCTCTCCCGCACACGGGGCCACGGCTTAACGTCCCATCCAACGGACGGCGGCCTTTCCAAGCCCATCGGTGTCCCCTACTGACCGCGGGCAGGGCGGGAAATTCGACCTGGGAGCTGGGACTCGAACCTGGGAACTCAGATTACGAGCCTGGCGCGCTACCGACTGAGCCACCCCTGCCCGGGACCTGGGTATGGCTATCCTTCACATGTGCTTAAAATCCCACCCTGTTTTATTTTGGTCTTGGTTTCGCTACGATCTAAGCTGTTGTAGTGATATATGGAAGAATTGCTCATATGGACCCTTAATTCTCTCTAGGCCAACGATCTAAGCTGAAGAAGCAAAATTGATACAGGTCATTTTAGCGAAATATGCGAATCTAGACCTACATCAACACTAGATGGCGTATCTGAACCAAAGAAGTCACGTGGTGTAAGCAATAGAAAACCTTGCTCGGCAGTGAAAAAATAACACAAGAGAACCCGCTCCTCTGCCTGGCTAGGTAGCTTCACTGCAATACAAGAAATTGCCATGTTTAGAGGGCGCTGCAATCGAAAAGTTTATTACTCGTATGGACGCTGGCTCTCTTCTTCCTTAACCATTCATTGGCTGTTTCAAACCTTATTTGGATCTGCTTGGACAAAATTCCGAAGAGCGGCGCTACTTACAGATGTGCGAAGCTTGCGTTCTGTTTGATTACATTGTTACTTAGGGAGCCCCTCATTGGAGGATAATTTCACCAATTGTTCTTACAACACTTTGAACCTTGATTTTGCGGTCCTGCTGGTAGGAGAAGTCACGCTCAACATCGATTAAGAAATATCTGCGATGTTGTTTAAAGTAGCTCTTTCGAACACAAACTGAAATATTTTCAAAGAGAATGTAACCTTTCTCTCTAGAGCAAAATTTAGGAAAACACGAATATGAGAATAACCAGTTGCAAGAATAGAGAGTGCTGTGTGTTTCAAACACTCGTGAATGCTTACTTAGTTTTCTGGAGTCCGTTAAGCACAAGGGGGGCGAATGGCGCTCAGTCCTTCCGGTAAATCTGTGAGATGAGAACCCTATAACAAATTCTTCAGTCTGAGACGACGGCTGCGACTCAGAATTGGCTGAACATCAAGAAAACAAAAGAAAAAAATTAAACATTTGTTTTCCAAAATTAAAGAAAATAATCTGATTTTAGCGCTAAACAGACCATACTGAAGCAGAATAAATTATGAAATAGATTGAAGAAAAAAAAAGCAAACATTAAATTGCTAAGAACTGTAATTACAACTAAGCAATGTAGACTGATATTGTGGAAGGAGAACTTCAAGCTGGCTATCCGAAAGGAAGGCATTTTTCTTGTTCCCCAAGGACTCCAGTCCGGAAGTGCCAATCGAGACAACTTCACTTCTTTTCTCCTCTTCTAAATCTTTTTCTTCCTTTTCCTTGCCTGAAACTTATTTTACCCGTAATTATTTTTAAATTTATGTTGTTCAAAAAAAAAATCTATCGTTTCATTTTATATGGGGATATAGGGTTTAACAGACCTAAACTTTCCCAAATAAACGCAGATTTAACTAACGAACTAGAGGCGGGGCTGGCTCAGTCGGTAGCGCGCCAGGCTCGTAATCTGTAGTTCCCAGGTTCGAGTCCCAGCTGGGTCAGCGTTGAGATTTATCTCCGCAAAATTTCCCCGCCCTGTTCACGGTCAGTAGGGGACACCGATGGGCTTGGAAAGGCCGCCGTCCGTTGGATGGGACGTTAAGCCGTGGCCCCGTGTGCGGGAGAGCCATACCCTGTGCACGGTAAAGAACACGCTGGATGGCCTTGACGGGAGGCTACCATCTGTCTCCCAACAGCTGTTCCAGTGGGTCCCCTCCCCCAACCTTCTCTGAGCCTTCGGGGTCCTTGTGGCCTGGCCATTTAGCCCATGGTGTGCAAAAAAGTGCCGCTCAGAGGTAAAACAACCCAACGTTAAAGAAATCAATCCAAACTAACGAACTAACTAATTTTTGATACTTTTTACACTTTTCAATGTAAAAAAAAATGTTAAAAATATAAAAAGGACTGGGCAACTGTTTGTTCCTGTATCCCGGGTATTTTTTGTCTTTTTTTTAATATATATTTTTATTTTTTATAATATAATATATATATTATAATATTTAATATAAATTTTTTTATAATATTAATTTTTTTTTTTTAAAAAAAAAATAAAAATAATATAATATTTTTATTTTTTATAATTTTTTTTGCCTATTCTGTATTGTTTATATTTTTTTTGTCTTTTTTTATTAATTTTTTATATATTTTTCCTTCAGATGGGACCCTATCTTCATCAGGTAGGAAATCAAACGTTGCTTAGCCCTAATGAAGATGGGGGTGAACCGACTTCATATAAGTGCAAACTCAAACACAACAAAATAAATGGTAGTCAAATGTCTTTTGTTTAAAATATTACTTGTGAATAAGAAATAAAATAAGTAATCACGACATATTTTAAAAAAATATATAGCAGATTTATCTGAAATAAAAAAAGTTTGTCTTCCGTCAGACATTTTAGGTTCAACAAAAGTTAGAGTAAATCTCAGTAGAGAAATGCTACTTCTCCTTCTATTACTTTTATAGGTCGGAAGGAGAAGGGTGCCCGACAAATAACGGTGGAGTTTCGAGAAGCACTGCATTCTAAATCTACAAACGGCATCATATTGAATATTACCCCTGTACATTTCGCGCTGTTTCACGGGCTGAGGGGCGGGAGTGGCTCAGTCGGTAGCGCGTCAGGCTCGTAATCTGTAGTTCCCAGGTTCGAGTCCAAGCTGGGTCAGCGTTGAGATTTATCTCCGCAAAATTCCTCGCCCTGCCCACGGTCAGTAGGGGACACCGATGGGCTTGGAAAGACCGCCGTCCGTCGAATGGGACGTTAAGCCGTGGCCCCGTGTGCGGGAGAGTCATACCATGTGCACGTTAAAGAACACGCTGCATGGCCTTGACGGGAGGCTACCATCTGTCTCCCAACAGCTGTTCCAGTGGGTCCCCTCCCCCAACTTCTCTGAGCCTTCGGGGTCCATGTGACCTGGCCATTTAGCCCATGGTGTGCAAAAAAGTGCCGCTCAGAGGTAAAACAACCCAACGTTAAAGAACACGCTGGATGGCCTTGACGGGAGGCTACCATCTGTCTCCCAACAGCTGTTCCAGTGGGTCCCCTCCCCCAACCTTCTTTGAGACTTCGGGGTCCTTATAACCTGGCCATTTAGCCCATGGTGTGCAAAAAAGTGCCGCTCAGAGGTAAAACAACCCCACCCAAATTCACGGGCTGTCGCCAGAGAAGAAGGCCACATTCTCACAAGCGTAAGTGGCGCGGCTCTGCGAATTTTGCCAAAGCTGAACATGGCGAATTGGTGTGCAGGCATAAAAACAACTGTAAGGGGCAATCTGGGCATGCGCAGTGCAATCGTTTTAGCCCGCTGTAGCTATGGTGTGTCACTCGATATATTAAATGTGATTTAATCTGTGTTTCAAACTGTCTAACACCCATGACTATTTGCGTACAGTGGTAGCTGACCGTAAAGTTATTCAATGAGTATTTTATCCCATTCAGGAGTGCGCTTTATGATACCTGGAGGAGCTATTGTATGATTTTTTTTTGAGTACTTTTGCAGAATTTTTAAAATTAATATGCAAATCGATACATTTGGGTTGTTGGGTTGTTTTACCTCTGAGCGGCACTTTTTTGCACACCATGGGCTAAATGGCCAGGTCACATGGACCCCGAAGCTCAGAGAAGGTTGGGGGAGGGGACCCACTGGAACAGCTGTTGGGAGACAGATGGTAGCCTCCCGTCAAGGCCATCCAGCATGTTCTTTAACGTGCACAGGGTATGGCTCTCCCGCACACGGGGCCACGGCTTAACGTCCCATCCGACGGACGGCGGCCTTTCCAAGCCCATCGGTGTCCCCTACTGACCGTAGGCAGGGCGGGGAATTTTGCGGAGATAAGTCTCAACGCTGACCCAGCTGGGACTCGAACCTGGGAACTACAGATCACGAGCCTGGCGCGCTACCGACTGAGCCACCCCCGCCCCATAAATCGATACATTTAATCATCTTGCGAACATATAAAGTCAATGTATGTTGCAGTTTTCTTCCATGGAGCATATCGATGTATATAAGTGCTTGTTCTAATAGTGTAAATCTTTTTTTATGGTTGATACGAGAAGTACTTGCTGCCATCTATTGAGAGTTTATACAAGTGAAAACTAGATATGATATTTATTGAAACTATCTGGAATTTTATAAAATATAATTATACAAAACATGTATCGGCCATTGACACACAAAGCTCAATTTATTATAATATATTAAACTTGACCTGTTGGATTTTATTAAGAAAAATAATTTTTATTGCTCCTTGTTATTTTCTCTCTAAACAAGAAGAAAATTATGATGGTGCCTCGTGAAGGAGAAATTTTGGAAATCAGCATTATTTAGAGTCAAGGTGTAAAACTAGTCACGTGGTGTAAGCAATTGAAAACCTCTCCATAGTGGAAAAATAACGCATGGAACTCGCTCCTCTCCCTGGCTAGGTTGCTTCATTGGAATACACTAATTTGCGATGTTTAGAGGGTGTCAGTATGAATTTGTATCCGTTAGATACGATCTAGATGAAAGAGTAGTCAAATCAATGTATTTGTGATTAAAGTGAACAATTCAATTCATACTTTATAAGCACTATAAATAAAACGGAAGGAAATAACACATTGAATTACAAAAGATTCAGAATTGTGCTCCTTTGGTTACAATGCATTAATTATTTGATTTATATCGTATCTGAACATTTAGATTTATTGCAAAATTCCATTTTAGATATTTATAATCATTGGTGAATTTTATTTTTATAGCAACCCTAACAGAACGGATCTAGGGAAACAAGAACAGATCATATAATAGTAGAACTTGATTTTGGTGAACATTTTCTTAGAAATTAAATTCCCCATCGATAACGAAAAAATTTCTTTGTTACTACCTAATACACAATATCGTCCAAAAAGGCATTACTATTAAAATTTTTGTATTCTAGTGGGCACTTATATATTTTAAACTGCACAAGTAGTGTAGTTTTTTTTGATGGTTGATACGAGAAGTGCCTGCTGCCATCTGTTGAAATTTTATACAAGTAGAAACTCGATGTGATATTTATTGAAAATATCTACAATTGTATAGAACAGTGCTGTCTAACTTCTCTATTACCGCGGGGTATTTTTTTCTTTTGCCAATATTTCGTGGGCCAAAAAAAAAGAATAGGATCGATAGGACCTATCCAATTCTTATTATCACCAAATATCCACAGCGATCAAAATGAATTTTTTTTTTTAGCGATTAGTTTTGTCTGGCAAAATTCCCCACCATACGCATGCGCAGTGAAAGCGATTCGTGCTCTCGTTAGATGCTTCTTATTATTGCAGCTTCTTAAAAATATTTGTTTGATGATGCCGCACCGCACTTAAAACGTTTCAGAAGTTTGCCGATCGTCTTAAATGTTTTGTAAACTTTATAGAATGAGGAAGTCGAAGATTTTATATCAAGTAAAGTAATATAAGTTGACAAAAAATTATAAGATGGATTACAGATATATATTTTTTAATTTTAAGTAAAACTTGATTTTGTTCGCGGGACACAAAAAACCTTGTGCGGGCCGCTATTTCGACAGCGCTGGCCGCCCTCACTATAAAATATCATTATATAAAAAATAAACGTTATCGTGCTTTGACACAAAATCTCAGTTTGTTGTAATATATTAAATATTGTAAAATGTTCAAAGTATTAAAATTTTCTTGCTGAGCCCAGCTACTACCTGTTTTACGAAACTTAATTTCCAGCACAATGGCAGGAACCCGAATTTGGACCCCTCTCCCCTCAAGTGGGTTAAATGTTTTATGTTTTCTTTGGTTTTGTCGAAAGATTAATATTTGTCATTCTCTTGAAGTCCCACACGCATCTCAGTTGTGCATGCTAGGATGTGTGTGTGTGGGGGGGGGGGGGGGTAGAGTAGTCTAATAAGACTTGGGATTTTTCCCTTGCAAGCACATCCCATCCCAAACGCGTGTGGTGCAGTGAATGCTGCGTGAAAGAACGAAAGTTGCTTGAAAGATGTGTGTTTTTGTGTTACAGCTGGCAGAGAACATTGTGTTTTGCTGAGGCTGTCTCGCTGATCGCATCAAATTAGCTTAACCTTATGCCCGACAGCTGAGTGTCTGAATCTTAGTTCGACGGGAAAAGGGATTAAGAAAAACTCAAGGGGAATTGATTTTAGATATAATTTGCTTTCGAGAGTTTTTCCTAATTACAATGGAGGAGTGAACATTTTTCAGAGTCAAAGTGTATGTAAAATTAGCTACGTGGTGTAAGCAATTGAAAACCTTGCTCGGCAGCGGAAAAATAACGCAAGAAATTTGCTCCTCTCCCTGGCTAGATACTGCAATGCACGAATTTGCCATGTTTAGAGGGCGCTGCAATCGAAAAAGCTGGCTTTCTTTTCCCTTAGACACTCCTTGTCTGAACGATCTGCCAGTCTTTTCGCAGCAGTTGAAATTCTTGATTTCCATTACACGACATTCAGTGCTATTCAAATAATGCACCAAGAATTAATCTTCCGAATAACTGGAAGCTCGTATATTTTCTGTATCCACGTTATAGGAGCAAGATTCAGAGAAGACTGTTGTCATGCTATGTGCGCCATCTAGTGTTTGCTAAACAAATTTAAATAATCAATGGATTTTTCTCACTCGAAAATCTTTTTCGGTGATTTGAATCAATACGAATTGCTGGATGATTTTTTACGTGACCTCCGAGTAAATATCAATCGTTACAATTACCGAATTTCTTCTACTCAGTTGTTCGTTGCACATATTTATTTCATTTAATTTATTTAACCTTGATAATTTTTAAATTTCTCTGAAATATTTTTAATAAATTAATAATTATTTAATTCAAAGTCGCTAGGGCAAAATAAAAAAAAATCAAGTCATCTGATAATTTCATATCAGAAATATTCGTTCGATACTTAAAGATCTATTGAATCGGAATCTGTACTTAACAGCAGATATGAGAGTCATGCTATTTCTCTAAAGCTAATCAAAACACATGTAAACAATTATTTTATGAGATCTTTACAAAAATATCACATTTCAATCATTCATCATATTGTTACGACAGAAGGAATCTGGCAACCGAAAGCAAAAAGTTTCAGCCAACGAATAAGAACTTTGGGAGAATTTGGAGAAGAAGAGTGGAGCGTTAACGGTCGTTTTGTTGTAACGGTCGGAGAGTTCGAAAATGGACGGTGAGCTGTTCTGAGACAGTGCGCGTAAGTATCAAGAAGTAACTTGATGTGTTGTGTATACGCGGAAGGATAAAAGTGGGATCTTTTATCGTTAAGTATCAAGAAGTAACTTGATGTGTTGTGTATACGCGGAAGTATAAAAGTGGGAACTTTTATGGCTAACTTCGAATGTCTACACGGACTGTCTTTTTGTTCGGCTAGTGTGTGAAAAGTTATTAGCACAGGACGAGAATTGGTTTACGAGTGAAGATCTTCGGGTGACCTGGTAAATCAAGTAAAAGGTAGTATTTAGTAAAATACACAGAGCTGATGTTGTGTGCTCATGCAGGAAGATTGATGACTTGTGCATGTTAATAGTTGATTTGTTAATAAGATACTTCATCCATATTTCCTTTGTAACAATTTACCTTGTATTGAATTTGATTTTGAAATATAGCTTTTAATACTCACGCTCAGTGGCTATCCATTTTTGTGATCCGCAACATTTGGTGTCAGAAGCGGGATAATTTATTGAATGCCGTTAACTAGAAGTATGGATGAATTAGTAAAGTTGATGACTGATATTAAAGGTGAAATTGGTGACCTTGCTAGACAAAGTGATAACTTGAAAGCCGATATGACTGATATTAAAGGTGATCTAGCTGCCCAAAGCAACAAAATTGGTGACCTTGCTAGACAAAGTGATAGCTTGAAAGTTGATATAGCTGCCCAAAGCCATAAAATAGGTGACCTGGCCGCACAAAATAATGAGTTGAGAACGGAGATAGTTTCTCAAAAAGATGATTTGAAAGCCGAAATGGCTGCACAAAATAATGAGTTGAGAACGGAGATAGTTTCTCAAAAAGATGATTTGAAAGCCGAAATAGCCGCACAAAATACTGAGATGAGAGCTGAAGTGGCTTCTCAAATTGATAAGATTATTGATCAGTTCAAGGATAGTAAAACCGAACTCAATAGACAATGCAATAGTTTAAATGTTGAATTTGTCAGTGAAAAAGATGATCTTGATAGTGTTAAGTTAGATTGTAAACATGGAAAAGAAAAAGAGAAAGGCAACGCATATAAAAATGTGGATCTGCTACTGGAAATCAAGAATCGTAGAGATAGCGCAGATAATGCCTTTGACCACGCAACTACTGGTGATGCATGGCAGAATGTCTATGTCGCTGGTGACATGTCTAGGAACTGTGAAGAACAATCACACAGATCAGAGAGCTGTGAGACTATACAGTACGCTTTGCACTTCAAAATACCTAGGTATACAAGTCTGGCACGATCTGAAGAGAGATCCACACGAAAGGTATTCTATTCCTCGCCGTCAGCAAAATGCGTCATGGACAATTATCGCAAAGGCAGAGTAACGAGTGGTAATGAGGGGGAACGAAACAGAGTTTACGTTTCGCAGAGTGGTCCGAGTAAAGAAGAGGCGTCCATTCATCATAGAAACAAAGTGCCATTCGACGTTACCCGGGAAGTCGGAGAGATGTTTCCGAAGCATATAGCCACACTTGAATCGTTTATAGAAAGTGGGGATTTAAGGAAGAGGAATTCCGAAGAATGGCTTAGAAGCGTAACAGGTGATGCTAGTAAAGGAGCTTCAGGCAGAGACAGCACTTCAAAGACTAACTTTCTGGATGAAACTAAGCCTCAGAGTTACGATCAGAGAGAAGTGAATCCCTCAGATAATTTCAACGTAGCCACGCTGAATTTCTTTTCTGAACAGTCAATGTGCAGATTTGGACATTATAACCATTTAGATTATAAGGATATAGAAAAGTTTTATCACGACTACAAGAGCTCTAAAGTGGACAATATCATGTTACAGAACTCGTCGCTGATCTCCAGAATGAACAATTTGGCAATCATGACTGATATTTCCCTGGCTAATTACAATGAGAGCTCCAAGAAAGTGAATTCGGAAGAAACAGCAAATATGACTTCCTCGGGTCATGTGTTTTGCTGGAGACCCGAGTGGCGCCATCGGATGGTAGATGAAAACAGCACAGGAGGTGTCGGAAACAAAGTGAGTCTTGTCTTGGCTCCTGCACTTGCTGCTTTAGGTCTCAAGGTCCCTATGATCTCCGGTCGTGCTCTCCAATTGACGGGAGATACTCTGTACAAATTGGAATCCATCCCTGGCTTCACAGTCGACTGCACTAAAGATAAAATCGAGCAGATGATGGAAGACGTCGGATGCTGCATCGTAGGACAGACAGAGGAGCTGGTGCCAACAGATAAGGAGATTTACCGCTGCAAGGATCTGATGGCTACCATAGATAGCGTTCCTCTAATGATATGCTCAATTGTGTCCAAAAAGCTGGCTGAAGGAGTGTGTGCTTTGGTTTATGATGTTGAATTCGGAAAAGGAGCTATTGATCTCATCAGTACAGAAGATGTTGCTGTTGATTTAGTTAAGAAAGTGGTTGCAGCATCACAAGCTCGTGGAATGAAGAGTTTGAGTTGTTCAGCTGTTATCAGCAACATGGATTCACCTCTTGAAAACTCTGTTGACAACTCTCTGGAAGTGATGGAAGCTGTTCAGTGTTTCCTTGGTAACGGATCCTTGGAACTGCAAGAGCTCGTCGAAGAGTTAGGAGAACTTCTGCGTTTTGTGAACATTGTGGATAATAGGGTAGATGAAGCATCACGTGTCCGTAAGGTTCTGCATAACGGCAATGCTTTGAACAAGTTTCGTAACATGTTAATAGAACAAGGAGTATCTGAAGATGTTGCAAGCTGGCTATGTGAAGGTAAAACAGAAAAAATATTGCTAGCAGCCCGACACATCACTGATTTCACTTATACAGGAGAAACAGGTAAGGTTGTCGGATTAGAAGCTGCAGTCCTAGCAAGAGTATGGAAGGAGGAGATGGACCGAAGCGCTAAAAAGAATTATGGAGCTGATATAATTGTGAAGCACCTTGGGGATCAAATTGAATCAGGTGAAATATGGCTGAAGGTTCATCACGACAGTTCTGAATTAAGTGAAAGTCAACTGACAAAAGGGTCAGACTGGAGGATGAAACTCCTCCATAGATTTTATGTCACTAATGACTTTCATTCCTTGTTACTG
Source organism: Ryuthela nishihirai (assembly GCA_038380435.1). Classification (NCBI taxonomy): domain Eukaryota; kingdom Metazoa; phylum Arthropoda; class Arachnida; order Araneae; family Heptathelidae; genus Ryuthela; species Ryuthela nishihirai. The sequence goes on from JAWZYU010000001.1 coordinate 69,047,478, forward strand.
TTAATAGAAGTAAAAATCCAAAGAAGAAAACTTTCGACAAAGAAGAAAACTTTTTACAGGTTTTGCACGAAAACTCTTAGTCGATTCTTCTCCCTGCGGAGACATAAACGTGTTCACAAGGGCTATAGGCCTTACACGTATTATATTTGTGGACGAGGCTTCAGTCAGAAAAGAAATCTAAGTCATAATGAGATTCGCTTTCATTTTGACACAGACGTGGAATATCGCATTCGTCGACGTCCAGCTACAAAGAGCAAGGTGGTTCACGTGGATCGTTTGACCCCGTTTCATCGAAGAACTGAAGAAACTTTGGAATCCAGAATTGTTCGGGACGAACAAGACCTAGGAAGGGGGCAGTGTTACGACAGAAGGAATCTGGCAACCGAAAGCAAAAAGTTTCAGCCAACGAATAAGAACTTTGGGAGAATTTGGAGAAGAAGAGTGGAGCGTTAACGGTCGTTTTGTTGTAACGGTCGGAGAGTTCGAAAATGGACGGTGAGCTGTTCTGAGACAGTGCGCGTAAGTATCAAGAAGTAACTTGATGTGTTGTGTATACGCGGAAGGATAAAAGTGGGATCTTTTATCGTTAAGTATCAAGAAGTAACTTGATGTGTTGTGTATACGCGGAAGTATAAAAGTGGGAACTTTTATGGCTAACTTCGAATGTCTACACGGACTGTCTTTTTGTTCGGCTAGTGTGTGAAAAGTTATTAGCACAGGACGAGAATTGGTTTACGAGTGAAGATCTTCGGGTGACCTGGTAAATCAAGTAAAAGGTAGTATTTAGTAAAATACACAGAGCTGATGTTGTGTGCTCATGCAGGAAGATTGATGACTTGTGCATGTTAATAGTTGATTTGTTAATAAGATACTTCATCCATATTTCCTTTGTAACAATTTACCTTGTATTGAATTTGATTTTGAAATATAGCTTTTAATACTCACGCTCAGTGGCTATCCATTTTTGTGATCCGCAACAATATCAACAATTCACTAAGGCATTAATTCATTAAGGCATTGGATTGGATTGTTTTACCTCTGAGCGGCACTTTTTTGCACACCGTGGGCTAAATGGCCAGGTCACATGGACCCCGAAGACTCAGTGAAGGTTGGGGGAGGGGACCCACTGGAACAGCTGTTGGGAGACAGATGGTAGCCTCCCGTCAAGGCCATCCAGCGTGTTCTTTAACGTGCACAGGGTATGTCTCTCCCGCACACGGAGCCACGGCTTAACGTCCCATCCGACGGACGGCGGCCTTTCCAAGGCCATCGGTGTCCCCTACTGACCGTGGGTAGGGCGGGGACTTTTTGCGGAGATAAATCTCAACGCTGACCCAGTTGGGACTCGAACCTGGGAACTACAGATTACGAGTCTGGCGCGCTACCGACTGAGCCACCCCCGCCCCCAGCACAGAGAGAAAGATTGCGCTTAGAATAGGCATAGTCTAATGTTTAACCTAAACTTTGAAGGCTACTTTTTTAAAATAAAAAGTGATTTTCAAGACTATCTCACATCATGACGGAATATGAAGAAGAGAATACTCTGTCCAGGGCCTTCACTGAAATGGAGCTTTCTTTTTATAGACTGTGAAATTTCAGATTTTTAATTTCCAAACGTAGAATCATCTACAAAGACATTAATCAATTTTATTAGTCAAAGGCGAAGAAGCAGCCAAGAACATTCTGAACTGGGAGGATCCCAGAATTGATAGCAAACGTTCAGAAATTCAACAAACCACTTCGAAAAACTTTTGTCAAAATGTTTTCTTTTTTCATCTTACTGGAGAATATCAAACAAGAACTATCTAAATATGGTAATCCAGTAAAGGACACCAGACGCCATCCGTCTTATGGTACGTAAAGCCGTGGCTCCGTGTGTGGGAAAGGCACACCCTCTGCAAGTCAAAGAACACGATGAATGACATTTACCAGAGGTTACTATCTGTTTCCTGACACCTGCCCAGTGGGTTCCCTGAGCCTGCGTGGTTCTTGTGACCTGGCCATTCAGCCCCTTGTATGTAAACAGTGCTTCTGAAAAATAAAACAACCCATAGTTTTGAGTTGGGATGGGTTGTTTTACCTGTGAGTGGCACTTTTTTTGCACACAATGGGCTAAATGGCTAGGTCACAAAGACCCCGAAGGCTCAGAGAAGGTTGGGGGAGGGGGCCCACCGAAATAACTGTTGGGAGATAGATGGTAGCCTCCTGTCAAAGCCATCCAGCGTGTTCTTTAACGTCACGTGCATGGCTTTTTCGCATAAGGTGCCATGGCTTAAAGTCCCATCCGACGAACGGCGGCTATTCAAAGTAGTAGATCTCTTCAAAGAACGGCGGCTATTCAAAGTAGTAGATTCTTCGATGTAGGAAAACCTTTACTATGTACATGTTTAAAGAACATGCTGAATAGGGTTTACAGGATGCTTTAATCTGTTTCTTAATAATTGTCCATTGTATAACCAAACTTCTCTAATCCTTTGTTTCCCAGTTGGATCAACGTAGAGATTTATCTCCGCAAAATTGCTCGCTCTGCCCACGGTCAGTACGGGACACCGATGGGCTCAACAACTATCTTCGTCTTTTTTTAATTTTTTCATTTCAAAAAGTAAGATGCGGAACTGCAAAGTAAGAAATGACAGCAAAGGAAGACGAAGTTCACAGTGACGAAAGTAATGGTGCTCAGTTGTCTGTGCAGATGTTAATCTGCAACCGCTGTCTCCTTTCTTTCCGAGGGTTGGGTTGTTTTACCTCTGAGCGGCACTTTTTTGCACACAATGGCCAGGTCACTAGGACCCCGCAGGCTCAGAGAAGGTTGGGGAGTGGACCCACTGGAATAGTTGTTGGGAGACAGATGGTAGCCTCCCGTCAAGGCCATCCAGCGTGTTCTTTAACGTGCACAGGGTATGGCTCTCCCGCACACGGGGCCACGGCTTAACGTCCCATCCGACGGACGGCGGCCTTTCCAAGCCTATCGGTGTCCCCTACTGACCGTGGGCAGGGCAGGGAATTTTGCGGAGATAAATCTCAACGCTGACCCAGCTGGGACTCGAACCTGGGAATTCGATTGCGAGTGTGGCGCGCTACCGACTGAGCCACCCCCGCCCCCTTTCCGAGGGACTTGTAAGGATTCAAGGTAGATAAATCTCAATGCTAGAACTGTTGGAACAAACCTAGGAACTGTGGATTACGAGCCTGGCGCATTACCGAAAGATCCAACCCCTGCCCCTAAAGGTCCAGCAAAACGTAAGGTGGGAAACTCCTCATATCCCAAAATGTCCTTCTGCACCAAAGTTGCAAAAGCGCAAAATAACATGAGATATAGTTTTCACTTGATATCAGGATGAAGATAAGGTCCACGATATTTTCATTTTGAAATGTGAATATTTAAAGTCTAGTCCATTGTTTATGGTACATTAAAATGTTTTAACTTTAAATATGTTTTTCAAATCTTTATTTAAGCATAAAATGTGCCAATGCAGCAAGAGACTGCTTGAAATGCTTGTGCAACTCAAAAAATTCGAAACAGTTTCTATTGGAATTTGTAAAAGTTCAGTTATTATAAAAAAAAAAAATTCGAAATAGAAACTGACAGACGATAAAAAAGGAACCACACAACCTAGGCTCTCCTACTTTGTTATTTTTTTTGTCTTTTCTTGTTATATTTTTTAGAGTCTTTTTTTTTTGTCTTTTCCTGTTATTCTTCGCTTTTATGTGACAACGTAGTTCAGTGGTGCACGCACATACTTACTACTAAATACTAGCTATCATGTACATGATACGTGCACACACTTACTGATTTATATACATGGGATGCAGTTCAGTGAGTGCATACACACACTTACTAATACTATACAGATTCGCTTACCATTCTTCAGTAGTGCATGCACAACACCTACTAATAAATCGTGCTGACATAGGCGAATCGAGTTCGGAGAGCAGATTGTGTGGTACCTAAGCTTCCTACTAGATGATTGCTTCAAATATGGCGAGTGAGCAGTGCTGTACGAAAGAGAAGGTAGCTAATATATCCTTTTGTTAGTTCGTGATATTTATTTCGGAATATAAAGATTGCGTTCAAACTTTATTCAAGATTTGAAGTAATCAATAATAATAATAAATTTCGCATTGTTGTTCTTTAAAGTCGATTTTAAAAATTGCTAAAACAGAGAGGATTATGTTTTATCTCCCGGAAAACAATTTCTTCTCCTGAGAATTGCACTTTGGGAACTCAATGAAGATTTTTCTTGGTGTTAGCAGTTATTTTTTTGGGGCGAGTTCGTTTGCTCCAGTTTGGCGGATGTACTCACGTTTGGCGGATGTACTCACGTTTGGCGGATGATTGCTTTTGCGGATTCACTCACGTTTGGCGGATGCTTGCTTTTGCGGATTCATTCAGGTTTGGCGGATGCTTGCTTTTGCGGATTTACTCACGTTTGGCGGATGCTTGCTTTTGCGGATTCACTCACGTTTGGCGGATGCTTGCTTTTGCGGATTTACTCACGTTTGGCGGATGCTTGCTTTTGCGGATTCACTCACGTTTGGCGGATGCTTGCTTTTGCGGATTTACTCACGTTTGGCGGATGCTTGCTTTTGCGGATTCACTCACGTTTGGCGGATGCTTGCTTTTGCGGATTCACTCACGTTTGGCGGATGCTTGCTTTTGCGGATTTACTCACGTTTGGCGGATGCATGCTTTTGCGGATTCACTCACGTTTGGCGGAGTGACACACATATCATTTCGCTGATATTGATGCCAATAGGAAATTAAATGATCGGTTGAGCTGTTTCACGTCTAAACGGCACTTTTTGCACTCAATGAGCTAAATGGCCAGGTTACAATGGCCCCGAGGGCTCAGAGAAGGTTGGGGGGAGAGGACCCCTGGACAGCTGTTGGGAGACAGATGGTACCCTAGCCTATCGCTGTATACTACTGACCAAGTTTCAGATTCAGAAATATTACCAATCAGCATTGTACTGACCAAGGGCAGGGTGGTGAGTTTTGGGGAGATAAATCTCGACGCTTGCTCAGCTGGGACTTGAATCTGGGAGTTGAATATTATGAGCCTGGCACGCTACCGACTGAGCTACCCCCGCGGAAATGATGGGTTATAACACGATTCCGTAAGTTTATCGTTACAGTATATATTGAATATTTGTGAAGACACTTTAGATAACGAACGGTCTATTGTATTGGAAGAGATTACTCTTGATTTGCCATGTTGTCCACATAAAAATTTATGGATTAGTAAAACAAGTTACGAACAATATTCTTAAATGCTTCAAAAAAAGGGGGAAAATATAGAACTAGGTGAGTGAAGAACTTCAAACAAAAAGTAAAAACATCTCACAGAGAAAAATCGGACAAAACATTTTTGCACTTAAAGAAGCTCAGATTTCTGATTAAAGTGTAAACATGCATTTTTGAGGTTCAAAAATCTGAAAGAAATTGAATTGCTTCAATAAAACAGCAGAAATTTAATTGCCTCAAGAAAATATCTGAATTCCTATTTGTTTTTTGATGCACGTTTAGTGCCGAATCAAAAAAATGAAGAATTATCAATTTTGTTCCAATTGGAAGCTAAATTAGAAACTAGATTTTTTTTCTAAAACTAGATTTCTAAAACTAGACTATTTAATTTCTAAAATTTCTAGACTATTTAATTTCTAAAACTAGATTCTAAAACTAGATTTGCACAATCGACTCTTCACGGGATTAAGACTGGAGGCAAATAAAAGACCTTAAATCAAGTCATCCGAATATTTGAGATTCAGAAATATTCGTTCGATACTTCCGATTCAATAGATCTTTAAGAATTGAAAGAAAAGATCTATTGAATCGGAATACTCAACAGCAGATATGAGAGTCATGCTATTTCTCAAACGCTAATCAAAACACATGTAAACAATTATTGTATGAGATATTTACTAAAATATCTATACGTTTCAAAGTTCGTCTAATAGTTCTTTCAATTTTAACGAAAATTTGTAAATGGGCCTGTAAATAAAAAAAAAATAAATACCCTCTCAAGCAGCTGCATGCCACAGCAGAAGATCTGAGAGGATGGCAGGACCTCAGCAGAAAAACGACAAATACATCCATGCCTTACCCGGGGGCTCGAACCCAGGTCCCGTAGATCAGTAGCCAGGCGCGCTAACCACTCGGCCACGGGACGGCTAAATGGGACTGTGGCTGCTGTCAAATATTCCAACTACCGTAACTATTTAAATACTGAACGAACATTGCTGAAATTCAAATATTCAGCTGGACTTGATGCAGGCATTTACCTTCAGTCTATTCCTAAAAAAATTCGTTCTCCTAGATATTTAGTTTTAAACTTGGTTTTCATTTTGGTATAACAAGGAAATTCTTCATCTTTTTATCCAGGCATTTTGAAAGTGCTATCTACTACACTAAGGGTTGGGTTGTTTTACCTCTGAGCGGCACTTTTTTGCACACCATGGGCTAAATGGCCAGGTCACATGGACCCAGAAGGCTCAGAGAAGGTTGGGGGAGGGGACCCACTGGAACAGCTGTTGGGAGACAGATGGTAGCCTCCCGTCAAGACCATCCAGCGTGTTCTCTAACGTGCACAGGGATGGCTCTCCCGCACACGGGGCCACGGCTTAACGTCCCATCCGACGGACGGCGGCCTTTCCAAGCCCTTCGGTGTCCCCTACTGACCGTGGGTAGGGCGGGGAATTTTGCGGAGATAAATCTCAACGCTGACCCAGCTGGGACTCGAACCTGGGAACTACAGATTACGAGCCTAGCGCGCTACCGACTGAGCCACCCCCGCCCAACTACACTAAGAGATATCAGTATATTCCAGCAGAGCCCTTGCTTGATCCCCAACATTTCGATCCAGAATATTACTTTTTACTGAGCAATATGCGAGGAATCTTCCTTCGTCATGTTGCTTTAGTTGGTAGCGCGCCAGGCTCGTAATCTGTAGTTCCCAGGATCGAGTGCCAGCTGGGACACCTGATGATAGGGAATTTGTGACTGGATCCTGATGACTGGATTCCTGATGACAGGGAATTTGGTGGAGATAAAGCTCAGAGGTAGTCCAGGTGAGACTCAAACCTGGGAACTGCAGATTACGAGCCTTCTCCGCTACCGACTGAGTTAACCTCGGCTCCTTGGAGAATGAAGCAGAGTTGGAGGATTTAATGCTACCTGCAAGGAAACACAGGGCCCAAATTTCTTCAAGGGACAGAGTGTTTTCGGTTCCTTTTCTTTGCCAATGCATTTGTATGATTGAAAATTTTACACACGAAAGAATTTGGGTTATTTTGGGTTGTTTTACTTCTGAGCGGCACTTTTTTGCACATCATGGACTAAATGGCCAGGTTACATGGACCCCGAAGGCTCAGAGAAGGTTGGGGGAGGAGACCCACTGGAACAGTTGTTGGGAGACAGATGGTAGCCTCCCGTCAAGGCCATCCAGCGTATTCTTTAACGTGCACAGGGTATGGCTCTCCCGTACACGGGGCCACGGCTTAACGTCCTATACGACGGACCCGGTCTTTCCAAGCCCATCGGTGTCCCCTACTGACCTTGGGCAGGACGGGGAATTTTGCGGAGATAAATCTCAACGCTGACCTAGCTGCGACTCGAACCTGAGAACTACAGATTACGAGCCTGGCGCGCTACCGACTGAGTCCCCTCCGCCCCCCTGGTAGGATGCAAGACATTCCAAGGGGTACGGGAGGATGTAAAGTTTTTTTTTCCTTTTAATTTTTAGTTATGGATTGAAATTGCTGTTGTTAAAAGGGACTGAGAAATGAGAGTTGGGAATCATGAGAATGAGTGACGGTTTCTCAAAAATCAAAAGGAGGGCGTGGAGCTGAAATTTTTGGTAATTAGAATGGTAAGAATACAATTTTAGAAAAGTATTGTAAATTGATAAAGTTAATGAAAGTTAATGAAATCACCTAGTTAAGGGGCGGGGGTGACTCAGTCGGTAGCGCGCCAGGCTCGTAATCTGTAGTTCCCAGGTTCGAGTCTCAGCTGGGTCAGCGTTGAGATTTATCTCCGCAAAATTCCCCGCCCTGCCCACGGTCAGTAGAGGACACCGATGGGCTTGGAAAGGCCGCCGTCCGTCGGATGGGACGTTAAGCCGTGGCCCCGTGTGCGGGAGAGCCATACCCTGTGCACGTTAAAGAACAAGCTGGATGGCCTTGACGGGAGGCTACCATCTGTCTCCCAACAGCTGTTCCCGTGGGTCCCCTCCCCCAACCTTCTCTGAGCCTTCGGGGTCCATGTGACCTGGCCATTTAGCTCATGGTGTGCAAAAAAGTGCCGCTCAGAGGTAAAACAACCCAACACACCTTGTTAATTTTTCTCTTTGGAAGACAATGTACAGTCGGTCAAAAAAGTATCCGAACACTGTGGTTGATTACAGAATTCAGAAAAATATCTGGCAACGATTTTTTTAGAAATTAGTGATCTGGCTACTTCGTGTCACGTCACACGAAGTTGCCAGATCACTAATTTCTAAAAAAATCGTTGCCAGATATTTTTTCTGAATTCTGTAATCAACCACAGTGTTCGGATACTTTTTTGACCGACTGTACCACCACCTTGCTGCTAAAAAACTGGTACATATAATTTTAAATTTTTTTCTATTAATTTTTCCATCGTAATCTGTAGTTCTCAGGTTCGAGTCGCAGCTAGGTCAGCGTTGAGATTTATCTCCGCAAATCACATAAATTATTTTAATCGCGCATATATCAGAAGGAAATTTTATAAGTGATGCTTTTTTGTTTATCAGTGAGATTATTTTTTTTTATTTCATTTGCAATTTTTACGTGCAAGGAAACATGGAAACATAATTAGCTACCTTTCACTTCTTGCGTCAGGACCCGCGTTGATACATAAAGCGATCGAAATGCAGGCCCAGCGGGGATAAAGTAACGGCTTGTTTTCTGTGCTTCTCGAATGAAATGGCTCTCTTAAGAGTCAAGGCAACATTCGCCATTTACGTATCTCCTCATCCACTAAACTGTTTGTGGAGTGCGTCTAGAGTTCGATATCGTAGTTTATAGTTTGAATAAAAAATAACAAAAAATATGAAAAAAAAAAGCCATCGAAAAATTCGGAACACAAGAAACAATCTGTTGTTGATCCTTTTTGGAATTTCAGTCCTTTTCTCTCATAGTAGATAGAGTCATAGTACTCATAGTAGGCTCGTAATCTGCAGTTCCCAGGTTCGAGTCTCACCTGGACTATATTTGGGCTTCATCTCCACAAAATGGGGCGGGGGTGGCTCAGTCGGTAGCGCGTCAGGCTCGTAATCTGTAGTTCTCAGGTTCGAGACCCAACTGGGTCAGCGTTGAGATTTATCTCCGCAAAATTCCCCGCCCTTCCCACGGTCAGTAGGGGGACACCGATGGCTTGGAAAGAGCCGCCGTCCGTCGGATGGGACGTTAAGCCGTGGCCCCGTGTGTGGGAGAGCCATACCCTGTGCACGTTAAAGAACACGCTGGATGGCCTTGACGGGTGGCTACCATCTGTCTCCCAACAGCTATTCCAGTGGGTCCCCTCCCCCAACCTTCTCTGAGCCTTCGGAGTCCATGTGACCTGGCCATTTAGCCCATGGTGTGCAAAAAAGTGCCGCTCAGGGGTAAAACAACCCAACCCAAAGCCTGGGTTGATATATACTGTACATATGGATATGTCTAGCGTTAAGTTCATTCAACATTCTATGGAATTCAGTAAATTGCGTGCGTTTGGAAATAACTTTCTCTCCTTTCCACCAAAAATTAAGCTCTATTTTCCACGTTCCTGACTGATAATAGATGCAAGTCTTGAAGGATGGGTTGTTTTATATCTGAGCGGCTTTTTTTGTACACAATTTGACTAAAGATCAGGCAACAAGGACCCATAGACGGGGGGGGGGGGGGTGAAGGGAATCCGCTGGACAGATAGACGGGGTAGTCCAGGTGAGACTCGAACCTGCGAACTACAGATTGCGACCCTTCTCTGCTACCGACTGAGTCAACCTCGGCTCCTTGGAGAATGAAGAAGAGTTGAAGGATTTAGTGCTACCTGCAAGGAAACACAGGGCCCAAATTTCTTCAAGGGACAGAGTGAACCCATAGACGGGGGGTGAAGGGAATCCGCTGGACAGATGTTAGGAGACAGATGCGAGTCTTAAAGGAGACATTGAAGAAAGTTATTAATCCGACTTTGCCAGACGGTACTTTAATCCTTAGACGTTTTAAGGTAAGAAAGTCATACTTTGTGGACGTTAAAGAATGTATACAGACGCTTTCCATAACAGAATGGAAGGAAATCCCACTCACGATCCCAATCTCAATCTTTATGTTTTCTTCACCGCATCGTCGAATGTTGTGTAGTGAAACCAAATATTCTCAACGAAGAAATTCCCATTGTACAGTCGCCCAAAAAAGTATCCGAACACTATGGTTGATTACAGAATTCAGAAAAAATATCTGGAGCGTGTACAGCAACTGTACACGCTCCAGTTACCGTTCACAGCAATACTGGAGCGTGTGCTGTTACTGCACACGCTCCAGTTTGCTGTGAACGGTAACTGCACACGCTCAATATTTCTGTGAGTGGGCCCACACGATCCAGGTTTCTGTGAGCTCACCTGATCCAATGTGCTGTGAACATTAACCGCAACCGCTCCAGTTTGCTGTGAACGGTAACTGCACACGCTCAATATTTCTGTGAGTGGGCCCACACGATCCAGGTTTTTGTGAGCTCACCTGATCCAATGTGCTGTGAACATTAACCGCAACTGTTCCAGTTTGCTGTGAACGGTAATTGCACACGCTCAATATTTCTGTGAGTAGGCCCACACGATCCAGGTTTTTGTGAGCTCACACGATCCAATGTGCTGTGAACATGAACCGCAACCGCTCCAGTTTGCTGTGAACGGTAACTGCACACGCTCAATATTTCACGATCCAGGTTTTTGTGAGCTCACCTGATCCAATGTGCTGTGAACATTAACCGCAACTGCTCCAGTTTGCTGTGAACGGTAATTGCACACGCTCCATATTCATTGCATTATATATTCATACGCATTATATATATTAAAAAAGTATCCGAACACTATGGTTGATTACAGAATTCAGAAAAAATATCTGGCAACGATTTTTTTAGAAATTAGTAATCTGGCAACCCTGCGTGTCACGTGACACGAAGGTTGCCATATCACTAATTTCTAAAAAAAATCGTTGCCAGATATTTTTTCTGAATTCTGTAATCAACCATGGTGTTCGGATACTTTTTTGAGCGACTGTACCCATTTTGGAATTTTTTCCACTAACCTTCGCATGTCTCTTGACGAGTAAATGACATCAGTCCGTTCAGAATAATTTTTGCTTTCTTTCCTGAATTCAGAAAAAGCTAATGAATATTGTTTGGAAATGTTTCGATTAAAATGGGGCTTTTTTTTTTTACAGCTTAGGAAGATATTTTATAATGTTTTCTTTTCGGCACAGATTCCAAATATTTTCAAAAGTTTCAATTTCCCATTTTTCACATTTTCAATCGTATACTTAGTCGAAGTCAAGCTCTATAATAAAAAAATGTAAGACCAACACCACCTAGACCGTAAAGTTGTCTTGCAAAAATAATAAAAAAATCGAATAATCATACATTTAATATAAATAGAAAGGGTAGGGAAATGGCTCAGTCGATAGCGCGCCAGGCTCGTAATCTGCAGTTCACAGTTCGAGTCCCAATAATTAATACAAGTATATGATAAGCTATATTGGGCACTTTCTGGACACTTTTTATCCCATAATGGGCGAAATTACCAGGTCTCAAAGACCCCAAGGGCTCAGAGAAGGTTGGGGAAGGAAATCTAATGGACAGGAGACAGTAGCCTCCCTTCAAGGCCAAATCCTGCATACTGAACCACGGATTAATGATCCTCACCAAAGACGGCTACCTTTCAAATTTTTGTGTTGATTCCCTGTGTTGAGAATTTTTCATTTAATTCCCGTTCTGCCTTCGGTGAGGAAGAGGACACCGCCAAGCTTTGAAAGACAGCTGTCTTTGGTGAAGATCATTAAGCCGTGGTTCAGTATCCAGGATGTGGCCTTGAAGGGAGGCTACTGTCTCCTATCCATTAGGTCTCCTTCCCCAACCTTCTCTGAACCCTTGGGGTCTTTGAGACCTGGTAATTTCGCCCATTATGGGGTAAAAAGTGTCCAAAAAGTGCCCAATATAGCTTATCATATACTTGTATTAATTATTGGGACTCGAACTGTGAACTGCAGATTACGAGCCTGGCGCGCTATCGACTGAGCCATTTCCCTACCCTTTCTATTTATATTAAATGTATGATTATTCGATTTTTTTATTATTTTTGCAAGACAACTTTACGATCTAGCTGGTGTTGGTCTTATATTGTTTTATTATAGAGCTTGACTTCGACTAAGTATACGATAGAAAATGTGAAAAATGGGAAATTGAAACTTTTGAAAATATTTGGAATCTGTGCCGAAAAGAAAACATTATAAAATATCTTCCTAAGCTGTAAAAAAAAAGCCCCATTTTAATCGAAACATTTCCAAACAATATCCATTAGCTTTTTCTGAATTCAGGAAAGAAAGCAAAAATTATTCTGAACGGACTGATGTCATTTATTCTCCTTCCCCAACCTCTCTTGGGGTCTTTGAGACCTAGTAATTTCGCCCATTATGCGGTTGGGTTGTTTTACCTCTGAGCGGCACTTTTTTGCACACCACGGGCTAAATGGCAAGGTCACATGGACCCCGAAGGCTCAGAGAAGGTTGGGGGAGGGGACCCACTGGAACAGCTGTTGGGAGACAGATGGTAGCCTCCCGTCAAGGCCATCCAGCGTGTTCTTTAACGTGCACAGGGTATGGCTCTCCCGCACACGGGGCCACGGCTTAACGTCCCACATGACGGACGGCGGGCTTCCAAGCCCATCGGTGTCCCCTACTGACCGTGGGCATCCCTTTTATTGGGTAAAAAGTGTCTCTGAAAGATAAAACAACCCAATATAACTTATCATATACTAGTATTAATATTAAAATAACAGGCACATCATTCTGACAGTTAAATACGTCTAATAAGATTTAAAACATTGGCTGTATGAAATCTAAAGACTTGGATGTCACTAATAGACGATGGTATTAAAGAGTGGAGCCATCCCGTGGCCGAATAATTAGCGTGCTTGGCTACTGATCAAAGGCACCTGGGTTCGAGCCCCCGTTAAGGTTATTGGTGTTTGTATTATTTTTCTGCTGGGGTTCCGTCTTTCTCACAGACCTACTACGGCGTATAAACTGACTGGCTTCTGTCAGACAGAGGTCTGAGAGAATTTTGAACAATTTTGAAAAAGAATTTTGCCACAGAGGTGGCAAACAGCTGCTTGAGTGATTTTTTTATTTATTAAAGGGTTAATAAAGTTTGTAAAAATAAGATGCTGTTTCCTTAATCTTAGAAACGCAGTTTGACTTCATAATGTCACCACTTCATACAGTTAGTAATAAGTTTTAGCTTTATAGATACAAGGTGACAAAATAAATGCGACGAAACACATTACATTAGGGAGCCGTCACACACCGCCGAAAGACAGTTTAACTGGATTCATTAACAGTTTAAAAAGAACTGTTAACCAGAATGCCAACATCACCCTCGTGGCCAATAAAAATGATAATTATATCACATAAAACATTGTTCAATACAGTTTCCTTAAAATATTCCCCAGCAAAAATCTCTTAAAATCTTGTTCAACTCCCTAAAACATTGTTAAACCTTTCACGACTAAGGGAAACATTTTTCCCATTTTAAAATTGGTGATTGTCGTATTTAATTATAACCTTATCTGCATTTTTTTATACAGAATGTCAAAATAGAACGTATGCCGAACGCAATTACGTAAACGGGAACGTTTAGAAAACAAAAACAGAACTGTCAGGACGCATAATATATGTACTATGTGCAATGTCCATCTTTGCCTCACTACCAAAAGAAATTGCTTCGCCGAATATCATAATTAGCACATCATTTTGTCTAGTAATTTTATTTCATAATTTTGTATTATTTTAGTTAACATTTTGTTCTAATAAACCAATAAATAAAAGACATTGCATAATAAGCCTAACTATAATTTGTGTTACCTTTATAGTCCATTGGGAAAAATATTTCCCATAAAATTCCAAAAAAAACTACACATTGTTATGTGTTTTTCTTATGATTTTTATTTATTTTACGTCTAAACAAACTAAAATAAACAGTTACGTACTAATATTTACTCTTAGAAACCTTATGGTCCTGAAAGGGTTAACATAGCAGTCTTAAAGCATTGTTCAGTACAGTTCCCTAAAACATTGTTTTACATAGTAGTCTTAAAGCATTATTCAGTACAGTTCCCTAAAATATTGATCAACACGTTTCCTAAAATATTGTTCAGAACAACTCCTAAAATATTGCCCAGCATAGCTCCCTTAAAACATTGTTCAGACAACTCTTAAAACATTGTTTAGTATAGCTCTCTTAAACCATTATTCATTATAGCTCTCTTAAAAAACATTGTTCATCACAGTTTCTTTACAACATTCTTCATCATAGCTCCATTAAAACATTATTCATGAAAGCTCCATTAAAATATTGTTCATCATAGCTCCGTTAAAATATTGTTCATGATATCTAGATTAAAATATTGTTCATCACAGTTTCATTAAAACATCGTTAATGATAGCTCGATTAAAACATTGTTTAACCTGACTGTCTTAAAACATTTATGAACCTCGCTGCCTTAACGCGTTTTCCAATCTGTCTAACAACACAATTTTTTAACCTGGCTGCCACGAAATATTATTCATTATGTCTGCCTTTTAAAAAAATTATTTCACAAGGCTCTCTTAAAAATACATGGCTCCCAAGAGTATATTTTAACAATTCTATTTTTTTCATAAAAGCAACAAAATTGTTCTAACATTTTTCACATTAAATATTTGAAATTATCTTGCGAGATTTAAATAAGCAATTTCTAATACTGAATCCTTATTTGGATGTACCAAAATTGACCACCTTCTCTTAATTCCTGCTCGAGATGTTAGGTCCATATATATCGATCCCCTGCTTCTTCTAGCGGGGTTCCGCAACAGATTGCTTCCCGCGCTGGCTGAGTTCCAATGGCTCTCTTAAGAGTCAGGCACTGCATCGTCATGCTGATACCCCACATACCGTATATATAATGCGTGATATAAAGTTATGCGTGCAACATGACCAAACGTTTACATGGCATGTGCTCGTAGTTAATATTAGTTTCGATAAAAATATTACCAAAAAGACAAAAAATATCAACGAAAAAGCTCAGCAGTCAGGCACAATCTGTTGCTTTTCCCTTTTTAGAGCTCATTGCTTCCCATTTGTTTGTTCCTTTGTTGGTGGCTGGGTTGGGTTGGGTTGTTTTACCTCTGAGCGGCACTTTTTTGCACACCATGGGCTAAATGGCCAGGTCACATGGACCCCGAAGGCTCAGAGAAGGTTGGGGGAGGGGACCCACTGGAACAGCTGTTGGGAGACAGATGGTAGCCTCCCGTCAAGGCCATCCAGCGTGTTCTTTAACGTGCACAGGGTATGGCTCTCCCGCACACGGGGCCACGGCTTAACGTCCCATCCGACGGACGGCGGCCTTTCCAAGCCCATCGGTGTCCCCTACTGACCGTGGGCAGGGCGGGGAATTTTGCGGAGATAAATCTCAACGCTGACACAGCTGGGACTCGAACCTGGGAACTACAGATTACGCCTTTGTTGGTGGCGAAAAATAGTTGTTTGTTACATTTCTCTCCAAACTTGGGGGCGGGGGTGGCTCAGTCGGTAGCGCGCCAGGCTCGTAATCTGTAGTTCCCAGATTCGAGTCCCAGCTGGGTCAGCGTTGAGATTTATCTCCGCAAAATTCCCCACCCTGCCCACGGTGGGCACAGATGGGGACACCGATGGGCTTCGGAAGGCCGCCGTCCGTCGGATGGGACGTTAAGCCGTGACCCCGTGTGCGGGAGAGCCATACCCTGTGCACGTTAAGGAACACGCTGGATGGCCTTGACGGGAGGCTACCATCTGTCTTCCAACAGCTGTTTCAGTGGGTCCCCTCCCCCAACCTTCTCTAAGCCTTCGGGGTCAATGTGACCTGGCCATTTAGCCCACGGTGTGCAAAAAAGTGCGGCTCAGAGGTAAAACAACCCAACCCAACTCCAAACTTGGGGAAGGGTGATGGAAGAGGAACAAGAAGAAGATGGAAACCAAAAAAAACTTCCCTACTTTCCTAACTTCTACTTCTCAAATATATTAACATTCGTTTTTACTCTGGCTAATTTATAGAAGTGATCAATTGAAAACATTATTTCGGTGTTTTACATTGCGAATACTTTATAATATTCCGAAATTAAAAATAGCATTTTAATTGGTCACTTTCATATAAATAATAAACATTACCACCTTAACCCTCCTCAGAGCCAAACTCAGAAAACAGATCATTTGCATCTTCCAGACTGCAACCAAATGTTTTGAAGTTCATATATGTCTCGCCAGATGTCGTCAATCTCTCTAACTGTCCAACATTCCTCTTCACCACTCTACAAATCCAAAGGATTACTATCTCTACTCTGGATCTCAGGGATCTATTAAGCATGATAATAATAGTTTACATTTTATAAACTTTAACTATTTCTAAATTTGAGAAAAACTTTCCGTTAAGCCTCCTTTTTTTAACAATTATTCTATCTCTCTCGCCATTGGGTTAATAATTATATTATTACATAGAAACTTCTGTATCTTTCCATGTCAGAGTTTTTGGGTTGTTTTACCTCTGAGCGGCACTTTTTTTGCACACCATGGGTTAAATGGCCAGGTCACATGGACCCCGAAGGCTCAGAGAAGGTTGGGAGAGGGGACCCACTGGAACAGCTGTTGGGAGACAGATGGTAACCTCCCGTCAAGGCCATCCAGCGTGTTCTTTAACGTGCACAGGGTATGGCTCTCCCGTACACGGGGCCACGGCTTAACGTCCCATCCGACGGACGGCGGCCTTTCCAAGCCCATTGGTGTCCCCTACTGACCGTGGGCAGGGTGGGGAATTTTGCGGAGATAAATCACAACGCTGACCCAGCTGGGACTCGAACCTGGGAACTACAGATTACGAGCCTGGCGCGTTACCGACTGAGCCACCCCCGCCCCTTGTTGCTGCATATATCTCCATTTCGGTAGCGTGGGAATTAGCGGATATACACAGTCGTATCAGAATAAAATGACCACCTACCATAGTATAATGTAGGCTAGGTGGTCATATTATTTCTGATACGACTGTGTAAATCTCAACACTGTTTGGTACAATTGGGACTCGAACCTGGGAGCTGCAGATTACGATACTGGTAGATTACCAACTGAACCAACTTGAGTTGACTGGCAACAAATCTAAAATGGCTCTTATGTGTAGTTCAGGACCACTGACGAAATTTCCTAATGATAAAAAAGTCCTCTAAGCAAAAAACGTTTATATGGAAAAGTCACAAGATCTCTTAAACAGCTAAAATTGCTGCCTGTACAATATAAATATTTGAAACCGTGTCTCTATATATATATCGAACTAAGTTCCATTTCTGTTAGGGAAGGAATTCCCTCAGCCGCTACGCTCCAGGCTCGTAATCTGCAGTTTCTAGGTTCGAGTCCTCCTGTGTCAGGGTTGAGATTTATCTCCTCTAAACTCCTTCCTTGCCTTCTTTCAGAAACAAAGCACCGATGGATCTGGAAATTCATCGTCCGTCGTATGCGACATTAAGCCGCCTGCCATGTGCATGAAAACTGAAATGTTTCATCTGTCCCCCTAATGCTGTTCATTAGGTCCCCTTCCACTCAACCTTCTCTGAACCCTTTGAGGTTTTTGTGAAGGCTCAGATATTAGCATTCAAAATGAAGAATCAGGAAATACCTCTAGATAAAGTGGTTTCGAAGGAGAAGAGGGCCTTCGTCCCCCCCCCCAACCTCCCGTTCTTTCGTTAAATTTTTAATACGTCATTTGCATCGATAGGTCATTAAAGGCACCACATAAAATCTTTTTCGTCGAATTTACGAACTCCAATCCTTAGAAAAATAATTTTTTTTAAATATTAGAACATAATCCTATCCCAGTTTCAACACTTTAAAAAGCGAGCTTAAAGAACTCGTGGTGCAGACTGTTAGTACCTTTCAAAAGAGATACTCTCTTGTGGAAGTGAACGGAAAGGGAGGGCTGCCAGATTAGTGTGGCCTACTGATCTTGACAACTATGGCTACTTTTCTTTTTTTCTACCCTGCTGAGGAGTGGTCAACCACACAGGGTCCTGGTGCTGACCATATAAACCCACTGGACAGATATATGGCTCTGAGCTTGATTATCGATCCTGATTTTGCTGCAATGGTGGGCTTCTGTGGAGGGAAAATCTTCCGCTGTGTTTTCTGTTTGTTTGTGGGTTGACAGCCCCAAGTGAATAGATTCACAGGATATGTTTATCAGCTGGTGGATAATCCTGAGCAGAGGTCATCGCAGGCACCTGAACTCTGCGTCTATTGGCATCATCAAATGCTACATTGGAGGAAGTCTTCTAGTGTAGATGGCTTCAGCCTTTAGTGGTGGGGGAACGGGTCTTTACCCCATGTCTGCGATTAGGGGGCTGTTTGATATTATCGGCATTCCCTCTCTCAATAAACACAGTTTCTTTAAACATCCCACTAACCATTTTCTTTCCATAGGTAGTTGGAATGCGAGGACTCTGCACAGAGCATTTTCTCTTGATGTCCTCACACAAGAATTCCACACAAGAATCCTCACACATAATTTAGATATTCTCGGCTTGCAACAGACCAGATGGACAGATAAAGGTCAGATTCTTAAAAATAATCTTAAATTTCTCTCTTCAGGGAGGGAAGAAACAAACATCACCAAGGCGTGGGTCTGCCTCTCAGCAGACATGCTAGTGATGCTCTTCTAGGATACGAGTGCATTAATGAAAGGTTTCTTACAGCAAAATTTCAGACAAGCGTTAAAGACTTGAATGTTATCTGCTGTTATGTCCCCACTGAGGATGCCGATGAGGATGAGAAGGATAGGTTTTACCGACAACTTCAGGATATTTTGAATTCTGTCAAGAAAGGAGATATTACCCTTGTTCTAGGTGACTTCAATGCCAAAGTTGGTACTGGCTCTGATTTTTGGGGAGGGGTGATAGGCCCTTTTGGCATTGGTCGCTGCAATGGCAATGGGCAACGTCTCCTACAGGTAAACTCAATGGTTTCAGAATAACTAACACTTATTACTAACACTGCGACATACATAAGTACACATGGGTTTCACCTGATGGGCTGCATAAGAATATGATTGATTACATATTAATGAACAGCAAATGGGCTAGTTCTGTTAGGAATACCAGTCATATAGGGGAGCTGAAATTGGATCTGACCATTACCTTGTTAAAAGTGTCTTGCAACTTAAAAAGTGTTGTGCTAGGGTTAAAAATTTTACCTTTAATACTGAAGCTCTGAAAGACCCTTTATAGCTAAAGCTTACCATGATAGGTTACTTGATCTTTATGACAGTCATGATTTGACTACTACTGAAGTTGAGGGAGAGTGGGACCATTTTAAACAGGCTTTTTTGGAAACTAACAGTGCTCTTTTAGGAAAAAAAGGAGCAGAGGAGGCAGAATTATTTGAGTGATAAGGCACTTCAGCTTATTTCAGAAAGAAAGAACTGCAGGAATGTCCTAAATCAATACTCTACCAGTCCTAATAGTAAGCATTACAGAGAGCCTAATAAATGTGTAAAGGATCAGTTAGTTGCTGATAAGAATCTTTGGCTTGATGGCTTGGCTGACAAAGCCGAGGAAGCAGTTAGACAGCACAACAGCAGAGAGCTGTACCAGATAGTTAATGTTTTGTGTGGCAGAAAACGGACAGGCATACAGGGATTGAAGGATAAACCAGGTGAGGTTATAGAAGGTGAGGATTCTGTCATGGCTAGGTGGGCTGAGCATTTCAGTGATGTTCTAAACAATGCGGTTAGTTCTATTCCCATTGTTTGCAATGATGATAGATACATTGGTGGCTTTAATGTTGGCCCTATAACACAATCTGAAGTTATTTTGGCTGTTTCTAAACTTAAACTACATAAATCCCCAGGGATAGATGAAATTACTACGGAAATGCTTAGAGCTGGGAATGTTTCTGTTAAAACTTGGATGACTGAAATTTTGAATATCTTTTAAGATAAAGGCATGGTTGCTAAAGACCCTATTTTCAAAAAAAGGTGATCACAGTTCTTGTGATAACTATAGGGGTGTCAGCCTGCTCTCTGTTCCAGGGAAGGTTCTGTGCATGATTGTGCTTAATAAAATTAAGAATCTGGTTGACAGTCAATTGCGTGATGAGCAATGTGGATTCAGACGTGGTACAGGATGTGTATATCAGATATTTTCACTTAGGCAGATTCTTGAGAAATGTTTAGAGTTTCAGAAACCTTTGGTTGCTAGCGGTTGATCGTGAGATCATATGGTATACCTGACAAGTTAGTTAACATAATGAAAGCTCTCTATAATAACACTGAGTCGTGTGTGAGAGTTGATAAGGCTTGTAGCAATTGGTTTAGCATTACTTCTGGCGTTCGACAGGGGTGCATTTTGTCTCATTTTCTCTTTAGTTTGGTTATTGATTATGCGAAATTCACTTCAAGGGAAAGATTTTGGCCTTAAATGGGCTGGAGATACGAAAGTTACTGATTTGGATTATGCTAATGATTTAGCCCTATTGGCAAATGATGTTGATGAGCTGAACTCTTTCATTCGAGCTGTTGATGAAAATGGTAGTAGAGTAGGTTTGGGTATAAACAGAGAGAAAACTAAAGTGATGAAAATTGATCAAGCAGGCGGTGATTCAGTTAATCTGAATGGTTGCAGTCTTGAGCAGGTGTCACAGTTTAATTATCTTGGGAGCTATGTAACAGATAATGGTGATGTGCGGCATGAGATTAACAGACGAATAGGGATTGCTGCCGGGACTTTTAAGAATCTATGGAGAGTGTGGAGAAATAGGCGTATACACCTAAAGACTAAAAATAGGCTGTATAATAGTTTGGTTCTTTCTAGGGTTAGTTATGGTAGTGAAACTTGGACACTTTGTAAACATAACAGGAAACTAGATGCTTTTGATTCCAGATGCTTACGCAGTATCTTGGGCATTAGATGGTTCAACTTTGTAACTAATGATGAGGTTAGGCAAAGGAGTCGGCAACCTCCTTTAAGCAGCATATTGTGCAGAGAGAGACTCCGTTGGTTTGGCCATGTTGCCCGTATGGATAATTATAGATTGGCGAATAAGGTTATGAACAGTGTGCCTAAAGGCCTCAGAAAGAGGGGGAGACCTAGGATGCGGTGGGCAGACAATGTCAAACAAGACCTCGTTAGAATTGGTGTGCAGTGGCCAGATGCAGCAGATGTAGCTCAGGACAGACTTGCTTGAAGAACTGAATTGCATGGTCTGGTCAAAGGAGGTCTAAGGAGAAGAAGGCTAGCTTTGCACAAGCGTAAGTGGCGCCGTTCTGCGGAATTTTACCGAAGCTGAACGTGGCAAATTGATATGCAGGCACAAAAACAACTGTAAGGGGCGATCTGCGCATACGCAGTGCAATCATTTTAGTCCACTGCAGCTATGGTTTGTCTTATTATTGGTATATGTATTGCAATTTAACCAGTGTTTCCAAATGTCTAACTGCCATGGCTGTTTGTCACAGTGGTAGCTGACCCTAAAGTTATTCAATGAGTGTTTTATCCCGTTCAGGAGTACATTTTACGATACCTGGTAAAGCCGTTGTATGTTTATTTTGAGTAATTTTGCAGAATTTTTAAAATTAATATGTAAATTAATACATTTAGTCATCTTGTGAATATATATAAGTCAATGTATGTTGCAGGTTTGTAATCCCTGGAGCATATCGATGTACATTGGCTTCTGCAATGTGCTCTAACAGTGTAATTCTTTTTTATGGTTGATACGGGAAGTGCCTGCTGCCATCTGTTGAACGTTTATACAAGTAAAAAACTCGATATGATATTTATTGAAAATATCAGCAATTGTATAAAATATAATTATACAGATCATGTTATCGTGCATTGACACATAAATCTCAATTTATTATAATATACTAAATGTTATAGGTTGTTCAAAATATCAAAATTTTGTTCTTTAGCATAGCTATTACCAGTTTTACAAAATTGGATTTTATTAAAGAAAATGATTACATTACTTCTAGTCTTTTCTCTCTAATCGAAAAGAAGTTATTAGAGAATTCTCGCTATTTTCTAAATAAATAGTGGGTTTTCAGATTTTATTTTCCAAACAGCAGTACCTCATGAAGGAAATGAACATTTTTCAGAGTCAAAGTGTATGTAAAATTAGTTATGTGGTGTGTAAGCAATTGAAAACTTTGCTCGGCGGTGGAAAATAATGCAGCAAACCAGCTCCTCTCCCTGGCTAGGTAGCTTCACTGCAATGCACGAATTTGCCATGTTTAGAGGGCGCTGCAATCGAAAAGTTTATATTACGTCTATGGAAGCTACCTCTCTTCTCCCTTAGACACTCCTTGGTCTGGTTGGACCTCCGTAGCCCATGGCTGCTTGAGGATGATGATGATAAAGAACAACAATGCACAATTTATTAATATTGATTGCCTTTAAACTTTACTCAATATTTGAAGTAATCTTTATATTCCGAAATAAATATCACGAAATAATAGGAAATAACAAAAGGTAATATTAGCCACCTTCTCTTTCGTATAACACTATTTATTCGCCATATTTAAAGCAACCACCCAGTAGAAAGCTTAGGTACCACACAGTCTGCTCTCCGAACTCGCACTTTGTCAGCACGATTTATTAGTAGGTGTTGTGCATGCACTACTGAAGAATGGTAAGCAAATCTGTATAGTATTAGTAAGTGTGTATATGCACTCAATGAACTGCATCCAATGTATATAAATCAGTAAGTGTGTGCACGTGCTAATGAACCAAATCATGTACATAGGCAGTATTTAATAGCATGTGCGCACCACTGAATAACTAAGAAAAGACAAAAAAATTAAATAGGAGAGTCTAGGTGGTGTGGTTCCCTTTTTTTCGTCTATGTCTTTCATAGTAGGAATCGTGAACAAAACGATGCGAAGTTTTCCATTCAAAATAGGTTTCAGCTGACGTTAAATGACAAGCAATTTGAAAATTTTTATCCTTTTCCAGTTCAGTTGCAGAAACATTCCAAGCAGTCTCTTGCATTGGCGCATTTTTCCAGTTAAAAAGAGGGGCGGTGTGTGGCTCAGTCGGTAGCGCGCCAGACTCGTAATCTGTAGTTCCCAGGTTCGAGTCCCAGCTGGGTCAACGTTCAGATTTATCTCCGCAAAATTTCCCGCCCTTACCACGGTCAGTAGGAAGACACCGATGGGCTTGGAAAGGCCGCCGTCCGTCGGATGGGACGTTAAACCGTGGCTCCGTGTATGGGAGAGCCACACCTTGCTGCGCACGTTAAAGAACATGCTGGAGGGCCTTGACGGGAGACTACCATCTGTCTCCCAACAACTGTTCCAGTGGGTCCCCTCCCACAACCTTCTGAGACTTCGGGGTCCTTGTGACCTCGCCATTTAGCCCATTGTGTGCAAAAAAAAGTGCCGCTCAGAGATAAAACAACCCAGTTAAAAAACAATCGTTAATATACCAGAAGCAATTGACTTGACTTTCAATACTCACGTTTCAAAATGAAAATACTACGAACCGTGTTCTTTTCACTAATCAATATAATAAATACCCCGTCAAGCAGCTGCTTGCCACAGAGGTCTGGCAGGAGCCTGTCAGTTTATATGCCACAGTAGAAGATCTGAGAGGATGGCAGGACCTCAGCAGAAAACAACACGAACATCCATGCCTTGCCCGGGGCTCGAACCCAGGTCCCTTAGATCAGTAGCCAAGCGTGCTAACCATTCGGCCACGGGACGGCTCATTAATCAATAGGATGAAGATATCTCACGTGACATTGTATTTTGTAATTGTGTGTACCTTTCAGAACAAGTCTTCCATCTTATGTTCTACTATGTTTTTGGAGGCGGGTGTTGGCTGTTGTTAGCATTCTCAAGGGGGGGGGGGGAGAGAATGGCTCTCTTGTCCCACCCTCTTAGATTCAACTATAAAATCTAGGCCAAAGTTACGAGTTTTAAATAATTTCCACCTGAATGTGCAATATTTTGATGCACTGAGAGTAGAAAGCATTCGTTACTCTTAGAATAATTGATTCGTTTTTAATGGCTCTTAGATTTCATTTCATCCTCCCTTCACTTATCTTTGGGAATGAAGACGTAATAATCACATAATCATTGTTGAAGACAAAAATTGGTCTGGTAAAAAAAAATTCTTTGGCGCTTATTTCTGTTTTTCCCAAATAACGGTTTATAGAAGTCAGTGGAGGTCTATCAGCCCTGAACCACTTTCATTTTTTGCGAGATTAACTGCTTTCGTAGTCAATTTCTGGTAAAATGTTTACCATATTATGTTTGGTTTGTACCTTTAAACGTATAGGCTTCGAATATGGGGTTTGAAGTCATCCAGAATTTGAAGGAAAAAAAATTTCCCTCGTGCAGGAGTTTGTGGAAACCTCTGAAGACGGGATTTCGTTAGAAAGACACGAGAAAAGAAACTCCCATGCTTTTTTCCAGGGTTCGAAACCTTGTTGGAACTCAGATTGCTCAGATCCCGTTCACCAGTAAGTCAACCACGCACAAAAAACTACTTCTTTTACTCGCCAGATGGCAGCATCTAACGTATCTACACAATTCCACAAAGTTCCTCGAAATACATTTGAATAGAAAAACGTTTTAATTCATACTTACGACTTGCATTATTCATTAAGAATAGCTCTATACAATGAATGCCCGAAGCTGCACTAAATCATAGATTTATATTCTCAATTAACACGTCGATTGTAGGAATATATGTTTTATCACTGGCTTTCCTGCCCAACACTTAAAACGTCGCCATCTGTAATTAAACAACTTTTATAGGTGCATTTCATATAATTATTTATCCTTAATTTCAGATTTCTCTAAATAATAGCCTCTAACAGAAACATATGATTAGATAGAGAGTCTTGATGATTACAGGACGATGTCTATCAAACGAGTTTCTTAGACTTCCTTTGGTCTGTCTTCTGATAAGATCTATTAATGAAAATTACCAACAGCAAGACGTTGTCATAACTTTTGAAACACACGTCAAAAATAATGAACATAAGTCTGGGATTGGATAGTTTTCTTTGCAATGCACCAAAAAAAATGCGTAGGATGGATCTTCTGTCCTGCCATCTAGTTTGAGAACATAAAATTATCCAATAACATTTACCCTATTTGAACCAGCTTTTGAGAACAGATTGCCCGCATCCATTACGTTGGTGCCCCTAGTATCCGGGTACAGTACAATAAATCATCATGTTAACCGTAATTTCGGGAGAATGTCATATGACGCGTGTGATGTCATTGGTAGTACAATATTCCGTTCTCCCAGTGGTTACGCGGGTACTTGAGCGATTGGATTGTTTTACCTCTGAGCGGCACTTTTTTCCACACCATGGGCTAAATGGCCAGGTCACATGGACCCCGAAGGCTCAGAGAAGGTTGGGGGAGGGGATTTGGGTTGGGTTGTTTTACCTCTGAGTGGCACTTTTTTTTGCACACTATGGGCTAAATGGCCAGGTCACATGGACCCCGAAGGCTCAGAGAAGGTTGGGGAAGGGGACCCACTGGAACAGCTGCTGGGAGACAGATTGTAGCCTCCCGTCAAGGCCATCCAGCGTGTTCTTTAACGTGCACAGGGTATGGCTCTCCCACACACGGGCCACGGCTTAACGTCCCATCCGACGGACGGCGGCCTTTTCAAGCCCATCTGTTTCCCCTACTGACCGTGGGCAGAGCGGGGAAATTTTGCGGAGATAAATCTCAACGCTGACCCAGCTGGGACTTGAACCTGGGAACTACAGATTACGAGCCTGGCGCGCTACCGACTGAGCACCCCCGCCCCGGTACTTGAGCGATCGGTCCCAAATTTGGTATGGTGGCCCCACTTAATTCTAGCCATGTTGGGTGAAGAGATCGGGTTTCTAGCAGTGGATCGGGAGCGATTCCTCCAGGGAAGTGTCCAAAATTTCAGGGTGTGCTGCTGTCTATTACCTGGTAAGCTGAGTAGTATGCTATCGATGACAGTTGAGAGTGGGGAGTACATTGATGGTGGAAAGCTATGAAAGAAATTATCGATAGGAAAATTTATCAATGGATATACGTTTCCCGCCAAATCTTTGGCGGGATTTAACTAGTATAAAATATAAACAATTAAATTTTTGCATGCACATTTATTACGAAAAAGAACTCGAGAATTCAATATGGAAGAAATTAAATGTAAATATGCAACATATTTATGATCAGAAAAATGAATTTTGTTCTAATTTTTTCGATTGAACATCGTCACAAGATCATCCATGTGTGAAGAAATTTTGATTCTTAGCAAGAGCAAAATGACGTCAGAAATTTGCTGCTCGTGATTGGCCCTTTCGTTGCATAGAGGAATTACATTTGTATGCGAAATTGCGCTTTCGGTGATAAAATTGATATACAGAAATTATCCGCATTTTAAGGCACTTTCATTTTACAAATTACCCAAATAAACCGTCGCCTATGTTCTTCTGTTTTATTTCCCAGTTGCCATGTCAACCCTCAGCAACACTGTCAGGGACTCGTGAAAATTAGCTAACATGGCGAATTTTCATTGGTCACAGACATGATGATGTCTTTTTCGGTAGATCGCCAAACTTGACCTGCCCTTTATAAGAACTAATGTAGGGAATTATGAACTAAAAAAACACAAATAGATTTTGAACAAATCTCGCAATCCCATCTGCCCGCAGAAACTTTTGGAATCCAGACTTATAAAGAGCTCAAACCGTTCATAAAGGTATGTTTTTAATTGTCTCAGGAGGTGGCTAGTGATCATGCTCACCAATCACTTTTGGAACCCTGGTGGTGGTGGAAAGGGGTTTACTGTTTGGAAATTAAAATCCGAAAACCCACTATTTATATAGAAATAGCGAGAATTCTCAGTGGTTCCTTGATAAGTACAACCTGCTTCGTGATTCTAAAGAGTGTGGCCGAGACGTAATTTCCAGCCCAGTGGCACGAATCCAAGAATGCGGTTTCACTCCCTCTTTTGAATATAAGATGAATGGTAGTTGTGCGATTGTGTATGTTCCTTGTGCCTTGTGATGTATATTTCTACTGTCTATTGCTCTTTGGACACCTCTCATGCCTTTCTCTTGCACACGCTAGAAGGGGAGGGCCTTTTGGGATATATACATTAGCGAGTACATCCTTCACCCGTGACATGTGAGGTAACGAATGTGATGGAGATGAATGAATGATGTGTGAAACGGGGGAGTGTGCTAACAGGGGACAGTTTGTCCTGCTGTGGTACCCTCACCATACACATTAATTCAACTGTGTGTCGCTCAGCCTGGCTTTTTTTAGTTTGGTTCGCCGACGCATGGGATTAAGAGAAGCTTTCTTGGTACCGATTCAAGATATAATCGGCTTTCCGTAAGTTTCTCATAATTACCAAGGGACGAAAGAGAAGGTGGCTAATACATCCTTTGTTCACAATGTTGATTTCGACTAAATAGATCACATTTAAACAATACAAAACTTATTGCAAGCCTGGCTGCTCATACAAACAAATCAACAATTTACTGAATCTGGGTCCTATTTCTCAATTTGTTTGACCAAATATATTTAGGAGCATAATTTTTTTAAATCAAGGTATGTTCTTCATTATTTAAAAATATAATAACTTTTTATTCATTTAATTATTTAGTTTTCAAATCATTATTCATTAGAAATGTATGCTTTCGTTTTCAAGAATTTTTCATACTGATCTTTAAAAGTATTAATTTTTTCCTGTAGAAATTAACAGTTGTTGGCTCAGTTGCGTAGCCTGTCAGGTTTGCATTCTGCACTTCCCAAGTTTGAGTCGCATCTGTGCTGCCGCTGTTGAGACAGATCTTCTCCCACCCCCACTTGTCTCTCGGTGAGGGGACCCAGATGGTCTTGGAAAGGCCGCCATCCATCAGATAAGACATTAAGCTGAGATCCATGTTCAGGTAAAACCATACCATTTCCACGTTAACGAACATGCTAGATGGCCTTGACGAGAAGATTCCACATTTGTCTCCTAACAGTTGTCTAAGTGCAATGGTTCCCAACCTTTTATGCTTCACGTACCCACTGGAAATGTGTATGTAACTGGCGTACTCCTTATATAGATAGATAAAACTATAGTTATAGTATAATAATTCCAACTTAGCGATTTTGTTACTAGATCTAGCGACCTTTGAGCTCTCACGGCGTATTCAACTTTGAGAACCCCTACTCTAGTGGATTCCTTCCGTCAACTTTCTGTAGCCATTTAGCTCATTGTGTGGAAAAGTGCCACTCAGTGGTAATATAACTCAACGTCGATCAAACAACTTAAGGGCATGGACAAACTGGAGTTGACTTTTTTTAAAATAAGAGTTTATTCCATTAACAACGAAGAGGTTCGGCCGCTGGAATCAGCAAAT
This sequence comes from Ryuthela nishihirai, assembly GCA_038380435.1. Taxonomy (NCBI): domain Eukaryota; kingdom Metazoa; phylum Arthropoda; class Arachnida; order Araneae; family Heptathelidae; genus Ryuthela; species Ryuthela nishihirai. The sequence continues at coordinate 69,076,153 of JAWZYU010000001.1, forward strand.
TGTCATAAATCTCCTATCTTCCAAGGAATTCTTCAATTTCCGCTTCGAGTGTCTACCATGTACGAACCTAATAGAGTTGTCACTCTGGCTGTTCACACTCTAATTTAGGTCAAAGCAGAATAAACATCTCACTTTTAAACACTTAATGCTGTAGTTTTGAAGCAGACAGCGGAAAGCACAAAACATCCCGCATCTTACTCTCCTCACTACCAAATTTACGCTAAAATTGCTTACACTTTACAGACCAATTGCCAACATTGATCAAGCACATAGAGAGAATATTTTTCGATAGGTCAAAGTTGACTTATTTGAGGGTTGTTTCACCTCTTAGCGGCACTTTTCTGTACACAATGGGCTAAATGGCCAGGTCACACGGACCTCAATAGCAGAGAGAAGGTTTGGGGGAAAGGGACCCACTACACAGCTGTTTAGTAACCTCAGTTCAAGATTATACAGAGTGTTCTTTAACGTCCACATTGTATGATTCTCCTGAACAAGAAACTACAGCTTAATGTCCCATCCGACGAACGGTAGTCTAAGTCCTTCGGTGGCCCCTTTCTCACTAAGATAATCTCAACCCTGGTACAGTTGGAACTCAAACCAGGGAACTGCAGATTACGAGCCTGATGGCAATGGGTACAACCAAACGTTAAAAATGAGTTACAAATCACGTTACAGAATAAATCAATGTGTTAATATCAAATTACAAATATCAAATTACACACAACGTTTATTTTTTAACGCTTAATCTTCCAAATTTGTTTATTCTCTGTATTGCAGATTGCATCATAATCAGACCTCAATAGCAGAGAGAAGACTCGAACCTGTATGAAAGGACCTGGTTCTAAGGGACCTGATCTAAGGGACCTGGGTTCGAGCCCCGGGTAAGGCATGGATATGTGTGTGTCGTTTTTCTGCTGAGGTCCTGCCATCCTCACAGACCTTCTACTATGGCATATAAACTGACAGGCTCCTGTCAGACCTCTGTGGCAAGCAGCTGCTTGACGGGGTATTTATTTTTTATTTTATAATCATCAATAGATTGTAAAAAACTAATACAAAGTTTTAAATAAATTATACAAAGTATCACATATAGTATCTTTTATGGGACCTTAAGCTGTGGCTAAATTGCTGAGCGGCAGTCTTTTGCGCACAATGGGCTAAATGGCCAGGTCGTAAGGACCCAAGGGCTCAGAGAAGGTTGGGGGAAGGGGACCCACTGGATAGCTGTTAGGAGACAGGAGCCTCCCTTCAAAACCATCCAGTGTGTTCTTTAACATGAACAGAGTACGTCTCTTTCACACAGGATGACAGATTAAAGCCCCATCCCACGGACGGCGGTCTTTCCCAGCCCATCGTCCTCCCCTCCTAATCGAGGGCAGGGCGGAGATTTTCCCAGCCGAGTGGTTAGCACGCTTGGCTACTGATCTAAGGGACCTGGGTTCGAGCCCCGGATTTTAGGCTATGGATGTGTGTGTGTGTGTGTGTGTCGTTTTTCTGCTGAGGTCCTGCCATCCTCTCAGATCTCCTACTGTGGCATATAGACCTCTGTGGCAAGCAGCTGCTTGAGGGGGTATTTATTTAGCCGTCCCATGGCCGAGTGGTTAGCGCGCTTGGCTACTGATCTAAGGGACCTGGGTTCGAGCCCCGGTAAGGCAAGGATGTGTGTGTCGTTTTTCTGCTGAGGTCCTGCCATCCTCACAGACCTTCTACTATGGCATATAAACTGACAGGCTCCTGTCAGACCTCTGTGGCAAGCAGCTGCTTGACGGGGTATTTATTTTTTATTTTATAATCATCAATAGATTGTAAAAAACTAATACAAAATTTTAAATAAATTATACAAAGTATCACATATAGTATCTTTTATGGGACCTTAAGCTGTGGCTAAATTGCTGAGCGGCAGTCTTTTGCGCACAATGGGCTAAATGGCCAGGTCGTAAGGACCCAAGGGCTCAGAGAAGGTTGGGGGAAGGGGACCCACTGGATAGCTGTTAGGAGACAGGAGCCTCCCTTCAAAACCATCCAGTGTGTTCTTTAACATGAACAGAGTACGTCTCTTTCACACAGGACGACAGATTAAAGCCCCATCCCACGGACGGCGGTCTTTCCCAGCCCATCGTCCTCCCCTCCTAATCGAGGGCAGGGCGGAGATTTTCCCAGCCGAGTGGTTAGCACGCTTGGCTACTGATCTAAGGGACCTGGGTTCGAGCCCCGGATTTTGGGCTATGGATGTGTGCGTGTCGTTTTTCTGCTGAGTTCCTGCCATCCTCTCAGATCTCCTACTGTGGCATATAGACCTCTGTGACAAGCAGCTGCTTGAGGGGGTATTTATTTAGCCGTCCCATGGCCGAGTGGTTAGCGCGCTTGGCTACTGATCTAAGGGACCTGGGTTCGAGCCCCGGTAAGGCATGGATGTGTGTGTCGTTTTTCTGCTGAGGTCCTGCCATCCTCACAGACCTTCTACTATGGCATATAAACTGACAGGCTCCTGTCAGACCTCTGTGGCAAGCAGCTGCTAGAGGGGGTATTTATTTTTTATTTATTTTATAATCATCAATAGATTGTAAAAAAAACTAATATACAAAATTTTAAATAAATTATACAAAGTATCACATATAGTATCTCCCATCAGAAACCTAATATTTAAACGAGAAATAATTGGCTACCTCTACCTTTTGTCGTGCCAGCCACGCTCGTATATATCTATCGATCGCAGCAGATTGCTTTCGGGTTCCGCAACAGCTTGTATTCTGTGCTGCCCGAGTAGCAAACAAACTTCTATATCAATTATCCTACATAATCTTATTGAGTACCATGTATAGTATGCTGGTAGTTGCGGCAAACATAATTCAACGATTTTAAACTCAGGAGATAGGAACAACCTGTTGCAGTTCCCTTTTGGAATTATAATTTCAGTTATTAACTTTTACCGATCTGAAATTTTCCTGTTATTTCATTCACATGTTGTAATCCAATTCTGTTGAAATTTCTGAGGATTTGGGTTGGGTTGTTTTACCTCTGAGCGGCACTTTTTTGCACACCATGGGCTAAATGGCCAGGTCACATGGACCCCGAAGGCTCAGAGAAGGTTGGGGGAGGGGACCCACTGGAACAGCTGTTGGGAGACAGATGGTAGCCTCCCGTCAAGGCCATCCAGCGTGTTCTTTAACGTGCACAGGGTATGGCTCTCCCGCACACGGGGCCACGGCTTAACGTCCCATCCGACGGACGGCGACCTTTCCAAGCCCATCGGTGTCCCCTACTGACCGTGGGCAGGGCGGGGAATTTTGCGGAGAAATTTCTGAGGAAGTTCTTTAGTTTTGCGAGTTTATCTCTGAGAGAGACTTTTTTTTGTCCACAATGAGCCAAATGGGTTGGGTTGTTTTACCTCTGAGCGGCACTTTTTTTGCACACCATGGGCTAAATGGCCAGGTCACAATAACACCGAAGGCTCAGAGAACCCACTGGAACAGCCGTTGGGAGACAGATAGTAGCCTCCCGTCAAGGCCATCCAGCGTGTTCTTTAACATGCACAGGACATGGCTCTCCTGCACACGGGGCCACGGTTTAACGTCCCATCCGACGAACGGCGGCCTTTCCAATTTCCAAGCCCATCGGTGTCCCCTACTGACCGTAGGCAGGGCAGGGAATTTTCCGGATCTCAATCTCAACGCTGACCCAGCTGCGACTCGAACCTGGGAACTACAGATTAAGAGCCTGGAGCGCTAGCGACTGAGCCACCCCCACCGTTCCGCGGTAAGCTAACCTATGCTAACGGTAAGTACATAGCTATCTGGTCGAAGTCATATGGTAAGGAATCAGATAGTTAATCAAATACAATAAACTAAAATCTTACTTGGAAAAACAACGGGAAAATGATTTAAACTCTCTATAACGAAAAATATGTTTAAAAATAATCGCGTTACAGTTGAAAATTATTATCCATTAAAATCCGAAATTTTCAAGTGTTTACCCAATAATATTATTTAACTGTAATTCCTTAAAGAACAAAAGGTGGACGAGAGAAAGATTGCGATTCGGAGTGAGACGAATTTGGTTCGTGATTTTAATACGCTGGACTTCGTTCAAGATTGGAGCACCAAGTGGTAAGAACTTTTGTCGTATTCTGCTTGCGTTTTAAAATCCTCCTGTCGTGAGGAAGTGACTTTGGTCTGTTTCAGTGCCTGTGTTCAACAGTGTCGCTGACATCCACTGGCTCTATTTACTAGTGCTGGACAACGTGACTAGGACTTGAGATCATCATGGAAATGCCTTGTAGTGAAATTTCAAAAGAAATAGATGTCCTCATTAATAAAAAGGAATATTTGAGACTCTCAGAGAGTGAAACTGCGCGCCTTAATTGCTTGTTACTTCAATCTGCTTATGACCAGAGGTTGGGTTGGGTTGTTTTACCTCTGAGCGGCACTTTTTTGCACACCATGGGCTAAATGGCCAGGTCACATGGACCCCGAAGGCTCAGAGAAGGTTGGGGGAGGGGACCCACTGGAACAGCTGTTGGGAGACAGATGGTAGCCTCCCGTCAAGGCCATCCAGCGTGTTCTTTAACGTGCACAGGGTATGGCTCTCCCGCACACGGGACCACAGCTTAACGTCCCATCCGACGGACGGCGGCCTTTTCAAGCCCATCGGTGTCCCCTACTGACCGTGGGCAGGGCGGGGAAATTTTGCGGAGATAAATCTCAACGCTGACCCAGCTGGGACTCGAACCTGGGAACTACAGATTACGAGCCTGGCGCGCTACCGATTGAGCCACCCCCGCCCCTATGACCAGAGGGGTTATATCCTTAGGCCAAGTTAATGAAGACTCAAAAGGTAATATGGATGAGTTTGTGCAGGCAAGTGGCAGAAAGGCTGCAAAACGGCCCCTCTCAATAATTGATGATAAAAATGAACTGCCAAGAAACAGATTTTGTGATCTATCTGATGATGAAGATGACAACAGATCAAGTATGGATCTTGGGGATCAGGAGGTTGTGCCAGATTCTGAAACTATTATATCAAAACCTGAGAAACTTCCACCTATTATAGTTAGAATTGAGAAAAACTGGATTGGATTAAATAAAGAATTAAAAGCAATTGCTAAATTGGATTTTTCTGCTAAAAAGTCGGGAGAAACCACCCGCATTCAACCAGGATGTGCTGAGGTTGTTGGGTTGTTTTACCTCTGAGCGGCACTTTTTTGCACACCATGGGCTAAATGACCAGGTCACAAGGACCCCGAAGGCTCAGAGAAGGTTGGGGGAGGGGACCCACTGGAACAGTTGTTGGGAGACAGATGGTAGCCTCCCGTCAAGGCCATCCAGCGTGTTCTTTAACGTGCATAGGGTATGTCTCTCCCGCACACGGGGCCACGGCTTAACGTCCCATCCGACGGACGGCGATCTTTCCAAGCCCATCGGTGTCCCCTACTGACCGTGGGCAGGGCGGGGAGATGTGCTGAGGACTGTAGGTTTATCAGTAGAAGGTTGGATATTAATAACATTCAGTATCATACCTTTCAATTGAGACATGAAAAGAATTTGAAGGTTGTAATAAAAAACCTGCCAGAAGACATAAGCTTAGATAACTTAAAAGAACTTCTTGATCAAGGTTACACTATCGTAAAAATCAGCCAGTTCAAAAAGGGCAATAATAAACAACCAATGCCTTTGTATTTAATAGAATTGCCCAAAAATTATGTGAAGAAGCAAATTTTTAATATGCGTTTTTTATTAAACCTGCGAGTGAATGTTGAATCATATAAAACTAAATCCGATTCCAGGCAATGTCACAGATGTCAAAGGTATGGGGCACACACAATCTTGTTGTCACAATCAAGCCAGGTGCGTGAAATGCGAAGGCAACCACTTGACCTACGAATGTTCTAGAAATACTATGTCTTTAAATACTATGTCATGATTACTTATTTTATTTCTTATTCGCATTCAATATTTTAAAGAAATAACATTTGACCACCATTTATTTTGTTGTGTATGAGTTTGCGCTTATATATAGCGGTTCACCCCCATCTTCGTTAGGGCTAAGCAACGTTTGATTTCCTGCCTGAGATAAAATGTCCCATCTGAAAGAAAAAATATATAAAAAAATTAATAAAAAAAGACAAAAAAAATATAAACAATAAAAAATTATAAAAATAAAAATATTTAAAAAAATGGCAAAAAATTCGGGATACAGGAACAATCAGTTGTCCAGTCCTTTTAATATTTTTAGCATTTTTTTTACATTGAAAGGAATGTAAACAGAGTTTTTTTTAATATAAGGATTGTGAGCCTGTTAAGTTTCACAAACCGGACCTTGAAGCAGTTGCAAATTTTTGCATCAACATCATTATTTTCTAAAGTGTAAAAAGTGTCAAAAATTCAAATAGATTAAAGAAATTGTTAGAGGGTTCTCACAGATTTACCGGAAGGACTGAGCGCCATTCGCCCCCTTGTGCTTACGGACTCCAGAATACTAAATAAGCATTCACGACTGTTTGAAACACATAGCGCTCTAATGCAGTCTATTCTTGAAATTGGTTATTCTCATATTCGAATTTTCCTAAATCTGGCTCTAGACGAGAAAGGTTACATTGATGGATCTTTGAAAATATTTCAGGGACTTTTAAGAATCTATGGAGAGTGTGGAGAAATAGGTGTATACACCTAAAGACTAAAATTAGACTATATAATAGTTTGGTTCTTTCTAAGGTTAGTTATGGTAGTGAAATTTGAACGTTTTGTAAACAAGATAACAAGAAACTTGATGCTTTTGATTCTAGATGCTTACGCAATATCTTGGCCATTAGGTGGTTCAACTTTGTAACTAATGATGAGGTTAGGCAAAGGAGTTTGCAACCTCCTTTAAGCAGCATATTGTGCAGAGAGATACTCCGTTGGTTTGGCCATGTTGCCCGTATGAATAATTATAGATTGGCGAATAGGGTTATGAACAGTGTGCCTAAAGGCCTCAGGAAGAATAGGAGACCTAGGATGCGGTGGGCAGACAATGTCAAACAGGACCTTGTTAGAATTGGTGTGCAGTGGCCAGATGCAGTAGATGTAGCTCAGGATAGACTTGCTTGGAGAACTAAATTGCAAGGTCTGGTTGGACCTCCGTAGCCCATGGCTGCTTGAGGATGATAATGGTGATTATTTTAATTAGTGAAAATTTTTAAATTGGTAACAATATTATACTGAAAGAGAGCATTATCTTTCCAAGTTATGTCAAGGGAATGTAACTCCAAAGCTCTATAACATCTAAAATATGCATTTAATGGGAAAATGCGATGAAGGTAAAGTTGAACCGTCTGCCGTAGGATCTTTCTATCGTCTGCGATAGGTTTATACTTGTAGACCCGTCAGCGGTAGGTTCTTTCCGAGCTGCTCGTGTTAGGATATTGCTGCTATCTAGGTGGCCGATACACACAAACTCAGATTTCACATAATAAACACTTGATGCATTTAATGAAAAACGCTGAAGTTAAAAATAATCAAATTTATTAAATCTCGATTTATCATCGATATTCGTTCAGTACCTCTGTGGCAAGCAGCTGCTTGAGGGGGTATTTATTTTATTTTTATTTAAAGTGTTATGGAAGCTGGAATATTTAATAATAAATTATCTTCTTTAATTATAAAAATCATTCATAATTATCTAATATCGAAACTTTTAAAATGTATATTTTATTAAATATTAAATTCTTATGACCCATTACTGTTGTGAAATATTCTAGCTTCCGTACGATGCATTCCCCGCCCTGCCCACGGTCAGTAGGGAACACCGATGGGCTTGGAAAGGCCGCCGTCCGTCGGATGGGACGTTAAGCCGTGGACCCGTGTGCGGGAGAGCCATACCCTGTGCACGTTAAAGAACACGTTCGATGGCCTTGATGGGAGGCTACCATATGTCACCCAACAGCTGTTCAGTGGGTCCCCTCCCCCAACCTTCTCTGAGCCTTCGGGGTCCATGTGACCTGGCCATTTAGCCCATTGTGTGCAAAAAAGTGCCGCTCAGAGGTAAAACAACACAAACACAACACTCTCTTCTTGGCAAGCAAGTTGAAAAAGATTCGCCATCCGTGCTTTAGCCGTGTTTCAGTGTGCAAGAGAGCCAAGGCCTTTATATGTTAAAGCACCCTCTACATAGATTGGTCGGATGGTTTCCATCTCTTTCTTAGCCACTGCCCATTCTCTCCTTCCCCATTATCGTCCGAGCCTTGGGGTCCTTATGACCTGGTCATTTAGCCCAATGTAACACTGCAATGGAAATCAGATCTCTTAACCCTTACCTTTTTCTAGCTCGTTTGGCCCGCCTGCCTCTCCCTCCTTATTTTTTTTCTAGATTCAGACTTGCTCTAAAAAAAACTAAATACTCCCTCAAGCAGCTGCTTGCCACAGAGGTCTGACAGGAGCCTGTCAGTTTATATGCCACAGTAGAAGATCTGAGAGGATGGCAGAACCTCAGCAGAAAAACGACACATACATCCATGCCTTACCAGGGGCTCGAACCCAGGTGCCTTAGATCACTAGCCAAGCGCCCTAACCACTCGGCCACAGGACTTGCTCTATGGTAAAGAAACCTAACCCATTCCAGAGTCCGAATTGCTTCGCTAATAGGCATTCTTTATTATTTATATTCGAAATTATAGCAGAATTTAATACCCTTTAAAGGATTGTGAACAATTTAGATGCGATAGTTTTCAGTCTGAATCAATATTTCAATGTAACTTTATCGACCACCTCCAACCTTTACCTATTCGCGTGTCTGATTATATATGTCGTCCAGATTCGCTACATAGCCGGGTGAAGCCCCAGTTTGCACTCTGTACTGCCTGAGAAGCAATGGCTCTCTTAAGAGTCAAATCCTCCATACTGAAATATTAGTCTACTCTGTATATTTGTTATATACTATTTAAACCTGTCCAAGTATCGCGGTGTTCGTAATTGTCCAATTTAAATAATAAGCAAAAAGACAAAAAATACCAACGAAGATCTCAGGAGACAGAACATTCTGTTGCTTAACCTTTTAATTCTAGAGATGGTTTGGTCGGTAGCGCGCCAGGCTCCTAATTTGACGTTCCCAGGTTCAAGTCCAACTGTGCTAGAGTTGAGTCAGTGAGAAATGGCCACTGTCCAGTGGATTCCCCCCCCCCCATCTTTACTTTTAGGTTCGATTGTGTTTCTTACCTCCCCACCTTCGAATTTTTCTAGATCTGGGCCTGCTCTATATTTGAGGGTCTGTAGTATTTTTGGTACTTACAGACAATGTGGAGTTTCTTTTCTTGCCGGTAGATGGCAGCAGTTATTAACAGCCTCAGAGCCTAAGGCACATCGACTTTATTTTTAATAGGCGCAAAAACAAAAAAAATTGTAGTCCCTTTATACGGAAGTCCGTTAGTGAACGTAATGTCAGAGGGAAATTATAATGCGATATGTTAAATCTGTTAATGAGTAACTTCAGGAGGATATATGAATAAAGTCCTGTGAGTGAAAATCATTCCACAAAAGAGATGAACAATGCCGCCATCTATACGGATTTGAACCTAAACACGATCATATTTTGATGCTGTTGTGAAGTAATGATTAATTTCTCTTATTGCAGCAAAGAGCATCAAATTTTCGCGAGCAGAAGTTAAAACAAAAATACAGTCGACTTTCGAGTAATGGGGACAAATCACGATTAAAACAAGACTAGACAAGACGTGGTACAAAACGGTTTTAATGTAAACTTATTTTGTTAAAATTACATCTATTATTTAGGTACACGTTTATAGTTTTACAAGAACCTCACCCAAGAGTGCATTGGGTTGTTTTACATCTTGAGCGGAAGTTTTTGCACACAATGGACTAAATGGCCAGGTCACAAGGACCCCGCAAGGCTCAGAGGAGGGGACCCACTGGAACAGCAGTTGGGAGACAGATGGTAGCCTCCCGTCAAGGCCATCCACCGTGTTCTTTAACGTGCACAGGGTATAGCTCTCACGCACACGGAGCCACGGCTTAACGTCCCATCCGACGGACGGCGGCCTTTCCAAGCCCATCGGTGTTCCCTACTGACCGTGGGCAGGGCGAGGAGTTTTGCGGAGATAAATCTCAACGCTGACCCAGCTGGGACTCGAACCTGGGAACTACAGATTACGAGCCTGGCGCGCCCCTTCAAGAATTGAACACCATCGCTAAATATTTAAAAACTTTGTAAATATCAGTCATAAAATTATGCAAATAATGACAGAATTTAATTTCCTTCTGCAAAAAGATGTAATTCAACATCATACAAGTAACATTAAAGTAAAATAAAATTTTCATTTATATATCACGAATTCTTTTAATAATTATTATACGTAGATGTCACTAGCTGCTACAGATCACAAACAACTCGCTCACTTATGGACAATCTTAAAACTCTAAACCAGGCTTGGGCAAACGTTTTAGCTGAAGGGTCGCATATAAAGAAAACTTAAATGGAATGGCAAGCCGCATAGATAACTTGAATGGTGGGCTGCATGGAAGACTGAAATGGAATGATGGAAGAAAGACTGAAATGGAATGATGGAAGGTATAGAAAAGTGAAATGGATTGGCTAAAGTGAAATGGATTGACGAGCTGCAAAGAAAACTGTAAAGAATGGCGGGCTGCATAGGAAACTGAAATGGAATGGCGGAAATTTACGATCATTAATAAAGTAAAAATAACTGAAGTGAAACAAACAGTCTAATCATATTAATAATAATTATTTCAATAAGAATTTGCTTCCCGAAATACATTCTTTTTTTTCATTTTATTTGTCGGCAGTTACTCGCGGGCTGTACAAAAGGAGACGGCGGGGCCATAGTTTGCCCATCTTTTAAAAAAAAATGGAACCACAACAGCCAGTCTCTCCTACTTGAGCTTATTTTATTTGAATTTTTTTTTTTGTCTTTTCCTTTTATGTGGGATTAAGAGTGCAATTCGGTGGTACACACATCCTTATACATATATATACACGAAACTTCACGACAGTGATGTGTGAACACACTTACTGGTTTATATACATAACAGCATTATTCAGTGAGTGCACGCACTCACTTACTTATTCTGTACACATTAAAACACGTTTCAGCGGTGCATACACCACACCTACTTCAATAATTAGTTTGGATAATGTTAGTTAATTGTAGGTTGACCACTTTCAGAAAGCAGGCTGTGCGGCGCCTAAAGTAACGAGCGAGAGGAAGTTGTATTTATGTCTAATACGCAGCGCAAGAAGAAACAGAAGGTTGCTAATATCCCACTGTCAAAACCATAATATTTATAGTAGAAAGTTTTTATTTGCTGTTCAAAAACACACGGATTCCCCTCTGTGAAGTTTCCTTCTCGAGGAAACTTCACAGAGGGAAAAGCGATATTGAAAACAGTTTTGTTGTGAATATTCAAAAAAGAGAGCCGTTGTTTCTTGATTCTAAAGGTAAGAATTATGTCATTGAGACGTGAGACCAAAAACCTCTCAGCTACTCATCGATGATTACCAAAATTTGCTCTCACTTTTTGAAAGTTTCACTAGATTTTCACATATATATGGCTTAGTTTATATTTTATCTAATAGATGGCGTTAGTGAAATACCAAAGTAAATATATTCTGACAGATGTTCATGTAACAACAAACTCATTACAAGGGTTGGATTGTTTTCCTTCTGAGCGGTAATTTTTTTTACACACAATGGCTAAATGTCCAGGTCATAAGGACCCCGAGGGATTAGAGAAAGTTGAAGGGAGAGAACCCACTGGACAGCTGTTAGGTTCTGCGCACTGCCTGCTTCTTGACTGCCTGGAGATCTACCGACCCTCCGGGGTCAAGGTCAGCCCTTGTGGCTCGTGAACGTGCACAGGTATGACTCTCCACGGCATTACGTCCCATACGATGGACGGCGGCCTTTCAAAACACATTGGTGTCCTCTACAGACCGAGTTTTGCGGAGATAAATCTAAACGCAGTCCCAGGTGGAAGTCGAACTAGGAACAACAGATTACGATTCTGACGTGCTACCGATGGAGCACATCAGAATTCATTCATGCCATACAAGTGTCATGTGACTAATTTCACACCACGAGCAGTGCCATCCTAAAGAGTTTCCCATTAAGTCCTTTGCAAAATATACGCAATAACAATCGTCAGTTTAAAAACTCAGTGTCAGAGACTCGAACCCCATGCACCTCAGATCAATGGTTTTAGAAACTATGGTTCGCGAATACCTGTACCAAAGGACAGTGGTAAATCCGAACATCTTGTCGTCTTATATTACTTGATTGGTTGGTTGTTTCAACTCTGAGCGGCACTTTTTTGCACACCATGAGCTAAATGGCCAGGTAACAAGGACCCCGAAGGCTCAGAGAAAATTGGAGTGTACTCACTGGAACAGCTGTTGGGAGACAGATGGTAGCCTCCCGTCAAGGCCAACCAGCGTGTTCTTTAACGTGCACAGGGTATGGCTCACCCACACACGGAGGCACGGCTTAACGTCCCATCCGACGGAAGGCGGCCTTCCCAAGCCCATCGGTGACCACCGTGGGCATGATGGGGAATTTTGAGGAGATAAATCTCAACGTTGACCCAGCTGGGACTCGAACCTGGAAAAAAAAAATTGATCGAAAATAGATGCCAACAACAGTTGCGCATTGTTCCACTCAGTTTATTGTTAGCATTAATATTCCAAAGTTATAAAGATAATGGTAAAAGATATATAGATAATAATAATTCTATGCAACATTTCTGTCACTCTCCCCTGAAAAAAAATCATGCCGACGCCCATGATTAGATTAAATCATGTCAATGATTCGCATTATTAAAGCGGGAAAAATTAAATATAGTTTTTTTTGTGTTAGAAGGTACAAATACATACATTTTTTACATTTCTGAATATATTATCAGCCTAATGCAAAATTACAAGCAGTAGAAACAATTTTAAAAGAATTTTAGAGTCCACTGGAGAATAGTTAGGAGACAGAGGGAATCATCCCCGTCAAGGTCAACCAGCATGTTTTTAACATTCACATTGTATGGCTCTCATGCACCCGGTAATTTGGCATAGCATCACATCCGATGGACGCCCTTTCTAATGCTATTGGTGCATCTTTCTCACTGAGAGCAGCTTTAGAGGGTTGGGTTGTTTTACCTCTGAGCGGCACTTTTTTGCACACCATGGGCTAAATGGCCAGGTCACATGGACCCCGAAGGCTCAGAGAAGGTTGGGGGAGGGGACCCACTGCAACAGCTCTTGGGAGACAGATGGTAGCCTCCCGTCAAGGCCATCCAGCGTGTTCTTTAACGTGCACAGGGTATGGCTCTCCCGCGCACAGGGCCACGGCTTAACATCCCATCCGACGGACGGTGGCCTTTCCAAGCCCATCGGTGTCATTTACTGACCGTGGGCAGGGCGGGGAATTTTTGCGGAGATAAATCTCAATGCTGACCCAGCTGGGACTCGAACCTGGGGACTACAGATTACGAGCCTGGCGCGCTACCGACTGAGCCACCCCCGCCCCACAGATTTAGAGGGAAAAAATCTCAACATTGTCACAGTGGGGAACAGAAGCGATCTAATAATTAATGCATTGCTTGATTAACAAGCGATTGCGTTAATTAATACACGTGACGTCGAATGCTGGTATTTATAAAAACCCATTTACTATTTTCCGAATAATCAGATTAAAATTCTAATATTGATCAATTTCATTTCTTTCTTTGATACCATTCGTTACATAAGTTTTGAATCCGCTCTCCTGCAAGGGGCAACAATTAATTTTCTAACGAAAATTCACCTCCCTCCCCAACTTTTAAGATATACAGCGAAGAACCAAAATATTATGCCCAGCGCGTCTTTATGCAAATTGAAGCAACTGAGGTAAAAGACGGTGCGTATAAAGGTCATGAAACGGTATAAATAACTCTTGATACTAAGCTCTGTTAATTAATGTTATTCTTATTCTTCAGATGGGAAAGGCAGTGGACTTGAGTGAGTTTGACAAAGGCCAAATTGTAATGGCCAGACGAATGGGTCAGAGCATTTCAGAGATGGTAAGGCTTGTGGGGTGCTCAAGATCAGTCTGGTTAGTATCTTTAAAAAGTGGTCCGAGGAGGGAAAAACCACGAACCGCCGGCAAGGTGTGGGCCGATCATGGCTCGTCGATGCTAGAGGTGAGCGAAGGCTATTCCATATGGTACAAGCCAACAGAAGGGATGCTGTGGCGCAACGCGCCCGTAATTTGAATGTTGGTGACGGAAGGGTTCGATGTACTGTGTGTGACACACAGTACATCGAACCCTTCTGAAAATAGAGCTGCATAGCCGCAGGCCGCTCTGAGTGTCCCTGCTAACCTCGGTTCATCGTTGAAAGAGCCTACAATGCAATAGGAAACGAGAAAATGAGGTCGCAACAGGAAACGAGATCCGATGAATCTAGTTTCCTGTTGCGCCATATGAACGGCGGAGTAGGTGTGCGTCGTTTACCTGGGGAAGTGTTGGCACCAGAATGCACCGTGGGACGAAAACACGCTGGTAGAGGAAGTGTAATGCTTTAGGCAATGTTCTGCTGGGAAAACCTGGGTCCAGTCATTCACGTGCATGAAACTATGACGTCTACCATCTACCTAAACATCACTGCAGACCAGGCACATCCTTTCAATGCAACGGTATTTCCCTCTAGTGGTGCCTTCTTTCAGCAGAATAATGCGCCATGCCACACTGCCCGGATTATTCGAGAATGGTTCAAAGAACATGAGGAAGACTTCCTGGCCTCCAAATTCCCCAGACATCAATCCAATCGAGCATCTACGGTTAAGATGGTACTTACAAGAGTTAAAGGATCTGCTGGTAACGTGTTGGTACCAGATACCACAAGGCACCTTTAATAATCTTGTAGCGGCCATGCCTCGCTACGTAAGATCTGTTTTTGCGGCACATGGAGGGCCAACATAATATTACGCAGGTGGTCATAATGTTTTGGCTCTTCGGTGTATAATCGGTAGCACACCAGGCTCATAATCTGCAATTCTCAGGTTCAATCGCACCTCCGCTAAACTCATACCTTGAACTCTATCAGAAAGGGGACAATGATGATCTTTGGAAATTCGCAGTCCATTGGATGGGACATAAAGCCGTGGCCCCGTTGTGCGAGAGAGAGACATACCGTAGGCAACTTAAAGGACATGCTGGATGGCCTTGGCGGGAGGCTATCATATGTCTCTTCCCCCAAAATGGGAACAAGGGGGGACTAGGGGCCCAATTCTTCTGATCCCTTAGGGTTCTTCTAACCTGTCCATTTAGCCCATTGTGTCAAAAATAGTGCCGCGAACCTAAGACATACATAAATTAAGAGCAAACAGAATAGCGCTGCAATTCTATTGTTTGTTTTTTTTAAATAAATAGTCATTTACAATTTAAACATTGTATTTATTACTCTCTTTCCCCATTTGAAGGAACTGTAATTGACAACCATCTAATTCTTTTCCAGTTGATATAACTCATATATATATTGATTTCACTTCGCTGTAAGGCAGGGAGTAGCAGCAGATTGCTCTGTATCTGCCCGAGTTACAGTGGCTCTCTTAAGAGTCATATCCCCCAATACTTGATCATATAAATACCAAACGTTATGTGTGTAACACAATGCTCTCGCTTGTTATAATTATGCTTAGTAGTTAATTGCAAAGAAAAATTTTAAAAAAGGACAAAAAATACCAACGAAGAACTCAGGAACGGAGCCAATCTGTTGTTGTTCCCTTTTGAATCAACAACGTAAATTTTGAATCAACAACGTAAAGTATTTGGGACGTCTAAAAATAACTGGGCCTATTGAGAGGACCAACGGTATTTGAGAGCCAAGGTGCAAACTCCAAATCTGCAATCCCTATTATCTTACCTCCCACAGACTTTTTTATTTTGTGGAAATGACCGTTAAGTGTGTGAGGTTCAATGGGAACTAGGGTGGCTCAGTTGGTAGCGTGGCTCATAATCTAAAGTCTCAGGTTCGAGTCTCAGTTGGGCCAGCGTTGAGATTTATCTCCTCAAGTAGGGGACACCGATTGCCTTGGAAAGCCCGCCGTCTGTCAAATGTCAAGAAGTGGCCTTGTGTACGAGAGAGCCATACTCTATGCAAGTTAAAGAACACACTGGATGGTCTTGACGGGAGGCTACCGTATGTCTCCTAACAGCTGTCCAGTGAGTCCCCTTTCCTCAACCTTCCTAGCCAATCATGTGCAACCTCTGAGGGTAGGTTTTTTTGTACACAATGGGCTAAATGGTTAGGTCATAAGGACTCTAGAGATGGATAGAGGAAGGGGACCCATTTGATCCTTGTTAGGAACTAGCTCCCACTTCTTATGACCATCCGGCGTGGATGGCTTTATGACCATCCGGCGTGTTCCTTAACGGGCACAGGGTATGGCTCTTCCGTACGCGGAACCACGGCTTAACGTCCCATCCGACGGACGGCGACATTTCCAAGCCCATCGGTGTCCCCTACTGACCGTGGGAAGGCAAGGCTCTGGCCCAGTTGGGACTCGAACCTGGGAATTGCAGATTAGATTACGAGCCAGGCACGCTTCTTCAAATATATTCTTATAGAAATTTAGTTGGTCCAGCAGGCTCCTGTCAGACCTCTGTGGCAAGCAGCTGCTTGAGGAGGTATTTATTTTTTTTATGAGGCGATAATCTCTGTAGACGATGTTATTCGTAATATTAGGTTACATGGTGATTGCTTTCTCATTACCATCAATATCCATGTGGCTAAGGATCCAGTGGAAGATAATATTTTCATTCTCTGTAGTGTGCATGTTCTAATTTAAGTGATTTATGTTTCTTTTTTGAATGTAATACCCAAGCCATGTTCTAATTTTAGTGATTTATGTTTCTTTTTTGAATGTAATACCCAAGCCATGTTCTAATTTTAGTGATTTATGTTTCTTTTTTGAATGTAATACCCAAGCCATGTTCTAATTTTAGTGATTTACGTTTCTTTTTTGAATGTAATACCCAAGCCATGTTCTAATTTTAGTGATTTATGTTTCTTTTTTGAATGTAATACCCAAGCCATGTTCTAATTTTAGTGATTTATGTTTCTTTTTTGAATGTAATACCCAAGCCATGTTCTAATTTTAGTGATTTATGTTTCTTTTTTGAATGTAATACCCAAGCCATGTTCTAATTTTAGTGATTTATGTTTCTTTTTTGAATGTAATACCCAAGCCATGTTCTAATTTTAGTGATTTATGTTTCTTTTTTGAATGTAATACCCAAGCCACAAATCCATTAACTCACAATGAGAACATTTTGGCATGCCAATACCGAATCGTCGCACGTGAGTTTGTGCTCTGCATTTTCTCATCTTTTTTAGCTAATTTAGCGAGTTCAGTTTTTTAAAATTGTGCTACACGTACTCATTAAACGTTGGACTCCCTACTGGTAAGCTATTTGTATCTTTTACGCATATGGTTCAACAATCTTCTGCTGATTTCAAATTTCTCGTTTTCCTTTGTGTGACAATTTTTCTGTGGCCGATAGCTACGAGTCGCTCCTACCCCGACCCTGAAGACGTGGACTCCAACCGACCACCCCACAGGCATCTGGCACTCCTCCCTGCTCTTCACCAGTTGTAAACGACAATGATAGCATAATATGCAATGGTCTTTGTAAAAAGATATTTCACTTTTCTTGTATCGGAATGACTGAAATTTTTTTTAAAAAGATTGGATTGTTTTACCTCTGAGCGGCACTTTTTTGCACACCATGGGCTAAATGGCCAGGTCACATGGACCCCGAAGGCTCAGAGAAGGTTGGGGGAGTGGACCCACTGGAACAGCTGTTGGGAGACAGATGGTAGCCTCCCGTCAAGGCCATCCAGCGTGTTCTTTAACGCGCACAGGGTATGGCTCTCCAGCACACGGGGCAACGACTTTACGTCCCATCCGACGGACGGCGGCCTTTCCAAGCCCATCGGTGTGTCCCCTACTGACCGTGGGCAGGGCGGGGAAATTTTGCGGAGATAAATCTCAACGCTGACCCAGCTGGGACTCGAACCTGGGAACTACAGATTACGAGCCTGGCGAGCTACCGACTGAGCCACCCCCGCCCTTAACCTGGTAGCAATAATGGGCTAACCTCTGAGAAAATATTTTTCCGCTGTTACTGGAGTGAGTACAATCTATAGCGCTTCAGGCTCATAATCTGCAGGTCCCAGGTTCGAGTTCAAATTACGCTGTGTTGAGAATTTTCTCGCTGAACCCTCACCCTGCTCTCTCTGTCCCCTTGGAAAAGCTTGGAAAGGCCGCCGTCCGTCGGATGGGATTTAAGGCCATGACAACTTGTGCAGGAGAGCTATACCCTCTCATTAAGAGATCATAAGTCCACAATTTTGTGCTTCACAGAAAGGTTGACTGATGCAGGAAGCTGAACGCTAAAGAACACTCTAGATGGCGTAGATAGGAACCTACCATCTATCTTCTAACAGCTGTCCATTGTGTCTCTTTATCCCAACCTTCTCTAAGCCTTTGAAGTCTCGTGTGACATGGCTATTTAGTCATTGTGTTCAAAAAAAAAAGTGACGCTCAGAGGTAAAACAAGCCAAAGCCAACCCATTGTTATTCAAAGAGAAAAAAGCATTTCATTTCTTCATTATATTGATAGAAATTTATTAAATAATGCAGAATAAACAGAATACAGCGAAGATAGATATTAAATAACATTTAGTCATATCCATCTGTACAGTATTATAAAAGCATGTTGCTTTCTATTGAGAACTCAATTTTTTTATCATGAAGTGGCATTGTTTGAACCTAAGCATTCATCTTTTAATGAGGCTTATTTTAATTACATAAATGTAGGGGATCGAAATACAATTTTATAGTTTTTTAATAAAATTTATTCTTTTAAAACAAACTATTGAGCTGTAACTCAATGCTTGCAAATCCTAATCTTTATTTGAAGGCATCATATTTACCACCTACAACTTTTCCCTTTGAAGTTGCTTCTTGTATATAAATCGATTCCCACTCCCTTTCCGCTAGGGTGAAGCGACAGCTTGCATTCTGCGATCAATGGCTCTCTTTAGAGTCAGCCCCAAGATATTTAACCCATTCATATATGTTTGTGAATATGTCCCACTATTGTGCTACAGAAGTCAGAGGCAATCTGTGGCTACTCCCCTTTTGAAAACGCAACTTATGTGAAAGGCAATGGGGGCCCAAGATCGGAGCCATATCGTCCAGAAAGGAATCAAATGCACCCGAGATTTGGTGCAAATAGAAATAACATATTTATGGAAGAGTTGGGTTGTTTTACCTCTGAGCGGCACTTTTTTGCACACCATGGGCTAAATGGCCAGGTCACATGGACCCCGAAGGCTCAGAGAAGGTTGGGGGAGGGGACCCACTGGAACAGCTGTTGGGAGACAGATGGTAGCCTCCCGTCAAGGCCATCCAGCGTGTTCTTTAACGTGCACAGGGTATGGCTCTCCCGCACACGGGGCCACGGCTTAACGTCCCATCCGACGGACGGCGGCCTTTCTAAGCCCATCGGTGTCCCCTACTGACCGTGGGCAGGGCGGGGAATTTTTGCGGAGATAAATCTCAACGCTGACCCAGCTGGGACTCGAACCTGAGAACTACAGATTACGAGCCTGGCGCGCTACCGACTGAGCCACCCCCGCCCCTATTTATGGAAGAGTTGGATAATCTCTGAAGAAAGTGTACTTTTTTCCACGCAATGGGCTAAATGATCAGGTCACTAGGATCGCAAGAACTCTGAGAATATTGGAAAAGGTATTCATTAGAGCGCTATTAGAAGATAGATGCTATTTTGTCAACTTCCCGTAAAGGACATCCATTGGAACTCGAATCTGGTGGGCTACCGACTGAGATAACCCCCCCCCCCTGCCCCCTTTATCTATGGAAGAAGTCGAGAATATAAATTTCGTAAGAAAAATTAATTATCTACGGATTAAATCAAAACCCCAATGATTAACTTTCGAGAATTATAATACGATTAAGAGAGTACTTACGAGATCGAAGTGGGTTGGGTTGTTTTACCTCTGTACGGCACTTCTTTTTTTCACACAATGACCTTGGGGAGGGGATGGCTCAGTCGGTAGCGCACCAAGCTCGTAATCTGCAGTTCCCAGGTTCGAGTCCGCAAAACTCTCCGCCCTGCCCAAGGTCAAAAGGGGACACCGATGAGCTTGGAAAGGCCGCCGTTCGTCGGATGGGAAGTTAAGTCGTGGCCCTGAGTGCTGGACAGCCATATCCTGTGCACGTTAAAGAACACATGGGGTGGCTTTGACGGAAGGCTATCATCTGTCTCCCAAGAGCTGTTCCAGTGGGTCCCCTCACCCAACCTTCGGAGTCCTATGTGACCTGGCCATTTGGCTCATTATGCGCAAAAAATGCTGCTCAGAGGTAAAACAATCACAAGGACCTTAAGAGCTCACAAAAGGGGAGCTACTGGACAACAGTAAAAGATCGAAGTATAAACAATCTCTTCAAAAGGTAACACTAAAGCCATTTGCAAATAGTTATCTCTAGCTATTACACGTATCTTGTTTTCAGAGGCAACAAGCAGATGATTGTGACTCTTGTGTCAGGAAACTAGATGTTCTACTGGACGAAAATTCCAAATCACCCCCCCTCCCCCACTACCACAGTCAACAATTAGGGACTGATAGCATTGTACAGTTGTATTAGCCTAAGTATATTTTCCACAACAATAACGAAAGGCGAAGTATATTATGTACGCGAGAAAAAAAAAATGTATAATAAAGTAGAAATTGGAAAAGAGAAATCGCAAGTAATAGTGAATATTAAATAAGATTTTATACAGATGTTTTATACCGCACCGAGTGGAGTTATCCGGGACGGAAAATTTGTGAATAAACTAACTACCACAGCTGAAGTACCATATTTTTTTCAATTTGTTTTTAAAACTTTGAGAAGGGGGGGGGGGGGGGGCAGAATCCACGTTTGCTCCGGGGTGGGGCAGATATCCAAATTCTCTCCTTATTTTTGTAATACATCAGAGGTAAGTTTAAAAGGCATCTCTCTCTACATTTTTCGTTGAAAAAAAATAATACCGCGATTAGTGCTCCCCTTTTAGCTCTGTACCAGAGACAGGTCAGGGATGATCTTGGACAGGTGTTGCCGTCCCATCATCCTTATTACGGTGCTGAATCCTATCACTTCACGTTTTGCTTGCATCGGATGAGTCCGACTGTTTTACTTCTGAACGGGCCTTTTTTGCATGGCCAGGTCAAAAAGACCCCAACAACAGAGAAAATTGGGGGAAGAGGATACACTGGAAAGCTGTTAGTCAGTGAAGATGAAGTCTCCCTTCGAGGCCATCCATCGTATTCTTAAAATTGCACAGAGTAAGGTCAAAAGATGTTTCTTTAGTATATGCTCACCTGTACACCGTACCACGGCCTAACCTCCCATCCTATGGACGGTGGATTTTCCAAGCCCATCGGTGTCCCCTCTCTAAGCGAGGGTAGGGACTAGCGTAGATACATTTCAATTCTGTCACGAGTCTGACTGGAAACTGCAAATTATGAGCCTGGCGCGCTACTACCTAACCCATGTCCCGCCCCCTGCATCGGGGGGACTGTACACAGATCAAAACTATAAGACTAGTACTCTTCCTTAGTAACATTAAATATTAATAAGGTGGGTAGTAGTGAGGGACGTACTTGTAAGAAGCGTCAACAGATGGCGGTAAATACTTCTCGCATCAACCGTAAAAAGGAAATACATCATTAGAATAAAGTGCAGAAACCTGTATCCATTGGACACAAAAATTGAACATAAATTAACTTATGTATTCCCAAAAGTATTAACAGTATCAATTTTCATATTATTAAACTTTAAAAAATCTGCAAAATTACTCAAAATAAATCTGCTATGGCTTTTCACGCCATCGGAAAATGCGCTCCTGATAGGTGATAAAATAATCATTGAATAATTTGGGCTAATCTACCAATATACAAATAGCCACGGTCATTTGACAGGTTGAAACAGTAATCTGAGCATTAAATATTTGAACAGCAAGGCAAATCGTAGTTGCAGCGTGGCAAGAATTAATGCACTGCACATGCGCAGAGCGCGCCTTATAGTTTCAATTGACTTCGGCAAAAGTCCGAGAGGCGGCGCCACTTACTCTAATTCGAAGCTTGCCTTCTCCTTAGACCTGCTTCGTACAAGCTCTTATGTTACTATTTGAAAAATGTCATCAGTGTTTAGGGAAACCTAAAACGACCCATTAACTATTCAGCGATACCGAGAAAGTAACATAAACAAGCAAAAGAAAATCACAGTAATCTAAACTAAAAAAAAGCAGAAGTCTTCCTTCATTCATAAATTTTTTTTCGGAAAAGTTCAGTCAATGACATTGCCGATAATGGCGTCTTCTCGTTTGATGATCTGGTGAAGGACACACCGAACGTGCAAGAAGATTCTAATTTCGTTTTCAATTTTCAACGAAAATGAAATATTTAGAAAGAATTTCACGTTCTCGTTATCCAGAAAGCCCTCCTTAAGTACTTGTAACGCTTTTTGAAGTTTTTTTTTCGGATGATGAAAAAATTTCATGTCTTCGAATAGATAAGACACTTCCAATTTTGGGAAGCATCACCCCAAGATGCCCTTTTCAGTTTGACTGAGGAAGATGTTTCATTGCTTAATGATTCAGTGTGTGTTTATCATTTGACTTTGAGATTCTAAGGCCTAATAAATTAAAAGATTTAAAAGAGGTAAAAATCAATACAAAATGGATGGGAGAGAGTACCAGAAATCAGAAGGATAACAGCACACAAGATAATCTCTCTAGCATGGTTAGAGGATAGACCAATCAGTTTTTAACAAGATTTTCCAGAATGAAGACCATTCTATTCTGGAAAATGTGTTTTATCTCTGAGCTGCACTTTGTGCGCACAGATCAGAGATAGTTACACAGGACAGTTGTTAGGAGACAGATGAAAGCCTCCTGTGGAGCGAAGAGCGTTCTTTAACGCTCTGAGGATATGGCTCTCCTAGAGAGAGGGACATGAGTTGGACTAAAACTTCTCAAACACATCGGTATCGACTTTCTCGCCAAGGGTAAGTAGAACGGGGGTCATCGGAAAGAAATTCTTCAATTAGCTCTCTTCCTCCTCCCTGCAGACGGTCGTCATTTCGTACACCTTAGTACGAATCACTTACAACCGTGTAAGTGATTCGATATGCTGCGCCATCTAGTGTAGAAAATGAAACTGTCACATAATTCGAATGGGGCAAAATTGAATGTTTTCTCTCCTTGTGGACACCTTCTTTTGATAAGTGGGTTTCTTGACGAAAAGAGAAGTCTCAAAAGGCCTAACTCTCTTACGGTATAAAAAGAGTGCATCCGCATAGACAGATATAAATCTGAAGAAACGTACTCGTAGCCGGAGAGATCTTAAATGGTTCGTTTTATTTCAAAATATGCTGACGAGGTCATTCTCGTGGAATGATATTTAACTTTGTTGCCATATCAAGCCCGTTGTTAAATTTTGTTTGTACACAATGCCCATTACGAGAAAGTTGGGTTGTTTTACCTCTGAGCGGCATTTTTTTTGCATACCATGGGCTAAATGGCCAGATCACATGGACCCCGAAGGCTCAGAGAAGTGTGGGAACCCACTGGAACAGTAGGGCGGGGAATTTTGCGGAGATAAATCTCAACGCTGACCCAACTGTGACTGGAACCTTGGAACTACAGATTACGAGCCTGGCGCGCTACCGACTAAGCCCCCCCCCCTCCCCAATTAAGAGAAAACAGAAAAAAAATTAATTTCAATTATAAAATATTGCAATGCTTTCAACAGAAATGAAACATTTGCTTTCCATCCGATAAAATCAACTATGGAATTTCGTTTTTTGTTTCCTTCCCTCTTAAGTTTACCTAGAAAGAAATCATTAATAAACGACTAGAACAAATACCCTAGATCTAGAGGAAGAGGAGAAAAAGGTAGCACACCTCATGATCCGATGTTTCCTACTTTCGAGCAAGGAGTATCCAAGAATATCTCCTTTGACATTCACCATTTCTAGACTCAGCTGTGAAAACGTTGAGATTTACAAACGCTAACCCTTAATGGGACACTGATGGGCCTAGAAAAGGAGTCATTCATCAGATGAGACTTTAAACCGTGGTTCATGTGCAGGAGAGCATTAATGTGTGCACGTTAAAGAAAACGCCTGGATGGCCGTGACGGAAGGCATAATGTAATCAAATTGATCTTCTGAAAAACCATATAGCACAAAATGATGAAAAGAAGCTTATTGGATAAAGATATATGCAAATAATATGATTTTATACAACATTGACCATTACACAGAAGAAACAAAAGAAACAAATTAATAATGTTTAATAAAATCATATTAAGAAATTCAAATCTTATCGGTGTGTCAAACTCAAGACGGTTGCCTATCGATTTGTTCAGTAGCCAAGCACCTTCTTTGCGCAGACCACCTAGACGACAAATTATACCATATACCGATAAATTTTTCTCGTCGTTAAGTTTTCAACTAGAGATTTCTATAGTGTTTCATATTGAAAATAAAAATTTACTTTAATTTATAACCACTGAATGTATTTAAAAGTTTTACATAAATAATTTCCCTTCGTTTTCTATTGCTATCGTCGAAAATTTTAATTTCAAATTACGGTATTTCGTGGAAGTGATGTGCTTTTAAGCACGTCAGCTCTAATAAAAAATAAAGATGTTTGTCCGCAACTATTGCCGAGGAAATTATTAAAAATTTTCCTTTGTTCTTGAAGCATTATGCGAAATTGCAATTTTTCTTTCCCAATTTACCTTTATCCGCTCAAGCAGCTGCTTGCCACAGAGGTCTGACAGGAGCCTGTCAGTTTATATGCCACAGAAGAGGATCTGAGAGGTTGGCAGGACCTCAGCAGAAAACAACACGAACATCCATGCCTTATCCGGGACTCGAACCCAGGTCCCTTAGATCAGTAGCCAAGCGCGCTACACTGCTTTTGAAAGTGTTTTATTAACAGCTGAGCTCTCACTCAAATAATTATGAAAGTTATCAATCATTTGAAAAACCTATGGCTTCATTAAACATACAAAAAAAAATTATTTACCCGAAGGTCTCAAAGTCTACGATGCTATTATGCATGCAAGTTTTGTTATTAGTGAGAAAATTGCAAAAGAATCATTAATTATTCTGAATGTTTGGAAATTTAAAATCGGAAATTTCACTTTTTATAAAAAGAAAGCTACGTTTCAGAGATTCCAGAAGTGTAGGCAATGAGAAGCTAGTCCAAATTGGGGAAGGCGCCCCCAAGATCGAATAGCCACTAATTACTTTTGTTTTTCTCCGTCTCGTTAACGTCCTTCGAACGTAACGCAAAACGCGTAAGTCAGCCGGACAGTTTTATACACACCAATAGCTCTCAAGAGAAAGCACTTTTTCTCACCTAACAGCAGAAAACGAAAAAATAAGTGATAAAAGGTTTAAAAGTAGGTGGTAAACCATATATTCGCATCATACTAACAAGGGGGACAGCCAGAGTTTATTAAAAAAACACGCAAAACAATCACACAGAGGCAGTCACGCTATAAGGCGGAAACCGGAATCTGCCCGATAGAGGGCGCCCACGTCTCTTGGCTAATATGTAACGTAGTGCCTGCAAACGGTTTTTGGTGTTTTGTCCACAGAGAAAAAGTGATGATAAACATATTCCACCTAACTAATCATGTGGACCGATGAAATTGCTGCCAAAATAGATAATACCCTCAAGCAGCTGCTTACCAGAGGTCTGACAGAAGCATGTCGGTTACGAAATTCGAATATTTTTCTTTGGCTCTTGATGAAAGTACTGATGTTTCTGACACAGCTCAATTAGTGGTATTTGTATTGCATTTCATTAAAATGCATTTCAGTTCTTATCAAATTATGCTGTTCATTTTCAATTTCTTGTATATTTCCAAAAGAAAAACCTCCAAGTAGCTACTTACCACAGAGGTCTGACAGAAGCCTATCAGTTTATACGTCATAGAGATGATCTGTTAGGTAGGAGAGCCTCAGTCCAAAGACAACACAAACATCCATGCCTTACCCGGGACAAGGAGTGTCTGCGGTTCTAACAAGACAACCTTAGACACTCCTTGGTCCTAACCTGGTCCCTTTGATCAGTTGGGTTGGGTTGTTTAACCTCTGAGCGGCATTTTTTTTGCACACCATGGGCTAAATGGCCACGTCACATGGACCCCGAAGGCTCAGAGAAGGTTGGGGGAGGGGACCCACTGGAGCAGCTGTTGGGAGACAGATGGTAGCCTCCCGTCAAGGCCATCCAGCGTGTTCTTTAACGTGCACAGGGTATGGCTCTCTCCCGCACACGGAGCCACGGCTTAACGTCCCATCCGACGGACGGCGGCCTTTCCAAGCCCATCGGTGTCCCCTACTGACCGTGGGCAGGGCGGGAAATTTTGCGGAGATAAATCTCAACGATGACCCAGCTGGGACTCGAACCTGGGAACTACAGATTACGAGCCTGGCGCGCTACCGACTGAGCCAACCCCGCCCCCGAAGGCTCAGAGAAGGTTGGGGGAAGGGCACCCAGCGGAGAACTGTTGGGAGACAGATGGCAGCCTCCCGTCAAGGCCATTCAGCGCGTTTCTAAACATCGAGTATGGCTTTCCCGCATAAGGAACCACGGCTTAACGTTCCATCCGACGGATGGCGGCCTTTCCAATTCCATCGTTGTTCCCTACTGAATAAATAGGTATATGTGAAAATTTAATTGCTTACCCAGAGCATTGGACGTGGGAGGAGACTAGTGTTAAGTATGTTTAATAACAGAAAGGTTCTGGCTCAAGGCACAGTGAAAAATCCTCATCTTCCTCGCCTATGAGAAAAGGTTGCCCATCCCTGGTATGAGACATCTCCCTTAGACACCTCTTGAAGGTGGTATGGCCGAGACTGAAAATTTCCAACGCGTTACTAGGAACTCAAAAATACAACTCCACTCTGATAATGGACGAGGAAGATGAGGATTTTTCAGAGTTCCTCGGGCCAGAACCTTGTTGTGTCAGTGGAATTGGTTAGATATAGAATATTTTCCCCTGAGTTTCTCATAATTGCGAAAGAGAGAGACGGTAGGTCACGATTGCGTGCCCTGGTCAGCCAAAACCTATCACATTAAAGAAACTAGTTGGCTTTAACGGAATGTTGAAATTTTTGCTTAACCAGCTCTAAGATCCAATTGAGGAAAAGAAAAAGTGAAGTTATTTAAGCAAATGTTGCGCAAAACTAAAACACCAAATGATAGAAATTAATAAACGAAAGGCACGAAAAATTAAATTAAAAAAAAATACCCCTTCAAGCAGCTGCTTGCCACAGAAGTCTGACAGGAGAATGTCAGTTTATATGCCATAGTAGAAGATCTGAGAGGATGGCAAGACCTCAGCAGAAAAACGACACTAACATCCATGCCTTACCCAGGGATCGAACCCAGGTCCCTTGGATTAGTAGCGAAGTGCGCTAACCACTCGGCCACGGGACGGCTTATTAAGTTTTTAGTACTAATAAAAATATCAGCTCGAAGTAAATTGTACAGTAAAATTAGTTCCATAATAATATTACCACTATTTCTTTGATTTTTATTATTACATGACGAAAAATTCATCGCAAACATTCAGCTTTCAAAACTTTACGGAAAAATTCCTGGAAGTGATGTGCGCCAAGCGCATCATGAATTCATACAAAATAAGAGCCAAGAACTTTTCATAAACAATATTTATGATGAGGGACACTCCTTGACTACATTTTAACAGCGGTAAGTAGCGCCACGACTGAAAAGACAAGGCGCTTGTAACAGTGACACTGTTAACCACTACACGGCGTTTGCCTATCGAGTTTTGAGGGCTTTCTTCGCTCCAGTTTCTGACAGTAGGAACCTATACAAGTTAGTATTTTTGCATTTTTGTAGGTTTTACTTTGTTTGCAATCGAGTATTTTCCTTTTATGTCTTGACTTCAAAAGCACGTGCTGCCATCTATTGACCGTCACTTTTCTCTTTTTCAAGAAATTTCAACTGTATTGAAATGCTTTGCGTTTCATCATTCAAAGTTTGTATGCCAGTAAACAGCGAAATTTCGTGCCAAATATAATTACTTTTGATGTTGAATAAAACAATTCCCACAATTTGATTGAAATATAGAACATACAGTGATTCTGTAGTTAACTCAAATAAAGAACCAATAGTACTTATTTTCCTGCTCTGAACTTGCTGACTACGACGAGGTCCCCTACAGTAATTATGTTACTAAGTTTTCTTTTAGGTTTGTTAGCAGCGTCTCTGTTACAAATAGATCAAAGTTTTCAACTTCACTAGGATGAAGATGACTAAGGGTTTCAAGAAACCAAGTAATCTGTAATTGACCAATCTTTCAAATGTTTGTCTGCGTAACAGGTAGGAGAAATGAGTCTCGAAGAGCTTAGCTGGACTTTAAGGCTTAGTGGCGCTGCTCTGCGGAATTTTGCCGAAGCTAAACATGGGAAATCGGTGTGCAGGCAGAAAAAACAACTCTATATTTAAGAACTAAATAAATAACTAATAAAAAGAAACTTATATTCATTGATATGCTCCAGTGAGCCGAGAAATGGAACATACATTCACTTATATATTCATGAAATGATTAAAAGTATTAATTTACATTTTTAATTTTAAAAATTTTGCAAATTTACTCATAATAAATTTACAACGACTTTTCCAGCTATCATAAAATGCACTCCTGAACGTGATAAAATACTCATTGAATAACTTTAGGGTCAACTATGTCAATAATAAATAATATTTCAAGTGTAAGACGAACCATAGCTGCAGCGGGCTACAATGATTGCGTCCCCTTACAGTTGTTTTTTGTGTCCTCACACCAATTTGTCACGTTTAGCTTCAGCAAAATTCCGCAGCCTGTGCGAAGCTGGCCTTCTCCTTAGACCAAGTTGACCTTTAGTTCACAAAAGAACCTGCTCCAACGCTACTTTTTGAAATTTTAATGTGATATGCCTAAGCACATCACTTTACGGGAATTTTAATAAGACTTTTTCACAGTACCTGATATTTAAGAAAATTTCGACCTTTAGAATTCAGTACAATAAAAATTGTGGTAATCACTCGTTTTTCTTCTTCTTTCTTTTTAAGGTACTTCTATATTATTTTTATGAGAATTTTTTTCAGAAACACAAACTTTCCCTCTAGTGGATCGTAGCTACTATTGACTTCTTCGCCACATATTCTTCAGATGTTCCTGCAAAAGTGGACTCATACTGATCAGCAGTTTTGCTTGGAGCAGTTCATGGCTTCGCTTATTCTTAGGTCAATACCGTCCATAGTCAGGCCAAGAAAGGTGACAGAATAGCAGACTTGCACACTTTCTGGTTACTAGAATTTTTTTTTGTTTTGAATTGTTTTCCATTTTTGTGTATTATATTCAATGTGACGACTGATGTTTTCAATTTAAATTGATTCTGTATGGAGATCTCACGAATGAGCTTGTGAGATTTCAAAAGCTTTTGTATGCTGTTAAACATTATCTGAAATAAAATTTATCTATCTCTCCTACGCAAATGCTTGGATGAAATCAGTAATTCAATACGGAATTGTTTGTTGTAATGGAACCAAAGAAAGTTTGATGGAACCTACTTTTTACATTAAGAAAATTATATTACATTAGGTCTATTCAGACAAAAAAATTAAGGAAAGTTGTTCTGTTGAATACTCTTAATCCCGTAGGCAAAAAAAATAGAATCGAAGTCGGGGCCAGAGTCTAAAAACGAAGGGGGGGGGGGGGGGATGTTCCTGAACGGAACGTAAGGCCCGCGCTGCCAAAGGAATGCTCAAAGTGCAAAGAAAATTTGGAATTTTGAATAGATTTTTGGCGGAAGTAAACCAAACATCCGGCAGAACTAGAAGGCAAAGAGCCAGAGTGAGTCTTCGCAGGGGATTCGCATTTCATTTTTGTATACGATCGAATCCAGCAAATTTCCAATGTTTATTCCAGCAGGTGTGGTCTTTTTCTTTGGTGAAATTCTTTCTAAAAAGTGATCCGATTTTTCCTTGCTTTTTCGATTGCCGTACCCATTGCTTTTTCTGAACATTTCATATTTATACTACTTGCATCTTGGTTCCTTAAAGCAGGGTTTTCATAGATTTAAAGCAAAAATTTTCCAAGCATTCATCCCCAGAAACGCTTTTACTCTCCGTTTGGAGGTTCAGGAATTCCTCCCTAATAAATTTCTATGGTATATAAACCAATGATTCCTTCGTCATTTGTTTCTCCTTTTAGTTTTTTTCTCTTTTTGTTTTATGCCTTTTGAATTAATCTCCAGATCAATATCCAAACTCTCCTGGAAAGGGGGGCGGGGGTGGCTCAGTCGGTAGCGCTCCTGGCTCGTAATCTGTAGTTCCCAGGTTCGAGTCCCAGCTGGGTCAGCGTTGAGATTTATCTCCGCAAAATTCCCCGCCCTGCCCACGGTCAGTAGGGGACACCGATGGGCTTGGAAAGGCAGCCGTCCGTCGGATGGGACGTTAAGCCGTGGCCCCGTGTGCGGGAGAGCCATACCCTGTGCACGTTAAAGAACACGCTGGATGGCCTTGACGGGAGGCTACCATCTGTCTCCCAACAGATGTTCCAGTGGGTCCCCTCCCCCAATCTTCTTTGAGCCTTCGGGGTCCATGTGACCTGACCAATTTAGCCCATGGTGTGCAAAAAAGTGCCGCTCAGAGGTAAAACAACCCAACCCAACTCCTGGAAAGATATCCTGCGAAACAATTTCGTTTCCAGAATTATGGACGTTATTTTCAGTTTCGCAGTTTTCGGGATTTTAGTTTTTTCTTTTCGAGTTTCTGGGAATTGGATTCAGTTTTCGTGCTATTCGTTTATAACTGTTTCGATTATCTTGAAAGCCTTTGTGGATCACTTCTACAAAGCAGGTTTCTCCAGGTTTTTTTTTTTCACACATGTAAAAGAAATATTTAGAAGAGCAAGCTTTAAAAAAGGGTAAGTAGCGCCGCCTCTCGGATGTTTTTACTGCCTAAACTAAAGAGGCTATCGTTAGCTCATTGACTGAGAACTCTTTTAGTTTAGCATTTCTAGTTTCACAATGAAATAAAATTTTAGGAAAGTAAAACAGCAGAAAAAAAAATATTTCAATGGTTGGGTAGAGCAGAAGCCAACAATTCAAATCTTCGGTCGATCATTGGATTTATTTTTCAGGGAATAAGTAGCTAAGCCAACTTTTAAAGACATTAGTTCATTCAGAAATAAAATTGGAAAACAAAAACTGCGTCAATTTTTTCGAATTTTCTTCATCTGCATCACAAAATGGCCAAAACAATGAGACACCGAAAGCGTTTCTGGGTGTGACCAAAGCAAAAACTGTAAGAAGTGCAATCATTTTTGCACATTACAATCGTTTGTCTTAGCTTTCAAATACACCTATCCCTCGATTTACACGGTACTCAGTTCATACAATTTTGGCTTTGCACGGTCAAAAAATGCAACCAGTTTCCATTTACACGGTACTGACTGAGATTTCCTTTCTATGTACGTCTCAATCAGTACCGTGTAAATCGAAACTGGTTGCATTTTTTGACCGTGCAAAGCCAAAATTGTGTGAACTGAGTACCGTGTAAATCGGGGGATAGGTGTATTGAATACAACTTAATTAGCGTTTAAACCTACTTCAGGGTTGGAACCACTCTTATTCCCGTTTTCAAATTTTTTCAAAAAAAAAAAAAAAAAAAAAGAAGGGGGGAGGGGATGGTCAGTCAGTAGCGCGCCAGGCTCGTAATCTGTAAGTTCCCAGGTTCGACTCCCAGCTGGGTCAACGTTGAAATTTATCTCCGCAAAATTCCCCGCTGATCAGTAGGGGACACTGATGGGCTTAGAAAGGCCGCCGTCCATCGGAAGGGACGTTAAGCCGTGGCCCGTGTGTGGGAGAGCCATATCCTGTGCACGTTAAAAAACAAGCCGGATGACCTTGATGGGAGGCTACCATCTTTCTCCCAACAGCTGTTCCAGTGGGTCCCCTCCCCCAACCTTCTCTGAGCCTTCGGGGTCCATGTGACCTGGCCATTTCGCCCATGGTGTGCAAAAAAGTGCCGCTCAGAGGTAAAACAATCCAATCTTCCCCCCCCCCCCAAAAAAAAAAAATTGCAGTTTTTGTTGCATTGTTGTATTAACCTAAGTATAAGTATTTTATCCCGTTTCAAAAGTACATTTTTAAATAAGGGAAACAGGCCTAATAGGGTTATATGAAGGAATTTGGAAGACATTTAGAAATAATTAACATTATGTAAATAAATAGTATTCTTAAAATTTTTTGCGACTACGCATCTCATGGAACATGTCAATATATATATTAAGAATTTGCTTAATCGGCATCGCACTAAGCTCGTAATCTGCAGGTCCGAGTCCCATCTGTCCAGCGTTGAAACTTATCTCCGCTAACCCCCCATCACCACCGTGCTTTTGGTCAGAAAGGGGATTCCGATGTGCTTGTAACGGCCGCTATCCTCTGATGGAACGTTAAGTCATGACCCGTGTAAGGGAGATGGCTATTTAGCCATTGTGAGCGAAAAAATTGCCCCTAAGAGGTAAAATAATAACCAATCCTCAAAAATTTAAACATTGATATGAATTTTTTTTTTCAGATACGATTAAATGATTTGAAATATAATGTACTGTTACAAAAACCAGCTCATTAATTTAAGATAGATACAAGTAAATCTATTACCACTGTGTTTCTTGTTTAAATATAATATAAAAATGAAAATTTCGAATTATATCTAATGCTTTCAAAACTTTACGGAAAGTCACGTAAGTGATGCGCTTTCGCGCGTCATAATATGCATTAAAAATTTAGAACCAAGAAGCTCGTAAAAAATTGATTTTTATAATTTTTTCTTATATTTCCATTCTATAAGCGATTTTACATTATTAAATACAAAGACTTTCCTACTTGTATACACACATGTATGTTCCCAATTTCTATAAAAAACGCTAGCACTCAGATTTTCAGAAAATAAACTCCTGAAAAGGATAAAAAAAACTAACCAAAATGCTCCAAGCATCAGCAGCAATCATCTCAGAATGTCGTAACTATTATTTAGCTTATTACTTTTCGTATGATAACAAATTTAAATGTTTTTTAGATTATAGTGACAGATTTTCCTACGTTGCTTAATAAGCATTCTATCGCTTTCAGAACGGAATTTTCCGATAGTGTGGAAACCCCGTAAAAGTTCTTTTTTTTAATGAAACTATATGCACAAATATTTTTAATCGTTTCGTATATTTTGGAGCATGCTTTTGTGTGGATACTCCACGTTGTTACAATAAAATATTTCCGCACCAAGGAGTCTTGAAAGATTTACGTGCTGCTATCTGTTAATTGTATATGTAACTAACAGAGTCCGAAAATTTTTTGATAATGTTGCAGTTGCTGATCCCTTCTAGAAGGGGCAAATCACAGTTGCTGATGTAAGCCTCTTGATCTTCCCACACATCCAAATTTCAAATTCCTGCCGTAAATAGATCATTTGCAATATTTGTTCAAGAATTTATAGTTAGAATGTTTTAACGTTAGAGGCAGTCCAGTTCCAAATCCTGTTCCTTTAGAATTTAAACTCTTGAAAGACGCTAACTAATGAATGATTGAGAAAATGCAAATAGTAATATTTTATCAGTACACTAGCTGAACTGTGCTCTTCACACGGATGAATCGAGGTTTTGCCCTGCAGATGATTTGTGGAATCCATTGATATGGAACCAGGAACACGCTATCATGTTACGGCCTTTCCTAAGCCCATCGGTGTCCCCTACTGATCGTGGGCAGAGAGTTTTGCGGCGACAAATCTCAACGCTGGCCCATCTGGGACTCAGAACCTGGGAACTACAGATTACGAGCCTGGCGCACTACCGACTGAGCCACCCCCGCCTCTCTACCCATAGCATCGCAAAAACTTAACAGCATGAGATATCGTTGCGAGTCCTTCCTAACAGTAAGTGATCACGCTCCATTTTGGATCACTTGGGCTAACTCAGTTGTCCACTTTTTTTTATCATGTGTCTGTATTCGTATATAATTTTGGGAATTAAAAGTGTTATTCCATTTTTCAAGCTATTCTTATGCAGTATTTATATACACCTATCTTCCGATCCACATGCAACAGATCTAAAGATTTTCAGGTATTTCCTTTATATCGACACTGATTTTCGTAAACCTGTTTCCATAAATTTAGGAATAACCATATGTTATGTCAATGGAAAGGCTAACGTCGAATCTCTAATTTCTAAAATATTATTTTTTATGTCTTGAAATGCGATAGCAGATAAAGATCTCAATATCTCGTTTTTTAACAATATTCATTCAGTACCGAGTGGTTAGCACGCTTGGCTACTGATCTACGGGATCTGGGTTCGAGCCCCAGATAAGGCATGGATGTATGTGTCGTTTTTTCTGCTGAGGTCTTGCCATCTTCTCAGACCTTCTAGTATTGCATATAAACCGGCAGGCTCCTGTCAGACCTCTGTGGCAAGCAGCTGCTTGAGGGGGTATTTATTAATTTTTTTTTATATAAATCCAATTATAAAAATTTAGAAAAAAGAATGATAAAATAAAGAATTATAAGTTTGAATATTTAACAATGATGCCAGTCATAAAAATTGACTTTAGAAGTTAGTAATAAGTCAAAGTTTTGATTAAGTGTTTAAGAAAATGTGTATTTTAGAAGTTTGTGTAAAGAATTCTTT
Source organism: Ryuthela nishihirai (assembly GCA_038380435.1). NCBI lineage: Eukaryota > Metazoa > Arthropoda > Arachnida > Araneae > Heptathelidae > Ryuthela > Ryuthela nishihirai. The sequence continues at coordinate 69,110,974 of JAWZYU010000001.1, forward strand.
CTCTAGTCATCAGATTTGTATAAGTTCTTAAGACTGATACTGTTAAATATTCAAACTTCCATTAAATACTGAACGAATATTGTCGAAAATCGAGATATTGATATATTTGAGATTTTTTTCTGCTATCACATTTTTCAAAACAAAAAACTTATTTAGTATAGATTATTTGTTACATTTGTAACGTCTTAAATCACAGCCCTTCATATACCTTTTTGCGCACTCTTATGCTGTAGGTCAATGTCAGCATAAAGGAAAATTGTCTTGAGTCGGGTGAGATCTGAACCCACGACCTGATGTCATCAGCAAAGTCATGGGTCTGATTCCTCCCGGGTCAAAATAATCTTATTCTATGCCCATGTTGACCTACAGCATAATAGTGCTCAAAAAGTTGCTATCAAAAAAAAACTTATTTTAGAGCTTCGTTCCTATTGACATAACATAGGTTATTCTTTAATTTATGGATGTATAATAGAAAGTGAATGTTTCGTTTATAGCTTAAGTGTAAAAGTTTCATCATTGCTAAGTATCCCTTATAGTTAATCTATCTTTCATATTCTGGTCTTTCTATATCTCACGAAAGTCTCCTGGGGTGGGGGTGGCTCAGTCGGTAGCGCGGCAGGCTCGTAATCTGCAGTTCCCAGCTTCGAGTCTCAGCTGGGCTAGCGTTGAGATTTATCTCAGCAAAACTCTCGACCCTTCACATGGTCAGTAGGGGATACTGATGGCTTTAGAAAGGAGTCCGTCAGATGGGATATTAAGCCGTGGTCGCATGTGCTGGAGAGCCATACCAATGTGCATGTTAAAGGGAAAACGCTGGATGGCCTTGAAGGGAGGCTACTGTATATCCCACAATTTGTCCCAATGTGTCTCCTCCCCCAACCTTCTCTGGACATTCATGGTCCTGTGTTCTGGCTATTTAACCCATTATTTGCTAAAAAAATGTGCCACTCAAAGGTAAAACAATCAAACCGACGAGTCCTCATTTTTACAATTCCAATCTTCGCACCTTGGGCTGCTTTTGTCGATTGACTAATTCCGAACTTGCCAATTTTTAATTTCATATCACTTGAGAAGTTAAAAAATATTTACCTTTTACAAAAAAAGAAAGTTCATAAATTATGCCTCCTATTTTATTCACTTCCCTAAAATTTTTGGTTAAGTTACATATATATATTTTTTTTTAGTTAACCCGTTTAAAATAGGGTAGGGGTTTCTCAGCTGATAGCGCGACCAGCTTGTAATCTGCAGTCCACATAGGCCAGAGATAAGATTTATCTCCGCAAAACCCCTACCCAATTCTGGCATTTTAGATTGATTGGATTGTTTTACCTCTGAGTGGCACGTTTTTGCACACCATGGGCTAAATGGCCAGGCCACAAGGACCCCGAAGGCTCAGAGAAGGTTGGGAGAGGGGACCCACTGGAACAGCTGTTGGGAGACAGATGGTAGCCTCCCGTCAAGGCCATCCAGCATGTTCTTTAACGTGCACAGGGTATGGCTCTCCCGCACAGAGGGCCACGGCTTAACGTCCCATCCGACGGACGGCGGCCTTTTCAAGCCCATCGGTGTCCCCTACTGACCGTGGGCAGGGCGGGGAAATTTTGCGGAGATAAATCTCAACGCTGACCTAGCTGGGACTCGAACCTGGGAACTACAGATTACGAGCCTGGCGCGCTACCGACTGAGCCACCCCCGCCCAACTCTGGCAGTAGTAGTACACCGATTGTCTTGGGGTCCATCGGATAGGACGTAAAGCCATGCCCCATGTGCAGGAGAGCCATAGCCTGTGCATCATACAGAACACGCTGGATGGCCTTGATGGGAAGGCTACAATCTGTCCCAAGAGCTGTCCAGTGGGTCCCTCCCCCCCCCCCCCCCAAAACTTCTCTGAGCCCTCAAGGTTTGAGCTGCTCAGAGGTAAAACAATCCAACCTTCTCTGAACTCTAGGGCTCTTTTGTGACCTGCTCATTTTATCCCATTGTGTGCAAAAAAAGTGTCGCTCGGAGGTATGACAACCCGTTTACTATTCAGAACATTAAGGAGCATCTGGTTATCGCACTTCCCCAACGCTCACACTGACATTAGGACTTTATACTTTGACGTTTATTAACTTATCAAGACACTGATGTTAGTCTTCAAAAGGGAACATCAACAGATCGTCTCCGTCTACAGAGTTCTTCGTTGGTATTTTTGGTCGTTTTGTAATCCTTTCTTAGAAACTAACATATGAATCACTGTATCCTCCCCGGCAGCCATTATGTATAACACAACAACGTATTAACACTTAACGTGTATATAAGAATATACGTATATAATTCCGTCGCTTGTTCTCGACTCTTAAGAGAGCCATTGCAACTCGGGCAGCGCTGAAAGCAAGCTGTTGCCGAACCCCGCTAGAAAACTATGGAGGTCAATACATATATGAGTTGGGTTGTTTTACCTCTGAGCGGCACTTTTTTGCACACCATGGGCTAAATGGCCAGGTCACATGGACCCCGAAGCTCAGAGAAGGTTGGGGGAGGGGACCCACTGGAACAGCTGTTGGGAGACAGATGGTAGCCTTCCGTCAAGGCCATCCAGCGTGTTCTTTAACGTGCACAGGGTATTTCTCTCCCGCACACGGGGCCACGGCTTAACGTCCCATCCGACGGACGGCGGCCTTTCCAAGCCCATCGGTGCCCCCTACTGACCGTGGGCAAGGCGGGGAATTTTGTGGAGATAACATATATGAGCAACCAGTCAAATCGAAACAAAAGAATTGATGCCAATTATGTCCTCTTTCAATACAAATGACAGCTATTAAAAGAAACATAGTTAAATTATTCGTTCCATTTTAAAACGATTAACTTCATAAAGTTTTAAAATTAAATTTTTATTTTGTATAATATAGGTTGAGCAGAAAGTGTTCGACTAGCAATTAATATTTATTTAGTTTTAGTGTGTGGGAGTGTATTAGACCTTCGTATCCTTTCTGTACAAGACTGCAATAGAGATGCAACTGGCACATTTAAGATGGAGGAGCTGATGAAATTGGATGATAGATAGATATACTTTCAAAAAGTCCGGTGCTCCATTACTCCCGTTTATTATCTCTGATCTTTAACTCAGGTTGATAACATTCCTTTACTCCCGCTATTCTCTAACCTGTGTGTTTTGACCACTTTGATTATTTTGTGAAGTATTTCAACCAAGCTGATCTGCATTAATGTAACAGAAGACAAACATCTGAACAGAGCCGAATCTAAAGGAAGACAAGGGTTGGGTTGGGTTGTTTCACCTCTGCGCGGCACTTTTTTGCACACCATGGGCTAAATGGCCAGGTCACATGGACCCCGAAGGCTCAGAGAAGGTTGGGGGAGGGGACCCACTGGAACAGCTGTTGGGAGACAGATGGTAGCCTCCCGTCAAGGCCATCCAGCGTGTTCTTTAACGTGCACAGGGTATGGCTCTCCCGCACACGGGGCCACGGCTTAACGTCCCATCCGACGGACGGCGGCCTTTCCAAGCCCATCGGTGTCCCCTACTGACCGTGGGCAGGGCGGGGAATTTTGCGGAGATAAATCTCAACGCTGACCCAGCTGGGACTCGAACCTGGGAACTACAGATTACGAGCCTGGCGCGCTAGAGGAAGACAAGACCCCCACTTAGAGAATACTACTAACCCCAACGAAGGCGAAAAATGATGGCACATGTGTATATTTGAATAAATTTTTAAAGACCACCAAAACGGAGGGAGAATTTATATATTGCAATGACGATTCCAGTCTTTTGCCTCCTCCCTCCCCGCCTTTTATTTTTTTCCGTCTCGATCCAATCCCTTATCGCATTCCATATTTTGGAATATACAACATCAGCAATGCCAGTCCAACGAAACATACCAAACCGACGAAATTTAAAATGACTATTCACACAAACTTCAGATTTTAATTATTTTTCCAGACATCCGTAGCGTGGCCCCGTGTACGGGAGAGCCATACCCTGTGCACGTTAAAGAACGCGCTGGATGGCTTCACGGGAGGCTACCATCTGTCTCCCAACAGCTGTTCCAGTGGGCCCCCTCCCCCAACCTTCTCCGAGCCTTCGGGGTCCATGTGACCTGGCCATTTAGCCCATGGTGTGCAAAAAAGTGCTGCTCAGAGGTAAAAAACCCAACTCAAAATATTTTCAACTTACTAATGTTGTCACCCTAGATTTTCCTGGGTTGGGTTGTTTTACCTCTGAGCGGCACTTTTTTGCACACCATGGGCTAAATGGCCAGGTCACATGGACCCCGAAGGCTCAGAGAAGGTTGGGGGAGGGGACCCACTGGAACAGCTGTTGGGAGACAGATGGTAGCCTCCCGTCAAGGCCATCCAGCGTGTTCTTTAACGTGCACAGGGTATGGCTCTCCCGCACACGGGGCCACGGCTTAACGTCCCATCCGACGGACGGCGGCCTTTCCAAGCCCATCGGTGTCCCCTACTGACCGTGGGCAAGGCGGGGAATATTCTAGATTTTCCTGCTTCTACGAATTATTCCAGGTACTTTGAAATTTTAATTTCTCCAAACTTCAAATAATAGTAATTATTTTAAAGTTTGTAGGAGTCTTTAAGAATGGTTCGGTAGTATATATTGTGCCAATTTTAATCTAAGAGGACTCAAAAATTCATTAGAAGTTATCGATTTCAAAAGGGTGCAGCTGCAGATTGTCCCCATCTCCTGGGTTACTTCGTTTTTTAAGTTTTTCTTTACAACTACAAATACTTAACTAGAAGCAATGCGTTACACACATAATATGTAGAACAAATGTATGGTAGTCAGTACTGTATATGACTCTTAAGAAAGCCATTCCAGCTGCAGGAAGACAGAAAGCAAGCTGTTACTACACCCTATTATACTACAAAACGAATCAATATATATATCAAGTGCACTCACCGGGGATATAAGCAGAGGTTGTTAATTATCTTTTCATAAAATAGTTAAAGTAAATAATTAACGCAATGTTTAAATTATTGATGACAGTTTATTGAAAAATAATAAGCTGATAACTTTATTTTGTGTTTATATATGCAGTATTTTGCGAATAAGTTTTTTAATTGAAAACCCAACTGTTGATCGTTGCAAGCGAAATTTTATCGACAAATGCTGTTAAGGGAAGTAATCAGAGCTCGAAATGAAAAATATTAAAGTAGAATGCATTTCAAGTTAATATAACAGATGTCAGTGAACGAAATTTGTGCTATTTTTATCATGATTAATACCCTCAAAGTAGTGTTGAACCTATATACATTGTAGATGTAAAGCTTCATTTCTACTTATCTCTGTAGGAATAGTGAGTCAATGATTTTATTAATATAGCGAGCCAGAATGACATGGCTGAATTTCTGAGAGACGAAACAATATCACAGAAGCGTATGAAGAATCGAAACGGCGTTCAGGTGTGTTCTGATCATTTTCAAGAGCATGAACGTAATAGAAACAGGAGACTGAAAAAAATTAGGATATGAAGTTTTCCACTTATTTCGAGCTACAATCGTATACTATGCCCACCAGCATAAAATATTCTACGACGAGGGGGCTGAGATTGATTCAGTCGGTAGAGCTCTAGGTGCATAACCTGCAATTCCCAGGTTCGAGTCCCACTTGTGCCAGCGTTGGAATTTATCTCATGTAACCCCACACACACCACCACCACTTCCTCGGTGACAAACGACACCGATGGGCTTGGAAAGGCCGCCATCCGTCAGATGGGATGTTAAGCCTTGGCGCCGTGTGTGGGAGAGCACACACATTGGAAGATCATGATGAGAAGCAACCCTGTCTCCCAACAACTGTTCCAGTGGGTCCCCAACCTTCGGGGTCTTTGTGACCTGGCCATTTAGCCCATTGTGTATTCAAAAATGCTGCTCAGTGGTAAAACATCTCAAACCATGACGAGGTTTAAAAGAACCTTCTAGTTATTTCAATAAAATAATTCACTAGTTTACAACTGCTAGTATAATTATACTTTTGCAAGTTAGGGTTCAAAATGTTCGTCCTATCCTTGTAATTTATTTCTTACAAGATTTAAGGAGCACTTACCACAATTTGCGGAATAGAAACATAAGATTTGGCAAATGAAGTTTTTCAATCACTGCCAGCTACAATAGTGGTCTAGGGCTTTCATATAAATCAATGTAGAAATAAAGTTCTATGAGGAGATTTAAAATACCAGTATCGCAATAAAATTATTCACAAGTTTCCAATATACTTTTATGAGTTTAAATGTGCCACAAAAAAACCAAGATTTGAAACTGCAGCCAGATTCAGAAGTGAGAAACGTAAGTAAATGAGATTTTCAACTGTAGCCAGGTTCAGAAGAGAAAAACGTAAAAAAATGCATTTTACGGTTTTGATTGGTGAAACGATCGTTGCCTACGAATCACTTCACCAATTGTTTTGAAATTCATAAGGATTCTTATACTGTAAGGGTACGAAACATGAATCAAATATATGTTTAAACATTCTGCTCTAAAAACATGTAAATGCTCTAAAAATAAGATCGACACATTTCGATTTCATATCAGACGTAGATTCAGTGTAATGGACATGTGTTTTGCATATTACTGGGGTGACTCATAAGCCTATATACATTTTATCCCTACTTAAGAAATAATTACAATAGGAATAACGTACCTTACATAGCGAAATATAAAACATCATTTCACTAGTTCGTAGTCATGTGTCGGCAAAGTTGTTTGTTTCGTCTTCGATACCATGCTTGGTCCTTAGAAATGAAAAACTCCTGGCATCCATTTTCGACTTCCTAAAATGTTTGAAATCGAGTACCTCAAAGAAAATGAACTATAGAGTGAAAGAGATGGTAGTTCGAAATGGCTAGGTCCGGACTGTACACTGGACTGATAAGAAAGAAGCTCAGATGCTAGTTTTCAAAGTTTTTCTAGGTCCGAAGTGCAGTGTGCGATTTTCCGTTGCTAGAGGAATACCTGTGAGATATATACTTACCAATCCTGGGTTGGGTTGTTTTACCTCTGAGCGGCACTTTTTTGCACACCATGGGCTAAATGGCCAGGTCACATGGAGCCCGAAGGCTCGGAGAAGGTTGGGGGAGGGGACCCACTGGAACAGCTGTTGGGAGACAGATGGTAGCCTCCCTTCAAGGCCATTCAGCGTGTTCTTTAACGTGCACAGGGTATGGCTCTCCCGCACACGGTGCCACGGCTTAACGTCCCATCCGACGAACGGCGGCCTTTCCAAGCCCATCGGTGTCCCCTACTGACCGTGGGCAGGGCGGGGATTTGCGGAGATAAATCTCAACGCTGACCCAGCTGGAACTCGAACCTGATTACGAGCCTGGCGCTCTACCGACTGACCCACCCCGCCCCTACCAATCCTGGATAGCTTTGAATCATCATAGAGTGAACGCGCTCCAGTTGTGTTCAATAGAATTCGGCATTGATAGCAGGTCCATCGGGAACCAGTTCGAAGGGTACTACATCCTTAAAATTCCGCTAGTCACACAACATTAGCTTGTTTTGAATCGTCCTCATTGGGACAATTAGTGAGGAGTGATTAAGCCACTGCTTTTCGGTGTTCGGATTCTTGATAAAGATCAACTTTTCATCGCACTAAGAATTCGCTTGATTAAACGGTGGTCACGGATTAACGTGAACTGTCCTTAAGACTTTCCTGCACTTTGTGTATTCAATAATCAGTTCACGTGGAACACTGTAGCAACTCCTGGCTACCCTACCGATGCCTTGCACTTTAGTTCAGACGAGAGTCGCGAGTGATTGTCGATGAATCAGCTTCAACAGCGTTCTATCGATATTAACCGTCTCGATAGAGGCTTACTTTCGAGGCTCGTCTCATCTTTGAACTTCTTGCACCAAGTTTGAGCAGCACGAATGAAGACTGCCCTCTCACTTTCTATTTCGTATATTTCTCGTGCCGTTTCTGTAGTTTTAATCATTTTATACGTTAATGACGTAAAATGGACGAATTTCGATACTTAACTCACTCATTGTATGTTTCTAACAATAAAAACTTGAGTGTATTCGGGTGTTCTTAACGTACCAAGGTGCGGTAGCCGTTATGAGATACTTTTTCTGAAAAGTCTGAAGTTTCGAGATTGCACTCTTATCCGTTACCTAGCGGTCATTTAGAGGTCAAACCATGATCTACCTGTTCTAGAAACGTGAAAATTTGTCGTAACGACATTAACAACTTCGTGTTGTTAATGTCGGACCATTGCGAAATTTCCTTTCCGGAGAATCCTTCGAGGTCAAAGATCAAATTTCGGTCTACCGGTTCTAGAGAGCTAAAAGTTGGTTCCTGCGGGAACTTTGGGCGGTAAATATTGGAAATATGAAGTTTTCGATGTCATCGGTCCTTCAAGGTCAAAGGTCAAATACAAATCTACTGGTGGTAAAGGGCTAAAAATTTGTGCCTGGGGATATTTTGAGTCATAGATCTTAGAAACGATGCCAAAATTTGGATGCGCAATGTCCTTCGAGGTCAAAGGTCAGATCCCGATATGCAGGTGCTGAAGAGCTAAAATTGGCGAATAGGGCTATTTCTGGCATTATCACTCAGAAATAAGGGGGATTTTCAGATACAGTGTCACCTTCGAGGTCAAATAGGGGTCGGCGTGGCAGACTAGAAATCGAGAGGTGTTTGATTTCTAGCGCGTATATGCGGTCTAAGCGAATTAAACACGTAGGTCGTATATCTCGTTTACGAGCCCATCACTCGACAAAACTGAGAGAACTGGGAACGAATTTCGTCTCCGCAGCAGAAGAAGTAAAAAATGTACCTTCTTAAGGTGTACATTCGGTTCTATTACAGCTAGAAACTCGAATTTTTTAACTCAGTAAGGAGTATTGCAGCGAATCCTGCGGGATGAAATTTGGGACCGTGGGCCAAGTATTTGTTTAATTATGGATACGAACCACTTAAAAACGGTAGAAAAAGCCTTCTGAAATTTTATCTGCGATTCTAATATTAGATAAAGCCTTGATTTCGAACGCACTACGGGTTGGCCCGAGGGACTCCATGAAAATAATTTCAGAGCGATCAGTTTTCTGGGGAATTACAATATGTTACGAGGTCATAAAATCTCTTACAATTTTTTTTCGAATCATTTTGAGTATGGTGGCGGCACAACTGAATAAACAAAATATTTTTATTGAATTGTCTGTGATGAATAAATTTTTTTAAAACTATAGCTATTGTATAAGATATATATATATGAACTATAGCTATTGTATAAGATTATAGCTATTGTATAAGAAACTCTGGAGTAGGAGAGCCATACCCTCTGCACGTTAAAGAACACTCTGGATGGCGTTGCCGGGAGGCTACCATCTGTCTGCCAACAGCTGTCCACCGGGTCCCCTTCCCCCAACATTCTCTGTGCTTCCGGGGTCCTTGTAACCTGGTCATTTAGCCCGTTATGGACAAAGAAGTGCCTCTCAGAGGTAAAAGACTTACAACTTATACGCTAAAGTGCGATTTCTAGTGTAGTACACGTGACGAATAAAAGCAATCAGTATACCAAAGAGAATTAAAAAAAAGCTTGTGTAACTCCAGAGCGTGTTTGAAGAGATAACGTTAGGAATGTATCTTGTGAAAAGCTTAGTTCAGTTTCTCACAGCTCAATTTGATGTGTTGAGTGAGTATTATTATATTATTTTCTTTGCATTCATTTTGTTTGCAACAATAATATCGTAAAACAGTAACAAAAGCACAGACTGTGTTTTAATTTTGCAATTTTGACTCTCTGTTGGATTTTTGAGTTAGTGGAATAAAAGTCTGACGCACTGGGGCCGGGTTTAAGGGGGGCCCAAAGGAGCCATTCCCCACTTATTTTTTCCGACTCAATTGCGTTGTTTGACCCCCACCTTTATTTCTTTCTAGATCCTTGCCTGTGACGCAATAGAGTGTGTTAATAAAAATAATAAAATAAATTCCCCCTCAAGGATCTGCTTGCCACAGAGGTCTGACAGGAGCCTGTCAGTTTATATGCCATAGTAGAAGGTCTGAGAGGATGGCAGGCCCTACAGCAGAAAAACGACACAAACAGCCATACCTTAACCCGGGGCTCGAACCCAGGTCCCTTAGATCAGTAGCCAAGCGCGCTAACTACTCGGCCAGATTTCCTGTAGAAATTGACTTAAAAAGTTATTAAAAAACATCTGAAAAAAATTATCGCTCACGCTGCCGGAATCGAACCGGTAACTCTCTAGATACATGCCAGAGCACTCTACCATTAAACCACGCATCAGACCTCCAGAATAAGACCTATAAATCTTTCACTGAGATGTGGCGGCCCTTGCGCCATCTATACTTCAGGAGAGGCAACTTTTTCCAATTATTGCTGATGATTCAGATGGCGCAAGGCTTTAGCGTCTGATGCGTGGTTAACGATAGCGTGCTCTGGCATGTATCTTAAATGTTGCAGGTTTGATTCCCGCCGCATCAGCGATAATTTTTTCAGATGTTTTTAAATGAGTAAGAACCTACACACACTTTCCACGAATTTATAGTTTCATTAGAAGAAACACTAGAAATAATTAAACGCATTCTAAGAAATCAAGCCCATTATCTAAAAAAAAATTTTTTTTCTTCCCCTCCCCCCCAAAAAAGAAAAAGAAATTCTGCAGACGCCTCTGCAAGGCACTACAAGGATGCATAGTTCAACGCTCTCAATGCTCAAGTCATCTAAGACTCGAATTTGAGTCACAGGTAATATTCTACATAATCTACATTTTTTTATTCGAAGTAATTTTTTTAATTCAATGATTGTTGACAGTTTTTCGTACATTTTAATATAATGTTACAATATTATCATAGCTTATAATACGATAGCACATAAAAATAGCTTACAAAATTTTTATGATTCAATTGATGTTGAGTTTTTCTTATCAATATTTCGCAATTCGATATTATAATAAATAAATAAAAAATAAATACCTCCTCAAGCAGCTGCTTGCCACAGAGGTCTGACAGGAGCCTGTCAGTTAAATACGCATAGTAGAGGAATCTGTGAGGATGGCGGGTCCTCAGCAGATTTTTATGCCAATTGCACGCGGTGTTCCCAGGTGGTCACCCTCCCAGGTACCGACCGCGCCCAAAAGCTGCTTAACTTCGGTGATCCGAATCTTCTGCGGTTTGATATAGACTACGGAAATCTTACTTTTACTTCCTCTTCATTGGCAGATATCACCTTTACCTTAGCTTGATCTTACGTTCTCTGAAAAACCTCTGTGGTAAAACAATGTGTGAAAAAGGACCATCAATAAAGACAAGTGTTGTTGCTTAGAGAACGCTTGGTGTTTATAACTTGTGCCATCTATCGGCAAGAAAAGAAACCTCGCATCGTAAAATTGCAGAATATTGCAGACAATTCAGTCATTCACATCTAGTGGAACGAACTCCTTGGATGATTCTAAGAAAGGAAAAATCAGACATCTCCTACGAATTCCCCAAAATGGAAGAATTTACGCAAATATTCGGTCAAAACTATTCTGAATGAAAAAAGTTCAATGACTACGACAAGTAATTGTAACTGTCTTTGTTGTAAAGTTACTTTTGGGATTTTTTTTTTTTCATCTTATCCGAAATTCCTGTTTTTTAGACATAGGTCCTTGTGATCTGGCCATTTTGCTCACTGGGTGCAAAAAAGTGTCGCACAGAGGTTAAACAACCCAACTTATAATTGAAAAACAAGTTTAAAATAAAAAAAAAACCTTCCTCCATAGACAAAGCACCGAATGCTTCAATTGAGTTTGAAGCAGAAAAAGCAACAGACCTGGTACCATTACTGAGTTTCGGGACATCAATTGGTTTGCGGTTCACAATGTCCTTCCGCCCCGGGCAATTCTACGTAGTAGAGTGGCCTTTATCTCTGATAAATGCCAAATTTGTGGAGCTATCGAAGATATTGGCCATATTCTGTTTCACTGTCTCTTTGCGGCAGCGGTTTGGAAGGACATATGTAAATGGATGAAAATCCAGAGCCTCACACTAGGCGAGGTCCTTTTTCACACTAATGTGACGAGGAGAAATCAATATCTGATGAACTTAGCACTGGCCACGACGAAGGCATTGCTTTGGAAGGGCCGGTGTTATCGTCACTTTAATAGTGATTATTGGTCGCCCAGTACTACCTTCCAAGTTATATGTAAATGTATTTAAAAGAGGCGAAACATCGACCGAGGGTTCAAAAAAACCCCTCAGTTCTGGAAGATGTGGAAAGATTTCCTCTTTCGTAGTGTTTTTTTTAATATGTTCTGTGGCCTGCGTGCCCTGTTTTTTACCCTGGTGCCATTTATTGGGCCTCAGAGAGTCTATTCCTGTTATTTTTTCTGTGCTGACGCTTGCTCTCCGCTGCACTTCACATCGGCACGGCGGCGATGCGCAGGGCGCCCTCTGTCGGCGGACCCGTAAAGCGTATCGCTGCTGGTTAGTGGCGAAAGTTTCTTTGCGAATGCTTGTGGGTTTTTTGGTTTTTAACCTTTCTTGTAGCTTTTTTCTGTGTGGCGAGAATGTGATTAGGACTGCTTTTATCTTTCCTCTTCCTTCTATTTTCAGTTTCAATCTCTCCTTTCTCTGAAAGGAGATGATTGGAGTGTGGGATAACCGCCGGAGAGCTTACGTTTATACGTTACGTTTTTCCGGCGGTTGAAGTTTTGAGAACGCAAAGATAGGTCTTGTTTGGAAATTAAAATCCGAAAACTCACTATTTATATTGAAATAGCAAGATTCTCAGTGGAGTCCATGAAAAGTCTAACATGCTTCGTGTTTCTAAAGAGTTGGGCTCCTTGAATCACTCCACTTGACCTAACTTTGCATTCTCAGAACTTCAACCGCCGACAAAACGTAACGTAAAAACGTAAGTTCCTCAGCGGTTATTTCACACTCCAATCAACTCATTTCAGGAAGAAAGAGAGATTGAAAAGGAAATGAGAAGGAAAAGAAAAGAGATAGAATAGCATTCCTAATCACATTCTCACATTACAAAGAAAAATTACAAGGATAAATACGAAAAGTAAAATACCATTCAAACGCAAAGAGGCAATCGCCAAAACTCGGTAGCGATACACTATACGGGTCAGCCCGATAGAGGACGCCCTGCGCATCGCCACCGTGCCCTGTGAAAGGCAGCAAAGAGCAAGCGTCAGTCACACAGGAGGAGGCGGTGCCCGGCACAGAATCAAGCCAGATCATTGGCTTAGTTTCAGTCTCTCCTTTCTCTGAAATGAGATGATTAGAGTGTGGGATAACCGCCGGAGAGCTTACGTTTATACGTTACGTTTTTCCGGCGGTTGAAGTTTTGAGAATGCAAAGATAAGTCGAGCGGATCGATTCTAGGATCCCAACTCTTTTAGAATCGTGAAGCATGTCGTACTTTTCATGGATCTACTGAGAATCTTGCTATTTCTATATAAATAGTGAGTTTTCGGATTTTAATTTTCCCAACAGCGAAAAAGCAACAGAATATCCTTCCAAAGCGTACACACAGAAACGATTACCTGAGTTGAAATGCGGCTTAAAAGAAAGGGAATGACATAAAATTCTGTTCCTAACAGATAACTGAATGATCACTAGAGTTTCAATTACAAAAGTGAGAAGCAACAAAATGTCATGCTTCCATAAACATTAGAAATGATTACTTGAGTTACATAAAAAAAAGGGAAAGTAACTAAGCCTTCTTCTTAGACAGTTCAATAATTACTTGATAATAAAAAAGGGAAAAGCAGCAGAATGGACCTGCCTCCTGAACGCTTCCGTTGGTGTTTTTTGTCTTTTACGTTTTTTTTCCAAAGTAGACGATCACGAACACAGTCATACATATAAGTTTCTAGACTTCGGGGCATTGACTCTTAAGAGAGCCATTATTATTCAGGGAACACAGAGAGCAACCTGCGGCTTAACCCTATTCCGTGTCTAAGGTGAACGATATATATGATCAAATTAATAAACGGACAACGAAAGGGGGTGGCCAAAAATGTTATGTTAAAAATCGATTCCATTACAAAAATACCAAATCTAAAATGCTCACAATTCTTTATAAGGTTTAATATAAATATGTCATGATTCAACATTAGTAAATTTGTGATTGGCAATAGTTGACATTTTCAACCTTTTGAGTTGAACTCTGAGTACAAAATGAACTAAATGGCCAGGTCACATGGACCCCAAAGGTTAGAGAAGGTTGTGGAATAGGGATACACTGGACAGCTGTTAGGAGACAGATGGGCGTCTCCCTTCAATGGCCATCCAACATGTTCTTTAGTATGCACATGGGGCCACGACGTAATGTCCCATTAGACGGAAGGCATGCCTGAAATTAAATTCATTGGACTAGCAATCAAAACCTACTACGTCGAAATTAATCCTTAAATTTCGAAAGCCTGCGAAATTGAAACTTGTAGAATGTAGCTTCCATTTCCCCCCTGAATTCGAAATTAACATGAAAATTTTCTACACATTGGGTGAAGGGCAACAGTTCAGTGACCGTGTGGTTAGTGCATTTGACAAAGCAATGTGGGTTCAAGCCCCTATAAGGCATCTCGCCTTCATCATAGATCTTCTCTATGGCTTATTAAACTGTCACATCTCTGTGGCAAGCAGCTGCTTGAGGGAATGTTTGTTTGTTTATTTATTTTTAGAGAATTTATTTTTGAAAATTATTTTTATTTTATTTTTGAAATCACGCTTTTTTTCCTTACTTTTTAAAATTTATTTCATTTTTTTATTTCATAAATATATTGTATATATATACTGTGTATATAAAAAGGAAAAAAAAATCAATGTGAAGAAAATAGAAGAATTTTAATACAACAGTGGTTCTTAAACTAAATACATTTTATTCAACACACGAGGGGCGGGGGTGGCTCAGTCGGAAGTGCGCCAGGCTTGTAATCTGCAGTCAGCGTTGAGATAAATCTCACGCTGACCCAGCTGGGACGAACCTGGGAACACAATTCTCCGCCCTGCCTACGGTCAGTAGGGGACACCGATGATCTTGGAAAGGCCGCCGTCCGTCGGATGGGACGTTAAGCCGTGCTTCATGTGCGGGAGAGCCATACCCTGTGCACGTTAAAGAACACACTGGATGGCATTGACGGGAGGCTACCATCTGTCTCCCAACAGCTGTTCCAGTGGGTCTCCTCCCCCAACCTTCTCTCAAAAAAGCGCCGCTCAGAGGTAAAACAACCCATCTCAAAAACACGGTAAAGAGCACGAGCATTCGCCATATATCTGAGTGTGATTTAGAAAAAAGAATATCATTTTTGAACTCACCATTCAAGAATTACTAAAGGACACGTGTAAGTAATATATGACGAAAACTATGCTATCAGTGTGGCTTATTTTCAATGAACGTTTTCAAATTATAGGCACTCTAATTACAACCTTATAACTCTCTTATGTTAATTGTTCCATAAACAACCTATAGATTAAAATGGTATTTCCGACTATATATCTTTGTTTGCAGGAGACATAATTTACCACCAATGTTTTTTCCTCCTCGGCTACTGCTAGTACTTATATCGATCCTGTAGCACGTGTAAAGCAGGGTGAAGCAACAGCTTGTTTTCTGTGTTCTCTGAGACACCACATGGCTCTCTTTAGAGTCAGGCACAGCGAGGATATGTGTTTTACTTTGATCTTTATGTGAGTGAATATGTCCATAGCATAATTTCAATAATAAAAATGAAAGACAAAAAATACCAACGAAAAAGTCTCGGAACGCAGGTGCAATCTGTTGCTGTTCCCTTTTGATTTTTTTAACAAAGGTTCACTCAGTTCCTCACCCTCTTCCTATCACTTCTTCGAGAGGGGATGACAGTCGGTAGTGCGCCAGGCTCATAATCTGCAGTTCCCAGGTTCGATTCCCAGCTGGACCAGCATTGAGATTTATCTCCGCAAAACTCCCCGCCATGCCTACGGTCAGTAAAGGACATCGATAGGCTTGGAAAGGCCGCCGTCCGACGGATGGAACTTTAAGCCGTGACTCCGTGTGCGGGAGAGCCATACCCTGTGCAAGTTAAAGAACACGCTAGATGGCCCCCAACCTTCTTTGAGCCTTTGGGGTCCTTGTGACCTGGCCATTGAGCCCACTGTGTGCAAAAAATGTGCCGCTCAGAGGTAAAACAACCCAAAACCCTAGCATTTCTCCCAACAGTTTCCAAACGAGATTCTCGTAATCCTATGAGCTGTAAAAAGAGAAGCTGAAATAACACTCCATCAACCTCACAATTTTCGCGACTAGGTTTTTTAAGTAGGTTTCCTCTTTTCTTCTGCGTCACCTATATTTATAGTTTCCTGAGTCGGTGAAGGGAGTTTCTGTGGTTTGCACACGCTCCCATAGGAGGATATTTTTTTGGAAGATTACTAATAAAATGCTTTTGCAATTCACTTCTTGCTATGGTAGCGAACTCTTAATTGTGCACGCTAATGTTAATTTTTACATTGTGACGCACTTCCGCGCATCACATACATGATAATTTTAATAGGACTTTATTTAGAGTAATAATGGCTGAGGATAATTTAATTTAAAATATTCTTTAAAATAAAAATAGTGGTAGTAACGAATTTCTGCAATATTCCGAGACACTTTGTGTAAACGAAAATATTCCGTTAAGTAACAGTCACTCAGGGCCGTGATATTGAATGGACACTATGCTTAGATCGTACAAAAGAAATAAAAATTGTTTCTACTAAACCTTCTACTAAAACCTTTCTTTCTATAAAACCCTTGTACTAAACCTTTCTACTAAAGTGATTTTGACCAGGGGAGGCACAAAAATATGCCTTTTGACATTTAATATCAAAACCGTTGTGCTGTAGAGATCGATAAATGCTAAAATCCTCTTTGTGAATTCTTAAAAGGTGAACACCTGTGAATTTGGGGCTGAAAAATCAAAATGAGTCTAAAGAAATATAAATTTAAGGAGTTGTTTACTAGTGCCATCTATCAGTGAGAATAGGAAACAATAAAAACCTAAAAAATAAGAGCAAAGCCATCTAAATAACTTTCCGCCTTTGCTTAGCAGCTGCATTGAGACAACAAACTAGCGTTGAAAGATTAAATCACCCCCAAAATAAATGGTCTAGCTGTAATAAATGGTCTAACAATTATATTTATTATTAGTGAGTTATAGTCAATAACAAAAATGTGGATTTTTTTTATTGTAGTATCTGCTTACTGACTCTCTCCTAAAGCAGACTTTAAATTGCCACAGCTACTTAAATATTATAACGGCTTTAATATTTTGCTTCCTTTTTTAAAATAATTAGCTGTTTCTTTTAATCACGTGAAGTCTAATAATTAAGTTCGATATCACCTGGTTAGAACACATCTAACCAACAAACAATAAGTTTCACAATATCCATGCAACCTGCTGGTGCTGCTAGCTGCCGTAAAATGACTTTAAGGTATTGCTGTTGAATTACCTCTGAGCACATAATGCGCTAAATAGCCAGGTCACAAGGATCCCAACGGCTCAGAGAAGGTTGGAGAGGAGATACATTGGACAGCTGATAGAGAACATTTTGAAGCCTTCCGTCAAGTCTTTCCGTTTGTCTAAACTGTGCAGTTTTCTTTTTAATTTGTTGCAGTTCTGCTATAAGTTTACCAAAAACTGCAACCTAGATCTATATTTATCTTTTTGTGGGGTGGAAGAAGAGGGGGCTGCAGCTGTTCTATAGTGTACACATGATATGACCCCTCTCAGAACCTCGCGCAAAAATAATTCGACGACTCCACTTATAAGCTATTATCCTAAGTGCAAAGAAAAAGGAGATGTTACGCTTCGCGGAAACGTTTAGAGGAAATAGATAGTATTATATATAAATCGAAACCCTAAAGGAAAACCGTAGCCGGCGAAATCACCCCGACAGTCCTGCCTTCGTTCCAAAGCTACAAGCGTGGAAAGACATTCAAGCACCGGTTTGGCGGACACGGGTTGCTAGCTCAAATTCGTACACATTAAGTTGTGAGGATTTTACTCAAAAATGGATTTTTGTAGATCCATTTTTGATCACCATTTTTGTAGATCCATTTTTGATCACGGCTTAACGTCTCATCCTACGAAAGGCGGACTATCAAATAAAATCTTTTTTGCCCCGAAAGGAGATATTACCCTTGTTCTAGGCGACTTCAATGCCAAAGTTGGTACTTACTCTGATCTTTGGGGAGGGGTGATAGGCCCTTTTGGTATTGGTAGCTGCAATGGCAATGGGCAACGTCTCCTACAGGTAAGTAAACTCAATGGTTTCAGAATAACTAACACATATTACAAACACCGTGACATACATAAATACACATGGGTTTCACCTGATTGGCTGCATAGGAATATGATTGATTATATATTAATTAACAGCTAATGGGCTAGTTCTGTTAGAAATACCAGGGCATATAGGGGAGCTGAAATTGCATCTGACCATTACCTTGTTAAAAGTGTCTTGCAACTTAAACTTAAAAAGTGTTGTGCTAGGGTTAAAAAATTTACCTTTAATACTGAAGCTCTGAAAGACCCAGTTATAGCTAAAGCTTATCATGATAGGTTACTTAGTCATTATGACAGTCATGGTTTGCTTAATACTGAAGTTGAGGAAGAATGGGGCCATTTTAAACAGGCTTTTTTGGAAACTAACAGTACTCTTTTAGGAAAAAAGGAGCAGAGGAGACAGAATTATCTAAGTGATAAGGCACTTGAGCTTATTTCGGAAAGAAAGAACTGCAGGAATGTCCTTAATCAATACCCTACTAGTCCTAATAGAAAGCATTACAGAGAACTTAATAAACGTGTAAAGGATCAGTTGGCTACTGAGAAGAATCTTTGGCTTGATGGTTTGGCTAACAAAGCTGAGGAAGCAGTTAGACAGCACAACAGCAGAGAGCTGTACCAGATAGTTAATGTTTTATGTGGTAGAAAACAAACGGGTATACAGGGATTGAAGGAAAAGCAAGGTAAGGTTATAGAAGGTGAGGATTCTGTCATGGCTAGGTGGGCTGAGCATTTCAGTGATGTTCTAAACAATGTGGTTAGTTCTACTCCCATTGTTTGTAATGATGATAGATGCATTGGCAGCTTTAATGTTGGCCCTATAACACAATCTGAAGTTAATTTGGCTATCTCTAAACTTAAACTTCATAAATCCCCAGGGGTAGATGAAATTACTACAGAAATGCTCAGAGCTGGGAATGTTTCAGTTACCACTTGGATGACTGAAATTCTGAATATCTTTTATGATAAAGGCATGGTTCCTAAGGATTTTACCAGAGCTATTATTATCCCTATTTTCAAAAAAGGTGATCGCAGTTCTTGTGATAACTATAGGGGTATCAGCCTACTCTCTGTTCCAGGTAAAGTTCTTTCCATGATTGTGCTGAATAGAATTAAGAATCTGGTTGACAGGCAATTGCGTGATGAGCAAGGTGGATTCAGAAGTGGTAGGGGATGTGTGGATCAGATATTTTCACTTAGGCAGATTCTTGAGAAATGTTTAGAGTTTCAGAAACCTTTGGTTGCTAGCTTTGTTGATTTCAAAAAGGCTTTCGACTCTGTTGATCGTCATAATTTGTGGTTGATTGTGAGATCATATGGTATACCAGACATGTTAGTTAACATTATGAAAGCTCTCTCTAATAACACTGAGTCATGCGTGAGAGTTGGTAAGTCTTGTAGCAATTGGTTTAGCATTACGTCTGGTGTTCGACAAGGGTGCATTTTGTCTCCTTTTCTCTTTAGTTTGGTTATTGATTATGTTATGCGAAATTCAATTCAAGGGAAAGATTTCGGCCTTAAATGGGCTGGAGATACGAAAATTTCTGATTTAGATTATGCTGATGATTTAGCCCTTTTGGCAAATGATGTTGATGAGATGAACTCTTTCATTCGAGCTGTTGATGAGACTGGTAGTAGAGTAGGTTTGGTTATAAACAGAGAGAAAACTAAAGTGATGAAAATTGGTCAGGCAGGTTGTGATTCAGTTCATCTGAATGGTTGCAGTCTTGAGCAGGTGTCACAGTTTACTTACCTTGGGAGCTATGTAACTGATACTGGTGATGTGCGGCATGAGATTAACAGACGAATAGGTATTGCTGCCGGGACTTTTAAGAATCTATGGAGATTGTGGAGAAATAGGCGTATACACCTAAAGACTAAAATTAGACTGTATAATAGTTTGGTTCTTTCTAGAGTTAGTTATGGTAGTGAAACTTGGACGCTGTGTAAACAAGATAACAGGAAACTAGATGCTTTTGATTCTAGATGCTTACGCAGTATCTTGGGTATTAGGTGGTTTAACTTTGTAACTAATGATGAGGTTAGGCAAAGGAGTCTGCAACCTCCTTTAAACAGCATATTGTGCAGAGAGAGACTCCGCTGGTTTGGCCATGTTGCCCGTATGGATAATTATAGATTGGCGAATAGGGTTATGAACAGTGTGCCTATAGGCCTCAGAAGGAGGGGGAGACCTAGGATGCGGTGGGCAGACAATGTCAAAGAGGACCTTGTTAGAATTGGTGTGCAGTGGCCGGATGCAGCAGATGTAGCTTAGGACAGATATGCTTGGAGAATTAAACTGCGCGGTCTGGTTGGACCTCCGTAGCCCATGGCTGCTTGAGGATGATGATGTGTTGTGAGGTCCTTCCATCCTCTCAGACCTTCTACTCTGGCATATAAACCTCGGCATTAAGTTCAAATTTTCACTTGTGAGCGAAAATTGCTCGAGAGCACAGATAATTTATTTTATAGCGCATCAAAGTTGTTTGAAACGCTATTTCCTTAAAACTCTAAACTTCTATCTAGACTTTTATTCATAATGAAATAAATAACAAGTTGAAGCGTCTGACTGGGCAACAAATTTTCATAAAAGTCATGCCTCTGAGATAAAAGTAGCCATTTCTTAATGATTTCAAATTGCTGAACACGAATATGACAATGAAAATGGAAAATTGGCTACGATTTTGAGTAATCCGCAATAGTAATAGAGTAATACGTACGTATGACATGTATCGATAAAACTCTGCTTCTACTTGCGACGTCGCTTTGTCCGTCGCTTGTACAGCTGCTCAGGATCATCTCTGGCGAGCGTCCAACAGTAGTCAGCCAACATTTAAATAAATAAATAAATAAATACCCCCTCAAGCAGCTGCTTGCCACAGAGGTCTGACAGGAGCCTGTCAGTTTATATTAGTAGTAGTACACAGTAGAAGGTCTGAGAGGATGGCAGGACCTCAGCAGAAAAACGACACATACATCCATGTGGACCAATTTCTCTAGTAAACGTTTCTCCATCGTTGCAATGTCCTGGCGAAAACGTTCACCGTGCTCATCAGTTGTCGGGGAAGAAATCTAAGTGGGAATGGAGAAAGTGGATCTTTAAGGGCATATTGCAGCCAAGTTTGTGATACAGAAACAATATGTCCTTAACCAGTTTCTTGTAGTTGTCTGCCCTGACATTCCCGAGGAATTTAGTTGACACCAGACGAAACGCGTCTCAAGCCTTTTTCTCGACACCCTGAAGCAGGTTGTCAAACATCTGGTCTGTGAACAGCTCACGGATCTGAGGACACACAAAAATTCCCTTTTTAATTTTCGCTTCGCTGAGTCCAGGGAATTTGTCAGCCAAATACTTGAAAGCTGATGCAATCTGGTCCATGACTTTTACGAAGTTTTTGATCACGCCGAGTTTGATGTGTAGAGACGGTAGCAGGATTTTGTGCGTTTCTGCCAGTGCTGGGTGTTCCACATTCTTCTCTCCGACCTTCAGAGATTTCCTCTGAGGCCAGTTTCTCTTCACGTAGTGCAAAGTCTTTGCTCGGCTGTCCCATTCACATAAGAAACAACAGTACTTCGTATATCCCAGCTGCAGACCCATTAACAGAGTCACTACCTTCAAGGCACAGCAAAGATGCCAGCCATACTTGCTATATTGAAGACAGTTCAACAGCTGTTTTAGGTTGTCGTAGGTTTCTTTCATATAGACAGCGTGTCCGACCGGAATGAATGGAAGTCAATTTCCATTATGCAGCAACACAGCCTTGAGACTCAATTTTGAGGAGTCTCGTCCCATGGCCGAGTGGTTAGCGCGCTTGGCTACTGATCTAAGGGACCTGGGTTCGAGCCCCGGGTAAGGCTGAATGTAATGTGTCGTTTTTCTGCTGAGATCCTGCCATCCTCTCAGACCTTCTACTTTGGCATATAAACTGACAGGCTCCAGTCAGACCTCTGTGGCAAGCAGCTGCTTGAGGGGGTATTTATTATTATATATTTTTTTTTACTATTAACATGGGGCGGCGGTGGCTCAGTCGGTAGCGCGCCAGGCTCGTAATCTGTAGTTCCCAGGTTCGAGTCCCAGCTGGGTCAACGTTGAGATTTATCTCCGCAAAATTCCCCGCCCTGCCTACGGTCAGTAGGGGACACCGTCGGATGGGATGTTAAGCCGTGGCCCCGTGTGCGGGAGAGCCATACCCTGTCACGTTAAAGAACATGCTGGATGGCCTTAACGGGTGGCTACCATCTGTCTCCTAACAGCTGTTCCAGTGGGTCCCCTCCCCCAACCTTCTCTGAGCCTTCGAGGTCCATGTGACCTGGCCATTTAGCCCTTGGTGTGCAAAAAAAGTGCCGCTCAGAGGTAAAACAACCCAACGCACTATTAACACAGTTAGGAATCATCACTACTACTGAATTAAAACTGCAAGGATCATTTATGTTGTACTTATGACTCAGGGGTAAATGGGAGTCGCTCAAAAGACATGCTCACCCTACGAGACGTCGCTTACAACTAACGATTGCATCATCTTTTTTTCGCGATGTCATGACTCAACTATATTGCATCAGACAATAATGCAATACCTCCGTGGATTGTGTGTATGGCGGGCTGATGCAATACAACGCAATATGTTGCAATCTGGAATTTAAAATGCAGCGTTGCGAAATGGTACTCAATGTACTCAATGCGGACATGAGCATCCCTATCTCTCCTAAACAAAAGCCAATCGACAAATTTTATTGTCATTTTCGTGTTCAGCTCCTCGAAATTAGTAAAAATTGCCTATTTTCATTTCAAAGCCTTTTTGTGTGTTGCCCAGTGTATTTCTCTCTAGGGTAAAAAGACAAGTTGCCAAGACAAATATCGAACGCTACGGAAGAATGTCTAATATCTCTCTCCTTAGCTGCCATTTCTAAATTTGCATGATCTTAGTTTGCATTGGGAAAAGTAATTTTATAATTTGTATTCTGTTCATCGCCGCCAGGTGGTCGAGGACTATTTATTTTCAATAAATAAATTTCAGACGACTACTTACATTTTTTCACTTACATATCATTTATTTCCGTTTGGTTTCTAGTTTTCTTCTGTTGCATCGTGATACCTTAAATTATAGATTGATAAGCCTTTATTAATACATCTACACACTTTGTAGATTATTATATTCCGCCAGGGTCCGAGGATGGCATGATCGTTTGCTCTATGTGTTGTGATTTTCTTTCAGCCTATGGTTGTTCAATTCCCTCTACATTGTCAAAACTCATGTTCTCACTTTTAAACATGAAGCACAATTGACTATAAGTCCCATCAAACAAATAGTTCCAAATATTAAAATAACAAGATGTAGGAAATATTAAATAAATAAATCCCCCCTCAAGCAGCTGCTTGCCACAGAGGTCTGACAGGAGCCTATCAGTTGTCATAGTAAGTGTGTCAGTGTCATAGTAAGGTCTGTGAGGATGGCAGGCCCTCAGCAGAAAAACGACACAAACAGCCATGCCTTAACCCGGAGCTCGAACCCAGGTCCCTTAGATCAGTAGCCAAGCGCGCTAACCACTCGGCCATGAGACGGCTAGGAAATATTACAGAATTAATAAACTGAATGAAAATACACTATCATGAATGTTATTCAACAATGTTGTCATAAGTATGTAACGATTCACACTCAATAGATGGCAGCACATACCTGCACGTAGAAATATC
Source organism: Ryuthela nishihirai (assembly GCA_038380435.1). Taxonomy (NCBI): domain Eukaryota; kingdom Metazoa; phylum Arthropoda; class Arachnida; order Araneae; family Heptathelidae; genus Ryuthela; species Ryuthela nishihirai. The sequence goes on from JAWZYU010000001.1 coordinate 69,134,945, forward strand.
CTGCACTTTACATTGAATACTGCAATCGCCTATTGTCCAGTGGCTATCAACATATACTGTGTATGCTAAATAATATGCTAGACCTCAAGAAAAGAAAACGAATTTAGGCTGCAGTTATCCTTTCCACAGCTCTTAATTAAACAATCCATAGTTCTAGTCATATAAACGTAGATTTCCATAAAGTACGGATTATTTTAAATTTCAAAAGTATCTGCTGCCATCTGTTGATTGCGTTTATAAGTAACAAGACTTTTTCTGTATTTCTTGATATTATTGAAATTTTTTCATAACACATTAATATATAAAGAGGGAACGTCTATTGAAATAGGAATAATCGTTTGTTAATCACTTGTTAACAAGATCGTAGTATTTCTGGAACATAAAAGTATTTCTCTTCATAATAGATGCTACTACTTAAATAAATACCCCCTCAAGCAGCTGCTTGCCACAGAGGACTGACAGGAGCCTGTCAGTTTATAAAAAATAAAAAAAATAAATACCCCCTCAAGCAGCTGCTTGCCACAGAGGTCTGACAGGAGCCTGTCAGTTTATATGCCACAGTAGGAGATCTGAGAGGATGGCAGGACCTCAGCAGAAAAACGACACAAGAGCGAAAAACGATTATACGCCATAGTAAAAGGTCTGTAAGAATGGCAGGACCTCAGAAGAAAAACAACACACACATCCATGCCTTACCCGGGGCTCGAACCCAGATCTCTTAGATCAGCAGCCAATCGTGCTAACCACTCGGCCATAGGACAGTTGTAAGATCCCAATTATTCATTTTCTCTCTGCTCTCATCTTGTTATGACCGCCATTCATCTATCTCGTTTTGTGTCTTTCAACAGAAGATAGAAATATGTGAAAGGTGTGTTGATATGGATTATTTTTAATCTAATCTAGTTACTTGACGAATCTGTAGAAATGAATATGTGAATTGCGATCGTAATATACTAGAAAACAGGAGGAAAATGTTCTCAGTGTTGAGTGCGTTAAGTGATGAAACAGCAGCAAAATGTCTTGCCAAATTGGTTTGTCGTTTTCTTTTTACATTCTCTTTTACAATCTCTTTCTTCCTATAATACGAAAGCAAACTGAATACAAAAATATAACAATGTATTCGAAGTTGATTTACAATGAACTAGTAATAGCATACTTTCAAAATAATTACCGTGGCGTCGTTGAATGCCACTTGACTCGTGACACAGAGGTTCCTGATTGGAAATCAGCCGTGACTGCAATTTTTTCGTGTGAAGCACTTTGGAGCTCCCTTATCTCGTTCAGAGAGGCGTTGCGATCGCTTCAATATAGACGTGGGGTCTATGGGAGTTTCCTTTCTGTAAGCTTAATATTCTGTGGTGAAGTTTAAGTGAGAGCAGGGCACAAATTAAGAATCATGAAAGCAAATTACAAACACAACAAATTACGAAGGAAAGGTAATAGGAAAATATGTTAAAATGAAATTTGGAAATTAACTACCGCTTGTTTTATGAAACAATTTAATTAAATTAACTTTCGTTCGTTTAATTCTAAAGCAGCTGTCATTGCTCATAACTGTCAATAGTATATCGCGGATGTATCTTAACGATATGTCCATCCTTTAAGAAAAGCAAATTTTAGCTCGAAATGCGCAAATGATATCTTCATGCATTCGTTGGGAATCTTCATACTGATTGTAAAATTTCATTATCGTTTCTTGCTTCTTAGAGTAATATTCAAGGCACTTTTCATTCATACGCTCATGTTAATTCCTTTCAGCAGTTTATCTGTTAAAAAAGCACATTAATCGAAGTTTCAACCTGTATGGATAATACGTAACTTTATTTTTTATTCCCATAAACTTTATTTAAATTAAAAAGAAATTTCAGGGAAATAAGACCTGTCGGAATATTTGAGCGAACCAAACATATACATTAGAAATGGCTATGAAGGCTATTAAAATTATTGGTTAACTTATTATAAATTAGGAAAACGTGGGAATCAGTGTGTTACTAGGCGTAAGGAAACCAATTCCTTTTGATTGGAAAGATTTATTCACTGTTGGAATGATATGCTTATCTATATTAAAGTGTTTTAGCAGCAATAGAGAAAAAATATTCTATGTATCATAATTTGCTACAGAGTTAGAGATTAGAGATCAAAAACGGACGAAATGGAGCTCCGGGCTTTTTGCAAGTCCTCATCTTTTCCATCTGAAGTATGTCTGTGGCATCCTTCCAGAAATCGGTGTACATTGCTTAGTTGTAGTTAAAGTTCCAAGAAATTTAATATAGAATAATTAAGAATTTTTAATATAGAATAATTAATCCATTTTATAATTTGGAAAACAAATGTTAATTTTTTTTCTTTTGTTTTCTTGATGTTCAGTAAATTTATAATTGCAGTTTTCTGTTTAGCAGTGTCTTGGCTGCATGATCTTTCTGTTGGCAATGCGAATCACATGTGGGGATGACCAAGATCAAGACCCCCCCCCCCATTGTGCTCCACGTGTTGTTTGACCCAAGGGTTTGACCTGTATCCAGTTTTACAAACTGTTATTTTGTTTAAAGACAACCTAGTTTCTTATTGGCATTTGCTTTCCAATTTATTCTAGCTTCAGTAACGGAATATAAAAAAGTCTGAGCAAATCACTCCGCTAACGCCTCATTTATTATTGTGCAGTTATGTGATCAGCTTCATTTTTTAGAAACTTTCGGTTAATTTTCATTATCGTAGAAAACAGGTGTTGGTTGGTTTGTTTTACCACTGAGCGGCAATTTTTTTGCACACAATATTCATAAGGGCTCAGAGAAGGGAAATCATGGAATGTTTTGCCGTGACCCTGAACACAGGGCCAATTTTTACAACTCACGTAGATTTTATAAAGCCGTTTTGAATTTTACCAACTCCGATATACTTTTCTCCGCAAAATTCTCCGCTCTGCCCACGGTCAGTAGGGGACATCGATGGGCTTGGAAAGGCCGCCGTCCGTCGGATGACTAAGACTTTTAAGCTTTAGTACATACGAAGGCTATTGTATTGTTGCTTTGTGTATATGTTACCGCTAAAGCTCGAAAGCCGTCAATGTGCACATTACCTAGCTAATCTGCAGATTAACTGATTTGCTCCGTTAAAGTGCGGAATCAAGAGTTTTCCACATTCTACCTAGGTAATGTGCACATTAACGGCTTCCGTATCGTTAAAGTTCAAAAGTAAAAAAAAAGACTATTTCTAGTGTCCGAGAGTAGAGTTGAAACCAGGTCATCCCTCTGTCAACATGAATCAGTCGTCCGAATTATAAAAAACGCCCCCAAAATGAGCAGGCCAAGTGAGAACGAATCACTTTACTGATTCGTTCTCACTTGGCCTCCGCTCATCCGGGGCGTTTTTTATAATGCGGACGACTTAATCACGTGACACGAAGATTCATATTCAAGAGATTCACCACTTTAAGGATTCGTTCTTACTTGGCCTTCGCACATTAGGGCAATTCCAAATGCCATTTTAGTAATCCCTGTTGTAACAAATGATTTTATTGTGTCTATATAAATAACATTTTGTATGGTGTATAATTCAGTCAGATTGTTTATTTTACACTTTAATTGTCTATCATTAGTTATTTCATAGAATAACTAGTTAAAGTGTGGAATTATTAATTTATTACACGCTTTAACTGATTTGATCACTTACTTCATGAAATAACTAGGTATTCTATGAAGTAACTGAATTATACACTTTAACGGTAACATATAAACTAATTTGTTGATTGTTTGATTGTATAAACTTGATTCTTTAGATATCGAAAAATAAATTAATAACATTATGTTAATTTAAGCGTACAGAAACGCTGCTGTTGTTCCAGCAAAGATCTTATTTTCACTTTAACGAGTGCCTAGTAGGTAATGTGCAGATTATCTAGGTAATTTGCAGATCACCTAGGTAATTTGAGAAATGAAACAATTTTCCGCACTTTAACGGATCACCCTAGTTAATCTGCAGATTAGCTAGGTAATGTGCACATTAACTGATTTCTGCACTTTGTAATAATAAAATAAATACCCCCTCAAGCAGCTGCTTGCCACAGAGGTCTGACAGGAGCCTGTCAGTTTATATGCCCTAGTAGAAGGTCTGAGAGGATGGCAGGACCTCAGCAGAAAAACGACAGAAACAGCCATGCCTTACCCGGGCCTCGAACCCAGGTCCCTTAGATTAGTAGCCAAGCGTGCTAACCACTCGGCCATGAGGCTAACGAGTGCTAATCAAAATACTCGTTCACTGGGGACATTAACTCCATGGAGACAACCAAAATTCAATGCTTTTTAAAATGTTTTTAAAAGATACGTATTTATCTGTGAAATATTTAAGAAAATATTTAAAAATTTCAACCCGTCTACTGCGCGCCAATATTCAGTTTACTATTTTAATTCACAAAAAAGGACAAAAATGTCCATTTTAGAAAAAAAAAATCTAACCCCCTTAAATAAAGGACGTATGGTCACCGTAGCTATAACTATAGTTTTATCTATCTATTCAGGGGGTACGCCAGTTGCATACAGGGGGTATGTGAAGCATAAAAGGTTGAGAACCACTGTTTTAGAAGTAATTTCTCGTAAAAAAAAAAAGATATTTTTTCGGGAATAATGCTACGGTAACCTCGGTTAACCGAACAACCGATGGGGGTGGGCGGCATCGTATACGTATATTCGAAGATACAGCATACAGTTGAGAATAATTGAAGAAAATGATAAAAGAAACATGGTTCATAAGTATAATTAAAAAAATATATTATTCTTAGAAGCCATTAGAAGACAGTGCAAAAAAAAATGACTGTTATTTTCACACAAATCAAACGTTCTCATCTCAGAAACCCGTAATTCACTCTAATAATATTCTCATTATAAAAGCCCCCTCCCCGCCAATTATAAAAGCGTTTTAAAACCATTTCAGAGTACAATAATCAGGGGGAAAGTGTTGGATTGTAAAGATAAAAAAAAAATGCTTAAATGAAGAAATTTAGTGACCAGATCTACTGATTCGTTTCCTAAGAGTTTTATGACACAGCTTTATGAAGCTGTGAGATACGCGTGCGCTCAAAATTCAAACACCAACTGTATTTTGTCAGTTAAACATATAGTCGAATAATCAAACATCAGTTGTTCAAAGTTTGCGAGTTGCACTTTGTCACTTTTCTCTTGTTGCCATATCCTCCAACAGAACTAAAATTTCAAAACTGTTTTCAGACTCTGAATCTGGCAGCAAGACTTACTACACTTAATTGTTGTTCCTGAACCATATATGATTCTTATAATCTACAAACCTTACGTAAAACTCATATAGAAGCTATTTAATAATGCTTAAAATGAACGAATCGATTACTTTCAGTCTAGCATTAAAATCAAACTGGAGAACTAACCGTAACCATGTCACAAAATAATAACCTTTTAGACCTATTATCAAGCAACATTCTCCAGACTCGTATCCCAATGTACATATCCCACTCCGAGAATCTAAAGTAGAAATCCAAGAGCCACCGTCGAGAAACACACGGAGCAAACATTGCGAATAAATACCGAATCCAAGGACCAATCTGCTAGGTGCCACGGTTGCCTGTTTTCTGCCTGCCTGAACAACTTTCTGCTAGGGCGCATGCCCGTACGAGCGGAGCTTGCAAAGTCTGTATCTGTATATATACTGCCAATGGCATTAGACTGGAGGGAGCGTCACACGGAAGTGACTTAAAAAAAACCTTACACGGCTTAACTTCAACGCTCTATGCTCGAGCTGTGGTTGTGACTGTGTTCTAGGAGTTCACACAGGTCATGTAAAAAAAAAAAGGTGGCAGGGGCAAAAAAAGTATAAAATATAAAACCCAAATAAGTGTTAAATAACAGTCACACCTAAAAAACCCTGTTCACTTCAACACGTAAATATATCGACTAACAGGACGACTTAACAGGAGGGAGAGCAGGCCATCGTGGTATCTTTTAAGCAAATGGACTAATTTACATATCTATATGGAGCGGTTTTGCCGGGGGCATAACGAGACTTGTTGTTTCGCGCCATGTTTATAGTCATTTTAAATGTTGAATATTTGTTAGACATAAAATATCTCCACCTCTGTTGCAATTGTACGGATAAATTAGGATCACAAGCATTGTGATCTAAATAAACTACTTGGGCAAAATGCCCAGAATGATTAGTGGTCTCTAAAGCCAACTTGATGATGAAAAATAGTACTATATCTTGGACTCAAGCATGCAAAATAATAAATGAATCATTTGGAAACATGTAAAAAACACATAAAGGAACAACTTAAATATGAATGCAACTGAAATTAAAAACAACCAAAAATTCTTATTTGCTTATTTTTTGTAATTGCCTCAAAACTCTAACACTCAAAAACAAGTAATAAAAAGAGGAATAAAGAATAATAAATAAAAAAATGCGAAAAAAAATACAATCTTGAAAAATATCCTCAACTAGAAATAAAATAAAAAAAAAGGTTTTATTGATATATATATATTTTCGAGTATAACTCTGTAAAAGGAAATAACTAAAGGAAAAAAGACAACCCTGTCAGAAATACTAAACGTATAAAAACTAAACAAAATAATAGAAATTCTAAAACTATACATGGAACAAATGTAAAATATAAATTAACATGGAAAATGAAAACCGAACCATTTATCAGTGGAACTTGATAATTTTAAAACCCCCCAAAAAATATTAAATGCATATTCCCATAAAAATCATGATTTTTGCATTACAAGAAATTAAAACAATTTTGTTAATAGATATCTAAAAATCTGCCACCTTCAACCGAATATTTCGAACAAGATTTCAAGTATCAAGAATTAGAACCGGCCCTCATGCCAAAACGTCACTGGGACGAGACAAAACTAAAACCTCTTCTTAAAACATAAAACTTGTCTCCTTGAAATTTTCAAACATTTGGCAGTCCTCAAAATTATAGCTTCTCAACCCTTCTCTCTTTTCGACAAACTTCTGAAATAGTCCATGTGCTGTGACATACCTGTGGTAAAACACACTTCTCTCCCGATTTACACGGTCAAGAAAAATGCAACCAGTTTCATTTTATACGATTACAGACTCGGTTTTACACGGTAGGAATGATTTTTTTTTAATGTATGTAGATATAAAACATATTATGAATTACTGCCAATGGACAGAAAAATGGAAACATCCTCATCTTATGTTAATGCAGAATCAAATTCGAGGCTAATAAATTTTGATGAAAACATATGAGTGAAAATAACTAAAGATGCCAGTTAAACTGTCAAAATTTCGATTTTGTAAATATCCGTTCAATATTTAAAAAGTTTTAGAGTTTTGAATATTGAATAACAGAGTTGTCAATCGTAAGAATTCACTTAAAAGTTAATTAAAACTTAAAAAAAGTATTTTTTTTCAAACCATTTAATAAAATAAGTGAATGTTTTAGAATTTTGTGCAAATAGTTCTTTCAATAAGTATCAGTTTTACTCAAATTTCTTAAGGCCCGACTTTGCTGCTGTTAAGTATTCGAGCTTCGATAGTTTTTTAAATATGCAACAAATGTTGCTAAAAATCGACATTTTAATAGATTTCAATGCGATTTAAATTCATCTAGTCCTATTTTCCTATGAAAAAGCTTATTGTAGAAATTACGGATCTTCGAATTGGCTCTCCTTTCTCTCTCTCGACGTTACCTCGGATTTATGTCTAGCCAAACAAGTCCATAAATGTAACAGTTAGGAGTCCAAATTGGCCTCTCCATTGACTTAACACGGAAATGTTTCCATTTCTCTCCCCAGTATCTGTAGCAGTGGTACAGTCGCTCAAAAAAGTATCCGAACACTATGGCTGATTACAGAATTCAGAAAAAATATCTGGAGGGTGTACAGCAACTGTACACGCCCCAGTTACCGTTCACAGCAAACTGGAGCGTGTGCAGTTACTGCACACGCTCCAGTTTGCTGTAAACGGTTTGCTGTGTTTCTTATCCGGGGTTCGAACCCAGGTCCCGTAGATCAGTAGCCAAGCGTGCTAACCACTCGGCCACGGGACGGCAACTAGATGTTAAATAATGTCGGAGCCAGAATAGATCCTTGAGGCACTCCTGCATTAATGTTTTTTTTTCAGATATGGAATTTGCTACTTTGACCTGGAATGTTTGCTGAGAAAGATAGCTGTGAATAATAGTAGTCAAAGCAGGGGGAAAGTTAAATTTGATAAGTTTATAAATGAGTCCCTCAGTCCAGACCCGATCGAACGCCTTTGCTATGTCGATGTATACAGCCACCACTGATTCTTTTTTATTGCAGGCCTCTACAATGGTCTCTACCACCCTTTGAATTTGGTGCACTGTGGAGTGCTTCCTACGGAAACCAAATTGTTCAGGGGGAGGACATTGAGAGACTGCAATGAGAAATCAAGGCGCCTGAGAATGGATTTCTCCAGAAGCTTTCCCAGGCAGGGGAGTAAACTAATTGGGCGGTGGTTGTCGGGGGAAAGGGCAGATTTTTTCCTGGTTTTGGCAACATGGTAATGATGGCATTTTTCCATGTCTGAGGAAAGTAATGAAATTGAAGTAGAATTGCTTTCCTGGGTAGGTTTTTGATAACTGTATTGTTGATGTCATCATCTCCTGTGGCTTTTTTTAAGTTTTAGCTGTTTGATGTTTTCAGTGATTTCATCAAATGTGATAAACTGCAATTTTTCATGACAAGATGATTTTTTAAATTTTCTGAGAGCACTTTCCACTTCATCGATCAGACTGTCATTGACAAATTCGTCATTCGACTGAAATTGCAATTCAAGTGAATTAGCAAAAGTTTCGGCCTTCTCTGAATTACAGTATTGTATATATACATGGATCGGACGGCATGTATCTGAATTACATGCCGTCCGATCCATGAAGTGGACCAGTGTGACTATTATTTCCCTTTAATGCGCGAACCATTTTCCAAATCGAGCCATCATTAGGGTTAAGAGAGGTAAGTTTATTATTCCAGTTGTCATTTCCAAAGTCTTGTGGGTTTTTTCGTAGTTTGATTTTGAGTTCATTATAAACTTTTTTTTATCACAGGTTAATCTTGATGTTTGCCATACCCTTCTTGCTCTATTTTTGGTTTGTACTTCTCTTTTAAGCGACGGTGAAAGTTTATTATAATGTGGCTTTAAATCTTTAACAGTGGATTATTCATGAAGTGCATGATGAATTTGAACGGTTAGATTTTGAACATGAAAATCAATATCAGTTTTGTTAAAAACGTTTGGGTTACAGTTAATAAAAAGGTAAAGTTGCTGTTGAAATTTTGGCCAGTTGATGATTTTGATGGAGGTGTCAGAAGATGAAATTTCAAAGTTTGATGACATAATAACAGGGCAGTGGTCAGAATTTAAAACATTTTCAACATTAAGATAATGTGTTGCATAAAAGCTCTTTAAAAGAAAGATATCTAAAACATCAGGTTTGTGATTGGAATTATGGGAGTGGAGTCAATAATAATTCCATTTGAATCCGTGAAATCTAGAAGTGCTTTGCCATTTGGGGTGGTGCGTGTGCAGCCCCATTGCTTATGTTTGCAGTTGAAATCTCCTGCAACTATGCTGGGATGAAATAATTTAGAGAGCTCTGATGCAAGAAGTTTAGCATTAGGCGGCTTATAGACGCTGGTAATCTGCATGTTGCCAAAGGGGGTGTTAGTGAGTTGTATAGTTGTAGCTTCAATTTCATTTAAGCCATTAATGGGTAAAGCGGCGTGCGGAAAAGAATTTTTAACCAATATTGCAGTCCCTCCACTTTTGTTGTGGAGGTGATCAGTTCTATAGCAGCTAAAGTTGAGGATTTTAAAAACAGTACCTGGTGTAAGATGAGTCTCTTGAATAAGAGCTACATCTACTGAATATTCTGTGAGAAAGTCATTGAATTCCAGGAGATCTGATTTTATTCCATTTGCATTCCAAGTAGCAATCGTGAATTCAGGGTTATGTGAATTAGACGCCATCGCAGACAAGACTAGTAAACTTTTCTATTGCTTCGAGTATGATGTCGCATTTTGCAGAGGGAGATTGTGGAACTTTAAATTTCTGGAAAAACGTTGTTGCCAAGCAAAAAATTTCTTTAATTTTGAAATTTTTAAAGACATTTATGAAGTTTCGGAGTTGGTTGATGGATTCCATAATTGAGCCAGTGTCATTTGTGTAGTGTGTGATGCAGCTTGTGCATATGTCATGGAATTGGTTTGTATTCTATGTGCTGTAGAATGTGTTTGAGCTGTATAAGTCCTCTTGGGGGTTCCCAGTAGCATTTGATAATGGAGAGGGTTTTGGAAAGTTAGGGCATTCTCTGTAGTTCGCGGTATGAGAGGTTTTAGAGGTTCTTCCCGTGATTTGCGAGGACAATCAATGGTGAGGTGGGTTGTTGGGTTGTTTTACCTCTGAGCGGCACTTTTTTTTGCATAAAAATAAATAAATACCCCCTCAAGCAGCTGCTTGCCACAGAGGTCGCTAAATGGCCAGGTCACAAGGACCCCGAAGGCTCGGAGAAAGTTGAGGGAGGGGACCCACTGGAACAGAGGTTGGGGACAGATGGTAGCCTCCCGTCAAGGCCATCCAGCGTGTTCTTTAACGTGCACAGGGTATGGCTCTCCCGTACACGGGGCCACGGCTTAACGTCCCATCCGACGGACGGCGGTCTTTCCAAGCCCATCGGCGTCCTTTACTGACCGTGGACAAGATGGAGAGTTTTGCGAAGATAAGTCTCAACGCTGACCCAGCTGGGACTCGAACCTGGAAACTACAGATTACGAGCCTGGCGCTTCCGACTGAGCCACCCCCGCCCCAATGGTGAGGTGAAGTCCAGCACATTTGACACATCTGGCTTCGGGATGACAGTGGCTTTGTGCATGTCCAAAGCGTTGACATTTATGACATTGTATCATTCCTGGTTTCTTTTTATAAGCTTCAACTTCAATTTTTAAGTTGAAGAGAAATTCGATGTTGAAAATATTTTTGCCCTTCTCTGTTTTTTTAGTTTCTATGAAGAAGATTGGGAGTGGCGATTTATCTGGACCTCTGTTGAATTGTACCACCTTAATGATTGGGATTGAATTTGCAAGAAGTTCATTCTTAAGGTCCTCAATAGTGATAGTTACTGGGAGATTTTTTATAACACATTTTAGGTTTTTATCTGTGCTCAGAGGAAAGGTATGGAAGTTGTGTTTATTATTTTCTAGGAAGGTGCTGAATTTTCTGTAGTCTTCTACAGTTGTGGGGTTTATTCGAATTGATTCGTTACTTAATTTAGCAGTGAATGAGGCAGTGAATGACTGTTTATTGAGTTCTTTCCAGTTCGAAATATTTCTTAGTATCAGTGGGGGATTTCTAGTATCTTGTTTGTTTCTAACTTTATCTGAGTTATCAATTTGTTCTGGATCATTATCAGTTTCAAGGGGGTCAAGAAGGCCATCGAATGAATTGGAAGTTGGAATTTTGAAGGGGGTAGGGTTCGAATCCAATGCAGGTGATGTTCTGTCCATTTTGTTTGATTTGCGATTTTGCTTTGGGGTTATAAAATCATTTACTCTGCTGTTTGTAGCGGGCTCATTGTCGTCGTCGTTGGATGGATCCAAGTTGATTTTTAGCTCATGATTAGAATTGTCGGAGATAAGTGAGTCATTAATTGGGAAGGGATTTTTGCTTGAATTTGTAGCGGGCGAATGTATGCTTAGCCATTGTTTGCCATTAGCTTTGTAAATTAATTAGTCATTTTGCAATAAAAGTTCGTTTAGTTTTTGATGATCAGAAGGGGTGAAGTCTGTCCCATGATCCATTTTGTGAAATAATTCACTAATTTCCTGAGTAAGGAGATTAGGGTCATTGAAAGAGCAGTCCATTATAGCAAAGTGGTGTATAGCAGATGAATTATGGGAGGGGAGGAATTATAAAATTTGGCATTGGTGCATAATATGGGTTGGGAATGTGTGTAGGATGGGAGTGTAGGGTGGGAAAAAAATCAGAATATACGGCAGGGAGGAGTTTAGCAGGGGGGGAATGGAGAAATACAAGAACTAATATTAGTTAAAATACAGTCAGAAAGCACAGATATAAATTAGGTCCGGCACAAAACAAAAGGAGCAATAATATTTAATTTATTATAATTTATTATCAAGCACAAAAACAATAGAGTATGGTGCCCGCGAAACGATAAGAGAGAAGGACGGGGAAGTGCAATGTCCAACTTTTAAATTTTTAAATGAGTTTCACTCTTTTGTGCGATCTATTTAAGTGAGGAGCCATATTCAGCGGTAATTTATCTCAAATTTTAACGTTAAGCTAATACCTCTCTAAAATGAAAGGGATATACTCAGCGGTAGTATATCCCTAAATATTTAAAAACTATGTATCACCAATATTTATTGAAGTCGCAAAACGATATGTGAGGTGATTTAGGCGGTCGCAAGACACTTACCTGAACCTTAGAAGACTTGAATGTTACTTGATATGAAGAGGAAAGAGAGCAGTGAGCGTATTTCCAATTAGAAGAATTGCTGAAAAATGTTGCAAGGCCACAGATTGATCAGAAAGCCCCTAACACGTGGCTGAAGAAATGTAACAGAATCAACCAGAATGTAAAAGAAGGCATAATTATGGAAGATATTGCTTAATCAAGCAATAACAGAAAGGCATATATACAATATGCCCACTGTATAGTCGATTCCATATCTAATCTATGCAATGAAATGCTGTTCAAAAAATATTGCCTGAACAGACAATAGCAGGAAGATAAATATTCAAAATATCCACTGCAAGAAGAAAATTTAGCTAAATATTGCTTAAACAAGCAATAGCAGAAAGATAGATATACAAAATATCCACTGCAAGTAGTAATTTCAGCTAAATATTGCTTAAACAACCAATAGCAGAAATATAGATGTTCAAAATATCCACTGCACAAAGAAATTCCAACGAAAATGTTGAGATGACAAAGGATTACAAACGGAGGTCAAGGAGACGCAACCGCAGGCTACGAAGACCTGTTGCCCATTCCACCTTAATGTGACTAAAGTACAAAATAATGCTACATTAATGCTTTTATTAAATAAGCTGTGGTTGTGACTGTGTTCTAGGAGTTCACACAGGTCATGTAAAAAAAATAGGTGGCAGGGACAAAAAATTATAGAATATAAAACCCAAATAAGTGTTAAATAACAGTCACATCTAAAAAACCCTGTTCACTTCAACACGTAAATATATCGACTAACAGGACGACTTAACAGGAGGGTTTAAAGCAGGTACTAAACCTGCTTAACTGAAATTTCAGATAAATATGCACATTTGCATAAATGAAACTTTCAATGTACATTTTATTCATAATAATAATTTTTTCACAAACCTATCCAACCTATTCCCTCTTTTTCCACAAGTTGTTGGTTTTGATTTGTGGTTTTTACACGGTGTAGGTGTACTTCTTTTAATTTTTATTTCATGACATTAATATTTAATATATTTAAAAACTCATTCTAAGCTCAACAACTGACAAAAAAAATCATAATTTTGAAAAATGTAAAGTATTAAAGTTGTAATAGTATTCTTGTTTCTCAAATTTTCACGACACACCTGGACCTTGGATGCGACACACCGGTTGAGAACCATTGCTCTAAATTATTCAAAGATTGGTATCAAGACTAATTACGATCAAAAACTCTCAAATGAAATTACATCATATCGGATTACTCTAGCCTCGTTTGAATTGAAACTTTTCGAAAAAAAAAATTACTCTTGATTACTGAAATAACTGGACACCTTACCCAAATTTTCATGGCGTCAGACTACGGAGAAACTGCCTAGATAGCATAATAGATTTCATTAATAGACATCAAACAGTTCATTCAAAAGAAAAAATAACACTGCAGTCTTGATAGATATCATTAAAGACACAATAGTTTTTCTATTCGAATTAAAAATTAGAATAATATTGTAGCTTATAGAAATGTATTAATAATTACAGCATGAATAAAAACCATCAAAGTCACAACTAATAATGAATTTTCTTTTTGATCTAATCACCTTCCCAGAGGGATATTCTAATCTCATCCCAGAATAACTTTCTCTTATACAAAATCATCCTCAAACCGATTCTTACATATGCTTCACAAGTTTCCAATAATCTGAGCGAAATAAAAAGAAAAAAAAAGTGCAAATTTTTCAAAACAAAATTCTACTCTTGGCTGTAGCAGCACTATGGTCCGTTAAGAACTCTGTCCTTCACAGAGATCTTTGCATTTTGAATTTTGATTTGTTTATGAAAGATTCAGCAGCTAAGTTTTTCAACAGCCTGAAGAGCATCATAATCATTTAATATATGAAACTGCAGGTATAATCACACCTATCATTAAAAATTAAAAAGAACCAAATCTCTTTTGATCTAAGTTTCCATTTGATTCTCAAGGATTTTGTTTCTTTTATCCTTCGGGCTCCAAGATTTCTCGGTTTATTTTGCCTTTGCTTTTAGTCTTTTAGCCGTCCCGTGGCCGAGTGGTTAGCACACTTGGCTACTGATCTACGGGACTTGGGTTCGAGGCATGGATGTATGTGTCGTTTTTCTGCTGAGGTCTTGCCATCCTCTCAGACCTTCTACTATGGCATAAAACTGGCAGGCTCCTGTCAGACCTCTGTGGCAAGCAGCTGTTTTAGGTTTTTATTTAGTCTTTTTACAAGTTCATACCATTGATACTAGTTAAAACGAAAGAGATTATGGGCTAATCCTAGCCCTGCGCTCTATAGACTTTTAACTATGATCTATGATGGCAATCCGACCAATGTTGTTGGCGCATTATGGCCTAGTCGCCCATTAAAATAATAAATGGATCTTTATTTCCTCATAATAATGTGTTACAGAACGAGAAATTACAGAACAGAAAACATAGCAGTTACAATATTTATTTAGATTTAGAAATTATTTTTAGATTAAATTTAGACTTAGCCTTTTTTTTTGCACACAGTGAACTATGGTCAACACAGGAGGATCCCAAAAGCTGAGGGCTGGGATAAGAAATGGTTGAGAGTCTAATTGAACGAGGGTCTAAGAGGGTCATTGCTCGATGATATATATATCATCGAGCAATGACCCTCTTAGAGTATTCATCTTTCAACCTATGACCTCCTAGAATTGCCAAAACATCAACTGCGCAGTCTCATAGTCTACCCAGTTGCCATTCACTCTAATTGCACTGCCTTTCGTTATTCAGTATTAACGAAACAAAATAAGTTATCCGAATAAATTAAAAGTTTTCCATTTATATGCATATTTGATTTCTTTTCTAATAAAAGCAAATTATCAGCCGAAAGCAAACCTCCCAGGTTATTTTAGTTCAAAAGAAAAAATTATTTTCTTTTCATTTACATAAATAAAACAAATATTAGCTCCCTAAAAGCCGCGCCCCAGTGTTGACGGACAAAAGCCGTCTGTCCGATTACGTCATTCGTGCACGTGGGAGAGAGACAAGACCTCCATAGACAAGACGACAAACGTGTCTGTCTGTAACTTCCTCCTACACTGGAACTCGACGCATGCGCACAGAGTAGTGACCCCACGCAGAATCTCTCCCGTCTTGGGCCATCCAGCAACGACGGGACACACCCAGACTTCAGCACACCAAAGTAGCTTCAGCGCGCTCGCTGTGAAAGCGAAACTGTTAGGCCTAAAACAACCCTTCCACACAGCCATGGAGCAAGTGGGGTTGCTCCTTGCTGCAATCGTGGCTACCCTATTGGTGTACCAAGGAGCATCGGCAGAGAAAACGTGCGGCGAATGTGACCCTCTGGCCTGCAGCCCGCCTAAGGATTGCTTGGCGGGAATGGTGAAAGATTCGTGCGGCTGTTGTTTCGAGTGCGCTCGACGCGAGGGAGAGTCGTGCGACGACGAAAACTTGCCTTTGCCTTACAGGAATCAGCATCGTGGCCAATGCGGTGAAAACCTGGAATGCCGGCCTCGGACTGATCTCCCTCCAGGGGATCCTCTCGAAGCCATCTGTGTTTGCCTACGCACTGACCCTTTATGTGGTAGTGATGGTAATACTTACCAGAACGAGTGTCAACTCACGGAAGCTCGATACCGACAGCGAGATGGGTTGAGAGCAATGCATAGGGGACCATGCAAAGCAGGTGAGTTGGAATTAACAAAAAGTTTACTGTAGATCCTAGAATATTAAAAACAGAAATCAAATTCTGGGTTTTATTGTTTCGTAATGGATTGAATTCTTTTTTCTTTTAAGGTAAATGCAGTTTTGTTGACCCTATTGAAAGAATGGATTAATAAGGTCAAACAGGCAGATCAAAAGTCTTAACTATACAATGCTCTGTTCCTGATTTGCAAGTCGAAATATTTAGTTCTCCGTTCTTGAATTGCAGGTCAAAATAGGCCCAATGCTCAATACTTCCTTAGTCAAAGACAATTTGAGGATTTTTTTTTATCTTAAGCTCCAATATCTGATTTGCAAGTCAAAGGCAATTTGGTCAGCTTTTGACTTTAAAAAATTCAACATAACGTCTCTGATTTGCAAGCCAAAGGTCCCAAAGATTCAACCTTTAGTTCTATATTTGCAAGTGAAAAGTCCCAAAGATTCAACCATCTGTTCTAGATTTGCAAGTGAAAAGTCCCAAAGATTTTTTTCCCTGTTTTACAAGTCAGAGTTCCAAAGATTCATCACTCCATTTTCGATTTAGAGTGAAAAGTCCAACAGATGTATCTTCTGATTTGCAAGTCAGAAATCCCAAAGATTTATCCTCTGATTTGCAGTTTGTGTGAGGAGTCTTTGTTTTAAATAAGCGACTTGACCTGCAGCAGGAAGCCAGTCTCTTTGACTGTTAAGGCCATCCCTGACAATCGTAAACCGAAAATACCTCTTGCGATATTAATCTGAACGGCTGTTTTCTCCTTTACGGTTACTTAGTCATTCGACTCTTAAATGTTAAAGTTACAATGAAACCCGTCGGGTTTTTTAGAATAAGCGACAATTTTATTTAAACTTCACTTTTCATTTTTTTTAATGAATAAATGCATAAAAAACATTTTTCAAATTGGTGTTTTTTAAATACCAGAATAGTGTTTAAGAGAACTCTAAAATTCCTGAAAAGAGAAAGCAAACAGGCTTGGGTTGTTTTACCTCTGAGCGGCACTTTTTTGCACACCATGGGCTAAATGGCCAGGTCACATGGACCCCGAAGGCTCAGAGAAGGTTGGGGGAGGGGTCCCACTGGAACAGCTGTTGGGAGACAGATGGTAGCCTCCCGTCAAGGCCATCCAGCGTGTTCTTTAACGTGCACAGGGTATGGCTCTCCCACATACGGGGCCACGGCTTAACGTCCCATCCGACGGACGGCGGCCTTTCCAAGCCCATCGGTGTCCCCTACTGACCGTGGGCAGGGCGGGGAATTTTGCGGAGATAAATCTCAACGCTGACCAAGCTGGGACTCGAACCTGGGAACTACAGATTACGAGCCTGGCGCGCTACCGACTGAGCCACCCCCGCCCCTGAAAGCAAACAGACAACAGCATTCTCAGATAGAAAGCAGTGGGGTAAGAAAAGAGTGCTTCTAGAAATTTCAACTACCATCTTCAGTTGGAATATTTTTTAAACTGATTTTTAATCGTAAATATAAAGAATACAGTACGGTCATCATTTGACATGAAAAGCTAAATAGCTCTATGTAGGAAAGCAAATAAGTTAAATAAAGTATAGCTAATTCAGGCCCCACAATGCTTCATATCGTAAATAGCTCACAAAATACCATATATATATTATCCAGCTAATTATTTGTTTTTCCTAAATATTCTTTCAATTTAGTTTTGAATCTGCTGCTACTTCGTCTTCTGTACTTCCGAGCCTTGGATATACACAGTCATATCAGAATAATATATAATCTGTAGTTCCCAGGTTCGAGTCCCAGCTGGGTCAGCGTTGAGATTTATCTCCGGAAAATTCCCCGCCCTGCCCACGGTCAGTAGGAGACACCGATGGGCTTGGAAAGACCGCCGTCCGTCGGTTGGAACGTTAAGCCGTGGCCCCGTGTGCGGGAGAGCCATACCCTGTGCACGTTGGATGGCCTTGACGGGAGGCTACCATCTGTCTCCCAACAGCTGTTCCAGTGGGTCCCCTCCCCCAACCTTCTCTGAGCCTTCGGGGTCCATGTGATCTGGCCATTTAGCCCATGGTGTGCAAAAAAGTGCCGCTCAGAGGTAAAACAACCCAACGTTAAAGAACACGCTGGATGGCCTTGACGGGAGGCTACCATCTGTCTCCCAACAGCTGTTCCAGTGGGTCCCCTCCCCAAATCTTCTCTGAGCCTTCGGGGTCCATGTGACCTGGCCATTTAGCCCATGGTGTGCAAAAAAGTGCCGCTCAGAGGTAAAACAACCCAACAATCCAACCTAATGCTACGGACTCAAGTTCTCACTCTGCACGTTTTAAAATTTCTTTCAGTAACCACCGTTTTGCTCTCAGTCAGAAAGGGGACACCTGTGGTCTTGGAAGTGGACCGGATGGAAGTGGGAGTGCCGTGGTTAGTGGAAGGAATAATCGTATGTCCATGGCTTTGAGGGAAGGTTTAATAATTGTTCAGTATTCAGCACTGAATACATGAAGTATTTTTGATCTACCCAATTAGACTATTTCGTGCCAAAAACTGTCGCTCAAAGTTAAACAACCATCACTGTCTCTTTCAAAGCGAGTGTAATGCACTTATCAAAGCATTCAAAATGGGAGATCGACTGTGCTATATAAGAAAAAATATGCGAGATAACTAGAAGGTTGCTAGCCTTCTTATCACTCTGCCTCTTCCTCGTTCTGGTGACAGCTATCTCTCACAAAGAGTAAGCTGATCTTTTTTAAGAGACAGATGGCGTCTGAACGATGTAAAAGGCGATCACATGAGGAGCAGAGTGCAAACAGTTATTTACGTTTGACGCCGTCTCGTACGAAATGATAAGAAATATTATTCCAATCTTAATATATTTTTTATACATACAATTCAAAGGCAGATGAGGGAAAACATTCGATTCATGAACTGTGATCGCTAGCGATTCAAAGAAGGGTTCAATCTGTTCGTAAAAACAATCCAGTTGGTCGTCATAGAGGTCATATCTGAGCGTTGGAGCCCATAGGATTTTAAGTGCAAACGGGTGCAGCCTATTTAGAAGCAATGACCGTGAGCACCCCATAAGCCTTGCCATTTCGGAAATGCTCTGACCCAGTCGTCTGGCCATTACAATTTGCCCTTTTGTCAAACTCACTTAAGTCCGCTGCTTTTCCCATTTGAAGAACAGTACTGATTAACAGAGCTCAGTATCAGGGGTTATTTATACCGTTCCATGACCTTCACATGCGCCATCGTTTACCTGTAGTTGCTTCGATTTGCATAAAGATGCGATGGCTATAATGTTTTCGCTCTTCGGTGTATATTGCACGCATTTTCCAAGAAAATATTTTAAAATCCTCTGAAACAGAGGGACGGGGGTGGCTCAGTCGGTAGCGCGCCAGGCTCGTAATCTGCACTTCCCAGGTTCGAGCCCCGGTTGGGCCAGCGTTGAGATTTATCTCCACAAAACTCCCCGCCCTGCCCACGGTCAGTAAGGGACACCGATGGGCTTGGAAAGGCCGCCGTCCGTCGGATGGGACGTTAAGCCGTGGCCCCGTGTGCTGGAGAGCCATACCCTGTGCACGTTAAAGAACACGCTGGATGGCCTTGACGGGAGGTTACCAACTGTCTCCCAACAGCTGTTCCAGTGGGTCCCCTCCCCTAATCTTCTCTGAGCATTCGGTCATTTAGCCCATGGTGTGCAAAAAAGGGCCGTTCAGAGATAAAACATCCCAACCTCTGAAACAGATAGTAAGTCTTACAGTGCAACGGCGATCTAGTTACTTGGCTCCTCGCTTTTTTTCTATATCTGGGCCTGTTTAATTGGTTTCGTAGAGAATTGTTTTCAAGTTCATAACATTATGAAAATAAGCCTCTCACGGCCATGTTCTCTCATTCTCTGGAGTTCAAAAACAAAATTAAGCATATATTGGAATAAAAATCATAAGTTGCATCTTTGAAGATGTTATTTTTAACACACTCTGATTAAAACCTGATTTAACACCCTCCTCCCCAACCTCAATCCGAGGATGGCTCAGTCAGCTGGGCCAGCGTTCAGATTTATCTCCGTAAAACTCCCTGCCCTGCCCACGGTCAGTAGGGGACATTGATGGGCTTGGAAAAGCTGTCTCCGTCGGATATGACGTAAAGCCGTGACCCCGTGTTCACGAGAACCCATACCCTGTGCACGTTAAAGAGCACCCTGGATGGCCTTGATGGGAGGCTCCATCTGTCTCCCAACAGCTGTCCAGATCCCCTCTTCCCAACCTTCTCTGAGCCCTCAGGGTCCTTGTGACCTGGCGATTTAGCCCATTGTGTGCCAAAAAGTGCCGCTCAGAGCTAAAACAACCCAACCCTCTTCCAGTCAATGCTGTACGTCTGGGTGAGGCATCTAATAAGAACTAGGAAATATCTAATAGGAAGAAATCTATAAGGCAATAATTAAAACTTAAGAAATCGCTGCCTTGAAACATAATATTGCAACTTCTAAATCATTGGAAAAAACTGTATGTCGCAGCTGGCTATACTAAACCCTCACCCTTGAAACCTAACCTCATGTGAAGTTTTCAAGCTTGGAAATTTGCCAACCATACGAAGCTCGTTCCTCGGAACCCACTGCTGGCTAACCTTTGACTCTTTCCCCTCCCCCGCATTTTCTGGGCTTCTGTTCCCTATCCACTCGAAGCAGCACGGCCACTTTTTATCACTTTTTGTGCTTCTGCGTAATTTCCTGTTTGACAACATCTTCCCAAGGAAGAGTTGGTCGCTCGCTACCTTATTTGCTTCTACAGTGGACCCCTGATATAACGCGCATGTCGGACGGGAAACAACACCCGCGTTATAAGGTGAACCGCGTTATACCGAGCGGCGCGGTGGCGACACAATAAATTTCACACTGTAAGCTTTTCTTTTACTCATCATGCATACAATAATTAAACACTATTCAAAATACATGCAGGAAATCAATACATACACAATTGCTCAATACGCAGTAACAATAAAATGCGATACTCACTAACGCCGCACGGACCTGTATAAACATGTTTGAACTTATCGCGAACATCGCACGCGCTGTAACAGAGTGCGCGGTATAGCGAGCAGCGCTATAACGAAGGTCCACTGTAATTTATCTTCTTTTCAAGTAGCTTTTATTTCGCCATTTTAGAGTGTTCTGGCCTGCTGAACAAACAAAAATGATATAATTGAACTGATACGAAAATCTTCCTTTGCAAACAAAGGAAGATTTCGTAAAGTAACCTTATTTCGTAAAGTAACCAAATTTACCCTTTCTGGAAGTAATTTTTCCAGAAAGGGTAAATTTGCTTCAGGGAGGGGCAAAAGTATAAACTAATATTTCTGTGGTAAGCAGCTACTTGAGGAGGTATTTATCTATTATTCATTCAAGATAGAAATATTCAAGTCGAGAAGTTCATTAATGAATGCAATTCAAAATAAGCAATCGTGCATGTGTTCATACATACTTACGTCACACCATAAGGATGTCGAAAACATACTAAGGATTGTCGAAAACAAAAAGTAACTTATTATTCAAAATATATATAAAAATGCTTTTTCTTTATAATAAATAAAAATAAATGATAAAAAATGAAAAAAAAAAGAAATCCTTTTAAGAAGTCGCATGCCAGAGAGATCTGATTCCCAGTTGGGTCGTCGTTGAGATTTATCTCTGCAAAACTCCCCGCCCTGCCCACGGTCAGCAGACGACACCGATGGGCTTGAAGAAGCCGCCGTCCGTAGGATGGGACGTTAAGCCGTGGGCCCCTCTGCACGTTAAAGAACATGCTGGATGGCCTTGACGGGAGGCTATCATCTGTCTCTCAATAGCTGTTCCAGTGGGTTCCCTCTCCCAACCTTCTCTGAGTCTTCGGGGTTCTTGTGACCTGGTCATATAGCCCATGATGTGCAAAAAGTGCCGCTCAGAGGTAAAACAACCTAACAGAGATCTGACAGGAGGTCTGCTTGCCACAAGGGTCAGTTTAATACACCCTAGAGAAGAATATGTTGGGTTGGGTTGTTTTACCCCTGAGCGGCACTTTTTTGCACACCATGGGCTAAATGGCCAGGTCACATGGACCCCGAAGGTTCAGAGAACGTTGGGGGAGGGAACCCACTGGAACAGCTGTTGGTAGACAGATGTTGGTAGACTGGAACAGCTTTGGTAGCCTCCCGTCAAGGCCATCCAGCGTGTTCTTTAACGTGCACAGGGTATGGCTCTCTCGCACACGGGGCCACGGCCTAACGTCCCATCCGACGGACGGCGGCCTTTCCAAGCCCATCGGTGTCCCCTACTGACCGTGGGCAGGGCGGGGAATTTTACGGAGATAAATCTCAACGCTGACCCTGCTGGGACTCGAACCTGGGAACTACAGATTACGAGCCTGGCGCGCTACCGACTGAGCCACCCCCGCCCCAAGAGAAGAATATGTGTGGAAGGTGTGACCACAGCAGAAAGGCAGCTTATATACACGCTTACCCCGGCTCGAACCCAAGCCCCTTTGATTAGCAGCCAAGCGCGCTAACCAATCTGCCACCGGGACAGCTAAATCAATGATATGCTTAAAAAACAACAACAAAATTTACATTTCATTAAAGTAAAATAAACAATTTTTTTTCTACTCCGGATATTAATTAACATAAATTTATTTTTTGATTTTTTTTTGTCAGAGCGTCGGCAGAGGGGACAAGTGGGGGGAACTCCCCACTTGTCCCCTCCACTTGTCCCCACTTGTCCCCTCTGTCGACGCTCATGTTTGTAAACTAAATGGTCAAAAACTATCATTTTTTTAATTTTTCATAATTTTCAAGTGACAACAGTGATTCAACAGTATTCTAGAGCTGCCACCTTTTCTTAAATCTTTATGTAACTCTTCATAACACAATTCGCTAACCTTGAATAATTCAATTATAATTCAACCAAATCAAGGCACTATCTTCATATAAGATATTATCATAAGATACTTATCTTATATCTTCATCTTACCTCATATTTTACTAATCAAACAGCGTTGAGATTTATCTCCGCAAAATTCCCCGCCCTGCCCACGGTCAGTAGGGGACACCGATGGGCTTGGAAAGGTCGCCGTCCGTCGGATGGGACGTTAAGCCGTGACCCCGTGTGCGGGAGAGCCATACCCTGTGCACGTTAGAGAACACGCTGGATGACCTTGACGGGAGGCTACCATCTGTCTCCCAACAGCTGTTCCAGTGGGTCCCCTCCCCCGACCTTCTCTGAGCCTTCGGGGTCCATGTGACCTGGCCATTTAGCCCATGGTGTGCAAAAAAGGCCGCTCAGAGGTAAAACAACCCAACCCTACTAATCAAACAACCTAATACCGAAGGTTATTGAGGATATCAAAAGATATTTAGATAGGTAATACCCAAAGGTATTTAGATAAGTGCCGAATTTAGAGGGGACCAGCTGGACCAGCTCCTCTAGTTTCGGACCTGATACTTACAGGTCCCTGGAGTCTACATAAGGGATCGGGAAACTTATTTTGGTCAAGAGCCAAAACGGCGGGAAAAAAGGGGAACCAAGGAATTCTAAGAGCCCCAAATTAGGAACGGGGGTGGCTCAGTCGATAACGCGCCAGGCTCGTAATCTGAACTTTCCAGAGTCCCAGCTGGGCCAGCTTTGAGAATTATCTCCGCAAAACTCCTGCCCACGGTCAGTAAAGGACACTGATGGGCGTGGAAAGGCCGGCGTCCGTCGGATGAGTTGTGTCTCAGCCATACCCAGCGTACTTTAAAGAACAAGTTTGATGGGAGCAAAGAAGGTACTTCTTGATGGGAGGTCAACAGCTGTAGTGGGTCCCCTAACTTTCGAGGTTCTTATGACCAGTTCATTGTGTGCAAAAAAAAAGTGCCGCTCAGAGGCAAAACAGCCGCAAATTATATTATTGGGTCAAGAGCCATAACAAAAGAACAGAAACCACAAATTATTTTAACAAAAATTAAACCATAACGTATAAATTTAACAGGTATAGTCAGGTGCATACAATAAAACTACTGAAAATAATTATTAAAAAATCTGCCATTTTGAGTCTTTTTGACTAACTTAATCAAATTTGGAATGATTTTAGAGCATCTGAATGGCATTAGAGCTTTCAAACTATCGTCTGCCAACCTGTTTTGGTGTCACATTTTTCCATTAAATAAAAAAATATCCGGTCATAATAAATGCCCCCTCAAGCAACTGCTTGCCACAGAAGTCTGATAGGAGCCTGCCAGTTTATATGCCACAGTAGATGGTCTGAGAGGATGGCAGGACCTCAGCAGAAAAACAACACAAACATCCATGCCTTACCCGGGTCCCGAACCCAGGTCCCTTATATCAGCAGCTAAGCGCGCTAAACACTCGGCCACGGGACGGCTTTTCCATTAATTAAATGCATATTTTAGAAGTTACAGAGCTTCGAAGTTTTTGTACAATTCCCATTTTTCTATGATTCTCATTGACCTAACATGGAAATTGATTAATATTTTCATAGTGAAATTCAGATTTAATTCGCATCAGAAATAAAATTAATTTCCAGTGTGATTCTTTCTGCTCTATAAAAATAGGAATGTTCGTTTTTCACTTTAGTTTTACATTTGAACTGAGGGAACGAATATTTGGCGGGGCGGGGGTGGCTCAGTCGGTAGCGCGCCAGGCTCGTAATCTGTAGTTCACAGGTTCGAGTCCCAGCTGGGTCAGCGTTGAGATTTATCTCCGAAAAATTCCCGCCCTGCCCACAGTCAGTAGGGGACACCGATGGGCTTGGAAAGGCCACCGTCCGTCGGATGTGACGTTAAGCCGTGGCCCCGTGTGCGGGAGAGCCATACCCTGTGCACGTTAAAGAACACTCTGGATGGCCTTGACGGGAGGCTACCATCTGTCTCCCAACAGCTGTTCCAGTGGGTCCCCTCCCCCAACCTTCTATGAGCCTTCAGGGTCCATGTGACCTGGCCATTTAGCCCATGGTGGAAAAAAAAGTGCCGCTCAGAGGTAAAACAACCCAACAACCCACTTTAGTTTTACATTTGAACTGAGGGAACGACTATTTGGATAAGTCGCCGTTTCAACACGCAGCAGCTGTTGCATCTGGTGTTTAGCTTTGGACTGATCTCTGAACGACCTTATTCTCCGCCATCTGCAGAGTTCAGTGGCTGAGTCAGGTTCACAGAAATAGCATTTCCTGTTTCACGATTCCTCCCCGTGCTTCGTTCTCGAGGAGGGAGGACAAGTTAACGTTAAAAACCCTTTACTAGCTCTACCCACTTGAATCTTCCTTTTTCTTGCAGATTGTCCGCGATTATAATTAGTGATGTTGCCAGCAGTAATCATAGGGCTGTTCCCTTGCATTCTTTACACTCAGTGTTCAAGACAAGATATCTAATAAGTGGTTTTCTCAACGTCCCGGTATCTGGAGTTTTTTTTAGGAAGAGAATGATGTGTACTTTATTACGTGCCTGACAGTTTTGAGGATTGAACATGATTGTTATATGCGGGTCATTTAGATTTGATGAGACAGGAGCGTCCTTTAAAAGCCATTAGAACTCGTTAGAACTTAATTTCGTAGCAGGGAAACTCAATGTCGAATATTTATGAGAACATTCACCCTCAAGGACGAATTTCTATGACGCGTTCACTATTTTTAAGTTTGAATTATTTTATCATTGAGCGGCATTTTTTGGCACACAATTCGCTAAATGGCCAGGTTACATGGACCCCTAAGGCTCAGAGAAGGTTGGGGAAGGGAACCCACTGAAACAGCTGTTGGGAGACAGATGGTAGCCTCCCGTCAAGGTCATCCAGCGTGTTCCTTAACGTGCACAGAGTATGGCTCTCTCGCACACGTTGCCACGGCTTAACGTCCCATCCGACGGACGGCGGCCTTTCCAAGCCCATCGGTGTCCCCTACTGACCGTGGGCAGGGCGGGGAATTTTGCGGAGATAAATCTCAACGCTGACCCAACTGGGACTCGAACCTGGGAACTACAGATTACGAGCCTGGCGCGCTACCGACTGAGCCACCCCTGCCCCACTTTTTTTTGGACACAATGGGCTAAATGGCCGGTCACAAGGACCCCGACGACTCAGAGAAAGTTAGTGGGAAGGAACCCACTGGACATCTGTTAAGAGACAGTGATAGCCTCCTGTCAAGTCCATCCAGCGTGTTCTTTAACGTGCACAGGATACGGTTCTACCGCACAAGGGGCCAGGACGTGACGTTCCATTCAACGGACGCCTTTCCACTCCCATTGGTGTCTCTTACTGTCAGATGGCAAGGAAGGAGTTTGACGGAGATAAATTTCAACGCTAGTCCAAGTGGGACTCGAACCTGGGAACTGCAGATTACTGCAGTTTGTTTTTCTTCTTATCTCTTTGTCATTTAGTTTAAAACAACCAAATATGACGTAAAACAAGCATAATCAGAAAAGCCCCTTAATCAAAAATCAGTTCATTAATCAACAAAATCTTCCATATTCATTTCGCCCTATAGAAGTCAACAATACCAGAATTCTATACCAAGGTTGGGTTGGGTTGTTTTACCTCTGAGCGGCACTTTTTTGCACACCATGGGCTAAATGGCCAGGTCACATGGACCCCGAAGGCTCAGAGAAGGTTGGGGGAGGGGACCCACTGGAATAGCTGTTGGGAGACAGATGGTAGCCTCCCGTCAAGGCCATCCAGCGTGTTCTTTAACGTACATAGGGTATGACTTTCCCGCACACGGCGCCACATCTTAACGTTCCATCCGACGGACGGCAGCATTTACAAGCCCATTGGTGTCCCCTACTGACCATTGGCAGGGCGGGGGAATTTTGCGGAGATAAATCTTAACGCTGACCCAGCTGGGACTCGAACCTGGGAACTACAGATTACGAGCCTGGCGCGCTACCGACTGAGCCACCCCCGCCCCAACTGCTATATACCAAGAATGCCAAACTTATTGCTATGTCAAAGTCCTATTTGGATTAAAGAAAAAAGTTTCAAGACAGGTAGACAAAAATTTCAAATTTTTTTTTTTATTTTACGAAATATAATAACCTTCTTTAAGCCTGTTTGGCATTTTGAATCCTGGACCTTGCTTGGACCTTGAAAAAGAGGTAAAGAATATTTGATCGATTTCATATTTTATGTCGAAAATTTACAATTTAATTTATGTTTTGTAAATCCGGTGGCCGAGTGGTTCGCGCATTTGGCTATTTTTTTTGGCAACAAATTATAAAAATTTCCAGCAAGAGAAATGAAATTTTTCTTAATAAAGTTCTTTCTTAGTAAACAATTCTACGATTTGTAAATTTCTAGACATTGGTTTAGCACATTGGTTCTCAACCTTTTATGCTTCACGTACTCCCCGGAAATGTGTATGTAACTGGCGTACCCCTTGTTATAAATAAACTATAGTTATAACAATGGGAATAAAATAAAACATATATATATATTCACATTAAATTTTGTAATCATAAATTACATAAGTACAAAAAAGCACAACAATTTAACTAATCTTATAAAAATTATAAACATTTTCCTGGGTAAGTGACTTTTGAGCTCTCTCAAGCTCTCTCCAAAATTTTTACCGCGTACCCCACGTTGAGAACTCTTAGTTTCAAAATTTCCGCGTACCCCACGTTGAGAACTCTTAGCTTCAAATTTCTTAGGGCAGAAGTAGAGGAGGAAAAATGTCAATTTTTTGGCACCATTTGTAAATTTCTAGAAATTGATCTAGCAAGAAAAGTCCATGTAGACAAAAAAACATATGAAACAATTAGTTGTTCTGACTGGAATTCTAACCCAGGTCTCTCAGAACCTGCTGGGTGTCCTACCCCGAGCCCAGTTCCAGTCAGGACAACCGATTTTTTTCAACTAATTAGTCATGTTTCCCTCAAACTTTCAAATTTTCTCTTTGATCACCCGATTTTTAGTCTAATGTACGGGTTTTAATGACGACAAGCAAACAGAACCCCAAGTTGACTTTTGAGTTTCTCTTCCACATTTTTCCCCCCACATACTTTTGTGCTGCCGTCTTCAGTCTTTAGCACGACTTCCCCACAACGTTTTTGAGGTCAGGGTCAAACACGAGGGAAGAGTCATCGTGGATCCTCTTTTCTCCCTCTTCTTCGCTGCAAAGCAACTATAACTCTCGCAACCACCGCTCTTCTCGTTTGACAGTATCTGTGTTCCAAAGCCTCTTAAAGTCTTTACCTGTCTTGGATTGAAGATTGACATCGCATTCCGATGGACAGAGGGACTTTTCCCTGTTCGCAAGGAAGATGAGGGGTCAAGCTCAAGTGGAATAGAATGCCACCCTACTTCTTTTCTGTTTCGTTTTCATTCAAAACTTTTATTTCATACTATCTACTGTATGCTGCAAAATTCAACATCTAATTTCCTTTGTTTTCTTACTTCCGGTGGCTTAGTCAGAATTTCCTCAATCTAGTGTTGATTTTAAAATGATCTCTGCTCTCGCACGCACTGGTAGTCTTAAATTATTCATTAAATCTTGACGAATCTTCGTAGCTACTCTTTTTTTACCATGAGCAAAAAAATTTCGATATTTATTACACTCAAAAATGCGAGTAATAAACATCAGCCCCTAATTGATTCAGAACCGAGCCAAAAAATAAGAAACTTTTTCTTTTCATACTATAAATTGCAGGGAGAGAGAGTCGACACCACGTGAACACAATCCTTGACTGCACCCCTGTCTACACTGTGAGGTGTACACATAAAACTATTTCGGCCTTAGGCGATATATTGCGCTGTCGCTCTGAAGATTTAGGTTCAGGTTAAAATCCCCGGTAGTGACGTGTTTTTTTTTTTCATGTTCCTACAAGTTGTAGAAGAATAAAACGATACTTTTATGTGACGTGGGATATCAAAACATCGAATCACATGACTTCGTTGAAATTCATCTACGCTAACTCTCGTCCTACCCTCGTTGAGAAAGTCTCCCTACAGCTGTTCTAGTGGGTCCCCTCCTTCAACCTGCTCCGAGCTTTCGGGGTCCTTGTGACCTGACCATTTAGACCATTATGTGCAAAAAGGTGCCGCTCAGAGGTAAAACACCCAACTCTCGAAATTTCTCCTGAAACATTACACTTAACTGATCGTATTCTCAGATTAAGGTAAGGGAACAGTTTCACCATTCCCTAATAATTTCACCACTTCCTAATATACAAATAACTGACTAATCTCGAAACCTGTACATTTCCCGAAACATTACATTTAAAACTGATTTTTATTTTTAGTGAGACAGGGGTCAGAGTTCAGGAGCAACATCTACTCGGGTTTCGCACGACCTCTAAGACGAGAAGCAAAGTGTAATGACGCACCGGATGTGACTTAATTGCAAAACAGAAACCAGTGATCTTATGAAAACGTTTGAAAGAAGAAACATTTCTTATCAAATAACCATATGAAATGAAGTTCATTTTTTCAATTAGCACGTTCAAACAAGTATGGGTTGGGTTGTTTTACCTCTGAATGGCACTTTTTTGCACACCATGGGCTAAATGGCCAGGTCACATATCCCCCGAAGGCTCAGAGAAGGTTGGGGGTGGGTCCCCTCCCCCAATCTTCAGATTTTGGAACAGCTGTTAGGAGACAGATGGTAGCCTCCCGTTAAGGCCATCCAGCGTGTTCTTTAACGTGCACAGGGTATGGCTCTCCCGCACACAGGGCCACGGCTTAACATCCCATCCGACGGACGGTGGCCCTTTCCAAGCCCATCGGTGTCATTTACTGACCGTGGACAAGATGGAGAGTTTTGCGGAGATAAATCTCAACGCTGACCCAGCTGGGACTCGAACCTGGGAACTAAGATTACGAGCCTGGCACGCTACCGACAGATCCACCACCGCCCCGTCAAACAAGTATGACATCACAGGGAAATTAGAATTTGGTGGTCCACTTATACCACTGCTGTTGAAATATGTAGCACCATCTCGAAATATGTTCCCATCGCTTTAATTTCTGCCATTTTCAATTAAACTTTCCCTTCGTTAGATTAGACTATATTCCTCGTCATGCGAAAATAATAATTTTATCTGCATCTCACGAAAGTACAAAAGGAGCCTTTCAAATATAATACAGCATTGAGAAGATCTGTAATTACATGCTTTATTATATTTTTCATAGACTGATAAATATTCCATTATATCATTTCAGCTCCGAAGATTGCTTCTCCTCCAGAGAACGTTTCTAACAAAACTGGAGGCAACGTGGCCATGATCTGCGAGGCAACAGGTTGGCCCATCCCCTCGGTAGAGTGGAGGGTAGACAAAGGAGATGGTGATACTGTTCCCTTACCTAGTAAGTATAGTGCTAACGTATCTATTATGTGTGGAAGCCATTTTAGCCACAGATATCTATTATCGGAGATATATTCTTAAGGCTAGTTGTTTTACCACTGAGCGGCACTTTTATGCACAGAATAAGCCAAATGGCCAGATAACAAGATCCTGGAATCGTTTTTTTCCCCCCATTCTCTTTAGTTTTCATTTCAAATTGGGCATTCTACTAGTTTTGCACTAAAAATTGTTATTTAAAAGAATCTTACAGAATAAAGAGAGGAAGAGATACTTTTCAAGATAAAGGAGTTGTTCTAGAGCAGTGATTCCCAACCTTTTTTGGACCATCGCCCCCTTTAGAAGAGAACAAAAATTTCAACGCCCCCCTAGTCCATAATAGTTAATTTTATATGAAATATTAAAATATTGTTGCATATTATCTGTACGTAATTTATCTGTTTATTTATCTATTAAAATCATAAAGCAGAAATTAATAAAACGACAACCAAATGTACAATAAAATTGTTTATTAAAATTTTAAAAATAAACACAGAATCAATAAGAAATAAAAAATAATGAGATAAACACAAAATTAATAATAAATAAAAAAAATTAATGAGATGGTTGAGGCTGGTGGAGTGTTAACAATTTGTTAATGTCGGGTTCCAATTTCGTTAACATTAATCGCAGATCGCCACATTCAGTGATGTGTAGTCTGTTCCTCTTCTTTGACAGTAAATTAGCCACTGCACTGAATCCACGCTCAGCCATATAGGACGAAGGAAATGCGATTAAAAACTTCTGTACTATTGCCCACAATCCAGGGTAGAGAACTGGTATTGATTTTTGAAGCCAGAACTCTTGGTATCCATGTTTGAATTTTACTTTGAGGGCTTCGTTAGTCGTGAGTTCTAAGAGTTCCTCTTCCAAATTTGATGATTCTTCAGTATCTGTGTTTGCGAAAGGATCTAAAACCCAACTCGGTATATTCATGTTTAAAATATCTTGGAAACGCTCCGTAAAATCAACATGAAGAACTTCCAAGTGTTGGCAGTAAGTAAATAAATCTTCCGGTTTTGCAGAGACTGCTGATAATGTGGGAAAGTGGTTGTATTCACCTCTACCTAGATTTCGTTTGAATAGAAGAAGTTTCTCCCTTTGTATCAGATTCCAAATTTTTAGCAAATAATAACTCTTCATGAATTTTTTCTTCTTTTATAAATCGTACGTATGATAAGAGTAGAGCTTCGTTATTTGGTAGAGTTGATTCATCGAGTTGAATGGAAAATTTGCAAGTCTTTAAGTAATCACATAATGATATTTCAACGTCTTTTGCCATTTCATCTATTCTTCTTTGCACTGAATTATTACTGAGATGAATTTTTTTGATGATATCTGACGGTGTCTTATGATGAAGAACAGTTTTTAATATCTCTTTGACTGCCAGCAAAATTAATTCCTCGCCAATTGTGTGTGGTTTTCCTGCTTTTGCGATTAACAATGAAACGTTATATGAGGCTCGTAGTCCATCATCATCTTGTTTAGAAGACGACGCAAAAAGGTTTGACATAGTTGGCTGTTTTAAATATTGCTTTTCCAGTTCTTGAAAATAGGATAAATCTTTGTTCTTCTTATCAGCATGCATTTTATTTAAATGCTCTTGTAGCCTAGAAGGTTTCATAGCTTCATTTGAAAAAACTTTTCGGCAAATTAAACACATAGGTAATGATTGGTTTGTAGGAGAGTACGTAAATCCATATTTGAAATACTCAATACTGTACTGCCGGCATTTCTTTTTAGATGTAGATTCAGACATTTTCAAATACAAATTAACTTCTCAACAGATTTATAGATAGTTATAAAAATAACGTTTATAATGACTTCTAATACTTATCACTCACGACTATTTATCACGGCGAAGCACATAAAAATAATAAAACATTCCTAGAGCTATCGCTTTTATAGATTTGATTTTGTGCACGCATTAACTTGTATGTTTGCGATGCCGGCGCACTTGCTCCGTAAACAAGTCATTTCAAGCTCCCATATTCTTGTCGAAACATGTTAAATTGCATGAACCGCGTGTTTGCCTACCAACTTGCAAGGACTTGTTACCGTCAATCTATTCTAAACTAAAACAAATTAGGTATAGGTATACCTAATGCTAATTTAAAAATGCTTATTAACGCGATAACAATAAGATAATTTACATAGCTAGATAAAATATTTATTCATGAAAACAGGTATTTTCAAAGTATTTTATTATATTAAAAATAATTATAAAAAATATTAAATATAATAAATTTATTATTATTATATTATTATTGCATCAAGGTTGATTTGCCTATCAGGACGGACACACATGTCCAACATAATAAGCCTGATATAGTAGTGCATGTTAAGGTATTGAATGAGATTACAATTATTGAAGTAGGAATAACATCTCAGGATAACCTGCAGACAGTAGAGGTTGAAAAGAAGAGGAAGTATGATCTGCTGGCTAATGAGTTGAGCCTAATTCACAAGTGTAATGTTAATATACCTTATGTTCTGACGTGGGATGGCATTGTAACTACGTACCATAAAGCATACTCAAAGCGACTTGGAGTGGGAAAACATATTGAAGCTTATATCCAATCTGTGATCTTGAAGAGAACTTTTGAGAGCATCTCAGTCGACTTCAGACGTACCAGTACGCTAGTAGGCGGTAGCAGGGAACTTATTGTCCAAGCTGCAGTTGAAAAGCTGTCCATGACGGATGAGGTAGTGGATGACCAGAATCACCAGGAAGACACCACAGAATGGAAGAGATAAAAAGGTTGTCACAGAAAATTCCATTAAATTTATTTATTTATTTGAAAGCCCCTCTTGACTGCCTCAACGCCCCCCATTTGCCTCTGGCTCCGCTACCGGCCCCATGGAAGGCTCCAGCGCCCACTGGGGGACGGTATCGCCCCCGTTGTGAATCTATGCTCTAGAGAAAGAGCATTGGTCAGCTAAACTAATCATAGCTCGGAGGAAACGTGTGTTTGAGGTTCAGTCTTTTGTCGAGAAATTACAGTTGAAGCGAAAGAAGTCTTATTAGGGAAAAATTATGATTCAGGCTAAACGAGACTTGGTAAAAGTTCAGATTTTAGTGGCGTACTCCTGGGGGGAAGGGTAATTACATCCCACTTGAAGGCTTGAATAATGTACCCTTTTAAAGAAAATTCCCTAAAATCAAACTTCTCTCTACAGCTGGAAATTTCTGAAACGCCACCGCCAAAGTTCTGAAAACTATTCACATTCAATATATCTATGGCATGCATTTATGAAAAACTGTTCTTCAATCGGTTACTTAAATTTTGAAGTGTAATCATGCTTTGGAAATAAAAGTTGGAGTTTTGTGGCGCCATCTTTCGGCAAAATAGCGAAATATGGATAGTTATTCTTTTTGAAGTTGCAAACGGAAGAGCACTACGTTTAAAAAGAAAACTCATTCTCAGGATCACACTTAGCTTTAGGTAGACACATGAAACAACAACGATACGTAATGGTTTGTGTATTTGGGATCTAAGGATATTGGTTCGCATGCAGCTCGAGGAATTGCCTCTCACAAGTTTTCTCTATGACGAACTATACTGAGAGGATGCTGCCAGAATAAATGGGAAGGATGAGGATTGGCTCAGTCGGTAGCGTGCCAGTTCGTAATGTTGAGAGGTTCGAGACCCAACTGTGACTGCGTTAAGATTTATCTCTTATAACTCCAGTTCTGCGCTCAGTGAAAAAGGGTTCACCAATGCAGTAACGGAACTAGGTCGGGGCAGTCCGGACACTTCCCCAAGGGGTCCATGCCTCCCTCCTTTCAAAATGATAGCAAGGGTATTAGAGGAAAAAAAATATAAAATTTATCTATATTTCATGCATTTTCAAGAAATGTTTTAAAGATCTGCAAAACGGGCTGGGAAATATTATACTGCATAAGGGATCCAGTCTCTTGGTCCCTCCTTTTATTTGGAGAGGGGGTGGCTCAATCGGTAGCGCGCCAGGCTCATAATCTGTAGTTCCCAGGTTCGAGTCCCAGCTGGGCCAGCGTTGAGATTTATCTCCGCAAAATTCCCCGCCCTGCCCACGGTCAGTAGGGGACACCGATGGGCTTGGAAAGGCCGCCGTCCGTCGGATGGGACGTTAAGCCGTGGCCCCGTGTACGGGAGAGCCATACCCTGTGCACGTTAAAGAACACGCTGGATGGCCTTGACGGGAGGCTACCATCTGTCTCCCAACAGCTGTTCCAGTGGGTCCCCTCTCCCAACCTTCTCTGAGCCTTCGGGGTCCATGTGACTAGCCATTTAGCCCATGGTGTGCAAAAAAGTGCCGCTCAGAAGTAAAAACAACAACTGCTCTGCATACATTACAAAACAAGCTGCATGGATTTTATAAGTGGCTTCCATCTGCCCATAACGCTTTCTAAAGTTCCTCGTTTCCCTACAAAACTGAACCCTGGGGTTCTTGTGACCTGGTCATTTAACCCTTTGTGTGCACAAAAGTCTGGCTTTGGCTCAGAGGTAAAACAATTTCATATCCACTTACCTGTTCAGTGGATATGACTTCTGAGCTTTTGGGTTTCTTGTGATCTGATCATTTAGTTTATTATGTGCAAAAAAAGTGCCGCTCAGGACTAAAACAATTCAATAACATCCTATGTGGAAAATGGCTGATTGTTGAAAATTTTATTTTGTAACTAAATTTTAAAACTTTATGGATCTTTGTGTTGTCTTTCTGCCGAGGTCCTGCCATCCTCACAGACCTTCTACTGGGACATATTAACTGGCTGCTCCTGTCAGACCTCTGTGGCAAGCAGATGCTTGAAGTGTTTTTATATTTTTATTTATTATTTGGATGCAAAGGGATTGTCTACCTCTTCCGGTTTTCAGTATGAGTTGTTGCTCATAAATATATCGATCCAACTCTCCTTCTAAGCGACAGTCTGCTTTCTGTACTGCTTGAGTAACACAAAATGGCTCTTTTCAGAGTCAGGAACCTGCTCGGTCGATTTCTTTCTCCACATTCTACTGTGATCTGGATGCGTGTTATGTATTGCATGCTACTTGTAGTTAGAGCTAATTTCAATAAACGTTATAGAATGAACCTTAGGAGGCAAAAACATTGTGTTGTTTCAACCCTTTTGGAACTTAAACCCAGTGTGTTCTTAAACGCGCACAAGATATTGCTCTTCCGCACAAGGCGTCACAGTTTAACGTCCCATCCAACGGACGGCGGCCTTTCCAAGCCCAGCCGTGTCTCCTACAGTGACGGCAGGATGGGAAGTTTTGTAGAGATAAATCTCAACGCTTCCCTAGCTGGGACTCGAATCTAGGAACAGTATATTACGATCCTGGGGCGCTATTAACTTATCCGCCCACTCCTTTACTGGTAAGGTTAAGAGAGGCAAAAATTATTATTAAACATTACTATTTCCTTTATTTTCAAGAGATTTTTAAAATGGAGGAAGAAATGTTATACTATAATGAAAATCCAGACTCGTGCTTTCCCCCCTCCCTTTACTTTGAACCGAAAAAACTTCCCTTAATTTTTTTCCTTCTCCCCTTTATTTTTTTTCTAGATTCGGGCCTCTCTGAGCCCTTGTGCTCTGGCGATTTTAGCCCGTGTGCAAAAAGTGCCGCTCAGAGGTAAAACAACCCAACTCTAAGTAGAAAATTACTGCTTAGAGGAAAATTGGTATTCCTGCTTCAATCCACCTCAATGAGGATAGGTTGTCTTGAATTTGAATTTTGAAAGTTCTATCCGTAAGATAGGATTGTATAATTTGAATCAATGCAATAGGGAAGTCTGCTTTAATGAGCTTAAAAATGAGGCCATCAATCTATACCTTATCAAAGGCCTTAGCCACAAAATATTTCTAAATTAAATTATACAAAAATTTTCATTATTGTATAATTTAATTTAGAAATATTATGAAGTAACTTCAACTTAAATCAGAATCATCATTTGGTTGTAAAATAATTGCCCAGTTTTCCGTTTGAGTCTCTACTCTTATATGTATCGATCCAATTTTCTTTTTAATGGAGTTAAATGACAGTTTGTTTTCTGTGTTCCATGAGTAACATATGGCTCTCTTGAAAGTCAAAGGCGCTAGTCATTCAAAGAATGGTTCTACCTATTCTGCTAAAAAATGCATTTAATATACCTTAGTGTTAAAGCAGCCGTCCCGTAGCCGAGTGGTTAGCACTCTTGGCTTGTGATATACTGGCTTGTGATATACGGGACCTGGGTTAGAGCCCCGGGTAAGGCATAGTATGTGTGTGTCGTTTTTCTGCTGAGTTCCTGCCATCCTCTCAGACCTTCTACTATGGCATATAAACTGACAGGATCCTGTCAGACCTCTGTGACAAGCAGCTGCTTAAGGGGGTATTTATTTTTTTATTTTTTTTAGTGATAAAGCATTGATGTGTGATGAAGTTGCAGTAGTAAGATTCATGTAAACGATTAGAAAAACGAAAACTCCCATTTTCCAGCAAAATTACCACCCTTAGCTTGCTCTCCTGTTTGGGCAAGTTGTTTGAGTGAGTTATTTTGAAAAGGATTGACTCCTTAATGTCTCAACATGCAACAAAAGAGATTCAACATGCCATCATTCCTAACATTTAGTTTGGTTTTCGTAAAACCCACTGTGCAGTTCATCAGATCCTTCGAGTAGTGGAGTCAATCGCTAAAGATTTTAATAAAAAGGAGACTATCACTTCCACCTTCCTGGATGTGGCTAAGGCCTTTGATAAGGTATAGATTGATGGCCTCATTTTTAAGCTCATTAAAGCAGACTTCCCTATTGCATTGATTCAAATTATACAATCCTATCTTACGGATAGAACTTTCAAAATTCCAATTCAAGACAACCTATCCTCAATGAGGTGGACTGAAGCAGGAGTGCCCCAAGGGTCAATTCTTGGATCGAATCTATCACCGAAATTCTTGGATCGAATCTATCATCTATCACCGATGGGCTTGGAAATGCCGCCGCCCGTCCGTCGGATGGGACGTTAAGCCGTGGCCCCTTGTGAGGGAGAGCCATACCCTGTGCACTTTAAAGAACACGCTGGATGGCCTTGACGGGAGGCTGCCATCTGTCTCCCAACAGCTGTTCCAGTGGGTCCCCCAACCTTCTCTGAGCCTTCGGGGTCCATGTGACCTGACCATTTAGCCCATGGTGTGCAAAGAAGTGCCACTCAGAGGTAAAACAACCCAACTTTAACATCTATATCCACGATTTTCGTCAACCAGACAAAATTCAAGTTGCATTAGATGCAGACGATGTCTAAGGGAAATTAATGCTGAAAAAAGTCAGGAGGTCCTGTTTCCAACTAAAAGACTTCAGATTATGCAAATCCTGAGCATTTTTGACACCAATGTAAACTGGAGCAAAACGGCTGATTACTTAGGTATAGTTTTGCACCATAAACTGAGCTGGGCAGCTTACTGAAAAGACTGTTCATGAAGAACAGCAGATCAGATGCAATCTAAATCCATTGTTGGGACGAAACTTCAAACTTTTGTCTGATTACAAACTGTTGCTGTACGAAGCCATGATTAGGCAAACTCTTTTATATGCTTGTGCTATCTGGGGATATACTACTAAGACCAACATTCACTGACACAATCTCCGTTATTTTCCGATGTTACGACTTTTACTTCCTCTAAATTAAGGGTTCTCAACGTGGGGTACGCGGTAAAAATTTTTGGTGTACGCCGTGAGAGCTCAAAAGTCGCCAGATCTAGTAACAAAGTCAGTGTTTTATTCCCATTGTTATACTATAACTATAGTTTTATCTATCTACACAAGGTTACATACACATTTGCAGGGGGTACGTGAAGCATAAAAGGTTGAGAACCGCTATTCTAAATGATAAAGTTTGGTCATCTTTCCGGCACGACGGGGCGGGGGTGGCTCAGTCGGTAGCGCGCCAGGCTCGTAATCTGTAGTTCCCAGGTTCGAGTCCCAGCTGGGTCAGCGTTGAGATCTATCTCCGCAAAATTCCCCGCCCTGCCCACGGTCCGTAGGGGACACCGATGGGCTTCGAAAGGCCGCCGTCCGTCGGATGGGACGTTAAGCCGTGGCTCCGTGTGCGGGAGAGCCATACCCTGTGCACGTTAAAGAACACGCTGGATGGCCTTGACGGGAGGCTACTATCTGTCTCCCAACAGCTGTTCCAGTGGGTCCCCTCCCCCAACCTTCTCTGAGCCTTCGGGGTCCATGTGACCTGGCCATTTAGCCCATGGTGTGCAAAAAAGTGCCGCTCAGAGGTAAAACAACCCAACCCAACCCCCAACCTTCTCTGAGCCTTCGGGGTCCATGTGACCTGGCCATTTAGCCCATGGTGTGCAAAAAAGTGCCGCTCAGAGGTAAAACAACCCAACCCAAAGCCACTTGTCCCTCTAAGATGAATGTCCGATAGGACTGATCGGAACGCCTGTTTAGTAGGCTAGAGTCTCGTTCATTATCGGAATTAACCAGACAAATCGCTCCACCAACCAAGAACAGCCATACCCACCACCCACTGAATCAAGAAAGAGCTCTTAATCTGTCAATACTTCCAGTGTCCGAGCCGGGTAAGTTTCCCCGTGTTGTGTCAACGCACCATGGTTTGTTTCCAACAGACGCATCCATAAAATCTGGACATAGATCACATCTATACCCAATCAAGAAGCTTTCTATTAAATTTTATGATTCGCTTGAAATCCACCCTCATGGAATCATCAACAAACTTTCCGACTATGATCACACTTTGAAACACAAGATCAAGAGACCCAGACTGTCATTGTTCACGAACATCCTGGCATTTTTTAAATGAAGAAGTGCCCAAAGATTTTAACACATACTGAAAATATCATGTCCAACACAGGACCCGCCAATGAGCGGTTTAGTCCATAAGATGCTTGCATCCCATGCCATTTCTGACTTAACTTTCGATGAAGGAGGTTAAGGGCTATTAGCCTGGCACTCCATTTAGTCCTGTACGAGGTCAGAGTTGAATAGAATAGATAGTCCCTAATTGTATTCCTATTCCATAAGATGCTTGCATCCTATGCCATTTCTGACTTAACTTTCGATGAAGGAGGTTAAGGGCTATTAGCCTGGCACCCCATTTAGTCCTGTACGAGGTCAGAGTTGAATAGAATAGATAGTCCCTAATTGTATTCCTATTCCATAAGATGCTTGCATCCTATGCCATTTCTGACTTAACTTTCGATGAAGGAGGTTAAGGGCTATTAGCCTGGCACCCCATTTAGTCCTGTACGAGGTCAGAGTTGAATAGAATAGATAGTCCCTAATTGTATTCCTATTCCATAAGATGCTTGCAT
This sequence comes from Ryuthela nishihirai, assembly GCA_038380435.1. NCBI lineage: Eukaryota > Metazoa > Arthropoda > Arachnida > Araneae > Heptathelidae > Ryuthela > Ryuthela nishihirai. The sequence continues at coordinate 69,174,719 of JAWZYU010000001.1, forward strand.
CCTATGCCATTTCTGACTTAACTTTCGATGAAGGAGGTTAAGGGCTATTAGCCTGGCACCCCATTTAGTCCTGTACGAGGTCAGAGTTGAATAGAATAGATAGTCCCTAATTGTATTCCTATTCCATAAGATGCTTGCATCCTATGCCATTTCTGACTTAACTTTCGATGAAGGAGGTTAAGGGCTATTAGCCTGGCACTCCATTTAGTCCTGTACGAGGTCAGAGTTGAATAGAATAGATAGTCCCTAATTGTATTCCTATTCCATAAGATGCTTGCATCCTATGCCATTTCTGACTTAACTTTCGATGAAGGAGGTTAAGGGCTATTAGCCTGGCACCCCATTTAGTCCTGTACGAGGTCAGAGTTGAATAGAATAGATAGTCCCTAATTGTATTCCTATTCCATAAGATGCTTGCATCCTATGCCATTTCTGACTTAACTTTCGATGAAGGAGGTTAAGGGCTATTAGCCTGGCACCCCATTTAGTCCTGTACGAGGTCAGAGTTGAATAGAATAGATAGTCCTTAATTGTATTCCTATTCCATAAGATGGTTGCATCCTATGCCATTTCTGACTTAACTTTCGATGAAGGAGGTTAAGGGCTATTAGCCTGGCACCCCATTTAGTCCTGTACGAGGTCAGAGTTGAATAGAATAGATAGTCCCTAATTGTATTCCTATTCCATAAGATGCTTGCATCCTATGCCATTTCTGACTTAACTTTCGATGAAGGAGGTTAAGGGCTATTAGCCTGGCACCCCATTTAGTCCTGTACGAGGTCAGAGTTGAATAGAATAGATAGTCCTTAATTGTATTCCTATTCCATAAGATGGTTGCATCCTATGCCATTTCTGACTTAACTTTCGATGAAGGAGGTTAAGGGCTATTAGCCTGGCACCCCATTTAGTCCTGTACGAGGTCAGAGTTGAATAGAATAGATAGTCCCTAATTGTATTCCTGTTCCATAAGATGCTTGCATCCTATGCCATTTCTGACTTAACTTTCGATGAAGGAGGTTAAGGGCTATTAGCCTGGCACCCCATTTAGTCCTGTACGAGGTCAGAGTTGAATAGAATAGATTGTCCTTAATTGTATTCCTATTCCATAAGATGGTTGCATCCTATGCCATTTCTGACTTAACTTTCGATGAAGGAGGTTAAGGGCTATTAGCCTGGCACCCCATTTAGTCCTGTACGAGGTCAGAGTTGAATAGAATAGATAGTCCTTAATTGTATTCCTATTCCATAAGATGGTTGCATCCTATGCCATTTCTGACTTAACTTTCGATGAAGGAGGTTAAGGGCTATTAGCCTGGCACCCCATTTAGTCCTGTACGAGGTCAGAGTTGAATAGAATAGATAGTCCTTAATTGTATTCCTATTCCATAAGATGCTTGCATCCTATGCCATTTCTGACTTAACTTTCGATGAAGGAGGTTAAGGGCTATTAGCCTGGCACCCCATTTAGTCCTGTACGAGGTCAGAGTTGAATAGAATAGATAGTCCTTAATTGTATTCCTATTCCATAAGATGGTTGCATCCTATGCCATTTCTGACTTAACTTTCGATGAAGGAGGTTAAGGGCTATTAGCCTGGCACCCCATTTAGTCCTGTACGAGGTCAGAGTTGAATAGAATAGATAGTCCCTAATTGTATTCCTATTCCATAAGATGCTTGCATCCTATGCCATTTCTGACTTAACTTTCGATGAAGGAGGTTAAGGGCTATTAGCCTGGCACCCCATTTAGTCCTGTACGAGGTCAGAGTTGAATAGAATAGATAGTCCCTAATTGTATTCCTATTCCATAAGATGCTTGCATCCTATGCCATTTCTGACTTAACTTTCGATGAAGGAGGTTAAGGGCTATTAGCCTGGCACCCCATTTAGTCCTGTACGAGGTCAGAGTTGAATAGAATAGATAGTCCCTAATTGTATTCCTATTCCATAAGATGCTTGCATCCTATGCCATTTCTGACTTAACTTTCGATGAAGGAGGTTAAGGGCTATTAGCCTGGCACCCCATTTAGTCCTGTACGAGGTCAGAGTTGAATAGAATAGATAGTCCCTAATTGTATTCCTATTCCATAAGATGCTTGCATCCTATGCCATTTCTGACTTAACTTTCGATGAAGGAGGTTAAGGGCTATTAGCTGGCACCCCATTTAGTCCTGTACGAGGTCAGAGTTGAATAGAATAGATAGTCCCTAATTGTATTCCTATTCCATAAGATGCTTGCATCCTATGCCATTTCTGACTTAACTTTCGATGAAGGAGGTTAAGGGCTATTAGCTGGCACCCCATTTAGTCCTGTACGAGGTCAGAGTTGAATAGAATAGATAGTCCCTAATTGTATTCCTTTCTCAATGTTCTCTGAGCCCTTGTCACCTGCCAATTTGGCCTATTGTGTGCAACAATAATAATCCCTCGGAAAGAAATCAAAGCGAGAGACTCAAAGCGAAGGGAGGATTTTTTTCATTCTAAAGAGAAAACTGTTGTCCTATTTTGTGAGAGCTACAGATATTAGAATTCGCAACATTGTCTACAGCGTAAATTTTTAGCAGTTTAGTTTTTATTAGTTTCTGTTTTTAAACGTATGAGCCCGTATTTCCTAAGGCCATTACTGCTCCTAGTATATCTAATGGGCAAGATCTTTTCTAACTTTGATTTATTAACATTCTTTAGTGGGGTAAGACCCCTTTGGGCTCATATTTCCTTTCAACACTTAAAACGACTTGATCTTGTATCTGCACCAGATGGCGCCACTTCCTTTACTACCATTTCTATTTAGTACTTTTTCATTTCCGTCTGTTCCCTGGAAGAAAATAAATACGATAGTAGATGCTTGAGGTTTTTTTTTTATATTTTATTACAAGTGTACAGAAAGCATAAGCACTACAATTACGCAATTATCAAATAAATGAAACCCGATTTAATATTATAACCATGAAAAGATTTTTCATTCAATTTTATACATATGAACAGATGCCTTGAATTTCATATAATGATAATTCTTAGTCTGAATCTTAAGTTGTTTTCCCACAAAGTTTTTCTCTGTTACAGTTATTAGTGTTGCTACAAATTAAATCAATTATATAATATTACAAATTTTCTAATAAAAAGGTTAATCTTTACGTTAGATGTAAATTAGACCAAAAAATATATTTGTGTTGTAGGTATTCAAGCCTTGAATTTAAATTTTTGCTACTTCCCTTAATTATATAATTTTTCATACCCACAGCTGATGATCCCAAAATAGCCGTTCAGTCACGTGGTGGTCCAAGCAAATACGAGATAACCAGCTGGCTTCAGTTGTTGAATATTTCGCCAGCAGATGACGCCACTTACTGGTGCATAGCTAAGAACGAAGAAGGTGAAGCTTCAGCAGCCGCGAGACTCTTTGTCATTGATGAACCAGGTGAGTGAAGACTTTTTAATTACTATTCCTCCTTTGATATACATAATGCTCAGTTCAGTTGTTAAAATCAGGTATTTACTGAAGTGTCAGAATACAGAACTGGCAATGTCGGAATGAAATTAATAATTGTTTAAACAACCTGTTTGTTCAAGAAAGATAATTTGATAGCTTTTCACTTAATATTTAGACAAGTTCAACGATAATACACTATTAAAGCTGTAGGGCAGTTTAAAGGTAATCACCTGCAATGGCTAAATACATGACTATAAATACGTTTAGACACTGTTTTCAAATAATGTCGAAATCCAGTTCTTCAGAACAGAGTTGTTCTCAGATGTGGAGTTGGAGGTTCCTTGTTTCCAGGTTTATCACAGCACTTTTAGTTCTTTTATTCTCGTGTAGTATAAGTAAGGAATGTCTATGGAAGAAGAGAGTAAGCTTCCATAGATGTCTTATAACTTTTCGATTGCAGCGCCCTCTACACATGTCAGTTTTCGTGCAGTACAGCGAGGCCATCTAGCCAGGAAGAGGAAAAAGTTCCCTAGTTACTTTTTCACTGCCGAGTAAAGTTTTTAATTGTTTACATCACGTGACTAATTTTATATACACTTTAAATCTAAAAAGTTTTCAAAGGCACCATGATAATTTTCTTTTCGTTTAGAGAGAAAATAACAACGAATAGCGAAAATTATTTTTCTTCGTTAATAGGTAGTAACTGATTAAATAATAAGCTGAAAATAATTGGTTTTGCCGTGAGTGGGATTCGAACCCACTGACTTGCCTTCTTCCCCTTAGAGCTCACTGTTTCACAAAAAGTCCAGCTGCACGTATCGTTTCGTTATGCACCATGCGGTTTCTTTGAAAGCGCACAGAAGTTTTTTTATTTTTGCACCTCCATAGCCCATGAATTCTTGAAGATTTTGTATATATGCAGGGCTAAATCTAAGGGGAGCTGGCCGGAAAATCTTGGTTTCCTGTTTGAGGATACTAGTTACTGGAATGAAGGTGAAGAAAATATTAAAAATATGATATATATATTACATGTATATCTCAAGAAATATTTAAAAACTAATAACTACAGCAGAACGTTTTTTATTGGAATGACATTCTGGCTTAATCATGTCCCTCTTACATTAAATAATACACTGGGTTGGGTTGTTTTACCTCTGAGCGGCACTTTTTTGCACACCATGGGCTAAAATGGCCAGGTCACATGGATCCGAAGTCTCGGAGAAGGTTGGGGGAGGGGACCCACTGGAACAGCTGTTGGGAGACAGATGGTAGCCTCTCGTCAAGGCCATCCAGCATGTTCTTTAACGTGCACAGGGTATGGCTCTCCCGCACACGGGCCACAGCTTAACGTCCCATCCGACGGACGGCGGCCTTTCCAAGCCCATTGGTGTCCCCTACTGACCGTGGGCAGGGCGGGGAATTTTGCGGAGATAAATCTCGACGCTGACCCAGCTGGGACTCGAACCTGGGAACTACAGATTACGAGCCTGGCGCGCTACCGACTGAGCCACCCCCACCCCATAAATATGGTGTCCCCTACTGACCGTGGGCAGGGCGGGGAATTTTGCGGAGATAAATCTCGACGCTGACCCAGCTGGGACTCGAACCTGGGAACTACAGATTACGAGCCTGGCGCGCTACCGACTGAGCCACCCCCACCCCATAAATAATACACTGACCTATTAAATAAATTGAGAATTTCCTTATTATATCAATGAGTATCTAATTTCAAAGCTCTGAAATATGCATTTAATGGAAAAATTGGACTGAAGATAACTTTAATCAAAGCTATTTGAATCTCAATTTTAAGCAATATTTGTTCAGTATTTAAACCGTTATGGAAGCTGTAATATTTAACAATAAATATCTTGTTTTATGAAAATCATTAATAATTGTATTAAATGGCTTGAAATATGCTCATTATTTAAGTTTTATTAAAATATGAGGTAAATTCTTATGACATTACTTTTGTGAAATATTATTTTTAATTCATATAACTCTTTGAATGCTGAATGAATATTCTTGGAAATCCAGATTTAAATATATGTAATTATGATCTTCAATTATCTTCAGTCACATTTTTCCACTAAATGCATATTTCAGAAGTTACAGAGCTTCAAAATTAGATTGGAACTGTAGTTTATATTCATACTTTTATAACAAATATATCTACATTTTCTTTCTGAATTGAGGGGTGGGGGGTAGCACCAGTTGGTAGCGCTCCAGGCTCGTAATCTGCAGTTCCCAGGTTCGAGTCCTAGCTGGGTCAGCATTGAGATTTATCTCCGCATAACTCCCAGCCCTGCCCACGGTCAGTAGGGGACACCGATGGGCTAGGAAAGGCCACCGTCCATCGGATGGGACGTTAAGCCATGGCCCCGTGTGGGGGAGAGCCATACGTTAAGCCATGGCCCCGTGTGCGGGAGAGCCATACCCTGTGCGCGTTAAAGAACACGCTGGATGGCCTTGACGGGAGGTTACCATCTGTCTCCCAACAGCTGTTCCAGTGGGTCCCCTCCCCCAACCTTCGGGGTCCATGTGACCTGGCCATTTAGCCCATGGTGTTCAAAAAAAGTGCTGCTCAGAGGTAAAACAACCCAACTCTTTATGAATTGAATTTCATTTTAAAACAGTGTGATTTATTTTATTACTGTCAACCATATCCATCTGGGTATTGGCATATAATACACAAGGAGATTGTTCAAGGTATTTTAAAAAAAAAAGTGTCTTGCAAAAAATTCAGTAATTATTAAATAAAACAATAAAAAAGAACGATTTTAAAGTAACTGTTTTCACTAATTCATGAATAATACTTAATGCTCATAATTTTTTTCATGGGAACTATCTTATTCTAATTAAATTTTATAATAATTTCTTTTCAGAGAAAAAGTCACAGAGAGAGGTGATTAACAATGATCTGTAATATTACAGACTCTAAACTGCACAATGCAGATGCTTGAACTTTTACGAGGATCAACAAAGTAGCCATTCACAATAAGTGCCTTAGCAAACCAACACTGCCATTTTTGTGGTCACAGTGTGCCATGTGATTTAATGATTATTTTATGTTGCTATTGATGTTTAATTTTATTGTGTATCTTTATGTGTGTCTTAAGAAGTAAAAGTTTCGTTTTTATATATTGGAATATATTGAAAAGACAAAATGGTATATTTTTCCAAAGTTCTGACTCTCTCTTGAATTTCCTAAGTAACTTGACTTTTCCTAACTTGTTCTGATACATAATCTCTGCCAAACAAGTATGCAAAAGCTCATTTTGTTTGTTTCTATACGAAAATCATAAGTACTGGATGTTAGAAAGGAACAAAAGTCGATTTTGAGTCACCTAAAATCTAATCTAGCTGCACCCTTTGATTCTGAGTTACTGGATGCGAGTTTCATTTGATCCAATATCAGCTTTTCTTTCTACTTTGAAATAATTGTAAATTCAACTGATTTTGTTATTATTGTCAGTGTTATTATTACTGAATACAAACTGCATTTATAATTGTAATTATCTGTTTAATTCACTCATAATTGTTGTTAGAGTTGCAATTTACTGTTTCACAGAATGAATTGGTTGAATGAATAAGAAAATATTTGATATATGCTACAAAAAATGTAGATTAGAAAATAATTGTGTTTGTATGTGAACTGTTTCATTTTGTCTACAGAAAAAGAAGACTCCTCTTCTATGGATTTATTTTGAGTTATGCAGTTGAGAATATATTAAATATTTAATGAACCAAAGCAATACACTTTTTCATCAGTAGGGGCGGGGGTGGCTCAGTCGGTAGCGCGCCAGGCTCGTAATCTGTAGTTCCCAGGTTCGAGTCCCATCTGGGTCAGCGTTGAGATTTATCTCCGCAAAAATTCCCCACCCTGCCCATGGTCAGTAGGGGACACCGATGTGCTTGGAAAGGCCGCCGTCCGTCGGATGGGACGTTAAGCCGTGGCCCCGTGTGTGGGAGTGCCATATCCTGTGCACGTTAAAGAACACGCTGGATGTCTTGACGGGAGGCTACCATCTGTCTCCCAACAGCTTGTTCCAGTGGGTCCCCTCCCCCAACCTTCTCTGAGCCTTCGGGGTCCATGTGACCTGGCCATTTAGCCCATGGTGTGCAAAAAAGTGCCGCTCAGAGGTAAAACAACCAACCCTTCATCAGTGAGCAATACGATATGTTTCAAAAACTTTATTAATCTAAAGAATGTAGTTATTTTACAGTGGTACACATACTACCTAAAATTATGCTGGAAGTATTTTACTGTAGTTATTGATATACACTCGAGAATCTGTAATCTGTGGATTGGTACTATTTGAGATTATAAAAAAAGTTAAAAATCACTACTGTATTAGAAAAATAAACTTATGTGATAGGAAAAAATTTGTTTTTAACTGTAGCGGCTTAATCTGCCTCCATGGCACTACAAGTTTTCATATCGAGTCATGTCTCTAATGAAAAATATTTAGTCATCGTGCTTTGGTAGTGTAAGTTCCTAATACTCTATAAAATATGGTAGTAAAAGTGTTCATTATTCACACTCAATAAGTACCAGTAAACAATGCTAATAATGGCAATACATCTAAGTATGGGTACAATACCATATAAATCAAAGAAAAGTGGAATTATTAAATAATTGTGTGAAATTTTCAGTGTCAGATTCTCGACTTTTATGGCATGAAAAAGAAGAAAAAGCTTTTAACTGTTATATTAATATATAAAATTAATTGAATTTTATGATTTATATAATTTAAACTTTTTATTTAACTCTTTAATTTCCTAATTAACAGAATTATTGATATATGATGACATATAGTGTATTTTTACTTGATGATAAATGAAATAAAAAGGAAAAATTCAAGGTTCAGGAAAATCCATGGTCCAACACAGAGTTTTTATGATGAATTTTAGCTCTCTTGTAGCATACAGTGAATGATTTTTGAATGTTGAGAATACATATATATAGAGAAAAAGTTTGTGTTTTACCCTTACGTGAAAGTTTTCTTTAGAGAATGAACTTTTAATATTTATCTAATGTATGTGTGTTAATTATGCCATGTAACTGTTATCAAAAATGTTATTTTGTGCCAAAGCAAGCACAGCGACTTCATAATGGTGCTAAATGTAAATAATATTGTGTTTTGAAGTTTAAAATTTGTCACTTTGTTCTGTCTTGCAGCTTTTTTTTTTGCATTTTAAACTATACAAAAGCAATTAGAAGCATTAGCTCAATGAAGGGAAGTTTAAGTTCCAATAAAAAAAATTTTTAGTCACCAGATCGCAATTGATTCCAAATCCTCAGACTTTCAAAAGAATCCCATAATTCAATTTGCTATTCTATGAGAGCAACATGGACCATATACAAAATATCAAATGTGAATCAAATTTTACATAGTGAAACAAAAATAAGTAGAAAATTGGAGATGTTTCTTATATGCCAGATCAAGGTAATTAAGCAGTAGAAACAGATTAAACTTTAGTTTAAATTGTGCAAAATTATAATAAACTGTGTTAATAAAAGAATTATAATGAGCACGCCGATGGGATTCGTGAATCCGTGTATTTCCAAAATCATCAGTCTTGGGGCCGAAATAAAGCATTTTCCTTCGTAAACTATGGAAAGTTGCCGGATGAAACTAAAATTTTTGACTTTTGTCAAAGTGTTAAGGTTCATACTTCATTCCATAAACAAAAATGACATTTTTTTTTTGCTAATGAAATGGATTTTTAAGGCTAATAATCGAAGTTTTGGTAGTATGTAATGCGTTTTAAATTTTTCCACATAGTTTTAATATATCTTAGTAGGAAATATTTATATGTACAAAACTGTAGTAATTAATGGTACTTATATTTTTAATTTAAATGAAGATCAGTAATACATTTTTTGCATTTTTACTGAATGTGAACAGTGCCTTCTACAAGTGTAGCCTAGCAGATATTATTTCATGGTGCAGCTGGCTTTCAAACATAGTGTTGCGTTATTGATAATAATTTTCTTAAGATGAATAAATTACTCAATAATTTAAAAATGTTTATTGGTTTTGTGTTTGTTTTTTTGCATTTCACAAGACCCAGTTTTAAAATGAATAGAGTGATTGGTACAATTATTTAGATATAGAAAACATGCCAGGCATCATAACCAGGTCCCCATAAACATGACGCCTGCCAAGTTTATGGGAGACATGGGTTCGAATCACACTCACGGAAAGCCAATTTGTTTTTTCGGCTACATATTTCGAGTTCCATGACTACAGGACTTTTCCTGTGATGCTTTACTACTGAATTATCTGAGACTCGCATTACAAGTCCTTTAAGAACACTAACCACTCTGCCTATGGGTCTGAAAATACACAGTCGTATCAGAATAATATGACCACCTACCATACATATATAGGGGCGGGGGTGGCTCAGTCGGTAGCGCGCCAGGCTCGTAATCTGTAGTTCCCAGGTTCGAGTCCCAGCTGGGTCAGCGTTGATATTTATCTCCACAAAATGCCCCGCCCTGCCCACGGTCAGTAGGAGACACCGATGGGCTTGGAAAGGCCGCCGTCCGTCGGATGGGACGTTAAGCCGTGGCCCCGTGTGCGGGAGAGCCATACCCTGTGCACGTTAAAGAACACGTTGGATGGCCTTGACGGGAGACTACCATCTGTCTCCCAACAGCTGTTCCAGTGGGTCCCCTCCCCCAACCTTCTCTGAGCCTTCGGGGTCCATGTGACCTGGCCATTTAGCCCATGGTGTGCAAAAAAGTGCCGCTCAGAGGTAAAACAACCCAACCATACATATACTATAGTAGGAGGTCATATTATTCTGATACGACTGTGTATTTTATAATACTGAACGTATTTTTGAAATCAATGAAAAGCAAATTAAGATCGGTTTTTTTTGTTACAGAATTTTTCGTGCAGGTTTTGTGTGCTTGAGGAATCGTGTCATAAAACTAGTGTGAGAAACATATATATCTAAGGGCGGAAGAAGTAGAGCACGGGCTCTGGGGCAGAACACTCTTTGGGGCCCCCACAAATTTTTCAGTAACAGTAATTTCGCATATCGTCAAGTTGTCAGTGACCGTCCTGGTAGCTAAGTAGTTAGTGTTAGTTACTGATCAAAGTATCTAGGATTGAGCTGCGGATAAAGCATGGATGTTTTCTTTCTTGTATCTAAGGGACCTGGGTTCGAGCCCCAGGTAAGGCATGGACGTTAGTGTCGTTTTTCTGCTGTGGTCCTGCCGCCCTCACAGACCTACTACGGCATATAAACTGACAGGCTCCTGTCAGACCTCTGTGGCAAGCAGCTGCTTGAGGGGGTAGTTATTTATTATTTATTTATTCTTCAGCTGGGGTCTCACCTTCCTCACAGATCTCTATGGTGATATTAAACCCTCACACCTCTGTGGCAAGCAGCTGCTTGAAGGATAGTTTTTGGAATCTGTCAATTGCATTATACCCTTTAGTTAAAAAAACTTTAGCTTCAGTTCAATTAAATTTTTTAAAGTTGGTTTAACTAGAAGTAGGTTTTTATTTTTGTGGAAAAATCTCTTTAGATCGTGGGTTCCAAAAGTTTTCGGCATCACGTGCCCCTTTTGAATTTTGAGAAACCCTCGCGTCTCCCCACTCTCATTCGTTATCAGCCAGTTCCCATGTTAACAATTTCAATTCATAATTGAAAATAAGCACCAAAATTTCGCATCCTCCTGGTAAGTCTTCAGGTTTCCCCAGTGGGTGGTGGATGGAGGTTTGTGAACCTGTTGTTGAAGACTAAATATTAAATACCATACCGAGGGCAACATGAGGTGTATTTGGAATTAGGTGTCTTAAAATATGATTTTAACGATAGAAAATATTTTTTATGTAAAGTTAATTGAATGTCAGAAGACCTCAATAACACTCCTGACTTATATTCACCTAACGATTTCCATCAAGCAAACTTCTCGAAATCCAATCAGGGCCCTCTAACTGGACCCGTGTTCCTGCCTAGATCAGCCATTGACTATATCTAGGGTTAGAAAAAAATAAATACCCCCTCAAGCAGCTGCTGGCCACAGAGGTCTGACAAGAGCCTGTCAGTTTATATGCCACAGTACTAAATATGTGAGGATGGCAGTATCTCAGCCGAAAAACGACCCAGACATCCATGTTTTCATTCAGGGCTCGAATCCAGGTCCCTTTGTTTAATAGACAAGCGCGCTAACCACTCTGCCACGGGACGGCGGACTTAGAAGCGTCTTTAAAAAGATGATTTATCAAACCATCAAATGGGGTTTAATCTGATAAGATCACAATTAAGGATATGCAACAGATATAGCAGCCAGGAAATACATGGAATACTACTTGCAGCAACTGTTTCATGAGAAGGGAATGCTGGAATTGCTAACTTAATACCCCCAATTAAAATCAATTAAAATTACACACTTTATTTTTTCTACATATATATATATAGTTTGTTATTTACCATAAACACGAGGGGTGGTTCGTAATCTGGAGCTCCCAGGTTCGAGTCCTAGCTGGATCAGCATTAGATTTATCTCCGCAAAACTCTCCGCCCTGCCCACAGTCAGAAGGGGACACTGATGGGCTTGGTAAAGGCCGCCGTCCGTCGGATGGGTCCCTTCCATCAACCTTCTCTGAGCCTTCGGGGTCCTTGTGACCTGGCCATTTAGCCCATTGTTCGCAAAAAACAGTGCCGCTCAGAGGTAAAAGGGGCGGGGTTGGCTCAATCGGTAGCATGCCAGGCTCGTAATCTGTAGTTTCCAGGTTCGAGTCCCAGTTGGGTCAGTGTTGAGATTTATCTCTGCAAAATTCGCCGCCCTACTCACAGCCAGTTGGGGACACCGATGGGCTTGTAAATGCTGCCGTCCGTCGGATGGGACGTTAAGCTATGGTGCCGTGTGCGGGAAAGTCATACCCTGTGTACGTTAAAGAACACGCTGGATGGCCTTGACGGGAGGCTACCATCTGTCTCCCAACAGCTGTTCCAGTGGGTCTCCTCCCCAAACCTTCTTTAAGCCTTCAGGGTCCATGTGGCCTGGCCATTTAGCCCATGATGTGTAAAAAAGTGCCACCAAGAGGCAAAACAACCCAACCCATAAACACGATAATAAATCAGGGGTGGCGTGCAAGACTCATAATTCGCAATTCTCTGTTTCTTGCTGTAGCACTCTCTGACATTTAAAATTCGAACTGCTAGATGATTGGAGAAAAGCAAATTTCAGTAGATCGGAATTGTTTTCCGTCCGCTCCAATCAACTCTGTATCTTTATGTTAAAGTTATAACGAAATTTGGAAAAAAAATTCTTACAATAATATGACGTACCTTTTTTTAATCTTTACTGAGTTTGGTATTTAAACACAGATTCCTAACTTCTGTCGTTATACAAGAATTATAATGCATAACTATAGTTGTGACATTTTATTGCATTTCACTGTAACGAATATATTTCCATCGCCCTTATGATTATGTTATACTGATATTCAGGGCGTTTGCTATGGTGGTGGTGGTGGGGGGGGGGTTTCCCCCCCAAAGTCAATTGCAGTTTGCAAAATTCGGAACGACTTTGTAAAATGCAGGTGAGTTGTGAAAATCTGGAATTCTTTTTGTAAAATTAAAGGGAGTGAACAAAAACTAGAGAACTTGGCAAAATCTAGAGTAATTGCAAAAATCTAGGCTACTTGACAAAATTCGAAGCCACTTAGTAAAATTCAGGTGAGTTGACAAAATTCGGGTGAGATGTGAAAATTGGGATTATTTTCTGTAAAATTACGGCGAGTTGGCAAAATCAACACAATTTGGCAAAATCTAAGAGAGTTCCAAACTTGGGGATTTGCCAAAATTCGGAGTGACTTTGCAAAATTCAGGTGAGATGTAAAATTGGAATTTTTTCCCGTAAAATTATTGCGAGTTGGCAAAATCAAGGTAACTTGGGAAAATCTAGGGCAGTTGGCAAAATTCGAATAAAATTGATAAAATACAGACGAGTTGTCAAAATTGGGATTGCTTTTGTGAAATTAAAAAGAGTTGGCAATATCTTAAGAAGTTTGAAAAATTTGAAGTGACGCCAAATTCAGGAGAGATGTTAAAATTAGAATTGTTTTCGCAAAATAAAAGAGATTTGTTAAAATCGAGACAACTGGCAAAATCTAGGGAGTTAGTAAAACTGGAAACCACTTAGTAAAATACAGATGAGTTGTGAAAATTGGGATTTGTTTTGTGATATTAAGGAGAGTTGGCAAAATCTTGGGGTGTTGGCAAAATTCGAAGTGACTTGGCGAATTTAGACAAATTGTCAAAATCTAGAGTAATTGTCAAAATCGAGGCAACTTGGCAAAATCTAGGATGGTTGACAAAATTCGAAGCCACTTAGTAAATACAGGTGAGTTGGCAAAATTTGGGTAAGATAAAAAAAATTTTCGATTCTTTCTATAAAATTATGGCAAGTTGGGAAAAATCTAGGCTATTTGGGAAAATTCGAAGCCACTTGGTAAAATACAGGCTAGGTTTTGTGCATTTAAGTGACTTGGCAAATTCATGGAAGACGTAAAATATTTGGATTTTTTTCTGTAACATAACAGCGAGTTGGCAAAATGTTGGAGAGCTGGCAAAATCGAGGTAATGTGGGAAAATTCGAAGCCATTTGGTAAAATAAAGGTGAGTTGTGAAAATTGGGATTGGCTTTGTAAAATTAAGGATTTGGGCTGTTTTACCTCTGAGCGGCACTTTTTTTGCACACAATGGGCTAAATGGCCAGGTCACATGGACCCCGAAGGCTCAGAGAAGGTTGGGGGAGGGGACCCACTGGAACAGCTGTTGGGAGACAGATGGTAGCCTCCCGTCAAGGCCATCCAGCGTGTTCTTTAACGTGCACAGGGTATGGCTCTCCCGCACACGGGGCCACTGCTTAACGTTCCATCCGACGGACGGCGGCCTTTCCATCGGTGTCCCCTACTGACCGTGGGCATGGCGGGGAATTTTGCGGAGATAAATCTCAACGCTGACCCAGCTGGGACTCGAACCTGGGAACTACAGATTACTAGCCTGGCGCGCAACCGACTGAGCCACCCCCGCCCCTGTAAAATTAAGGAAAGATTAAATTAAGGACATTCGCCACAATGGAGAAAACTTTGAAAAATGTAGAAGACTTGGCAAAATCTTGTGTAGTTGGCCAAATTTCAAGCCGCTTTCTAAAATACAGGTGAGTTGTGAAAAAATGGGATTGGTTTGGTAAATTAAGGACAGTCAACACAAACGAGGAAACCCTGCAAAATCATGTGTACTTGGCAAAATTCGACGGGACTTGTAAAACATAAGTGGATGTGAAGGAATTGAGAAAAGGAATTATTTAATAAAAATCAAGGCAAGGTTGCCAAATCGATGGAAGCTGTCCACCTATGTTAAATTTATGAAAAGTACTTTTTTTCTCAATTGGCAAAATTTGAGTTCCGAGTTCGAAAATTTGCGATCTCTCCACCCCATTTATTACTCCCTGCTGATATTACGATGTAGTAAAATATACATTTTTTTTTAAAGCAGGAAATAAGTCCCTGTGGTTCGAGTCCCGGATAAGGCAAAGACATTTCTGTTGTTTTTCTTCTGAAGTCCTGTCATCGTCACAGACCTACTATGGCATGTTTATTTTATGTTCCTTTTCATTGATTTCTCAGATTTCAGAATTTTACAACTTTTGGGACAGACCATTCAAAGAGAAATTCTTTTTTTTTATCTATTTCTTTATATGAAGAAAGGAAAGTCACTTAAAAATAAAAGTTCACAAAAATAGATATCAGAATTTTTTTTTTATCTATTTCTTTATATGAAGAAAGGAAAGTCACTTAAAAATAAAAGTTCACAAAAATAGAAATCACATTTTTTTTTTATCTATTTCTTTATATGAAGAAAGGAAAATAAAAGTTGACAAAAATAAAAATCATGATTGTTTTTATCTATTTCTTTATGTGAAGAAAGGAAAGTCACTTAAAAATAAAAGTTCACAAAAATAGAAATCACAATTCTTTTTTTATCTATTTCTTTATATGAAGAAAGGAAAGTCACTTAAAAATAAAAGTAGACCAAAATAGAAATCACAATTTTTTTTTATCTATTTCTTTATATGAAGAAAGTCACTTAAAAATAAAAGTTCACAAAAATAGAAATCACAATTCTTTTTTTATCTATTTCTTTATATGAAGAAAGGAAAGTCACTTAAAAATAAAAGTAGACAAAAGTAGAAATCACAATTCTTTTTTTATCTATTTCTTTATATGAAGAAAGTCACTTAAAAATAAAAGTTCACAAAAATAGAAATCACAATTCTTTTTTTATCTATTTCTTTATATGAAGAAAGGAAAGTGATTTAAAAATAAAAGTTGACAAAAATAGAAATCACAATTCATTTTTTATCTATTTCTTTATATGAAGAAAGGAAAGTCACTTAAAAATAAAAGTTGACAAAAATAGAAATCACAATTCTTTTTTAACTATTTCTTTATATGAAGAAAGGAAAGTCATTTAAAAATAAAAGTTGACAAAAATAGAAATCACAATTCTTTTTTTTATCTATTTCTTTATATGAAGAAAGGAAAGTCACTTAAAAATAAAAGTTGACAAAAATAGAAATCACATTTTTTTTACCTATTTCTTTATATGAACAAAGGAAAATAAAAGTTTACAAAAATAAAAATCACGATTTTTTTTAATCTATCTCTTTATATGAAGAAAGGAAAGTCACTTAAAAATAATAGTTGACAAAAATAGAAATCACAATTCTTTTTTTATCTATTTCTTTATATGAAGAAAGGAAAGTCACTTAAAAATAAAAGTTGACAAAAATAGAAATCACATTTTTTTTTATCTATTTCTTTATATGAACAAAGGAAAATAAAAGTTTACAAAAATAAAAATCACGATTTTTTTTAATCTATCTCTTTATATGAAGAAAGGAAAGTCACTTAAAAATAAAAGTTCACAAAAATAGAAATCACAATTCTTTTTTTTATCTATTTCTTTATATGAAGAAAGGAAAGTCACTTTAAAATAAAAGTTGACAAAAATAGAAATCACATTTTTTATCTATTTCTTTATATGAACAAAGGAAAATAAAAGTTTACAAAAATAAAAATCACGATTTTTTTTAATCTATCTCTTTATATGAAGAAAGGAAAGTCACTTAAAAATAAAAGTTCACAAAAATAGAAATCACAATTCTTTTTTTATCTATTTCTTTATATGAAGAAAGGAAAGTCACTTAAAAATAAAAGTTGACAAAAATACAAATCACATTTTTTTTATCTATTTCTTTATATGAACAAAGGAAAATAAAAGTTTACAAAAATAAAAATCACGATTTTTTTTAATCTATCTCTTTATATGAAGAAAGGAAAGTCACTTAAAAATAAAAGTTCACAAAAATAGAAATCACAATTTTTTTATATATATTTCTTTATATGAAGAAAGGAAAGTCACTTAAAAATAAAAGTTGACAAAAATAGAAATCACAATTCTTTTCCTATCTATTTCTTTATATGAAGAAAGGAAAGTCACTTAAAAATAAAAGTTGACAAAATAGAAATCACAATTTTTTTATCTATTTCTTTATATGAAGAAAGGAAAATAAAAGTTGACAAAAATAGATATCACAATTCTTTTCTTATCTATTTCTTTATATAAAAATAAAAGTTGACAAAAATAGAAATCACAACAGCCCGTATTCTGCTCCTGAGTAGTGTTTTACAAATTACAGATATCACACTGCAACTTGATACTCACTCCTGCCCGACGTTTCAAGCTTGAGTCAAGGGTTCAGATCTCCGCTCATCATCTTACTACGCATGAGGCCGGATTCGTCATCGGTTCAGACTTCTGCTTACAATCTATACTACACATGACCCGCGCTTTGATTCGTCATGGATTCTAGAAGTGGTGTGTGGACCAACGCCCAGTTCCGGACCTAGGCGCTTGAAACCCTAGTGCCGGACACATCACGAGGTGGATCATCCGGACACTCCCCCAGGAGGTCAGTAGACAGGCTGCTGCGATTCCCAACTGACCAATGCAGATTAGTGTGTTATATGTACTGCAATAGAACGACATAAAAATCTGTGGTGGCTAATTTTGCTCTCTTTAAAAAAGTGAAAATTTTAATTAAAAATGATATCAAACTATTGTATCCCTTTTGTCATATAAGTGTAATACATAGGCTTGCCATAATTTTCACGAGCTGCTAAACAAGGAAGCTTGTCCGGGGTGGAAAGTTTGTTGAATACGAAATAATGTGTCCATCAAAATATTATGTACAAATAGGCATAAATAAAACATTTCTGTATTTCTGAGGTGTATAATTAAATTAATAGGAATCCATTACAAGACTAGTCAGATACAATGTTATACAATACCATGTAATTTTCACTCGAGACTTTTATTTATATTAAAATATTAAATTCGTTACCTTTAATGGTATCACGATGAAATGCAGACTCACTAACCGATACAAAAATGCCGATTGTGCAATTCGCCGACAGAAAATAATCTGACGAGAGAAATGAAGACAGCAAAAACGCCGTCGCCACATAATGCCTAGAACAAAAAATGTCATCGGAACATTACGCAAGCGGATTGTGCGTCCCAACTTCTTTTTAGAATTAAAAAAAACGGGGTTTAGGTGTAAGTAATGTTGCAAAGTTCAGACTAAGTGTTTAGTCTACAGGAATAATGCAATTAATGGAAATAACAGAAACTACATACAATAACGTTGAAGATAACTAAGATAACTGTTTCGCTAGTGTTATTCATTTTATGCGTTTATCGTGAGAAAGGACATAAAAACGAGAATTATTTTGTTTCCTTGTTCATTGATTGCTGAGGTTTCAGAATTTGGCAACTTTTGGAACAGTCATAATAAATGAAGGAACTGGTTTAAAAGCGTCAGAGTTTTTTTTATGTTGACAACATATAGTTGACAAAAAAGGATATCGCAACAGCCCGAACTCTCCTCCTGAGGTAGGAGCACCAGTTGCGTTCTCAGTTTCGACATTTTCAGCGAAATGGAGTGTAATCAGCGCCAGATCCGGACCTAGCGTTTGAAACCGTAAGTACCGGACACATCACGAGGTCATTGCTCCCAGAAGTTTAGAAGACAGAATGCCTGTGATTCCTGAACAACCAATAGCGTATTATATAATAGCAATAGCGTATTATATTTACAACGAGAGGCCATCAAACTATATTAATTATTGAACTGTTAAAAATGATGTTAAAAATAATCAAAATACTTCTATTGTATCCCCTTTGTCATATAAGTGTAATACATAAGTTTACCATAATTTTCACGAGCTGCTGAACAATGAAGCTTGTCCGATTCGGGGGGGGGGGGAGGTTTGTTCAATGCCAAATAATTTGTCCATCAAAATGTTATGTACAGTCGCTCAAAAAATTATCCGAACATTATGGTTGATTACAGAATTCAGAAAACATATCTCGCAACGATTTTTTTAGAAAAAAATTAAATTTAATTAATTTTTAATTAATAGAAACAAAATTTTTTTAGAAAAAAAATCGTTGCCAGATATTTTTTCTGAATTCTGTAATCAACCATACTGTTCGGATACTTTTTTGAGCAACTGTACAAAAGAGCATAAATAAAAACATTCTGTATTTCTGAGGTGCATAATTAAATTAAAAGGAATCCACAAGAATTAAAAGAAATAAAAGAATTAAATTAAAAGGAATATACAATTAAATTAGAAGGAAGTCACAAGTTCAAATGAAACGATTTCGAGCTCAAGCTTTAAACTAGAAAAATAATCGATGGTTTAGTGGAGGCAAAAAACACAATCTAGCTCGAAAAATGTAAAAGACCGGATACCCATTACAGCTCTTAAAGATATTCCCTGAAAAAAAGCAGGAAATTCAAAGAAGTTCAATAATTTTTTGCCTTTATTACTAGCATTCTGAAAATAAGGTGGAGAGGAATAACCCACTTGACTCGAGACTATTATTTATATTAAAATATTTAATTCCTTAACCGTAATGCTATCACGACGAAATGTAGACCCAGTATCACCGATACAAAAATGCTGACTGTGTAATTCACCGACAGCAAAAACGCCGTCGCCACATAACACCTAGATCAAAAAATATCATCGGAACTTTACGCCGCGAACAAAAATGCATGTGATGTTGCGAATTGCAGACTTAGTCTTTAGTCTACAGCAGGGTTTTTTTATCGTGGGGTACGCGGTATAATTTTTTGGAGTACGCCGTGAGAGCTCAAAATTCCCTAGATCTAGTAACAAAGTCGCTAAGTTGGCATTATTATATTGTAACTATAGTTTTATCTTTCTATACAGGGTGTCTCAAAATATAGGTAGAAACTTTTAGGGGAGGTAGATAACATCTAAAGGAATGACATTTGCAATGGAACCCATTACCGGAAACGCCATGGGAAAGTGGTAGCAGAGGTACAAGATCTGAAAGGACACAAGACAGTGATTAATGGGAAAACATTTATTGGACATAATTATTACAAATGGCGTACTAGATGATACATTTCATAATGTAACAGCAGATGCTCGAAGTTTGACCTATAATCGCACAAATTTTGATGCGCACGCGCAAACAAACGGTGGCCCGGTACATGTCTGTGTGGAAAGCGTTCTTGATACATTCGTTGAGCGGCTCGTCCGTTGCCCTCAGCTATTCCATACATTAAGTGCATGTCTGTCAGCTCCCCACCCTGTTGGAATACCTTTGCATGCTCTTCGTAAGCCGACTACCGCTCGAGTGAGGAAATCCGAAATTTCCCCTCTAGCACACTGATGAACAGTGCCGCCTATTGATTTACGGTGACGTTTCCGGTTATGGGTTCCTATGCAACTCTCATTCCTTTAGATGTTATCTACCTCCCCTAAAAGTTTGTACCTATATTTTTGAGACACCCTGTATAAGGGGTACGCCAGTTACATGCACATATCTAGGGGGTACGTGAAGCATAAAAGGTTGAGAACCACTGGTCTAGAGGAATAATTAGTCCCATCAATGGAAATAACAGAAAGTACATACAATAACTTTGAAGATAACTAAGATAACAGTTTCGCTAGTGTTATTCATTTAATGCTTTTTTGATGACAAAGGACATAAAAACGAGAATTATTTTGTGTTCCTGTTCATTGATTGCTGAGATTTCAGAATCTTGCAACTTTTGGAACAGTCATAATAATTAAAAAGAACTGGTTTGAAAGCATCAGATTATTTTATATTGATTATAAAAAGTTGACAATAACTGAATCAGTCCGAACTCTGTTCCTCAGGTAGGAGAACCAGTTGCGTTCTCAGTTTCGACATTTTCAGTCAGGTGTGCAACTTGATCCTCGCTCCCAGAAACGGTGTGTAATCAGCGCCAGTTCCGAACCTAGCGATTGAAACCGTAAGTTCTGGATAGACCACGGGGTCACTGCCCCCAAGCGGTTAGAATACAGACTGCGTGCGATTACCAACGGAGCAATGGACAGTAGGTTATTATATGTACCGCAACAGATGGACATAAAAATGTATGGTGACTAAGTTTGCTTTCTTTAAAAAGTGAGCATTTTAATTAGAAATGCGATAGAACTTTATTAATTATTCAACTGTTTAAAATAATCAAAATACTTTTGTTGCATTCTTTTTGTCATATAAGTGGCTTTTGTCAACATAGGCTTGCCATAATTTTCACGAGCTGCTGAGCAAGGAAGCTTGTCCCTGGGAAGGGGAAAGGTTTGTTCTATGCCAAATAATGCGACCATCAAAATATTATGTACAAAAAGGCATAAATAAGAACCATTCTGTATTTCTAAGGTGCATAATTAAATTAAAAGGAATCCATTACAAAATTAGTTAGATACAATATCACAAGTTCAACTAAAACGATTTCGAGGTCAGGTTTAGAACTAAAAAAACAAGGGTTTGTTGGGACAAGAAAGCCAATCGAGCTGGATAAATATAAAAGACCTGATCTCCAATGCAGTATAACACTTTCTCCTCCGTCTTACAGCTACATAACTAAACATTCTTGAAAAATAAAGGAAATATAAAGAAGTTTAGTTAGTTAAATCTGCGCTTATTAGGGAAAGTTTAGGTCTGTTAAACCCTCTATTCCCGTACAAAATGAAACAATCTATTTTTTGAACAACATAAATTTAAAAATAATTAGGTGTAAAATAAGTTTTAGGCAAGGAAAAGATTTAGGATAGGAGAAAAGAAGTGAAGTTGTCTCGATTGGCACTTCCGGGATGGAGTCCTTGGGGAACAAGAAAAAATGCTCTCCTTTCGGATAGCCAGCTTGATGTTCTCCTTCCACATTTCAGTCTACATTGCTTAGTTGTAAATATAAAGATTTTAAATATTTTTTGCATTTACTACTAGCATTCTGAAAAGAAGGCGGGGTGGGGGGTTAATCCGCTTGAATATTATTTATATTAAAATATTTAATTCCTCAACCTTAATGATATCACGACGAAATGCAGACTCAAAAACACCGATACAGGAATGACGAACTGTGCAATTCGCCGACAGAAAAAACTCCGTCGCCACATAACGCCTAGAACAAAAAATGTCATCGGAACATTGGGCAAGGGGATTATGCCTCCAACGCTTCTTCACAGAATTTTTAAAAAACAGTGTACAGGTGCATGTGATGTTCCAAAGTTCAGACTAAGTCTTCAATCTACATTTGGGGCGGGGGTGGCTAAGTCGGTAGCGCGCCAGGTTCGTAATCTGTATTTCCCAGGTTCTAGTCCCAGCTAGGTCAGTGTTGAGATTTATCTCCGCAAAATTCCCCGCCCTATAGATGAGTTGTCAAAATTGGGGTTACTTTTGTGAAATTAAAAAGAGTTGGCAAAATCTTAAGAAGTTTGAAAAATTTGAAGTGACGCCAAATTCAGGAGAGATGTTAAAATTGGGATTGTTTTCGTGAAATAAAAGAGATTTGTTAAAATCGAGACAACTTGGCAAAATCTAGGGAGTTAGTAAAACTGGAAACCACTTGGTAAAATACAGATGAGTTGTGAAAATTGGGATTTGTTTTGTGATATTAAGGAGAGTTGGCAAAATCTTGGGGTGTTGGCAAAATTCGAAGTGACTTGGCGAATTTAGACAAATTGTCAAAATCTAGAGTAAATGTCAAAATCGAGGCAACTTGGCAAAATCTAGGATGGTTGACAAAATTCGAAGCCACTTAGTAAATATAGGTGAGTTGGCAAAATTTGGGTAAGATAAAAAAATTTTTTCTATTCTTACTGTAAAATTATGGGAAGTTGGGAAAAATCTAGGATATTTGGGAAAATTCGAAGCCACTTGGTAAAATACAGGCTAGTTTTTGTGCATTTAAGTGACTTGGCAAATTCATGGAAGACGTAAAATATTTGGATTTTTTTCTGTAAAATAACAGCGAGTTGGCCAAATGTTGGATAGCTGGCAAAATCGAGGCAATGTGGCAAAATTCGAAGCCATTTGGTAAAATAAAGTGAGCTGTGAAAATTGGGATTGGCTTTGTAAAATTAAGGATTTGGGTTGTTTTACCTCTGAGCGGCACTTTTTTGCACACCATAGGCTAAATGGCCAAGTCACATGGACCCCGAAGGCTCAGAGAAGGTTGGGGGAGGGCATCCACTGGAACAGCTGTTGGGAGACACATGGTAGCCTCCCTTCAAGGCTTAACGTCCCATCCGATGGAAGGCGGCCTTTCCAAGCCCATCGGTGTCCCCTACTGACCGTGGGCAGGGCGGGGAATTTTGCGGAGATGAATCTCAACGCTGACCCAGCTGGGACTCGAACCTGGGAATACAGATTACGAGCCTGGCGCGCTACCGACTGAGCCACCCCCACCCCTGTAAAATTAAGGAAGGGTTAAATTAAGGACAGTCGGCACAATGTAGAAAACTTTGAAAGATGTAGAAGACTTGGCAAAATCTTGTGTAGTTGGCCAAATTTGAAGCCGCTTTCTAAAATGCAGGTGAGTTGTGAAAAAATGGGATTGGTTTGGTAAATTAAGGACAGTCGACACAAACGAGGAAACCCTGCAAAATCATGCGTACTTAGCAAAATTCGACGGGACTTGTAAAACGTAAGTGATGTGAAGGAATTGAGAAAAGGAATTATTTAATAAAAATCAAGGCAAGGTTGCCAAATCGATGGAAGCTGCCCACCTATGTTAAATTTATGAAAAGTACTTTTTTTCTCAATTGGCAAAATTTGAGTTCCGAATTCGAAAATTTGCGATCTCTCCACCCCATTTATTACAGCGCTTCGCTACGTCCCTGCTGATATTACAATGTAGTAAAATATACATTTTTTTTTAAAGCAGGAAATAAGTCCCTGTGGTTCGAGTCCCGGATAAGGCAAAGACATTTGTGTTGTTTTTCTGCTGAAGTCCTGCCATCCTCACAGACCTACTATGGCATGTTTATTTTATGTTCCTTTTCATTGATTTCTGAGATTTCAGAATTTTACAACTTTTGGGACAGATCACTCAAATAGAAATTCTTTTTTATCTATTTCTTTATATGAAGAAAGGAAAGTCATTTAAAAATAAAAGTTCACAAAAATGGGAATCAAAATTCTTTTTTATCTATATCTTTATATGAAGAAAGGAAAGTCATTTAAAAGTAAAAGTTCACAAAAATAGAAATCACAATTCTTTTTTATCTATATTTTTATATGAAGAAAGGAAAGTCATTTAAAAATAAAAGTTGAGAAACACAGAAATCACAATTCTTTTTTATCTATATATTTATATGAAGAAAGAAAAGTCATTTAAAAATAAACGTTGACAAAAATAGAAATCACAATACTTTTTTATCTAAATCTTTATATGAAGAAAGGAAAGTCACTCAAAAATAAAAGTTGACAAAAATAGAAATCACAATTCTTATTTTTTTATCTATTTTTTTATATGAAGAAAGGAAAGTCACTTAAAAATGAAAGTTGACAAAAATAGAAATCACAATTCTTTTTTATGTATTTCTTTATATGAAGAAAGGAAAGTCATTTAAAAATAAATGTTGACAAAAATAGAAATCACAATTCTTTTTTATCTATATCTTTATATGAAGAAAGGAAAGTCACTCAAAAATAAAAGTTGACAAAAATAGAAATCACAATTCTTATTTTTTTATCTATTTTTTTATATGAAGAAAGGAAAGTCACTTAAAAATGAAAGTTAACAAAAATAGAAATCACAATTCTTTTTTATGTATTTCTTTATATCAAGAAAGGAAAGTCATTTAAAAATAAATGTTGACAAAAATAGAAATCACAATTCTTTTTTATCTATATCTTTATATGAAGAAAGAAAAGTCATTTAAAAATAAAAGTTGACAAAAATAGAAATCACAATTTTTTTTATCTATTTCTTTATATGAAGAAAGGAAAGTCACATAAAATTAAAAGTTGACAAAAGTAGAAATCACAATTTTTTTTTATCTATTTCTTTATATGAAGAAAGGAAAGTCACTTAAAAATAAAAGTTGACAAAAATAGAAATCACATTTTTTTTATCTATTTCTTTATATGAAGAGAGGAAAATAAAAGTTGACAAAAATAGAAATCACGATTTTTTTTATCTATCTCTTTATATGAAGAAAGGAAAGTCACTTAAAAATAAAAGTTGGCAAAAATAGAAATCACAATTCTTTTTTATCTAATAAAAGTTGACAAAAATAGAAATCACAATTCTTTTTTATCTAATAAAAGTTGACAAAAATAGAAATCACAACAGCCCGTATTCTGCTCCTGAGTAGTGTTTTACAAATTACAGATATCACACTGCAACTTGATACTCACTCCTGCCCGACGTTTCAAGCTTGAGTCAAGGGTTCAGATCTCCGCTCATCATCTTACTACGCATGAGGCCGGATTCGTCATCGGTTCAGACTTCTGCTTACAATCTATACTACACATGACCCGCGCTTTGATTCGTCATGGATTCTAGAAGTGGTGTGTGGACCAACGCCCAGTTCCGGACCTAGGCGCTTGAAACCCTAGTGCCGGACACATCACGAGGTGGATCATCCGGACACTCCCCCAGGAGGTCAGTAGACAGGCTGCTGCGATTCCCAACTGACCAATGCAGAGTAGTGGTTTATATTTACTGCAATAGAAGGACATAAAAATCTGTGGTGGCTAATTTTGCTCTCTTTAAAAAAGTGAGAATTTTAATTAAAAATGATATCAAACTATTGTATCCCTTTTGTCATATAAGTGTAATACATAGGCTTGCCATAATTTTCACGAGCTGCTAAACAAGGAAGCTTGTCCGGGGTGGAAAGTTTGTTGAATACGAAATAATGTGTCCATCAAAATATTATGTACAAAAAGTCATAAATAAAACATTTCTGTATTTCTGAGGTGTATAATTAAATTAATAGGAATCCATTACAAGACTAGTCAGATACAATGCAATACCATGTCCTTTTCACTCGAGACTTTTATTTATATTAAAATATTCAATTCGTTACCTTTAATGGTATCACGATGAATTGCAGACTCACTAACCGATACAAAAATGCCGATTGTGCAATTCGCCGACAGAAAATAATCTGACGACAGAAATGAAGACAGCAAAAACGCCGTCGCCACATAATGCCTAGAACAAAAAATGTCATCGGAACATTACCCCGCGAACAAAAATGTCATCGGAACATTACGGAAGGGGATTGTGCGTCCCAACTTCTTTTTAGAATCAAAAAAAAACGGGGTTTAGGTGTAAGTAATGTTGCAAAGTTCAGACTAAGTGTTTAGTCTACAGGAATAATGCAATTAATGGAAATAACAGAAAATACATACAATAACGTTGAAGATAACTAAGATAACTATTTCGCTAGTGTTAATCATTTTATGCGTTTATCATGAGAAAGGACATAAAAACGAGAATTATTTTGTTTCCTTGTTCATTGATTGCTGAGGTTTCAGAATTTGGCAACTTTTGGAACTGTCATAATAAATGAAGGAACTGGTTTAAAAGCGTCAGAGTTTTTTTTATGTTGACAACATATAGTTGACAAAAAAGGATATCACAACAGCCCGAACTCTCCTCCTGAGGTAGGAGCACCAGTTGCGTTCTCAGTTTCGACATTTTCAGCGAAATGGAGTGTAATCAGCGCCAGATCCGGACCTAGCGCTTGAAACCGTAAGTACCGGACACATCACGAGGTCATTGCTCCCAGAAGTTTAGAAGACAGAATGCCTTTGATTCCTGAACAACCAATAGCGTATTTTATAATAGCAATAGTGTATTATATTTACAAAGAGAGGCCATCAAACTATATTAATTATTGAACTGTTAAAAATGATGTTAAAAATAATCAAAATACTTCTATTGTATCCCTTTGTCATATAAGTGTAATACATAAGTTTACCATAATTTTCACGAGCTGCTGAACAATGAAGCTTGTCCGATTGGGGGGGGGGGGAGGTTTGTTCAATGCCAAATAATTTGTCCATCAAAATGTTATGTACAGTCGCTCAAAAAAGTATCCGAACATTATGGTTGATTACAGAATTCAGAAAACATATCTGGCAACGATTTTTTTTAGAAAAAAATTAAATTTAATTAATTATTAATTAATAGAAACGAAATATTTTTAGAAAAAAATCGTTGCCAGATATTTTTTCTGAATTTTGTAATCAACCATAGTGTTCGGATACTTTTTTGAGCAACTGTACAAAAGAGCATAAATAAAAACATTCTGTATTTCTGAGGTGCATAATTAAATTAAAAGGAATCCACAAGAATTAAAAGAAATAAAAGAATTAAATTAAAAGGAATATACAATTAAATTAGAAGGAAGTCACAAGTTCAAATGAAACGATTTCGAGCTCAAGCTTTAAACTAGAAAAATAATCGATGGTTTAGTGGAGGCAAAAAACACAATCTAGCTCGAAAAATGTAAAAGACCGGATACCCATTACAGCTCTTAAAGATATTCCCTGAAAAAAAGCAGGAAATTCAAAGAAGTTCAATAATTTTTTGCCTTTATTACTAGCATTCTGAAAATAAGGTGGAGAGGAATAACCCACTTGACTCGAGACTATTATTTATATTAAAATATTTAATTCCTTAACCGTAATGCTATCACGACGAATTGTAGACCCAGTATCACCGATACAAAAATGCTGATTGTGTAATTCACCGACAGCAAAAACGCCGTCGCCACATAACACCTAGATCAAAAAATATCATCGGAACTTTACGCCGCGAACAAAAATGCATGTGATGTTGCGAATTGCAGACTTAGTCTTTAGTCTACAGCAGGGTTTTTTTATCGTGGGGTACGCGGTATAATTTTTTGGAGTACGCCGTGAGAGCTCAAAATTCCCTAGATCTAGTAACAAAGTCGCTAAGTTGGCATTATTATATTGTAACTATAGTTTTATCTTTCTATACAGGGTGTCTCAAAATATAGGTAGAAACTTTTAGGGGAGGTAGATAACATCTAAAGGAATGACATTTGCAATGGAACCCATTACCGGAAACGCCATGGGAAAGTGGTAGCAGAGGTACAAGATCTGAAAGGACACAAGACAGTGATTAATGGGAAAACATTTATTGGACATAATTATTACAAATGGCGTACTAGATGATACATTTCATAATGTAACAGCAGATGCTCGAAGTTTGACCTATAATCGCACAAATTTTGATGCGCACGCGCAAACAAACGGTGGCCCGGTACATGTCTGTATGGAAAGTGTTCTTGATACATTCGTTGAGCGGCTCGTCCGTTGCCCTCAGCTATTCCATACATTAAGTGCATGTCTGTCAGCTCCCCACCCTGTTCGAATACCTTTGCATGCTCTTCGTAAGCCGACTACCGCTCGAGTGAGGAAATCCGAAATTTCCCCTCTAGCACACTGATGAACAGTGCCGCCTATTGATTTACGGTGACGTTTCCGGTTATGGGTTCCTATGCAACTCTCATTCCTTTAGATGTTATCTACCTCCCCTAAAAGTTTGTACCTATATTTTTGAGACACCCTGTATAAGGGGTACGCCAGTTACATGCACATATCTAGGGGGTACGTGAAGCATAAAAGGTTGAGAACCACTGGTCTAGAGGAATAATTAGTCCCATCAATGGAAATAACAGAAAGTACATACAATAACTTTGAAGATAACTAAGATAACAGTTTCGCTAGTGTTATTCATTTAATGCTTTTTTGATGACAAAGGACATAAAAACGAGAATTATTTTGTGTTCCTGTTCATTGATTGCTGAGATTTCAGAATCTTGCAACTTTTGGAACAGTCATAATAATTAAAAAGAACTGGTTTGAAAGCATCAGATTATTTTATATTGATTATAAAAAGTTGACAATAACTGAATCAGTCCGAACTCTGTTCCTCAGGTAGGAGAACCAGTTGCGTTCTCAGTTTCGACATTTTCAGTCAGGTGTGCAACTTGATCCTCGCTCCCAGAAACGGTGTGTAATCAGCGCCAGTTCCGAACCTAGCGATTGAAACCGTAAGTTCTGGATAGACCACGGGGTCACTGCCCCCAAGCGGTTAGAATACAGACTGCGTGCGATTACCAACGGAGCAATGGACAGTAGGTTATTATATGTACCGCAACAGATGGACATAAAAATGTATGGTGACTAAGTTTGCTTTCTTTAAAAAGTGAGCATTTTAATTAGAAATGCGATAGAACTTTATTAATTATTCAACTGTTTAAAATAATCAAAATACTTTTGTTGCATCCCTTTTGTCATATAAGTGGCTTTTGTCAACATAGGATTGCCATAATTTTCACGAGCTGCTGAGCAAGGAAGCTTGTCCCTGGGAAGGGGAAAGGTTTGTTCTATGCCAAATAATGCGACCATCAAAATATTATGTACAAAAAGGCATAAATAAGAACCATTCTGTATTTCTAAGGTGCATAATTAAATTAAAAGGAATCCATTACAAAATTAGTTAGATACAATATCACAAGTTCAACTAAAACGATTTCGAGGTCAGGTTTAGAACTAAAAAAACAAGGGTTTGTTGGGACAAGAAAGCCAATCGAGCTGGATAAATATAAAAGACCTGATCTCCAATGCAGTATAACACTTCCTCTTCCGTCTTACAGCTACATAAATAAACATTCTTGAAAAATAAAGGAAATATAAAGAAGTTTAGTTAAATCTGCGCTTATTAGGGAAAGTTTAGGTCTGTTAAACCCTCTATTCCCGTACAAAATGAAACAATCTATTTTTTGAACCATAAATTTAAAAATAATTAGGTGTAAAATAAGTTTTAGGCAAGGAAAAGATTTAGGATAGGAGAAAAGAAGTGAAGTTGTCTCGATTGGCACTTCCGGGATGGAGTCCTTGGGGAACAAGAAAAAATGCTCTCCTTTCGCATAGCCAGCTTGATGTTCTCCTTCCACATTTCAGTCTACATTGCTTAGTTGTAAATATAAAGATTTTAAATATTTTTTGCATTTACTACTAGCATTCTGAAAAGAAGGCGGGGTGGGGGTTCCGGTTGAATATTATTTATATTAAAATATTTAATTCCTTAACCTTAATGATATCACGACGAAATGCAGACTCAAAAACACCGATACAGGAATGACGAACTGTGCAATTCGCCGACAGAAAAAACTCCGTCGCCACATAACGCCTAGAACAAAAAATGTCAACGGAACATTGGGCAAGGGGATTATGCCTCCAACGCTTCTTCACAGAATTTTTAAAAAACAGTGTACAGGTGCATGTGATGTTCCAAAGTTCATACTAAGTCTTCAATCTACATTTGGGGCGGGGGTGGCTAAGTCGGTAGCGCGCCAGGCTCGTAATCTGTATTTCCCAGGTTCTAGTCCCAGCTAGGTCAGTGTTGAGATTTATCTCCGCAAAATTCCCCGCCCTATAGATGAGTTGTCAAAATTGGGGTTACTTTTGTGAAATTAAAAAGAGTTGGCAAAATCTTAAGAAGTTTGAAAAATTTGAAGTGACGCCAAATTCAGGAGAGATGTTAAAATTGGGATTGTTTTCGTGAAATAAAAGAGATTTGTTAAAATCGAGACAATTGGCAAAATCTAGGGAGTTAGTAAAACTGGAAACCACTTGGTAAAATACAGATGAGTTGTGAAAATTGGGATTTGTTTTGTGATATTAAGGAGAGTTGGCAAAATTCGAAGTGACTTGGCGAATTTAGACAAATTGTCAAAATCTAGAGTAAATGTCAAAATCGAGGCAACTTGGCAAAATCTAGGATGGTTGACAAAATTCGAAGCCACTTAATAAATATAAGTGAGTTGGCAAAATTTTGGTAAGATAAAAAAAAATTTTCGATTCTTACTGTAAAATTATGGGAAGTTGGGAAAAATCTAGGATATTTGAGAAAATTCGAAACCACTTGGTAAAATACAGGCTAGTTTTTGTGCATTTAAGTGACTTGGCAAATTCATGGAAGACGTAAAATATTTGGATTTTTTTCTGTAAAATAACAGCGAGTTGGCAAAATGTTGGATAGCTGGCAAAATCGAGGCAATGTGGCAAAATTCGAAGCCATTTGGTAAAATAAAGGTGAGCTGTGAAAATTGGGATTGGCTTTGTAAAATTAAGGATTTGGGTTGTTTTACCTCTGAGCGGCACTTTTTTGCACACCATGGGCTAAATGGCCAGGTCACATGGACCCCGAAGGCTCAAAGAAGGTTGGGGAAGGGGACCCACTGGAACAGCTGTTGGGAGACAGATGGTAGCCTCCCGTCAAGGCCATCCAGCGTATTCTTTAACGTGCACAGGGTAGGCTCTCCTGCACACGGAGCCACGGCTTAACGTCCCATCCGACGGACGGCGGCCTTTCCAAGCCCATCGGTGTCCCCTACTGACCGTGGGCAGGGCGGGGAGTTTTGCGGAGATAAATGTCAACGCTGACCCAGCTGGGACTCGAACCTGGGAACTACAGATTACGAGCCTGGCGCGCTGCCGACTGAGCCACCCCCACCCCTGCAAAATTAAGGAAAGGTTAAATTAAGGACAGTCGGCACAATGTAGAAAACTTTGAAAGATGTAGAAGACTTGGCAAAATCTTGTGTAGTTGGCCAAATTTGAAGCCGCTTTCTAAAATGCAGGTGAGTTGTGAAAAAATGGGATTGGTTTGGTAAATTAAGGACAGTCGACACAAACGAGGAAACCCTGCAAAATCATGCGAACTTAGCAAAATTCGACGGGACTTGTAAAACGTAAGTGGATGTGAAGGAATTGAGAAAAGGAATTATTTAATTAAAATCAAGGCAAGGTTGCCAAATCGATGGAAGCTGCCCACCTATGTTAAATTTATGAAAAGTATTTTTTTTCTCAATTGGCAAAATTTGAGTTCCGAATTCGAAAATTTGCGATCTCTCCACCCCATTTATTACAGCGCTTCGCTACGTTCCTGCTGATATTACAATGTAGTAAAATATACATTTTTTTTTAAAGCAGGAAATAAGTCCCTGTGGTTCGAGTCCCGGATAAGGCAAAGACATGTGTGTTGTTTTTCTGCTGAAGTCCTGCCATCCTCACAGACCTACTATGGCATGTTTATTTTATGTTCCTTTTCATTGATTTCTTAGATTTCAGAATTTTACAACTTTTGGGACAGACCATTCAAATAGAAATTCTTTTTTATCTATTTCTTTATATGAAGAAAGGAAAGTCATTTAAAAATAAAAGTTCACAAAAATAGAAATGACAATTCTTTTTTATCTATATTTTTATATGAAGAAAGAAAAGTCATTTAAAAATAAATGTTGACAAAAATAGAAATCACAATACTTTTTTATCTACATCTTTATATGAAGAAAGGAAAGTCACTTAAAAATAAAAGTTGACAAAAATAGAAATCACAATTCTTTTTTAAGTATTTCTTTATATGAAGAAAGGAAAGTCATTTAAAAATGAAAGTTGACAAAAATAGATATCACAATTTTTTTTTATCTATTTCTTTATATGAAGAAAGGAGAGTCGTTTAAAAATAAAAGTTGACAAAAATAGAAATCACAATTCTTTTTTTATCTATTTCTTTATATGAAGAAAGGAAAGTCATTTAAAAATAAGAGTTGACAAAAATAGAAATCAACAATTCTTTTTTTATCTATTTCTTTATATGAAGAAAGGAAAGTGATTTAAAAATTAAAGTTGACAAAAATGGAAATCACAATTCTTATTTTTTTATCTATTTCTTTATACGGAGAAAGGAAAGTCACTTAAAAATAAAAGTTCACAAAAATAGAAACCACAATTCTTTTTTTATGTATTTCTTTATATGAAGAAAGGAAAGTCATTTAAAAATGAAAGTTGACAAAAAGAGATATCACAATTTTTTTTATCTATTTCTTTATATGAAGAAAGGAGAGTCGTTTAAAAATAAAAGTTGACAAAAATAGAAATCACAATTCTTTTTTTATCTATTTCTTTATATGAAGAAAGGAAAGTCATTTAAAAATAAGAGTTGACAAAAATAGAAATCACAATTCTTTTTTTTATCTATTTCTTTATATGAAGAAAGGAGAGTCATTCAAAAATAAAAGTTGACAAAAATAGAAATCACAATTTTTTTTTATCTATCTCTTTATATGAAGAAAGGAAAGTCATTTAAAAATAAAAGTTAACAATAATAGAAATCGCAATTCCTTTTTATCTATTTCTTTATATGAAGAAAGGAAAGTCACATAAAATTAAAAGTTGATAAAAGTAGAAATCACAATTTTTTTTTTATCTATTTCTTTATATGAAGAAAGGAAAGTGATTTAAAAATTAAAGTTGACAAAAATGGAAATATCTATTTCTTTATATGAAGAAAGGAAAGTGATTTAAAAATTAAAGTTGACAAAAATGGAAATCACAATTCTTATTTTTTTTATCTATTTCTTTATATGAAGAAAGGAAAGTCACTTAAAAATAAAAGTTCACAAAAATAGAAACCACAATTCTTTTTTATGTATTTCTTTATATGAAGAAAGGAAAGTCATTTAAAAATGAAAGTTGACAAAAATAGATATCACAATTTTTTTTTTATCTATTTCTTTATATAAAGAAAGGAGAGTCGTTTAAAAATAAAAGTTGACAAAAATAGAAATCACAATTCTTTTTTTATCTATTTCTTTATATGAAGAAAGGAAAGTCATTTAAAAATAAGAGTTGACAAAAATAGAAATCACAATTCTTTTTTTTATCTATTTCTTTATATGAAGAAAGGAAAGTGATTTAAAAATTAAAGTTGACAAAAATGGAAATCACAACAGCCCGTATTCTGCTCCTGAGTAGTGTTTTACAAATTACAGATATCACACTGCAACTTGATACTCACTCCTGCCCGACGTTTCAAGCTTGAGTCAAGGGTTCAGATCTCCGCTCATCATCTTACTACGCATGAGGCCGGATTCGTCATCGGTTCAGACTTCTGCTTACAATCTATACTACACATGACCCGCGCTTTGATTCGTCATGGACTCTAGAAGTGGTGTGTGGACCAACGCCCAGTTCCGGACCTAGGCGCTTGAAACCCTAGTGCCGGACACATCACGAGGTGGATCATCCAGCCACTCCCCCAGGAGGTCAGTAGACAGGCTGCTGCGATTCCCAACTGACCAATGCAGAGTAGTGGTTTATATTTACTGCAATAGAAGGACATAAAAATCTGTGGTGGCTAATTTTGCTCTCTTTAAAAAAGTGAGAATTTTAATTAAAAATGATATCAAACTATTGTATCCCTTTTGTCATATAAGTGTAATACATAGGCTTGCCATAATTTTCACGAGCTGCTAAACAAGGAAGCTTGTCCGGGGTGGAAAGTTTGTTGAATACGAAATAATGTGTCCATCAAAATATTATGTACAAAAAGTCATAAATAAAACATTTCTGTATTTCTGAGGTGTATAATTAAATTAATAGGAATCCATTACAAGACTAGTCAGATACAATGCAATACCATGTCCTTTTCACTCGAGACTTTTATTTATATTAAAATATTCAATTCGTTACCTTTAATGGTATCACGATGAATTGCAGACTCACTAACCGATACAAAAATGCCGATTGTGCAATTCGCCGACAGAAAATAATCTGACGACAGAAATGAAGACAGCAAAAACGCCGTCGCCACATAATGCCTAGAACAAAAAATGTCATCGGAACATTACCCCGCGAACAAAAATGTCATCGGAACATTACGGAAGGGGATTGTGCGTCCCAACTTCTTTTTAGAATCAAAAAAAAACGGGGTTTAGGTGTAAGTAATGTTGCAAAGTTCAGACTAAGTGTTTAGTCTACAGGAATAATGCAATTAATGGAAATAACAGAAAATACATACAATAACGTTGAAGATAACTAAGATAACTATTTCGCTAGTGTTAATCATTTTATGCGTTTATCATGAGAAAGGACATAAAAACGAGAATTATTTTGTTTCCTTGTTCATTGATTGCTGAGGTTTCAGAATTTGGCAACTTTTGGAACTGTCATAATAAATGAAGGAACTGGTTTAAAAGCGTCAGAGTTTTTTTTATGTTGACAACATATAGTTGACAAAAAAGGATATCACAACAGCCCGAACTCTCCTCCTGAGGTAGGAGCACCAGTTGCGTTCTCAGTTTCGACATTTTCAGCGAAATGGAGTGTAATCAGCGCCAGATCCGGACCTAGCGCTTGAAACCGTAAGTACCGGACACATCACGAGGTCATTGCTCCCAGAAGTTTAGAAGACAGAATGCCTTTGATTCCTGAACAACCAATAGCGTATTTTATAATAGCAATAGTGTATTATATTTACAAAGAGAGGCCATCAAACTATATTAATTATTGAACTGTTAAAAATGATGTTAAAAATAATCAAAATACTTCTATTGTATCCCTTTGTCATATAAGTGTAATACATAAGTTTACCATAATTTTCACGAGCTGCTGAACAATGAAGCTTGTCCGATTGGGGGGGGGGGGAGGTTTGTTCAATGCCAAATAATTTGTCCATCAAAATGTTATGTACAGTCGCTCAAAAAAGTATCCGAACATTATGGTTGATTACAGAATTCAGAAAACATATCTGGCAACGATTTTTTTTAGAAAAAAATTAAATTTAATTAATTATTAATTAATAGAAACGAAATTTTTTTAGAAAAAAATCGTTGCCAGATATTTTTTCTGAATTTTGTAATCAACCATAGTGTTCGGATACTTTTTTGAGCAACTGTACAAAAGAGCATAAATAAAAACATTCTGTATTTCTGAGGTGCATAATTAAATTAAAAGGAATCCACAAGAATTAAAAGAAATAAAAGAATTAAATTAAAAGGAATATACAATTAAATTAGAAGGAAGTCACAAGTTCAAATGAAACGATTTCGAGCTCAAGCTTTAAACTAGAAAAATAATCGATGGTTTAGTGGAGGCAAAAAACACAATCTAGCTCGAAAAATGTAAAAGACCGGATACCCATTACAGCTCTTAAAGATATTCCCTGAAAAAAAGCAGGAAATTCAAAGAAGTTCAATAATTTTTTGCCTTTATTACTAGCATTCTGAAAATAAGGTGGAGAGGAATAACCCACTTGACTCGAGACTATTATTTATATTAAAATATTTAATTCCTTAACCGTAATGCTATCACGACGAATTGTAGACCCAGTATCACCGATACAAAAATGCTGATTGTGTAATTCACCGACAGCAAAAACGCCGTCGCCACATAACACCTAGATCAAAAAATATCATCGGAACTTTACGCCGCGAACAAAAATGCATGTGATGTTGCGAATTGCAGACTTAGTCTTTAGTCTACAGCAGGGTTTTTTTATCGTGGGGTACGCGGTATAATTTTTTGGAGTACGCCGTGAGAGCTCAAAATTCCCTAGATCTAGTAACAAAGTCGCTAAGTTGGCATTATTATATTGTAACTATAGTTTTATCTTTCTATACAGGGTGTCTCAAAATATAGGTAGAAACTTTTAGGGGAGGTAGATAACATCTAAAGGAATGACATTTGCAATGGAACCCATTACCGGAAACGCCATGGGAAAGTGGTAGCAGAGGTACAAGATCTGAAAGGACACAAGACAGTGATTAATGGGAAAACATTTATTGGACATAATTATTACAAATGGCGTACTAGATGATACATTTCATAATGTAACAGCAGATGCTCGAAGTTTGACCTATAATCGCACAAATTTTGATGCGCACGCGCAAACAAACGGTGGCCCGGTACATGTCTGTGTGGAAAGCGTTCTTGATACATTCGTTGAGCGGTTCGTCCGTTGCCCTCAGCTATTCCATACATTAAGTGCATGTCTGTCAGCTCCCCACCCTGTTCGAATACCTTTGCATGCTCTTCGTAAGCCGACTACCGCTCGAGTGAGGAAATCCGAAATTTCCCCTCTAGCGCACTGATGAACAGCGTCGCCTATTGACTTACGGTGACGTTTCCGGTTATGGGTTCCTATGCAACTCTCATTCCTTTAGATGTTATCTACCTCCCCTAAAAGTTTGTACCTATATTTTTGAGACACCCTGTATAAGGGGTACGCCAGTTACATGCACATATCTAGGGGGTACGTGAAGCATAAAAGGTTGAGAACCACTGGTCTAGAGGAATAATTAGTCCCATCAATGGAAATAACAAAAACTACATACAATAACTTTGAAGATAACTAAGACAAGAGTTTCGCTAGTGTTATTCATTTAATGCTTTTTTCATGACAAAGGACATAAAAACGAGAATTATTTTGTGTTCCTGTTCATTGATTGCTGAGATTTCAGAATCTTGCAACTTTTGGAACAGTCATAATAATTAAAAAGAACTGGTTTGAAAGCATCAGATTATTTTATATTGATTATAAAAAGTTGACAATAACTGAATCAGCCGAACTCTGTTCCTCAGATAGGAGAACCAGTTGCGTTCTCAGTTTCGACATTTTCAGTCGGGTGTGCAACTTGATCCTCGCTCCCAGAAACGGTGTGTAATCAGCGCCAGTTCCGAACCTAGCGATTGAAACCGTAAGTTCTGGATAGACCACGGGGTCACTGCCCCCAAGCGGTTAGAATACAGACTGCGTGCGATTACCAACGGAGCAATGGACAGTAGGTTATTATATGTACCGCAACAGATGGACATAAAAATGTATGGTGACTAAGTTTGCTTTCTTTAAAAAGTGAGCATTTTAATTAGAAATGCGATAGAACTTTATTAATTATTCAACTGTTTAAAATAATCAAAATACTTTTGTTGCATCCCTTTTGTCATATAAGTGGCTTTTGTCAACATAGGATTGCCATAATTTTCACGAGCTGCTGAGCAAGGAAGCTTGTCCCTGGGAAGGGGAAAGGTTTGTTCTATGCCAAATAATGCGACCATCAAAATATTATGTACAAAAAGGCATAAATAAGAACCATTCTGTATTTCTAAGGTGCATAATTAAATTAAAAGGAATCCATTACAAAATTAGTTAGATACAATATCACAAGTTCAACTAAAACGATTTCGAGGTCAGGTTTAGAACTAAAAAAACAAGGGTTTGTTGGGACAAGAAAGACAATCGAGCTGGATAAATATAAAAGACCTGATCTCCAATGCAGTATAACACTTCCTCCTCCGTCTTACAGCTACATAAATAAACATTCTTGAAAAATAAAGGAAATATAAAGAAGTTTAGTTAAATCTGCGCTTATTAGGGAAAGTTTAGGTCTGTTAAACCCTCTATTCCCGTACAAAATGAAACAATCTATTTTTTGAACCATAAATTTAAAAATAATTAGGTGTAAAATAAGTTTTAGGCAAGGAAAAGATTTAGGATAGGAGAAAAGAAGTGAAGTTGTCTCGATTGGCACTTCCGGGATGGAGTCCTTGGGGAACAAGAAAAAATGCTCTCCTTTCGCATAGCCAGCTTGATGTTCTCCTTCCACATTTCAGTCTACATTGCTTAGTTGTAAATATAAAGATTTTAAATATTTTTTGCATTTACTACTAGCATTCTGAAAAGAAGGCGGGGTGGGGGTTCCGGTTGAATATTATTTATATTAAAATATTTAATTCCTTAACCTTAATGATATCACGACGAAATGCAGACTCAAAAACACCGATACAGGAATGACGAACTGTGCAATTCGCCGACAGAAAAAACTCCGTCGCCACATAACGCCTAGAACAAAAAATGTCATCGGAACATTGGGCAAGGGGATTATGCCTCCAACGCTTCTTCACAGAATTTTTAAAAAACAGTGTACAGGTGCATGTGATGTTCCAAAGTTCATACTAAGTCTTCAATCTACATTTGGGGCGGGGGTGGCTAAGTCGGTAGCGCGCCAGGCTCGTAATCTGTATTTCCCAGGTTCTAGTCCCAGCTAGGTCAGTGTTGAGATTTATCTCCGCAAAATTCCCCGCCCTATAGATGAGTTGTCAAAATTGGGGTTACTTTTGTGAAATTAAAAAGAGTTGGCAAAATCTTAAGAAGTTTGAAAAATTTGAAGTGACGCCAAATTCAGGAGAGATGTTAAAATTGGGATTGTTTTCGTGAAATAAAAGAGATTTGTTAAAATCGAGACAACTTGGCAAAATCTAGGGAGTTAGTAAAACTGGAAACCACTTGGTAAAATACAGATGAGTTGTGAAAATTGGGATTTGTTTTGTGATATTAAGGAGAGTTGGCAAAATTCGAAGTGACTTGGCGAATTTAGACAAATTGTCAAAATCTAGAGTAAATGTCAAAATCGAGGCAACTTGGCAAAATCTAGGATGGTTGACAAAATTCGAAGCCACTTAATAAATATAAGTGAGTTGGCAAAATTTTGGTAAGATAAAAAAAAATTTTCGATTCTTACTGTAAAATTATGGGAAGTTGGGAAAAATCTAGGATATTTGAGAAAATTCGAAACCACTTGGTAAAATACAGGCTAGTTTTTGTGCATTTAAGTGACTTGGCAAATTCATGGAAGACGTAAAATATTTGGATTTTTTTCTGTAAAATAACAGCGAGTTGGCAAAATGTTGGATAGCTGGCAAAATCGAGGCAATGTGGCAAAATTCGAAGCCATTTGGTAAAATAAAGGTGAGCTGTGAAAATTGGGATTGGCTTTGTAAAATTAAGGATTTGGGTTGTTTTACCTCTGAGCGGCACTTTTTTGCACACCATGGGCTAAATGGCCAGGTCACATGGACCCCGAAGGCTCAAAGAAGGTTGGGGAAGGGGACCCACTGGAACAGCTGTTGGGAGACAGATGGTAGCCTCCCGTCAAGGCCATCCAGCGTATTCTTTAACGTGCACAGGGTAGGCTCTCCTGCACACGGAGCCACGGCTTAACGTCCCATCCGACGGACGGCGGCCTTTCCAAGCCCATCGGTGTCCCCTACTGACCGTGGGCAGGGCGGGGAGTTTTGCGGAGATAAATGTCAACGCTGACCCAGCTGGGACTCGAACCTGGGAACTACAGATTACGAGCCTGGCGCGCTGCCGACTGAGCCACCCCCACCCCTGCAAAATTAAGGAAAGGTTAAATTAAGGACAGTCGGCACAATGTAGAAAACTTTGAAAGATGTAGAAGACTTGGCAAAATCTTGTGTAGTTGGCCAAATTTGAAGCCGCTTTCTAAAATGCAGGTGAGTTGTGAAAAAATGGGATTGGTTTGGTAAATTAAGGACAGTCGACACAAACGAGGAAACCCTGCAAAATCATGCGAACTTAGCAAAATTCGACGGGACTTGTAAAACGTAAGTGGATGTGAAGGAATTGAGAAAAGGAATTATTTAATTAAAATCAAGGCAAGGTTGCCAAATCGATGGAAGCTGCCCACCTATGTTAAATTTATGAAAAGTACTTTTTTTCTCAATTGGCAAAATTTGAGTTCCGAATTCGAAAATTTGCGATCTCTCCACCCCATTTATTACAGCGCTTCGCTACGTTCCTGCTGATATTACAATGTAGTAAAATATACATTTTTTTTTAAAGCAGGAAATAAGTCCCTGTGGTTCGAGTCCCGGATAAGGCAAAGACATGTGTGTTGTTTTTCTGCTGAAGTCCTGCCATCCTCACAGACCTACTATGGCATGTTTATTTTATGTTCCTTTTCATTGATTTCTTAGATTTCAGAATTTTACAACTTTTGGGACAGACCATTCAAATAGAAATTCTTTTTTATCTATTTCTTTATATGAAGAAAGGAAAGTCATTTAAAAATAAAAGTTCACAAAAATAGAAATGACAATTCTTTTTTATCTATATTTTTATATGAAGAAAGAAAAGTCATTTAAAAATAAATGTTGACAAAAATAGAAATCACAATACTTTTTTATCTACATCTTTATATGAAGAAAGGAAAGTCACTTAAAAATAAAAGTTGACAAAAATAGAAATCACAATTCTTTTTTAAGTATTTCTTTATATGAAGAAAGGAAAGTCATTTAAAAATGAAAGTTGACAAAAATAGATATCACAATTTTTTTTTATCTATTTCTTTATATGAAGAAAGGAGAGTCGTTTAAAAATAAAAGTTGACAAAAATAGAAATCACAATTCTTTTTTTATCTATTTCTTTATATGAAGAAAGGAAAGTCATTTAAAAATGAAAGTTGACAAAAATAGAAATCAACAATTCTTTTTTTATCTATTTCTTTATATGAAGAAAGGAAAGTGATTTAAAAATTAAAGTTGACAAAAATGGAAATCACAATTCTTATTTTTTTATCTATTTCTTTATACGGAGAAAGGAAAGTCACTTAAAAATAAAAGTTCACAAAAATAGAAACCACAATTCTTTTTTTATGTATTTCTTTATATGAAGAAAGGAAAGTCATTTAAAAATGAAAGTTGACAAAAAGAGATATCACAATTTTTTTTATCTATTTCTTTATATGAAGAAAGGAGAGTCGTTTAAAAATAAAAGTTGACAAAAATAGAAATCACAATTCTTTTTTATCTATTTCTTTATATGAAGAAAGGAAAGTCATTTAAAAATAAGAGTTGACAAAAATAGAAATCACAATTCTTTTTTTTATCTATTTCTTTATATGAAGAAAGGAGAGTCATTCAAAAATAAAAGTTGACAAAAATAGAAATCACAATTTTTTTTTATCTATCTCTTTATATGAAGAAAGGAAAGTCATTTAAAAATAAAAGTTAACAATAATAGAAATCGCAATTCCTTTTTATCTATTTCTTTATATGAAGAAAGGAAAGTCACATAAAATTAAAAGTTGATAAAAGTAGAAATCACAATTTTTTTTTTATCTATTTCTTTATATGAAGAAAGGAAAGTGATTTAAAAATTAAAGTTGACAAAAATGGAAATCACAATTCTTATTTTTTTTATCTATTTCTTTATATGAAGAAAGGAAAGTCACTTAAAAATAAAAGTTCACAAAAATAGAAACCACAATTTTTTTTTTATCTATTTCTTTATATGAAGAAAGGAGAGTCGTTTAAAAATAAAAGTTGACAAAAATAGAAATCACAATTCTTTTTTTATCTATTTCTTTATATGAAGAAAGGAAAGTCATTTAAAAATGAAAGTTGACAAAAATAGAAATCAA
Source organism: Ryuthela nishihirai (assembly GCA_038380435.1). Taxonomy (NCBI): domain Eukaryota; kingdom Metazoa; phylum Arthropoda; class Arachnida; order Araneae; family Heptathelidae; genus Ryuthela; species Ryuthela nishihirai. The sequence continues at coordinate 69,216,652 of JAWZYU010000001.1, forward strand.
CAATTCTTTTTTTATCTATTTCTTTATATGAAGAAAGGAAAGTGATTTAAAAATTAAAGTTGACAAAAATGGAAATCACAATTCTTATTTTTTTATCTATTTCTTTATACGGAGAAAGGAAAGTCACTTAAAAATAAAAGTTCACAAAAATAGAAACCACAATTCTTTTTTTATGTATTTCTTTATATGAAGAAAGGAAAGTCATTTAAAAATGAAAGTTGACAAAAAGAGATATCACAATTTTTTTTATCTATTTCTTTATATGAAGAAAGGAGAGTCGTTTAAAAATAAAAGTTGACAAAAATAGAAATCACAATTCTTTTTTATCTATTTCTTTATATGAAGAAAGGAAAGTCATTTAAAAATAAGAGTTGACAAAAATAGAAATCACAATTCTTTTTTTTATCTATTTCTTTATATGAAGAAAGGAGAGTCATTCAAAAATAAAAGTTGACAAAAATAGAAATCACAATTTTTTTTTATCTATCTCTTTATATGAAGAAAGGAAAGTCATTTAAAAATAAAAGTTAACAATAATAGAAATCGCAATTCCTTTTTATCTATTTCTTTATATGAAGAAAGGAAAGTCACATAAAATTAAAAGTTGATAAAAGTAGAAATCACAATTTTTTTTTTATCTATTTCTTTATATGAAGAAAGGAAAGTGATTTAAAAATTAAAGTTGACAAAAATGGAAATCACAATTCTTATTTTTTTTATCTATTTCTTTATATGAAGAAAGGAAAGTCATTTAAAAATGAAAGTTGACAAAAATAGATATCACAATTTTTTTTTTATCTATTTCTTTATATAAAGAAAGGAGAGTCGTTTAAAAATAAAAGTTGACAAAAATAGAAATCACAATTCTTTTTTTATCTATTTCTTTATATGAAGAAAGGAAAGTCATTTAAAAATGAAAGTTGACAAAAATAGAAATCACAATTCTTTTTTTTATCTATTTCTTTATATGAAGAAAGGAGAGTCATTTAAAAATAAAAGTTGACAAAAGTAGAAATCACAATTTTTTTTTTATCTATTTCTTTATATGAAGAAAGGAAAGTGATTTAAAAATTAAAGTTGACAAAAATGGAAATCACAACAGCCCGTATTCTGCTCCTGAGTAGTGTTTTACAAATTACAGATATCACACTGCAACTTGATACTCACTCCTGCCCGACGTTTCAAGCTTGAGTCAAGGGTTCAGATCTCCGCTCATCATCTTACTACGCATGAGGCCGGATTCGTCATCGGTTCAGACTTCTGCTTGCAATCTATACTACACATGACCCGCGCTTTGATTCGTCATGGATTCTAGAAGTGGTGTGTGGACCAACGCCCAGTTCCGGACCTAGACGCTTGAAACCCTAGTGCCGGACACATCACAAGGTGGATCATCCGGCCACTCCCCCAGGAGGTCAGTAGACAGGCTGCTGCGATTTCCAACTGACCAATGCAGATTAGTGTGTTATATGTACTGCAATAGAAGGACATAAAAATCTGTGGTGGCTAATTTTGCTCTCTTTAAAAAAGTGAGAATTTTAATTAAAAATGATATCAAACTATTGTATCCCTTTTGTCATATAAGTGTAATACATAGGCTTGCCATAATTTTCAAGACCTGCTAAACAAGGAAGCTTGTCCCGGGTTTAAAGTTTGTTGAATACCAAATAATGTGTCCATCAAAATATTATGTACAAAAAGGCATAAATAAAACATTTCTGTATTTCTGAGGTGTATAATTAAATTAAAAGGAATCCATTACAAGACTAGTCAGATACAATGCAATACCATGTCCTTTTCACTCGAGACTTTTATTTATATTAAAATATTCAATTCGTTACCTTTAATGGTATCACGATGAAATGCAGACTCACTAACCGATACAAAAATGCCGATTGTGCAATTCGCCGACAGAAAATAATCTGACGACAAAAATGAAGACAGTAAAAACGCCGTCGCCACATAATGCCTAGAACAAAAAATGTCATCGGAACATTACCCCGCGAACAAAAATGCCATCAGAACATTACGCAAGGGGATTGTGGGTCCCAACTTCTTTTTAGAATTAAAAAAAAACGGGGTTTAGGTGCAAGTGATGTTACCAAGTTCAGACTAAGTGTTTAGTCTACAGGAATAATGCAATTAATGGAAATAACAGAAAATACATACAATAACGTTGAAGATAACTAAGATAACTATTTCGCTAGTGTTAATCATTTTATGCGTTTATCATGAGAAAGGACATAAAAACGAGAATTATTTTGTTTCCTTGTTCATTGATTGCTGAGGTTTCAGAATTTGGCAACTTTTGGAACAGTCATAAACCCCGCGAACAAAAATGTCATCGGAACATTACGCAAGGGGATTGTGCGTCCCAACTTCTTTTTAGAATTAAAAAAAAACGGGGTTTAGGTGTAAGTAATGTTGCAAAGTTCAGACTAAGTGTTTAGTCTACAGGAATAATGCAATTAATGGAAATAACAGAAACTACATACAATAACGTTGAAGATAACTAAGATAACTATTTCGCTAGTGTTATTCATTTTATGCGTTTATCATGAGAAAGGACATAAAAACGAGAATTATTTTGTTTCCTTGTTCATTGATTGCTGAGGTTTCAGAATTTGGCAACTTTTGGAACAGTCATAAACCCCGCGAACAAAAATGTCATCGGAACATTACGCAAGGGGATTGTGCGTCCCAACTTCTTTTTAGAATTAAAAAAAAACTGGGTTTAGGTGTAAGTAATGTTGCAAAGTTCAGACTAAGTGTTTAGTCTACAGGAATAATGCAATTAATGGAAATAACAGAAACTACATACAATAACGTTGAAGATAACTAAGATAACTATTTCGCTAGTGTTATTCATTTTATGCGTTTATCATGAGAAAGGACATAAAAACGAGAATTATTTTGTTTCCTTGTTCATTGATTGCTGAGGTTTCAGAATTTGGCAACTTTTGGAACCGTCATAATAAATGAAGGAACTGGTTTAAAAGCGTCAGAGCTTTTTTTTATGTTGACAACATATAGTTGACGAAAAAGGATATCGCAACAGCCCGAACTCTCCTCCTGAGGTAGGAGCACCAGTTGCGTTCTCAGTTTCGACATTTTCAGCGAAATGGAGTGTAATCAGCGCCAGATCCGGACCTAGCGCTTGAAACCGTAAGTACCGGACACATCACGAGGTCATTAGGTGTAAAATAAGTTTTAGGCAAGGAAAAGATTTAGGAGAGGAGAAAAGAAGTGAAGTTGTCTCGATTGGCACTTCCGGGATGGAGTCCTTGGGGAACAAGAAAAAATGCTCTCCTTTCGCATAGCCAGCTTGATGTTCTCCTTCCACATTTCAGTCTACATTGCTTAGTTGTAAATATAAAGATTTTAAATATTTTTTGCATTTACTACTAGCATTCTGAAAAGAAGGCGGGGTGGGGGTTCCGGTTGAATATTATTTATATTAAAATATTTAATTCCTTAACCTTAATGATATCACGACGAAATGCAGACTCAAAAACACCGATACAGGAATGACGAACTGTGCAATTCGCCGACAGAAAAAACTCCGTCGCCACATAACGCCTAGAACAAAAAATGTCATCGGAACATTGGGCAAGGGGATTATGCCTCCAACGCTTCTTCACAGAATTTTTAAAAAACAGTGTACAGGTACATGTGATGTTCCAAAGTTCATACTAAGTCTTCAATCTACATTTGGGGCGGGGGTGGCTAAGTCGGTAGCGCGCCAGGCTCGTAATCTGTATTTCCCAGGTTCTAGTCCCAGCTAGGTCAGTGTTGAGATTTATCTCCGCAAAATTCCCCGCCCTATAGATGAGTTGTCAAAATTGGGGTTACTTTTGTGAAATTAAAAAGAGTTGGCAAAATCTTAAGAAGTTTGAAAAATTTGAAGTGACGCCAAATTCAGGAGAGATGTTAAAATTGGGATTGTTTTCGTGAAATAAAAGAGATTTGTTAAAATCGAGACAACTTGGCAAAATCTAGGGAGTTAGTAAAACTGGAAACCACTTGGTAAAATACAGATGAGTTGTGAAAATTGGGATTTGTTTTGTGATATTAAGGAGAGTTGGCAAAATTCGAAGTGACTTGGCGAATTTAGACAAATTGTCAAAATCTAGAGTAATTGTCAAAATCGAGGCAGCTTGGCAAAATCTAGGATGGTTGACAAAATTCGAAGCCACTTAGTAAATACAGGTGAGTTGGCAAAATTTGGGTAAGATAAAAAAAATTTTCGATTCTTTCTATAAAATTATGGCAAGTTGGGAAAAATCTAGGCTATTTGGGAAAATTCGAAGCCACTTGGTAAAATACAGGCTAGTTTTTGCGCATTTAAGTGACTTGGCAAATTCATGGAAGACGTAAAATATTTTGATTTTTTTCTGTAAAATAACAGGGAGTTGGCAAAATTTTGGAGAGCTGGCAAAATCGAGGTAATGTGGAAAAATTCGAACCCATTTGGTAAAATAAAGGTGAGCTGTGAAAATTGGGATTGGCTTTGTAAAATTAAGGATTTGGGTTGTTTTACCTCTGAGCGGCACTTTTTTGCACACCATGGGCTAAATGGCCAGGTCACATGGACCCCGAAGGCTCAGAGAAGGTTGGGGGAGGGGACCCACTGTAACAGCTGTTTCCCCCCCGAAGGGAACCACCTTGTCGTGGTGGGGGGGCTTGCGTGCCTTAATGAAGTCGAGGGCTATGCCGACCAGAGTTACTCATGTCGGACAGGCCGAGACGGAAAGGCAAGACTAAGAGTTCCCAAGTAAGGACTGAGATGAACGGAAGTGAGAGAGTGAAAAGAGATGTGGTGGATGGCGGTGAGGAAAGTTGGGACCCCACAGGAGAACACCAAGGTGTGTGGTGGTCAGTTGGCAAGGCCAACAATGTTATTACTTGAGTACAGCTGGAGGTGGGCTGTGAAAGAGGACATGAGGATTGGAGAGAAGAGATGTGGAGTAAGATAGAAAGGAGAGTTGGAACAGTGCAAAAGGCAGCACGAAAGATGGGGAGTATGATTGGAATAGAGGTGTGAAGTAAGGTTGATGAGACGGACGAAAAATGTTGAGGAAAATTTTTAATTACTGCAGTCAAGGTTCTTAGAATGACTGCAGTAAAGTTTAGGAAATGGAAAAGTGTGGAGGGTGAACACACTACAAAGGTAAAGGCGTACAGACGCCTGTGGCTATGAGGAGAGCCGATATTACAGGTCTGTTGTCAAAGGGGAGAGGTGGCCTGTGTCGAAAGGCACAGGCTCCTCTCCAACCCGTTTTTATTTCTTTTTAGGTTCACTGGTCTCAAAATCAGATCATTCGTAGAGTTTAGGCTGAGGTCGTTTCATTAACACGGGGGAGGATGGGAGTCCTGGTCCTTTGGACAGGGGACTCCCGTCCTCCCCCACTTTTACGCCTCTGATTTTTCCATTTCCGGGTGGAGGTTAGGATTGACTCTACCCGGAATACGCGCCTCAAGACGTCCCTGGGGCGCGGGCCTACTTCCTAGTTGTACTCAAGGGAGGAAACTGGCCGAGATTGTTCAAATTGAACAATGTATCTAATAGGGAAATGGTGGCCAGTGTTGAGGTTTGGATTGAGCCCTGATGGGCGAGGTGGGGAGAATATATCATGGTCGCCACACCTACGAGTGGCCCACCTGTTTACCGTGGGTGGAGACCCGTAATGTGGAAAGGAGGGTCCTGGCAGTTGAGGGACAGGCAAGCTGGTATCCCAATACACTGTCCTTGGCCTCTGCTTCAATAAAACGGGAGGTCTGAGCTGGCACTCTCGGATCAATCGGTACGTGAGGCATCCCCTGTCCCGCCCCTTGACCGGGGCGGGCCAGGGGCGGTTGCGGTGTCAACCGGGTGGAGGTGATTCTTGACGATAGGGGCTGGGTCCGGACCGGGACCCGGACTAGTACCGGGCCTCGGCCCGGATCATGCTCTGGTCCGAGGGGAGATCCGAAGTCTGGGTATAACCTGGGCGTATCTCTGAGGTACCTCGAGCGACGAATTTAACTCTGAGGCCTCCCCTTGTAGGACTCCGATGTGGGTGGAGACCGTCTGGGTCGAACAATTTAAACCCACCATGAAACCCAAACAGTTGGAGTTGGTGTCAGGCGATAGTGAGAAGCGGACTAGGAAGAAAGACAGCAAGCCCAAGGAGGCTGCTGATCTTGAGGTGGTGGTGGAGGTAGTCCCAGAAACTCCTCCTCCCACCACAAGTTGTACGGAACATGAAAATGGGCCTCCAAAAGAAGGAGAGGACCCAGGAAACGGCGGGAATGAAGGGTGCTTAGCTAAAGAAGCGGCCCCGGATAGTAGAAAAGAGCCCAGCAGTAAGGAGAAGGGCTCAGGAAGGCTGGCAAACGCGGCTGGCCTTCTGGAGGAACTGGCGGTGGAGATGTTCCGACAAAGAGTTGACAATGAGTTAAGGGACGCAATTATGGGTGTAGCTCGTAAGCTACACACCATAGTCTGCGAACTGGAGTTGGAGATTGCAACCATGAAAGGACAAATCTTGGAACGGGCTGCACGTCCACCTGAAAGGAAGGAGAGGCCACCAACCTATGCCAAGGCTGTTGGTGGGCAGGGACAGGGAAAGGGCGGATCGGTGGTAGCTAAAAAGCCCACTCCCCCTGAAAAGAAGCAGAGACATACCCTGCTGATCTTCTCTAAAGATAAAGAGAAGTCAGCATTAGAGGTTAGGGATAGTCTAAAAGGAAACATCAACCCCACAGACCTAAACCTGGGGGTCATGACCGTTAAGCCGATGAGGGCAAACGGAGTCATTGTGGAGTGCAGCTCTGAGAGTGACCGGGCTAGCTTAAAAAGCGCGATTGAAAGCCACGAGTCACTCAAGGGAATTTTAGAGGCTAAATCAGCCGTAAGGCTGAAGCCTAAAATCATGGTTTGCAGCGTGGACAAGGACATCCCTCGCGAGGACCTCCAGAGGGTCATACGCAGCCAGAACAGGCTGAATGACGAAGAAGGAAACATAACACCTATGTTCTCGATGAAAGCCCGAGTGGAGAACACGGTCCACTGGGTTTTAGAGGCTAGTAGTGCCTCTCATAGGAAGTTACTAGAGGTAGGTAAGATTAACGTAGGCTGGTCACGGTGCTTCGTTAAAGATTACATTAGAGTCCTGAGGTGCTACAAATGCTATGCATTTGGGCACAAGCAGGACGAGTGCGAGTTAAAGACACAACGGTGTTCGCAGTGTGCGGGTAAGCACTCATACAAGGAGTGCACGAAGCCCAAACCGAAGTGCATCGTATGCAATAAGGCTAATAAGGAGCACGGAGCCAAGTATGATATTGGCCACAGTGCGATGGACGTGAAATGTCCGTCGTACTGTCGTGAGATTAAGTTGTTGCGTAGACGCACTGACTATGGGAAGTAGGTTTCATGGTGATCCGAGGGCAAGTCTAAATTTTCTCCAAATTAATTCAAACGGGGCAAGGGCTGCTATGGCCCAACTCAGCCAGGAGATAAAGGAAGAAGGAGTCGACATTGCTCTTGTGCAAGAACCTTACTGCACAGAGAATGTCATAAGAGGGCTCCCTCTGTCCAGCAGGCTATTTTGTATAAAAGGTACCAAGCCTAGGGCTGGAGTTGTCGTTCTGAACCCCAAGGTGAATGCCATTCTGGCATATCACACTGACACTATTGTAGTAGTGGAGATCGGCTATGGGCGATTATTAGTACACGCCATCTCCATCTACTGTCCTCCAAATAACAACATTGAGGACCTATTAACCGAGTTGCAAAACGTCCTAACTCGAGTTAATTCTAAGAGCGTTATAATAGGCGGGGACTTCAATGCGAAGCATCCCCTGTGGGGTTCAAACCGACAAGATGTCAGAGGTGATATGACTCTGGACTTTATCAACTCTGCTGATCTATTATTACTAAATGATATAGATACGCCAGCTACTTTTAACGGCCCAAGAGGTCGCAGCTGGATAGACTTGACCCTAGTTACACCTAGGTTGAATCCTATGATCCGGAATTGGCGTGTCAGCGATAAGGTCAGTAACAGCGACCCCAACTATATAGTGTTCCAGGTGGGTGGAACAACATCTCCCCCACAATATGCACGACGGTTTGCGGTGGGTAGAGCTCCTGACTGGTGCATGCTCCTGCACTGTGTGTCACCGGAACTGGCGAAGATCGGCCAGAGTGTCTGCAATATTGGAGATTGCGAATCACTAAACAACATCATTAGTGAGGTGACGAGGACTGTAAGTGCTGGTTGCGAGGCTACCTTCGGGTACAAGAAGCAGCCCAGAGCAGAAAGAAGATCAGTGCCCTGGTGGACACCCGAGCTCAGCATTACAAGGAAAAGGGTGAGAGCTCTTAGAAGGAGATTTCAAAGATGCAGGACTGGGGAGAGAAGTACCAGAGAAGAGGTGTACAGGAGGGAGCAGGCAAAATATAAGCTCGCAATACGTCAGGCGCAGCTGACCTCCTGGCAGAAATTCTGCAGTGATGTCTCTGCACAAAACCCTTTTACTTTACAGTATAAGCTAGCCACGGATAGGGATTTTAAACCCCTGGATATTGCATATGTTCGCAAGGAAGATGGATCCAAGACCTCTTCCTTTTGCGAAACTATCCAGGTGCTTTTGGACAATTTGTTTCCCACTGACGACGGGAGTTCTGATGATGCAGAACATCGGCTCCTAAGGGAAAATTGCAGGATTCCGCCGGACACGCCGGATGACATTCCGTTTACGAAAGAGGAGGTGAGAGAGGTAATCAGAGATATGGCCCGGGGCAAGGCCCCGGGTAACGATGGTCTGACAGTGGAGATTGTTTCTCAGGTGTTTAATGAACATAAAGAACTGTTCACCCAGCTCTTCAAGAAATGCTTGAATCTGGGAGCCTTCCCAACCGCCTGGAAACAGGCTGACCTTGTCCTTTTAAACAAGGCAGGTAGGGATCCGGCTGATGCGAGATCATACAGACCGATATGTCTGCTGCTGGTGTTGGGAAAGGTGCTGGATAAACTCCTGACTAACAGGATGTACCACCACTGCCACAAGAACGGATTCCTGAATCCCAAGCAATTTGGGTTCAGGACGGACCAGTCCACCACCGCTGCTATCAAACAGGTGGTGGACATTGCTCAGGTAAATAAAGTGCACAAGTTGCACACCTCTCTCATTGCTTTGGATGTGACGGGCGCGTTCGACAATGTCTGGTGGCCTGCGATTCTGACAAATTTGAAGGAGTGTTCCTGTCCTAGGAGCATCTTCATGCTGGTGGCCAATTACCTCCAAGAGAGGGTGGTCACGTATTCTTATGCTAGCGGAACAGCCTCAAGAAACTTGGAAAGAGGCTGCCCACAAGGGTCGTGCAGCGGACCATTCCTCTGGAACTTAGTCGCTGATACTGCTCTGGAGTTGACTATGCCCGAGGGAGTCTGGCTCCAGGCCTACGCGGACGACATGCTGCTTGTCATATCAGCGTCCTCACGAGCAAATCTTGAGGTCGCTGGCAATGCAGCCATTAAAACACTAGAGGGTTGGTGTCATCGCAACAAGCTTGGGTTCAGCGTTGCGAAGACAACTTCGATGACAATTGCAAAAGAGGGTGTCCTCAAGAAGAGGTATCCCATTTTCAAATTAAATGGCGCAAACAACCGCCACATGACGACTTTAAAATACTTGGGAATCACTCTGGATGAGAGGATGAGCTGGATCCCGCACCTGCAGGACTTGAAAGCTAAATGCACAAACGTTATGTGTAAGCTGGGGCGTATGGCTCGCGTCTCATGGGGACTCAGAAGTGAGGTCCTCAAAGAAATCTATCTTAGGGGAACGGAGAGGATCCTGACATATGGTGCGGGTGCCTGGTGGCGCCCGACGAACCACGCCATAATGTGCAGAAAGCTGCTTGCCGCCCAAAGACCGGCTTTACTGCGAATCACCAGGGCTTATAGGACAACATCTACGGATGCCCTCCTGGTGCTCGCAGGGATCCCTCCGCTATTTTTGACGGTCGGTAAAGAAGCGACCATATTCAGAGTCACGCAGGCTAAGGAGAAGGCAACATTCCTCGGAGTCCAGTATGACCCCGAGAAATATGAGACAAATACCGCTAAGTGGGATTTACATCCCACAAGGAGACTATGTGTGCCCTGGTCCACGGAGTTACCATCAGGTACAGATACTGAAATATACACCGACGGTTCCAAGAGCGAGGAGGGTGTGGGTATAGCCTTCACTGTCTTCAATCAAGGGGCCAAAGTGTATGATTTTCAGAGGAAGGTTTCAAATAATGGCTCAGCCTTCCAAGCAGAGCTGCTCGCTATCAGAGAGGCCCTTCACTGGGCCCTCAACGATGGCGGTCTAGACACCGACATAAGGCTGTACACGGACAGCCAGGCGGCTCTGCATGCACTTGAAGATGCAACCAACAGGCATCAAATTGTTAATGAGATCAAGTGCATCCTGGGCAATCAGAGCATGCCCAGGGTATCCTTCTCCTGGATCAGGGCTCATGTAGGGCATGAGGGAAATGAGCGGGCCGACCAACTGGCCCGTTCCGCAGGTAATACCACTCAACCTGTGATAGCGGTAAAGACTTCAAAAACTACCCTGAAGTCTATAATTGGCCAAGGTACCATCCAGGAGTGGCAGAGGCTCTGGGATACGACTGAGAATGGTCTTCAAACAAAGACATTCTTGAAAAGGGTCAGTCTATCCCTGATGTCCTCTGACCACTATTTGACGCAGGTCCTAACAGGACATGGGAGTTTCCCCAAATACCTGGAGAGGTTTAATATCTCTACCCACAGTTACTGCGGCTGTGGGGCTCCAGACGCAGATGTTGGGCACTATATCCTCAGGTGCCCATTCACAGAAGGGTTCGCTAACGAACTCCGGGACTCCCAAGCGATCAATGAGGTAGCAGGCGAACTGGTCTCAGTGTCCATTGAGAGTGCCCGTGTCAGGGCACACTTGAGGGACATAGGCTGGCTTGTCTGCCAGCTACGGGACTCTCTTCTTTGAGCCCCTTAGCTGCTGTCTCTCTTAGACTTATTTTCCTACCTTCTTCCCGGGCTGCACTCAGCACCCCCTTTAACACCACCCATACTCCATGTCCCTACTGGTCTCCCCTGAGACAAACTTCACCTTCTTTTTTCCAAGCCTCTAGTTGCTATGCACGTGTAGTGTCGTGAGACGGAGCACGTGCTTTCCCCATGGGGAGTGGGTCCTTCGGGACCCACTCACCACCCCGTATTAACCAGAGGTGTAACAGCTGTTGGGAGACAGATGGTAGCCTCCCGTCAAGGCCATCCAGCGTGTTCTTTAACGTGCACAGGGTATGGCTCTCCCGCACACGGGGCCACGGCTTAACGTTCCATCCGACGGACGGCGGCCTTTCCAAGTCCATCGGTGTCCCCTACTGACCGTGGGCAGGGCGGGGAATTTTGCGGAGATATATCTCAACGCTGACCCAGCTGGGACTCGAACCTGGGAACTACAAATTACGAGCCTGGCGCGCAACCTACTGAGACACCCCCGCCCCTGTAAAATTAAGGAAAGGTTAAATTAAGGACAGTCGGCACAATGGAGAAAACTTCGAAAAATGTAGAAGACTTGGCAAAATCTTGTGTAGTTGGCCAAATTTGAAGCCGCTTTCTAAAATACAGGTGAGTTGTGAAAAAATGGGATTGGTTTGGTAAATTAAGGACAGTCAACACAAACGAGGAAACCCTGCAAAATCATGTGTACTTGGCAAAATTCGACGGGACTTGTAAAACATAAGTGGATGTGAAGGAATTGAGAAAAGGAATTATTTAATAAAAATCAAGGCAAGGTTGCCAAATCGATGGAAGCTGCCCACCTATGTTAAATTTATGAAAAGTACTTTTTTTCTCAATTGGCAAAATTTGAGTTCCGAGTTCGAAAATTTGCGATCTCTCCACCCCATTTATTACAGCGCTTCGCTACGTCCCTGCTGATATTACGATGTAGTAAAATATACATTTTTTTTTAAAGCAGGAAATAAGTCCCTGTGGTTCGAGTCCCGGATAAGGCAAAGACATTGGTGTTGTTTTTCTTCTGAAGTCCTGTCATCCTCACAGACCTACTATAGCATGTTTATTTTGTGTTCCTTTTCATTGATTTCTGAGATTTCAGAAATTTACAACTTTTGGGACAGACCATTCAAAGAGAAATTCTTTTTTTTTATCTATTTCTTTATATGAAGAAAGGAAAGTCACTTAAAAATGAAAGTTGACAAAAATAGAAATCAAATTTTTTTATCTTTTTCTTTATATGAAGAAAGGAAAATAAAAGTTGACAAAAATGGAAATCACGATTTTTTTTATCTATCTCTTTATATGAAGAAAGGAAAGTCACTTAAAAATAAAAGTTGACAAAAATAGAAATCACAATTCTTTTTTATCTAATAAAAGTTAACAAAAATAGAAATCACAACAGCCCGTATTCTGCTCCTGAGTAGTGTTTTACAAATTACAGATATCACACTGCAACTTGATACTCACTCCTGCCCGACGTTTCAAGCTTGAGTCAAGGGTTCAGATCTCCGCTCATCATCTTACTACGCATTAGGCCGGATTCGTAATCGGTTCAGACTTCTGCTTGCAATCTATACTACACATGACCCGCGCTTTGATTCGTCATGGATTCTAGAAGTGGTGTGTGGACCAACGCCCAGTTCCGGACCTAGGCGCTTGAAACCCTAGTGCCGGACACATCACGAGGTGGATCATCCGGCCACTCCCCCAGGAGGTCAGTAGACAGGCTGCTGCGATTTCCAACTGACCAATGCAGAGTAGTGGTTTATATGTACTGCAATAGAAGGACATAAAAATCTGTGGTGGCTAATTTTGCTCTCTTTAAAAAAGTGAGAATTTTAATTAAAAATGATATCAAACTATTGTATCCCTTTTGTCATATAAGTGTAATACATAGGCTTGCCATAATTTTTACGAGCTGCTAAACAAGGAAGCTTGTCCGGGGTGGAAAGTTTGTTGAATACGAAATAATGTGTCCATCAAAATATTATGTACAAAAAGTCATAAATAAAACATTTCTGTATTTCTGAGGTGTATAATTAAATTAATAGGAATCCATTACAAGACTAGTCAGATACAATGCAATACCATGTCCTTTTCACTCGAGACTTTTATTTATATTAAAATATTCAATTCGTTACCTTTAATGGTATCACGATGAAATGCAGACTCACTAACCGATACAAAAATGCCGATTGTGCAATTCGCCGACAGAAAATAATCTGACGACAGAAATGAAGACAGCAAAAACGCCGTCGCCACATAATGCCTAGAACAAAAAATCTCATCGGAACATTACGCAAGGGGATTGTGCGTCCCAACTTCTTTTTAGAATTAAAAAAAAACGGAGTTTAGGTGTAAGTAATGTTGCAAAGTTCAGACTAAGTGTTTAGTCTACAGGAATAATGCAATTAATGGAAATTACAGAAACTACGTACAATAACGTTGAAGATAACTAAGATAACTATTTCGCTAGTGTTATTCATTTTATGCGTTTATCATGAGAAAGGACATAAAAACGAGAATTATTTTGTTTCCTTGTTCATTGATTGCTGAGGTTTCAGAATTTGGCAACTTTTGGAACCGTCATAATAAATGAAGGAACTGGTTTAAAAGCGTCAGAGTTTTTTTTATGTTGACAACATATAGTTGACAAAAAGGGATATCGCAACAGCCCGAACTCTCCTCCTGAGGTAGGAGCACCAGTTGCGTTCTCAGTTTCGACATTTTCAGCGAAATGGTGTGTAATCAGCGCCAGATCCGGACCTAGCGCTTGAAACCGTAAGTACCGGACACATCACGAGGTCATTGCTCCCAGAAGTTTAGAAGACAGACTGCCTGTGATTCCTGAACAACCAATAGCGTATTATATAATAGCAATAGCGTATTATATTTACAACGAGAGGCCATCAAACTATATTAATTATTGAACTGTTAAAAATGATGTTATAAATAATCAACGAGGTCACTGCCCCCAAGCGGTTAGAATACAGACTGCGTGCGATTACCGACGGAGCAATAGACAGTAGGTTTTTTTTATTATATGTACCGCAACAGATGGACATAAAAATGTATGGTGACTAAGTTTGCTTTCTTTAAAAAGTGAGAATTTCAATTAGAAATGCAATAAAATCAAAATACTTTTGTTGCATCCCTTTTGTCACATAAGTGTAATACATAGGCTTGCCATAATTTTCACGAGCTGCTGAGCAAGGAAGCTTGTCCCTGGGAAGGGGAAGGTTTGTTCAATGCCAAATAGTGTGACCATCAAAATATCATGTACAAAAAGGCATAAATAAGAACCATTCTGTATTTCTAAGGTGTATAATTAAATTAAAAGGAATCCATTACAAAATTAGTTAGATACAATAGATACAATCAAGGGTTTGTTGCGACAAGAAAGACGATCGAGCTGGAAAAATATAAAAAGACCTGATCTCCAATGCAGTATAACACTTCCTCCTCCGTCTTACAGCTCCTTAAAAAAACATTCTTGAGAAATGAAGAAAATATAAAGAAGCTTAGTTAGTTAAATCTGCGCTTATTAGGGAAAGTTTAGGTCTGTTAAACCCTCTATGTGCCATCCCATGGCCGAGTGGTTAGCGCGCTTGGCTACTGATCTAAGGGACCTAGGTTCCGAACCCCGGGTAAGGCATGGATGTGTGTGTCGTTTTTCTGCTGAGGTCCTGCCATCCTCTCAGACCTTCTACTATGGCATATGAACTGACAGGTTCCTGTCAGAACTCTGTGGCAAGCAGCTGCTTGAGGGGGTATTTATTTATTTATTTTTTTTTTGTTCACGTACAAAATGAAACAATCGATTTTTTGAACTACATAAATTTAAAAATAATTATAAAAAAAATAAAATAAATACCCCCTCAAGCCGCTGCTTGTCACAGAGGTCTGACAGGAGCCTGTCAGTTTATATTAGGGGTAAAATAAGTCTTAGGCAAGGAAAAAATTTAGGAGAGGAGAAAAGAAGTGAAGTTTTCTCGATTGGCACTTCCGGGCTGCAGTTCTTGGGGAACAAGAAAAATGCCTTCCTTTCGGATAGCCAGCTTGAAGTTCTCCTTCCACATTTCAGTCTACATTGCTTAGTTGTAAATATAAAGATTTTGAATATTTTTTGCATTTACTACTAGCATTCTGAAAAGAAGGCGGGGTGGGGGTTCCGGTTGAATATTATTTATATTAAAATATTTAATTCCTTAACCTTAATGATATCACGACGAAATGCAGACTCAAAAACACCGATACAGGAGTGACGAACTGTGCAATTCGCCGACAGAAAAAACTCCGTCGCCTCATAACGCCTAGAACAAAAAATGTCATAGAACATTGGGCAAGGGGATTATGCCTCCAACGCTTTTTTACAGAATTTTTAAAAAACAGGATACAGATGCATGTGATGTTCCAAAGTTCAGACCAAGTCTTCAATCTACATTTGGGGTGGGGGGTGGCTCAGTCGGTAGCGTGCCAGGCTCGTAATCTGTATTTCCCAGGTTCGAGTCCCAGCTGGGTCAGCGTTGAGATTTATCTCCGCAAAATTCCCCGCCCTGCCCACTGTCAGTAGGGGACACCGATGGACTTGGAGAAGGCCGCCGTCCGTAGGATGGGACGTTAAGCCGTGGCGCCGTGTGCGGGAGAGCCATACCCTGTGCACGTTAAAGAACACGCTGGATGGTCTTGACGGGAGGCTACCATCTGTCTCCCAACAGCTGTTCTAGTGGGTCCCCTTCCCCAACCTTCTTTGAGCCTTCGGGGTCCATGTGACCTGGCCATTTAGCCCATGGTGTGCAAAAATGTGCCGCTCAGAGGTAAAACAACCCAACGTTAACGAACCCGCTGGACGGCAATGACGGGAAGCTACCATCTGTCTCCCAGCAGCTGTTCCAGTGGGTCCCCAACCTTCTCTGAGCCTTCGGGGTCCATGTGACCTGGCCATTTAGCCTATGATGTGCAAAAAAGTGGCGCTCATAGGTAAAACAACCCAACCTTCAATCTACAGGAATAATGAATGCCATGAATGGAAATAACAGAAACTACATACAATTACTTTAAAAATAACTATTTGGCTAGTGTTATTTTTTTATGTGTTTATCATGAGAAAGGTCATAAAAATGAGAATTATTTTATGTTCCTTTTCATTGCTTTCTCAGATTTCACATTTTTGAAACTTTTGGAACAGTCATCATAAATAAAAAGAACTGGTTTGAAAGCGTCAGATTTTTTTATGTTGATTATAAAAAGTTGACAGGAAAGGCAACAGCCCGAACTCTGCTCCTGAGGTAGGAGAACCAGTTGCGTTCTCAGTTTCCACATTTTCAGTCAGGTGTGCAACTTGATCCTCGCTCCCAGAAACGGTGTGTAATTAGCGCCAGTTCCGGACCTAGCGCTTGAAACCGTAAGGTCACGAGGTCACTGCCCCCAGAAGGTTAGAAGACAGACTGCCTGCGATTCCCAACGGACCAATGGGCAGTAGGGTTTTGTATGTACCGCAATGGATGGACATAAAAATGTATGGTGACTAATTTTGCTTTCTTTAAAAAGCGAGAATTTTAATTAGAAATGCAATTAAACTATATTAAATATTGAACTGCTAAAAATAATCAAAATATTCATATAAAATACTCCTATTGCATCCCTTTTGTCATATAAGTATAATAGATATCTTGCTATAATTATCACTCGCTGTTAAACCCGGAAGCTTGTCTGGAGGTGGGGGGAGATTTTTGAATGCCAAATAACGTGATCCGCAAAATGCTATGTACAGTCGCTCAAAAAAGTATCCGAACACTATGGTTGATTACAGAATTCAGAAAAAATATCTGGCAACGTTTTTTTTTTAGAAATTAGTGATCTGGCAACCTTCGTGTCACGTGAACGAAGGTTGCCAGATCACTAATTTCTAAAAGAAATCGTTGCCAGATATTTTTTCTGAATTCTGTAATCAACCATAGTGTTCGGATACTTTTTTGAGCGACTGTACTTGCTATGGAAAATTCCCAAGTCTTATTAGACTGCTTCCCTCTCCCCTTTCTAGCGTGCACAATTGAGATGCGTGTAGGCTTCAAAAGAAAGATAAATACTAACCTTTCGACAAAAACCAAAGAAAAACATAAAACATTTAACCCCATTGAGAATAGAGAGGTCCAAATCCGGGTTCTTGCAATTGCACTGGAAATTAAAGTTTCGGCCGCAAAAAGTAAAAAGGAGCTCACCCCCCTTTCACTTTCCGAAATCCTGGACAAGGACCTCGTTCAGCTGAGATCGCACTGGGTCTTCTGACCACAGTTGTCGTCCTTTGAAACTAAAGCGGGACTGGAATCGGGAGAGATAAATTCCCCTTGTTAGGTGATCTCAGAGATTCGTGAGATGGATACTTCTCTGGGATTCGCTAAGGTGATTTCTCAGACGCATTTAACCCTTTAACGCCCAGAAGGGCCCATTAATAGCCTCGCGGTCGGTATGAAGCTGGTGGATGGCTGTTGGAATGGCGGAGATTTCTTGTTTGTTTGGAAGTTTAAAATCTGGGATATAGTAACTGATGTAGTCATGTGACCAAATAGTTAGTTAAAGCTGCGTTTATTAGGGAAAGTTTAGGTCTGTTAAACCCTCTATTCCCATACATGATGAAACAATTTATTTTATTTTTTTTTAACAACAGATTTAAAAATAATTAGGGGTAGAATATGTTTCAGGAAAGGAAAAGGAAGGAAAAGACTGGAGAGGAGAAAAGAAGTTGTCTCGGTTAGCACTTCCGGGTTGGAGTCCTTGAGGAACAAGAAAAATGCCTTCCTTTCGGCTAGCCAGCTTAAAGTTCTCCTTCCCCATATCAGTCTTAGTTGTAATTAAAGTTCTTAGCAATTTAATGTTTGCTTTTTCTAAATCTATTTTATAATTTATTTTACTTTAGTATGGTCTGTTTAGTGCTGAAATCAGAATTTTTTTTAAAATTTTGGGAAACAAATGTTTAATTCTTTATTTTTGATGTTCAGACAATTTGGAGTTGCAGTTTTCCTTTCAGCAGTGTCTTGGCTGCATGACCTTTCTGTTGGTTTGCAAAGGGCAATGCGGATCTCATCTGGGGATGACCAATATCTCCTAGACTAGGTGGTATTGCCAGGACCCTCCATTGGGCTCCTCGTGTTGTTTGACCTCTGTCTAGTTGTATCCTGTCCCCCCTTAAATCTCAACACATTCCACAGCCAAAGCTGCTGTGGTATGTAACTAATACAGGGGGTGGGGAGGATTGGTCTCTTGGATGAGGCTTGCAAGAACTGTGACTGCTATCTGAGAAATGGCAAAAAAGAACTGGTTTGGAATCCTTTTCTAGGTATATCCCCCGGCAATACCTCTTGAAAAAAAAAGTCTATTTTTTGTCCATTTTAGGTAGGGAATAAGATTCGGACTGATTATATCTCTATTGCTAGCTTTCTACATGATATCTTTTATGTTTAAATATAAATTTAGTCGGCTGCTGTCACTGTATGATCTTTGATTGATTGATTGAGCTTTATTATTGTTATTATTATAACATGTGGTACATATTAATTTGCTTGAGAAAATTAAGTAATATGTTCCAAATAACTAATTTATATTTCCTTAGTGGGTAATTGAGTGCGTTTACTATGTTAAATTTTGGGATTCCGAGTACATCTATTTTTGCTACGAATTCAGCTCGTTCAGTTTGGTATTTTTTGCATTCCATAATTATGTGTTCTATATTTTCTATTACATGGAGTTAGTTCTTTTAATAGTGAAGAGGAATTTTTTTGTTATAGTATGGCCTGTAGTTATTCTTGATATTTTCATTTGTTTGTCTTTGGGTCACATATTTATATCCTCATCTCTTTCCGGCAGAGGACCGTAGATTTTTCTCCTAAAGTTTTCCGTCGTCAAAGTGGCTTTATCATAGTAAGATGCGAATTCCGCTTTCCTATATTGATCATTTTCTGCTTGAAAGGATAAGGGGTATCTCGTAGTTGAGTCGGAATTCCTATATTTAAAACTTCTTTGGCAAACTTATCAGCGATTTCGTTTTCGCGGATGCCAATATGTGCCGAAGTGCAGTGCAAAAGGAAATTGTTTGAATTTTCTTTTGTTTGTCGATGAATTTCTTCTAAAATTTGTGTAGCTGTATCTAATATGTATTTTTGGTTTATTCTTTTTTGTATTGCTAATAATGCTGATTTGCTATCAGAAAAAATAGATATATGGGCCAGTTTAAATTTTTTGCAGCTTAGGATAGCTTCTAGAATAGCATATAGTTCTGCTTCCATTATGCTGATGTCTTTCTCTAATAGTATAAGTTTCTGTTCTTGAATGGTAGGAGAGTAGAAAGCTGCAGCAGTTTTCTGAATATTTCGATTTTTTGATCCATCTGTGAAAAAGAATATATCAGTTTTATTTCTCTCATGTATAATGGCTTCTAAAATATTTTTATTTATTAGGCTTCCACTGTCTTTTTTTGAAAATAAGACTTGCTCTCCAATTTCTAAGAGGGGAGCTTCCCAATCCCAAGTAGGTGGAAAGCATTTGATTCTTTTCTGTTTATTGAATGTTCCAGGTCGCTTTGTTCTGTTCCCTTTGTTTAATAGCCAAGCACGCTAACCACTCTTCCACGGGACGGCGGAATTAGAAGCGCGTCTTTAAAAAGATGATTTATCAAACCATCAAATGGAGTTTAATCTGATAAGACCACAATTAAGGAGACGCAACGGATATAGCAGCCAGGAAATATATGGAATACTACTTGCAGCAAGTGTTCCATGAGAAGGAATGCTGGAATTGCTAACTTAATACCCCCAATTAAAATTACACACTTTATTTTCTTTGCATATATATATATAGTTGGTTATTTCCCATAAACACGAGGGGTGGGGGTGGTTCGTAATCTGGAGCTCCCAGGTTCGAGTCCTAGCTGAGTCAGCATTTAGATTTATCTCCGCAAAACTCTCCGCCCTGCCCACAGTCAGAAGGGGACACTGATGGGCTTGGTAAAGGCCGCCGTCCGTCGGATGGGTCCCTTCCATCAACCTTCTCTGAGCCTTCGGGGTCCTTGTGACCTGGCCATTTAGCCCATTGTTTGCAAAAAACAGTGCCGCTCAGAGGTAAAAAGGGCGGGGTTGGCTTAGTCGGTTGCACGCCAGGCTCGTAATCTGTAGTTTCCAGGTTCGAGTCCCAGTTGGGTCAGCGTTGAGATTTATCTCCGCAAAATTACCCGCCCTACCCACAGCCAGTAGGGGACACCGATGGGCTTGTAAATGCTGCCGTCCGTCGGATGGGACGTTAAGCTGTGGCGCCGTGTGTGGGAAAGTGATACCCTGTGTACGTTAAAGAACACGCTGGATGGCCTTGACGGGAGGCTACCATCTGTCTCCCAACAGCTGTTCCAGTGGGTCTCCTCCCCAAACCTTCTTTAAGCCTTCAGGGTCCATGTGGCCTGGCCATTTAGCCCATGATGTGTAAAAAAAGTGCCGCCAAGAGGTAAAACAACCCAACCCATAAACACGATAATAAATCAGGGGTGGCGTGCAAGACTCATAATTCGCAATTCTCTGTTTCTTGCTGCAGCACTCTCTGACATTTAAAATTCGAACTGCTAGATGATTGGAGAAAAGCAAATTTCAGTAGATCGGAATTGTTTTCCGTCCGCTCCAATCAACTCTGTATCTTTATGTTAAAGTTATAACGAAATTTGGAAAAAAAATTCTTACAATAATATGACGTACCTTTTTTTAATCTTTACTGAGTTTGGTATTTAAACACAGATTCCTAACTTCTTTCGTTATACAAGAATTATAATGCATAACTATATTTGTGACATTTTATTGCATTTTACTGTAACGAATATACTTCCATCGCCCTTATGATTATGTTATACTGATATTCAGGGCGTTTGCTATGGTGGGGGAGTTTCCCCCCCAAAGTCAATTGCAGTTCGCAAAATTCGGAACGACTTTGTAAAATGCAGGTGAGTTGTGAAAATCTGGAATTCTTTTTGTAAAATTAAAGGGAGTGAACAAAAACTAGAGAACTTGGCAAAATCTAGAGTAATTGCAAAAATCGAGGCTACTTGGCAAAATTCGAAGCCACTTAGTAAAATTCAGGTGAGTTGACAAAATTCGGGTGAGATGTGAAAATTGGGATTATTTTCTGTAAAATTACGGCGAGTTGGCAAAATTCGGGTAAGATGTGAAAATTGGGATTATTTTCTGTAAAATTACGGCGAGTTGGCAGAATCAACGCAATTTGGCAAAATCTAAGAGAGTTCCAAACTTGGGGATTTGCCAAAATTCGGAGTGACTTTGCAAAATTCAGGTGAGATGTCAAATTGGAATTTTTTCCCGTAAAATTATGGCGAGTTGGCAAAATCAAGGTACGTTGGGAAAATCTAGGGCAGTTGGCAAAATTCGAATAAAATTGATAAAATACAGACGAGTTGTCAAAATTGGGGTTACTTTTGTGAAATTAAAAAGAGTTGGCAAAATCTTAAGAAGTTGGAAAAATTTGAAGTGACGCCAAATTCAGGAGAGATGTTAAAATTGGGATTGTTTTCGTGAAATAAAAGAGATTTGTTAAAATCGAGACAACTTGGCAAAATCTAGGGAGTTAGTAAAACTGGAAACCACTTGGTAAAATACAGATGAGTTGTGAAAATTGGGATTTGTTTTGTGATATTAAGGAGAGTTGGCAAAATCTTGGGGTGTTGGCAAAATTCGAAGTGACTTGGCGAATTTAGAGAAATTGTCAAAATCTAGAGTAATTGTCAAAATCGAGGCAACTTGGCAAAATCTAGGATGGGTGACAAAATTCGAAGCCACTTAGTAAATACAGGTGAGTTGGCAAAATTTGGGTAAGGTAAAAAAAATTTTTCGATTCTTTCTATAAAATTATGGGAAGTTGGGAAAAATCTAGGCTATTTGGGAAAATTCGAAGCCACTTAGTAAAATACAGGCTAGGTTTTGTGCATTTAAGTGACTTGGCAAATTCATGGAAGACGTAAAATATTTGGATTTTTTTCTGTAAAATAACAGGGAGTTGGCAAAATGTTGGAGAGCTGGGAAAATCGAGGCAATGTGGCAAATTCGAAGCCATTTGGTAAAATAAAGGTGAGTTGTGAAAATTGGGATTGGCTTTGTAAAATTAAGGATTTGGGCTGTTTTACCTCTGAGCGGCACTTTTTTTTTGCACACAATGGGCTAAATGGCCAGGTCACATGGACCCCGAAGGCTCAGAGAAGGTTGGGGGAGGGGACCCGCTGGAACAGCTGTTGGGAGACAGATGGTAGTCTCCCATCAAGGCCATCCAGCGTGTTCTTTAACGTGCACAGGGTATGGCTCTCCCGCACACGGGGCCACGGCTTAACGTTCCATCCGACGGACGGCGGCCTTTCCAAGTCCATCGGTGTCCCCTACTAACCGTGGGCAGGGCGGGGAATTTTGCGGAGATAAATCTCAACGCTGACCTAGCTGGGACTCGAACCTGGGAACTACAGATTACGAGCCTGGCGCGCAACCGACTGAGACACCCCCGCCCCTGTAAAATTAAGCAAAGGTTAAATTAAGGATAGTAGGCACAATGGAGAAAACTTTCAAAAATGTAGAAGACTTGGCAAAATCTTGTGTGGTTGGCCAAATTTGAAGCCGCTTTCTAAAATACAGGTGAGTTGTGAAAAAATGGGATTGGTTTGGTAAATTAAGGACAGTCAACACAAACGAGGAAACCCTGCAAAATCATGTGTACTTGGCAAAATTCGACGGGACTTGTAAAACATAAGTGGATGTGAAGGAATTGAGAAAAGGAATTATTTAGTAAAAATCAAGGCAAGGTTGCCAAATCGATGGAAGCTGTCCACCTATGTTAAATATATGAAAAGTACTTTTTTTCTCAATTGGCAAAATTTGAGTTCCGAATTCGAAAATTTGCGATCTCTCCACCCCATTTATTACAGCGCTTCGCTACGTCCCTGCTGATATTACGATGTAGTAAAATAAACATTTTTTTTTAAAGCAGGAAATAAGTCCCTGTGGTTCGAGTCCCGGATAAGGCAAAGACATTTGTGTTGTTTTTCTGCGGAAGTCCTGTCATCCTCACAGACCTACTATGGCATGTTTATTTTATGTTCATTTTCATTGATTTCTGAGATTTCAGAATTTTACAACTTTTGGGACAGACCATTCAAAGAGAAATTCTTTTTTTTTATCTATTTCTTTATATGAAGAAAGGAAAGTCACTTAAAAATAAAAGTTCACAAAAATAGAAATCACAATTCTTTTTTTATCTATTTCTTTATATGAACAAAGGAAAGTCATTCAAAAATAAAAGTTGACAAAAATAGAAATCACAATTCTTTTTTATCTAATAAAAGTTAACAAAAATAGAAATCACAACAGCCCGTATTCTGCTCCTGAGTAGTGTTTTACAAATTACAGATATCACACTGCAACTTGATACTCACTCCTGCCCGACGTTTCAAGCTTGAGTCAAGGGTTCAGATCTCCGCTCATCATCTTACTACGCATGAGGCCGGATTCGTCATCGGTTCAGACTTCTGCTTACAATCTATACTACACATGACCCGCGCTTTGATCCGTCATGGATTCTAGAAGTGGTGTGTGGACCAACGCCCAGTTCCGGACCTAGGCGCTTGAAACCCTAGTGCCGGACACATCACGAGGTGGATCATCCGGCCACTCCCCCAGGAGGTCAGTAGAAAGGCTGCTGCGATTCCCAACTGACCAATGCAGATTAGTGTGTTATATGTACTGCAATAGAACGACATAAAAATCTGTGGTGGCTAATTTTGCTCTCTTTAAAAAAGTGAGAATTTTAATTAAAAATGATATCAAACTATTGTATCCCTTTTGTCATATAAGTGTAATACATAGGCTTGCCATAATTTTCACGAGCTGCTAAACAAGGAAGCTTGTCCGGGGGTGGAAAGTTTGTTGAATACCAAATAATGTGTCCATCAAAATATTATGTACAAAAAGGCATAAATAAAACATTTCTGTATTTCTGAGGTGTATAATTAAATTAATAGGAATCCATTACAAGACTAGTCAGATACAATGCAATACCATGTCCTTTTCACTCGAGACTTTTATTTATATTAAAATATTCAATTCGTTACCTTTAATGGTATCACGGTGAATTGCAGACTCACTAACCGATACAAAAATGCCGATTGTGCAATTCGCCGACAGAAAATAATCTGACGACAAAAATGAAGACAGCAAAAACGCCGTCGCCACATAATGCCTAGAACAAAAAATAGGGGATTGTGCCTCCAAACTTCTTTTTAGAATTAAAAAAAAACGGGGTTTAGGTGTAAGTAATGTTGCAAAGTTCAGACTAAGTGTTTAGTCTACAGGAATAATGCAATGAATGGAAATAACAGAAACTACATACAATAACGTTGAAGATAACTAAGATAACTATTTCGCTAGTGTTATTCATTTTATGTGTTTATCATGAGAAAGGACATAAAAAAGAGAATTATTTTGTTTCCTTGTTCATTAATTGCTGAGGTTTCAGAATTTGGCAACTTTTGGAACAGTCAGAAATGAAGGAACTGGTTTAAAAGCGTCAGAGTTTTTTTTATGTTGACAACATATAGTTGACAAAAAAGGATATCGCAACAGCCCGAAATCTCCTCCTGAGGAAGGAGCACCAGTTGCGTTCTCAGTTTCGACATTTTCAGCGAAATGGAGTGTAATCAGAGCCAGATCCGGACCTAGCGCTCGAAACCGTAGGTACCGGACACATCACGAGGTCATTGCTCCCAGAAGTTTAGAAGACAGACTGCGTTTGATTCCTGAACAACCAATAGCATATTATATAATAGCAATAGCATATTATATTTACGAGAGGCCATCAAACTATATTAATTATTGAACTGTTAAAAATGATGTTATAAATAATCAACGAGGTCACTGCCCCCAAGCGGTTAGAATACAGAATGCGTGCGATTACCGACGGAGCAATAGACACTAGGTTTTTTTTTTTATTATATGTACCGCAACAGATGGACATAAAAATGTATGGTGACTAAGTTTGCTTTCTTTAAAAAGTGAGAATTTCAATTAGAAATGCAATAAAATCAAAATACTTTTGTTGCATTACTTTTGTCACATAAGTGTAATACATAGGCTTGCCATAATTTTCACGAGCTGCTGAGCATGGAAGCTTGTGCCTGGGAAGGGGAAGGTTTGTTCAATGCCAAATAGTGTGACCATCAAAATATCATGTACAAAAAGGCATAAATAAGAACCATTCTGTATTTCTAAGGTGTATAATTAAATTAAAAGGAATCCATTACAAAATTAGTTAGATACAATATCACAAGTTAAAATAAAACGATTTCGAGGCAAAAAAAAATCAAGGGTTTGTTGGGACAAGAAAGACGATAGAGCTGGAAAAATATAAAAAGACCTGATCTCCAATGCAGTATAACACTTCCTCCTCCGTCTTACAGCTCCTTAAAAAAACATTCTTGAGAAATGAAGAAAATATAAAGAAGCTTAGTTAGTTAAATCTGCGCTTATTAGGGAAAGTTTAGGTCTGTTAAACCCTCTATGTGCCATCCCATGGCCGAGTGGTTAGCGCGCTTGGCTACTGATCTAAGGGACCTGGGTTCCGAACCCCGGGTAAGGCATGGATGTGTGTGTCGTTTTTCTGCTGAGGTCCTGCCATCCTCTCAGACCTTCTACTATGGCATATGAACTGACAGGCTCCTGTCAGACCTCTGTGGCAAGCAGCTGCTTGAGGGGGTATTTATTTTTTTTTTTTGTTCACGTACAAAATGAAACAATCGATTTTTTGAACTACATAAATTTAAAAATAATTATAAAAAAAATAAAATAAATACCCCCTCAAGCCGCTGCTTGTCACAGAGGTCTGACAGGAGCCTGTCAGTTTATATTAATGGTAAAATAAGTTTTAGGCAAGGGAAAGATTTAGGAGAGGAGAAAAGAAGTGAAGTTTTCTCGATTGGCACTTCCGGGCTGCAGTTCTTGGGGAACAAGAAAAATGCCTTCCTTTCGGATAGCCAGCTTGAAGTTCTCCTTCCACATTTCAGTCTACATTGCTTAGTTGTAAATATAAAGATTTTGAATATTTTTTGCATTTACTACTAGCATTCTGAAAAGAAGGCGGGGTGGGGGTTCCGGTTGAATATTATTTATATTAAAATATTTAATTCCTTAACCTTAATGATATCACGACGAAATGCAGACTCAATAACACCGATACAGGAGTGACGAACTGTGCAATTCGCCGACAGAAAAAACTCCGTCGCCTCATAACGCCTAGAACAAAAAATGTCATAGAACATTGGGCAAGGGGATTATGCCTCCAACGCTTTTTTACAGAATTTTTAAAAAACAGGATACAGATGCATGTGATGTTCCAAAGTTCAGACCAAGTCTTCAATCTACATTTGGGGTGGGGGGTGGCTCAGTCGGTAGCGTGCCAGGCTCGTAATCTGTATTTCCCAGGTTTGAGTCCCAGCTGGGTCAGCGTTGAGATTTATCTCCGCAAAATTCCCCGCCCTGCCCACTGTCAGTAGGGGACACCGATGGACTTGGAGAAGGCCGCCGTCCGTAGGATGGGACGTTAAGCCGTGGCCCCGTGTGCGGGAGAGCCATACCCTGTGCACGTTAAAGAACACGCTGGATGGTCTTGACGGGAGGCTACCATCTGTCTCCCAACAGCTGTTCTAGTGGGTCCCCTTCCCCAACCTTCTTTGAGCCTTCGGGGTCCATGTGACCTGGCCATTTAGCCCATGGTGTGCAAAAATGTGCCGCTCAGAGGTAAAACAACCCAACGTTAAAGAACCCGCTGGACGGCAATGACGGGAGGCTACCATCTGTCTCCCAACAGCTGTTCCAGTGGGTCCCCTCCCCCAACCTTCTCTGAGCCTTCGGGGTCCATGTGACCTGGCCATTTAGCCTATGATGTGCAAAAAAGTGGCGCTCATAGGTAAAACAACCCAACCTTCAATCTACAGGAATAATGAATGCCATGAATGGAAATAACAGAAACTACATACAATTACTTTAAAAATAACTATTTGGCTAGTGTTATTTTTTTATGTGTTTATCATGAGAAAGGTCATAAAAATGAGAATTATTTTATGTTCCTTTTCATTGCTTTCTCAGATTTCACATTTTTGAAACTTTTGGAACAGTCATCATAAATAAAAAGAACTGGTTTGAAAGCGTCAGATTTTTTTTATGTTGATTACAAAGAGTTGACAGGAAAGGAAACCGCAACAGCCCGAACTCTGCTCCTGAGGTAGGAGAACCAGTTGCGTTCTCAGTTTCGACATTTTCAGTCAGGTGTGCAACTTGATCCTCGCTCCCATAAACGGTGTGTAATTAGCGCCAGTTCCGGACCTAGCGCTTGAAACCGTAAGGTCACGAGGTCACTGCCCCCAGAAGGTTAGAAGACAGACTGCCTGCGATTCCCAACGGACCAATGGGCAGTAGGGTTTTGTATGTACCGCAATGGATGGACGTAAAAATGTATGGTGACTAATTTTGCTTTCTTTAAAAAGCGAGAATTTTAATTAGAAATGCAATTAAACTATATTAAATATTGAACTGCTAAAAATAATCAAAATATTCATATAAAATACTCCTATTGCATCCCTTTTGTCATATAAGTATAATGGATATCTTGCTATAATTATCATTCGCTGCTAAACCCGGAAGCTTGTCTGGTGGTGGGGGGAGATTTTTGAATGCCAAATAACGTGATCCGCAAAATGCTATGTACAGTCGCTCAAAAAAGTATCCGAACACTATGGTTGATTACAGAATTCAGAAAAAATATCTGGCAACGATTTTTTTTAGAAATTAGTGATCTGGCACCCTTCGTTCACGTGACACGAAGGTTGCCAGATCACTAATTTCTAAAAAAAAACGTTGCCAGATATTGTTTCTGAATTCTGTAATCAACCATAGTGTTCGGATACTTTTTTGAGCGACTGTACTTGCTATGGAAAATTCCCAAGTCTTATTAGACTGCTTCCCTCTCCCCTTCCTAGCGTGCACAATTGAGATGCGTGTGGGCTTCTAAAGAAAGATAAATACTAACCTTTCGACAAAAACCAAAGAAAAACATAAAACATTTAACCCCATTGAGAATAGAGAGGTTCAAATACGGGTTCTTGCATTGCACTGGAAATTAAAGTTTCGGCCGCAAAAAATAAAAAGGAGCTCACCCCCCTTTCACTTTCCGAAATCCTGGACAAGGACCTCGTTCAGCTGAGATCGCAGTGGGTCTTGTGACCACAGTTGTCGTCCTTTGAAACTAAAGCGGGACTGGAATCGGGAGAGATAAATTCCCCTTGTTGGGTGATCTCAGAGATCCGTGAGATGGATACTTTTCTGGGATTCGCTAAGGTGATTTCTCAGACGCATTTAACCCTTTAACGCCCAGAACGGCCCGGCCCATTAATAGCCTCGCGGTCGGTATGAAGCTGGTGGATGGCTGTTGGAATGGCGGAGATTTCTTGTTTGTTTGGAAGTTTAAAATCTGGGATATAGTAACTGATGTAGTCATGTGACCAAATAGTTAGTTAAAGTTGAGTTTTTTAGGGAAAGTTTAGGTCTGTTAAACCCTCTATTCCCATACATAATGAAACAATCGATTTTTTTTTTTGAAGAACAGATTTAAAAATAATTAGGGGTAGAATATGTTTCAGGAAAGGAAAAGGAAGGAAAAGACTTTGGAGAGGAGAAAAGAAGTTGTCTCGATTGGAACTTCTGGGCTGGAGTCCTTGGAGAACAAGAACAATGCCTTCCTTTCGGCTAGCCAGCTTAAAGTTTTCCTTCCCCCTATCAGTCTTAGTTGTAATTAAAGTTCTTAGCAATTTAATGTTCGCTTTTTCTAAATCTATTTTATAATTTATTTTACTTTAGTATGGTCTGTTTAGTGCTGAAATCAGAATTTTTTTTAAAATTTTGGGAAACAAATGTTTAATTCTTTATTTTTGATGTTCAGACAATTTGGAGTTGCAGTTTTCCTTTCAGCAGTGTCTTGGCTGCATGACCTTTCTGTTGGTTTGCAAAGGACAATGCGGATCTCATCTGGGGATGACCAATAACTCCTAGACTAGGTGGTATTGCCAGGACCCTCCATTGGGCTCCTCGTGTTGTTTGACCTCTGTCTAGTTGTATCCTGTCCCCCCTTAAATCTCAACACATTCCACAGCCAAAGCTGCTGTGGTATGTAACTAATACAGGGGGTGGGGAGGATTGGTCTCTTGGATGAGGCTTGCAAGAACTGTGACTGCTATCTGAGAAATGGCAAAAAAGAACTGGTTTGGAATCCTTTTCTAGGTATATCCCCCGGCAATACCTCTTGAAAAAAAAAGTCTATTTTTTGTCCATTTTAGGTAGGGAATAAGATTCGGACTGATTATATCTCTATTGCTACCTTTCTACATGATATCTTTTATGTTTAAATATAAATTTAGTCGGCTGCTGTCACTGTATGATCTTTGATTGATTGATTGAGCTTTATTATTGTTATTATTATAACGTGTGGTACATATTAATTTGCTTGAGAAAATTAAGTAATATGTTCCAAATAACTAATTTCTATTTGCTTAGTGGGTAATTGAGTGCGTTTACTACGTTAAATTCTGGGATTCCGAGTACATCTATTTTTGCTACGATTTCAGCCCGTTCAGTTTGGTATTTTTTGCATTCCATAATTATGTGTTCTATATTTTCTATTACATGGAGTTAGTTTTTTTAATAGTGAAGAGGAATTTTTTTGTTATAGTATGGCCTGTAGTTATTCTTGATATTTTCGTTTGTTTGTCTTTGGGTAGCGTATTGGTATCCTCATCTGTTTCCGGCAGAGGACCGTAGATTTTTCTCCTAAAGTTTTCCGTCGTCAAAGTGGCTTTATCATAGTAAGATGCGAATTCCGCTTTCCTATATTGATCATTTTCTGCTTGAAAGGATAAGGGGTATCTCGTAGTTGAGTCGGAATTCCTATATTTAGAACTTCTTTGGCAAACTTATCAGCGATTTCGTTTTCGTGGATGCCAATATGTGCCGAAGTGCAGTGCAAAAGGAAATTGTTTGAATTTTCTTTTGTTTGTCGATGAATTTCTTCTAAAATTTGTGTAGCTGTATCTAATGCGTATTTTTGGTTTATTCTTTTTTGTATTGCTAATAATGCTGATTTGCTATCAGAAAAAATAGATATATGGGCCAGTTTAAATTTTTTGCAGCTTAGGATAGCTTCTAGAATAGCATATAGTTCTGCTTCCATTATGCTGATGTCTTTCTCTAATAGTATAAGTTTCTGTTCTTGAATGGTAGGAGAGTAGAAAGCTGCAGCAGTTTTCTGAATATTTCGGTTTTTTGATCCATCTGTGAAAAAGAATATATCAGTTTTATTTCTCTCATGTATAATGGCTTCTAAAATATTTTTATTTATTAGGCTTCCACTGTCTTTTTTTGAAAATAAGACTTGCTCTCCAATTTCTATGAGGGGAGCTTCCTAATCCCAAGTAGGTGGAAAGCATTTGGTTCTTTTCTGTTTATTGAATGTTTCTGTCAATTTCATCATCAGAGGGTGATGTCTGATAATTTTAATAGAGGGGGCTCGAATTGTACATTTGCTGATTTTCTGGAAGAGCGGATGGCATTCATGCTTACGTACTAGTCTGCATACATTTTGCATGAGTAGATATTTGATTCTAATGTCTAGAGGTTCTATGCCTGCCGTAGCTAGTAACGATGAAATGGGAACAGTGAAAAATGGTTTAGGCTGATCCTGAGTGCTTTATTTTGAATATTATTTAGCGATAGAAGCAATTTGCTGTTGTTAGTTATTAGTGGTTAATCGATTTTAGATCTTAACAAAGTTTTGTAGAGGTAGTTCAATTGTTGTTGAGGGGACCGTTTTTAACTCCACTGATGCAGCGGAGAAGATTCAGAATTTCATTGCCGCTTTTATGTAGGACTTCTATTTGTTTCTTTCCATTAAGTTTTTTGTCGAGAATGACACCTAAGTATCTGTGTTGTTCAACCTATTGAATATTTTTTTCACCGATTTTGATATTCAGTATACGGTTAAATTCATATATTGTGAGACATTCTATCATGCCATTAAGCAATAAACTTCCAATCTACAAAATAGTCGTTAGGCCTACAATCACTTATGCATCCCAGTCTGGAATCAGACTAATATCACCAACTATAAGAAGCTTCAGACTCTTCAAAATAAATACCAGAGCGGCTGTAAACGTCCCCTGGTTCAAAACAAATAGGGTTGAGTTGTTTTACCTCTGAGCGGCACTTTTTTGCACACAATGGGCTAAATAGCCAGGTCACAAGGACCCCGAAGGCTTAGAGAAGGTTGGGGGAGGGGACCCACTGGAACAGCTGTTAGGAGACAGATGGTAGTCTCCCGTCAAGTCCATCCAGCGTGTTCTTTAACGTGCACAGGGTATGGCTCTCCCGTAAACGGGGCCACGACTTAACGTCCCATCCGACGGACAATAACAAATAGGAATATTCACAAAGATCTGGAAATTGATTATATAAATATATACGTTAAGTAGATCTCACGAAATTTTTTAACGATATTGGTAGAAATCCAAATGATATAATTAGGCATATAAAAGAATATGATCATACTGCTAAATCCAAAGTGAAAAGACCAAAGCAAAACTTGCTTGAAAAGGCTGCTGACGATCCACAGATGAATCATTAACAAATAGTCAGAAACTTTCCATACTTCGATAAGATGATCTGAAACACAAATAATTCTTCTCTCTCATTCCCGTCAGGGCCCACCCTTGTGTGGTTCAACTATCTACAGTGATTACGTCACCAATGCCTTGAAGGATTACATATTAGATGAAGGAGATTATAGGAAAATTCAACTGGTGCTCCGAAAGAGTGAAAATTACGATATACGACATAGTAAATTTGTTGGCCACGAGATGGCAGCAGTTATCTCAGTAAACTTCATGCCGCTAGATGACAGTGGTTTACTGAGACAACGAATTATCAAACAGTAAACCTGTTGGCCACAAAATGGCAATAGGTTCCTCACATCAGGATATTTTCAACTAATAACTATTGTTTGCAAGACGGCAGATAAAAGCAGATTTAACTA
This sequence comes from Ryuthela nishihirai, assembly GCA_038380435.1. Taxonomy (NCBI): domain Eukaryota; kingdom Metazoa; phylum Arthropoda; class Arachnida; order Araneae; family Heptathelidae; genus Ryuthela; species Ryuthela nishihirai. Next base: position 69,248,871 of record JAWZYU010000001.1, read on the forward strand.
ACTAGCAGATGCTCTAACTGCCGAGGAGAAAACGAGAATTTACGAATGAAATTCGAATCTTTTTTTTCGCATAGTTGCGGCGATTTTGTGCTGAAAGGCGATTTGTGCAAAGCTTTGAATAGAATTATTAACTCTTGGTGGAAAAAAATTACTACGAAAACGGTTTCCAAATATGCAAATTCGTCCTGACATAAAATAATTTAAAACGCAAAAAGCGAAACAGAATATTCTATTCTGACTTTATCTCTTTAAGCTAAAATCGCTTTTCATATTTGTTTAAACTTATTCAAGGTTTCCAATAATACTATTGTGAATACAATTCAGTGAATTATTGAAATTGGAATGCAGATTAATAATAGTTCTCAATCCTATGCCAGCATAGTCTTTATCCCGGTTTTAGAACTACAGTATGTATATTGGGTCCAGGGGCGTAGCGAAGGACTATGGTTGGGGGGGGGGGGGGGAATAAAAAATTTTCTAACTCGAAATTCAAATCTGAGCAAACTTAAATTTATTTTCTCTCCGGGGGGGGGGGGGACAATATTCACAAACTTCCAATTTTGCCAACTAGCCATAATTTCACAGAAATAATTCCAATATTTACATCTCGTCTGAATTGCAGCAAGTCAGTGTGAATTTTCCCTTGGTTTCGCCAACTCTCCTTAATTTCACCAAACTAATCCCAATCTTTATATCTCTCCTAATTTTACCAAATCACTTCAAATTCACAAAGATTTTGCCAAGTTTTCTCGATTTTAGTCAACTATCCTGAATTTCACAAACCCAATTCTAATTATCACAACTCGCCGATATTTTCCAAGTGGATTCGAATTTTGCCAACTGCCCTACATTTTGTTAAGTTTCCTCAATAATTTGTCCAACACTCCTTAATTTCACAAAACAAATCTCAATTTTCACAACTCGCCTATATTTTACCAATTGGATTCGAATTTTGTCAACTACTCTAGATTCTGTCAACTCGCCGTAATTTTTCAGAAAAAAAATCGCAATTTTTGCATCTTTCCTGAATTTGCCAAGTCACTTCGAATTTTATCAACTCTCCTTAATTGCACAAGAAAGGCACAATTTTCACAACTCCCCTGTATTTTACCAAGTGGCTTCGAAATTTGCCAACTCCCCTAGATTTTGCCAAGAGTTCTTGGTTTTTCCAACTCTCCTTAATTTCACAAAACCAATCCCAATTTTTACAACTCACCTGTACTTTACCAAGTGGTTTTCAGTTTGGCCAACTTCCCTAGATTTTGCAAAGTTTTCTCGATTTTGTCGGCTCCCCTTAATTTCACAAAAACAATCCCAATTTTCACAAATCGCCCGTATTTTACCAAGTGGATTCGAATTTTGCCAACTACCCTAGATTTTGTCATCTCGACACAATTTTACAGAAAAAAAAATCCCAATTTTATATCACACCTGATTTTTGCCAACTCCCCCAAGATTTGCCAACTCTCGTAGATATTGCGAAGTTGCCTTTATTTTGTCAACACGCCATAATTTTACAGAAAAAAGATTGCAATTTTTACATCTCACCTGAATTTTGTCAACTCTCCACGATTTTGCCAAGTCACTCCGAATTTTGCCAACTGCCCCTAGTTTTTTTCAACTACCCCTAGATTTTGCCAACTCGCCATAATTTTACAGAAAAAAAATCCAAATTTTCACATCTCACCTTGTCTGTAAAAATTATGGCGAGTTGGGAGTTGACAAATCCTCACGATTTTGCTAAGTCATTCCGAATTTTGCCAACTATCCCTAGATTTTGCCAACTCCCTACGTTTTGCCAACTCGCCATAATTTTACAGAAAAAATCGTAATTTTTACATCTTACCTGAATTTTGCCAACTCCCTAAGATTTTGCCAAGTTGTCCCAATTTTGCCAACTCACCTGTTTTTAACTAAGTGGCTTCGAATTTTGCCAACTGCTCTAAATTTTGCCGTCTCTCCATTTTTCAAACTGCCTTAGATTTGCCAAGTTGCCTCGATTTTGACAAATCCGCTTAATTTTCCAAAAAAAATTACAAATTTTCAGAACTCACCTAGATTTTACGAAGTTGCTTCGAATTTTGCCAACTCCGAGTAACTTTGGGAGGGGGAGCCTCCCCCCAATCCCCCCCCCCCCCCCATGGCTACGCCCCTGATCGGGCCCTTCTCGTACAATGTGGCCCCACTTATACGAAAGTTTGAGCAGCACTACTCTAAATGAGAATAGAGTATAAAGGTTATTTCTTTACATGTCTCTTCGATAGATGGCAGCACATGATGGATATTAACCCTAGCGCAGACAGCTGTCAGACCTCTTGTAGCAATCAGTTGCTTGAACTGTAATTCATTTTTACTAGTGTTTATGATATCCAAACCAATTTATGAGTATAAATAGTCAAAGTTCCTTAATTCACGCAGTTTTCATATTTGGAGAAATACACACACACACAGAAATCCTTCTGCAGCCATTGGCTACGGAGGTCCAACCAGATTAGTATGTGTAATTTCCCTCTCCAGACGTGTCTCTTCTAAGCTACAGCTGCTGCATTTGGCCACTCTAGGCCAATTCTAGCAAGGTCCTGTTTGACATTGTCTGCCCATCGCATCCTGGTCTTCCCCTTTTTCTGAAACACTTAGGCACACTGTTCATAATCCTGTTTGCCAATCTGCAGCTATGCATGCGGGCAACACGGCCAAACCAACGCAGTCTCTCCACAATATGCTGCTCAAAAGAGGTTGATGACACCTTCTCCTAACGTCATCACTACTTACAAAGTCAAACCATCTAATACCCAAATACTGCATAAGCATATAGAATCAAATGCATCAAGTTTCTTGTTATCCTGCTTACAAAGGGTTTATGTTTCGCTACCATAACTAACCTTAGAAAGAACCAAACTATCATATAGCCTAACTTTAGTCTTTAGGAGTATACGCCTATTTTTCCACACTCTCCATAACTTTCCTAATAATTCGACCTCTGACTCTGGGGTCGTCTTCCAAGGAGGTTGCAGCGTTCTTGGAACTTTCCTTCTTTTGTAGTAGTGGTAAACAACAATAATTAGAAAAGAAAAAAAAAATGCATTCATAAGAAAAGCAGAAGAAGGATTGTTAATACAATCAACAGACGGCCCATGAACGATATGCTTCGTTACTGGTTACCTATAATCTGGCAACCACTACTACAAAAGAAAGTTCCAAGAACGCTGCAACCTGCTCGGAAGACGACCCCAGTCAGGGGTCGAAATATTGGGAAAGTTACTCACAAGTAAGTGAATCCTGGCCTTAAGTTTTTTAATTCTAATACCTGTAAAATTATTAATTTATACCTATATTAAAAGTATAGTAACTAGAATAGTATAACAGTGTCGTGTCCTTACAGTTGGGTTGGGTTGTTTTACCTCTGAGCGGCACTTTTTTGCACACCTTAGGCTAAATGGCCAGGTCACATGGACCCCGAAGGCTCAGAGAAGGTTGGGGGAGGGGACCCACTGGAACAGCTGTTGGGAGACAGATGGTAGCCTCCCGTCAAGGCCATCCAGCGTGTTCTTTAACGTGCACAGGGATGACTCTCCCACACACGGGCAACGGCTTAACGTCCCATCCGACGAACGGCGGCCTTTCCAAGCCCATCGGTGTCCCCTACTGACCGTGGGCAGGGGGGGGGGGGGAATTTTGAGGAGATAAATCTCAACGTTGACCCAGCTGGGACTCGAACCTGTGTGTCCTTACAGAGACAGAAGTAGTTTTATCTACAATTAGAGACCTGGAAGAAAAAAGTCCAGATGGACAAAAGAGGGATTGCTTATTTCAAAAAGTTATTCTGTACGAAATTATTTTTTGTAACTGGAAAGGGCTGCTTAGCCAGGGTTAAATCCCTAGAACATTTCCAATATTACCTTTAAGGGCAAACGTTCTTTATTAAAATTTATTATGCAGTTCTTAGGTGGTCCGTAAACATCAGAAATTCTGAAGGGTCTATGTTCTTCAGGGTCTCTTATGCCGTCTTCTAAAAAATATGAAATTTTCGTTTTCAAGGAGAATTAATTTCGTATATTTTCCGCCTATATCACCTTCTGACATTGAAAAATTAATGGACGATTGAAAAAAAAAATTAACATTAATATAATAATGTAATAATAGTACAGTCGCTCAAAAAAGTATCCGAACACTATGATCGATTACAGAATTCAGGAAAAATATCTGGCAACGATTTCACGTGACACGAAGGTTGCCAGATCACTAATTTCTAAAAAAAAATCGTTGCCAGATATTTTTTCTGAATTCTGTAATCGACCATAGTGTTCGGATACTTTTTTGAGCGACTGTAGGTGGTCATATTATTTTGATACTAGATCGTGTGGGCTCACTCACGGAAATATTGAGCTTGTGCAGTTACCGTTCACAGCAAACTGGAGCGGTTGCGGTTAATGTTCACAGCACATTGGATCGTGTGAGCTCACAAAAACCTGAATCGTGTGGGCCCACTCACAGAAATATTGAGCGTGTACAGTTACCGTTCACAGCAAACTGGAGCGGTTGCGGTTAACGTTCACAGCACATTGGATCGTGTGAGCTCACAAAAACCTGGATCGTGTGGGCCCACTCACAGAAATATTGAGCATGTGCAGTTACCGTTCAGAGCAAACTGCAGCGTGTGCAGTAACTACACACGCTCCAGTTTGCTGTGAACGGTAACTGGAGCGTGTACAGTTGCTGTACACGCTCCAGATATTTTTCCTGAATTCTGTAATCACGTGACACGAAGGTTGCCAGATCACTAATTTCTAAAAAAATGGTTGCCAGATATTTTTTCTGAATTCTGTAATCGACCATAGTGTTCGGATACTTTTTTGAGCGACTGTACCTTTGCCACCCAGTTTCGGAATGTGTCCCTTTGCCCCCCCCCCCCCCATATCTGGTACTGCTCTTGACCACCACACTTTACAACCAGAGATTTTAATCAACAAAAGTGTTGAAAAGCAGTGTTACTGATTATAACAATTTACTTCAAAAACCCACAGAAACACAAATTATGATTGCTACAACAAACTACTTCCTAAAATAAATGCCAAGTTGGTGTAATGGTTCTTTAAATTAATTTTTAAAAATATTTAAAACCAGTAGAAAGCAGAGTTTGCTGTTCATTTTTCCCAACTTCGTAAATCTGTGAAATTGAAAAGAATATTGTTTGAAAATCGAGAGTTAGAAAGATTCCAGTAAGATCTTAAATTCGTCTCCAGTGGAATTTTTCGAAAAAAGAAAAACTTATTTTCTAAGTGAAAATTCACATTTAGAGCTCCCTAGCTCTAAATGTGAATTTTCATTCACATAACAGGAAGAGTTCTGAAACTTTTTGTAATATATTCTATATTTGACTCTCCTGAAATACACTGGTTTCAATAAATTAAGGAAAATCCCTATGTTAAGTCAATGGGAAGCTAACGTCAAAGCTTTAAAATTTCTAAAATAAGCTTTTTTTTCGTTTTGAAAAATGTGACTGCAGATATAGATCTCAATCAAATAAATCAATATCTCGTTTTTTTAACAATATTCGTTCAGTATTTAATGAGTTATGGAAGTTTGAATATTTAGCGATAACAATGCCAGCCACAAAAATTGACTTCAGAAGTTAATTAAAACTTAGTAATAAGTATTGTATCAAAGTGTTTGATAAAATAAGTTTGTATTTTAGGACTTTGTGTAAAGAATTCTTTCACTATTCTTCAGTTTTGTATAAGTTTCTTAAGACTGGCATTGCTGTTGTTAAATATTCAACCTTCCGTAACTCATTAAATATTGAACGAATATTGTTGAAAATCGAGATATTGATTTATTTGATTGAGATCTTTATGTGCAATCACATTTGTCAAAACAAAAAAAACTTATTTTAGAAGTTATAGAGCTTTGACATTAGCTTCCCATTGACTTAACATGGGGATTTTCCTTAATTTATGGAAACCAGTTCAATAACTCATGACAGCGTTTCCTTAAAAGCCATTTCCCAGGGTTGGGTTGTTTCACCTCTGAGCGGCACTTTTTTGCACACTATGGGCTAAATGGCCAGGTCACATGGACCCCGAAGGCTCAGAGAAAGTTGGGGGAAGGGACCAACTGGAACAGCTGTTGGGAGACAGATGGTAGCCTCCCGTCAAGGCCATCCAGCGTGTTCTTTAACGTGCACAGGGTATGGCTCTCCCGCACACGGGCCACGGCTTAACGTCCCATTCAACGGACGGCGGACTTTCCAAGCCCATCGGTGTCCCCTACTGACCGTGGGCAGGGCGGGGAATTTTGCGGAGATAAATCTCAACGCTGACCCAGCTGGGACTCGAACCTGGGAACTACAGATTACGATTTCCCAGGTGTCTACTTTGGTGGCCTTGTCGTAGATCCAGCCATGACTGAACCTTTCTCTTCAAAAAGTCACTTCAAATTACAGCAGTTTAGGAAAACTAGGAATCTTGAAGAATATTCTAAAACTTTTCTAAAATTCATCGAAACTTCTGAATGTTCTCATTTCTGAACTGGGTTGCAGTGCAATTGGCGTCCATCGGAAAATGTGAAACTTTAAATCAGATTTTTTTTAATATTGGCTTCCTCTGTCAAAAAATAGAATGCGTCATCCTAGAAGCCAATAAAAAAACAGTTTCCATCAGAACTACAACATTTTACACTCGCGAAATCAAATAATCTCTTGTAGCTGTGGGTTTCAGGTAAACTTCGAAACACGCAAATCTTTATCGAATAAGCTGATATGAGAGAAAAGTCCATTTCCTCCTAAAACTTTTCCTTTCGGCCTGTAAACGCAAACAATATATAGCTATATTTGATTTACCCATGGAAAATATTTTGAACTTTTCAGAAAATATACCAAACACAAAACAGATAAATAAGACGTTGCCGTATCATATGTTGTTGACGATATCTTCCTCACAGTTTATACCTTTACCGTTTTCAAACGATTTCTAAGTGTTCTAGAATATTCCACTGTTTTCTTTTAAATTGTAGAAATGTCTCAAGAGATGATCCAGAATCAGAAGGTTTTTTTTATTTTATTTTTTCTTCCAGAAGTTTCTATCATTCTGGACAATTTGCCATATTTTCACGACTTCGTGAAATTGTCGCAAGCAAATCTTGCTGTCGCTATTTCGTTATTGAGAAAGAACTTTAAATTGTTCCTTGTGGCAAAAGATTTCCTGACAACTATTTGTGCTGTGTTTGTTTTCTACTCTTGCTTATATTGTGATAGTATTGATTTCTATTTGATTTTTTCCAAAAAAAAAAAGGGGGGGGAAATATTTACTAGATTTTTCGCAATTGCCTTTTCTTATAAAATCATCTTCACTGCCTGAAACGTTTTCGGAAAAGTTTCTGGATTATTCGCTGATTTTCTACTTTTTACTTTTCATTTTAGTTTGTTTCGAAAGAAAAAGCTGTCGCATGTGCAAAAACATTCGAGTATTTTGTTTCAAGCAAAACAAAACAAAAAAAAAAATAAAAAATTTTTGTGTGTGTGTGTGTTGGACAGGTATTAACTAAACGAAAATTTTTAAATGAAGGATGAGAAAAATTTTTGCGCAGTATTTTTCGGGGGGAAAATAAATTTCGATCATTATTTAATTTTTTTTCGTTTTCACTAAATAAATAGCTAATTGGAGTTCGAAATATTTTCGGCAGTAAAATAAACTGACTTCTTTTAAAATTATCGAAATTAAAAAAAATATTTGAGCATTAAAAAATATTAGTGTTTTGGGGAAAAAAAAATTTGTCCAATGATTTTTAAATTTGCGCATTGTAAAATGTATCTTGTGGAAGAATAGAATATTAGAAAATTCACAGTAAAATAATAAAATCGACCAATAAGGTAAGAGAACTATTTTAAGCAAAAAAGAAAAGAATTTTTGACTAATGTTTTTTCAACACTATTTTCGTAAAAAATTTGGAAGTTAAAATATTAGTTTCGAGCGATACATTATTAGCTTTGTACATTATTTTAATTAAAAATGGCAATTTTTTTTACTAGTTCTAAATTTTAAAAAATTTATTAATTCAGTTTCGTTTTACCAATTCAAGCTATGTTTTATACAGTATTTTAATATAAAAAAATGGTAAAATTTTTATTATTACAAATTTTTAAAAAAATTCTTTATTCAAATTTGCACTGCAAATTCAAAGAAAAAAAAACTCAAACATTTTAATCGAACTACTGAAAAAAAATGAAAGAATTTCTTTTTAATAGATAATTTTAAATACATTGACTTCCTTTTACTGTAACAATAACACTTTCTCAAAGTTCGCTATTTTTTTTTTCCTTTTCAAATACATTTAATAATATTTATTTTTTTTCGATAATAATAAATTATTTGTGTTTCGTTTCTGTCCTCTTTTACTTTTTTGATTAATTTCCTTAAATCACCGTCGCATTTGACCATACCAAATAGCTGATTATAAAAAATGAATCTTAAATTGGAAAAAGTAATTGAGCTTTATAATTTTGAAATATAAATGAGACAAAATTTGGAGTTCCTTTCTGAGCTCACCTTGCAAGAAATTAACCTACCACTGTAACTTTAGCTTTCCTGAATACCAATAGGTAAATTTCTCACTTTGGAAATGAATTGGCCCAAAATTTGTGATGCCCCTAATCTGACTCTAATAATAATACCCAAGTGCTGAGACCCTTAGCGTGCCCTTCTTAGCAGGCATACAAAGTTTAAGGAATCTAGAGTTATGGTGGTTACCTACACATAAGCCCGGATCTAGAAATATTAAAGAGGTGGGGGGTTGGGGAGGACAAGAGACTGTACAGTCACTCAAAAAAATATCCGAACACTATGGTTGATTACAGAATTCAGAAAAAATATCTGGCAACGATTTTTTTAGAAATTAGTGATCTGGCAACCTTCGTGTCACGTGATTACAGAATTCAGGAAAAATATCTGGAGCGTGTACAGCAACTGTACACGCTCCAGTTACCGTTCACAGCAAACTGGAGCGTGTGCAGTTACTGCACACGCTCCAGTTTGCTGTGAACGGTAACTGCACACGCTCAATATTTCCGTGAGTGAGCCCACACGATCCAGGTTTTTGTGTGCTCACACGATCCAATGTGCTGTGAACATTAACCGCAACCGCTCCAGTTTGCTATGAACGGTAACTGCACACGCTCCATATTCATTGCATTATGTATTCATATGCATTATATATATTGAAAAAATATCCGAATACTATGGTTGATTACAGAATTCAGAAAAAATATCTGGCAACGATTTTTTTAGAAATTAGTGATCTGGCAACCTTCCAGATAACTAATTTCTAAAAAAATCGTTGCCAGATATTTCTTCTGAATTCTGTAATCAACCATAATGTTCGGATTTATTTTGAGCAACTGTTTTTTTCATTGCAGCGTGATATTTTCCCTTCGTTTCACAGGTTTTCAAAAAATCTCATGAAAAATGCGCGAAACATGCACAAGTTTAATGATTTTTGTCCTCCATTATTCTTACTACCATCCTCAAGGGTAGGAGGGGGCAAGGGGGGCCCCCATATCCGGCGTTGCACACACAAATTCTCTTTATTAAAACTATGGAAAATGAAGTTTTCTAACGCAAAATTTTTTTATAATACTGCAACATAACTGCTCAAAAGTTCCCAAAAAAATATAGCAAATCATTTTTACTACTCGAATACTTTAAACATTAAGGGAATATTGTTGAAAATCGACATTTAGATAGATTTGACTGAGATCTTTAATTTATCTTCAGTCCCATTCTGTCACAGATACACAGTCATTGGCATAACATGGAGGAAGGTGGTCATAATTCAGTGGGCACTGAGTGTTGGGTTGTTTTACCTCTGAGCGGCACTTTTTTGCACACCATGGGCTAAATGGCCAGGTCACGTGGACCCCGAAGGCTCAGAGAAGGTTGGGGGAGGGGATCCACTGGAACAGCTGTTGGGAGACTGATGATAGCCTCCCGTCAAGGCCATCCAGCGTGTTCTTTAACGTGTACAGGGTATGGCTCTCCCGCACACGGGGACACGGCTTAACGTCCCATCCGACGGACGGCGGCTTTTCCAAGCCCATCGGTGTTCCCTACTGACCGTGGGCAGGGCGGGGAATTTTGCGGAGATAAATCTTAACGCTGACCCAGCTGGGACTCGAACCTGGGAACTACAGATTACGAGCCTGGCGCGCTACCGACTGAGCCACCCCCGCCCCAGGGCACTGAGTGTAAGCGTGAGTGACAAATATTATTTCCATGATATGAGGCAGCTTGGTTGAGCGATTCCCGACGTAGATGACGCCAGTGACTAATCAACGAAATATGCGGGTGTGCTTATATGTCACATTGCTGAAGAAGATGGACGAAATTAATTTTTTTCGTCCAACTAATTATTTCAAGTGTTTCTTCTTAACAGGACATTTCCTGTGATACCTTATTACTGGGTTGTTTTACCTCTTAGCGGCACTTTTTTGCACACAATGGGCTAAATGGTCAGGTCACAAGGACCCTGAAGGCTCAGAGAAGGTTGGAGGAGGGGACCCACTGGAACGGGTGATGGTAGCCTCCCGTCAAGCCATCTAGCGTGTGCTTTAACGTGCACAGGGTATGGCTCTCCCGCACACGGGGCCACGACTTAACGTCCCATCCGACGGACGGCAGCTTTTCCAAGCCCATCGGTATCCCCTACTGATCGTGGGCAGGGCGGGGAATTTTGCGGAGATCTCAACGCTGACCCAGCTGGGACTCGAGCCTGGCGCGCAACCGACTGAGCCACACCCGCCTCACCTTATTACTGAATATAGCAGACCAATAGTTTACACATATACCTCCTTTTGGGGCGGGGGTGGCTCAGTCGGTAGCGCGCCAGGCTCGTAATCTGTAGTTCCCAGGTTCGAGTCCCAGCTGGGTCAGCGTTGAGATTTATCTCCGCAAAATTCCCCGCCCTGCCCACGGTCAGTAGGGGACACCGATGGGCTTGGAAAGGCCGCCATCCGTCGGATGGGACGTTAAGCCGTGGCCCCGTGTGCGGGAGAGCCATACCCTGTGCACGTTAAAGAACACGCTGGATGGCCTTGACGGGAGGCTACCATCTGTCTCCCAACAGCTGTTCCAGTGGGTCCCCTCCCCCAACCTTCTCTGAGCCTTCGGGGTCCATGTGACCTGGCCATTTAGCCCATGGTGTGCAAAAAAAGTGCCGCTCAGAGGTAAAACAACCCAACTATACCTCCTTTTTATTTGGGTAGAGAAAGTACGAGGTAAATATTTTATAACCTGTGACACTTCCCACATCACAAGCATTCATTGACACATATTCTTTTCTCTCAACCCTCTCATTCGGAATAATACTGAAACAATCATTTTCACATTATCCGTTTTTGGAAAGGAGGAAAGGTGGAGGTAAAAAAATTTATAGCCTTTGACACTCTCCGTGTCACAAGCATTCATTTGCCACATAACACATTAAGAATTGTGTCTCGCATCCGAAGATATGGGATAACAATTGTCTCGACAAACTGACAAATAACTAGCGAACAGCAATGGGGAGAAAGGTAAAAATTACCTCTCAGGAAGAAGTTCCAATGCCACAGACAAGATCGGGACAAAAATTGCACCAAGGACCGTATGCACAACGCCATGCTCTGTGCATGATAAAGAACATGCTGGATGGTCTTAATGGGTTGTTTTACCTCTAAGCGGCACTTTTTTTTTTGTACACAGTGGCTAAATGGACAGGTCATAAGAACTCCAAGGACGGAGATAAGGTTGGGAAAGAGACCCACTTCAACTGCTAGGAGACAGGTGGAAGCATGCTGTGAAGACCATCCAGTGTGTTTTTTAAAGTACACAAGACATGGCTCTCCTGCACACGGGACCACGACTTCACATCTCATGTGACGGAGGGCAGTTTTTCTAAACTGGCATAGTGGTTAGGCAGCTAGCGACTGTTCCAGCAAGGCAAACTTTGTGTGTTGTGTTAGCTCTAACTAAGGTAGTGGTCAGCAGTGACTTCGGTCTTAGTAGGGCATGTCCTTGTATGAGAAGGCCTGTATTAAGCTAGGAGTAGCTTCTAGGATTCTTTTCTGTCCTATATGTCGCAAATCAAAAAAAAAAATGTTCCCTTTCTGACCGAGGCCAGGGTGGTCTTAATGGAAGGCTTCCGTCTTTTTCCTAACAGCTATTCAGTGGATCATCTTCCTAAACCATCTACGGTAATATGGGAATAAGCCGTTGGGGCCACAAGGACCCCAAGGGCTTACTCCCATATGCCTTTGTGGGTCCTTGTGACCTGGACATTTAGCTCATTGTGTATAAAAAAGTGCCATTCAGGGGTAAAACAACCAAAATTCTCAATCCTCCGGTCCCAAATTTCGCATAAGAATTTAATCAATTACACCTTAAAAAAAGATTTTTTTTTCCTCTGACACGTTCACGAGCATACGGGAACTCATTACTCTTTATGTTTAGATTTTTTTCCGCAGTTGGGGTATTCAGTAAAAAAAAATTCCTTTTTATCTCTAGTACACGTCTGTGGCAAGCAGCTGTTTGAGGGAGTATTTATTTATTTATTTATTTATGATGCACGGATAATTGGATTACACAAGAAACAAATGAAGCATTCTATCATTTTAATTCTATGTTAAGTTTATCCTTAAGACTAGCAAATACTGCACACTTCCATTCGTTATTCTTTTGCTATCAGATACCTTTAACGCAAAACACAATGAGAAGTTCAAATTTAAAATTTAAAACTTTTGTTTAGAACCTGAATATGGCAGCGTGGCCTCATTATGCATGAATTGCACAAACACCCATTTTTAGGCAGCCAGATGAAACCGAAATTAAGCTAATATTAAAGAATAAAGAATAAAAAAAGAAATTAAATGAAGCAAAATACTGGTTCAACCATTAATGGGAAGATTCTGATCAAAATATCCTAAAAAAAAAGAATTAATTGACAAAACATTTCGTCCATTGTTTGGTATTTTTTCCACACTAATTGCACCCTCACATCGCATTAGATATACCTAAGGGATATTGTTAAGCTTTTCTCTTTGAAGCTAACACAAAATTAGTTCTAAAGTTCGTTGTTTATACGTGGCCTATACTGGGAAACTGCAAAGGAGGAATGATGTATATATTATACGAAGACAAAGGAGAAACTGTTTCAGAAAAACAACAAGGTGACCGTCGTTTTTTTTTTTACGGTAAATAATTTGCCTCGGGATGAAACAAGATCGCCATTGCTTGATGCAATTGATTGGGCAATGTTTGACGTCGAATGTCGCTATTTTTGTTTATGTAATGAACTGTCCTAGGTAGAGAACGATGATATCGGTAGAGTAAGGTTGCCTCTGTATGCGATAACGAAATTAAATAAAGCAAAGGTGGAGGGAAGACAAATTAGTCTCTTTAGCGTTCTACTTGCTCTTGAATTCTACATTTGGATGCAATTGTCCACGATAATGAGATGGATTTCTTGTTGCCTTCCCAAGTCTTGAGAAAGAACGGTTAGATAAAATTAACCAAAAGCTTTTGAGTTGATAATCTCAAGACTTAGCTTTATGCACAAAGAATAGATATTGCATATTTTTCGTAGATGAAACAACTTTCTGTTGCTGTGAGGAAAATGTACGTGTGTGTGGTGGTTGTGGTGGTGGGGGTTGTTGGGTTGTTTTACCACTGAGCGGCACTTTTTTGCACACCATGGGCTAAATGGCCAGGTCACATGGACCCCGAAGGCTCAGAGAAGGTTGGGGGAGGGGACCCACTGGAACAGCTGTTGGGAGACAGATGGTAGCCTCCCGTCAAGGCCATCCAGCGTGTTCTTTAACGTGCACAGGGTATGGCTCTCCCGCACACGGGGCCACGGCTTAATGTCCCATCCGACGGACGGCGGTCTTTCCAAGCCCATCGGTGTCCTCTACTGACCGTGGGCAAGGCGGGGAATTTTGCGGAGATAAATCTCAACGCTGACCCAGCTGGGACTCGAACCTGGGAACTACAGATTACGAGCCTGGCGCGCTACCGACTGAGCCACCCCCGCCCCAGGTGGTGGGGGAAAGCACGCATCATATTTTGTTGCTGTGACGACCAAATAACACATTTTTATCAATATGGCACCTACTTTGAAACAGGGCTGCAAAAAAGTCGGTGGAGGAGGAAATTCAATGGCTCTCCTGTTTCCCTAACTAAACCGATTTTTTCATATTCGAAAGGAGCACTGGCTATTATGCAGCGACTTGCATTTTTTGCCTTCACTATTCACATGTCATCTTCCTAATTTCGGGAGCGGGGTGGCTCAGTCGGTAGCTCGCCAGGCTCGAAATCTGTAGTTCCCAAGTTCGAGTCCCAGCTGAGATTTATCTCCGCAAAATTCCCCGCCTGCCCACGGTCAGTAGGGGACACCGATGGACTTAGAATAGGCCGCCGTCCGTCGGATGGGACGTTAAGCCGGGGCCCCGTGTGCGGGAGAGCCATACCCTGTGCACGTTAAAGAACACGCTGGATGGCCTTGACTGGAGGCTACCATCTGTCTCCCAACAGCTATTCCAGTGGGTTCCCTCCCTCAACCTTCTCTGAGCTTTCGGGGTCCTAGTGACCATGGCCATTTAGCCCATGGTGTGCAAAAAAGTGAAGCTCAGAGGTTAAAGAACCCAACCCTTCCTAATTTCGACGTCTATTAAGTGGTATTATGATATTATGAAGTTTTTTCAACGATTGTGGACTATGCATTTAAAAGGCATTTAGGGGAATAATATAAATTATACACATTACACATATATATATATGTTTAGTCCATCCCGGTAGCCGAAATGTTAGCGAGCTGGGCTGCTGATAAAAGGGATCCTGGTTCGAACTCGGAAATTGCAGGAATATTTCTTGTGTGTCTTCTGCTGAAGTCTCCCCTTCTTCGCACAGAGTTGGGTTGTTTTACCTCTGAGCGACACTTTTATGCACACCATGGGCTAAATGGCCAGGTCACATGGACCCCGAAGGCTCAGAGAAGGTTGGGGGAGGGGACTCACTGGAATAGCTGTTGGGAGACAGATGGTAGCCTCCCGTCAAGGCCATCCAGCGTGTTCTTTAACGTTGGGTTGTTTCACCACTGAGCGGCACTTTTTTGCACACAATGGGCTAAATGGCCAGGTCACATGGACCCCGAAGGCTCAGAGAAGGTTGGAGGAGGGGACCCACTGGAACAGCTGTTGGGAGACAGATGGTAGCCTCCCGTCAAGGCCATCCAGCGTGTTCTTTAACGTGCACAGGGTATGGCTCTGCCGCACACGGGGCCACAGCTTAACATCCCATCTGACGGACGGTGGCCTTTCCAAGCCAATCAGTGTCCTCTATTGACCGTGGGCAGGGCGAGAAATTTTGTCCTCGCACAGACTATCACTATGGCGTATTATACTAAGAGGCTACTCTCAGACTTTTTGTGCCAAGAAGCAGCTTGAGAGGTAATTTATTTTATTATTTTTACATTTAAGGTTGGTAAGATTCGATTTTTTTTTTGGACAAAAATACTAGATACAGTAGATACCGAGATTCCCCCCTCTCCTCTCGTCCTCGTACCTTTAAAATTTAATTTCTCTAATTCTCATCGCTTTAAAACATTCTGGGAATTCGACAGAACTAATTCCCCCCCCCCCCCCCCTCCGTAAAGAGAGGGAGGGTTTGGTTCAGTCGGTTATGCGACACGTTTGCAATCTGATATTGCCTAGTTCGAATCTACAAAAATTTAAAGAGGGGGGGGGGGGGCAAGAGACCTGATTTCCATTGCAACATAATAATGTTTTCCCATCCGTTCCGTTTTAAAAGTCGTTAAAAAAACTTATTGGAAAATGTGTGAAATATGCACGAAGTTAATAAACTTTCGCCTCCATTACTCTTACTAGGAATTTCAAAAGATATATTCATCAATTTCAAAGGATATTTTCACGACCTTTCATCTGATCGTTATTGATTCTGACCTATTTCTTGCTGGAGCGGGTATTGGCTCAGTCGGTAGCGCTGCAGACTCCCTAATATGAAGTTCCCAGATTCGAATCCCAACTGTACCAGAGTTGAGATTTATTTCCGAGAACCCACCGCTTTGCCCTCGTTCAGAAAGGATGACGATGATGAAAGAGGACTGCGATTGGCTTGGAAAGGAACCATCCATGTTATGGGATGTAAAATCATGGCCCCATCTGTAGAAGAGGTATACCCTGTGCGCGTTAAAGAGTACACCGGATGGTCTTGAAGGGAGAATCCTGTCTCTCCCCTTGGGATCCTTGTGTCCTGGCCATTTAAGCCCATTTTATGCAAAAAAAAGTGCAGCTCAGAAATAAAACAACCGAACCCTACTGTTGCATTTGTCAACATTGGAAAATCACTCACAGTGATGACACAGTCTAGAATCATAATACAAATAATAAATAAATATTCAAGCAGCTGCTTGCCACAAAAGTCTGACAGGAGCCTGTCCTGTTAAAATATACTGAAATGTAATCATCGACCACCAGTTATAAACTATTGTCAGAATGACTGTATCTTTTTAGATTCGTACACGCCCAAAAAACAGCCTAGTTATTCAAAATTTATGTTAACTGGCAGGAGCTCTTCAGTTTATATGTCGCAACAGAAAGTCTGAGAGAAAGGCAGATCTCAACAGAAAAACACAAACATCCATTCCTTATCCTGGGCTCGAACCCAGGTCACTTTGAGATAAGTGTGAAAAAAATCATCAGCCCACCTCGAGACTATTTGCACGACAGTTGCTCTAAGGCAGTGGTGACGTCACACTCTTTTAAGTAATATTATGAAAGAAAGCAGTAAGAACTTCAAGATCCAATAGTTCAATTGTAGGGAGTAAAATGCACTTAATAAACGGGGAACTTTTTTAAATTTTTAATGAACCAGCATCGCTTTCACTTTTACTGTTAACCATAACCAATCTTCCTATATAGCGGTTGCTTTTGCAGTTTGATGCGAACCACAAACTTATCGGGGGCAGGTATTGGCTTAGTGGATATTGCACGTGGTTCGTAATAAAATATTCCTAAGTTCGATCCGATTCTGAAGCTCTGTAATTAAGGTTTAACGTGACCAGACTCCCGAGTTTTGCAGGGACAGTCCTTCGATAAAAAGTTCGCCCCGAAATTTACTTTCAGCCATTAATTTTAAAAATTAACTTTAGAGCATAAACATATCGTTAATTAATAAGACTAGTAGTGGCAACACTGTTTATAACAAAATGTCGGTCGGTAATGCAAGTGACTGAAAATTGAGACTAGAATTCATAATCACAGTCATCAACTGCAAACTGTCAAAGTAGGGTGACCGGCCTTTCCAGTTTTCCGGGGACTTCTAGTCAGCCTTTCAAATCGAATTTTGGAAAGTCGCCACATCTTTTGTTTTAAACCTGACCAGCCTACTAATGTGGCTCTGTTCTTCATCAGGATTGCGATTCGTATGTTCGTTAATTTTGTATGCATTGCATGGTGACAAAATATGAAGTAAATGTTATTAGAATATAATTGAATCGAAACAATTAGTTGAAGAAAATTGGTTTTTCTGAGTGGGCAACAATTTCTTCCAACTAATTATTTCTTGTCTACATGGCGTTTTTCTGTAATACTTTATTACTGAATTGATTGAATTGGATTTGTTTTCTGTGAAAAATTATACAAGTGAAATACAGTTAAACTCGATCCTATATTTGGATTGTGGATAATATTATTTATACCAGGGGTTCTCAACGAATGGTACGCGGTAAAATATTTTTGGGGTACTCTGTGAGAGCTCAAAGGTCCCTAGATCTAGTAACAAAGCCGCTAAGTTGGCATTATTATGCTATAATTATACTTTTTTTTATCTATCTATATAAGGGGTACGCCAGTTACATACACATTTCCAGGAGGTACGTGAGGCATAAAAGGTTGAGAACCACTGATTTATACCATAAAAAAAAATATTTTGCGTAAGTCAGCATTGAACATAGCTGGAAGACGTAGTTGAATGGTGCAAATCCAATCATGATAAGCATATTAAAATAAATTTCTGTCTTCCGATTTCCAAAAGCTTAAAAAGTGGTTAAAAAAAAAATCCAAGGGATAATTTTATTCCTTCTTAAGATACAATTATCTGCAGTGAAAATTTTGAAAGTGATTGCATTACAACTCATATTTTACCTAGGTGTCGTCCATAACTGTGGAACTGGAACTGTGTGTCTACCAGAAACTTTCAACAGGAGTGGGGTAGCTTACTCGAGCACCTAGTTTACAGCAATTTGAAAATATACGTTGTTCAGGACACTGAATTGGTGTGTAATCTCCCTCTATGGCACTCCACTGCTCCATAATTACGAATAAGTCGAAAGGGTGTGCAAGACAGTTCACTGGATCTCTGAATATATATAAATTTGCATATTAAAATATACTGAAGTGTAATCATCGGCCACCAGTTAGAGTCATTGTGATGACAGTTTATATCTTTTTGTACTTGCCACGCCTGTACACGCTTTTTGCACTTGTTCACGCCCTTACAAAAACTGCTAATTATTCAAAATTTATGGATTAGAAACAAGAAATTCTATTTTAACATGTGGTCTATTGTCAACAAAATCCTCCTTGTTACGCGTGATCATTTCCAGAAATGCCTGTATAGTGCAAATGAGCGAATCATTTTAATATTCTTTCTCAAGATACTTTTCAAATTTCAAGATGTACTAATATTCTTGTTTCTCATTGGTAATGAGGGAAATTCGTAAAAAATTACTGATTTTTAACTGTAAGAGTGGTATTCGCAAGATAATTTGTTTTTGCACACTGCCAGAAAAGGGTTGGGTTGGGTTGTTTTACCTCTGAGCGGCACTTTTTTGCACACCGTGGGATAAATGGCCAAGTCACATGGACCCCGAAGGTTCAGAGAAGGTTGGGGGAGGGGACCCACTGGAACAGCTGTTGGGAGACAGATGGTAGCCTCCCGTAAGGGCCATCCAGCGTGTTCTTTAACGTGCACAGGGTATGGTTCTCCCGCACATGGGGCCACGGCTTAACGTCCCATCCGACGGACGGCGGCCTTTCCAAGCCCAGCGGTGTCCCCTACTGACCGTGGGCAGGGCGGGAAATTTTGCGGAGATAAATTTCAACGCTGACCCAGCTGGGACTCGAACCTGGGAACTACAGATTACGAGTCTGGCGCGCTACCGACTGAGCCACCCCCGCCCCCTACCAGAAAAGGGTGTTAGTTTCGGGGGTGCAGAGAGGAGATGGGAAGGTTCCCTTACCAAAAAAAAATCGAGTTGTCAAAATCGGTACGAGAACTAAAAGTTTTTTCTACGGTTTTAAAAATTAAAAAAAAGTCAAAATAATAACGAAATTGTTTTTTAATTTTTTGGGAAAAAAATCTATATTAATCTGTTTTTTTTTGAGAAGTGCTTTATTTTCGGAGATTAAAAAAACTTGCGTTTTATTTCTTTAGCCGATAGAATTGACTTTTGAACTGAAAAACACATTCTCTCTCTTTCCCCGTAAACCATGATTATTTCGCTACGACTTGCTATTAGAGCAGGGATTCTTAACCTTTTTCAGGATTGGATTGGATTGTTTTACCTCTGAGCAGCACTTTTTTGCACACCATGGGCTAAATGGCCAGGCCACAAGGACCCCGTAAAGCTCAGAGAAGGGTGGGGGAGGGGACCCACTGGAACAGCTGTTGGGAGACAGATGGTAGCCTTCCGTCAAGGCCATCCAGCGTGTTCTTTAACGTGCACAGGGTATGGCTCTCCCGTACACGCGGCCACGGCTTAACGTCCCATCCGACGGACGGCGGCCTTTCCAAGCCCATCGGTGTCCCCTACTGACCGTGGGCAGGGCGGGGAAATTTTGCGGAGATAAATCTCAACGCTGACCCAGCTGGGACTCAGAACCTGGGAACTACAGATTACGAGCCTGGCGCGCTATCGACTGAGCCACCCCCGCCCCCATTTTTCAGGCCTCATACCATTGTCAGTAATGTATAAATGGAATTTGTTTTAATGTATAATGGAATTTTTTCAGTAATATATAAATAGTGTGTAAATGGAAGCCTCCGCCCCCATTTACAAGTGTTTCTTTACTCGTTTCAGTTTTGAAAACAAAATGAAAAAATCAGATTCCCAAAATTTCTTCTTGCACCCCCTGGTTATGAACCCTTGTATCAGAGAAATAAAACCCGCCACAGATGGAATATATGAAAATTCAACTTACGAAACAGACAAGACATTAGGAGATTATAAATATTTCTCATTAGAGCTTTATTATCTCTCATGGTTTGACATTCAGTTCGACTATACATTAAGACTTCTTCACCAATCAATTGTTTACAGACGGAAGAGTCCGTCGCCATGGGTTCGACGTCATGACATGCGCAAACATATAACAACGGGCACATCAGCGCCACCTTGAGGAAACAAAAATACATGATTTCACAAGTTTGGCAACAGTAATAACAAACAAAGCTCATGTAGAAATGAGCTCCACAATTCTCAACAAGGCAGACGGGCATATTTTGGCAGACTTGCCAAAAAGTAACGCCATTAGAGTAACAACATCTAATGTAAAATAAGCTTCTTAGCATAAAATTTAAATGCTTTTTATAGACAAAAAACATATAGACGCATATTAACTGCAGTAACTGCTTTAATTATTTTCTGTTCCGTTTTTTAAACGAATAAAAAATAATAAAATTAAAGCGCTAAAATCCATTTTTTAATTTTTTTTCTATTAAAAATAATTAATGTGAAAATTCATAACTTAACAATGGCAACAACAGAAAATATTAAACGCCGCAGCCATACTTAATAAAAGTACAGTCCTAGCAGTAAAGTTCTGAGTACTAAAATACTGGCTCAATTATAACAGCGCATCAAAAATAAAAGAACAAAAAAATAAAAAACATTGCAAACTTAGATATTTAGACATTGATTCAATCATAGATTTAATCTGCTAAATGTATTTTGATAAAATATCTATAAGACACTGTAAAAGCTACTAAAATATAACTATTATAATTTACTTTACTATATAATAATTACACAGTCGTATCAGAATAATATGACTACCTACCATAGTATAAGTATGGTAGGTGGTCATATTATTCTGATACGACTTTGTACATAAGTGTACTTAAAAAATTTCCAAGTACAAAAAAAATTAAGTCTGCTTAGGGTTGCCACTTCTAGAGTTAAGGTCTGGATACATCATATAATGATGGATGGTGTACCAAAAATTTAATAACTATATATATTTATTACCTCAATAACAACTTATTTCCCTACGTGCGAGTAACCAGTGATTTTCGTATCGAGTATCAGAGGAAAAGATTCTAATATTTTATATTCTTTTTGACATGATTAGTGTCAGCATTATTAAAGAGTTTATGTACTGGAGTATCAGTAAAACGAAGGAGAGCAGAATAAAATTTCGCTTAATGATAATTTTCTCCGACGATAGCAAATAAATACGTTCAATTTAAAGAAAATTCGTAATAAACAAGTGATAATAACGACATCCGACTTTATTCTATGCTCTTTAATCGAAAAAACTGCCCAAGATATTTTTACGAATATTTTTAACCAGTTTGTACCAGTTTCTACACTAGATTATTTTTCCGTACTCTGAAATTAAACTGTGATGCTCCAGACTATAATGCTAATGTAGTATTTGTCTAACCCCATCCAACTGCAGAGAAAAAGGGAAAAAAATATACTCAACAGAGAATAAATTACATTTTAAAATGCTCAGCGCTTGGCAGCAAGAATGAAGTAAAAATGTTTTTAGTGCTATGCGATATTGTATGAGTTGGATTCTATTTAAAAGTAAAAAACAATAAAAATTGTAAGGTGCAAACTTTTATAATCGAGGGAAAGATATCCACAATGCTTTTCACAACTTTGACTTGTGACAAAGAATGTAGAGGGAGAAGAAGTTAAGCTTCCATAGAGATTAATGTAAAATCGAGTATCGTGCATTTGGCGTAGAGGTGAAACGAACATTACAGGGGACGAACGCTTTTATAATTACATGTTACTGTCAACTTCCATTCTCTTCGCAATAATTTCCCATTGATATCCTTGCAGAGTATTATCAATTCTGTTTCCTGTTTCTATGCAACCAAGAAAGCTTCTAATTGTAATAATTTATTCCATAAATTAACTTCAGGCTAATTTCAAATCTTCTCTATCCGTTCAATTTATAATTGTTGGTTCAACGAAAAATAATTCCAATGGAGAAAATAAACCTTTATTAAAATCATATTATTTTTTTCAAATACAAAGTGCAGTTATTTTTTTTCCTTTTTTAAAATATAAATTTTTTGATGCATAATTCCTTTGCCCCTTATTGTTTGCTTCCCAGCTTAAACAAATGCACGATACGAATCGAAACGCCACTTGAGGTCGCCACTTACGCTTTGTCAAAGCTGAACTTCTTTTCCTTATACGTTCTTTGCTTGTGATAAGGAATTTTAGTTCGATCTTAGCCACAGACTATTTCTTTTCGGTTGCCAGATTCCAATAACATATTAACGAAATTAATTTGGTCTGCCATGAGCATTGAGCCAAGTGCAATTTGTAACGACGCGGAGTTCGAAAAGTATTCCCATAAAAAAAAAGGTTGTGAAACTGCAATTAGTTCACTGATAAATTCGTAACAAAAAAAAATCTAGTTTGAAAAAGCTGTTAATTTCCAAATAAGTTTCCAATTAATCATTTCACAAAGTTTCGAATTCGTTAACGCAGCAAATGCATAACATGAGCACTGTGCACAAGTGCCACTGAACATTCAGAAATTTATTTACCTGTTCCGCGGATATTCAGAGAGGTTCTCTACATTAGAAGTTTTGACAACTGTAAAACAAGGTGAAGTACAAGATGGTTCTTCTGCAGAAAGAAATTGCCATAAGCAATGCATTGAAAGACTGTCTGTAATCGATTCCAAATCCTTGAAATGTGGAAATTTCTGAAATTTGTAAATAAACCAGGGGACCGAATATCGTGCAATAAATTGTAAACTCCTCAGACCCAAATCCGGAGAAGTGGCAACCATATTTTCTGTTATACTTTCAGAAATAAACTCTTTGTATATCAAACACTTGGCGCCCCATAAATATGTCTAGCACTGCATTTCAAACAATTCTCTTGATTGATAGGTTTTATCACATTTTATTTAAAGGACAATATTTTCCACGAAATAAAAAAATTTACAAATAGCTTTTGACGAATAATACACTTGTACAGTAACATTAAACAACATAGCTTCGAGTACGACTTTTAAACATAGCACATACATGTCAAAATACACAAAAATAATACACATATAACACAGACAGTAACCCAAGTACGAATACGCACACAATATAGATGTGTATATATATGTGTGTATTTACAACAACTGAGAACATAGTTCTTACAAGAATAATAATCGTTATGATTGTGCGGGCAAGAAAATAAAAGACCAGAAATATACATAGTATTTTTACGCAATGGTCGATATCATCATAAACAGTTAACGTCTTCAAATGTATATCTACAATGTCATACATTACGATGAACATGGTGGGAATTTCTTACATTCGATTGTTACATATTTGAAGTTACTTCCACTAGATGGCGCCTCCAGTATATAACAGAGTTTTGTCGTGCCCAGCTATTAATTTTTTTTCAATACGAGCTCTTACATATTAAATGATCGTAAAAAATAGAAAAATATCGATATCTTAAAGAGAAACTAATTTCTCTATTCTGTACAAGGTTTTAGTCGTGCAAATATCTCTGGCAGATCTCACAGTGTTTCTCCAAAGAGCGAAAATGTAACTGGCTCGAGTATCTATGAACGCATTACACAACGTTGGTTGTAAAGCCTTTATAAGGTTGAAATAGAATATGTATCAATAGTTTAGTGTTAAATTCGTAGCTTTTATAAATAGCTGAATTTTTTCATTGAGAATAAGAAACTCATAATAAATAATTGTCCATGTAAAAGAGGAATAAATTCGGTTTATTCTGGTATTACTAAACAACACACGCTTAAGAATTATTTGTTTCATTTAGTGAATCTATTTTACTAGAAATCTTACGTGACTAAAACTATTGCACTATAGTCTTTCGAAAACTTATTTTTCTATTGTATGTTTATATATCTAAACGAAATATTTGCTAATTTTTTTTCTCAACTTTTGAAATGGTGTTATTTTAATTGTTAGACAGCTTATACAAGTGATTTCAAATTTAAACAGTAGAATTAATATCATTTACAAGTTCTAAGAGAAAACATTCAATACGAAGAAAAAAATGCGTTGTAGTAACATATTACATTTCTTTTAGTTTGTTTATGTTTCTACAAAGTTTTTTCACAAATGTAAAAAAAAGAAATTTAGATTTTTTAAAAATAAAAATAATGAATTATTTGAAACGAGTACAAAATTTATATTGAAAAAAATAATTTTTCGAGTAATATAGTAAAAACTTTTTTTGCAACAGTTTTATGTATCTTAATATATTTGACTAATACAATTTTGATATTGCTAGAAAAGATAAGAATTTCGATAAATATCTGGCGCAATATTTTGATTTATATATCAGAAAAACTTTAAAAAAGAACACATGAAAACAAATTTGTTTTTCCTCACTAGTAGCTGAAAATAAAATTTAAATTCCAGCTATTAAAATCAAACTTCCGAATAAAATATAAATACAAATTGTTGAATACTTTCGACAATAGTTTAGACGAACAAGAAAGTGCCTTTTTAAAAAGAAAAGCTTTGAATATAATTTTTTTTTTTTGGATCCATATAAAGATTGGCTTTATTTCATTAGCTTTATTTTAAAAAGATTCATTATTTTTTTAAAAATAATTCATTTGAAAACAACAAAAGGTTGTCCGATGGCACTGATTTTTATCGCAAAATGAACAAAATCATTTCTAAAATATTTTGTATAATGGATAGGGATAATTTGAAGTAATAATATATATAATTTGAAGTAATAATATAATATCAGAAATCTGAAGCCATTTGGCTTCAGACTTCTGATATTCAACAAATGAATTAACACTTAAATTTTTCTTGTTAAAAAATTTAGAACTTAAATTTTTGTTGTTCGAATATTATTTGCGGTTGCGTAAGTAGGTTGTTCAGAAAAATTTAACAGTCATTTATATTTATTTGCTAAATTACTTCAGTCGTAAAATTTTCCAATTAATATAAAATAATATGCAGTTTTATATATATATTAATCACTGGTAAATTTTCCAGAAACTGTACATATTTTAATAATTAAATACAATTTACTTTTTTTACCCACTATTTAATCTCACTTAAAAGGAAAATAAAAATTTATCAAATGCATTAAAAACCAAAAAGAATTCACCAAATACACTAAATGTCGAAAAGTTCCCGCAAAAGGTGAGGATCACTGTTGCAGTTGTTTTTGATTTGTTAATAGTAATAAGTAATCCATAATGCGTTATTATTAATAATATTAATGAAAAATGCATTTATTCTTAACATATACATTGCGGTTATTTGCTTATTAACAGATATTTAACATTAACAGATATATAGCACTATTATTTAAACAATTTTAAACCTATAAAAATTTCACACAATCGAATTTAAATCAAACGTCAATGAGTAAATCAACTCATTAATTCCAGGAAGCAAACTAGAAGTTAATCATTATCTAAAAGAAATATTTTTTAGAACGTGTTTTTATTTTAGAAGTTTCAAAAGACAAACCGCTTTATACAAATAATTGGGGGGAGGGAAACATTGCACTTTAAAAATCCAAGAAGAATTTTTGAAAATTTCTTCTAGAAAACAACAAGAATGGAAAACAATTGACTATCTGAAAAGGTAAGCATTGCAACTACCCCG
The DNA here is from genome assembly GCA_038380435.1 of Ryuthela nishihirai. Classification (NCBI taxonomy): domain Eukaryota; kingdom Metazoa; phylum Arthropoda; class Arachnida; order Araneae; family Heptathelidae; genus Ryuthela; species Ryuthela nishihirai. Next base: position 69,274,778 of record JAWZYU010000001.1, read on the forward strand.
TTGTCCAGTATGCTAACAATTCTAATAAAACTTTCGAATATTGGTAATTGTAATATTGTGCATCTTGAAAATAACTGTGCTGATAGCGTCGATGCATCATAATGCAGCGAGATAACGATCCTTTTGCATGTATCTACAAATAATTTTTGTGCCCTAATTAATGTGATCAGGCTGATGCTATTTCTGCCCTACTAGGAAAATGAAGGAATTGGAGTAATATAGTGAATCTTTGTATGTATTAAAAAAACAATTGTTGCACTTTAACAATATTCTATCTTTTGTTTTCATATAGGTCAAAGTCTGACTCTCAGCCCTTAAAAAGTATTTTCAGAAGCACGTTTTGCAAATATCTAGTATATGTAATTTAGTTTTTTTTTTTATAATCTCATATTTTCGGGTGTTAGAATAGATAAGTCATTTTTCGCCTAACAACTCGTCAAAAATAATTTATAATTATTTATCAAAGATTGAAAATATTTTATGTTTAGCATATTAACTATAACAATTAAATGAATTTATATTTAAATACATAAATCCAATGTTTGACTAAATAATAAATTTACAATTATTGTCATATTGAATTTGAATTATTATGGTTTTACAGTAAACAGATTTCAAGACAGTCTTGATGTTAAATTGCTTCTAAATATCTCACAAAACATTGTTAAATTTAATTGAGATACTTGATATACTTATGAAGTCACTTTAAACATCGTTTTTTTTTTAACATTTGTAATATTACCTAACAATAATAGAATTAAGTACATAATTTTCAACAAAAAAAGCAGTTATAAAGGTTGTATTCAGAATATTAATTTTTCACAAAATTTGATTTATGCATTTAAAACCATGTTCAAGATTTTTTAAAAATACACAAGGGTAAAAAGCTCTTGATATTTCGCAGTACAAAAAATATTTCTTCGCCAAAGCAGAACTAAAAGAACAATTATGAAAGACACAATATTAAACAGTTCCTCGTCATGGCTGCCAAAATATTCTCCCACGGTTGGACGTAGTAGCTGCACCTATAAAGTAATCTCATGATACAGAGATACAAGAAACAAATGATCATGCTTAAACCGGTTTCAACATTTCACTGAAATATGTACAAATAGATATGATTCAGTTCCATCGCATCATCCAGCATGCGTATCTTTGTCATCGCTAAAAATATGCACACCACTCTTCTCTTTTTCTTTTGTTTTTTCTGAGCTTAGAGTCTCTTAAAAGGCACCAAAGGATTTTTGAATATAGATTAAATATATATCTATTTATATCGTCAACATATAAATTTTTTTTACGTCTTTCAACAAATATGGAGACTGACTCAGACCTGCGCCCTTGGTGCTCGCCGAAAAAGGAAAAACCAAAATTGATGAATAAGCAGAAGTAATAGCTGCACTTTTTTTCATCTTTTCCTTCTGACCTGAGTGACTTGAGTAACTGGCACATGGCGTGTAAACTTGAAATAAAAGGAAGTCTTCTATCGTAGAGCCGTTGTGGTTACAGCAATCGGTAAAGACTGAGATGAAGCAACCAGGGAACTGCTGGGAGCAAGACTAGTGGTAGGGATTTCTTCGGGGTGGGACACCAAAAGAATGTTACTGGTGGGAGTACTACTGGGTCCCGGCCCCATAGTGTCCATTGCTAGAGATGATCCCATTGTCGTTGATGATGACGATGAGCTGCGTCCTTCCTTCTTGATCTTCTGTTTGAGATGAACTTTCGCGTGTCTCTTCTTCTCGTCACTTCGAGCAAATTTACGACCGCACGTGTCACACGAGAAGGGTTTCTCCCCCGTGTGGGTCCGGATGTGTGTCGTGAGATGATCGCTCCGGCTAAACGAACGCATACAGATCCGACACTGAAACGGCTTCTGGCCAGTGTGGATGCGGATGTGCCTGGTGAGTTCGTCACTACGCGAAAACCTTCGATCGCAACTCTCTATGGGGCAAGCATACGGCCTCTCGTGAAGGGGAGTCTTGGAAGGCCTGTTGGGGTATTTCCGGGGCTTCACTGGGAGCAGTTTCAGAGGCAGAGGACTGGTCTGGTAGGTCTGACTGAGGATTTCGTGTCCTTTGCTTGTGCTCTGATTGTACTCTGCCAGACTTGCAGCAGCAGCTGCTGCTGAGACTCCAGGGATGACCATCTGGGTGGAAGAAGGAGACTCGGTTCCTGGTTCCTGTTTTGGTATGATTGCAGTAACCGTTGGACATGGGGCTGCAGTCAACTGGACAGTGGGCACAAACTCTGGAATAGCCGTTGGTGGAGCAAAACTTGCCCAATGATACTTTGGTACCATGGGATGGGGACCAGAACGATGAAAAACCAGTTCTTCGGCAGTAGAACTCAGAAGGTGCTGCTGAGCGAGATTGGTTGATGTGGCCACTAAAGCCGCCGACGAGTCGGTGGTAGTTGTGGAAGAAGAAGTGGCTGCCGCTGATGGTTGATGATGATGGCTCGTGCAACTGCTATATACGGGAGGCTGTTTCATAGAAAAACTGGCCCCCGATGTATCGAAGTGCTGGGATGCGGCACTGAACTGGTCCAGCAGTTCTTGTTGGTGAGGGCTGCCCAGGAACTGTTCCTGGGTGTCGTGTTCAAAGCCACTCGGACTTGGTGTGGCTGAGAAGTGTGAGGTAGATGGCGCTGGAGACGGATGATGTTGCGGTGAAGCCAGAGGACTTGGAACCACAACGGACCCTGCGGTCGCAGAGGTCACCACAGGAGGAGGACTCGGCTGGCCCAGGATGTTGAGAAGTGGAGTAAAGATAGGGCTCTTCTCCGAGCTCAGCCAGGCGCTTGGGGAAACAGCAGAGGTCACAGGGGTCGAAGTCGTAGCAAAGGTCCCTCGATAACTGATCCTTGGAGCGGTATTGTTCGTCTGTTGTGGACTTCCGCTAGGGAACATAGTCCCTTCAGACCGGTCGTGCAGGGGATCGGCAGCCTCGGCTATAAGGAAATAAAATAAAAGGTCTGTATCAATTAATTTGAATTTTTATGTGCGAATTTGCAGCTATGCACACTTAACTAGAACATAAATCAGAAATGAAACTCGTGTTTGTCTTAGTAGTATATCCAAAAGGTTTCAATGGTAGAGAGAGAGAGAGTTGATATACTTGGGGCTCCAATTTCGTTTGCACAGTCATGGGCAACATATACCAGAGTATTAGTACTTTCAAAAGGACCCAAGGCTCATAGTTGGACTATGGATAAGTACTCACAATATGTTTCCTACAGAAACGTCTACCATGAAAGCTTTAACTGGCATAGTGGTTAGGCCTTCTCTTCTAGGGCGGGGTTGGCTCAGTGGATAGCACGCCAGGTTAATATCAGCAGTTTCCAGGTTCGAGTCCCACCTGGGCCAGATTTGAGATTTATTTCCGCAAAACCTCACTCTGCCCTCGGTCAGTAGGGTACACCGATGGGCTTGGAAATGCCATCGTCTATTGAATGGGATGCTACGCCGTGGTCTCGTGTGAAAGAGAGCCATACGCTGTGCACGTTAAAGAACACGCTGGATGGCCTTGGGTTGGGTTGTTTTACCTCTGAGCGGCACTTTTTTGCACACCATGGGCTAAATGGCCAGGTCACATGGACCCCGAAGGCTCAGAGAAGGTTGGGGGAGGGGACCCACTGGAACAGCTGTTGGGAGACAGATGGTAGCCTCCCGTCAAGGCCATCCAGCGTGTTCTTTAACGTGCACAGGGTATGGCTCTCCCACACACGGGGCCACGGCTTAACGTCCCATCCGACGGACGGCGGCCTTTCCAAGCCCATCGGTGTCCCCTACTGACCGTGGACAGGGCGGGGAATTTTGCGGAGATAAATCTCAACGCTGACCTAGCTGGGACTCGAACCTGGGAACTACAGATTACGAGCCTGGCGCGCTACCGACTGAGCCACCCCCGCCCCAACATCATACATCAAGAGAAAACAAATGCCTCATATAAGATTCGAACCCAGGTTCTTTTGCTCGTTGCCAAATACACTAACCGCTCGGACTCGCTACATTCATTAAATCGAATCCAAGTCCCTTTGATCAGCAGACAAGCGCACACGGTCACTGGGATTGCAAGCAAAAAATAGCAAAGCATAATTACAGCGTTTGTTTTATTACTGAAATTTTACATATTTTTAATATCAAAGCATGAATCAAAATTTCATTTTTAATGGTTTCATCTTCGTCTGAACACGATCATATTTTCCATACTATAGCGTGAGATTATCACCGTCAAATCAAGCTAGTAAACCACGGTTCGCCGCCACGAATAAAATTGCTCGCTGGTCGCACAAAATAAGTCCGACTATCACATGCTGCCCACTTGTGTAAGCTGGGTGGATGACATTCTAAGATAACTGAAAAAAAATAAATAAATAAATAAATATCCCCTCAAGCAGCTGCTTGCCACAGAGGTCTGACAGGAGCCTGTCAGTTTATATGCCATAGTAGAAGGTCTGTGAGGATGGCAGGACCTCAGCAGAAAAACAACACATACATCCATGCCTTACCCGGGGCTCGAACCCAGATCCCTTAGATCAGTAGCCAAGCACGCTAACCACTCGGCCAAAACTTGCGAAATACACATTTCGTAAAAAAAAATCAATTAACATGGTGAAGAATTCTGTTGGAATCTATATCTATCGTATTCGATGAAAATTTCATTTTCGATTTTTCAGAATACTTAAAAACAAATATGACATAATTAAAATTTCTTTGATTTTGTTCAGTTTCTAATGGCAACACCTATTGCTTAGCTTTGCGGATAAATGAAGTATTACGAATAATTGTCAGTGTTAAGAACTTTGCTACAGTTAGATTTATACTCCTAGATTTACACATTGAACAATCAGTACTGAAAGAAAATCTTCTTCGAAATTCAGAGAGATTTAAAATTAATGAATTGTGTGTAAACGACGAAGTTCTTGTAAGGTAGGTTTAGAATTCATTAAATTTTGAGTTTCTTAAAAAAACCTATCATTCACCTGATTACAAGCACATTGCAAGACTAGAAATCGCATTGCTGGCAACATTTGATAAACTAAAATCTACATCATTATTTGATAGTATTATACTCTCGAAAATAATGTCAAACATAGTTTAAACATATATAAATCATGAAAAAAGATAATATTTCAATTTATTAGCATGTCTCAATTTGATACAACTAACCCGGAAACTAATGATATTAGAACGTTAAAAATTCAGAGTTGTCAAAAAATTGTTTGCTGTCGTTTACTTATAAAGGCTTACTCTAGAGTAGGGGTTCTCAATGTGGGGTACGCGGTAAAATTTTTTGGGGTACGCCGTGAGTGCTTAAAAGTCGCTAGATATATGGTATATATATATATGTTTTATTTTATTCCAATTGTTATACTATAACTATAGTTTTATCTATCTATACAAGGGGTACGCTAGTTACATACACATTTCCAGGGGGTACGTGAAGCATAAAAGGTTGGGAACCCCTGCTCTAGAGAAACTGTTCCCAAATTTGCTTCCGTGTGCAACCAAATCCCTAGCACTTATTTTTTTAATAAAGAATACTAGATAAATATGAACTTAAAAAGCATCATTTTGCTAATAAAAAAAGCATTTTCAAACATATGAATAAAATAGGTAACACCGAAAAAATTGTACATTTTCTTCCATTTATCATGCTACAATTGGAAACTTTTTTGAACTGAGACTTTTCTATCTGGTACCCGAGTTTAGTGTTAGTATTCTATGTGTGAACGAATACTTGCACTAAACCCGAGTATCGCTGACAGAAGCTTTGGCTAACCAAGTTTGAGAATCGTTGCTCTACAGCATTAATTTGAGGGAAAAAAAATTCTAGTTAACCATTAATTAAATATTTGTTTACTTTTATTTACAGCACTTAAACTAGAACGTGTATTACTACAGTAAATTATAGTAATGCAGACAAAAGTACTCACAACTGGGTTAAAACTGTCCAAATTTTACATCTAATGAAAATAGTACTTATAGATTTGTTAGGGGAAAAAAATTTGTTTCAATTGTACAAAAAGAATTTCTGAATTCTAAAAACACTAAATGCTCACCCGAACATAATCCCTAATCTCTACAGTTGTAGGATAAGCACTACAGTAAAAATCTATGCATCTCCTGAAGAAGATGATGAGGATAAAGAGGATGACTGCTTTAGCAAAATGTCTTTTTGATATCCCATCCGATCGTCCACAAGCAAAATCACACATAACCGCCATTCAGAAACGGATCTGTTGTCGTGGGCCATTTAACACTCTCTCTCATAAGTCTGGCATTCCCATCAACCTCCAGATGATGCTCTTCAATGATCCCAGATGTTGCACGCGCCGCGTGGACATCCGCATCCCGACCCGTGGCAGGGCACCAATAGCAGCCCCGCAAGCAAGGCAGCTGCCAGTGAAAAAAGCCGACACTTGTTGTGACGTCATGCTACTCTTACGTCCATCGCCCCCACATGGCAAAGTGGACGTGTGGCAATCTGTTGACAAGTCGGGAGAGGCGGTAGATGACAGAATGGGTCGGGGATGCTCTCCGCTTTTACAACACACACAACACTGCTTCGATGTCATTGGCTCTTAGTTAGTAGGAACCTTTAGTTTTGATTCTCTTACATCGTACAGCGAAAGGACCAGTGGGTTCTGCCACTATTATATCGTTGGTTTTGATTGGGGCATTTGGTGAATGGATAGTAATACGTCCGAGAAGCATTTTCGTGCACACAATGAGCAGAATGGCCACATCACAACGACCCCTTCCCAGGTTCGAGTCCCAGCTGGGTCAACGTTGAGATTTATCTCAGCAAAATTTCCCCGCCCTGCCCACGGTCAGTAAGGGACACCGATGGGCTTGAAAAGGCCGCCGTCCGTCGGATGGGACGTTAAGCCGTGGCCCCGTGTGCGGGAGAGCCATACCCTGTACACGTTAAAGAACACGCTGGATGGCCTTGACGGGAGGCTACCATCTGTCTCCCAACAGCTGTTACAGTGGGTCCCCTCCCCCAACCTTCTCTGAGCCTTCGGGGTCCTTGTGGCCTGGCCATTTAGCCCATGGTGTGCAAAAAAGTGCCGCTCAGAGGTAAAACAATCCAATCCAATCCAACAAGGACCAGAAGATCTCAAAGCAAGATAAGGAAAGGGAACACACTGGACGGTTGTTAGAATACAAATGGAGGTCTCCTGTCAAGACCAACTAGCATGTTTAACTTGCACAGAAAGCAATACATCGCGCCTACTCGTGGAGCCTCGGCAAAATGTCCCATCCTGTGTATGAGCACTTTGTCGTGTTTCTACGAGTACGAGAAAGAGAACACTGATAAACTTTTATAAGCTCATGTATATGACTTCGCCGTGTCCTCACGAGGCACCTCAAACGGGACACCAGTGGTCTTAAAAGCCCATCGGTGTACCTTTTCTCACTTAGGCTAGTGTCGGAGAGGCGGGGGTGGCTCAGTCGGTAGCGCGTCAGGCTTGTAATCTGTAGTTCACAGGTTAGAGTCCCAGCTGGGTCAGCGTTGAGATTTATCTCCGCAAAATTCCCCGCCCTGCCCACGGTCAGTAGGTCCGTCGGATGGGACGTTAAGCCGTGGTCCCGTGTGCGGGAGAACCATACCCTGTGCAAATTAAAGAACACGCTGGATGGCCTTGACGGGAGGCTACCATCTGTCTCCCAACAGCTATTCCAGTGGGTCCCCTCCCCCAACCTTCTCTGAGCCTTCGGGGTCCATGTGACCTGGCCATTTAGCCCATTGTGTGCAAAAAAGTGACGCTCAGAGGTAAAACAATCCAACCCAGCTAGTGTCGGGTGTTAGCAGGGCACCACCAAGGAAGTTGGCTGCCCAAGTGCAAAAAAACGTTCTGACGCCCTACTTATAAGTCATTATAAATAAGTACAAAAAAAAAATTGCGCCAAACTTTTGGCGAGGAATAGCAAGTATTATATCTAAGTAGAAAAACCTAAAGCAAAACAATAACCAACGAAATCACCTCGACGTCCCCGCCTCCCTTTCAAGCAACTAAAGTTACACACGTGGAAAGGCATTCAGGCAGTGATTTCGCCAACAAGGGTTGCTATCTTGGATGCCACAACATTAACCCAGTTTTATTTCCATTTCTCGCCGAAATGCGCCAATGTTCTGCGCCGTCCATAGTTTGTAAAGTCGCCATCGGAGAATTCTCTGTTTTATGTTAATGTAGGGGATAAGATAATAAACGTGAAGGAGATAGCGATAAGTTGGGTTCTTTTACCTCTGAGCGGCACTTTTCCGCACACCTTGGGCTAAATGGCCAGGTCACAAGGACCCCGAAGGCTCAGAGAAGGTTGGGGGAGGGGACCCACTGGAACAGCTGTTGGGAGACAGATGGTAGCCTCTCGTCAAGGCCATCCAGCGTGTTAGGTTGTTTTACCTCTGAGCGGCACTTTTTTGCACACCATGGGCTAAATGGCCAGGTCACAAGGACCCCGAAGGCTCAGAGAAGGTTGGGGAGGGGATCCACTGGAACAGCTGTTGGGAGACAGATGGTAGCCTCCCGTCAAGACCATTCAACGTGTTATTTAACATGCACAGGGTATGGCTCTCTCGCACACGGAACCACGGCTTAGTGTCCCATCCAACGGACGACTTTTCAAGCCCATAAACTTTTTTCGGATATAAATCTCAACGCTGACCCCTTTGACTCGGACCCTTTTGATCAGTAGCCAAGCGCGCTAGCCATTCGGCCATCTAGTTCGCATTAAACTTTCGTAAATTGGCATCCTCAATCTCCAGACGGATAAAAAAAACGCAACTTTTTCTTTCAAAGATATAAATGAAAAGTTCCTTTTTTAATTTTATAATGCTAACAAAATATCCATATTTGGATTTTCTCAGTCATTCATTAGCATTTACCCCCCATGGGGGTAATTGCTGTAATCTTAATAAATTTGATCCGCAAAATTCCCCGCCATGCCCACGGTCAGTAGGGGACACCGATGGCCTTGGAAAGGCCGCCGTCCGTCGGATGGGACGTTAAGCCGTGGCCCCGTGTGTGGGAGAGCCATACCCTGTGCACTTTAAAGAACACGCTGGATGGCCTTGACGGGAGGCTACCATCTGTCTCCCAACAGCTGTTCCAGTGGGTCCCCTCCCCCAACCTTCTCTGAGTCTTCGGGGTCCTTGTGACCTGGCCATTTAGCCCATGGTGTGCAAAAAAGTGCCGCTCAGAGGTAAAACAACCCAACGTTAAAGAACACGCTGGATGGCCTTGACGGGAGGCTACCATCTGTCTCCCAACAGCTGTTCCAGTGGGTCCCCTCCCCCAACCTTCTCTGAGTCTTCGGGGTCCTTGTGACCTGGCCATTTAGCCCATGGTGTGCAAAAAAGTGCCGCTCAGAGGTAAAACAATCCAACGTTAAAGAACACGCTGGATGGCATTGACGGGAGGCTACCATCTGTCTCCCAACAGCTGTTCCAGTGGGTCCCCTCCCCCAACCTTCTCTGAGCCTTCGGGGTCCATGTGACCTGGCCATTTAGCCCATGGTGTGCAAAAAAGTGCCGCTCAGAGGTAAAACAACCCAACCCAACTTAATAAATTTGAACTAATGGATGATTGGGATAATGCAAATATAGATATTTTGTTCGCAATAAATCTGATAATAAAATTTGTTAGCAATAAAATAATAACTATTAATTCAATGCAACACTAAATGGTTCAAAAGTCAGAAAAGGAAAAACTCAATTTTTTTTTTGCAAACGAACGATACGGGGGTTGTTGCTATTCCATGTTTATTGACATACGAATAGCAGAGGAATTTCAACCTGTTTTTCAGACAGGATTTGTTTTTTTTCACCCCGAGAATTACAGCTCTCACGGCCAGTACAAAGTCCTTTTCAGAGCGATGAGTGAAATTTATAAGTCGTTACAGCTATACTTACAGGAAAAAAAAAATTCAGAAAATAACTGCGCACCATCTGGACTGCTCTTACATATACTTGGTTGAGAAGCACTGATTATAATATCGCATGGCATTCATAACGATTTATAAAGAACGTTTTTCTTTAGTGCTAATAAAAGATGGCTTTACGAAGGAATTCAATCAGACCTAACTAATAGGCTTAGTTCCTCACACTTAATAACTATGAGACATTTTGCTGATTTACATAATCAAAGTTTTTTTTAAAGAAGAGAATAGATCCATATTTGATCACTTCAATATTATAATAGAGTTAAATAAGGAGGAAAATACATTATTATTCGATGGTGAAATATGAACCCATAGAATGGTGCATTTATTGAGATATCGTTGCTATAATGGGTTGTATTACTTTAGCTCTGAGTAGCACTTTTTTCCACGAAATGGGTTAAATGTCCAGGTCACATGGACCCCAAGGGTTCAGAGAAGGTTGGAGGTTGTGTTGTGTTGGGTTGTTTTACCTCTGAGCGGCACTTTTTTGCACACCATGGGCTAAATGGCCAGGTCACAAGGACCCCGAAGGCTCAGAGAAGGTTGGGGAGGGGACCCACTGGAACAGCTGTTGGGAGACAGATGGTAGCATCCCGTCAAGGCCATCCAGCGTGTTCTTTAACGTGCACAGGGTATGGCTCTCCCACACACGGGACCACGGCTTAACGTCCCATCCGACGGGCGGCGGCCTTTCCAAGCCCATAGGTGTCCCCTACTGACCGTGGGCAGGCGGGGAATTTTGCGGAGATAAATCTCAGCGCTGACCGAGCTGGAACTCGAACCTGGGAACTACAGATTACGAGCCTGGCGAGCTACCGACTGAGCCACCCCCGCCCCGAAGGTTGGAGGAAGTAGACAAGCACAACCGTTAGCAGACAGGTGGAAGACGTCCCGTCAAGGCCACCAAGGTGTTTTTAGTATGTACAGGATATGGCTTTCCTGCGCACGGCTTAACATCTCATCCGATGGACGGCGCCCTTTCCAAGCCCATTGGTGTCCCCTACTGACCGAGTGCATGGTGGGGGTTTAACAACAGAGATATATCTCAAAGCTGCCGCAGTTGAGACTCAAGCCTGAGAACTATCGATTAGGTGCCTGGCTTGCTACCGGCTGAATAGCCGCCAGGCTCCTCAGCAATAAATGCAACAATTTTAGAGAAGAAATTTTTGACATCTCAATTACTGCAAAAAGTGGGGCTAACCCTTTCTTGGACTAGGGGCGGTGTTACTTAAGACGGTAGTGCGCCTTGCTCGTATTCTGCAGTTCCCAGGTTCGAGTCCCACCTGCAGCAGCGCTGAGAATTATCTTCGGTAAACTCTCTTCTTGCCCTCAGGAGACACCGTTAAAGCTGAGTAGGCCACCATTTGTCAGATGGTACGTAAAACTGTAGACTCGTGTTCAGTACAACCGTACACTGTCCAAGTTAAAGAACGGAATGGCTTTAAGGAAGGAAGGCTGTTTCCTGAATGCTGTCCAGAGGATTTCTTTCCCCCAACTTTCTCTGGTTTTGTGGTCCTTGTAACCTGGCGCTTTTACACAGTGTCTGCCACAAAACTCCCCGCCATGTCACCATGTGTCAGTAGGGACACCGATGGGCTGGGAAAGGCCGCCGTCCGTCCGATGGTACTTTAAGCCGTGGCTCCGTGTGCGGGATTTGGGTTGGGTTGTTTATCTCTGAGCGGCACTTTTTTGCACATCATGGGCTAAATGGCCAGGTCACATGGACCCCGAAGGATCAGAGAAGGTTGGGGGAGGGGACCCACTGGAACAGCTGTTGGGAGACAGATGGTAGCCTCCCGTCAAGGCCATCCAGCGTATTCTTTAACGTGCAGAGGGTATGGCTCTCCCGCACACAGGGCCACGGCTTAACGTCCCATCCGATGGACGGCGGCCTTTCCTAGCCCATAGGTGTCCCGTACTGACCGTGGGCAGGGCGGGGAATTTTGCGGAGATAAATCTAACGCTGACTCAGCTGGGACTCGAACCTGGGAACTACAGATTACGAGCCTGGCGCGCTACCGACTGAGCCACCCCAACCCCTAAGTGTGCGGGAAAGCCATACCCTGTGCACGTTAAAGAACACGCTGGATGGCCTTGACGGGAGGCTACCATCTGTCTCCCAACAGCTGTTCCAGTGGGTCCCCTCCCCCAACCTTCTCTGAGCCTTCGGGGTCCTTGTGACCTGGCCATTTAACCCATGGTGTGCAAAAAAGTGCAGCTCAGAGGTAAAACAAACCAACTCTTTCTTGCATCAAAGCATTCAAATTACCAAAAGTGGGTTCAATTTCTTCTTTGACCAAATTGTTAATTTTCAGAGTTAAGATAACCATTGGTGTTATCCCAATTCTTTTAACAACCGTTCCTATTCTATTGTGATTTTTATTTCATTGTTATTTTTAACAAAAGCCAAACACCGCATTTTGCAGAATCGTCATTTCCAAAGTCAATAAGAGAAAGGGCAACAGTTGGGTTGTTTTACCTCTGAGCGGCACTTTTTTGCACACCATGGGCTAAATGGCCAGGTCACATGAACCCCGAAGGCTCAGAGAAGGTTGGGGGAGGGGACACACTGGAACAGCTGTTGGGAGACAGATGGTAGCCTCCCGTCAAGGCCATCCAGCGTGTTCTTTAACGTGCACAGGGTATGTCTCTCCCGCACACGGGGTCACGGTTTAACGTCCCATCCGACGGACGGCGGCCTTTCCAAGCCCATCGGTGTCCCCTACTGACCGTGGGCAGGGCGGGGAATTTTGCGGAGATAAATCTCAACGCTGACCCAGCTGGGACTCGAACCTGGGAACTACAGATTACGAGCCTGGCGCGCTACCGACTGAGCCAGCCCCGCCTCTAAGGGAAACAGTTCTATCTATTTTTTAAAAGAAATAAATATCATGTTTCATAATGTTTCTGTTTATTATTTGATTCTTTTGTCCTATTCTTTTTAACAACGTATGCATCGAACCTTTTCTTTAATCAAAGTCATTCAATTTCAAAGAAAGCGACGGAGGGAAGAACCCTCCAACGCTTACCCTTTTGCAAACTGGTCATAAAATTATAAACACTTCAACTCACATACTCCCGAAAACATAGGAAAATTCAACTAAGTGATCTGGAACGAATAACGAGTACTTCCCGAAAATCTCACATTTTATCTCCGTATTTCTCTCAGAAATGTTTAGTTTGCTACCCATGATTAACCCATTATCACTAATTGTAAAATTCTGCAATTTAGATACGAAATTAATCCAATTTATTACGAAATTCCGAACGAAATTAATCCTCGTTCTCATTCGAGATCATCAGGATCAATTCGAGATCATCAGGATCATTCTGTTCTGAAACTCTCATTCTGTATTATGTAAACTTTAACAGCGTCGAAATTACCATTTGGAAACTAGATTTATAAATTATCCTCTAATTAATAGATTTCTTGCAAAATCAATGCGCTATTTAGTTTGTACGAAGTATCTTCCCTTCATGGACATTAGAGTTGAGTTTTACCGTAGGGTGCAAATCAACAAAAATGTTTTACTACGTTTTAAAAACTTCATCTTCATAGCAAACTGTCAGACGATCATATTTGTCACAAAAACGATTGACACTCATAATAATGAAGCCACTGGTGGCAACTGTTGTTGTTGTTTTTGTGTTATTTTACCTCTGAGCAGCATTCCCTGCCCTGCCCACGGTCAGTAGGGGACACCGATAGACTTGGAAAGGCCGCCGTCCGTCGGATGGGACTTTAAGCTGTGGCTCCGTGTGCGGGAGAGCCATACCCTGTGCACGTTAAAGAACACGCTGGATGGCCTTGACGGGAGGCTACCATCTGTCTCCCAACAGCTGTTCCAGTGGGTCCCCTCCCCCAACCTTCTCTGAGCCTTCGGGGTCCATGTGACCTGGCCATTTAGCCCATGGTGTGCAAAAAAGTACCGCTCAGAGGTAAAACAACCCAACCCAACCCTCTGAGCAGCACTTTTTTGCACACCATGGGTTAAATGGCCAGGTCACAAGGACCCCGAAGGCTCAGAGAAGGTTGGGGGAGGGGACCCACTGGAACAGCTGTTGGGAGACAGATGGTAGCCTCCCGTCAAGGCCATCCAGCGTGTTCTTTAACGTGCACAGGGTATGGCTCTCCCGCACACGGGGCCACGGCTTAACGTCCCATCCGACGGACGGCGGCCTTTCCAAGCCCATCGGTGTCCCCTACTGACCGTGGGCAGGGCGGGGAATTTTGCGGAGATAAATCTCAACGCTGACCGAGCTGGGACTCGAACCTGGGAACTACAGATTACGAGCCTGGCGCGCTACCGACTGAGCCACCCCCGCCCCGCTGGTGGCAACAGATTTCCATCTGTGCGTAGAAGATGACAATGGAAAATCACTAAACTGAACTTTAGACGAAAGGTAGATTTTATCTTTTCTGCTTGCTTCGTTTTTCTGTAATATATTATTACTGTACAATAAGACTATCAGATTTCCACTTTTTTTTCCTGGACGTGTCCTGTTTCATATCTTGCATCTTGCAACGTGTGAGTTGGTATTAATCAGCAATCGCTGTTAATCAGGACAAAATGCATCCTGCAAATGTAATGTATTTTGTCAATTAGAGATTTTGAACTCGCAAAGCTGTATCATTAATTTTCATATGAAAAATGGGTGATCGATTTGTCGTTGAAACTAATGCTCCTCGACTCTCATTTTACAGTTTTATTCAACACAAATCGTCCAATTTACTTCTAAAGTTTAATGGAACTGGAAAGAAGAAAATCTTTCGCTACCTCAAACAGGTTAGCATTTTAGGTTCTGCAGAATTTTAGAACTGTTGGCTTTTTTTTTTGTCTCGTGCGAACAACGAGAGGGGTTATTTTATTTAAAATGTGGTGTTGTTTTGCGAGATTGAGTATCAAAGTACAATTCATTCTGATAGCATATCCGATCGTCGAAATTTATATGTTGCCAGACCGATTAATGCAATTGTAATATTTAATTATTGATCGTGCGATTGTACAACAGCAAATAGGATTGGGTTGGGTTGTTTTACCTCTGGGCGACACTTTTTTGCACACCATGGGCTAAATGGCCAGGTCACATGGACCCCGAAGGCTCAGAGAAGGTTGGGGGAGGGGACCCACTGGAACAAGCTGTTGGGAGACAGATGGTAGCCTTCCGTCAAGGCCATCCAGCGTGTTCTTTAATGTTGAGTTGTTTTACCTCTGAGCGGCACTTTTTTGCACACCATGGGCTAAATGGCCAGGTCACATGGACCCCGAAGCCTCAGAGAAGGTTGGGGGAGGGGACCCACTGGAACAGCTGTTGGGAGACAGATGGTAGCCTCCCGTTAAGGCCATCCAGCGTGTTCTTTAACGTGCACAGGGTATGGCTCTCCCACACACGGAGCCACGGATTAACGTCCCATCCGACGGACGGCGGCCTTTCCAAGCCCATCGATGTCCCCTACTGACCGTGGGCAGGACGGGGAATAGCAAATAGGAAGTACCTCAGGTGCACTTCCAATGTTTTCTTCGGGAATGGAAATTAAGCAGAATATTTCTGCTTTAGAGGGAGATGTCTGCACTTAAAAGGCGAAGGAAGCGTGATGCAAAATAACTAAATTGAAAGCATTACCTCTATCTCCGGGTAGATTGTTTTTCCTCTGCGTGGTTCATTTTTGCACAGAATGGGTTAAATAGCCAGGTCACAAGGACCCCCAACGACTCAGAGAAGGTTGGGGAAGGGGCCCACTGGACGGCTCTTACGAAATGAATGGTAGCCTCCCGTCAAGACTGTTTAGCTTGTTATTTAAAGCCCACAGAATATGGCTCTCTCCTGCAAATGGGGCCAAGGCTTTACGTTCAATACGATGGATGGTGGCTTTCGAAGTTTATCAGTATCCTCTTTCTGAACGAGGATAGGGTTAGCAGAGATAAATCTCAGCGCTTTCACAGTTAACACTCGAACCTAGAAACTGCAGATTACGAGAGTGGCTATCTAGTATCGGAACTATGCCTCATCTCTAGGATAGGGGTTCTCAACGTGGGGTACGCGGTAAAACTTTTTGGGGTACGCCATGAGAACTCAAAAGTCGCTAGATTTAGTAAAAAAGTAAAAATAACCATTGTTATACTATAACTATAGTTTTATCTGTCTATAAAGGAGTATGCCAGTTAAATGCACATTTCCAGCGGGTACGTGAAGCATAAAAGGTTGAGAACCACTGTTCTAGGAGAAAGGGAGTTGTTAAGAAAATTCCCGGGTTGGAAGACACCTTGTCTTTACGTGTGAGAGAGGAAGGGAGAAACAGAAGAATAATAAATGAATTATGCATTTATATATCGATTTCGTTCATTTTTTATTTAATATTAAGTTTAATGGCCGAGTGGTTAGCGCGCTTGGCTACTGATCTAAGGGACCTGGGTTCGAGCCCCGGGTAAGGCATGGATGTTTGTGTCGTTTTTCTGCTGAGGGCCTGCCATCCTCTCAGACCTTCTACTGTGGCATATAAACTGACAGGCTCCTGTCAGACCTCTGTGGCAAGCAGCTGCTTGAGCGGGTATTTATTTATTTATATTATAAAGTACGTTTAAAGTACCATACATGCATGCATTCCAAGACTTTGAAGTTTACAATTTGCCCTTTTCAGTGATTAATACAAGGATCTTAATTCTAAGAAGTTATACCGTTACCTTAATTCTAAGGAGAGGAAATTTTTTTGTTTTACTTGTAAACTTTCATTTTTGCAGAATACATTAATATCAAAGTTCATTTTTGTTGTTTAAAATAAGCATGTTAACTGTTTTCAACTACATTCAAAAGCCCTTTAACCATAGGAGCAGACAACGTGGGTAGGACAACCAGAGGCACTTACACCTTGAACTTCATTTCGGGGCGGGGGTTCCCTTTGAAATGTAGCTGGAAGCCCCCTAAATGATATAAAGCGCTACAAGTTAGAAAATTACATTTCACGATTGTTGTACATTAAATAAAAAAAATAATAAATACCCCCTCAAGCAGCTGCTTGCCACAGAGGTCTGCCAGGAGCCTGCCAGTTTATATGCCATAGTAGAAAGTCTGTGAGGATGGCAGGACCTCAGCAGAAAAACAACACACACAACCATGCCTTACCCGGGGCTCGAACCCAGGTCCCTTAGCATTTCTTAAACTAGAAGTTTTAACTTTACCAAAGTTAGAGACTTCAAGAGATTTGTCGAACCGAACGAGGGAGCTGAACTCGACATATTGAACTTTCCCACTTCACACACCCTATTTGGCACTTTATGGGTTACCATAGTAGTAGTACATTAACACTTACTGCAGTTAATGTTGTACTCATAAATTTCCAATGGGAGCAGGGAAGGTTGAAGACTCAAGACTCCGTTTTTCGGGAACTTCCTTAAAACTATATGTAATTCAAATTCTTAAGGGTATGGGGTGGTATAGCCTTTCCTTTGCATTGGGCACACCACTGATTGCAACTGTGTTGGGTTGGATTGTTTTACTTCTGAGCGGCACTTTTTTGCACACCATGGGCTAAATGTCCAGGTCACAAGGACCCCGAAAGCTCAGAGAAGGTTGGGGGAGGGGACCCACTGGAACAGCTGTTGGGAGACAGATGGTAGCCTCCCGTCAAGGCCATCCAACGTGTTCTTTAACGTGCACAGGGTATGGCTCTCCCGCATCCGATGCCACGGCTAAACGTCCCATCCGACGGACGGCGGCCTTTCCAAGCCCATCGGTGTCCCCTACTGACCGTGGGCAGGGCGGGGAATTTTGCGGAGATAGATTGCAGCTGTGACTATCGCTTTCATGAATGCAATCGAAAACATCTTGGAAATAACAAAATAAAACTCTGTACTGTACGTTTTATATAATATAGATTAGCGTAATATATTGAAAGAGACCTATTAACTCTTATATTATCAAGAGGGTTGTCATGATTTTCTGTTTCGACATGTTAAACTGTCGGAAATTCTAAGAAAAACGCCGTATTGTCTAAAATATGGTATTAGGAAATAGCAGAAAAATATTTTCGAAGAAAAAAAAAAGTTTCAGGATGGACTCAAAAAAAAAATGTGATGGAAAGAAAAAACTCGATGTAGGTGTAATATTTTTTATTTACTACTGGTAAAATACATAATTTTTGATATATTATGTGTATTTAACACTTGGAGAGTTGTAAACCACTATATACACAAAAAATTGGTTTTTTAAACCATAATCTTCTTTTTGCAAAGTTTTAAGATTTGGGAGGAGAAGTCCTGTAAGATATATCATTTTGCATTTTAATGTATTTGGTGGAAATAATTAATTAGGAGCTTGTGTTTTTCTATTCTGGGTGTTCCACAAAACCGAGGATACAAAATTAAATTTTCATTTTTAGCCCTGTTCCAAAAAAACAACAAAACTAATTATTGTTTGTTTACTTTGTTGTTTGTAAGCATTTCAACTCTTACGTTTTTGATAGATAAATAAAAATTTCATATTCGGAAGGAGAAGTATTAATAAGATATTATGATTTGTGTTTTCCAATAACTTGAAATAACACTGCTACTGGGATTTAAATGTTGGAAAAGTGAAAAATATTTAAACGAAATTATAAATAATCTGTTCACGCTAGAAATTTTAAATTTTGCTAACAGATTGTGGTGGTTAAGGTCACAAGATCAAGGTCACTATGGCCAGGTCACAAGGACTCCGAGGGCTCAGAGAAGGTTGGGGGAAGAAGACCCAGAAACAGCTGTTGAAGAACAGATGGTAGCCTCCCGTCAAAGCCATCCAGCGTGTTCTTTAACGTCGACAGGGTATGGCTTTCCTTCAAGCGTGTCCACGGCTTAACGTCCCATCCGACGGACGGCGGCATTTCCAAGCCCATCCATATCTTTTTTTATTATAAAGGACAGGGTGGGAGTTTAGCAGAAATAAATCTAAACACTGGCACGAGTAGGACTCGAACCTGGGAATTGCAGATTATGATCCTGGCGCTCCACCGATTGAGCCATCCCCTTTCCCCACCTCACATAAAATGGAAATGTCCAGAAACTTTTTGTAATATAGTGTATATTTGTTTTAGGTTTTAACTGTAACGGTTTTACTTGGAAGTATTTTCAGAAAGCAGAGCACCAAGAAGCTGTTGTGCAAGAATTGCCAGGCCAGCAATGATTTGGGTTGGGTTGTTTTACCTCTGAGTGGCACTTTTTTGCACACCATGGGCTAAATGGCCAGGTCACATGGACCCCGAAGGCTCAGAGAAGGTTGGGGAGGGGACCCACTGGAACAGCTGTTGGGAGACAGATGGTAGCCTCCCGTCAAGGCCATCCAGCGTGTTCTTTAACGTGCTCTGGGTATGGCTCTCCCGTACACGGGGCCTCGGAGATCAAATTTTGTCAACTGAGAAAATAATACTTTTTACATAAATTATGCCTCTCAGGGACGTACCAAGAATTATTCGCTCTGGATGATCGTGTTGTTTTTCTGCTGAGGTCCTGCCAGCCTCACAGACCTTCTACTATGGCATATAAACTGACGGGCTCCTGTCAGACCTCTGTGGCAAGCAGCTGCTTGAGGGGGTATTTATTATTTATTATTATTATTATTGTGTTGGGGGTGGGATTTCACGATTTACCTGCATTTTCCCAAGTGGCATCGAATTTTCTCAACTTGCCATACTTTCACAGGAAAATTCCCAATTTTTACATCTCACCTGATTTTAATGTCACTTTTAATTTTTCAAACTCCCCTAGATTTTGCCAACTCTCATTAATTTCACTAAACCAATCCCAATTTTCACAATTCGGCTGTTTTTTACACCGTGGTTTCCAATTTTGCAAACTCCTCAAGATCTTACCCAGTTGCCTCGATTTTGCTACCTCCTCTTAATTTCACAAAAACAATCAAAATTTTTACATTTCTCCTGCATTTGCCAGGTCACTTCAAAATTTTCAAACTCCCCAAGATTTCGCCAAGTTGTCTCGATTTTGCCACCTCTCCTTAATTACATACAACTAATTTCATTTTTCACAACTCGCCTGTTGTTTTACCAGTGGATTCGAATTTTTCCAGATACCCTAGATTTTGCCAACTTGCCATAATTTTACAGAAAAAAATCCCAACTTTTACATCTCACCTGACTTTTGCAAAGTAACTCTGAATTTTGCCAACTCCCCTAGATTTTGTCAAGTTTCCTCGATTTTGCCAACTCGCCATTATTTTATAGAAAAAAATCCCAATTTTCACATCCTACCTGATTTTTGCAGTCACTCCGAATTTTTACAATTCTCCTAGATTTTGCCAACGTGCCATTACTTTACAAAAAAAATCCCAATTTTTACATCTCACTTGAATTTTACCAAGTCATTTCGAATTTTGCCAATTCTCCTAGATTCTGACAACTCCCCAAGATCTTGTCAAATTTTCCCGATTTGTGAACTCTATAATTTCACAAAACCAATCCCAATTTTCACAACTCGTCTCTATTGAAGCAAGTGGATTCGAATTTTGCCAACTGCATTAGATTTTGCCAACTCGCCATAATTTTACAGAAAAAAAATCCCAATTTTTACATCTCACCTAATTTTTTAACTCACTCCGAAATTTGCCAACTCCCCAAGATTTGCCAACTCTCCTCGATTTTGCCAAGTCGCCTCGATTTTTCCAACTCGTTATAATTTTGCAAAAAAAAAAAATCCCAATTATTTCATCTCACCTGAATTTTGCCAACTCCCCAAGATTTTGCCAACTCACCTGTATTTTACTAAGTGGCTTCGAATTTTGCCAACTACTCTAGATTTTGCCGTCTCGATTTTTCCAACTGCCTTAGATTTGCCAAGTTGCCTTGATTTTGACACTACCCTAGATTTTGCTAACTCCCCTTTATTTTACAAAAAAAAAAATCAAACTTGTCACAACTCACCTGAATTTTAGAAAGACGTTTTGAATTTTGCGAACTCAGATTTATTTTGGGGGGAGCCTCCCCCATCCCAACCCCATAGCTATGCCCCTGGTCTCTTGTGGCAAGCAGTTCCTTGAGGCGGTAATTTTTTTTATTCCCACCGTGCCTAGGTGAGAAAGAAGTTCAACCTTCAGGCAGAACATTGCTTCCTGTGGATTCCTGTGGAGGAAGAGCCCTACTCTGTGCACGTTAAAGCATACAGTGGATGGTCTTGACAGGAGACTTTTACCTTCTCTTAACAGCTGTTCAGTGAATCCTTTTCTCTACTGAGCTCTGAACCTTTGGGGTCCTGTGACCTGTCCATTTAGCCCATTGTGTGCATAATGCTCTCAGAAGCAAAATAAACCAACTTAACTCAAGTTGAGCTCAAAGATTTCAAGCATACTGACCTGATTTCGAACTTCTGATCAGATTATAAACAAGCCGTTAGCATCACCGACATCCATACTTCAAATTGAATTTCCATCACTGAATACCACTGTTTGCAGTAATTCTTAATGCTCACCTTCTACCGAAAGTGAACACCTGCATTTCCCTATCAGAGTAGAATGACAGAAGCAGTCCGGTTTTTTCCTCCCTGATATTCACAAAATATCTCCTCTAAATGTAATTTTTTGTGTGGCACTCGCTATATATTAGACCAGTGGTTCTCAACGTTTTATGCTTCACGTACCCCCTGGGGCGGGGTGGCTCAGTCGGTAGCGCGCCAGGCTCGTAATCTGTAGTTCCCAGGTTCCAGTCGCAGCTGGGTCAGCGTTGAGATTTATCTCCGCAAAATTCCCCGCCCTGCCCACGGTCAATAGGGGACACCGATGGGCTTGGAAAGACCGCCGTCCGTCGGATGGGATGTTAAGCCGTGGCCCCGTGTGTGGGAGAGCCATACCCTGTGCACGTTAAAGAACACGCTGGATGGCCTTGACGGGAGGCTACCATCTGTCTCCCAACAGCTGTTCCAGTGGGTCCCCTCCCCCAACCTTCTCTGAGCCTACGGGGTCCATGTGACCTGGCCATTTAGTCGAGGGTGTGCAAAAAATTGCCGCTCAGAGGTAAAACAACCCAACAACTCACGTACCCCCTGGAAATGTGTATGTAACTGGGGTACCCCTTGTATGGATAGATAAAACTATATTGCAGTATTAACAATGGATATTTTTACTTTGTTACTAAATCTAGCAACTTTTCAGCTCTCACGGCGTACCCGAAAAAATTTTACCGCGTACCCCACGTTGAGAACCCCTATATTAGACTACCAAAGACTAGATATAATTAGGCACGCAAGTTTGTGAGGTTGTATATTTTTCTGAAAAAAATGAGCAGAGAGCAAGAGGGCAGGAATTCGAAATAGTTGTTTACATTTTATAAATCGTGAATGCTCCACAGAAAAAAAACAAAATGCTGCAGCTAATGAAGAAAGTTATTTTGAGCGGTTTTCCAGACACAAGTTCAATGACCTCGAAGGCTGAAATGGGCAGAGTTCTCATCTATCCTATTACAAACGCAAATAATTTTTTTTTATTTTTTGTATACGGTGTTTACATTTATTACTAAAAACAAAGGAGGAATTTTTTTACTATTTCGTTATAACGAGGATAACTAGGAATTTATCTGATGTGCTCTTTAATTAAGTATAATAATAAATAAATTACTCCTCAAGCAGCTGCTTGCCACAGAGATCTGACATCAGAGTTGGGTTGGGTTGTTTTACCTCTGAGCGGCACTTTTTTGCACACCATGGGCTAAATGGCCAGGTCACATGGACCCCGAAGGCTCAGAGAAGGTTGGGGGAGGGGACCCACTGGAACAGCTGTTGGGAGACAGATGGTAGCCTGCCGTCAAGGCCATCCAGCGTGTTCTTTAACGTGCATAAGGTATGGCTCTCCCGCACACGGAACCACGGCTTAACGTCCCATCAGACGGACGGCGGCCTTTCCAAGCTCTACTGACCCTACTGACCGTGGGCAGGGCGGGGAATTTTGCGGAGATAAATCTCAACGCTGACCCAACTGGGACTCGAACCTGGGAACTACAGATTACGAGCCTGGCGCGCTACCGAGTGAGCCACCCCCGCCCCATTTTATTATTAAAACAACGGAGGAATTTTTTTACTATTTCGTTATAACGAGGCTAACTAGGAAATTATCTGATAAGTGCTCTTTAATTAAGTATAATAATAAATAAATTACTCCTCAAGCAGCTGCTTGCCACAGAGGTCTGACATCAGAGTATCAGATCAATAAGCGATAGACAAGCTCTGAGAGGAAGGCGAGACCTCACAGAGATTCAACACATCCGTGCTCGAACCCAGTTTCTTTTATCAGTATCCAAATGCGCCAGCAAATATAACTCTCATTTACTTAATAAGGTCTGTAAAGAATTATAACATAGATTTGATAAAAGCAATCGTACACGTCATCAATGGGGAAGTGAACTTCCATAATTCACAATGTATTATTTTGTAAAGTTGCTTTACCACGCTAGGGATTGTTACTATTCCTTAGGTGTAAACGTTAAAAAATAAATAAAATAAAACACCCCCTCAAGCAGCTGCTTGCCACATAGCAAACAGAATGGGCTCATCCACGTAGATATTTCAGTTGGATTAGCTCATCCGCATGGAATCTCAACAGATGAGTTCCACTATGAGAAACGTATATCAGATGGTCTGATCAATGGGAAATTTATATCGGATGATATGATGAATGTGGAATTTATATCAGATGGTATGATCATTGTGGAATTTATATCAGATGGTATGATCAATGTGGAATTTATATCAGATGGTATGATCAATGTGGAATTTATATCAGATGGTCTCATCAATGTGGAATTTATATCATATGCTCTGATAAATGTGGAATTTATATCAGATGGTCTGATCAATGGGAAATTTATATCAGATGATATGATGAATGTGGAATTTATATCAGATGGTATGATCAATGTGGAATTTATATCAGATGGTATGATCAATGTGGAATTTATATCAGATGGTATGATCAATGTGGAATTTATATCAGATGGTATGATCAATGTGGAATTTATATCAGATGGTATGATCAATGTGGAATTTATATCAGATGGTATGATCAATGTGGAATTTATATCAGATGGTCTCATCAATGTGGAATTTATATCATATGCTCTGATAAATGTGGAATTTATATCAGATGGTCTGATCAATGGGAAATTTATATCAGATGATATGATGAATGTGGAATTTATATCAGATGGTATGATCAATGTGGAATTTATATCACATGGTATGATCAATGTGGAATTTATATCAGATGGTATGATCAATGTGGAATTTATATCAGATGGTCTCATCAATGTGGAATTTATATCATATGCTCTGATAAATGTGGAATTTATATCAGATGGTATGATCAATGTGGAATTTATATCAGATGGTATGATCAATGTGGAATTTATATCAGATGGTATGATCAATGTGGAATTTATATCAGATGGTATGATCAATGTGGAATTTATATCAGATGGTATGATCAATGTGGAATTTATATCAGATGGTCTCATCAATGTGGAATTTATATCATATACTCTGATAAATGTGGAATTTATATCAGATGGTCTGATCAATGGGAAATTTATATCAGATGGTATGATCAATGTGGAATTTATATCACATGCTCTGATCAATGGGAAATTTATATCAGATGATATGATCAATGTGGAATTTATATCAGATGGTCTGATCAATGTGGAATTTATATCAGATGCTCTGATCAATGGGAAATTTATTTCAGATGGTTGAACAATGTGGATTTTATATCAGATGGTCTGATCAATGGAAAACTTTTAACAGATGGTATGATCAATGTGGAATTTATATCAGATGATATGATCAATGTGGAATTTATATCAGATGGTCTGATCAATGGAAAACTTTTAACAGATGGTATGATCAATGTGGAATTTATATCAGATGGTCTGATCAATGGAAAACTTATATCAGATGGTATGATCAATGTGGAATTTATATCAGATGGTCTGATCAATGGAAAATTTATATCAGATGATCTGATCAATGGAAAACTTATATCAGATGGTATGATCAATGTGGAATTTAAATCAGATGGTTTGATCAATGTGGAATTTATATCAGGTGCTCTGATCAATGGGAAATTTATATCAGATGGTCTCATCAATGGGAAATTTATATCAGATGGTCAGATCAATCTGGAATTTATATCAGATGGTCTGATCAATGTGGAATTTATATCAGATGCTCTGATCAATGGAAAATTTATATCATATGGTATGATCAATGTGGAATTTATATCAGATGGTATGATCAATGTGGAATTTATATCAGATGGTCTGATCAATGGGAAATTTATATCAGATGGTATGATCAATGTGGAATTTATATAAGATGGTCTGATCAATGGAAAATTTATTTCAGATGGTTGAACAATGTGGATTTTATATCAGATGGTCTGATAAATGGAAAATTTATATCAGATGGTATGATCAATGTGGAATTTATATAAGATGGTCTGATCAATGGGAAATTTATATCAGATGGTCAAATCAATGTGGAATTTATATCAGATGATCTGATCAATGTGGAATTTATATCATATGCTCTGATCAATGGGAAATTTATATCAGATGATATGATCAATGTGGAATTTATATCAGATGGTCTGATCAATGGGAAATTTATAGCAGATGGTATGATCAATGTGGAATTTATATCAGATGGTGTGATCAATGTGGAATATATATCAGATGGTCTGATCAATGGAAAATTTATATCAAATGGTCTGATCAATGGGAAATTTATATCAGATGGTATGATTAATGTGGAATTTATATCAGATGGTCTGATCAATGTGGAATTTATATCAGATGCTCTGATCAATGGGAAATTAATATCAGATGGTATGATCAATGTGGAATTTATATCAGAAGGTCTGATCAATGAAAAATTTATATCAGATGGTATGATCAATGTGGAATTTATATCAGATGCTCTGATCGATGGGAAATTTATATCAGATGCTCTGATCGATGGGAAATTAATATCAGATGGTACTGATCAATGTGGAATTTATATCAGATGGTCTGATCAAATGGGAAATTTATATCAGATGGTATGATCAATCTGGAATTTATATCAGATGGTCTGATCAATGGAAATTTTATATCAGATGGTATGATCAATGTGGAATTTATATCAGATGGTCTGATCAATGGAAAACTTATAACAGATGGTATGATCAATGTGGAATTTATATCAGATGGTCTGATCATTGGGAAATTTTTATCAGATGGGATGATCAATGTGGATTTTATATCAGATGATCTGATCATTAGGAAATTTATCTCAGATGGTATGATCAATGTGGAATTTATATCAGATGGTCTGATCAATGTGTAATTTATATCAGATGCTCTGATCAATGGGAAATTTATATCAGATGGTATGATCAATGGGAAATTTATATCAGATGGCATAATCAATGTGGAATTTATATCAGATGGTCTGATCAATGGAAAATTTATATCAGATGGTATGATCAATGTGGAATTTATATCAGATGGTCTGATCAATGGAAAATTTATATCAGATGGTATGATCAATGTGGAATTTATATCAGATTGTCTGATCAATGGAAAACTTATATCAAATGGTATGATCAATGTGGAATTTATATCAGATGGTCTGATCAATGGAAAATTTATATCAGATGGTCTGATCAATGGAAAACTTATATCAGATGGTATGATCAATGTGGAATTTATATCAGATGGTCTGATCAATGTGGAATTTATATCAGGTGCTCTGATCAATGGGAAATTTTTATCAGATGGTCTCATCAATGGGAAATTTATATCAGATGGTCAGATCAATCTGGAATTTATATCAGATGGTCTGATCAATGTGGAATTTATATCAGATGCTCTGATCAATGGGAAATTTATATCATATGGTATGATCAATGTGGAATTTATATCAAATGGTATGATCAATATGGAATTTATATCAAATGGTATGATCAATGTGGAAATTATATCAGATGGTCTGATCAATGGGAAATTTATATAATATGGTCTGATCAATGGAAAATTTATATCAGATGGTATGAACAATGTGGATTTTATATCAGATGGTCTGATCAATGGAAAATTTATATCAAATGGTATGATCAATGTGGAATTTATATAAGATGGTCTGATCAATGGAAAATTTATATGAGATGGTATGAACAATGAGGATTGTATATCAGATGGTCTGATCAATGGAAAATTTATATCAGATGGTGTGATCAATGTGGAATATATATCAGATGGTATGATCAATGTGGAATTTATATCAGATGGTATGATCAATGTGGAATTTATCTCAGATGGTATGATCAATGTGGAATTTATATCAGATGGTATGATCAATGTGGAATTTATATCAGATGGTATGATCAATGTGGAATTTATATCAGATGGCTTGATCAATGTGGAATTTTTATCAGATGGTCTGATCAATGTGGAATTTATATCAGATGGTCTGATCAATGTGGAATTTATCTCAGATGGTATGATCAATGTGGAATTTATATCAGATGGTATGATCAATGTGGAATTTATATCAGATGGTATAATCAATGTGGAATTTATATCAGATGGTATGATCAATGTGGAATTTATATGAGATGGTATGATCAATGTGGAATTTATATCAGATGATCTGATCAATGGGAAATTTATATCAGATGGTATGATCAATGTGGAATTTATATCAGATGGTATGATCAATGTGGAATTTATATCAGATGGTATGATCAATGTGGAATTTATATCAGATGATCTGATCAATGGGAAATTTATATCAGATGGTCTAATCAAGGAATAAATTTTATCAAATGGTCTGATCAATAGGAAATTTATATCAGATGCTCTGATCAATTGGTCTGTAACTTGTAACTAGGCATAAAGTGGAAGAATGTTGTGTACCAGTGGTGATGCATTGTGAATGGTCATATCCAATGACGATGCTCGGAACCGGCCAGGTTTAGCACTTAATGTTTGATCCCGCCTTTTCGTGGTGCAAGCCGTTAGTGCCTTTCAAAAGAGAATTTCTCTTTTGAAAGGGAACAGAAGGAGAGGGCTGCCAACTCAGTGTGGCCTACTGATTTTGTCATCTATGTTCACTTTTTCTTTTTTTTCAAACCTGCTGAGGAGTGGTCAACTTCACAGGGTCCTGGTGGTGACCATTTATACCCACTAGACTGGACTGGTTTATGGATTTGAGCTTGATTATTGATCCCGGACTTGCTGCACTCTTGGCCCTCTGTTGAGGGAGAATCTGCCGCTGCATTTTCTGTTTGCTTGTGAGTTTCCAGGAACGGGATACCTTATATCAGCTGGTGGATAATCCTGATCAGAGACCACAGCAGGTTCCTGAACTCTCACTTAGCTAGTTGAGCATCGTCAATCCTAAACTGCAGTAACATGTCTCAGGCACGCCTTATGGCTCTTGAAAAGGCATACTTGAAAATGTGTTGCCTAAAGTTCCTACCAGCATCGGTGACTTCAGCTTTCAGCGGAGGAGGGACAGGTGTTTGCCCCATGCCTGCGATCAGGGGACTGTTTGTTATTGTTTTCCCTACCTCTCTCAATAAACCTAGTTTCTTTAAAAATCCTACTAATCATTTTCTCTCTGCAGGTACGTGGAAAGTGAGGACGTTATATAGAGATTATTCTCTAGATGTACTCATGCAGGAATTCCAGCGTTATAACCTAGATATTCTACGCATGAAAGAGACCAGATGGGCAGGTAAAGGAGAGATGCTTAAAAATACTTTCAATTTCTCTTTTCAGGCAAGGAGGATGGAAAGCATCTCCAAAGTGTAGGTTTGTTTCTTAGCAGACACTCCAATGATTCTCTTCTTGGATATTAATGAAAGATTTCTTACAGCAAAATTTGAAACAAAAATTAAAGACTTGAATGTCATCTATTCTTATGCCCCCACAGAGGACTCCGATGAGAACGAGAAGGATACGTTTTACAGCCAGCTTCAGGATATTTTGAATTCTGTGAAGAAAGGAGATATTTCTCTTGTGCTAGGTGACTTCAATGCTAAAGTTGGTACTCTAATCTTTGGGAAGGAGTTTTAGATCCTTTTTGCATTGGTTGTTCCAATAGCAATGATGAACTATGTAATGTCTCCTACAGGTAAGTAAACTTAATGGTTTGCGAACAACTAACACATACTACAAACACCGGGACATTTATAAATACATGGGTTTCACCTGATGGGTTGCCCAGGAATATGGTAGATTTTATTTTAATTAATAGCAAATGAGCTAGTTCAGTTAGAAATACTAGATCATACAGTAGAGCCAAAATTGGGTCTGGCCATTACCTGGTCAAAAGTGCTTTGCAGCTGAAGTTTAAGAAATGTT
Organism: Ryuthela nishihirai; assembly: GCA_038380435.1. NCBI lineage: Eukaryota > Metazoa > Arthropoda > Arachnida > Araneae > Heptathelidae > Ryuthela > Ryuthela nishihirai. The sequence goes on from JAWZYU010000001.1 coordinate 69,304,105, forward strand.
GTGCTAAGGTTAACTAACTTTAGTGCTAAAGCCACTAAAAAAATTAGCTATAATACTGAATACCTGAAAGATCCAGATTTAGTCAAACCATACCATGATAGGCTACTTAATCATTATGACAATCGTGGTTTGGTTACTGCTGAAGTTGAGAAAGAATGGGATCAGTTTAAACAGGCCTTTCTTGAAACCAAAGGTACTCTTTTGGGTAAAAGGGAACAGAGGAAACAAAATTATTTCAGTGATAAGGCTATGGAACTTATTTCTGAAAGAAGGAAGTGCAGGATTAATATGAATCTAATCCTAATAGAAAGTCTAATAGAATCTAATCCTAATAGACTAGTCCTAATAGAAAGCATTACAACGAGCTTAATAAACGTGTAAAGGATCAGTTAACAGCTGATAAGAATTTTTGGCTTGATAGCTTGGCTGACAAAGCTGAGGAAGTAGTTAGACAACACAATAGCAGGGGGTTGTACCATATTATTAATGTTTTATGCAGGAAGAAACAGACAGGTACACAGGGATTAAGGGATAAACAAGGCAAGGTGGTTGAAGGTGAGGATTCTGTGATGGCTAGGTGGGCTGAGCATTTCAGAGATGTTCTAAATAATGTGATTATTTCTACTCCCATTGTTTGTAATAAGGATAGATGAATTACTGGCTTTAATGATGGCCCTATATCACATTCCGAAGTCACTTTTGCTGTCTCTAAATTAAAACTGCATAAATCCCCAGGGATGGATGAAATCACCACTGAAATGCTTAGAGCTGGGAACATTTGTGTTGTCACATTTTGAATATATTTTATGATACAGGTGTTACTAAAGATTTTACTAGAGCTATTATTGTCTCAATTTTTTAAAAAAAGGTGATCGCAGTTCTTGTGACAAATATAGGGGAATTAGTTTATTTTCTGTTCCAGGTAACCTACTAGAATTGGCTTACATCAACCAATTAATTATTAGTTGGTTGATGGACAACTGCGTGATGAACAGTGTGGATTCAGAAGTCGTAGGGGATGTATTGATCAAACGTTTTCACTTAGGCAGATTCTGGAGAAATGTTTAGAGTTTCAGAAATCTGTGGTTACTAGCTTTACAGATTTCAAAAAGGCTTTTGACTCTGTTGATTGACATAATTTGTGGTTGATTGTTAGATCATATGGAATACCTTATAAGTTAGTGTAATGAGAGCTCTCTATAATAATACTGAATCATGTGTGAGAGTTGGTACGTCTTGCAGCGATTGGTTTAGCATTGCTAGTGGAGTTAGACAAGGGTGTATTTTGTCTCCTTTTCTCTTTAGTTTAGTTATTGATTATGAAATGCGAAATTCTTTGCAAGGGAAAGATTTTGGCTTTAAATGGTCTAGAGATTTCAAAATTTCTGATTTAGATTATGCAGATGATTTGGCCTTGTTGGCTACAGATGTTGATGAGATGAATTCGTTCATTGGGGCTGTTGATGAGACTGGTAATAGAGTAGGTTTGGTGACAAACATGGAAAAACTAAAGTGATGAAAATTGGTCAGGCAGATAGTGCTCCAGTTGCTTGGAATGGATGCACTCTTGAGCAAGTGTCTCAGTTTAATTATCTTGGAAGTTATGTAACAGATACTGGTGATGTGCGGCATGAGATAATAGAAGAATAGGGATTGCCGCTGGGACTTTTAAGAATCTATGGAGAATGTGAAAAAATAGGCGTATACTCAGGGGCGTAGCAAAGGACTTTGGTTGGTTGGGGGGGGGATCAAAAATTTTCCAACTCGAAATTTAAATTTTGCCAACTGAGCAAACTTACATTTTTGCTCGCTCTTGCCTACTGGTCTAAGGGACCTGGGTTCGAGCCCCGGGTAAGGCATGGATGTATGTGTCGTTTTCCTGCTGAGGTCCTGCCATCCTCACAGACCTTCTACTGTGGCATATAAACTGACAGGCTCCTGTCAGACCTCTGTGGAAAGCAGCTGCTTGAGGGGGTATTTATTTATGTGTGTGTGTGTGTGGGGGGGGGGGTTGAGGTAATATTCACAACTCTCCTGCATTTTGCCATTTGACTTCCAATTTTGCGAACTAACCGTAATTTCACAGAAATAATTCCAATATTTACATCTCGTCTGAATTGCAGCAAGTCAGTGTGAATTTTCCCTTGGTTTCGCCAACTCTCCTTAATTTCACCAAACTAATCCCAATCTTTATATCTCTCCTAATTTTACCAAATCACTTCAAACTCACAAAGATTTTGGCAAGTTTTCTCGATTTTAGTCAACTATCCTGAATTTCACAAACCCAATCCCAATTATCACAACTCGCCCGTATTTTCCAAGTGGATTCGAATTTTGCCAACTGCCCTACATTTTGTTAAGTTTCCTCAATTTGTCCAACACTCCTTAATTTCACAAAACAAATCTCAATTTTCACAACTCTCCTATATTTTACCAATTGGATTCGAATTTTGTCAACTACTCTAGATTTTGTCAACTCGCCTTAATTTTACAGAAAAAAATCGCAATTTTTGCATCTTTCCTGAATTTGCCAGGTCACTTCGAATTTTATCAACTCTCCTTTATTGCACAAGGCACAATTTTCACAACTCCCCTGTATTTCACTAAGTGGCTTCGAAATTTGCCAACCCTAGATTTTGCCAAGAGTTCTTTGTTTTTCCAACTCTCCTTAATTTCACAAAACCAATCCCAATTTTTACAACTCACCTGTACTTTACCAAGTGGTTTTCAGTTTGGCCAACTTCCTTAGATTTTGCCAGTTTTCTCGATTTTGTCGGCTCCCCTAAATTTCACAAAAACAATCCCAATTTTCACAAATCGCCCGTATTTTATCAAGTGGATTCGAATTTTGCCAACTACCCTAGATTTTGTCATCTCGACACAATTTTACAGAAAAAAAATCCCAATTTTATATCATACCTGATTTTTGCAAAGTCACTCTGAATTTTGCTAACTCCCCCAAGATTTGCCAACTCTCCTAGATATTGCGAAGTTGCCTTTATTTTGCCAACACGCCATAATTTTACAGAAAAAAGATTGCAATTTTTACAATTCACCTGAATTTTGTCAACTCTCCACGATTTTGCAAAGTCACTCCGAATTTTGACAACTCCCTAAGATTTTGCCAAGTTGTCCCAATTTGTCAACTCACCTGTATTTTACTATGTGGCTTCTAATTTTGCCAACTACGAGTTACTTTAGGGTGGGAGCCTCCCTTCCCATCCCCCCCATGGCTACTCCCCTTCGTATACTCCTAAAGACTAAAGTTAGGTTGTATAATAGTTTGGTTCTTTCTGAGATTAGTTATGGTAGCGAAACATGAACCCTTTGTAAGCAGGATAACAAGAAACTTGATGCCTTTGATTCTAGATGCTTACGCAGTATCTTGGGCATTAGGTGGTTTAACTTTGCAAGTAATGATGAGGTTAGAAGAAGGAGTCATCAACCTCTTTTGAGCAGCATATTGTGGAAAGAAAAGAGAGGCTGCTTTAACTTGGCCATGTTGCCCATATGCATAGCTGCAGATTAGCAAACAGGATTATGAAAAGTGTGCCTAAGGGTTTCAGAAAAAAGGGGAGACCTAAGAAGCGATGGGCAGACAATGTCAAACAGAACCTTGCTGGAATTGACCAAGAGTGGCCAAATGCAGCAGCTGTAGGTCAGAAGAGACATGTCTGGAGAGGAAAATTATACATCCTGGTTGAACCTCTGTAACCCATGGCTGCACGAGGATTTTGTATGTATGATCAATGTGGAATTTATATCAGATGGTCTGATCAATGGGAAATTCGTATCGAAATTTAAATTCAATGATCTTCAAGAAATATATGGCGAGGGTTGGATCTGTCGGATCGTGTTAAGCTCGTAATCTACAGTTTCCAGGTTCGAGTCCCACTTGTGCCAGAGTTGAAATTTATCTCCGCTAAACTGCCCTCAGTCAGAAAGGCCGCCATTCGTCCGATGGTGTCGTGGTCCAGTGTGCAGGAGACAGATACCCTGTGCACTTTAAAGAAAACTGCAGATGTCCTTGATGGGGTGCTGCCATCTACTACCTAACAGCTGTCCAGTGGGTCTCCTTCCCCCAACCTTCTCTGAGCCCTTGGAGACTTTGTGATCTGACCATTTAGCCCATTGTATGAAAAGAAATATCATTATGAACTAAACAACCCAACTCTAAAAGAAATGTATTTTTGTTTCCCGGGGAGGGGGGGGGGAGATTAACGAGCTCCTTTGTCTAAAATTGCAATAAGTTCAGCTATGTGGAATTTACTTTTAAAAGCTAGGATAAATTGATTTGCGTAGAATTTATGCGTTTTTTTTAAATATAAGGTCACAATATATATAAAATGTTAGTAATTTTAAATGAAATAGAATGAGTTTTTTTTTTACATCATATTTAAATTTTTGTACGATGAACTTAATTTTTTCCATGTTCACATATACACAGTCGTATAAAAATAATATGGCATACCTTACATATACTATAGTAGGAGGCCATATTATTCTGATACGACTATGTATATATATGGCATCGAGTTTTCCAGATAACCTTTAGAATTAAAGGTTGCGTATCACCATATATTTGAAAATAATTATGAAATTTCGCATTAACATTTCATTAATTTTCAGTAAATAATTCATTGCAAAATATAAGTTGTTTTCACTGCTGAAGACGAAATAAAAGTATGTATAATAACAAATGATTCAGTTAACTACTATCAAGCATTACCTACTTACATGCTAGGTTGTTGAGCGGCATTTTTTTGCACACCATGATGCTAAATGGCCAGGTCACATGGACCCCGAAGGCTCAGAGAAGGTTGGGGGAGGGGACCCACTGGAACAGCTGTTGGGAGACAGATGGTAGCCTCCCGTCAAGGCCATCCAGCGTGTTCTTTAACGTGCACAGTGTATGGCTCTCCCGCACACGGAGCCACGGCTTAACGTCCCATCCGACGGACGGCGGCCTTTTCAAGCCCATCGGTGTCCCATACTGACCGTGGGCAGGGCGGGGAAATTTTGCGGAGATAAATTTCAACGCTGACCCAGCTGGGACTCGAACCTGGGAACTACAGATTACGAGCCTGGCGCGCTACCGACTGAGCCACCCCCGCCCCTACTTACGATGCTGTGAGCATTATTGAAAGAGAATATAACTGGTACGGGAAAAATCAACTCCTTTATTTATCAGCTTCGGAACGCTGTTGCGGTTAATTTCGACCCAATATTATTTCTCACCCACGGATTTCTTTCTTCATAAAATAAGCTTTAAACGTGACGCAGCTAGAAACTCTTCATTGAACATTTTAGGAGTAAACTTCTTTTGGACAAAGCCGCAGGATATCTGTAACTCAATAGAACAGTAGTACTTCCCCACTGTGGAGAAGAAAGGGTCGAGCCACAAGGACCGACCTTGACCCCGGAGGGTCGGTAGAATCCCAGGCAGAATTGAAGCAGGTTGTTCAGAGCCTTCGATTTAGTTATCAATTCTGTTTCTAGCTTTAATATAGAAAATAAGTGGCAGTTGAGAGGTCAAATTTTCTCCTCAACTTTTTTTTTTGACTACGGTGGATCATACTATTAATAGGGAAAGAGGTGTAGTTAACCGTTTACTTTCCTTGTGGGGGGGGGGGGGGTACTTATTCCTTTGGGTCTTTTAGAAATATATTTTCTCGTCGTAGAAACAACGGTTGAAAACATTAACCGTTGCTCATTGATCATAGGAACTTCAATAAGTGGAATTTTTGGAGTTTTTTTTAGCAATTAGATTTAAATTAAATAATTACTAAAGTTATATTGTTAACAGAATAATTTTTACAGAATTACAGAAAATTTCAGGATGTTTTTGAAGTTCAAATTTTTAAGGACTGAAGTGGAGTTTTACTTAAACTTAAGTCTTCAAAAGCATTTGAAGAATTTCTATCCTCAGTCGATGAACACCAATGAAAGATACCTTCCCACTTACCTGAGTACCTTGTACGATAAGGAAGGGGTCGAGGCTGCCTATAGAAATGTGAAGCCTGCCCCGGTGTTGCCGGCGGACGACACCGATGCATGGCATGGGGCCACCACGGTCCCTGGCCCGAGTAAGGGCCCGGGCCGTAACCGGCCCCTCCGGAAGAAGGATGTCCCTGCACGGCACACGATGAGTGACGACGACGATCACCGACGACGCCACAATGTGTGACGTGCGCGAGAGGCATCGTTGTTGATGGCGTGTAATCCTTTTCGGACCGGTCCACCGCCGCCGAAGAATTCTGGGATAGATCCTCAATGGGGGCCTTAGCGCACGCTGCGGCCGAGCAGCCTGTCGGCGGGGCCGGTCCTCCACGACACGGACCGCTCCTGGTGCTGTCCGCACATCGTATACAACATGCACACCCACCGCAGCCACGAGCACGTGCGGTTTGACAGGTGGGGGATCATCAAGTGGTCCACCTGTCTCGGAACCGGACTGGGTCTAGCTGGAACGGAGGAGACGGCTCGGTATTGGTCAGTTGGGTGCGCTCCGCCTCCCGAATCTTTTCCGATGGGTCACGGGCCGTTGAACAAATGGGAACGTCGGGAGCAAATCTAGAAGGACCATCGATATAAATGACATTAGATGAAGCTAAAAACGTTACTCAGGGCTCTTCGCGTAGGATCAACTAGTGTGGGATAGGAAGAGATGCTCGATGGTGTGACGACCTTTTATGACTCGATGCGTTGTTCAAACGCGATGGAAAGGAAGGACCTTAAAACTGTAGCGCTGTACTTAAAACTTAATTACAAACGCTATAAACGGGTTGTAAGATATTAATCTCTGTAAACTCTATCATTTAAGGTTTAAATATTCAAAGTAAGCTGTGAAATGCTTGTAATTAAACTTGTTTTTCAGAATATAGACTTTAAAGTTGTCAAGAATTATCGTTGATAGAAATGATTACCAATAGTTTATACGTTATTGCTTTAAAAAAAATTCGACGCTCGAATTTGGTTTATGACATAGTAGGTTATTTTCTATCTCCATTGAAGTTCATCATTTAGGACTTTGATTTATAGCTTTAATTTTTTGCAATCAATGCTTCAAAATAGATATTTAATTTTATTTATTTATTTAATAAACTCGCGATAAAATAGACATAGATTCATACATATATTCTATTTTATTTTCTGAGTTCAGAAAATAATTAATGTTCAATAATAATTAAGTTAATGACTTTCATCATATTGAAAGTTTTTGCATACACATTAATTTAAAAATAAATCCCCTAATTTGTTTCAGCGATGGTTTACAGACATCAGACAGAAACTCTTTCCTAAACAATACAATCATTAGAAACTCTTTCCTGAACAATACAATCATTAGAAACTCTTTCCTGAACAATACAATCATTACTATTTCAAGATTAATGTCAGTACCAAGTATTTTCTCGCAACAAATCTAAATTAGAATGCTATTCCAATGAAAACCGGAAGTTAATTTCCATGTGTTTGTGATGAGGAGTAGAACACATTTTCTCGCTTTTTGCTTTCCAGAAAATTGTTACTCAATAAATATAACAACCAAAGGAAAAGATGGGTTGTTTTACTTCGGAGTGGTACTTTATTTTTTTGTATAAAATTGGCAAGAATTCGATAGTTGAGAGTTGTTTGGGGTAGAATATGCACAGGAGAGCTGTTACGAGATAGAAATCTTCCTGTTAGGAGATAAAAACATCGAGTTTCCGCCAAGTCCATCTAGCGTGTTTTTTTTAACTTGCAAAGAAGATGACTTTCCTGTACATGCGGGGGTGGCTCAGTCGGTAGCGCGCCAGGCTCATAATCTGTAGTTCCCAGGTTCGAATCCCAGCTTGGTCAGCGTTGAGATTTATCTCCGCAAAATTCCCCGCCCTGCCCACAGAAAGTAGGGGACACCGATGGGCTTGGAAAAGCCGCCGTCCGTCGGATAGGACGTTAAGCCGTGGCCCCGTGTACGGGAGAGCCATACCCTGTGCACGTTAAAGAACACTCTGGATGGACTTGACGGGAGGCTACCATCTGTCTCCCAACAGCTGTTCCAGTGGGTCCCCTCCCCCAACCTTCTCTGAGCCTTCGGGGTCCATGTGACCTGGCCATTTAGCCCATGGTGTGCAAAAAAAGTGCCGCTCAGAGGTAAAACAACCCAACCTGTACATGCGTCTTAACATTCCGTGCAATTCCAATTCCATCGGTGCTCCTTTTCACACCGAGGGGCAAAACACTGTTCACCGCAGAAAGTTTTAGAAGCAGGCATAAAAATAAGAACTTTTTTTTTATATTAAACTTATGTAAAATGGGAAAAGAGAAATCCTTTATAATTGTAAATATCCAGTTTAATGCCACATTTATTGGATTATTTGGACCACTGGGGATTGAAACACTTTTGATGGGAAAGCACAGAACATCTTTTAAGAAACAGATTGAAGTTTCTTTGCGCCGGGTGCATGGCTGTTTTTCACTCCGGACCATGGCTTAAAGTCCCCATCCAAAGAAGGTGGGCCTTTCTAAGGCCGATTGATACTTCCTATGTCACCCGAAGACAGAGCAGGGAATAGCAGCGAAATAAAAAATATGAAAGCTGTACAATGGGGATTCGGACCTTTGAAGACAGGTTACGAACTTGTAGTGCCATCGACCCTTGGCAATAATAAAAAAAAAACATTTAATATCCATTATTTCCTGATCAATAATTTTTGCCAGATGGAAAAATCGCAGTTAGAAAGTTATTTTCTTTACTATGAGAGAAAAAAAATATTTTTTTCAATTCGGAGTAATACATTTTTACCTATATCAAAATTATCAGAATAATATGACCACCTACCATACATATACTATGGTAGGTGGTCATATTATTCTGATACGACAGTGTATATTATTAAATTTATAAACTTCAAATTCAGAAATTCTCATTACAAATAGGTAGAAACGAAAGCATTACAATTTATTATTTCCTTATTAAGTAACCAATAGATAAGAAGAAACTCAATATATAATGCTAGCTCGTCTAAAACACGTACCTGTGAGAATTCCCATAAGTATAATCATGACAATAATAGATTCAACGATTCAGGCATTTCTGCTTACGTCTAGACACCATTGAAGCGGAAGAGAACATCTGCGCATGTCTTACATTCTCCACTTCAGAGGAAAAAAATCATTGGACTTCTTTAAAATTGAAATCATCTTGCTTGTTTTAAAATGTTAATTATTTTTGCACAGTTTGGGCGCTTTCGTCACAATTACTCTCATCGCATTTCCTAGGCAACAGATTCGAAATCTGTGCTACTCGTCTGTATGAAATTAAGGGAAACGGAAATGCAGGTGGCTGTGCAAAATTCTCGAGATAAAATCTCGTCTGAGCTAACACTGCCTCTTCGACTTGGTTGCAAAACATTAACTCAGCTGCCTTTGACCAAGATGGCGCCCAATTTGCGTTACTGTTAACTGCAGCACAGTGTTAACAGTTACTTCGCACCAGATGGCATTTCGAAGTGTTGCAGGACTTTTAAGCTAGTCCAACACACATTTTCTACAAGTGGAAACATATATTTTGTCTACAATTTCTCCAGAGCTGTGGGCAGACCACAGTACAAATGTTAATCTTTGTCTCTGCCTCTCTTTACTCAAAATATTGGCTATTTTTGCATTAACTCTTACCAACGTTTCAGGGGCGGGGGTGGCTCAGTCGGTAGCGCGCCAGGCTCGTAATCTGTAGTTCCCAGGTTCGAGTCCCAGTTGAGTCAGCGTTGAGATTTATCTCCGCAAAATTCCCCGCCCTGCCCACGGTCAGTAGGGGACACCGATGGGCTTGGAAATACCGCCGTCCGCCGGATGGGACATTAAGCCGTGGCCCCGTGTGCGGGAGAGCCATACCCTGTGCACGTTAAAGAACACGCTAGATGGCCTTGACGGGAGGCTACCATCTGTCTCCCAACAGCTATTCCAGTGGGTCCCCTCCCCCAACCTTCTCTGAGCCTTCGGGGTACATGTGACCTGGCCATTTAGCCCATGGTGTGCAAAAAAGTGCCGCTCAGAGGTAAAACAACCCAACCCAGAGCTGTGGGCAGACCACAGTACAAATGTTAATCTTTGTCTCTGCCTCTCTTTACTCAAAATATTGGCTATTTTTACATTAACTCTTACCAACGTTTCATCAGGCGAACATATATATATGCATTCGTAAGTTCCACAGTCGAAGAAGCAATTATCAAATTTACTGTCAGAATCATCTAGCAGCGTCTTGACAAAGTAATTAAGCCTTTTTAGCTCCAGAGGCTGGTCAGCCCTGAACTAAATACGGCTTTAATTGGCACTAAGTTGTTAAAATGACTTCTAAATGTAGCGTCGCTCTCTCTTGGTAGGAACTGAACAGAAAGTTAAATAAATGAGAAATACTGACGGGCAAAGTGTTTTCTACCGTCTACGAATTAAATTAATTATCTTTTAAATCGTTTTTTTTTTAAATCTAAATCAAAGTGCATGGAGGTTTTAGGTTCAGTTTGAATCATATAAACAAGCATTACATGAATAAACCCGTTCTTTGACATAAACTCCATGCTGGAAGAAAAATATTCCTGTTCATGGAAATATACAGAGATGATATATATATTTTTATTTTTCCCTAAGGAACCTGGGTTCGAGCCCTGGGTAAGGCATGGATATCTGTGTTGTCTTTCTGCTGAGGTACCGCCATCCTCACAGACCTAATATGGCGTATTAAACAAGCAGGTTCCTGTCAGACCTCTCAACCTTCGTGTCGAAGGTTGCCAGATCACTAATTTCTAAAAAAATGGTTGCCAGATATTTTTTCTAAATTCTGAAATCAACCATAGTGTTCGGATATTTTTTTTGAGCGATTGTACTCATAATTGAATATTAAATGTGGAACAAATGTATACAATCAGTACCGGATATGGGTGAAAGAGACCATGCCCCCTCCCCCCCGAAAATACTAGTAAGAATAATAGAGGCAAAAATATTTACACGCATATTTCAATTCATTTTTAGAGACTTTTAAAACTAAGGAGGAAATGTTATACTAGTGGGAATTCTGTCTCTTGCTCCCCCTTCCTCCTCTTTATTTTTTTCTCTAGACACCCGGGCCTGTATGCAACTATATATAAACATTTTTTTTTGCGTTCAACCCCTCCGGAAGAAATTCTGCGACTCATTATTAAATATCTAACTCACTGATATATTATCAAGACCTCATTTTAATGTAAGGGAAGTACTGATGTGAATAAATAAATGCCCTCTAGATTGAGTTATAGTATTCAGGGTTGGGTTGTTTTACCTCTGAGCGGCACATTTTTGCACACCATGGGCTAAATGGCCAGGTCACATGGACCCGGAAGGCTCAGAGAAGGTTGGGGGAGGGGACCCACTGGAACAGCTGTTGGGAGACAGATGGTAGCCTCCCTTCAAGGCCATCCAGCGTGTTCTTTAACGTGCACAGGGTATGGCTGTCCCGCACACGGCTTAACGTCCCATCCGACGGACGGCGGCCTTTCCAAGCCCATCGGTGTCTCCTACTGAACGTGGGCAAGGCGGGGAATTTTGCGGAGATAAATCTCAACGCTGATCCAGCTGGGACTCGAACCTGGGAACTACAGATTACGAGCCTGGCGCGCTACCGACTGAGCCACCCCCGCCCCATGGTATTCAGGACAACGTCAGATATATAAGCATAGATATCTTCTATTGATATCTACGCTTCCTAAGCAAAAATTACCGCGAAAAACCTGAGCTTCCTCCAGCAGGACGTAAAAAGTTGATCTTTGATATGATACTCTAAGACGAATAAAGGAATGAACCTAATCTGCTTCTATTTGTCCAATAAAAACATTTATTCGGACTATAACAATGCGATATTAAGAGATTAAAATGTTTTTGTTTGGGGGATCTTTGACCCTTTAACGAATGCTAAATCGATATAGAACAATAGAGTTTGATACGTAATGTTATTATTGTTGTTTATAAAAATGTAAATATTGCATCTAGGAAAACGAGATTCCACTAACATAAACAAAAAGCAACTATATCTTGAAAAAGGTACGGGGAAAAAAATTGCCCTAATATTTATAACGCTGACTGAAAGTAAACAATAGGATATTGTGTAAACACACGATCCTTATTTATTAATGTTATCTTCGAGAATAAGGTGAATAATCAACAGTTGCTGTTGCGTTTTAAGCCCCGATCTCGGTGTAATTTAATTTTCTTTCATTGGCATGTTTTTTTTTACTAAAGATATCGCAGTAGAAAAATCAATGCTTAAAATGTAAAAATGGCTTAAATGTACCTTGTAAATGTAGTGTTAAATAAAGAAAAAAAGCTTCTATCAACAGAGGAGGTCATCGAGAGGTTCTGACCTGTTTGGAATGATCTACTCTTTTCCCCGGACATTCTCAGCTGGGTCAGCGTTGAGATTTATCTCCGCATGACTCCCCGCCCTGCCCACGGTCAGTAGGAGACACCGATGGGCTTGGAAAGGCCGCCGTCCGTCGGATGGGACGTTAAGCCGTGACCGTATGGGGGAGAATCATACCTCTTTGCACGTTAAAAATCATACCCCTTTGCACATTGGATGGCCTTGACGGGAGGCTACCATCTGTCTCCCAACAGCTGTTCCAGTAGGTCCCCTCCCCCAACCTTCTCTGAGCCTTTGGGGTCCATGTGACCTGACCATTTAGCCAATGGTGTGCAAAAAAGTGAAGCTCAGAGGTAAAACAAACCAAACAAAATCCCCGGACATTCCAGTAAATTTTACGTTTACTACTCCAATCCTGAACTCCGAAAAATACACGTGGATTGGTTGGTTGGCCTCTGATAGGCTCTTTTGTTTTGCACGTGAGGTAAACGGAAAGATCACAGAGCCTCCAATGGTTTAGTGAACTTCAGGAAGGAGGATCCATTGGACAGATGAATGAAGCCTGTCGTCAAGGCTATCCATCATGCTCTTCAACATCCACGGCTCTCTCCTGCACATGGGGGGGGGGGGCGGGGGGGGCGTGGGTGGCTCAGTCGGTAGCGCGCCAGGCTCGTAATCTGTAGTTCCCAGGTTCGAGTCCCAGCTGGGTCAGCGTTGAGATTTATCTCCGCAAAAATTCCCCGCCCTGCCCACGGTCAGTAGGGGACACCAATGGGCTTGGAAAGGCCGCCGTCCGTCGGATGGGACGTTAAGCCGTGGCCCCGTGTGCGGGAGAGAGCCATACCCTGTGCACGTTAAAGAACACGCTGGATGGTCTTGACGGGGGGCTACCATCTGTCTCCCAACAGCTGTTCCAGTGGGTCCCCTTCCCCAACCTTCTCTGAGCCTTCGGGGTCCATGTGACCTGGTCATTTAGCCCATGGTGTGCAAAAAAATGCCGCTCAGAGGTAAAACAACCCAAATCCTGCACATGGAGACACACGGCTTAACGTCTCTTCCGATGGACGACGCCTTTTTCAAGCCCATTGGTGTCTCTTTCCTAACCGAGAACAGAACGGGATTGCGCAGAGAAATTTCCGAAAGTAGCCGCAGTTAGTATTCGAACCCGGAACTAGCAGATTACGAGAACAACGTGCTACCGCCTGAGCACCTTCGTCCCCAAAGCTGGAACATTTAGAATAGCCGAAGCCTCACGACTGCATAATTAGGGAAAATTTAAATAATATTTGGGTTGGGTTGTTTTACCATCAGAGCAGAACTTTTTTTGCACACAATGGGCTAAATAATCAGGCATAAGGACCCCGAGGACTCAGAGAAGTCTGGGGGAGGGGACTCACTGGACAGCTGTTATGAGACATATGGTAGCCTCCCTTCAAGGCAATCCAGCGTGTTCTTTAACTTGCACAGGGTATGGCTCTCTCCCCTGAACACGGGGTCACGGTTTTTACGTCCCATTTGACGGACGGCGGCCTTTCCAAACACATCGGTGTTATATAATAATGTTTCAACTTCTAAAAACAGAAACATTTTAGCAAACAGTTGGATTACTACAGTTATATATATTTTAGTGTACCTTTGAGACAGAATTTTATGACGAAAATGCTTTTGTTAAATAATGAAGTCTTTTGTTAATTTTAAAAGCTGAATGATTGTAACAGAAATGAATATGTTTATAAAGATATCATGAGAGATATTTTTACCTTATCGAGTGGTTAGCGCGCTTGGCTTCTGACCTAAGGGACCTGAGTTCGAGCCCGGGTAAGGCATGTATGTATGTGTCGTTTTTCTGCTGAGGTCCTGCCATCCTCACAGACCTTCTACTATGGCATATGAACTGACAGGCTCTTGTCAGACCTCTGTGGCAAGCAGCTGCTTGAGGGGGGTATTTTTTTATGGAATTGAAAACGAAATCGTATATTCTTATATTAATCGATGAAATATGATCTGAAATTGAAAGTAGCGTTATTACACATCCCCCTCCTCCAAGTCAAAATTTATTATTTTGGTTTTTTCCTCTCCTTTGATGCACGTGCTTTCATAGATATTCAGATTTCTACATTTTTATAACAAAAGTTTGTGTTAGAAATTGCAGAATTTCAATTTAACACACACCTTGGAAGCTTCCATCATTTTCCCCCCACCCCTCCCGTACGTCAATACCTCCTACAGAGAAATTCTCATTGGTTGATATCGCCGTAACCGTTTCAATTACACACACTGCACCGCGAACCATATCCACCTTGTGCATCACCCCTTCATCAGACAATGAAACACGTCCGTCTCCATGGCCGCGCACACTCTCGCCAGCAGGTGACGAAACAAGCAGTCTACGATCGCCAGAAAAAGCCGTCAGCCATTTGGACAAAAAGCAAAGTAAAGCTAACAGCAATCGTCGTAATTCACTGTTGGCAGGTTAGGCCTAATCATATCGGATCTTGGCTTCAGATAACATCTTAATTTTCCGGCTTCAGTTCTGATTGAAGGAACGGAAGCTTTTAAAGCTTTATCTTGGCCGCCATGGAAACGAGAGTATTGTTTCTTTTACGTCTGTCGTTACGCGAGAGCGCGAGCGATGGCGTCACTGAATGGCGTCAGCGACTAAGCATGCAACACAAGAGAGGGTGTCGCAACAGCTGCTGGCACTGATGATGCGTGCTGTTGCTACTTGCGCCGATGTTCGTAGTTATTCTCCGTCAGTGTGCGCGAATGCCGAGTAGAAAAAGAATGCTGTTCTGCTAAGTAACGCTTTTGACCTTTTCCGAATTAATGAAGTACTTTAGTTTCAAATTCGTTAAAATAATTTCGTATGGAAAATTGAAACTGTGTAAAAGAAAGGTGGTGCTGTTTTGCAGGCTCTGATTGGGCTGTTTTACTTCTGAGTGGCACTCTTTTGCACATAATGGGCTAAATGAGCAGGTCACAAAGACCCCACCCAGGCTCAGAGAGTGTTGGGGAAAGGGACCCGCTGGAACAGCTGTTAGGAGAAAGATGGTGTCCTCCATTAAGACCATCCAGGGTGTTCTTTAACGTGCACAGGGTATGGCTCTTACATCCCATCCGACGGACAGCGGCCTTTCCGAGCCCATCGGCGTCCCCTATTGACCGAGAGCAGGGAGGGGTCTTTCGGTTGGGTTACCTCTAAGGGGCACTTCTTTGCACACAATGGGCTAAATGGCCAGGTCACAAGGACTCCGAAGGCTCAGAGAAGGTTGGAGGGAGGGGACCCACTGGAACAGCTGTTGGGAGACAAATGGTAGCCTCCCGTCAAGGCCATCCAGCGTGTTCTTAAATCCGTGTAGAGAACACAGCTCTCCTGCACAGGGAGCCACGGCTTAACGTCCTATCCGATGGACGACGACGTTTCGAAGCCAAACGTGTCTGCTTTCTGAACGAGGGCAAGGTGGCTCAGGTGGGACTCGAACCCGGAACTGGAGAATACGAGCCTGACGTACTACCTACTGAACCATCCCCCAAATTTGGGAGGGCGAAATTCTAAAATACTCATAGACTGATTGAATCAAAGCCTTGTGAGGGATTCAAACCCGAATATCTTTGCAAAAATGAAGTGAACAAATTCAATTGCTAAATTTTTTTTTGTCATATCCAATGCCAGAGATCATGTTTATGTGATAATTCTTCTGTTTAAGTGCTAAACATGCTGTCTTAAACTCTACGATAAATATTCACTTGCAATTCTTTGAAAAATTTCAAAATATTATCAAAAAAAAAAGATCAAAATTGGGTAGAACGAAATGCCGATAAACGACTATCATTTGATACTGAAATCTACCTTGGAGTACAGGAAGAAAATTTATATAGATGACGTTGATTAAAAAAAATTAAATTAGAAAAATTAAATTAGAAAAATTCATCTCTAATGAATATTGGATGCTCGTTTTCAAAAAGAGCGAAGATTTTTATTTTTCCGTTTTTTACACCCTCTAACGGTGGAAATTAGAACTACTGGATCATTGGAAAAATGCCAAAAACATTTTTTTAGCTCCAATACAAACACAAAAAGAATATTCAATTTTTTTCTCATAGGGTAAAGTGGTGAAATCGTTGTTGTCAGTGTTAATCTCTCGACTATCGGACCCCACCACAAAAATTTCAAATTTCGAACATAAATGGATCGTTTGCAACATTCATTTAAGGGTTGATCATTTTCAAAATATTTCCATTGTTGGAGGCCGTTATTAAAAAGAACTGTTGAAAGATTCGGTAAGTGCGAATCCTAAGATTTCATTAATCCAACTTAAAACACAAAACGTTTTCGTTTATCTCTAAAAAAAAATACCCCCTCAAGCAGCTGCTTGCCACAGAGGTCTGACAGGAGCCTATCAGTTTATATGCCACAGTAGAAGATCTGAGAGGATGGCAGGACCTCAGCAGAAAAACGACACAAACAGCCATGCCTAATCCGGGGCTCGAAACCAGGTCCCTTAGATCAGTAGCCAAGCGTGCTAACCACTCGGCCACGGGACGGCTTATCTCTAAAAGCAAAATAAAAAAATAAATGTCTACTGATGAACAGTAAGGCAGACGACAAAGTAAAACCATTATCTCGTTGTTGTTTTTTTGAAAGGAAGCTAAAAATAAAGTTCAGACAAAACACAAGAAGCCTAGGGACAGGGGTTGGCCCAGCCGCTAGTTCGCCAAGCTCGTAATCTGCAATTCCCAGGTTCGAGTCCCACCTGGTCCAGTGTTCAGATGTATCTCCGCAAAATTCCCCGCCTTGCCCACGGTCAGTAAGGGACACCGATGGGCCTGGAAAGACTCCCGTCCGTCAGATGGGGCGTTAAACCGTGGCTCCGTGTCCTGGAGAGTCATACCCTGTGCACGTTAAAGAACACGCTGGATGGCCTTGACGAAAGGCTACCATTTATTTACTAACAGCTGTCCAGTGGGTCCTCTTCTCGGGGTCCTTCGATCTGGCCATTTATCCCATTGTGTGGGTTGGGTTGGGTTGTTTTACCTCTGAGCGGCACTTTTTTGCACACCATGGGCTAAATGGCCAGGTCACATGGACTCCGAAGGCTCAGAGAAGGTTGGGGGAGGGGACCCACTGGAACAGCTGTTGGGAGACAGATGGTAGCCTCCCGTCAAGGCCATCCAGCGTGTTCTTTAACGTGCACAGGGTATGTCTCTCCCACAAAAGGGGCCACGGCTTAACGTCTCATCCGACGGACGGCGGCCTTTCCAAGCCCATCTGTGTCCCCTACTGACCGTGAGCAGGGCGAGGAATTTTGCGGAGATAAATCTCAACGCTGACCCAGCTGGAACTCGAACCTGGTAACTACAGATTACGAGCCTGGCGCGCTACCGACTGAGCCCCCCCCCCCCCACCCAATTGTGTTCCAAAAAGTGCCACTCAATCCCACTCAGGAAGCCTTTTAATGATATCCGAAAATTTTGCTTTGACTTTTTAGTACCAAAATATTAGAGTTGTGTTGTTGGGTAGTTTTACCTCTGAGCGGCACTTTTTTGCACACCATGGGCTAAATGGCCAGGTCACATGGACCCCGAAGGCTCAGAGAAGGTTGGGGGAGGGGACCCACTGGAACAGCTGTTGGGAGACAGATGGTAGCCTCCCGTCAAGGCCATCCAGCGTGTTCTTTAACGTGCACAGGGTATGGCTCTCCCGCACACGGGGCCACGGCTTAACGTCCCATCCGACGGACGGCGGTCTTTCCAAGCCCATCGGTGTCCCCTACTGACCGTGGGCACGGCGGGGAATTTTGCGGACATAAATCTCAACGCTGACCCAGATGTCACTCGAACCTGGGAACTACAGATTACGAGCCTGGCGTGCTACCGACTGAACCACCCCGCCCCCCAAAATATTAGACTTTCCATGTTATATCAATGGAAATCAAACCACGAAGCTCTATAACTTCTGAAATGGGCATTTAATGGAAAAAGGTGACTGAAGATAAATTGAAGATCATAATCAAAGCTATTAAAATCTCGATGTTCAACTATATTCGTTCAGTATTTAAAGAGCAATGAGCGCGCCAGGCTCGTAATCTGTAGTTCCCAGGTTCGAGTCCCAGCTGGGTCAGCGTTGAGATTTATCTCCGCAAAATTCCCCGCCCTGCCCACGGTCAGTAGGGGACACCGATTGGCTTGGAAAGGCCGCCGTCCATCGGAATGGGACGTTAAGCCGTGGCCCCGTGTACGGGAGAGCCATACCCTGTGCACGTTAAAGAACACGCTGGATGGCCTTGACGGGAGGCTACCATCTGTCTCCCAACAGCTTGATCCAACCTTCTCTGAGCCTTCGGGGTCCATGTGACCCTCCCCCAACCTTCTCTGAGCCTTCGGGGTCCATGTGACCTGGCCATTTAGCCCATGGTGTGCAAAAAAGTGCCGCTCAGAGGTAAAACAACTCAACATTAAAGAACACGCTGGATGGCCTTGATGGTAGGCTACCATCTGTCTCCCAACAGCTGTTCCAGTGGGTCCCCTCCCCCAACCTTCTCTGAGACTTCGGGGTCCATGTGACCTGGCCATTTAGCCCATGGTGTGCAAAAAAGTGCCGCTCAGAGGTAAAACAACCCAACCCAACTTAAATAATAAATATGTTTTTAAACAATTTCATAAAATAAATCTATATTGTAGAAGTTTTTTGCAATGATTATTTCAATAGTAGACAATTATGAGTGATGTTCATGAAAAGGCAGATAATTTATTATTAAATATTCCAGCTTCTATAACTTTACAGGTTACATCTACTCTAACCAATACTGAACGAATATTGTTGGAAATATAAATTTAAATAGAATTGATTATGATCAGTCACATTTATCCATTAAATTTAGATTCCATTTAGAACTCGTACTGCTTTGATATTAGAATCCAAATGACATAACACGGAAATTATCGAATAATTTGTTAAGGCAGAGTACAATGCGACAACTGAAATCATCTCGAGGAAAAAAAATCAGGAGAAAAGACCAGAAACAAATTAAAGAATCGGAAATAAAAACAGGAGTTACCCAAAAAAATCAGCTCACCTCAACCACCATCAAAGTTTAGATTTTACGTCGCTGACTTGCTCAAAAAATTATCTTCAGTTGAAAAGCAAATATTCTTGGAGGGGGGGGGGAGCACGCCCTTCCCATTTTGATAATTGGAATGAAAAAAAACAACTATTAAACACAATTTTCCAGAAATTTTTAAAAGACTATCATATCAAAACGGCGATACAGTCACTTTCCTACCCACCCTTTATATTCCCTCCCCCAGGGTTTATCCCGTCAGTTGCCTCAACCCTCCACAGCCCCTTTATTTTTTTTTCTACACCCAGACCACTCTTAAATACTGAATTCTTAAGCTCTATCTCTGTCTGAAATATTCCCGCCATTAAAATTCACTTGTTTATCTAAACGCATCTGTGAATTAATACGAGAGCATTTCTTATCCTCCCAATCCATCATCATCCCTTCATGAAATGCCCTTCGAATCGATAAAGAGCATTTCAGTTGGCGATTTGTTCTCGGTTGGTGAGGAAGACGGAGCGCGCATCTTCCCTCTGGCACGTGCCGACGTCTTCCGTTCGGGATGCCGAGCGCGCGCTCGAGAGAGAGTTTCCCATTTTGGCGCCAATCGTCTCCGTCCACCCCCTCGAGCGAGAAATGGTTGCTGCCGCACAGCTGGTTACTGCGGGAGGCGCTTGGCTCGCGAGGGCGGCCCCAGCGATGGCGGCGGACGCCCAGCATCAGTTCCACAGATCCTTTTGCCTGTAATTCGATTGTGGGGCAAACGTTGCCTACTTCGGCACGTGTTATGCATCTGCAGCGAGGAGGCTGCCATATTGGTTAAAAAAGCTCCACTTACATGCAACAGGGTGCGAAGAGGCTCTCTGGGCAGAGGTCAGGGGAGAGGAGAATATATATTTGCCAATTCTTTGAAAAGTGGCAAGTAAGTTTTTACCCAGTGCTTTTTTTGCGATAAGAGTTAATTTTTTTTCCCCCTGGGATGGCCTTAACTTCAAATTTCCCTATCACCAGCAAAACACATATATAGGATAACATTACATATGGGCCCATAACTGTAAACCATAGAAAGACCCTAGCTATCTTATTTCTATTACATCTATTACAATTATAAACCTATAGGAAGACACTAGCATGCTATATATATATAAGATACTAATCACGACATTACCTATAGGAAGACATTAGCCACCACAGTTAACCTATGGAAGATACTAGCCACGACATTACCTATAGGAAGACACTAGCCACCACAGTTAATCTATAGGAAGACAAGCCACCACAGTTAACCTATAGGAAGATACTAGCCACGACATTACCTATAGGAAGACACTAGCCACCACAGTTAATCTATAGGAAGACACTAGCCACCACAGTTAAACTATAGGAAGATACTAGCCACGACATTAGCTACAGGGTGACACTAGCCACCACAGTTAGCCTATAGGCAGACACTAGCCACCACAGTTAATCTATAGGAAGACAAGCCACCACAGTTAACCTATAGGAAGATACTAGCCAAGACATTACCTATAGGAAGACACTAGCCACCACAGTTAATCTACAGGAAGACACTAGCCACCACAGTTAAACTATAGGAAGATACTAGCCACGACATTAGCTACAGGGTGACACTAGCCACCACAGTTAACCTATAGGCAGACACTAGCCACCACAGTTAACCTATAGGCAGGCACTAGCCACCACAGTTAATCTATAGGAAGGCAAGCCACCACAGTTAACGTATAGGAAGATACTAGCCACGACATTACCTATAGGAAGACACTAGCCACCACAGTTAACCTCTAGGAAGACACTAGCCACCACAGTTAACCTCTAGGAAGATACTAGCCACCACAGTTAATCTATAGGAAGACACTAGCCACCACAGTTAATCTATATGAAGACACTAGCCACCACAGTTAACCTATAGGAAGACACTAGCCACCACAGTTAATCTATATGAAGACACTAGCCACCACAGTTAACCTATAGGAAGACACTAGCCACCACAGTTAATCTATAGGAAGACACTAGCCACCACAGTTAACCTATAGGAAGACACTAGCCACCACAGTTAATCTATAGGAAGACACTAGCCACCACAGTTAATCTATAGGAAGACAAGCCACCACAGTTAACCTATAGGAAGATACTAGCCACGACATTACCTATAGGAAGACACTAGCCACCACATTTAATCTATAGGAAGACACTAGCCACCACAGTTAACCTATAGGAAGATTACTAATCACGACATTACCTATAGGAAGACACTAGCCACCACAGTTAACCTCTAGGAAGATACTAGCCACCACAGTTAATCTATATGAAGACACTAGCTACCACAGTTAACCTATAGGAAGACACTAGCCACCACAGTTAACCTATAGGAAGACACTAGCCACCACAGTTGATCTATAGGAAAACACTAGCCACCATAGTTAATCTATAGTAAGACACTAGCCACCACAGTTAACCTATAGGAAGATAGTAGCCACGACATTACCTATAGGAAGACACTAGCCACCACACTTAACCTATAGGAAGATACTAGCCACGACATTACCTGTAGGAAGACACTAGCCACCACAGTTAACCTATAGGAAGACACTAGCCACCACAATTAATCTATAGGAAGACACTGGCCACTACAGTTAACCTAAAGGAAGACACTAGCCACCACAGTTAATCTATAGGAAGACACTAGCCACCACAGTTAACCTATAGGAAGGTAGTAGCCACGACATTACTATAGGAAGACACTAGCAACCACACTTAACCTATAGGAAGATACTAGCGTTGACATAACCTGTAGGAAGACACTAGCTACCACAGTTAACCTATAGGAACACACTAGCCACCACAGTTAATTTATAGGAAGACACTAGCCACCACAGTTAACCTATAGGAAGATACTACACACGACATTACCTGTAGGAAGACACTAGCCATCACAGTTAATCTATAGGAAGACACTAGCCACCACAGTTAACCTATAGGAAGGTACTAGCCACCACAGTAAATCTATAGGAAGACACTAGCCACCAGAGTTAACCTATAGGAAGATACTAGCCACGACATTACCTATGGGAAGACACTAGCCACCACATTACCAATAGGAAGACACTAGCCATCACAGTTAATCTATAGGAAGATACTAGCCACAACATTACCTATAGGAAGACACTAACCACCACAGTTAACCTATAGGAAGTTACTAGCCATGACATTACCTGTAGGAAGACACTACAACTAGGAAGACACAGTGGTGGCTAGTGTCTTCCTATAGGTAGACACTAACCACCACAGTTAACCTATAGGAAGATAGTGGAATGGTATTTAGCCTCGTGCATGTCATTAAAACAATTTCGTTCAGGAGACCTTCGTCGTATAGGTAGACACTAACCTCCACAGTGGTGGCTAGTGTCTTCCTATAGGTAGACACTAACCACCACAGTTAACCTATAGGAAGATACTAGCCACGACATTACCTGTAGGAAGACACTACAACTAGGAAGACACAGTTAACTGTGGTGGCTAGTGTCTTCCTATAGATTAACTGTGTGGCTAGTATCTTCCTATAGGTTAACTGTGGTGGCTAGACCACAGTTAATTTACAACACCACAGTTAATCTATAGGAAGACACTAGCCACCACAGTTAACCTATAGGAAGACACTAGCTACCACAGTTAATCTATAGGAAGGCACTAGCCACCACAGTTAATCTATAGGAAGACACTAGCCACCACAGTTAACCTATAGGAAGATACTAGCCACGACATTACCTGTAGGAAGACACTAGCCACCACAGTTAACCTATAGGAAGATACTAGCCACGACATTACCTGTAGGAAGACACTAGCCACCACAGTTAACCTCTAGGAAGATACTAGCCACCACAGTTAATCTATATGAAGACACTAGCTACCACAGTTAACCTATAGGAAGACACTAGCCACCACAGTTAATCTATAGGAAGACACTAGCCACCACGGTTAACCTCTAGGAAGATACTAGCCACGACATTACCTATAGGAAGACATTAGCCACCACAGTTAATCTATAGGAAGACACTAGCCACCACAGTTAATCTATAGGAAGGCACTAGCCACCACAGTTAACCTATAGGAAGATACTAATCACGACATTACCTGTAGGAAGACACTAGCTACCACAGTTAACCTATAGGAAGACACTAGCTACCACAGTTAACCTATAGGAAGACACTAGCCACCACAGTTACTCTATAGGAAGACACTAGCCACCACAGTTAACCTATAGGAAGACACTAGCCACCACAGTTAATCTATATGAAGACACTAGCCACCACAGTTAACCTATAGGAAGACACTAGCCACCACAGTTGATCTATAGGAAGACACTAGCCACCACAGTTAATCTATAGGAAGACACTAGCCACCACAGTTAATCTATAGGAAGACACTAGCCTCCACAGTTAATCTATAGGGAGATAGTAGCCACGACATTACCTATAGGAAGACACTAGCCGCCACACTTAACCTATAGGAAGATACTAGCCACGACATTACCTGTAGGAAGACACTAGTCACCACAGTTAACCTATAGGAAGACACTAGCCACCACAGTTAATCTATAGGAAGACACCAGCCAGTACAGTTAATCTTTAGGAAGATACTAACCACGACATTACCTGTAGGAAGACACTAGCCACCACAGTTAACTTATATGAAGACACCACAAGATACATCACCACAATTATACACGAAAAATTTGTTCATCTGAATGATTTTGCCCTTAGTGAGAATTGGTCATCTGCTCTCAATACAATCAAAGCTACTGTTTACAGTTGTGGCAAAAGCCATCCTACGAAGGTATCCTGAACGAAATTTTGTTTTAATGACATGCACGAGGCTAAATACCATTCCCTTTTACAGTTTTGGATTTTCCACTTATCAGCAGCAGGATCTTTGAGAAATATTTCTAACTTTGTTGGGTTAGTAGTGTCCAAGTGCGACAGAAATATCGATATTAAAGAGAAAGCCCGAAATGCGAACGACCTTATGATAAACGTTCCTGACTTCCAAGAGACAAATTGCAGTCCAAGTTTTGCGTCTGAATATTTCATTCCAGAATGAGAGAAAAAAACACGTCAGCTTTCAGAGAATCATGCCCAAACCTTGAGAGTTGTCCATCTTGCTTGTTGGATATCAACAGTTGACATGTTTACCATTGAAGTATTTGAGTGGCAACGTTCAATCACAATGTTTCTGTCACACAGTTCCCATCATCCGAAAAGGTGGGGGGGGGGGGATGCAAGAGGAGCAACGAATCAGTTACGTGTAAAGAAAAACCTCTCTATGTGGGGTCAGAGATCCTTCTGCAGTACGACCAGAATGATATATGCGTACTGCAGGAAAAATAATGTAGGAAGTCTTTACAAAGGTTTAAGACGAATAATAATTAATAATATTGCCACTTAACTTTGTATTCATAATTTGAATTATATATCTTTGCATTCATAATTTGAATTATATATTTTTGCATTCATAATTTGAATTATATATATATGTTTGCATTCCTAATTTGAATTATATATTTTTGCATTCATAATTCGAATACATAAAGTTATTTGAAATCATTTTTTATCTCCCAGGCAGCAGCTTATCATTTCTAAAGCTGCTGGAAATTAATCATTAAGTTTCTTATAATACGTATTCATATTGTAATCTCAGAGAAGTACACGTGTGTATAAAAAACGGAGAAAATTCAATTTTTGAACATCGTCATCCTTTAATGTTACTACTCCTCAACGAATGAAAAACAACAACAACCCAGATTGATAATTATTATTGATTAAAAACTGTTTCATGAATTAAAAACAGATTATTTCAAATGCAGACCAGAAATTAACTTATTAATATTTTCCAAGTGTTTCTTTTTACAATATTTTTCTTTTTAAAAACCACCAAAAATAGAAAAGCTATGGATATTTTAGCCAGATAGTGAGAAATGTATTTCTAATGTATTTTAATAACTTATTCCTCAGCAACTTCACCATAACATCAAGTCCATCTCTCATACTTTGGATGAAACAGCATTTCACAGCCTTATGCACTCAAAGGGCCACTTTATTAAATATTTCCATGTTATATCTAATAGTAACTATGATCGATTTCCAACAATATTCGTTTGGTATTTATAGTTACAAAATTTGAATATTTAACAGCAAGATGCCAGTTTAAATGATTACTCAAAAGTTAATAAAAACAAAAGTAACAACAGTTATGCTAAATTTACTGACACAGCTATTTTCAGCAGTTTCTGTAATAGTTATATTAATTTTCACTCTTTTTGAATGATTTTTTTGCATAAGAAGTTAATGTGCTAAATATTTCAGCTTCCATAATTCTTTAAATACTTGACCCATATTGTTGAAATCGAGTTTGAAATAGACAATTTAAATAACTCAATTGAGATATTTAAATTATCTTCAGTTACATTTTCTCATAAAAAGCTTACTTAAGAAGTTATTGAGTGACTGTTGATGCAACATGGAACTGTACCTCATAAAGTGGCCGATGAATGTAGATCATAGTTCATGAATATTTGAATACAATCATCATGACAAAACAGAGAAGGCAAAACTCATGGACAACAACACGGAAGAAATCTCGGTGATATCAACCCCAGGAAAAGTAGAACCTCCCCCCAACAACAACATCACCATCTTGAGATGTAACCAGTAGAAACACCATTCCTCCCTTGTTACAAATCAAAGCCTCAGTCAGCACATGCGCTCTAAATGCACGGTGTTCCCAGACGACTGTAATGTGATCCAGCTTAAAAATGGAACAAGCGGAATTCCGGGCTTGTGATGAATGGCGTCTGTTGCTTCAAGAAGATGCCGCAAACAGAGATGGCTCGAGGATACACGAAATGTCTGGTTATCGCCCGAGGGATTTCTTGGTTTTCACCAAAAGAATTCATTCGATACTTTTAAAACTTGGGTATTAACTGATCAATTCCTCTCACCATTCAACAAGGCTTACATGAGTCCATAAGATCACAGCTAACACTGAATGTTGTTGAAATTCTGACTGTTATGTTTTTGCCACATTCTATTTATAAATGTGTGTTGATGGAATATATCCAGGAAATTCTATTTGCTTATGGCTAAGAATAAAAACTAATAGAATGTCGTTGTCCAATCAGTAAATAGATGTAGCTTCAAATATTAAGCAACTTTCCATTTGTAATTACAGACCGCAAGGTCTGACAAAATAAAAACAAACTCTTATTTATGAAATTATGATTATAAAAATCATAAATTGGTTTGAGAGTTCAAAGAACAAATCACCTCTTCACATCTGACTGTGTTCGTAGGATGAAAGAAAACTAACAATCTTAATACTCAGTTATTAAAAAAATTATTAATAAATAAAGCCAGTGTCTTTAATTGACGCAATAAATCAAAAAAGCTGACTCGAGATCTCTTCTAAGTGACAAACTTATCAAGTAGGGTTAACTAAAGCTCAATGTCACATACGCTTTGGAGTAGATCCACATTGTTTACTACTTGCCAGCGAAGCACCATCATATTAAGTCAATATAAACACCAGCACAATCAAGTTTTAATAAACGTAGCCAAAACACGAAGCGACGATGATATGTATATAAACACCTAAGCCTAACTAATCGTGAAGAACTAATGACTAAATAATTGAAGTCTGTTGTGCTGGTAAACAAAGTCCTCGTTATATAAATAATCAACAATAACAAACGTGCTTACCTGTGATGGGTACAGGATCCGATATCGTTGTATCCGTGCAGAAAAACGTGCTAACATCGGCACTTGTTGACACCGGAGTATTGAGAGTGTCATCTTCCATCTCCACTTCCCTCTTGATCCCCGACGGGGCCACGAGGGTCATCTCCCCATCTTCAGGTGATTCCTTCGGCTGCGCATCGGTTGTATTGGCGACCGCGCCCACCAAGTGCAAGGGAGACTTGAAGGTATCAAAGCTCAAACTGAACGAAGGCGTGTCCGTCAGCGCAACGTGAGTCAGCGTGTCTAAACTGTCCATAATCATGCTCGATGGTTGAAGGGGGTCTTCACCCGGCACACAAGTCACTGCCTGGTCAGTGTCTGAGCGGCCTTCAGACCGCGAAAAAGTCTTCCAGAACGAGGACACTGTGTCAGAGGATGATGAAGGTTGGGGGGAGGGGAAGAGGAGGGGACCAGCAGACCGTTAGCACTCTGACCCTGCGACCCTGAAGTCGTTACACCGACTCTTGATAGCGGTTGCAGTGTGGGAGAGAGAGTGCGAGACACAACCGTCTGAACATGTGGGCCACAAGAGTCCAACTGACGACTGATACATGTACGTCAAATACGTAAGCTCATTGAACCTGTACTCTTTATACGCCGCACGGTCTGAATGAAGGCCACTCCGTGAGCACTTCCATATTTGGCAAGCCGGAACCGGCCTCAGCCAATCAGCAACGAGATCGGAGCGCTACTCGTAATAACGGCCTTGACGTCAAAGTGACGTCTGAAGAGACGAGATAGTTTGCGTTCATTCAATCCCTCCGGGCTGTTTTTTGTCGCCTCTCGTCATTCTCTCGTTCCACACGAAGTTTCTCGGGAACTCACTCGGCACTAGCCGATCTGTTCGCCTTCACCAACCTCTACGGATCCACAAAAACATCTCTCCATCCTCGCAGCTTTCTTCTGGCGTCTGTCTTAACCGTCTCTAGGCTTAAAACGCTCTGTGACCTTGCATCGCGTCGAGACGGCTCATGAATAATTCAGTATTACGTAGCAGCAACGTATGCCGTCTCATGCCCATATATGGTCAACGAGCGTAACCGAACGGTTCCGAAGGAGAAAACGTCAGCTGACGTCAGAGGCGAAAGCACGCCGGCGCCTTTACGGGCGGCTACCACCGACAGCACTTCGGGAGGTTTTCGTCACGAACCGCGTTCCGGAGACTTCCTTTTCCAGATCAGTTTCGCTTTTTTTTTATTTTTCCAGCAGTTGGCGCGAGGCTGCGGCTGTTGCTATGGCGATACTGCGCGCGCGCGCGCTCGTCCAAGCAGCCAACCACCAGCTTAGTCTGTTAGTTGGCTAGAAGGTTAAGTGGCTAGAGAAGACTTCACAGGAACGTGAAAGTTGGCCTTTAGGTCAGGAAAAAAAACATCTGTCTGATCATTCTGTCTTCGAAGCAGAAGGGAAAGTGATTTCTAAACAATAACAGCCAGAGGTAAGACAGAAAAGTGTAAACATGGAAGGATCTGTTTAGCGTTTATTTCTGTCGCTATTTCCCTGGCTGAAAATAAGTGAATTCTGTTATTCAAAATTTAATTATTAAATTATTAGGTTGGAATTATGGCCATATGTAAGAGGGAGTCAAGAGATCATTTGGAAAATTTTAATAACTTGGATGAGGGGGGGGGGAGAATTGTATACAACTAAAAGGTAGAAGAAATCACAGCAATATTCATCGAGAATAATAGCTGCTTAAAAACCGGAACAGCGTTCTGATCCGTTCCGGTTCCATCTAGTTATTTGGCACTCCACCCTAATCTCATTTTATTTCTGAGAGATACTTTTTTTTTGAACACAATAAGCTTAATGGCAAGGTCACAACGACTCCAAAGTTTCAGAGATGGTTGGAGAAAGAGGATCCAATAGACAGTTGTTCTTAGACATATTGAAACTTCCTGTCAAGACCATCCAGCGTGTTCTTTAAAGTACACAGGGTAAGGCCCTCCCGCATAAGGAACCACCGCTTTAAGTCCCTCCCCTGTGTTCTTTAAAGTACACAGAGTATGGCCCTCCCGCATAAGGAACCACCGCTTTACGTCCCTTCCCTGTGTTCTTTAAAGTGCACAGAGTATGGCCCTCCCGCATAAGGAACCACCGCTTTACCTCCCTCCCCTGTGTTCTTTAAAGTATACAGGGTATGGCCCTCCCGCATAAGGAACCACCGCTTTACGTCCCTTCCCTGTGTTCTTTAAAGTGCACAGGGTATGGCCCTCCCGCATAAGGAACCACTGCTTTACGTCCCTCTCCTGTGTTCTTCAAAGTACACAGGGTAAGGCCCTCCCGCATAAGGAACCACCGCTTTACGTCCCTCCGACGAACGGTAGCTTTTTCAAGCCCATCAGTCTCTTTTTTCTGAAGGGAACTGATGAATTTCAACGTTGGCATAGGTGGGACTCGAACCCGGGAACTGCAGCTTACTAGCCTAGCCCTCACGGGCTTGGTTGACAGTGACCTCTTCTCTGTTCACTTTCAGTTCATTTACATATTATTTTTTAAAAAAAATTAAGTGTTTCTACTGGAGTTGCTTTAGCACTTTTCAGCATTAATCGTCTTTAAACATTAAATTGAAATGCATCTCAGATGCTGAGGAAGCAAACGAGAAATGAAAAACAATCAAACGATCATTATGGCAGAAAAATTAGATATCGCGTCGCTCAAAAACATCACTTGATATTTTTTATTGCAACATAAAGTGTTCGTGTGAAATTGAGTAAAAGCTATTTGAAACTTGATTTGGAAATTTCTGAAGATTAAAGAAAAAGAGGAAGAAAATTTTCAATGGAAGTGTGCTTTGATTTTAAATTGCCTCGAACATATTCTAAGAAGACGAAAAAAAAAAGAGCATAGTTAAAAAAAAACACTTTTGGTCTTTCAAAATCGTACTGTCGCGAAAACAACGATTTTTTAACGTTTTTTATCAGCAACACCAACAAAAAATTTATCTTAAAAAACATCCTTCATTGATCATAGACGCCAATTGAAGAATTCTACCTTATACAGGATTTACAACTACGGCTGAATGATGCTCAAGGTCAAATGAAGGAGGAAGGTACGGACATGTTATGTTTGTAAACAAAGGACTGGGAAGTTCGGAGGAATTGAGCAGTGGGTGGAGGAAGTGATAGTTTGGCGTCTATTCCCGACGGTAGATCACGAGAATTGATACAGCTTGATCCCATCAGATGTCGTCTGTGGTTGGATAGGTCAGAATCAGACTTGGGTCGTTTTATCTACGAATTGCACTTTTTTGCACACTCGATGTCAGAAAATGGAATACTAAATACATATAACATAGATTACTCTGAACTTTACTGCTGCCTGGAAAGAATTAAAACTTTCAGTTATAATATTAGACTTAATGTTGCCTCTTTTCAAAAAATCTATAGGCCATAGATCAATAAGATACAGTCGCTCAAAAAAATATCCGAACACTATGGTTGATTACAGAATTTAGAAAAAAACATCTGGCAACGTTTTTTTTTTAGAAATTAGTGATCTGGCAACCTTCGTGTCAAACTTTACCAACATGGTTACCTCAAATAATTAGTTCTTTCTCATATTAAACAAACTGCACAGTTATTTAATATGCCACTTACAAAAAGTATTTCGTAAAGAGCTTAAAAAATTCTCGTTTACACCTTAAAAAATATTCTTCCTGAAGCAGCTGATTGCCACAGAAGTCTGACAGGATCCTGTCAGTTCAAAACGCCACAGAAAAGACCGGTGAGGAGATCTCAGCAGAGAGACGACATAAATGTAGAAACATCCATACCTTAGCTTAGCCTCGAATCCAGATTCTTTTGATCTCCAGTCAAGCACAATAAATAAAAAAAATAAATACCTCCTTGCCACAGAGGTCTAAACAGGAGCCTGTCAGTTTATATGCCAAAGTAGAAGGTCTGAGAGGATGGCAGGATCTCAGCAGAAAAACGACACACACATCCATGAATTACCCGGGGCTCGAACCCAGCGTCCCTTAGATCAGTAGCCAAGCGCGCTAACCACTCGGCCATGGGATAGCTTAGTCAAGCACAACATATCTTTAATTCTACATTTTAGATCAGGGGTTCCCAAAGTTTTCGGTGTCACTTCTCTCTTTTGATTTTTGAGAAATCATCACGTCCCCTTTTCCCTCCCCCTCTCATTTATCATCAACCTATTTCAATTTATAATAAAAAATAAACAAAAAATTTATCAACCTCTCGTCTGCTTGAAATGTTTTCTCGCCCCCTAGTTTGGAAAGAAAAAACCTAAAAAAAATAAGATTTTTTCCTTATTTTGCCTTTATTGTGTATGCATTTCCATACGTATATATTTATCTCCGCAAAAATTCCCCGCCCTGCCCACGGTCAGTAGGGGACACCGATGGGCTTGGAAAGGCCGCCGTCCGTCGGATGGGACGTTAAGCCGTGACTCCATGTGCGGGAGAGCCATACCCTGTGCACGTTAAAGAACACGCTGGATGGCCTTGACGGGAGGCTACCATCTGTCTCCCAACAGCTGTTCCAGTGTGTCCCCTCCCCCAACCTTCTCTGAGCTTCGGGGTCCATGTGACCTGGCCATTTAGCCCATGGTGTGCAAAAAAGTGCCGCTCAGAGGTAAAACAACCCAACCCAACCCATAACGTATATCTTTTGCAATTTTGTATGCAAATGATGAACTGGTGACGAAAGCAGAAATAAAATCGAATGCAATATATTAAATACCCCATGCATGCATTGGGATTTTCTCTGCTAGACTCAACGCTCTATATTCAGTAAAAAAGGGAATGCCGATGTAATTAGAAAGGGAGCTGTCCATAGGATGGGAGGTTGAGGTTAAGCCTCGATTTGGTGCGCAGGAGATTCATCATACCGTGTCTAACACTCTTCATACCGATCTTAACACTCTTCTATTTCTAGAAGCAGCTGGAAAGCAGTGTGTGACACATTACGCTGTGATTTCAATCATATGTTTTCATTTCACAAATATGTCATTTCATCACTGTAAAAATTTCCGCGTAATTTTTCTGTTCAGAATGAAAGTGTTTAAAAAGCGTTTCAAGATACGATAATATAATCGGGAGTCGGTGGGGGGGGGGGGGGTTTGAAGGATGGAGGTGATATTACGCGAGTAAATAGGTTGCTAAAATTTTAGTGAAAAAGAAATTAGGAAATTTATGGACCGAATCTATTGAATTTCTTTTACAAAGTTTGCAATACTGTCTGGAAAGCTGTTCGACATATTAGCTCTACGCCATGTGGTGCCAATGCATGTCCGCTCTAAAATTAAATAGATTCTGATCGGTTAAAAGGATAGTCGGATAATGGAGAAGTCCGTTAATCGAGTTTTTATTGCATGTCGAAAATCTGTGCTGTCATCTCCAACCCCACCCAGTCCCTAAAATGTTCTGGCTACGGTACATGTAAATAAAATAAATATTCCCTCAAGCAGCTGCTTGCCACAGAGGTTTGACAGGAATCTGTCAGTTTAATGCGCCATAAGATCTGTGAGGAAGGCGAAACCTCAGCAGAATGGCAACACAGACATCCATGCCATACCAGGGTCTCGAACCCAGGTCCCTTTGATGAGTAGCCAAGCACGCTAACCACTCGGCCAGAGGACAATTTCCGAAAACCTGACGATACACGAGCAACAATTTTTAATAACATTCACAATTATTATTAAAAGTAGATGACGTTCTTAGCATCGAAAGAAACTAAATTTGGTCTAAATCACAATTTGAGTTATCGAGGCCTGCATCTAGAAAGAAATAAAGGTGGTATGTGTGTGTGTGGGGGGGGGGGAGATAGGTAAAATTGAGCCGGAACAGCGTTCCAGTATTATTTTTTTTCTCTCCACTTTAGATAGTCTTTAACGAATGTCTTGAAAAATGCGTTTAATGTTTACATTTTTAATATTTTTTGCTTCCATTCTGATTACGAGCATCCGGGGGGGGGGGGGGGTATGGCTCCTTTACCCCCGCATCTGGTCCTGGTCTTATTTATTTAAACTTATATAAATTAAAACTTATATAAATTTACAATAATCTCAATTTTCGAAATATTTTCAGTCAGCATCGAGAAACTCGTTTAAAATAACAATTGGTTCAATAATGCTCTAAATTCCGAACACCAGTGTAGTTCAGAAAATTTAAGAGTAGAAAGAGAAAATTATGAACATTCCCTTTCTCGCATCATTAGGAAGAGATGTTGAAACCTTTCTCCTCCAGCAGCCTATTCGTGTTTCTCACTCTGTCTGCTCACAGACCCCGGGGCATGGGCGATGAGCAAGAAACTAGGAAAGGAAAAAAAAAACTGACAAAGCAGTTTCCATCTCTTGGTCCACACCCATCTTACACCTGTTGACAAAACTGCACTTTCGTGCCATTCCCAGGCTCGAAGAGCTTCGGTGCTTAGAGCTAACAATGGGTTACTATGGAAACTGGAGGGCACGTGAGCTCGCGCTGTTGCATTCGACGGGCACGACCATCTCGAGACGGCAGGTGGTGGCGGTATGGAGATGGGGGTCACTCCCTCTTCTTCCCTACTTGGTGGTTCAGTGGGACAGGTATGGTCGTTGCAGCAGAGGCATTTGTGATTCACCAAAAAACTGGCGGCAAAAAGCAAAAAAAATAATAATCGAGTGCAGATTTATCCTCAGACGCTGCCTCGTGATGATAAATGTTAGAATTAAAATAATTTTCGCATTTACTTTTATTTTTTTATTTCTTTTGCACTGTTAACTTGCAATAGCGGTTTGTTCTTCGAAATTATTATCGTTAATATGGGATCAAATTGTTCTAAGTACTACCCGGAGGTGTTTCATGGACAGATTTTATGTTGTGAATTAACGGCCTCAGTTGAAAATCCTCAGCTTGAAAATTATTAGCGAGTCCAGAACACTTTTTGCTTTTTTTGCAAGAATATTTTCGAATATGAAAAAGAAATTCAATAATTTTTATTTTGGCAAAAATAGATTATTTATTGTTTGTTTCTCAGAATGAGAGACGTTTCCCTAATCGTTGAGATATTTGAATTGGTAAAAGGAAAAAAAAAACAAATACCCCCTCAAGCAGCTGCTTGCCATAGAGGTCTGACAGGAGCCTATCAGTTTATATGCCATAGTAGAAGGTCTGTGAGGATGGCAGGACCTCAGCAGAAAAACGACACAAGCATCCATGCCTTACCCGGGCTCGAACCCAGGTCCCTTAATCAGTCCTTGTTCAAGAATTCCTGTGTTGTGAACGGATACAAGAGATTGCAATTCGTTTTGCACCACATCCAAGCACGTGAGACAATAGCATTCATGTGGCACATATTGTAATTGTAAGACTTAGTGGCATACCGGAATATACCCCCACCCCTCAAGAAATATCTCTGGGGCTCTATTGTGAAAAATCGTTAACT
The DNA here is from genome assembly GCA_038380435.1 of Ryuthela nishihirai. Classification (NCBI taxonomy): domain Eukaryota; kingdom Metazoa; phylum Arthropoda; class Arachnida; order Araneae; family Heptathelidae; genus Ryuthela; species Ryuthela nishihirai. The sequence continues at coordinate 69,338,735 of JAWZYU010000001.1, forward strand.
TTCAGATTCAAATTTTATAATTAGATTTCGTACTAAAATCCTTGTTTTAATATTTTCTGGAGTTTTTAATTTTTAGAACCCACAGATACTTTGCATAAAGGTCCTGTTCTTGTTCAAAACCAAAATTACTACGCTTTGCTGCGTGAAATACAAATGTGTACCTTTCTGATTCAAAAGATTAGTTTTATACGTATAATTAAGATTTGGATAAGAAACACTTATCCAAACGTTAATCATAATATCGTATAAATTTTATTACTTAGAGAACTAACTAAAGGCCTTGAGAAAACGAGTTCTGCCCCACAGGCAGCAAGGAGAAGAATTTCTAGGTGGAAAAACGAAGTTGATTGACCACGATCCATCCTAATACTCTGATTGTCCCCGATCCGTCGTAATTCGCTGATTGCTCACGGTCTGTCTTAATTCGCTGATTTTCACGATCGTCGTATTTCGCTGATTATTCACGATCCATCTTAATTCGCTGATTATTCATGATCCATCTTAATTCACTGATATGCCATAGTAGAAGGTCTTTGAGGATGGCAGGACCTCAGCAGAAAAACAACACACACAACCAAGCCTTACCCGGGTCTCGAACCCAGGTCCCTTACATCAGTATCCAAGCGTGCTAACCACTCGGCATGTTTGGAAATTTAAACTCTGAAACTTTCCATAATATGAACAATATGGTCCATTTTAGTAGATTCCATTAAGTAAATGCAATGTAATGCTTTTCGGACCTTGGGGGAGAGACAATTACAGAGGACTTTTACAGATTAATGATATGATGAAACAGCAGAGATGTTATCGTAGATCGTATAATCATATTCGATGTACCGGGTAATAATTTTACCCCTAACCATCTCCATCATAAAGATATGCCTATTTGGCATGAGTAAGAACAAAATATATAAGTAAACCACCCTTAGGTGGGCCCCTAAGGGCAAACATAAGAAAAGCTAAAAATAGCAGTAAAATTGTATAAGAAACCTAAAACGAGTAAGTCTCTTCAGAGAACGCTAACGTTTTAGGTCTCTTGTACTTGTTCAAAACAGTATGATCATAAAGAATCAGAGAAGAAATAATCTCATTGGGATTATTGCTTACAGCCTCAAAAAGTCTTTTTAAGGTGCGTTTTATATATGTATATATATGGTGGATGCCCAGGTCTTTATGGAGTTGTCTGTTAGTGACAAACCAGGGGGTATCGACCGCAGTTCTCAAAATCTTGTTTTGTAAGACCTGAATCTTACGAATATTGGTGGGTGTAGTATTCGCCCATAGGTGAAGCATAGAGAATCACCGGTCTGATGATCATATCACAGTGTAAAATATTATATTACAGTGTAATATATTATAATCAATCACATATTATAATCATATCAATATATCACAGTGTAATATATTATAATCAATCATTAAAATGGAATGTCGGCAGAGATCGTATAATCATATTCGATATATCGGGTAATAATTTTACCCCTAACCATCTCCATCATAAAGATATGTCAATTTGGCATGAGTAAGGGAAAAAAAAGAAATGTTAAGGGTTTTACAAATAATATGTATAGAATATAAATTAGAAAAATTAGTGCTAGAGAGATATTCCACTGAGAGTTGGAATCCATTTTTCAGAGAGTGCTGTGGGAAATGCAACTTTTTAGATTTAAGAATTAAAAGACGAATACTTTTATGTTGTACAATTACTAATGAAATACTCTTTGCATTTTTCCCACCATCCGCTAGCTCAAATTAGAACTTTTAAGGAATGAAACAGTACGTAAAGGAAAAACATATTTCACTTTGAAAACGAGCTTCTCATATGCGCCAGCTGACACCTATGCAGCCAGATAATACCTCTGCTGCTTCATCATTTCATTCATCTGTAAAGATACATATATAAATAAATAAAAAATAAATCCCCCCTCAAGCAGCTGCTTGCCACAGAGGTCTGACAGGAGCCTGTCAGTTTATATGCCAAAGTAAAAGATCTGAGAGGATGGCAGGACCTCAGCAGAAAAACGACACACATATATATTAGAACTAAAATACGTATTATAATATTTCATTAGTACCAGTCAAATTAAAAAAGAGTTTTCTAGTTATCCTTTTCATTGTTTCCAATGGTAACTTCATGACGTTCATATTCCACCACCAAAATTTCATATTTCTGTCATTAATACCTCGTCGCAATATTCGCTTGAAATTTTGGAATTTTCAAACTTTTTCACCGTTAGAAGGCGCAATTATAGTGTTTGAAAGATTACGAAAATGCTAATCATAATATTTTATCAATTCCTATCTAACCCTAAAGAGATTTTTTTTTTCATTTATCTCTAAATACAAACAATTATCTGCTAAAAAAAAGTCTCTTCCCACCCCACCCTGGGTCTAAGAGGTCAATTCATTGTTGCCAATGGAAACATCATAACGTTCACATTTCACCACTGAAATTTAGAATTTCTAGCTTAAATACGCCGTTTGCAATATTTGTTTGGAATTTGCAAATTTTTCCATCGTTAGAGAGCACAATTAAAGTTTTCGGTAGCTTTCAGAAAATGTGAATCCTAATATTTTATCAATTCCTATCTAACCCAAAAAAGAATTTTTGATATTTTTTCTAAAAACAAACAACCATCTGCTAAAACTAAAAAGGTGAGTTTTTCCACCCCCTCTGGGTCTAAGGTGTCAACTCATTGTTTGCAATGGAAATCGTGACCTTAACATTCCACCGCCAAAATTTCAAAGTTCTAGCATAAGTACATCGTTTGCAATGTTCGTTTGAAATTTTGGAATTTTCAAAAATTTTCACCGCTAGAGGGCATAATTGCAGCTTTAGAGAGTTTCAGAGAGTGCATTTCGTAATATTTCATCAATACCTATCCAATGCGAAGAGCATTTTTAATTTATCTCTGTAGACAAACGTTCGATGTCTACAGACAGACAGACGACATAGCGAAACTATCGTCTCGTTTTCTTTGAAAACGAGATAAAAAGCCCAAACTATCCCACCACCACCCAGCCCTCTATTTGAAAAAACACAGTAAAATCTTTGTCACTGGATAGATACAATAATCCCGACACTTTTCCTAAGATAACTTTCATTCCGTGTCAACAAAAAATTCTATTTCGAAAAAATTTCCGTTTCGAAGAAAATTCCGTTTCTAACAAATTTCCATTTCGAAGAAAATTCCGTTTCTAACAAATTTCCGTTTCGAAGAAAATTCCGTTTCTAACAAATTTCCGTTTCGAAGAAAATTCCGTTTCTAACAAATTTCCATTTCGAAGAAAATTCCGTTTCTAACAAATTTCCGTTTCGAAGAAAATTCCGTTTCTAACAAATTTCCGTTTCGAAGAAAATTCCGTTTCTAACAAATTTCCATTTCGAAGAAAATTCCGTTTCTAACAAATTTCCGTTTCGAAGAAAATTCCGTTTCTAACAAATTTCCGTTTCGAAGAAAATTCCGTTTCTAACAAATTTCCGTTTCGAAGAAATTTCCGTTTCTAACAAATTTCCGTTTCGAAGAAAATTCCGTTTCTAACAAATTTCCATTTCGAAGAAAATTCCGTTTCTAACAAATTTCCGTTTCGAAGAAAATTCCGTTTCTAACAAATTTCCGTTTCGAACAAAATACCGTCGAACAAATTTCCGTTTCGAACAAGTTTCCGTCGAACAAAGTATTTTTTTCCCCTTAATGTCTCTTCGCTAAGTTTGGGTTGGCCACCCCTGCCTTAGTGTGTTGAATAAAAGTTAACCACATCCATTTTTTAAAATTGATAAAAAAAAGAAAGGCACATTCATTGCCTATCAAAATAATTAGAGAATTTTCGTGTTGTGACTGGAAATCTCACTTCGGAAGCTTTATATCTCCTATGCAAAATTTAATGGTGAAATGTGACTGAAGATAAATTAAAGATCTTAACCAAATCTATTTAAATCCTGATTTTCAAGAATATTCTTTCAGTATTTAAAGAATTATCGAAGTTAGAATATTTCGCAGCAGTAAATGCGTCAAGAACTTCCTCAGAAATCAACTAAAACTTAAATAATTATTTTTTTCCAACCATTTAATAATCTAAACGTACACTTTTTTAAGTTGTCAATGCTTTATTCCTGTGTTAAATATTACAAAAGCCTGGATGAGCTGATGCTATTGGGTTATTTACATTGTAATAATGTACATTTATATTAGAATAAAACCAAAAGTTCAAAATTTCAATAGTGCTTATCTCAACAGTAGACAAACAATTATGAATGTCTTAATTCAGGGGTGGGCAATTGTTTTCGTATCTACACTGCGCATGCGTATTGACGTGGCCGTCCTAGTGGAAAAATACGAGACGAATGTCGCGCACGGGAAGGAAATCTCGGTTCAAGGCGGATTTTTCTGTCTTGGCGGGCCACAAAAAACTCTTAGCGGGCCGAATGTGGCCCGCGGGCCGCTATTTGCCCACCCCTGTCTTAATTAATTATTAAATATTGCTTTTGAAATATTGAACTCTTTATATAACTTTTACTGAACTTTAACAAATAACTATTTAGATATTGAACGAATATTGTTGAAAATCGAAATTGAAAGAGATTTAATCAATCTTTAATTTATCTCTGGTAACATTTTTCCATTAAATGCATATTCAAGAAGTTAAGAACCTATAAGTTGGGTTGTTTTACCTCTGAGCTGCACTTTTTTGCACACCATGGGCTAAATGGCCAGGTCACATGGACCCCGAAGGCTCAGAGAAGGTTGGGGGAGGGGACCCACTGGAACAGCTGTTGGGAGACAGATGGTAGCCTCCCGTCAAGGCCATCCAGCGTGTTCTTTAACGTGCACAGGGTATGGCTCTCCCGCACACGGGGCCTCGGCTTAACGTCCCATCCGACGGACGGCGACCTTTCCAAGCCTATCGGTGTCCCCTAATGACCGTGGGCAGGGCGGGGAATTCTGCGGAGATAAATCTCAACGCTGACCCAGCTTGGACTCGAACCTGGGAACTACAGATTACGAGCCTGGCGCGGTACCGACTGAGCCACCCCCGCCCCAACCTATAAGTTAGATTATCATTGACATAACATAAAAAGTCTAACACTTTGGCAAGGCAGTGAATTTACGAACGAAAATGCCATTAACGCAACATAAACATCGCCATGAAAAGAATGCAACAAAAGACATCAGCCAATGACACTGACCTCGTGCTGTAAGAAAGCAAGGCGACGATTTCTTCTGCCGTTTCAAAGATCCCTTTTAGCTTCTGTTTCCTGTTCTTGTCGTTAGAATAGAGATCTGATATCAAACTGCTACGTGCGATTAGGCCCCTCTCAGCAATAAATGCTCTTGGTATTGCTACCACTGATAACAATATAGAAATAGAAACGAACACTAATTTATTATTCTTCCGTTCACCACCGTAAACATTTTGAACGTATGCTTTGCTTCACTAATCCAATTTCTCTACTTGGATTCATGCAAAAATCCCAAAGAAAGGCATCTCACTATGATATGTGCATAATTTAACGTTTGAGATTTTTATTTTGCTACACAACCTGCTTCTGTAAACAAGTTCGCCCATTACAAATTCCTTAGTTGTTGTTTTTTTCTCCAAAATCCCCGGTTAAATATATAAAAAGAATATTTTGCGTTTGTATATTATGCAAAATATACAAAAGGAATATTTTTCGTTATATTCAAGTGGCAACGACATGTCGATGGTTGCGTTTTTAATATTTACAGCTGCATCTATCCAAATGGAAAATTATTCGTTTATCACGATCATCCCTATTGTCTTCGCACATGTTTACCGCGATACGTTTGGGACTAATTACAAAATTTAACAAAGCTTCATAATAATGCTTTCTTTTTAACTAACATTAGCAGAAAAAAAATATCATCTTTCGTTCTTCATTTCGAAAACAACACGTGGATTGAAATTGATCTCTACTCTACGAGCGGGGCGGGGGTGGCTCAGTCGGTAGCGCGTCAGGCTCGTAATCTGTAGTTCTCAAGTTCGAGTCCCAGCTGGGTCAGCGTTGAGATTTATCTCCGCAAAATTCCCCGTCCTGCCCACGGTCAGTAGGGGACACCGATGGGCTTGGAAACGCCGCAGTCCGTCAGATGGGACTTTAATCCGTGGCCCCGTGTGCGGGAGAGCCACGTCATGTGCACGTTAAAGAACACGCTGGATGGCCTTGACGGGAGGCTACCATCTGTCTCCCAACAGCTGTTCCAGTGGGTCCCTTCCTCCAACATTCTCTGAGCCTTCGGGGTCCATGTGACCTGGCCATTTAGCCCATGGTGTGCAAAAAAGTGCCGCTCAGAGGTAAAACAACCCAATACTCTACGTGCAGCATCAACACCACGCTTAAGTGGCAGCACACTGTTTTTTTTCTTGTTGCCAGATCCTTTTGAAATAAAAACGTAACCTATTTGATTAGCAGCGTCATGAGATTTCGGCATGTTCAACCTATTCGTCCAGGCGAAAAGAGTTAAAAACACAGAAAGCTACCAGATTTTAATTTTTCGTATACAGAACCAGGGTCATGCACAAGCGAATGTTTTTTTTTGCCTTAATGTTATCTTATATCATCGTCGAATTTTTTGATACATTAATATTTAGTTCGTTAAACGATCTGTTCTTTTCACTTTGTCATCTGTCTGTCTCTCCACGGACATTTAACTTTCTTTGTATTAACAGGTGAATAAAAGAGTTTTCTTTTGATTCAAGAGATTATTAACATATTTACAGTTCGCCATTTAGGAATCTTAAGTTAGTTAGAATTCTCTTCATTAAAGTGCGTTAAATTTGGGAAAAAAATGACAACTCTTGATTGGGGTGCAGATTATGGTGGCCAAGGGATTTCTACACTGACAAGTCGTGACTCGCCCTCCTCCCGCTCTCCCTCCGAAGATAGTGGTAAAAACTCGATCTTTTTTTTTCTTCTGAAAACGGGTATTTGCTATTTAATTACCATTAAACTGTTTTAGGGAACAAGGTGAAGATGGGCGCAGAAGAAAAACTGTCTTGAATAGGGTGGAATTCTGAACCCACGACCTCCCGATCACTGTCTTCATCTTGTTATTTAAACAGCTTAATACTAATTAAACACTTAGTAAGTCAATGATAAGCTGTGGATTCATTTGTCCACGATTATTCTGCATTTGTCAGCACTGACCCGAATTCCTCGTTACCACCCCTACTTAAGTATGTGCAAGTTAGGCTATAACATTTTGCCTAGTCTAACTCGAGAAATGCGCTGCTCAAAATGGAAATCGCAACGCCAAAAACGAATGGAAGTTGGGTTGGGTTGTTTTACCTCTGAGCGGCATTTTTTGCACACAATGGGCTAAATGGCCAGGTCACGTGGACCCCGAAGGCTCAGAGAAGGTTGGGGGAGGGGACTCACTGGAATAGCTGTTGGGAGATGGTAACCTCCCGTCAAGGCCATCCAGCGTGTTCTTTAACGTGCACAGGGTATGGCTCTCCCGCACACGGGGCCACGTCTTAACGTCCCATCCGACGGACGGCGGCCTTTCCAAGCCCATCGGTGTCCCCTACTGACCGTGGGCAGGGCGGGGAATTTTGCGGAGATAAATCTCAACGCTGACCCAGCTGGGACTCGAACCTGGGAACTACAGATTACGAGCCTGACGTGCTACCGACTGAGCCACCCCCGCCCCACGAAAAGAAGTAGAGATATGTAATCGCAGGAGGCCATCGGAGATATGCAAATGGTCAAAGTTCCCCGTGAATAGACACGTGACACCCAGCTGAGTCATGGATAAATATTGGGCGCCTAGAGTGAGATTGCCGTCCCATGGCCGAGTGGTTAGTGCGCTTGGCTACTGATTTAAAGGACCTGGATTCAAGCCCGGGTAAGGCATGGATGTTTGTATTGTTTTTCTGCTGAGGTCCTGCCATCCTCTCAGATCTTCTACTACGTCGTATAAACTGACAGGCTCTTGTCAGACCTCTGTGGCAAGCAGTGCTTGAGTGGGTATTTAGGTTTTAGGTAGGTAGTTAGGCTAGGTGGTTTTAGGTGGAGTGTATGTCGTGATAATGTTCACAACATGACTTGGAGACACTGGCAGGATCCTTATGCGCTATTAATGCTTTCTGAGATAGAGCAAATCGTCGATATGCAAGAGCTCGGACTGAGCTTTCAAGCGATTGCTGCATGCACGGAGCTCAATATCAGCACAGTGCAATGATGCTCAAATGACACGAAGGAGAGGTACGGGACCTGCACGCCACACCACAGGACGTAAAGATCGCATGCTCCACAGGAGAGTCATTCATGACCCTTTCGCCACAGAAAATGTGCAGCAGAGTAATTTTCAGACCGCTACAGGCAAACCATTAGACAATGTTTGCATGATGCAGGAATGAGGGAGAGATGCCAAGGCTGGCATCTGCCATCTCCACTGGGTCGAGTGAGGCAACTTTTGGGCTATGGGTTGGGTTGTTTTACCTCTGAGCGGCACTTTTTTGCACACCATGGGCTAAATGGCCAGGTCACATGGACCCCGAAGGCTCAGAGATGGTTGGGGCAGGGGACCCACTGGAACAGTTGTTGGGAGACAGATGGTAACCTCCCGTCAAGGCCATCCAGCGTGTTCTTTAACGTGCACAGGGTATGGCTCTCCCGCACACGAGGCCACGGCTTAACGACCCATCCGACGGACGGCGGCCTTTCCAAGCCCATCGGTGTCCCCTACTGACCGTGGGCAGGGCGGGGAATTTTACGGAGATAAATCTCAACGCTGACCCAGCTGGGACTCGAACCTGGGAACTACAGATTACGAGCCTGGCGCGCTCTCAACTGAGCCACCCCCGCCCCCATTTTAAGGCGAACAATTAATGTATTTCTAAGGGCAAAGGAAGATTGAAACATAATTAAATGTGGTATAAACTTTGAAGATAGGGAACCCACGTGATCATGAAAAACGCATATTTGTATCACGAGGTACTGCACGTGCTGTGCAGAATACGTCATATCTGCAGACTGTGTACGAACAATAGATATGTGTTGCCTTTATGAAGGAGAATTTGACAAGGATCAGTTTTAATATGGAGTTTCAGTTTTAGTGCTGTCTATTTATAGAGTGAAATGTAAAGAGATGTTTCAGGGTAATGAAAAGGAGTGTAATCAGATCATAATCTCAAAATCTCTGATAACCGCATTTAAAGGAGCAAAATTTAGTCAGAAAAATTTGCAAAATTACATTCTGGTAAACTTTTATCTAATATATCAGGCATATTTTTTTTTCTAAAATACAGACTTTTTTTTTCATCACGGTATATTTTTTCAGTTTATTATTAGTCATCAATAAACCATTAGACTGATTTCTTGTACGTGCGAACGTACACCAGGCTTCAAACATTCGCAAAACCTCGACGGTTATTAAGTAGGTGATATACGCTGATAGAGAAAACGTTTTTGAACACAGGGTTGCAGATATGACTTTACTGATGTTGTGCGGATGCGATTAGAGCTTTTGCTATCCGCTAGAACAGGGGTTGGGAATCTGCAGCTCTTGAACGCTTTAAAACACGACTCATGACGCTTTCTGGTTCAACATTCAACTGTGAAATTTTTTTCTTAGTGATATTGATTAAAAACAAACACCAGAGCAGGTTAACAGACGATAGTTTGAAAGCACTGATGCAATTCAAACATTCCAAGTTTGGATAAATTGGTCGAGAAGACTCAAACTCAAAATAGTGATGGGTATAATACTATGAATATTTTTGATACACTTCAATATCGTTATTTTAAAATTATACGTTCTGATTTTCTTTTCCTTAATAAAATAAAGTGATATGCGTTTCTTTTTTCCTTGTATGGCTCTTGCCCAATTAAGATTATAATTTGCGGCTCTCAAAATTTGTTAGTTTTCGTTTTTTTTTTGTGTGTGTGTTTTGGCTCTTGACCCAAAAAAGATTTACGACTCCTGCGCTAGAGCAATAACTACAGCAGGTAGCTGAAGAGAATTTCCGCTTTTGGCCAATGGGAATATAAATTCGTGGCTCTATAACTTCTGAAATATGCATTTAATAGAAAAATGTGAATGATTTAAAATTAAAGATCATAATCAAATCTATTTAAATTTCGATTTTCAATAATATTCGTTCGGTATTTAAAAAAGTTATGGAAGTTGGAATATTTCACAATAAATCATCTTGTTTCATAGATTATTATTGCATATTTATTTTATTAAATGGTTTGAAACAACACTTATTATTTAAGTTTTAATTAACTCTTGAGGAAAATTTTTGTGACGAATTACTGTTGTGAAATATTCTAGCTTCTCTAAATACTGAATAAATAGTGTTTCAAAACGATAAGCTGATGTACATAAATTCCTTTAAAATCATTTAAAATAGTTTGATAAATAAACTGAAACTTTTTGTCCAAATGTCATTCGGCAACAGCAGTAATCAACAATTTTAAAAGAGTTGAGGTTCAAATTAAGCAACCTCTATGATTGGCTATCCGTGAAAAGCATGCGCACTAGTAATGTCAGGAACTGTGCCTCCATGATCTAAATGAGAACTATATATGAAAAAAAAAAACTTTTCGGCAGACTGCAGCAGTTGGAATGTTTCCTATTTGTTGCCCAGTTTTTTTGCCTGTATTTCGGTGCCAGTTCTCTGCTTTACATCTGGTAGGAAAACAGAACTCTAGCGCCAGAACTGCCCTGGCGGAATTAGTAGAAAATGTTCCACTGGCTTCTGAGTTTTTGAAATGCAGTAGTATTTAGATCACTCATTAATAACCATTAATTTAAAAAAATCTGGCAATCAGTTTTAAAATATTGATAAATAAGTTAATATAATTTTAATGAATAAACTATTTTTCTTTATGTGTTAAGTAAATAATTAAGTAAGTGTTTCTTTATGTGTAAGTTTGTGTTTGTCTTTCTGCAGAGGTCTCGCCATCCTCACAGATCTTCTACTATGGTATATAAACTGACAGGCTCTTGCCAGACTTCTGTGGCAAGCAGCTGCTTGAAGGGATATTTTGTTAATTATATGTACGTACGTTATTTTCTTAAGGTAGCTTAAAAATAAAAATAAAAATTAAATTTTGGACAAATTAAATCCCTTAGATTTTAATGCTTATTTAATTTATTTCCTTTTGTACAACGGCTTTCCTGGCATGGTGTATGAAGGTGACCTTGGCTAAACCCCCACCATACCTTTGATCAGAAAGACAATGTCGATGGGCTTGGGAAGGCCACCGTCTGTTGGACGGGACATAAAGCCGTGGACCCGTGTGCATGACAGCTATACCCCATTAACGTTAAAAACACGATGGATAGCCTCCACCAGAGACTTCTATCTGTCTTCTAACAGCTGTCCAATGAATCTGGCTGAGTCAATCCCGCCCCTCTTTTTGACGGCAAAAATGGTTAATATTTTTAATTCTACGTTATAGCAAATCCGTATTTTTTTTGGGAGTGAGGGGGGGGGGGGGGGTTACTTTAAGCGGGTTACCTGTAACGTTGCTTTTCATAAGAAATTTTTCACAAAAGCAAATTCGAACACAAATAATAACTCTTACAACAAAATATTTAATAATAATAAAAAGCAATTTTAAAAACCAGTAAGTGCAATGTTCATCTCAATTTTTAACAACGTTCGTATAATATTTTAAAATAATTATAAAAACTAAAACTTTTAATAGCGGACGCTGCTAGTCCTAAGAATTCATCACAAAAGTAAATGAAAACACAATGATTTTTATAAACAAATAATTCACTGGAATGAATGTAACTTCAAGTTTGCGGAATAATCAGAGGTGTTTAATTAGAGGGATGGGGATTTTTTAGCTTGGGGTCTTGGGGGTATACCACCCCGCCCTTTGAAAACTTGAATAGCATATGTTTTCTAAGTCCCTGAAAATTAGACTAGCAAAATGTAACCCATCTTCCCCCCCCCCCCCCACAAAAAAAAGACCACCGTCCGTCGGGTGGGACATTAAGCCATGAACCCGTGTGCATGAGAGCCATACCCTATGTCCATTAAAGAACACGCTGAATGGCCTCGATGGGAGCTTGTGGTCCTTGTGATCTACCCATCAAGCTCATTGTGTGCAAAAATAAGTCCGTTAAGAGGTAAAATAATCAAACCATCCCCTTAAAAAAATGACCGTGTTACTTACTGCTGAAATATTCTTAATTATTAATGCTTACTGCTGAAATATTCAGAGTGGGGAGAAGGGGCAGCAGTCGTCTTTATTTTCTTTTAAAAGCAGCAATTTTTTAAATTTTTTTTACCAATAATATTTCCCGCATTTTGGAGATGATTCTTTTTACCAATAATATTTCCCGCATTTTGGAGATGATTCTGTCCACAGAGCTTTGTTCTATTATGGATGAATATTCTTTTCATCACACCTTTAGATGCTGTATAATAATAATAAATACCTCCTCAAGCAGCTGCTTGTCACAGAGGTCTGACAGGAGCCTGTCAGTTTATATGCCAAAGTAGAAGGTCTGTGAGGATCGCAGACCTCATGCAGATATTATTTCGTATAAGCAAAAGAAAACCAACTTTTCCTTTCAGACAGAGAACCATCCTAGAAGCTACTCCTAGCTTTTACACGCCTTTTAATACGATAATGCATGTCCTACTAAGACTGAAGTCATCTTCTCAGATATAGCTAACACAACACTCAAAGTTTGCCTTTCTTGAACAGTCGCTACTTCTCTAACAACTAAGCTAGGTAAGGCTACAAGTTTACCATAATCATTTATTTACCATCACTGTTATAGCTTATTTCATATTGCAATTCCTAACATATTTAGGAAATTTTAATTGTACAGTCGCTCAAAAAAGTATCCGAACACTATGGTTGATTGCAAAATTCAGAAAAAATATCTGGCATTGATTTTTTTAGAAATTAGTCATCTGGCAACCTTCGTGTCACGTCGTGAAACGAAACACGAAGACACGTGACACGAAGGTTGCCAGATGACTAATTTCTAAAATAATCAATGCCAGATATTTTTTCTGAATTTTGCAATCAACCATAGTGTTCGGATACTTTTTTGAGCGACTGTACATAGTAAAACATCTATATCTACACAATCATGTAACCATTTTTTTTCACTCTATTCTTAAAAATATGTAATTTTTTTCGGTTTAATATTGTTTTGGTAGGCAGTTGAAAATAAATGGCGCTTTGTAAATATAAATATTCATTAAGTTCTGTAAATAATATAAATATTTGTAGAAAAATCTAAATAAATGCTTATACAGATCCTGAATTCAGATTATACAAAAATCATGAATAATATAAAGCACAGAAAAAGGATTATAAGCTCACCGGACAAAAAATTAGTCAACCCTGGCTGAATGCCACCTAATAGAGCGTAACGCCTTTGTGCGACCGAAGAACAGCCGAAATTCTGTCTGGCATGGATGCCACCGATGTGCGGATGTAGTGCACATCAATATTCATCCACTCTTCCAGCAGCAAATGCCGCAGTTCGGCCAGATTGGCCGGATGGCTGGGACGGCGCTTCACTCGTTGCCCCAAATAGTCCCACAAATTTTCTATGGCATTCAAATCCGGGGATTTGGGGGGCCAGTCGAGATGTTCGAAGACTTCAGAATGCTCATCGTGCCAATCCGACGCACTTCGAGCTGTATGCATGCGACAATTATCGTCTTGGATTTGGGTTGGGTTGTTTTACCTCTGAGCGACACTTTTTTGCAGACCATGGGCTAAATGGCCAGGTCACATGGATCCCGAAGGCTCAGAGAAGGTGGGAGAGGGGACCCACTAGAACAGCTGTTGGGAGACAGATGGTAGCCTCCCGTTAATGCCATCCAGCGTGTTCTTTAACGTGCACAGGGTATGGCTCTCCCGTACACGGAGCCAAGGTTTAACGTCCCATCCGACAGACGGTGGCCTTTCCAAGCCCATTGGTGTCCCCTACTCACTGTGGGCAGGACGGGGAATTTTGCGGAGATAAATCTCAACGCTGACCCGGCTGGGACTTGAACCTGGGAACTACAGATTACGAGCGTGGCGCCTTACCGACTGAGCCAATCCCGCCCCTATGGTCTTGGAAGACTGGGGTATCCTTCTGGTGTTCACTGTGGATATGCTGCACAAATGGCAACATATGTCATCCAGTAGCCCCTATAGCCCTTCTGGTTCAAGAGTGACGTCACCGCAACCAAAGGACCCATTTCCTCGTACGTGAAACACCCCCAGATCATCACAGAGACTCCTCCAGCTTGAACAGAACCTTGCACACAGTCCGCATGGAAGGCTTCTTGTGGCTTACGATGTACCCGTCGCATCACATCAGTCGAGTACAAGAAAAAACGTTACTCATCCGACCAGATCACGCGAGTAGTTATGTCATACCATGGGATCCCCCACACACTGTGCTTGTCCCCTATGATGTCACCGATCCCCCTATTAATATTCATAACTAATAATTAATTAATAATATTTCATAGACCCCTTGGTTGACCATTAAAAACCCTTACCAAAAGTTCAGCCCCCTTATTTAAAAATCCCCTTTATTAAAAACCCGTGGCGCCATCTAGTGTATATTATGAGTACTATATTTAAAAAAGCCCTCAATTTTAGTCGTAATTTTTCCATTTTTTGACTCCCCCTTTATTAAAAAAAAACCCTTATCAAAAGTTTCGTCCCTTTATTAAAAATTCCTCCCCCTTTAATAAAGACCCATTGCGCCATCTAGTATATATTATGAGTACTATGTTTAGAAAAGCCCTCAATTTTAGTCGTAATTTTTCCAATTTTTGACTCCCCCTCATTAAAAAAATCCTTATCAAAAGTTCCACCACCTTTATTAAAATTCCCTCCTCTTTATTAAAAACCCTATCAAAGGTTCTGCCCCCTCTATTAGACTCCCCCCTCACCATCTCTCGAATATGTCCCTTGGTTTCTGCCAAGTGCAACTGAACTTTCGGTGGCAACATTCAGAATGGGTGATGCAATCCTCATAATAATTGCAAAGACCAACTAAACTTTCGGTGTCAACGTTCAGAATGGCTGATGCAATCCTCGAAAATAATTACAAAGTCCAATATTTTTCTAAGTGCATTCATCACCTCCTATTGGCCTATTATATTTCCTGAAAAAACCGTTGGTCCTGATTGGTTGTCCTAGATGGCGCTGCTTCCTCACGTTAAATAGGGGGCAACCGCCGAGTGCGTCATTGTCCACGATGCAGGCTAGCAATCCAGATGTGTGATGTCTCGGTGAAGATGTTTACGTCGTGCCTTCGCTGTCCAAAAGTAAGTTTTCGGTGCACGTACGTCGCTACAAGAAGTATGAAAATGGTGAACTCATCTACCCTACACCTACGGGGGTTACCCTCTCAATACCTGAATGGAAGGCTTTGTGTGCAACGATGCCTCACATCGAGGACCAAGTGAAAATTGGTCCCTATCAACAGACATGTCACATGATGCCCGGTTTACGTGCGTACATGTACCGCAACGAAGGTGGCGAACGCTGTGTCGACTTCATCAACGAATCAGCTGCCACAAGAACTCTACAGTTCCGAGTCGCAGTATAACTCTGAACGTGTCGCAGTGGTTTACGTTGGCTATCCACGTAGACGAAGTGATGGGTGTTGTACGTAACGTGTGTGGAACCCTCAAAGATCACCCACCATCTCCGTACTGCTATTATAGAACATTCCGAATCAGTTCTACCCTTCCTGCTGAGTCGTTTTCGAGGGCCCCGAATGTGTTTATCAGCTGTTAGTGGGCATTTTCCAACAAGAATTAACACGTTTGATTCCGTTAGATGGACTTCAACTCGAAGAAAAACTACCGACCATGACTTCGACTGGTGACTTGGACATTAATGCCTTAGCACAAGTGTTTGTGAATACGGCCTGGAAACGGGGTCTGTTGAATTTTGTATATTCTGGATTTGTGTGTACTCTGAAATATAATAATATTGTTCATGATGCAAAAAATGAAATGTATAAATTAGTTAAATAAATAATTGTAACCTATATAATGTGTCTGTCTTTTCATCCTATGTCATTTTAGTCTTAGTATGGAAAGGAGAAAGAAGGTGTTAGCTAGTGTTGGAAGTGTAATCGTAACAGTGTTAACGATAGTGGTGCTTGTGTTAGAACTTGTAGCTTCCTAGTAAAAATATTCAGTGTGGGGAGTCAAAAGCCTTAGGCAGTAATACAAAATTCGCGTGTGTAACTTAACAGTGGACATCAGACATTTTATAGGAGATATCCCTACAGTTACAGGTGTTACACTTTCATTACATCAATGGCAAAACCTAGTGGAGTACGACGTCTGGGTGCAGCAGAAAACAACACTCTGGAAACCCATTATTTCGACCCTGAAAGAGGATTCGGTAGTGTAAAAAAAGTTAGCTCTGAATACAGGGCTGCCATTCAAACTCGTCCGAGAATGGTTAGAAAAGCAACCCGCCTACACGCTACATAAACTTGTTCGCAGAAAGTTCCCCCGTAATAAAGTTTACGTCACAGGTTTAGAAAAACAATGGCAAGCCGATCTCGTAGTTGTGAAAAATCTAACTCGTTTCAATGACGGTTATCGTTACATATTAACGGTCATCGATGTGTTCTCTAGGTATGGGTGGGCGGTGCCTATGAAGACAAAAACAGGGAAAGAAATGGTGTCGGCTTTCTAAAAAATCCTTTTCAAGGGGCGATCTCCTATTAATTTAAACACGGATCAAGGTACCGAATTTATTAACAGAGTGTTCCAGAAATTTCTGAAAAAGAAAGGTATTCGGTTCTTCGTCACCTATAAATCAATAAAAATAAATACCCCCTCAAGCAGCTGCTTGCCACAGAGGTCTGACAGGAGCCTGTCAGTTTATATGCCACAGTAGGAGATCTGGGAGGATGGGAGGACCTCAGCAGAAAAACGACACACACATCCATGCCTAATCCGGGGCTCGAACCCAGGTCCCTTAGATCAGTAGCCAAGCGTGCTAACCACTCGGTCACTCTGACAAAAAAGCAACTTTGGTGGAGAGATGGAATCGTTCACTACGCGAGAGACTGGGGAGATATTATACACGCAATAACACATACCGGTACTTGGACGTGTTGCAACGTGTTGTACAGGATACAATGCAACAGTTCATAGTGCACACGATATGGCTCTCAAGGACGTGACCTTACACAACGAAGACGGTGTATGACTTTACGGTAATCCACCCAAAGTAAAAGAAAAACCAGCATTTAAAGTAGGGGACAAGGTTCGACTAGCCAGTCTAAAAGTACCCTTCAAGAAGACAGGTACGCATTTGTGGACTGAAGAAATTTTTATAGTCGACCGGTTGTTACACCGCCAGCCCCCTGTATACGTCATACGGGATTCCGAGGGGGAAATGTTGAAGGGAACATTCTATAAATCAGAACTTCAAAAAATGACCGAACCCGAACTTTACAGGGTCCAGAAAATAATCGAGAGAAAAGGTCAAAAGGCACTGGTCAAATTTCGCGGTTATCCCAAACCTTCGTGGATTCCTAAAAAATGGATAATTTCTACTTGACCCTACCCTCCACGGCTAGTCAGAATATTTACCCGAACAATTCGCAGAGTGATATCACGGTTCGTCTAGCACAACCCCTAAGACTAGTGGGAAAATGGAAAGTGGGTTTAGCAGAAGTTCACTTACCCGTGAGCTGGTAGTCGCTCAAAAAAGTATCCGAACGCTATGGTTAATTACAGAATTCAGAAAAAATATCTGGCAAAGATTTTTTTAGAAATTAGTGATCTGGCAACCTTCGTGTCACGTGATTACAGAATTCAGGAAAAATATCTGGAGCGTGTACAGCAACTGTACACGCTCCAGTTACCGTTCACAGCAAACTGGAGCGTGTGCAGTTACTGCACACCCTCCAGTTTGCTGTGAACGGTAACTGCACACGCTCAATATTTCTGTGAGTGGGCCCACACGATCCAGGTTTTTGTGAGCTCACACGATCCAATGTGCTGTGAACATTAACCGCAACCGCTCCAGTTTGCTGTGAACGGTAACTGCACACGCTCAATATTTCTGTGAGTGGGCCCACACGATCCAGGTTTTTGTGAGCTCACACGATCCAATGTGTTGTGAACATTAACCGCAACCGCTCCAGTTTGCTGTGAACGGTAACTGCACACGATCAATATTTCCGTGAGTGAGCCCACACGATCTAGTATCAAAATAATATGACCACCTACAGTCGCTCAAAAAAGTATCCGAACGCTATGGTTAATTTCAGAATTCAGAAAAAATATCTGGCAAAGATATTTTTAGAAATTAGTGATCTGGCAACCTTCGTGTCACGTGACACGTTGAAGCGTTTATTGCGGTCGAACGGATGTAACCCTTTTACGGCGGGAGATGACTAATTTTTTGTCCGGTGAGCTTATATATTGGGTTGTTTTACCTCTGAGCGGCACTTTTTTGCACACCATGGGCTAAATGGCCAGGTCACATGGACCCCGAAGGCTCAGAGAAGGTTGGGGGAGGGGACCCACTCGAACAGCTGTTGGGAGACAGATGGTAGCCTCCCGTCAAGGCCATCCAGCGTGTTCTTTAACGTGCACAGGGTATGGCTCTCCCACACACGGGGCCACGGCTTAACGTCCCATCCGACGGACGGCGACCTTTCCAAGCCCATCGGTGTGCCCTACTGACCGTGGGCAGGGCGGGGAATTTTGCGGAGATAAATTTCAACGCTGACCCAGCTGGGACTCGAACCTATGAGCTTATATATACAGTATATATCAAACATATATAATAGTTCCTTCGCTTTTTTTTTTCACTATCATTCGTTTCATCTATCGATGTTAAACAGTGTCTTGAAGAACAGTATAATAGATAGTAATAATAGGAAGGCTAAATAACGTTTCAGAAGTTTATACTTAATAAAATTTACCATTTATTAAATATAAACTTAATCTGATTCTTCACATGATTAGTGTAAAAAATTTGTACACTAATCATATGAAGATGGATAAAATCAACAAATGAGATGATTTTAAGCACTATAAAAGAGTAAACGATGTTATCGATTTCGTCCTATTAGGACTCTTCAGACATACGATGATTAGAGGATTAATTTACAAAGTAGATAGTTTTTTATTTTTTTTTTTGAAAAATCGATAGCATCGTTTATAATACTCTGTTACAGTGCTTAATATTCATCTCATTTGGGGGCAGGGGTGGCTCAGTCGGTAGCGCTCCAGGCTCGTAATCTGTAGTTCCCAGGTTCGAGTCCCACCTGGGTCAGCATTAAGATTTATCTCCGCAAAATTCCCCGCCCTGCCCATGGTCAGTAGGGGACACCGATGGGCTTGGAAAGGCCGCCGTCCGTCGGATGGGACGTTAAGCCGTGGCGCCGTGTGCGGGAGAACCATACCCTGTGCACGTTAAAGAACACACTGGATGGCCTTGACGGGGGCTACCGTCTGTCTCCCAACAGCTGTTCCAGTGGGTCCCCTCCCCCAACCTTCTCTGAGTCTTCGGGGTCCATGTGACCTGGCCATTTAGCCCATGGTGTGCAAAAAAGTGCCGCTCAGAGGTAAAACAACCCAAATCATCTCATTTGTTAATTTTACCTACCTACTTCACATGATTAGTGTACGAAATTTAGCAAGTATAAACATCTGAAATGTTGTTTATCCTTCCTCTTACTCCATCTGCTACACTATTCTTCAAGATACTGTTTAATATCGATAGATGAAACGAATTATAGTGTGTATTTTATAGGAACTATTTTATATCAGATTATAGATGTTTGATCGACATTTTTTTATCGAAATATATTTGCATTTTATGGCCTATATGTATGTTTTTCTGAGAAACGAAAAATGTTTGGAAGGGAAATTTTATTCAATGTATATAAAACACTATGCGTAACAAACACACAATATGATAAAATTGATTACATTACGTTAAAATAGTAGTTTAAAATTTTCATGGCTTTTTTCTCCTTGTGGAATTTTTTACATCGCATTATTGATTGCGGTTTTCTTTTATCGTATTGTGGATATTGATGGTGTTATATAATATGATTTTAAGAGAATATGCATATAAGGATATTGACGCTTCAAAAAAATATATTTAGGAGCATCAACTGAATATGATGTACGTAAAGAAAACGAAAGTTCCTCAGATGAGCTTTCAAAAGTTAGAACCTAGTCAACCTGTTCTGAATGGCATCTTCAACAAAAATTGGTTAAATGATTTTAGAAATAAATCTTATCTCTTCTTCAATATCGCCACTGAGGTAGAAGGGTTCGAGAGTTCTCCCGATATTTTTGGGTGTAACTCAAGCATCAGTAAGAATATTGAAGTAAAAAAAATTATATAGAGGGGTGGCCGAGTGGTTAGAGCGCTTGGCTACTGATCTACGGGACCTGGGTTCGACCCCCGGGTAAGGCATGGATGTTCGTGTTGTTTTCTGCTGAGGTCCTGCCATCCTCTCGGACCTTCTACTGTGGCATATAAACTGACAGGCTCCTGTCAGACCTCTGTGGCAAGCAGCTGCTTGAGGGGGTATTTATTTTTTATTTTTTTAGGCTGAGCACCCCTCCCCCACCGAAAAAAAGGGGGAGTTAATACCACTGTTTCTACAAGACAGTACCAACCATTTTCGGGAGAATCCATCCAAAACAGAAACAGTCAACTTTTTACCGAAATTTGTTCTTTGCACGAAACGAAAACTTTCAGAATTCTCTGTGTGCATAGAAAACGAGGCTAAGAATTTCTTCTGCTAAAACAGTTGCTAATTTATTGCTGGTCACGTCACTGCTCGCAGAATGTGCGTAAAAGAATCTCCCCTCCCTGTCAAAACGTAAGCAAACTTACCTGAACATTTGACGAGGCGAATTCCGTGAGATGTCAATGGGTAGAGATTTTTCAGGTGTTAGGTCACGACACGAAAAGGCACGTGGGTGACGGATGGCACAGAACAGAATGGTAGAAAACCACGTGCTCACGTGGTGGGCTTCCTAGGCATTCGGGTGTAGCCTTCGGCCTCCCGCGCATTGGACCTCTGGGCGATCTGATTGGCCCACCCTGCACGTGACACGAGTCTCACAATGTGCCACCAATGAAGGTTCCGAATTTGAGTCTCTCCCGACGATGTTCCTGGGGAAGCCCGCTCACGTCCGGCTTCAAGGTAACGCTTCTCGCTAAGCCTAATAACAACCGCTCCAACGACTGATACGATTCTCCGCATCGCCTTAGACAGACGGACAGAACAGTGGCGGTAGCAGCAGTGGACGGCTGACGGTGACGATGATGATGAAGATGACCTGTGACCGCTGGACGGATAGGTGTCATCTGAAGAACGAGATGACCTCATCCTCTTTTTAATGGTAGCAAGGTGGCGTGCAAAGATGCTCCAATGCCTGGAGGAGGGACTGCGATGGTTCGTGCTGCCAGAGCAGGTAGGTGCTGGGGCTGCTGCAGCGGGGTCGGTGGGTTTCTTGGAGGATGTGTGCGAGAGAGTACTCTGTCACCACCGCAACGCGGCGCACGGCGCGTGAAAAGTCCCAAAGAGCCACGTGGGCGGCGTGCGGAGGTCGGTGATTCGGTGACATGCGGTGGTCCCGTCTCATCCTCACGCACACCCGCGAGGAGATACCGGAGCTTCGGGATGCTGGCGGTCGGCAAGGAAAAGGGTGGACGACGATGAACGGTAAGATGAGAGGGGTTGATCCTTGATTTAATTACGAGTTAAAATCGCTCGAGATAATGGGATTTTTTTCCCTTCCAATTCGTTTTGTCTCCCTTCTTCTGAGGATGAAATGGGATGTTATCAGTTTTGATTACCAACAGCCTAAAAAGAAACGGTTTCAGATTTTAAATAGCCAGCGATTATTTAATGATCTAATTTGCTGTTAATCAAGGGGAAGTGATTTATTAATATCGGAATTTTCAAACTCGTATTTTGTGTTTCACGGAGATTTCCTGTGGGGGGGGGGAATTGTGTTTAAAGAAATTAAACATATTTGTTCACTTTGTCCTGCTATCGATTTTATTAGGATTATAGGTTTTCTTCTTTTACACTGTCTTTTCAGTGGGAGAGAGAGCTTTTTTTTATGTGGGTGGGAGATAAAGAGATTCGGGTTCGAATCGCGGATAAGGAATGGGGGTTTGTATTGATTTTCTGATGGAGTTTCTCCTCTTTATAATAGGATTTCCTCTATGATACCATAAAGAAAGCTTACTAAGGAGGCGAAACTTATTTTATATTTTATAAATATACACTATGTTTCAAAAAGTAACTGGACACTTTCATGTTAAATGGGAGCGGGGATTCAGTCGATACCGCGCCAGGCTTGTAATTTGAAATTGCTACGTTAGAATTCCAGCTGGGCCAGCCAGCATTGAGATTTATTTCCACAAACACCCCCACCCTGACCTTGGTCAATAGGGGACACCGATGGGCTTGGTAAGGCAGTCGTCCTTCGGATGGGACGTTAAACCGTTGCCCCATGTGAGAGAGATCATACGCTGGATGGCCTTAACGAGAGGTTATCATCTGTCTCCTAACAGCTGTCCAGTGGGTCCCCTTCCACCAACCTTCTCTGAGCCTTCAGGGTCTTTGTGACCTGGTAATACTAAATGCAAACTTATAATATTCTATAATATTAACATAATTTATGAAAAGGGGTAATTTGCTACGCGTTTTGAAATATTGAGTTCAAATAATTGAAAAAGGTTGGTGTATCATTTTTATTTTTTAATGGTGAAAGCTCCCACATACACCGAAGAACCAAAACATTATGATTAAAAAAAGAAAAAAAAATCCCCCCTCAAGCAGCTGCTTGCCACAGAGGTCTGACAGGAGCCTTTCAGTTTATATGCCAAAGTAGAAGGTCTGTGAGGATGGCAGGGCCTCAGCAGAAAAACGACACAAGCATCCATGCCTTACCCGGGGATCGAACCCAGGTCCCTTAGATCTTCCAAGTGCCGCCAAAATAGTTCTTACCTGGCGAGGCATGGCCGCTACAAGATTTCTAAAGGTGCCTTGTGGTATCGGCAACCAACAAGTTCACTCTTGTAAGTTTTGTGGTTGAGCCGCCGCAGATCGGATATGTTGTTCCAATATAAACCAGATGCTCGATTGGATTGATGTCTGGGGAATTTGGAAGCCAGGGTACCTGGAAGTCTTCCTCATGTTCTGCGAACTATTCTCTAACAATCCGGGCAGTGTGGCATGGCGCATTATCCTGCTAAAAGAAGACACTACTAGAGTGGAATACTGTTGCCATGAAAGAATGGTCTGCAATGATGTTTAAGTAGGTGGTAGACGTCATAGTTTCCTGCACATGATTGACTGGTCCCAGGGTTTCCCAACAGAACACTGCCCAAAGCATTACACTTACTCCACTGACTTGTTTTCGTCCCATGGTGCATCCTGGTGTCAACATTTCCCTAGGTAAATGACGCTCACTTATCTAGCCGTCCACATGGTGCAACAGGAAACGAGATTCATTGGACCAGACGACCTTCTTCCATTCATTCAAAGTCCAATTTTGATGCTCGCGTGCCTATTGTAGGCGCTTTCGATGGTGAACCGAGGTTACCATGGGCACTCGGAGCAGCCTGCAGCTACACAGCTCCAATTTCAGCAGCGTTCGATGTACTGTGTGTTGTGACACATTACTCCCGTCACCAGCATTCATATTACGTGCGAGTTGCGCCACAGTATCCCTTCTGTTGGCTCGTACCATATGGAATAGCCTTCCCTCACCTCTACCATCGATGAGACGTGGTCGGCCCACACCTTGCCGGCGGTTCGTGGCTTTTCCCTCCTTGGACCACTTTTTGAAGGTACAGTCGCTCAAAAAAGTATCCGAACGCTATGGTTGCATACAAAATTCAGAAAAAATCTGGCAACGATTTTTTTTAGAAATTAATGATCTGGCAACCTTCGTGTACCGTACACGAAGGTTGCCAGATCATTAATTTCTAAAAAAAATCGTTGCCAGTTGTTTTTTCTGAACTTTGTATACAACCATAGCGTTCGGATACTTTTTTGACCGACTGTACTAACCACGGCTTACTGTGAGCACCCTACAAACCCTTACCATCTCAGAAATGCTCTGACCAAGTTGTCTGGTCATTACAATTTGGCCTTTGTGAAACTCACTTAAGTCTGCTGCCCTTCCCATCTGAAAAACAAAATTAACATTGATTAACAGAGCTCAGTATCAGGTGTTATTTATAGCGTTTCATGACCATCACACGCGCCGTCGTTTACCTGCAGTTGCTTCGATTTGCATAAAGAAGATATATCGGAAAAATGACACATATTGTTTGTATTCTTTGTAGTAAGTCGTTATTGATTTTTGCATTAATTTCCTAGAGTGACCTGGGGCGGGGGTGGCTCAGTCGGTAGCGCGCCAGGCTCGTAATCTGTAGTTCCCTGGTTCGAGTCCCAGCTGGGTCAGCGTTGAGATTTATCTCCGCAAAATTCCCCCACCCTGCCCACGGTCAGTAGGGGACAGCGATGGGCTTGGAAAGGCCGCCGTCCGTCGGATGGGACGTTAAGCCGTGGCCCCATGTGCGGGAGAGCCATACCCTGTGCACGTTAAAGAACACGCTGGATGGCCTTGACGGGAGGCTACCATCTGTCTCCCAACAGCTGTTCCAGTGGGTCCCCTCCCCCAACCTTCTCTGAGCCTTTCGGGTCCATGTGACCTGGCCATTTAGCCCATGGTGTGCAAAAAAGTGCTGCTCAGAGGTAAAACATCCCAAGAACCCAACCCTAGAGTGACCCAGACAAACCATGTGGTTTTTTAGGTTCGCTCATATTTTTCTATGTTAAAATTGTATATGATGATGAAATAAAACCGATTGATTGATTGAAGCCCTGGTCATAATGTTTTGGCTGTTCGGTGTATTAAGAGATATTACTGTTAACTATTTCGACTGTAGCAAGAAATTCCCCGCCCTGCCCACGGTCCGTAGGGGACACCGATGGGCTTGGAAAGGCCACCGTTCGTCGTATGGGACGTTAAACGGTGGTCCCGTGTGTGGGAGAGCCATACCCTGTGCACTTTGAAGAACACACTGAATGGCCTTGACGGGAGGCTATCATCTGCCTCCTATCAACTGTTCCAGTGGGTCCCCTCCCCCAACCTTCTCTGAGCCTTTGGGGTCCATGTGACCTGGCTATTTAGCCCATGGTTTGCCAAAAAGTGCCGCTCATAGGCAAAACCCAACCCAACCTATAGCAGGAAAGCTTCCTGTACGAGCGATTTTCCTGAAATAGAAAGCAGAGAAAAATCCCGTTTATCCGAATAGTATGACTATTAGGAAAAACTAATAAGGGAAGGGGCGATCCCTCCCTTTTTTTAAAATGTAGTTATATTTTTAACTAACTAATCAATGTGATTTTAGTAAATTCTGTTTTCTTTAATGATTAAAGTATGTGTCCTACATAATTTATGTAGAGTAATAATTAATGCTAATAAAATTGAATTTAAGTTGTACTTAATATTATCGTCTGCAAATTAGCTGTACAGACGACAATAAAGATGTAGCGACGAACAACTGAAGTTTTACAGATTAAGCAACACATACACTATGGTAGGTGGTCATATTATTCTGATACGACGGTGTAATCTTTGCAAACCATATTGCACAAACAACACATAGGCCCTGCAAACAACAGTGCACTAATAAGCCTAATCTTGACGGACTATAATGCATAAACAACACATATGCCCTACAGACAACAGTGCAATAATAAGCACAATCTTGACAGCCTATAATGCATAAACAACAGATATTCCCTACAGACAACATTGCATTAATAAACATAATCTTGACAGACTATAATGCATAAGCAACACATAGGCCTTAGAGACAACAGCGCATTAATAAACATAATTTTAACAGAAAACAATGCATAAAAAAGACATATGCCCTACAGACAACAGTGCATTAATAAACATAATCTTGACAGAAAACAATGCATAAAAACACATAGACCCTACAGACAAAAGTCATTTATAAGCATAATCTTGACAGACAATAATGCATAAAAAACATATACGCCCTACAGAAAACAATGCATTAATAAGCATAATCTTGACAGACAATAATGCATAAAAAACACATATGCCCTACAGACAACAGTGCAATAATAAGCACAATCTTGACAGCCTATAATGCATAAACAACAGATATTCCCTACAGACAACACTGCATTAATAAACATAATCTTGACAGACTATAATGCATAAGCAACACATAGGCCTTAGAGACAACAGCGCATTAATAAACATAATTTTAACAGAAAACAATGCATAAAAAAGACATATGCCCTACAGACAACAGTGCATTAATAAACATAATCTTGACAGAAAACAATGCATAAAAAACACATAGACCCTACAGACAAAAGTCATTTATAAGCATAATCTTGACAGACAATAATGCATAAAAAACATATACGCCCTACAGAAAACAATGCATTAATAAGCATAATCTTGACAGACAATAATGCATAAAAAACCCATAGGCCCTACACACAACAGTGCATTAATAAGCATAATCTTGACAGACTCTAATGTATAAAAAACACATAGGCCCTACAGACAACAGTGCATTAATAAACATAATCTTGATAGCCTATAATGTATAAACAACACATATGTCCTACAGACAACACTGCATTAAAAAACATAATCTTGACAGACTATAATGCATAAGCTACACATATGCCTTACAGACAACAGTGCATTAATAAACATAATCTTGACAGACTATAATGCATAAACAACACATATGCCTTACAGACAACAGTGCATTAATAAACATAATCTTGACAGACTATAATGCATAAACAACACATATGCCCTACAGACAACAGTGCATTAATAAACATAATCTTGACAGATTATAATGCATAAAAAACACATAGGCCCTACAGACAACAGTGCATTAATAAGCATAATCTTGACAGAAAACAATGCATAAAAAAGACATAGGCCCTACAGAAAAGAGTGCATTAATAAGCATAATCTTGACAGACAATAATGCATAAACAACACATATGCCCTACAGACAACAGTGTATTAATAACCATAATCTTGACAGACTATAATGCATAAACAACACATAGGCCCTACAGACAAAAGTGCATTAATAAACATAATCTTGACATATTATAATGCATAAGCAACACATATGCCCTACAGACAATAGTGCATTAATAAACATAATCTTGACAGATTACAATGCATAAACAACACATGTGCCCTACAGACAACAGTGCATTAATAAACATAATCTTGACAGACTGCAATGCATGAACAACACATGTGCCCTACAGACAATAGTGCATTAATAAGCATAATCTTCACAGACTATAATGCATAAAGAACACATAGGCCTACAGACAACAGTACATTAATAAGCATAATCTTGACAGAAGACAATGCATAAAAAACACATAGGCCCTACAGACAACAGTGCATTAATAAGCATAATCTTGACAGACGATAATGTATAAACAACACATAGGCCCTACAGACAGTATTGCATTAATATGCATAATCTTGACAGGTTGGGTTGTTTTACCTCTGAGCGGCACTTTTTTGCACACCATGGGCTAAATGGCCAGGTCACATGGACCCCGAAGGCTCAGAGAAGGTTGGGGGAGGGGACCCACTGGAACAGCTGTTGGGAGACAGATGGTAGCCTCCCGTCAAGGTCATCCAGCGTGTTCTTTAACGTGCACAGGGTATGGCTCTCCCGCACACGGGGCCACGGCTTAACGTCCCATCCGACGGACGGCGCCCTTTCCAAGCCCATTGGTGTCCCCTATTGACCGCGGGCAGGGTGGGGAATTTTGCGGAGATAAATCTCAACGCTGACCCAGCTGGGACTCGAACCTGGGAACTACAGATTACGAGCCTGGCGCGCTACCGACTGAGCCACCCCCGCCCCTAATCTTGACAGAAGACAATGCATAAACAACACATGTGCCCTGCAGACAACAGTGCATTAATAAGCATAATCTTGACACGATAATGTATAAACAATACATATGCTCCACAGGCAATAGTGCATTAATAAGCATAATCTTGACAGACTATAATGCATAAGCAACAGCTAGGCCCTACAGACAACAGTGCATTAATAAGCATAACCTTAATAGACTACAATGTATAAACAACACATACGCCCTACAGAAAACAGTACATTAATAAGCATGAGCCTGACAGACGATAATGCATAAGAAACACATAGGCCCTACAGACAACAGTGCATTAATAAGCAAATCTTGACAGACTATAATGCATAAGCAACAGCTAGGCCCTACAGACAACAGTGCATCAATAAGCATAATCTTAATAGACTATAATGTATAAAAAACACATAGGTCCTACAGACAACAGTGCATTAATTAGCATAATCTTGACATACGATAATGCGTAAACAACACATAGGCCCTACAGACAACAGTGCATTCATAAGCATAATCTTGACAGATTACATTGCATAAGAACACATAGGCCCTACAGCAAACAGTACATTAATAAGCATAATCTTGACAGACGACAATGCACTAAGAAGCATAGGCTTACTGGCGGCGATAAAAAAAAATGCTTCAAACGACAGTGCAAAAACTAACATAAGCATTTGATAATATTTTTTGATTTGTATGTAATTTTTAGTTTGTAATTTTTTGAGACCCAAGTAAGGATACAAAACACTCATCCTTTACATTTTGTTTAACATATTAGCTTTAATGTCTTAACCCTCCTCTTTTTTAAAGGTGACGCTGCGCATGCCATTCCCTTCCCAAGGAAATAATTAAATTGACTCGCCTCACTCAATCTGCTCTCAGTCCTGTGTTCAATTAATGATCAAATTGTGAAGAAAATTAAAAACACAATTGAGAATAAAGAATAACCAGAATAAAAATTCCCTTCCAGATTTCACGCTCTAAAGAACAAATACGTATGCATGCCTTTTTTTTTTAAGATTAAATTACCATTATTTTGCAACTTTCCTTTAAAAGGAACAACTTACCTTTATAAAGACAAGATATCGCATTTCGAGATACGAAAGAAAGCACAAAGTCATTCATCATAAGCAACCGAGAAAAAATGTTCTTCACAAACGGTTACGGTTTAAGTCATAATTATAAGCTTCAGAGCAAACGAAATGTCAACAAATGCTCTTGGTTATTATGTGTCTGGCGCCACTTCACGTGCGACCAATTAAGATGCTCTCCGAAAATCAAACTACATGTAAATATAAAATTTATTTTTTGTTATTTTTTTCTACAAATAAACATGTTTTTTATGAAGATTACTTTACATTACAATGTTGCTAAAATTGTATCAGTTTCAGAGCAATTACTGTCCAGTTGCAGAGTGAGTAGTGTGTTTGGCTATAGATAAAAGAGATATGGTTCAAGCCCAGAAAAAAGGCCAGCTGGGTCAACGTAGAGATTTACCTCCGCAAAATTCCCCGCCCTGCCCACGTCAGTAGGGGACACCGATGGGCTTGGAAAGGCCGCCGTCCGTCGGATGGGACGTTAAGCTGTGGCCCCGTGTGCGGGAGAGCTATACCCTGTGCACGTTAAAGAACACGCTGGATGGCCTTGACGGGAGGCTACCATCTGTCTCCCAACAGCTGTTCCAGTGGGTCCCCTCCCCCAACCTTCTCTGAGCCTTCGGGGTCCTTGTGACCTGGCCATTTAGCCCATGGTGTGCAAAAAAATGCCGCTCAGAGGTAAAACAACCCAACCCAGAAAAAAGTATGGATGCTTCTTTTCTTATATTTGTCTACCGAGATTCTGCCTGTTTAACGCACCATTCTGTTATTGCACGGACAGGTTTCTGTCATATCTTTCTGGCAAGTAAGCTCTTTGAGGTGTAACGATTTCTTTTTTCAGAACATAATTCAAAAGACGTGGGGTTTGAAAATAACAATTGCAACACTCTGATGA
This sequence comes from Ryuthela nishihirai, assembly GCA_038380435.1. Classification (NCBI taxonomy): domain Eukaryota; kingdom Metazoa; phylum Arthropoda; class Arachnida; order Araneae; family Heptathelidae; genus Ryuthela; species Ryuthela nishihirai. The sequence goes on from JAWZYU010000001.1 coordinate 69,368,710, forward strand.
AGGAAGTACAAATTTTGCGACGTTCCAAAGGAAGAAGTACAAATTTTGCGACGTTCCAATGGAAGAAGTACAAATTTTGGGACCCTTCGAAGGAGGAAGTGTTACTTTCTGACCCTATGATGGGTGAAGTACAAATTTTTGGACCTTCAATGGAAGAAATGCAAAATTTGGACAGGGAAAGTTAAATCTCAGAACTTTCCAATGGTGCAAATTTAAAATTTTGTGATCTTCCAATGGAGGATTTTAGATTGTTATACCTCTGATCGGCACTTTTTTTCCAAATAGTGAGCTACGTGATCAGTTCATAAAGACCCCTAACGCTCAGAGAAGATTAGTAGAAGAGGACTCAGTGGATAGGTCATTTAACCCATTGTGTGTAAAAAAAGGTGCGTTTAGAGGTAAAACAACCCAATCCTGATGATAAAATGCAAAATGTCTAAATATAAAATTACAACTCACAAGCTCGAATCATTCAAGGGCTAGCAGGATGCATGTCAGGCTAGAGGCCTTTTAAAATATTTTTTTTGCGTTTTGTACATTATTTTGCATTTCACCCTCGGTCCGGAAACTGGAATGTTAATCGATGTAGCAGTGTCGGTGAGTTGGGTTGGGTTGTTTTACCTGTGAGCGGCACTTTTTTGCCCACCATGGGCTAAATGGCCAGGTCACATTGACCCCGGTCTCAGAGAAGGTTGGGGGAGGGGACCCACTGGAACAGCTGTTGGGAGAGATGGTAGCCTCCCGTCAAGGCCATCCAGCGTGTTCTTTAACGTGCACAGGGTATGGCTCTCCCACACACGGGGCCACGGCTTAACGTCCTATCCGACGGACGGCGGCCTTTCCAAGCCCATCGGTGTCCCCTACTGACCGTGGGCAGGGCGGGGAATTTTGCGGAGATAAATCTCAACGCTGACCCAGCTGGGACTCGAACCTGGGAACTACAGATTACGAGCCTGGCGCGCTACCGACTGAGCCACCCCCGCCCCCTAGTGTCGGTGAGAGGGAGGTCACCCACTGCTAGTGTCCGCTGACAAGTGACCCTGGGCCGGGGTCAGTGACCTGGTCACATGGCCGAGAGTTCGGGGAAAGGGGAGGCTGGCAACGTATAACGGAGAAGAGAAGGGAGAACCAGTTGAATGACGAGAGGGTTAAGACGCAAAATTGTAAAGCTCGTGAGTGCCGACTGGGACTAACGGCACTCATGCTCTCGAGAAACAACTGAACGGGGATAGTAAGCTGGTTTTATAGTTCATAGTAAATGAGTTACGAGTATGTTTTTCCTCACCAGTAAATGTTATTCATGTCAATAAAGGATTGTTATTGTTTTACCAAGGACTACAATCAAACCTCTTATTTAGAGGAGCCTCAGGGTTGAGTCCCCGCAATTGCCACAAAATTCCCAAACTTTGTTGAAAGACTCTTTTACCCGTTCGCGTATTGCGATCGGACCAGAGGGACATTCCGAAAGGTCCCAATAGACAGGCAACCGAAGAAGTAACATCACAATGCACATGCTGACAAATGGTTCACGACAGGTCAGGATGTGGAAAAAATATTGCGAGAGGGGGGAATCAAGAGACCGGATCGAGTTGGACCATTATCCCTCAGTATAATTTTTTTCTCCATTTCAGTAATCTTTCAAAAATATTTTTGCAAAATGTAAATTATAAACAAAATTTAATAATATTGCCTCTGCTCCGGTTATTAGCATTCTGAAAGAGATGTGTATATGATTTTCAAAATTTGGCCTTATCTGCTGAAAACCATTATTGTTTTTTTTTTTTTCAAGAACACCTGAAACAAACTCCTATTGGAAAATTTCGAGATCTTTTTCGTTCTCTGATTGGAAGAAAATAACAACATTCACGTCAGTTGAAAAACAGCCTCGGAAAAGTTTAAAAAGTAACATGAAACTGAAATATTTACAAATAAAACGATACTTAAATTGTCAGGGCTGCATGAAAATAGTCTTGACAGACGATAATGCATAAGCAACACATAGATCCTACAGTCAATAGTGCATTAATAAACATAATCTTGAGAGATTATAATGCAGAACAACACATAGGCCCTACAGACAATAGTGCATTAAAAAGCATAAACTTGACATACGATAATGCAGAACAACACATAGGCCCTACAGACAATAGTGCATTAATAAGCATAATCTTGACAGACTATAATACATAAACAACACATAGGCCCTGCAGATAACAGTGCAAAAATAAGCTTAATTTTGACAGACTCTAATGCATAAACAACACATAGGCCCTACAGACAACAGTGCATTAATAAGCATAATCTTGACAGAAGAAAATGCATAAAAAACACATAGGCCCTACAGACAAAAGTGCATTAATAAGCATAATCTTGACAGACAATAATGCATAAAAAACATATAGGCCCTACAGAAAACAATGCATTAATAAGCATAATCTTGACAGACTGTAATGTATAAAAAACACATAGACCCTACAGACAACAGTGCATTAATAAGCATAATCTTGACAGACTATAATGTATAAACAACACATAGGCCCTACAGACAATAGTGCATTAATAAGCATAATCTTGATAGACTATAATGTATAAACAACACATAGGCCCTACAGACAACAGTGCATTAATAAGCATAATCTTGACAGACTATAATGTATAAACAACACATAGGCCCTGCAGACAATAGTGCATTAATAAGCATAATCTTGATAGACTATAATGTATAAAAAACACATAGACCCTACAGACAACAGTGCATTAATAAGCATAATCTTGACAGACTATAATGTATAAACAACACATAGGCCCTACAGACAATAGTGCATTAATAAGCATAATCTTGATAGACTATAATGTATAAACAACACATAGGCCCTACAGACAACAGTGCATTAATAAGCATAATCTTGACAGACTATAATGTATAAACAACACATAGGCCCTACAGACAATAGTGCATTAATAAGCATAATCTTGATAGACTATAATGTATAAAAAACACATAGACCCTACAGACAACAGTGCATTAATAAGCATAATCTTGACAGACTATAATGTATAAACAACACATAGGCCCTACAGACAATAGTGCATTAATAAGCATAATCTTGATAGACTATAATGTATAAACAACACATAGGCCCTACAGACAACAGTGCATTAATAAGCATAATCTTGACAGACTATAATGTATAAACAACACATAGGCCCTACAGACAATAGTGCATTAATAAGCATAATCTTGATAGACTATAATGTATAAACAACACATAGACCCTACAGACAACAGCGCATTAATAAGCATAATCTTGACAGACTATAATGTATAAACAACACATAGGCCCTACAGACAACAGTGCATTAATAAGCATAATCTTGATAGACTATAATGTATAAAAAACACATAGACCCTACAGACAACAGTGCATTAATAAGCATAATCTTGACAGACTATAATGTATAAACAACACATAGGCCCTACAGACAATAGTGCATTAATAAGCATAATCTTGATAGACTATAATGTATAAACAACACATAGGCCCTACAGACAATAGTGCATTAATAAGCATAATCTTGATAGACTATAATGTATAAACAACACATAGGCCCTACAGACAATAGTGCATTAATAAGCATAATCTTGATAGACTATAATGTATAAACAACACATAGGCCCTACAGACAACAGTGCATTAATAAGCATAATCTTGATAGACTATAATGTATAAAAAACACATAGACCCTACAGACAACAGTGCATTAATAAGCATAATCTTGACAGACTATAATGTATAAACAACACATAGGCCCTACAGACAATAGTGCATTAATAAGCATAATCTTGATAGACTATAATGTATAAACAACACATAGGCCCTACAGACAACAGTGCATTAATAAGCATAATCTTGACAGACTATAATGTATAAACAACACATAGGCCCTACAGACAATAGTGCATTAATAAGCATAATCTTGATAGACTATAATGTATAAAAAACACATAGACCCTACAGACAACAGTGCATTAATAAGCATAATCTTGACAGACTATAATGTATAAACAACACATAGGCCCTGCAGACAATAGTGCATTAATAAGCATAATCTTGATAGACTATAATGTATAAACAACACATAGGCCCTACAGACAACAGTGCATTAATAAGCATAATCTTGACAGACTATAATGTATAAACAACACATAGGCCCTACAGACAATAGTGCATTAATAAGCATAATCTTGATAGACTATAATGTATAAAAAACACATAGACCCTACAGACAACAGTGCATTAATAAGCATAATCTTGACAGACTATAATGTATAAACAACACATAGGCCCTACAGACAATAGTGCATTAATAAGCATAATCTTGATAGACTATAATGTATAAACAACACATAGGCCCTACAGACAACAGTGCATTAATAAGCATAATCTTGACAGACGACAATGCACTAACAGGCATAGGCCTACTAGTAGCGAAAAAAAAAATGATATGTTACATAGAGCAACACTCTCAATTTTAAGGACGGATATATTTAAAATTTTTGGGAAAGTTTCCAATAAAAGGAAGCGGAGAGATGAAAGAGTGACAAACTTGAAGGTAATGAAAGCTTAGCCTTCCCTCTTCCACCCTCCCCCCGTTGTATAAATCTCTCTTATTTCTATAAGATACTTAATATTATTTTATTTGCGCGGCCGTAGATAACACTAGCTACGAAACATCCGCAACTCATTATAACTCATTAATATTATAAAAATATAGACTTGTAAAGAGCTGTAAAAATATAGACTTGGTGTTTCAAATTCTTGAGTGAAATTGTAGATGTAGTTTCAACAATAATTAATAATAAATAAAAAGAAATACAGTATTATACTTGGTAAGCCGCTCAAATATTTTCTCCGCCCCCCCCATAAGAAATTAATTTTTAATTATTATTGCGAGAAATTGCTAATGCACCAAAATGCATCTTGTCTATTAAATAGCTTGGCACTCTTCAAGGGGAGGGGGGGGGATAATTTTAGATTTTCCAAGGACCAAAAAATTATCAATTCGGCCTTGTAAGTTATAAAAACTTTTATTACGACAATGCCTAAAAAATTACAAAACCTGAATAATTTTCCTAGCAATTATCACCCTCAAGTAGCCATGGGCTAAGGAGGTTCAACCAGATTGTGCAATTTAGTTCTCCAAACTCATCTCACCTGAGCTACATCTGCTGCATCTTGCCAGTGTAGACCAGTTCTAACAAAATCCTGTTTAACATTGTCTGCCAACCGCATCTTAGGTCTTCTCTTCTTTCTGAGGCCTTTAGGCACAGAAAGAGGGGGAGACCTAGGATGGAGACTATAACCGTAGGAAGGAGATCACTAATCTATAATTTATCCATACGGGCAACATGGCCACACTAATGGAGTCTCTCTCTGCACAATATGCTGCTCAAAGAAGGTTGCCGACTCCTTTGCCTAACCTCATCATTACTTACAAAATTGAACACCTAATGCCCAAGATACTGCGTAAGCATCTAGAATCAAAAGCATTAAGTTTCCTGTTATCTTGTTTACAACGGGTCCACGTTTCATTACCGTAACTAACTTTCGAAAGAACCAAATTATTATATAGTCTAATTTAAGTCTTTAGGTATATACGCCTATCTCTACATACTCTCCATAGATTCTTAAAAGTCCCGACAGCAATCCCTATTTGTCTGTTAATCTCACGCCGCACATCACCAGTATCTGTTTGTTACGTAGCTCCCAAGATAATAAAACTATGTTACCTGTCAAGACTGTAACCATTCAGATTAACTGAATCACAGCTTGCCTGACCAATTTTCATCATTTTAGTTTTCTCTCTGTTTATCACCAAACCTACTCTACTACGAGTCTCATCAACAGCTCAAATGAAAGAGTTCATCTCATGAACATCATTTGCCAAAAGGGTAAATCATCAGCATAATCTAAATCATAAATTTTCAGCGGTTCTCAATCTTTTATGTTTCACGTACCCCCTGGAAATGTGTATGTAACTGGCGTACCCCTTATATATATAGGTAGATAAAACTATATAGTATAACAATGGGAATAAAATAAAACATATATATATATGTACACATTAAATTTTGTATTCATAAATTACATATATCGATAAACAAAAAAAATGACATTTTTGCACCCAACTTAGCGACTTTTGAGCTCTCACGGCGTAACCCAAAATATTTTATCGCGTACCCCACTTTGAGAACCCCTGCTCTAGACCATTTAAGCCCAAAATTTTTCCCTAGTAGTGAATTTCGCAAAACATAATCAATAATCAAACTAAAGAGGAAAGGAGACAAAATGCACCCTTGTCGAACACCAGAAGCATTCTAAACCAATTGCTACAAGCGTTACCAACTCTCACACAAGCTAGTTCTGATTCTGCGCCGTTCATTTCTTGTTTGGAAACTGTGTCCATGTTCTTAGAGCTTTTCGTATATAGTATGGCACAGAGATATATGGATGCTTTTACATGTGACAGAGCAATCAGTATGTTACAGTCCGGCAGATTCTAGACCAACGTGACTGGGACTGCAAATGGCCCCCAATCAGTGCTTTCAAGACTTTAGAACTTTTTTCCAACAGACAGGAGACATCAGACGTTTACAAGAATAAGGCCTCCCAAGATTGACAACCCAGCAGGATTCCTAGGTCGATGTCAGCCAGGCAGCTCTCTATGGAGTTTCGACGCAAATGGATTACAGAAGAGTTCATCAGAAAGGGCTCTTTGCTAGACCACCCCTATTGAGGAACATAACCCTACACAACACTGAGCCTTGAGGATCCTTGCAAGGCCACCTATATACATGAGGCCTGAACAGCCGTTGATCAAAAGGAGAGAAGAAAGGAAGGAAATTAATTATATTAATTATGCATAAAAATTTAAGTGTTTTAACTTACCTAAAATTTAGTTAAAAGCTATTAGTTTTTGAACCAAATAATTTTTCATTTCTATTTTATTAAAATATTTAAGAATATTTTAAATTAATTAGCATTTTTTGAAGAAATAATAACTTCCAGTTAGAATTTTGAGAGCCTAAAATATATTTGAAACTACAATATATATATATAAACATACATTTTAAAATTTGTCCAGGCCTAGTATATAAAGATGGTCTTAGTCCTTGTGACCCCGCCCTGCCCACGGTCAGTAGGGGACACCGATGGGCTTGGAAAGGCCGCCGTCCGTCGGATGGGACGTTAAGCCGTGGCCCCGTGTGCGGGAGGAGCCATACCCTGTGCACGTTAAAGAACACGCTGGATGGCCTTGACGGGAGGCTACCATCTGTCTCCCAACAGCTGTTCCAGTGGGTCCCCTCCCCCAACCTTCTCTGAGCCTTCGGGGTCCATGTGACCTGGCCATTTAGCCCATGGTGTGCAAAAAAGTGCCGCTCAGAGGTAAAACAACCCAACAGTCCTTGTGACCTGCTAATTTAGCTCATTATGTGCAAAAAATATCCGCATAGAGGTAAAACAACCAGCCAAACCTCTGTCCAAAAAAAGGGGGTGGGGTCGACGTTAGCTTATTGTGTTGAGCAATCTATATCGAATGTGTATTATTATTGTTCGACCCAGATTTGCATTTTATTTTCAGTAACGAGATTGTTTTGTTAATTATTACCAAAGGTAAGTACCGAGTAGAAAATATTTTAAGATCTTTTCAATTACCTAAAAAAAGTACTAATTTAATTATTTTAGTTTAAAAAAAAACTTCTTTCTTAATATAAAGAATTAAATAATTTCATTCAAAATATCTTTTTGGAACAAATCTGATATTTCGGATAATTACCGCTGTTGTTTTAGTTGTATAATATTTATAAATTTATTTTCGCTTTAGAAAATAAATTTTTAAAATTAATTTTGCAATTTTTAAAGGATACTAATTTGATTGACAGAATTTGATTTAGTGCCCAAATAGTGCCACGATGTCTCTGCATTGGGAGATTGAACGCTCTTAAAATTTTAATAATTTTAATCAAGAACTTTCAGTTTTTACTGAACTACCTCCTTCCTTCAGAAAACTCTAGAATGTTTATGGAATGTTTATTTGACCTCCAATCTAAGATTACTGGCAATTTTATGGTTTTGCTTTTGAAATTTTGGTTTTCCAGAGTCAGTTGGGAGAACTCTCCGACATAATGCACGGACTTTTCTTAAAAGAATTTCCGGACGAGAGGGGCGAAAGTCCCCGAGTTTTTTCCTGAATAATAGTTCATGTTGAAGAAGAATAAGATTTACTAAGTAAAGGTGCTTAGTATGGCATAGAATTTCAAGAAAGGTATCTTTTGAGGTACAGTAAAACCTGATTTACAATAAAGGGTAAGCTTAGTCACAGAGTATAAGATACAAAGGTATCATTTCGACGAAGTTAATTCTCGTAAGGGAGAGCATTTGTATGCGAGCAAAGAACAATACTCCTTTCCACCTAAGTTGAGAATATGCAAACAAACCATACGACAGAAGCAATCCTTTCCTGGTATCAGTGGGAACGGAAGTAACTTCTGTTGCTCCCATTATGAGGTTACATTTTTATTACCTATCTTCCTGTTGCTTTTGGTTTTGACATTTGTTGGTTGGTCGGGTTGTTTTACCTCTGAGCGGCGCTTTTTTGCACACCATGGGCTAAATGGCCAGGTCACAAGGACCCCGAAGGCTCAGAGAAGGTTGGGGGAGGAGACCCACTGGAACAACTGTTGGTAGACAGATGGTAGCTATCCAGCGTGTTCTTTAACGTGCACAGGGTATGGCTCTCCCGCACACGGGGCCACGGCTTAACGTCCCATCCGACGGACGGTGGCCTTTCCAAGCCCATCGGTGTCCCTTACTGACCGTGGACAGGGCGGGGAATTTTGCGGAGATAAATCTCAACGCTGACCCAGCTGGGACTCGAACCTGGGAACTACAGATTACGAGCCTGGCGCGCTACCGACTGAGCCGCCACCCCCGCCCCTCGGTTGGTCGGTTTGTGGATTTGATAAAAAGTTGCTCCACTATATGTTTCGAACGCGATGGAGAAACTTAATGGTTTATGTGCCAAATGAAAGTTTGTGACGCTGGGAGTATCATAATAAATAAATAAAATAAATACCCCCTCAAGCAGCTGCTTGCCACAGAGGTCTGACAGGAGCCTGTCAGTTTATATGCCACAGTAGGAGGTCTGTGAGGATGGCAGGACCTCAGCAGAAAAACGACACACATACATCCATGCCTAATCAGGGGTTCGAACCCAGGTCCCTTAGATCAGTAGCCAAGCGTGCTAACCACTCGGCCACGGGACGGCTGCTTCTTTCCTACGGTCGCACGAGGCGACTAAAAAATTTCCCCCCCCCCTAAAAAAGAGGAAATGTGAAAACTATTCTTAAATGTGAATTCTATTCCAGAACGCGAAGGCCGAAAGTAACAAGCTATCGCATCGAATGAAAGCTTCTGACGCAGGGAATATCCGAAGTCAGTGGTTCTCAACTTTCATGCTTCACGTACCCCCTGGGAATGTGTATGTAACTGACGTATCCCTTGTTTAGATAAATTAAACTATAGTTATAGTATAACAATGGGAATAAAATAAAACATATATATCAGTGGTTCTCAACCTTTTATGCTTCACGTACCCCCTGGAAATGTGTATGTAACTGGCGTACCCCTTGTATAGATAGATAAAACTATAGTTATAGTAGAACAATGGTAACAAAATAAAACATATATATCACTGGTTCTCAACCTTTTATGCTTCACGTACCCCCTGGAAATGTGTATGTAACTGGCGTACCCCTTGTATAGATAGATAAAACTATAGTTATAGTATAACAATGGGAATAAAATAAAACATATATATCAGTGTTTCTCAACCTTTTATGCTTTAAGTACCCCCTGGAAATGTGTATGTAACTGGCGTACCCCTTGTATAGATAGATAAAACTATAGTTATAGTATAACAATGGGAATAAAATAAAACATATATATCAGTGGTTCTCAACCTTTTATGCTTCACGTACCCCCTGGAAATGTGTATGTAACTGGCGTACCCCTTGTTTAGATAGATAAAACTATAGTTATAGTATAACAATGGTTATTTTTACTTTGTTACTAGATCTAGCGACTTTTGAGCTCTCACGGCGTACCCCAAAAAATTTTACCACGTACCCCACGTTGAGAACCCCTATCCTAGGCTATGAAAAATTGACCCCCTGTGCGTTCTTCCCCCATTAAAAAAGGGGGAAATATGAAAATGATTGTTCCCTTATAAGGTCGAATGAAAGCTTATGACGCGGGGAGCGTCGTAGGCTATAAAAATTGACCCCACCTATGCTTTCTTTCCCGCTAATACAGGGAAATCCGCCGCCTGATAAAATGTGTGTGTGTGGGGGGGATTTCCCTGTATTAGTTCCCCCTTTCTTCCCCCCCAATGCAGAGAAATTTCACCCTGATAAAATGTGGGAGGGCTGAATTTTAGCGGGGGTCGACTTTAACAAGTCGTATGGCCGAGTGGTTAGCGCGCTTGGCTGCTGATCTAAGGGACCTGGGTTCGAGCCTCGGGTAAGGCATGGATGTATGTGTTGTTTTTCTGCTGAGGTCCTGCCATCCTCACAGACCTTCTGCTATGGCATATAAACTGACAGGCTCTTGTCAGACCTCTGTGGCAAGCAGTTGCTTGAGGGGATATTTATTTATTTTTATTATTATCTCAAATTAAAATTTACGATGTCTTCAATGTCGTGGTCCTCAAACGTGACTCCAAAGAGGGTTGTTGTTGTGTTGTTGTGTTGTACCGCTCAGAGTTACCTCTGAGCGGCGCTTTTTTGCACACCATGGGCTAAATGGCCAGGTCACATAGACCCCGAAGGCTCAGAGAAGGTTGGGGGAGGGGACCCACTGGAACAGCTGTTGGGAGACAGATGGTAGCCTCCCGTCAAGGCTATCCAGCGTGTTCTTCAACGTGCACAGGGTATGGCTCTCCCGCACACGGGGCCACGGCTTAACGTCCCATCCGACGGACGGCGGCCTTTCCAAGCCCATCGGTGTCCCCTACTGACCGTGGGCAGGGCGGGGAATTTTGCGGAGATAAATCTCAACGCTGACCCAGCTGGGACTCGAACCTGGTAACTACAGATTACGAGCCTGGCGCGCTACCGACTGAGCCACCTCCGCCCCAAAACCTCTCCAAAGAAGGAGGAAGGGGGTTGGGTGTAAATGTGTTCGATGTTTATGAATCGTATACTAAAGATTTGGAAGGTAGGAGTTTTCAGTGAGAACAAAAAAATATATATAAAAATTAAACCTAAAGCACGTCGATGGTGCAATTAGTCAGTGAGTTTGTATTCGCTTCGAAGGAAGATTGGGCGCCGATTTGCCTACTCGACAAGATTGCAGGCGTCATATCTTCCTCTGAAACGAATACGAACTCGGTGACTGATTGCATCATCGATATGCTTTAGGTTTATTTTGTATTTTTAAAATTGTTTAATTTATATTTTTTTAAGCACATGCCAAACATGTGAATTTAAACACAGTACCAAAGATGTGTGACACTCTGCCTCCAATGCTAAATAAAGGCCAGTGTACAATTATGTAAATATTTATGAAAAAACATGAAATAGTAGAAACATTTATATTTACTGTTTTAAAATTAATTAATTAAATTTAATTCAATAATGATTAATTAATTTTGATTCAATAATTAATTAATTATATTAATATTTAATGTCGAAAAATGACATAGACAGACTTGAATGAAACACTTTTAGAGACACTAAAATTCTTCAATTCCCTTTGTTTCATTTCCACGTGATCTCTGAACATTCGATTTTAAACTTTATATATAAATGATTTTGTAAGTTGCTTCCCTTGTCCCCTATATGGGCGAACACCACCTCCACGAATATACGCAAGATTCAGGTCTTGCAAAACAAAATATTGAGATCTGCGGTCGATGCCCCTTGGTTTGTTACTAACAGACAACTTCATAAAGACTTGGGCATCGATCACATATATAAAAATAAAATAAATACCCCCTCAAGCAGCTGCTTGCCACAGAGGTCTGACAGGAGCCTGTCAGTTTATATGCCACAGTAGAAGGTCTGAGAGGATGGCAGGACCTCAGCAGAAAAACAACACGAACATCCATGCCTTACCCGGGACTCGAACCCGGGTCCCTTAGATCAGTAGCCAAGCGCGCTAACCACTCGGTCATTAAACTTTATATTAAATAAAAAATTAACGAAATCGATATATAAATGCATAATTCATTTATTATTCTTCTGTTTCTCCCTTCCTCTCTCACACGTAAAGACAAGGTGCGCTAACCACTCGGCCATGGGACGGCTTCGATCACATATATACTCGTATTAAATGCATCTCAAAAAGGTTTTTTGAGGCTGTTAAAAATAATCCTGATGAGATTATTTCTTCTTTGCTTAATTATGATCAAAATGTTCTTAATAAATACAAGAGGCCTAAAATGATGGCATTCTCTGAGGATGATATATGCTTTGTGCATGATATATGCTATTTTTAGCTTGTGTTTTATGTTAGTCTCTAGGGGCCCACCCACAGGTGGTTTATTTGTTATGGGTTGGGTTGTTTTACCTCTGAGCGGCACTTTTTTGCACACCATGGGCTAAATGGCCAGGTCACATGGACCCCGCAGGCTCAGAGAAGGTTGGGGAAGGGGACCCACTGGAACAGTTGTTGGGAGACAGATGGTAGTCTCCCGTCAAGGCCATCCAGCGTGTTCTTTAACGTACACAGGGTATGGCTCTCCCGCACACGGGACCACGGCTTAATGTCCCATCCGACGGACTTTCCAAGCCCATCGGTGTCCCCTACTTACCGTGGGCAGGGCGGGGAATTTTGCGGAGTTAAATCTCAACGCTGACCCAACTGGGACTCGAACCTGGGAACTACAGATTACGAGCCTGGCGCGCTACCGTCTGAGCCACCCCCGCCCCAGGTTTATTTGTTATATGTTGTTACTTATGCCAACTGGATATATTCTCAGATGGAGATGGTAATGGGTAATATTTTTCCTGGAACATCGCATATTCATACACGATCTACGATACACGACTCTTCCATTGTCTGGGCTGTTTGGGCTGTGAACACTAGAGTAACCATCTTCTTCGAGAATAGATGACATTAGTTTCATTTTGATGTTGAAATTCGTAATGCTCCTGATTATTACAATTAAATGTTAGTAAAGTTGGAGTGCATTATCTACCAACCAAATAAAGTATATTAAATCTATTTTTCGCGGCCATTGCTTGGTTGAAATTAATGTATCAGAGAAATATGTGCATTATTTTTTAAGTGAACAAGTGCACATATAAGTAATAATGAGGTCTTTAGGCAATAGGCAAAGAGATGTCTACTATTACATTAGGTATCAATTTAGGTGAAACAGAGTTATAACTGCCACAGAAATAAACACCTAAGTGAATGCCCGTTATTCATTATCGTGCATTTAGGGTAACAGTAATTGACATTTCAGTTTTAAAATTCAGCTGTCTTTATATGTTTTTAAAAAGTAGCAATTAATTATAAGCAAGTAATATATTATCTTAAATGTCTTTTCGTCTGTTAGTTTTCGTCTGTTAGTTACTTTTTACCCAAATTTTACGTTTAAATTGTTTCTCATTAAAATCTTTATTTGGTGTATTCTTGTTGTATGGCCGCATCACTGATAGTTTTACGATTTTTTAGGTTATTATTTAGCAGAATTGTTAAGAAGTCGAAAAATTTCATAACAATTAATTCCATTTAAGCGACTCGTTCAAAGTATGACATTCACTTAAGCGACACATTGGAAGTATGACATCCACTTAATCAAAACATTGGAAGCATGATATCCACTTAAGTGACATATTGGAATAATGACATCCACTTAATCAACACATTGGAAGCATGACATCCATTTAAGTGACATATTGGAAGTATGACATCCACTTAATCAATACATTGGAAGCATGATATCCACTTAAGCGACATATTGGAAGTATGACATCCACTTAATCAACACATTGGAAGCACGATATCCACTTAAGTGACATATTGAAAGTATGACATCCACTTAATCAAAACATTGGAAGTATGATATCAACTTAAGGGACATATTGGAAGTATGACATCCACTTAATCAACACATTGGAAGCACGATATCCACTTAAGTGACATATTGGAAGTATGACATCCACTTAATCAACACATTGGAAGTATGATATCCACTTAAGTGACATATTGGAAGTATGACATCCACTTAATCAACACATTGGAAGCATGATATCCACTTATGTGACATATTGGAAGTGTGACATCCACTTAATCAACATATTGGAAGCATGATATCCACTTAAGTGACATATTGGAAGTATGACATTCACTTAATCAACACATTGGAAGCATGATATCCACTTAAGTGACATATTGGAAGTATGACATCCACTTAATCAACACATTGGAAGTATGACATCCACTTAATCAACACATTGGAAGTATGACATCCACTTAATCAACACATTGGAAGCATGATATCCACTTATGTGACATATTGGAAGTATGACATCCACTTAATCAACACATTGGAAGCATGATATCCATTTAAGTGACATATTGGAAGTATGACATCCACTTAATCAACACATTGGAAGCACGATATCCACTTAAGTGACATATTGGAAGTATGACATCCACTTAATCAACACATTGGAAGTATGATATCCACTTAAGTGACATATTGGAAGTATGACATCCACTTAATCAACACATTGGAAGCATGATATCCACTTATGTGACATATTGGAAGTGTGACATCCACTTAATCAACATATTGGAAGCATGATATCCACTTAAGTGACATATTGGAAGTATGACATCCACTTAATCAACACATTGGAAGCATGATATCCACTTATGTGACATATTGGAAGTATGACATCCACTTAATCAACACATTGGAAGCATGATATCCATTTAAGTGACATATTGGAAGTATGACATCCACTTAATCAACACATTGGAAGCATGATATCCACTTATGTGACATATTGGAAGTATGACATCCACTTAATCAACACATTGGAAGCATGATATCCATTTAAGTGACATATTGGAAGTATGACATCCACTTAATCAACTCATTGGAAGCATGATATCCACTTATGTGACATATTGGAAGTATGACATCCACTTAATCAACACATTGGAAGCATGATATCCACTTAAGTGACATATTGAAAGTATGACATCCACTTAATCAACACATTGGAAGTATGATATCAACTTAAGTGACATATTGGAAGTATGGCATCCACTTAATCAACAAATTGGAAGCATGATATCCACTTAAGTGACATATTGAAAGTATGACATCCACTTAATCAACACATTGTAAGTATGATATCCACTTAAGTGACATATTGGAAGTATGACATCCACTTAGTCAACACATTGGAAGTATGATATCCACTTAAGTGACATATTGAAAGTATGACATCCACTTAAGTGACATATTGGAAGTATGACATCCACTTAATCAACACATTGGAAGTATGACATCCACTTAATCAACACATTGGAAGCATGATATCCACTTATGTGACATATTGGAAGTATGACATCCACTTAATCAACACATTGGAAGCATGACATCCACTTAATCAACACATTGGAAGTATGATATCCACTTAAGTGACATATTGTAAGTGTGACATCCACTTAATCAACACTTTGGAAGCATGATATCCACTTAAGTGACATATTGGAAGTGTGACATCCACTTAATCAACATATTGGAAGCATGATATCCACTTAAGTGACATATTGGAAGTATGACATTCACTTAATCAACACATTGGAAGCATGATATCCACTTAAGTGACATATTGGAAGTATGACATCCACTTAATCAACACATTGGAAGTATGACATCCACTTAATCAACACATTGGAAGCATGATATCCACTTAAGTGACATATTGGAAGTATGACATCCACTTAATCAACACATTGGAAGCATGATATCCATTTAAGTGACATATTGGAAGTATGACATCCACTTAATCAACACATTGGAAGCATGATATCCATTTAAGTGACATATTGGAAGTATGACATCCACTTAATCAACACATTGGAAGTATGACATCCACTTAATCAACACATTGGAAGTATGATATCCACTTAAGTGACATATTGTAAGTGTGACATCCACTTAATCAACACTTTGGAAGCATGATATCCACTTAAGTGACATATTGGAAGTGTGACATCCATTTAATCAACATATTGGAAGCATGATATCCACTTAAGTGACATATTGGAAGTATGACATTCACTTAATCAACACATTGGAAGCATGATATCCACTTAAGTGACATATTGGAAGTATGACATCCACTTAATCAACACATTGGAAGTATGACATCCACTTAATCAACACATTGGAAGCATGATATCCACTTAAGTGACATATTGGAAGTATGACATCCACCTAAGAGACACATTGGAAGTATGACATACACTTAAGAGACATGTTGGAAATATGACATCTGTTATGCGACCTATTGAAAGTATGGCATCCACTTAAGTGACACATTGGAAGTATGGCATCCACTTAATCAACACATTGGAAGCATGATATCCACTTAAGTGACATATTGGAAGTATGACATCCACTTAATCAACACATTGGAAGTATGGCATCCACTTAATCAACACATTGGAAGCATGATATCCACTTAAGTGACATATTGGAAGTATGACATCCACCTAAGAGACACATTAGAAGTATGACATACACTTAATCAACACATTGGAAGTATGGCATCCACTTAATCAACACATTGGAAGCATGATATCCACTTAAGTGACATATTGGAAGTATGACATCCACCTAAGAGACACATTGGAAGTATGACATACACTTAAGAGACACGTTGGAAATATGACATCTGTTATGCGACCTATTGAAAGTATGGCATCCACTTAAGTGACACATTGGAAGTATGGCATCCACTTAATCAACACATTGGAAGCATGATATCCACTTAAGTGACATATTGGAAGTATGACATCCACCTAAGAGACACATTAGAAGTATGACATACACTTAAGAGACACGTTGGAAATATGACATCTGTTAAGCGATCTATTGAAAGTATGGCATCCACTTAAGTGACACATTGGAAGTATGGCATCCACTTAAGTGACACATTGGAAGTATGGCATCCACTTAATCAACACATTGGAAGCATGATATCCACTTAAGTGACATATTGGAAGTATGACATCCACCTAAGAGACACATTAGAAGTATGACATACACTTAAGAGACACGTTGGAAATATGACATCTGTTAAGCGATCTATTGAAAGTATGGCATCCACTTAAGTGACACATTGGAAGTATGGCATCCACTTAAACGACACATGGTAGTATGGCATCCACTTAAGCGACAAAATAGAATTATGGCATCCAGTTAAGCGATACATGGAGGTATGACATCCACTTAAGCGACACATTGGAAATATAGCATCCATTTAAGCAACACATTGGAAGTATGACATCCATTTAAGCGTGGGACAGGGCGACAGTCGGTAACGCGCCAGGCTCGTAATCTGCAGTTCACAGGTTCGAGTCCCAGCTGGGCCAGCGTTGAGATTTATCTCCGCAAACTCTCCGCCCTACCCACGGCCAGTAGGGGGGACACCGATGGGCTTGGAAAGACCATCGGTCTTTCCAAGCCACCCTTATTAAACCCCAATTATTGAGAGATCTCTGGGCACTGTCCATTTGATCCCCTCTACTCAACATTCTCTGAGCCCTTGGAGTCTTTGTGACCTATTTATTAACCTATCCATACTAGAAAACTGAACTTTGAGTGAGTGGATGTGATGTTCGAAGAGTTTACATTGATAGCAGTGATTTGATCTCTTACTCTCTGTATGGGGGGACGAAGTAGTACAAAAAAACTCATCTTTTTTAAAGAGATAAGTGGTAAAATTTAATTTTTGGACTTGAATAAGTATTAAGAAAATACGACTCTATGCATCTTCCGATTCATTCATTAAAATCTAATTTCCACCGTTAAAGAATAATGCTACAGCCCGAAAATGACAATTCTACATTCGCCAGAGGTGAAATGTTATTCTTTTTTGCTTGTCTCTTTTTCTTTAACTGTAAATAAACACTTTTTTCTCAGTATAGTGTTTAAAAATTCAATCTGATAGAAACGCGTTCTTGTTCCGTATTTTGTTTCGCAGTTTGTCCTTTCTCAGCATCTCAGTACTGTTCCCTCTTAAGTAGTCTTTTGGATGACGTAAACTGTTGAAAGCAAAGCACCCTGCCACTGCCTTAGCTAGCTGAATACACAGACACTGTTTTAAACCCCGTCGCCATACTGTACTGGCAGTTGAAGGTCACTGGCGTGGCTGCACCCCGAAAATACCCCCAAGGTCAGCCACTCGTGACCCGTCGTCTTCACAGACTCTCCGCTCTTACCACTTACTCCACCTTCATTTTGCTTTTGACGATTCTGATTATTATTCTGGAATGAAGCTTTCACTTGATGCCTGTTCGCGTTCTTCCACACGTGTAGTGGCAACTGAAAATTGCTCACTTTCTATTAAAGAGTAGTTGGGTAAGAACACTTGAATGTTTGTTTTTATTTGTATGCTGAAGTCTCTCCTTCCTCACAGATCTTACTCCATAAACTGAAAGGCTCCTCTCAGACATCTGTGGCAAGCTGCTGCTTGAGTTGGGTTGTTTTACCTCTGAGCGGCACTTTTTTGCACACCATGGGCTAAATGGCCAGGTCACATGGACCCCGAAGGTTCAGAGAAGGTTGGGGGAGGGGACCCACTGGAACAGCTGTTGGGAGACAGATGGTAGCCTCCCGTCAAGGCCATCCAGCGTGTTCTTTAACGTGCACAGGGTATGGCTCTCCCGCACACGGGGCCACGGCTTAACGTCCCATCCGACGGACGGCAGCCTTTCCAAGCCCATCGGTGTCCCCTACTGACCGTGGGCAGGGCGGGGAATTGCTGCTGCTTGAGGGATTATTATTATAAGGGATAATATTGATATCGTTAATTTTGATGATGATTCTTTAATCGAGTCGGTTACAGGACCAGGTTATCAGAAATGAAACACAAAATAATCAGTAAATAAACAAGGATTAGATTGTTTTACCTCTGAGCGGCACTGTTTTGCACACCATGGGCTAAATGGCCAGGTCACATGGACCCCGAAGGTTCAGAGAAGGTTGGGGGAGGGGACCCACTGGAACAGCTGTTGGGAGACAGATGGTAGCCTCCCGTCAAGGCCATCCAGCGTGTTCTTTAACGTGCACAGGGTATGGCTCTCCCGCACACGGGGCCACGGCTTAACGTCCCATCCGACGGACGGCAGCCTTTCCAAGCCCATCGGTGTCCCCTACTGACCGTGGGCAGGGCGGGGAATTGCTGCTGCTTGAGGGATTATTATTATTATAAGGGATAATATTGATATCGTTAATTTTGATGATGATTCTTTAATAGAGTCGGTTACAGGACCAGGTTATCAGAAATGAAACACAAAATAATCAGTAAATAAACAAGGATTAGATTGTTTTACCTCTGAGCGGCACTGTTTTGCACACCATGGGCTAAATGGCAGGTCACATGGACCCCGAAGGCTCACAGAAGGTTGGGGGAGGGGACCCACTGGAACAGCTGTTGGGAGACAGATGGTAGCCTCCCGTCAAGGCCATTCAGCGTGTTCTTTAACGTGCACAGGGTATGGCTCTCCCGCACAGGGCCACGGCTTAACGTCCCATCCGACGGACGGCAGCCTTTCCAAGCCCATCGGTGTCCCCTACTGATCGTGGGCAGGGCGGGGAATTGCTGCTGCTTGAGGGATTATTATTATTATAAGGGATAATATTGATATCGTTAATTTTGATGATGGTTCTTTAATAGAGTCGGTTACGGGACCAGGTTATCAGAAATGAAACACAAAATAATCAGTAAATAAACAAGGAGTAGATTGTTTTACCTCTGAGCGGCACTGTTTTGCACACCATGTGCTAAATGGCCAGGTCACAAGGACCCCGAGGGCTCAGAGAAGTTTGGTTGAGGGAACCCACTGTTGAGAGACAGATAGTAGCCTCCCGTCAAGGCCATCCAGCGTGTTCTTTAACGTGCACAGGGTATGGCTCTCCCGCACACGGGGCCACGGCTTAACGTCCCATTCGACGGACGACATCCTTTTCAAGTCCATCGCTGTCCCCTACTGACCATGGGCAGGGCTGGGAATTTTGAGGAGATAAATCTCAACGCTGACCCAGCTGGGACTGGAACCTGGGAACTACAGATTACGCGGCTCGCGCTACCTAATGAGCCACCCTCGCCCCCTGTAGAACAAAAGTAAATATTCGTTGGTGGATTATGGGACTACTAGTCGAACAGAGTATTTTTTAAGAGCCGTATATATCGGGATTAAAAAAGGTTGGTTTTGAAGTTCATAACCGAAAACTTGCACTTGATATTGCAATTATATTGCAATGTGGATATTTTCTATTTTACCGGCTTCGGTTAATTCCACTGAACTTAGTTTTTCAAAATTAATGAGAGTTCTTAAAAATATAGATACGAAAAGAGTGATCGATTGGATCTGCACTTTTCTGAATTTAATTCGAAACTGTTAAAATTTAGAAATGTGAAATTTCCTGTGATCTACAATAGCGCTTTACAAAACGTTTTGAGCATAATATTCCCTTTTACAAAGAAATATTTCCTAAAGCCCAGGTATTGTTTTCTAACTCTTCATGGAAATCGAAATAATTTTATCTTATAAGATATTTTCCTGTACAAAGTAAACTTCTTTACAATATAACATTCCTGTAGAAAACTAGTTGAAAAATGCATGGCGATAATAACCCCGTTATTGGTGTGACACACCAAATGCTACCTCCCCCCAAAAAAGTTTCTAAAACGCCCCAAATGGGAACCACTGATCTCGCTTTACGATATTAATCCATTCCAGAGACTGCATTGTATTGTGGAAATATCGTAATATGAACTAAAGGATCATCATCATCATCCTCAAGCAACCATGGGCTACGGAGGTCCAACCAGATCGCGTAATTTAGTTCTCCAAGCACATCTATCCTGAGCTGCATCTGACCATTGCACATCAATTCTAACAAGGTCCTGTTGACATTGTCTGCCCACCGCATCATAGTCTCCCCTTCTTTCTGATGCGTTGGGTTGGGTTGTTTTACCTCTGAGCGGCACTTTTTTGCACACCATGGGCTAAATGGCCAGGTCACATGGACCCCGATGGCACACTGTTCATAACCCTATTCGCCAATATATAATTATCCATACGGACAATATGGCCAAACCTAAGGAGTCTCTCTCTGCACACTATGCTGCTTAAAAGGAGGTTGCCGCGACTCCTTCGCCTAACATCTTCATTACTTACAAAGTTGAGCCACCTATACTTCGTTTTTTGGTATTCTTTCAAAGACCTCGAAAGTTTAAATTTTTGCCATAGACCTAAGCTATTTCCTTTTCATTCAAAAAAGTTATTTTTACAAAGGGTGATGCTTTTTGTAGAGAATACCAAATGAATGAATATTAAAACACGTTATTAAAAAAAAGGCCGATGCAGACGCTTTTTTTTTTACTTTCTTTTTTTTATCAAAATATTGTTTAAAATGATAAATGCAGGTTAAAAACGTTTAAAAAGCAAGAATAAATTTACATTTAACTTTGACTGGAAAGACTGCTTCTTAAAAACAATTGTGGTGATGGAGTTAATGGAAAGGCGATTACCTGCTGCATGGAAGGAGAATCTGCTTCCATCAACATTTGAATACAGCCTTCCAGGTCTTCTTTCTAATCGCTTCCTCTTCCTATTTCTGGTGAAAAACTGCCCAAAGTCGTTTAGTATTGAGCTTTTTCGGAGGTTTTTGAAGAAACTTCGCGCCTTATCTTCAAATCTGCATGTCATCAGTTCAATGGTTTCAATGTCTGGGTTTTTTTTCTTACTGTTCGCTCCACAATGTCTCACGCAGCAACATCATAAAAGTGCTACTTATCGTACAGTGAATTTTGTTATACTATGGAGAATCCATCCAGTTGTTGGGAGACAGATGGTAGCCTCCCGTCAAGTCCATCCAGCGTGTTCTTTAACGTGCACAGGGTATGGCTCTCCCGCACTCGGAGACACGGCTTAACGCCCCATCCGACGGACGGCGGTCTTTCCAAGCCCATCGGTGTCCCCTACTGACAGTGGGCAGGGCGGGGAGTTTTGCGGAGATAAATCTCAGCGCTGACCCAGCTGGATTTGATCGTATGCTGAACCAATCGTAAAGAAGGAGACCACTGTAATCCTTCGTTATTTGGGGCGGGGGTGGCTCAGTCGGTTGCGCGCCAAGCTCGTAATCTGTAGATCCCAGGTTCGAGTCCCAGCTGGGTCAGCGTTCAGATTTATCTCCGCAAAATTCCCCGCCCTGCTCACGGTCAGTAGGGGACACCGATGGGCTTGGAAAATGGAAAGGCCGCCGTTCGTCGGATGGGACGTTAAACCGTGGCCCCGTGTGCGGGAGAGCCATATCCTGTGCACGTTAAAGAACACGCTGGATGGCCTTGACGGGAGGCTACCATCTGTCTCCCAAGAGCTGTTCCAGTGGGTCCCCTCCCCCAAACTTCTCTGAGCCTTCGGGATCCATGTGACCTGGCCATTTAGCCCATGGTGTGCAAAAAAGTGCCGCTCAGAGGTAAAACAACCCTTCGTTATTTAAGAAACATTTACTTTTATTTATTTTAAATTCAGATGATGAAAGTTTATTCAAAAACATCCCAAGACACTAAATAAGGCGTGGGCAAATATTCTAGCTGAAGGTTCGAATAGGAAACTAAAATGGAAGAGAATATATTTTTCCGCATGAAATGGAATGAAATACGTAACCAATAACACGTTTATAAGCAACGCAAGGAAAGTCTAAAATGAAATATAAAAAATTCAATTTTATTAAAATTGGTTATTTTCATGAGAATTCATTTCGCCGAAGTTGAACTTTTTGTCTCCTGTACATTCTTTTTCTCTTTTACAAATTCAATTCATTTGTATTAGTAGCTCGCAGGCCTCACAAAAAGAAATGGCGGACTATAGTCCGGCAGGCCTGGACTAACTTTTACTTAATATTGAGACTATGTTTAGAAATAAAAGAGATTTAAGTGGGCTGAAATCATTTGATGCTGAATTGCCCTTAACGTGCTCAACTGAACCACTTACTGACGCACAATTCAATATAGATTTTTATAGATTTTTTTCTGTTTTCAACCAGGAAAAGTTTTTTTTTTATTTCATTTATTCTTAATGATAATTTTAGCGATCTGGCAACCTTCGTGTCACGTGATTACAGAATTCAGGAAAAATATCTGGAGCGTGTACAGCAACTGTACACGCTCCAGTTATCGTTCACAGCAAACTGGAGCGTGTGCAGTTACTGCACACGCTCCAGTTTGCTGTGAATGGTAACTGCACACGCTCAATATTTCCGTGAGTGAGCCCACACGATCTAGTATCAAAATAATAAAAACAGGTAAAGTTTTTTTTTTATTTCATTTATTCTTAATGATAATTTTCAAACTTATTAATTTGTTAAATATTCATTTAGATTTTTTGATCAAGCTAGCAAAATGTGAGGAAATGTGAAACTGAAGCATGTTGTCTTTTCATTTTATTACAACATAACTGTTAAATTTCTTCCACAAGCGAGTTTTTAACTGTCGTGGAAGACTCAACATTTTTCTCAAACTTTTACTGAAAAATGTAGGTAAAATTATAAAACACTAATGAAATATAATATTAAAATTTTCCATATATATGGTATGAATAAATATATGATTTTTATTGTACAAACTATGTATAAAGAAGAATATATATTAGAAAATGCAATACTTTAAAATTGTGTATCTGAGACATACAACATTATATATATTTCATTATAACTTCAGTTCTAAGGTAAAAAACATGTAAATGTTTTAATATATGGCAACGATTTTTTTAAAGTACTGCATATTCTGAGAATAAATTATCTATCTATCTATCTTGTAGCTTACCATATGACACTACATGTTGTTACAGGATTTCATTGCTAATTTTCAAGGGGGTGGCTCAGTCGGTAGCGCGCCAGGCTCGTAATCTGTAGTTCCCAGGTTCGAGTCCCAGCTGGGTCAGCGTTGAGATTCATCTCCGCAAAATTCCCCGCCCTGCCCACGATCAGTAGGGGACACCGATGGGCTTGGAAAGACCGCCGTCCGTCGGATGGGACGTTAAGCCGTGGCCTCGTGTGTGGGAGAGCCATACCCTGTGCACGTTAAAGAACACGCTGGATGGCCTTGACGGGGGGCTACCATCTGTCTCCCAACAACTGTTCCAGTGGGTCCCCTCCCCCAACCTTCTCAGAGCCTTCGGGGTCCATGTGACCTGGCCATTTAGCCCATGGTGTGCAAAAAAGTGCCGCTCAGAGGTAAACCAACCCAACCCAAGCTAATTTTCAACAGAATCGAAACGAGCTGTAGCCCATAGATTCTCGATTGTAGTTAGAATAATTATGTGTCTTTTTTTCGTTTATTGTATATCTTCTGTGTACACAATGGGAAAAATGGCCAGATCACAAGGATCTCGAGAGATGATGAGGAAGGATTCAGAGAAGGATGAAGGATGGGGAACACTGGAACAGCTGTTGGGAGACAGATGGTAGCCTCTCGTCAAGGCCATTAAGGGTGTTCTTTAACATGCACAGGTTCTGGCTCTCCTGTACAAGGGGCCACGGCTTGACGTCCCATCCGACGGACGGCGGTCTTTTCCAAGCCCATTGGCGTCCTCTAGTGGGCAGGGCGGGGAGTTCAGCTGGGACTCGAATCTGGGAACTGAAGATTACTAGCCTGGTGCGCTACTGACGGAGCTAAAGACAGATCCCCCCCCCCCCGTATATCTTCTGTGCCTGTATTTTTGTCTATATACCGCTGTTTTTCTTCCAGAAAGGAAAGTTGTTTACCACAGCAAAAAATAATTACGTTGTGATGGCAACAAAATCGATTGGTGCGGCAAAGGAGAAAATCGTTTGGTACTGCAAAGGAGAAAAAGGTTTGGTACAAAAAAAAAAGGTAAAATCGTTTGGCACGGCAATGTAGAAAATCGTTTGGCACAGTCGCCCAAAAAAATATCCGAACACTATGGTTGATTAAAGAATTCAGAAACAATATTCTGTGATCAACTATAGTGTTCGGATATTTTTTGAGCAACTGTACGGCAAAAGAGAATATCGTTTGGTGCGGCAAAAGAGAACATCGTTTGGCATGGCAAAAGAGAACATCGTTTGGCATGGCAAAAGAGAACATCGTTTGGCATGGCAAAAGAGAACATCGTTTGTTACGGCAAAAGAGAATATCGTTTGGTACGGGCAAAAGAGAATATCGTTTGGTATGGCAAAAGAGAATATCGTTTGGTGCGGCAAAAGAGAACATCGTTTGGCATGGCAAAAGAGAACATCGTTTGTTACGGCAAAAGTGAATATCGTTTGGTACGGGCAAAAGAGAATATCGTTTGGTATGGCAAAAGAGAATATCGTTTGGTATGGCAAAAGAGAATATCGTTTGGCATGGCAAAAGAGAACATCGTTTGCATGGCAAAAGAGAACATTGTTTGGCATTACGGCAAAAGTGAATATCGTTTGGTACGGGCAAAAGAGAATATCGTTTGGTATGGCAAAAGAGAATATCGTTTGGTATGACAAAAGAGAATATCGTTTGGTATGGCAAAAGAGAACATTGTTTGGCATCGCAAAAGAGAACATCGTTTGTTACGGCAAAAGTGAATATCGTTTGGTACGGGCAAAAGAGAATATCGTTTGGTATGGCAAAAGAGAATATCGTTTGGCATGGCAAAAGAGAACATCGTTTGGCATGGCAAAAGAGAACATTGTTTGGCATGGCAAAAGAGAACATTGTTTGGCATGGCAAAAGAGAACATCGTTTGTTACGGCAAAAGAGAATATCGTTTGGTACGGGCAAAAGAGAATATCGTTTGGTATGGCAAAAGAGAATATCGTTTGGTGCGGCAAAAGAGAGCATCGTTTGCATGGCAAAAGAGAACATTGTTTGGCATGGCAAAAGAGAACATCGTTTGTTACGTCAAAAGTGAATATCGTTTGGTACGGGCAAAAGAGAATATCGTTTGGTATGGCAAAAGAGAACATCGTTTGGCATGGCAAAAGAGAACATCGTTTGGCATGGCAAAAGAGAACATCGTTTGGCATGGCAAAAGAGAACATCGTTTGGCATGGCAAAGGAGAACATCGTTTGTTACGGCAAAAGAGAATATCGTTTGGTACGGACAAAAGAGAATATCGTTTGGCATGGCAAAAGAGAACATTGTTTGGCATGGTAAAAGAGAACATCGTTTGTTACGGCAAAAGAGAATATCGTTTGGTACGGGCAAAAGAGAATATCGTTTGGCATGGCAAAAGAGAACATTGTTTGGCATGGTAAAAGAGAACATCGTTTGTTACGGCAAAAGAGAATATCGTTTGGTACGGGCAAAAGAGAATATCGTTTGGTATGGCAAAAGAGAATATCGTTTGGCATGGCAAAAGAGAACATCGTTTGGCATGGCAAAAGAGAACATCGTTTGGCATGGCAAAAGAGAACATCGTTTGGCATGGCAAAAGAGAACATCGTTTGTTACGGCAAAAGAGAATATCGTTTGGTACGGGCAAAAGAGAATATCGTTTGGCATGGCAAAAGAGAACATTGTTTGGCATGGTAAAAGAGAACATCGTTTGTTACGGCAAAAGAGAATATCGTTTGGTACGGGCAAAAGAGAATATCGTTTGGCATGGCAAAAGAGAACATTGTTTGGCATGGTAAAAGAGAACATCGTTTGTTACGGCAAAAGAGAATATCGTTTGGTACGGGCAAAAGAGAATATCGTTTGGTATGGCAAAAGAGAATATCGTTTGGCATGGCAAAAGAGAACATCGTTTGGCATGGCAAAAGAGAACATCGTTTGGCATGGCAAAAGAGAACATCGTTTGGCATGGCAAAAGAGAACATCGTTTGTTACGGCAAAAGAGAATATCGTTTGGTACGGGCAAAAGAGAATATCGTTTGGCATGGCAAAAGAGAACATTGTTTGGCATGGTAAAAGAGAACATCGTTTGTTACGGCAAAAGAGAATATCGTTTGGTACGGGCAAAAGAGAATATCGTTTGGCATGGCAAAAGAGAACATTGTTTGGCATGGTAAAAGAGAACATCGTTTGTTACGGCAAAAGAGAATATCGTTTGGTACGGGCAAAAGAGAATATCGTTTGGTATGGCAAAAGAGAATATCGTTTGGCATGGCAAAAGAGAACATCGTTTGGCATGGCAAAAGAGAACATCGTTTGTTACTGCAAAAGTGAATATCGTTTGGTACGGGCAAAAGAGAATATCGTTTGGTATGGCAAAAGAGAATATCGTTTGGCATGGCAAAAGAGAACATCGTTTGGCATGGCAAAAGAGAACATCGTTTGTTACGGCAAAAGAGAATATCGTTTGGTACGGGCAAAAGAGAATATCGTTTGGCATGGCAAAAGAGAATATCGTTTGGCATGGCAAAAGAGAACATTGTTTGGCATGGCAAAAGAGAACATCGTTTGTTACGGCAAAAGAGAATATCGTTTGGTACGGGCAAAAGAGAATATCGTTTGGTATGGCAAAAGAGAATATCGTTTGGCATGGCAAAAGAGAACATCGTTTGGCATGGCAAAAGAGAACATCGTTTGTTACGGCAAAAGAGAACATCGTTTGTTACGGCAAAAGAGAATATCGTTTGTTACGGCAAAAGACCAAAACTCTTGATACAGCGACAGTAAATCCTTTTTAGTGTAAGAAGAAACAAATTCCCTTGAGACAACAAGATGGAGATATACTTGGGCTGCAAAAAATATATTTTCTTAGTGAAGGATGTTAAAAAAAAACTCTCGTTCTTCCGTCACAAAATAGATTTTTTTGGGGAGATAAAAAACAAATTATTTTTTCTTCCATTGAGAAAAAAGCGTCATATTGTAGACAGAACATTGTGCATTAGATTCTTTTGGTAATTCTTGAATTGTGTTAAGATTAAACGACAGTATCTCGGGAATAAAAAGTTGTTTTTCGCCTTTTATCAGTTCCTTTGGCAACAGCTCCAAATTAAACACGACAAAGAAAAGTGTCCAGTTCTTTGATCATGCCAGTTCGTATTAATAGTTTTAGAAAGTGCCCTTGAGATTACGAATGCAATGAATGCTTCACGCTTTCAAAATTTTCTGCATTGAGTCGGATATTTCAATTTGATTCTCGTGGATTAAAAGTGCAGAGAGAAATTGATGTCGATTGTCGAGCATTTTTAAGAAGCACGTGAAAAGGAAGCTGAAGACTTAAATTTCAGATTCTTTGGATTGTTTTACATTTGAACGATACCCTTATTTTTTTAAATAAAATGAGATTTGGGTTGGGTTGTTTTACCTCTGAGCGGCACTTTTTTTGCACACCAAGGGCTAAATGGCCAGGTCACATGGACCCCGAAGGCTCAGAGAAGGTTGAGGGAGGGGACCCACTGGAATAACTGTTGGGAGACAGATGGTAGCCTCCCGTCAAGGCAATCCAGCGTGTTCTTTAACGTGCACAGGGTATGGCTCTCCCGCACACGGGACCACGGCTTAACGTCCCATCCGACGGACGGCGGCCTTTCCAAGCCCATCGGTGTCCCCTACTGACCGTGGGCAGGGCAGGGAATTTTGCGGAGATAAATCTCAACGCTGACCCAGCTGGGATTCGAACCGGTAACTGCAGATTACGAGCCTGGCGCGCTACCGACTGAGCCACCCCCGCCCCATAAAATGAGATAAATGGCCAGGTTACAAAAATCTCATGGATTCAGAGTAGCTTAGGGAAAGAGATCGAATGAAAGCCTCCAGATCACCCAGCGTGTTCTTTAACGTGCACAGAGTATGGCATTTTTACACACAGGACCACGACTTAACGTCCTATCCGACGGACGGTGGTCTTTTCAAGCCCATAGGTGTTTCCTTTCTCACCGAGTGTAGGAATTAGTGGGGATAAATCTCAACGCCGGTACGGACTGGAACTGAGAACTACAGTTTACGAGCGCGCTACCGATTAAGCCAGACTCCTTCCCCATATTTCGAAACGTACAATGGCGTTATATTCTTTGTAGGCTTTATAGACACTCTAACACATTATTCTCGCTTTGCAAACCTTACATTCTATTTCAAAACCGATTTAAGGCTCCCAAAATATTTATTCTTCATTTTCGACCCAGCAAAGGTATTCTTTTTTTATTCCAAGAGGTGTTACTTTTTCCCGCCTACGGGGAATTTTTATCTTTCGATAAAAATCTATATGCGTCAAGATCATTCCAGTTTTAGCCTGAATCCTGAAAAGGCGTCTCTACCTAATAACTGTGGGGGGGGGGGGGGGTGACGTGAAAATTGAACAATACTCAAAGATGCACTCACTGCATCGCTTATGTAGTGTACAGTAAACCCAGTTTCCAGGGGTGTTCAGAAGCTTGCTCCTAACAGGCGCCGTACTCATTTACTATTTTTTTTTTACCTTCCCATTCTGTCCTCTGGGTTGGGTTGTTTTACCTCTGAGCGGCACTTTTTTGCACACCATGGGCTAAATGGCCCAGGTCACAAGGACCCCGAAGGCTCAGAGAAGGTTGGGGGAGGGGACCCACTGGAACAGCTGTTGGGAGACAGATGGTAGCCTCCCGTCAAGGCCACCCATCGTGTTCTTTAACGTGCACAGGGTATGGCTCTCCCGCACACTGGGTCACGGCTTAACCATCCGACAGACGGCGGCCTTTCCAAGCCCATCGGTGTCCCTTATTGACCGTGGGCAGGGCGGAGAATTTTGCGGAGATAAATCTCAAAGCTGACCCAGATGGGACTCGAACCTGGGAACTGCAGATTGGCGTGCTACCGACTGAGCCCCCCCCCCCCTCTCTATCCTCTGGGATTACCTAGGTCTACACCAGCCCTGGGCAAACTGCGGCCCTCGAGGCGCATGTGGCCCGCCACCTCTTTTTTTGAGGCCCGCGAAAATTACTAATGACAAATAAATTTATGAAAGAGAAAATAACGTATAGTGGAGAAGAAATCCAACTTCAGCGAACCAAATTCTCCTAAAATAATTAATTTCAATAAAATTATATTGTTTATGTTTCACTTTAGTTTTTTAGTTTCCTATAGAGTCCTGCAACTAAAAAGGATATGAGAAAAAGAAAGGATGAGATTGTGAGAGGAAGACTGAATGGCTCTCAGGAAATAATTTTTGTCGCCGCATTAAGAAAAAATGAAATAAAATGAAATATTACATACAGACTTATACGGTAAACTTATAATAGAAAAACAATTTATTTTTGAGAATATGTTACCTTTTATGTTACCTTTTTTAATGCATAATTAGTAAATCTTCATCAAATATGCAAGAACTATGTATGTCGCACACATACATTTATGCGGCTTTGCTTAAAGGAAAGGCTTTCATAATAAAGTAACGATACATTCCAATGCTTTGTTTGAAAATGTTCTCCTCGTAGACAATTTGTACGAGCAATAAAATTATCCCTAATACTTTTTTATTTCAGTTACTGAAATATTTTAATGGGCACATTTAAGAACAATTTTCCTAAACAAGATCTCCCTCCACTTCGGTCTTCCTGTTGAAGATCTCTTTTTCTCATATCTTCCTCCACACCCTCTCACAATCTCTTTTTCTAATATCTTCCTCCACACCCTCTCATCATCTCTTTTCATTATATTTTCCTCCAGACTCTCTCATCATTTTTTTGATCATATCTTCCTCCACAATCTCTTACCATCTCTTTTGATTATATCTTCCTCCAGATCCTGTCAACATCTCTTTTTATCTCACCTCATTTTCCTGAGAGCATATCTTCCTGCACACCCTCTCACCATTTCTTTTGATCATATCTTCCTTCACACCCTCTCACCATCTCTTTTTCTCTTATCTTTCTTCACACCCTCTCACCATCTCTTTTTCTCATATGTTCCTTCACACCCTCTCACTATCTCTTCTTTTTTTTTTTCATATCTTCCTTCATACCCTTTCACCATCTCTTTTTCTCATATCTTCCTTCACACCCTCTCACCATTTCTTTTGATAATATCTTCCTCCACACCCTCTCACCATCTCTTTTTCTCATATCTTCCTTCACACCCTCTCACCATCTTTTTTTCTCATATCATCCTGCACACCCTCTCACCATCTCTTTTTCTCATATCTTCC
Source organism: Ryuthela nishihirai (assembly GCA_038380435.1). Lineage (NCBI taxonomy): Eukaryota > Metazoa > Arthropoda > Arachnida > Araneae > Heptathelidae > Ryuthela > Ryuthela nishihirai. The sequence goes on from JAWZYU010000001.1 coordinate 69,400,105, forward strand.
TGCACACCCTCTCACCATCTCTTTTTCTCATATCTTCCTGTACACCCTCTCACCATCTCTTTTCCTCATATCTTCCTGCACACCGTCTCACCATCTCTTTTTTTCATATCTTCCTTCATACCCTCTCACCATCTCTTTTTCTCATATCTTCCTGCACACCCTCTCACCATCTCTTTTTCTCATATCTTCCTGCACACCCTCTCACCATCTCTTTTTCTCATATCTTCCTGTACACCCTCTCACCATCTCTTTTCCTCATATCTTCCTGCACACCGTCTCACCATCTCTTTTTTTCATATCTTCCTTCATACCCTCTCACCATCTCTTTTTCTCATATCTTCCTTCACACCCTCTCACCATCTCTTTTTCTCATATCTTCCTTCACACCCTCTCACCATCTCTCTCTTATCTTTCTTCACACCCTCTCACCATCTCTTTTTCTCATATGTTCCTTCACACCCTCTCACCATCTCTTTTTCTCATATCTTCCTGCACACCCTCTCACCATCACTTTTTCTTATATCTTCCTCCACACCCTCTCACCATCTCTTTTTCTCATTTCTTCCTTCACACCCTCTCACAATCTCTTTTTCTCATATCTTCCTGAACACCCTCTCACCATCTCTTTTTCTCATATCTTCCTTCACACCCTCTCACCATTTCTTTTGATAATATATTCCTGCACACCGTCTCACCATCTCTTTTTTTCATATCTTCCTTCATACCCTCTCACCATCTCTTTTTCTCATATCTTCCTTCACACCCTCTCACCATCTCTTTTTCTCATATCTTCCTCCACACCCTCTCACCGTCTCTTTTTTTCATATCTTCCTTCACACCCTCTCACCATCTCTTTTTCTCATATCTTCCTCCACACCCTCTCACCATCTCTTTTTCTCATATCTTCCTTCACACCCTCTCACCATTTCTTTTGATAATATCTTCCTCCACACCCTCTCACCATCTCTTTTTCTCATATCTTCCTGCACACCGTCTCACCATCTCTTTTTTTCATATCTTCCTTCATACCCTCTCACCATCTCTCAAAATATATTATGTCGAGTTGTTTTGTCTCCGAGCGGCATTTTTTCACACACAAATGAGCTAAATGGCCATATCACAAGCACCACGAGGGCTCAGATAAGGTTTGGAGAAGGGGACCCACTGGACAGCTATTCAATACGGATGGGAGCCTCCTGTCAAGTCCATCCAGCGTGTTCTTTAACGTACACAGGGTTATGGCTCTCCCTCACACGGACCACGGCTTAACGTCCCATCCGACGGACTAATCCTTTCTAAGCCCATCAGTGTCCTCTACTGGCCGGGGGCAGGGCGGAGAGTTTTGAGGAGATAAATTTTAACGCTAGCCCAGGTGGGAATCGAACCTGGGAACTGGCAGATTACGAGGCTGGCTCGCTATCGACTGAGCCATCCGCGAACATCTTATATATTATGCGAATTGAGAACTGAAGACGTGTCTAATGATTATTATCATATCTAAATTAATCACTGTGAGCTTCGGTGCTCATTTTCTTCCATTCTAAGTGTAATCTCATAGAAAAGATATAATCAGCACTTTCAGACAGCGGTTCAAGCTACACAACTTCATTGTTACCGGGTTGGGTTGTTGTTTTACCTCTGAGCGGCACTTTTTTGCACACAATGGGCTAAATGGCCAGGTCACATGGACCCCGAAGGCTCAGAAAAGGTTGGGGGAGGGGACCCACTGGAACAGCTGTTGGGAGACAGATGGTAGCCTCCCGTCAAGGCCATCCAGCGTGTTCTTTAACGTGCATAGGGTATGGCTCTCCCGCACACAGTACCACGGCTTAACGTCCCATCAGACGAACGACAGCCTTTTCAAGTCCATCGGTGTCCCCTACTGACCGTGGACAGGGTGGGGAATTTTGCGGAGATAAATCTCAACGCTGATCCAGCTGGGACTCGAACCTGGGAACTACAGATTACGAGCCTGGCGCGTTACCGACTGAACCACCCCCGCCCCTCATAATTACCGATTACGGCGATCGATGAGACAAGACCTCTGAATCACCTTACTCGACCAAAGGGGGAAATCCTGAGACGCTCTCTGGAGTTTGTTAAAGCAAGGAAAAACCAATGGTGACTAAAAGAGGAGACTCTTCTGCGATGTTCCTCAATCATTAGGATTGTGATAATCGCGTGCTTGCTCGTTCCGATCAACTAGGTTTTACGGCATCACAAATGCACGAGAGACAGCAGTCTCGCGCGCTGGCTATGCATACTCTCTTTTCTTGTCGTCATGGTGATGGTGCGTTCGCTTTACTTGCCCATGAGTCATCTTTCTAGGAAGGAGCTGAATGTTTAGGAACGCGAAGACTTTCAACGGTTAACTCAAGTCTGTCTTAGTGAATTAAGTAGTTGGGTTAGACTTGACACGTTAACACCCATGATGTTTCGCATTCTTATGTTGGGTTTGGGTTGTTTTACCTCTGAGCGGCACTATTTTGCACACCATGGGCTAAATGGCCAGGTCACATGGACCCCGAAGGCTCAGAGAAGGTTGGGGGAGGGGACCCCTGGAACAGCTGTTGGGAGACAGATGGTAGCCTCCCGTCAAGGCCATCCAGCGTGTTCTTTAACGTGCACAGGGTATGGCTCTCCCGCACATGGGGCCGCGTCTTAACGTCCCATCCGACGGACGGCGGCCTTTCCAAGCCCATCGGTGTCCCCTACTGACCGTGGGCAGGGCAGGGAATTTTTGCGGAGATAAATCTCAACGCTGAGCCATTCTTATGTTGGATATATTAAATCTGAAATTTTGTTTGTCTCTCGTAATTTTAACAGCAATTCTCCATAATAAAATTTGAGTGCCTTTCCTGCTGTAATTCTTTTTACGAGAAATTCGAAATTAGAACGTCTGGCTCTTTGCGGCTATTTGAGCTGAGATTGGCCAGGCCCGCTATTATGGGGGCGGGGGTGGCTCAATCGGTAGCGCGCCAGACTCGTAATCTGTAGTTTCCAGGTTCGAGTCCAGCTGGGTCAGCGTTCAGATTTATCTCCGCAAAATTCCCCGCCCTGCCCACGGTCAGTAGGGGACACCGATGGGCTTGGAAAGGCCTCCGTCCGTCGAATGGGACGTTAAAATGTGTCCCCGTGTGCGGGAGAGCCATACCCTGTGCACGTTAAAGAACACGCTGGATGGCCTTGACGGGAGGCTACCATCTGTCTCCCAACAGCTGTTCCAGTGGGTCCTCTCCCCCAACCTTCTCTGAGCCTTCGGGGTCCATGTGACCTGGCCATTTAGCCCATTATGTACAAAAAATGCCGCTCAGAGGTAAAACAACCCAACAACCCAACCCAACCCGCTATTATGATTGAAATGGAAAGACTTCTAAATATTTTTATTGATGATAATGCCTAACTGTTAAATAAAGTTCTTTTAAGTTCAACTATAATATTATTCAATAAAAGGCGCATATGAAGATCTGGAAAAAGCTCAGTCAGAAAAATCTGTGGAACCATTTACTGCTAGTACATGTGAGTGCATAGTTTCTTCACAATGTAGCCGCAAGTGTAGATCAGGCAAAATCCGAAAATTTCAAAAAAGGAAGTTAATATATTTGAAGGGGGTTATAGGGGTTATACTACTTAACAAGTTTTTTAACCACGCTACTAATAATGGAACTATCGAAACAATCTATCGTAATCATCGGAACTTATCTAACTAACGCATTTTATGGAAATACGGCACTCACGTAGCATTGTCCTATTTTGCTAGAAACAATAAAGTTGGGTTGTGTTGTTTTACTTCTGAGCGGCACTTTTTTGCACACCATGGGCTAAATGGCCAGGTCACATGGACCCCGAAGGCTCAGAGAAGGTTGGGGGAGGGGACTCACTGGAACAGCTGTTGGGAGACAGATGGTAGCCTCCCGTCAAGGCCATCCAGCGTGTTCTTTAACGTGCACAGGGTATGGCTCTCCCGTACACGGAACCACGGCTTAACGTACCATCCGACGGACGGCGGCCTTTCCAAGCCCATCGGTGTCTCCTACTGACCGTGGGCAAGGCGGGGAATTTTGCGGAGATAAATCTCAACGCTGACCCAGCTGGGACTCGAACCTGGGAACTACAGATTACGAGCCTGGCGCACTACCGACTGAGCCACCCCCGCCCCATGCATATTCAAGAAATTGTGAAGAAAGCTAATAGAAATTAGGGTTTTATTGTTTGAGAAACAAAATTCTTTACTAATACAAGGCCTATAATCAATTTATTTAATTCATTAGTTCGTTCAAACCTAGAATATCGAAGTTTATTAGAGGATCCTAACTATAATAAAAAAAATAAATACCCCCTCAAGCAGCTGCTTGCCACAGAGGTCTGACAGGAGTCTGTCAGTTTATATGCCATAGTAGAAGGTCTGTGAGGATGGCAGGACCTCAGCAGAAAAACAACACACACGTCCATGCCTTATTCGGGGCTCGAACCCAGGTCCCTTGGATCAGTAACCATCAATACAATATTCATAATATTGAAAAAGTTGAAAGTAAACTGAACGACTTAGAAATATATATGTAATGTTTGTTTATTAAGCAATAGAAAAGCTTTATGTCTTATATTTTTTATAAATTGTTAAACAACATAATAAATTGCACCGAACTACAGTTTTTAATGAACTTTGTGTTAAGAAAGCATCCACGAGATATTTCAATGTATTAATAAATTTTTTCGTTGTTAGGTTATTCAACCCTTTTAACTTGCACAAAAATATCCTCGATTTGTTCACAATGCAATTAAAAATTTCAAATCACATTCTATGATGTTTGTTCTTAGATCTAATTTAAAATTTTCTGTGTTTATATAAGTGTGTTGTATAGGCCCTTTTTTATTTTTTGGTACTGATTTATTTCTGTACAGTCTCTCAAAAAAAAACATCCGAACACTATGGTTGATTACAGAATTCAGAAAAAATATCTGGCAACGATTTTTTTAGAAATTAGTGATCTGGCAACCTTCGTGTCACGTGACACGAAGGTTGCCAGATCACTAATTTCTAAAAGAGAAAATCGTTGGCACGAAGGTTGCCAGATCACTAATTTCTAAAAAAAAAAATCGTTGGCACGAAGGTTGCCAGATCACTAATTTTTAAAAAAAAAATCGTTGACACGAAAGTTGCCAGATCACTAATTTCTAAAAAAATAGTTCCCAGATATTTTTTCTGAATTCTGTAATCAACCACAGTGTTCGGATATTTTTTTGAGCGACTGTACCTCTATATATGTACTGGTTTCGAATTATCCTCTTTGCATGTGTCCACTGTTATTGGATCACTGATCTGTTGTAATCACTTTAAATAAATAAATAAATTAATTAATTACAGATGGAGCAGCTTTTCCACAAGTCAACAATTAGTGACCCCTTTCTCGCCACGGATGGACGACAGGTCAGCGAAGATAATCTAAACTCAAGCTTAGTGGGTTGGGTTGTTTTGCATCTGAGAGGCACTATTTTGCACACGATGGGCTATATGACCAGGTTATGAGGACCCCAAGGGCTCAGAGAAGGTTGGAGGAAGGAGATCCACTGGACAGGTGTTGGGGAGACAGATGACAGCTTCCCGTCAAGCCCATCCAGTGTGTTTGTTGATGTGCACAGAGTATGGCTCTCAGCATACGGGAATACGGCTTAACGTCCCATCCGATGGACGGTAGTCTTTGCAAGTACATCGACATCCCTTTTCTCATCGAAGGTAAAGTGAGGGTTTTAGAGGAGATGTAACGAAAAGGTGAGTGAAATTAATTTAAATTCATTAATATTAATCATATAAGTTACATATAGAATAATTTCAGTCCGGGGAATTCTTCGTACACGTGCTAACATGGGAGGGGATGAGTCAGTCGGTAGCGCGCTAATTTCGTGATCTGCAGTTCCTAGGTTCGAGTCCCAGCTTGGTCAGCGTTGAGATTTGTCTCTGTAAAACTCCTCGCCGTGTCCACTGTTAGTAGGGGACACCGATGGTCTTGAAAATGGGACGATGATCCGTCCGTCGGATGGGACGTTAAGCCGTGGCTCCGTGTGCAGGAGAGCCATACCTGTGCACGTTAGAGAACACGCTGGATGGCCCTGACGGGAGGCTACCATCTATCTCTCAACAGTTGTAGGGGGCGGGGGTGGCTTAGTCGGTAGCGCGCCAGGCTCGTAATCTGTAGTTCCCAGGTTCGAGTCCCAGCTGGGTCAGCGTTGAGATTTATCTCCGCAAAAATTCCCCGCCCTGCCCACGGTCACTAGGGGACACCGATGGGCTTGGAAAGGCCGCCGTCCGTCGGATGGGACGTTGAGCCGTGGCCCCGTATGCGGGAAGCCATATCCTGTGCACGTTAAAGAACATGCTGGATGGCCTTGATGGGAGGCTACCATCTGTCTCCCAACAGCTGTTCCAGTGGGTCCCCTCCCCCAACCTTCTCTGAGCCTTCGGGGTCCATGTGACCTGGCCATTTAGCCCATGGTGTGCAAAAAAGTGCCGCTCAGAGATAAAACAACCCAACAACTCAACAGTTGTCCAGTGGGTTCCCTCCCCAACGCTTGCTAACCCTGATAGAAGAAGGGCATTCCCCCCCCCCCCTAGTTACAAAATAAAGCACGATTAATCCAAAACATTTTTTCCCAACGAAACATAACAAACCGACGTGATTAACTGAGCCTCACGTGCAACGGAAATGTGTCTGTATTTTCCAATTTTGGCTCCTTGCCGAGCGAATTAATGCGAATTTCAGGTTAAAGCGAATATTGGCGTATTTATATTTAGGGAACTACGCCGAAGTTAAGCGAGGTTCAACGAGGCGACGTTAATTCGGGTATTTATTTTTAGAGTAAAAGTGCTTTAAAAAAATCATTTACGCAACGTGAATTTGTTTATTCGTATGTAAAATTTATGTAACACTTTATCTTGCTATAATAAGTATATTTAGATTATAAGTGCGCTTTCCTTTACTTCGATAGGGGCACTTTATTCTTGATGCTCGCTGTCGGTGTCTTAGTCGGGGGATTGTGAGACGGGTTGTTTTACCTCTAAGCGGCAATTTTTTGCACACCATGGGCTAAATGTCCAGGTCACAAGGACCCCGAAGGCTCAGAGGAGGTGGGGGAGGGGACCCATTGGAACAGCTGTTGGGAGACAGATGGTAGCCTTCCGTCAAGTCCATCCAGCGTGTTCTTTAACGTTGGGTTTTTTCACCTCTGAGTGGCACTTTTTTGCACACCATGAGCTAAATGTCCAGGTCACAAGGACCCCGAAGGCTCAGAGGAGGTTAGGGGAGGGGACCCACTGGAACAGCTGTTGGGAGACAGATGGTAGCCTCCCGTCAAGGCCATCCAGCGTGTTCTTTAACGTTGGGTTGTTTTACCTTTGAGTGGCACTTTTTTGCACACCATGAGCTAAATGTCCAGGTCACAAGGACCCCGAAGGCTCAGAGGAGGTTAGGGGAGGGGACCCACTGGAACAGCTGTTGGGAGACAGATAGTAACCTCCCGTCAAGGCCATCCAGCGTGTTCTTTAACGTGCACAGGGTATGGCTCTCCCGCCACAGGGATCACGGGTTAACGTCCCATCCGACGGACGGCGGCCTTTCCAAGCCCTTCGGTGTCCTCTACGGACCGTGGACAGGGTGGGGAGGTTTGCGGAGATAAATCTCAACGCTGACCCAGCTGGGACTGGAACCTGGAAACTACAGATTACGAGCCTGGCGCGCTACCGACTGACCCACCCGCACCCCATTGTGAGATGGCAAACTCGTGCTCAATGTTACTCCTGACTCTCCCTGTTAAAAAGCAATTAATGCAATTGCTGTATCACTAACGGAAAGGTCGCTAATGCTAATCACTAAAATCTAAAATGGTGTTTTGATCCATAAAGCAAAATATAAAAATGCATCAAGAATGGCGTTTTCATAATAATTCAGATTAATTACTTATGAGTGCAGGATCTAGAAAAAAATAAAGGGGAAAGCGGGGGGGGGGGGGAAATGCCATCGAGCCGAAAAAAGGTAAAAGATACTGGATTTCCATTGCTGAAAAATATTTTCCCGTCCATGTTAGGGTTGGGTTGGATTGTTTTACCTCTGAGCGGCACTTTTTTGCACACCATGGGCTAAATGGCCAGGTCACGTGGACCGCGAAGGCTCAGAGAAGCTTGGGGAAGGGGACCCACTGGAAGAGCTGTTGGAAGACAGATGGTAGCCTCCCGTCAAGGCCATCCAGTGTGTTCTTTAACGTGCACAGGGTGTCGATCTCCCGCACACGGGGCCACGGCTTAACGTCCCATCCGACGGACGGCGGCCTTTCCAAGCCCATCGGTGTCCCCTACTGACCGTGGGCAGGGCGGGGAGTTTTGCGAAGATAAATCTCAACGCTAACCCAGCTGGGACTCGAACCTGGGAACTACAGATTACGAGCCTGGCGCGCTACCGACTGAGCCACCCCCCGCCCCCCGTCCGTGTTAGGAGTCATTAAAAAAATATATGGGAAAATGCATGAAATATACATAAGTTTAACAATTTTTTGCCTCAGTTATCCTTACTAACATTCTCGGGAGGGAGGGTGGTTCCATTGCTGCCCCTCCCCCTAGATCCGACTCTGGGCCCGTCCAACCTGCCTAAAATTAGTGAAGGGTCACTAGGAAAAAGCTTTATTCTTAAACAATCGCAGGAAAAATTCTCTACTTAAAACAGACAAGAAACATTTCTAATCAGTTGGGTTGCACTTGTTTAGCACATAATGGGCTAAATGGTCGCCGTCCGTTGGATGTGATGTTAAGCCGTGGCCCCGTGTGCGGGAGAGCCATACCCTGTGCACGTTAAAGAACACGCTGGATGGCCTTGACGGGAGGCTACCATCTGTCTCCCAACAGCTGTTCCAGTGGGTCCCCTCCCCCAACCTTCTCTGAGCCTTAGGGGTCCATGTGACCTGGCCATTTAGCCCATGGTGTGCAAAAAAGTGCCGCTAAGAGGTAAAACAACCCAACGTTAAAGAACACGCTGGATGGCCTCAACGGGAGGCTACCATCTGTCTCCCATCAGCTGTTCCAGTGGGTCCCCTCCCCCAACCTTCTCTGAGCCTTCGGGGTCCATGTGACCTAGCCATTTAGCCCATGGTGTGCAAAAAAGTGCCGCTCAGAGGTAAAACAACCCAACGTTAAAGAACACGCTGGATGGCCTTGACGGGAGGCTACCATCTGTCTCCCAACAGCTGTTCCAGTGGGTCCCCTCCCCCAACGTCCTCTGAGCCTTCGGGGTCCATGTGACCTGGCCATTTAGCCCATGGTGTGCAAAAAAGTGCCGCTCAGAGGAAAAACAACCCAACACAACCCAAGTTATCCTGATTGCGGCAACTACTCTAGATTTCCCAAGTTACCTCGATATGGCCTACTGCCATTGTTTTTGCCAACTCGCCATAATTTAACAGAAAAAAAATCCCAATTTTTGCATCTACTCTGAATTTGCAAAGTCATTTCAAATTTTGCCAACACTATTTGAACAAAAACAATACCAATTTTCATAACTTGCTTGTATTTTACCAGCTGGCTTAGAATTTTGCCAACTCTACTTAATTCCGGAACAATCCAAATCTCCACAACTCGCCTCTATTTTACCAAGTGGATTAGAATTTTGCCTACTGTCTTAAATTTTGCCAAGTTGTCTCGATTTGGTCAACTCCAGCAGATTTTTCCAACTCGCAGAAAATTGTTTCCAAGATTTTACCAGGTTGTCTGGGTTTTCCCAACTCTCCTTAATTTCACAAAACCATTCCCAATTTTCACAACTCGCCTGTATTTTGCTAAATGGCTTCAAATTTTGCCAACTACCCTAGATTTTTCTAACTCCTCTTAATTTTACCAAAAAAAAATCCCAATTTTCAGAATTCACCTGGTTTTTACAAAGTCGCTTTGAATTTTGCCATTTCCGTTTAACGGGGCGGCTCAGTCGGTAGCTCGCCAGGCTCGTTCGTTCGTTCTTCCCAGGTTCGAGTCCCAGCTGGGTCAGCGGTGAGATTTATCTCCGTAAATTCCCCGCCCTGCCCACGGTCAGTAGGGGACACCGATGGGCTTGGAAAGGCCTCCGTCCGTCGGATGGGACGTTAAGCCGTGGCCCCGTGTGCGGGAGAGCCATACCCTGTGCACGTTAAAGAACACGCTGGATAGCCTTGACGGGAGGTTACCATCTGTCTCCCAACAGCTGTTCCAGTGGGTCCCCTCCCCAAACCTTCTCTGAGCCTTCGGGGTCCATGTGACCTGCCCATTTAGCTCATGGTGTGCAAAGGAGTGCCGCTCAGAGGTAAAACAACCCAACCCAACTTTTCGTTTAACTTTGGGGGGCGGAAGCATTCCCCATAGCTACACCCCTGGGGGAGGCAAGATCGAACAGGAATGAACCAGAACGATATTCCTGAATAATTTTCATTTTCTATTCCATTTTAGTGTTCATCAACAAATTTCTTTTTAAAAAAAGGGCAATATTTGCCCTTTTTTTAATAATCGTTTCGCCTTTATTCAGGTAATGAAGAATCTGAAGGGGAGAAGGCATTACCTCCCTCACTATGTGCTTGAAAATGCCGCCGTCCGTTGGATGTGATGTCAAGCCGTGGCTCCGTGTACGGCAAAGCTATACCCTATGCACGTTAAAGAACACGCTGGATACCTTGACGAGATATTACCATCTGTTTCTCAACAGTTATCCAGTGGATAACCTCCCCCAACCATCTCTGAGACCTCGGGGTCCTTGTGATCTCGCTATTTAAGCCATTGTGTGCAAAAAGTGCCGCTCAGAGGTAAAATCAGCCTAACCCATTGACCATCCAATGGTGGTCTCCGCAAAATTCCCCGCCCTGCCCACGGTCAGTAGGGGATACCGATGGGCTTGGGAAGACCAACGTCCGTCGGATGGGACGTTAACCCGTGATCCCGTATGCGGGAGAGCCATACCCTGTGCACGTTAAAGAACACGCTGGATGGCCTTGACGGAAGGCTACCATCTGTCTCCCAAAGCTGTTCCAGTGGGTCCCTTCCCCCAATCTTCTCTGAGCCTTCGGGGTCCTTGTGACCTGACCATTTAACCCATGGTGTGCAAAAAAGTGCCGCTCAGAGGTAAAACAACCCAACGTTAAAGAACACGCTGGATGGCCTTGACGGAAGGCTACCATCTGTCTCCCAAAGCTGTTCCAGTGGGTCCCTTCCCCCAATCTTCTCTGAGCCTTCGGGGTCCTTGTGACCTGACCATTTAACCCATGGTGTGCAAAAAAGTGCCGCTCAGAGGTAAAACAACCCAACGTTAAAGAACACGCTGGATGGCCTTGACGGAAGGCTACCATCTGTCTCCCAAAGCTGTTCCAGTGGGTCCCTTCCACCAATCTTCTCTGAGCCATCGGGGTTCTTGTGACCTGACCATTTAACAAATGGTGTGCAAAAAAGTGCCGCTCAGAGGTAAAACAACCCAACCCATCCAGTGGTACAGTACAATTATTATAGCCATGAAATCGTTAGAAATGGGCCAATCAAGTGAACATTCATTCACCTCCCACAGTTCATTTGTGCGATGCTGTTGTATGGCTCAGTGGTCAGTTACACACGCCCTGCACGAGTTAAACACCCACCTACACATATATGCCAAGTTAATTTTCGAGAGATAAATTAGAAGAGGGCAGGGTTGTGACGAAACACCCACAGTGGTTAGGCGAGGTCCTCATGTCTCTAAGAGGAATTAGATTTCTTCAACGTACTGTTCACGAACTGTTTGAGTGGAGCTGAATTGGTGTGCTGAATGTTAAAGCAATCGAGATGGGAAAAGTTAATAACCGAAATAGGGGAAATGCAAGTCGGGTATATTAACCTTCAGCGGAAGCAAGGGAAAGTTTTATTTCTAATGGAATATGTGAGAGGAATGGTTAGTATTTGATGTAGATGATATGAGGAGATTCAGGGGTGGTAGAAATTTAAATGAAAGATTGAGCAACACCTTAATTGACTGCATTGGGGGGATTTGCGACGGCTTATCGCAGTCTCTCTTTGACAATGCTTCTGAGAAATGGCGAAGCGAATCAGTTCAGACAATAAAATTGAACAGTTTGAGGCATTGTAGTTTCTCATGGAGTCAACTACGCAATTGAGATTGAGTTACGAATGCCTTTGTTATTCATTGGAGGATAAACCGATTATTTTAATTTATAAGATCATTGGTGAATTGACAAGTTGTGTTGTTTCACCTATGAACAGCACTATTTTTTTTTGTACTCAATTTGTCTAAATGGCCAGGTCACAAGGACTCCAAGAAGGCCAGGTCACAAGAACTCTCAGAGAAGGTTGGGGGAAAGGAATTCACTGGACAGCTGTTAGCTTGGGTTGTTTGACCTCTGAGTGGCACTTTTTTTGCACACAATGGGCTAAATGGTCAGGTCACAAGGACCCAAGGGCTCAGAGAAGGTTGGGGGAAAGGAACTCACTGGACAGCTGTTAGCTTGAGTTGTTTTACATCTGAGTGGCACTTTTTTTGTACACAATGGGCTAAATGGTCAAGTCACAAGGACCCAAGGGCTCAGAGAAGGTTGGAGGAAAGGAACTCACTGGACAGCTGTTAGCTTGGGTTGTTTTACCTCTGAGTAGCACTTTTTTGCACACAATGGGCTAAATGGTCAGGTCACAAGGACCCAAAGGCTCAGAGAAGGTTGGGGGAAAGGAACTCACTGGACAGCTGTTAGCTTGGGTTGTTTTACCTCTGAGTGGCACTTTTTTTGTACACAATGGGCTAAATGGTCAGGTCACAAGGACCCAAAGGCTCAGAGAAGGTTGGGGGAAAGGAACTCACTGGACAGCTGTTAGCTTGGGTTGTTTTACCTCTGAGTGGCACTTTTTTTGCACACAGTGGGCTAAATGGTCAGGTCACAAGGACCCAAGGGCTCAGAGAAGGTTGGGGGAAAGGAACTCACTGGACAGCTGTTAGCTTGGGTTGTTTTACCTCTGAGTGGCACTTTTTTTGCACACAATGGGCTAAATGGTCAGGTCACAAAGACCCAAACGCTCAGAGAAGGTTGGGGGGAATGAACTCACTGGACAGCTGTTAGCTTGGGTTGTTTTACATCTGAGTGGCACTTTTTTGCACATAATGGGCTAAATGGTCAGGTCACAAGGACCCAAGGGCTCAGAGAAGGTTGGGGGAAAGGAACTCACTGGACAGCTGTTAGCTTGGGTTGTTTTACCTCTGAGTGGCACTTTTTTTGCACACAATGGGCTAAATGGTCAGGTCACAAGGACCCAAGGGCTCAGAGAAGGTTGGGGGAAAGGAACTCACTGGACAGCTGTTAGCTTGGGTTGTTTTACCTCTGAGTGGCACTTTTTTTGCACACGATGGGCTAAATGGTCAGGTCACAAGGACCCAAGGGCTCAGAGAAGGTTGGGGGAAAGGAACTCACTGGACAGCTGTTAGCTTGAGTTGTTTTACATCTGAGTGGCACTGTTTTGCACACAATGGATTAAATGGCCATGTCACAATGACCCAAGGGCTCAGAGAAGGTTGGGGGAAGGGGATCCACTGGGCAACTTTTAGGAGAGAGATGGTAGCCTCCCGTCAAGGCCATCCAATGTGATTTTTAACCTGCACAGTGTACGGCTATCCCGTAGAAGGGGCCACGGATTAACGTTCCATCCGAATGACGATTGTCTTTCCAAGTCCATCGGTATCCCCTAGTGACCATGGGCAAGACGAGAGTTTTTTCGGAGATAAATCTAGACCCTGGCCAAGCTGGAATTCGAACCTGGGAACTGAAGATTTCGAGCCTTGCGCACTACCGACTGAGCCACTCCCGCTCCGACATCTGTTAGGAGACAGATTGCATCCTCTCGCACGTCTTTAACGTGCACAAGGTATGTCTCTCTCTCCTGCACAGGGGACCACGGTTTTACGTCCCATCCGACGGACTTGTGGCCTTCGCAAGCCCATCGGTATTACCTTTCTGACCAAGGGCAGGGGGGGGAAGGGTTAGGGGAGATAAATGTCAACCTTGGCTCAGGGTTGTTGTTTGGGTTGGGTTGTTTTACCTCTGAGCGGCACTTTTTTGCACACCATGGGCACATGGACCCCGAAGGCTCAGAGAAGGTTGGGGGAGGGTACCCACTGGAACAGCTGTTGGGAGAAAGATGGTAGCCTCCCGTCAAGGCCATCCAGCGTGTTCTTTAACGTGCACAGGGTATGGCTCTCCCGCACACGGGGCCACGGCGTAACGTCCCATCCGACGGACGGCGGCCTTTCCAAGCCCATCGGTGTCCCCTACTGACCGTGGGCAGGGCGGGAATTTTGCGAAGATAAATCTCAACGCTGACCCAGCTGGGACTCAAACCTGGGAACTACAGATTACGAGCCTGGCGCGCTACCGACTGAGCCACCCCCGCCCCCTTGGCTCAGGAGGTACTCGAACCTGGCAACTGTAGATTATAAAGCTGGCTCGCCCCGATTTGATAGCTCAATCAACCAATACCTATGAAGACCGCCAATAATGGTGCGCAATCTCATTGACCCAATTGCTTCAACTTGCACTTTGCGCCTGCTTCGGAACCATATGAGGCAGCTCCGGGCCCATAGGTGAGCTGCGAGGCGACAGACTCAGGCGCCATTTTGGAGAGGCGCCAAAATTAACAATAAAGATCGTTAAAATTTCAATTCCATTATTCTCAGTGTTATCGAAAACAATGCAGCAGAACAATAAAAATTCTTTTGGTTCTATTTTTTTCTCTGGTGGTTCCATTTCACATTTTGTTTTGCATGAAAAACATATGTAAGTGGTAGTTTTACAAATGCACTTACAAATTTAAGTACCAAATAACATCATGCAAAGGTAGCTCGCCATTAACAGCCAGGGTTGGGTTGTTTTACCTCAGAGCGGCACTTTTTTGCACACCATGGGCTAAATGGCCAGGTCACATGGACCCCGAAGGCTCAGAGAAGTTTGGGGGAGGGGACCCACTGGAACAGCTGTTGGGAGACAGATGGTAGCCTCCCGTCAAGGCCATCCAGCGTGTTCTTTAACGTGCACAGGGTATGGCTCTCACGCACACGGGCCACGGCTTAACGTCCCATCCGACGGACGGCGGCCTTTCCAAGCCCATCGGTGTCCCCTACTGACCGTGGGCAGGACGGGGAATTTTGCGGAGATAAATCTCAACGCTGACCCAGTTGGGACTCGAACCTGGGAACTACAGATTACGAGCCTGACGCGCTACCGACTGAGCCACCCCCGCCCTTAACAGCCAGTCCCTACCGAAGTTTGTGATGTATTAAAATTGTGTGATTTTAAAAGGTCTTAATTATTTATATATTACTCTATAACTCGAGTACTTTGGATTAGGGGGTGGGGGGAGTTAAATGAATACTGATGAAGGAGGCGCCATTCTTTACCTTGCTCATTTTGGAATGAAAGAGCACAATTTAGGAGTGCCTCAGCATTGCTTGTATCTGGATCTACTAAATTTCGGAAATGCGACTGCAATTACTTATTTTTGGGTTGGGTTGTTTTACCTCTGAGCGGCACTTTTTTGCATACCATGGGCTAAATGGCCAGGTCACAAGGACCCCGAAGACTCAGAGAAGGTGGGAGGAGGGGACTCACTGTAGAGCTGTTAGGAGACAGATGATAGCTTCCCATCAAGTATATCCAGAGTGTTCTTTAACGTGCACAGAGTATGGCTCTCCCGCACACGGGGTCACGGCTTAACGTCCCATCCGACGGACGACGCCTTTCCAAGCCCATCGGTGTCCCCTACTGACCGTGGGAAGGGGGATCTCAACGCTGATCCAGCTGGGACTCGAACCTGGGAACTGCAGATTACGAGCCTGGCGTGCTACCGACTGAGCCACCCCCGCCCATACTTATTGTTTGAAATCTTGATTTCCAAAAAAAGGAATTCTGTATTTAAAGCATTATGGAAGCTCAGACAATTAGCAAATATCTCTTTCTACGAAAAATCATTCAAGATTGACGGAAATTATCATGATTATTACTCGAACTGCTTAAACATACTCTTGCAAGGGTTAATAAAGTTTACTATAACAGTTTTATTAACTTTTCGGAAGAATTATTTAAATTGGCACAGTTGCTATTAAATTTTCTAATTTCCGTTACTCTCTAAATATCAAAGGAATATTGTTGAAAATCGATAATGAAACAGACTTGATTGAGATCTGTAAGTTATGTTCAGTTGCGTTTTGTCATGAAAACCTTACTTAAGAAGTTATCGAGTTCTATGTCTGAGTTACTACTCACATAACATGGAACTGTACCTAAGAAAGTGGCTGATGGGTGTATCTCCTAAAGCTGTCCACTGGAGATCCAATGGATCCCATACACTTCTCTGACAATTTGGAGTCCTTGCGTACCAAAATAGGTGTCATTCTGAGGGAAAACAATCCAGCCTTCCTTGTAAGATCTCTCCTCTCTCGAGGGGGGAGGGGGAGGGGGGAGGCTCAGTCGGTAGCGTGCTAGGCTCGCAATCTGCAGTTCCCATCATTATCGATTCATATCCCAGGGTTCGAGTCCCAACTTTGCTTGAGTTGAGATTTACTTCCGTAAAACTCCATTCCTGCCCTCGGTCAATAAGGGATGCCGATGGGCTTGAAAAGGCCTCCGTCCTTCGGATTGGCCGAAAAGCCGTTGCACCGTGTGCGGGAGAACTATACCCCGTGCACGTTAAAGAACATGCTGGATGACCTTGATGGGAGGCTACCATCAGTCTCCTAAAGGCTGTCCAGTGAGGCCCCTTCCCCCAGTATTCTCTGAGCCATAGGGGTCCTTGTGACCTGACCATTTAGCCCATTGTGTGGAAAAAGGGGCTGCTCAGTGGTAATCCAACTGTCTCAGGCGTCTTCTCTAGAGCATAGCTCTATGTTCCTGTCACTCTTCCATAATGAATGGAGTCCTTAGAAAGTAATTAATTTTTATTATCTATCAGGATACATTTAATTGTATTTTGATTCACTGATGAAGAGTTATTATCGTCTCATCGAATGCCGAGGTGGGATCTATAACACTCTCACTCGAAATGCAAAAATTTTCCATCGGGAAACTACAAAATGGCGTCTTGCTTCCTCCATCTCCACAGCTTGCAGTTTCAGTTGCCAAAACCTATGCACAAATAAAGCAAAAAATTAGTATAATTAAAATCATAAATTAATAACCGTAGATCAGATATAATAACTGTTATTATCAGTAACCTTGGACAGAAACAAGCCTTTGTTTGGATGCCGTATGCATTCCCTACTTCAGAGAAAGAAGTGGACATTATCCTCCTTGAAACGCCCATCAGTAAACAAAAGTGTGTTTTTTATTCAAAGTTTCTGATTGTAATTAGATTTAATATTCCCTCTCTTAAGGTGAGGTTGGGTTGTTTCACCTCTGAGAGACACTTTTTTGCAGACCATGGGCTAAATGGCCAGGTCACATGGATCCCGAAGGCTCAGAGAAGGTGGGGGAGGGGACCCACTGGAACAGCTGTTGGGAGACAGATGGTAGCCTCCCGTCAAGGCCATCCAGCGTGTTCTTTAACGTGCACAGGGTATGGCTCTCCCGCACACGGAGCCACGGCTTAACGTCCCATCCGACGGACGGCGGCCTTTCCAAGCTCATCGGTGTCCCCTACTGACCGTGGGTAGGGCGGTTAATTTTGCGGAGATAAATCTCAACGCTGACCCAGCTGGGACTCGAACCTGGGAACTACAGATTACGAGCCAGGCGCGCTACCGACTGAGCCACCCCCGCCCCATAAGGTGAGGTAGTAATAACTTTTGATTAGTGGCTTAAGTATGCAAGAGCGTATGTTAAACAAAGTAACTCAACGCTGACCCAGCTGGGACTCGAACCTGGGAACTACAGATTACGAGTCTAACGCGCTACCGACTGAGCCCCGCCCTTCGCGGGAGTGGCACAGTCGGTAGCGCACCAGGCTCGTAATTTGCAGTTCCCAATTTCGAGTCCCAGCTGGGTGAGCGTTGAGATTTATCTCCGCAATAATTCCCCGCCCTGCCCACGGTCAGTTGGGGACACCGATGTGCTTGGAAAGGCCGCCGTCCGTCGGATGGGACGTTAAGCCGTGGCGCCGTGTGCTGGAGAGCGATACCCTGTGCACGTTAAAGAACACGCTGGATGCCCTTGACGGGAGGCTGCTATCTCTCCCAACTTTTGTTCCAGTGGGTTTCCTCCCCAACCTTCTCTGAGCCTTCGGGGTCCTTATGGCCTTGCCATTTAGCCCATTATGTGCAAAACAAGTGACGCTCAGAGGTAAAACAACCCAACCCGGATTTAGTAGGCCCAGCTATGAAAGATTAAGTTTGGGGCTCATATTTCTTTCTGAGTCCCCCAAAACATTAAAATACATTAATTTTTCATATCATTATTTATTAAAAATGTCTCTTTGCAAAATTCTTTTTTTGTAATAAATAAACTACATAGTGATCGGAATTGCCATGGGTAATTAGCAGAACTAGATTGTCTAAACTGCAGATTGTCTAGCAGAACTAGATTGTCTAGATTGTCTAAACTGCAGATTGTCTAGCAGAACTAGATTGTCTAGATTGTCTAAACTGCAGATTGTCTAGCAGAACTAGATTGTCTAGAATGTCTAAACTGCAGATTGTCTAGCAGAACTAGATTGTCTAGATTGTCTAAACTGCAGATTGTCTAGCAGAACTAGATTGTCTAGATTGTCTAAACTGCAGATTGTCTAGCAGAACTAGATTGTCTAGATTGTCTAAACTGCAGATTGTCTAGCAGAACTAGATTGTCTAGGTTGTCTAAACTGCAGATTGTCTAGCAGAACTAGATTGTCTAAACTGCAGATTGTCTAGCAGGACTAGATTGTCTAGATTGTCTAAACTGCAGATTGTCTAGCAGAACTAGATTGTCTAGATTGTCTAAACTGCAGATTGTCTAGCAGAACTAGATTGTCTAGATTGTCTAAACTGCAGATTGTCTAGCAGAACTAGATTGTCTAGATTGTCTAAACTGCAGATTGTCTAGCAGAACTAGATTGTCTAGATTGACTAAACTGCAGATTGTCTAGCAGAACTAGATTGTCTAGATTGTCTAAACTGCAGATTGTCTAGCAGAACTAGATTGTCTACATTGTCTAAACTGCAGATTATTGTCGATTCATGCAACATACATAGCAGACACTACAACGTTCACGTGGAAAGAGTGGGGGTGAATGCGCAGGGGGGGGGGGGATCAGGCAATAATCTTTGTTCTCCGAGAAGCTGTCCGTTTAAGGATAAAAATGTTTTAATTAATGATGAAGAATTTGAATGCTGTTTAGAGTGTAATTTTTTTTCCTGAATTAATTCAAATGAAACTTTAAAATCTATTCGAAATTGTAAGAAAAAATGAGAATCCTCTTCCAGCTTCTTCATCCTCTTCCAGTCCGAGCAATTTATAAGCTTCATTTCGTTACTTCACGAAAAATAATCTTTTCTTCACATTTTCACTGGGACAGCATTTTCTCTTGTTCTTGTTAAGGTGGACTGGGGCTCTGGAACAAAATGTACGATGATTCAGCAGGCCCTTATCTTAGTGTCATTTATAAGAAAAAATTCTATTTAAAGTAACATTAAGCATTTCAGCTGAAAGAAGCTTAAAGACATGTTCGCAAACTGATTGATTCCCAAAGAGTAACTCGGTTCTGATAAACATCAATCTGTTGTTCGCTTACCTCATAATACCACGGACAATACTAAATCTGCCTCTAGTTCTCTTTCCGAAGAAATATTCTGGAATATTATTAAGAAGAACTAATGACCTTAGGGTTCCGTCACGGTCATTTCGTTTCGGACTCTGTTTACAACGACTCCTAAGTAGTTCTCAAGCTTATCCCTACCTCCTAATTGGCCCGAAGTCTGTTTTCGCTATTGCTGCTTGCTTCATTTTCTCTTCGTCTATAAACAGAAAAATGGGCGCTCGCACGAACACCAGAGGAGAGGACGAACTTGCAGAGATGAAATCACGTGGTTAAGCTGCGCTTGTTCCGACGGATGACTCGAATGATGTTTATGCACGTGGAAAAGACACTCTCGTGGTCATAACAAGAGACACGGAAACTGACCTGAATTCTAAGAAATGAGATTTTGCTAATTGGTATGAGCACAGTTGATTTTTTTTTTTCATTTCGTCTTGTTTTCGTTTTGTTATTGGAATCAGATAATATTTGTCGTACGACTTCGTGGATGATGTTTTTATAAATGAGGAATCTGTAATGTCACTTTTGTGTTTGTGTAATATTATTTATATAATCATTATTTGCTCATTTTGAAAAATAAAATTACTTTCCCTTTGTCGTCGATCTGTTCATCTGTTAACTTTTTTTCTGTTCTTAGAGATAAAAATTTTTTTTTTTTGTTGAATAGAACTGATGAAAAGTAACAGTTTGCATTTTGCGAAAATTTAAGCAGCTTCAGTTGCGCCCTCTAATGGTTGAAAAATGCGAAAAATGTCGAAAGTTCAAACGAATGTTGAAGTTAATATTAACCTCTTTCCCCCACAGGAGGGGTCAAATGCACCTTTTTAATTTTCGGAAATAAACGAAAAATTCTTTTTGTGTTGCGTAGGTACTAATAATATATTACACTTTTCATTTTCTCAATCATCCTAGGGAGGGGTGGGTGGGCTCAGTCGGTAGCGCGTTAGACTCGTAATCTGTAGTTCCCAGGTTCGAGTCCCCGCTGGGTCAGCGTTGAGCCTTATCTCCGCAAAATTCCCCGCCCTTCCACGGTCAGTAGAGGACACCGATGGAATTGGAAAGGCCGCCGTCCGTCTGATGGGACGTTAAGCCGTGGTCCCGTGTGCTGGAGAGCGATACCCTGTGCACGTTAAAGAACACGCTGGATGGCCTTGACGGGAGGCTACCATCTGTCTCCCAACAGCTGTTCCAGTGGGTCCCCTCCCCCAACCTTCTCTGAGCCTTCGGGGTCCATGTGACCTGGCCATTTAGCCCATGGTGTGCAAAAAAGTGCCGCTCAGAGGTAAAACAATCCAATCAATCATCCATTAGTTCGAATCTCAACTGTTAGAGAGCGCTTAAGTCGGAAAATATAAAAACTTCTGACTTGGCCATTTAGCCCATTGTGTGCAAAAAGGGGCCACTCAGAGAGTTGGATTGTTTTACCTCTGAGCGTCACTTTTTTGCACATAATGGGCTAAATTGTCAGATCACAAGGACCCCGAAGGCCCAGAGAATGGGGAGGGAACCCACTGGAATAGCTGTTGGAGGAGGAGCTGTTGAGAGTTGAGGGAGGGAACCCACTGGAACAGCTGTTGGGAAACAGATTATCTATCTCCCAACAGCTGTTCCACTGGGTCCCCTCCCCCAACATTGTCTAGGCCTTCGAGGTCCTTGTGACCTGATCATTTAATCCATTATGTGCAATATGTGCCTCCTGTCAAGGCCATCCAGAGTGTTCTTTAATGTGCACAGGGTATGGCTTTCCCACACATGGTTTAACGTCCCATCCGACGGACGGCGGCCTTTCCAAGTTCATCGGGGTCCCTTACTGGCCACTGGCAGAGCACGGAGTTTGCGGAGATAAATCTCAACTCTGTCCCAGCTGGGACTTGAACCTGGGAACTGCAGATTGCGAGCCTGGCGCGCTACCGACTGAGCACCACCTCAGAGAAGAAAAACAGCAACAAACGACTTATTTCTTTTAATCTCCTCCGAACTGCAGCATCATTTACAATTATTTCAACCAGTGAGGCTGTCTTGACAAGTATTTATTCTCATTCCTATAGGGTGGGGAGACTCAGTCGGAGGGGGAGCCAGACTCGTAATCTGCAGTTCCCAGGTTCGAACTCTGCTTGAGTTGAGATTTATCTATGCAAATGGAACACCGAGGTTTTAAAAGGCCACCGTCCGTCTGATGGGACGTTAAGCCATGACCCGTGTGCAGGTTGGTTTGTTTTTCCTCTGGGGTGGGGGGGGGGGGGGGGGGGGGGGGGGGGGGGGGCTCAGTCGATAGCGCGCCAGGCTCGTAATCTGTAGTTCCCAGGTTCGAGTCCCAGCTGGGTCAGCGTTGAGATTTATCTCCGCAAAATTCCCCGCCCTGCCCACGGTCAGTAGGAGACACCGATGGGCTTGGAAATACCGCCGTCCGTCGGATGGGACGTTAAGCCGTGGTCCGTGTGCGGGAGAGCCATATCCTGTGCACGTTAAAGAACACGCTGGATGGCCTTGACGGGAGGCTGCCATCTGTCTCCCAACAGCTGTTCCAGTGGGTCCCCTCCCCCAACCTTCTCTGAGCCTTCGGGGTCCATGTGACCTGGCCATTTAGCCCATGGTGTGCAAAAAAGTTCCGCTCACAGGTAAAACAACCCAACCCAACCCAATCCTCTGAGCGGCACTTTTTTGCACACCATGGGCTAAATGGCCAGGTCACAAGGACCCGAAGGCTCAGAGAGGGTTTGGGGAGGAGACCCACTGGAACAGCTGTTGGGAGACAGATGGTAGCCTCCCGTCAAAACCATCCAGCGTGTTCTTTAACGTGTACAGGATATGGCTCTCCCGCACACGGGGCCAGGCAGCGCGGTGAGTTTTGCGGAGATAAATCTCGACGCTGACACAGCTGGGACTCGAACCTGGGATTACGAGCCTGCAAAACTGACTGAGCCTCCCCCCCCACCCCCCGTGTACAGGAGAGCCATATCCTGTGCAGATTAAATAACATGCTGGATGACCTTGACGGGAGGCTACCATTTGCTTCCCAACACCTGTCCAGTGGATCCCCCCTCCCCACAACGTTCTCTGAGCCTCGGGGTCCTTGTAACCTGGCCATTTAGCCCATTGTGGGCAAAAAAAGTTCAAATTAAAACAACCCAGAACCCGAAACGACATTCAATCATTCTTTAAACTCCACTTTCTTATTAGCTGTTCAGATGATCATTTTTCAAATAGAACGACAAAAAAATTACGATTATCCATTCACAATTTTCTTAGAGGGTATATTTATTAACTTCTTTCATCGATTAACCTAACTTGCTTTTTAGCTTTACACTCTCGACAGAAGTAGGGATCACTGCTAATATTTCAAACGACTAAAAAAACGAACATTATTTTAAACTTTTTTTACAAGATTTTATTCTGCGCATAATTATATTTTTAACCAAGATATCAAATTCTGTTGGTAACTAAACGTAAATTTTTGCAACCAAAAACAAATGAAGCAAGACATCTTTCCTCCCCTTGAGAAAAAAAAAATCGACGCGAACTGTTTAATCCCCCCCCCCCCCCACAAAAAAAACGAAGCAAGACATCTTTCCTCCCCATAAGAAGAAAAAAATCGACGGGAACTGTTTGAATCCCCCCCCCCCCACAAAAAAAAAAAACGAAGCAAGACATCTTTCCTCCCCATGAGAAAAAAAAATCGACGCGAGCTATTTGAATCCCCCCTCCACAAAAAAAAACACACACGCCATCTTACGATGCTATTCGTATGAAGTCCGCTCCCAAAATCCCATTTCAAAAGATCTAATATAATTAAAACCAAAAGAAAAACAACTGCTGGTGTTTGAAAGCGAATTTTTTAGCCTGACTTGATTAAACTAGCTTTGCGATCTTCCTTCGTCGGAAAGCGATAAAAAAAAAAACTCCCAGCACCATCACCTCGAATAAAAAAAACCCCACCAGTTGATTCTTTTTGATGTTTCCCTTCTAACAGTCTGTATCCCAACTCGTTAGAGACGTTAGGCACGCGCTAGCACTCCATACCTGGCATATCATCAGCGCCGGGAGCAAGTCAGTCTTCTCCGACACGTTTTTTTTTTGCTACCTGAGTTCAGCCAGCAGAGGGCGGGGTGGCAATGTGCTTAAAACGGTATTAATCAAGGGAGATCAAACACGCCTTTAATGACATGGGAGTGTCGATGCACATGTGTCTGTCTTTTGCTTTTTGAACACGAACCATCCGTTTTCTGTCGCCGATTTTGACTCGAGTTTCGACCTTCGATCGAGAATCGACAGTCCGTAGTGTGAGCCGTGTCTCCTGTTGTCCTCGTGACGCTCCAAGGCGATAAACCGCGACGGATGGGGGAATCCAGACGAATAGCACCGCTCCAGCACCTGATTTGGACGCTTGTAATCATGGTCCCCGAGGGCCTTGTTTGCAGTTCTTGTGAGGGCCATCTTTGCGGGGCACCGATGAATTACTCCGTGTTTTGGGAGGTTAAAGGGCTGCCATTAGTGGCACAAACTAAGTAAAGGGGAGGATAAAGATTACAATCATGCGATACTACGTGTGGCTCGAGTTCACTAACTAGCTTAAATGTCAGTTTAACGTCGGAAATTCAAATTTTCGTGTATTTTTACTTTTCCCTGTGAGTTATTCGAGCCCCGGGTAAGGCATGGATGTGTGTGCCGTTTTTCTGCTGAGGTCCTGCCATCCTCACAGACCTTCTACTGTGGCATATAAACTGACAGGCTCTTGTCAGACCTCTGAGGCAAGCAGCTGCTTGAGGAGGTATTTATTTTTTACCCGTCCCGTGGCCGAGTGGTTAGCACGCTTGGCTACTGATCTAAGGGACCTGGGTTCGAGCCCCGGATTAGGCATGGCTGTTTGTGTCGTTTTTCTGCTGGGTTGGGGTTGGGTTGTTTTACCTCTGAGCGGCACTTTTTTGCACACCATGGGCTAAATGGGCAGGTCACATGGACCCCGAAGGCTCAGAGAAGGTTGGGGGAGGGGACCCACTGGAACAGCTGTTGGGAGACAGATGGTAGCCTCCCGTCAAGGCCATCCAGCGTGTTCTTTAACGTGCACAGGGTATGGCTCTCCCGCACACGGGGCCACGGCTTAACGTCCCATCCGACGGACGGCGGCCTTTCCAAGCCCATCGGTGTCCCCTACTGACCGTGGGCAGGGCGGGGAATTTTGCGGAGATAAATCTCAACGCTGACCCAGCTGGGACTCGAACCTGGGAACTACAGATTACGAGCCTGGCGCGCTACCGACTGAGCCACCCCCGCCCCATTTTTCTGCTGAGGTCCTGCCATCCTCTCAGACCTTCTACTATGGCATATGAACTGACAGGCTCCTGTCAGACCTCTGTGGCAAGCAGCTGCTTGAGGGGGTATTTTTATTACTCATGGTCTCCGAGGGCCTTGTTTGCAGTTCTTGTGAGGGCTATCTTTGCGGAGCACCGATGAATTACTCCGTGTTTTGGGAGGTTAAAGGGCTGCCATTAGTGACACAAACTAAGTAAAGGGGAGGATAAAGATTACAATCATGCGATACTACGTGTGGCTCGCGTTCCCTAACTAGCTTAAATGTCAGTTTAACGTCGGAAATTCAAATTTTCGTGTATTTTGACTTTTCCCTGTGAGTTATGGTTGTGAGTATTGTGATCGTGAGGGGAGAAAAAAATCGATTTCGAGTTTTCTGATTAGGAATGCCTTCGAGATATCTGAGTCACAGGCTGATTAGCTCAGCGACTCCTGCGCTGCGGGAGGGCCCCTCGGTTAGGGGGAACTCTGAAAAACATGTTTTCAAAAATTTATGAGGATATTTGAATGACAACTATTTAAAGGAATAACCCAGATTTTTTTTCCATAGCTCTGAACGAATAATAACGGATCATGAACAATCAGCCTCATTTTCCCTACTACAAAAACTGACAGCTTCCTGTCAGATCTCTGTGGGGCGGGGGTGGCTCAGTCGGTAGCGTGCCAGGCTCGTAATCTGTAGTTCCCAGGTTCGAGTCCCAGCTGGGTCAGCGTTGAGATTTATCTCCGCAAAATTCTCCGCCCTGCCCACGGTCAGTAGGGGACACCGATGGGCTTGGAAAGGCCCCCGTCTGTCGGATGGGACGTTAAGCCGTGGCCCCGTGTGCGGGAGAGCCATACCCTGTGCACGTTAAAGAACACGCTGGATGGCCTTGACGGGAGACTACCATCTGTCTCCCAACAGCTGTTCCAGTGGGTCCCCTCCCCCAACCTTCTCTGATCCTTCGGGGTCCATGTGACCTGGCCATTAAGCCCATGGTGTGCAAAAAAAGTGCCGCTCAGAGGCAAAACAACCCAACCTCTTTGCTGCCCGTGGACCAGAAAGATTCTTTCCAAAGCTTTTTCTTAGTTCTCTAAGTAATTAAAATTCATCGATATGCTTAACTTTTGGGTAAGTGTTTTAGAAGCATTTCAGTGAAAGTATTCTGTGGTCCAGTGGTTAGCGCCCTTGGCTACTCTAAAGAAACTGAGTTCGAGCCCAAATAAGGCATGGATATACGTGTTGTTTTTCTGCTGAGGTCCTGCCATCTTCACAGACCTTCTACTATGGCATATTAACTGTGAGACCTCTGTAGCAAGCAGCTGCTTGAGGTTTTTTAATTTTTTTCTAATGAAAGTAAGAAAACCGTTTAAATCAAAACTCTCATATTTGTGTTATCTGCAACACATTCTGTAAATGGTATCTAGGTAGTATTACAGATATCTTGTTCCTCGACAACCGTGGAGTGAACTACTTTGTGCATTAATAAAAGCTGTTTTTCCCCCTAATGCAGAAAGCGGCCCCGAGCCAAGCTTCATTACCTTCATGCCACTGAAGATGGTTACGAAGTGGCAAGGACCCGTTAAAACAGCCGACATCCACCGCCCACGATAAGTGTGCGTGACTGTGGGAAAGGACTTCGTTTAGATTTATAACCTTTAATGGGTCGGGGAAGTCGTACTCATTGAAGCTTTCTTATTTCCTTGTATACATACCTTCTCCAATTTAAGACAATATTTATGCATCTTTTATTGCTAGCTTTCAGATTGATAATTTTGTTACTTTTTTATCTTCAAACGAACCACTGAAATTTGAGCCTTTATCTAAAAAATAAAAACAAAATCAAACAGACACATTAATGAAAAGTTAAAAGAATGACAGAATTTATTCACCAACAGATAAGTAAAAATTATTCGAAGACGGTTAAGGAATAATGGTACTCAAATCTATACCAAGTTCTTCGGTAATATTTCTATCGGGAGCTCCTTCCTCAAGTAGAGGCGGGGGTGGCTCAGTGGTAGCGCGCCAGGTTCGTAATCTGCAGTTCCCAGGTTCGAGTCCCAGCTGGGTCAGCGTTGAGATTTATTTCCGCAAAATTTCCCCGCCCTGCCCATGGTCAGTAGGAGACACCGATGGGCTTGGAAAGGCCGCCGTCCGTCGGATGGGACGTTAAGCCGTGGCCCCGTGTGTGGGAAAGTCATACCCTGTGCACGTTAAAGAATACGCTGGATGGCCTTGACGGGAGGCTACCATCTGTCTCCCAACAGCTGTTCCAGTGGGTCCCCTCCCCCAACCTTCTCTGAGCCATCGGGGTCCATGTGACCTGACCATTTAGCCCATGGTGTGCAAAAAAGTGCCGCTCAGAGGTAAAACAACCCAACCCAACTCGAAGTCGTTAGCGAACGCAAAAAGGAATCAGTGGTGAACGCATCACGGCCAAAACATTCCTTCTGAACGAATCGCCAACGTGAAACTCACCACTATCGAAAACTAATACTGTATCGTATATAGTTTAAACATGAAAGAAAAAAACAACTCTGGCCTCTTGTCTAGTGATGTAAACGTCCGCGTTGAAGGGTCAATGTGTCAATGTAATGCTCCGCGGTTGAGGAAGAACATTTCGGTCATTATCACTTGGGGGAAAATCAGCGCTTTTGGCAAGGGATTTTCCCAATTCCAGCAGCCGGTGGTGTCTTCATAACAGGGTATAATGATATACAGTTAACCTAGCTTTTGGAACTGGTTTTTCCTTGTGGCCAATGATCTCTATGACACTTCTCTCTTCTGCAATCATGTTCGTTTGGCATGTCATGTCCCACCATTCCTCGTAGAGCAGAGAGAATGGTGGGAAGAATACTGCGGAAATTTAAACCGCTTTCATTGGAACAAGAAACAAAGTAACAAGGCATTGATGGTGGATGCTTTTGTTGTGTTGTTTTCCTGCTGTGAAGTTTCATCCTCTTTACAGATCCTCTTTATAAAGAATGCCGTCCCGTGGCCGAGTGGTTAGCGCGCTTGGCTATTGATCTAAGGGACCTGGGTTCGAGCCCCGGGTAAGGCATGGATGTATGTGTCGTTTTTCTGCTGAGGTCCTGCCATCCTCTCAGACCTACTGTGGCATATAAACTGACAGGCTACTGTCAGACCTCTGTGGCAAGCAGCTGCTTGAGTGGGTATTTTTTTTTTATAAAGAATTAAACTGACAGCCTCCTGTCAGGCCTCTGTGGCAAGCAGCTGCTTAAGACGTAATTAATTTTTTTTTGCGTCTAAATTGTAATCCTTATCTGAATCATACAGAACAAACCCATCTGGTACATCTGAAACAGCTTTCCTTCAGAGAAAATTCGCAATTCTTCGAATCGACTTAACCCGGTAGCTAACTTCATGCTCGTTGTCCCCATCAGCTCAACTCACTCGAGCCCACGAATTGTCGTTAGTGCCACCCGCTCAGCCTGATCCTAGTAGAGCATTCCTCCCATAGAGCATCCTCTCCATCTCCATCTCTAAACCACGTGGGAAAGGAGGAGTCCTGTTCGGAGCGAGGTCGCAGGTTAACGGGCTCCGCCCCACATATAACAGCGTCTGGCCCGAGGGTAAGGAGGAGTCTCTGTGACGTCACAGTCAACAGGCCACGCGCCCGAGTGACTGGTGTCATTGCGCCTCACCGAGTGCCATCTGCCACGAATTTTGTCCGTGTTTTCTCTGAAACACGAACTGGAGACATTCGAGTTCTTCGAGAAAGACCGGGGAGACTAAAAACCAACGATGACAGAAATTGGGGATTTTTAGGTCTTCTGGGGCAATTTAAAACGGCAAATTAATGTTGAAAGCTGAAGAAGGTTCATCGTCTGAAGGAGAGCCTTATAGGGTTGACAACAAGTTATTGCTAAGTGCATTTTGCTGGCTGCGATGTTGTGCAGATCCATGTTTGTAGCTGGACGTGTTTCAAGGCGATACCGATTAAGTTAAGTGTTTTCTCAAACTCTTAGGCTCGAAGATGTTTTATGTGACGCTTAGTGGAATAACAAAACCGTTCGATTTTTTAATTCGGGGCAAAACGTAGCACTCCCTGGATTATCCTGAGATAAATTGCTGTTAAAAAGTTTGTGAAGACTCCGAAGTCTTGAAGATCTTACCAAAGATGCCCAACAATTGTAAAAATTTCAGTGTATCAAGCTCAACAGAAAACATCATCTTTCGAGATCACGAGACCTCAAATGAATTGCACTGGATTGAATAAACTCATCAGCCAATAAAGTTGGGTTGGGTTGTTTTACCTCTGAGCGGCATTTTTTTGCACACCATGGGCTAAATGGCCAGGTCACATGGACCCCGAAGGCTCAGAGAAGGTTGGGGGAGGGTACCCACTGGAACAGCTGTTGGGAGACAAATGTCAAGGCCATCCAGCGTGTTCTTTAGCGTGCACAGGGTATGGCTCTCCCACACACGAGGCCGCGGCTTAACGTCCCATCCGACGGACGGCAGCCTTTCCAAGCCCATCGGTGTCCCCTACTGACCGTGGGCAGGGCGGAGAATTTTGCGGAGATGAATCTCAACGCTGACCCAGCTGGGACTCGAACCTGGGAACTACAGATTACGAGCCTGGCGCGCTACCTACTGAGCCACCCCCGCCCCAGCCAATAAAGACATGCCAAAGTAAGGAAACCCAGTTTGCCTCTGAGCAATGTGATTGCTTTAAGAAAAGTCCACGAAATTTAAATGGAGGGCTCCCATAATCTCGAAGTGCCCCCTGTGCCCCAGGATTGGTTGAATCGCTCATTGTGACCAACCCCAAAGGCTCAGAGAAGACTGAGGAAATCTACTGAACAACTATTAAGAGGCAGATGGTAGTTTCTCATCAAGGCCATCCAGCAAGTTCTTTAAAGTATAGTCGCTCAAAAAAGTATCCGAACACTATGGTTGATTACAGAATTCAGAAAAAATATCTGGAGCGTGTGCAGCAACTGTACACGCTCCAGTTACCGTTCACAGCAAACTGGAGCGTGTTCAGTTACTGCACACTCCAGTTTGCTGTGAACGGTAACTGCACACGCTCAATATTTCTGTGAGTGGGACCACACAATCCAGGTTTTTGTTAGCTCACACGATCCAATGTGCTGTGAACATTTACCGCAACCGCTCCAGTTTGCTGTGAACGGTAACTGCACACGCTCAATATTTCTGTGAGTGGGCCCACGCGATCCAGGTTTTTGTGAGCTCACACGATCCAATGTGCTGTGAACATTAACCGCAACCGCTCCAGTTTGCTGTGAACGGTAACTGCACATGCTCAATATTCATTGCATTATATATTCATACGCATTATATATATATTAAAAAAATATCCGAACACTGTGGTTGATTACAGAATTCAGAAAAAATATCTGGCAACGATATTTTTAGAAACTAGTGATCTGACAACCTTCGTGTCACCACGAAGGTTGTCAGATCACTAAAATCTAAAAAAGTCGTTGCCAGATATTTTTTCTGAATTCTGTAATCAACCACAGTGTTCGGATATTTTTTTGATCGACTGTACACAGGGTATGGCTGTATCCTGCACATTAGACTATGGCTTAATGTCGCATCGGACAGACGATGTTTTCCAAGCCCATAGGTATCTCCATGGGGCATGGTGCATATTTATGGAATAGATCTCAACGAGGGCTTGTGGAGACTCGAACCTCGGAAATGCAGATTATGAGCATAGTCCGCTACCGGGTCTCGTAGTAAAATATTTTCCAATTTTTCGTGCGTTGTATTTCTGCCGTAACGAATATGTAATACTCGCACCATATGATGCAAAAAGACAACAAGCTAATTGACTATATATTAATTTTTAAATGGACCGTTGCACCTATTTCTAGAGGAGGTGAAAAAGCATCGTGCACCATTACCAGATTTTGCTGCATATCTTCTAATATCAGAATTCGTGTGCCCAAAGAGGTACGCGTATCACTGGCAGAGAAACATTGGTGTAAAGCAATAGAGATCATCTTCTTGGGGAGTAAAAGTCCGACTGTGGATCCAGTAATATCTGAATTACTGTCTTCGAAAGATGCCAGTTAAGCTTACATTCCTGACTAAAGTGGGAAATTCACTGACAAGCTCTATAACTTCTAGCATATGTGACTTCTAGCATAAGAAAATGTGACTGAGGATAAATTGATCATAATCAAATATATTTGAATCGCCATTTTCAACACTTTATATTTATTAAGTATTTAAAGAGTTAAAATGGAATATTTAACAATAAACATCTTATTTCATAAGAATCACCACAATTGCCTAATATTGAGTAAATAAATATAATAATAAATACCCCCTCAAGCAGCTGCTTGCCACAGAGGTCTGACAGGAGCCTGTCAGTTTATATGCCACAGTAGAAGATCTGAGAGGATGGCAGGACCTCAGCAGAAAAACGACACATACATCCATGTCTTATCCAGGGGTCGAACCCAGGTCCCGTAGATCAGTAGCCAAGCGCGCTAACCACTCGGTCATTACGCAAATTCGAAAATATATATTTAGTTTATTAAATAGTTTGAAACAATATTTATTATTTAAGTTTTAATTAATTTGTGAGGTAAATTCTTGTGGCGCATTACCTTTGTGAAATGTTTTAGTTCCCATAACTCTTTAAATACTGAACGAATATTGTTGATGATCGAAATTTAAATGTATTTTATTATGAACTTTAGTTTATCTTCAGTCCATTTTTTTTTCAATGAAATGCACATTTTAGTTATAAAGCTTCGAAGTTAAATTCCTGTTGGCATAATACGGAAATACTCAATATTTTGATAAGGTAGTGTATAAGCCGCCTATTAAGAAAATGGATAAGATACGGATACAATATTAAATGAGGGGACGGGGGTGGCTCAGTCGGTAGCGCGCCAGGCTCGTAATCTGTAGTTCCCAGGTTCGAGTCCCAGCTGGATCAGCGTTAAGATTTATCTCCGCAAAAATTCCTCGCCCTGCCCACGGTCAGTAGGGGACACCGCTGGGCTTGGAAAGGCCGCCGTCCGTCGGATGGGACG
Source organism: Ryuthela nishihirai (assembly GCA_038380435.1). Classification (NCBI taxonomy): domain Eukaryota; kingdom Metazoa; phylum Arthropoda; class Arachnida; order Araneae; family Heptathelidae; genus Ryuthela; species Ryuthela nishihirai. The sequence continues at coordinate 69,432,176 of JAWZYU010000001.1, forward strand.
TTAAGCCGTGGCCCCGTGTGTGGGAGAGACATACCTTGTGCACGTTAAAGAACACGCTGGATGACCTTGACGGGAGGCTACCATCTGTCTCCCAACAGCTGTTCCCGTGGGTCCCCTCCCCCAACCTTCTCTGAGCCTTCGGGGTCCTTGTGACCTGGCCATTTAGCCCATGGTGTGCAAAAAAAGTGCCGCTCAGAGGTAAAACAATCCAATCCAAAGTCATCCAACGGTTGTAAAAAACAGAAAAAATTAGCTTGAACTGATAATCATTACATTACAAACCAGAATGTTACTATGAAACAAATACAGAAGAAACCAATTGGACAGAATGGAGTCTTTTTCGTCTATATTTTCTGCATCAAAAGTACAGAATATAGAAGACAGAACTTTAAGGTTAATACGTTTCATCACTGGATCTAATGCAGTTATCATCCTCACAATCCTCTTCCTTCAGTCTTTCATCAGTGAATCTGATGTAATTGTCATCTTCAGAATCCCCTGCTTTTAATCTTTTAGAAGTGGATGTGACGTAATTGTTGGGCCAGGCTCGTAATCTGCAGTTCCCAGGTTCGAGTCCCAGCTGGTCAGTGTTGAGACTTATCTCCGCAAAACTCCCCTCCCTGCCCACGGTCAGTAGGGGACACCGATGGGATTGGAAAGGCCGTCGTCCATCGAATGGGACTTTAAGCCGTGGGCCCGTGTGCGGGAGAGCCATACGCTCTGCACGTTAAAGAATACACTGGATGGCCATGACGGGAGGCTATCATCTGTCCCCCAACAGCTGTTCCAGTGGGTCCCCTCTCACAACCTTCTCCGAGCCTTCAGGGTCCTTGTGACTTGGCCATTTAGCCATGGCAAAAAAAGTGTCGCTCAGACACTTTTTTTGAATAAACAATCCAACTGACAACAACCAAACTTTTTTAGAAACAATCCAACTGACGCAACTGTCGTCCTCACAATCTTTTTCCAATAATCTTTCACAAGTGGATCCGACGCAATTGTCATCTTCACAATCTTTTTCCAATAATCTTTCACAAGTGGATCCGACGCAATTGTCATCTTCACAATCTTTTTCCATTAATCTTTCATAAGTGGATCCGACGCAATTGTCATCTTCACAATCTTTTTCCAATAATCTTTCATAAGTGGATCCGACGCAATTGTCATCTTCACAATCTTTTTACAATAATCTTTCACAAGTGGATCCGACGCAATTGTCATCTTCACAATCTTTTTCCAATAATCTTTCACAAGTGGATCCGACGCAATTGTCATCTTCACAATCTTTTTCCAATAATCTTTCACAAGTGGATCCGACGCAATTGTCATCTTCACAATCTTTTTCCATTAATCTTTCATAAGTGGATCCGACGCAATTGTCATCTTCACAATCTTTTTCCAATAATCTTTCATAAGTGGATCCGACGCAATTGTCATCTTCACAATCTTTTTCCAATAATCTTTCACAAGTGGATCCGATGCAATTGTCATCTTCACAATCTTTTTCCATTAATCTTTCATAAGTGGATCCGACGCAATTGTCATCTTCACAATCTTTTTCCAATAATCTTTCACAAGTGGATCCGACGCAATTGTCATCTTCACAATCTTTTTCCAATAATCTTTCACAAGTGGATCCGACGCAATTGTCATCTTCACAATCTTTTTCCAATAATCTTTCACAAGTGGATCCGACGCAATTGTCATCTTCACAATCTTTTTCCAATAATCTTTCACAAGTGGATCCGACGCAATTGTCATCTTCACAATCTTTTTCCATTAATCTTTCATAAGTGGATCCGACGCAATTGTCATCTTCACAATCTTTTTCCTTTAATCTTTCATAAGTGGATCCGACGCAATTGTCATCTTCACAATCTTTTTCCTTTAATCTTTTATAACCGGATCTGACGCAATTATCATCTTCACAATCTTTTTTCATTAAACTTTGATAAGTGGACCTGACACAATTATCAACTTCACAATCTTTTTCCTTTAATCTTTCTTAAGTGGATCCGACGCATCTTCACAATCTTTTTCCATTAATCTTTCATAAGTGCATCCGACGCAATTATCATCTTCACAATCTTTTTTCATTAATCTTTCATAAGTGGATCCGACGCAATTGTCATCTTCACAATCTTTTTCCTTTAATCTTTCATAAGTGGATCCGACGCAACTGTCATTTTCACAATCTTTTTCCTTTAATCTTTTATAACCGGATCTGACGCAATTATCATCTTCACAATCTTTTTCATTAAACTTTGATAAGTGGACCTGACACAATTATCAACTTCACAATCTTTTTCCTTTAATCTTTCTTAAGTGGATCCGACGCATCTTCACAATCTTTTTCCATTAATTTTCATAAGTGGATCTGACGAAAACGATTAGTCTCTGGTGGTCGATCGGTTATTATGCATGGGAGACGTGGGTTCGAATCCCACTCAAAACAGCCATTTTTTATTTCAACTAATTATTTCAAGTGTTCCTTTTTATCCAATTTTTAATGAATAAAATTAAGTCTATGCTACAATATATTCTGAAAATTTTGGACTTCGTTTCTACGTTTTATACGAATAGTGGGTTAATTGGGAATTCGGTTATTCGAGATTGTTTTTTCTTTTCATTCATTCTGGATAACCGAGTCTGCGGTATAAAAAATAAATGAATACTCCCTAAAGCAGCTGCTTGCCACAGAGGTCTGAGAAGAGCCTGTCAGTTTATACCCTATAATAGATGGTCTGCGAAGAAGGCGAGATCTCTGCAGAAAAACAACACAAACATTCATGATTTATCCTGTGCTCGAACCCAGCCCCTTTGATCAGTAGCCAAGCGCGCTGACCACTCGGTTACGGAATATAGTAATTATTACAGGGAGCGGAAAAATGCAAAACAGAACAAAACGCCTTTCCCTGGACTGGATCATCTACTGGGCATTATCTTGTTAAAAGACATATAGAAGACTCTCGTCAAGGCCATCGTTAAGAGACACGTGGAAGGCTCTCGTCAAGACCTTCATTAAGAGACACGTGGAAGGCTCTCGTTAAGGCCTTCATTAAGAGACATGTGGAAGGCTCTCATCAAGGTCTTCATTAAGAGACATGTGGAAGGCTCTCATCAAGGCCATCGTTAAGAGACATGTGGAAGGCTCTCGTCAAGGCCTTCATTAAGAGACACGTGGAAGGCTCTCGTCAAGGCCTTCATTAAGAGACACGTGGAAGGCTCTCGTTAAGGCCTTCATTAAGAGACATGTGGAAGGCTCTCGTCAAGGCCTTCATTAAGAGACATGTGGAAGGCTCTCGTCAAGGCCTTCATTAAGAGACACGTGGAAGGCTCTCGTCAAGACCTTCATTAAGAGACACGTGGAAGGCTCTCGTCAAGGCCTTCATTAAGAGACATATGGAAAGCTCTCGTCAAGGCCTTCATTAAGAGACATGTGGAAGGCTCTCGTCAAGGCCTTCATTAAGAGACATGTGGAAGGCTCTCGTCAAGGCCTTCATTAAGAGACACGTGGAAGGCTCTCGTCAAGGCCTTCATTAAGAGACACGTGGAAGGCTCTCGTCAAGGCTTTCATTAAGAGACACGTGGAAGGCTCTCGTTAAGGCCTTCATTAAGAGACATGTAGAAGGCTCTCGTCAAGGTAATCGTTAAGAGACATGTGGAAGGCTCTCGTCAAGGTAATCGTTAAGAGACATGTGGAAAGCTCTCGTCAAGGTAATCGTTAAGAGACATGTGGAAGGCTCTCGTCAAGGCCTTCATTAAGAAACATATGGAAGGCTCTCGTCAAGGCCTTCATTAAGAGACATATGGAAGGCTCTCATCAAGGCCTTCATTAAGAGACATGTGGAAGGCTCTCGTCAAGGTCATCGTTAAGAGACAGTGGAAGGCTCTCGTCAAGGCCTTTGTTAAGAGACATATGGAAGGCTCTCGTCAAGGCCTTCATTAAGAGACATGTGGAAGGCTCTCGTCAAGGCCTTCATTATGAGACATATGGAAGGCTCTCGTCAAGGCCTTCGTTAAGAGACATATGGAAGGCTCTCTTCAAGGCCATCGTTAAGAGACATAGGGAAGTCTCTCGTCAAGGCCATCGTTAAGAGACATATGAAAGTCTCTCTCAAGGTCATCGTTAAGAGACATATGAAAGTCTCTCTCAAGGTCATCGTTAAGAGACATATGGAAGGAGACATATTGTCAAGGTCATCTTTAAGGGACATTTGGGAGGTTCTCGTAAAGGCCATTAAGAGACATTTGGGAGGCTCTCATAAAGGCAATCGTTAAGAGACGTATGGAAGGCTCTCGTCAAGGCAATCGTTAAGAGACATATAGAAGGCTCTCGTCAAGGCAATCGTTAAGAGACATATGGAAGACTCTCGTCAAGGCAATCGTTAAGAGACATATGGAAGGCTCTCGTCAAGGCAATCGTTAAGAGACATATGGAAGGCAATCGTTAAGAGACATATGGAAGGCTCTCGTCAAGGCAATCGTTAAGAGACATATGGAAGGCTCTCGGCAATGCCATCCAACGTGTTCTTTATCGTACACCATATACGTCTCTTCTGCACGCAGAGCCACGTCTTTGCATCCCCTTAGGGCTGCATTTCCGAGTTTGCTTTTTCCCCTAAAACGTTTGCTGAAAATGCGTTTTGAGAATAGTTAAAAAACAATGCATATTTATGCATTACGGAACATCGTTCTAATCCGATAAATTTCAGTATCAAGCATCGCCCAAAATTTTTGCCTGCTTTAGCCAAAGTGACCTACCAAAATTTTCTGTCCCAAGCTGCCACTGAACACTTCTAATTTCACTGCTACAGACACAGCTTTTCTGCATATCTTTACAACTTAGGCATTGATGAAACTAAGGGTGGTGTTGAGTTGGGTTGTTTTACCTCTGAGCGGCACTTTTTTGCACACCATGGGCTAAATGGCCAGGTCAGATGGACCCCGAAGGCTCAGAGAAGGTTGGGGAAGGGGACCCACTGTAACAGCTGTTGGGAGACAGATGGTAGCCTCCCGTCAAGGCCATTCAGCGTATTCTTTAACGTGCACAGGGTATGTCTCTCCCGCACACGGGGCCACGGCTTAACGTCCCATCCGACGGACGGCGGCCTTTCCAAGCCCATCGGTGTCCCCTACTGACCGTGGGCAGGGCGAATAATTTTGCGGAGATAAACCTCAACGCTGACCCAGCTGGGACTCGAACCTGGGAGCTACAGATTACGAGCCTGGCGCGCTACCGATTGAGCCACCCCCGCCCCAAGGGTGGTGTTGAACAGTCCAGAGCTTTGCACACAAAGAACAACGCTTATGAACTGAGAGCATATCGAGAGATGCATTCGCACTTAGTAGCAATTAAATTCACGGCTTGTAAGAGATATTTAATTACATTTAATTGAAGAATAGACGAAAGACAAAGAATCATTTATCTGTGATTAACAAACTCCTTTATTTTCAATCTCTACCTGGGATGGTTTTCAAAGGATGCAGTTCTGTTGGAACGCTCGACTTTGTCATCAAAAGACTCCAACAACGCTCAACAGAAGTGTTCCCTTTGTAAACGATCAAAGGGAAAGCAGCAATTAGGAGTTTCTAATCAATCAGAAAATGTTTAATTATTTCAGTTTAATCTGTAGCGAAATGTAAATATTTGTTTGCGCTTAATGTACTAATACATGAGACAAAGCAGAAAATTCTAAAGGTAAACGCAGAGTCGAGTTGAATTATTTTACCTTTGGGTGGATTATTTTTGAATTTAAAGGGCTAAATGGCCACTCACAGAAACTTCAATGACTCGGAGAAGTTTGAAGGAAGATCTACTGGGAACCTGTTAAGAGACAGGTGGAAATCCCACCAAAACCATTCATTGTGTTCTTTAACGTACAGTCGCTGAAAAAAATATCCGAACACTATGATTGATTACAGAATGCAGAAAAAATATCTGGCAACGATTTGTTTTTGGAAATTAGTGATCTCGCAAATTTCGTTGCAAAGAAAAACCCCACCCTGCCGTATATCTTTACACAGGGCCTCAGAAGTTAATGAAAACTTCCGCGCAATTGAGACTGGTGAGGTGCACCAGTCCCAATTGCACCAGCGTTGAGATTTATCTGCACAAAACTTCACCCTACCGTATACCTTTACACAGGGCCTCAGAAGTTAATTAAAACTTCGGGGCAATTGAGACTGGTGGGGTGCACCAGTCCCAATTGCACCAGCGTTGAGATTTATCTGCACAAAAACCCCACCCTACACTCTATATTTACACAGGGCCTCAGAAGTTAATGAAAACTTTCGCGCAATTGAGACTGGTGGGGTGCACCAGTCCCAATTGCACCAGCGTTGAGATTAATCTGCACAAAAACCCCACCCTGCCGTATACCTTTACATAGGGCCTCAGAAGTTAATGAAAACGTACGCGCAATTGAGACTGGTGGGGTGCACCAGTCCCAATTGCACAAGCGTTGAGATTTATCTCCACAAAAACGCCACCCTGCCCTCTATATTTACACAGGGCGTCAGAAGTTAATGAAAACTTCCGCGCAATTGAGACTGGTGGGGTGCACCAGTTCCAATTGCACCAGCGTTGAGATTAATCTGCACAAAACCCCCACCCTGCCGTATACCTTTACACAGGGCCTCAGAAGTTAATGAAAACTTCCACGCAATTGAGACGTGGGGTGCACCAGTTTCAATTGCACCAGCGTTGAGATTTATCTGCACAAAAACCTCACCCTGCCGTATACCTTTACACAGGGCCTCAGAAGTTAATGAAAACTTCCGCGCAATTGAGACTGGTGGGGTGCACCAGTCCCAATTGCACCAGCGTTGAGATTTATCTGCACAAAAACCCCACCCTGCCCTCTATATTTACACAGGGCCTCAGAAGTTAATGAAAACTTCCGCACAATTGAGACTGGTGGGGTGCACCAGTCCCAATTGCACCAGCGTTGAGATTAATCTGCACAAAAACCCCACCCTGCCGTATACCTTTACATAGGACCTCACAAGTTAATGAAAACGTCCGCGCAATTGAGACTGGTGGGATGCTTCAGTCCCAATTGCACCAGCGTTGAGATTTATCTGCACAAAAACCCCACCCTGCCCTCTATATTTACACAGGGCGTCAGAAGTTAATGAAAACTTCCGCGCAATTGAGACTGGTGGGGTGCACCAGTTCCAATTGCACCAGCGTTGAGATTAATCTGCACAAAACCCTCACCCTGCCGTATACCTTTACACAGGGCCTCAGAAGTTAATGAAAACTTTTGCGCAATTGAGACTGGTGGGGTGCACCAGTTTCAATTGCACCAGCGTTGAGATTTATCTGCACAAAAACCCCACCCTGCCCTATATATTTACACAGGGCCTCAGAAGTTAATGAAAACTTCCGCGCAATTGAGACTGGAGGGGTGCACCAGTCCCAATTGCACCAGCGTTGAGATTAATCTGCACAAAAACCTCACCCTGCCGTATACCTTTACACAGGGCCTCAGAAGTTAATGAAAACTTCCGCGCAATTGAGACTGGTGGGGTGCAACAGTTTCAATTCCACCAGCTTTGAGATTAATCTGCACAAAAACCCCACCCTGCGTATACCTTTACACAGGGCCTGAGAAGTTAATGAAAACTTCCGAGCAATTGAGACTGGTGGGGTGCACCAGTTCCAATTGCACCAGCTTTGAGATTAATCTGCACAAAAACCCCACCCTGCCGTATACCTTTACACAGAGCCTCAGAAGTTAATGAAAACATCCGTGCAATTGAGACTGGTGGGATGCACCAGTTCCAATTGCACCAGCTTTGAGATTAATCTGCACAAAAACTCCAACCTGCCGTATAACTTTACACAGCGCCTCAGAAGTTAATGAAAAGTTCCGCGCATTTGAGACTGGTGGGGTGCACTAGTCCCAATTGCACCAGCGTTGAGATTAATCTGCACAAAACCCCCACCCTGCCGTATACCTTTACACCGGGCCTCAGAAGTTAATGAAAACTTCCGCGCAATTGAGACTGGTAGGGTGCACCAGTTCCAATTGCACCAGCTTTGAGATTAATCTGCACAAAAACCCCACCCTGCCGTATACCTTTACACAGGGCCTCAGAAGTTAATGAAAACTTCCGCGCAATTGAGACTGGTGGGGTGCACCAGTTTCAATTGCACCAGCTTTGAGATTAATCTGCACAAAAACCCCACCATGCCGTATACCTTTACACAGGGCCTCAGAAGTTAATGAAAACTTCCGCGCAATTGAGACTGGCGGGGTGCACCAGTCCCAATTGCACCAGAGTTGAGATTAATCTGCACAAAAACATCACCCTGCCGTATACCTTCACACAGGGCCTCAGAAGTTAATGAAAACTTCCGCGCAATTGAGACTGTCGGGTGCACCAGTCCCAATTTTCCCAGCGTTGAGATTTATCTGCACAAAAACCCCACCCTGCCGTATACCTTTACACAGGGCCTCAGAAGTTAATGGAAACTTCTGCGCAACTGAGACTGGTGGGGTGCGCCGTCCCAATAAGCACCAGCGTTGAGATTAATCTGCACAAAAACCGCACCCTGCCCTATACCTTCACACAGGGCCTCAGAAGTTAATGAAAACTTCTGCGCAATTGAGACTGATGGGGTGCACCAGTTCCAATTGCACCAGCTTTGATATTAATCTGCACAAAAACCCCACCCTGCCGTATACCTTTACACAGGGCCTCAGAAATTAATGAAAAGTTCCGCGCATTTGAGACTGGCGGGGTGCACCAGTCCCAATAGCACCAGCGTTGAGATTAATCTGCACAAAACCCCCACCCTGCTGTATACCTTTACACAGGGCCTCAGAAGTTAATGAAAACTTCCGCGCAATTGAGACTGGTGGGGTGCACCAGTCCCAATTGCACCAGCGTTGAGATTTATCTGCACAAAAACCCCACCCTGCCCTCTATATTTACACAGGGCCTCAGAAATTAATGAAAAGTTCCGCGCATTTGAGACTGGCGGGGTGCACCAGTCCCAATAGCACCAGCGTTGAGATTAATCTGCACAAAACCCCCACCCTGCTGTATACCTTTACACAGGGCCTCAGAAGTTAATGAAAACTTCCGCGCAATTGAGACTGGTGGGGTGCACCAGTCCCAATTGCACCAGCGTTGAGATTTATCTGCACAAAAACCCCACCCTGCCCTCTATATTTACACAGGGCCTCAGAAGTTAATGAAAACTTCCGCACAATTGAGACTGGTGGGGTGCACCAGTCCCAATTGCACCAGCGTTGAGATTAATCTGCACAAAAACCCCACCCTGCCGTATACCTTTACATAGGACCTCACAAGTTAATGAAAACGTCCGCGCAATTGAGACTGGTGGGATGCTTCAGTCCCAATTGCACCAGCGTTGAGATTTATCTGCACAAAAACCCCACCCTGCCCTCTATATTTACACAGGGCCTCAGAAGTTAATGAAAACTTCCGCGCAATTGAGACTGGTGGGGTGCACCAGTTCCAATTGCACCAGCGTTGAGATTAATCTGCACAAAACCCACACCCTGCCATTTACCTTTACACAGGGCCTCAGAAGTTAATGAAAACTTCCACGCAATTGAGAGTGGTGGGGTGCACCAGTTTCAATTGCACCAGCGTTGAGATTTATCTGCACAAAAACCTCACCCTGCCGTATACCTTTACACAGGGCCTCAGAAGTTAATGAAAAATTTTGCGCAATTGAGACTGGTGGGGTGCACCAGTTTCAATTGCACCAGCGTTGAGATTTATCTGCACAAAAACCCCACCCTGCCCTATATATTTACACAGGGCCTCAGAAGTTAATGAAAACTTCCGCGCAATTGAGACTGGAGGGGTGCACCAGTCCCAATTGCACCAGCGTTGAGATTAATCTGCACAAAAACCTCACCCTGCCGTATACCTTTACACAGGGCCTCAGAAGTTAATGAAAACTTCCGCGCAATTGAGACTGGTCGGGTGCACCAGTCCCAATTGCACCAGCGTTGAGATTAATCTGCACAAAACCCCACCCTGCCGTATACCTTTACACAGGGCCTCAGAAGTTAATGAAAACTTCCGCGCAAATGAGACTGGCGGAGTGCACCAGTCCCAATTGCACCAGCGTTGAGATTAATCTGCACAAAAACCTCACCCTGCCATATACCTTTACACAGGGCCTCAGAAGTTAATGAAAACTTCCACGCAATTGAGACTGGAGGGGTGCACCAGTCCCAATTGCACCAGCGTTGAGATTAATCTGCACAAAACCCCCACGCTGCCGTTTACCTTTACACAGGGCCTCAGAAATTAATGAAAACTTTCACGCAATTGAGACTGGTGGGGTGCACCAGTTTCAATTGCACCAGCGTTGAGATTAATCTGCACAAAAACCCCACCCTGCCGTATACCTTTACACAGGGCCTCAGAAGTTAATGAAAAATTTTGCGCAATTGAGACTGGTGGGGTGCACCAGTCCCAATTGCACCAGCGTTGAGATTAATCTGCACAAAAACCTCACCCTGACGTATACCTTTACACAAGGCCTCAGAAGTTAATGAAAACTTCTGCGCAATTGAGACTGGTGGGGTGCACCAGTTCCAATTGCACCAGCTTTGAGATTAATCTGCACAAAAACCCCAACCTGCCGTATAACTTTACACAGGGCCTCAGAAGTTAATGAAAAGTTCTGCGAATTTGAGACTGGCGGGGTGCACCAGTCCCAATTGCACTAACGTTGAGATTAATCTGCACAAATCCCCCACCCTGCCGTATACCTTTACACAGGGCCTCAGAAATTAATGAAAACTTCCGCGCAATTGAGACTGGTGGGGTGCACCAGTTTCAATTCCACCAGCTTTGAGATTAATCTGCACAAAAACCCCACCCTGCCGCATACCTTTACACAGGGCCTCAGAAGTTAATGAAAACTTCCGAGCAATTGAGACTGGTGGGGTGCACCAGTTCCAATTGCACCAGCTTTGAGATTAATCTACACAAAAACCCCACCCTGCCGTATACCTTTACACAGGGCCTCAGAAGTTAATGAAAACTTCTGCGCAATTGAGACTGGTGGTTTGCACCAGTTTCAATTCCACCAGCGTTGAGATTTATCTGCACAAAAACCTCACCCTGAGGTATACCTTTACACAGGGCCTCAGAAGTTAATGAAAACTTCCACGCAATTGAGACTGGTGGGGTGCACCAGTCCCAATTGACCCAGCGTTGAGATTAATCTGCACAAAACCCCCACCCTGCCGTATACCTTTACACAGGGCCTCAGAAGTTAATGAAAACTTCCGCGCAATTGAGACTGGTGGGGTGCAACAGTTTCAATTCCACCAGCTTTGAGATTAATCTGCACAAAAACCCCACCCTGCGTATACCTTTACACAGGGCCTCAGAAGATAATGAAAACTTCCGCGCAATTGAGACTGGTGGGGTGCACCAGTTCCAATTGCACCAGCTTTGAGATTAATCTGCACAAAAACCCCACCCTGCCGTATACCTTTACACAGTTCCTCAGAAGTTAATGAAAACATCCGTGCAATTGAGACTGGTGGGATGCATCAGTTCCAATTGCACCAGCTTTGAGATTAATCTGCACAAAAACCCCAACCTGCCGTATAACTTTACACAGCGCCTCAGAAGTTAATGAAAAGTTCCGCGCATTTGAGACTGGTGGGGTGCACTAGTCCCAATTGCACGAGCGTTGAGATTAATCTGCACAAAACCCCCACCCTGCCGTATACCTTTACACAGGGCCTCAGAAGTTAATGAAAACTTCCGCGCAATTGAGACTGGTGGGGTGCACTAGTTCCAATTGCACCAGATTTGAGATTAATCTGCACAAAAACCCCACCCTGCCGTATACCTTTACACAGGGCCTCAGAAGTTAATGAAAACTTCCGCGCAATTGAGACTGGTGGGGTGCACCAGTTTCAATTGCACCAGCTTTGAGATTAATCTGCACAAAAACCCCACCCTGCCGCATACCTTTACACAGGGCCTCAGAAGTTAATGAAAACTTCCGCGCAATTGAGACTGGTGGGGTGCACCAGTTCCAATTGCACCAGCTTTGAGATTAATCTACACAAAAACCCCACCCTGCCGTATACCTTTACACAGGGCCTCAGAAGTTAATGAAAACTTCTGCGCAATTGAGACTGGTGGTTTGCACCAGTTTCAATTCCACCAGCGTTGAGATTTATCTGCACAAAAACCTCACCCTGAGGTATACCTTTACACAGGGCCTCAGAAGTTAATGAAAACTTCCGCGCAATTGAGACTGGTGGGGTGCACCAGTCCCAATTGCACCAGCGTTGAGATTAATCTGCACAAAACCCCCACCCTGCCGTATACCTTTACACAGGGCCTCAGAAGTTAATGAAAACTTCCGCGCAATTGAGACTGGTGGGGTGCAACAGTTTCAATTCCACCAGCTTTGAGATTAATCTGCACAAAACCCCCACCCTGCCATATACCTTTACACAGGGCCTCAGAAGTTAATGAAAACTTCCGCGCAAATGAGACTGGCGGGGTGCACCAGTCCCAATTGCAGCAGCATTGAGATTAATCTGCACAAAAACCACACCCTGCCGTATACCATTACACAGGTCCTCAGAAGTTAATGAAAACTTCCGCGCAATTGAGACTGGTGAGGTGCACTAGTTCCAATTGCACCAGCATTGAGATTAATCTGCACAAAACCCCCACCGTGCCGTATACCTTTACACAGGGCCTCAGAAGTTAATGAAAACTTCTGCGCAATTGACACTGGTGGGGTGCACCAGTCCCACTTGCACCAGCGTTGAGATTAATCTGCCCAAAAACCCCACCCTGACGTATAACTTTACACAGGGCCCCAGAAGTTAATGAAAACTTCCGCGCAATTGAGACTGGTGGGGTGCACTAGTTCCAATTGCACCAGCTTTGAGATTAATCTGCACAAAAACCCCACCCTGCCGTATACCTTTACACAGGGCCTCAGAAGTTAATGAAAACTTCCGCGCAATTGAGACTGGTGGGGTGCACCAGTTTCAATTGCACCAGCTTTGAGATTAATCTGCACAAAAACCCCACCATGCCGTATACCTTTACACAGGGCCTCAGAAGTTAATGAAAACTTCCGCGCAATTGAGACTGGCGGGGTGCACCAGTCCCAATTGCACCAGAGTTGAGATTAATCTGCACCAAAACCCCACCCTGCCGTATATCTTCACACAGGGCCTCAGAAGTTAATGAAAACTTCCGCGCAATTGAGACTGGCGGGGTGCACCAGTCCCAATTTTCCCAGCGTTGAGATTTATCTGCACAAAAACCCCACCCTGCCGTATACCTTTACACAGGGCCTCAGAAGTTAATGAAAACTTCCGCGCAACTGAGACTGGTGGGGTGCGCCGTCCCAATAAGCACCAGCGTTGAGATTAATCTGCACAAAAACCGCACCCTGCCCTATACCTTCACACAGGGCCTCAGAAGTTAATGAAAACTTCTGCGCAATTGAGACTGATGGGGTGCACCAGTTCCAATTGCACCAGCTTTGAGATTAATCTGCACAAAAACCCTACCCTGCCGTATACTTTTACACAGGGCCTCAGAAATTAATGAAAAGTTCCGCGCATTTGAGACTGGCGGGGTGCACCAGTCCCAATAGCACCAGCGTTGAGATTAATCTGCACAAAACCCCCACCCTGCTGTATACCTTTACACAGGGCCTCAGAAGTTAATGAAAACTTCCGCGGAATTGAGACTGGTGGGGTGCACCAGTCCCAATTGCACCAGCGTTGAGATTTATCTCCACAAAAACCCCACCCTGCCCTCTATATTTACACAGGGCCTGAGAAGTTAATGAAAACTTCCGCACAATTGAGACTGGTGGGGTGCACCAGTTCCAATTGCACCAGCGTTGAGATTAATCTGCACAGAAACCCCACCCTGCCGTATACCTTTACATAGGACCTTACAAGTTAATGAAAACGTCCGCGCAATTGAGACTGGTGGGGTGCTTCATTCCCAATTGCACCATCGTTGAGATTTATCTGCACAAAAACCCCACCCTGCCCACTATATTTACACAGGGCCTCAGAAGTTAATGAAAACTTCCGCGCAATTGAGACTGGTGGGGTGCACCAGTTCGAATTGCACCAGCGTTGAGATTAATCTGCACAAAACCCACACCCTGCCATTTACCTTTACACAGGGCCTCAGAAGTTAATGAAAATTCCACGCAATTGAGACTGGTGGGGTGCACCAGTTTCAATTGCACCAGCGTTGAGATTTATCTGCACAAAAACCTCACCCTGCCGTATACCTTTACACAGGGCCTCAGAAGTTAATGAAAAATTTTGCGCAATTGAGACTGGTGGGGTGCACCAGTTTCAATTGCACCAGCGTTGAGATTTATCTGCACAAAAACCCCACCCTGCCCTATATATTTACACAGGGCCTCAGAAGTTAATGAAAACTTCTGCGCAATTGAGACTGGAGGGGTGCACCAGTCCCAATTGCACCAGCGTTGAGACTAATCTGCACAAAAACCTCACCCTGCCGTATACCTTTACACAGGGCCTCAGAAGTTAATGAAAACTTCCGCGCAATTGAGACTCGTGGGGTGCACCAGTCCCAATTGCACCAGCGTTGAGATTAATCTGCACAAAACCCCACCCTGCCGTATACCTTTACACAGGGCCTCAGAAGTTAATGAAAACTTCCGCGCAATTGAGACTGGCGGGGTGCACCAGTCCCAATTGCACCAGCGTTGAGATTAATCTGCACAAAAACCTCACCCTGCCGTATACCTTTACACAGGGCCTCAGAAGTAAATGAAAACTTCCACGCAATTGAGACTGGAGGGGTGCACCAGTCCCAATTGCACCAGCGTTGAGATTAATCTGCACAAAACCCCCACCCTGCCGTTTACCTTTACACAGGGCCTCAGAAGTTAATGAAAAATTTTGCGCAATTGAGACTGGTGGGGTGCACCAGTTTCAATTGCACAAGCTTTGAGATTAATCTGCACAAAAACCCCACCCTGCCGTATACCTTTACACAGGGCCTCAGAAGTTAATGAAAACTTCCGTGCAATTGAGACTGGTGGGGTACACCAATTCCAATTCCACCAGCTTTGAGATTAATCTGCACAAAAACCCCACCCTGCCGTATACCTTTACACAGGGCCTTAGAAGTTAATGAAAACATCCGCGCAATTGAGACTGGTGGGATGCACCAATTCCAATTGCACCAGCTTTGAGATTAATCTGCACAAAAACCCCACCCTGCCGTATACCTTTACACAGGGCCTTAGAAGTTAATGAAAACATCCGCGCATTTGAGACTGGCGGGGTGCACCAGTCCCAATTGCACTAACGTTGAGATTAATCTGCACAAATCCCCCACCCTGCCGTATACCTTTACACAGGGCCTCAGAAGTTAATGAAAACTTCCGCGTAATTGACACTGGTGGGGTGCACCAGTTTCAATTGCACCAGCTTTGAGATTAATCTGCACAAAAACCCCACCCTGCCGCATACCTTTACACAGGGCCTCAGAAGTTAATGAAAACTTCCGCGCAATTGAGACTGGTGGTGTGCACCAGTGCCAATTGCACCACCTTTGAGATTAATCTGCACAAAAACCCCACCCTGCTGTATACCTTTACACAGGGCCTCAGAAGTTAATGAAAGCTTCCGCGCAATTGAGACTGGTGGTTTGCACCAGTTTCAATTCCACCAGCGTTGAGATTTATCTGCACAAAAACCTCACCCTGAGGTATACCTTTACACAGGGCCTCAGAAGTTAATGAAAACTTCCGCGCAATTGAGACTGGTGGTGTGCACCAATTCCAATTGCACCACCTTTGAGATTAATCTGCACAAAAACCCCACCCTGCTGTATACCTTTACACAGGGCCTCAGAAGTTAATGAAAGCTTCCGCGCAATTGAGACTGGTGGTTTGCACCAGTTTCAATTCCACCAGCGTTGAGATTTATCTGCACAAAAACCTCACCCTGAGGTATACCTTTACACAGGGCCTCAGAAGTTAATGAAAACTTCCGCGCAATTGAGACTGGCGGGGTGCACCAGTTCCAATTGCACCAGAGTTGAGATTAATCTGCACAAAAACCCCACCCTGCCGTATACCTTTACACAGGGCCTCAGAAATTATTGAAAACTTCAGCGCAATTGAGACAGGTGGGATGCACCAGTCCCAATTGCCCCAGCATTGAGATTAATCTGCACAAAACCCCCACCATGCCGTATACCTTTACACAGGGCCTGAGAACTTAATGAAAACTTCCGCGCATTTGAGACTGGTGGGGTGCACCAGTTCCAATTGCACCAGAGTTGAGATTAATCTGCACAATAACCCCACCCTGCCGTATACCTTTACAGAGGGCATCGGAAGTTAATGAAAACTTCCGCGCAATTGAGACTGGCGGGACCAGTCCCAATTGCCCCAGCGTAGAGATTGATCTGCACAAAAACCCCACCCTGCCGTATACCTTTACACAGGGCCTCAGAAGTTAATGAAAACTTCCGCGCAATTGAGACTGGCGGGGCGCACCAGTTCCAATTGCACCAGAGTTGAGATTAATCTGCACAAACACCCCACCCTGCCGTATACCTTTACACAGGGCCTCAAAAATTATTGAAAACTTCAGCGCAATTGAGACAGGTGGGATGCACCAGTCCTAATTGCCCCAGCATTGAGATTAATCTGCGCAAAATCCCCACCCTGCCGTATACCTTTACACAGGGCCTCAGAAGTTAATGAAAACTTCTTCGCAATTGAGACTGGTGGGGTGCACCAGTCCCAATTGCACCAGCGTTGAAATTAATCTGCACAAAAACCCCACCCTGCCGTATACCTTTACACAGGGCCTCAGAAGTAAATGAAAACTTCCACGCAATTGAGACTGGCGGGGTGCATCAGTCCCAATTGCACCAGCGTTGAGATTGATTTGCACAAAAACCCCACCCTGCCGTATACCATTACACAGGGCCTCAGAAGTTAATGAAAACTTCCGCGCAATTGAGACTGGTGGGATGCACCAGTCCAATTGCACCAGTGTCCCAAAACCCCACCCTGCCGTATACCTTTACACAGGGCCTCAGAAGTTAATGAAAACTTCCACGCAATTGAGACTGGTGGGGTGCACCAGTCCCAATTGCACCAGCGTTGAGATTAATCTGCACAAAACCCCCACCCTGCCGTATACCTTTACACAGGGCCTCAGAAGTTAATGAAAACTTCCGCGCAAATGAGACTGGTGGGGTGCACTAGTTCCAATTACAACAGAGTTGAGATTAATCTGCACAAAAACCCCACCGTGCCGTATACCCTTACACAGGGCCTCAGAAGTTAATAAAAAGTTCCGCGCAATTGAAACTGGCGGGGTGGACCAGTACCAATTGCACCAGCGTTGAGATTAATCTGCACAAAAACCGCACCCTGCCGTATACCTTTACAAAGGGCCTCAGAGGTTAATGAAAACTTCAGCGCAATTGAGATTGGCGGGGTGCACCAGTCGCAATTGCACCAGCGTTGAGATTAATCTGCACAAAACCCCCACCCTGCAGTATAACTTTACACTGGGCCTCAGACGTTCCTGAAAACTTCCGCGCAATTGAGACTGGTGTGGTGCACCAGTTCCAATTGCACCAGCGTTGAGATTAATCTGCACAAAAACCGCACCCTGCCCTATACCTTTACACAAGGCCTCAGAAGTTAATGAAAACTTCTGCGCAATTGAGACTGGTGGGGTGCACCAGTCCCAATTGCACCAGCGTTGAGATTAATCTGCACAAAACCCCCACCCTGCCGTATACCTTTACACAGGGCCTCAGAAGTTAATGAAAACTTCCGCGCAATGAGACTGGCGAGGTGCACCAGTTCCAATTGCACCAGCGTTGAGATTAATCTGCACAAAAACTTCACCCTGCCGTATACCATTACACAGGGCCTCAGAAGTTAATGAAAACTTCCGCGCAATTGAGACTGGTGGGATGCACCAGTCCAATTGCACCAGTGTCCCAAAACCCCACCCTGCCGTATACCTTTACACAGGGCCTCAGAAGTTAATGAAAACTTCCACGCAACTGAGACTGGTGGGGTGCGCCGTCCCAATAAGCACCAGCGTTGAGATTAATCTGCACAAAAACCGCACCCTGCCCTATACCTTCACACAGGGCCTCAGAAGTTAATGAAAACTTCTGCGCAATTGAGACTGGTGGGGTGCACCAGTCCCAATTGCACAAGAATTGAGATCAATGTGCACAAAAACCCCACCCTGCCGTATACCTTTACACAGGGCCTCAGAAGTTAATGAAAACTTCAGCGCAATTGAGATTGGCGGGGTGCACCAGTCCCAATTGCACCAGCGTTGAGATTAATCTGCACAAAACCCCCACCCTGCAGTATAACTTTACACTGGGCCTCAGAAGTTCCTGAAAACTTCCGCGCAATTGAGACTGGTGGGGTGCACCAGTTCCAATTGCACCAGCGTTGAGATTAATCTGCACAAAAACCGCACCCTGCCCTATACCTTTACACAAGGCCTCAGAAGTTAATGAAAACTTCCGCGCAATTGAGACTGGTGAGGTGCACTAGTTCCAATTGCACCAGCATTGAGATTAATCTGCACAAAACCCCCACCGTGCCGTATACCTTTACACAGGGCCTCAGAAGTTAATGAAAACTTCTGCGCAATTGACACTGGTGGGGTGCAGCAGTCCCACTTGCACCAGCGTTGAGATTAATCTGCCCAAAAACCCCACCCTGACGTATAACTTTACACAGGGCCCCAGAAGTTAATGAAAACTTCCGCGCAATTGAGACTGGTGGGTTGCACCAGTTCCAATTGCACCAGCGTTGAGATTAATCTGCACAAAAACCCCCCCGTGCCGTATACCTTTACACAGGGCCTCAGAAGTTAATGAAAACTTCCGCGCAATTGAGACTGGTGGGGTGCACCAGCGTTGAGATTAATCTGCACAAAAAACCCACCCTGCCGTATAACTTTACACAGGGCCTCAGAAGTTAATGAAAACTTCCGCGCAATTGAGACTGAGGGGGTGCACCAGATAATATTGCACCAGCGTTGAGATTAATCTGCACAAAAACCCCACCATGCCGTACACCTTTAAACAGGGCCTCAGAAGTTAATGAAAACTTCCGCGCAATTGAGACTGGCGGGGTGCACCAGTCCCAATTGCACCAGCGTTGAGATTAATCTGCACAAAACCCCCACCCTGCCGTATACCTTTACACAGTGCCTCAGAAATTAATGAAAACTTCAGCGCAATTCAGACTGGTGGGATGCACCAGTCCCAATTGCACCAGCATTGAGATTAATCTGCACAAAACCCCCACCATGCCGTATACCTTTACACAGGGCCTCAGAAGTTAATGAAAACTTCCGCGCAATAGACACTGGTGGGGTGCACCAGTCCCACTTGCACCAGCGTTGAGATTAATCTGCCCAAAAACCCCACCCTGACGTATACCTTTACACAGGACCCCAGAAGTTAATGAAAACTTCCGCGCAATTGAGACTGGTGGGGTGCACCAGCGTTGAGATTAATCTGCACAAAAACCCCACCGTGCCGTATACCTTTACACAGGGCCTCAGACGTTAATGAAAAGTTCCGCGCAATTGAGACTGAGGGGGTGCACCAGATAATATTGCACCAGCGTTGAGATTAATCTGCACAAAAACCCCACCATGCCGTACACCTTTAAACAGGGCCTCAGAAGTTAATGAAAACTTCCGCGCAATTGAGCCTGGCGGGGTGCACCAGTCCCAATTGCACCAGCGTTGAGATTAATCTGCACAAAAAACCCACCCTGCAGTATAACTTTACACAGGGCCTCAGAAGTTAATGAAAACTTCCGCGCAATTGACACTGGTGGGGTGCACCAGTCCCACTTGCACCAGCGTTGAGATTAATCTGCCCAAAAACCCCACCCTGACGTACACCTTTACACAGGGCCCCAGAAGTTAATGAAAACTTCCGCGCAATTGAGACTGGTGGGGTGCACCAGTTCCAATTGCACCAGCGTTGAGATTAATCTGCACAAAAACCCCACCGTGCTGTATACCTTTACACAGGGCCTCAGAAGTTAATGAAAAGTTCCGCGCAATTCAAACTGGCGGGGTGCACCAGTCCCAATTGCACCGGCGTTGAGATTAATCTGCACAAAAACCGCACCCTGCCGTATACCTTTACACAGGGCCTCAGAGGTTAATGAAAACTTCCGCGCAATTGAGATTGGCGGGGTGCACCAGTTCCAATTGCACCAGCGTTGAGATTAATCTGCACAAAACCCCCACCCTGCCGTATACCTTTACACAGGGCCTCAGAAGTTCATGAAAACTTCCGCGCAATTGAGACTGGCGGGGTGCACCAGTCCCAAATGTACCAGCGTTGAGATTAATCTGCACAAAAACCCCACCCTGCCGTATACCTTTACACAGGGCCTCAGAAATTAATGAAAACTTCAGCGCAATTGAGACTGGTGGGATGCACCAGTCCCAATTGCACCAGCATTGAGATTAATCTGCACAAAACCCCCACCATGCCGTATACCTTTACACAGGGCCTCAGAAGTTAATGAAAACTTCCGCGCAATTGAGACTGGCGGGGTGCACCAGTCCCAATTTCCCCAGCGTTGAGATTTATCTGCACAAAAAACCCACCCTGCCGTATACCTTTACACAGGGCCTCAGAAGTTAATGAAAACTTCCACGCAACTGAGACTGGTGGGGTGCGCCGTCCCAATAAGCACCAGCGTTGAGATTAATCTGCACAAAAACCGCACCCTGCCCTATACCTTCACACATTGCCTCAGAAGTTAATGAAAACTTCTGCGCAATTGAGACTGGTGGGGTGCACCAGTCCCAATTGCACAAGAATTGAGATCAATCTGCACAAAAACCCCACCCTGCCGTATACCTTTACACAGGGCCTCAGAAGTTAATGAAAACTTCCGCGCAATTGAGACTGGTGGGGTGCACCAGTCCCAATTGCCCCAGCGTTGAGATTAATGTGCACAAAAACCACAACATACCGTATACCTTTACACAGGGCCTCAGAAGTTAATGAAAACTTCCGCGCAATTGAGACTGGTGGGGTCCACCAGTTCCAATTGCACCAGCTTTGAGATTAATCTGCACAAAAACCCCACCGTGCCGTATAACTTTACACAGGGCCTTAGTAGTTAATGAAAACTTCCGCGCAATTGAGACTGGTGGGGTACACCAGTTCCAATTGCACCAGCTTTGAGATCAATCTGCACAAAAACCCCACCATGCCGTATATCTTTACACAGGGCCTCAGAAGTTAATGAAAACTTCCGCGCAATTGAGATTGGCGGGGTGCACCAGTCCCAATTGCATCAGCGTTGAGATTAATCTGCACAAAACCCCCACCCTGCCGTATACCTTTACACAGGGCCTCAGAAGTTAATGAAAACTTCCGCGCAAATGAGACTGGTGGGGTGCACTAGTTCCAATTGCAACAGAGTTGAGATTAATCTGCACAAAAACCCCACCGTGCCGTATACCTTTACACAGGGCCTCAGAAGTTAATGAAAAGTTCCGCGCAATTGAAACTGGCGGGGTGGACCAGTACCAATTGCACCAGCGTTGAGATTAATCTGCAGAAAAACCGCACCCTGCCGTATACCTTTACAAAGGGCCTCAGAGGTTAATGAAAACTTCAGCGCAATTGAGATTGGCGGGGTGCACCAGTCCCAATTGCACCAGCGTTGAGATTAATCTGCACAAAACCCCCACCCTGCAGTATAACTTTACACTGGGCCTCAGAAGTTCCTGAAAACTTCCGCGCAATTGAGACTGGTGGGGTGCACCAGTTCCAATTGCACCAGCGTTGAGATTAATCTGCACAAAAACCGCACCCTGCCCTATACCTTTACACAAGGCCTCAGAAGTTAATGAAAACTTCTGCGCAATTGAGACTGGTGGGGTGCACCAGTCCCAATTGCACCAGCGTTGAGATTAATCTGCACAAAACCCCCACCCTGCCGTATACCTTTACACAGGGCCTCAGAAGTTAATGAAAACTTCCGCGCAAATGAGACTGGCGGGGTGCACCAGTCCCAATTGCAGCAGCATTGAGATTAATCTGCACAAAAACCACACCCTGCCGTATACCATTACACAGGTCCTCAGAAGTTAATGAAAACTTCCGCGCAATTGAGACTGGTGAGGTGCACTAGTTCCAATTGCACCAGCATTGAGATTAATCTGCACAAAACCCCCACCGTGCCGTATACCTTTACACAGGGCCTCAGAAGTTAATGAAAACTTCTGCGCAATTGACACTGGTGGGGTGCACCAGTCCCACTTGCACCAGCGTTGAGATTAATCTGCCCAAAAACCCCACCCTGACGTATAACTTTACACAGGGCCCCAGAAGTTAATGAAAACTTCCGCGCAATTGAGACTGGTGGGTTGCACCAGTTCCAATTGCACCAGCGTTGAGATTAATCTGCACAAAAACCCCACCGTGCCGTATACCTTTACACAGGGCCTAAGAAGTTAATGAAAAGTTCCGCGCAATTGAGACTGAGGGGGTGCACCAGATAATATTGCACCAGCGTTGAGATTAATCTGCACAAAAACCCCACCATGCCGTACACCTTTAAACAGGGCCTCAGAAGTTAATGAAAACTTCCGCGCAATTGAGACTGGCGGGGTGCACCAGTCCCAATTGCACCAGCGTTGAGATTAATCTGCACAAAACCCCCACCCTGCCGTATACCTTTACACAGTGCCTCAGAAATTAATGAAAACTTCAGCGCAATTCAGACTGGTGGGATGCACCAGTCCCAATTGCACCAGCATTGAGATTAATCTGCACAAAACCCCCACCATGCCGTATACCTTTACACAGGGCCTCAGAAGTTAATGAAAACTTCCGCGCAATTGACACTGGTGGGGTGCACCAGTCCCACTTGCACCAGCGTTGAGATTAATCTGCCCAAAAACCCCACCCTGACGTATACCTTTACACAGGACCCCAGAAGTTAATGAAAACTTCCGCGCAATTGAGACTGGTGGGGTGCACCAGCGTTGAGATTAATCTGCACAAAAACCCCACCGTGCCGTATACCTTTACACAGGGCCTCAGACGTTAATGAAAAGTTCCGCGCAATTGAGACTGAGGGGGTGCACCAGATAATATTGCACCAGCGTTGAGATTAATCTGCACAAAAACCCCACCATGCCGTACACCTTTAAACAGGGCCTCAGAAGTTAATGAAAACTTCCGCGCAATTGAGCCTGGCGGGGTGCACCAGTCCCAATTGCACCAGCGTTGAGATTAATCTGCACAAAAAACCCACCCTGCAGTATAACTTTACACAGGGCCTCAGAAGTTAATGAAAACTTCCGCGCAATTGACACTGGTGGGGTGCACCAGTCCCACTTGCACCAGCGTTGAGATTAATCTGCCCAAAAACCCCACCCTGACGTACACCTTTACACAGGGCCCCAGAAGTTAATGAAAACTTCCGCGCAATTGAGACTGGTGGGGTGCACCAGTTCCAATTGCACCAGCGTTGAGATTAATCTGCACAAAAACCCCACCGTGCTGTATACCTTTACACAGGGCCTCAGAAGTTAATGAAAAGTTCCGCGCAATTCAAACTGGCGGGGTGCACCAGTCCCAATTGCACCGGCGTTGAGATTAATCTGCACAAAAACCGCACCCTGCCGTATACCTTTACACAGGGCCTCAGAGGTTAATGAAAACTTCCGCGCAATTGAGATTGGCGGGGTGCACCAGTTCCAATTGCACCAGCGTTGAGATTAATCTGCACAAAACCCCCACCCTGCCGTATACCTTTACACAGGGCCTCAGAAGTTCATGAAAACTTCCGCGCAATTGAGACTGGCGGGGTGCACCAGTCCCAAATGTACCAGCGTTGAGATTAATCTGCACAAAAACCCCACCCTGCCGTATACCTTTACACAGGGCCTCAGAAATTAATGAAAACTTCAGCGCAATTGAGACTGGTGGGATGCACCAGTCCCAATTGCACCAGCATTGAGATTAATCTGCACAAAACCCCCACCATGCCGTATACCTTTACACAGGGCCTCAGAAGTTAATGAAAACTTCCGCGCAATTGAGACTGGCGGGGTGCACCAGTCCCAATTTCCCCAGCGTTGAGATTTATCTGCACAAAAAACCCACCCTGCCGTATACCTTTACACAGGGCCTCAGAAGTTAATGAAAACTTCCACGCAACTGAGACTGGTGGGGTGCGCCGTCCCAATAAGCACCAGCGTTGAGATTAATCTGCACAAAAACCGCACCCTGCCCTATACCTTCACACATTGCCTCAGAAGTTAATGAAAACTTCTGCGCAATTGAGACTGGTGGGGTGCACCAGTCCCAATTGCACAAGAATTGAGATCAATCTGCACAAAAACCCCACCCTGCCGTATACCTTTACACAGGGCCTCAGAAGTTAATGAAAACTTCCGCGCAATTGAGACTGGTGGGGTGCACCAGTCCCAATTGCCCCAGCGTTGAGATTAATGTGCACAAAAACCACAACATACCGTATACCTTTACACAGGGCCTCAGAAGTTAATGAAAACTTCCGCGCAATTGAGACTGGTGGGGTCCACCAGTTCCAATTGCACCAGCTTTGAGATTAATCTGCACAAAAACCCCACCGTGCCGTATAACTTTACACAGGGCCTTAGTAGTTAATGAAAACTTCCGCGCAATTGAGACTGGTGGGGTACACCAGTTCCAATTGCACCAGCTTTGAGATCAATCTGCACAAAAACCCCACCATGCCGTATATCTTTACACAGGGCCTCAGAAGTTAATGAAAACTTCCGCGCAATTGAGATTGGCGGGGTGCACCAGTCCCAATTGCATCAGCGTTGAGATTAATCTGCACAAAACCCCCACCCTGCCGTATACCTTTACACAGGGCCTCAGAAGTTAATGAAAACTTCCGCGCAAATGAGACTGGTGGGGTGCACTAGTTCCAATTGCAACAGAGTTGAGATTAATCTGCACAAAAACCCCACCGTGCCGTATACCTTTACACAGGGCCTCAGAAGTTAATGAAAAGTTCCGCGCAATTGAAACTGGCGGGGTGGACCAGTACCAATTGCACCAGCGTTGAGATTAATCTGCACAAAAACCGCACCCTGCCGTATACCTTTACAAAGGGCCTCAGAGGTTAATGAAAACTTCAGCGCAATTGAGATTGGCGGGGTGCAGCAGTCCCAATTGCACCAGCGTTGAGATTAATCTGCACAAAACCCCCACCCTGCAGTATAACTTTACACTGGGCCTCAGAAGTTCCTGAAAACTTCCGCGCAATTGAGACTGGTGGGGTGCACCAGTTCCAATTGCACCAGCGTTGAGATTAATCTGCACAAAAACCGCACCCTGCCCTATACCTTTACACAAGGCCTCAGAAGTTAATGAAAACTTCTGCGCAATTGAGACTGGTGGGGTGCACCAGTCCCAATTGCACCAGCGTTGAGATTAATCTGCACAAAACCCCCACCCTGCCGTATACCTTTACACAGGGCCTCAGAAGTTAATGAAAACTTCCGCGCAAATGAGACTGGCGGGGTGCACCAGTCCCAATTGCAGCAGCATTGAGATTAATCTGCACAAAAACCACACCCTGCCGTATACCATTACACAGGTCCTCAGAAGTTAATGAAAACTTCCGCGCAATTGAGACTGGTGAGGTGCACTAGTTCCAATTGCACCAGCATTGAGATTAATCTGCACAAAACCCCCACCGTGCCGTATACCTTTACACAGGGCCTCAGAAGTTAATGAAAACTTCTGCGCAATTGACACTGGTGGGGTGCACCAGTCCCACTTGCACCAGCGTTGAGATTAATCTGCCCAAAAACCCCACCCTGACGTATAACTTTACACAGGGCCCCAGAAGTTAATGAAAACTTCCGCGCAATTGAGACTGGTGGGTTGCACCAGTTCCAATTGCACCAGCGTTGAGATTAATCTGCACAAAAACCCCACCGTGCCGTATACCTTTACACAGGGCCTAAGAAGTTAATGAAAAGTTCCGCGCAATTGAGACTGAGGGGGTGCACCAGATAATATTGCACCAGCGTTGAGATTAATCTGCACAAAAACCCCACCATGCCGTACACCTTTAAACAGGGCCTCAGAAGTTAATGAAAACTTCCGCGCAATTGAGACTGGCGGGGTGCACCAGTCCCAATTGCACCAGCGTTGAGATTAATCTGCACAAAACCCCCACCCTGCCGTATACCTTTACACAGTGCCTCAGAAATTAATGAAAACTTCAGCGCAATTCAGACTGGTGGGATGCACCAGTCCCAATTGCACCAGCATTGAGATTAATCTGCACAAAACCCCCACCATGCCGTATACCTTTACACAGGGCCTCAGAAGTTAATGAAAACTTCCGCGCAATTGACACTGGTGGGGTGCACCAGTCCCACTTGCACCAGCGTTGAGATTAATCTGCCCAAAAACCCCACCCTGACGTATACCTTTACACAGGGCCCCAGAAGTTAATGAAAACTTCCGCGCAATTGAGACTGGTGGGGTGCACCAGCGTTGAGATTAATCTGCACAAAAACCCCACCGTGCCGTATACCTTTACACAGGGCCTCAGACGTTAATGAAAAGTTCCGCGCAATTGAGACTGAGGGGGTGCACCAGATAATATTGCACCAGCGTTGAGATTAATCTGCACGAAAACCCCACCATGCCGTACACCTTTAAACAGGGCCTCAGAAGTTAATGAAAACTTCCGCGCAATTGAGCCTGGCGGGGTGCACCAGTCCCAATTGCAGCAGCGTTGAGATTAATCTGCACAAAAAACCCACCCTGCAGTATAACTTTACACAGGGCCTCAGAAGTTAATGAAAACTTCCGCGCAATTGACACTGGTGGGGTGCACCAGTCCCACTTGCACCAGCGTTGAGATTAATCTGCCCAAAAACCCCACCCTGACGTACACCTTTACACAGGGCCCCAGAAGTTAATGAAAACTTCCGCGCAATTGAGACTGGTGGGGTGCACCAGTTCCAATTGCACCAGCGTTGAGATTAATCTGCACAAAAACCCCACCGTGCTGTATACCTTTACACAGGGCCTCAGAAGTTAATGAAAAGTTCCGCGCAATTCAAACTGGCGGGGTGCACCAGTCCCAATTGCACCGGCGTTGAGATTAATCTGCACAAAAACCGCACCCTGCCGTATACCTTTACACAGGGCCTCAGAGGTTAATGAAAACTTCCGCGCAATTGAGATTGGCGGGGTGCACCAGTCCCAATTGCACCAGCGTTGAGATTAATCTGCACAAAACCCCCACCCTGCCGTATACCTTTACACAGGGCCTCAGAAGTTCATGAAAACTTCCGCGCAATTGAGACTGGCGGGGTGCACCAGTCCCAAATGTACCAGCGTTGAGATTAATCTGCACAAAAACCCCACCCTGCCGTATACCTTTACACAGGGCCTCAGAAATTAATGAAAACTTCAGTGCAATTGAGACTGGTGGGATGCACCAGTCCCAATTGCACCAGCATTGAGATTAATCTGCACAAAACCCCCACCATGCCGTATACCTTTACACAGGGCCTCAGAAGTTAATGAAAACTTCCGCGCAATTGAGACTGGCGGGGTGCACCAGTCCCAATTTCCCCAGCGTTGAGATTTATCTGCACAAAAAACCCACCCTGCCGTATTCCTTGTACACAGGGCCTCAGAAGTTAATGAAAACTTCCACGCAACTGAGACTGGTGGGGTGCGCCGTCCCAATAAGCACCAGCGTTGAGATTAATCTGCACAAAAACCGCACCCTGCCCTATACCTTCACACAGGGCCTCAGAAGTTAATGAAAACTTCTGCGCAATTGAGACTGGTGGGGTGCACCAGTCCCAATTGCACAAGAATTGAGATCAATCTGCACAAAAACCCCACCCTGCCGTATACCTTTACACAGGGCCTCAGAAGTTAATGAAAACTTCCGCGCAATTGAGACTGGTGGGGTGCACCAGTCCCAATTGCCCCAGCGTTGAGATTAATGTGCACAAAAACCACAACATACCGTATACCTTTACACAGGGCCTCAGAAGTTAATGAAAACTTCCGCGCAATTGAGACTGGTGGGGTCCACCAGTTCCAATTGCACCAGCTTTGAGATTAATCTGCACAAAAACCCCACCGTGCCGTATAACTTTACACAGGGCCTTAGAAGTTAATGAAAACTTCCGCGCAATTGAGACTGGTGGGGTACACCAGTTCCAATTGCACCAGCTTTGAGATCAATCTGCACAAAAACCCCACCATGCGGTATATCTTTACACAGGGCCTCAGAAGTTAATGAAAACTTCCGTGCAAATGAGACTGGCGGGTGCACCAGTCCCAATTGCACCAGCGTTGAGATTAATCTCCACAAAAACCCCACCCTGTCGTGTACCTTTACACAGGGCCTCAGAAGTTAATGAAAACTTCAGCGCAATTGAGACTGGTGGGGTGCACCAGTCCCAATTGCACCAGCCTTCAGATTAATCTGCACAAAACACCCACCCTGCCGTATACCTTTACACAGGGCGTCAGAAATTAATGAAAACTTCCGGGCAATTGAGACTGGCTTGGTGCACCAGTCCCAATTGCACCAGCTTCAGATTAATCTGCACAAAATCCCCACCCTGCCGTATACCTTTACACAGGGCCTCAGAAGTTAATGAAAACTTCCGCGCAATTGAGATTGGCGGGGTGCACCAGTCCCAATTGCACCAGATTTGAGATTAATCTGCACAAAAACCCCACCCTGCCGTATACCTTCACACAGGACCTCAAAAGTTAATGAAAACTTCCGCGCAATTGAGACTAGCGGGGTGCACCAGTCCCAATTTCCCCAGCGTTGAGATTTATCTGCACAAAAACCCCACCCTGCCGTATACCTTTACACAGGGCCTCAGAAGTTAATGAAAACTTCCGCGCAATTGAGACAGGCGGGGTGCACCAGTCCCAATTGCACCAGCGTTGAGATTAATCTGCACAAAAACCACAACATGCCATATACCTTTACACAGGGCCTTAGAAGTTAATGAAAACTTCCGCGCAATTGAGACTGGTGGGGTGCACCAGTTCCAATTGCACCAGCTTCAGATTAATCTGCACAAAATCCCCACCCTGCCGTATACCTTTACACAGGGCCTCAGAAGTTAATGAAAACTTCCGCGCAATTGAGACAGGCGGGGTGCACCAGTCCCAATTGCACCAGCGTTGAGATTAATCTGCACAAAAACCACAACATGCCATATACCTTTACACAGGGCCTTAGAAGTTAATGAAAACTTCCGCGCAATTGAGACTGGTGGGGTGCACCAGTTCCAATTGCACCAGATTTGAGATTAATCTGCACAAAAACCCCACCCTGCCGTATACCTTTACACAGGGCCTCAGAAGTTATGAAAACTTCCGAGCAATTGAGACTGGTGGGTTGCACTAGTTCCAATTGCAACACCGTTGAGATTAATCTGCACAAAAACCCCACTGTGCTATATACCTTTACACAGGGCCTCAGATGTTAATAAAAAGTTCCGCGCAATTGAGACTGGCGGGGTGCACCAGTCCCAATTGCACCAGCGTTGAGATTAATCTGCACAAAACCCCACCCTGCCCTATACCTTTACACAGGGCCTCAGAAGTTAATGAAAACTTCCGCGCAATTGAGACAGGCGGGGTGCACCAGTCCCAATTGCACCAGCGTTCAGATTAATCTGCACAAAAACCCCATCCTGCCCTATACCTTTACACAGGGCCTCAGAAGGTAATGAAAACTTCTGCGCAATTGAGACTGATGGGGTGCACCAGTCCCAATTGCCCCAGCGTTGAGATTAATGTGCACAAAAACCACAACATGCCATATACCTTTACACAGGGCCTTAGAAGTTAATGAAAACTTCCGCGCAATTGAGACTGGTGGGGTGCACCAGTTCCAATTGCACCAGCTTTGAGATTAATCTGCACAAAAACCCCACCCTGCCGTATACCTTTACACAGGGCCTCAGAAATTAATGAAAACTTCAGCGCAATTGAGACTGTTGGGATGCACCAGTCCCAATTGCACCAGCATTGAGATTAATCTGCACAAAACCCCCACCATGCCGTATACCTTTACACAGGGCCTCAGAAATTAATGAAAACTTCCGCGCAATTGAGACTGGCGGGGTGCACCAGTCCCAATTGCACCAGAGTTGAGATTAATCTGCACAAAAACCCCATCCTGCCCTATACCTTTACACAGGGCCTCAGAAGGTAATGAAAACTTCTGCGCAATTGAGACTGATGGGGTGCACCAGTCCCAATTGCCCCAGCGTTGAGATTAATCTGCACAAAAACCACAACATGCCATATACCTTTACACAGGGCCTTAGAAGTTAATGAAAACTTCCGCGCAATTGAGACTGGTGGGGTGCACCAGTTCCAATTGCACCAGCTTTGAGATTAATCTGCACAAAAACCCCACCCTGCCGTATACCTTTACACAGGGCCTCAGAAATTAATGAAAACTTCAGCGCAATTGAGACTGTTGGGATGCACCAGTCCCAATTGCACCAGCATTGAGATTAATCTGCACAAAACCCCCACCATGCCGTATACCTTTACACAGGGCCTCAGAAATTAATGAAAACTTCCGCGCAATTGAGACTGGCGGGGTGCACCAGTCCCAATTGCACCAGAGTTGAGATTAATCTGCACAAAAACCCCACCCTGCCGTATACCTTCACACAGGGCCTCAGAAGTTAATGAAAACTTCCGCGCAATTGAGACTGGCGGGGTGCACCAGTCCCAATTTTCCCAGCGTTGAGATTTATCTGCAGGAAAACCCCACCCTGCCGTATACCTTTACACAGGGCCTCAGAAGTTAATGAAAACTTCCGCGCAACTGAGACTGGTGGGGTGCGCCGTCCCAATAAGCACCAGCGTTGAGATTAATCTGCACAAAAACCGCACCCTGCCCTATACCTTCACACAGGGCCTCAGAAGTTAATAAAAAGTTCCGCGCAATTGAGACTGGCGGGGTGCACCAGTCCCAATTGCACAAGCATTGAGATTAATCTGCACAAAAACCCCATCCTGCCCTATACCTTTACACAGGGCCTCAGAAGGTAATGAAAACTTCTGCGCAATTGAGACTGATGGGGTGCACCAGTCCCAATTGCCCCAGCGTTGAGATTAATGTGCAGAAAAACCACAACATACCGTATACCTTTACACAGGGCCTCAGAAGTTAATGAAAACTTCCGCGCAATTGAGACTGGTGGGGTGCACCAGTTCCAATTGCACCAGCTTTGAGATTAATCTGCACAAAAACCCCACCCTGCCGTACACCTTTACACAGGGCCTCAGAAGTTAATGAAAACTTCCGCGCAATTGAGACTGCTGGGGTGCACCAGTCCCAATTGCACCAGCGTTGAGATTAATCTGCACAAAAACCCCACCCTGCCGTATACCTTTACACAGGCCCTCAGAAGTTAATGAAAACTTCCGCGCAATGAGACTGGCGAGGTGCACCAGTTCCAATTGCACCAGCGTTGAGATTAATCTGCACAAAAACTTCACCGTGCCGTATACCTTTACACAGGGCCTCAGAAGTTAATGAACACTTCAGCGCAATTGAGACTGGTGGGGTGCACCAGTCCCAATTGCACCAGCATTGAGATTAATCTGCACAAAAACCACAACCTGCCGTATACCTTTACACAGGGCCTCAGAAGTTAATGAAAACTTCCGCGCAATGAGACTGGCGAGGTGCACCAGTTCCAATTGCACCAGCGTTGAGATTAATCTGCATAAAAACCCCACCCTGCCGTAAACCTTTACACAGGGCCACAGAAGTTAATGAAAACTTCCGCGCAATTGAGACTGGTGGGATGCACCAGTCCCAATTGCACCAGCATTGAGATTAATCTACACAAAAACCCCACCCTGCCGTATACCTTTACACAGGGCCTCAGAAGGTAATGAAAACTTCCGCGCAATTGAGACTGGTGGGGTGCACCAGTCCCAATTGCACCAGCGTTTACATTAATCTGCACAAAACCCCCACCCTGCCGTATACCTTTACACATAGCCTCAGAAGTTAATGAAAACTTCCGCGCAATTGAGACTGGCAGGGTGCACCCGTCCCAATTGCACCAGCGTTGAGATTAATCTGCATAAAAACCCCACCCTGCCGTAAACCTTTACACAGGGCCACAGAAGTTAATGAAAACTTCCGCGCAATTGAGACTGGTGGGATGCACCAGTCCCAATTGCACCAGCATTGAGATTAATCTACACAAAAACCCCACCCTGCCGTATACCTTTACACAGGGCCTTAGAAGGTAATGAAAACTTCCGCGCAATTGAGACTGGTGGGGTGCACCAGTCCCAATTGCACCAGCGTTTACATTAATCTGCACAAAACCCCCACCCTGCCGTATACCTTTACACATAGCCTCAGAAGTTAATGAAAACTTCCGCGCAATTGAGACTGGTGGGGTGCACCAGTCCCAATTGCACCAGCGTTGAGATTAATCTGCACAAAACCCCCACCTGGCCATATACCTTTACACAGGGCCTCAGAAGTTAATGAAACTTCCGCGCAATTGAGACTGGTGGGATGCACCAGTCCCAATTGCGCCGGTGTATATATGCCAGGGGGCCAGAAGGAAATATTTCGGGACCCCATCCAATTTTTCTGTTTTTTTTAACTCTTATGAAATTAAAGTAAAATTACCTGTTCTTAATACTTATTTTGATCTTTCTATACAAAAAATATATTTTGCTATTCTATACTCCTTCCTCACGGATCTTCTCCATGGAATAGAAACTGTTAGTCACTCTGTTAGGCCTCTGCGGTAAGCATCTGCTTGGAGGGTTATTTATTTCTATTTATACCAATATAACTCGTATCTTCCTTAATTTTCTTTAATTACTTCGCCGTACTTCAGATACCTGTATAAGAAGTTCAAAATGGGCCCATTTATTAGTGAGGCCCAGGGACAACGCCACAGTTTGCCAACCCCCCTCTTTACATGGCCCTTGAGACAAATTTGGTACATGCCGCGCTATTACCTACATATTTTTTAAATATTTTTTGGAAGCTTTGTTCCAGATATTGCTTGCAGAGTGATTCCGGACATGGTTTGATATGGGGAGAACGAGGTACCAACTATCATCCCAGTAACATCCGTCAAAGATACAGTTACGGCGGAGGTAGTGTGTGTGTTTGAGGTGGCATTCTATGTGTTGACGAGTTGGAACCTTAATGCTCAAAGGTGTAGAGATGACATCCTGGACCCTTATGTACGTCCTTACGCTAGTGCAATAGGTGAAACATTCATCTTATAAGACGATAACTCTCGTCTACACAGAGCTCGACTAGTGGAACAAAACCTTCAAGAGGAGACCATTATGCGCATGGAGTGGCCAGCTCGATCTCCCTACTGAAATCTGATTGAGCATGTGTGGGATGCTTTAAGGAGACGTGTTACTGTCCTCAACCTGCCACTGGAAACAAAGGGGAGCTTATTACTGCTTCAAAGGAACAATGGTGGTTACTCCCTACTGAGCTGATTCACAACATCATAAACCGCAAAGAACATCGTTGTTGTGCCTGCATTGCTGTAAGGGGTGACCACACTACTTAGAACTTTTTCCCATTGCATTCTGAGACCTCATTTTTAGACAATTTCCTGTGTTATATTTTGACGAAAAATGTTTCTAATGCAAAATATTTTATGCCATTCTGAAACTAGCATTTAATTCATGTTTTCATTAAATTTCATTAAAATCATTCCTATAGTTTTTTGTTCATCATAATTTTTCTGAGTTTTCCTCAATTTATGGAATCCAGTGTAGTTTCCGATAAAAAGTTTTTTTAAATAATTACAGAGCTTCGAATTTAACTTCACATGGACATAAAATGGAACGGCAACACCGTAACCTTTGCCCACTCGAAAGTTGGCAGAAGTGTGCCACACAGAAAAAAGATTTTTAAATCCAGGTGATTCTATTTTTTTATCTTTCTGAAATTACAGCGACGATAAATCAAATACTTATTCAACAGCATGTAACACCAGTTATTCAAAACTACTCTATATGGTCAGCACCGAGAGCCGACTCGAAACGGGCAGCAAAAACAGAGTGAGCAGTTCCTCAGATGTAGCTGAGTACATTGATGATGAACTCTCTTTTCAGACCATTGACGATAAAAGGACAGGCAACTAACTGCTTGAGAAGCTTTTTAACTCCACTGCCTCTGAGAGTAGAAAAAAACTTCCTAAGCTGCCTATAAACAATGAAATATAACACTTGCTACTACTCAGGGGTTGCAAGGGGTCATGGGACCTCACTCGCTCACGTGTAAGTTGAACAACATTCCGGTTGTGCTATAGCCTTGACACGTACTAAAGCCGTAAAGCAAGTCTGCAATGCATTTAGAAATACCCAACTCTTCGAATATATATTGTCGAGCATTTGAAATTACATCAAGAGGATTTCCTTCTGCACGGTTATGGCAAAATAGACAATAACAGAAAGAAAGAGAGGGGGGGGGATAAGTTATGGAGAAGAAAAAAAATCATTCTCCCTTTAGTTTTCCTCTTTAATCCCTCTGTTTTCTCGGCCTTGTTCTTCGGAACGCATCCGGAAGTTCCTCGAGACAGATGGCCGCTTGTGATGATAGCGTCGCCGTCAGATGCATTGGTGACTAACCGTTGACCTTCGGGTTCTGTTACGGATGCTTTAAACCACATGGCTCCCCAACGCTGTAAAACAGAGATAGAAACGAACGGCTTCAATCTGGATTTTCTGTGCAGTACATCGAATGGAAAATGATGCAAATTCCTTATGCATGCGATGGTATCCAGAATGAGTTTTGATAGATACTGATGGATTAAGGTCCATTTTTTAGGAACTCATGGTATTTGGAGTGTCCCAGTTATTCTGCATGGAAGAATAGCCGTGTAGAAGGAGAGGAGGGTCACAGGGGCATAAGCCCCTGCTCTTTTCCACGAGACATAAGTGCCCTTTTTAAAATAAACCATATTAGTCCCCTTCCAATAAAATGTGACCCTTTTTTGGCTCTAAGCCCCGCCTCTTGCATGCTCTCAGCACGGAGTACCAAATTTGGCATTGAAGTCACCCAGAACAAGAATAATAGCCCCTTTTTCAATAGATAGTCGCAGCTCGGCCAGCGTTGAGATTTACCTCCGAAAAACTCTCCGCCTTTCCCTCTGTCAGTAGGAAGTACCGATGGGCTTGGGAAGGTCGCCGTCGGTCAGATGGGATGTTAAGCCATGGCTCCGTGTGCGAGAGAATCATACACTATGCACATGAAACAGCACTCTGGATGACCTTGATGGGATCTGTCTCCCAACAGCTGTTCCAGTGGGTTTCCTCCCCCAACCTTCTCTGAGCCTTCGGGGGGCGGGGAGGGCTCAGTCGGTAACGCGCAAGGCTCGTAATCTATAGTTCCCAGGTTCGAGTGCCAGCTGGGTAAGCGTTCTGATTTATCTCTGCAAAATTCCCCCGCCCTGCCCGCAGTCAGTAGGGGACACCGATGGGCTTGGAAAGGCCACCTTCCGTCGGATAGGACGTTAAGCCGTGGTTCCGTGTGCGGGAGAGAGCCATATTCTGTGCATGTTAAAGAACACGCTGGATGGCCTTGACGGAAGGCTACCATCTGCCTCGTAACAGCTGTTCCAGTGGGTCCCCTCCCCCAACCTTCTCTGAGCCTTCGGGATCCATGTGACCTGGCCATTTAGCCCATGGTGTGCAAAAAAGTGCCGCTCAGAGGTAAAACAACCCAACAATAAAAAGCCTTCGGAGTCCTTATGACTTGGACATTTAGCCCATTGTGTATAAAAAAAAAAGTGCCGTTCGGGAAATAGAATACACAGCGCAAACTCCTCAATCTACTGGGACGGGGGTAGCTCAGTCGGTAGCGCGCCAGGCTCGTAATCTGTAGTTCCCAGGTTCGAGTCCCAGCGGGGTCGGCGTTGAGATTTATCTCCGCAAAATTTCCCGCCCTGCCCACGGTCAGTAGGGGACACCGACGGCCTTGGAAAGGCCGCCGTCCATCGGATGGGACGTTAAGCCGTGGCCCCGTGTGCGGGAGAGCCATACCCTGTGCACGTTAAAGAACACGCTGGGTGGCCTTGACGGGAGGCTACCATCTGTCTCCCAACAGCTGTTCCAGTGGGTCACCTCCCCCAACCTTTTCTGAACCTTCGGGGTCCATGTGACCTGGCCATTTAGCCCATGGTGTGCAAAAAAAGTGCCGCTCAGAGGTAAAACAACCCAACCTCAATCCACTGAATCACTGATTCCGGCAATTAATTTTCCGTGCTACGTTCTAAGCAAAGCATCCGTTATCTGCAACTCGGAATGTTGCAACTGCTAAGCTTCAGAGATGAAGTGGACAGAAGCCGTAAA
This sequence comes from Ryuthela nishihirai, assembly GCA_038380435.1. Taxonomy (NCBI): domain Eukaryota; kingdom Metazoa; phylum Arthropoda; class Arachnida; order Araneae; family Heptathelidae; genus Ryuthela; species Ryuthela nishihirai. The sequence continues at coordinate 69,468,674 of JAWZYU010000001.1, forward strand.
CTTGGCTGTGAGTCATTCATTTGGTATTTCACTTGTGAAATGGCAAAGGCCAGATTACTTATCAATGTCATCTTGACCCAACAAGTGGCTGCCAGAGAAGAATGTGGGTGGAAGCTAATGATATGCCTCTTCCGTCTTCACAGGAAAACGTCTGTCTTGCAAAATTTTCCAAATATACATAAAACAGCAGCTACTGATTTCTAGAAATTCAAATTACGATAACAGTGTAATAATCATATTTATGAATAGATTTCTTTGAACTTGATTGCAGATATAAATCATCAAAGGCTTGACTTTGAAAGAACATATGAGAACGATGGAGTGTATTTTTATTCTGCACTCCAATCCTTTCGCTGTAATTTAAGATCCAATACTTCCTCTTTTCAGCTTCTATGTGGGGCGGGGGTGGCTCAGTCGGTAGCGCGCCAGGCTCGTAACCTGTAGTTCCCAGGTTCGAGTCCCAGCTGGGTCAGCGTTGAGATTTATTTCCGCAAAATTCCCCGCCCTTCCCACGGTCAGTAGGGGAGACCGATGGGCTTGGAAAGGCCGCCGTCCGTCGGATGGGACGTTAAGCTGTGGCCCCGTGTGCGGGAGAGCCATACCCTGTGCACGTTAAAGAACACGTTGGATGGCCTTGACGGGAGGCTACCATCTGTCTCCCAACAGCTGTTCCAGTGGGCCCCCTCCCCCAACCTTCTCTGATCCTTCGGGGTCCATGTGACCTGGCCATTTAGCCCATGGTGTGCAAAAAAGTGCCGCTCAGAGGTAAAACAACCCAATCCAAATGTTGGGCGCTTTGATTCATCCTTCCTTAATATGACTGTAAGAAGGAAACATAACTATGACTCACAAAGATAAAAATAAGTTGAAGATGACTTTGCAAATGCCATCTCCTGTCCCTATGAATGCATTTTGCATCATTTAGTGAAAATGCATAGAAGATTTTGGGGCAGGAGTTCTTAGGATTCGGAGAGGGGATCGAGGGAGTGCGAGAGGAACATTTGGAAATCGGTTTTCTTCATTTTATTTATTTTCAAAAATATTCCAAATAGGAAGACATGGTAAACGGGGATGAGAAGAGAATTGTTAGGGTGAGAGGAGAATTGATGGGGGTGAAGGGGAATTTAATCGGGATGAGAGGAGAATTGACGAGAGTAGAAGGAGAATTAATGGGGGGCGAGAGAATTGATGGGGGTGAAGGGGAATTTAATCGGGGTGAGAGGAGAATTGACGAGAGTAGAAGGAGAATTAATGGGGGGCGAGAGAATTGATGGGGGTGAAGGGGAATTTAATCGGGGTGAGAGAGAGAGGGGAACTGATGAGAGTGGAAGGAGAATTAATGGGGCTGAGAGGGAATTTAATAGGTGTGAGAGCAGAATTGATGAGAGTGGAAGTGGAAGATTTGGGTAAGAGGGGAATTAGGGAGAGGAGAAGATAATTGATGGCGATAAGAGGAGAATTGATGGGAAGTGAGATGAGAATAGATGGGGTGACAGGGAATTTAATCGGGGTGAGAGGGAATTTAACCGTGGTGAGAGAATTGATGCGAGTAGAAGGAGAATTAGTAGGATGAGAGGAGAATCCATGAAGGAGGGGAGGGGATTGATAGGGAGGAGAGGATAATTGAGGAGGTGAGAGGAGAATTGATGAGAGTGGAAGGAAAATTAATGGTGGTGAGATAATTGATGGGGATGAGGATGAGAAGAGAATTGATGGGGTGAAAAGAAATTTGGGGGGGGGGTGAGAGGAGAATTGACGAGAGTATAAGGATAATCATTGGGGTGAGAAGAGAACTGGTTAGAGTCGAAGGAAAATTAATGGGATGAGAGGAGAGTTGATGGGGTGAAAGGTGAATTGATGAGAGTGAATGGAGAATTAATGGGGGTGGGAGAATTGTTGAGCGTGGAAGGAGGATTAATGGGGTAAGAGAATAATTGATGGCGGTGAGAGGAAATTTAATCGGCGAGAGGGAATTTAATCTGGGTGAGAGGAGAATTCACGAAGGAGAATTGATGCGGATGAGAGGATAACAATTACGGTGTGTAAGAACACGCTAAGCTAAGACAGTGTGGGAGTACGCTAGGCGATGTCAGTGTTTGAAGTACCTGAGATATTGCGGTGTATAAAGCCCATGAGGAGATTACAGTGTGCCAGACCCTAAATGATGTTTTTAAAAGTTCTACTGATTGTGGTTTGTAAGGACTAAGATTCATAATTATTACCCTCGCAGCATTTAAATTTCAAGAACCCAAAATTGTCTGCCATATTGGTAAAAAAAACGTAGTGGGTGGCATTTGGAGCCAATATTAGCGACAAGCAATAAATTAGACCCTGATTTCTACTCAAAATAATTTTCCCGTTCTCCAGAAAAACTCAAGACACTCTGGACTTTTATTGTCATAACTCCACCATGACTAAAAGTTCAAAGATTTTGGGTTGGTTGGGTTGTTTTACCTCTGAGCGGCACTTTTTTGCACACCATGGGCTAAATGGCCAGGTCACATGGACCCCGAAGGCTCAGAGAAGGTTGGGGGAGAGGACCCACTGGAACAGCTGTTGGGAGACAGATGGTAGCCTCCCGTCAAGGCCATCCAGCGTGATCTTTAACGTTGGGTTGTTTTACCTCTGAGCGGCACTTTTTTGCACACCATGGGCTAAATGGCCAGGTCACATGGACCCCGAAGGCTCAGAGAAGGTTGGGGTAGGGGACTCACTGGAACAGCTGTTGGGAGACAGATGGTAGCCTCCCGTCAAGGCCATCCAGCGTGTTCTTTAACGTGCACAGGGTATGTCTCTCCCGCACACGGGGCCACGGCTTAACGTCCCATCCGACGGACGGTGGCCTTTCCAAGCCCATCAGTGTCCCCTACTGACCGTGGGCAGGGCGGGGAATTGAAAGTTCAAAGACCTGTTTAGCATTTCCTTGAAGGCTATAGATGGCACATTGACCTTTAAGTCAACCCTCAACTGGCCCTTTTCAAAATCTTGCGAAACGTTACTTCAACGTCTTGGGAGCACAATATATTTTGCTTCTTTTCATAAATACTTTAAAGGTTAAAAGTTCAGTACATTATAAAAGAGAAATACGATATTCAGTGTAAGAAAAAGTAGCCAGCGAGAGTTCTACACTTGCAGGAATTGCCTCAAAGAGAAATATTTTCACAATGTCACTCACAAATAAATGCAAGGAGTATTTTGGGATTTCTTTTCCTGTTTATCGTTATAGAACTTTAAACAGATTTTGGAAGACATGCTCGATATATGAACAATAATGCATTTTCGTTTCGCGTTTACAATTTTTTGTGAGTTATATACAAAGAATAACTGAGCTCCATTGACTGAGAAACTTATGCCAGTCATAAACGTAAAAGTCAAAGGTAATGCATATTTTTTACGTGCTTTAAACCCCCTGGCCTTCGTAAATAATAAACGGTCATTTTATTCCTTATACCTCTTCTTCCTTTTGACTTCAATCAACGAACAAAGCTTTTCAATTCCGGCTGACGGTTTGGAACGCGAGTCTCGGGCGATGACGTAATTGTTAACAGATTTTGGTGATGGAGTCTTTAAATCGTGGTCACAAAAGGCTGAAATATTTCGCTTTTGTGTTATTCATTACCAGATGAAGTTCTTATTTTATTCTTCTTCCTGGTTATTCCAATACATGTCAGTTTTTATATTAGGCAAATTTCGTGGACTCGATATCTTTTTATTGCGTTGTTTGTTGACCTCTCACATTTACGCCTGCTAAAAGATAAACTATTCGCGTATCGACTTTATTTGCATGGATTCCCAAATGCTGTTTCCATCTACTTTTTGTACAGTCGCTCAAAAAAGTATCCGAACACTATGGTTGATTGCAAAATTCAGAAAAAATATCTGGCATTGATTTTTTTTAGAAATTAGTCATCTGGCAACCTTCGTGTCACGTGACACGAAGGTTGGCCAGGCATTAAATGGCCAGGGCACATGGACCCCGAAGGCTCAGAGAAGGTTGGGGGAGGGGACCCACTGGAACAAGCTGTTGGGAGACAGATGGTAGCCTCCCGTCAAGGCCATCCAGCGCGTTCTTTAACGTGCACAGGGTATGGCTCTCCCGCACACGGGGCCACGGCTTAACGTCCCATCCGACGGACGGCGGCCTTTCCAAGCCCATCGGTGTGCCCTACTGATCATGAGTTAGGGCGGGGAGTTTTGCGGAGATAAATTTCAACGCTGACCCAGCTGGGGTTCGAACCTGAGAACTGCAGATTACGAGTCTGGCGGGCTACCGATTGAGCAACCCCATATTTCCCGGAACTATAGGCATTTAAAAAATGTTTCTTTGTCTGACATTCTAAACTTTCTGTCTTGTGGTGGACAACAGATTAACTTTTGATAATGTTTTGTGCAACATTCGAACTTTTAAGGCATTTCTTCTCTGGAAGGAGAAGGGAAGGGGAACAACAACCTGGAGATTCAGAGGGGCGTAGCCATTTTGATAGCGTTGGCAGTATGGGAAGAGTCCCTAGTAATATAATAGTCGTAATTATGGGCGGATAGGTGTGACGTCATTGGTGGCAAAAATTCTCAGTTCCTTATGGTTCTATGGGTTCTTATCAGGTACAGCAGCAATGCCAGCCTTAAGAAACTTATACAAAACTGAAGAATAGTGAAAGAATTATATACACAAAGCTCTAAAATACAAACTTATTGTATTAAACATTTTAATACAATACTTATTACTAAGTTTTAATTAACTTCTGAAGTCAATTTTTGTGACTGGCATTGTTATCGCTAAATATTCAAACTTCCATAACTCATTAAATATTGAACGAATATTATTGAAAATCGAGATATTGATTTATATGATTGAGATCTTTATCTGCAATCACATTTTTCAAAGCAAAGAAACTTATTTTAGAAGTTATAGAGCTTTGACATTAGCTTCCTATTCACTTAACATAGGGATTTTCTTTAATTTATGAAAACCAGTGTATTTTGTTCAAATTCGGCAGTTGGTTAAGAAGAATTAATGAACCTTTTATTGATAGCTGTCAAGGGTTGTTTTACCTCTGAAAGTCACTGTTTTTGCATACAATGGGCTAAATGGCCAGGTGACAAGGACCCCTAAAACTCAGAGAAGGTTGAGGGATGGGGATCCAATGGATAGCTGTTGGGAGACAGACGGTCGGCTCCCGTAAAGGCCATCCAGCGTGTTCTTTAACGTGCACAAGGTATGGCTCTCTTGCACACGGGGCCACAGCGTAACGTCCCATCCGATGGACGGCGTCCTTTCCAAGCCCATCGGTGTCCCCTACTGACCGAGGGCAGGACGGGGAGTTTTGCAGAGATGAATCTCAACGCTGGACCAGCTGGAACTAGAACTTGGGAACTGTATATTATGAGCCTGGAGCGCTATCGACTGAGCCACCCCCGACCCAGTTGTCAAAGAAAATTGATCATAGCTTTCTAACCGTTTACTAACTTGCCATTGCTTACCTATTGTCTCACTTGTAAGTGGCTTTCCTCGGTTGTGCAGCTGACACGACTCGGAGATCGTAATTGACTTCTCTGAAGCGCACTGGGCATGTATTTGTCCATTTCTACTTTGTAGATATTTTATGCCAGAATTGGCAATAAACTTCGTAAGATTTGGTTTATAATATACAAAGTAAACCAAGTTGTTTGAATGAAAACAGTAGACATCTAATGAGTGCTCGTGGATGCTATCTTGTCGTTTTCGAGAGTGATTGATTTAGTTTCGCATTTGCTGTTCAAATTTATTCTACATAATTAAGTTGGAATATATCACCTAACAGCCAAATAAAGAATATTAATTTTTTTTATTTTTACCATTGCTTTGTTAAAACCTATATATGAAAAATTAGCAATTAAGTAAAAATTTAGTACATATGGTGAAAAAAAAGTATACTTTTACTCGTATAAGTACACTTACAAGTAGTGATGAGGCCTTTAGTTTTATTTTTTAGTTTTGTTTTTATCTCTAAGCGACCCTTTTTGCACACAATGGGCTAAATGTCCAGGTCACAAGGACCCCAAGGGCGCGGAGAACGTTGGGGAAAGGATCCACTGAACAATGTTGGGAGTCAGATGGTAGCTTCCTGTCAAAGCCATCCACTGGGTTGTGTAACGTCCACACTGAATGGCCGTCCCCCTACAGGGTTAAGGCTTTACGTCCTATCCGACGGACGGTGGCCTTTCCAGGCCCATTTGGTGTTTCTGATCGAAGACAGGGAGGAGGAGGGGGGGGGGAGTTGGCAGAGATAAACCTCAACACTGCAATAGTTAGAATTCAAACTTGGAAACTGTAGATTACGAGTCTGGCTTTTTCATCAAGGGGAAAAAAGGACGGCCAGATTGACTCCAAAAGGAGGTTCAACTTTGGAGCGCGATGGGCAAAAATATCCGTAATGGAGATGATGGAACTCTTTGGTTGGGTTGTTTTACCTCTGAGCGGCACTTTTTTGCACATCATGGGCTAAATGGCCAGGTCACATGGACCCCGAAGGCTCAGAGAAGGTTGGGGGAGGGGACCCACTGGAACAGCTGTTGGGAGACAGATGGTAGTCTCCCGTCAAGGCCATCCAGCGTGTTCTTTAACGTGCACAGGATATGGCTTTCCCGCACACGGGGCCACGGCTTAACGTCCCATCCGACGGACGGCGGCCTTTCCAAGCCCGTCGGTGTCCCCTACTGACCGTGAGCAGGGCGGGGAATTTTTGCGGAGATAAATTTCAACACTGACCCAGCTGGGACTCGAACCTGGGAACTACAGATTACGAGCCTGGAACTCAGTGAAAAATTACGGAGCACAATATCCCAAGTGTATGGAGCATGACAACGGTCTCAAAATATGTCCGCCAATAGTGACAAATGCTGAAAGAAAAAGGCTCTGAGAGACAGGGACAGAATTGTACGGCAAAACAGAGCTTCTACAGTTCATCAGCTGAGAGGGATGGCCATTAGCCCCTTATTTTATTCTAGATCCTGGCTTGCCTGGCATCCATCAACACATTTCCATCATACTTCATGCTATCTTTCACACAAAATTTCTCACATTCATGAACCGTAATTATTATTGTAATACCCAATGGCGGTTCATAGGTAAACTTTTTGGTGGGGTACAGTAGCTCAAAAAAGTATCCGAACACTACGGTTGATTACAAAATTCAGGAAAAATATCTGGCAACGATTTTTTTAGAAATTGGTGATCTGGCAACCTTCGTGTCACGTGACACGAAGGTTGCCAGATCACCAATTTCTAAAAAAATCGTTGCCAGATATTTTTTCTGAATTTTGTAATCAACTGTAGTGTTCGGATACGTTTTTGAGCGACAGTACGTTGGGTTCGGATTACAGGCAGGGTTCGGATGCAGGAGAAAAAATTGGGGAGACGCCTGATATTGAATTAAACAGAAAAGTACTGAAAAGACATCGCGTAAGGCATAATTTTTTCAGCTTATTATTAGACAAAAAAATTTTGAAAAAAACAAACTCGAAAATGTGTTCTTCTTTCTTGTACTTCAAAATTACTATTTTGTCTCTCCACTGCAATATTTTCATTTTTTCCTCTCCGTTTTAGTGTTATTAAAAAAAAAACTATTCGTGAAAATCATGTCTAATATATAGGTTTTTTGACTCCACTCCAATTACAAATTTGTACTTTTTATTATAAACAGAATTTCTCGTCATAAATTATCACTTGAAATGTGTATTTTGGAAATATTTAATTTACAATATTAATTTATTGTATATATATATATTTTATTACATACGTTAATTTATTTTACAACGAACGAACTGTTAAAAAACAATATGGTAATAAAAGTAATTTAAAAAAAATAAAAATAAAACTATAATGACATCGGCTGGGATCGAATTGGAGACCTTTAAACTTCAAGTCCAAAAGGAGGGAGAGAAAAAAACGTTATGAAAGATATTTAGCCGACTGAGACATTATAGACGCTCAAAAAATATCCGAACACTATGATTGATTAAAGAATTCAGGAAAAAATCTGGCAACGATTTTTTAAGTAAATAGTGATCTGGCAACCTTCGTGTCACGTGACACGAAGGTTGCCAGATCACTAATTTCTAAAAAAATCGTTGCCAGATATTTTTCCTGAATTCTGTAATCAACCATGGTGTTCGGATACTTTTTTGAGCGACTGTAGGTGGTCATATTATTTTGATACTAGATCGTGTGGGCTCACTCACGGAAATATTGAACGTGTGCAGTTACCGCTCACAGCAAACTGGAGCGTGTGCAGTTACTGCACACGCTCCAGTTTGCTGTGAACGGTAACTGGAGCGTGTACAGTTGCTGTACACGCTCCAAAAAATTTTCCTGAATTCTCTAATCACGTGACACGAAGGTTGCCAGATATGTTTTCTGAATTCTGTAATCAACCATAGTGTTCGGATATTTTTTGAGCGACTGTACGTCATTTACGAAGAGTCAAGCAACAATAATGAACAATCTTACGCCTCGAGATAGCTGATGTGACACATCAACTTTCAACACTCGTGCTACACGCTTTAAATGAACCGTAATTCAAGACAAAAATTAAAGAACTTTCTGCTGAATATATGTAACTTTAAGTTTTGATCCAGACTAACATGAGCTGTTGATTTAATATTATCAGTTGATATTATCAGTTGTTGTTTTTCACAGACCATTCTCACAGACCTTCTGCTATGGTGTATTAAACTGATCGGCTCCAACAGACTTTTGTGACCAAGCAGCTGCTTGAGGGGATATTTATTTTTATCATAAAAATCCTAAAATAGCCTCAATGCTTATGTAAAATTCATTGTTATTTGCATTTCTAACTTATTAATCCATCTACAACGATATATAAACGAACATTACATATTACTTTGTATTGCTGGATCCTTATTGAATAAATATAAAAAAGGAACACTCAGCGGTCTGTTAAAATAATTCTAATTATTAGATATAGTTGTTCTATGTCAATAACAACTCAATAATATCTTAAATAAGTTTTTTATAAACAAAAAAAGTGACTGAGGAAAATTAAAATATTCGATCAATTTCGATTTTCAACAATGTCGATTCAGTATTTAAAAGGTTATGGAAATTGAAATATTTCTCAGCTTAGCTTGTTATGCAAAAAAAAAACATTCAAAAATAGTGAAAATTAACATAATACACAAACTGCTTCTCTATGTTTTGGTAAACGTTTAGCATAACGGTTATTGTTTTGATTTTAACTAGTTTTTATTAATTTTTCATAGTAATTATTTAAAGAGGCAATGTTGCTTTCAAATATTTCAGTTTTCCTAAATCGCTGACTACCGAACGAATATTGTTGAAGATCCAGATTGGAATAGATTTGATTGTGGTCTTTAATTTATCTTCAGTCACATTTTTTCATAAAAAAAAAGCATATTTAAGAAGTTACTTAGTTCTCTATCAGAGTTGCTATTGACATAACATGGAACTGTATAATAAAGTAGCCGAGGGGCGGGGGTGGCTCAGCCGGTAGCGCGCCAGGCTCGTAATCTGTAGTTCCCGGGTTCGAGTCCCAGCTGCTGGGTCAGCGTTCAGATTTATCTCCGCAAAATTACCCACCCTGCCCACGGTCAGTAGGGAACACCGATGGGCTTGGAAATGCCGCCGTCCATCGGATGGGATATTAAGTCATGGCCCTGTGTGCGGAAGACCATACTCTGTGCACATTAAAGAACACGCTGGATGGCCTTGACGGGAGGCTACTGGCTGTATCCCAACAGCTGTTCCAGTGGGTCTCCTCCCCGCTCAACCTTCTCTGAGCCTTCGGGGCCCTTGTGACCTGGCCATTTAGCCCATGATGTACAAAAAAGTGCCGCTCAGAGGTAAAACAACCCACAAGTAGCCGCTGATTATTTTTCATTCAGAGTTATCTGCATAATTTCACACACTACCATAATCGATTTGCTATCAACGTTACCCATTACACCGTCCGAAAATAAGTGATGCTGAGATTCCCTGCCTTTCGTCTAGTGAACTCGAAACTAGTGTTTTGGATTGTTTTACCTCTGAGCGGCACTTTTTTTGCACACAATGGGCTAAATGGCCAGGCCACAAGGACCCCGAAGGCTCAGAGAAGGTTGGGGAAGGGGACCCACTGAAACAGCTGTTGGGAGACAGATGGTAGCCTCCCGTCAAGGCCATCCAGCGTGTTCTTTAACGTGCACAGGGTATGGCCCTCCCGCACACGGGGCCACGGCTTAACGTCCCATCCGACGGACGGCGGCCTTTTCAAGCCCATCGGTATCCCCTACTGACCGTGGGCAGGGCGGGTAATTTTGCGGAGATAAATCTCAACGCTGACCCAGCTGGGACTCGAACCTAGGAACTACAGATTACGAGCCTGCCGCGCTACCGACTGAGCCACCCCCGCCCCGAAACTAGTGACTTAATGATGACGTCAATATCAACGATATCGAAAGCGAGTTTCTCCTAAGCAATCGCAATACTCCTGCAGAGAACGACAAATACCGCCTGTTCTTTCGACCCTTCAGTGTTTCTGGTTGTCAAAGCCCCAATCTGTTGTTGTTTACGGTTACGAAACATTCCTGTTGCAGGAAGTAAACTCTTTCAACCTATTCCTTACGGAAGTGACATTGTCTTCCTGCATGGCTAATTTTTCCCAAAGAAGTTGAAAAGGACGTTCCAAACAGATGTTTTATCATAAATGCCGATGCGAAAAAATATTCGTTCCATCTACTACACGCTTACTGAGATTTATTTTACCATTTTCATTCATTTTATTGGGGGTTATAGAGAGAAATCGAAAATAATCTTTGTCCTACTGTTTCGTGAAAGATCAGCGGATATAAGAATGCATCCCTGAACGTTGTTGGGTTGGGTTGTTTTACCTCTGAGCGACACTTTTTTGCTCACCATGGGCTAAGTGGCCAGGTCACATGAACCCCGAAGGCTCAGTGAAGGGTGGGGAGGGGACCCACTGGAACAGCTGTTGGGAGACAGATGGTAGCCTCCCGTCAAGGTCATCCAGTGTGTTCTTTAACGTGCGCAGGGTATGGTTCTCCCGCACACGGGACCACGGCTTAACGTCCCATCCGACGGACGGCGGCCTTTCCAAGCCCATCGGTGTCCCCTATTGACCGTGGGCAGGGCGGGGAGTTTTGTGGAGATAAATTTCAACGCTGACCCAGCTGGGACTCGAACCTGGGAACTGCAGATTACGAGTCTGGCGCGCTACCGACTGAGCCACCCCCGCCTCACCCCCTATCCCCGAAAGAATAATGTGATATGTATTAAGAAGGTATCGGAGAAACGTACACGTGTTCGAAGTTTATTTATTTCATCCGCGTTTTAAGGGGTGCCAACCAGTGGTCGAGTGGTTAGCACGCTTAGCTACTGATCAAAGTGACCTGAGTTCGAGCGCCGATAAATCATGGATGTTTTGTTGCTTTTCTCCTGAGGTCCCGCCATTCTCATAGTCTTCTACTATGGCGTATAAACTGACATTCTTCTGTTTAGACCTCTCTGGCAAGCAGCTGCTTCAGGGAATATTAATTTATTATTATATTATTTGAGTGGTAGTAAGGTGAGGTGGCTCAGACGGTAGCGTTCCTGACTCGTAATCTGCAGTTCCCAGTTCCCGTTATTTGCGAATTCCAACCGTACAGGTTTGAGATTTATGTGATCCAACTCTCACCTTGCCCTCGGTCAGAAAGGGGACACCAATGGGGTTTAAAAAATTGCCGTACGTCTGAAGGAATATTAAGCGTGGCCCATGTGCAGAAAGGAAAGCCACGAAGGTTGACAGATCACTAATTTCTAAAAAAATCGTTGCCGGATACATTTTCTGAATTCTGCAATCAACCATAGTGTTCGGATACTTTTTTAATATATACAATGCGTATGAATATATAATGCAATGAATATGGAGCGTGTGCAGTTACCGTTCACAGCAAACTGGAGCGGTTGCGGTTAATGTTCACAGCACATTGGATCGTGTGAGCTCACAAAAACCTGGATCATGGGCCCACTCACAGAAATATTGAGCGTGTGCAGTTACCGTTCACAGCAAACTGGAGCGGTTGCGGTTAATGTTCACAGCACATTGGATCGTGTGAGCTCACAAAAACCTGGATCGTGTGGGCCCACTCACAGAAATATTGAGCGCGTGCAGTTACCGTTCACAGCAAACTGGAGCAGTTACGGTTAATGTTCACAGCACATTGGATCGTGTGAGCTCACAAAAACCTGGATCGTGTGGGCCCACTCACAGAAATATTGAGCGCGTGCAGTTACCGTTCACAGCAAACTGGAGCGGTTACGGTTAATGTTCACAGCACATTGGATCGTGTGAGCTCACAAAAACCTGGATCGTGTGGGCCCACTCACAGAAATATTGAGCGTGTGCAGTTACCGTTCATAGCAAACTGGAGCGGTTGCGGTTAATGTTCACAGCACATTGGATCGTGTGAGCTCACAAAAACCTGGATCGTGTGGGCCCACTCACAGAAATATTGAGCGTGTGCAGTTACCGTTCACAGCAAACTGGAGCGGTTACGGTTAATGTTCACAGCACATTGGATCGTGTGAGCTCACAAAAACCTGGATCGTGTGGGCCCACTCACAGAAATATTGAGCGCGTGCAGTTACCGTTCACAGCAAACTGGAGCGGTTACGGTTAATGTTCACAGCACATTGGATCGTGTGAGCTCACAAAAACCTGGATCGTGTGGGCCCACTCACAGAAATATTGAGCGTGTGCAGTTACCGTTCACAGCAAACGGAAGCGGTTACGGTTAATGTTCACAGCACATTGGATCGTGTGAGCTCACAAAAACCTGGATCGTGTGGCCAGGTTTTTGTGTTTCCACACAAAACCTGGCCACACGATCCAGTTGTGTTCCACAAAAACCAGTTTCGTGTGGCCATCACTCACAGAAATATTGAGCGCTCCAGTTACCGTTCACAGCAAACTGGAGCGTGTGCAGTTACTGCACACGCTCCAGTTTGCTGTGAACGGACGCTCCGATATTTTTCGCTCCAGATATTTTTCCAGAATTCTGTAATCACGTGACACGAAGGTTGCCAGATCACTAATTTCTAAAAAGGAATCGTTGCCAGATATTTTTTCTGAATTCTGTAATCAACCACAGTGTTCGGATATGTTTTTGAATTCTGTAATCAGCCATAGTGTTCGGATATTTTTTGAGCGACTGTACCTCAAATGTACCTGTCATGCTGGTAAACCACAGTCTCCAGGTTCGAGTCCCACCTGTTTAAGCCTTTTAATTGGGGGTCCTATTACCTCCAATCTTCCTGAGTCCTTGGGATCCTTGTCGCTTGGCTATTTAGCCTATTGTGTGCAAAAAAAGTGCCGCTCTGGAAGCAAACTGGAGCTCTGGAGCAAACTGGAGCGCGTGCGGTAACTGCACGCTCTCCAGTTTGCTGTGAACGGTAACTGGAGCGTGTACAGTTGCTGTACACGCTCCAGATATTTTTTCTGACTTCTGTAATCAAAAAAACATGCTGAATATTCTTAACGGAATGTCTCCATCTCTCTCCTAGCAACTGTCCAATGGATATCTTCTCCCAAGGTCCTCTGAGCCCTTGGCATCCTTGTGACCTAGCCATTTAGCAAGGGCCGTATTTACCGATAAGCTGAGAGACGCAGGTGCATCAGTCGATAGCGCGCCAGGCTCGCAATCTTCAGTGGTTCGAGTCCCAGCTGGGTTAGCGTTGAGATTTATCTCTGTAAGAACTCCCCGCCCTGCAAACGTTCAGTAGTGGACACCGATGAGTTTGGAAAGGCCGCCGTCCGTCGGATGGGACGTTAAGCTGTGGCTCCGTGTGCGTACTCTGTGCACTTTAAAGAACACGCTGGATGGCCTTGACGGGAGGCTACCATCTGTCTCCCAACAGCTGTTCCAGTGGGTCCCCTTCCCCAACCTTCTCTGAGCCTTCGGGGTCCATGTGACCTGGCCATTTAGCCCATGGTGTGCAAAAAAGTGCCGCTCAGAGGTAAAACAACCCAAACAACCCAAATCCTCCCCCTAATCTTCTCCGAGCCTTTGTGGTCCTTGTGACCTGGCAATTTAGCCCATTGTGTGAAAAAAAAGTTCCGGTAAGAGGTAAAAACAAACCAACCGATAAGCGGACTTAACGGCCTCTTCGGACCCCGGCTACTGAGAAGCCCCAAAATCGTTCTGCGAATTGCTGTCGAAATTGTAGAGCTCATTTCAACGAAACACCATAGGGCTCCTAAAAGTTTCTCTTAGAGCCCGATCTCTTAATCCGCTACTGCATTTAGTCCATTGTGTGCACAAGAGTTCCGCTCAGAGCTAAAACAACCGAATATGAGCTTTAAATCAACTATCAAAATGTGCCAATAGCCAAATTAAATTCAATGTATCATTAATCGTAAGAAATGACACTATTGGAAAAGTACACATCAAGCATTGTATAGTAACTTTTTTAAAAGCGAGCTTCTCGTGAAACTCATTCAACAGGATATTATTCTAGATTTCAAATCTATAATTTGCTGTTTATAGTCATTAGTTTTGACGTTTCGTGCTAAAAATTGCCGTTTAGTGATGAGTCTTTATATTAATTGCATTATTTAATTCCTTTTTTAGTGTCGTGTTATATTCTTAGAGAGCTGTCGTCCCAAATTGGATACAGATGATGCCCAAGAGCTGTCGTTGCAAATTGGATACAGATGATGCCCAAGAGCTGTCGTTGCAAATTGGATACAGATGATGCCCAAAAGCTGTCGTCCCAAATAGGATACAGATGATGCCCAAGAGCTGTCGTTGCAAATTGGATACAGATGATACCCAAGAGCTGTCGTTGCAAATTGGATACAGATGATGCCCAAGAGCTGTCGTTGCAAACTGGATACAGATGATACCCAAGAGCTGTCGTTGCAAATTGGATACAGATGATGCCCAAGAGCTGTCGTTCCAAATTGGATACAGATGATGCCCAAGAGCTGTCGTTGCAAAATTGGATACAGATGATACCCAAGAGCTGTCGTTGGAAATTGGATACAGATGATGCCCAAGAGCTGTCGTCGCAAATTGGATACAGATGATACACAAGAGCTGTCGTTCCAAATTGGATACAGATGATGCCCAAGAGCTGTCGTTGCAAATTGGATACAGATGATGCCCAAGAGCTGTCGTTGCAAATTGGATACAGATGATACCCAAGAGCTGTCGTTGGAAATTGGATACAGATGATGCCCAAGAGCTGTCGTCGCAAATTGGATACAGATGATACACAAGAGCTGTCGTTCCAAATTGGATACAGATGATGCCCAAGAGCTGTCGTTGCAAATTGGATACAGATGATGCCCAAGAGCTGTCGTTGCAAATTGGATACAGATGATACCCAAGAGCTGTCGTTGCAAATTGGATACAGATGATGCCCAAGAGCTGTCGTTGCAAATTGCATACAGATGATGCCCAAGAGCTGTCGTTACAAATTGGATACAGATGATACCCAAGAGCTGTCGTTGCAAATTGGATACAGATGATACCCAAGAGCTGTCGTTGCAAATTGGATACAGATGATACCCAAGAGCTGACGTTCCAAATTGGATACAGAAGATACCCAAGAGCTGACAAAAAGAGTCGAAATCTCTCAGCCGAATTAATCCGAAGGATGCCTGAAGTCATCGACGAAATGAAGCACGAAAAAAAAAGTAGAACTTTTGATTACAGAAATCGCAGCAAAATATAAAAAAAGATAATTTTTTTGCATTTATTTTGAATACTTAAAAAATAGGAAAAGGATTATCAGGAAAACAGTCGACGAACATATGACATGAAACAATAATAACTCCTATTGAAAAGGGATTACGGAAATTTAATGAGTTGTTCTGGTCATTATTATAATGCAAATGGTCATCTGCCTTTCAAGGGTATTGAAAGGTATTATATATACCTTCAAGGTATTATATATCAACGTATTATATATCAAGGGTATATAATACCTTCAAGGGATATATAATATCTTCAAGTTATTATATATCAAGAGTATTGAAAGGTATTATATATTTCAAGGGTATTATATATCAACGTATTATATATCAAGGGTATATAATACCTTCAAGGGATATATAATACCTTCAAGGTATTATATATCAAGAGTATTGAAAGGTATTATATATTTCAAGGGTATTTATATACGATATTATGTGGCGTTCAGTCGTCATAAAAAGATTGTTGGCACAGAAATATTTGGTAAACTGAGTAACGAGTTATTATGCTTGGTCCTTCAATTATTATTAAGGTAAGAGTAAATCGGTAAGTGGGGGGATAGGGTAGAGATAGAAAGGGAGGGATCAGGTCCATTTTTCACCACTACCATTTTTTACCACTAACCTTCGTGTCACGGGACACGAAGGTTGCCAGATCACTAATTTCTAAAAAAAATCGTTGCCAGATATTTTTTCTGAATTCTGTAATCAACCACAGTGTTCGGATACTTTTTTGAGCGACTGTACTTGTCGAGTAGAAAGGAGCGGTTGCCATCCGGCGAGAAATCGCCCTGTAAGCAACAATGTTTATTGAAATATCTAAATTAATGGATTAATCTAATTTTCGGTGGGTCATTTCGCTGAACACCTATTGAAACACTGAATTATGCAATATTTCATTGCTAGCGGAGTAGTTAGTTGCTAGAGGAGTATCCCTACAAGGGATTCAAGTAACGATGCATTAGTAAAAAGGAGAGAAAGTTTCCATTCGCCGATCTCGCAAGAGATAATCGATATTTTATTTTGGGGTAGGGGGAGCAGGGAGGTTAATTCATACAGCTTAATAAGAAAGCAGGGGCGGAGGTGCCTCAGTCGGTAGCGCACCACGCTCGTAATCTGCAGTTCCCAGGTTCGAGTCCCAGCTGGGTCAGCGTTCAGATTTATCTCCGCAAAATTCCCCGCCCTGCCCACGGTCAGTAGAGGACACCGATGGCCTTGGAAAGGCCGCCGTCCGTCGGATGGGACGTTAAACCATGTGTGGGAAAGCCATACCCTGTGCACGTTAAAGAACACGCTGGATGGCCTTGACGAGAGGATACCATCTTCTCCCAACAGCTGTTCTAGTGGGTCCTCTCCCCCAACCTTCTCCGAGCATTCGGGGTCCTTGTGACCTGGCCATTTAGCCATTGTGTGCAAAAAAGTGCCGCTCAGAGGTAAAACAGACCACCCCAATAAGAAAGCAAAAATGTAGAGTTACGACATTGGCTAGTTAAAAAGATCTGTTAGTTAAAAAGATCTGTTGAGAAATGTTTATGAAACGGCCCCTCATTTGATAACTACTAAGATCAATGAATTTCTTTACATGGCCCGCTTCAAATTTTTTAACTTGTGATGAAAAAAAACATTTAAACGAAATGCTGCAGCAAGATTGCTTCTGTTACTTTTCATAAGCAATTCTACAATGCAAAAATATTACAGCCTCCAGGCTTCAGGAGGGGCGGGGGTGGCTCAGTCGGTAGCGCTCCAGGCTCGTAATCTGTAGTTCCCAGGTTCGAGTCCCAGCTGGGTCAGCGTTGAGATTTATCTCCCAAAATTACCCGCCCTGCCCACGGTCAGTAGGGGACACCAATGGGCTTGAAATAGGCCGCCGTCCGTCGGATGGGACGTTAAGCCGTGGCCCCGTGTGCGGGAGAGCCATACCCTGTGCGCGTTAAAGAACACGCTGGATGGCCTTGACGGGAGGCTACCATCTGTCTCCCAACAGCTGTTCCAGTGGGTCCCCTCCCCCAACCTTCTCTCAGCCTTCGGGGTCCTAGTGACCTGGCCATTTAGCCCATGGTGTGCAAAAAAGTGCCGCTCAGTGGTAAAACAACCCAACAACCCAGGCTTCAGGAAAAGGGGGAGACCTACGATGCGATGGGCAGACAATGTCAAACAGGACCTAGCTAGAATTGGCCTATAAAAAAAAAAAATAAATACCCCCTCAAGCAGCTGCTTGCCACAGAGGTCTGACAGGAGCCTGTCAGTTTATATGCCACAGTAGGAGATCTGAGAGGATGGCAGGACCTCAGCAGAAAAACGACACACACATCCATGCCTAATTCCGGGGCTCGAACCCAGGTCCCTTAGATCAGTAGCCAAGCGTGCTAACCACTCGGCCACGGGACAGTGGCCAAATACAGCAGCTGTAGCTCAGAACACAGACGTCTCGAGAGGAAAACAACACTGTCTGGTAGGACCTCCATAGCTCGTGGCTGTATGGGGATTTTGTATGTATGTAATGGAAATCTAACTTAGAATAACTTCTAATATATTGTTGCGGATTACAAAAAATGGATAGCCGCTGAGCGTGAGTATTAAAAGCTATATTTCAAAACCAAATTCAATACAAGGTAAATTGTTACAAAGGAAATATGGATGAAGTATCTTATTAACAAATCAACTATTAACATGCACAAGTCATCAATCTTCCTGCGTAGAGCACACAATATCAGCTCTGTGTATTTTACTAAATACTACCTTTTACTTGATTTACCAGGTCACCCGAAGATCTTCACTCGTAAACCAATTCTCGTCCTGTGCTAATAACTGTTCACACACTAGCCGAACAAAAAGACAGTCCGTGTAGACATTCGAAGTTAGCCATAAAAGTTCCCACTTTTATACTTCCGTGTATACACAACACATCAAGTTACTTCTTGATACTTAACGATAAAAGATCCCACTTTTATCCTTCCGCGTATACACAACACATCAAGTTACTTCTTGATACTTACGCGCACTGTCTCAGAACAGCTCACCGGCCATTTTCGAACTCTCCGACCGTTACAACACAACGACCGTTCACGCTCCACTCTTCTTCTCCAAATTCTCCCAACGTTCTTATTCGTTGGCTGAAACTTTTTTGCTTTCGGTTGCCAGATTCCTTCTGTCGTAACACTGCCCCCTTCCTAGGTCTTGTTCGTCCCGAACAATTCTGGATTCCAAAGTTTCTTCAGTTCTTCGATGAAACGGGGCCAAACGATCCACGTGAACCACCTTGCACTTTGTAGCTGGACGTCGACGAATGCGATATACCACGTCATTAATCCTGTTAACTATTGTATATGGACCTTCCCAAGGTTTCTGAAGTTTTGGAGATAGTCCTTTCTTTCTATGTGGACTGTATAGCCAGACAAGATCTCCTTGATTGAAAATAGTTCCATTTATTTTACTGTCATATCTTGTTTTGGTTCTGTCACTTGTTATGTCGATGTTATGTCTAACGGAGTGATGGATTTCTTCTAGTCGTTGTTGCAATTCTTGTACGTATTGTGGAGTGGACACAGGCATTGCTTCGGGCCGACCATATAAAAGGTCACAGGGAAGACGTAACTCTCTTCCAAAAATCATCATGGAAGGTGTCTGTCCAGTTGTCTCATGCACTGCCGTTCTATATGCCAGCAAAAGGAGTGGTACATGGCGATCCCAGTCACGTTGGTGGTCGTTCACAAATAATGCTAAATGCTGAGCAATTGTTCTATTGAACCTTTCAACCATACCATCCGACTGAGGGTGTAAGGGAGTTGTTCTGGTTTTCTGAATGCCTAATAGTTGACAGATGCCTTTAAATACATTGGATTCAAAATTCCGTCCTTGATCAGAGTGGAGTTGTAAAGGTACTCCATACCTACTAATGAAGTTATTAACTATCATCTCAGCCACTGTTGTTGTTTCCTGGTCTTGGATGGGATATACCTCAGGCCACTTTGTGAAATAATCCATTACCACTAATAAATATCGATTTCCATCATCAGTTCTAGGAAACGGACCCATTACATCAATGGCTATTCTTTCAAAAGGGGCACCAACGTTATACGTCTGCAGCTTACCCCGACTCCTAGTCTTAGGGCCTTTCTTTGCTGCACAGGCTTCACATTGCCTACACCATCTCTCAACGTCTGCCCTACTTTTCAGCCAATGAAATCGTTCCCTGGCTTTGGCTAATGTCTTATTAACACCGAAGTGTCCTCCAGTGGCACTATCATGTACATCTTTCATCACAAGTTCCACTCGGGATCGAGGAAGGATTATCTGCCAACGGATCAGCCGTCCAGTGGGATTCTCCCATCTTCTGTATAATACTCCGTCTTCCATTTTTAAGGAGTCCCACTGTGCCCAGTAACTTTTAGTAGTTGGACTATACCTCGAGATTTGCTCCCAATTAGGTCTTACATCCGATTTTTCAATCAATTCTAATATTGGTTTTATGTCTTCATCATCTAGTTGAGCCTTCCTGATTTCAATTGGATTCCAGATGTTAGGGGCGTCACTGTTTGTTTGTGTCGATACTATTTGTCTTATGGGCATTATCTCTTTAGTTTCAAATTTCAGTTCTGCATTATAGCAATGTTTACAGTTGTCAATACATGGGCGCCTGGAAAGAGCATCTGCATTCTTATGCATTTTACCACTTCGATGTTCGATGGAGAAATCGTATTCTTGTAACCGTTGTATCCACCTAGCGATTTGTCCTTCAGGGTTTTTGAAGTTTAATAACCATCTAAGTGCAGCATGATCAGTACGTATAAGGAATTTCTGGCCATAGAGATAATGATGAAAATGTTCTATTGCTTTTACTATTGCTAACAGTTCTTTGCGTGTTACACAGTAATTCCGCTCTGGTTTGGATAAAGTTTTACTAAAGTATGCAATAACTCTCTCTTGTCCGTCTTGTTCTTGTGAAAGCACAGCACCAACTCCTGTGTTACTTGCGTCAGTATCTATTACGAATTGTTTTCCAGTTTGTGGGTACGCTAGCACTGGTGCTGTGGAAAGAGTTTTCTTTAGCTGTTGAAAGGCTATATCGCATTCGGTGGTCCACATAAACCGCTGGCCCTCTTCTGTCAGACGATGTAAT
Source organism: Ryuthela nishihirai (assembly GCA_038380435.1). NCBI lineage: Eukaryota > Metazoa > Arthropoda > Arachnida > Araneae > Heptathelidae > Ryuthela > Ryuthela nishihirai. Next base: position 69,489,548 of record JAWZYU010000001.1, read on the forward strand.
GGCCTTGCGATGTTGGAGAAACCTTTGACAAATCTTCTATAGTAGGTGCAAAGTCCAATAAAACTACGAAGTTGATGAACATCTTGTGGTGGAGGCCAGTCTCTTACAGCTTCTATCTTACTAGGATCAGTCTTAATCCCTGCTGTAGTGATCACATGACCAAGGTAATGAACTTCTTGCTGGAACAGTTTACACTTTGTCGGTCCCAATTTTAACTTGGCTGCCTTAAGTTTTTCAAATACTTGACGAAGATTTCTCAAATGTTCTTCAAAAGTTCTTCCAAGAACTATGATGTCGTCCAAGTAAACCAGGCAGACCTCCAAAGACAAACCTTTGAGCACTGACTCCATTAGTCGCTCAAATGTGGCAGGTGCATTACAAAGTCCAAATGGCATCACCTTAAACTGCCAAAGTCCATTCCCTGTACTGAAAGCTGTTTTCTCACGGTCTTCAGGACGTATACCAACTTGCCAATAGCCGCTCTTTAAATCTAATGTTGAGAACCATTCTGACCCAGATAAAGTGTCTAGTGTATCGTCAATCCTGGGTAAAGGAAAGGAATCTTTCTTTGTTACGTCATTTAATCTGCGATAATCTACACAAAATCGTGTAGATCCATCCTTTTTCTTGACAAGAACTACTGGTGATGTCCAGGGACTCTGTGATGGTTCTATAATGCCCTGAGCTTCCATGTCCTTTATGAGTTGTTCCGTCTCCTCTCTTTTTGCCAATGGAAGCCTTCTTGCCGGCAGATGGACTGGAGGAGAATCACCAGTGTTGATTTTATGTTCTGTCAGGTTAGTACGGCCATAATCATTTGATGTGGCAGAAAAAATGTCCGAAAATTCTTTTAATAGGTTCTCGGCCTTAACAGCTTGGTTTTCAGTTAATATTTGTCTTGTTTCTCTCCATAATTCAGTAAGATGAGACGGGATGTCTGTATGATTTTGATATGAATCGGTAACTTCTATTTTATTTATACTTGTTACACAGGTAACAGCTTCACATATTGCTAATTCCTCACCTTTTTTTAACAGTCTACTGGATTTGTTACAGTTCATCACTCTGATAGGGATCTGTTCTTTATCTATTCTGACTAAAGTCCTTGCAACCAGGATATTATGAGCCAAAGCTCCTTTACCAGAGGCATCAGTAACTGCCAATCGGAAGGCCCCAGAAGTCTCCGCCCGATGTCCCCGGACTATAACTTCACTTTGTGCTGGGATCTCTGTGTCTTCCGTCACTAAAATGGGAGTTACGCTTGATAAAGAATCAGACGTCCGGCTAAGCAGAGGAATCTCTTCTGTCTCATAGATGAGTAGGTTATCACTGGGTCTAATGTTGAATCCATGTTTCTTAAGAAAATCAAGGCCTAATATGCATTCGTCGTAGATGTCAGCGATGTAAACAGGATGGCGAACCAGACAGCTACCAACTCGAATATTAAGTTCTATTTTTCCATGAACCTTTGCACGATCTCCAGTGGCCGTTTGTAGGCTTATTCTAGACTGTGTAGTATTCAAGTTTGGGTGAGGTATTATTTTCTTTATTATATCCGTTCTGAGTAAAGTTACATTTGCACCAGTGTCGACTATCATACGGCAAGGCATTCCATTTATGGCTCCATCAGCTACTAATCCATTATTATCCCCATGTAATGTTGAAACGTGGGCGACTTCCCCTGGGGTCAACCAATCAACAACCAGCCTTTGCCTCGCAAGATTGACTAATTTTCTGTTTCCCTGATCTTGTTGTCTAGTTGATGGACTTGGACTCCTCATTCGTTTCCTAGTGCAGTTGGTACGAATGTGTCCGGTCTTGCCACAATTCCAACACTGAAGGTCTGTTGTAGGTTTTGAAGAAGAACCTTTTATATCTTTCAAAACGGATAGCATCGCTTTAGTTAGTTCTTTCATTTCATTATCCTTTTCTACAGTTTCTTCTGCACTTACAAATCTCACTGTACGTTTGTTCGCTCGGGAGGAAAGCCTAGAGCACTCGTATTTCATAGCATGTACCACAGCTAACTTTAAGGATTCACCTTCCAACATCCTCAGAGATTGCTGAGTGTCAGGGTCAGCAATAGCATCAATAAATTGTAATTGAGCTAAATTATCTTGAATTTCTGGTGGACAGTTACTATAAGCCAATCTAGCTAGACGCTCAATATCACTAGCAAGCTCTTGCAAAGTTTCACCATTTTTCTGCATGCGATGTTTAAATTGAGTCACGTAATATTGTTTTAAATAACTATCACCAAACCTTAGTTCTAATGCAGAAACTAGACTTTGATAATCAAGTCGTTTTTCTTCTGGAACAGACTGCAAAACTTCCGCAGCAGAATTTCTTAAGGAAGCTGCAAGAAAACTGGCCTTTTGGAATTCATTCCACTCATTGGCTGTAGCGATAACTTCGAATTGTGTTTTAAATACTGTCCAAGATGATTGACCATCATATGTAGAAGGTTTAGTTGTATTTTTAGCGATATGTGTAATAACATTATTTCCACTAGAATTATTATTATCACAGGCAGAAGGTAACATTTCATTTCTCAAAATCTGAAACTGGCGTTCACAATCAGTTTTTACAATTTCAATTTCATGTTTATAATCTAACTTAACACTATCAAGATCATCTTTTACACTATTTAGTTCGGTCATAATGTCCTTACACTTATCAGAAATCTTATCAATTTGAGAAGCCACTTCAGCTCTCATCTCAGTATTTTGTGCGGCTATTTCGGCTTTCAAGTCAGTCCTCAACTCATTATTTTGTGCGGCCATATCGGCTTTCAAGTCAGTCCTCAACTCATTATTTTGTGCGGCCATATCGGCTTTCAAATCACCTATTTTATCGCTTTGGGCGGCCATATCGGCTTTCAAATCATCTTTTTGAGAAACTATCTCCGTTCTCAACTCATTTATCAACTTTACTAATTCATCCATACTTCTAGTTAACGGCATTCAATAAATTACCCCACTTCTGACACCAAATGTTGCGGATTACAAAAAATGGATAGCCGCTGAGCGTGAGTATTAAAAGCTATATTTCAAAACCAAATTCAATACAAGGTAAATTGTTACAAAGGAAATATGGATGAAGTATCTTATTAACAAATCAACTATTAACATGCACAAGTCATCAATCTTCCTGCGTAGAGCACACAATATCAGCTCTGTGTATTTTACTAAATACTACCTTTTACTTGATTTACCAGGTCACCCGAAGATCTTCACTCGTAAACCAATTCTCGTCCTGTGCTAATAACTGTTCACACACTAGCCGAACAAAAAGACAGTCCGTGTAGACATTCGAAGTTAGCCATAAAAGTTCCCACTTTTATACTTCCGTGTATACACAACACATCAAGTTACTTCTTGATACTTAACGATAAAAGATCCCACTTTTATCCTTCCGCGTATACACAACACATCAAGTTACTTCTTGATACTTACGCGCACTGTCTCAGAACAGCTCACCGGCCATTTTCGAACTCTCCGACCGTTACAACACAACGACCGTTCACGCTCCACTCTTCTTCTCCAAATTCTCCCAACGTTCTTATTCGTTGGCTGAAACTTTTTTGCTTTCGGTTGCCAGATTCCTTCTGTCGTAACAATATGCATTTAATGGAAAAATGTGACTGAAAATAAAGATCACAATCAAATCTATTTAAATCTCGTTTTTTCAGCAACATTCGTTCAGTATTTAAAGAGTTATCGAAGTTGGAATAGCGCGCTTGGCTACTGATCTAAGGGTCCTGGGTTCGAGCCCCGGGTAAGGCATGTCTGTTTGTATCGTTTTTCTGCTGATCCCATTTATTCTGCCATCCTCTCAGACCTTCTACTATGGCATATAAACTGACAGGCTCCTGTCAGACCTCTGTGGCAGCAGCTGCTTGAGGGGGTATTTATTTATTTTTTTTATTAATATGTCACAAGGCTTAACCTCAGAAATTAATTAAAATTTAAATAAGAAGTATTTTTTTTCAAACCATTTTAATGAACTAAATATACATTTTAGAAGTTTTGCGTAATGACAATTTCAATATTAAAATTTTTAATATTGTAACATTTTAAATACCGAAACGAATATTGTTAAAAATCGGGATTTAAATAGATAGGTTTACGAATAGATATATTTAACTTATCTTCATACATATTTTTCATTAAAACCATATATACTTAAAAAATATAGAACTTTGAAATTATAGTCTCAATGATATAACATGGAAACTCTCTAATATTTTGGTAGGCCAGTATATATTTTAGGAACGATGTAAACTTTTCCTTATCCTGTCCTGCGTTTATTCTCAATATTCAAAACAATACTCTCTAAGTCATCGCACTCTTTATAGCACAGCAGCCAAATATATCTCTAAATCTCTATGAAAATCCAATATCCTTTTTCATCTACAGAAAAATATCAGCGCTCTGAGAACTACCACCGTAAAACTTGGAATGCGAAAATAGAACTCTCTGTTATTGTAGAGCAAAAGGTTGGGTTGTTTGACCTCTGAGCGGCACTTTTTTGCACACCATGGGCTAAATGGCCAGGTCACATGGACCCCGAAGGCTCAGAGAAGGTTGGGGAAGGGGACCCACTGGAACAGCTGTTGGGAGACAGATGGTAGCCTCCCGTCAAGGCCATCCAGCGTGTTCTTTAACGTGCACAGGATATGGCTCTCCCGTACACGGGGCCACGGATTAACGTTCCATCCGACGGACGGCGGCCTTATCCAAGCCCATCGGTGTCCCCTACTGACCGTGGGCAGGGCGAGGACTTTTGCGGAGATAAATCTCAACGCTGACCCAGCTGGGACTCGAACCTGGGAACTACAGATTACGAGCCTGGAGCGCTACCGACTGAGCCACCCCCTCCCCAGGATGAATCGCAGTTAAAGAGAGCAAGAAATATTTCTCTTCTTCTACCCCTAGGATTTTCGAGAGGCTGGCTGAGTCTGCATGATGATCACTTTTAACATCTTGGCCATCGGTTTGCTGAAGGAGCCACATGTGATTCCTGCGATCGCATGCCTTGAAAGCAGCTTTGTGTTATTATGTACGCCGCACCCCATGTCGGGGGATATATTTACACTCTTGGACATTTATAAAACCACTTGCTGCACACTCCTCAAACACACGTGACGTCAGATGGATACAAAATTAGCCAATGGAAACAGTGCATGAGCTGGTGAGCGATGCTGTTCAAGGTCTCCTCGTGTGCGAGCACTGCTCCCTGTTACTATAAATAGAAGTGATGTAGCGGCGCAGATGCACACTTTCTGGTCGAAAGACGGCACCTCGTGTCTCGGTTACGTCACTGACGCGAGCGCACACGTCTCCAAGCACGTGATGGCCATAAAGAGCAGCTCTGCTTTTACTCCGGGATGCTGATAAGCACGTGGAAAAAATTGCAAGGAATGTCATTGCTTGCTTCAGTGAAATGTCTCCTTTTTTAGCCAATTACTTAGCCCATTTCGGATCTATTCAGGAAATGAAGGAAACGGTGTTCGAGTCACTACAGACAGAGCAGACTGGACAAGACTGGGTAAAAGCCATTCTTGGATCCTTCCATTTAGTCATATTTGGGGTCACATTTATTTACATGGACAGGGGCAAATCACCAACCCCTCTCCCTCCACACACACCCTGCATCTTTCTAATGACATTGGTGATGATTTGATAATCGCCATCTTGTTTCTCTTCACACCCAGGTTCGCCCACAACGGAGTGCCATCCCGATCGATCTTGATCCATTCTTCCATCTTCTTTTCCTATTTCCGCATCACTCCATCTCAGTGTCGGCTTTTCTCTACGTAAAAATTTCGGTTCATCCTTTTCGGGAGAAGTACTTTTCGAAATGCGGTCCACGAGCCCGAATGAGGCTCTATATTAATTTCAGTCCTGTTCACGAGCCAAATGACGCTCCCGGCGAGTCCAAATCTAACGAGCCTAACGAAGCTTTCGATGAGTCCAATCCTGACTCACGAACCAAATGAGGCTCTCGATAAATCCCTATCCTCTTCATGAGCCAAATGAGGTTCTCGATGAGTCAAAATACTCTACACGAGCCAAATGAGGCTCTCAATGAGTCCCTGTCCGTCTTAAGATCCAAATCTCTAACCGTGAGTCAGCGACTCTTCAGTCCATCCGATTTCGTACTATTCTACTCATCAGATCATTCTGCATTCTCCTCGTACTAGTTTTTATATTATACTGTCATTAACCCGACATTTTCTTCAATGGATATTCCTTTTCACCCGATGTATGACTCATTTTTATACCTCACCCTATATCCTACTCATCAGATTTCCCTATGCTCTTTAAATTTGTTTCCATATCGGATTTTCTTTTTATATTCCATTTACCCGGTTCCTTTTTATATTCGTATCGTACTATATATCGTAGGATTTTTTTACCAGTAAATTCTAGTAATCCGATTTTTCTGTTCTATTCATGCAATTTCTTAGTCGTCAGATTCTTCAGTTCTTCTCGCATAGTTTTCTAGTCATCAGATTTTTCAGTTCTTTTCGAATATAGTTTTCTAGTCATCAGATTTTTTGGGTTCGTTTCGTATAGTTTTCTAATAATCAGATTTTTCAGTTCTTTTCGTATAGTTTTCTAGTCGTCAGATTTTTCAGTTCTTTTCGTATAGTTTTCTAGTCATCAGATAGTTCTGTTCTTTTATAGTTATCAGGGTTTTTTTTGTTCTCTTCGTATAGTTTTCTAGTTATCAGTTTCTTTATTATTATTCTTATTATTTTCTATTATTTTTTTTTGTTCTTTTTGTATAGTTTTCTAGTCATCAGATAGTTCTGTTCTTTTATAGTTATCAGGTTTTTTTTTTGTTCTCTTCGTTTAGTTTTCTAGTTATCAGTTTTTTTATTATTATTATTATTATTATATTTTAATATTTTTTTGTTCTTTTTGTATAGTTTTCTATTAATCATATTTTTCTAAATTTTTTTCCCGTATAGTTTTTCCAGTCATCAGATTTTTCTGTTCTTTTCGTATAGTTTTCTACTCATTAGTACTTTTGTTCCTTTCGTTTCTTTTTTTTCCTATTTTCCTACAGTTTTCTAGTAATCAGATTTTTTCTTATTCTTTTCGTAGTTTTTTACTTGTCAGTTGTTTTTTTTTGTTCTTTTGGTGTAGTTTTCTAGTCATCAGAATTTCCCTACTTTTCAACTGATATTTTCTACTCATTCGGCTATTCTCACTCATCTCCCCCTACACTCGAGAGAGCGATCTATCGATCTGTTCTCAAATTACAATTGCAACCTTCTAACAACCAAATGTAATGTCTTACTGTTGCAGAGTGTAACAATTATCATCATCTCGCTACCTTACCTCGAAACACTGATATTCGACAATGAATGCGATGCATCCCGAGGCGGGGGTGGCTCAGCCGGTAACGCGCCAGGCTCGTAATCTGTAGTTCCCAGGTTCGAGTCCCAACTGGGTCAGCGTTGAGATTTATCTCCGCAAAATTCCCCGCCCTGCCCACGGTCAGTAGGGGACACCGATGCGGTAGCGCGCCAGGCTCGTAATCTGTAGTTCCCTGGTTCGAGTCCCAACTGGGTCAGCGTTGAGATTTATCTCCGCAAAATTCCCCGCCCTGCCCACGGTCAGTAGGGGACACCGATGGGCTTGGAAAGGCCGCCGTCCGTCGGATGGGACGTTAAACCGTGGCCCCGTGTGCGGGAGAGAGCCATACCCTATGCACGTTAAAGAACACGTTGGATGGCCTTGACGAGAGGCTACCATATGTCTCCCAACAGCTGTTCCAGTGGGTCCCCTCCCCCAACCTTCTCTGAGCCTTCGGGGTGCATGTGACCTGGCCATTTAGCCCATGGTGTGCAGAAAAGTGCCGCTCAGAGGTTAAATAACCCAACCCTCCCTAAATCTTCCCTGAGCCCTCGGTGTCCTTGCGACCTGGCCATTTAGCTCATGGTGTGCAAAAAAAGTACCGCTGAGAGGTTAAACAATCCAACCCAACCTCATTGATCATGTCAAATCATAGCACGTTTGGCTACTGATCTAAGGGAGCTGGGTTCGAGCCCCGGGTAAGGCATGGATGTGTGTGTTGTTTTTCTGCTGAGGTCCTGCCATCCTCACATACCTTCTACTACGGCATATAAACTGACAGGCTCCTGTCAGACCTCTGTGGCAAGCAGCTGCTTCAGGGGGTATTTATTTATTTTTTATTCATCTTTGCTCCACCCAGAGGCACAAACATCATTTCACATCCATAAATAGTATCCACTTCATAAATAAACTATTATTTTTCTCATCCATAAATAGTATCCACTTCATAAATAAACTATTATTTTTCTCATCCATTTGATGTTTCGTTGATCGATATTGATAACCAACAAAACGGGATCGACATTCCTCTTCTTCCCTTCCCATCACCTCTCAGAAAGAGAGTCGACCCGTCTCCATTCCTGATCCACACATCACGACGATTAAGTCTACTCATCCGTAGGGACAGCAATTCTCACAAAGATCCCTCCAATGTGCGCATTATTGGCACAGTGTCACTCCAAATCAGGATGTTCTGCCTGATATTGTCGAATTAGACTCAGCTGAAAATCCCGAATATTGTTAGTTATCTGTCAGGTGATAGATGATCCCCCCCCCCCCTCCATTCATCAATCCCCTGCTGCTTTCCCACCCAGCTCTGCCACTGGATGCTGAGTTGAACCAATAGTGAGATGTGTGACGTTGATGCGGATGATTTGTTACACGGGATGACTTTCCTATTGTTGGCAGACAGCCAATCAGCTGCGATCGAGTCACGAGCGTCGCGGACTTTTGTGACTTGAATATCAATTGCGAGTTGAGCGTGGATCAGTTACAGTTTCGTGACGCATCCGTAAACGCAAGCCTCGTTTTTTTCGCATCTTGGTTTAATGATCCCGAAAAAACTGAAACAGTGTGGAAACTTGATACCTGAGCTGAAATGGGAGAATTTATTAAATTATCCCACGTTACAATTAAAGCTGTAGTTGCTAAACAATACGAGATCTATTTTAACTTCGCGTCTATTTTAATTAGTTTTGACAATGTCCAGTCTGCTTGCTTATCTTCCAACCTTTCACACACAATTTCCGTTAATTATTCTAATTTCCAAATTCACCATACCTTTCATAATTTACCCTCCTTTCTCCCAATTCACCATACCTTTCATAAATTATTCTCATTTCCCCCAATTCACCATAGCTTCCATAAATTACCCCAATTCCCCAATTCACCATACCTTTCATAATTTACCCTCGTTTCTCCCAATTCACCATAAAATAAAATAAAAAATACCCTCTCAAGCAGCTGCTTGCCACAGAGGTCTGACAGGAGCCTGTCAGTTTATATGCCATAGTAGAAGGTCTGAGAGGATGGCAGGCCTTCAGCAGAAAAATGATACATACATCCATGCCTTACCCGGGACTCGAACCCAGGTCCCTTAGATCAGTAGCCAAGCGCGCTATCCACTCGGCCATGGGACGGCCAATTCACCATACCTTCCATAAATTACCCTAAATTCCATAATTCACCAACCATACCTTTCGTAAATTACCCTCATTTCCCCCTATTCACCATAGCTTCCATAAATTACCCCAATTCCCCAATTCACCATACCTTTCATAATTTACCCTCGTTTCTCCCGATTCACCATACCTTCCATAAATTACCCTAAATTCCCTAATTCACCAACCATACCTTTCGTAAATTACCCTCATTTCCCCCAATTCACCATACCTTCCATAAATTACCCTAATTCCCCAGTTCACCATACCTTTCATAAATTACCCTAAATTCCCCCAATTCACCATACCTTCCATAAATTACCTTAAATTCCCTAATTCACCATACCTTTCACAAATTACCCTAAATTGTCCAATTCACCATACCTTCCATAAATTACCCTAATTCCCCAGTTTACCATACCTTTCATAAATTACCCTAAATTCCCCCAATTCACCATACCTTCCACAAATTGCCTTAAATTCCCCAATTCACCATACCTTTCACAAATTACCCTAAATTGTCCAATTCACCATACCTTTCACAAATTACCCTAAATTGTCCAATTCACCATACCTTCCATAAATTACCCTAAATTGTCCAATTCACCATACCTTCCATAAATTACCCTAATTTCCCCAATTCACCATACCTTTTATAAATTTCTCTAATTTTCCCAATTCACTCACACCTTCGAAAAAAATATGTCGTCTGCAATAAATTTTGAAAGGAACCGACCACTAAAAAAATAATACGAAATAAAATAAATTCCTCAAGTAACTGCTTTCCACATAGATCTGATAGGAGACGTTCCAGAGCAAAGTGAGACCTCAGCAGAAAGACAACACAAGCATCCATGCCCCACCGGGGGTCCACATAATTCCCCGCCTTGCCCTCAGTCAGTAAGGGGACATTGATGGACTTTCAAAGTCCGCCGTCAGTCAGATGGGACGTTAAGACGTGTCTCCGTGTGAGGGAAAAATAACCCTGTGCACGTTAAGGAACATTCTGGATGGCCTTGACGGGAAGCTATCATCTGTCTTCTAACAGCTGTTTAGTGGGTTCCTTCCCCCCAACCTTTTCCTAGCCCTTGGAGTCCTTGGGACCAGGTTATTTAGGCCATTATGTGTAAAAAAGAACTGCTCAGGGATAAAACAACCCAATCCTAACCGTGGGCTCGAACCCAGATCCCATTGATCAGTAGAGAAGCACACTAACCACTCAACCACCGGAAAAGTTGAAATTAGGCAAAAAAAAAAACTTTTTTCCCTTCATTTTAAATATTGTCAAAATATTAATTAGTGTTAACAGTTGAAGCAATCTTCTGAGTAAGTTGTCATTGTATTTAATTGGGATTTAATCGGACAAGTTAGTCTCTGGCTGTTGTTACAAAAATACGTTTCTGATCAGGTCTGGATCCAGAAAAATGGAAAGGGTTTGGTAGGAAAGTGATGCGAGTGAGAGGGGGAAGCTAAAATTGAGCATTAATGAACTGGAACGCCCAGGTACAGTCGCTCAAAAAAAAATATCCGAACACTATGGTTGATTACAGAATTCAGGAAAAAAATCTGGCAACGATTTTTTTTTTAGATATTAGTGATCTGGCCACCTTCGTGTCTGTCACGTGACACGAAGGTTGCCAGATCACTAATTTCTAAAAAAATCGTTGCCAGATATTTTTTCTGAATTCTTTAATCAACCATAGTGTTCGGATACTTTTTTAATATATATAATGCGTATGAAAATATAATGCAATGAATATGGAGCGTGTGCAATTACCGTTCACAGCAAACTGGAGCGGTTGAGGTTAATGTTCACAGCACATTGGATCGTGTGAGCTCACAAAAACCTGGATCGTGTGGCCCACTCACAGAAATATTGAGCGTGTGCAGTTACCGTTCACAGCAAACTGGAACGGTTGCGGTTAATGCTCACAGCACATTGGATCGTGTGAGCTCACAAAAACCTGGATCGTGTGGGCCCACTCACAGAAATATTGAGCGTGTGCAGTTACCGTTCACAGCAAACTGGAGCGGTTGCGGTTAATGTTCACAGCACATTGGATCGTGTGAGCTCACAAAAACCTGGATCGTGTGGGCCCACTCACAGAAATATTGAGCGTGTGCAGTTATCGTTCACAGCAAACTGGAGCGGTTGCGGTTAATGTTCACAGCACATTGGATCGTGTGAGCTCACAAAAACCTGGATCGTGTGGGCCCACTCACAGAAATATTGAGCGTGTGCAGTTACCGTTCACATCAAACTGGAGCGTGTGCAGTAACTGCACACGCTCCAGTTTGCTGTGAACGGTAACTGGAGCGTTTACAGTTGCTGTACACGCTCCAGATATTTTTTCTGAATTCTGTAATCAACCATGGTGTTCGGATATTTTTTGAGCGACTGTTCTTACCAGGATTTAGTTCTATATGAAATGAGATTTTATAGTTATTTATTTTTTAAATCTGTTTTTAGTGTAAGGTATATAATATGGTACTGAAATAAAAATTATTAGAATACACATGTTTTGGATTTCAAAGCATGCAGAGGTTTCCTATAAGATGATCCCTTCCTGTGGGTATGTCCTTAAAAACGCCGTTCCGATTTCATTTTTATTCCCTCCGTTTTAAAAAATAGAAAAAAAACGGGTAATAAATATATACAGTACACTCTCTATGATCCAGAATGAATGGTTAAAACATCAATCCTGGATAATCGTCGAATTCCCGATCCATACAAAACATACAAAAACTTCTAAATATCGTAGCATGGCCTTACTTTATAAATAATAGAGCGAAGAAGTTTCCTTTTTCTATCCTTCTTTCGCCATTTCATGAATTGTGCTGAAAACATCTTGGTAAAATCTTTTACTCTCGCATCTTTTTTCAGTTTTCACTTTCTCGTATCCCATATTATTTTTGGTCATAGATTTTTATTTTTCTAAATTCCGGTTAATCCGAACCTGGGCAATAGAAAGTCTGCTGTATATGTTTAATATTTTTTGGCATCCGTCCAAATTACTAGAATTCTCAAAGTGGAGGAGAGCTAGCCGCCTCACCCCTCCCCCTCCCCTCTAGATACTACTTTGGTACTAACATTCATCTGTACACTTCACATCATCATCATCAGATTCTGCGAGGTGAGAGAAATCGGTGGTAAACAAGATTACTATCATCAACGCAGATCTAGAAAAACATTTCAGAAAGGAGGTGACTGGATTGAGCCGGAAACCACCAGAATGCCATTCCTATTTTTTTTTCTTCTGAAATTTGTTCTCGGCAAATATACTCATGCGCAAAAGTTTAGTTACAACCCCCTTTGGGCGGGGGTGGCTCAGTCGGTAGCGCACCAGGCTCGTAATCTGTAGTTCCCAGGTTCGAGTCCCAGCTGGATCAGCGTTGAGCTTTATCTCCGCAAAATTCCCCGCCCTGCCCACGGTCAGTAGGGAACACCGATGGGCTTGGAAAGGCCGCCGTCCGTCGGATGGGACGTTAAGCCGTGGTCCCTGTGTGCGGGAGAGCCATACCCTGTGCACGTTAAAGAACACGCTGGATGGCTTGACGGGAAGCTACCCTCTGTCTCCCAACAGCTGTTCCAGTGGGTCCCCTCCCCCAACCTTCTCTGAGCCTTCGGGGTCCATGTGACCTGGCCATTTAGCCCATGATGGGCAAAAAACTGCCGCTCAGAGGTAAAACAACCCAACTCAACAACCCCCTTTTGTGCCAATAAGAAGCTAACCTCGAAATTCTGTAACTTCTAAAACAAGCCTTTTATGGTAAAATGTGTGAAGAGAAATTAACAATCTCAATCAAATTATCCAGATCTCAAATTTCAGAAATATTGTTTTAGTATTTTAAGAGTTATGGAAGTTTGGAATGTAACAATAGCAATGGCAGACTTAAGATTTCACCTCAAAAGTTAATTAAAAATAATAAGTACTCATTGGGAACGTTTAATAAAATAAGTTTATATTTTAGATTAGGGTTTCTCAACTTGGGGTACGCGGCAAAAGTTTTTGGGGTACGCCGTGAGAGCTCAAAAGTCGCTAGATATATGTTATATATTTATATATGTTTATTTTATTCCCATTGTTATACTATAACTATAGTTTTATCTATCTATACAAGGGGTACGCCAGTTACATACACATTTCCAGGGGGTACGTGAAGCATAAAAGGTTGAGAATCACTGATATATATGTTTTATTTTATTCTCATTGTTATATTATAACTATAGTTTTATCTATCTATACAAGGGGTACGCCAGTTACATACACATTTCCAGGGGGTACGTGAAGCATAAAAGGTTGAGAACCACTGATATATATGTTTTATTTTATTCCCATTGTTATACTATAACTATAGTTTTATCTATCTATACAAGGGGTACGCCAGTTACATACACATTTCCAGGGGGTACGTGAAACATAAAAGGTTAAGAACCACTGATATATATGTTTTATTTTATTCCCATTGTTATACTATAACTATAGTTTTATCTATCTATACAAGGGGTACGCCAGTTACATACACATTCCCAGGGGGTACGTGAAGCATAAAAGGTTGAGAACCACTGATATATATGTTTTATTTTACTTCCATTGTTTACTATAACTAGAGTTTTATCTATCTATACAAGGGGTACGCCAGCTACATACACATTTCAAGGGGGTACGTGAAGCATAAAAGGTTGAGAACCACTGATATATATGTTTTATTTTATTCCCATTGTTATACTAAAACTATAGTTTTATCTATCTATACAAGGGGTACGCCAGTTACATACACATTTCCAGGGGGTACGTGAAACATAAAAGGTTAAGAACCACTGATATATATGTTTTATTTTATTCCCATTGTTATACTATAACTATAGTTTTATCTATCTATACAAGGGGTACGCCAGTTACATACACATTTCCAGGGGGTACGTGAAGCATAAAAGGTTGAGAACCACTGATATATATGTTTTATTTTATTCCCATTGTTATACTAAAACTATAGTTTTATCTATCTATACAAGGGGTACGCCAGTTACATACACATTTCCAGGGGGTACGTGAAACATAAAAGGTTAAGAACCACTGATATATATGTTTTATTTTATTCCCATTGTTATACTATAACTATAGTTTTATCTATCTATACAAGGGGTACGCCAGTTACATACACATTTCCAGGGGGTACGTGAAGCATAAAAGGTTGAGAACCACTGATATATATGTTTTATTTTATTCCCATTGCTATACTAAAACTATAGTTTTATCTATCTATACAAGGGGTACGCCAGTTACATACACATTTCCAGGGGGTACGTGAAACATAAAAGGTTAAGAACCACTGATATATATGTTTTATTTTATTCACATTGTTATAATATAACTTTAGTTTTACCTATCTATACAAGGGGTACGCCAGTTACATACACATTTCCAGGGGGTACGTGAAACATAAAAGGTTGAGAACCACTGATATATATGTTTTATTTTATTCCCATTGTTATATTATAACTGTAGTTTTATCTATCTATACAAGGGGTACGCCAGTTACATACACATTTCCAGGGGGTACGTGACGCATAAAAGGTTGAGAATCACTGATATATATGTTTTATTTTATTCCCATTGTTATACTATAACTATAGTTTTATCTATCTATACAAGGGGTACGCCAGTTACATACACATTTCCAGGGGGTACGAGAAGCATACAAGGTTGAGAACCACTGATATATATGTTTTATTTTATTCCCATTGTTATATTATAACTGTAGTTTTATCTATCTATACGAGGGGTACGCCAGTTACATACACATTTCCAGGGGGTACGTGAAGCATAAAAGGTTGAGAACCACTGATATATATATGTTTTATTTTACTCCCATTGTTATACTATAACTATAGTTTTATCTATCTATACAAGGGGTACGCCAGTTACATACACATTTCCAGGGGGTACGTGAAGCATAAAAGGTTGAGAACCACTGATATATATGTTTTATTTTATTCCCATTGTTATACTATAAGTAGTTTTATCTATATATAGAAGGGGTACGCCAGTTACATAAACATTTCCAGGGGGTACGTGAAGCATAAAAGGTTGAGAACCCCTGATATATATGTTTCATTTTATTCCCATTGTTATACTATAACTATAGTTTTATCTATCTATACAATGGGTACGCCAGTTACATACACATTTCCAGGGGGTACGTGAAGCATAAAAGGTTGAGAACCACTGATATATATGTTTTATTTTATTCCCATTGTTATAATATAACTGTAGTTTTATCTATATATACAAGGGGTACACCAGTTACATACACATTTCCAGGGGGTACGTGAAGCATAAAAGGTTGAGAACCACTGATACATATGTTTTATTTTATTCCCATTGTTATACTATAACTATAGTTTTACCTATCTATACAAGGGGTACGCCAGTTACATACACGTCTCCAGGGGGTGCGTGAAGCATAAAAGGTTGAGAACCCCTGATATATATGTTTCATTTTATTCCCATTGTTATACTATAACTATAGTTTTATCTATCTATACAATGGGTACGCCAGTTACATACACATTTCCAGGGGGTACGTGAAGCATAAAAGGTTGAGAACCACTGATATATATGTTTTATTTTATTCCCATTGTTATAATATAACTGTAGTTTTATCTATATATACAAGGGGTACACCAGTTACATACACATTTCCAGGGGGTACGTGAAGCATAAAAGGTTGAGAACCACTGATACATATGTTTTATTTTATTCCCATTGTTATACTATAACTATAGTTTTACCTATCTATACAAGGGGTACGCCAGTTACATACACGTCTCCAGGGGGTGCGTGAAGCATAAAAGGTTGAGAACCACTGATATATATGTTTTATTTTATTCCCATTGTTATACTAGAACTATAGTTTTATCTATCTATACAAGGGGTACGCCAGTTACATACTCATTTCCAGGGGGGTACCTAAAGCATAAAAGGTTGACAACCACCATTGTTATACTATAACTATAGTTTTATGTATCTATACAAGGTTTACGCCGGTTACATACACGTTTCCAGGGGGTACGTGAAGCATAAAAGGTTGAGAATCACTGATATATATGTTTTATTTTATTCCCATTGTTATACTATAACTATAGTTTTATCTATCTATACAAGGGGTACGCCAGTTACATACACATTTCCAGGGGGTACGTGAAGCATAAAAGGTTGAGAATCACTGATATATATGTTTTATTTTATTCCCATTGTTATACTATAACTATAGTTTTATCTATCTATACAAGGGGTACGCCAGTTACATACACATTTCCAGGGGGTACGTGAAGCATAAAAGGTTGAGAATCACTGATATATATGTTTTATTTTATTCACATTGTTATATTATAACTATAGTTTTATCTATCTATACAAGAGGTACGCCAGTTACATACACATTTCCTGAGGGTATGTGAAGCATAAAAGGTTGAGAATCACTGATATATATGTTTTATTTTATTCACATTGTTATACTATAACTATAGTTTTATCTATCTATACAAGGGGTACGCCAGTTACATATAAATTTCCAGGTGGTACGTGAAGCATAAAAGGTTGAGAACCACTGATATATATGTTTCATTTTATTCACATTGTTATACTATTACTATAGTTTTATCTATCTATACAAGGGGTACGCCAGTTTCATACACATTACCAGGGGGTACGTGAAGCATAAAAGTTTGAGAATCACTGATATATATGTTTTATTTTATTAACATTGTTATACTATAACTATAGTTTTATCTATCTATACAAGGGGTACGCCAGTTACATACACATTTCCAGGGGGTACGTGAAGCATAAAAGGTTGAGAATCACTGATATATATGTTTTATTTTATTCACATTGTTATACTATAACTATAGTTTTATCTATCTATACAAGGGGTACGCTAGTTACATACACATTTCCAGGGGGTACGTGAAGCATAAAAGGTTGAGAATCACTGATATAATAAATAATAAATAAATACCCCCTCAAGCAGCTGCTTGCCACAGAGGTCTGACAGGAGCCTGTCAGTTTATATGCCACAGTAGAAGATCTGAGAGGATGGCAGGACCTCAGCAGAAAAACAACACACACACACATCCATGCCTTACCCGGGGCGCGAACCCAGGTCCCTTAGATATATGTTTTATTTTATTCACATTGTTATACTATAACTATTATTTTTATTTATCTATACAAGGGGTACGCCAGTTACATACACATTTCCAGGGAGTACGTGAAGCATAAAAGGTTGAGAATCACTGATATATATGTTTTATTTTATTCCCATTGTTATACTATAACTATAGTTTTATCTATCTATACAAGGGGTACGCCAGTTACATACACATTTCCAGGGGGTACGTGAAGCATAAAAGTTTGAGAATCACTGATATATATGTTTTATTTTATTAACATTGTTATACTATAACTATAGTTTTATCTATCTATATAAGGGGTACGCCAGTTACATACACATTTCCAGGGGGTACGTGATGCATAAAAGGTTGAGAATCACTGATATATATATATGTTTTATTTTATTCACATTGTTATACTATAACTATAGTTTTATCTATCTATACAAGGGGTACGCTAGTTACATACACATTTCCAGGGGGTACGTGAAGCATAAAAGTTTGAGAATCACTGATATATATGTTTTATTTTATTAACATTGTTATACTATAACTATAGTTTTATCTATCCATACAAGGGGTACGCCAGTTACATACACATTTCCAGGGGGTACGTGAAGCATAGAAGGTTGAGAATCACTGATATATATGTTTTATTTTATTCACATTGTTATACTATAACTATAGTTTTATCTATCTATACAAGGGGTACGCCAGTAACATACACGTTTCCAGGGGGTGCGTGAAGCATAAAAGGTTGAGAACCACTGATATATATGTTTTATTTTATTCCCATTATTATACTATAACTGTAGTTTTATCTATATATACAAGGGGTACGCCAGTTACATACACATTTCCGGGGGTACGTGAAGCATAAGAGGTTGAGAATCACTGATATATATGTTTTATTTTATTCACATTGTTATACTATAACTATAGTTTTATCTATCTATACAAGGGGTACGCCAGTTACATACACATTTCCAGGGGGTACGTGAGGCATAAAAGGTTGAAAACCACTGATATATATGTTTCATTTTATTCACATTGTTATACTATAACTATAGTTTTATCGATCTATACAAGGGGTACGCCAGTTACATACACATTTCCAGGGGGTACGTGAAGCATAAAAGGTTGAGAATCACTGATATATATGTTTTATTTTATTCCCATTGTTATACTATAACTATAGTTTTATCTATCTATACAAGGGGTACGCCAGTTACATACACATTTCCAGGGGGTACGTGAAGCATAAAAGGTTGAGAATCACTGATATATATGTTTCATTTTATTCACATTGTTATACTATAACTATAGTTTTATCTATCTATACAAGGGGTACGCCAGTTACATACACATTTCCAGGGGGTACGTGAAGCATAAAAGGTTGAGAATCACTGATATATATGTTTTATTTTATTCACATTGTTATACTATAACTATAGTTTTATCTATCTATACAAGGGGTACGCCAGTTACATACACATTTCCAGGGGGTACGTGAAGCATAAAAGGTTGAGAATCACTGATATATATGTTTCATTTTATTCACATTGTTATACTATAACTATAGTTTTATCTATCTATACAAGGGGTACGCCAGTTACATACACATTTCCAGGGGGTACGTGAAGCATAAGAGGTTGAGAATCACTGATATATATGTTTTATTTTATTCACATTTTTATACTATAACTATAGTTTTATCTATCTATACAAGGGGTACACCAGTTACATACACATTTCCAGGGGGTACGTGAGGCATAAAAGGTTGAGAATCACTGATATATATGTTTCATTTTATTCACATTGTTATACTATAACTATAGTTTTATCTATCTATACAAGGGGTACGCTAGTTACATACACATTTCCGGGGGTACGTGAAGCATAAGAGGTTGAGAATCAGTGATATATATGTTTTATTTTATTCACATTGTTATACTATAACTATAGTTTTATTTATCTATACAAGGGGTACACCAGTTACATACACATTTCCAGGGGGTACGTGAAGCATAAGAGGTTGAGAATCACTGATATATATGTTTTATTTTATTCCCATTGTTATATTATAACTGTAGTTTTATCTATCTATACAAGGGGTACCGTGAAGCATAAAAGGTTGAGAACCACTGACCTAGCTGTTTCTGTTAGTAATTCTTTCAGTATTCTTCAATATTGTATGAATTACATAGCAGTGCATTACTGATGTTAAATATTACTACTGAATATCGAGATTTATTGATATTTGGTTCAGATCTTTAATTTAACTTCAGTTGCATTTTACAATAAAAACCTTGTTTTAGAAGTTACAGTTTCGAAGTTAGTTTTCTATTGACATAAAATGATATTCTAACTTAACTTTTGAGCACCAGTCTATAAAAATATGTTTTTTCTTATCTGTTCCAGAGTTGCTGCTTTGTTTTTTAAGAAAATATTATTGCAAAACTTATTCACTCTTCAACCAAAACATTACAGAATTTCCATATTTTACTGTCAATCAGAATCCAATATCGAAGCTCTATAACTTCTAAAATATGCATTTAATGGAAAAATCTGATTGGATATGAATTTTGAATCTTAATCAGGTCTATATAAATCTCAATTTTCAACACTATTCTCTCAATATCTGAAGCGTTGTGGAAAGTTTTCCAAACCACAATTCAGGATTCGAAAGAAACACATCCCAGAATTCCAGAGAATAAAGGAGCACGTACCTCTAGCGTACAACAAATCCAGGGCCTTTTTGACAATTATTTCTATCTGGAGTCAAAAATTTAAAATTATTAAATAATTTTTTCAATCTGTCTCTACTAAAATGAATGGTCTTTTAATAAGACGAAACACAAAATTTGAAAAACTTCCTATAACTAGCTCCAAAGTCATTGAAGCCGAAGGTTTTAACATCTCCTATCTGAGATCCAGTCCAATCCTTCACAATACTACTTCGACAATCCCATACCAGTTTTGACGTTAAAATAAATTTTATTTAAAATTTATCAGTATTGTTATTATTTTGCACCTATACATATGACAAGTATTATGTAATGAACAAAATTACTTTTTGTTTTTGTTCTTTTCATTGCACTCCCTCCTCTTATCAATTAAACAATTGTTCCACAGCAAACATAATATTTTTGTATTCCGCCCGATGTTAAAAAACATTTGTGCACCCCCCCCCCTCCCTGCTTATGTATAGGAATGAAGAAAGATCCCACGGAAATAGAAATAGGATTGGTGTTAGATTGTTTTATCTATGAGAGGCTATTTTTTTTTTTGCATACAATGGACTAAATGGCAAAGTTACAAGGACCCTAATGACTCAGAGAAGGTTGGAGGAAGGGACCCTCTGGACAGCTGTTAGGGTTGTTTGGGTTGTTTTACCTCTGAGCGGCACTTTTTTTGCACACCATGGGCTAAATGGCCAGGTCACATGGACCCCGAAGGCTCAGAGAAGGTTGGGGGAGGGGACCCACTGGAACAGCTGTTGGGAGACAGATGGTAGCCTCCCGTCAAGGCCATCCAACGTGTTGTTTAACGTGCACAGGTTATGGCTCTCCCGCACACGGGGCCACGGCTTAACGTCCCATCCGACGGACGGCGGCCTTTCCAAGCCCATCGGTGTCCCCTACTGACCGTGGGCAGGGCGGGGAATTTTGCGGAAATAAATCTCAACGCTGACACAGCTGGGACTCGAACCTGGGAACTACAGATTACGAGCCTGGCGAGCTACCGACTGAGCCACCCCCGCCCCAACACCTGTTAGGAGACAGAGGGTAGATTCCCGTCATGGCCATCCAGCGTGTTCTTTAACTAGCTGACGTCCCGACAGACGGACGTCAGCTTTTCCAAGTCCATCGGCGTGAAAAAGGGCAAGGGACAGTGGAGGCTGCTGATGGAGAGCAGGGTGGGGATTGCACAGAGATAAATCTCAACACTGTCACAGTTGGGACTCGAACCTGGGAACTGCAGAATACGAGCCTAAAGAACAGGAATAGATAATGACGCATCACTTCACCGAGTCATCCATTGAAATGTGTGCAGAGAAACCCGGAGATCTTAAATTTTTCGAAACGAGGAGAAAAGAGTAACTAGAGAGAAGAAAGAGAAAATGAAAGAAAGAGGTGATTCTTCACTCGAAAAACGGACAATCTCGTGCTAGGAGATTAGCCAAGAGAACAACAAAATAACCTTTCTCATGGAAGAGTTTTATCTGATGAGTTCCTTGAATCTTCGTGAGCCCTGTACTGGGTGCTAAATGTTTTCCCTAATGGTCGGTAAGTGGCCCGTAGCATGGACGGCAGAGGGCGAAGGTTGATCCGAGCTCTCGGGACTTCGAGGCTACACAACGGCCGAGTTAGGTTAACGTCCGATGGAAGAAAGGGATCAGAAAAGAAGACACTGTGATGCTTTTCGCATCTCGAGATAAACATCAACAAGTGGAGAGGGAGACTTGTCGAGAAGGAATGAGCCTGAAATGGATAAAGATGAGGGGTAGAAAAAAAATGTTCATTTGCTGAATATGCTTCTTGTTGGTTGAAGTTTGAACCCAAAACGGGGCTGGTTTCTAGGAGAGCTTAAACTGGGAATCTTTTTGGGTCGTTTTCGTGTAATTATTGTGGTATTCGTGTTTCGACAGTATTCTAAGAACCCGGATGAAAATGATGTTTTAAAATGCAGGAATTTGTGTTAAAGTTCTTCTAAAATCTTTGGGAGAAAGGAACTTGGTAGGGATTGTTCAACCAACTGGAGCAAGAATATTCACTGCAGTAATTAAAGTAAATTAGCATAGCTTTGCAACTGGAAGAGATTTGCGTTTAGCTGTGCTAATGGTAGGGAAAATAATGTAGGGATGAGAGTGATGCGTGTGAAAAGATAAGGAAGACTTATGAATGAAAAAAATTGAAAATATTTTTCTCCAATGGCACTAAAAAATGAGGCGGAAGTTAATTCGTTTGGTATCGTGCCAGACTGATAACATGATGTTCCCGGGTTCACGATTCTACAGTTTCTGTATTTAGATTTTCTCTGCCAACTCCCACTTTTCTTTCTGCCAGAAAGGAGACAGCGATGGATTTGATAAAGAGCGCCGTCCGTGTGATGAGAGTTTAAGACGTAGCTCAGTGTATATAGTATGACATACTCTGTGTTAAAAACTAGGCTCGTCGATTTTGACAAAAGGCTTCTTAAGTGTCCGCAAGCAATGTCCACTGAATCTTCTTGTCGTACAATCGCTCAAAAAAGTATCCCAACACTATGGTTGATTAGAGAATTCAGAAAAAATACCTGGCAACGATTTTTTTTTAAATTAGTGATCTGGCAACCTTCGTGTCACGTGACACGGAGGTTGCCAGATCACTGATTTCTAAAAAAATCGTTGCCAGATATTTTTTCTGAATTCTGTAATCAACCAGAGTGTTCGGATACTTTTTTTAATATATATAATGCGTATGAATATATAATGCAATGAATATGGAGCGTGTACAGTTACCGTTCACAGCAAACTGGAGCGGTTGCGGTTAATGTTCACAGCACATTGGATCGTGTGAGCTCACAAAAACCTGGATCGCGTGGGCCCACTCACAGAAATATTGAGCGTGTGCAGTTACCGTTCACAGCAAACTGGAGCGGTTGCGGTTAATGTTCACAGCACATTGGAGTGTGAGCTCACAAAAACCTGGATCGTGTAGGCCCACTCACAGAAATATTGAGCGTGTGCAGTTACCGTTCACAGCAAACTGGAGCGGTTGCGGTTAATGTTCACAGCACATTGGAGTGTGAGCTCACAAAAACCTGGATCGTGTAGGCCCACTCACAGAAATATTGAGCGTGTGCAGTTACCGTTCACAGCAAACTGGAGCGGTTGCGGTTAATGTTCACAGCACATTGGATCGTGTGAGCTCACAAAAACCTGGATCGTGTGGGCCCACTCACAGAAATATTGAGCGTGCACAGTTACCATTCACAGCAAACTGAGGAGATAAATTTATATATATATATATAAATATATAAATTATATTTATATATTTACATATATATATAAATATTTATATATATATTTTTTTTTGATATTTTTTCTGATATTTTTTATATATATTTTATATATATAATTTTTTATAATATTTATATATATAAAATATATATATAAATATATTATATATATATAATATATTTATATATTATATATATATATATAAAATATATATATTTTTTCTGAATTCTGTAATATATATATAGATATTATATTTATAATATACATATATATAATATTTTTTCTGATATTTTTTCTGAATTCTGTAATCAACCATAGTGTTCGGATACTTTTTTGAGCGACTGTACCTAGTTCTGAGCCCTCAGGGTCCTTGTGACCTGCCCATTTAGCGCAAAAGGAGTGATTTTCCCTTACATAGGACCACTTCTTAAAGGATAACAGCTTTTCCAAGTCCATCGGTGTCACTCTTTCTCTACGAGATCAGAATGAGCAATGGTGAAGAAAATCTCAACATAGGTGCAGTGGAGACTCGAACCTGGGAACATCAGATTACAAACCTCCCACACTACCGCCTGAGCCAACCGATTTGGTTTTGATGTAACCTCCGAGTTTCAGAAAATTCAATATTTTCAAAAATTCGAAAATTTTATTCATATATATTTTATATTTTATAATTCAAAATTTTCAAAAAAAAATTCGATTTCCAAAATCGGCTTTTCGCAGAAAAATTAACTATTAAAGATTAAATTCAATCTCTTCTCTCTGAATATTGATTTTGAACACTTGTTCACCAACGAAAGAGTTATGAAGTTTGAACATTTAAACTGCATCACTATAGATCCAAGTCATTTTCTTTAAAACTGCAGAAATTCTAAACAAACATTCCACCTTATGAAGAACTTTTTTTGACGAAAAATGTTCCTGCTGAAAAATGCCTTTATTAGTTAAGAAGCTATGAAGTTTCATGCCTGTCTCTCAACTCACTTTAGGAAGGACTGATAGCTTTTCAAACCTGGAATCCAGAACGTTTAAGCCAATGTCCAGAATTAAATGGGGCGGGGGTGGCTCAGTCGGTACCGCGCCAGGCTCGTAATCTGTAGTTCCCAGGTTCGAGTCCCAGCTGGGTCAGCGTTGAGATTTATCTCCGCAAAATTCCCCGCCCTGCCCACGGTCAGTAGAGGACACCGATGGGCTTTGAAAGGCCGCCGTCCATCGGATGGGACGTTAAGCCGTGGCCCCGTGTGCGGGAGAGCCATACCCTGTGCACGTTAAAAGAACACGCTGGATAGCCTTGACGGGAGACTACCATCTGTCTCCCAACAGCTATTCCAGTGGGTTCCCTCCCCCCAACCTTCTCTGAGCCTTCGGGGTCCTTGTGACCTGGCCATTTAGTCCATGGTGTGCAAAAAGTGCCGCTCAGAGGTCAAACAACCCAAACAATCCAGAATTAAATTAATAAAAAAACCCTCAAGCAGCAGAAAAGAGGTAAATAGTGACATTTAAGATAATTCCCCTCATGCTGAAAGAAATTAATCCAGGATAATTGAGTTATTATGAATTGCTGACACCTTTCTGAACTGATTATTTTAAAATTAGAATTCCCTGAATGTTAAAAAACTGATAAAAACATTTATCTACGGTATGATTCATATGAGTGCACAATTGAATCAGCTATCATTAATATAAGTCCGCGAATTTACAATTTTGTTAAAGTGATTTTCCATTGTTTTCCGGAACTTCAAAAGAATTATAATTCTGGCATTAGTGATAATTCTCGCATTAGTGATCTGGCAACCTTCGTGTCAACGTGACACGAAGGTTGCCAGATCAATAATTTCTAAAAAAAATCGCTGCCAAATATTTTTTCTGAATTCTGTAATCAACCATAGTGTTCGGATACTTTTTAAATATATATAATGCGTATAAATATATTAATGCAATGAATATGGAGCGTGTGCAGTTACCATTCACAGCAAACTGGAGCGGTTGCGGTTAATGTTCACAGCACATTGGATCGTGTGAGCTCACAAAGACCTAGATCGTGTGGGCTCACTCACGGAAATATTGAGAGTGTGCAGTTACCGTTCACAGTAAACTGGAGCGTGTGCAGTAACTGCACACGTTCCAGTTTGCTGTGAACGGTAACTGGAGCGTGTACAGTTGCTGTACACGCTCCAGATATTTTTGCTGAATTCTGTAATCAACCATAGTGTTCGGATACTTTTTTGAGCGACTGTACGATCTTATTTATAGGTATACGCAGTGTGCGCAAAAGTAAGGCCCCCACGAGGCTGAGGGATGGCGGAATTGCAATTTTTAAATAATTTCAAGCTTATTTAGTTTAACGAATAGACCCCCCCCCCCCTCCCTCACTACCCACCTCGTAAAAATGGGTTAATTCAGGGCCTCGCTGGAGCTAGCTGAAAAAGCCTGCTGGAGCTAGGCTTTTTAAGCTGATGCCTGAGAGCTAGGCATTTTAAATTGATACTGGGGGAAGACAGGCTCTTTAAATTGATATTTGGGAGTAGGTTCTTTATGTTGATACTCGGAAGCTCGGTTCTTCAATACTTGGGAGCGATGGCGCTTTAAGCTGATACTTCGAAGCTAAACTGTTGAACTTGATACTTGAGAGCTAGGTTTTAAGAGGATACTGACCCGGAAATAGAAAAACTTTAGGAGTGGGTGGGGCGAACGATGCAGTCGAACCAGAAAAAGGTAAAAGGGGGTGCCAAGAGGCTAGATTTTCATTGCAGTGTAACATTTCCCCTTCTTTTTAGAGGTTGTTAATAAATTTCATGGAAAATGCGTGAAATACGCATAAGTTCAATACTTTTTGGCCTCCATTCTCATTATTAGCCTTCTCAAAGGGGAGTCCATGTACTCCCCCCCCCTAGATCTGACCCTGCTTGTAAGCTAAGCTCTTTTAAAATATGCGTTCTCATACTTATAATATATTGGAGATGAAACTTTCAAGACCCAATCTAGATATCAGAAAATGTTCTTTCATGCCTCTATGAGGAGACGCTGTAAGCGTTGTAACATGGTCTTCAAAGAGCTTGGATTGTGATTAACTTTTCAATATGTTAACATAATTAAATTAGTTCTTTATTTTTTTTCACTAGATCAACCTTTTCAAACCAAAATAGCATGGACAATCCGCAGGAAAATTACGTAACAACAATCAGTAGAAAATTCGTTAATGAAGCACTTGATATAATTATTTAATTTCCTCTTAGATGAATGATGTCAGTCGGATGGGGCATTAAGCCATTTCCCCTTGTTCAGGAGAGTGTTATCTTTCTCAAGAAGATGGTGGACCGCTGTAATGTTACTCTCGGTAGTCTGTCTGTTGAGATCACTTTGGAATGCCCCTCCGGTTCGATTGCAATGCGCGAACGGGTGAAAGAGCTTTTCTTAGGACTTCCGTGATTCGAGGGTTGGGTTGTTTTTCCTCTGAGAGGCATTTTTTTGCACACCTTGGGCTAAATGGCCAGGTCACAAGGACCCCGAAGGCTCAGAGAAGGTTGGGTGAGGGAACCCACTGGAGCAGCTGTTGGGAGACAGATGGTAGTCTCTCGTCAAGGCCATCCAGCATGTTCTTTAACGTGCACAGGGTATGGCTCTCCCGCACACGAGGCCACGGCTTAACGTCCCATCCGACGGACGGAGGCCTTTACCAGGCCCATCGGTGTCCCCTGCTGACCGTAGGCAGGGCAAGGAGATTTTCGGAGATAAATCTTAACACTGACCCAGCTGGGACTCGAACCTGGGAACTGCAGATTAAGAGCCTGGCGCGCTACCGACTGAGCTACCCTCACCCCTGACTCGAGGAAAAATGCATGGAGTCAATACTGAGCTACTCTTAATAAAATGGGGGCAGGGGTGGCTCAGTCGGTAGCGCGCCAGGCTCGTAATCTGTAGTTCCCAGGTTCGAGTCCCAGCTGGATCAGCGTTGAGATTTATCTCCGCAAAATTCCCCGCCCTGCCCACGGTCAGTAGGGGACACCGATGGGCTTGGAAAGGCCGCCGTCCGTCGGATGGGACGTTAAGCCGTGGTCCCGTGTGCGGGAGAGCCATACCCTGTGCACGTTAAAGAACACGCTGGATGGCTTTGACGGGAGGCTACCATCTGTCTCCCAACAGCTGTTCCAGTGGGTCCCCTCCCCCAACCTTCTTTGAGCCTTCGGGGTCCTTGTGGCCTGGCCATTTAGCCCATGATGTGCAAAGAAGTGCCGCTCAGAGGTAAAACAATCCAATCCAACCCCGGCTTACTCTGCCTGTTCCGCTGTTTTCCAGTGGGCATTTCCGAGCCAAAACACTTGCGGCTCCTGCTTTCGTTCCACTACTGGGCTCTGTCCTCTGTTGGCCGCTGACAACCCTCTGCTTCCTTCTCCGACTTCGGACATGTGACAAAGTTGCTGACCTCCGGCCAGGGTCAACTGTCAGAGGACACCTGAGTTGGGTGGGCCTTCTGCTACGTGATTAACATTCCAGCAAACGCTGCATTACCAAGGCCTTGATGAAACTAAAGGCATCTTGCATTACATCTGCCTCTTTGGTGAAACAGAAAATAATATACTAAACAAAAAGACATTTACAAAAGGCATCTAGTTGTCTCCTAACAGCTGTCCTATGGATCTCCTAACAGTTTTCTTGTGGATCTATTTTCTTTTTCGTAGTGTTCCCAAATATGAAGGATCCACACCGACCGGCAACGAGACCTCTCGTCAAGGTCCTCCAGCATGTTCTTTAAGTGTCAACCTTCTTGTCACGTGACACGAAGGTTGCCAGATCACTAATTTCTAAAAAAAATCGTTGCCAGATATTTTTTCTGAATTCTTTAATCAACTTTAGTGTTCGGATATTTTTTGAGCGATTGTAGGTGGTCATATTATTTTGATACTAGATCGTGTGGGCTCACTCACGGAAATATTGAGCGTGTGCAGTTACCGTTCACAGCAAACTGGAGCGTGTGCAGTAACTGCACACGCTCCAGTTTGCTGTGAACGGTAACTGGAGCGTGTACAGTTGCTGTACACGCTCCAGATATTTTTCCTGAATTCTGTAATCACGTGACATGAAGGTTGTCAGATCACTAATTTCTAAAAAAATCGTTGCCAGATATTTTTTCTGAATTCTGCAATCAACCTTAGTGTTCGGATATTTTTTTTTGAGTGACTGTACATAGATGTTGAGTTTTCAGAACCTTGATGTATTCTGCTGAAATTTTTAGAAAAAAAAATATGCTAATCAAAATTCCAATATATTTGTTAATTACTCTACTTATTCACAACTTTGTACTGAAAAATATAATTGACTTGATTTACTCTTTCTTGCTCTCGGCAAAAAAAAAAAGCGTTCGGTCATTTCCCGCCATTTTCGGACAAAAGTTTTTTGAGCGCTAAACGGCGACAAGGAGTAGGTGAGAAAAATCCTCTTCCTGCTTTTCCTAAACGACATCGTTCGGGGTTTTTTCCCATGACCGCAACAACCACGATCCGGCGCAACAGTACGTTTCGTATCTGGTTTCTGTGGCAACTGTGAAGAGTCTGGGCATGCCGGGAAGAAAAAAAGATACATCAGTGGAAGTGGAAACACTGCTGACGGATGCAGCAGCACTATCATGATGCTGAGAGTTACATCATGTGGCGTGCATGCTGTTGATGTGAAGTGCTGGAGAAGGAGGAGGAGGATGGGGGGTTGGAATTCCGTAGGGGAGAGAGAGTCAGGAGGGTGATGATTTCGCGGCAAGAATCGTGTCCGTTGACCAGCTCACCTCTCCACCTCACGAAGCAAATGGAAGCGGGAAAGAATTGGTAACTACTGATGCAATGGGTGGAGATTCCAACTCATCATATTTAGTCTTTTGATACATTGAGTTGCAGAACAGGACGAAACGAGACGAGGGGGGGGGGAGGAGTGACAATTACACGATGATTATTCTTTACTGGTTCCCAACCCGGTCAGCCTGTGTGTTTGTGCATATATCTGTGAGGTGGGTGCGTGTATCGTCATCTATCTGATGGTGGAGAATGGTTCTAGAGAGATGATGTTCTTTTCCCAGTCAGTTCATCGTCAGATCTAACGGCATGGGTCCGTTGGGATGAGAACTAAACGGATGATAAACGTGAAGCATGGGAACGAAGAGGCATGCAGAGATGGAGTCGATGATGATGGAAACCTCGAAGAGGAGTTGGAAGAAGATGAAACGTTAAATTGTTATGATGAGTAACGAAGATGAGAGAAGTTTGTTTTGAGGGAACATCGGATAATTAAGATTATTTTGTGTGTGTTTTAAAGGTATTGTATGAAAAGAAGTGTTAGAAGTACAGTCGCTCAAAAAAGTATCCGAACACTATGGTTGATTACAGAATTCAGGAAAAATATCTGGCAACGATTTTTTTAGAAATTAGTTATCTGGCAACCTTCGTGTCACGTGATTACAGAATTCAGGAAAAATATCTGGAGCGTGTACAGCAACTGTACACGCTCCAGTTACCGTTCACAGCAAACTGGAGCGTGTGCGGTAAATGCACACGCTCAATATTTCCGTGAGTGAGCCCACACGATCTAGTATCAAAATAATATGACCACCTACAGTCGCTAAAAAAAGGTATCCGAACACTAGGGTTGATTACAGAATTGAGAAAAAATATCTGGCAACGATTTTGTTTAGAAATTAGTGATCTGGCAACCTTCGTGTCACGTGATTACAGAATTCAGGAAAAATATCTGGAGCGTGTACAGCAACTGTACACGCTCCAGTTACCGTTCACAGCAAACTGGAGCGTGTGCGGTAAATGCACACGCTCAATATTTCCGTGAGTGAGCCCACACGATCTAGTATCAAAATAATATGACCACCTACAGTCGCTAAAAAAAGGTATCCGAACACTAGGGTTGATTACAGAATTGAGAAAAAATATCTGGCAACGATTTTGTTTAGAAATTAGTGATCTGGCAACCTTCGTGTCACGTGATTACAGAATTCAGGAAAAATAGCTGGAGCGTGTACAGCAACTGTACACGCTCCAGCTACCGTTCACAGCAAACTGGAGCGTGTGCAGTTACTGCACACGCTCCAGTTTGCTGTGAACGGTAACTGCACACGCTCAATATTTCTGTGAGTGGGCCCACACGATCCAGGTTTTTGTGAGCTCACACGATCCAATGTGCTGTGAACATTAGCCGCAACCGCTCCAGTTTGCTGTGAACGGTAACTGAACACGCTCAATATTTCTGTGAGTGGGCCCACACGATCCAGGTTTTTGTGAGCTCACACGATCCAATGTGCTGTGAACATTAGCCGCAACCGCTCCAGTTTGCTGTGAACGGTAACTGAACACGCTCAATATTTCTGTGAGTGAGCCCACACGATCTAGTATCAAAATAATGTGACCACCTACAGTCGCTCAAAAAAGTATCCGAACACTATGGTTGTTACAGAATTCAGAAAAAAAATCTGGCAACGATTTTTTTAGAAATCAGTGATCTGGCAACCTTCGTGTCACGTGACACGAAGGTTGCCAGATCACTAATTTCTAAAAGAAAATCGTTGCCAGATATTTTTCCTGAATTCTGTAATCAACCATAGTGTTCGGATACTTTTTTGAGCGACTGTACACTGGTTTCCGTACATTAAGGAAGAATCCTATGTTATGTTACGGGAAGCTACCATCGAAGCTTTAGAACTTCTAAAATAAGATTTTTGTAGTAAAGAATCACAGGATATGTCCTGTAGACATGGAACTCATGAAATAATGAGCTAAAAAAATGTTTAAAAAAAGGGGATAGCAGGTAATGATTTCAATATCTAGATTTTCAACAATATTCGTTCAGTATTTAATGAGTTATGAAAGTTTGAATATTTAACAACAGCAATGCCAGTCTTAAGAAACTTATACAAAACTGAAGAATAGTGAAAGATTCTGTACACAAAGTTCTAAAATACAAACTTATTAAACACTTTGATACAGTATACAATACTAAATATTCAAATTTCCATACCTCATTAAATATCTCCGCAAAATTCCCCGCTCTGCCCACGGTCAGTAGGGGACACCGATGGGCTTGGAAAGGCCTCCGTCCGTCGGATGGGACGTTAAGCCGTGGCCCCGTGGGCGGGAGAGCCATACCCTGTGCACGTTAAAGAACACACTGGATGGCCTTGATGGGAGACTACCATCTGTCTCCCAACAGCTGTTCCAGTGGGTCCCCTCCCCCAACCTTCTCTGAGCCTTCGGGGTCCATGTGACCTGGCCATTTAGCCCATGGTGTGCAAAAAAATGCTGCTCAGAGGTAAAACAACCCAACCCAACCTCATTAAATACTGAACAAATATTGTTGAAAATCGAGATATTGATTTATTTGATTGAGATCTTTATCTGCAGTCACATTTTTCAAAAAAAAAAACTTATTTTAGAAGTTATAGAGCTTTGACGTTAGCTTCCCATTGACTTAACATAGGGATTTTCCTTAATTTATGGAAACCAGTGTAGATTCAGTTATATCGACTGGCGAACTTTGTGAGTGATAGCAATAGTATTAAGCACGAATTTAAGAATTCAAGCAATGCTAATTGCAGGTGATTTCTGAATAATTTCTTTATTGCATAGGAATGCTAATGAAGCATTGCAGTTACACGAGACTCTGATTTAATTTAAATTTTCTGAATAAATTTTAACAGAACCCTTAAATCCAGTTTACGTATCTATATCCAAAGAATGACCTTGGCGAAAGACGTTAAAGAACACGCTGGATGGCCTTGACGGAAGGCTACCATCTGTCTCCCAACAGCTGTTCCAGTGGGTCCCCTCTCCCAACCTTCTCTGAGCCTTCGGGGTCCTTGTGACCTGGCCATTTAGCCCATGGTGTGCAAAAAAGTGCCGCTCAGAGGTAAAACAACCCAACGTTAAAGAACACGCTGGATGGCCTTGACGGGAGGCTACCATCTGTCTCCCAACAGCTGTTCCAGTGGGTCCCCTCTCCCAACCTTCTCTGAGCCTTCGGGGTCCTTGTGACCTGGCTATTTAGCCCATGGTGTGCAAAAAAGTGCCGCTCAGAGGTAAAACATCCCAACCCTAGGATCGAGAGTAACAAGTTGTGCGTCAAATAAAAGCTTATGATATCAGGAGAGTTACAGGTAAAACAAATTCCACGCCACTGTTGCTCTTCAACCCGGTAAAAAAACGGGGGGGGGGGGGAAATATGAAAAGGATTGTTACGCTATATCTTCCGAACACCAGGGGCCTACAATTACGAGTTAGGTGTCAAATGACAACTCATATGACGACCGTCATAAATTTACCAAATTTTGCCCCCCAATTAGAAATAATGCCTCCAAAAAGCTAATGGCCCCATGAGGAATCAAAATAATTCCTCATGGGCCATCTTGTTATGTTGGCACTATTCTGATTTCTAGCAAGACAAAACTGAATTCCATCATTAAAAATTACCTTTTTCCAGTCCTTAACCGTCCACAATGTAAGCTTCTTTACCTATTGTATTCGTCTCTTGCACCGAAAATCTGTCAGTAAAGGTTTCGGACGCGTTTTGCATCTCTACAATCTGAATTTTAGGAGTCTGCATCTTACAGTTCTTGGGCACCCATTGACATTTGCTTCCAATGTCCATTCGTCCAAAAGTTGGGGTGAATTGAGCTTTCTTTTCGAAAGTGCAATCCCATGCATTACCCTGTCAGCAGGTAAAGTGGCTCCTCCGGATTTCTATTTGTTTCCTTCATAGTGCTTTTATTTTCTTCAGATGGTTTTCTGTTTCCCTTCAGATTACTTTCTGTTTCCCTCAGATTACTTTCTGTTTCCCTCAGATTATTTTCTGTTTCCTTCAGATGGTTTTCTATTCCCTTCAGATTATTTCTGTTTCCCTCAGATTATCTTTTCCCCCCTCAGATTACTTTCTGTTTCCCTCAGATTACTTTCTGTTCCCTCCAGATTATTTTCTGTTTTCCTCAGATTACTTTCTGTTTCCCTCAGTTTACTTTCTGTTTTCCTCAGATTATTTTCTGTTCCCTTCAGATTATTTTCTGTTTTCCTCAGATTACTTTCTGTTTCCCTCAGTTTACTTTCTGTTTTCCTCAGATTATTTTCTGTTCCCTTCAGATTACTTTCTGTTTCCCTCAGATTACTTTCTGTTTTCCTCAGATTATTTTCTGTTCCCTTCAGATTATTTTCTGTTTCCCTCAGTTTACTTTCTGGTTTCTTCAGATTATTTTCTGTTCCCTTCAGATTACTTTCTGTTTCCCCCAGATCACTTTCTGTTTCTCTCAGATTACTTTCTATTTCCCCCAGATTACTTTCCGTTTCTCTCAGAATACTTTCTGTTTCCTTCAGATAGTTTTCTATTCCCTTCAGATTATTTTTTGTTTCCCTCAGATTACTTTCTGTTTCCCACAGATTACTTTCTGTTTCCCTCAGAATACTTTCTGTTTTCTTCAGATGGTTTCCTATTCCCTTCAGAATATTTTCTGTTTCCCTTCAGATGATTTTCTGTTTCCCTCAGATTACTTTCTATTTCCTTCCGAATTGCTTTCTATTTCCTTCACATTTCATATCCTACAATTTTTAACGCCCAATTTCGAATAACATCTTTGCACAAGTCATTAAAAAATTTTCTGACTACAGCTATCCTCGAACCAATTAGAGAACGCTTTATAGCAATATTCTTGAATGGGGCACATATCACGAACTCAGTTTCCGAGTCAACACGTCTTCAGTCATTCATTTGGGACGCAACAACAACCACTACGATTACCACACTGGAAACAATTCTCTCGAAATTGCCCACGACCTTTCTATCTTGGAGTCACGTTCAACGATACCCCGTCTGCCACCCCACCCCCCTCTCCCTCCCATTGTAAGAAAGTTGTCGCTAAGACTCTTCACATTGGGAACATAATTTTAAGAAGTTACCGGAAGTGTAATTACGATATGCTCGTCAAGCCTTTTAACACATATGTTAGGCCAATACCTGAACATGGCTCACACGTGATTTCCAATAGTCCCTCATTAGGAAGATCACAAGGATGGTTCACTAAAAGACTGCCATTACTGCTTCAACCTGACATGCGAACAAAGACTTGTCAATCTTAATATCCACTAACTGGAAAGGAGAAGATTTGAATCAGAGTGGAAGACATGCCAAAGATTTATTTCTGAAACAGCATACTAAGCTATCCAAGAGCCATTATAAACAACTTCAAGTAGCAATACGATACGAAACCACTTATGCATCAATGTCACTTTTTCGTATGTATAACATGGCCCACCCAACCCAAACTTAGTGAGGAGTCACTAAGAAAAAATCGTATTCATAAAGATTGGGTTGGGTTGTTTTACCTCTGAGCGGGACTTTTTTTGCACACTATGAGCTAAATGACCAGGTCACATGGACCCCGAAGGCTCAGAGAAGGTTGGGGGAGGGGACCCACTGGAACAGTTGTTGGGAGACAGATGGTAGCCTCCCGTCAAGGCCATCCAGTGTGTTCTTTAACGTGCACAGGGTATGGCTCTCCCGCACACGGGCCACGGTTTAACGTCCCATCCGACGGACGGCGGTCTTTCCAAGCCCATCGGTATCCCCTACTCACCGTGGGCAGGGCGGGGAATATTGCGGAGATAAATCTCAACACTGACCCAGCTGGGACTCGAACCTGGGAACTACAGATAACGAGCCTGGCGCGCTACCGACTGAGCCACCCCCGCCCCACTTGTGGCTGCAGAAAAATATGAACGAAGCATAACAGAATAATTTCTTCCTCCTCGAGTGGCAACTCTAAGCATTTTACTTCTAAACGGCTTTTTTTCTGCCCCTATATGGTCGGATCACAAAGACCCCAAACGCTCAGAGAAGGATGGAGGGATGGAGACCTCTGGAGATCTGTTAGGAGACAGGTATCTTCCGTAAAGGTCATCCAGCGTGTTCTTTAATGTGCATAAAATATGACTCTCCCGCACACAAACTACGGCTTAAAGTCCTATCCTACGGCCGACGGTCTTTCCAAGTCCATCAGGGTCCCCTTTCTGACCGAGGGCAGGGTGAAGGTTTAGGGAACATAAGTATCAACTCTGGCACAGGTGAAACTCGAACCTGGAAACTGGAGATTACGATCCTTTCCCGCTACCAACTAACCAACTAAGCTAACTTGCAGGGACTTGGTTAGATTAGTGCCGTACTTAGCAAAATATGATGCTGCCCCCTTTTAAAAGACTTCTTAAGATAAATAAAAAATAATAAATACCCCCTCAAGCAACTGCTTGCCACAGAGGTCTGACCATACAGTATTAATTGATAAAATAGCTTTTAATATAATCTTATGATCAAACAATATTATATATATGCTAATGGTTTCGATTTAAAACAATGGGTTTCAAACTGGGTTCTGCGCAAATTTTGGTGAAAACTTCGGTATTCTAGGTAAACTGAAGAGTATTCTGAGATTACGAGGCGCAGTGACAAACAACTGCTTTCATTTCCTCCCCATTTCCAATGCGAGTCGAGATCTTCGCATTCATCATCATCGTCAAACAGTCATGGGTTACGGAGGTCCAACCAGACCGTGCAATTTAGTTCTTCAAGCAAGTCTAGTCGTGAGCTATATCTGCTGCATCTGGCCACTGCAAACCAATTCTAACGAGGTCCTAACAGATTTTAGAATGTAACTGTCACCCATTAAAAAAAAGTATCAAATTTTTTGTTCATGAAACAGTCGCTTACTTTTCTCTGAAAAGTGGCGGGGGTGGCTCAGTCGGTAGCGCGCCAGGCTCGTAATCTATAGTTCCCAGGTTCGAGTCCCAGCTGGGTCAGCGTTGAGATTTATCTCCGCAAAATTCCCCGCCCTGCCCACCGTCAGTAGGGGACACCGATGGGCTTGGAAAGGCCGCCGTCCGTCGGATGGGACGTTAAGCCGTGGCTCCGTGTGTGAGAGAGCCATACCCTGTGCACGTTAAAGAACACGCTGGATGGCCTTGACGGGAGACTACCATCTGTCTCCAAACAGCTGTTCCAGTGGGTCCCCTCTCCCAACCTTCTCTGAGCCTTCGGGGTCCATGTGACCTGGCCATTTAGCCCATGGTGTGCAAAAAGTGCCGCTCAGAGGTAAAACAACCCAACTCTGAAAGGATCTGACTACTTCAATAATAAACCTAAGCACTATGGGCCACTACAATTATCAAGCTAGAAATATATATTCACTGGTCATTGACTAATGACCAGTGAATATATATTTAAATTTAATTTAATTTAATTAGTTTAATAATTTAATTTAATTTAAATGAATTAAAATTAATTTCGAAGATCTGTAACTTCTAAAATAATCATTTTATGAAAAAATTTACCTGTAGATAATTTAAATATCTCAACCAAATCTATCTAAATCTCGATTTTCAATAATATTCTTTCAGTATTTAAATAAGCAAGTAGTTTCAAACATTTCAGAATAGCAATTTGTTCTAAGAAATTTATCAAAAAATTAAACGAATTTTGAAAGCATTGATTAGACGCAATTTTAGGATTTGTATGTAGTTGTTCACAAAATGGTTCAAATATTTCTTATTTCAGTTTAAGGAAATCTCTTTGACTAGCATCGATATTATTAAATATTCAAACTTCCATAACTTTTTAAACTCTAAAGGAATAGTGTTGAAAATCGACATTTAGATAGAACTGATTGAGATCCTTAATTTCCCTAGTCACATATTCCCATAAAACGCTTATTCTAAAAAATTATAGAGCTTTGTAGTTAGTTTCCTATTGATATAAACATGGGATGGGGTAGTCATAATTCAATGATCAGTCAGTGTAGATTCTCCCATCTCTTAGAAAGACCGCCGTCCTTCGGATAGGACGTTAAGCCTTGACCCCGTGTGTGGGAGAGCCATACCCTGTGCACGTTAAAGAACACGCTGGATGGCCTTGACGGGAGTCTACCATCTGTCTCCCAACAGCTGTTCCAGTGGGTCCCTTCACCCAACCTTCTCTGAGCTTTTGGGGTCCATGTGACCTGGCCATTTAGCCCATGGTGTGCAAAAAAGTGCCGCTCGGAGGTAAAACAACCCAACGTTAAAGAACACGCTGGATGGCCTTGACGGGAGGCTACCATCTGTCTCCAACAGCTGTTCCAGTGAGTCCCTTCCCCAACCTAATCTGAGCTTTTGGGGTCCATGTGACCTGGCCATTTAGCCCATTATGTGCAAAAAAGTGCCGCTCAGAGGTAAACCAACCAACTAACCAACCAATCTCCCATCTCTGGTATGTCGAACTGGATGAGCATGACAAATTCTCCTCAGATATAATTCCGAGACGACATGTGAACTAGAGCTTCCTTGATTCGTGATAATTCCAACCAGAGTTCGTCTTTCCCTCGAAACACCACCAACAAAAAAAGAGTTAAAGATCACTATCTCTATCTGTTGTTTTGATGCATGGCGATCTTTTTTTTCTTTCCTCAATGGGGCCTGGACTCCGGAAATGCCCTTAACGTTTTATATAAACACTGACGTTCACAAAAGATTCGTCAGCAGACACGAAACGACGCTCGACGTGGAAGTAACTTTTCGCATGAGTAACTGCCAGGTCACAAGTGACACGGAGGTGAGAGGTCAAGTAATCGCTCCCCATCGCCCCAAAACGTCCGGCAATTGGCCGCCTTTTCCTGCTGCCAGGCCCTGTGCAATGAGGGAACAGTTACGGCTGCTTCTTCTGACGCTCCAGAAGAGGTCTGCCATTATCTGTTTCATCAATCGAGAAAATGAACGCTAGAGAGGGGAAAGGAGAGTGATGAGAAAGTGGGGGGATGCGGTGAAGTGGGGGTAGGGAGGGGGAGTCTCTAATGTGCAATGAAGCGAAGGAAGGAGCGATTGAAAGAATGGGGGCGGGGTAAGTATCTCTTTAACTGCAGGTTTCGTGATCACTATTAGAGGAGCTAAAGAAATCGACTCTTTAACAATTGGGCAAGTGAAAATCTTTTATAAATTGGTAGGCGTGTTTGCTTATCTTGATTTCTCTTTACATCAAGTGTTAAAGAAAAAAAATCCGTATTGGATTTTTTTTTAATTTATTTTTTTATAAGGGAGAGCATCTTAAATTGCTCCAGACTAAAATATATAGGTAATGATCTTTTATTACATTTAGAAAAAAAAAGAAGCGAATGATATAGATGTTGGTCGAGTTCAAAGAAATATAATCATGTGTTTTGTTTAATAACAAAGATCTTTGCCGTGCAATTTCCCATGGCAGGTATGTTTAAACATGATGGATGGCTTAGTTTCTCACAATGCGAATTTTAGACATCGTTTTCTGCATCACTTTAAATTTTATAACTCTTGGATTGTCTCTTTGCTAACGACAAACGCACTAAATCAATAGTTAAGGTAATTTAAAGCGGATGTTGATGTGGCACTTTTTGTATGACGACATTTCCTGGGTGATGACCTTTAGTTACATTTCTATTTTGATGATTAACTCATTTTTTTTAATCTATTCCGTAGCATGAAATCTGTTTTAAGGAAATTCCTCTCCTCGTTTCAAGAAAGATCGTGAGTTTATAAAAAAGAGTCTTGTTCATTAATGGTGATCGGTTTCCACAGACTGATCATCAATCATGAAATCGAATCTTTGAATTTCGTGTTTCATGGCATAACGACTGGTGATGAGTTTCACAAAAGAAAACATAAAAAGGTGTTATCTTTTCATGAATGGAACTTTCCCAATCTGCTAAGGGGGGGGGGGGCTCAGTCGATAGCGCGCCAGGCTCGTAATCTGTAGTTCCCAGGTTCGAGTCCCAGCTGCGTCACCGTTGAGATTTATCTCCGCAAAATTCCCAGCCCTGCCCACGGTCAGTAGGGGACACCGATTAGCTTGGAAAGGCCGCCGTCCGTCGGATGGGACGTTAAGCCGTGGCTCCGTGTGTGGGAGAGCCATACCCTGTGCACGTTAAAGAGCACGCTGGATGGCCTTGACGGGAGGTTATCATCTGTCTCCCAACAGCTGTTCCAGTGGGTCCCCTCCCCCAACCTTCTCTGAGCCTTCGGGGTCCATGTGACCTGGCCATTTAGCCCATGGTGTGCAAAAAAGTGCCGCTCAGGGGTAAAACAACCCAACCAATCTGCTAATCGCTCGTGAAGTAAAATCATTGAGTTTCATGTTTCGTGATACAAGTAATGATCGTGAGTTTTAAAACCTTATCAGTGAATATTCTCTCTTTCATAAATTATTATCATTTTCTTCAGTCGCTCACGAAATCAAATCATTGAACTTCTTGTTTTCCTGACTTAGTGAGCTGTCATGAGTCTCACTAAAGAAATTATTAAAGTTTCTTTTCTCGAGAGTGATGGTCAGTTTCCTCAGTACGATCACAATCATGAAGCTAAATCATTGAATTTCTTATTTCATGATTTAATGAGTGGTCAGGGATTTCACGAAGCAAATAATCAAGTTGACCATAGCTCCTCATCATCATCTTGCATGATGATTGTTTTTAAGCTTGACCATTATCATAATTATGAATGATAATTGTTTTTCCCAGCTTGATCATCACTGATTAAGTATCATCATTGAAGTTCTTGTTTCTAATGCAATCAGTGCTCGTGAATTTCACGCAATAAAGTCTTATCTATTACAATACTCGTTGATTTGATTTCACGAATGATGATAGGAATCAACTGCCTTTTTCATTTTTAGAAATGAGAAGATTTGACGTCATCACATTTCGTGATGATCACGAAAGAAGAATTCTTATATATAATTTCGTTATGATCAAGAATTCGTGATGAAGATCACGACAGAAGCCAATCGTCTATCTTCGTTCGGTTGAAGATTAGATTATACGACTTCATCATCATGAAGACGACGTAGAAGATCATCAAGAATTCGGTGATTTCGTTTCAGGAAAAAAAATGATGGTAATGATCCCAAGAGACGTTTTTTCTGCTAAATAATGAAAGGTTTATTTTCCTCATTGAAGATGAGGATAACCAATTATCCCTTACGAAACAAGAATGAGATTGGTTGGTTGAATTGGATTGTTTTACCTCTGAGCGGCACTTTTTTGCACACCATGGGCTAAATGGCCAGGTCACATGGACCCCGAAGGCTCAGAGAAGGTTGGGGGAGGGGACCCACTGGAAGAGCTGTTGGGAGACAGATGGTAGCCTCCCGTCAAGGCCATCCAGCGTGTTCTTTAACGTGCACAGGGGACCACGGCTTAACGTCCCATCCGACGGACGGCGGTCTTTTCAAGCCCATCGGTGTCCCCTACTGACCGTGGGCAGGGCGGGGAAATTTTTCGGAGATAAATCTCAACGCTGACCCAGCTGGGACTCGAACTTGGAACTACAGATTACGAGCCTGGCGCGCTACCGACTGAGCCACCCCCGCCCCAGATTGGTTGGAGGTTTAATGGCGCAAGAGCAACAAAGGCTATGTGGTTAAATGAAAAGATAAAAGACATCGAACCCACAACCAAAGTTAAAAGCAACACACAAAGAAGAGGAAAGCAAAGAAAGTGGGAAAGACAGAGCAAGAAAGAAAAGTTATAACAAACAATTGTAAAACGGAATAAAAACAATGGGCGTATAGGACCAATAGATTAAAAATAATAAGTCTAAAGATCAAAAGGTAAAAAAAATATTAAATACTTGTAAAATAACCAGTAAATCTTAAAAATTCGAAATCAGGGGTTTTAAAAGCGAGTCATCGGATGAAAGATGTCCGATTGTAAGGGGCTCGGACGTCAAATCGTGAAAATTAAAATCGAAGCGACGGTCAAGGTTGACAGCTGAATGATGAATTAAAACACGTTAAATAGATAAAAGCCGTCCCATGGCCGAGTGGTTAGCGCGCTTGGCTACTGATCTACGGGACCTGGGTTCCAGCCCCGGGTAAGGCATGGATGTTCGTGTTGTTTTCTGCTGAGGTCCTGCCATCCTCTCAGTTCTTCTACTGTGGCATATAAACTGACAGGCTCCTGTCAGACCTCTGTGGCAAGCAGCTGCTTGAGGGGGTATTTATTTTATTTTTTAAATAGATAAAATGGTGTCACAGAACTCGTACTTAGGTTCGTCGTCCTCCGGTTATAAAAAAAAGAATGCGTAATAAAAGAATGACTTAAGCGGAGCCGAGCAAGTGCAAGAGTCCGCTTAGGATTCTTTGGGTCCGCAAGGAGACCTCAGTAAGGGGAATTGCTGAGGTCTCCTTGCGATTCCTGCAAAAACATGACTGAGAGCTTGTTCGCAATCTGTTCCGACCAAGATGGCTGCCACGGCGACCAAGATGGCTACCACGGTGATCTGGCAACCTTCGTGTCACGTGACACGAAGGTTGCCAGATCACTAATTTCTAAAAAAATCGTTGCCAGATATTTTTTCTGAATTCTGTAATCAACTATAGTGTTCGGATATTTTCTTTGACCGACTGTACCAAAAATAGTGATCAAATCAGCTATTGAAGCCTGTTACAGATCGGCAACTTGAAATAGGAAAAAAAGACCCAATTGAAAAAAACTTCGTTTCTGCAATCCAACTAATATCATTTATGCAGATGGACACTAGCAATAATAACAACACGCGCGCATTAAATCATCGAGTTGCTGTGCAATGAATTTGAGGAGCACCCTTTACTAAATTAAAGAAACGGGGCACCTGTGGCGAAAGCCCTGCCATCGCATGCCATTACCGCTATCTAATAACCTAATTACAATATTATAATAGCATTGCTGTTGAGAACAATAGTCGAACTGATTGCGAAAAGCACGTCACATACATTTCCATAGGTGGAGACTTCGCCACGCGCCTTTGTTTTTTCCCATTCTTCATTCCGTAGCGCAGGTATCATGTTGAAATTCTGCTCCACGCTCTCCCCTCTGCACACGATGCGGCAGCCCACCTACCTGCTCGCGGAGACCTCAAGATTTAATTGCTCTCTCTTTGCGAAGTGTAAGCAACATCCAACGCAGCCCCATTTGATGTTGTTGTTGTTGTTTGATGTGAGGAATGAATTCCATTATGGGATTGTAATCCTATTATTGTGTTTAGTTGAAAGGGCGTCTGCAAGTGGTGCTCTGTTTAATAGGAACGCGTAAAATAAGTCCGGTGAGGTTTACGCTTATGGATTGTAAAAACTTATCAATTTCTTGTCTAGCTTTGGCGATAGTAACTGGTGAGGTCAAAGTGCAGAAAAGTGACCTTTAGGGCCGGATCTAAAGGGGAGGGAGGCAAACGGGATGTTGTTGGATTGTTTTACCTCTGAGCGGCACTTGTTTTGCACACCGTGGGCTAAATGGCCAGGTCACAAGGATCCCGAAGGCTCAGAGAAGGTCGAGGGAGGGGACCCACTGGAACAGCTGTTGGGAGACAGATGGTAGGCTCTCGTCAAGTTTAGGTTGGGTTGTTTTACCTCTGAGCGGCACTTGTTTTGCACACCATGGGCTAAATGGCCAGGTCACAAGGACCCCAAATGCTCAGAGAAGGTCGAGGGAGGGGACCCACTGGAACAGCTGTTGGGAGACAGATGGTAGCCTCTCGTCAAGGTTAGGTTGGGTTGTTTTACCTCTGAGCGGCACTTTTTTTGCACACCATGGGCTAAATGGCCAGGTCACAAGGGCCCCGAAGGCTCAGAGAAAGTTGAGGGAGGGGACCCACTGGAGACAGATGGTAGCCTCCCGTCAAGGCCATCCAGCGTGTTCTTTAACGTGCACAGGATATGGCTCTCCCCCGCACATGGGCCACGGCTTAACGTCCCATCCGACGGATGGCTGTCTTTCCAAGTCCATCGGTGTCCCCTACTGACCGTGGGCAGGGCGGGGAATTTTGCGGAGACAAAGGTGGATGACTCCCTTTCCAATTGGTAATAGTAAAAAAAATTTTTAATTATTATATTTCTGATTACTCTGGATGCTCCAGTGTTTCTTTTGAAATTGTAAAGCAATATTTAGGTCTAATCACTGATTCGAATTTCAAACTGACAAGACACATTTCTAAGTTATGCAACAGAATAAAAATTTGAGCAGCAAAAATTTACTACATAAACTGTTTCTTATCCTCTCATATCAGCATATTGATATATAAAACAATTTGTGATTCCATAATAAGATATGGGATTACTGTATATGGCAATACTTTCAAAATACATTTAAGAAAAATCAGCAACTTGCAAATTTCAATACTGAGATAAATTTCTCCCACAGTTAAAAGAACCACTGTGTGCTATAATAAAAGCAGATATTTACACCACAATCTGTTACCCGTGGAAGATCTGTACAGTCGCTTAAAAAAAATATCCGAACACTATGAGTGATTACAGAATTCAGAAAAAATATCTGGAGCGTGTACAGCAACTGTACACGCTCCAGTTACCGTTCACAGCAAACTGGAGCGTGTGCAGTTACTGCACACGATCCAGTTTGCTGTGAACGGTAACTGCACACGCTCAATATTTCTGTGAGTGGGCCCACACGATCCAGGTTTTTGTGAGCTCACACGATCCAATGTGCTGTGAACATTAACCGCAACTGCTCCAGTTTGCTGTGAACGGTAACTGCACACGCTCAATATTTCTGTGAGTGACCCCACACGATCCAGGTTTTTGTGAGCTCACACGATCCAATGTGCTGTGAACATTAACCGCAACCGCTCCAGTTTGCTGTGAACGGTAACTGCACACGCTCAATGTTTCTGTGAGTGGGCCCACACGATCCAGGATTTTGTGAACTCACACGATCCAATGTGCTGTGAACATTAACCGCAACCGTTTGCTGTGAACGGTAATTGCACACGCTCCATATTCATTGCATTATATATTCATACGCATTATATATATTAAAAAAATATCCGAACACTATGGTTGATTACAGAATTCGGATATTGCTTTCAGCGATTGTACAGGCATGCTATAATTCTTAAATACTTTCTAAAAGGATTGAAACATAAATTTAGCTCGCACAATAAACACCCCGCCACGTGGCAATTATTATTACCAAATCT
Organism: Ryuthela nishihirai; assembly: GCA_038380435.1. Lineage (NCBI taxonomy): Eukaryota > Metazoa > Arthropoda > Arachnida > Araneae > Heptathelidae > Ryuthela > Ryuthela nishihirai. The sequence continues at coordinate 69,534,253 of JAWZYU010000001.1, forward strand.
CAAAGTTTAGCAATAACTGCGGTAAAAACGTCAGAAACGATACAGTTCCATTATTTGTAACTCTTCGCCTAGAGAACTGTTATCCATTCTTACTTTATTAAAACTTAAATCTGAGATTAAAAAAAAATCATCTATTAAAAAGTTTTAAGTGAATTAAGTGACTTCTTTTCTAAACTTAATATTAATTATCATTTTTAGTTTTACTTATATACTTATTATTATATTAATAATATATTAATAATTAATATAAACATATTATAATCAATCGGTTTTTTCGGCACTTCTTGATTCCAAGCCAGTCACACTGACCTCTATTTGACCTCGGAAGCGACCCCCAAAAGCTGAAAATTCCTCTCACTTCTGGGTTCTGCTGCCGGAAATAACTCTTTTCACCAATGTTTAGTTGTTCAGCACTGTCTATTAGGCAATTATGAATGATGTTTATAGAATAAGGTAATTTACTGTCAAATATTCCATTTTTCACCACTCTTTAAATACTGAAAGAATTTTGTTGAAGAACGCGATTGAAATAGATTCGATCATGATCTTTAATTTATCTTCCGCCACAATTTACTATTCATGACGGGGGTGGCTCAGTCGGTAGCGCGCCAGGCTCGTAATCTGTACTTCCCAGGTTCGAGTCCCAGCTGGGTCAGCGTTGAGATTTATCTCCGCAAAATTCCCCGCCCTGCCCACGGTCAGTAGGGGACATCGATGGGCTTGGAAAGGCCGCCGTCCGTCGGATGGGACGTTAAGCCGTGGCTCCGTGTGCGGGAGAGCCATACCCTGTGCACGTTAAAGAACATGCTGGATGGCCTGACGGGAGGCTATCATCTGTCTCCCAACAGCTGTTCCAGTGGGTGCCCTCCCCCAACCTTCTCTGAGCCTTCGGGGTCCTTGTGGCCTGGCCATTTAGCCCATGGTGTGCAAAAAAGTGCCGCTCAGAGGTAAAACAACCCAAACAACAACTATTCATGACACTGTTTTAGAAGTTACAGAGCTCCGATGCCAGGTTTTCATTCACATAATAAGGAAATTCTCTAATATTTTGCTGGGCAGTGGATAAAAGAATGCCCAAAAAATGGTACCCTTGAAAAAATTGTAATGCAACACAGCAGAAAATAATTTAAAGCGAAAACGTATAACCGTTAAAGTAATAAGACATCGTTTTAGGGTTGGGTTGTTTTACCTTTTTTGCGCCACTTTTTTTCATACAATGGGCTAAATGGCCAGGCCACAAAGACCCCGAAGGCTGAGATGAGGTTGGGGGAGGGGACCCACTGGAACAGCTGTTGGGAGACATTTGTAGCCTCTCGTCAAGTTTAGGTTGGGTTGTTTTACCTCTGAGCGGCACTTTTTTCGTACACAGTGGGCTTAATGGCCAGGCCACAAAGACCCCGAAGGCTCAGATGAGGTTGGGGGAGGGGACCCACTGGAACAGCTGTTGGGAGACAGATGGTAGCCTCTCGTCAAGGCCATCCAGCGTGTTCTTTAACGTGCACAGGAATGGCTCTCCCGCACACGGGACACGGTTTAGCAGTCGCATCCGACGGACGGCGGCCTTTCCATGACCTTCGGTGTCCCCTACTGACCGAGAGCAGGGCGGGGAGTTTTACGAATCTAAACCTCAACCCTAATCCAGCTGAGACTCGAACCTGGGAACTGCAGATTTACGATCCTGGTGCGCTACCGCCTAAGCCCCCACACACATCTACCGCTTCCCAACCTTTTAGAAATTTGGTATTCGCAAAGTGTTTTTTTGTCATTAATATAAATTTAAAATATTCTTTTAAATTCCTTCTAGCGGTCAGTTCCTCTTTAAGGGCACACCTTAAAGACGCTAATAAATTCTTTCCAACAAAAATATTATGATTTCTAAATAACTTGTCTTTCGAATTTGTTATTCTAGCTCTTTAATAATTATTGCCAAATTACATTGATCGACAAAATGAAACGATCACGTTTTCTGATGTAACATTTTTAAGTGACAGTGATGAAACGAAAGAATAATAATTTATCACTCGCTGCTTGTGCACTGCAAATTACAAAGGGTCGTGCGAATCGAAAAAGGTGAAATTAAAACCCAGCATATAGTCGCTCAAAAAAAGTATCCGAACACTATGGTTGATTACAGAATTCAGAAAATATATCTGGCAAAGATTTTTTTTTTTAGAAATTAGTGATCTGGCAACCTTCGTGTCAACAATTTTTTTCTTTTAAGAAATTAGTGATCTGGCAACCTTCGTGTCAACGATTTTTTTTTTAGAAATTAGTGATCTGGCAACCTTCCTGTCACGTGACACGAAGGTTGCCAGATCACTAATTTCTAGAAAAAAATCGTTACCAGATATTTTTTCTGAATTCTGTAATCAACCATAGCGTTCGGATACTTTTTTGAGCGACTGTACCTTTCGTATTGAACAGACCACCGAGGTTATTGTCTACCACCTTGATGGAGATGGAGGCTCCAAATGAGACAGCCAACGTCATGGCAATCGTCTCGGTGCCACTCACCCTGAACTGGTTTGGTCTTCTGACTGTGTGATTTGCGTGTCAGAAAGTGGCAGATTGACTTAAGCTGGTGAAAGAAACTTTTCATTTTCTCGATGTGCGCTGAAGATGTTAATATTTGTCCCCACCATCCTCTCAACGGAAGGAGGTTTCGTTTCCTCTGAACGGCGGGTTGGGTTGGGTTGTTTTACCACTGAGCGGCACTTTTTTGCACACCATGGGCTAAATGGCCAGGTCACATGGACCCCGAAGGCTCAGAGAAGGTTGGGGGAGGGGACCCACTGGAACAGCTGTTGGGAGACAGATGGTAGCCTCCCGTCAAGGCCATCCAGCGTGTTCTTTAACGTTGGGTTGTTTTACCTCTGAGCGGCACTTTTTTGCACACCATGGGCTAAATGGCCAGGTCACATGGGCCCCGAAGGCTCAGAGAAGGTTGGGGGAGGGGACCCACTGGAACAGCTGTTGGGAGACAGATGGTAGCCTCCCGTCAAGGCCATCCAGCGTGTTCTTTAACGTTGGGTTGTTTTACCTCTGAGCGGCACTTTTTTGCACACCATGGGCTAAATGGCCAGGTCACATGGGCCCCGAAGGCTCAGAGAAGGTTGGGGGAGGGGACCCACTGGAACAGCTGTTGGAAGACAGATGGTAGCCTCCCGTCAAGGCCATCCAGCGTGTTCTTTAACGTTGGGTTGTTTTACCTCTGAGCGGCACTTTTTTGCACGCCATGGGCTAAATGGCCAGGTCACATGGACCCCGAAGGCTCAGAGAAGGTTGGGGAAGGGGACCCACTGGAACAGTTGTTGGGAGACAGATGGTAGCCTCCCGTCAAGGCCATCCAGCGTGTTCTTTAACGTTGGGTTGTTTTACCTCTGAGCGGCACTTTTTTGCACACCATGGGCTAAATGGCCAGGTCACATGGACCCCGAAGGCTCAGAGAAGGTTGGGGGAGGGGACCCACTGGAACAGTTGTTGGGAGACAGATGGTAGCCTCCCGTCAAGGCCATCCAGCGTGTTCTTTAACGTTGGGTTGTTTTACTTCTGAGCAGCACTTTTTTGCACACCATGGGCTAAATGGCCAGGTCACATGGACCCCGAACGCTCAGAGAAGGTTGGGGGAGGGGACCCACTGGAACAGCTGTTGAGAGACAGATATTAGCCTCCCGTCAAGGCCATCCAGCGTGTTCTTTAACGTTGGGTTGTTTTACCTCTGAGCGGCACTTTCTTGCACACCATGGGCTAAATGGCCAGGTCACATGGACCCCGAAGGCTCAGAGAAGGTTGGGGGAGGGGACCCAATGGAACAGCTGTTGAGAGACATGGTAGCCTCCCGTCAAGGACATCCAGCGTGTTCTTTAATGTTGAGTTGTTTTACCTCTGAGCGGCACTTTTTTGCACACCATGGGCTAAATAACCAGGTCATGATGGACCCCGAAGGCTCAGAGAAGGTTGGGGGAGGGGACCCACTGGAATAGCTGTTGGGAGACAGATGGTAGCCTCCCGTCAAGGCCATCCAGCGTGTTCTTTAACGTTGAGTTGTTTACCTCTGAGCGGCACTTTCTTGCACACCATGGGCTAAATGGCCAGGTCACATGGACCCCGAAGGCTCAGAGAAGGTTGGGGGAGGGGACCCACTGGAACAGTTGTTGGGAGACAGATGGTAGCCTCCCGTCAAGGCCATCCAGCGTGTTCTTTAACGTTGGGTTGTTTTACTTCTGAGCGGCACTTTTTTGCACACCATGGGCTAAATGGCCAGGTCACATGGACCCCGAAGGCTCAGAGAAGGTTGGGGTAGGGGACCCACTGGAACAGCTGTTGGGAGACAGGTGGTAGCCTCCCGTCAAGGCCATCCAGCGTGTTCTTTAACGTTGGGTTGTTTTACCTCTGAGCAGCACTTTCTTGCACACCATGGGCTAAATGGCCAGGTCACATGGACCCCGAAGGCTCAGAGAAGGTTGGGGGAGGGGACCCACTGGAACAGTTGTTGGGAGACAGATGGTAGCCTCCCGTCAAGGCCATCCAGCGTGTTCTTTAACGTTGGGTTGTTTTACCTCTGAGCGGCACTTTTTTGCACACCATGGGCTAAATGGCCAGGTCACATGGACCCCGAAGGCTCAGAGAAGGTTGGGGGAGGGGACCCACTGGAACAGTTGTTGGGAAACAGATGGTAGCCTCCCGTCAAGGCCATCCAGCGTGTTCTTTAACGTTGGGTTGTTTTACCTCTGAGCGGCACTTTTTTGCACAGCATGGGCTAAATGGCCAGGTTACATGGACCCCGAAGGCTCAGAGAAGGTTGGGGGAGGGGACCCACTGGAACAGTTGTTGGGAGACAGATGGTAGCCCCCCGTCAAGGCCATCCAGCGTGTTCTTTAACGTTGGGTTGTTTTACCTCTGAGCGGCACTTTTTTGCACACCATGGGCTAAATGGCTAGGTCACATGGACCCCGAAGGCTCAGAGAAGTTTGGGGAAGGGGACCCACTGGAACAGTTGTTGGGAGACAGATGGTAGCCTCCCGTCAAGGCCATCCAGCGTGTTCTTTAACGTTGGGTTGTTTTACCTCTGAGCTGCACTTTTTTGCACACCTTGAGCTAAATGGCCAGGTCACATGGACCCCGAAGGCTCAGAGAAGGTTGGGGGAGGGGACCCACTGGAACAGCTGTTGGGTTGTTGGGTTGTTTTACCTCTGAGCGGCACTTTTTTGCACACCATGAGCTAAAGGCCAGGTTACATGGACCCCGAAGGCTCAGAGAAGGTTGGGGGAGGGGACCCACTGGAACAGCTGTTGGGAGACAGGTGGTAGCCTCCCGTCAAGTCCATCCAGCGTGTTCTTTAACGTGCACAGGGTGTGGCTCTCACGCACACGGGGCCGCGGCTTAACGTCCCATCCGACGGACGGCGGCCTTTCCAATCCCATCGGTGTCCCCTACTGACCGTGGGCAGGGCGGGGAATTTTTGCGGAGATAAATCTCAACGCTGACCCAGCTGGGACTCGAACCTGGGAACTACAGATTACGAGCCTGGCGCGCTACCGACTGAGCCACCCCCGCCCCTTGAACGGCGGGAAGCTGCCGCTCAATCGGTAGGGAGTCAGACTCGCAATCTGCAGTTCCTAGGTTCGTGTCCCAGCTGGGCAATTTGATATTTATCTACGAAAACAATCCCTGCCCTGCCCTCGGTCAGTAAGGTACACCAATGGGCTTGGAAAGGCCGCCGACCGTCGGATGGGTCGTTAAGTCGTGGTTCTGCTTGCGGGAGAGTCATACCCTATCCACGCTAAAGAATACGCTGGATGGCATCGATGGGAGGCTACCATCTGTCTCCTAGCGGTGGTCCAGTGAGTCCCCTTTCCCCTAACCTTCTCTGAACCCTCTGGGTCATTGTCACCTGGCCATTTAGAGCCCATTGTATGCAAAAAGTGCCGCTCAAAGGTAAAACAACACAACTCTCTGAGTGGCACTTATATGTATGGGGCGGGGCACCAGGCTCGTAAGATTACGAGCCTGGTGGTAGCGCACCAGGCTCGTAATCTGTAGTTCCCAGGTTCGAGTCCCAGCTGCGTCAGCGTTGAGATTTATCTCCGCAAAATTCCTCGCCCTGCCCATGGTCAGTAGGGGACACCGATGGGCTTGAAAAGGCCGCCGTCCGTCGGATGGGACGTTAAGCCATGGGCCCCCTGTGCGGGAGAGCCATTCCCCGTGCACGTTAAAGAACACGCTGGATGGCCTTGACGGGAGGCTACCATCTGTCTCCCAACAGCTGTTCCAGTGGGTCCCCTCCCCCAACCTTCTCTGAGCCTTCGGGATCCATGTGACCTGGCCATTTAGCCCATGGTGTGTAAAAAAAGTGCCGCTCAGAGGTAAAGCAACCCAACTTATATGTATACAATGGGCTAAATGGCCAGGTCACTAGGGCTCACAGCTGGATAGGGGAAAGGAAATTACTGGACAGCTGTTAGGAGGCAAGTGGGAGCATCTTATCAAGGTCACCAATGTGTCCTTTAACGTGCGCATGATATGGCTCTTCTGCAGACTGCGCCGTGGCTTAATGTCCCATCCGACGAACGCCGGCCTTTCCAAGCCCATCGGTATCCCATTTATGACCGACACCAGCTTATACGGTTGGGACTCGAACATGGGAATTGCAGATTACTCACCTGGCGCATTACCAACTGAGTTAACCCCAGTTCGGACAGGAGAAAAATATTTGTAAAAGAGATTTGGAGAGGGAAAAACAGGATTAAATACCTAAGATATGTATAACTTTTATGGGCACATAACTTTTATTGTCTCATGCTCCTTCCTTCTCGTTTAAACTGAAACGAGTAAGATAGATGTCAAGTACAGTCACTCAAAAAAGTATCCGAACACTATGGTTGATCACAGAATTCAGAAAAAAATATCTGGTAACGATTATTTTAGAAATTAGTGATCTGGCAACTTCGTGTCACGTGACACAAAGGTTGCCAGATCACTAATTTCTAAAAAAAATCGTTGCCGGATACTTTTTCTGAATTCTGTAATCAACCATAACGTTCGGATACTTTTTTAATATATATAATGCGTATGAATATATAATGCAATGAATATGGAGCGTGTGCAATTACCGTTCACAGCAAACTGGAGCGGTTGCGGTTAATGTTCACAGCACATTGGATCGTGTGAGCTCACAAAAAACCTAGATCGTGTGGGCCCACTCACAGAAATATTGAGCGTGTGCAGTTACCGTTCACAGCAAACTGGAGCGGTTGCGGTTAATGTTCACAGCACATTGGATCGTGTGAGCTCACAAAAAACCTGGATCGTGTGGGCCCACTCACAGAAATATTGAGCGTGTGCAGTTACCGTTCACAGCAAACTGGAGCGGTTGCGGTTAATGTTCACAGCACATTGGATCGTGTGAGCTCACAAAAAACCTGGATCGTGTGGGCCCACTCACAGAAATATTGAGCGTGTGCAGTTACCGTTCACAGCAAACTGGAGCAGTTGCGTTTAATGTTCAGAGCACATTGGATCGTGTGAGCTCACAAAGACCTGGATCGTGTGGGCCCACTCACAGAAATATTGAGCGTGTGCAGTTACCGTTCACAGCAAACTGGAGCGGTTGCGGTTAATGTTCACAGCACACTGGATCGTGTGAGCTCACAAAGACCTGGATCTTGTGGGCCCACTCACAGAAATATTGAGCGTGTGCAGTTACCGTTCACAGCAAACTGGAGCGTGTGCAGTGACTGCACACGCTCCAGTTTGCTGTGAACGGTAACTGGAGCGAGTACAGTTGCTGTACACGCTCCAGATATTTTTTCTGAATTCTGTATCAACCATAGCGTTCGGATACTTTTTTGAGCGACTGTACTTTTTTGCACACAACAGTCTAAATGGCTGGGTAAAAAAAAAACGAGGGCTCAGAGAAGGTTGGTAAACAAATGGCCCATTGGACAGCTGTAAGGAGACGGATGGTAGCCTCCCATCAAGGTCATCCAGCTTGCTCTTTAACATGAAGAGGGTATGGCTATCCCATACACGGTACCACGAACTTAACGTCTCATCCGACGGACGGTGATCTTCCCAAGCCCATCGGTGTCTCCTACTGACCGTGGGTAAGGCGGGGAGTTTTGCGGAGATAAATCTCAACGTTGACCCAGCTGGGACTCGAACCTGGGAACTACAGATTACGAGCCTGGCGCGCTACCGACTGAGCCATCCCCGCCCCTTTTTCAACAAGACTGGAGAACAACTGGCCTCTTCGATTCGATAAAACCCAGTATAAGTTCCACGTGATCCATCATTCCCCTGTTACACAGTGGCAACCTCAACAACAAAACAGTAGGAAACAACGATAAGAAGGGGAAGGGGAGTGAAATGGAAAAAAAGATATCCGAGATTCGCATCAAATGATTGAAGCTTTCTTGCAGCATATCAGATAATCATACCGGAAATCAACCCTTCCTGCTGTCTAATGCCAAATCACTTCCTGTCCTGCACTTGCACGGTCATTCTCACGCGGACAGGTCATTGTTGCGCTATGTAAATTAGGTGGCTTAGCAAATTAAAGGCAGTATTGTTTGCACAAGGCGAGCATGTTTCGGCTGCTCCTTTTGCACCACGAGCAGATTTTTCTTCTGCGTGGCTCGAGATGTCGTCAGTAGGGCAAAGGAAGAAAGTGACGACGCTGCCAGAATGATTTACGAAGGAGCCGGTGGCAGCAGCAGCATCAGGGCCCCGGTTTATCAACGTCGCCGAAAAAACGAAGCCAATAACAATGGAGGGGGGGGGTGAAATTGGAGCCGTTTATGGGGTAATAATCTGTTGTACTGAGCGCCAAATTACGCGCATCACTGACTGTGCAGAGAGTATTACTTTACATTGTAAAGGATGCCTTTGATGTAATCAAAATCATGTGAAGAGGAAACAAAGATGAATATATAAATGTCAACATCAAAAGGGGGGAACTTCCACAAATTTAGGTTTAGTGTTTTTATATTTGAGATTTAAGAATTGATTGAGTGGTTGGGTTTGGGTTGTTTTACCTCTGAACGGCACTTTTTTGCACACCATGGGCTAAATGACCAGGTCACATGGACCCCGAAGGCTCAGAGAAGATTGGGGGAGGGGACCCACTGGAACAGCTGTTGGGAGACAGATGGTAGCCTCCCGTCAAGGCCATCCAGTGTGTTCTTTAACGTGCACAGGGTATGTCTCTCCCATACACGGGGCCACGGCTTAACGTCCCATCCGACGGACGGTGGCCTTTTCAAGCCCATCGGTGTCCCCTACTGACCGTGGGCAGGGCGGGGAATTTTGCGGAGATTGACTGAGTGGACTGACTGTTCTCGTATTGAGTTGTGAAAACTTTACAGATATTTTTTAAGGAGTGTGTTTTTTTTTATCAGAAACTTTTTATGAAGAGACTTGATCCACTGGTATATTTTTCTTTTCACGTTTATAGCTCGGCTAAGATTTCTTAGAGGTAGTTTAAATTAATAGAAAGAGTCCAAATATGCAGAGATGCGAACTGTTTGTGAAGCAAAGGTTCATAGAGTTTAAATTGCAGGTGTCCCAAAAATAACGGTGGGGTTTGGAGAACCAATATTTAAGAAAATAATATACGTATTCAAGAAAATAACAATATTTAATTGAAAGCGTACAGTCGCTCAAAATAATATCCTAACACTATGGTTGATTACAGAATTCAGAAAAAATATCTGGCAACGATTTTTTTTAGAAATAAGTGATCTGGCAACCTTCGTGTCACGTGACACGAAGGTTGCCAGATCACTAATTTCTAAAAAAATCGTTGCCAGATATTTTTTTTTATTCTGTAATCAACCATAGTGTTCGGATACTTTTTTAATATACAGGGTTAATCTGAAAAAGTGGGCAAAACTTTACGGGGTGGTAGAACGCAGCTATACGAGCAATATTCGTCATAGAATGTATGGTCGGAACGCAAGCGGTGAGAAGTTAAAAGGTAGTTTTCCACTGTCACATTTAAAGAATGAACACAAGAAGGAGAGGAGATACTTCAGAAAACATTTTATTAACAGGAATGTAATTGAGGTACATGCTCAAAGAAATTGCTCAAATCACACAACCGCCAGGTTTCACACAGCCGCCGATGCAAACGCTCGAAGGTTTTCTGATCTGGAGTGCATCTCATCGGAAACCGATCGCGGTAACGTCTCTGTGCCTCACTTGCATTCCCGTCCGCCGCACCGTACACAAAGTGCATATCCGCCATTTCGTGGTATTACTATAACCAGCCATCCTTTCGGCAATGCACGGTAGAAATGCCGTTGGGTGCGAGGACCGACCCTTTTATACCATTTCCAACGCCACCTAGCGTCTCGCCGTTTGCGTTCCGCCCATACTTTCTATGACGAATATTGCTCGTATAGCTGCGTTCTACCACCCCGTAAAGTTTTGCCCACTTTTTCAGATTCACCCTGTATATAATGCAATGAATACGGAGCGTGTGCAATTACCGTTCACAGCAAACTGGAGCGGTTGCGGTTAATGTTCACAGCACATTGGATCGTGTGAGCTCACAAAAACCTGGATCGTGTGGGCCCACTCACAGAAATATTGAGCGTGTGCAGTTACCATTCACAACAAACTGGAGCGTGTGCAGTTACCATTCACAACAAACTGGAGCGTGTGCAGTAACTGCACACGCTCCAGTTTGCTGTGAACGGTAATTGCAGCGTGTACAGTTGCTGTACACCTCCAGATATTTTTCCTGAATTCTGTAATCACGTGACACGAAGGTTGCCAGATCACTAATTTCTAAAAAGGAATCGTTGCCAGATATTTTTTTTGAATTCTGTATTCAACCACAGTGTTCGGATATTTTTTGAATTCTGTAATCAACCATAGTGTTCGGATATTTTTTTGAGCGACTGTACCTCAAATTACCTGTCATGTTGGTAAACCACAGTCCCCAGGTTCGAGTCCCACCTGTTTAAGCTTTTTAATTGGGGGTCCCATTACCTCCAATCTTCCTGAGTCCTTGGGGTCCTTGTGGCTTGGCCATTTAGCCTATTGTGTGCAAAAAAAATGCCGCTCTGAGATAAAACAATCCAACATAATTCTAAGTTTTGCAAAAAAGTTGCATTCTGATATTTCTGTGTGAAGATTAGTGAATATTATTTTTACTGAAAAAGCATTAAATACAACTAGAAAGAAAAAAAAAGTTTTCCGAAGATGCAAATTATAAATTTATTCAATAGTAAAAGAATCACAGAAAATATTGTTTATAGCAATTGAAGAACACAAATTTTTACACAAAATTCTTGAAGAAACCAACTTTTATTTTACTTAAACTAAACCTTAAGAATTGAAAGAGGTTGGGTTGTTTTACCTCTGAGCGGCACTTTTTTGCACACCATGGGATAAATGGCCAGGTCACATGGACCCCGAAGGCTCAGAGAAGGTTGGGAGAGGGGACCCACTGGAACAGCTGTTGGGAGACAGATGATAGCCTCCCGTCAAGGCCATCCAGCGTGTTCTTTAACGTGCACAGGGTATGGCTCTCCCACACACGGGGCCACGGCTTAACGTCCCATCCGACGAACGGACGGCGGCCTTTCCAAGCCCATCGGTGTCCCCTACTGACCGTGGGCAGGGCGGGGAATTTTGCGAAGATAAATCTCAACGCTGACCCAGCTGGGACTTGAACCTGGGAACTACAGATTACGAACCTGGCGCGCTACGGACTGAGCCACCCCCGCCCCAATTGAAAGGGAAATCATCACACAGACAAGCCAATGACTAACATCAAGGATACCTAAATCTCAAAGACCGGCAAATCCTGCTACACAAAAAACTACTAAACGTTAAAAATTCTAACAAAAAAAAACTAAACCGCAGCAAGTATCGCAGAAAATAACGTACCACAAAGAATGGAAATATATTACTAAAAAACATCACAAAATGCAAGGTGATTCCTAAGTAAGACAAATGCAGAAAAAAAAAAGATTCAAACATAACCAAGATTCGGAATCAATTCCACCACAACAGCAGAAGAAGTTTTGCCAAGCACTAAACAAGTCACTTCTGCAGAAAGAACCCCTAAGAGAAACTTTAGAAAGCCGATGGCAATGCCAATCTTTTGAGTCATTCTCATGCAAAACCTCAATCCATCTTAAGTTCTCTCAAAATGTACGTTTTAGAGGAGGGGGGGGGAACAAACAAACTCTGCCTTTGTCATGACACCGTAAATTGCTCTAAATACAATATTTGCTCAAGTTGCCGTTCCGGTATCCAGTTATCGCGTGCCATACTTTCCTAATATTCCTTTACACGAACCTTTTTATCAGCACTACAGATAGAAAAGGATCCAGAGCTGTTTGTAAACATCGGTATCGTGGGAACCACACAAAACCCAAAGACAACACAAGAGACAAAGGCTATAATCGGAACTCCGGCGTCAACTTCTTATCACCTTCATTTTTTTATCGCCCTGAACTTAGAAGAGTTAGAAGATGTGTTACTGTGGTCTCTGGGCTGTCTATTCTAGCACGCAGTTCTTCAGCACGAGTTTCACTTTGCAGGTGATGATAGAGGCTGCAGCGATAGACCGGCTCAGTGGCCGTGCGTGACCCCTCACGTGGCAACGATGGGAGGAGTTCAGTGGTCACGGAGTCGACGTGACCAAGTCACGGCCTGGATGAACTCCGAACACCGCCGAATCACAGCCCCTAAAAAAAAAGATTTGTGTCTCTGCTGGAATTTCTGTCTTTTTTTCGAGATTTTCCGGAAGAGTAGTTTTTTTTTCTGGTATGGGCTCGCTGTCTGGATTAGTTCCAGTTATTTATTGTCTCCTGCCCTGGAAAGTTATAATTGGATATTGTTTACTGCATCGGAATCTGATTGGTTGCTTTTCATCGTAATATCATCGCATGTGGATCGGTGATTCGGAAGTTTTTTTTTCCCCATTTTTATTACCGAATTTTTGTCAAGGTTACGATGTAGGGAAACTCATCCTTACGATGACTGGTAGATGATTGAAACGTACATTTCATTGCGCATAGTGTCATTTTGTTTAAATGCCAAACGGTGTTGGTATTTTTCAAGAGGAATGTATCGCTTCTAGTGCAGCTTTAAAGCAACTGAATTCCAATTGGGTTGTTTTACCTCTGAGCGGCACTTTTTTGCACACCATGGGCTAAATGGCCAGGTCACATGGACCCCGAAGGCTCAGAGAAGGTTGGGGGAGGGGACCCACTGGAACAGCTGTTGGGAGACAGATGGTAGCCTCCCGTCAAGGCCATCCAGCGTGTTCTTTAACGTGCACAGGGTATGGCTATCCCACACACGGGGCCATGGCTTAACGTCCTATCCGACGGACGGCGGCCTTTCCAAGCCCATCGGTGTCCCTTACTGACCGTGGGCAGGGAGGGGGAGTTTTGCGGAGATAAATCTCAACGCTGACCCAGCTGGGACTCGAACCTGGGAACTACAGATTACGAATCTGGCGCGCTACCGACTGAGCCACACCCGCCCCACTGAATTCCAGTATCACGCTGTTCACAACTCATTATAGTTTCATCTGGGCAAGTGGCGATCCACTGAAGTTCGATCTGTCCAAATGGTAAAACACTAAATCTTGGGCAAATAATGACAGTTCCTTCTGTATAAAGACTACCATCGAAACATTATATGGAAAATAGCAACGTACAAAAGACGAAAGCTTCATCTGGGCAAATAATGAAAGTTTCTCCTGCATAAACGACGACCTCCAAAGCTTTGTGTATATAATGTAAATGGCAACCCATTACAGCTTTATCTGGGTAAATGAGTTTCTTCTGTATAAATGATGACTTTTCAACTTTTTATAGGTGCAAATGGAGACACACTAAAGTTTCGTCTGTGCAAATGGTAATACACTAAAGTAGGGGTTCTCAAAGTGGGGTACGAGGTAAAATTTTTTGAGGTACACCGTGAGAGCTCAAAAGTCGCTAGATCTATTAACAAAGTAAAAATAGTCATTGCTATATTATAACTATAGTTTTATCAATCTATACAAGGGGTACGCCAGTTACATGCACATTTCCAGGGGGTACTTGAAGCATAAAAAGTTGAGAACCACTGCACTAAAGCTTCATCTGGGCAAATGGCGACTCACTACAGCTTCATCTGAGTAAATAATGAAAGTTTTTTTGTATGCATGACGACCACCAAATATGTGCAAATAACGACCAAATAAAGTTTTATCTGAGTGAACAATGAAAGTTTTTGTGTAAATGATAACTACCGAAGTTTTATGTATGCGAAATGCAACCCACTAAAGCTTCATCTGGGCAAATGAATTACTTCTACATATATGTATATGACGACTTAACAAAGCTTTATATGTACAAATAGCGACCCACTACAGTTTCATCTGTGCAAATGGCGACCCACTACAGCTTCACCTGGGCAAAGGACGACCCCACTACAGCTTCATCTGAGCAAATGGCGACCCCACTACAGCTTCACCTGGGCAAAGGACGACCCCACTACAGCTTCATCTGAGCAAATGACGACCCCACTACAGCTTCACCTGGGCAAAGGACGACCCCACTACAGCTTCATCTGAGCAAATGGCGACCCCACTACAGCTTCATCTGAGCAAATGGCGACCCCACTACAGCTTCATCTGGGCAAATGGCGACCCTACTACAGCTTCATCTGGGCAAATTGCGACCCCATTACAGTTTCATCTGGGCAAATTGCGACCCCATTACAGTTTCATCTGGGCAAATGGCGACTTCTTACAGCTTCTTACGATCAATAATGAAAGTTTTTGTTCGTAAATTATGACTACCAGACCTTTATATGTGCAAATATGTACTTTAAAGCTTTATCTGGGCAAATGAGTTTCTTCTGTGTAAATGGTAACTTACCAAAGCTTTACAAGTGTATACTAGCGACCTAATAAATCTTTATCTGAATGAATTTTGAGTTTTATTTTTCTGCATAAATGGCGACCACCAAAACATAACATCTGCAAATAGTGACCCATTAAAGCTTCGTCTTTGCAAATAGTTATATAGTACAACAGTCTCGTCTGGGAAAATGACAGTTTCTGCTATATACGTGACAACTTATCAAAGATAAATATGTTCAATAACGATCCACTAAAGCTTCATCTGGGTAAATAATAAAATTTCAACTGTATAAATGACGGCCTGCCAATGCTTTATATATGGACTCAGCAACACACTAAATCATTGTCTAGGCTAGAGGTTCTCAACGTGGGGTACGCGGTAAAAATTATTGGGTCACGCCGTGAGAGCTCAAAAGTCGCTAAATATTTTTTGGGATACGCCGTGAGTACTCAAAAGTACATTTCACTAATTACCCAGTAGAATGTTTATAATTTTATAAAATTTGTTAAATTGTTTATGTCATTTTTTTGTGTTTATCGATATACGTAATTTATGAATACAAAATTTAATGTATACATATATGTGTGTGTGTTTTTTTATTCCCATTGTTATACTATAACTATAGTTTTATCTATCTGTACAAGGGGTACGCCAGTTACATACACATTTCCAAGGGGTACGTGAATCATAAAAGGTTGAGAACCACTGATATATATGTTTTATTTTATTCCCATTGTTATACTATAACTAGAGTTTTATCTATCTATACAAGGGGTACGCCAGTTACATACACATTTCCAGGGGTACCCCCTGGAAATGTGTATGTAACTGGCATAAAAGATTGAGAACCACTGATATATATGTTTTCTTTTATTCCCATTGTTTATACTATAACTATAGTTTTATCTATCTATACAAGGGGTACGCCAGTTACATACACATTTCCAGGGGGTACGTGAAGCATAAAAGGTTGAGAACCACTGATATATATGTTTTATTTTATTCCCATTGTTATACTATAACTATAGTTTTATCTATCTATACAAGGGTACGCCAGTTACATACACTTTTTACAGGGGGTACGTGAAGCATAAAAGGTTGAGAACCACTGAAATATATGTTTTATTTCATTCCCATTGTTATACTATAACTATAGTTTTATCTATCTATACAAGGGGTACGCCAGTTACATACACATTTCCAGGGGGTACGTGAAGCATAAAAGGTTGAGAACCACTGATATATATGTATTATTTTTATTCCCATTGTTATACTATAACTATGGTTTTATCTATCTATACAAGGGGTACGCCAGTTACATACACTTTTTACAGGGGGTACGTGAAGCATAAAAGGTTGAGAACCACTGATATATATGTTTTATTTTATTCCCATTGTTATACTATAACTATAGTTTTATCTATCTATACAAGGGGTACGCCAGTTACATACACATTTCCAGGGGGTACGTGAAGCATAAAAGGTTGAGAACCACTGATATATATGTTTTATTTTATTCCCATTGTTATACTATAACTATAGTTTTTATCTATCTATACAAGGGGTACGCCAGTTACATACACATTTCCAGGGAGTACGTGAAGCATAAAAGGTTGAGAACCACTGATATATATGTTTTATTTTATTCCCATTGTTATACTATAACTATAGTTTTATCTATCTATACAAGGGGTACGCCAGTTACATACACATTTCCAGGGGGTACGTGAAGCATAAAAGTTTGAGAACCACTGATATATATGTTTTATTTTTATTCCCATTGTTATACTATAACTATAGTTTTTATCTATCTATACAAGGGGTACGCCAGTTACATACACATTTCCAGGGGGTACGTGAAGCATAAAAGGTTGAGAACCACTGATATATATGTTTTATTTTATTCCCATTGTTATACTATAACTATGGTTTTATCTATCTATACAAGGGGTACGCCAGTTACATACACTTTTTACAGGGGGTACGTGAAGCATAAAAGGTTGAGAACCACTGATATATATGTTTTATTTTATTCCCATTGTTATACTATAACTATAGTTTTTATCTATCTATACAAGGGGTACGCCAGTTACATACACATTTCCAGGGAGTACGTGAAGCATAAAAGGTTGAGAACCACTGATATATATGTTTTATTTTATTCCCATTGTTATACTATAACTATAGTTTTATCTATCTATACAAGGGGTACGCCAGTTACATACACATTTCCAGGGGGTACGTGAAGCATAAAAGGTTGAGAACCACTGATATATATGTTTTATTTTATTCCCATTGTTATACTATAACTATAGTTTTATCTATCTATACAAGGGGTACGCCAGTTACATACACATTTCCAGGGGGTACGTGAAGCATAAAAGGTTGAGAACCACTGATATATATGTTTTATTTTTATTCCCATTGTTATACTATAACTATAGTTTTATCTATCTATACAAGGGGTACGCCAGTTACATACACATTTCCAGAGGGTACGTGAAGCATAAAAAGTTGAAAACCACTGATCTATGCAAAAGAGGACCCTCTTAAACTCTGTTATAAAAATAAAAATTAAAGACCGCATTGAAATTACAAATCATTTTTATATAAATGTTAAGTTTATATAATCGATTACCAGTTTCTGATACTTTAGCGAGATCTTAGGTAAAATTCCTTTTAACCATTTAACGCATTGTGAGTGAAAAAGCAGTTCAAGAGAGAGACCAACCTCAGATATCGAGGGACAATCACAACTGATAGGACGGAACAAACGCCATGCCATCCATACCGGGACTCGAACCCTGACCACGGTAGTCGCAGTGTTACCTCGAGTTAAGGCGATACCACTGAGCCACCGAGGCACCACTGATCCACTCTATTCCTCAATAGAAAAAGGAAAACGCTGTCTGAAATATAAAAAGAAGGATATTTTAGTGACATATCTAAACAATCATTTCGATGGTGGTATAGTTCTATTCATATGGAAGGCATGCGTAGAGAAGGTGTGTGTGTGGAAACTATTCGAAACATTTGTTTAATTAAAGTCAATTAAATATTTAATTTTAATAATTAATTAATCAACTGCGCAGTCTCACAGTCTCCCCAGTTTCTACTCTACTTCTGCATGGGTCATGGGTTCGAAAATAAAGCTTAAGAAATATGATGATTGGTTTCTCTTCCAGATGAAGAACTGATTAGCCAACCGGGTTTTTCGAGGTTGGGGATGGAAGGGGGGGGGGAGATCAAAAGCACAATTTGGAAGTTCATAACTTTTTACTGATTGAGGTTTTTACTTTCAGGAGAGGAAATCTTCTTCTTCACCCACTACAGACGTCTGCGAGTCTTCCCCATGATCATTTACACTGACTGTATTCTTTATGATCTCATCAAATCTCTTGGCTTCCACGTGCCTGTCTGAAGATCATGTTTGTTTACGAGCTGATTCCACAAGCAGTGGTAAATCTTCCCGAGTGCTGAAGATGCAATCTCATGCGGTTTAATCACAAACGCACGTGGGTATGTCACGTCTAAATCATCGTTCCTCTTTCTGGTACTTGTATTAGGATGCATCTGTGATTAGAAAGTCGATCTTCCGGCTCAAGGATGCAGGGAAGAAGTCACGGTGACATTTACATCTTCTTATAAGAAGTATTCATCCTTTCATTCCTTCTCTGACTTCGAACTTAAATGCACGTTTTTACTTCCTGAATCTTTATTAGTTCTTGTTTATACTGGAGTAACTTACGGCTGGGGAAATTAGAGTGACCATTTTAAACAGCATGCGAAAAATTATCTGGAATTGGCTCATCACTAATCAGGATTTGAGCAACAAAACAAAGATACATAATTTTGGAGGTAACCTGACGTCGCACTTTATGAACTTGTGACACTTCGCAGTAACTTTCAGTACTCCACAATAACAATTGAGAACTTTGCAAATCCGATAAAGGTTTGTTTAACTGTAAAAATACATCTCAATTTGTTCCATCTCTTTAAATTTTCATTAATCTTCTCTTCCTCCTTCTCCTCCTTTTCCTATGTACTTCCTCCATCAATTTATTATTTTTCTTCTATCTTTCCTCTGTCCTTTCTCTATTTTTCTCTTCTTATCTTCCTCATTCTTCTCGTATACCCATCCTCCCTTTACTCTTTCTTCTCCTCTGTTCTTTCTTCTCATTCTTCTTGTCTATACTTTCTCCTTTTTCTTACTATTATCATCTGTTCCTCCAATCACTTGTCCTTTCTTTTTTCTCCTCTGCCCTTCGTTTCCTCATTCTTTTCACCAAAGCTTCCTTATTCGCCTCCTTCTTTTCCCTTCTATTCTATCTCGTTATTCTCTTCTGTATGTCCTCCTTCTGCTCATTTTTCTCCTCTCTTCACATTCTTCTCACCTGTCCTTTCACCTTCAGCTCATTCTTTTCTGTTTTTCCATTCTCCAACCCATTCTTCTCCTATGTCATTTTTCCATCTCATTCTTTCACCATATCCAACCTCAATCCCCTCCTCTGGACATCCTCCTCCTTCTCTTCTGCCCTTCCTCGTTGTCCTCATTTTTCTTCTGTCCATCCCTCTCCTCCATTCTTCTCCTCTGTTCATCCTCCTTCTCTTCTGTCTTTCCTCATTCTTCTATGTCCATCCTCTTTCTCCTGTCCTTCTTCTTCTCTGATTTTTACTTCATTCTTTCTCTCTATCCTTCTATCCTACTCATTCTTTTCTTCTGTCCCCTCTTTCAACCGCATTCTTATCCTCCCTTTTTCCCATTCATTTCCGCTGCTTTTCCTCACCTTTTTTTTTTCTCTCCCTTCTCCCTTCTTCCTCATTCCCCTTTTCTGCTCTAGAGCGTTACAATTTAGTGAGATTCTCCAAGTTACACGCTTTCTTCACCACCCTACCTGATCGATATTAAAAAAGATGATAGAATAATAAAATGAATGATATTTTTAGAACAAATTGAAATGAATTATATTCCCATTCCTGAGCATTCGGTTTTTCGTCATTATAATTGGTAACACTTATGACAGAGAAGCTTCTAACTTATGCAGGCCTTCTCATGCAATGATATGTCCCACTGACTCATTTAGAAGTATGATTCGTATTAACATAAATTCGTATATGATTATAATTCGTTACTGTAACGTAACTTGGATTGTTGCAAACAATACGATGCTTCAAAATTCTGTCTCACAACACTGAAGTGTGTATGCACGAGCTGTTGAGTTGCTTCATCAATGAGCGACACTTTTTTTTGCCCACAATGGGTTAAATGGTCAGGTCACAAGGACTAGGAGGGCTCAGAGTTGGATTGGATTGTTTTACCTCTGAGCGGCACATTTTTTGCACACCATGGGCTAAATGGCCAGGTCACATGAACCCCGAAGGCTCAGAGAAGGTTAGGGGAGGGAACCCACTGGAACAGCTGTTGGGAGACAGATGGTAGCCTCCTGTCAAGGCCATCCAGCGTGTTCTTTAACGTGCACAGGGTATGAGCTCTCCCGCACACGGGGCCACGGCTTAACGTCCCATCCGACGGACGGCAGTCTTTCCAAGCCCATCGGTGTCCCCTATTGACCGTGAGCAGGGCGGGGAGTTTTGCGGAGATAAATCTCAAATCTTACCCAGCTGGGACTAGAACCTGGGAACTATAGATTACGAGCCTGACGCGCTACCGACTGAGCCACCCCCGCCCCTGAGGGCTCAGAGAAGTTTGGGGGGAAGGCTGAGGATAAATACCCACTGGACAGCTGTTAGACAGATGGTAGTTTCCGTCAAGGCCATCCAGCGTGCTCTTTAACGTACACAGAGTATGGCTCTCTCCAGCACACGTGGCCACGGCTTTATGTCCCATACGACGGACGGCGCCTTTTCAAGCCGTACGGTGTCAACTGTACAGAATCAGGCAGGATGTGAGCTTAACGGAATAAATCTTAACGCTGTCACAAGTAGGACTCGAACCTCGGAACTGCAAATTATGATACAACGCCTGCCCCTATTAAGTGGGTAATAATGAGTTTGTATAAAGGAATCATCAACACCTTTAACCAGCATTTTGTGAAAAGAAAGTTACATCGTTTTGCTCTTGTAGTGAAATTTGAACCCTTGTAAACAAAACTCAGAGAAATGTCAGATAATACAGAGAATGTCGAGCTTGAGACCAAAATCTATTCGTTATACCGAAATGCAATAACAAAAAGTGCTATGATAGTTACATAATACGAATAATCATTATGAAAGAAATTTACCCTGTATTATTGTTTACTTCTTAAAAAAAAAGTCGGTTATTCTTTTAAATTGCTGTTCCAAGAAGCCCTCTCTCCGTGAATTCTTAAATGATTTCGCCCAACACCTTGCCAGGAATAGCTCTCTGTTTCATTACTAAACGGACAAGATTTGGCGCCATTTTGCGGCTGCTAACAGCGAAAATAGAGTAATTAGCGAGCTTGACTAAAACACTAATAATAACGAATATAACATAAATTTAACGAATGATTATAATAAAATGAATGGATTGAAACAGCTTTGAAAGAACTTTTCGCTGACGCTACCGTTACTTGTAATGCAATACAATCAATTACGTACATCTCCAGGTTTAAAATCTTCTTTTGAGTTAGGAAAATGTGGCAACACCTCTTTAAACATTATGTCGGCACGTGCCTCTAATGCCCATGGAAGCAGGAACAGGGGAAGGTGCCCTTACTATCAGTTAGCATTCCCGTGGCCGAGTGGTTAGCGCGCTTGGCTACTGATCTAAGGTAACTGGGTTCGAATCCCAGGTAAGGTCATGGAAAATATCAAACGAATATTCCAAACGATATAGTTGTTTTTCTGCTGAGGTCCTGTCATACTCACAGACCTTCTACTATATGGCATATAAACTGACAGGCTCCTGTCAGACCTCTGTGACAAGCAGCTGCTTGAGGGGGTATTAATTTATTTTTTTTAGTGTAGCCGAAACTGCCATGTTATTCTTACCCTGAAAGTCCTGCTGTTTTTTTTTTCTTAAGATGAGCCTACCTATGAGCGGCATTTGCTCATAGGTAAAAAAAAAATGCGCATTGCACATAATGGGCTTAATACACAGTCGTTCAAAAAATATCCGGACACTATGGTTGATTACAGAATTCAGAAAAAATATCTGGCAACTTTTTTCTTT
Organism: Ryuthela nishihirai; assembly: GCA_038380435.1. Taxonomy (NCBI): domain Eukaryota; kingdom Metazoa; phylum Arthropoda; class Arachnida; order Araneae; family Heptathelidae; genus Ryuthela; species Ryuthela nishihirai. The sequence goes on from JAWZYU010000001.1 coordinate 69,556,282, forward strand.
TAGAAATTAGTGATCTGGCAACCTTCGTGTCACGTGGTTGCCAGATATTTTTTCTGAATTCTGTAATCAACCATAGTGTCCGGATAGTTTTTTGAGCGACTGTACAGGTCACAAAAGCCACGATGGCTCATAGGTAGGGGAGGGGGAACCACTGAACAGCTGTTAGGAGACAGATGGAAACCTTTCGTCAAGAGCATCCAGCGTGTTTTAACGTCAATAGGATGTGACCATTACAGACATCACACGTCAATACGATGTGACACGGAGCCACGGTTTTTCGTCTAATCCGACTTAGTTCAGGGAAGAAAATCTCGATGCACACATATACTCGATCATTCCAAGCCCACCGGTGACCCCTTTTCGGCAGAGGGTAGGTGTGAATAAAATATATGACTCTGAAAGGATAAGTATTCGTATTGTCTGTGAATCTTACAATAAACTAGCAAAAGCAAATCTTTTTTGTCAAATGTGTAATATTTTTTAGAAGGAGAATAAAGTTTGTCCATTTTAGAGGCCCCTATATAGGTAGGTCGTCCCATGGCCGAGTGGTTAGCGCGCTTGGCTACTGATCTAAGGGATCTGGGTTCGAGCCCCGGGTAAGGTATGGCTGATTGTGTCGTTTTTCTGCTGAGGTCCTGCCATTCTCTCAGACCTTCTACTATGGCATATAAACTGACAGGCTCCTGTCAGACCTCTGTGGCAAGCAGCTGCTTGAGGGGGTATTTATTTATTTTATTATTTTAAATAGGTAGAGGTTGGCCATCTCAAAATTGAACGCCATGTTTTGTCGTCGCTCGGATTGTTTGGTGTGCAAAGCTGAATGGTATTGCACAAATACTTAAGGATTGCGGAAAAGGGTACGGTAATAATTGATACAGATTTCACTGTTCATTGGGTTGGGTTGTTTTACCTCTGAGCGGCACTTTTTTGCACACCTGGGCTAAATGGCCAGGTCACATGGACCTCGAAGGCTCAGAGAAGGTTGGGGGAGGGGACCCACTGGAACAGCTGTTGGGAGACAGATGGTAGCCTCCCGTCAAGGCCATCCAGCGTGTTCTTTAACGTGCACAGGGTATGGCTCTCCCGCACACGGGGCCACGGCTTAACGTCCCATCCGACGGACGGCGGCCTTTCCAAGCCCATCGGTGTCCCCTACTGACCGTAGGCAGGGCGGGGAATTTTGCGGAGATAAATCTCAACGCTGACTCAGCTGGGACTCGAACCTGGGAACTACAGATTACGAGCCTGGCGCGCTACCGACTCAGCCACCCCCGCCCCTCAGTGTTCATGATTGCAAGCACTTTAGAAAACGGCTAAAAAAGGAAAAGGAAATTTTAGGGCTCTTTTATTGAAAAAAAGATATAATTTCGCTTTGTTGTCTGTCCGTCTGAAGTCATCGAACTTTTTGGTTTATACAGATAAATAAAAAATTCTTTTTGTGCTAGATAGGTATTAATAATATATTACGATTTACATTTTTCGAATCTTCCAAAAGTTATAACTGTGTCCGTCAGGGGACAACTTTGATGGAGAAAGTTGAAAATTCCAAAATATCAAACGAATATTCCAAACGTTATATATAGTTATGTTAGAAGTTTGAAATTTTGATGCTGAAATGTGAAGGTTGCGAAGTTGGCAACAATCACTTGACCCTTTAGACCCAGGGGGGAGGGGGTGAATGCAACTGGTTTTGTTTTAACAGAAAATTATATGTTTTTGGTGATAAATTAAAAATTCTTTTTGGGTTGGACAAGTATCGATGAAATATTACTATTCGCATTTTCCGTTTTTTCCAAAACCTATCATTGTGCCCTCTAACGGTGGAAAGAAATAAAAAAAACCCGAAATTTAAAACGAATATTGCAAACGATGTATTTATGCTAGAAATTTGTAATTTTGGTCGTGGAATGTGACAGTCCTGAAAATTCCACTGACCACAATGAGTTGACCCTAAGTCCAAAGTAGGTAAGAAACGAAACGATTTTGTTTTAAGAGATAATTGGAAATCTCTTTTTTAGTTGGTTACTAATGAAATGTAATTCGCAGTTTCAAAGGTAGTTTTAATTTATATCATTAGAGATCACTAAATATCGAAACTGCAAAACTTTTAACGAATGTTTCAAGCGATCTGTTTATTGTAGAAATTTCGGCGGTAGCGTTCTGTTATGATAAAAATTCCACTGACACCAATGATCTGCCCACTATTTTCAGAGGAGCGAGAGAAAAACAACATTTTAAATTTAAGAAGGTTGGGTTGTTTTACCTCTGAGCGGCACTTTTTTGCACACCATGGGCTAAATTGCCAGGTCACATGGACCCCGAAGGCTCAGAGAAGGTTTGGGGAGGAGACCCACTGGAACAGCTGTTGGGAGATAGATGGTAGCCTCCCGTCAAGGCCATCCAGCGTGTTCTTTAATGTGACAAGGTATGGCTTCCCCCGTACAGGGGGACACAGTTTAATGTCCCATCCGACAGACGGCGGCCTTTCCAAGCCCATCGGTGTCCTCTACTGACCTAGTGCAAGGCGGGGAATTTTGCGGAGATAAATCTGAACGCTGACCCAGCTGGGACTCGAACCTGGGAACTACAGATTACGAGCCTGGCACGCTACCGACTGAGCCACCCCCGCCCCTAAATTTAAGAAGTAAAAGACAAATACTTTTTTATGTTGTGTAACTACTATGGCATATAAACTGGCAGGCTCCTGTCAGACCTCTGTGGCAAGCAGCTGCTTGAGGAGGTATTTATTTTTTTATTTTTAACTACTAATAAAATACTATTATGTGCATTTCCCCCATCATACATTAAAAAATAAATAACTCCTCGAGCAGCTGCTTGCTACAGAGGTCTCACAGGAGTCTGTCAGTTTATATCCCATAGTAGAAGGTCCATGAGGATGGCGGGACCTCAGCAGAAGAACATCCATAATTAAAACATTTAAGAAGTGAAGAAGTAGACAAAGGAAGAAGTTCACTCACTTTGAAATTGGATTGGATTGTTTTACCTCTGAGAGGCACTTTTTTGCACACCATGGGCTAAATGGCCAGGCCACAAGGACCCCGAAGGCTCAGAGAAGGTTGGGGGAGGGGACCCACTGAACAGCTGTTGGGAGACAGATGGTAGCCTCCCTTCAAGGCCATCCAGCGTGTTCTTTAACGTGCACAGGGTATGGCTCTCCCGCACACGGGGCCACGGCTTAACGTCCCATACGACGGACGGCAGCCTTTTCAAGCCCATCGGTGTCCCCTACTGACCGTGGGCAGGGCGGGGAAATTTTGCGGAGATAAATCTCAACGCTGACCCACCTGGGACTCGAACCTGGGAACTACAGATTACGAGCCTGGCGCGCTACCGACTGAGCCACCCCCGCCCCACTCTCTTTGAAAACGAGATTCCCATGTATGCCAGAAGCGATATGCGTTCTTCCAGTTATTTTACTCATTCAGTACCTTCTGACAGTGGAAATTCGAACAACTGCATAATTAGTAAAATAAACTATTAATATTTTATTAGTACCTGTACAATACAAAACGTTTTTCATTTATCTCTTATAGCAGAAATGATGCATTTTTACCTTTACCCCCTTGCTATAATGGGATCATTACTATTAGAGTAAAACATTTGATCATTATGCTCTATGACCAAAAATTTAAGTTTCTATCATAAATAGATCGTTTGCAATATTCGTTTAAGATTTGGTATTTCCAGCTTTTTTCAGCCGCTAAAGGCCGCCTTTCGAGTTTTTATTTACCGCCTTTAGCACTTTCTAACAATGGAAATTCCAACTGATAGCGATTCGAAAAATGTAAGTATTAATATTTTACAGGTACAGTCGCTCAAAAAAGTATCCGAACACTATGGTTGATTACAGAATTCAAAAAAAATATCTGGCAACGATTTTTTTAGGAATTAGTGATCTGGCAACCTTCGTGTCACGTGACACAAAGGTTGCCAGATCACTAATTCCTAAAAAATCGTTGCCAGATATTTTTTTTGAATTCTGTAATCAACCATAGTGTTCGGATACTTTTTTGAGCGACTGTACCTGTAAAATAAAAAAAAAGGTTGTTTCGTTTATCTGTTAAAATAAAAAAAGCTTTATTCTCGAACCCCTTTTGGCTAAGAGGGTAAAGCTTTCTTTGTCATACTAAACCTTCTGACTATAACAATCTACTACCAAAATTTCAGATTTCTAATGTAAATAGATTGCTTGCAATATTCGTTTAAAATTTTAGCATTTTCCATCTTTTCACACCGCTAGAGGGCGCTATTAAAGCTATTGAAAATTTTCAAAATTGCGAATCGCAATATTTGTTCGATGCCTATCCAACTCAAAAAGAATTTTTCATTTAGCTCTAGAAGTAAAAATAATTGATTGTCTATAGACGGACAGACAGGTGGAAAGACAGATGGACAGACAACAGTTAACAGAGAGACGGACAGACAGACGAACAAATATTGGCATAAGCAGACGATAAAGTGGAAACATTAGCTCGTTTTTCAAACGAACCTTAAAAGAAATTATTTCTTGGTTTCAGTTAGCTCGTTTCACTTTTGCAGCCGATTGCAGTCTTCTTGGGAAGTTTCTTGGAAAAAATGCTCATTAATTTATTTCTATGAGTGGAATCTCTATACCCAAATGCAGCTCAGTGAGGCATTGATAAAATATGGAATCTTTTATAGGCAAAAAAAAAGCGGTAGAAAGGTATAAAATTATAACAACTGAGAAGTTTTAACCAGGTACATACACTAACTCATAGGTTTTGGTCTCAAGGTACGACAAAACATGGCGCCCATAAACCACGTGACTCAATCAACCAATGGCAGTTAATCACCGAGATGGCCAGCCTCTAACTATACAGGACCTTTAGTCCATTTCCAACTTTAGCACCCTCTGCCGATGTAAATTCAAACTAATTTAACATTCGAAAAATGTGAATAGTGTTTTTTTTTTTAATTAGTATCTTAATAAACAATTTTTTTATGTTCATTTTTCTCTTAAAATGAAAAGTTGACTCCCCTTTCCACACACTCGGGGTAAAGAGAGCAGAATCCCTTCTGTCAATATAACCCCCCACCCCCACCCCATCCTTGACCATCACACTCTATCACCTACTATTCAAAATTAAAGCATGAATAGACTGCTTACAATATGCGTTAAAATTTTGTCAGTGTTCGAAAAAAAAATGCAAAAAACGCTGGAAACTAAACCTATTAAAATATTCAAAAATGAGAATCAAATCTTATTAATTGTACTCAATCTAAAAAAAAATTTTTAATTTATGTATTTTTTTATTATTATACAGAGCCGTCCCATGGCCGAGTGGTTAGCGCGCTTGGCTACTGATCCAAGGGTTCGAGCTCCGGGTTAAGGCATAGATGTGTGTGTCGTTTTTCTGTTGAGGTCCTGCCATCCTCTCAGATCCTTCTACTATGGCATATAAACTGACAGGCTCCTGTCAGACCTCTGTGGCAAGCAGCTGCTTGAGGGTGTATTTATTTATTTTATTTATTATACAGACCTCTCGTGAAATAAACAAAAAAAACCATCTATGTGTACTTTACGGAGACTTTGGTTAATTACATTTTTTTTTTAAAAAGGAGTTGCTTAAGATCCATATGAATCTTAAATACCTTTTGTTTGTTGAAATATTAAGAACCACGAAATGTATTGTATAAAAAAAAAACACACTGACCCTAACTGCCCTCTTCGCACAAGACCTTCTGCGTTGGACCAAAACGTGCTGATGAGAGGAGAGATAAAAGCGACTATCCTGTTGACTCCACCCGATTTGCCTGTTGTTTCTCCCACTGCGATATCATCTGTGTTCGTAGGAGCGATTGTTGCCGCTGAGGAGCACTTTTCCCGTGCGTGAGATGAGCCCGGCTCCTTTCCCACTGGGTCTGCTCCAGATTCCTCTTCTCGGACGCCACACTAACCGCTAGGTGGCGCTATCGCAGCCACCATCGCGCATGACGTCGACTGCAGATAGCGCTGAAACCTTCTAAGCTCCAAATGATACGGAAAAGATTAAAAAGGAAAGTATAATGTTGTCATGATCAGATAGTTTTAAAAAGGTTGGTGGTGGTGAAATGCATTATTCTGTTAAATTTAGCTCTCATATACCACACGGTTACGGTTTTAATCAGGTCCGTCCCGACCGAATAGACAGAATAGGTAACCGCTTTAAGGGCAAAAGATTTTAGGGGCGGAAAATAAGATATTACATGACTTTTTTTTTTTCGCAAAGATTTCAGAATATTATATAATTTCTTGAACATTTAGGATTTAAATTAAAAAAATTATGCGAAATTAACTTTTTCGCATAATTTTTATTGAATTATTAATTAAATGAATTCTTAATTTTATATTGTTAAGGGGTAGGAATTGGTTGAAATAATAGCGCGTCAGTCTTATAAAGAGATGTTCCCAGGTCTGAGTGCCCACGATGCATGTGTTGAGATTTTCTCCTTTAACTCCATCGCATACTTCACATGAAGTAAGGGGCGGGGGTGGCTCAGTCGGTAGCGCGCCAGGCTCGTAATCTGTAGTTCCCAGGTTCGAGTCCCAGCTGGGTCAGCGTTGAGATTTATCTCCGCAAAATTCCCGCCCTGCCCACGGTCAGTAAGGGACACCGATGGGCTTGGAAAGGCCGCCGTCCGTCGGATGGGACGTTAAGCTGTGGCCCCGTGTACGGGAGAGCCATACCCTGTGCACGTTAAAGAATACGCTGGGTGGCCTTGACGGGAGGCTACCATCTGTCTACCAACAGCTGTTCCAGTGGGTCCCCTCCCCCAACCTTCTCTGAGCCTTCGGGGTCCATGTGACCTGGCCATTTAGCCCATGGTGTGCAAAAAAGTGCCGCTCAGAGGTAAAACAACCCAACTCACATGAAGTAACAGTGCGTCCTATGTGCAGTAGTTTCATACTTTCTTGAAAAATAATACATTTTTTTTTCGTACTAGTTACCAGATTCTAGTGGGGGTGGGGGACCTGTGAATGACCAGACGTACGTGTGTATGAGCAGACGTAACCGGAAAACGGGAACGTCTTCAGTTGCGAGCTGTCACCGGAAGTTCCCGTTTTCCGGTTACGTTCTGGTCACTCTAGTTTTCTTCAATTTCTCCCTCGCTTTCCTTACTGATTTAAATTTTTCATACAGTGTTGCCACTACTATTCTATTTGTAAGAGATCTGCTCATTCTCTACAGTTAATTTAATGCTTGAAATATTATCTAAAAATAAGTGCTGGGGACATTTATTCGTCGGAGACAGAGCTTTCCACCCAAGGTCTTTCAGCGGTAAAAGAGGACGTTTAGTTACCCTAGTTTTAGTCTCCCCTTGGGTACACCTCGACACACCACCATGGGGCGGGGGTGGCTCAGTCGGTAGCGCGTCAGGCTCGTAATCTGTAGTTCCCAGGTTCGAGTCCCAGCTGGGTCAGCGTTGAGATTTATCTCCGCAAAATTCCCCGCCCTGCCCACGGTCAGTAGGGGACACCGATGGGCTTGAAAAGGCCGCCGTCCGTCGGATGGGACGTTAAGCCGTGGCCCCGTGTGCGGGAGAATCATACCCTGTGCACGTTAAAGAACACGCTGGATGGCCTTGACGGGAGGCTACCATCTGTCTCCCAACAGCTATTCCAGTGGGTCCCCTCCCCCAAACCTTCTCTGAGCCTTCGGGGTTCATGTGACCTGGCCATTTAGCCCATTATGTGCAAAAAAATGCCGCTCAGAGATAAAACAACCCAACCCAACACACCACCATTTTTAGAAGATGTCTGTTATTTTGATACGTGAATATTCAAGCCGTATGGGGGTTAAAACTTCCCCTCCCCAAGCATATGCCACTTCATTCTACCAAAATTTCAAATTTACAGCATAATAGATCGTTTGCAATATTCATTTAAAGTTTTGCCATTATCCAACTTTTTTCCACAGGTAGAGGGCGCTGTTAAAATCATTGAGAGATTCGGAGTATGCTAATCTTAAGGTTTCATAAATACCAATCCTTAAAGAATTTTTAATTCATCTCTGAAAACGAAAAAGTTAAATGTGTACAACAAAGCGAAAAGAATAGCTTTTTGAAAACATATTTTGATAACTTATTAATGTCTTTACTTAGCTATTGCTAGGTTTACCAAATGCCAATGTTTCAAAAGATGGACAAAGGAATTAGAAATGGAGTCAAAGGAAATATGTTTTCCGTTTGCGAAATAAAATTAAAACGATTTTCAATTTGTTCTTTTCTAGTTTAGTCAGAATAAGGTCATAATACTTATTCAGTACACTTTAAAACATATGACGTGTAAACTTTAAAACATATGACGTATTGGATAAGCAATCAAGATTTATTTCGTCTTAACTGGTATAGGTGGTCAGCGGAGTTGACTACGATTTCAGCGAGCAAACTTTGTGTAGTTGTGTTAGTGCTAACTGAGGTATAGATCAGCAGTTGGGTTGGGTTGTTTTACCTCTGAGCGGCACTTTTTTGCACACCATGGGTTAAATGGCCAGGTCACATGGACCCCGAAGGCTCAGAGAAGGTTGGGGGAGGGGACCCACTGGAACAGCTGTTGGGAGACAGATGGTAGCCTCCCGTCAAGGCCATCCAGCGTGTTCTTTAACGTTGGGTTGTTTTACCTCTGAGCGGCACTTTTTTGCACACCATGGGCTAAATGGGCAGGTTACATGGACCCTGAAGGCTCAGAGAAGGTTGGGGGAGGGGACCCACTGGAACAGCTGTTGGGAGACAGATGGTAGCCTCCCGTCAAGGCCATCCAGCGTGTTCTTTAACGTTGGGTTGTTTTACCTCTGAGCGGCACTTTTTTGCACACCATGGGCTAAATGGGCAGGTTACATGGACCCTGAAGGCTCAGAGAAGGTTGGGGGAGGGGACCCACTGGAACAGCTGTTGGGAGACAGATGGTAGCCTCCCGTCAAGGCCATCCAGCGTGTTCTTTAACGTTGGGTTGTTTTACCTCTGAGCGGCACTTTTTTGCACACCATGGGCTAAATGGGCAGGTTACATGGACCCTGAAGGCTCAGAGAAGGTTGGGGGAGGGGACCCACTGGAACAGCTGTTGGGAGACAGATGGTAGCCTCCCGTCAAGGCCATCCAGCGTGTTCTTTAACGTTGGGTTGTTTTACCTCTGAGCGGCACTTTTTTGCACACCATGGGCTAAATGGGCAGGTTACATGGACCCTGAAGGCTCAGAGAAGGTTGGGGGAGGGGACCCACTGGAACAGCTGTTGGGAGACAGATGGTAGCCTCCCGTCAAGGCCATCCAGCGTGTTCTTTAACGTTGGGTTGTTTTACCTCTGAGCGGCACTTTTTTGCACACCATGGGTTAAATGGCCAGGTCACATGGACCCCGAAGGCTCAGAGAAGGTTGGGGGAGGGGACCCACTGGAACAGCTGTTGGGAGACAGATGGTAGCCTCCCGTCAAGGCCATCCAGCGTGTTCTTTAACGTGCACAGGGTATGGCTCTCCCGCACACGGGGCTACGGCTTAACGTTCCATCCGACGGACGGCGGCCTTTTCAAGCCCATCGGTGTCCCCTACTGACCGTGGGCAGGGCGGGGAATTTTGCGGAGATAAATCTCAACGCTGATCCAGCTGGGACTCGAACCTGGGAACTACAAATTACGAGCCTGGCGTGCTACCGACTGAGCCACCCCCGCCCTCAGGTGGTCAGGGAGTTGACTACGATTTCAGCGAGTAAATTTTGTGTAGTTGTATTAGTGCTAACTGAGGTATAGGTAGTGACTTCAATCCCTTGTGTGAGAAGGTTTATAGAAACTAGGTGCAGTTTCCAAGATCCTGCACTGTCCTTTATGTAATAAATAAATAAAAGTTGCTGTCAATTTTCATCGCGCCATCAATTCACGGACGGTGGCATCAATTTCCTAAAAAGCACACTTTTTTGATCTGGCATTGCCAATCAAAAATTATTGCTGATAAATTATTACAGAAAAAAAAAATTTGCAGTAACAGATTAACAGAAAACTTTAGCATTCAGGATTTGTATTCGCAGCAAATTATTTCGCAGCTACCATTAAATTATATGATACTCATGAGTAAAAAGATTTAAAAAAGAAAACGCGGAAATTTTCGCTTAGAGCAGGTTTTTATGTCTAAACGAAAAGGAAATTTTAATATTTTTTTCCAAATGGCAGGAAGACATGTCGTTTTACACGAAGTACAGTCGCTCAAAAAAGTATCCGAACGCTATAGTTAATTACAGAATTCATAAAAAATATCTGGCAACGATTTTTTCAGAAATTAGTGATCTAGCAACCTTCGTGTCACGTGACACGAAGGTGGTGTAATCAGTCACTGAATTCGTCTTCACTTCAAAGGAAGATAGGACGCCGATTTTCCTACTCGACGAGATTGCCGGCGTCCTATCTCCCTTTGAAGAGAAGACGAAGTCAATGATTGATTGCACCATCGGTATGCTTCAGGTTTATTTTCTGCTTTTTAAGGCGCATATAGCAAGATAGGGTATTTCAAAGCAAGAAACTGAGAAACCAAATTTAAATATTATAGTTAATTATTTATAAATTGTATATATATTATTATATTACTTATATATTTATGCATTATTATGTTATTTATATATTTATTCATTATATTATTTATATATTTATGTATTGTTATATATTTATGTATTTAGGTATTATTATATTAGTTATGCATTGAAAATTTAATATCTATTATATAAATTTTTACATATTGGAAAATAACCAAATTTAATTATAAGCCAAAATAAATATCTACTCATTTTGCTGCATTTAACAAAAAACCATCATATTTGGTATAACCGAAACAAAATCACGAAATGTGTACAGTCGCTCAAAAAAGTATCCGAACACTACGGTTGATTACAGAATTCAGAAAAAATATCTGGCAACGATTTTTTTTAGAAATTAGTGATCTGGCAACCTTCGTATCACGTGACACGAAGGTTGCCAGATCACTAATTTCTAAAAAAATCGTTGCCAGATATTTTCTCTGAATTCTGTAATCAACCATGGTGTTCGGATACTTTTTTGAGCGACTGTACTCAATTTACACCATTTAGGTTTTACAAGGAGAAAAAAATGCAACCAGTCTCGATTTACACGGCGATAATAAGTCGGTTTCACACGGTCAAGAAATGCAACCAGTTTCGTTTACACGATTATAGACTCGATTTTGCACGGTATGGATTGAGATTTTTTTTTCTTTATATATATATAGCTATAATGCATATTAGGAAATAACAGTGGTATAGCGTCAAAGGAGATTATTAGACAATCTTTTTTACTTTCAGACTATCCTCTGAAAGTAAAAAATAACTAAATGGTATAAGTTAATAATAATAAATTCCTATATTAATAAAATCGTCATCTGTAACAAGTTACATTTATATTCTTTTGCTAAAATTATATTCTTGCGATTGTAATGCATTCTGTCTCGTGACATCTCGTGACATTAATGAAATGTAGCCTCTTTTGAATCGGTAGCGAGATCTGACTTTTTTAGACTGAATTTTCAGACTAGCAAAAACAGTTTTTTATCTCATTTTAGCAAAACGTTTAACTTTGCATATATATATATTGGCTATATACATTTAATTTGTAAGTACACTTGTTTCATAAAATATCACATAAATATTAAATTTACAAAATAAAGCTCTAAGTGTTGGCATGAATGCTTAATTTCAAATTTAAATTCAGTTCATAAAAATCCTTCTTACAAATTTCGTCTTCAAATTCCACAGTGTACGCCTACATTAATAATGAGTATTTTTTGTACCAAAGAGAAATGTTTCAGAAATTTCCTTAAGCGTTTATGAATTAGTGCAAATAAAATACAAAATAATATTACATTAATACTTGTTATTACTGCTCAGCTGAAATTTCGGATAAATATGTATATAAAGAAATTTTTCAATTTACCATTTTCTTTTTTTTCCTGACCCCCCCCCACCCCCCCTATTTACCATATAAATTTCATGTTTCGAATTGCACGGTGATTTCCCGTAATCTTTCTATCGTGAATATCGAGATATGGGTGTATTCGACCGATTTCGTCAAATTTTAACAGACTTCTACCCACAATTTTTTTTTTCTCAATGGCATCACGGAGCTCCAACCAGACCGTGCAGTTTAATTCTCCAAGCATATCTGTTGTGAGCTACATCTGCTGCATCCAGCCACCGCACACCAATTCTAACAAGATCCTGTTTGACATTGTCTGCCCACCGCATCCTAGGTCTCCCCCTCTTTCTGAGGCCTCTAGGCACACTGTTCATAACCCTGTTTGCCAATCTATAATTATTCATACGGGCAACATGGCCAAACCAGCGGAGTCTCTCTCTGCACAATATGCTGCTTAAAGGAGGTTGCAGACTCCTTTGCCTAACTAATCATTAGTTACAAAGTTAAACCACCTAATACCCAAGATACTGCGTAAGCATCTAGAATCAAAAGCATCTAGTTTCCTGTTATCTTGTTTACACATTATCCAAGTTTCACTACCATAACTAACCCTAGAAAGAACCAAACTATTATACAATCTAATTTTAGTCTTTAGGTGTATACGCCTATTTCTCCACACTCTCCATAGGTTTTTAAAAGTCCCGGCAGCAATCCCTATTCGTCTGTTAATCTCATGCCGCACATCACCATTATCTGTTACATACCTCCCAAGATAATTAAACTGTGACACCTGCTCAAGACTGCAACCATTCAGATTAACTGAATCACAGCCTGCCTGACCAATTTTCATCACTTTAGTTTTCTCTCTGTTTATAACCAAACCTACTCTACTACCAGTCTCATCAATAGCTCGAATGAAAGAGTTCATCTCATCAACATCTCGAATGAAAGAGTTCATCTCATCAACATCATTTGCCAAAAGAGCTAAATCATCAGCATAATCTAAATCAGAAATTTTCGTATCTCCAGTCCATTTATGGCCAAAATCTTTCTCTTGAAGGGAATTTCGGATAACATAATCAGTAACCAAACTAAAGAGAAAAGGAGACAAAATGCACCCTTGTCGAACACCAGAAGTAATGCTAAAACAATTGCTACAAGACTTACTAACTCTCACACATGACTCAGTGTTATTATAGAGAGCTTTCATTATGTTAACTAACTTGTCTGGTATACCATATGATTTCACAATCAACCACAAATTATGACGATCAACAGAGTCGAAAGCCTTTTTGAAATCAACAAAGCTAGCAACCAAAGGTTTCTGAAACTCTAAACATTTCTCAAGAATCTGCCTAAGTGAAAATATCTGATCCACACATCCTCTACCACTTCTGAATCCACATTGTTCATCACGCAATTGACTGTCAACCAGATTCTTAATTCTATTAAGCACAATCATGGAAAGAACTTTACCTGGAATAGAAAGTAGGCTGATACCCCTATAATTATCACAAGAACTGCGATCACGTTTTTTGAAAATAGGAATAATAATAGCTCTGGTAAAATCCTTAGGAACCATGCCTTTATCATAAAAGATATTCAAAATTTCAGTCATCCAAGTGGTAACAGAAACATTCCCAGCTCTAAGCATTTCCGTAGTATTTCATCTACCCTCGGGGATTTATGAAGTTTAAAACAGCCAAACTAACTTCAGATTATGTTATAGGGCCAAAATTAAAGCCAGTAATGCATCTATCATCATTGCAACAATGGGAGTAGAACTAACTACATTGTTTAGAACATCACTGAAATGCTCAGCTGAATCACTGAATCACTGAATCACTGAAATGCTCAGCCCACCTAGCCATGATAGAATCCTCACTCTATAACCTTACCTTGTTTATCCTTCAATCCTTGTATACCTGTCCGTTTTCTATCACACATTACATTAACTATCTGGTACAGCTCTCTGCTGTTGTGCTGCCTAACTGCTTCCTCAGCTTTGTCAGCTAAGCCATCAAGCCAAAGATTCTTATCAGTAGCTTACTGATCCTTTACACGTTTATTAAGCTCTCTGTATTCTAGGTAGTCACTGGAAGGCGAGCTATGCACCAATCCCCTGTGATGATGCATAGAACCGGCCAGGCCTAGCACCTAATGTCCGACCCCGCCTTCTCGTGGTGCGGACCGTTAGTAACTTTCAAAAGAGATACTCTCTTGTGGAAGTGAACGGAAGGGGAGGGCTGCCAGATTAGTGTGGCCTACTGATCTGGACAACTATGGCTACTTTTCTTTTTTTCTACCCTGCTGAGGAGTGGTCAACCACACAGGGTCCTGGTGCTGACCATATAAACCTACTGGACTGGACAGATATATGGCTCTGAGCTTGATTATGAATCCTGATTTTGCTGCACTGGTGGTCTTCTGTGGAGGGAAAATCTTCCGCTGTGTTTTCTTTTTGTTTGTGGGTTGACAGCCCCAAGTGAATAGATTCACAGGATATGTTTATCAGCTGGTGGATAATCCTGAGCAGAAGTCATCGCAGGCACCTGAACTCTTTGCTTCTATTGGCATCGTCAAATTCTACATTGGAGGAAGTCTTCCAGTGTAGATGGTTTCAGCCTTTAGTAGTGGGGGAACGGGTCTTTGCCCCATGTCTGCGATTACGGGGCTGTTTGATATTGTCGGCATTCCCTCTCTCAATAAACATAATTTCTTTAAACATCCCACTAACCATTTTCTCTCCATAGGTAGTTGGAATGTGAGGACTCTGCACAGAGCTTTTTCTCTTGATGTCCTCACACAAGAATTCCACCGTTATAATTTAGATATTCTCGGCTTGCAAGAGACCAGATGGACAGATAAAGGTCAGATTCTTAAAAATAATCTTAAATTTCTCTTTTCAGGGAGGGACGACAATAAGCATCACCAAGGCGTGGGTCTGCTTCTCAGCAGACACGCTAGCGATGCTCTTCTAGGATATGAGTGCATTAATGAAAGGTTTCTTACAGCAAAATTTCAGACAAGCGTTAAAGACTTGAATGTTATCGCTGTTATGCCCCCACTGAGGATGCCGATGAGGATGAGAAGGATAGGTTTTATGAACAACTTCAGGATATTTTGAATTCTGTCAAGAAAGGAGATATTACCCTTGTTCTTGGTGACTTCAATGCCAAAGTTGGTACTGACTCTGACCTTTGGGGAGGAGTAATAGGCCCTTTTGGTATTGGTAGCTGCAATGGCAATGGGCAACGTCTCCTACAGGTAAGTAAACTCAATGGATTCAGAATAACTAACACTTATTACAAACACCGCGACATACATAAGTATACATGGGTTTCACCTGATGGGCTGCATAAGAATATGATTGATTACATATTAATTAACAGCAAATGGGCTAGTTCTGTTAGGAATACCAGGGCATATAGGGGAGCTGAAATTGGATCTGGACAACTATGGCTTGTTATGTCAACTATGCCTTGTTAAAAGTGTGTTGCAACTTAAATTTAAAAAGTGTTGTGCTAGGGTTAAAAAATTTACTTTTAATACTGAAGCTCTGAAAGATCCAGTTATAGCCAAAGCTTACCATGATAGGTTACTTAGTCATTATGACAGTCATGGTTTGCTTACTACTGAAGTTGAGGAAGAATGGGATCATTTTAAACAGGCTTTTTTGGATACTAACAGTACTCATTTAGGAAAAAAGGAGCAGAAGAGGCAAAATTATCTGAGTGATAAGGCACTTGAGCTTATTTCGGAAAGAAAGAACTGCAGGAATGCCCTTAATCAATACCCTACTAGTCCTTATAGAAAGCATTACAGAGACCTTAATAAACTTGTAAAGGATCAGTTAGCTGCTGATAAGAATCTTTGGCTTGATGGTTTGGCTGACAAAGCCGAGGAAGCAGTTAGACAGCACAACAGCAGAGAGCTGTACCAGATAATTAATGTTTTGTGTGGTAGAAAACGGGCAGGCATACAAGGATTGAAGGATAAACAAGGTAAGGTTATAGAAGGGGAGGATTCTGTCATGGCTTGGTGGGCTGAGCATTTCAGTGATGTTCTAAACAATGTAGTTAGTTCTACTCCCATTGTTTGCAATGATGATAGATGCATTGGTGGCTTTAATGTTGGCCCTATAACACAATCTGAAGTTATTTTGGCTGTTTCTAAACTTAAACTTCATAAATCCCCAGGGGTAGATGAAATTACTACGGAAATGCTTAGAGCTGGGAATGTTTCGGTTACCACTTGACCACTTGGTGACTGAAATTCTGAATATCTTTTATGATAAAGGCATGGTTCCTAAGGATTTTACCAGAGCTATTGTTATCCCTATTTTCAAAAAAGGTGATCGCAGTTCTTGTGATAACTATAGGGGTATCAGCCTACTCTCTGTTCCAGGTAAAGTTCTTTCCATGATTGTGCTTAATAGAATTAAGAATCTGGTTGACAGTCAATTGCGTGATGAGCAATGTGGATTCAGAAGTGGTAGGGGATGTGTGGATCAGATGTTTTCACTTAGGCAGATTCTTGAGAAATGTTTAGAGTTTCAGAAACCTTTGGTTGCTAGCTTTGTTGATTTCAAAAAGGCTTTCGACTCTGTTGATCGTCATAATTTGTGGTTGATTGTGAAATCATATGGTATACCAGACAAGTTAGTTAACATTATGAAAGCTCTCTATAATAACACTGAGTCGTGTGTGAGAGTTGGTAAGGCTTGTAACAATTGGTTTAGCATTACTTCTGAAGTTCGACAAGGGTGCATTTTGTCTCCTTTTCTCTTTAGCTTGGTTATTGATTATGTTATGCGAAATTCACTTCAACGGAAAGATTTTGGCCTTAAATGGGCTGGAGATACGAAAGTTTCTGATTTAGATTATGCTGATGATTTAGCCCTTTTGGCAAATGATGTTGATGAGATGAACTCTTTCATTCGAGCTATTGATGAGACTGGTAGTAGAGTAGGTTTGGTTATAAACAGAGAGAAAACTAAAGTGATGAAAATTGGTCAGGCAGGCTCTGATTCAGTTAATCTGAATGGTTGCAGTCATGAGCAGGTGTCACAGTTTAATTATCTTGGGAGCTATGTAACAGATAATGGTGATGTGCGGCATGAGATTAACAGACGAATAGGGATTGCTGCCGGGACTTTTAAAAACCTATGGAGAGTGTGGAGAAATAGGCGTATACACCTAAAGACTAAAATTAGACTGTAAAATTGTTTGGTTCTTTCTAGGGTTAGTTATGGTAGTGAAACTTGGACACTTTGTAAACAAGATAACAGGAAACTAGATGCTTTTGATTCCAGATGCTTACGCAGTATCTTGGGCATTAGGTGGTTCAACTTTGTAACTAATGACGAGATTAGGGAAAGGAGTTTGCAACCTCCTTTAAGCAGCGTATTGTGCAGAGAGAGACTCCGTTGGTTTGGCCATGTTGCCCGTATGAATAATTATAGATTGGCGAATAGGGTTATGAACAGTGTGCCTAAAAGCCTCAGAAAGAAGGGGAGACCTAGGATGCGGTGGGCAGACAATGTCAAACAGGACCTTGTTAGAATTGGTGTGCAGTGGCCAGATGCAGTAGATGTAGCTCAGGATAGACTTGCTTGGAGAACTAAATTGCACGGTCTGGTTGGACCTCCGTAGCCCATGGCTGCTTGATGATGATGATGATGATGATGATGATGATGATGATGATGATGATGATGATGATGATGATGATGATGATGATGATTCCTTTCTATTAGGACTAGCAGGGTACTGATTAAGGACATTCCTGTAGTTCCTTCTTTCTGAAATAAGCTCAAGTGCCTTATTACTTAAATAATTTTGCCTCCTCTGCTCCTTTTTTCCTAAAAGAGTACTGTTAGTTTCCAAAAAAGCCTGTTTAAAATGGCCCCATTCTTCCTCAACTTCAGTATTAAGCAAACCATGACTGTCATAATGAAAGTAACCTATCATGGTAAGCTTTAGCTATAACAGGGTTTTTCAGAGCTTCAGTATTAAAGGTAAATTTTTTAACTTTAGTACAACACCTTTTAAGTTTAAGTTGCAAGACACTTTTAACAAGGTAATGGTCAGATCCAATTTCAACTCCCCTATATGATCTGGTATTCCTAACAGAACTAGCCCATTTGCTGTTAATTAATATATAATCAATCATATTCTTATGCAGCCCATCAGGTGAAACCCATGTGTACTTATGTATGTCACGGTGTTTGTAATAAGTGTTAGTTATTCTGAAACCACTGATTTTACTTACTTGTAGGAGACGTTGTCCATTGCCATTGCAGCTACCAATACCAAAAGGGCCTATCACCCCTCCCCAAAGGTTAGAGTCAGTACCAACTTTGGCATTGAAGTCACCTAGAACAATGGCAATATCTCCTTTCTTGACAGAATTCAAAATATCCTGAAGTTTTCCATAAAACCTATCATTCTCATGCTCATCGGCATCCTCAGTGGGGGCATAACAGCATATAACATTCAAGACTTTAATGCTTGTCTGAAATTTTGCTGTAGGAAATCTTTCATTAATGCACTCATATCCTAGAAGAGCATCACTAGCATGTCTGCTGAGCAGCAGACCCACGCCTTGGTGATGCTTTCCATCCTCCCTCCCTGTAAATAGAAATTTAAAGTTATTTTTAAATATCTCACCTTTACCTGTCCATCTGGTCTCTTGCATGCCTAGAATATCTAGATTATAGCGCTGGTATTCCTGCGTGAGGACATCAAGAGAATAATCTGTATGTAAAGTCCTAACGTTCCACGTTCCTGCAGAGAGAAAATGATTAGTGTGATTTTTAAAGAAATTAGGTTTTTTGAGATATGGTAGGGCCAACAATATCAAACAGCCCCCTGATCGCAGGCATGGGGCAAAGACCTGTTCCTCCTCCGCTAAAGGTTGAAGACACCGATGCTGGTAGAAACTTCAGGCACCACCTTTTCAAGTGGACTTTTTCGAGATCCATATAGCCTGCCTGAGACACATTACTCCAGTTTAGGCTTGACGATGCCCAACTAGCTAAGTAACGTTCAGGTACCTGCGATGGCCTCTAATTAGGATTATCCACCAGCTGATATAAGGTATCCCATGCCTCTGTTAACTTAGGGCTGGCAACCCAGAAGCAAACAGAAAACGCAGCAGCAGATTCTCCCTCAACAGAGGTCCACCAGTGCATCAAGTCCAGGATCAATAATCAAGCTCAAATCCATAAACAAGTCCAGTCTAGTAGGTATAAATGGTCAGCACCAGGACCCTGTGAAGTTGACCACTCCTCAGCAGGGTTGAAAAAAAAGAACCTGGCCATAGATGACCAGATCAGTAGGCCATACTGAACTAGCAGCCCTCCTCTTCCGTTCCCTTCCAAAATGGCATATTCTCTTTAACTTCCCATAAATTTGGAAATTCCAAAACTCGTTCAAGATTGAGTCTTGATTCATCCAGAATGGCATATTCAAATTCAGGAACTTGGAACTTGTGCGAGTGATAATGGTGATGACCCACAAACTAAAAATCGTCCAATTATTAATTGTGTTCCTGTTCTGCCTTTTCTTAATCTCTTAAAGAAACTTTCTACGCAAATGAGATACCAAAAAAAAGATTGCGACTTGTAGATTTTCAGAATAATATTCTCTCTTCACTTCTAATCTTTATGATGGGCACAAAAATAAGAAAAATCTACTGTGCATTTGCATTAATTTTCGGAAGATTTTAACAACTTCGAGATTTTAAACAAATTCCAGAAGTACTGAATATTATTTGCCAACTCGCATGTATAACTATGTTGGACTTGCATATTACTGACAATAACGTTATTATTTCTTAATCATTTATCAAATTACACATCTCTTTTGTAAAAATTCTGTAAAGAAACACGTAGATGCATTCATTGGGGCCGGGTTTTTAAATTCTCAGGGGGAGGGGGGAGGAGGGACTTTCATACAATAATAGAATACCAGACATATTTATTTTGTCTGTTTAGATATACACTGCTGGCCATTAAAAGTGCAACATTAGGAAAGACAAGAGATATCAAAGCCATATTTAGGGAATACATTTCTTTATTTAAAGATATTTTTCAATTGTAAATTATTTTCGAAAAGGCTGATTACGTTTTCTAGACCAGAGCAAACAGAATTGTTTTGTGAACGAAATTCAAACTGAATTATTCTGCGAAATATACGTCTTAACGCCTTCAAACTTAATTCCTTGATATTTATGTATTATTTCATAAACTGTGCTTCTAAAGTTGTTTTTCTGTTGTATATGCAACTCAACAAAACTGGAATCGTTTGGTTATGCGTCATTGGGTTGGGTTGTTTTATCTCTGAGCGGCACTTTTTTGCACACAATGGGCTAAATGGCCAGGTCACATGGACCCCGAAGGCTCAGAGAAGGTTGGGGAAGGGGACCCACTGGAACAGCTGTTGGGAGACAGATGGTAGCCTCCCGTCAAGGCCATCCAGCGTGTTCTTTAACGTGCACAGGGTATGACTCTCCCGCACACGGGGCCACGGCTTAACGTCCCATCCGACGGACGGCGGTCTTTCCAAGCCCATCGGTGTCCCCTACTGACCGTGGGCAGGACGGGGAATTTTTGCGGAGATAAATCTCAACGCTGTCCCAGCTGGGACTCGAACCTGGGAACTACAGATTACGAGCCTGGCGCGCTACCGACTGAGCCACCCCCGCCCCCGTTATGCGTCATACACTGAATGGACAAATTATTATCTACACCCACCTCATAACCAGTTGCTCTACCATTTGCCCTCACAACAGCAGCCAAACGTCTTGGTAAGAACTCAATGAAGTGTTCAAAACACGGAGGTGGTATTGCCGCCCATGAAGTGAGAATCGCCTGTCGCAGAGCATCCGCAGTTGCCAATGGGGGTTGGCGGACACCAAAAGATCTTTCGAATTCATCCCACAAAATCTCAATGGGGTTGAGGTCCGGCGATCAAGGGGGCCATTTGAGTGTGGTAAACTCACTGAAATGCTCCTGGAGCCAATTGGTCGCCACTCGGAAAGTATGCGATGTGGCATTGTCCTGTTAAAAGATGGCGTCATGGTGCGGAAAGAGAATCGTTACGAACGGATGTAGATGATCGGCAGGATGTTCACATATCTTGTGCCGAGATCACGACCTGCGAGGGCCCCAAGGAAGCCCATGTAAACGCACCCCAACTGTTACATCGTTTCTACCTGCCTGTATGACCCCAGCTTGGCAAGCTGGGTCCATCGCTTCGTGATTCGTCATACCAGATGACATGTTTCCTGTTTTCTGCACTCCAGTTGCAATAGGCCTTTAGAAACTGCAGCCTAATCTTTCGGTGTCTTGCAGTCAACGATGGACTCTTATGTTGCCAGATGTTATGGCAACCACGGCAATCCCCGGTTCCGCCTTACGACACTAGCAAGTTAACGGAAAACCGTGATCATCTACAGTCGGGGGGGGGGGGGGGGGCAAGGCTACACCATATAGATGTATCTCATCCCCGACCTCGTATGGCGAGCAATCCTATAGAAGGAAAGCTCAACCATCGGTGAAACCTAAGATTTACTCTATTCCCTTGTTAGTCATGAACAAGGATATGTAGATCCAAGTTCGCTCGGCACCCGGGTGGAGACACTTAGTGGGACCCAGACTTTGAAAAGGGCCCTTGCCTACTAGGGGACCAATACATTCAGAGCACCTGATTTTGAGGTCTTAGCACTGTCCAACCGGGCCACCAAACCAGTCAGCGATGCCTTCGACCTCAGTTGGTCTTGGCTCTGTCCACCAGGGCCCATACCGGTCAGCAGAGTCTTCAACCGGTTGCTGGGCAACAAGACCCCCACCATGTCAAGGTGGACCCCTATCGGGGGGGACACGATGTAGACTTCGACTGCCATAGCCTATTTTTTCCATGGTACGATGGATAGTCTTTGTGCATAAGCTTGTGGACACGCCTTCATTCAATTCGGACGTTTTCTGCTCCACGGTAGCTGGGCGGTTCCTTGTAATGACGTAGGACAGTCTGCACTCACTTCGGGAGTCAATTGTACTTTTTTTGCCCACATTTCTCCCGCTGGTTGGAAGTTTTTGCCGTATTTCTCGCAGTCTTGGTATACACGTGCGACAGTCTGACGTGGAAACCCCAACAGTTCAGCAGTTGCCATGATTGAACAAACCGGCCTTCCTCGCACTTACTATCTGGCCACAGTCAAACTCATTTATGTTGCTGCCTTTACCCATGATCACTTTCTGTGACTGGTTTTCGATGTGTAGAGACCTGCTCTATTTATAGGCATTGCCAATTTCAGCATCCCACGTGACTGGACGCGATACTTCTGGTTTTCATATTGTTATTGGGGTGTATATAATAATTTGTCCATTCAGTTTACATTATAAATACTCTTGAATTTTCTTTTTTTTTAAATTAATCTTCCAAAAATGTTTTTATTTTTCCTCTGTATGCCACCAAAGCTCAAGTGTTTGCTTTTCACAAACTTCTCTCTTGGGGCGGGGGTGGCTCAGTTGGTAGCGCGCCAGGCTCGTAATCTGTAGTTCCCAGGTTCGAGTCCCAGCTGGGTGAGCGTTGAGATTTTTCTCCGCAAAAAATTCCCCGCCCTGCCCACGGTCAGTAGGGGACACCAATGGGCTTGGAAAGGTCGCCGCCCGTCGGATGGGACGTTAAGCCGTGGTCCCGTGTACGGGAGAGTCCTGTGCATGTTAAAGAACACTCTGGATGGCCTTGACGGGAGGCTACCAACTGTCTCCCAACAGCTTGTTCCAGTGGGTCCCCTCCCCCAACCTTCTCTGCGCCTTCGGGGTCCTTGTGACCTGGCCATTTAGCCCATGGTGTGCAAAAAAGTGCCGCTCAGAGGTAAAACAACCCAACCCAATCTTCTCTTTAACAATTTATGGTGCTTATGCTAAGCTAAAATTAGGTTGTCTGCAGATTTTTTACCCCAGTTTCCAGTTTCATTTTGTAAAGTAGGAGTATAACCACAAATTCTCTTTCTTTACATAAAAATACGTGGAGGATCTCTAAAGGGCTCACTAAATTGAATTTCTATCAATACACTTCACGCTTATATATATTCCCAAACGTATTTCTACACTTCTACGAAATGGGTGTCATGAAATCTTTTCGACAACATTTGTTCGAAGCGGAATTTTGTTCGACAGAAATTTATTCGAAATGCAAAATTCTTCGATCAACATTTAGTCGAAAGTTTGAGAATTGTGAAATATTGAGAGGTCTCTGGGGGCGATCTCGTAGAAAATTATTCCTAAACAAATAGTTCGACATATAATTTTTTTCCCTCTCCGTTGCAGTGGTCATTTAAAAAAATATTCGTACAAAATACATGTAATATTGTAATTATCGTGGGAGAAAATATGCGAAAGAAGTGATTATATTATTTCCGCCTATAGATGGCAGCACGTGTCAATTACCAATCCGTTTGTAAGAAAAGTTCCCTGTTCAGCTAACCGCAAATGTGAATCAGGGATGAGTTCGTGAGATGTTGTTCCGGTACTGTTGTAGTGATTATTTAGTATATGCGCCTATCTCATGATAACGCTGCTTATTCCTTAAGATATAAAAATTCTAACTCACTTTTTTTTCTTCCTCAAAGTCTGATAGTGTTAGGTACTGACTGATCTCGGGGCTTTCTTTGTTGTTTCTCATTCTTTTTTTTTGGCTAGTTCTTTAGATTCCTTTGTTTCTCGTTTCCATCGTCAGCGAACACTGAATTTCGGTTAAGTAACAATGCCTCCTTATCTCCTTGAAGTTAAGATTCTGTTGCTTTACCTTTGACTTATATTATTTGCTTGGCAATGGCAAAATTTGATATTTTTCACAGAATACTACAAAACCTTAAAAAATCTAATCGAAATTCTTGAGGAAAACCATGAGCTGGTCCAGATCAGGGAAAAAAAAACGCGAGGGGAACGGGAATGGGGGGGTGTCAAATGACTAAACTATATCGAAATAGATTGAACGGCGTTCCAGTGGGCAGGGGTGGCTCAGTCGGTAGCGCGTCAGGCTCGTAATCTGCAGTTTCTAGGTTCGAGTCCCTTTTGGGTCAGCGTTGATATTTATCTCCACACAACTACCCCTCTACCCACGATCAGTGGCGGATACCAATGGGCTTGGAAAGGCCGACGGACGGTCATTAAAGACGGACATTAAAGCCATGGCTAAATGTGCGGGAGTGCCATACACTGTGCAAGTTAAAGAACACAGTGGATGGCCCTGACGGGAGGCTACCATCTGTCTCCCAACAGCTGTGGGTCCCCACCCCCAACCTTCTCTGAGCCTTCGGAGTCCTTGTGACCTGGCCATTTAGCCCATTGTGTGCAAAAAAAGTGCTGCTCAGAGGTAAAACAACTAATAACACACTTTCTAAGAAATCCCGCCAAATCAGATGTTTTAGCTCATCAAAATATTAAATTCAAATATGTGAAACCACCCCATCACCATCATTGTTCATAAATTTCAGTACAAACAATTGTGCGAATCTGTTGTTACGACACAAACGCAACTTTGTGTTAATCATCCCCGATCAATCATCTTTATTATCTTTTGTCATCAAAAAACATTTTTATTACGTATGGAACTATCCACAAGACCTTTGATCCTAAGTGGATTAAAGTTCGTCATCATACTTTTTAGCTACGTTGATGGTTTCTTTTGTAGACGAGCAAATACTAACTTTCAAAGTTTGCAATACTTAAAAAAAAATTCTGTTTACTTAATTGCAATCATTGTTATAAACTATTTTATTTTGCAGTTATCATTGCTCGGTCGTGGAGTTATCATTAGTTGCATTTTCGAAAAAATTTGATAATAATAAAAATGATGCATATATTTTTACAATCGTGAAACATTTCTTTAATTTGTTCTTAAAAATAATAATTTTTCCCCTATTTAATGTTTTTAGGTAGCTCATTACAAAAAAAATGGAGTGTGTAAATATAGCATCATTTCGTAAAATTTTTCTTGATATCAGCACATCATAAAAATTCATTTATTTTCTATATATTATACTGTTTTATTTTCATACATTATATTATCTACATTATAATAATGGAATTATTTTCTATATATTACACTGATTTATCTACATATTTTACAATGTCTGTATTATATTAACAGATTTATTTTCTGTATATGAAAAAACAACAGAAAGACAACGCAAGAAACCTCCATGCTTTACCAGAAGCTCGAACCTTTGATCAGCAGACATGCACGCTAACTTCTCAGCCACGGGACGGCTATTTATATATTATTATAACGAGTTATTTGCATATTCTACAATAATTGTCATTGCAGAAGGTTTATAAAGTGTAATTAAGTGCTTGTTTGCTTCAGACTTGCATCGATATGATCCATCTTGCATTCTCAAGTAAAATGTTTCCTGTATGTGACGTCATCACTGCGATTTTTGCATTTTGAACTTATTCTACCATCAGCAACTTCATCTCAAGAAAGCACTATATACTGTAAATGTCTTTAATGTAATGATTATAATGTATTTTTTGTAATAGATTAGTGTAGGATACGGCTATAATGTTATTGAGAAAATATTACACTGTTATCGGATTTATATTAATAAACAAACCATCATATTTGAGCGTAAAAAAATGGCACAGGAAGTTTGCGCGACTGGATATAGATTTTTAATACTTTTTACCAAGAAGCAAATTTCACATAAATAGAGTAATTAGGCAAGTGTGAAAAAAATCCATCCATCCACCTCCCGGACACGAATCCGGGGTCTCCAGGTTATGTCCAGTTGCTCTATCATTTGAGCTAAGATGGGGGCAATTCACACTTGCTTAAGGTTGGGATGGTTGTGCTGGGAAGTTTTAGGGCGGGGTGGCTCAGTTGGTAGCACGTCAGGCTCGTAATCTGCGGTTCCCAAGTTCGAGTACAGTCGCTCAAAAAAGTATCCGAACACTACGGTTGATTACAGAATTCAGAAAAAATATCTGGCAACGATTTTTTTTAGAAATTAATGATCTGGCAACCTTCGTATCACGTGACACGAAGGTTGCCAGATCACTAATTTCTAAAAAAATCGTTTCCAGATATTTTTTCTGAATTCTGTAATCAACCATGGTGTTCGGATACTTTTTTGAGCGACTGTAGGTGGTCATATTATTTTGATACTAGATCGTGTGGGCTCACTCACGGAAATATTGAGCGTGTGCAGTTACCGTTCACAGCAAACTGGAGCGTGTGCAGTAACTGCACACGCTCCAGTTTGCTGTGAACGGTAACTGGAGCGTGTACAGTTGCAGATATTGGAGCGTGTACAGAGACAGAGACAGTATACTGGAGCGTGTACAGTTGCAGAGACACGCTCCAGATATTTTTCCTGAATTCTGTAATCACGTGACACGAAGGTTGCCAGATCACTAATTTCTAAAAAAAATGGTTGCCAGATATTTTTTCTGAATTCTGTAATCAACCGTAGTGTTCGGATACTTTTTTGAGCGACTGTACCAGCTAGGCCAGCGTTGAGATTTATCTCCGCAAAACATCCAGCCTACGGTCAGTATGGGACGCCGCTGGGCTTGGAAAGGCCGCCGTCATTCGGAAGGGACGTTAAGCCGTGGTTCCGTGTGCGGGAGAGTCATATCCTGTGCACGTCAAAGAACACATTGGATGGCCTTGACGGGAAGCTACCATCGGTCTCCCAACAGCTATTCCAATGGGTCCCCTCCCCCAACTTTCTTTGAGCCTTCGGGGTCCTTGTGACCTGACGGTTTAGCCCGTTGTGCGAAAAAAATTGCCGCTCACACTTTTTATCTTATGGACCTGAATTTTATAATTCCTTACCACTTAGTTTTAGAATCGAAAATGATCAGGTGAAATTCAAGAATAAAATTCCATCATTTCTGTTATAATGTCGAAATTTTTAAAGTTTATATAAGATTGCCACATGATAATATTGTAATGAATGTAAAGGGTAATCAGTACTCGCTAGTGGTTACACTGACCACTTATTTCTTTTGCATTTTCATTTTATTTCCAAATTATGTATATTTTTAGTGCAATTTTTACAGGTTCTTATCAGTCTTGGGATTCAGAGTGCTTGCTAATGCATGGCATTTATTTTGCTTTGCGTTTTAACTAAGAGTTAATATTATTAGTTGTAATTGTTTTGAAGTTACATTAAAATAGAATATTGTGTGTCTTATATGTGCCTTTACTGTATTATACTGTATTGTATGTATTGTAATAAAGCATTATAAATATTATATTTTGAACTATTATTCTCTGACACTAACTTCCATTATTTTATTGCATACATTGATGTTATCTTCCTATACCTTATACCGCATTATTTTTTATTTATAATCATATATTTTCAAAAAGAATTGTTTAAAATATTAACTAGAAATTAAAATTTCAACATAAAGTTTGCAAACTATTTCTTACGTATCTTGGGTTGGGTTGTTTTACCTCTGAGCGGCACTTTTTTGCACACCATGGGCTAAATGGCCAGGTCACATAGACCCCGAAGGCTCAGAGAAGGTTGGGGGAGGGGACCCACTGGAACAGCTGTTGGGAGACAGATGGTAGCCTCCCGTCAAGGCCATCCAGCGTGTTCTTTAACGTGCAAAAGGTATGACTCTCCCGCACACGGGGACACGGCTTAACGTCCCATCCGACGGACGGCGACCTTTACAAGCCCATCGGTGTCCCTTACTGACCCTGGGCAGGGCGGGGAATTTTGCGGAGATAAATCTCAACGCTGACCCAGTTGGGACTCGAACCTGGGAACTACAGATTACGAGCCTGGCGCGCTACCGACTGAGCCACCCCCGCCCCACAACGGTTAAATGTAATGTGCGGTCCCGTAAAGTAGAAATTCCACCAGAAGTCAAACTTATTTCAGTGGACGTATATAGAGTGAGATTTTGAAACATATGGTCTTTGATAGTGATGGCTATCTTCTGACGTTCTTTTCAGTGTGAGACAGGTGGCGCATTCTGAGTGACACGTGGCATTTCACTCAGTTAAATATAGATATTACCCGTAACTATCCGACACATGACCTACAGTATGTTTTTTGCAGCTGTAAACGTAGCAGGGGAAGCTATTTCAGATAATCTGCAAAAAATGTATATATATAAATTGGAAAGTATCTAAGCAGATTCTCCAAAAAGGTAAAAAAAAATAGAAATTAAAATCACTTGCTGAATTCATACTTATATCAAAGGATAACAAATTTTGTTCAAATGAAAAGATTAACCGGTTTTAGCGTCCTCTTCAAGTTGGTCTAAGTTAATGATTTTAGTCATTGTCACGTATCATTGGGTTGGTTTGTCGAGATCACTAATTTCTAAAAAAAATCGTTGCCAGATATTTTTTCTGAATTTTGTAATCAATCATAGTGTTCGGATATTTTTTGAGCGACTGTACATTCCTAACGCTACACTGCAACGATACTCGTTACGATAAAGGTTTCGAAATCTACGAATTTTTTAATAACCGCGGATATCGGATAGCATTTTTTAATATCCGCCGAATATCGATTAAACGCAAAGTAAAAAGGATTTAGAAAAAAAATTCATTCAATAATTCACAATCCAGTAAAAATATTTATTCAGTCGATTCGTCTGGGAAGGGGAGGAGGCGAACCTCGAGGCAACCTACGACCGTCCACCCCAGTCCATCCCCAGAAGGGAAGGGGAGGAGGCGAACCTCGAGGCAACCTACGACCGTCCACCCCAGTCCATCCCCAGAAGGGAAGGGGAGGAGGCGAACCTCGAGGCAACCTACGACCGTCCACCCCAGTCCATCCCCAGAAGGGAAGGGGAGGAGGCGAACCTCGAGGTAACCTACGACCGTCCACCCCAGTCCATTCCCAGAAGGGAAGGGGAGGAGGCGAACCTCGAGGTAACCTACGACCGTCCACCCCAGTCCATCCCCAGAAGGGAAGGGGAGGAGGCGAACCTCGAGGTAACCTACGACCGTCCACCCCAGTCCATCCCCAGAAGGGAAGGGGAGGAGGCGAACCTCGAGGTAACCTACGACCGTCCACCCCAGTCCATCCCCAGAAGGGAAGGGGAGGAAGCGAACCTCGAGGTAACCTACGACCGTCCACCCAGTCCATCCCCAGAATTTAGTCCCGGGGGTAGTGGGGTTAGAGAATCAGACTTGAGTAGGCTTTCCCAAAACTAAGATACTACACGAGACAAGAAAAGTTAAAATGATATTCTGCATGGAATGAAATTCAAGTTAGTTTTTGAACATCTTTTTAGTTGCAGCCGTATAACATGCAGCTAAAAAAAGAGCTTTTATTTGACAGTCAACTCGTTGTTTTCCGCCCTCGCGTTCGGAAGACATAGTGAAGCAATGATTTGCCCATTTCCCCTTTTTTAAGTGGGAAAGGAAGCAGTGGGCACAATTTCTATAGCCTAGACCTGGGGTTCTCAACGTGGGGTACGCGGTAAAAAATTTTTGGAACGCCGTGAGAGCTCAAAAGTCTCTAGATCTAGAAAAAAAGTCGCTAAGTTGGCATTATTATACTATAACTACAGTTATATTTATCTATATAAGGGATAGCCAATTGCATATAGATTTCCAGGGGGTACGTGAAACATAAAAGGTTGTTGAGAATCATTGGCCTAGACATTCCACACGTCTAGACTATAGAAGCTCGTGTTAGGTTCGGTTTCTTGTCAGATTACATTTAACACACAAGCTTTCATTTAACACATAATTCGATGACTGATGTTAACGGGTTCGGAAGATGTGGTGGAAGAACCTTTTTTGAAAAAAACACGGACAAATGAAGAGTGAAAAGCAAAACGGAGATCGGTAAACATCGCACGCCACTTATGAAATGTTTCGTCATTTCAGACCTACGAAGTTCGAGTTGAGTTGGGTTGGGTTGTTTTACCTCTGAGAGGCACTTTTTTGCACACCATGGGCTAAATGGCCAGGTCACATGGACCCCGAAGCCTCAGAGAAGGTTGGGGGAGGGGACCCACCGGAACAGCTGTTGGGAGACAGATGATAGCCTCCCGTCAAGGCCATCCAGCGTGTTCTTTAACGTGCACAGGGTATGGCTCTCCCGCACACGGGGCCACGGCTTAACGTCCCATCCGACGGACGGCGGCCTTTCCAAGCCCATCGGTGTCCCCTACTGACCGTGGGCAGGGCGGAGAATTTTGCGGAGATAAATCTCAACGCTGATCCAGCTGGGACTCGAACCTGGGAACTACAGATTACGAGCCTGGCGCGCTACCGACTGAGCCACCCCCGCCCCCCATATTCACAGAGCCACTAGTCACGATGCAAATATGTCTAAATGAGAAGTTTTAGTTTAATAGTTTGAACCGTTCAAGTTGTAGATCCCTGCACACACAGAGAGCCGACATTATTATGAAAACTTCCGAGTTCAGGGACCTCCAAGAACGTAATCCTTAATAGAAAAAGGGAAACTCGAT
The DNA here is from genome assembly GCA_038380435.1 of Ryuthela nishihirai. Classification (NCBI taxonomy): domain Eukaryota; kingdom Metazoa; phylum Arthropoda; class Arachnida; order Araneae; family Heptathelidae; genus Ryuthela; species Ryuthela nishihirai. The sequence goes on from JAWZYU010000001.1 coordinate 69,586,682, forward strand.
AATATTTTTTTCACGATATCAGTTTCTTTTATATTTCTTTGAGAAATCATATGGGTCGGACCTCCCCCACAGGGAGAGGCAGGGGTGGGGGGTGATTCAGTCGGTAGCGCGCTAGGCTCAAAATCTGCAGTTCTCAAATTCGAGTCCCGCCTGGGTCAGCCAGCGTTGAGATTTATCTTCGCAAAACCCCCCGCACTGCCCTCCGTCAGTGTAGGGGACACCGATGGGCTTGGGAAGGACGGCGCCCATCGGATGGGACATTAAACCGTGGCCCCGTGTGCGGAAGAGCCATTCCCTGTGCACGTTAAAGAACCTGGCCTTGACGGAAAGGTACCTTCTGTCTTCCTAACTCAGAGAAGGTGGGTTCCCTTCCTCGAACCCTCGGTATCCTTGTGATCTGGCCACTTAGTCCACTGTGTGCGAAAAACTGATGCTCAGAAGTAAAACAACTCAACCCCCACAGGAGCGGAAGGTTGGGTTGGGTTGTTTTACCTCTGAGAGGCACTTTTTCGCACACCATGGGCTAAATGGCCAGGTCACATGGACCCCGAAGGCTCAGAGAAGGTTGGGGAAGGGGACCCACTGGAAGAGCTGTTGGGAGACAGATGGTAGCCTCCCGTCAAGGCCATCCAGCGTGTTCTTTAACGTGCACAGGGTATGGCTGTCCCGCACACGGGGCCAGGGCTTAACGTCCCATCCGACGGACGGCGGCCTTTCCAAGCCCATCGGTGTCCCCTACTGAATGTGGGCAGGGCGGGGAATTTTGCGGAGATAAATCTCAACGCTGAAACAGCTGGGACTCGAACCTGGGAACTACAGATTACGAGCCTGGCGCGCTACCTACTGAGCCACCCCCCACCCCCCGCCCCCAGGAGCAGAAGAGAATAAGAGAAGTCGTCAGGAACTGAAGGAACAAATTAGTCGGATTTTAGTACAGAGAAAGCAAATGATTTCTAAGCATATTACACGAGTTGAAAAAGGCGATAATTTTCTGTTTTTTTTGGGGGGGGAGCATTCAAATTTGATGCGATTGTTTGAAAATGTTCCTTTTGGGGAGAATTTGTACGATAAATAGAAATTATCATTATTTTTTTTTTCTTCATTTTAATAATTTAAATTTTCTGATGACCGTGTTTAAAGTGCCTGGTGGACGTGCTTCAGAATCATTGAGTCTATATCCAATATTGGCTCCTAATCTGTAGTTCCCAGGTTCGATTCCCAGTTGGGTCAGCATTGAGATTTATCTCCGCAAAATTCCCTGCCCTCCCACGGTCAGTAGGGGACACCGATGGGCTTGGAAAGGCCGCCGTCCGTTGGATGGGACGTTAAACTGTGTCCCCCTGTACGGGGGAAACCATATCTTGTCACATTAAAGAACACGCTGGATGGCCTTGACGGTAGGCTACCATCTATCTCCCAACAGCTGTTCCAGTGGGTCCCCTCCCCAAACCTTCTCTGAGCCTTCGGGGTCCATGTGACCTGGCCATTTAGCCCATTGTAGGCAAAAAAGCGCCGCTCATAGATACAACAACCCAACCCAACCTATATCCAATATTAACGTCTTCAGGAATGCGTTACAGGTATGCAAATCCAGATCGAAAAATACCGCCCTAAAATATCAGATTGGAGGATGGTTTTGTTTAACTTATGTACACGTCACTCTTTTGGTCACGCTCCTTAAAACATAAGACTGAATGATTATTTTGTTTAGGTTCGGTTTCTTGTCAGTTTACGAACGCGTCTTCTTCGGGTCACCCTTTCCCGAGAATGATTCTAACCTCTGACAAAGCCATCCTGGTCTTTATTCATGTCTCGATCCCCCTCTAACATAAAATTTGCTTAACTAAGTGAAAACTTCGTTAATCAAACAACGGGATAGACATCAGACAGACGCTTCAAAACAGATGGCAGCTTGATTGATAGTTGCTCTGTGTGCCAGAGAGCAGAATACTTTTTCGTATAACGTCTATTCTGTCTGTTCGCCGCAACGACTCGGACAGCGATGCCAATGTTCACACACCAATAGACAGCGAGGCCTGAACACGTAAGGCGTGCCTGTCATCCCCACGAGAGTGAAGCCATTAATCCCCCGCCATTACTGTCAGCACTGACAGGTAGAGCTGTAATAGGCACTGTTTAGTTGTAAAGGCTGAAGTTGGAGTGACCGGTTTAAACACCCCGCTCTTTCCACACACTACCTCCATCTGGTCCCGTGCACATTCCCCGTGCCTCACTCCACGTTCCACGACCTGCCTGCAGAGCCGACTTGATTACAGTGATTAATGAGGTGAAGATGACTGGGGTGGGACCACATTGCAGACGTTAGCAGCATCACTGTCTATGCTACCGTAGCGCCTTGGGGTGAAGGGTACCTCACCTGGTCGGGGAAGGTTATCATGGCTGATCCAAAGCAGAAAAAAACTCCGTCTCCAAATCGGCTCTTTCCACACCTGTAGGGAAAGACTATTTAGGATGTCATATCCAATTACGGAATCGACGTTTTTTGCTTCGTTCATGAGCTACGTCTGACGAATAGCTTTCTCATAAATTTAGCGAGATAAGAAAATAAAGTGTTGACCACACCCAAGTATCGGTGGAGAGAGAAACGCTTGATTACTGCTTTGACAGTTCAAGAGAGTTTCTTTATTGATGGTGATGAGGAATGGGATCATCAGCTGATTAACATTTCACAACGAATCGCTCGTCACTTCTCCTCAGCTATTAAGAGAATCTGCTCCTGCTGAAAATGAAAGATTTCTTCGCCTGAATACATTATCCCCATGAAACGATGCGAAAATTCTTTTAAGAAAACAAATTGTCCACTATATTATAGCCTGTTTCATATTTTTTTCTTTTGTATAACGGAAGGTAGTGCCGTTCCCATGGCCGAGTGGTTAGCGCGCTTGGCTACTGATCTAAGGGACCTGGGTTCGAGCCCCGGTTAAGTCAGTCTGTGTCGTTTTTCTGCTGAGGTCCTGCCATCCTCTCAGATCTTCTACTATGGCATATAAACTGACAGGCTCCTGTCAGACCTCTGTGGCAAGCAGCTGCTTGAGGGGGGTATATATTATATATATTATTACATAATTCTTCTATTAAAACTGGAGCGTGTGCAGTTACTGCACACGCTCCAGTTTGCTGTGCACGGTAACTGCACACGCTCAATATTTCTGTGAGTGGGCCCACACGATCCAGGTTTTTGCGAGCTCACACGATCCAATGTGCTGTGAACATTAACCGCAACCGCTCCAGTTTGCTGTGAACGGTAACTGCACACGCTCAATATTTCTGTGAGTGGGCCCACACGATCCAGGTTTTTGTGAGCTCACACGATCCAATGTGCTGTGAACATTAACCGCAACCGCTCCAGTTTGCTGTGAACGGTAACTGCACACGCTCAATATTTCTGTGAGTGGGCCCACACGATCCAGGTTTTTGTGAGCTCACCCGATCCAATGTGCTGTGAACATTAACCGCAACCGCTCCAGTTTGCTGTGAACGGTAACTGCACACGCTCAATATTTCTGTGAGTGGGCCCACACGATCCAGGTCTTTGTGAGCTCACACGATCCAATGTGCTGTGAACATTAACCGCAACCGCTCCAGTTTGCTGTGAACGGTAACTGCACACGCTCAATATTTCTGTGAGTGGGCCCACACGATCCAGGTTTTTGTGAGCTCAACGATCCAATGTGCTGTGAACATTAACCGCAACCGCTCCAGTTTGCTGTGAACGGTAATTGCACACGCTCCATATTCATTGCATTATATATTCATGCGCATTACATATATTAAAAAAGTATCCGAACACTATGGTTGATTACAGAACTCAGAAGTAATATCTGGCAACGATTTTTTTAGAAATTAGTGATCTGGCAACCTTCGTTGTCACGTCTAGTATGAAAAATAATACTTTTTTTTCGTACTAGTTACCAGATTCCAGGGGGCGGGGGGGGGGTACCTGTGAATGACCAGACGTACGTGTGTATGAGCAGACGTAACCGGAAAACGGGAACGTCTTCAGTTGCGAGCTGTCACCGGAAGTTCCCGTTTTCCGGTTACGTTCTGGTCACTCTAGTTTTCTTCAATTTCTCCATCGCTTTCATTACTGATTTAAATTTTTCACACAGTGTTGCCACTACTATTCTATTCGTAAGAGATCTTCGTGTCACGTGACACGAAGGTTGCCAAATCACTAATTTCTAAAAAAAATCGTTGCCAGGTATTTTTTCTGAATTCTGTAATCAACCATAGTGTTCGGATATTTTTTTGAGCGACTGTACACGCATTTAACGAATTTTGTTGCCATTGGAACATATCAGTGCTTGGATAGCCAAAAATACATCCCTATTAATTAATAAAAATTGAAAAATGAAACGATTTTAAAAATTAATTTCATTTAGTTTTATTTTTGAAAGAACAATGTAAGATATCATATCAAAGTAGATGGTCAACACAACGATGAAATATAATTAAGTGCTGTTTGATTTTTTTCTCCATCATTTCAAAACTCGACCTATTAGATTTTGTTTGTTTTGTTGGTGAAAACCGACAAGGGATTTTGCTGTCTAATTTAATTAATTTTCTCTGTTACGTATGCGCACTTTTCTTTCAATTTTGTGTTTTTATCGTTGCTTCGTTTATTATTGAGCATAGAATAAGTTCTGTTTAAATTAACTGTGAAAAGGTTCAAGAAGCTCGTTATTCTAATCGGACTCAAGACTGCAGGATTGTCTTTTTTTTTTTAAAACTCAATTCTTGAGTTCGTAAACAAGTTTTTTTTTAATCTTCAATAGCTAAAAAAAAAAGGCAATGCTTTCATAAGAGAAAAATGGAATTGCCAACCATTGAAAATGTTTTTTTGCTGACATTACAGAAAAAATTATGGTAAATGTAACTTTTGTGCCGCCTCGGTAGCTGAATGTAATATAGCGTGAGCTCCCGGTGATACTGCGATTGTAGAGTCCGAGTTCGAATCCCTGGTCGTTTGTTCTGTCATATATGTTGTAATTGTCCCTCAGTAGAAAATTGTTCACTTCTATACATGTCATAAAAATCTATACTCGCAGATTGGGACATAAAGAAAATACAGACTATAAGTCACATCAAAGAAACTGAAAAAAACAATTTTTTTCGATGGACACATTTCCATGCAAGGTGAAAATGGTTGAATAGGATAAAAGTGAACAATATTCTATTTTTGTGTTTATATGTTAAAACAATAATATTGTTAATGCTACTGTACTTAGCCCAAAGTGACAGGACAAACGGAAATAGGTGAAAAATAAGGTTGCTTTACCTCTCAGCACCACTTTCTTTACACACAAAGGGCTAAATGGTCAGATCATAAAGACCCCCAAGGGCTCAAAGAAGGTTGGGGGAGGGGACCCACTGGACAGCTGTTAGGATACAGATGATAGCCTTCTGTCAAGGCTATCCAGGGCGTTCTTTAATGGGCCCACGTTACCACGGCTTAACGTCCGATCTGAAGGACGGCGGCGTGTACAAATCCATCGGTGTCCCCTTTTTCATCGACGGAATCACTGGACAGCTGTTAGGATACAGATGATAGCCTTCCGTCAAGGCTATCCAGGGTGCTCTTTAATATGCACACGGTACCACGGCTTAACGTCATCTGAAGGAAGGCGGCGTATGCAAGTCCATCGGTGTCCCCTTTTTCATCGAGGCCAGAGTAGGAGGTTTAGTGGAAATAAATCTCAATGTTGACACAATTGGGACTCGAACCTGGGAGCTGCAGATTACGATCCTGTAGCTACTAACTGAACAACCTACGATCGTCGATGAAAGAAACACTACAAATTGAAGAAAATGCATTAGGTGATCTTTATGGATAAAATTAGATAGTTATAGTTGAATTAGGTACAAAGAAAAACGGTTATCAACAAGCAAACAATCTATATTCCATTATTATTTTTAAAAAAAAAGCTTTTACGATAATGATGTTTTATTTGCTACAATTTATTTGTATCCACCTCGTATGCAGAAAAAAAATAAAGGGGAAGGGGACAAGAGACTGGATTTCCGTTGCAGTATAACATTTTCCTCTCTATTTCAAAGGCCTTTAACATTTTGCTGAAAATGCATGAAGTAGGCACAGATTAACAAATATTTTGTCACTATTACATCTGTTGGCATTTTCGAAGGGTCCCCTTAGCCTTGGGACGGGGGTGGCTCAGTCGGTAGCGCGCCAGGCTCGTAATCTGCAGTTCCCAGGTTCGAGTCCCAGCTGGGTCAGCGTTGAGATTTATCTCCGCAAAATTCCCCGCCTTGCCCACGGTCAGTAGGGAACACCGATGGGCTTGGAAAGGCCGCCGTCTGTCGGGTGGAACATTAAGCCGTGGCCCCGTGTGCGGGAGAGCCATACCCTGTGCAAGTTAAAGAACACGCTGGATGGCCTTGACGGGAGGCTACCATCTGTCTTCCAACAGCTGTTCCAGTGGGTCCCTTCCCCCAACCTTCTCTGAACCTTCGGGGTCCATGTGACCTGGCCATTTAGCCCATGGTGTGCAAAAAAGTGCCGCTCAGAGGTAAAACAACCCAACGTTAAAGAACACGCTGGATGGCCTTGACGGGAGGCTACCATCTGTCTTCCAACAGCTGTTCCAGTGGGTCCCCTCCCCCAACCTTCTCTGAGCTTCGGGGTCCATGTGACTGGCCATTTAGCCCATGGTGTGCAAAAAAGTGCCGCTCAGAGGTAAAACAACCCAACGTTAAAGAACACGCTGGATGGCCTTGACGGGAGGCTACCATCTGTCTTCCAACAGCTGTTCCAGTGGGTCCCCTCCCCCAACCTTCTCTGAGCTTCGGGGTCCATGTGACTGGCCATTTAGCCCATGGTGTGCAAAAAAGTGCCGCTCAGAGGTAAAACAACCCAACGTTAAAGAACACACTGGATGGCCTTGACGGGAGGCTACCATCTGTCTCCCAACAGCTGTTCCAGTGTGTCCCCTCCCCCAACCTTCTCTGAGCCTTCGGGGTCCATGTGACTGGCCATTTAGCCCATGGTGTGCAAAAAAGTGCCGCTCAGAGGTAAAACAACCCAACCCCTTAGCCTTTCCCTTCAGATACGGTCCTGCCTGCATATAAGATGCATCAGATTTCAGTTTCTATGGTTACAGTTATTAAATTCAATCTGTAAGTCAAATCAGTTCTGTAACGGAAATTTGTTCCTTTACAGCCTGACTTTGGTAGTGAATAAGTGTAAATATGTATGCACATATTTAATATATCATTATTACTCAGATCTTTATTTTCAAACTTTAAACTATTATTTATTTATTTTACTATTAAGCACAAAACTATTAAATTTTATAACTAGGACACTTCATTGAATAATGACAACTTATATATTTGATATGCGTAATATTTAAAATATTCTCTTGTTTTTCTTCATGCTTTTTGCATTGTTTTTAACTGAACCTGGTGTAGAAGGGCCTGGCCCTAACATCACCGTGGTTGTTAGGTGTATAAATAAATAAATAAATAACTTTAGCAAACTAAACAAGAATAAAAGAGCAAATTATAAATAATATAAATTTATTATAAAATTCTTAAAAATGATGCAAGAAAGTTTTATTCTTGAAGAATATTTAGAACAGACAGAATAAAACAATGAATCGAGAAAGTAGAGCAAGAATGATTTTTGGATCCCATAAGGATACCAAAATCATTCATTGAACTTCGGGAATCATACAAAAAAAAACACATTCTTTTAGGATACTACTCAAATAATCTCAGTAATTCCTTCTACATGCATTAATGTAAAAAAATTATTTATTTATTTTTACATTAAATTATCTTATCCACCGCAACGATCCAGTTTTGAATGAAGAAATGCTAAAAAAAATTTATTGATTCGACTAAACGTTACCTTTCAAATTTTCCTCGCTCTCTTTAATTAACACTTTCCACTTAAATTTATATACATTAAAACATAAAAAATTCATTACTCTCACGCATTTTGTCCCTAACTTTCTCTGAACCTTTGGAGTCCTTCTGTCCTGACCATTTAGCCCATTGTCTTTTTGGAAATAGACCTTCCAATATTTCACTCCTGACATCAAACCAATGGCGTAGGGTAAGTGGCAACTGAGGGAGACTATGAGTCTGCGCAGTTGATGCCTCGATAGTACTCGTAGCTCATAAGTCAACAACGCATCATTCACTTGTCAATATCTGAGAACTATCGTAACTGTCAACTGCGTAATCTCCCAGAATCGCTAGTTGCCAATCACTCTTAGAAATGCAAATCGTCCATTCCCATATCTCGAAAAGCGGACTCAACGGGTTGGGTTGTTTTACCTCTGAGCGGCACTTTTTTGCACACCATGTGCTAAATGGCCAGGTCACAAGGACCCCGAGGGCTCAGAGAAGGTTGGGGGAGGGAACCCACTGTTGAGAGACAGATAGTAGCCTCCCGTCAAGGCCATCCAGCGTGTTGTTTAACGTGCACAGGGTATGGCTCTCCCGCACACGGGGCCACGGCTTAACGTCCCATCCGACGGACGGCGACCTTTCCAAGCCCATCGGTGTCTCCTACTGACCGTGGGCAAGGCGGAGAATTTTGCGGAGATAAATCTCAACGCTGACCCAGCTGGGACTCGAACCTGGGAACTACAGATTACGAGCCTGGCGCGCTACCGATTGAACCACCCCCGCCCCAGAACTGAACGGGATCTGGGCGGCAGGGTACAGTCGGTCAAAGAAGTATCCGAACACTATGGTCGATTACAGAATTCAGAAAAAATATCTGGCAATGATTGTTTTTAGAAATTAATGATCTGGCAACCTTCGTGTCACGTGACACGAAGGTTGCTAGATCATTAATTTCTAAAAACAATCATTGCCAGATATTTTTTCCTGAATTCTGTAATCGACCATAGTGTTCGGATACTTTTTTGAGCGACTGTACAAACTCAAAATGGGGCGAAATTTTATTTTCAATTTTGCTAGTAAGATAAAATGCTTTGAAATCTAATCTTGAAAATCAAAGATATGAAAACAAAGAAATGACGGTCACAGGGGCGTGGCTATTTGGGTGGGTGGTGGGGTATTGGGTTTCACTCGAAAGAGGAAAAAATGTTTAATTTATTAAGGATATGAAACGAATGAGTTGACAACACTACTTATAACTATGTCGCCAGGTTCGTAATCTGCAGATCCCAGGTTCGAGTTTCAACTGTGATAACATCGAGATTGATCTCCGCAAAACTCCCCTCCCTAAACTCGGTCACAACGACGACAATGACGTTCTTGGAATGGCTGTCATCTGTAATAGGGGATTCCAACCCATGACCCAGCAGTGCAGGAGAACCTTTGTGTCACGTGATACGAAAGTTGCCAGATCACTAATTTCTAAAAAAAATCGTTGCCAGATATTTTTTCTGAATTCTGTAAACAACCATAGTGTTCGGATACTTTTTTAATATGTATAATGCGTATGAATACATAATGCAATGAATATGGAGAGTGTGCAATTACCGTTCACAGCAAACTGGAGCGGTTGCGGTTAATGTTCACAGCACATTGGATCGTGTGAGCTCACAAAAACCTGGATCGTGTGGGCCCACTCACAGAAATATTGAGCGTGTGCAGTTACCGTTCACAGCAAACTGGAGCGGTTGCGGTTAATGTTCACAACACATTGGATCGTGTGAGCTCACAAAAACCTGGATCGTGTGGGCCCACTCACAGAAATATTGAGCGTGTGCAGTTACCGTTCACAGCAAACTGGAGCGGTTGTGGTTAATGTTCACAGCAAACTGGAGCGGTTGCGGTTAATGTTCACAGCAAACTGGAGCGGTTGCGGTTAATGTTCACAGCAAACTGGAGCGGTTGCGGTTAATGTTCACAGCACATTGGATCGTGTGAGCTCACAAAAACCTGGATCGTGTGGGCCCACTCACAGAAATATTGAGCGTGTGCAGTTACCGTTCACAGCAAACTGGAGCGTGTGCAGTAACTGCACACGCTCCAGTTTGCTGTGAACGGTAACTGGAGCGTGTACAATTGCTGTACACGCTCCAGATATTTTTTCTGAATTCTGTTAATCAACCATAGTATTCGGATACTTTTTTGAGCTACTGTACCCGTTCTGCATGGAACTGCTTCCCAGAATAAGCTCCTGCTTAAAAGATTGATTAGTAAGCCTCGTGATAATTGTTTCCGAAATACTCCCGCAGCTGCTGCGATAGAGAAAAGAAACTTTATAAATTGCAGAATGGTTTTAAGAAGTCCAACTCTCAGCCTGGTCGAAGCATCTTTCGACCTATTAGATGACATCGACATGCACTCTACTTAAGCATCGCTGTCAGATAAGATTGCTTTTCCGTAACTGATCAAGATTACTAAGTTAAAGTAGCATTCTCGAGGTACCCAAAGGGCCAAAGCCAAACCCCAATCCCCCTTTTCCGGTTGCCTCTGATGTAGCTGCATCCGACAGCAACATCATCCCAACAGGTCATGCTCATCCATCCGAATCCCTCGGCGCTGAGGCAGAAAACTTCTCGCATCCCTTACGAGCTGCTTCAGCCTCTTTCCACCGACAGTGAGCTCTGTGGTCGGATCGTCACGAGGCGAGCGCGAGGTGAGACGGACCGACCCCGGGCTCCGTAATTGTTTCCTGACCAGTCCGGTCATTCCCCGTCCGCACGTTCGCCGGTCTGACCTCCGACCTCCTGCACATCTTTCAGCCTCACGGTTCGCACTATCTCCTCCCCCTCTATCCGCTACTTACCTCTGCCCGTGATTGCAGCTCTCCTTTCTCGGCGGGACTCGCAGGCACACTGAAATGTTCCACTTATCGCGAAGCTGTGTGTTTGTTTTCCTATTGTTGTTGCTTCAGTCTGTAAGGAACAATTTAGCGAAGCCAGTTACTGCAATACGCCAGACCAGTTGTTTCCAAAAATTGTTCGCCACTCTTTTTATTTGAATTGTTTGGTTTAAAACAGAATCTAAAAATCTGTAGTGTTATTCCCCTGTGAATATAAGACACAACAGTGCATGCCTTTCTTGGCCCTTTTTTTATTATATTTATTAATAAAACATTACTCTTTGTTATTTTTTTTACCAAATCATCTCTTATTTCGAATTTTAACCGTTAGAGGGCCTTAAAGTCGGGAAATTACCAACTGCATTCTGTTTGAAAACGAGCATTCCATATTCAACAGAGGCAATTGGTTTTCTTTTTTTCTTTTCCTGCAATTCATGCAATGTTTGCGAATTACCGTAAATGTCCTATTGCTTAAATAGTGGGTGGGTTGTTTTATCTCTGATACATACTTTTTCGGATACGATAGGCTAAATGGCCAGGTCACAAGGACCCCTAGGGCTCAGAGAAGGTTGAGGGGAAGGAACTCACTGGACAGCTGTTAGGAGACAGATGGAAGATTCCCGTCAAGGTTGGGTTGTTTTACCACTGAGCGGCACTTTTTTGCACACCTTGGGCTAAATGGCCAGGTCACAAGGACCCCGAAGGCTCAGAGAAGGTTGGGAAAGGGGACTTACTGGAACAGTTGTTGGGAGACAGATGGTAGCCTCCCGTCAAGGCCATCCAATGTGTTCTTTAACATGCACAGAATGTGACTCTCCCGCACAAGAAACACTGCTTAACGTCCCATCCGATGGACGGCAGCCTTTCCAAGCCCATTGCTGTCCCCTACTGACCATGAGCAGGGCGGGGAATTTTGCGGAGATAAATCTCAACGCTACCCCAGCTGGGACTCGAACCTGGGAACTGCAAATTACGAGTCTGGCGCGCTACCAACTGAGCCACCCCCATTCCCGTCAAGACCATCCAGCGTGTTCTATAATATACACAGGGTATGACTCTCCCGCACAAAGAGCTATTTCTTTGCATCGCATCCGATGGATGGCGGTTGTCCCCTACTGACCGAGGACAGGGTATTTTTCGGGAGATAATCTCAACGCTGGCACAATTATGATTCGAACTGGGAATTGCAGATTACGAGTCCTGCGCGTAACTGGCTAAGCTAACCCCGTCCACTTTAATAGTGGTAAGCCACTCGAAATGCAGCTGGCCGCTATCACATAATAATCGAAGATTTATCATAGACTAATTGTGAATAGGATATCGAGTTACTATTTAAAAATTTAGATGTTCATTTTTCGGTTGCCATGATGTTCATTTCTATTTCCGCACGATTTCTTTTTAACTGTTGCGCACGGTTTGATTTGATTATCTGTGTTTTGTGAGAGGCCGATAAAAAAATTAATACTCCCTCAGGCAGCTGCTTGCCACATAAGTCTGACAGGAGCCCTGTCAGTTCATATGCCACAGTAGAAGGTCTGTGAGGATAGAGGGTGATGATCAATAAATGTATCTATTTTAAAGATATCAACATTAAAGGAGTAAAGTCGACCCAGTAGGTTACGCGCCAGCATCGAATTCTGATTTTCCCGTGTTTAAATCTATCCGTACTAGTAGTCTTCCTAATATGAACCTTGTAAAGAAATAAATAATGATTCCTTCTGTGTGTTGTAACGATATATTAATAGTTCTTTACAAGGTTCATATTAGAAGGCTACTACTAGTTCTATTACTAGTAGTAGCCTTGTAACGATGCAATTAATGGTTCCTTTGCTACTAGTAGTCCTGCTAATATGAACCTTCAACGATATAATTAATGGTTCCGTTGCTACTAGTAGTCCTGCTAATATGAACCTTGCAACGATATAATTAATGGTTCCGTTGCTACTAGTAGTCCTGCTAAAATGAACCTTGTAACGATAAAATCAATGGTTCCTTTATTACTAGTAGTCCTGCTAATATGAACCTTGCAACGATATAATTAATGGTTCGGTTGCTACTAGTAGTCCTGCTAATATGAACCTTGTAACGATAAAATTAATGGTTCCTTTATTACTAGTAGTCCTGCTAATACGAACCTTGCAACGATATAATTAATGGTTCCGTTGCTACTAGTAGTCCTGCTAATATAACCTTGTAAAGAAATAATTAATGGTTCCGTTGCTACTAGTAGTCCTGCTAATATAAACCTTGTAAAGAAATAATTCATGGTTCCGTTGCTACTAGTAGTCCTGCTAATATGAACCTTGTTACGATAAAATTAATGGTTCCTTTATTACTAGTATTCCTGCTAATATGAACCTTGCAACGATATAATTAATGGTTCCTTTATTACTAGTAGTCCTGCTAATATGAACCTTGCAACGATATAATTAATGGTTCCGTTGCTACTAGTAGTCCTGCTAATATAACCTTGTAAAGAAATAATTAATGGTTCCGTTGCTACTAGAAGTCCTGCTAATATAACCTTGTAAAGAAATAATTAATGGTTCCGTTGCTACTAGTAGTCCTGCTGATATGAACCTTGTAACGATAAAATTAATGGTTCCTTTATTACTAGTAGTCCTGCTAATATGAACCTTGCAACGATATAATTAATGGTTCCGTTGCTACTAGTAGTCCTGCTAATATGAATCTTGTAACGATAAAATTAATGGTTCCTTTATTACTAGTAGTCCTGGTAATATGAACCTTGCTACGATATAATTAATGGTTCCATTGCTACTAGAAGTCCTGCTAATATAAACCTTCTAACGATGTAATTAATGGTTCCTTTGCTACTAGTAGCCGTCCGATGGCCGAGCGGTTAGCGTGCTTCGCTACTGATCTAAGGGACCTGAGTTCGAGCCCCGGATAAAAAGTTGGTGGTTGCTTTGTGCTGAGGTCCCACCATCCTCACAGACCTTCTACTATGGCTTATTAAACTGGCAGGCTCCTTTCAGACCTCTGTGGTAAGCAGCTGCTTAAGGGGTATTTATTATTTTTATTTTGCTACTAGTAGTCCTGTTAATATTAACCTTGTAACGATATAATTAATGGTTCCTTTGCTACTAGTAGTCTTGCTAATATGAACGTTGTAACGATACAGTTAATGGTTCTGCTGATACTAGTAGTCCTGCTAATATGAACCTTGTAAAGCAATAATCAATGGTTCAGTTGCTACTAGAAATCTTACTAATATGAACCATTGTAACGGAGCAATTATTGATTACATTACTATTAGAAATCCTGAGAATTGGAACTTTGTAATGAAATGTTTAAAGACTCCATTTGTAGTAAATAGAGGTCACATCGATGTCCTCTTTCTCACCGAGAGCCGAGCCGAGTCGTGGTTAACGGAGAAAATCTGACGCAAGCAAGTAAGAACTCAAACAATGAAATGTCAGATTATCTGTAAATCGACTGCATAATTCTCGCACCAATTCGATTTTTATTTTGTTTTCTAAACCTTTATAAATAAATATGTGACTTAGCTGTGTGGAGAATCCAGACCCATTGGAATCACCTCCCCCCTTCCCCTCTTGTCCTCTTAACGAAGTAACAGATTCAAAACTCTCCGCGAATTTCGCTACAGATAATGAAAGCGACGAAGGTCATAACCCGAGAATGTTTCTGATGAGATCAAACGATGACTAACGCTCTCGTCTTCTTTCCACCAAACAGAAAAGGACAAGAGCTAGTTCATTTCATCGCAAGACGTCTTCGGTCATCTCGCCACTAGTTACTTTTAGTTCTGGTTTAGTGAGCATGGAAAACAAGCCACAGAAAGAAGAGAAGGACTTAATGTTCGGGATGTTCATCTCGCTGCTCTTAGACGTCATCACCAAGGATGGGAGAGTGGCTAATTAGCATTCCTGAGGAAACTGTCTTTCCCTCATTTTTATCCCTCCCCTTCTTTCTCCTGCTCCCTCCTTTACTCACAGTCTGTGCGCGAGCACGCGCTTATTCGCGAGGAAGGACTACTTGTTGCTTCGCTCCTAACGGTTGCTACGGTAACGACCACGGAACGAAGGCCTCGCACATCCGGACTGATGCGCACAGTTATCAGAGGCAATTGAGCGCCACTGATGTGCATTTATCACTCTTGGTAAGGCGCACGAGAGGCTCTCGTGGTGTAAGAAGAGGGGGATGTGTCGGGAATAAATGAAGAAGAGCTCACAGTCCGAGTGTAAAGAAATAAACAAAAGACGTGGCGTCTCAGCTTCGCACTCGACTCGCAAAGGACATAAAGAGTACAAATTGAGGTTTTTTTTTTAATAAAGTAACTGCATGAGTGCTTATGAGCGATATATTCTCCTATGGAGAGTCGCAACGTTAAAAATACGGCTATTTATTTTAGTTTACAGTTTGTTCTTCTTCATCACAGTAGCCTAGTGGTTACCGTATTTGGTTTAGCGTTTAAACGGTCTTGGTATCGAACCGCGGATACCGTACGAATTTTTTTTTTCTTCTGGGGTTTCACCTTTTTCGCAGATCTTTTCTATGGAGTATTAAACTGATAGGCTCCTGTCAGATCAGCATTATAATTTGAATTGAATAAGTTTATTTCTCCTAAGCATTCATATAAAAAGTAGATGAATATCCCCTCAAGCAGCTGCTTGCCACAGAGGTCTGACAGGAGCCTGTCAGTTTAATACGTTGTAGTAGAAGGTCTGTGAGAAAAACAGGTCTCAGCAGAAAAACGACACAAACATCCATGCCTTATCCGGGACTTGAACCCAGGTCCCTTTGAGCAGTTGGGTTGGGTTGTTTTACCTCTGAGCGGCACTTTTTTGCACACCATGGGCGTTAAGCTCCCGTCAAGGCCATCCAGCGTGTTCTTTAACGTGCACAGGGTATGGCTCTCCCGCACACGGGGCCACGGCTTAACGTCCCATCCGACGGACGGTGGCCTTTCCAAGCCCATCGATGTCCCCTACTGACCGTGGGCAGGGCGGGGAACTTTGTGGAGATAAATCTCAACGCTGACCCAGCTGGGATTCGAACCTGGGTACTACAGATTACGAGTCTGGCGCGCTACCGACTGAGCCACACCCGCTCCCCCCCCTCCCCCTCCCCCTTTGAGCAGTAGCCAAGCGACTAACTACTCTGTCACGGGACCGCAACATTCATATATTGGTACATAAAACATAAACAAGTTCACAGGTGGAAAAGGAGAATATAATAAGCTTGTCTTGATAGCCTGGCTGACTGAGCAGTAGAAGCAATTACATAGCATAAGAGCAGAAGAAGCAGTTGCATAGTATAAGAGCAGAAGAAACAATTACATAACATAAGAACAGGAGGAGCAGTTACGAAGCATAAGAAAGATCGCTGTACCAAAGAGTAAATATTTTGTATGCAGATAAACAGAACCTCACACAAAATTGTAGAATAAACATGGTAAGGTTATTAAAAGTAAGCTAACATTTTACAGATGCTCTATTTTTGAAACCAGCAAAAGCACGATTCTTCAAAAGCCAGTTTCTGATCTTTTCTAAACTAATTGTTCTCTCCACCTGGATCAGAGATTGATTATTAATGGCTTTGACGAGAGATTTCTAGTTCTCCAACCTTCTCTGAAGCTATCAGCACTTCAGAAACTGAGATTCAAAAATTCCTACTGCTTTTCCTTACACCTTCGGTGTAAGGAAGATCATTTAAAAATCCTCCTCTTCAATTAAAGAATTCTGGGTAGATGGAACGAATGAGATGTTAAAGGTATAACCATTCCACTTATGGATAATTTGCTTTCATCAAACGAAAAAATCCTAATTTGAAAAAAAATCCCCCAAAGAGTTACTTTTTTCCCAGTTAACAAATATCGCGTTAACAGATGCAATTAATGGTTACTTTACTACTAGTAGTCCTGCTAATATGAACCTTGCAACGATATAATTAATGGTTCCTTTGCTACTAGTAGTCCTGCTAATACGAACCTTGCAACGATATAATTAATGGTTCCGTTGCTACTAGTAGTCCTGCTAATATGAACCTTGCAACGATATAATTAATGGTTCCTTTGCTACTAGTAGTCCTGCTAATATAACTTTGTAAAGAAATAAATAATATAATATTTGTAATACATTACAAAGAAATATATAATATAACTTTGTAAAGAAATAAATTTGACGTTAACAGATTTTCATTTGCTTGCGACTTTTAAGAAACTTCGGAGAGTGTGGAAAAATAGGTATATGCACCCAAAGACTAAAATTAAGCTGTGCGACAGTTTCGTCCTTTCTGAATTTGGTTATGGTAATGAAATTTGGTTATGGTAATGAAACTTGATGCATTTTATTTTTGATGTTTACGCAGTACCTCGAGCATTAGGTGGTTTGATTTCGTACGTAATGATGAGGTTAGATGAAGGAGTCAGCAAGCACCGTTCAACGGCATCTTGTATAGGAGAGACTAAGTTGGTCTGGCCATGTTGCCCGTATGCATAGCTATAGATTAAAGAATATGATCGTAATGATATTTCCAAGGCCTCAGAAAAAGGGAGAGACCTAGGATGCGGTGGGCAGACAATGTCAAACAGGCTGGCTTGGTAAAGTTGGGTTCGGTTGTTTTACCTCTGAGCGGCACTTTTTTGCACACCATGGGCTAAATGGCCAGGTCACATGGACCCCGAAGGCTCAGAGAAGGTTGGGGGAGGGGACCCACTGGAACAGCTGTTGGGAGACAGATGGTAGCCTCCCGTCAAGGCCATCCAGCGTGTTCTTTAACGTGCACAGGGTATGGCTCTCCCGCACACGGGACCACGGCTTAACGTCCCATCCGACGGACGGCTGCCTTTCCAAGCCCATCGGTGTCCCCTACTGACCGTGGGAAGGGCGGGGAATTTTGCGGAAATAAATCCCAGCTGGGACTCGAACCTGGGAACTACAGATTACGAGCCTGGCACGCTACCGACTGAGCCACCCCCGCCCCACTTGGTAAAGTCCATTCTCCTATTTTCCAGTGGCAAGTGAATATTGTTAGTTGCAAAGGTAGGAAAAATTGCAAGTAAAATATTTCACGGTGAAAAAGCATCAACTTTGAATGCAGTATTGTTTTTAATGGACATAAAATCATGGAAATATGTTACCCTTTCCTTTTACGCCTTTGCTCTGGTTATTGTGGGGGGCGGGGGTGGCTCAGTCGGTAGCGCGCCAGGCTCGTAATCTGTAATTCCCAGGTTCGAGTCCCAGCTGGGTCAGCGTTGAGATTTATCTCCGCAAAATTCCCCGCCCTGCCCACGGTCAGTAGGGGACACCGATGGGCTTGGAAAGGCCGCCGTCTGTCGGATGGGACGTTAAGCCGTGGTCCAGTGTGCGGGGGAGCCATACCCTGTTCACGTTAAAGAACACGCTAGATGGCCTTTACGGGAGGCTACCATCTGTCTCCCAACAGCTGTTCCAGTGGGTCCCCTCCCTCAACCTTCTCTGAGACTTCGGGGTCCTTGTGACCTGGCCATTTAGCCCATGGTGTGCAAAAAAGTGCCGCTCAGAGGTAAAACAACCCAACCCAACCCTGGCTATTGTGAAAACTGCTGGCTGGTAATATTGACAGAATTTTCCCACCCTTGAAAACAGAACCTTGCTAAAATAGGCCTACAGTGGCCAAATGCAGCAGCTGTAGTTCAGGATAGAAGTGTTTGGAGGACTAAATTGCACAGTCAAGTTGAACCTCCGCTTCCCATTGCCGCATTACGTTTTTTTCTTTTGCTGTTGTTTTTAAAAATGGAAGACTCAATTGAGACAAAAAAAAAAAGCCCCAAGAAAATCTACCTTGCCTTTCCGTTTGATTTTAATTTATGTTCATCAAACAAAAGCTCTTCAGTCTGAAAAAAAACTATCTCCAAAGAGTCACTTTATTTTCCAGTTAGCATCCTCAGTGTCGTTTCAAGCAAGAAAAAAAAACCGAGAAAAGCAATTTCGCTCTCATTTTCTGGAAGCAGAGAATACCAAAAGAAACTACTGATCAGCGAACTCGTCGAATGGCGAGATCAACGGCTGATCTGGTGTGCTTATAAACGCACAGTTATTACCTCTTGATTTCTCGCTTCGAGTCAAAGGTCGGGCAACTTCCGGAGGTCGTTCCACCGAGCCCTGGGACCTTGCCGCAGCACGCTTGGAGACAGGGCGTGTGCTAATTATGCCCGGATTGGGCAGAGAAAGCGGAGCGCAGAAGAGACTACTCGTGTGATGTCTGAGAGAAAGAGAGCATGGCAAGTTTCTGGCAGCTGCTCTCTAGATGACTTCATATTGCACTTCAGTTGAGGAAGCAACTCCTTTGACTTCATATGCACTTCAGTTGAGGAAGCTGCTCCTTTCACTTCATATGCACTTCAGTTGAGGAAGCTGCTCCTTTGACTTCATATGCACTTCAGTTGAAAAGGCTACTCCTTTGGCTACATATTCTTTTCAGTTGAAAAAGCTACTCCTTTGGCTACATATGCTTCGTATGAACTCCAGTTGGTGAGCTGCTCCTTTGGCTTCTTATGCATTTTAGTTGAGGAAGCTACTCCTTTGGCTTCATATGCACTCCAGTTGAGGAAGCTGCTCCTTTGACTTCATATGCACTTCAGTTGAAAAGGCTACTCCTTTGGCTACGTATGCTTTTCAGTTGAAAAAGCTACTCTTTTCGCTACATATGCTTCATATGAACTCCAGTTGGTGAGCTGCTCCTTTGGCTTCTTATGCATTTTAGTTGGTAAAGCTACTCCTTTGGCTTCATATGCTTTTCAGTTTAGTCAGCTGCTTCTTTGGCTTCATATGTACTCCAGTTGAGTAGGCTGCTTCTTGGGCTTCATGTGCACTTCAGTTGAAACAACTGCTCCTCAGATGACTTCGTATTGAACTGAGGCAGCCACTGTACTACGAGTAAAAAACAACGATGGGTGTTTAAGCAAGAGCCATTTTCAGCTGTTACATTTCGTTTTTATATAGACATGGATGGGCCTTTTGAGGACGGAGTTCGAGTAAAAAATGCAACAGAAAAAAATTGAAACCCAACCTACGTGCAGGGATTCATTATGCGAGCTTGTCTTAGAATTTATGCTTTGAATTTGGATGTTTTAAGCGGTGGGATTTGGGCGTCTCGTTTACCTTTTCGAGAAGAACAGGTTTCATCATCTTCTGAATTTCAAGTCTATTTTCATGTACACAGATAAGAAGAAAAGTGAATTCATGAAAATATGGCATTTTTTGTTTTTCTTTTACGGAGGCTTGGTTCAAATCAGTAGTGAGCTGGGTTCGCAATATTATGTTCCCAGATTCGAGTTCCATTGTGATTCTGTTCCCAGTTGTCTTCGTGATCCAATTTCTCAGCTGAATTCCACTTTGTTCGATGAGAAAAACTACATTGATGTGCCTAAAAATATCTCTGTATGCAGATGGGACGTTAAACAGCGACTCCGTATTACAGAAGAGTCATACCCTTTGCACTTTAAAGAACGCACTTAAATGGTCTTGACGAGAGACTTTCCAGTTGATCCCCTTCTCCAACCTTCTCTGAAACGTTAGGGTCCTTGTGACCTGGCCACTTAGCAGATTGTGTGCATAAAAGTGCCGCTCAGAGGTAAAGCAACGCAGGCTTATACCCACGCATACATCATCATTAAACATCTCAACTAGAAACCTCAACAATAATCAAAAATGAAAAAATTCACCATCTGAAACTTGGACTATCGAGACCAATATTAGGAAAACAAAATATCTATCCCATTCACCATCCGAAACGTTAACTATCAAGATCAATATTAGGAAAACAAAATATCTATCCCATTTACCATCCGAATCGTTAACTATCGAGACCAATATTAGGAAACCAAAATATCTATCCCATTCACCATCCGAATCGTTAACTATCGAGACCAATATTAGGAAAACAAAATATCTATCCCATTCACCATCCGAAACGTTAACTATCAAGACCAATATTAGGAAAACAAAATATCTATCCCATTCACCATCCGAAACGTTAACTATCAGGACCAATATTAGGAAAACAAAATATCTATCCCATTCACCATCCGAAACGTTAACTATCAACACCAATATTAGGAAAACAAAATATCTATCCCATTCACCATCCGAATCGTTAACTATCGAGACCAATATTAGGAAAACAAAATATCTATCCCATTCACCATCCGAAACGTTAACTATCAAGATCAATATTAGGAAAACAAAATATCTATCCCATTTACCATCCCAATCGTTAACTATCGAGACCAATATTAGGAAACCAAAATATCTATCCCATTCACCATCCGAATCGTTAACTATCGGGACCAATATTAGGAAAACAAAATATCTATCCCATTCACCATCCGAAACGTTAACTATCAAGACCAATATTAGGAAAACAAAATATCTATCCCATTCACCATCCGAAACGTTAACTATCAGGACCAATATTAGGAAAACAAAATATCTATCCCATTCACCATCCGAAACGTTAACTATCAACACCAATATTAGGAAAACAAAATATCTATCCCATTCACCATCCGAAACGTTAACTATCGAGACCAATATTAGGAAAACAAAATATCTATCCCATTCACCATCCGAAACGTTAACTATCGAGACCAATATTAGGAAAACAAAATATCTATCCCATTCACCATCCGAAACGTTAACTATCGAGACCAATATTAGGAAAACAAAATATCTATCCCATTCACCATCCAAAACGTTAACTATCGAGACCAATATTAGGAAAACAAAATATCTATCCCATTCACCATCCAAAACGTTAACTATCGAGACCAATATTAGGAAAACAAAATATCTATCCCATTCACCATCCAAAACGTTAACTATCGAGACCAACATTAGGAAAACAAAATATCTATCCCATTCACCATCCAAAACGTTAACTATCGAGACCAATATTAGGAAAACAAAATATCTATCCCATTCACCATCCGAAACGTTAACTATCGAGACCAATATTAGGAAAACAAAATATCTATCCCATTCACCATCCGAAACGTTAACTATCAAGACCAATATTATCGATTAAACATCCATTTTTACGAAAGCAAAATATCCCTCCCATTAAGAGTTCACACTATTAATAACTTAGCATCCAGTCATCTGAACTTTAGAAACCATTTTTCTCTCAAGTTTATCCAGTTCAATGATTGCATCTAGAAATACAAATAATACAACAAGCTATGTAATTAATTCTTGTTACGACCTTAATCCAGGTTGGATAAGGATTAGTTCATTTCATTTTAGGTCATCCACTCTTCCTTATCTGTCAGACAAACTCTTCCTAATCTTCCTTGATCGATCTTTGAGCGTAGGAATCACGCTGCCAAAAGCAACGTTACCGTTCCCCATTCTACCAATTCACTCATCATACGAAAGCATCCACTTCTACGTAATTACTATCCGAGATGTTATTCCCACAACAATTTTAATCTCGTTTCTAATACCCATGCTGATGATCGCCCTTGTCTCTTGAATGATAATTATGGTCTGGTTTATAATTCCGGCAATAATTATAGTCTTCTGTCTAATTCACATTTTAATCAGAGAGTAATGGTATTTTAAGCTTAGTAATACTCGATTACACTACCTAACTCTAACAATATTTACAAAAGCAAAATTTAGAATTTATAGTATTAATAATTTAACATTTAGTCATTTTTTTCCTCCGTAGTGTATCCATTTCAATGATCACATCTAGGGATATAAAACTGACAGATTATGTGCAGAAACATAACGACATCAATATTGACCATGACCTTGACCTATAAAGCCCAATTTATTTCTGTAACAAAGATGTTATTTTCCTACTAATTAAGGGGCGGGGGTGGCTCAGTCGGTAGCGCGCCAGGCTCGTAATCTGTAGTTCCCAGGTTCGAGTCCCAGTTGGGTCAGCGTTGAGATTTATCTCCTCAAAATTCCCCGCCCTGCCCACGGTCAGTAGGGGACACCTATGGGCTTGGAAAGGCCGCCGTCCGTCGGATGGGACGTTAAGCCGTGGCCCCGTGTGCGGGAGAGCCATACCCTGTGCACGTTAAAGAACACGCTGGATGGCGTTGACGGGAGGCTACCATCTGTCTCCTAACAGCTGTTCCAGTGGGTCCCCTCCCCCAACCTTCTCTGAGCCTTCGGGGTCCATGTGACCTGCCCATTTAGCCCATGGTGTGCAAAAAAGTGCCGCTCAGAGGTAAAACAACCCAACCCAACCTGTTTATACGTTGTCTGGAGAAATTATTAGGAATATTGCATCCTGCGTGTTATGCCATGAAGCATGCCTATAGATGTAAAATTTCCGATTGGCGTTAGTTGGGTTGTTTTACTTCTGAGCGGCCCTTTTTTTTTTCACACAACAGGTTGAATGGCCAGAACACAAGGACCCCCAGAGCTCAGAGAAGGTTGTACGAAGGAGACTTACTTGGACAGCTGCTAGGAAACAGATGGCAACCTCCCGTTAAGACCGTCCATGTGTTCTTTAGGTGTAGAGGGTATGGCTCTCACATACATGTATCCATGGTTTAACATTCCATCCGACGGACGTCACACCCTGAGGCAGTTGGATAGTATGGAACAATAGAAAACAAATCTCATCATCAGAAGTAATTTTAATCTCAACTTATCTATTACGATGGAAAGCGTTTGTATAACGTACATGTATATCGTTATATTGAAAGTACTTGATTTAGCCCCCGTGTGATTTGAGTTTATGATCTCCGATTTAAACACTTCATTAAGTTCTTAAAATACTGTTACTCTTTCCAGAAAAAAAATTTATTTATTTATTTATTTAAAAAAATGAAACATGAAAATTTAATTTTATATTGTTTTGTTTAAAGCGTCTCAGGTCGGGTTGTTTTATCTCTGAACCGCACTTTTTTACTAATGGGCAGGTCACATAAGACCCGAAAGGGATAGATACCCAAATTCGATAGAGGTTGGGTTGTTTTACCTCTGAGCGGGGGGCCGGGATGTCTCAGTCGGTAGCGCGCCAGGCTCGTAATCTGTAGTTCCCAGGTTCGAGTCCCAGCTGGGTCAGCGTTGAGATTTATCTCCGCAAAATTCCCCGCCCTGCTCACGGTCAGTAAGGGACACCGATGGGCTTGGAAAGGCCGCCGTCCGTCGGATGGGGACGTTAAGCCGTGGCCCCGTGTACGGGAGAGCCACACCATGTGCACGTTAAAGAACACGCTGGATGGCCTTGACGGGAGGCTACCATCTGTCTCCCAACAGCTGTTCCAGTGGGTCCCCTCCCCCAACCTTCTCTGAGCCTTCGGGGTCCTTGTGACTTTGCCGTTGAACTCATTGTGTGCAAAAAAAGTGCCGCTCAGAGGGTTGGGTTGTTTTACCTCTGAGCGGCACTTTTTTGCACACCATGGACTAAATGGCCAGGTCTCATGGACCCCGGAGGACCCACTGGAACAGCTGTTAGGAGACAGATGATAGCCTCCCGTCAAGGCCATCCAATGTGTTCTTTGACGTGCACAGGGTATGGCTCTCCCGCACACGGGGCCACGGCTTAACGTCCCGTTAGACGGACGGCGGCCTTTCCAAGCCCATCGGTGTCCCCTACTGACCGTGAACAGGGCGGGAATTTTGCGGAGATAAATCTCAACGCTGACCCAGCTGGGACTCGAACCTGGAAAGTGCAGATTAAGAGTCTGGCGCGCTACCGATGAGCCACCCAGCCCCATTCGATAGAGGAATGAGAGCCATGAGAAACCTGCGTTTAGGGAATCGCGGCTAAACTTCCCAGTCGAAGGACGGCGACCTTTTCGACTTTCCCCTTTGTCACTGCAGACAGGGTGGAAATATGGTTGAGTATTGCCATCCGATGCTCCTCTATACTGGAAAGTACTACATATGATGGATGGCACCGCATGTCACTCACTTGTGCTGATCATCTGCACCCACAGCAAATTAAGCTCATGGACCTGATGATAAGAGGGCCGAGGCCCACTTTACAAAGTGTTCCAGGTTATGACGAGAAATGTTAAAGAAGAAGAAGTGTGCTTATCGACGCAAAAAGGAAGACTGATATTAGAGCTGCGAAGGAAACTGTTCAAGAGATCTGCATTACACTAAAGTTTTGTAATTCTGTCTGTTCATTCAAATCAGGAAAGTGGAGACTTTTTAATTTTGAGCCGTTAGGGTTAGGGTTATTTTAACCTCTGAGCGGCACTTTTTTGCACACCATGGGCTAAATGGACAGGCCACAAGGACCCCGAAGGCTCAGAGAAGGTTGGGGGAGGGGACCCACTGGAACAGCTGTTGGGAGACAGATGGTAGCCTCCCGTCAAGGCCATCCAGCGTGTTCTTTAACGTGCACAGGGTATGACTATCCCGCACACGAGGCCACGACTTAACGTCCCATCCGACGGACGGCGGCCTTTACAAGCCCATCGGTATCCCCTATTGACCGTGGGCAGGGCGGGGAATTTTTGCGGAGATAAATCTCAACGCTGACCCAGCTGGGACTCGAACCTGGGAACTACAGATTACGAGCCTGGAGCGCTACCGACTGAGCCACCCCCGCCCCCGCCCCGAATTTTGAGCCGTGCCAAGGAATTATTTCCAATAAGATTTGGAAGCGATAAGGTCTGAATTGTACTGTAACTCTGTAATTTAATTGTGCCAAGAGTCGACCGATTTTGAAGGGGAGTTTCGAACTATTTTTTAAGATTAAAAAATCATTATCGGTACCATGAAATCGGTTAGTTCGGACTAATGTTCAAGTTCCAAGCTTTCGTGGATTCGTATATGGTTGGGTGAGGGGACCCACTGGACAGCTGTTTGGAAAAGGAGTCAACCTCCCGTCAAGACCATCCAGCGTGCTCTTTAACGTGCGTTGGGTGTGGCTCTCCCACACACGGGGCCACGGTTTAAAGTGTCATCCGACGTACGGCGGCCTTTTGAAGCCCACCGGTGACCCCTATTCACTGTGTGCGGGGAGTTTGGCAGAGAAAAATCTCTACACTTGTCCAGAACCTGAACCTGAGAATTGC
Source organism: Ryuthela nishihirai (assembly GCA_038380435.1). Taxonomy (NCBI): domain Eukaryota; kingdom Metazoa; phylum Arthropoda; class Arachnida; order Araneae; family Heptathelidae; genus Ryuthela; species Ryuthela nishihirai. The sequence goes on from JAWZYU010000001.1 coordinate 69,612,496, forward strand.
AGGTTACAAGCCTGTCGCGCTACCAACTGGCCATCCCTACCCCTAATAATAAATAAAAAATAAATACCCCCCTGAAGCACCTGCTTGCACCAGAGGTCTGACAGGAGCCTGCCAGTTTATATGCCACAGTAGGAGGTATGTGAGGATGGCAGGTTGTTGGGTTGTTTTACCTCTGAGCGGCACTTTTTTGCACACCATGGGCTAAATGGCCAGGTGACATGGACCCCGAAGTGTCAGAGAAGGTTGGGGGAGGGGACCCACTGGAACAGCTGTTGGGAGACAGATGGTAGCCTCCCGTCAAGGCCATCCAGCGTGTTTTCTAACGTGCATAGGGTATGGCTCTCCCACACACGGAGCCACGGCTTAACGTCCCATCCGACGGACGGCGGCCTTTCCAAGCCCATCGGTGTCCCCTACTGACCGTGGGCAGGGCGGGGGAAATTTGCGGAGATAAATCTCAACGCTGACCCAGCTGGAACTCGAACCTGGGAACTACAGATTACGAGCCTGGCGCGCTACCGACTGAGCCACCCCGCCCCGAGGATGGCAGGACCTCGGCAGAAAAACGACACAAACGTCCATAACGTAAGAAAAATAAGGAAAGAAATAAAGAAACTGAAAAAAAGAAGGAGATGAGAAGAAGGAGAGGGAATGAAAAAGAATGTGAAGGTAAAAGAAAAGCCACAGATTAGAATAAAAAGATATTAAGTAAGGGAAAGGAGAAGAAAATGGACAGAGAAGTGGAGGTTAGCGTAGATAAATATCAAATCTGACACAATTGGGACTCGAACTTGGCAGAGGTGGAGGTTTAGCTCAGTCGGTACCGCGCCAGGCTCGTAATCTGTAGTTCCCAGTTTCGAGTCCCAGCTGGGTCAGCGTTCGTGTCACGTGACACGAAGGTTGCCAGATCACTAATTTCTAAAAAAAACGTTGACAGATATTTTTTCTGAATTCTGTAATCAATCACAGTGCTCGGATACTTTTTTGAGCGACTGTAGGTGGTCATATTATTTTGATACTAGATCGTGTGGGCTGACTCACGGAAATATTGAGCGCGTGCATTACCGTTCACAGCAAACTGGAGCGTGTGCAGTTACTGCACACGCTCCAGTTTGCTGTGAACGGTAACTTCACACGCTCAATATTTCTGTGAGTGGGCCCACACGATCCAGGTCTTTGTGAGCTCACACGATCCAATGTGCTGTGAACATTAACCGCAACCGCTCCAGTTTGCTGTGAACGGTAACTGCACACGCTCAATATTTCTGTGAGTGGGCCCACACGATCCAGGTCTTTGTGAGCTCACACGATCCAATGTGCTGTGAACATTAACCGCAACCGCTCCAGTTTGCTGTGAACGGTAACTGCACACGCTCAATGTTTCTGTGAGTGGGCCCACACGATCCAGGTTTTTGTGAGCTCACACGATCCAATGTGCTGTGAACATTAACCGCAACCGCTCCAGTTTGCTGTGAACGGTAACTGCACACGCTCAATGTTTCTGTGAGTGGGCCCACACGATCCAGGTTTTTGTGAGCTCACACGATCCAATGTACTGTGAACATTAACCGCAACCGCTCCAGTTTGCTGTGAACGGTAATTGCACACGCTCCATATTCATTGCATTATATATTCATACGCATTATATATATTAAAATGGCATGGCCGTCATAAATCAAACGGATTGAAGAAGCATCAGAAACGGGTGAACAAATTCTGTCGTCTCTTTCCTGTGTTCAAGTGATGGACTTTCGCAGACGCCTTTCTGCAGAGTGGCAACATCTGCGTTTCTGCGCGTGCCTGTTGCTCCCGCCACGGAAGAGGATAAAAATCAAGGAAATGAAAGCTTCCGCTGCCATCTTCCGTTTTTCGACGGCCTACGTCATGTGCAGTGCGTCATTTCTATTAACCGGTAGACAATCTAATTCGGCAATTGCGTCAGCATCGAGTTCAGAGAGTAAACAACTTCGTTTCGCGTGCGCAGAACGTGGCTCCATTCATAATTTCGTTTGCAGGGGGACTGCGGAATCGAGATCGATGAAATGCAGCGCCACGAAGCACGATTACAATGAGACAAAAGTGGTTGGGTTGGGTTGTTTTACCTCTGAGCGGCACTTTTTTGCACACCATGGGCTAAATGGCCGGTCACATGGACCCCGAAGCCTCAGAGAAGGTTGAGGGAGGGGACCCACTGGAATAGCTGTTGGGAGACAGATGGTAGCCTCCCGTCAAGGCCATCCAGCGTGTTTTTTTAACGTTGGGTTGTTTTACCTCTGAGCGGCACTTTTTTGCACACCATGGGCTAAATGGCCAGGTCACATGGACCCCGAAGGTTCAGAGAAGGTTGGGGGAGGGGACCCACTGGAACAGCTGTTGGGAGACAGATGTTAGCCTCCCGTCAAGGCCATTCAGCGTGTTCTTTAACGTGCACAGGGTATGTCTCTCCAGCACACGGGCCATGGCTTAACGTCCCATCCGACGGACGGCGGCCTTTCCAAGCCCATCGGTGTCCCCTACTGACCGTGGGCAGGGCGGGGAATTTTGCGGAGATAAATCTCAACGCTGACCCAGCTGGGACTCGAACCTGGGAACTACAGATTACGAGACAAAAGTGGTACGATACAAATTCATAGGATTGTAACAATGCGCTCAAAGTAGCTTCGCCCAATAACGAATGGAAACAAAATGCAAAAAGTGCAGAATCCGTGATAGGGGGGAGGGGGAGGGGAGGTTCACTCCGTCGGTCGCGCACCACTCTCAAAATGTGATGTTCTCTCTTCGAGCTTTGAGATTTATCTCTGCCAGCTAGAGATGAGTTCGGGCTTTGTCCGAACTATTTCGGCTACTTCGTGTCACGTGACACGAAGGTTGCCAGATCACTAATTTCTAAAAATATCGTTGCTAGATATTTTTTCTGAATTCTGTAATCAATCATAGTGTTCGGATACTTTTTTAATATATATAATGCGTATGAATATATAATGCAATGAATATGGAGCGTGTGCAATTACCGTTTACTGCAAACTGGAGCGGTTGCGGTTAATGTTCACAGCACATTGGATCGTGTGAGCTCACAAAGACCTGGATCGTGTGGGCCCACTCACAGAAATACTGAGCGTGTGCAGTTACTGTTCACAGCAAACTGGAGCGGTTGCGGTTAATGTTCACAGCACATTGGATCGTGTGAGCTCACAAAAACCTGGATCGTGTGGGCCCACTCACAGAAATATTGAGCGTGTGCAGTTACCGTTCACAGCAAACTGGAGCGTGTGCAGTAACTGCACACACTGCAGTTTGCTGTGAACGGTAACTGGAGCGTGTACAGCAACTGTACACGCTCCAGATATTTTTTCTGAATTCTGTAATCACGTGACACGAAGGTTGCCAGATCACTAATTTCTAAAAAAACGTTGCCAGATATTTTTTCTGAATTCTGTAATCAACTATAATAGTGTTTGGATATTTTTTGAGCGACTGTACGTGCTTAGAATAAGTTATATTTCGAATATTTCTTGTAACTGTGAAAACAATAAGAAAAAAAAAAGTATATAATTTTTTTTATTATAATTTCAATCTTTTATTCTGTCTTTAGTAATTTAAAATAAGCATCATATACATATTTATATTATTGTTTACGTATTCTCTATACACCGGACAGGAAAGGTTAAAGCGACATTCTTTATATATACGAGTTATATATATTATATATATTATATATATTATTTATATATATTATATATATTATTTATATATATATAATGATATTCTATATGGAATAAAATTTTTAAGTTGTTTTTAAACCTATTTTTAGTGTTGGACTGTTTATTGGGGACCGCAAGAATCCAGATCATGTATTTTAACTGTGGGACTAAAATTAAATTATACAGAGACAACTGTTAATGGATTTCAAAGCAAGTACACAAGTTTCAGATTTCGCACAGGACTACAGGATTTTCGGGGTTTGAAGGGGGGAGGGGGGCACCCCTTCCCACCCCAAAAATCAAGTCGAAAGTCCAAGTCCAGACCCCCTGGTCCCCGCACCCTCCGGGTACGTTCCTGCTCCCGAACTTCCGGTTTCTACTAGTATCACTAATATTTTTCGTACCAAAAAGCATTAATATTCAAATTTTGTCATAAAACGATTATAATTAGTAATCTATATAATAAAAGATGCCTGTCTGTCTGTGAGTCTGTCTGTGTGTCTATCTGTCTTTGGCAGCCATAACTCATCGGGAAATCAACGTACACCCTCCAAACTTTCAGAGAACGTTTCTGGTTGTGGTCCGGATTGCAGTGCCAAATTTCAAGTCGAAAGTCCAAAAGGGAGGCTTGCTAGAACGAAAACCATTTACCATGCTATTCCTACGGGAAACGAGAATCGCTATCAAATTTACTGTTGCCATTTTCTGCTCCCTAACTATGAAAGTAAAGATTTAAAATAGAATTTAAATGTTCTGCTACAAATCTGATGCCGTTGCCAGATTCCCCACATTTCCAAAAGCATTTTTTAGGGATTCCATTGCAGCTAGGGAGCTGATTTTCTAACCAAAAATAGGGTCGGGCACGGGGAACCCATCTGCGAAATTTGGGACCTTTCGGTGATGTACGTCGGGAATTACAGAATGCCAAAATCTGACGAAATAAAAATATCTCGATCGTTTGTCACGGGCTCTGAGAGCGCGCGTCGAGCCAGCAATGACCTTTGCACCACGGGAAATTCTTCGTGTTCAAACTGTGATAAAACGCCGGGGGGGGGGGGGGGAATTTCACTAACTTTTAGTGCAGGAAACAACAGAATATGCAGATTAAAAGTGGGATACGAGCTGTCACAATTTGTGTAGAAATGAAGCCACGGGCCAAGTGAGAACCTGATTTTTAAACCAATCACCGGGCAACACGGGGGATGCTGTGCAGGAAATTTGGACCATGCGAACGAATATCACGGGAGCCATAGGGTAGCAAAATCTGTGGTAACGGAAATAAAATCTCGATAGATTACGCAGAAACTAAGCCACGGGTTATGAGTGCTCGCTGACGTCAACAACAAAATTTCTTCCTGTTGAAAATCTGTGCTAAAAGGGGAGGGGGGTGATCTTACAAAATTTACCTTTAATGCAGTGAAAATAAGAATATACAGGTTAAAAGTGACACCCGGGCAGGGTAAGTTCAGCTAGTATAAGAATAAAATGAATGATTAGTAACATTCATTTCTGTGTATAAGTATTATGATGCATCAGGGAATTTTTTCTCATAAATTGGGTGAGGGTTCGAAAAACAAATTCAGAACTCATCTCTACCGTTAACCCCTTCCTGCCACTCCCTCCCACACATATGCATACACAAACACACCCTGGCCCTTTTAGTGAGAAAAAAAGGATATCACTTGCTCTTTTTTATTTATTTATTTTTTTTCAAGAGAAGTTCACCTTCCACCCACCCACAAAAAAGGCTAAATAAAGGTCAAAGAGAGCCTTTGCAGAGTTCCAATGAGATCCATTTTTGAGAGTTGATCATCCCCCCTCCCACCCCAATGTGGTTCCTGGAAACGCCACTGATGGCATGAAAAGTTTTGCACAGTTCCAATGAGATCCGTTATTGAGAGTTGATCATCCTCCTCCTCCCCCAATCCACCCCAATGCGGTTCCTGGAAAGGCCTCTGATGGCATGAAAAGTTTTGCACAGTTCCAATGAGATCCGTTATTGAGAGTTGATCATCATCCTCCTCCCCCATCCCACCCCAATGTGGTTCCTGGAAAGGCCTCTGATCGCATGAAAAGTTTTGCACAGTTCCAATGAGATCCGTTATTGAGAGTTGATCATCATCATCCTCCCCCATCCCACCCCAATGTGGTTCCTGGAAACGTCACTGATCGCATGAAAAGTTGCACGGTTCCAATGAGATCCGATATTGAGAGTTGATCAGCCTCCTCCTCCCCCATCCCACCCCAATGTGGTTCCTGGAAACGCCACTGATCGCATGAAAAGTTTTGCACAGTTCCAATGAGATCCGTTGTTGAGAGTTGATCATCATCATCATCCCCCATCCCACCCCAATGTGGTTCCTGGAAGCGCCACTGATCGCATGAAAAGTTTTGCACAGTTCCAATGAGATCCGTTATTGAGAGTTGATCCTCCTCCCCCCCCCCCATCCCACCCCAATGTGGTTCCTGGAAACGCCACTGATCGCATGAAAAGTTTTGCACAGTTCCAATGAGATCCGATATTGAGAGTTGATCATCCTCCTCCCCCATTCCACCCCAATGTGGTTCCTGGAAACGCCACTGATCGCATGAAAAGTTTTGCACAGTTCCAATGAGATCCGATATTGAGAGTTGATCATCCTCCTCCCCCATTCCACTCCAATGTGGTTCCTGGAAACGCCACTGATCGCATGAAAAGTTTTGTACAGTTCCAATGAGCTCCGTTATTGAGAGTTGATCATCATCATCCTCCCCCATCCCACCCCAATGTGGTTCCTGGAAACGCCACTGATCGCATGAAAAGTTTTGCACAGTTCCAATGAGATCCGTTATTGAGAGTTGATCATCATCCTCCTCCCCCATCCCACCCCAATGTAGTTCCTGGAAACGCCATGATCGTATGAAAAATTAAGCCGTAGTTCCTTGTGCAGCCTCCCCCTCCATATGCATATACAACTTGCAAAACTTTAATCATTAAATAAGAAGGGTTGTTTTACCACTTAACGGCACTTTTTTGCACAAAATGGGCTAAATAGCCATGTCACAAGGACCCCGAAAGCTCAGACGAGGTTGGGGAAGGGACCCACTTGAACAGCTGTTGGGAGACAGATGGTAACATCCCGTTGACGCCATCCAGTGTCTTCTTTAACATGCACAGAATGTGGCTCTTCCGCACACGAAACACGGCTTAACGTCCCATCTGACAGATGGCAGCCTTTCCAAGCCCATCGCTGTCCCCTACTCACCATGGGCAGAGCGAGGAGTTTTCTGAAGATAAATCTCAACACTGGCCAGCTGGGACTCGAACCTAGGAACTGCAGATTACGAGCCTGGCACGCTACCGACAGACCATCACCCGCCCTTAGAAAAGAAGCGAAAAAGATGTGAACAAAAAATAAAACTTCAGTTAACCAAAATGTGATTCTTCGACTATCCTGTTAATGGATCTAAAACTGTTGGATTGTTTTACTTCTGAGCGACTCATGAATAGAAAAATTGATTTTGTCGTGAATGGAATTCGAACCCACGTCTCCTGGAAATATGCCAGTTATGCTAACCACTACACCATCATCAGCTAACGTTTTTCTTCAGCTGGTGTGACTTATATATTTTCCGGGTTTTTTTTTAATTTGATTCGCACAATTGCGCCATCTATCCGGGAAATGAACAACTGTGTTGTCACATAGAGATGGATTTTAATATTTGTCACTAACGCTCATTGCGTTAAATCAATAATTCAGTAATAAAGAATCACAGGATGTGTCCCGTAGACATGGAACTTACGAAATAATCAGCTGACAAAAATTGGATTTTGCCGTGAGCGGAATTCGAACCCACGACTCCTGGAAACATGCCAGTTATGCTAACCACTTGTGAATAATAGTGGTTGTGATTGTGGTTAGTACAACTGGCATATTTCCAGGAGACGTGAGTTCGAATCCCACTCATCGCAAAACCAATTCTTTTCAGCTGATTATTTCATGAGTTCCATGTTTACAGGACATATCCTGCGAGTCTTTACTACTGAACTACTTTACCTTATTTTAGAGGGGGCGGGGTGGCTCAGTCGGTAGCGCGCCAGGCTCGTAATCTATAGTTCCCAGGTTCGAGTCCCAGCTGGGTCAGCGTTGAGATTTATCTCCGCAAAATTCCCCGTCCTGCCCACGGTCAGTAGGAGACACCGATGGGCTTGGAAAGGCCACCGTCCTTCGGATGAGACGTTAAGCAGAGGCCCCGTGTGCGGGAGAGCCATACCCTTTGCACGTTAAAGAACACGCTGGATGGTCTTAACGGGAAGGCTACCATCTGTTTCCTAACAGCTGTTCCAGTGGGTCCCTTCCCCCAACCTTCTCTGAACCTTCGGGGTCCATGTGACCTGGCCATTTAGCCCATTGTGTGCAAAAAAGTGCCGCTCAGAGGTAAAACAACACAACGTTAAAGAACACGCTGGATGGCCTTGACGCGAGGCTACCATCTGTCTTCCAACAGCTGTTCCAGTGGGTCCCCTCTCCCAACCCTCTCTGAGCCTTCGGGTCCATGTGACCTGGCCATTTAGCCCATTGTGTGCAAAAAAGTGCCGCTCAGAGGTAAAACAACCCAACCCAACCTTATTTTAGCACTGTTTAAGCGAGTCAATTTGATCCATCCCCTTTCCTCCGATCATTGTGCCCTTAAAACGTTTTTCCAAAATTTTCGTCATGGAACGAAAGATTTGGCGAATATTTTTTCAGCGTAAAATTACGGATTTGTGAACTAAGAACACTTGAATCTGTGGAAATAACATTGTTTTTATTACATTGCCTTTTAACGGCTTCTAAACAATGTTAATTTGATGTTAACTCTCTTTGACAGTTATTTACTATGGATTATTTTTCTAAGGGTAATTATTTATTTAAAATTTTGTTAATTAACATGTTTTTTGTTACAATTTTCTCTACTGTTTACAAGTAGACTGTGTTTCTTTTCGTATCATTTCTCCTACAATATCCGACATTTTGACATAGCCAACTTTTTGTCACATTCGATTGTATATTCATATTGTTGCGGATTACAAAAATGGATAGCCACTGAGCGTGAGTATTAAAAGCTATATTTCAAAACCAAATTCAATACAAGGTAAATTGTTACCAAATTCAATACAAAGGAAATATGGATGAAGTATCTTATTAACAAATTAACTATTAACATGCACAAGTCATCAATCTTCCTGCGTGAGCACACAACATCAGCTCTGTGTATTTTACAAAATACTACCTTTTACTTGATTTACCAGGTCACCCGAAGATCTTCACTCGTAAACCAATTCTCGTCCTGTGCTAATAACTTTTCACACACTAGCCGAACAAAAAGACAGTCCGTGTAGACATTCGAAGTTAGCCATAAAAGTTCCCACTTTTATACTTCCGCGTATACACAACACATCAAGTTACTTCTTGATACTTAACGATAAAAGATCCCACTTTTATCCTTCCGCGTATACACAACACATCAAGTTACTTCTTGATACTTACGCGCACTGTCTCAGAACAGCTCACCGTCCATTTTCGAACTCACCGACCGTTACAATACAAAACGACCGTTAACGCTCCACTCTTCTTCTCCAAATTCTCCCAAAGTTCTTATTCGTTGGCTGAAACTTTTTGCTTTCGGTTGCCAGATTCCTTCTGTCGTAACAATATGGTAAATGGATAATCATGATATATACATATATATATTATTTTACAATGATATTTTTTAAAGCTACAGTCGCTCAAAAAAGTATCCAAACGCTATGGTTGATTACAGAATTCAGAAAAAATATCTGGCAACGATTTTTTTAGAAATTAGTGATCTGGCAACCTTCGTGTCGTAGGTTGCCAGATCACTAATTTCTAAAAAAATCGTTGCCAGATATTTTTTCTGAATTCTGTAATCAACCATAGTGTTCGGATACTTTTTTAATATATATAATGCGTATGAATATATAATGCAATGAATATGGAGCGTGTGCAATTACCGTTCACAGCAAACTGGAGCGGTTGCGGTTAATGTTCACAGCACATTGGATCGTGTGAGCTCACAAAAACCTGGATCGTGTGGGCCCACTCACAGAAACATTGAGCGTGTGCAGTTACCGTTCACAGCAAACTGGAGTGTGTGCAGTAACTGCACACGCTCCAGTTTTGCTGTGAACGGTAACTGGAGCGTGTACAGTTGCTGTACACGCTCCAGATATTTTTCCTGAATTCTGTAATCACGTGGCACGAAGGTTGCCAGATCACTAATTTCTAAAAAAATCGTTGCCAGATATTTTTTCTGAATTCTGTAATTAACCATAGCGTTCGGATACTTTTTTGAGCGACTGTACAAGAATGGATGGAAAAATCGATTGAGTAGGGGGAAAAGTAAAAGAGGGGGAAAAAAGAAGTAAAAAAGGATTCCGCCGCAGGTTCGTAATCTGTAGTTCCCAGGTTCGAGTCCCACGTGCGCCAGCGTTCAGATCTATCTAGAAGACACTGTTAGGTTTGCAAAAGTTACGGTTAAGCCGATGGCTGAGCCATGGATCCGTGCGCAGGAGAGCCATATCCTGTGCACGTTAAAGAACATGTTGGATGACTTTAATGGGATGTTTCATCTATATCTAACAGCTGTTCAGTGAGTTCCTTTCCCCGACCTTCTGTGAGTCTTCAGGGTCCTTGTGACCTGGCCGTCTTGCTCATTGTGTGCTCAAAAGTGCCGCTCATTAGAGAACCAACCCAACCAACTACGATCTCTACAGGATGAATTCAAATGTTATCATTTAACATCTTTAATAGTTTCAAAATGTAAACCAAATTTTTGTTTCAAACTCGAAACGCTTATCATTTTATTGTTCCTGCATTTTACTTAAATTCTCACACTGAAACCAAAAAGAAAACGTCTCAACGAAAGTGAAAATTTGAATGTCTCTGAAAATGTCCAACTTTTTGATTGGTGACGTCAAACTTCAATCAGTTGTCAAACTCGTATCATGGGTTGGGTTGTTTTACCTCTGAGCGGCACTTTTTTGCACACCATGGGCTAAATGGCCAGGTCACCATGAACCCCGAAGGCTCAGAGAAGGTTGGGGGAGAGGACCCACTGGAACAGCTGTTGGGAAACAGATGGTAGTCTCCCGTCAAGGCCATCCAGCGTGTTCTTTAACGTGCACAGGGTATGGCTCTCCCGCACACAGGGTCACGGCTTAACGTCCCATCCGACTGACGGAGGCCTTTCCAAGCCCATCGGTGTCCCCTACCGACCGTGGGCAAGGTGGGGAATTTTGCGGAGATAAATCTCAACGCTGACCCAGCTGGGACTCGAATCTGGGAACTGCAGATTACGAGCTTGGCGCGCTACCGACTGAGCCATCCCCACCCCAACTCGTATCATGAGAAAGAAACAATCGAGATTCGAACGAGGCCAAATGTTGAAGAAACTCATTTAAAGTCGCTTCACTTTTCTTTTCTTATTGAACTATTTCGAGACTGTTATTTGCATTTCTCCCTCGCAGCCTTGGGAAAACCCGTTCCCCGGAAGCTCATTCCCTTCTCTATCAGAACCTGGAAATATGGGACGTCGAACTACCTCATCATTCGCCACAGGGACGTACCAGCTGGAAACTGGGCCATGGGGAAACCCCCTCGCCACAATGACGTCTTGCACGCTGCAGGTATTACCTGATAGTTCAGTTTCCCCTATTCGAATCGCACCTTCCTTTACACTGATAATTAAATACATTTTAAACACACCTCCACCAAATGAGACTCTAGTTTAATTTACTAGTGTTAGTGTCCTGAATCCTGCTTTGTTTGTACAGCCAATAAACACTTTTGTTAATTTAAAAACTGTTTAGTAGTTACGTGATAGTCATACTCTACTGTTTGGGGCGGGGGTGGCTCAGTCGGAAGCGCGCCAGGCTCGTAATCTGTAGTTCCCAGGTTCGAGTTCCGGCTGGGTCAGCGTTGAGATTTATCTCCGCAAAATTCCCCGCCCTGCCCACGGTCAGTAGGGGACACCGATGGGCTTGGAAAGACCGCCGTCCGTCGGATGGAACGTTAAGTCGTGGCCCCGTGTGTGGGAGAGCCATACCTTGTGCACGTTAAAGAACACGCTGGATGGCCTTGACGGGAGGCTACCGTCTGTCTCCCAACAGCTGTTCCAGTGGGTCCCCTCCCCCAACCTTCTCTGAGCCTTCGGGGTCCATGTGACCTGGCCATTTAGCCCATTGTCAGGGTTACCAATGTTGTAGGGGACACCAATGGGCTTTCCAAGCCCATTGGTGTCCCCTACTGACCGTGGGCAGGGAGGGGAATTTTGCGGAGATAAATCTCAACGCTGACCCAGCTGGGACTCGAACCTGGGAACTATAGATTACGAACCTGGCGCGCTACCGACTGAGCCACCCCCGCCCCTGAGGGAGAGGACCCACTGGAACGGGAGTTGGGAGACAGATGGTAGCCTCCCGTCAAGGCCATCCAGCGTGTTCTTTAACGTGCACAGGGTAGGCTCTCACACACACGGGTCACGGCTTAAGGTATCATCCGACGGACGGTGACCTTTCCAAGCCCATCGGCTACCTGTTGGGAACAACCCTCCAAATACACAACTCCTATTGAATTTACCAATATACCCTTTTCGATTATGTTTATTTTTTAGTTTTAAAACATTTTCACCAACTCAAAATACATACACTTTCTTTTTTCTTTTTAAGATTCGAAGTATTTGAGCTATTCTTTAGCCGTCCGTTGGTCGAATGGTTAAGCGCGCTTGACTACTGATCAAAGAGACCAGGGTTCGAGCCCGGGATATGGCATTCTTTGCTGAAGCCTCGCCTTTCTCACAGATCTTCTCTTGGCTCCTATCAGACCTCTATGGCAAGCAGCTGTTTGAGGGAATATTTATTTAGCCTTTTAATGGTGAGGACTTTCAGGATCACAGCTCAATTCACACTCTCAAAGGGCGGGGGTGGCTCAGTCAGTAGCGCGCCAGGCTCGTAATCTGTAGTTCCCAGGTTCGAGTCCCAGCTGGGTCAGCGTTGAGACTTATCTCCGCAAAATTCCCCGCCATGTCCACGGTCAGTAGAGGAACCGATGGCTTGGCAAATGCCGCCGTTCATCCGTCGGATGGGACGTTAAGCCGTGACTCCGTGTGCGGGAGAGCCATACCCTGTGCACGTTAAAGAACACGCTGGATGGCCTTGACGGGAGGCTACCATCTGTCTCCCAACAGCTGTTCCAGTGGGTCCCCTCCCCCAACCTTCTCTGAGCATTCGGGGTCAATGTGACCTGGCCATTTAGCCCATGGTGTGCAAAAAAGTGCCGCTCAGAGGTAAAACAACCCAACCCAACACACTCTCAATAGAGTCTCACCAATTGCATCCATTTAGATACGTATCACACATCTTTACATATCTTCCCTTCTAATAATTTTGTTATTGAAGTCAGCAGCCTTCAAAACATTTTCGTTGACATTTTTTTCATATTTTTTAGAACCGCAAACTCGTTTGGAATGCGAAACACAAAACCCTATTAGGGTCGCAAAATTTTTTGGGCTTTTATTGTCCACAACTAAATCCCTGTTGTACAATGTAAATGGGGAGACTTGTGAGACTGCGCACTTGACACTTTAGATGTTCTCATAAATCATAGGCCAAATGATCTATCAGTCACCTGCCAATCAACCAATGATCAATGAGAACTGTTAAACAAGGGTTGGGTTGTTTTACCTCTGAGCGGCACTTTTTTCACACCATGGGCTAAATGGCCAGGTCACATGGACCCCGAAGGCTCAGAGAAGGTTGGGGGAGGGGACCCACTGGAACAGCTGTTGGGAGACAGATGGTAGCCTCCCGTGTCAAGGCCATCCAGCGTGTTCTTTAACGTGCACAGGGTATGGCTCTCCCGCACACGGGGCCACGGCTTAACGTCCCATCCGACGGACGGCGGCCTTTCCAAGCCCATCGGTGTCCCCTACTGGCCATGGGCAGGGCGGGGAATTTTGCGGAGATAAATCTCAACGCTGACCCAGCTGGGACTCGAACCTGGGAACTACAGATTACGAGCCTGGCGCGCTACCGACTGAGCCACCCCCGCCAAGAACTGTTAACAAAGCATCAACTATGCAGTCTCCCCTTAGACTCCCCAGTTGCACTTATTAATATCTGCAGTTCCTAGGTTAAAGACATAGTTCCGACCTATAGTCCGACTCAACACTCGGTGAGAATGGGGACATCGATGGGGTTAGGAAGACTGCCGTCCGTCGCATGAGATGTTAAGCTGCGGCTACGTTTTGCTGGAGAACCATATCCTGTGCACTTTAAAGAACACGATGGATGGCCTTGACGGGAAACCGCCATCTGTCTCCTAATAACTGTCCGATGGGTCCCCTTCCCTCCTGACCGGGGCTGGCTCAGTCGGTAGCGCGCCAGGCTCGTAATCTGCAGTTCCCAGGTTCGAGTCCCATCTGGGTCAGAGTTGAGATTTATCTCCGCAAAATTTCCCGCCCTGCCCACTGTCAGTAGGGGACACCGATGGGCTTGGGAAGACCAACGTCCGTCGGATGGACGTTAACCCGTGATCCCGTGTGCGGGAGAGCCATACCCTGTGCACGTTAAAGAACACGCTGGATGGCCTTGACGGGAAGCTACCATCTGTCTCCCAACAGCTGTTCCAGTGGGTCCCCTTCCCCAACCTTCTCTGAGCTTTCGGGGTCCTTGTGACCTGGTCATTTAGCCCATGGTGTGCAAAAAAGTGCCGCTCAGAGATAAAGCAAGCCAACCCAAAGATCATTGTGACCTGGCCATTTAGCCCATTTTGTGCAAAAAGAGTGCCGCTCGGGGTTAAAACAACCCAACCCTGTGCATGTTCAAAAACACGCTTGATGGCATGACGACCATTTAAACATCTCCTCCAGCATCTTTTCTCATTTCATCATCCATTTGTGTTTAGAAATCGTTGCTGAAAGTATCCTTTCCCAAAATAGATCTTTTCATCGTCCAAATGTTCTCCTCTCTATTAACACAGCCAATCATATTTTTTCGCTCTCTCGCCATCGCATCTCTATATATTTTAAAGATTTTTTATTCCTCCCATTGAGCAAGAAAATCAACACGTTTTAAATTACGGACTTGTTTTCGCTCTGTCTCTGGGATCAGTTGCTATTTTTGGTTCGTGAAACGATCTCGGAGACTCTCTGAAAAATCTGAAATGGAAAACAGGAAAAGAAAACAGAAATTTCACTTTCCCGCCTACGCTTGTAACAAGATCACTCTCATGCTGATCCAATTATACAGATATGACGTCATTATGGATTGTGACAATGAATGAAACGACTCGAGGGCGCATGCGCGCGTCGACCCGCTTGACGACACACGAGAAGCACTCTTGATGCAGTTGCCAGATGTTAAGAACCGAATGGCATGTAATAACGTCATAAATTTATATAAACCGCATGGCAACCGATGTTCTTTGCCGAGTCTGTAACAGTGTAAGAGGTGAAACGAAAATGCCCATGGCCAGTAGGAATGGAAAGAAGAAAAGTGGTTGTTTCCTGAAATAGGCTGTTCGGTTATTTCGAGCTTGAAACAGAGCCAGTGGAAGACGTCATCAAAAGACAACGCTTCGCGGCATGAAACATCCGCTGCGAGTTTCATTGACGGTTACGGTTGAAGATAATAACTGTTTGATTCCGAAAATAACCTTTAATTAAATTTCTGTAAAACGATCTCTTAATTTGTTTATTCTCAGTTGCATGGTTCGTTATTGAGATCTTGATTTTCTTTCGTCCTGCACTATTTTTGAAAACAGTCAAGTCTGTTTTGTTACTCCAAGAATTTAAGAGTAGGGGGTTTGTTTTGGGGATTTTCTCTGTGAATGGCACTTTTTATCGCACAAATTAGGCCAGGTCGCAAGGATTCCAAAAGCTCAGGACGGAGTATGGGTTAGTGTATCAACTGGGGAGCTGCTAGGAGACAGCTGGAAGACTTTCGTGCAGGTCATTCAGCCCAGGCTTAGTTCCGAAGTGGGGGGTGGCTCAGTCGGTAGCACGCCAGGCTCGTAATCTGTAGTTCCCAAGTTCGAGTCCCAGCTGGGTCAGCGTTGAGATTTATCTCCGCAAATTTCCCCGCCCTGCCCACAGTCAGTAGGGGACACCGATGGGCTTGGTAAAGCCGCCGTCCGTCCTATGGGACGTTAAGCCGTGTCCTCGTGTTCAAGAGAGTCATACCCTGTGCACGTTAAAGAACACACTGGAGGAGGCTATCATCTGTCTCCCAACAGCTGTTCCAGTGGGTCCCCTCCCCCAAACTTCTCTGAGCCTTCGGGGTCCTAGTGACTTGGCCATTTAGCCCATGGTGTGCAAAAAAGTGTCGCTCAGAGGTAAAACAACCCAACCCTCACGACACAACTTACAACTGTGAACCCTCCAGTTCAGATGATGTAATGGGAGAACTATTTTCATATTGCCCCTTTCTAGAGTGTAAGACGGCACAGGGATACCTCCCTCGTGCAGGAAGACAGAAGGAGGCTGTGAACGAGAGAATCATCGCTGCTGTCCGTGAACTCATTAAGGTTGGGTTGGGTTGTTTTACCTCTGAGCGGCACTTTTTTGCACACCATGGGCTAAATGGCCAGGTCACAAGGACCCCGAAGGCTCAGAGAAGGTTGGGGGAGGGGACCCACTGGAACAGCTGTTGGGAGACAGATGGTAGCTTCCCGTCAAGGCCATCCAGCGTGTTCTTTAACGTGCACAGGGTATGGCTCTCCCGCACACGGGGCCACGGCTCAACGTCCCATCCGACGGACGGCGGCCTTTCCAAGCCCATCGGGGTCCCCTACTGACCGTGGGCAAGGCGGGGAATTTTGCGGAGATGAATCTCAACGCTGACCCAGCTGGGACTCGAACCTGGGAACTACAGATTACCAGCCTGGCGCGCTACCGACTGAGCCATCCCCGCCCCATTCCACTAGTGAGAAGCTTTCATCTGACGCATAACTCATTTAGATCGGTCAGCGGGTCTGGGAGGTCTGGGTGGACAGTGGTCAGAGGTCTGGGTGGTCAGCCGGAGTGGAGCAATGTTTGGACAAACAAAAGCTAACAAGCAAAGGAACGACGAGAGGAAACCAATTAGAAGAAGAGGAGAAAACACGTCGACTCTCACACTGTTGACATAGATATCCAAAACAAAATAAACATCGAATCTGTTCCGACCAAACTTTTAAAGTTTAATTCCAACTTGAACATATTTTCGGCGATTTTAAGTAAGAAAGACAAGCAAAAAATCCAGATGATTAAAATTCTGTTATCAACACCGAAAAAGAAATGTTAAGGAATCATTTTTAAAGGAAATCCCGACCAGCAATCGTGAAACTTTCCTCTTCCTCGAAGCAACAGAGAATCATAACCATCTTGCAACATCGCCGAAGTGAGGAGCAGTTCCAGAAATATTTTTCGGCTTCTTGGGGTGAGCAGCACAGTGGCAGTTCTAGAAATAGCTCTTCACCCCTCCTCGGTTACACGCGCATAAAGGCTCTAGACAAGCCTAAAAGAGGGAGAAAAGACAGTAAAAACCTAGCTGTAGCTCCTGCAGGAGAATTCCTTCTTAAAGTGGGTTGAAGTGTTTCCGGCAATGAGTAGCAAATCCAGAAACTAAATCCCTCTCACAACATTAGGCTCTTAGTGAAGCATCGTTGAGTTGGTAATCCACTCCCTGCTAAATATATACCTAGTTGCGATTTCTTGCGAAGATTTAGATCCGAGGTCATCGACCTCGACCGTCGCCGAGTACAATTCAGTCTGTCGCTGCATTAATTGATTCGCTAATATTCCCTAGTGGGTTGGGGACTAAATAGCCATCGCAAAATTTGATTTGTATGGGCAAATAGATAGTTCTGCACTTTAGGGGACCTTCCCGTTGTGTTGTGTTTAGACATTACTGATCCTTTAGTCTGAATGTTTAACTAAAATGCGAAAGGTTCTAAATAAAATAAATAGCCCCTCAAGCAGCTGCTTGCCACAGAGGTCTGACAGGAGCCTGTCAGTTTATATGCCACAGTAGAAGATCTGAGAGGATGGCAGGACCTCAGCAGAAAAACGACACAAACATCCATGCTTTACCCGGGGCTCGAACCCAGGTCCCGTAGATCAATAGCGTAGCGCGCTAACCACTCGGCCACGGGACGGCACAAAAAATAAATACCCCCTCAAGCAGCTGCTTGCCACAGAGGTCTGACAGGAGCCTGTCAGTTTATATGCCACAGTAGAAGATCTGAGAAGATGGCAGGACCTCAGCAGAAAACAACACGAACATCCATGCCTTACCCGGGGCTCACTTTCCCGCTCTTTGTGGGTGAAAAATGGGTCTGAAGTTTTCAACTTTTTCAAATTATGACGTCATCGCTACGTACTCATCTATTATATCTACTACTACATCACACAAGATTCTCCCATGATGCATTGCGAGAAAAATAACTGATGCATTGTGGGAAAAGTGCGAACATCGGTTAACACGGTTGCTGTTTCACTTTGAAAAGGTTGTTCGCCCTCGGTTTCTCGAAATTTTTCGGGTGGTTTCCTTAATGTTATTTCTATGGGAACTTTGATTGCCTTTAAAAAAAAACTACTTGACCGATCTTTATGAAATTTGCTATATAATTAGATCAGTAGCCAAGCGCGCTAACCACTCGGCCACGGGACGGCTTCATGAAAGGTTCTAAGCGTATGAAAATGTTTCTGAAGCGTATGATGCACTTTAAGAAATAAATTAGAGAAGTTGTAGATTATTTTTAATCCATATTAACGATTTTTTGCAATTTAAATTTGTTTCGTAAAATCGTAGCTTATCCAGATGAGACAGCTCAAAAAAATATCCGAACACTATGATTGATTACAGAATTCAGAAAAAATATCTAGCATATATTTTTTTAGAAATTAGTGATCTGGCAAACTTTGTGTCACGTGACACAAAGATTGCCAGATCACTAATTTCTAAAAAATCGTTGCCAGATATTTTTGCTGAATTCTGTAATCAACCATAGTGTTCGACACGGTTGCCAGATCACTAATTTCTAAAAAAATCGTTGCCAGATATTTTTTCTGAATTCTGTAATCAATCATGGTGTTCGGATATTTTTTGAGCGACTGTATTCGACTGAAACTAATGATGATTTAGTATTTAAAATTAACAATGACTTAAATAATAAAAGAAATTAATACCCCCTCAAGCAGCTGCTTGCCACAGAGGTCTGACAGGAGCCTGTCAGTTTATATGCCAAAGTAGAAGGTCTGTGAGGATGGCGGGACCTCAGCAGAAAAACAACACAAATATCCATGTCTTACCCGGGGCTCGAACCCAGGTCCCTTACATCAGTAGCCAAGCGTGCTAACCACTCGGTCACGGGATGAGTTAAAAATGCGTAAGAAACTGGTTTAGTAGCAATGAACTGGAAACAAAATATCTGGAGCGTGTACAGCAACTGTACACGCTCCAGTTACCGTTCACAGCAAACTGGAGGGTGTGCAGTTACTGCACACGCTCCAGTTTGCTGTGAACGGTAACTGCACACGCTCAATATTTCCGTGAGTGAGCCCACACGATCTAGGTCTTTGTGAGCCCACACGATCTAGGTCTTTGTGAGCTCACACGATCCAATGTGCTGTGAACATTAACCGCACACGCTCCAGTTTGCTGTGAACGGTAACTGCACACGCTCAATATTTCCGTGAGTGAGCCCACACGATCTAGGTCTTTGTGAGCTCACACGATCCAATGTGCTGTGAACATTAACCGCACACGCTCCAGTTTGCTGTGAACGGTAACTGCACACGCTCAATATTTCTGTGAGTGGGCCCACACGATCCAGGTTTTTGTGAGCTCACACGATCCAATGTGCTATGAACATTAACCGCAACAGCTCCAGTTTGCTATGAACGGTAACTGCACACGCTCAATATTTCTGTGAGTGGGCCCACACGATCCAGGTCTTTGTGAGCTCACACGATCCAATGTGCTGTGAACATTAACCGCAACCGCTCCAGTTTGCTATGAACGGTAATTGCACACGCTCCATATTCATTGCGTTATATATTCATACGCATTATATATCTTAAAAAAGTATCCGAACACTATGGTTGATCACAGAATTCAGAAAAAATATCTGGCAACGATTTTTTTAGAAATTAGTGATCTGGCAACCTTCGTGTCACGTTGATTACAGAATTCAGAAAAAATATCTGGCAACGATTTTTTTAGAAATTAGTGATCTGGCAACCTTCGTGTTTCAGAAAAAAATATCTGGAAAACGATTTTTTTTAGAAATTAGTGATCTGGCAACCTTCGTGTTTCAGAAAAAAATATCTGGAAAACGATTTTTTTTAGAAATTAGTGATCTGGCAACCTTCGTGTTTCAGAAAAAAATATCTGGAAAACGATTTTTTTTAGAAATTAGTGATCTGGCAACCTTCGTGTCACGACACGAAGGTTGCCAGATCACTAATTTCTAAAAATATCGTTGCCAGATATTTTTTTCTGAATTCTGTAATCAACCATAGTGCAAGAGATTTTCATATAATACCACAACTCAGGATGTAATTTGTTAAATGGATGTAACGTATAACTACTGAATAGGTTGAATATACTATATATCAAGGCATTTATGTTGCACAAAATCTAAAATGGAAAAAGCCTAGAGATACAATTTGTAAATATTTTAGATTTATTTTATACAGGCTATATTATCTTAAATCATGTTCTCATAACAAGTTGTTAATTTTAATTTATTTCGCATGGATTCATTCAATTGCAAGCTATGGTATCACTTGTTAGGGGAAAGACAGTATATGTGAGTATACTAAAATTACAAAACGAAATTTTGAAAGAAATTGAAAATAGTAACATCAGTAATGTGAATTATTTCTACACAAATATTTGTAAAACATAATATATTTGTGTAACAGTAACACACCTTTGATAAAATTATATTTATACTAATATTTTTCTATGTGAAAATAACAATTAGACTGAAAAACGGTTCATCACCTATGATACCAGAAATTCAGCAGGTTTCATGTTGTGAAATCAAGGAAAGAAATATTATGTGATCATTTTAACTTTACTGAACCAAAAATATATCATTCTTTACCTAATCACCTAGGGGCGGGGGTGGTTCAGTCGGTAACGCGCCAGGCTCGTAATCTGTAGTTCCCAGGTTCGAGTCCCAGCTGGGTCAGCGTTGAGATTTATCTCCGCAAAATTATCCGCCCTGCCCACGGTCAGTTGGGGACACCGATGGGCTTGGAAAGGCCGCCGTCCGTCGGATGGGACGTTAAGCCGTGGCCCCGTGTGCGGGAGAGCCATACCCTGTGCACGTTAAAGAACACGCTGGATGGCCTTGACGGGAGG
Source organism: Ryuthela nishihirai (assembly GCA_038380435.1). Classification (NCBI taxonomy): domain Eukaryota; kingdom Metazoa; phylum Arthropoda; class Arachnida; order Araneae; family Heptathelidae; genus Ryuthela; species Ryuthela nishihirai. The sequence continues at coordinate 69,633,592 of JAWZYU010000001.1, forward strand.
CTACCATCTGTCTCCCAACAGCTGTTCCAGTGGGTCCCCTCCCCCAACTTTCTCTGAGCCTTCGGGGTCCTTGTGACCTGGCCATTTAGCCCATGGTGTGCAAAAAAGTGCCGCTCAGAGGTAAAACAACCCAACGTTAAAGAACACGCTGGATGGCCTTGACGGGAGGCTACCATCTGTTTCCCAACAGCTGTTTCAGTGGGTCCCCTTCCCTAGCCTTCAGGATCCTTGTGACCTGGCCATTTAGCCCATGGTGTGCAAAAAGTGCCGTTCAGAGGTAAAACAACCCAACCTAATCACCTAAAAAGAAAACTAAATGTAAGTTTAAGAAGAAAAACCAAACTTCGTTTGTTAAATATTGATGATATTAAAAAAATTGATTATTTAATAATAAAAAAACTTAATACAATAGTACCACAATTATTTTATATCAGAAATTTTATAAATATTACACTTTTAAAACTAATTTATAATGCATGGGTTAAATCTTATTTAACATATGGATTACTTTCTTGGGGTGAGTATATCACAGCAATATTAAACCATTAATTAAAACTCAAAATAGAATAATTAGATGCATTTTAATGAAAAAAAGATATGATAGAGTTAGATACTTTTATAGTGAATTGCATATATTACTTTTAAGGAAATTACACATATATAATATTATTATATATCTTAAAAAGCACTTGATTGAAAGTGATATTAGACATATAAATTATAATACAAGAATAGAAATTATAATACGTAAAACTTATTTTACCTCTTGCTAAAAATAATCATTGTACAAAAACATTACCTATATTTAGCACCAAAAATATTTGATAATTTACCTGGAAATCTTAAAGATGAAACAAACTTTCACTCTTTCAAAAAGAAATTGAAAATCTGGATTTTTGAATATAACAATACTGAAAAACTTCTTTGAAAAATTGTTAATAATCATTATTTTGGTAGGTATAATTTTTGTACTTTTGAATTTCTATCTTTTTGTTCACTCTTTTAAAAATGGAATCGAAAATTATATCACATCTAAATTTTGTATTAAATTTGTTGCCTTTTTCAAAATGTTTTACCAAATTCTTTATATGAAATGTATAACTTGTCTATTCAATGGGAATAAATATCTATAAATGTCTATAAAAAATGTGTATTAAAAATGCTTTTTAACATAGTTCGTTAGTATTTTTTTCTCATTGCCTGTGATTTTCGTTTAAAGTAGTATTTTGTTTTTGTATTTCAGAGAGAGTTCATTAATAACACCACATGTCTACTTGATTATTTCTGTCAGCGTTTTATTTTGTAAATTTTTCTTTAAATTAGCAGTTAAAATTTTTAACAAGTTTTCGTTTTTGTACAGCATGTACAGTCGCTCAAAAAAGTATCCAAACACTATGGTTGATTACAGAATTCAGAAAAAATATCTGGCAACGATTTTTTTAAAAATTAGCGATCTGGCAACTTCGTGTCTCGTGACACGAAGGTAGCCAGATCACTAATTTCTAAAAAAAAATCGTTGCCAGATATTATTTCTGAGTTCTGTAATCAACCATAGTGTTCGGATACTTTTTTAATATATATAATGCGTATGAATATATAATGCAATGAATATGGAGCGTGTGCAATTACCGTTTACAGCAAACTGGAGCGGTTGCGGTTAATGTTCACAGCACATTGGATCGTGTGAGCTCACAAAAAACCTGGATCGTGTGGGCCCACTCACAGAAATATTGAGCGTGTGCAGTTACCGTTCACAGCAAACTGGAGCGGTTGCGGTTAATGTTCACAGCACATTGGATCGTGTGGGCCCACTCACAGAAATATTGAGCGTGTGCAGTTACCGTTCACAGCAAGTACTGGAGCGTGTGCAGTAACTGCACACGCTCCAGTTTGTTGTGAACGGTAACTGGAACGTGTACAGTTGCTGTACAAGCTCGACATATTTTTCCTGAATTCTGTAATCAACCATAATGTTCGGATACTTTTTTGAGCGACTGTACATGTAATTGTAATAATAATTCCCTATCGGCTTCTCCTATCGACTGAAAAAAAAAGGTTTTTCGGAGTCGATAGGAAAAGCTAATTGATGCAGAGATTGCATCAGTAACTAAGGGTTCACATCCCCACTGTGCCATCGTTGAGATTTTCTCCACTAACCTACCATAGGCGGGGAGAGGTTGGCTCTGTCAGTAGAGTGCCAGTTCGTAATTTATACTAACCAGATTCGAGTCCTCACTGTGGCAGCGTTGAGATGTATCTCGGCTAATTCCGGCTCTGCCCGCGATCGGAAAGGGAACACCGATGGGTTTGAAAACCCCTGCATCCATCACAAAGAGTGTTAAGTTATGACGCCGTGTTCAAGAGAGCCAGTGTGTTAGCACGTTAACGAACACACTGGACAGCTTTAAGGGAAAGCTTCCATCTAGATCGTAATAGCTGCCCAATGAGTCACTGGATAGCTATTACGAACTATTACTTCCTCACGAGCTTATTATGCCAGGCTTGCAATCTGTAGTTCCCAGGTTCGAATCCCAGCTGGGTCAGCGTTGAGATTTATCTCCGCAAAATTACCCGCCTTGCCCACGGTCAGTAGGGGACACCGATGGGCTTAGAAAGCCCGCCGTTCGTCGGATGGGACGCTAAGCCGTGGACCCGTGTGTATGAGAGCTATACCCTGCGCACGTTAAAGAACACGTTGGATGGTCTTGACGGGAGGCTACCATCTGTCTTCCAACAGCTGTTCCAGTGGGTCCCCTCCCCCAACCTTCTCTGAGCCTTCGGGGTCCATGTGACCTGGCCATTTAGCCCATGGTGTGCAAAAAAGTGCCGCTCAGAGGTAAAACAACCCAACGTTAAAGAACACGCTGGATGGCCTTGACAGGAGGCTACCATCTGTCTCCCAACAGCTGTTCCAGTGGGTCCCCTCCTCCAACCTTCTCTGAGCCTTCGGGGTTCATGTGACCTGGCCATTTAGCCCATGGTGTGCAAAAAAGTGCCGCTCAGAGGTAAAACAACCCAACCTTTACATGTTTATTTAGCTTTTTGTAATGCTGCCTGTTAGGAATAACAGTGTGTTGATTCAAATTATTTCTGCAATTCCTTCTTTTAGAAATAAGCTCCACAGATTTATCACTGAAACAGCAATGTCTCCTATACTCCGTTGTACCTAAAGCAGTATTGTTGGTTTCGAGAAAGGCCTGTTTCAAATGGTCCCATTCTTCTTCAGATTCGGTTGAAACCAGTACTAAGTTAACTCAGTACAAAACAAACCTAGATCCGAACTAGTATGACAGTAAAAGGTACATAACCACACAGCACAATATTTTCAGCAAAGTTGCCAAAAATCGAATGATGGGAAAAAAGCAAACCTCTTCCCTGTCCAATTGCAAATTAATAAAGTCCACAATACCACATTTTGAAGTTTTTGTACATTTTATGGCGAATTAACAGGGAATTCAATTATCCAGGATTGTTTTTCTCCCATTCATTGGGGCGGGGGTGGCTCAGTCGGTAGCGCGTCAGGCTCGTAATCTGTAGTTCTCAGGTTCGAGTCCCAGCTGAATCAGCGTTGAGATTTATCTCCGCAAAATTTCCCCGCCCTGCCCACGGTCAGTAGGGGACACCGATGGGCTTGGAAAGACCGCCATCCGTCGGATGGGACGTTAAGCCGTGGCTCCGTGTGCGGGAGAGCCATACCCTGTGCACGTTAAAGACACGCTGGATGGTCTTGACGGGAGGCTACCATCTGTTTCCCAACAGCTGCTCCAGTGGGTCTCCTCCCCCAACCTTCTCTGAGCATTCGGGGTCCATGTGACCTGGCCATTTAGCCCATGGTGTGCAAAAAAGTGCCGCTCAGAGGTAAAACAACCCAACTCCCATTCATTCTGGATAACAGAGAATCTACTATACAGGGTGAATCTGAAAAAGTGGGCAAAACTTTACGGGGTGGTAGAACGCAGCTATACGAGCAATATTCGTCATAGAATGTATGGTCAGAACGCAAGCGGTGAGAAGTTAAAAGGTAGTTTTCCACTGTCACATTTAAAGAATGAACACAAGAAGGAGAGGAGATACTTCAGAAAACATTTTATTAACAGGAATGTAATTGAGGTACATGCTCAAAGAAATTGCTCAAAAGAGTTGCCGCCAGCTGTAATGGTTAGTATAACCAGCCATCCTCTCGGCAATCCACGGTAGAAATGCCGTTGGGTACGAGGACCGACCCTTTTATACCATTTCCATCGCCACCTAGCGGCTCGCCTTTTGCGTTCCGACCATACATTCTATGACGAATATTGCTGGAATAGCTGCGTTCTACCACCCCGTAAAGTTTTGCCGTAAAGTTTTGCCCACTTTTTCAGATTCACCCTGTATATAGAAATTAATTATGACTCACATTACTACCATTTTAACTGGGGGACTATTTGTAAAATTGGGTAAATAACAGGAAAAGAATCTGTGTTTTAAATTAAGACACAAAGGTGATCAGAACTTCATTGCGCCAGAATGAATATTACATCAGCCTGCCGTGCTTTGTGGGTAAGTCATGTGCCGAAAAGAGAGCCGAGAATGCCCCTTGATAGCTGCACCAGTGCAGTAAAGAGAGCCTTACAGGAAACAGTCATCTGAGTAGCCGATAGAATTGTCTTAAATCTCTTGTTATTTGCCTTGGTACCTCTAGCGTTATTTTCGTTGATAGATTTAGATTGTTTTTCGCTAAGATGCATTAGGTTTAACACTAATCATAATCATATCGTAATGAATAGAAACATTCACTGGTAACTAAATTAAGAACTGCGGGTTAGCTTGTTTCATCTCTTATCTAGCCAGTGCAACTCAGAACTATGGGGGGGCGGGGGGCGGGGGGCGGGGGGGGGCTCAGTCGGTAGCGCGCCAGGCTCGTAATCTGTAGTTCCCAGGTTCGAGTCCCAGCTGGGTAAGCGTTGAGATTTATCTCCGCAAAATTCCCCGCCCTGCCCACGGTCAGTAGGGGACACCGTTGGGCTTGGAAAGGCCGCCGTCCGTCGGATGGGACGTTAAGCCATGGCTCCTTGTGCGGGAGAGCCATACCCTGTGCACGTTAAAGAACACGCTGGATGGCCTTGACGGGAGGCTACCATCTGTCTCCCAACAGATGTTCCAGTGGGTCCCCTCCCCCAACCTTCTCTGAGCCTTCGGGGTCCATGTGACCTGGCCATTTAGCCCATGGTGTGCAAAAAAGTGCCGCTCAGAGGTAAAACAACCCTACCCAGAACTATGGGCTTGGAAAGGCCGCCGACCTTCGGATGGGACGTTAAGCTGTGGCCCCGTGTACGGGAGAGCCACACCCTGTGCACGTTAAAGAACACACTGGATGGCCTTGACGGGAGGCTACCAACTATCTCCCAACAGCTGTTCCAGTGGGTCCCCTCCCCCAACCTTCTCTGAGAATCGGGGTCCATGTGACCTGGCCATTTAGTCCACGGTGTGCAAAAAAGTGCCGTTCAGAGGTAAAACAACCCAACCCAACTCAGAACAATGGAGGATTAAGATCTTCTAGGTCCCTAAGCAGTAAGACTTTGGAGGACCCTTCATCATAGTTTAGACATAAGTAACGATAGAAAAATAAACAATGGAGTCACACTGGGAAATAAAATAATTTCATCTTTCAATCAAAAATAAATATACAGATACCTGTTGACATATAATTAGGGTGACCGTTTCCCGGGGACGGTCACCCTAATTATATGTTGCGACCTAACATACGTCCCCGTTTCCCGGGGACGGTCCCTGTCCGCGACACATAAATGTCCCCAAAAGTGTCCTCAGAATTGCGGTTTCAAATTTTGATAATTGCCATCGAGCAGAGATAATTATTTTTGCTATCAGACGGCTGGTGAAAAGAAGCACGATCATGTTATTAACGAATGCAGTCCCCATATTCATAGCCGATGGTTGGGTTGGGTTGTTTTACCTCTGAGCGGCACTTTTTTGCATACCATGGGCTAAATGGCCAGGTCACATGGACCCCGAAGGCTCAGAGAAGGTTGGGGGAGGGGACCCACTGGAACAGCTGTTGGGAGACAGATGGTAGCCTCCCGTCAAGGCCATCCAGCGTGTTCTTTAACGTGCACAGGGTATGGCTCTCCCGCACACGGGGCCACGGCTTAACGTCCCATCCGACGGACGCCGGCCTTTCCAAGCCCATCGGTGTCTCCTACTGACCGTGAGATATATCTCCGCATTTTGCGGAGATATATCTCACGGTCAAACGAACTCGAACCTGGGAACTACAGATTACGAGCCTGGCGCGCTACCGACTGAGCCACCCCCGCCCCTTATAGCCGATGGGGTCTGACCCTCTCATTACGCTAAAGGGGTGAAATAATCCTTCTTATGACTGCTGTGACTCGATGCATTGGGTTGTTTTACCTCTGAGCAGCACTTTTTTGTACACCATGGACTAAATGGCCAGGTCACATGGATCCCGAAGGCTCAGAGAAGGTTGAGGGAGGGGACCCATTGGAACAGCTATTGGGATAAAGATTGTTCTTTAACCAGCGTGTTCTTTAACGTGCACAGGGTATGGCTCTCCCGCACACGGAGCCACGGCTTAACGTCCCATCCAACGGAAGGCGTCCTTTCCAAGCCCACCGGTTCCCCTACTGACCCTGGGCGGGGAAATTTGCGAAGATAAATCTGAACGCTGACCCAGCTGGGACTCGAACCTGGGAAGTACAGATTACGAGCCACCTCCGACCCCTGGGTCCTTGTGACCTGGCCATTTAGCCCACTGTATGCAAAAAAGTACCGCTCAGAGATAAAACAACCCAACCCATCTAATGACTTTCGAAAATTTAAAAATCACTCCATCGAAACTTTCTACGAATGAAAATTTTTATTCGAATACAGTTATTTTTATTATTCATCAGAATTTTTATGACAGGTTGCGGTTCCATTAGGATTCAGCTTTCAAGATCGTGCGAAGAATCTTGTGGCTTCCAAAGCCATCCCTAAAAGCTCTCTTGCATCTTATTTTAAGCATTTCAGCCACGCAAAATCGCGGAGTGTACGAGACAGAAAGTGCAAGAGGAAAGCCACTAAAGGTACACTCACGAAATAATAAACCACAAAGACTCACACAAAAAAATAAGACTTTAACCATGATGGAAATATGAAGCGAATCTGTCATAATACAGTTTAATCTTCATCTATTACCATAAAAATTTAATATCTATGAATGAAAACAGTTATTTCTGAGAATTCGCTTATTTACTGCCGAGAACTCGAGGTGATTGAATTCTAAATATTTCAGTGCACTTACTGACGACCAAGACCTCTTTCAAATGCTCTCACAAAACACTGAATGGAAAGAATTTCTCAGAATTTTTCCTAAATTCGCATTTCCAACTCAAAAATCTCCTCTTCGCTTAAACTTTAAAGGATATTGGAACAAAAGATTAACAATTCTGACTAACGACCACCATTTTCTCTACGATTCACCGTATTGTTTCTTCTTCCAGGAAAACAAGGAACTCTTGCAGTAATCGCAACAGAGAATCGAAAACAGCTCTCGAAGCAACACATGCAGTGGCTCGTGTCGGGCGTCACAGAGAAACGTTATTCATGACGTCACAGGAGCGTCATGGCTGCCAATGACGTCAGCCGCACTTGTGCCCACGCAAGCGAGTGCTGGTTGCGGAGGAGGAGAGCTGGGCTCGTCTGCAAGGCCTGCCAAGCTGTGTATTGACGGATCGAAGTCGGTGTGTTACGACACCGCTGAACTGACTCCCAGGAAAGCTTGTAATGATCTTTGGAGCATTTGTATTTTTAGCTACAAAATGCTGCTCATTTCCAACGCAATACCAAAATAGCACTCTTACTCAATTAATGTGTTTAAAGCGAGCTTGTTTGCTCAACGTTAAGGTTTCAGTGGAGGTTCTCGTTTGGCCCTTCATTGTTAATCTATTTCCCTGCCTCAACGCACGATGCCATAAAATTAACGACTATAAGCTTTTCAGAAGCATATTAACAAAGACCACTATCTCATTAAAAGGATCGCTTTGAAATTTGATATACGAGACGCCTATATACATATCGCTACATACAAACGCTTCTCATGTAATATACTCGGTAAAAATTCAATGGAATGATTTATGATTAGTTCATCAATACAAGTAGAAATTTTAATTAATAAAGCATAGGTTGACCAAATAACCCAAAATGATACATATTCTCATGAATTTATCAGAATCTATAAATGAAAAAGAATCGAAATCGAAGGATACGCCATTTAATAAAGAAAATTTACAGTTTGTTGTGTGGGTCTGGACCTATATATGGGTTGGGTTGTTTTACCTCTGAGCGGCACTTTTTTCACACCATGGGCTAAATGGCCAGGTCACATGGACCCCGAAGGCTCAGAGAAGGCTGGGGGAAGGGACCCACTGGAACAGTTGTTGGGAGACAGATGGTAGCCTCCCGTCAAGGTCATCCAGCGTGTTCTTTAACGTGCACAGGGTATGGCTCTCCCACACACGGTGCCACGGCTTAACGTCCCATCCGACGGACGGCGTCCTTTCCAAGCCCATCGGTGTCCCCTACTGACCTTGGGCAGGGCGGGGAATTTTGCGGAGATAAATCTCAACGCTGACCCAACTGGGACTCGAACCTGGGAACTACAGATTACGAGCCTGGCGCGCTACCGACTGAGCCACCCACGCCCCTGGACCTATATACAGTCTACGAATTTCGTAACGTCTTGAGGGGGGGGGGGAAGTCAGAGATCAATGATTCTGTTACGTTGCATTGCATGTGGTACAGTGAGGGGTTGGTGTGATATTCTATCACTTCTGCGATTAGTAATATTCGTTTTCCCATTTTCTGATCACCAAAAATAGTATTCGTTTTTCTCTTATCAAATGGGGCGGGGGTGGCTCAGTCGGTAGCGCGCGAGGCTCGTAATCTGTAGTTCCCAGGTTCGAGTCCCAGCTGGGTCAGCGTTGAGATTTATCTCCGCAAAATTTCCCGCCCTGCCCACGGTCAGTAGGGAACACCGATGGGCTTGGAAAGGCCGCCGTCCGTCGGATGGGACGTTAAGCCGTGGTCCCGTGTGCGGGAGAGCCATACCCTGTGCACGTTAAAGAACACGCTGGATGGCCTTGACGGGAGGCTACCATCTGTCTCCCAACAGCTGTTCCAGTGGGTCCCCTCCCCCAACCTTCTCTGAGCCTTCGGGGTCCATGTGACCTAGTCATTTAGCCATTTATATGGTGTGCAAAAAAAGTGTCGTTCAGAAGTAAAACAACCCAACTCAGCTATCAAAATATAGGCCTATCAAAATATAGGTTATTAATACGCTTAACACAGAGTCGTCATTATATCACCAATGAGAGTATAACGTTTCACCACATCTATTTCTTGTTTTCTCTTTGATGTTCCCTTCAATCAGAATAATAAACCTATATTTCGAACAGACCAGGATCTAGGAAAAAATAAGGAGAGGGGGTGGGGGCAAGTGACGCAACTGAGACGGAAAAAAGTATTAAAAGAGAGCAAGAGACTAAATTTTCTTTTCAGTATAATATTTTCTCCTTAGTTTTAAAAACTTTAAAATAGTGTCTTGTTCAAAATAGTGAAATGCGCAAAAGTTTAATAATGTTTTGTCTCTCTTATCCTTTGTAGAATTTTCAAAGCGGTGGTGTTGGGGGGGGGGGGGGGGGGCTCCCTTTCCTCTCCTAGATTCGGTCCTGATTTCGACTTCAGAATATTTGGGGCCTCTTAAACTTACCTAACTGAGGGCCTCGTCAACTTGTCAGAGCTTAGGGCCTGAAAATGTTAAGGTCCGGCCCTGGATAGACGGCGGCCTTTCCATCGATGTCCCTTTCCTCATCGAGGGCAGGGTGAGGGTTAGAGGAGATAGGGTTGGGTAGTTTTACCTCTGAGCGGCACTTTTTTGCACACCATGGGCTAAATGGCCAGGTCACATAGACCCCGAAGGCTCAGAGAAGGTTGGGGGAGGGGACCCACTGGAACAGCTGTTGGGAGACAGATGGTAGCCTCCCGTCAAGGCCATCCAGCGTGTTCTTTAACGTGCACAGGGTATGGCTCTCCCAAACACGGGGCAACGGCTTAACGTCCCATCCGACGGACGGCGGCCTTTCCAAGCCCATCGGTGTCCCCTACTGACCGTGGGCAGGGCGGGGAATTTTGCGGAGATAAATCTCAACGCTGACCCAGCTGGGACTCGAACCTGGGAACTGCAGATTACGAGCCTGGCGCGCTACCGACTGAGCCACCCCCGCCCCATTTTTTAGAGGAGATAAATCTGAACGCTGACTTAGGTGCTGCTCTGATGAGAATCGCATTGAATACAAGAACCTGAGAGTTACCGATTACATTGAAAGAACCCCTGTCCCTTCCAATCCGTTGACCGATCCCGATGAGTTATATATCAAAGAAAGTTTGTCCCTCGAGGTGTATCCTAAGTAATAATTAACCTGATGTCTCCCAACCCAATAGAAAAAAAAGGTAATGTGAAATCGTTCTTGCCTATATCTCTCGAATATTCAACATTTACGAGTAAAATGAAAGCTTCTCATACGAGCCCTGATGTGGACTACCTCGAATTATGCTATCTCACCTTCCTTCCTCCCAAAAATGGAGGCAGAAATTTCTAGGGAATGATTGCAACGAGTTATATCACAAATTGAAACTTGTGACAATGACAATGACTACCTTTAAATCACACTACCATGGGATTGTTCCAATATCCCCCCCCCCAAAAAAAGGGGGGAAGAAAAGAGATCGACCTTTATGAGTCAAAGCAAGTGGCAGCAGTCCCAAAAGATGCAGTCGCTCAAAAAAGTATCCGAACACTATGGTTGATTACAGAATTCAGAAAAAATATCTGGCAACGATTTTTTTAGAAATTAGTGATCTGGCAACCTTCGTGTCACGTGATTATAGAATTCAGGAAAAATATCTGGAGCGTGTACAGCAACTGTACACGCTCCAGTTACCGTTCACAGCAAACTGGAGCGTGTACAGTTACTGCACACGCTCAATATTTCTGTGAGTGGGCCCACACGATCTAGGTTTTTGTGAGCTCACACGATCCAATGTGCTGTGAACATTAACCGCAACCACTCCAGTTTGCTGTGAACGATAATTGCACACGCTCCATATTCATTGCATTATATATTCATACGCATTATATATATTAAAAAAGTATCCGAACACTATGGTTGATTACAGAATTCAGAAAAAATGTCTGTCAACGATTTTTTTTAGAAATTAGTGATCTGGCAACCTTCGTGTCACGTGACACAAAGGTTGCCAGATCACTAATTTCTAAAAAAAATCGTTGACAGATATTTTTTATGATACACGAAGGTTACAGATCATTAATTTCTGAAAAATCGTTGTGTGATATTTTTTCTGAATTCTGTAATCAACTATAGTGTTCGAATATTTTTTTGAGCGACTGTACAGGCATTGGACAGAAAAATGGAAATAGTTCCATGTTATCTCAATAGAAAATCTCACTCAGAACGCAATAACTTCTCCAATATGATATTTAATGAAAAATATGTCTGAAGATAAATTAAAGATCTCAATCAAATCTATCTCAATTCCGATTTAGAACAATATTTATGCGGTATTTAAAGAGTTAAGTGTTAAAAAGATTAAGAGATCAGAGATCATGGTTGACCCTAATAGAGTATCGGACGTATTGCACCTTGTACTGATCTCTTAATTTGTTTCGATTAAATTTTGAGGTCAATTTTTGTAGCCTGTTAAATATTCCCAGCGTTCATAAAATATTGATTACTGAACAAATGTTTAAAATTGATATTTTATATGAATTTTATTGACACTTTAATTTATGTTTAGACATATTTTTCATTACAAATCATACCGAAGAAGTTATTAAGCTCCGACTGTGATTTTCTATTCAGATAACAACGGAACTGTTTATTGTGTGTTTTTTAGGTATTTTCTTCTGTTAAGCCCCATATGAACCGTCACACCTTCAGGGACTGCTCTGATGAGAATCCGCATTGGATACAAGATATATACCTTTATGATAGATATATACCTTTATGATCCTCGAATGATGGTCTGGTGTGGGATTCATTATAATCAAGTGCAAGGTGCGTTTTTATTTCAGAACATTGTGAATTCTCACACTTTCCTTGACGTATTGAAAATTGTGCTGAGCCCTTATCTTGACGATTTCTCTCTATCTATTCTAGGGGCGGCTCAGTCGGTAGCGCGCCAGGCTCTAATCTGTAGTTACCGGTTCGAGTCCCAGCTGGGTCAGCGTTGAGATTTATCTCCGCAAAATTCCCCGCCCTGCCCACGGTCAGTAGGGGACACCGATGGGCTTGGAAAGGCCGCCGTCCGTCGAATGGGACGTTAAACCGTGGTCCCGTGTGCGGGAGAGCCATACCCTGTGCACGTTAGAAACACGCTGGATGGCCTTGATGGGAGGCTACCATCTGTCTCCCAACAGCTGTTCCAGTGGATCCCCTCCTCCAACCTTCTCTGAGCCTTCGGGGTCCTTGTGACCTGGCCATTTAGCCCATGGTGTGCAAAAAAGAGCCGTTCAGAGGTAAAACAACCCAACAACTCTATCTATTCTAACGAAAATTTATTCTATAAATCTGTATGTGAATCATTATATCTTATGATATAACCATTCATGGTACAACAAACCTAACAAATATAACGAAAATTGAAAATCTTCAATCTATAATAGCCAAAATAATAATACCTATCAAACTTAGACAAAATTATACGACTTTAAGTGACACTACTTGAACTTGTTATCATACAGAAACTCATATATTTATAATATAATCTTAAAACATTATGTTGATAATACGTTTAAAAAGAAACTAGATCATAGTAAAAATACAAGATTAGAAGCTAAAAATTATTACAAACCACCTAAATACAAAAAACAATTATTGAAGATGTATCGGTGAGTATAAAATACCTCACACTTTTAATTTAATTCCAAGAGAAATCATAAATGTTAACGGCTATAAGAGATTAAAAATAAATTTAAAATATTATCTTAAATAAATTATATAACTATGTTAAAATTTGTATATTTCACGAAGTTTTTGCATTTTATGTTTAGTCTTAATTTTCTATTTCTTTAATAAACTTATTAATTTGAGAGAACGTTAGGTTGTTTTACCTCTGAGCAGCACTTGTTTTACACACAATCAGCTAAATAGCCAGGTCACATGGACCCCGAAGCCTCAGAGAAGGTTGGGGGATGGGACCCACTGGAACAGCTGTTGGTAGACAGATGGTAGCCTCCCGTCGTTGCCATCCAGCTTGTTCTTTAAAGTGTGCAGGGTATGTCTCTCCCGCACACAGGGCCACGGCTTGAACGTCCCATCCTACGGACAGCGGCCTTTCCAAGCCCATCGGTGTCCCCTACTGACTGTGGGCAGGGCGGAGAATTTTGTGGAGATAAATTTCAACGCTGACCCAGCTGGGGTTCGAACCTGGGAACTGCAGATTACGAGCCTGGCGCGCTACTGACTGAGCCAAATTGAGAGAACATGTACTTATGTATTATGAATGTATTATTCAAATATCGACAGATAAGCTTCTTAGTTTTGTGGGTCCTATGTATTTTATATTGGATATATGTTATGAATGAATCAACAATGTCGTTTAAAAAAAAGAGCAAAAACAGGATGATGCACCCGCGTATTATGTGATAAGTGTTTGGGACCTATCTGAAAAATGGGTTGGGTTGTTTTACATCAGTGCGGCAGTTTTCATATTTGTTTTTTCACACATTGTGATAAATGGAGAGGTTGGAAGGACCCAAGGCTCAGAGAAGGTTGGGAGAAGGGGACCCACTGATCAGCTGATAGGAGAAGGGGACCCACTGATCAGCTGTAGGAGAAGGGGACTCACTGATCGGCTGATAGGAGAAGGGGACCCACTGATCAACTGATAGGAGAAGGGGACCCACTGATCAACTGATAGGAGAAGGGGACCCACTGATCAGCTGATAGGAGAAAGGGACCAACTGATCAGCTGATAGGAGAAGGGGACCCACTGATCAGCTGATAGGAGAAGGGGACCCACTGATCAGCTGATAGGAGACCCACTGATCAGCTGATAGGAGAAGGGGACCCACTGATCAGCTGATAGGAGAAGGGGACCCACTGATCAACTGATAGGAGAAGGGGACCCACTGATCAACTGATAGGAGAAAGGGACCCACTGATCAGCTGATAGGAGAAGGGGACCCACTGATCAGCTGATAGGAGAAAGGGATCCACTGATCAGCTGATAGGAGAAGGGTATCCACTGATCAGCTGATAGGAGAAGGGGACCCACTGATCAGCTGATAGGAGAAGGGGACCCACTGATCAGCTGATAGGAGAAGGGGACCCACTGATCAGCTGATAGGAGAAGGGGACCCACTGATCAGCTGATAGGAGGAGACCCACTGATCGGCTGATAGGAGAAGAGGACCCACTGATCAGCTGATAGTAGAAGGAGACCCACTGATCAGCTGATAGGAGAAGAGGACCCACTGATCAGCTGATAGGAGAAGGGGACCCACTGATCAGCTGATAGGAGAAGGGGACTCACTGATCAGCTGATAGGAGAAGGATGGTAGCCTCCCGTCAAGGCCATCGAAACTGTTCTTTAACGTGCCCAAAATATTGCTCTCCCACACACGGACCACGACTTTACGTCCTATCCGATGGAGGGCAACCTTTCCAAGTCCATTGATGTCCCACTTTCTCACCAAGGGAGAAGGGTGGGGGCTTAGAAGAGATAAATTTCAACGCAGGTCCAGCGTTGTTCTGTATACAACCTGGAAAATGCAAATTACGAGCCTTTCACGGCAACCGACTGAGCCAATCTCCACCATCCTGGAATTAATTGTGTGGATAATTAATAAAAACCGACAATTCTTAAAAGTATGGTATGTAAAATCTCTTATGAAGTATACATTTCGGAGGCGTTAACCTCCCCTCTCCCCTCTTAAATACGCCACTCTGTGCATGACCTTATAATTGAGTTGGGTTGGTTTACCTCTGAGCGGTACTTATTAGCGCACACTGGGCTCAGAGAAGGTTGAATAAAGGGGCAGACTGGACAGATCTTGAGATAGATGGCAACCTCCCGTCAAGGCCATCCAGTGTGTTCTTTAATGTACATATGGTATGGCTCTCCCGCACGAGAGGGGCGGGGGTGGCTCAGTCGGTAGCGCGCCAGGCTCGTAATCTGCAATTCCGGGGAATTTTGCGGAGATAAATCTCAACGCTGACCCAGCTGCGACTCGAACCTGGGAATTACAGATTACGAGCCTGGCGCGCTACCGACTGAGCCACCCCCGCCCCTAAACGTTGAGTATCGCGTATTGAGATCAAGGTGTATTTATGTGAAATCTGAGTTTAATTTGTTGTGTAAGAATAAATTCCATTAATTCCTAACTATGTTTATTATTAATAGGAACGAGTGTCTGACACATATCTTTGTTTCGTTTTAATTTAAAAACGAAATTAGTTTATAACATCAATAATGCCAGTTTTGGCTTTCTTTAACAGTTCAGATGGAAAATTGTGCGTTGCAGATTATTTATTTAGAATATAAGGTGATAACATGTAACACGATACAAACTGTTTACATTCCTTAACACTTCAAAAGTCAATCGCCTCAGCTGAAACGGCCTTCACCTAGACCTCCACCCTCCACCTGCTCCTCTCAGAGTCCTTCATCACTGTGCTCCATCTCTTTCTCCATCATTGAGAGAAATGTGACATACATGCTTGCTCTCATACACCCTACGCACTCAAGGGCAACTCTGCTGCAGACTGTGGGATACTCCGTCAGATCAAGAGGTCGTAAAATGGGAATGGTCCAGGTCGATAAAAGAGGCAGTTTCCATGACAACGTCCTCATCACGTGGTCCCTTCTTCCATCGACTCTGGCGATTTGTTGTTTGGGCTGTCATTTCGGAAAGGATGGCGCTCTTCTGCTGAAATGGGAGCGTCGATGGCTTGGTTCCGAGAATCGGAGGCAAAAAAAAAATCTCCCAAGACGAAAATAGAAATGTACTGTTCCTGACGTGGATGCTTAGCAAGAAGAAGTAAAATAGGGGACATCTTGTTTATGTAACCAAGTGCTTAACTTATGTTGCAATTGTGAAGAAATGTCTTAAACGAATTTCCACAGAATGTATTCTAAACTTTGTTCAAAAGCCTTCCAGATTTATTATTCTATTACTTTTCGTGAATATTTGTGGCTGGCTCTTTATGTCGATTCGCCAAAACATTTATTCCACATCATCTTCAAACCCAAAGGTCACTCATAACAAGTTATATATCGAATGAAAGCGTATAACTTGGGAAGGATTTGGGTTGTTTTACCTCTGAGCGGCACTTTTTTGCACACCATGGGCTAAATGGCCAGGTCACATGGACCCCGAAGGCTCAGAGAAGGTTGGGGGAGGGGACCCACTGGAATAGCTGTTGGGAGACAGATGGTAGCCTCCCGTCAAGGCCATCCAGCGTGTTCTTTAACGTGCACAGGGTATAGCTCTCCCGCACACGGGACCACGGATTAACGTCCCATTCGACGGACGGCGGCCTTTCCAAGCCCATCGGTGTCCCCTACTGACCGTAGGCAGGGCGGGGAATTTTGCGGAGATAAATCTCAACGCTGACCCAGCTGTGACTCGAACCTGGGAACTACAGATTACGAGCCTGCGCGCTACCGACTGAGCCACCCCCCGCCCCACTTGGGAAGGATATAGGCTACATAGTTTCGAATTTCCCCCATCTTACCACTTAAAAATAGAAAAGTTACTAAATTGTTATTCCACCATACCTCTTGAACCAAGGAGCTAATCATAACAAGCTGCTTAATAAAACAATTTATTCAATTTAGCGAGGGACATAGATTACTAAATCCTTCTGCCTTTCACCTCTTAAAAAAAAAGAAAAATAGGTAAATTGCTCTTACATCACATCTTCCGATCTCGATAATCATAAAAAACGAAAGTTTACGATATGGGAAAAGGCATAAGTTAAGTAAACATTCCTTCCCTTTTTACAATACTAGGTTTTAGCATGATGGGGCCTCCGCCCATACTGCGAACATAACAGCTTTCTTGCAGGATTTCTTTGGTGGGCACATTGTCAGGAGTGGCCCTAGAACTTCTACCACTTAACTTTTATCTTCTGTGGGAAGAGCTTAACAAAAGAACATAACGTAGCCTGGAGGAACTTAAACATAACACTGAACAGACCGCTGCTGGCATTGATAAAAAAAAAACTCTTCGAAAAGTTGAAAGAAACCTGTTAAAAGGATGGATGTTTGTCTTCCACAAGGTGGTGGACATTTTCAGTTTCTGCTCTAATTGTGATGAAACGATTTTATTATTTTTACATCCCAGGTAACTTGGTTAAGTTTCGAATGGCACACCCTGTGCTAACAAAAGGTCAAACTTTTGTGGCAAGCAGCTGCATAAGGAGTTAAGTTTTTACGAAGAAGTTTGTCAAATTTAAGGTAAACCCGTTCGTACGTAACAATGATAATTTTTGTTTGGGCTAGGGGCTTCAAACATTGTTGGTGACCTGGACTTTAAAAGTTGAAATGGGCCCAGATCTCTCAGAACTTAAGAAAGGCCCTACTCCCCATTTCTATTCCAGCTCTGCCTCTCTTAAGATGTGCCCCAAATATTAATTAAAGTTGATTTCCTCACAACTTTACCCCTCTATGTAATGACCCATAAAGCTTATCAAGATATCCCTTACCTGTTTCCGGTTCTATTATTACCTGAGGGCGTTCCAAAAGTTATTGACACGTGTCTGTAGATTTGCACCCGTTCCCCCGAAATTAACGAACTACGACTTGTTTGAAAACTTATCTAAACATATCATTAAAAAAAAAATAAATACCCCCTCAAGCAGCTGCTTGCCACAGAGGTCTGACAGGAGGCTGTCAGGTGTATATGCCAAAGTAGAAGATCTGAGAGGATGGCAGGACCTCAGCAGAAAACAACACCAACATCCATTCCTTACCCGGGGCTCGAACCCAGGTCCCTTAGATCAGTAGCCAAGCGCGCTAACCACTCGGCCACGGGACGAGTTAAAATACAAAGGATGTATCATAATTAATATTTTCGCTGGCGGCGCGTAAAGTTCGGTCTGCGAAATCTATCTGTTGTTGCTATACAACTTACTTAAGACAGGGAAATATTTAACATTTTCAAAAGGATGACGCTTGGAGACGACGCGTAAAAAATTCATGTCGAATAATAACATAGTTATTAAACAAACATAGTTAGGAATTAATGGGATCATGACTATTCATGTGGCACTGTTACGCGATGAAGGTGCCTATTCAGAGAAGGACGGCAGAGCTTCGAAAACCTCCCTCGTGCACGAAGACAGAAGGAGGCTGTGAACGAGAGAACCATCGCTGCTGTCCGTGAACTCATTAAGGTTGGGTTGTTTTATCTCTGAGCGGCACTTTTTTGCACACCATGGGCTAAATGGCCAGGTCACATGGACCCCGAAGGCTCAGAGAAGGTTGGGGGAGGGGACCCACTGGAATAGCTGTTGGGAGACAGATGGTAGCCTCCCGTCAAGGCCATCCAGCGTGTTCTTTAACGTGCACAGGGTATGGCTCTCCCGCACACGAGGCCACGGCTTAACGTCCCATCCGACGGGCGGCAGCCTTTCCAAGCCCATCGGTGTCCCCTACTGACCATGGGCAGGGCGGGGAATTTTGCGGAGATAAATCTCATCGCTGACCCAGCTGGGACTCGAACCTGGGAACTACAGATTACGAGCCTGGCGCGCTACCGACTGAGCCACCCCCGCCCCGAACTCATTAAGGAAAACCCTATCTAAACTTATTACGTGAACATCACCGTTCACGTAATAAGTTTAGATGTCAACAGTGTATCGATTGGAAGTGTGGAAACAATTATTCATCAACATTTAAAGTTCCGAAAGATCTGTGCTAAAGGAGTACCCCATAAACTGCCTGAACAGTAAGAAAGAGCTACAGTCGACTTGTTCAAGGAGATGCTGAAAATGTTTGAACCTAGTGGCCCCAAACGGTTAATTGATATTGTCACAGGTGATGGGTCCGTTTTTTCATTATTATAAACTCCCAGAAACATCGACAACTATATTTGTGTTGCAGAAGATGAACTGAATCCCCAAATCCTCCGACAAAACTTTCACTCAAGGAAGAGGATGTTCAAATTTTTATCAATTCCGAAGGAGTGGTAGCCGTGGACACCTTTCCTGAAAAAATTACCATAAATGGCCAATACCCCCTCAAGCAGCTGCTTGCCACAGAGGTCTGACAGGATCCTGTCAGTTTATATGCCATAGTAGAAGGTCTGAGAGGATGGCAGGATACTGCACCAAAATTCTTTTTCCCAATTTAGTTAAGGAGAAGGTGCAGCATCCAACAGCAAGCGCGTCAAGGGTTTTCCTTCATCATGAGAATGCGAGTGCTAAAAAAAACCGCAAGTTACGGCCTATCTGGAACAGGAAAAAATCAAACAACTCAAACAAAAAAAACCCATGGGCATATTCACTTGATCACCATGCAATTATTGCTTGTTTCCAAAAAGGAACTCTCTGGGAAGCCTTTTTCAAGGTTGCAAGATCTTGCAAAATGCGTTCAGTCAGAGTTGCGGAACATTTTCCAACAGGAGTTCCACCAAGCGTTCCAGAATTAACGTAGACGTCTGCAACTTTGCATAAATGCTGGAGGACAGTACTTTGAAGAACAGTGAAAGTTTCGTTGAGGTAAGTGCAATGATTTTTGTTCTGCAGATGCATGTCAAGAACTTTTTTGAACGGCTTTCGTATAAGAAATTCGTACGAATTCTCTTTTATATTATTATTAAATTTAATTTCAAATGTGAAATTTTTAGTTGAAAATAAATATTCCCTCAAGCGGCTTCTTACCACAGAGGTCTGACAGAAGCCTGCCAGTAATGCATCTATCATCATTGCAAACAATGGGAGTAGAACTAATCATATTGTTTAAAACATCTCTGAAATGCTCAGCCCACCTAGCCATGACAGAATCCTCACCTTGTATATATAACTTACCTTGTTTATCCTTCAATCCTTGTATACCTGTCCGTTTTCTACCACACAAAACATTAACTATCTGGTACAGCTCTCTGCTGTTGTGCTGTCTAACTGCTTCCTCGGCTTTGTCAGACAAGCCATCAAATCAAAGATTCTTATCAGCAGCTAACTGATCCTTTACACGTTTATTAAGTTCTCTGTAATGCTTTCTATTAGGACTAGTAAGGTACTGATTAAGGACATTCCTGCAGTTCTTTCTTTCTGAAATAAGCTCAAGTGCCTTATCACTCAAATAATTCTGTCTCCTCTGCTCCTTTTTTCCTAAAAGAGTACTGTTAGTTTCCAAAAAACCCTGTTTAAAATGGTCCCATTCTTCCCCAACTTCAGTAGTAAGCAAACCATGACTGTCATAATGACAAAGTAACCTATTATGGTAAGCTTTAGCTATAACTGGGTCTTTCAGAGCTTCAGTATTAAAGGTAAAGTTTTTAACTTTAGCACAACACTTTTTAAGTTTAAGTTTCAAGACACTTTTAACAAGGTAATGGTCAGATCCAATTTCAGCTCCCCTAAATGACCTAGTATTCCTAACAGAACTAGCCCATTTGCTGTTAATTAATATATAATCAATCATATTCTTATGCAGCCCATCTGGTGAAACCCATGTGTACTTATGTATGTCGCGGTGTTTGTAATAAGTGTTAGTTATTCTGAAACCATTCAGTTTACTTACCTGTAGGAGATGTTCCCCATTGCCATTGCAGCTACCAATACTAAAAGGGCCTATCACCCCTCCCCAAAGGTCAGAGTCAGTACCAACTTTGGCAATGAAGTCACCTAGAACAAGGGTGATATCTCCTTACTTGACAGAATTCAAAATATAGTGAATTGTCCGTAAAACCTATCCTTCTCATCCTTATCGGCATCCTCAGTGGGGGCATAACAGCATATAACATTCAAGTCTTTAATGCTTGTCTGAAATTTTGCTGTAAGAAACCTTTCATTAATGCACTCGTATCCTAGAAGAGCATCACTAGCGTGTCTGCTGAGAAGCAGACCCACGCCTTGGTGATGCTTATTGTCGTCCCTCCCTGAAAAGAGAAATTTAAGATTATTTTTAAGAATCTGACCTTTATCTGTCCATCTGGTCTCTTGCAAGCCGAGAATATCTAAATTATAACGGTGGAATTCTTCTGTGAGGACATCAAGAGAATAATCTCTGTGCAGAGTCCTCATATTCCAACTAACTATGGAGAGAAAATGGTTAGTGAGATGTTTAAGGAAACTATGTTTGTTGAGAGAGGGAATTCCGACAATATCAAACAGCCCCCTAATCATATGCATGGGCAAAGACCCGTTCCCCCACTACTAAAGGCTGAAGCCACCTACACTGGAAGACTTCCTCCAATGTAGAATTTGATGATGCCAATAGAAGCAAAGAGTTCATGTGCCTGCGATGACCTCTGCTCAGGATTATCCACCAGCTGATAAACGTATCCTGTGAATCTATTCACTTGGGGCTGTCAACCCACAAACAAACAGAAAACACAGCGGAAGATTTTCCCTCCACAGAAGCCCCCCATTGCAGCAAAATCAGGATCGATAATCAAGCTCAGAGCCATATATCTGTCCAGTCCAGTGGGTTTATATGGTCAGCACCAGGACCCTGTGTGGTTGACCACTTCTCAGCAGGGTAGAAAAAAAAAGAAAAGTAGCCAGAGTTGTCCAGATCAGTAGGCCACACTAATCTGTCAGCCCTACCCTTCCGTTCACTTCTACAAGAGAGTATCTCTTTTGAAAGGTACTAACGGTCTGCACCACGAGAAGGCGGGGTCGGACATTAGGTGCTAGGCCTGGCCGGTTCAATGCTTCATCACAGGGGATTGGTGCATAGCTCTCCTTCCAGTGACTACCTAGCTACCATATCAGAAATTAAAACACAGTTCAAAATTAAGACCAGCAAGCCAGAAACTTCAATGGCTTGCTGGTCTTAATAACTATCTAGCCTCATAATACACACACAAAAAAACTGAATTCAGATTTACAACGAAGTGGTACAGTGCACATTCAAAGCGATTCTGTTAATTCGCCGAAAGCTATTTAATGCGGACTGGTGTTCAGGAATAGCGGTCGGAAACGGAAGGAAAAACATATTTTAAATCAGCCAGCAAACTGGATCTAGGAATAGAACTTACGCAAATCGCAGTTTGATATCCGGTTCCGGTGGAAATGGCGTGTGTGAACGTCATCAGCCTTTTGTCACCGCTTATTGGTGACGCTGTGTGACGTACACGCAGACGATAATGTTGCGTGTGGTGATCGACTGCTGCCAATGGAGCAGAAGCAAAAATAGAGACAGAACGGAAAATAACTTCGTCATTTATATAAAAAAAAAAAGTAATAGAGTGATCATTAACATTGTCCAAGTTGCTAACAAAGGTTTTAAGTTTCTCCCAAAATAATTAAATTCCTATTTGTCGTCTCATAAATCAGAATTCAGTTTCGTGTATTTGAATCACGAACAAAAATCTCCCGAGAGAGAACAAGTCGTATTTCCTCTAATTTTCGAATTCTGCTTTGTTTTGAATTCCCGCTATGCGATATTTTTAATTCCTTTTCAAAACTATGAAAATTTTCCGCAAGAATTCCATATATGGTTTATTTTTTCAAAAATTTTTAACAAAGTAATTAATAAAAAATGCACCTCGCTATCTCGGATTTATCGAAGTAATCAGAGGTGGGATGGGTTGTTTTGCCTCTGAGTCGCACTTTTTTGCACACGATGGTCTAAATGGCCATGTCACAAGGACCCTAATCCCCCAGAGAATGTTAGAGGGAGGGGACCTACTGGAACAGCTGATGGGAGACAGATGGTAGCCTCCCGTCAAGGTCATCCAGCGTGTTCTTTAGCGTGCACAGGATATGGCTCTCCCGCACACGGGTCACGGCTTAACGTCCCATTCGACAGAGGTGGTCTTTCCAAGCCCATCGGTGTCCCCTACTGACCAAAGGCAGGGCGGGGAATTTTGCGGAGATATATCTCAACGCCTGCCCAGCTGGAACCCGAGCCTGGAAACTGCAGGATTACGAGCCTGCCGCTGGGTTGGGTTGTTTTACCTCTGAGCGGCACTTTTTTGCACACCATGGGCTAAACGGCCAGGTCACATGGACCCCGAAGGCTCAGAGAAGGTTGGGGGAGGGGACCCACTGGAACAGTTGTTGGGAGACAGATGGTAGCCTCCCGTCAAGGCCATCCAGCGTGTTCTTTAATGTGCACAGGGTATGGCTCTCCCGCACACGGGGCCACAGCTTAACGTCCCATCCGACGGACGGCGGCCCCTACTGACAATGGGCAGGGCGGGGAATTTTGCGGAGATAAATCTCAACGCTGACCCAGCTGGGACTCGAACCTGGGAACTACAGATTACGAGCCTGGCGCGCTACCGACTGAGCCACCCCACCACAAATTAAAAGAGAATAACAACCCTTATTCTCTGTAATATTCTATACTCCTTTTACTTCTTTGCATTCCAAGTAACTGGGAAAAGAAAATGATTAGTATGATTGTTAGTTAAAGAAAGTAGGTTTATTGAGACAGAGCCAATAATATGAATGTCCTCCAATTGCAAGCATGGAGCAAAGAACAATTCCCCTAGGCTAAACCCACCCATGCTTGTAGGAACTTCAGGCACAACCTTTACAAGTGGACCTTTTCAAAAACCATAATCAAAACAGAAACCGACCTGCCTAAGACACTACTCCAGGGGTAGGTTAAGAGTTCAGGTACCTAAGATGGCTTCTGATCAGGATTATCCACCAGCTGATATAAGGTATCCTTTGCATCTGTTTACTCAGGACTGGCAACCCACAAGCAAACAGAAAACACAACGGTAGAATTTCCCTCAACAGAGGCCCACCAGTGAATTGTGGTATTGTAAGGCAAGACCCGATGCTCCGCTATTCAAGACAGCACTACATCTTGTGGGAATTGCCATTAACCACCATCCACTCTCCAGAGAACCTTCAATAAAAGTCATTACTGCTGTAAAACAGCAGGGAAAGGACCTGTCCTTTGGAGCGAGACCTTACTGATAAAACATGCTAGTCTGGATTTTTAAACATTGAGGTGTAGAGAGAGGTTTTTTCGAATTTTGAGCGTTGCCTAAATTGTAAAGCCAAACATTTCAGTGAAATTTCCTTCCAAATATATTTGGGTTGGGTTGGGTTGTTTCACCTCTGAGCGGCACTTTTTTGCACACCATGGGCTAAATGGCCAGGTCACATGGACCCCGAAGGCTCAGAGAAGGTTGGGGGAGGGGACCCACTGGAACAGCTGTTGGGAGACAGATGGTAGCCTCCCGTCAAGGCCATCCAGCGTGTTCTTTAACGTGCACAGGGTATGGCTCTCCCGCACACGGGGCCACGGCTTAACGTCCCATCCGACGGACGGCGGCCTTTCCAAGCCCATCGGTGTCCCCTACTGACCGTGGGCAGGGCGGGGAATTTTGCGGAGATAAATCTCAACGCTAACCCATCTGGGACTCGAACCTGGGAACTGCAGATTACGAGCCTAGCGCGCTACCGACTGAGCCATCCCCGCCCCCCAAATATATTTGCCAAACTTAATCACATCTGTGATGGTAAAATTTTGAATTTAGTCAGCCAATCAAGAGTAAATCCTAACTTTTCAATTGGGGAAGCTATCGTGGTGGAGACACCTAGTTGGCTTTTTCCATCGGAGCCACGCTTAATAGGGGTCCCCACGGCCATTCGGCATGACCCTCTACTTCGTCCTCTCCATCTGGGACACCAACCGGCAGCCCCCCCCCCCCCCCCTCCCAGCAATACCTCGAGCCCAGGACTTTGCTGCGGCCGAGTTGATGAGCCCACTTGACTGGGCTAGCCAAACCCAGTCAGCAGGCTCTCAACAAGGGCCACTCCATCGGGGCTCCATGGCGACCAAAGACTTCGCTGCGGCCGAGTCGATAAGCCCACTTGACCAGGCCAACCAATCCCGGTCAGCAGGCCCTCAACAACGGCCACTCCACCAGGACACCAAGGTGGCGTAGGATTTCGCTGGGGTCGGACGATGAGCCCACCTGACTGGGGATCAATCCCAGTCAGCGGGTCCCTCCATCGAGGTCGCAAGGCATGCCAGAGACACCGACGAGCCGGTACCCAGCTTCACAAAGGCACCTTCAGATCCTCCACCACATCATTCAATATAAACATCTAATCGTAGAATGCCGAAAGAGCTTGCAGGGGACTCTTAGTTCGGCTGGTCCATCGATGAGCCTGTCGACCTGGGATCCCACTCCCAGTCGCAGAGCCCTCAATTTCGTTCTCTCCATCTGGGACACCAACCGGCGCCCCCCCCCCCCCCCAGCAATACCTCAAACCCAGGACTTCGCTGCGGCCGAGTTGATGAGCCCACTTGACTGGGGACTCCAAGCCCAGTCAGCAGGCCCTCAACAAGGGCAACTCCATCAGGGCTCCAAGGCGACCCAAGACTTCACTGCGGCCTGGTCAAGAACCTCCATGACTGGGGCACCCAAACCCAGTCAGCAGGTCCTCAACAAGGGCCATTCCATCAGGGCACCAAGGCGGACAAGGATTTCGCCAGGGTCGGCTGATGAGCCCACCTGACTGGGGACTCAATCCCAGTCAGCGGGCCCTCAACGGGCCCCTCCATCATGGTCGCAAGGCACGCCAGGGACACCGACGAGCCAGTACCAAGCTTCTCAGATGAACCTTAGCCCCCCCCCTCCCCCACCCCCCACCCCACCACCACCACCACGACAAGGTGGTTTCCTTTCGGGGGGTAGCACCAATGAAACAAGTTCAGGTTCCATAATCAAGCTCAGAGTCAAAATTTCATTCAAGTTGGTATGCATGGTCAGCACCAGACCCAACCTTCTCAGATTGGTTGTTTTACCTCTGAACGGCACTTTTTTTGCACACCATGGGCTATAATGGGCAGGTCACAAGGACCCCCGAATGCTCAGAGAAGGTTGGGGGAGGGGAACCACTGGAACAGCTGTTGGGAGACAGATGATAGCCTCCCGTCAAGGCCATCCAGCGTGTTCTTTAACGTGCACAGGGTATGGCTCTCCCACATACTGGGCCACGGCTTAACGTCCCATCCGACGGTTGGCGGCCTTTTCAAGCCCATCGATGTCACCTACTTTCTTGAAAGCAGGGCGGGGAGTTTTGCGGAGATATATCTCAACGCTGAATCAGCTGGGACTCGAACCTGGGAACTACAGATTACGAGCCTGGCGCGCTACCGACCAAGCCACCCCTCCCTTCTCAGACATGTCCCAGACATTCTGAAAGCTCTCAATGATGTTATAAGAATGTATTCTTTAGTAAGGCTTCCCCCAGCAAAAAATTCAGTCAGTTGAGGACGCCCATATATGAGTTACAATGCATGACATACAAGTGAATAGCAGACTAAGATTACGATGTACAGGCGCTCAAATAAATATCCGAACACTATGGTTGATTACAGAATTTAGAAAAAATATCTGGCAACGATGTTTTTAGAAATTATTGATCTGGCAACCTTCGTGTCACGTGATTACAGAATTCAGGAAAAATATCTGGAGCGTGTACAGCAACTGTACACGCTCCAGTTACCGTTCACAGCAAACTGGAGCGTGTGCAGTTACTGCACACGCTCCAGTTTGCTGTGAACGGTAACTGCACACGCTCAATGTTTCTGTGAGTGGGCCCACACGATGAAGGTTTTTGTGAGCTCACACGATCCAATGTGCTGTGAACATTAACCGCAACCGCTCCAGTTTGCTGTGAATGGTAACTGCACACGCTCATTGTTTCTGTGAGTGGGCCCACACGATCCAGGTTTTTGTGAGCTCACACGATCCAATGTGCTGTGAACATTAACCGCAACCGCTCCAGTTTGCTGTGAACGGTAACTGCACACGCTCAATATTTCTGTGAGTGGGCCCACACGATCCAGGTTTTTGTGAGCTCACACGATCCAATGTGCTGTGAACATTAACCGCAACCGCTCCAGTTTGCTGTGAACGGTAATTGCACACGCTCCATATTCATTGCATTGGGGAGGCATGTATTTCAATAATTTTAAACAACTTTTAGTGCTGCAAAAGAGATTTATTCGCTTATTAACTAAAAGCCCAAAAACGCAACCTTCATTACCTTTGTTTCGAAAAGCAGGAATTTTGCCTTTACGCTATGATTATTTTTTCGAAATAATTCAATACTTTTACTTTAGAAATGATAGCATTAAAACTGACACGAATAATTACCAATTACGACGAGATAAAAACATAAATTATGAAATTCCTGCATTACATAAGGAAATTTTTAGGCACTATTATTTGTATTTAGCACCGAAATTTCTTTCCTCTCTCCCAGTCAGCATGAAAAATATCACGAATTATCATTTGTTTTCTAAAGTTCTCAAGAAATACATTTTGAAACTGGATGACGTGGAAACTTTTTTGCATTAATCTACTATAACTGTTATATGTAACATGGATATTGAATGTTTCTGACTTTCACACTTCTGGATTCCTAGAAATTTTTTGTTTTGAGTTGTTTTCGTTTTTTTTTTTTGTGTATTATTCAATGTGACGACTGATGTTTTCAATTGAAATTGTTTCTATATTGAGATCTCACGAACGACCCTGCTCTTGTGAAACTTCAAAAGTTTTTGTATACTGTAAAACATTATCTGAAATAAAAATTATCTATCTATCTATCTTATATATTCATACGCATTATATATATTAAAAAAGTATCCGAACACTATGGTTGATTACAGAATTCAGCAAAAATATCTGGCAACGATTTTTTTTAGAAATTAGTGATCTCACAACTTTCATGTCACGTGATCACAGAATTCAGGAAAAATATCTGGAGCGTGTACAGCAACTGTACACGCTCCAGTTACCGTTCACAGCAAACTGGAGCGTGTGCAGTTACTGCACACGCTCCAGTTTGCTGTCACGTGACACGAAGGTTGCCAGATCACTAATTTCTAAAAAAATCGTTGCCAGATATTTTTTCTAAATTCTGTAATCAACCATAGTGTTCGGATATTTATTTGAGTGACTGTACATAGCCAATTGTCAACTTGAACAAGTAGCTGATTCCAAATCATTTAACCTTTTCTTACATAAACCACGCGTCTTTCTCTCGGCTCCTTCCCACCACCCGTTTCGGACACAACCTGTCAAGAGAGAAAACTAGTCCAGCTGTTTCTTCTGCAACGGCAAACCTGCACAACTGGGAGAGTAAAAGGGGAGGGAAGCGAATAAAGAGGGATTGGGACTAGTAAACAAGCGCCATACGTCAATCGTGACGTCACTATTGACCTCACTAACCGCGAAACAACGGCAGAGATCGAATGTGCATCGTTGTTCATCGTCGGCGCACTTTCACGGCGATGATAGAGGCAGAGCCAACAGAAGATGCGGCAAATTATCGACAGAGTTGCTCGTTGATGCGGTGACGGATGATTTCTCCATATTCGTCGAACAGGGAAGTAATTATCGGTTTATAGCTTTTAATGGGAGCGCCCAGTTATCCAAATAAATAAAGATCACCACTCACACACATATACACTAAAGGATTTGTTGGTTTATCTCTGAGCTGCAGTTTTTTTAGACACAATAAGCCAAATAGCAGGTCACAAATACCCAGGAGAGAGTCCCAGTTATCACAGTTCCCAGGTGTGAGTCCCATCTGGGCCAGCGTTGAGATTTATCTCAGCAAAAATCCCGTCCTGCCCTCGGTCAGTCGGGGACACGGATGGGCTCAGAAAGGACGCCGTCTGTCAAATGGGAAGACGTAAAGCCGTAGCTTGTGTGTGGGAGAGACATACCCTGTGCACGCTAAAGAACACGCTGAATAGTTTTGACGAGAGGCTACACCATCTGTCTCCCAACAGCTGTCTAGTGGGTCCTCTACTCCAACGTTCTATGAGCCCGCGGGGTCCTTGTGACCTGGCCACTAAACCCACTGTGTGCAAAAAAGTGCCGTTCAGAACCCAAAAACCAGTGATTTTGGATACCACGATATCAACTGTAAAACGGCTTACACCTGTGAAACAAATATGACCTCAGTCGCCTCAGCAGAAAGACAAGAGATGCGTTCATGCCTTATTCAGATTTTAAACCCAATCGTGCAATTAAATCACTAACAGTTCGAATAATTTGTCACACATTTTTTTTAGTTAAAAAACAATGTGCGCTAACATTTTCCACCTACACATCCTCTCCAGCCCAGCTGGGTCAGCGTTGAAATTTATCTCCGCAAAATTCCCCGCCCTGCCCACGGTCAGTAGGGGACACCGATGGGCTTGGAAAGGCCGCCGTCCGTCGGATGGGACGTTAAGCCGTAGCCCTGTGTGCGGGAGAGTCATACCCTATGCACGTTAAAGAACACGCTGGATGGCCTTGACGGGAGGCTACCATCTGTCTCCCAACAGCTGTTCCAGTGGGTCCACCTCCCCCAACTTTCTCTGAGCCTTCGGGGTCCATGTGACCTGGCCATTTAGCCCATGGTGTGCAAAAAAGTGCCGCTCAGAGGTAAAACAACCCAACCCATCCTCTCCAGCCCCAACCGGTAACTTCTTTTTTTTTGCAACTGCTCCTTTTTTTCCCTCGTCAGAATTTTTTTTTTACTTTAAGCGAATTCATTTGCATTTTAAATCAATGTGCTTATTTTTTTCCACCACAAACGGATTTCTTTGTCTTGCTTCACTTAATGTTTACAATTATGGGTAAGATAATTTTCAAAAATAAAACGCGTACGCGAATAAAGGAATTTCAGAATTACAAATTATCATTTATTATTCGAAAAATTTTAATTCAAAAATACGAAGTAAAATTTGAAAGCTTTATTTCCAAAAAAATAAGTTTCCCTATCGAGCAGTCATGTTAGCCAAATCATTGAAAAGATCATCTTATTCTAGCTTCATGGCCTTATTTAATTTAACTCGTATTAAAGGCTATTCCATGTAATTTGATAATATCCCACCAAGTTGAGTATTAGAGCATGGAATATTCTGAATATGCGCCTGGGTCTCTGTATTAAGTTACAAAGATTTGTTCTTCGCCACAACTTTCATGGCCGACATTATGTTCCATTAAACTTCTATGCATTCATTATTCTAGTTCATTGATTTCTTCATTTTCCAACACGAAGCCAGGTGCCGACATCTGTCGGCAAGTTTGTGAAACAAGACTTTGCGAATTACATGTAATATTCAGTTTATTAGAAACTGAAAAAGAATTAGAAGAATAACGTATCGTCTGTAGCAAATGTGGGATGTCCGTTTTCAGAGATAATGAAAGAGGCATTTTCCAATTTAAGGTATCCTCTAACCGTTTAATTCGGGGGGCCCTTGTTTCTCCTTTGAACTAGAAATATCGGGGGTGGGGAAATGTTAAGATAGGTTTCCGTTCCTCTTGCCACGCTATTTTTCTTTATTTTTGCATATTTTCCTCCCACCTTTTCTATTTTTTGTCCACTAATCATCCCGTGCTTGAGTGGTTAGCACACTTGGCTACTGATATAAGGGACCTGGGTTCGAGTCTCGGTTAAGGCATGGATGTTTATGTTGTCTTTCTGCTGAGACCCTGCCATCTCATAGATTTTCTACTATTGCATATAAACTAACAGGCTCCTATCAGACCTCTGTGACAAGTAGCTGCTTGAGGGGGTATTAATTTCTTTTATTATTTAAGTCATTGTTAATTTTAAATACCAAATCATTATTAGTTTCAGTCGAGTACCAGTCGCTCAAAAAAGTATCCGAACACTATGGTTGACTACAGAATTAAAAAAAAATATCTGGCAACGATTTTATTTAGAAATTAATGATCTGGCAACCTTCGTGTCACGTGACAAGAAGGTTGCCAGATCACTAATTTCTAAAAAAAATCGTTGCCAGATATTTTTTCTGAATTCTGTAATCAACCATAGTGTTCGGATACTTTTTTTAATATATATAATGCGTATGAATATATAATGCAATGAATATGGAGCGTGTGCAATTACTGTTCACAGCAAACTGTAGCGGTTGCGGTTAATGTTCACAGCACATTGGATCGTGTGAGCTCACAAAAACCTGGATCGTGTGGGCCCACTCACAGAAATGTTGAGCGTGTGCAGTTACCGTTCACAGCAAACTGGAGTGGTTGCGGTTAATGTTCACAGCACATTGGATCGTGTGAGCTCACAAAAACCTGGATCGTGTGGGCCCAATCACAGAAAAATTGAGCGTATGCAGTTACCGTTCACAGCAAACTGAAGCGGTTGCGGTTAATGTTCACAGCACATTGGATCGTATGAGCTCATAAAAACCTGGATCGTGTGGGCCCACTCACAGAAATATTGAGCGTGTGCAGTTACCATTCACAGCAAACTGGAGCGGTTGCGGTTAATGTTCACAGCACATTGGATCGTGTGAGCTCACAAAAACCGTTCACAGCAAACTGGTGCGTGTGCAGTAACTGCACACGCTCCAGTTTGCTGTGAACGGTAACTGGAGCGTGTACAGTTGCTGTACACGCACCAGATATTTTTTCTGAATTCTGTAATCAACCATAGTGTTCGGATACTTTTTTGTGCGACTGTATTTATTAAGCCGAAATATATAAAATTAGTTTTATCCACATTTGTTTCCAGTTCATTGCTACTAAACCAGTTTCTTACGCATTTTTAACTCATCCCGTGGTCGAATGGTTAGCACTCTTGGCTATTGATGTAAGGGACCTGGGTTCGAGTCTCGGTTTAAGGCATGGATGTTTATGTTGTCTTTCTGCTGAGACCCTGCAATCTCATAGATTTTTTACTATCGTATATAAACTAACATGCTCCTATCAGACTTCTGTGACAAGTAGCTGCTTGACGAGGTAATTATTTTTTTTATTAATCACTAATCTATTTTTGTTCTAGCGTGTAGTGGGATCGTACCCCCTTTTGCCCTTGCTCCCTCTAACGATGGAAATTCGAACTACTGAATGGTTTGGAAATGAAGAGAGTAATATTTCATTAGTGCCTATTCAATCGAAAATGAAATTTTCGTTCTTCTGAAAAACAAACAAGTTGAATGTCTACAGATGGATGGGGCGGGGGTGGCTTAGTCGGTAGCGCGCCAGGCTCGTAATCTGTAGTTCCCAGGTTCGAGTCCCAGCTGGGTCAGCATTGAGACTTATCTCCGCAAAATTCCCTGTCTTGCCAACGGTTAGTAGAGGACACCGATAGGCTTGGAAAAGACGCCGTCCGTCGGATGGTACGTTAAGCCGTGGCCTAGTGTGCATGAGAGCTATACCCTGTGCACGTTAAAGAACACGCTGGATGCCCTTGACGGGGGACTACCATCTGTCTCCCAACAGCTGTTCCAGTGGGTCCCCTCATCCAACCTTCGGGGTGCTTGTGATCTGGCCATTTAGCCTTAGGTGTGCAAAAAAGTGCTCAGAGGTAAAACAACCCAACCTGCGAAAATTTGATACTGGCAACGAGACGAGAACTTGATGTCATTGGAACCAAATCTTGGCAGGCAGTGCACTAAGTACTCATTACGTTATTATCTATTTTCTTCTTATTTTAGCTATGAACTTCTCTTAGTTTCTTTCTTTAGTTACACGATTAGAGAAGACAGAAACAGTTGAGCACAGGCAAGCAGACACAAAATACTTTCGGGGTGGGATGGAGGATAATCAACATTTCGGGACGGAACCAAAATATCAAAAGGTGATAGAAGGAAAATGTTCGATATAGATGCAATATTTCTTATTTACTGGTATTAAACTATATAATTACATGCAATACAAATAATGGGTTGAAATCAGCTAAATACACACAAAAAGTTCCAGGTTTTTCACAATCTTAGACTTTCTGGGAAGTGCGAGACAACAGTCATCCATGTGGGTTGGGTTGTTTTACCTCTGAGCGGCACTTTTTTTGCACACTATGGGCTAAATGGCCAGGTCACATGGACCCCGAAGGCTCAGAGAAGGTTGGGGGAGGGGACCCACTGGAACAGCTGTTGGGCGATAGATGGTAGCCTCCCGTCAAGGCCATCCAGCGTGTTCTTTAACGTGCACGGGGTATGGCTCTCCCACACACGGAGCCACGGTTTAACGTCCCATACGACGGACGGCAGCCTTTCCAAGCCCATCGGTGTCCCCTACTGACCGTGGGCAGGGCGGGGAATTTTTGCGGAGATAAATCTCAACGCTCACTCAGCTGGGACTCGAACCTGGGAACTACAGATTACGAGCCTGGCGCGCTACCGACTGAGCCATCCCCTCCCCGTTGGGCAAGTAAAATGCCATATTTCTTCAAAATCATATAATCAAATCAGTGATCAGCTTGGTTTAAATAAGGATTTCCTGTATGGCGTATAGTCACGTGAAAGTTCAGCGTGGCCGCATTGTTGAAATCCGTTATCATAATACGAGATGAATTACCACATTCTAAATTATGGAAAAACGCTATATGCCACACTAAATCTGGAAGCTTTAATAAATGACATCTTCTGGTCGCAAAGCGTCTGCGCACAATCCAATGGACAAAATCTCATATATTCATCAATGATAAACAAAAATAATTATGCTCCACCATAGGACGAGTCATTTAGATTCGGCTCACCAAAAGGAAACACTGCGAAAGATCAGTTTGATGAGCTGCAGAGATGGGTTGGATTGTTTTACTTATGAGCGATACTTGTTTTTTGCATACATTTAGCTAAACAGCCAGGTTACCAAAACCCAAAGGGGCTCACTGTACCCTTTGGATCACAAGGACCCAAAGGGGACCCACTGGACAGCTGTTAAGAGACAGATGGTATCCTAGCATCAAGACCATCCAACTTGCACAGGGTATAGCTCTCCTGCTCAGGATACTACAGCTTAAGGTTTCATCAGAACGACAGCAAAATTTCCAAGCCCAAAGGTGTCTCTTTCTCGCCAAAGACAGATTGCGGTTAGCGGAGATAAATCTCAATCCCTAATACCAACTGTACAGTTGGGACTCGTGTCTGAGAACAGCAGATTACAAGGCTGGCAGTGACATCCGATAGATTAAGCCAAGACCCAACTCTGAAGAGATGGGCATCCCAGTCGCACATATTACTGAGCTCATCCACTGAAACTCATCTTACGGTAGGGGCGGGGGTGGCTCAGTCGGTAGCGTGCCAGGCTCGTAATCTGTAGTTCCCAGGTTCGAGTTCCAGCTGGGTCAGCGTTGAGATTTATCTCCGCAAAATTCCCCGCCCTGCCCACGGTCAGTAGGGGACACCGATGGGCTTGGAAAGGCCGCCGTCCGTCGGATGGGACGTAAAGCCGTGGCCCCGTGTGCGGGAGAGCCATTCCCCGTGCACGTTAAAGAACACGCTGGATGGCCTTGACGAGAGGCTACCATCTGTCTCCCAACAGCTCTTCCAGTGGGTCCCCTCCCCCAACCTTCTCTGAGCCTTCGGGGTCCATGTGACCTGGCCATTTAGCCCATGGTGTGCAAAAAAGTGCCGCTCAGAAGTAAAACAACCCAAAACAACCCATCTTACGGTAATTTTTAAGAGCTAAAAGTATGTTTACCAAACAGAACTTGAAATTTCCAGAATATAACACTCTTTCCCATTCTTCGAGAAGTTGGAACAAATTACTAACTTGGTTGTCTGAGGGGAACGCCGTCGATTACAATAAGCTCGAGGCATATACCTTAGACAGAGATGTGGAGATCACTCAATTGGTAGTGTGCCAGACTCGTAATCTGCAGTTCTCAGGTTCCAGTCCCAGCATTGAGATTTATCTCTACAAAACTCCCCTCCCTGCCTTTGGTCAGTAGGGAACACCAATGGGCTTGGAAAGGTTGCAGTTTTTCAGATGGGATCTAAAGCCATGGTCCCATGTGTGGAAGTCATACCCTGTGCATGTATAAGAACACACTGGATGGCCTTGACGGGAGGCTACCATCTGTCTCCTAATAGCTGTCCAGTGGATCCCTTTCCCCAACCTTCTCTGAGCCCTTGGGCTCTTAGTGACGAGATCATTTCACACATTGTGTACAAAAAAGCGCCACTCAGAGGTAAAACAAACCAATCCAACCATAGATAATTGCAAAAGTGTCAGCAATAGAATAATTGCTACAACTGGACGGTTTAAGGAAATTTGCACACGAAACAGGACACATTCCAGAAGAGAGGTTAGAAAAATGTAGTTGTGGAATTTGAAAAGTCAAAATTCCACATTTCAAAGTCTTGTTGGCCATTTAATATCAGATAAGATTACGTCAGAAGCATCTCGTCAC
This sequence comes from Ryuthela nishihirai, assembly GCA_038380435.1. Classification (NCBI taxonomy): domain Eukaryota; kingdom Metazoa; phylum Arthropoda; class Arachnida; order Araneae; family Heptathelidae; genus Ryuthela; species Ryuthela nishihirai. The sequence goes on from JAWZYU010000001.1 coordinate 69,668,994, forward strand.
CCATGGATGCGTCGCATGGTAGAGACATGCCGAGGGTTTAAACCATTAGTTCGTTGATTGCTGGCTGTGGTAAAGAGCAAATCGTTGTACTTTAATACAGGGACGGATCCGACAGCATAAGCAGCCGAACTTGGTGGCATATTAACAACTGAATGTGATATCCTTTAATATCTACCAGGATGTAGGAAAAACTAGAGTGGGGGAAGGCAAGAAACACAATCGAGAGTGGAAAATGTAATAGAGGCAAAGAGACTGGATTTCCCATGCAATATAAACATTTCCTCCCGAGTGGTTAGCACACTTGGGTACTTATCTAAGGGACCTGGGTTCGAGCCCCGGGTAAGGCATGGATGTTTGTGTTGTTTTTCTGCTGAGGTCCTGCCATCCTCACAGACCTTCTACTAACATAAACTGACAGGCTCCTGTCAGACCTGTGGCAAGCAGCTGTTTGAGGGGGTATTTATTTTTTTATTTTTAAATCTTTAAAAACTGTTTATTTTTTTTATTTTTTGCCTCTATTATTAGTATTCTGAAAGAGGAGTCTTTCAGATGGGATGTTCTGAAAGTTTCGATTTCTGAATTTCAAGTTTCTTCCCCCCCCCCCCCCCCCACCACCACCACCACCACCACCACCTGTCTGGTTCTGATACCATCTACATGAAATAAAGCCATTACGCTGGAGTGGAATTTTTTTTTTCCAAGATTTGACTAACATGACTGTTCGAACACTTATTTTTTTGGAAATAAAGAGAACAAATTTTCAAGCTCCAATTTTTTTTAATAATAACAATTAGTAATTCTGAAATCATTCCATTTGCCTGTTATTTCAATTTTAAAAGTTATCTTGCTCGTTATTGTAACATAAATAAAAGTAGAACAGTGGTTCTCAACCTTTTATGCTTCAGGTACCCCCTGGAAATGTGTAATGTTAGTGGTGATTATAGATAGATAAAAAAAACTAGTTATAGTATAACAATGGTTATTTTTACTTTGTTACTAGATTGTGACTTTTGAGCTCTCACGGCGTACCCCACGTTGAGAACCCCTAAGGTAGAACAACAAATTCGTCTGTGGTGGAAAAAAAAGTAAACAGCTTTAGTATGTAAATTCCATTATAGTCGAAAAAAATGCGTTCTGCCATATAGGAAAACAAATAGCATTGCCAAAAAAAAAGTCACCTGTTAGGGCTGTAAAGGAGGATGGGGATATTAGTTTACATTCGTTTTTAACTGAGAAAAAATTGTGTGACAAATTAACTCAACTGTTAGCAATTTAATCGCGGAGTATAGAGGCTGGGTACAAAATCTGGATAACACATCCGTTAACCTTCTGCTGTAGTCACAATTGTTTGCAAAGTGCATGCCAATTTATAGTCAAGCTTGTAGGTCTGCGCAATCAATAGTTTTATCGGAGCCCCACCCAAAAATTAAACTACAGTAGGCCCTTGATTTACGACGGTTTTATTTACGCCGATTTCAATATCCACCAGTTTGAGAATTTTCTAATAATTTCCTGTTTCTCTCAAAAATTCTGGAAAATTCGATTCCGTGCTGTCTCCACTAAAAAAAGTAACTGCATAGCGCTACTGGGCAGGTGGACTCGACCCGCCTTGCCTAAACTTTCACCAAAGGCCCTTGGTATAAATACTACAGGCGAACCGAGCATTGTGTCTGCCTGAAAAGCCTTTAACTGATCAAAAGATGGAAGATGATCCAGTCGACCCTTAAGATCCACAACCAGGACTTTCTTCTCCTCGGTAATAAAAAGGTATACGCAAATGCGATTTTAATGCATGCATGTTTATATTTAAAATTCTTGTTTTATGAAAATTTCAATTTTGTACACCTAGAAAGCGTTGAAATACGTTATAATTCGGGTTTCATTTACGCAATTCGATAAATGATGCATCTCCAGAGACCTAACCGTGACGTAAATGGAAAGATTTAGTTTTAAATAATAGGTCCTAGTGTACTTCCAACTTTAGCAATGAGAAATTCAATTACCAAACTCTTCAGGTTAGAAGCATATAAGCTTCAGTACCTCTGTGGCAAGCAGCTGCTTGAGGGGGTATTTATTTATTTATTTATTTATTATAGCTTATCGAAAAGATATTTTCAGAACAGAATTTGCAAGGCGGAATTAAGAAATTTTTGGTCCCCCAAGTCAAATCTAAATCTGACTCTTTCAATCAGTGCTGTTATATAACAGACAGGAGCAAATTTGGTGAATGAACGCAACACTAAAATTATCCACAATAATAAAAAAAATTAATTTTTTTGTAATGAGAGGGAGAAAAAGATTTGTGATTTAGGAAATGTAATATTTTTATTTTTATTTTTTTAAAATTACGCCTACAGTGTCACTCAAGAATAACAAAAAACAAATTTAAAAAACATTAAATTATAAGGAGTTGCCGTGTTTAAAAGCTTATCTCAGGAGGCGTGAATAGGAGGGTTGGGTTGTTTTACCTCTGAGTGGCATTTTTTTTTTTTTTTGCACACCATGGGCTAAATGGCCAGGTCATAAGGACCCCAAAGGTTCAGAGAAGGTTGGGGAACCACTGGAACAGCGGTTGGGAGACAGATGGTAACTTCCCGTCAAGGTCATCCAGCGTTCTTTAACGTGCACAGGGTATGACTCTCCCGCACACGGGAGCCACGGCTTAACGTCCCATCCGACAGACGGCGGCCTTTCTAAACCCATCGATGTCCCCTACTTTCCGAAGGCAAGGCGAGGAGTCTCAACGCTGACCCAGCTGGGTCTCGAACCTGGGAACTGCAGATTACGAGCCTGGAATGCTACCGACTGAGCCACCCCCGCCCCACGTGAATAGGATCATAATATTAATTACCTTATACTAAGATTCGTATAGGAGGGCTTCTAAGCTTTCATTATCTTCCAATTTGTCATTCTTTCACCTCTCTGCTTCACTCTTTTATTCGAATATTCTTTTTTTTTGAGGGTATGGCCCCATTATGGTAAGAAGAAATTTTTCTTTCGTACTGTTGAGCTAATGATTCTTTGTATATAAAATACCCAATCACATATGCACATTATAGGTGACAAAATAAGAAACAGTCAAATAAGTCTTCCAAATTTTAAACCAATTATTTATTAAGCCAATAATTATATTTTTAAATTTGTTAGTAAACTTCATTTATATTTACCTAATAATATTTTACATTATAAACTGTTACAAACTCAATAATTTGCGGTCGTGATCAGAAATATGCTATATACATATACACAAATTTTTATTTTGAACATTTGGTCCTCATGACCATTTTGGTTTACAATTTCTATTATAATACAGAATTTTTACAGCAGAAATCTGACAAAATGAGCCAGAATTACACAAAGGCTTAGTGTAGTCACAGACGTAAAAACAATAAATTCATTCCGACACTTGTTCTATCAGTGGACATACGAAACGTATTAGCATTCTCCACTAATATCTTCAGATCTTAATCTCAAAGCTTAACTGTTCAAACTAGAAAACCTGAGCATTATTATAAGATCTCAACTGACTTCGGGCAGAAATCCGAAATAACTTTGGGTTCAAATTTCTGAACCTGAAATCATTGAGCCCAGGGCACTATCAATTTCGATAATTTAACCGTTTTAGGGGCCATTATTATTAACCGATATTTAACCGAACCAGGTGCTTTCGATAATTTAACCGAACCAGGTGCCACTGTTATAGGCTATTAATCTTTGAATATAATCACGATGATAAAAATAATAATACTTGGAACGAATATTAGCGAAAAAAATTCGTGAGTAATAGTATCAGAAAGAATAAATGAAAAAAAAAAACACTCCAAAACTATTTTTTTTTCTATTACAAGAAAAACTGAGAAATTTAAAATATGATTCAGTTTGAAGTCCTCCGTGTTATTCGGAGGCCGGCCAAACCTGGGCTATTAAATCCCTGCCCGAGCTTTCTCTAACCTCAACCCATGATTACAATGCTTAATTTTTCCTGCCCACCAGAGTTCTTACAATTTTACTTAGCCTGCTCATTTGTTGTTTAATACTAACACTGCATTTTACACTTTCACCATTTGGAGGACGATACATTAAAAAAAAAAAGCTACATACTGCGCTATGCAGTTAAACCACAATGTGTTACATATAAATTATTTTACAAATATTACTGGCTTTAATAAGTGATAACACTGAGGCATTTCAATAAATGGGAAATTATTGGGTTTAGCCACAGTATAATTTAGCTTGAAATTCCTGATAAAACCGATATTTGCGTTATCCTTTTTACTCGTCTTGCCTCTCCTTTCTCGTCTTTATGGCAGTTTCAACTGACTCAATGCTCTCAGTTCTCATATCATCTGTACACATATGGTTGCCATTATGACTAGGTATGTCGAATAATTTTTCTGAAATTATCACAAATGCTTGAAAGCATCTCAATGATCAAAGACAACTTGTATAATTACGCTTTTTTACCCCACAGCTATTCCCTGAGGTGCAACTGCTCTTTGCGCTTCACAGAAAAATAACTGAAGTTTCCACTTTTTCAGTTCTGACCCACAGATATTTGAATCAAGTTGATGAATGGTTGGGGAGTTTTTCTGTAAATGGCTGGGAAAGAGAGCTGTGTAATAATCTTCTGCAATGATGCACAGAACCAGCCAAGCACAGTACCTAAAGTCTGACTCCGCTTTCTCATGCTGTAGTCAGTTAATAATTTTCAAAGATGTTCTGCTCTGGAAGGGGAAAAAAAGAAAGCGCTAGCAGATCAGTTTCACCTATTTTCAATACCCATCAGTTTTCTATGGCCACTATATATATATATTCCAACTTGCTGAGAATTGGTCAACTTCACAAGGTCTTGGTGCTGACCATTTAAACCCACCCAACTGTCTAATGGCTTTGAGAAAAATCTATAACTTGCTAGAATGGTAGACTTCTGTCAATAGAATATCTCCCACTGTGCTTTCTTTTAGTAGATTGCCAATCCCAGTTGAACATATCATTAACTAATATCAGTTGGTGGATGATCCTGATCAGATGCCACTGTACTTCAACCTATGCTTCTGGGGCATCGTCAACCCTAAACTGGAGTAATGTGTCTCAGGCAGGTCAGATTTCTTTTGGATTGCAGTTTATAAAATGGTCCACTTATAAAGGTGGAATCTGTTCCTCCAAGCATGATGGCTTAAGTATTTAGTGTTGGAGAACAGGTCTTTGGCCTATGCCTGCGTTTACGAGGGCTGTGCTTGATATTACTTGCCCAATTCTATCAATAAACCTAATTTCTTTAAAAATTCCTACTATTTTCTTTCTTCAGCTATCTGGAATGTGAGGACTTTAGATATTATCTGTTTTCCTTACAAGAGAATTTCAGTACAACCAGGTCACTATGGCCAGGGAAAAAGTCAGATACTTAAAAATAATATTAAAGTTCCTTTTTTCAGGAAGAGAGGAAAACAAGCATCTGTAAGATACAGATTTGCAGCTCAGCAGGGATGCCAATGATGCTCTAGGTTGCAATTCCTTTAATAAAAGGTTTTTCACCCCCACCCACCCCTACCCTGACGAGATAGATTTTAGAGAAAAATTCAGGATATTTTGAATTCTGTCAAAGATATATTATTCTTGTGCTGGGTGACTACAGTGCCCAAGTTGGTACTGACTCTGACTTTTGGGAAAAAGGAGCCTTTTCGTGAAAATACACTGAATGATTTGCGAATAATATTTAGAATTACTAACGTTATAAATACCAGGGTATTTATAAATACATAAAGATTTCATGATGGATTAATTGTTGAATATAATTTTTTATATATTAAGCATAAATGCAACGATAAAAAAATTTAAGATGCATGTATAGTGGGAGCTGAAATTGGATCTAACCATTACCTTGTAGAAAATGTCTTGCGTCTAAAGCTTAACCGTTGCGCTAGGGTTAAAAGAATTACCTTTAACGCTGTAGTTCCAAAAGACTGTAAATAACCAAAGCTTACAACTAAAGATGAGGAAGAATGGAACCATTTTAAACACACTATTCTTGAAACCAGCAATACTTATTTAAGCAAAAAGGAGCAGAAGAGAGAGCCATTTGATTGATAAAGTAGGTACAGTGGGCACTTGAAACTGGGAACATCAGGTGACAAGCCTAGCACACTGACTGAGATAACACCCAATTACAGTAGTAATGTACATAAGTAACAATGCATTAATGCACATATGTTTAAGAGTAAAATTATGTACATCTTTAAAACGTAGCTACAGCAAATGAATGTAGCTAAACTGAATATCCTAATCTCAATGCTGCTCAAGTTTTCACCTTACTTTTACTCACAATTTTCTGATAAACTGCAACATATCAAATAACAAAAGCACTAAAACAAAATACAATATTTTATGTCAAAATTTTTTGCATATTAACATTTTTTTAATACATTTTAACAGTTTAAAAATCACAATGCTGTTGACTAAAGAAATATATCTCATCAATTGAAGAACTTATACACATGCATGACAAATGTCTTACATTTCTTTACCCGAATTTGTGATTTTTCAAGCAATGAAGTGAATTAAAAACAATGCATTTTTGCTAATTTGGGTTAATCCATGGTAAACCGTCTTTATAAGCATGATACTAAAAGGCAACTGCAAAATAATCAATAATACAAAACTTGATCATGTGGCCGTTTTCTTTTCATGAAAAATTCACAATTGTGCTAATTATGAAATATATGGTCTATGATATCCACAACTTGTTTTCTTTGGCAAAATTATAAATCAGTTTTATATTTGAAACATATTACACTTTCTTATCATAATATCTGCACAAATTGATATGTATTTTTCTAAGACACATTATATTGTCCAAGAAAAAAAAAGTTTTATATGCACTAATTAAAATTTTCTTGAGCAATAGTTTTAGTAAAAAAAAATTAGTTTAAAATCTATTGTAAATGCATCTCTTAAAAAATGGAAAATTGGTTACTACAGAATATAGTAATCACAAATCTGATATATATATAAGAATCATTCAAAATAAAAGTAAATTATACATAAAATCTATACTACATTGGAACTTACTGCAAAGCAGTAAAAATTAATTTTTAGCAAAAATGTGTGGATGCATCATAACAAATAATAAACTACCTTGTTATTTAAAGCATTTCATTGTTTTGACTTCACATAAGTTCTATATTAAATTTAAATATTTATTCATTGTGACCTTAGCAGTCTTTTTTTTGGAATCAAACTTGCTATAAAAAAGGACAATTCCTTTAAAGAAATTTATCACATGATGTTTAGTTTGCATAAGATAAAAAAAAGTCTAAGCAGTTTGACAAATATTTCTTTAAAAATTACAAATGCAGGCAATAAATTGTCAAAACTTGAAGTCCACACTTGGACATTTTCCTGAAATAACTCTTTTAATACAAAAAAGATTTATAGGAAAAAGTTGCTATAAACACAATCTTTAACATTCAATATTTTATGTTTATATCTTGAATTCAAAGTGGAATATGTGCTCTTTTCTGTGAGCAGAAGCTTAGTGCATACCTCTACAGAAAAAATTTAAAATTGAAAGTTACAGTAAAATGATTGCCTGTACATCATTGCAAAAATTATGCAAAAGAAAAAGAAAAATCACGGACGTCATAGGTTACAAAAAATATTTCAGAATGAGGAAGAAGTTTTTATTTGTTCAAGAAAAAAGTATCAGCTGCACACATTGGACAACATGTTTTAATTGATGTACTGCAACTTGGAATATTTATACCAAGAATAGCCCAAAGTCTGCAGTGACTACTACAGTAAATCAAGATTAATTCTATAAGTAGCACGTGTTTTTTTTTTTTTTGGGGGGGGGGGGGTTACCTTATTTTTATCTCCTAAATCGTTTTTTTAAAAATTGGAGCATCCCTACCAAAAAATACTGCATTAAGAACCAAATTCATAGCAAACTAGGTGTTCTGCCCTTGCAAACCACACTTCTTCACACCATCTAACCATCATTTGACACCAGAGAAATGGAATGTTTATGATGGTTTATTAGCCTTCAAGAGATGTTGAACATTTGTGTGCAATCAGTCTCGACCCAAAAATATATAACAATTGCAATCCAGTGTTGTCAGGATAGTGACTTTGTGGCTAAATTTATGATTGCTTTCAAAGAAACTTTAAAAGCAACTCTTTTAACCAACTTTAAAAACAAATGTTTTTAGCAGCTATGAGAAACCACACAGCTATTTAAATTGTATAACAATTGGTTTTGGCAATATTCAGCAATTTTTCCCAATCTTGAGAAACCTGTAAGGTTGTATAATTTAAATATAAATTATTTCCTAGTTGATATCACATGCAGAAATACTCTATGCAAATAATAAAATGAAGATAAAATCTGATTTTTATCATATGGTGAGAGGTTAAAAAAATTTATTTTGAATCTGATTTCATTCCAATTTAGAAAAAAAAAATTTAAAAACCCAATTTCTGTCCCCTGAATGAGACTTCTTTTAACCAGAAAATTCCATGCTTTTCCATAATATAGAAGCAAAGATTCTTGAGAAACTATATGCCACAACAAATTCTCCTTATCACACTCAGATTTTATAACCACTCAGGATATATCTACATATTCAGAAGTATATATGTAATGAGTAATTCATCTTTAGTTTTAACTTATAATTAATCCCAATACTCTAAAGTCATGATCATTTTACATTAATGAAATAAAAAGAATGAAAACAAGTACTAAAAAGAAAAAGTACAATTCAATTTCTAATCTAAAACTCCATTTTTGATTTAAATTATTATGCTCACTGTATCAGCTCTGGTGTGTGTCTAATGAAAATGCAATATATAACTTTAAGTGCCCTAATGTAAACTTGATGTATTTCTTATTCAAATTCAACCTCATGGTTCATTAAAACTCGTATGGCGACACTTTTTAAAAGGCTATTTGCAGACTACTTTTAGTAGGTTCCTAAAGGAATGGATATTTTTTATTTTATAATCATCTATAAAATATGGGAAACAAGAATTTTCAAAGTGAGAGCTCTGCTACTCTCACTGGGGATTGGGTTGTTTTACCTCAGAGCAGCACTTTTTGCACACAATGGACTAAATAGCCAGGTCACAAGGACCCCAAGTGTTCATAGAAGATTGGAGGAAGTGGGTCCATAGGACAACTAATAGCAGACAGATGCAAGCCTCTTGTAAAGGCCATCCATTATGTTTTTTAACATGCACCAAGTAGCTCTCCTGCACACAGGTCACAAATTAACATCCCATACGACAGACAGCAGCCTTTCCAAGCCCAGCAGTGTTCTCTTTCTCAGAGAGGCAGGAGTTAGCAGAGACAAATATCAATGCTGGAACAGAAACCTGGGAACTGCAAATTACAAACCTGGCACTTTACTGACTAGCCAATTCCCCTCCCTAGGGGATTCCAGGATTTAATTATATATTTATATCACTATGTTTGCAGCTTGAATAAATTACTTAAGTATTAGTTTTGATGGAAATAGTGCTTATTGTTCTTGAACAGTTTCTTGTTAATAGATGAAGTTGCAAGAGTAAAAATTTTGTGAGGAAAAAAAGGTTCAAAGCAACTTACTAGGTAAAAAATATCAAAAATAATAGTGTAGTAAAATTATAATTTTTCAGATAAAACTTTGACATTTTTTAAGCATAATGAATTCTAATATTAATGGACAGTCATAATTTTATCTAGAGATATATACATATATTCCTTCCCAATTGGACGGGAGTGGCTCAGTCGGTAGCGCGCCAGGCTCGTAATCAGTAGTTCCCAGGTTTGAGTTCCAGCTGGGTCAGCGTTGAGATTTATCTCTGCAAAATTCCCCGCCCTTCCCACAGTCAGTAGGGGACACCGATGGGCTTGGAAAGGCCGCCGTCCGTCGGATGGGACATTAAGCCGTGGTCCCGTGTGCAGGAGAGCCATACCCTGTGCACGTTAAACACGCTGGATGGCCTTGATGGGAGGCTACCATCTGTCTCCCAACAGCTGTTCCAGTGGGTCCCCTCCCCCAACCTTCTCTGAGCCTTCGGGGTCCATGTGACTGGCCATTTAGCCCATGGTGTGCAAAAAAGTGCCGCTCAGAGGTAAAACAACCCAACCCTTCTCAATTTCAAGATATACATATAAAATATTGAATAATACACATAAAATATCTACAGCTGTTCTGGTCCTATATCTTCTAAATAGGAAAAAGTTAAAATTCAGATCAAATATTAAGACACATGCACTTTACATTATGGCTATTTCCTGCAATGATCTCCCACAGGGCTTGCACATGATAATGGTCGCAACAAGAAATGAGAATTATTTCATGATGTGGCTTTCTGGTAACATCCATTATCGATGCCAAAAAGAAAACTAATAAATCATTTCACATTGCAGCTCATTTCAGGAAAGCAAAAAAAAGTCTCGATTTTCACCCCTAATTATAAATTTCAGCATTAAGCTCAATGTCAAAGATTAAAATTCCTGATTAATTTTACCATTTACAAAAAAAAATAAACATTTATTTTTGCACATAGAAACACTCATTATCTATATGTTTAATATTTTCTAACATCTTCAGAATGAAACTGAAATGCAACTGACAAGTAATGCATATTACATATTGTAATGTTTTTGGCTTTAATGTTAACTGAGTAATGGATGATTTTGCAAACATATCATTAAATATTCAGAACAAAGACAATATACTTTTTACTGAAATGCAAAATAATTTCCCCTTTAAGTCTCCTTTTCCAGTAGCCCTTCATCTTTACAGATTTTTTTCCCTCCTCATTATATGTTAAAAGTTATATATATATGTGTGTGTTAGCAATAGTGCAGCCAAAAGTTTTGGAAAAGGGAGGGTTAAAAATTTCTAACGTTTTTGTTACAGATAATAACATGGTTTGGGTTTGGTCACATGAAATAATCGTTTATTAAGAAAAAAATTCCTAAAGGGTATGTGTCAAACTCCTAATCATATCCAACCCACTATACCACTGTGTAATAAATTTTGGTCATTGCCAGTGAAGTAAAACAGTGAAATTTTTGAACATAGACTTTGACATATGCTTAAACGATGGGTGTAAAAATTAAGTGAAAGAGAGGTAAAAATGTAGCTTTCTTTTATTATTATGATATGCAAAAGTTGATATATTCAATTAGTGGATTTATTAATAAAACATATTTCCAACTTAACCTTTTTTTCTTCAAAAACATAAATTACACGCACTTCTACAAAAACAAACATATTGTACATTAGGTATGAAAGTAGTAGAATTTTTTACAAATAGATACTTCAAAAACATTGCATAATACAATTATGCAACATATTAAGCTGATATTTTGTGCAGATATAACACAAGAATGCGCACTAAATCTATAGAAATTTGCATGGTGAGAGAGGAAAATTTCAATAATTATAAATGTATGCACCAAAAACTACTAAATGTGTTTGAATGATCACATAATCGCACACAAGCAGATTCTTAACTTCATTTTTGGAAAACAAAAAGAGAAACAATTTGCCCTAATTAATATAAACTTAACCTTTAACTTCATGTAAGTACAAGTTAAAAATGATGAGAAATTTTCTGTGCACTATAGCTTATAATAAACATGAGCTAAGGCAAATATTACCTATAAATTCAACTGCAAGATGTAGAAAAAATGCATTATATTTAGAGTTGCAGAAAATTTATTCAGACAAATGGGTATGTTGATAGCGCATCTGTTTTTTATGTATATATTTTATGTATATTACTGCAGTTGACTTATAATTTGAATTAATAACCCTTTGAATGGCTTCATTAAGCAAAAATAACCTATGTACATCAAACATCATACCCAAAAAAATCCTTGAATAGCAAACTTTTTCTAAAGCAGTCTGAAAATTAGACACTAAGCAAATGCAAGCCATCTCCTCATGCATGCACACACACACTATAGACTAAAAACATATAAAAGAAAAAAATATAACATTACAGTTAATATAATCATGTAATCAGCTTCACCTTTAACTTTTTCTGTATCATACCACCCAAAATGGCTGAGATTTAAAATAGATTTGTCCAATGAATGCTATTCCTTCCTCTTCATTACCTGCAGTTTGGGCCATTTCAGGCTGGTATGGTACAGAAAGGGTTAAAGCAGAGGATGTTTAAAAGTAAACTATTAAATATGTGTGAATCATTTTTAGAGCACACATATCTACTTTGCTGACTTTTTAATGTGACTTTGCAGTTCCTGTGGATTGGTTTAACCCTTTACAGTACAAGGTTTTTTTTTTCTCTAAAAATGCAACTCAACTTCTAAGCCATATTATGAAACAGCTAATACATGAAATAGTTCACATTACATATTAAGAGAAAGAGCATTTAATCCTGAACAAAAAATATAAAAATTAAAAGAAAAAAAATGTAGGTAAGCATAAAAAAACACACTGCAAGGACATTTGTAGTAATTTTTTAAAAATTTAATCAGCTCTTGGCACTATGACTGCAATAATACAAAACTGCTAATAGTATAGACAGAGGATCCTTTTCATTTGATAGGTTATGTAGCTGCTGAGGGCAGCAAATATTTGGGGAGAGCATATTTTCAACAGTGGATAATATTCTGTTGCAGGAAATTGTTGTTAATACATAATAAAACAAAAATTAAAGTTTCTACAAAGATTGTGCTGAATGATGCATTATTTTGAATTAATCTAAGTGTTAATAATTGAATCACTGAACAATATCTGAGTGAAGGAACAAATTGACATTTGACTAGGGCTGCATGAACCCTTCAAGTGCCTCTGTATATAATATGGTGCTAATCAGATAGACTTAAAATCTCAGTAAATATTTAAACTTTGAATAACACAGTCAAAAGCTCTAACAACAATGACTGTTTCTTTAAATACAGTGTTGTTAAATGTATATAGATAATAACATGGCTTGGATTTGGTCACATGAGCATTTTAAATTCCTATGTTACAAAATGTTTGCACTAAAAATGTGCTGAAATAAACCTTTGTTTCCAAAATCTATTTAATTTGTGGTTAGAGCAATATTCACAAATATTTTCAATCACTGCATAAAAAAATATAAAAAATAAGTTTTTAATGACAGTTTGCCATATTTATTGTTCATCCAATAAATTACAAAAACTAATTGCATTGTTACAAAATCCTTCTTTAAACTAAAGATGCAACTATGATCCTTTTCTCCAAAATGTTTTTTGTACTACTACAAGCCTACAATGATAGAATTTGCATTTCCTTTAATAACACTTGGAAACATTTGCATAAAAAATTTTATTTAACCAGGGAGTTAGAGAGCCTCTTTTTTATCATATTAGTGAGTGCATTTTGGCCTTTTAGCTGTCATGACTGAAAGCTAAGTTCTTTAAACTATTTTACTCTAAACACTTATTTTTGAAACTTTTTTATCATAATTCTACTTTAATTGTTAAAAGAATATAAAAAATATATGCTTTATATTTGAGAAAAAGTACCAAAAAAAAGTACTATGAAATTTGAACTAATTCTTCATTTTTAATTGCATATAGATTTGTAGTACTTTAAAGGCTTTTACATCTATAATTGATCAAAACATATTTGATTATTCATCCATCAAAATATATTCAGGATATAATGAAAAAAAGCCAAAATATGGTATAAACAAGACAATATCAATCAGGAGGCAGATATGGTCTAACCACAGCTCATTGCAAAAAGAACTTATGGCTCATAAAACAAATCATCAATTTACTGAATCTGGCTCATTTCTTCTAATTTTTTTGAACAAACATTTTTAGGTGCATAACTATATGATTATGCCATTCATCATACTTATTAAAAATGTACATTTTTTGCTACTTAATATATTTTCTTGATTCCTTAAAAATAGTTTATTTTCCAATTCAATACTCATTATAAACGTGTTTTCATCTTTAAGCAAAATTTTTTTTTCCTGCAGCTCTTTAAGAATACAGTTGTTTCTTTTTTTTTCAATGGCTCTTTGCTAATTTTTTTTTTGCATGTTTTGTTAGTCACTCCTGGTCTAAACCAATGGTTCTCAATCTTTTCCAATCCATGGACTACTTTCTATAAATTATGTACTGCAGTCTATGTGCAGAACAAGTGATTGGCAAACCACGGATTGAGAAAGATGGCCTAGAACAGTGGTTCTCAACCTTTTATGCTTCACATACCCCTTGGAAATGTTTATGTAACTGGCGTATTCCTTGTATAGATAGATAAAATTATAGTCTTTGTTACTAGATCTAGTGACTTTTGAGCTCTCACGGCACCCCAAAAAATTTTAACACATACCCCACGTTGAGAACCTCTGGTTTAGAAGACAGAGCATGATTTTCCCACATCACACAGCAAAATCTATTGTCTAAATGGCAAAATAATTTTTATGTCTATGTAAATGAGAACATTCAATGTGAGCCAGATGAGCAGAAATGTGCAAATGCTGAAGAATTCATTTGTGGCAATCCAAAAATGCACATGAACTGTCTAAAAGACCAAAGCACACATTTGGGTTAAACATTTACTGAAAGGCCAATAACTCTGCTCTCACAATGTTAATAATATGAAAACAAATTTACAACAAAGAATTTGCAGACTATCTGCAGTTATTTAAATGAATTATTATTTCAGAATTTCATTGATTTTTCAATGTCTTATTTCTGAAGTTTAGAGGCCAATGGTGAAACATTAACCCTTCCTATGTCCATATTATATGTGGTTGTTGATATATTAAAAAATCACAGCATGAAAATAATGTACAACTGTCTTTATTATAATACATGAAATTTATTTTTTTTAAATAAAAATAATTTTCATTTGGTTTTATATATATATACTGCCCTACAAAAATATCAAGAGAATTTACATGTTAGGTCAATGGGAATCTAATTTCAAAGCTCTATATCTTCTATGACCGTCCCATGTCTGAGTGGTTAGCATGCTTGGCTACTGATCTAAAGGACCTGGTTCGAGCCCTGGGTAAAGCATGAATATTTATGTTGTTTTTCTGCTGAGGTCCCATCATCCTCACAGACCTTCTATTATGGCATATAAACTGATGGGCTCCTGTCAGACCTGTGGCAAGCAGCTGCTTGAAGGGGTATTTATTTATTTATTTATTATATCTTCTATGCATTTAATGGAAAAATGTGACTGAAGATAAAATAAAGATCAAAATCATATCTATTTAATCTGATTTTCAAGAATATTCATTCAATATTTAAAGTTGGGTTGTTTTACCTCTGAGTGGCACTTTTTTTTAACACAATGAGCTAAATGGTCAAGCCACAAGGATCCCGAGGGCTTAAAAAAGATTAGGGGAGGGGACCTATTGGACAGCTGTTTAGGAGATAGATGGTAGCCTCCCATTAAGGCCAGCTTGTTCTTTAATGTGCACAGGGTATGGCTTTCCCATGCAGAGGGCCACAGTTTAATGTCCCATCTGATGGACAGCAGCCTTTTCAAGCCCATTGGTGTCCCCTACTGACAGAAGGCAGGGTGGGGAGTTTTGTGGCAATATTTAGGGTCCCATGGCCGAGTGGTTAGCACCCTTCGCTACTGATCTAAGGGACCTGGGTTCGAACCCCAGGTAAGGCATAGATGTATGTGCTGTTTTTCTGCTGAGGTCCTGCCATCCTCTCAGACCTTCTACTCTGGCATATCAACTGACAGGCTCCTGTCAGACTTCTGTGGCAAGCAGCTGCTTGAGGGGGTATTTATTTATTTTTTTTATTTAGAGTTACGAAAGCTGAAACATTTAACAATAAATTATTCATAATTCTCTAATACTGAATTTACCATTTTTCAAACTTCTAAAATATACATTTTATTAAATGGGTTAAAACAATACTTATTATTTAAGTTTTAATTAATTTCTGAAGTAAATTCTTATAATGCATTTCTCTTGTGAAATATCTACTTTCTATAATTCTTAAAATACTGAATGCATGTTACTGACAAATCAAGATTTCAATACATTTGATAATGATCTTTACCTTCAGTGAAATTTTTCCATTAAATGCATATTTTAGAATTTACAAAACTTTGATTCCCATTGATATAACATTGAAATTCTCTTAATATTTTAGTAGGGCAGTGTATTTATTAGAAAAAATATGGCTTATCAAAGTTAATAGATAATGTCACCTTTACATATAAAATACAAGGGTAACATAAATAACTCATACCCCATTCTAGCCACTATTATAAGAGCCCAAAATATCACCATTTTTGCTCACTTTGAAATGAATTTCTGTTGTGAAATTTGGTATGTAGGAGTTTGGTGTTACTATTGTCACTCACTTTTTCCAAGGTCTGAAAAAATTTTCATGAGTATTTTTATTTTTGCTTACAGCTGTACCTGACATCTTAGTTTTTTAACAAAACAAGCACAATTGGTATCGAATTGTGTGCTAATGTTATCTTTAGAATAATTTTAATAGGAATGATTAGAAATTTTTTCAGTGTTTTTATTCAGCAGCTCAGATTATAAAAACATTTTTTTTTTACATTATGTAGCAATATTCTGATCCTGATGCAACTGACATTGGCATTTGCTTAGGCAAAACTTACAGTTTTGCCTAAGCAAATGCATTTTTCAAAAATTTAATAGAGAGTAAAATATGAATATTTTTAATTTCCTTCAGTTACTTAGCTTTTTTTTTTCAATACTTTATTTTAATTATCAAATATTTTTGTAGATATTACAAAATAAATTTTTGTAGAACTTATTCTTTAAACTTTAATGTTGGCTAAGAAAATTATAATTTACAAACCATATTAAAAGTATATATTTTGATTAAAAAATTTAAAAAAAACAAATAAATGAAAGATTTCAATAACAATACAAATATTATTAAATATTATATTAAAATAATGAAATAAATTTAAAAAAAAACAGAAAATTAATATCAAAAATTTTTACTGAAGTTAAAATGAAAAACATTTTTGTCTTTATTTTCAAAAAAATATTTAAAATCTTCCTTTACTTTAGAATTTTTATTATTTTAAAAATAATCTCATGTTTGCTAGGTATATAACTTTTCTCTATTGGTAGTTACTTCAGGATACATTCTAGCTGTTCTTTTTTTTTGCTGAACATAGCTTAAAAAAAAAGATTCTAATTTTTCTCTGGGCACTAGAAGGGTTAATAGCTTCTATAATAATAAAAAAGGCTTAAATGTGAAATATTACATTAAAAACAAAACATGCTTCTGATTGCATACATAACTTGAATATAATTAGTTGTTCAAATGTTAAAAAGCACCACTTTCAACATTAATTTACAACATAAACAACTGATTATTTTAACTTTATAATATGTCTTAAAAATAACAATATAGAATATCTGGTCACATTAAATGGAATTGGAGTTTAAAAAATAATTCTAACATAATAAAAACATGGCACAAAATTAATGTTAAACTTTAAAGAAAGCTTAGGTTCAAGATGAACCATGTGTGTATATGTAAATTTCCATTATACACTGACAAACCCTGCGGCTATTTTAAGCTTAGAAATTATTTTTGGAAAATGTCTGTGCTGTGATGTTTAAATGTGATAAGATTGCAAAAAGGTAATAAAGATTCATACCAAGAATAAGTGCCCATATATTTATATACTTAATACTGTCCGTCTTATACATGTGTATCTAAATATGGAGATACAAGATTATAATGCATGCTATTGAAAATGTGGATGTGTCATACGCATTTTTGGCTTATAAGAAGGCCATCGACATACAGGGCAACAGTGGTTATCTCGAGAGAGCCATAGCATGATACAATTCATGTGATAATTATGGCCACAAGGAAGTCCACAGAGTGTTTCACCATATCGGTAACTTTCCAAACAAATGGAGCATTCACGACAGTCAAGCATACCCAGTGGGGCTCTGCTTACTTCTGGAGTTTGCAATACACATTTTATTGTGTCAGCACTTGTACAGTTTGACTGTGAAGAACAAGGGCATTGTTTGGAACAATTACAAGCACTGGATTTTATAATTTTTGTTACAGGAATGTGAGAAGGACCACAAGAATCTGTTACAGTATCACAATTATTCTGTATAACAGTTTTTGAAATATGATTCCCATGACTAGAAATATTCCCTTCCTGTGCATTTTCCTCCTTTACAGGAGAATTTGCAAATTCTTGATTTTCAGAATGATTGTTTATATGAAAATTCCTTATTGGTAAAGACTCACAGTTCCCAACCTGATTGTGAACATGTTTTAAAGCCGACTCTCCACATTCTAAACCACTGCTGCTTTCATCTTCACTAGAGCTTAAAAATTCAAACTTATTCTCTTCAATCACATCATCTGCTTCACACCATCCTTGATACTTCCAGATAGGAAGATCCTTTATATAATCTGTGGGTATCACAGGTTGTAACCACAAATTAGGTACAGCTAATCTTTCAATTAGCAATTCCATTCCTTCTTCTAAATCAAGATCTTGGGGAGCCATGGGTCTTGTAAGAGTTGCCATTGGGCGAAAAAAGTAAGTCATTATATAGCTATCCCATGGAACTGACCACCAATTAGAGAAAA
The DNA here is from genome assembly GCA_038380435.1 of Ryuthela nishihirai. NCBI lineage: Eukaryota > Metazoa > Arthropoda > Arachnida > Araneae > Heptathelidae > Ryuthela > Ryuthela nishihirai. The sequence continues at coordinate 69,687,583 of JAWZYU010000001.1, forward strand.
GTGATGTATCTTCCTCTCTTGGGACTCTTCCCCATTTCCTCAATATCAACCCTGATACACTTCCAAAGAGAACAAATGTTACTAATAACAACTGATATGAATAAAAACATTTCCAATCATTTCGCAATAAGGCTGCAAAATCTGTTCCACTAATAATTCTTAACAACTTTAGACTTATTTCTGTAGCAGTTGTCATAAAAGAAAATTGATAAAGAGCTAACACCATCAGCCATGTAAGAAACAAAACACAGTTGTACTTAACAACACATATCAAATATCGAATAAAATGCTTCCAGAATTGGCCACATATCAAAAACAGCTCAAATCCAGCAATAGCATTGACTAATAATAATGACAACAAAAACACATCATTTATTTCTGGCCTTAATGATTTCAAAAACAATTCCATGCTCTTAAAATTATAACATTCACCAGGTCTTGATCCATAATAAAACATTCTTTCTGGAGTAACAACTAAATATGTTGGCAACTTAGAAGCATTAAGAAATTCTTTGTATACTGTATCTGTGTTTTTAATGTGAATCATGCCAAATTTAACTCTTCCTGTAAATTTAATGGCAAGAGAAGAAAGAAATAAAGGTGGTTCCTTAAGAGTGGAAAAAAATATAACTCTTATCTCTGATTTTGTGGAAGAATGATCATAGGTTGTCCATTGTTTTTTAAGCTTTTCCTCAGAGGGTATAGTTTTTATTCTTGAAGTTAGCTGCTGACGCACCCACTGTAGAACAGCTGGTGATTTAGAAGGATTGATGTAGCTGTGCATGATTACATCTTCTTTTGCCTTGTTTCCCCTAGGAAGAGCAAGAATTAGGCGAGGAGATGTCCATCCTTTACGTGCACAGAGCCTAAAATAAAAGATTTTTGCAACACTTGAAATTTTATAAACATACTTAGTCAAAAAAACTCATGATTTTTACAATTTATGTGCAAACATAACTGAAGAAACTATTTGTGCCATATATAATTTTTCAAAGCATTATAGATGGTCTGAAAGTGCCTAAAAATGTAAATAACAGTCCCATTTGGTGTGTTGCAGTTGGCACATAATGAATAGACTTCATATTTCTTTAAATTGTATATTCTGTGAAAACAAATGTTTCTTTTTTGAAAAACCTTGCACATATCAAAATGATGTTTTTGAAAGCTCACAGGTCTGCTAGGGCAACAACTAAAGGAAGAAAGGTAAGCATGTTTTGGGCAGGTGAAATCAGTGAATATCTGATCCAGCCATATGTAAACTTAGAGAAATGTGCAAATTTTGAAAAGCCTGAGACACATACACACAGAAGTCAGCATGTGGCAGCAATAAGAGAGTTGGAAGTTGGTATTGACAGGGAAGACTGTGTTTTAGAGTGGTTTGATTCTTTAGGATTTTAAAGTGTATGAGCAACTGAGGCTATTATGCACGAAACAAAATTAAAAAAAAAAGATCATGAAGTGCAGAGAGAGCATCTTGTTCTTAGGAAATAAACAAGGTTTTGTGAGTGCCAGAGTTCAGTGTTGGTATTCCTTCAAATCTTAGATCCCAAGCTGATGTCATACATCACAATGTCATGACAACCCAAGATGATATTTATGTTTTCTTCTAAGAGAGAAGTTTTCACTAATCGAATCACTACAGCATTTAGTTACAGATTGATATGCTCAGACCTACCAGACACAGCTAAAATAATATATTGAATGACTTGAACTATATTAAAGAAAGTGTTCTTTTGAATTCAGTATTCAGAGATTGTTATAAACTAAATTTTCTCTTACATACATTAGACATGAAAGTAACGTCACTGCAAACTATATCAGAAAACTACACTTACTCGGTTCCAATAGGCTACCACATTCTCTTGACTATGACTTGTTACACAGGCAGACTCCACACTATAGATTCAACAGATAGTGTAGGAAGCTTAATGAGCATCTAAATGTAGATAGAAGCTGAGAAAAATGCTTGGTAGAACAGCGAAAGCTATAAGAGAAAACATTACAGCAGCTGTGCCAAATAATCAATATTTTATGTAAGTTTGCTGGTTGTTTGGGGTTTTATGGTGCAAGAGCAACAAAGGCTATGCTGCATCAATATTTAGCGTAGGAAAAATAGAATGGTGTCCACTATTTAAAAATAAGCAGAGCAATCAAAGATGTGAATTCTGTCATGGCAATATGGCCAAAGATCTTAAGAATATTCTGAAAGTTGTACTCCCATTGTTTACAGCAGTGTTACACAATTAGCAGGCATAGTGATAAATTTTGACCTCCAAACAGTATATACCCATATTAAACTTTGAAATGAGAAAAAATATTGAAATTATTGAGTTTTCATGTTAAACAAAATTTATTGATATATTTTTCCTACTATCTAAGAAGCATTCAAAACATGATTTCTGAAGATGATCTGCATACATATATACTATAATAAAGCAATATAATTATAATAACCAAATATATAAGAAACACTTAGTTGTTTTGGGTTTTATTACATAAGAGCAACAAAAGCTATGTAGGTGCCATACAAGAAACACAACACATTTGGTGTTTAGTACTTTTGCTAGTTGTGTGGGTTTAAAAACAATGGCAAAAAATATGCATGTGCATTATAATCATTTCTGTCTATTAGTTGTTTTTTTTTTAAATAAATTTTTATTTGTGTTGCCAGATGTATTTTTACATGACTCTAAAAAGACACTATTAAAATAAAACTAATCATCTTTTTTGTTAAATATAATATTTTAAAAAAATCCAGAATTAAATGCTGATTAATTTGGCAAAGAACACGCCATAATTCCTTTCAATAGCTATTTGGCAAAAAAGTTCAAAAGTTTTTTTTTTTGCTGATCAGTGAAAAAATAGCTGGACTTCTGGATGTAAATGTTTTTTAGGCTGGACCTGAGAAGGGTTAACATGGGCCAAACAGGATATGAATTCACAACCTCCAGTTCACATCAGTTGCTCTCTCCTATTGGCCACTAATCAAATCTAGGTCAGTATTTCATAATTTTGGTTCAGCCCATACAACCATATGCATTGATTGGAAAGTAAGTGGGTCACATTTAACATCATTTATATTTATTTTAGAGAGATACTTAAAAAAAGTCTTATAAAATTTAGTTATAAGAATTTGAATGTAAGTTTTTGTTAGCAGAAATTTATTTTACAATATAAAAGTTAATCTGTCAAAAAAGATTGTCATGAGTTTCTACAACTGACGAATAAAATCAATTTAACACTAATGTATTAATTTCAAACACACCTTCAGAATACGTTACAAATGCAATCATACAAATAGTATTGAGAATGACAAACATGCTCATTGCATTCATTTATTTAAAAATGTCTAAAATGCAAACCAAAACAAAAATAACAAACCTTTGGTCCAAAGAACATCTAAAGACTCCAGTCCTTACACCAAAACTTGTCACTTTGAAGATCACTTGCTTCCAAGTATAATCATCAAGTAAAGAATTTTCAGCATCACCTGTTACCACCTGTACAAGCCACACACTGTCTTTGGTATCTTCTACTTCCTCATAAAAATGTGATCCACAGGTAAAGTGAGTAGTTTGGTGGTTTGAGCCTAAAGCTGTTTGACTGGATTCATCTGACACATCTGATAATTCCTCTTGCACAGGTTTTCCTAAAACAGTTTCTTACTTTTAGCATCAAAACAGCATTTACAATAGTGTTAGACTTGCATGCTTGACTATTAAAATATTATTTAATGAACACTGGATTTGCTCAGCTCCCAATCAGTACTTATGGTATATTTATTTACATTCATATCAACTCACAGCCATAAAAAAAATACTAGTAGCACTTGACATGTAATTTATGGATTATGAGATTTAACTCCAATCAGGTCAAAACTAATTTTTTCTACTAATTCTCCACTTGCTATAAGTTCTATAGAATATTTCTCTTGAGTCATTAAAACTGTAGTTATACATATGTAAGAAAAGAAAATGAGACATAGTTGGAAAATATACATAATGTAATCACAATTAACATAAATTTAACATTTTCCCAGAACAGAGTACAATTATTACAGGCCACTTTAAACTTTTCATCACAAGACTAATATTTTATGTTGACCCTGGTTAAAGGAAAATGCTATCCCTTGACATTAAATATATGTAATCTATTATCCCTAAATCACCATTTATTAGCATGCATAACTTCTAATAGGTGCTTAATTCTATTACTCCTACACTGCTACCACTTAACTTTATATATTAAGAGTGGCCATAGGTTATTATGGATTTCTTTCATCAATTTGCTAAAATATGACAGTATAAAATGCTTTTATTTATGCTAATAAGAAAAACATGAATTACACTAAAACATATCAGCACTCTTGGGCTGTTATTAATATTATATGTAAATGCAAGCCATCAATAATCAATACATATACTGCAATCACAAATGGCAAACACTTAACATGAGCTTCATAGCTCATGTTAAGTGTTCAAGATGCCAAGTATGAAATTTCTAATTAATTAACCTTTTAGCAATAAACACTTAACATACCTGATGCTTCAACAAGTGCCATTAGTTCTTGCTTCTCAACCACCCCTGAATAGCTAACACCTCGATTGTCAAGTAACTGCTTTAGCGTTTTCACACTCAATGAGAAAGGATCTAATATTACACGTGAACTAAAAAAAGAACCTGTGCCATGGTACCATGATGCTGCTTCCAGAAGACGTGATAAAAAAAATAGTAAAAGGAGGTACAAAGTCAAAAGAAATAATTTTAGCCACATTTTATATAGCTGAATTTGCCAATTTTGTAAAAAAAACACCATTTACATGAAACCCCATTTATGACAATTCATTATTCAAATGCATGGTATATTTTCCAAAACAAATGTTTCAAATAAAAGCTTGTCTACAAAATGTTTTCATATTAAAGCCAAAAAACTGGAAAAGTTAAAATAAATCAGCATATATAATCAAACTTCTTTTTACATACAATTTCTTGCAATCTATCTCAGAACATTTAAATATTTAGCCATTCATATTTAATACAGAACAGTTTGCAATGCAATAAATTCACTCGCAACTCTATAATAGAAATCCGTATACTTTGCATATGCAAATACACACAAAAAAAAATCACTTTCTCTACTTTCTCTTAACAATCCTGCATTCTGACGTTTAAACAAAATCAATAATCACAAAAATCACTATATACCATTACTTTACTACTAAAATTACGATTTAAGCTACAGTAAATACATATAAAAACTAAATGAAATTTCTTTCAGATAAGTGTAATTTACGATAACATAAAGCAGCCATGATTGTTTTACTCCTTGCATAATATTTACCTTTACATTAATCCTTCGGTTACAGTTATATATTAAGTTCTCAAAATGCTTTTGATGAAAATTTAATTGCTGTATCGCAAAAATGACATCGGGCTTTCAGCAAATTTCACGGAAAGAAGCAAATTAATATTGTGATAAGTCGGAAATTTTTACAAAAATTATTTGTATACATAAAACCTAAAAATTCTAACAAGGGAAAGTGCTTGAAAAGGAGTTGTGATGGTAGTTAGTTTTATTTTGTATCCCAAAATTATCCGTCATTATTTAGGAAAATATAGTTGTATTTATGACTTTAAAATGACTGCTCAGTATTACGGATGTAACGTGCATGCAAGTAGCTTTGCTAAAATTATGCTCTTACGTTTCCTTTTGAAGCACTATATATTGTAGCATTCTTTACCTCAATATGCTATTTGCAAATTTCAAATTGATAAACCTTCATTTTCCATAGTTAAGGGCTCACAGCAAAATAAAGAAATATTTTTGAAATTTCTTAACATGTTTTCTACAGTTAGTGCAGTAGAAAAACTCAGCAAAAACAATTTGATCATGTAGATTAAAAAATTTAGCGATGAATTTTGCGAGTGCGCACGACTTAGATCAAAAAAGCATTCATTGAAGTGTTTCAATGACACCAATAACATTTCATCATGTATAATTTTTCTAGTGCAAATGCACAAAATGTTTTCTCTGGAATTTGCCACTTATTCTCGTCTTTAATGCAATTCTACAATGTAACTACAAAAATATATATATATTTTTAGCAAAAGTTTTTTTTTTCCAATATTTAATTTTTTATGCCCTACCAATGAAAACTAAAGGTTTAGACGTTTTATCTACCGATACACAAACAACTATTTCAAAAAGAAACTATTAAAATTTCTTCTAAGAACAACTAAAAAAATTAACTCAAGCGTGCTTCTTGTGCTACCATTCATACCGTAAAAAAGTTATTAAGGGTTTTGTGAGTAGTATGTTTGATTTCCCTGATATGTATTAAAAACAGAAAAAGTGTTAAAATATTAACCTGGATTAAGAACCATGTTTAGAACAGACGTGTATAACACGGAGAGTAGGAAGAAAGATGAGAACACAGATCAGGAGGATCCCATACCTGTGAAAGAGACACCCTAAGCATTTGAAGTTGATCCTAGAGCCAATGCTAGAGCGACTGCACCAGAGCCATATTGCTATACTAAAAATATGCTGAAATGCCATTGAATTAGAGATAGGAGACGTTATCCAAATTCATTACCGCAAGTCCCGCATTTACGCACATGCATGGCTGAAACTCTGGACATATATAGCTGTCAGCTTTGGCTTCCCCAAGCATCCGTCGTGAGAAGCGTAATAGGAAAGGTGTGGGATATAGATGCATTTGACAGAGGGCAGATCGTAGGTGCCCGACGGATGGAATACTCAATCTCCGAAATTGTCAACGAACTTGGATTTTCTCGTACGACAGTTTCAAGAGTGTTCCAGGAATATGAAAATTCCGGTAAAAAAACAAGCACCCTGACAAATTGTAAAGGACAACCAGCCCTGAATGATCGTGGGCTTCGCCATCTGATCCGCATCACACAGACCGATAGGGGCCAAACATTATCTGAAATCACCTCCCATCTGAACGCGGGTTCCAGCCGGGAAGTCAGTGCATCGACCGCGCAATGCTAACTGCATCGTCTTGGCTGCAGGAGCCACCGACCTATGAGAGTCCCACTTCTAACGACATAACACCGGGCTCAACGCCTTGCCTAGACTAAAGAACATCGAAACTGGATCATCGAAAATTGGCAACGGATAGCCTGGAGTGTTGAATCCCGATTTAAACTTCATCACGCCGATGAGAGATTGAGGGTATGGGGCCATATACATGAAGTTGAGGATCCTGCATGTCAGGTTGGAACAGTACAAGCCGGTGGTGGTTCAGTGATGGCATGGGGTGTCTTCAGTTGAACGTCTATGGGATCTACGGTACGAGTACCGACGATTCTCAATGCACCTCGGTACTAGAACTCATGGCTGACCATTTACACCCATTTATGGCCATCATGCATGTTAGTGGAGATGGAGTCTACCAGCAAGACAACTGTTCATTTCACAAGCCCAGGTTGGCTACTGCTTGGTTATAGGAGCATTCTGCTGACTTTGAAATAATGAACTGGCCACCTAGAAACCCAGATTTAAATCCCATCGAAAATTTTTGGGATACCATCGAGCAGAGTGTTCGGGCCGGTGTCCGATCAGCGACGATCTTGAGAGAATTAGTGGACAGCTCTGGAGGGTACATGGGTGGCCATACCTGTGGAACATTTACGCAAGCTTGTGGCATCGTGTGGCGGCCGTTATCAGGGCCAGAGGGGGTCCAACACGTTACCAGGTTGCGATTTCAGTTTTTTTGCATTATGATTCCTTGCTCGGTTATTTTTATTTTACAATTATGTAGTACAATAGCTCTTCAAAGCAGATACCAGAAATTACATTTAACTAGTAAACTTATCAAATTAATCAAAATAAAACAAATTAAATAACGTGAAAAGATGTTTTTGTTGTGCTTAGGTCATTAAAAAATCTGAGTTTATTTCTGTTTACAAACCTTCAGAATTTAAGCAGATATCTCCATTTCTTTATATTTAATGCATAAATGAATTCAGTGATCAAATATGAACATAATGTTAGGATATTATTATTGGTTTTGATTTTAAATTTAAACAGATGCCATTTTTTAAACAGATGCCATTGTTGAGAATGGATACTCTCTTTCTCCTTCATCGACATTATAAGTGTATAAATACCTCTTTAAATATCTTTGACAACTGCAAACTATTTCAGGTTTTTATTTAAATATTAACAAGCAGTTATAATATTTCATGAAAGATATTTTCACTTTATTCTGGAATTTCAAAGTGAATTCTTATACGCATTAACAGAGGATTTTACGTTCATTTATTTTACCACTGAGCGCCACTTGTTTTTTCCACAATAGGATAAGTGGGTAAGCTGCAATGACTCCAAGAGCCTAGAGAATATTGGCTAAGGTGAACCACTGGACAGCTGTTAGCAGATGAATGGAAGCCTCCAGTCGTCGAGATCATCCAGTGTTTCGTTTAACGTGCACAGGGTGTAGATGCTTTGCACAAGAACCAAGTTTTAGTGTTCCATCTGACAGATGGCAGTCATTTCAGTATGTAGAGGAAATCTAATTAACAGTCTCAAACTTCCAACCAAAAAAAATTAGCTTCAGTTTTTTTAGTTATTATTAATAAGAGTAATTGTAGCTTAATTTAAAAAATTTCATTAATAAGTTTCACTTCATTCTATAAGAAATTTCTATATGGATTTCGTTTCATTTATATTTACCAAAAAAATTAGTAACCTTTATGTTACGATAATGAAGATCTGTTAATAAAAATTTAGTTTATTTCATTTGCAAATTTGATTAAAATTAAAATTAAAACCGGTGAAGTAAAAATTTTGCTATTTCTTCTCTATATTACTGAATTATCCATATATGTTTTATTTGCCTGGCCTTCTCACGTAAATATAAAACATAAGAAAATTTTTTCATCATAAAAAAAAAATTCTATAGTTTAATGTTCCAGTGTTGAGATATATATCTGCGAGCCTAAACTTGTGCTCAGTTAGAAAAGGGACACAAATGGACTTGGAAAAGCCGCCAGCCATCAGATGGGATGTTGAACAGGATAGTCACACCCTGTGCTGTTAAACAACATCTGGATGAACTTGACAGGAGGCTACGATCTGTCTTGGAAAGTGATGGCTGAGTCAGCTGTGCACCAGGTTTGTAATTTGCAGTTCCCAGATTCGAGTCTCAATCAGCATTGAGATTAATCTCCACAAAACTCCTCCTCTGCCTTCAGTCAGTAGGGGACACCAATGGGCTTTGTAAGACCACCGTCCACTAGATGGGTTTTTTAGCCATGGCCACATGTGCGGTGAGCCATACTACGTGCACATTAAAGAACATGCTGGATGGCCTTGGCGAAAGACTACTATCTGTCTCCCAACAGCTGTCCAGTGTATTCCTTCTCCCAACCTTCTCTGAGCCATCAGGGTTTTTATGATCTGGCCATTTAACCCACTGCGTGCAAAAAAACTGCCGCTCAGAGGTAAAACAACCCAATCATCTGTCTCCTAACATTTGTTCACTGCTTCCCATTTCCCTCACCTTCTGTGAACCACTGAGCTCCAAGTGAACTGACCATTTAGCACATTTTGAGCAAAAAGGTGCTACTCAGAGGCAAAAAAAATTCAATGGCTCTCCACCACACAGGATCATGGTTCAACATCCCATAAGATGGACAACAGCCTTTTCAAGGCCATCGCAATCACCTTTCTCACCAAGGGTTGGGTAAGACTTTAGCGGAGATAAATCTCAATGTTGCTACAGTTGAGGCATACAATTTTACATTTCAGTAAAATCAAAATTGTTTTAAACAGTGAGTGTCATAGTTGATTAATATGTTTTATTTATTTATTTTTTGGGTTTGTTTCCTCTTTAATAGGAAAGATCGGAGGAAAGCACATTTTCTTGCATGTAACACAGATGTGTTTTGCATTCTATCTCCACCAAAGATTAAATTATATCAAATTTCTTAGAAATTTATAATTGGATACTGTTGTGAGTTCTATATTATTCTTTTTAATTTCATTAAATGCACTTCTCTTACTTTTCTAGAATAAGAAAAAAAATCATTTAACGTAAAAAAGTTATTTCCTGCACTGTTGCATTTCTGATTTTGATATCTCAATTCTTCTATTGTATATTACCAGGCTCATATTTATAAAAAAAACAATATGGGGGAAGCAAGTGATGCAATAGATCTGGAAAAAAAGCAAAAAAGGGGACCAAGGGACTGGATTTCTATTGCAGTATAACATTTTTCCCATAGTTTAAGAATATTGTTCAAAAATCATAATTCATGGTTTTAATTTTCTTTCTTATAACACAGGTAGGGATAAAATATATATCAAACTTTAATAATGCACATAAGGTGAATCGTTAAAACTGATCTTTTGGCTCAGTTGGTAGTGTGCCACGCTCATTATCTGCAGGCCCCAGGTTCGAGTCCTTCGACCACAACTTGAATATTCTGATTGCTCCTTATCGTCACAATCAACCAGTCTGCAGCTAAGATCCGCAGGCTAGAGTCAGCTGTGAGGAGTCAAAAGAAAGGAGTGTACAGATAGAAACTTTTTTAAGTGTATTCGTTTTAACTAATGTTGCTTTGTTATGTACATTTTTAGGCACTTAAGAAATATTTTCTTTCCGTCATTTCATTATACGAGATTACCAGATCTAAAATTCATACCATATTGAATTCATATCATTCTCACTCATATTTTCTCATAAAAACGCCTATTCCAGAAGTTCTAGAGCTTTGAAGTTAGTGATAATAATGTATTACTACAAGGGGCGTTTGAAAAGTTCTTGACATGCATCTGCACAACAAAAATCATTGCACTTTCCTTCACAAAGCTTTTACTGTCCTTCAAAGTATTCCCTTCCAGCATCTATGTAAAGTTGCAGATGTCTACCTCAATTCTGGAATGCTTAGTGGTACTCCTGTTATGGGAATACTCCACAACTCTGAATGAACGCATTTTGCAAGGTCTTGCACCCTTGGAAAAGTCTTCCCAGAAATTTCCTTTTAAATTTTTAGAAACAACCAAAAATCGCATGATGCAAGATCGGGTGAATATGCAGAAGAGCATAGTTGTTCGATTTTTTTCTCCTCCAGAAAAGCCATAATTTGCATGTTTTTTTTAGCACTGGTATTGTCATGAAGAAGCAGAACCTTTAAAACGACTGTTGGAAGCAAATCCTTCATATCCTCAAGCATTTTGGGCAAAACAACGTTGGTGTAGTATTGGCCATTTATAGTCATTTTTTCAGATAAGATGTCCACGGCTACCAACCACTCTGTGGGATTTGAAAGAAATATTGAATATTGTCTCGCAGAACCGCAATATCCATTATAGATCCATAAAGTATCCAGGATAACCATTAGATATCGAATGGTCATCTGAGATATCTTCTGGATATTGTGGTTTTTTGGGGTCTTCCTTGAGTGAAAGTCTTGTCGGGTGATTTGGGGGCGTGGTCATCTTCCGCAACCCAAACATACTTTCGATCTTTCTGAAAGATGTATAGTAAGAAAACCATGTCTCATCATCAGCGACTCATCATACTGATATAATGTCTGTTAAGTTGGGGGCCACTAGGTCAAACATTGCCAGAATCTCTTTCCACGAGTCGACTCTAACCGTTTTTTTCTGTTCCGTCAGTTCATGTGGTATCCATTTGGCACAAATCTTTCGGAACTTTAAATGTTGATGAAAAATTATGGAAGACATCAATCTGAATTGAACGTTGATCAATTTTAGAGGAAAAATTGTCTTGAGCCGGGTGCGATAAGAAACTACTACCATGTCAGGAGATCGTGGGTTCGTATCACACCCGGGTTTGTAAGACTAGGCTTCACGCCCATCCGACGAATGGCGGCCTTTGCAAGCTTATCGGTATCCTCTATTTGGGGCAGTGAGTTTTGCGGAGATAAATTTCAACACTAGCCCAGCTTGCAAACCTTGGAACTGCAGATTACAAGCCTAGCACGCTACCGACTGAGTACACCTTCTTCCTAAACGAGTAACGAGTTCAGTAATTAAATATGAACATATTATGATATTTTAAATTTAAGGTGTGTTTGATATTGAAATAAGAATGAAAATGTCTTGCTCTCTTTGTTTGACGTCTGAAAAATCTGTTGATAAATATATTTGTTTAGTAATTGAAATATTTGTTGATATTCTTGATTAAAATACAAATAATATATGCATCAAAGGTATATATATATTTTATTCCGGAATTTCAGAGTGCATTCTTTTACACGTCCGAAGAGCAAATATACTAATGGCACTTTTATTTGATATATTTGCTACTGCAAAAAAAATGTTAGTAAAAGCTTAATTTGTAACAAGCTTTCACTAACATTTTTTTTCCAAAGTTTTTCAAATGTAATCTTCCTTATCAGATGCACGTGGTATACCTTAAGCCTTGCCTCCATATCGGCAGTTACGGCAGTCGATAACTTGTAACGTGTTAAGCAGTACTTGTTGCTATTTCCTCTATAATTGTAGGGTTAATTCCAGAACTATGTCTAACATTAATAAGTGACTGATGCTTACAGAATGATTATCAGTTTTTCAAAATTAGCGATTAAGTAAACTTTCGTTATCATAAAATTATGCTTGTTGCGGACTTCGGTCTTGTTCATACCGTGTACTCCATTCCTGCTCCTGCCACGGAAGAGCTCTTGCTTTGCAACATAGTGAACACCGGCCTGCTGTGACTCCAAGGAGCCTTTCTGTTGGTCTTCCTCGCCACAATCGCAGAGCAGCAAAGAATTGTGGATTATATTTTCAGCATATTTGCAATTTATCTGAAAATTGCATGATTTTACTATCTTGTGATTTCTTTAAAATTACAAAATTGGAAAGAGAGGTTTGATATTTTGCAAACGTCCTATGCTGCCGATTTCTCATGCTATGACCTAAGTTTAAATGAATACATGATATTAAATAAATTTTCTTAGCTCATTTCTTAAATCTTCTGTGTTTTTTTATTTTCTTATTTTGGTATCATTTATTGAATATGTAAACAATTTATAAAAACTCGTGATGTTAAAATTCTAAAAAGGAGAAAGATTTATGCAGAGATTTTACAGTTTCAGGTTGTTATATGGAATAAAGATTTACTAAATAAATATAAAACAAATTCGGGAAGGATTGCATGAGACAACAAAAAATTAAATATTCATCATATCAAAAAATTTTTATAGATAAATTTGCTGAACACAGCAAAACGAAGTGGATAGAGGGAGTTGGACAGGTTAGAAAGGAGTGCAGTACATTTGAAAACTATATATATATTATTAAAAATTGCATCAATCAAGATTTTACTAATATTTCCTTTCAGGAACATACATAAAAGTGCTGGAGGAGAAAAAGAAAACGAATGAAAACAACAGTCGCCTAATCTAAAAGTTCTCACGGAAACAAATGTCCAAGTACTTTAGCCAATGAGATCACGAAAGCAGCTTCCATGCAGCACGGCACGTGTATCTGCAGCCTTGTGGCGCTGAAGTCAAAAGTTTCTTACATTACTCTTACGGAAGCTTCATTCTCATCCTTATATTTTCCTTGACCGTAGTATGTTTTTAGGTGTTTGAAAAATATTTTCTTTCCATTACTACATCCGGTGTCTACATTCATAGTGTTAAATAGTGATCGATTATTTTAAATAAATCAAACCAATTAAACGTTTATTTACATATTTAATGTTGTTCCTTGTATCTTTCTGAGAGATCTACAGATGGATTCGTTATACGAAGCCATCAATGGACACAACACTGGAAATCGTTTAATTTTTACGGAAAATGCTTTCTCAGCTGTGCTGGAACTTTTATGAGTGATCGATTACTTTAAATAAATCAAACAGATTGAAGTATAGTCATATATTGAATGTTATTACTTTTCTCTTTCTAAGCGATCTGCAGATGGGTTCATTATACATACCATTAACTATTTTTTATTTAAATCATATATACTGACTGCACCAATTGCCTGCAAACTCATTGGCGAGCTCTGTTGAAGGGTACAAACAAATGGCAGTGGACAATGCGCAAATGCTTCACGAATTTATTGAAAAAGCGCCCCCTTTACCAATGTCTCTACTCCTATGTTCATATCTCCTGTAATCAGGGGTGGACTGGCACTTTTTTTTTTTCAGGGACGTAGCTGCAGCAGGATGGTATGGACTGCGATAGAAAATTCAGGGTTTTTTTTTTCAATATTTCACTACATGTTCTTTGAGAATTCGTACGTTAAGCTTAAATAGGTTTCCCCAATTGTGTGGAATTTCTGCAAAATAACAATTATTTTAAAATAATTCTGCTTCTATGAAGTCCCAAGGGCCCGGGACACTACAGCTGATACAGCACTCGACGCCCCTGACCAGTCGGCCACTGCCTGTAATGCAAAATATGTTTTGTCATCGTACAGCGAGAATGGCAACCAAACTGATTTGAATTAGACCATGGCGAAGTTGACGTAAAATTAGTAAAGCAAAACAGGTTTGTGACAGTTGATGAATAGTAAAGTTCAGTATCTAGGGTTTGTGTGGTTGAGTTCATGAATATGGATTCCTGTTCAAACGTTGAAAAGGAAATAGAAAAGGTTTTGAGCAAATTTGGTGCATTTAATGAGCATATATGGAGAACTCTCACTGATTTAATTGACTATGTACAAGGTCTTCAAACAGAGCTCAGTGAAGGTAAAGAAAACATTTTAAGTGTTTTTAACCGGTAGTTGCGTCTAAATTAATAATCTATATAAATCAATTAAAATGCAAATCATTTCTTTGTATATCGTATTTAAAGTTAAACATATTAAAATTTATGTGTCATGGCAAAAAAATTGGATAAAATAAATATTCAGATCTTTGTAATATAAAATTCATTGTCAAAAGCAGACTATATGTATTTTGAGTTTCAAAGAACGATATGCTAATAAAATTTAAGTTTGTATAGTAGAAAATTCAAGTTTATGTTAAAAGTTCACAGTTGGAGAACTTTCCATCTTTTCTACGATTCATTGACTAGTTTATGTATAATACGCATATGTGAAAAACTACATCAATAGTTGAAATAATTAGCTGAAAAAAGTTGCGTGCCTTGAGCGAGATTCAAACCCACATCTCCCAGAAGCATGCTAGACATCGTATGGATTCCTGTTCAAACGCTGAAATGGAAATAGAAAAGGTTTTGAGCAAGTTTGGTGCACCCAGCATTTTTGTTTATTCAGCACTAATACCATTTATGTTGGAATCAGGTAGCCAAGCTGCCTTGTTATGGTGGAAGTAATATTTGCCACTCACATTTACAGCATTATAAAAATGACAACAGTGCACATCATAATCTTTGGTCGCCATTTTTTTTTCCACATGTAACGAAACAGTCCTTTTTGATGATTAGCACAACTCCCTGACCCAACGGGGTTTTCTAGAAAAAAGAATGGGCAGTAGTGCATATCACAGTCCTTGGCCACCATTTTTTCTTATGCAACGTTTTTAATGATTCCTACAACCCTTCAGATCCTAACCCAAACAGGGATTTCTAGAAAAAAGATTGTTTTTTTCGGCAGTAGTACAGATCACGGTCCTCAGCCACGATTTTTTTTTACGCATTTCTTTTCCTAATAATTAAAATACTCCACAAATATATTTCCACAAACTAATCAATCCAGTCACATGTACTATAATTCATCATCATCATCATCCTCAAGCAGCCATGGGCTGCGGAGGTCCAACCAGACCACACAGTTTAATTCTCCAAGCATATCTGTCCTGAGCTACATCTGCTGCATCCGGCCACTGTACACCAATTCTAACAAGGTCCTGTTTGACATTGTCTGCCCACCGCATCCTAGGTCTCCCCCTCCTTCTGAGTCCTCTAGGCACACTGTTCATAACCCTATTCGCCAATCTATAATTATCCATACGGGCAACATGGCCAAACCAGCGGAGTCTCTCTCTGCACAATATGCTGCTTAAAGGAGGTTGCAGACTCCTTTGCCTAACCTCATCATTAATTACAAAGTTAAACCACCTAATACCCAAGATACTGTGTAAGCATCTAGAATCAAAAGCATCTAGTTTCCTGTTATCTTGCTTACACAGCGTCCAAGTTTCACTACCATAACTAACCCTAGAAAGAACCAAACTATTATACAGTCTAATTTTTGTACTATAATTAGCCTAAATAAATCACCAGAATTAATGAAATCAAACACCAATCTCAAAACCAAGAACACCATTGACAATGCAGCGCCAACCGGCATTATAAAAAAGCTTCCAAAACTAAATCTCATCAGTCATAACACATACCAAAAAGCAACAAAAAAATCGGAAATAGTGCACCTCCGACTGAATTATAAAAAAGTCCCCAAAACTAAATAATATCCTTGCAGACAACACAAACCAAAAAACAGGAAAATCAGAAACAGTGCATCGCCGACCGAATTATAAAAAACTCCAAAACTAAATAATGCCTTCCCAGGCAACACAAACTGAAAAATATGAAAATTGGAAATATTGCACTGCCGACCAAATTATAAAAAAGCCCCAAAACTAAATAATGTCTTCCCAGGCAATACAATCCAAAAAATATGAAAATCAGAAACATTGCACTGCCAACTGAATTATAAAAAAGCCCCAAAACTAAATAATGTCCTCCCAGGCAACACAAACCAAAAAATATGAAAATCAGTAACATTGCACCACCTACCAAATTATAAAAAAGCTCCAAAAGTAAATAATGTCCTCCCAGGCAACACAAACCAAAAAACATGAAAATTGGAAACAAAGCACCGCCGACCAAATTATGAAAAAGCCCCAGAAACTAAATAATCTCATCAGATACAAAAAAAAAAAATCTTATAGCTCAAATAGCCCTTCCCTAAATTATTGATTACTTTCCTAACTCCATCAAAAGCTACCATGTTTTTCCACACCGACAATTCTACAATACCCATAATTTCTGCGATGGAGGTGGCTCAGTTAGTAGTGCGCCAGGCTTGTAATCTGCAGTTCCCAGGTTTGAGTCCTAGCTGGGTCAGCGTTGAGATTTATCTCTGCAAATTTCCCCGCCCTGCCCATGTCAGAAGGGGACATCGGTGTGCTTGGAAAGGCCACTGTCCCTTGGATGGGATGTTAAGCCATGGCCCTGTATGCGGGAGAGCCATACCCTGTGCACGTTAAAGAACACACTGAATAGCCTACACAGGAGGCTACCATCTGTCTCCCAACAGCTGTTCCAGTGGGTTCCATCTCCCAGTGCTGCTCAGAGGTAAAACAACCCATAATTTCTACATCAAAAAGCCACCAAAGACTTTCACATATTCACAATAAATCATATAAATAACTTTAAAAGACTCCAAAATATATAACAAAATTAATAAATCACCATAATACAGTAATAATTACCATACTACACGTAACTACTAAAAAACATTCAATTCATTCCAAACTACAATAACGAAATACACATGTTCATTATTACCGCCATGTTCAGTCCCATACAAAAAAACTTCCAACTTTCTTTCCCCAATGCATACCCCCCCCCCACTACATTAGAATCCTATGAAAACTATACATTTCACCAAAAACTATTCTCCTAAAACCCTAACACCCCATAAAAACTCTCATTTTTTAAACTTAATCACTCCACATTATAAACTTCTGCCATTTTTTTCCACTCACAACAAAACACATATTACTGCATCATACTGAAGACAAAAAAAATTCAAATAATTCCATCTGGTTAACCACTCTTTCCTACCCCTTCAAATGCCCCTCACTCCAAACAACTTACAAAAACATTTCCCCCTATACACAGCAGTAAAAAGCTACTGAACTCCCACTTCCAAACGACGTGACTTTAACATTACAAAACAGTTCACTAACACTATCAACAACCCTCCTCCTAATGTTTAATAATTTCAATTCCAAAATATCTTTAATAACTTATTATTTACCATATCTTAATGAATTTTCCAAAAAACATATTAATTATTTCAGATATCACTAAAAACCCTCATTAAATATATGATATTTACGCACTTACCTCTAACCATACAAGCATGTTATCCAAACGAATTATAAAGCAAAAATGGCAAAAAAAAATCAAACATAACTTCATACTCCCATCAAATCACACACACGACATGTGACTCCACATTACCCACCCAAAAGAAACAAATGAAAGAGCCTTAGGTCACCAGCACCAACGTTTTTACATCATGCTTTACACATCGATATACTTTATACTCCGATGTCGTACACCACTTGAGTAGTGCCATCTGTTAGCTGAGGATTGTAACCAATACATCGACCTTTTTTTCTTTACTTGGTAATGATAGCTTGAGTTTATGTCAAACACAAAGTACCTTTACCATGATAATGATAGCTCGAGTTTATGTCAAACACAAAGTATCGTTACCATGATATACCATACTTTGTGTCGTAAACAAATGTAGCGTAATAAAAAAAATCTGATTCCACTAAAAGAAATTCCTCACAACCACAAATTACTAAAAAAAAATTAAAACTATTTAAAAAAAATGCATAAACAAAGAAACTAAGACAGCACACTTGCCTTCCCACATATTACAGATTTCTGCAATCTCCCCCCCCCCCCTCTTTTTCCCAATATTTAAAAACACTCCATAAATATATTTTCACAAACTATACAAATAAATCGAATCACCAGAATTAATCAAATCGAACACAAATATTAAAAGCAAGAAAATTGTGAACAATGCACCACCAATCAGCATTATAAAAAAGTCCCTGAAACTAAATAATCTCATTGGAGACAACACATACCAAAACACAAGAAAATTGGAAACAGTGCACCACCAATCGAAATCTATAAAGCTCCCGAAACTAAATAATCTCATCGCAGACAACACATATCAAAGCATAAAATCAGAAACAGTGCACTGCAAATCTAATTATAAAAAAAACCACTGAAACTAAATAATGTCATTGGAAACAACACATACCAAAACACAAAAAAATCAGAAATAATGCACTGCCAGTTGAATTATAAAAAAGCCCCCGAAACTAAATAATCTCATCGCAGAACAATAGTAAACAATATTGTGATGCCCCCTCATTCACTTTTACTTTACCTTAACCAGTTTTGCTTAATTTACATTATATTTATCATTTTGGGGATTTTTGTTTCCTTTTTGGCATCACAGCGCTCATTTCCAAGAGTTAGGAGTTGCGCATGCGCAACTCCTAACTTTCGATTATGTCTTTCGATTATCGAACTTTTGATATCAAGTATCCCCACATCATATAATTATTAATATAATCAAATAATTATCAATATAATCATCATATATATATATATAATTATCAAATAAATCATCATATAATTATATTGAAGAACCTTCCTCTAAATTATTCATTAATCTTCCTGACTCCATCAAAAACTGCCATTTTTCCACAAGAATAAATCATATTAGTAACTTTAAAAGACTCCTAAATATATAACAAAATTAATATATCACTATACTTTACACTCCATTGGAGACAACACATATAATAACTTTAAATTACTAATAATTACTATACTATAATTAACTATACTATACATAACTACTGATAATCACTCAGTTCATCTCAAACTGTTATAATGAAATACACATGTTCATTACTACTGTCATGTTCAGTCCCACATGCAACTTGCAACATACTTTCTCCCAAACATACTCCACCACCCTACTATATTAGAATCCTCTAAAACCTCACGGTACACATTTCACCAAAAACTATTCTCCCAAAACCCTAACACTCCATAAAAACTTTCTCATTTTTACCATTAATTTCCCCACATTCTAAACTTTTGCCATTTTCTTCCACACTCACAACAAAATACATATTACATCATACTAAACACAAAAAAATTAAAATAATTCTAACTGGTTCTAAACCACTCTTCCTTTCCCCTTCAAATGCCCCTCACTCCAAAAAACTTATGAAAACCATAACCCCCACACACATAGCCTCAAAAAGCTACCGAACTGCCACTTCCAAAGGATGTCGCCATAACATTATGAAACAGTTGATTAACACTTTCAACAACAACCCTCCAAATATTAAACAATTTCAATTCCTAAATATCGTAAGTAACTTATTATTTACCATATTTTAACCAAATTTTGAAAAAACAACAGGAAGATATTAATTACCTCTTTTCTGCCTATCACTAAAAATCTCTCATTAAATGTATATTATACATATCCACTCACTTCTGAATGTATCGGTATGTTATTCCAAAGAGTTATCCACCAAAAATAGTGAAAAAAAGCTAACATAATGTCACATTCACACCAAATCACACACGACTTCACTTTACCTACCCAAAAGAAACAAATCATAGAACCATAGGCAACCAACGATTATGTTTCTAAATCATACATTTCCTAAGCAGTGCCATATGTTGGCTGAGGAGCTGAGGATCGTGAACAATACACTAACCATAGACTGTTTTTTTTTCGTTACCGTGGTAATGATAACTTGAATTGATATCAAACGCAAAGTGCCATTTCCAGGGTAATGGTAATTTTCATTGTAAACAAACAACATAAAAAAAAACGATTCCCCCCACCCTCTAAAAAACATCCCTCAACCATGAATTACTAAAAAAAATATAGAAAAAAAAAGAGCTATATACACACAAACCAAGGCAACACAACACTTGCCTTCTCACATAGTACAAATTCCTACAATCTCCCACCCTTTTCCCAATAGTTAAAACACTCCAGAAATATAAAACTAAACCTGTCACACATACCCTCAAGTCACACATACAAAAATTAACCTAAATAAATCAGAATTGTAATCAAATCAAATACAAATCTTAAAAGCAAGAAAATCATAAACAATACACCGCCAATCAGCATAAAAAGCCCCTGAAACTAAATGTCATCGAAGACAACACTTCCCAAAAAACAAGAAAATCAGAAGCAGTGCACTGCTGATCCAAATTGTAAAAAAGCCTCCAAAACTAAATAATGTCATTGGAGACAACACGTACCAAAAATAAAAAAATCAGAAACAGTGCACTGTCGATCAAAATTGTAAAAAAAAAAAACTAAATGTCTGGAGACAAAAAAAAGTAATAATAATCATAAATATCCCCTCAAGCAGCTGCTTGTCACAGAGTTCTGACATTAGACTCAGTTTAATACTCCATATGTCATCCCGTGGCCGAGTGGTTAGCACGCTTGGCTACTGATCTAAGGGACCTGGGTTCGAGCCCCGGATTTAGGCATGGATGTGTGTGTCGTTTTTCTGCTGAGGTCCTGCCATCCTCTCAGATCTCCTACTGTGGCATATAAACTGACAGGCTCCTGTCAGACCTCTGTGGCAAGCAGCTGCTTGAGGGGGTATTTATTTATTTTTTTATTTAATACTCCATAGTTTAAGGTCTATGAGGATAGTCGGACCTCAGCACAGTAACGACATGAACATCCATGCCTTATCAGGGGCTTGAACCCAGGTCCCATAGATCAATAGCCAAGTGCCCTAACCACTCAACCATGGGACACACATACCAAAAAACAAGAAAATCGAAATAGTGCACCGCTGATCTGAATTATAAACTAGAAGAACGCATATCGCCTCTGGCTCATATGAGAATCTCATTTTCAAAGCGAATGAAGTTTTTCCTTTACCTACTGTTTCATTCCTTAAAAGTTTTAATTTGAGCTAGTAGATGATAGGAAAAATGCAAATAGTATTTTATTAGTAATTATACCATAAAAGTATTCGTCTTTTAATTCTTAAATCTAAAAAGTTGCATTTCCCATGCCTCTCTTAGAAAAGTGGGTAGATTATTGCTGTCAGTGGAATATCTCTTAAAAACTACCACTAATTTTTAGAATAACAAATATTGGAGATTCAGAAAAACTTAAAATTCCTCAAGTGTAATCAATTATTATACTAAGTACGGAAATCTTGCCTCTGCGATATCTGCAACAATAGATGCAAAATTGCAGCATTCCCACATCCAAAATGCACAGTATGAAAAGAGTAACTTTTGCCAAAGTCACAAAAAATTTTCAACCTGCAAGTTGCATTGCTTTAACAGGCAACTATTGTCCTCCCTCTTTTTTGACCCTCTGTTGATTGTTAAAGTTGAGGAGCATTGTACTCCTTCACTTTAAGTCAAAAGTTTACCTTATCGTGTAGCAATAGAGCATGTTGCAAAGTGCTTGCATTTAAATATAAGAGAATTTTTTTTTCAAGTTGTTTTGATTATCCAATTTAGGCAGTTTTTTTTTTTGAGTAATTCATGCTCTACTAATCTGGTATGAAGATAGCATTACCTGTACTTTTTACTGCTCATGTAACACCACCATGTGATAAATTTGATAGTATCAATTTTTTGCAGTGTTATAACAATTAACAAGCTGCCTCAGTGCTACAGTGGTTTCATGTTGCCTTGCAGTGATACGGCTGTTTGTCCTGTGTTGTCCTTATATGAGGAAGCCTGTACAAGCTAGAAGTAACTTCTAGGACTCTTTAAAAAAATGTTATCACAAACACTATATAATGTAGAAACATAAGCACGAGCTTTTAAAACTTTTGTGGAGCAATAAAATAAAAGGAACTCGTTAGATTTTGTATTATCCTCCAATAGGGTAATGTAATATGATTGATTGGTAAAAAAAATTTTTTTTTTCAATTTATGATAAAAAAATTACCAAATTTTAATTCTCCTCTCCTCCTTTAACCTTCAAACTCATTGCTTAAATTTATAGAGACCTGTGCCTACTCTCTCACTCCTTTTAAATTGCCTTGCATGATTCTCAGAAATTTTAAAGAATGTAAAATTATTCATAAAAGTATATTTAGAAGCAGAAAGCATGAATATATACGCATCTCAGAACAGATTGAGCAAGAGTTAAAATATGCATTTGAAAATCACAAATTTGTTTTCCCAGTTCTGCCAGACATCTATGGCTGATGTGAACATGCATTAGTTCACAACTCCAAGGCATAGGTTTGCTTCTCAGCAGATAAGCTAGAGATGCTCTTCTAGGACAGTAGTGGGGGAACCCTTGGCTTGCCAACGACTTTTTCCGGCACACAACCAAGGGCTCACCTTAAAAAATAATTAAATAAATATCCAACATCTTTGCTGAGTTGTATATTTTAACTTAATAGAATACAATTTTATTAAGTAGAGTGATACCAAATAAAAATGCAATAAAGAAACAAACATTATCAACTGCTTTAGTAATAATAAGTAATAAGAAAATGAAACAAACATCCTATTTCCAAGCCATCTATCTCCGCGATATACTGACGTACAAGTTTTGTCCCGTTCAGTTGTTGCATCTGTCGCCAGACAGCCAGACGTGGTGTGACTCCTTTACCATCATTTTATATATTCTTTCGTGTTTTGTAAAGAGTTTATTGATTATTTGAAAAGGTTCTTCCAATACTTAAAAGACACCAAATAATAATATGCTCCCAAAATTTCGATTGGCATGTGAGAAAATTTTGCATCAAAGATTTGGCGATTTTGGCATGCACACTTAAAAAGGTTGCCCACCCCTGTTCTAGGATATGAGTGCATTAGTGAAAGGTTTCTTACAGCCAAATTTCAGACAAGCATTAAAATGCATAACCGTTTTGAATGTTATCTGTTGTGATGCCCCTTCTGAGGATGCCAATGCAGATGATAAATATAGGTTTATAAACAACTTCAGGATATTTTGAATTCTGTCAAGAAAGGAGATATTACCTTTGTTTTAGGCAACTTGAATGCCCAGGTTGGTACTGATTCTGACCATTGGGGAGGGGTGATATATCCTTTTAGTATTGGTAGCTGCAATGACATTGAACAATATCTCCTACTGGTATATAAACTTAATGGTTTAGAATAACTAACTCCTTGACATACATAAGCATACATGGGTTTCACCAGATGGGCTACATAAGAATATAATCTATTATATATTAACAGCAAATGGGCTAGTTCTGTTAGGAATACCAGGTCATATAGGGGAGCTGAATTTGTACCTGACCATTCATTACCTTGTTAAAAATGTCTTGCAATTTAAACATAAGAAGTGTTGTGCTAAGTTAAAAAAAAAAGTTACCTTTAACACTGTTCTAAATAATGTAGTTAGTTCTCCCATTGTTTGTAATGCTGATAGATGCATTACTGGGATTATATCATAGTCTGAAGTTATTTTGGTGCATAAATTCTAAACTTAACCTACGTAAATCCCCAGGCGTAGATGAAATTACTACTGAAATGCTTAGAGCTGGGAATGTTTTGGTTATCACATATCTGACTGAAATTTTGAATATCTTTTATGATAAGGGCATTGTTCCAAAGGATTTTACCAGAGCTATTATTATCCCTATTTTCAAAAAATGATTGCAGTTCTTGTGATAACTATAGGAATATTAGCCTACTTTCTGTTCCAGGTAAAATTCTTTGCATGATTGTGCTTAATAGAATTAACAATCTAGTTGATGGAAAACTGCTTGATGAGCAGTGTGGATTCATAAGTGGTAGGGGATGTATAGATCAGATTTTTTCACTTAGGCAGATTCTTGAGAACTATTTAGAGTTTCAGAAACCTTTGGTTACTATTTTATTGATTTCAAAAAGGCTTTGACTCTGTTGATCATCATAATTTGTGTTTGATCATGAGATCGTATAGTATACTAGACAAGTTAGTTAACACAATGAAAGCTCTCTATAATAACACTGAGTTGTTTTTGAGAGTTGGTAAAGCTTATAGAAATTGGTTTTAGTGTTGCTTCCGGTGTTCGACAAGGGTGCATTTTGTTTCCTTTTCTTTTTAGTTTCGTTATTGATTATGTTATACAAAATTCACTCAAAAGAAAAATTTTTGGCTTTAAATAGTCTAGAGATCTGAAATTTTCTGTTTTAAATTATGTTGATGATTTAGCTATTTTTGCAAATGATGCTGATGAGATAACTCTTTTATTCAAGCTGTTGATGAGACTGGTAGTAGAGTAGGTTTCATGATAAATAGAGATAAAACTAAAGTGATGAAAATTGGTCAGACAGGCTGTGATTCAGTTAATATGAATAATTCCACTCTTGAGCTGGTGTCTCAGTTTAATTATCTTGGGAGTTGTACACTGAAGTGACATTGAATTAGGGATAGGAGATGTTATCCAAATTCAGTACCAAAATCCCACATTTGCATTTCAGCCACAATGTGTGGCTGAAACTCTGGTCATATATAGCTGTCAGCTTTGCCTTCCCCAAGCATTTGTTGTGAGAAGCGTAATGGGAAAGGCACGGGATTTAGATGCATTTGACAGAGGGCATATCGTAGATACCTGACAGATGGGACACTTGATCTCTGAAATTGTCAATGAACTTGGATTTTCTCGTACAACAGTTTCAAGAGTGTTCCGGGAATATAAAAATTCTGGCAAAAAAACAAGCACCTGGACAAACTGCAAAGGACAACCAGCCTTGAATGATCATGGTCTTCACCTTCTGACTCATATCGTACGGACAAATAGGGGCCAGATGTTATCTGAACTCTCCTCCCATCTGAATGCGGGTTCCAGTTGGGAAGTCAGTGTATGTACCATGTAATGCTCACTTCATCGTCTTGGCTTTGGGAGCTGCCAACCTACGAGAGTCCCACTTCTAATGGCATGCCACTGAGCACAATGCCTTGCCTGGACTAAAGAACATTAAAACTGGACCATCAAAAATTGGCAACGGATAGCCTGGAGTGACAAATCCTGATTTAAACTTCATCACACCGATGGGAGATTGAGAGTATGGCACCAACCATATGAAGCCATGGATCCTGCGTGTCAGATTTAAAGAGTACAAGCTGGTGGTGATTCAGTGATGGCCTGGGGTGTCTTCAGTTGGACGTCTGTGGGACCTTTGGTATGTGTACTGACGACTCTCAATGCATCCCGGTACGTAGAACTCATGGCTGACCATTTTCACCCATTTATGGCCATCATGCATCCCAATGGAGATGGCATCTACCAGCAAGACAACTGCTCATCTCACAAGCCCAGGTTGGCTACTGCATGGTTGCAGGAACATTCTGCTGACTTTGAAATAATGAATTGGCCACCTAGAAGCCCAGATTTAAATCCCATCAAAAATATTTGGGATACCATCGAGCAGAGTGTTTGGGCCCATGTCCCATCAGCGACAACCTTGAGAGAATTGTGGACAGCTCTGGATGATGCATGGGTCACCATACCTGTGGAACATTTACGTAAGCTTGAAGAGTCCTTGTCTTGTTGTGTGACAGCCGTTATCAGGGCCAGAGGGGTCCAACATGTTACTAGGTTTGTGGAATCCCTAATTCAATGGCACTTCAGTGTACAACAGATACTGGTGATGTGCGGCATGAGATTAACAGACAAATAGGGATTGCTGCCGCAACTTTTAAGGATTTATGTAGAGTGTGGAGAAATAGGTGTATACATCTAAAACCATTAGACTGTATAATAGTTTTTTTTTTCTGTAGTTAGTTATGGTAGTGAAACTTGATGCCTTTGATTTTAACTGCTTACGCAGTATCTTGGGCATTAGGTGATTCAACTTTATAAGTAATGATGAGGTTAGACAAATGAGTCGGCAACCTCCTTTGAGCAGCATATTGTGCAGAGACTCCCTTGGTTTGGCTATGGGAGTCTCTGATACAATAGGGATCTGTAGGAGATTTTGCCCATTGTCATTGCAGCTATCAATGTACCATATGCATAATTATAGATTAGTGAATAGGGTTATGAACAATATGCTTAAAGGCCTCAGAAAGAGGGGGAGACTTAGGATGGGTGGGTAGACAATGTCAAACATAATCTTGTTAGAATTGGTGTATAGTGGCCAGATGCAGCAGATGTAGCTCAGGACAGATATGTTTGGAGAACTGAATTGCACAATCTGGTTGGACCCTCCTTAGCCCATGGCTGCTTGAGGATGATGATGATGACCAGAATTATTTGAATTATTCTGAGCATGAGCCCAAAATCATCTGTGCCATTTTGAGCTTAACAAAGCCCAATCTCATCTCTAGTAAGAATCTACAGCAAATCACATTAATACAAATGATCACTGAAGATGAGATACTAGCTGAATTTGGGGCTACGGGTGGTTCAGTCAGTAGCTTGCCAGGCTCATAATCTGCATTTACCAGTTTACTAATTAAAAGATACTGATGGCCTGCACCAGAAAAAGGTTGGACATCAGGTACTATACTTGCCAGTTTGGTGGATCATCACATGGCAACAGTGCAGAACTCTCCTTTCAATTATACTTAGCTACCATTTACAAGTAAATTTCTAATAAATATATTATTAAAAATTTAAATTATCTCTGCTTGCTGCAGAGGTCTGACAGATTGCTGGGGGGGGGGGGTTAGTCGGTAGCACGCCAGGCTCGTAATCTGTAGTTCCCAGGTTTGAGTCCCAGCTGGGTCAGCGTTGAGATTTATCTCCGCAAAATTCCCCACCCTGCCCACAGTCAGTAGGGGACGCCGATGGGCTTGGAAAGGCTGCCGTCCGTCGGATGGGACGTTAAGCCGTGGCCCTGTGTGTGGGAGAGCCATACCCTGTGCACGTTAAAGAACATGCTGGATGGCCTTGACGGGAGGCTACCATCTGTCTCCCAACAGCTGTTCCAGTGGGTCCCCTCCCCCAACCTTCTCTGAGCCTTCGGGGTCCATGTGACCTGGCCATTTAGTCCATGGTGTGCAAAAAAGTGCCGCTCAGAGGTAAAACAACCCAACCCAACAGATTGCTGGTAGGAGACTGTCCGTTTAATACCCCATAGAGGACATATGTGAGGAAGGCAAGACCTCATCCATCACTCAGCAGAAAGACAGAAAAAAATATCCAGACCTTACCTGGGGCTAATAATAATAATCTTTATTAATACTATTCACAAATCTCTTAAAAAATTACAATTTGTAGTAAATAGTAAATCCATTACAAATTATCCACAGAACATACAAATAGAAAAAAAAGTATGGCAGATTATAAGTAATAAAGATAATAAGTAGCTTATTACATTTAGATTCCTCTTGATTACTAGCAAAGCTTGCTAATCACTTGCCCACTGGGACAATATATGCATATATGTCAGATATGGAGCTGGATCATTTTTAATCCATGAGTAAGTGTGCATTGGTCTTTTCACTGCTCCATATGCATTTTTGCATACCAAAAATTAATTCTTTTGCATCAACAGGTGTCAAAATATAGTTAAATTTAAATGTTTGTTGTTACAATACATATCACTTTTGCAGTATAAAAATTCATTCTTGGTTCTTTTGACTGTATATCACACGCACTGATGTTAGTTATTTTTACATATGGATAAGTTCTATTAAGCATTGCAAGTGCTATGAACTTACATTTTATACCATTATTTTTTTTCATATTTTATTAATATGGTGTTAATTTCTTAATCCATTTTTACTTTTGCCAAAGTATGTGGGGCCGGGGTGGCTCAGTCGGTAGCGCGCCAGGCTCGTAATCTATAGTCCCCAGGTTCGAGTCCCAGCTGGGTTAGCGTTGAGATTTATCTCCGCAAAATTCCCCGCCCTGCCCACGGTTAGTAGGGGACACCGATGGGCTTGGAAAGGCCGCCGTCCGTCGGATGGGACGTTAAGCCGTGGTCCCGTGTGTGGGAGAACCATACCCTGTGCACGTTAAAGAACACGCTGGATGGCCTTGACGGGAGGCTACCATCTGTCTCCCAACAGCTGTTCCAGTGGGTCCCCTCCCCAACCTTCTCTGAGCCTTCGGGGTCCATGTGACCTGGCCATTTAGCCCATGGTGTGCAAAAAAGTGCCGCTCAGAGGTAAAACAACCCAACCCAAAGCCAAAGTATGTCATATTGTAGTTGTGTATTCTTTTGAAAAAAAAAAAGAGTATAGATGCATAAAAATTTTAAAAAAGTTCTAAAATATTGTTTAGAGCAAAATTCTAAAGATCATTAGTGTTCAATTATAAATAGGTAATCAATTGCATACCTTGACAGGGCAAAAAAAAAGCATACTTCTAGATTAAATAGCTTTAATGACACATTCAAACTTTTTTCTGGATTCATGGTTTCATACAAGAGAGTCACAAAATCAATATTGGTTGTCTGCAAGTTATGTACAAAAAAATTGGGTTATTTTTACCTCTGAGTGGCACTTTTTTGCACACAATGGTGCCAGGTCACAAGGGCCCTAAAAACTCAGAGAAGGTTGGGGGAGGAGACCCACTGGATAGCTGTTAGGAGACAGATCGAAGCCTCCCATCAAGGCCATCCAGCATGTTCTTTAACGTGCATGGGGTATGGCTCTCCCACACATGGGACCACAGCTTAACATTCCATCCAACATATGGACTGCCTTTCCAAGCCTATCAGTGTCCTCTACTGACTGTGGACAGGACTGGGAGTTTTGCAGAGATAAATCTCAATGCTGCCCCAGCTGGGACTCGAACTGGGAACTGCAGTTTACAAGCCTGGTGCACTACCAACTGATCCATGCACCCTGCACGAAGAAAAGTGATATGAACACTGTTTTACTTTACAGACTTACAAAGAGCTTAATGCTTATTTTGTTTTTACTAAATTTTCTGTTTCTGTGATAAATTTGTAAAGAAGTTGGTGTCTGTTGAGAAAAACAATTTTCCTTTTTTCACAGCAGTAAATTATAATAATACCCCCTCAAGCAGCTGCTTGCCACAGAGGTCTGACAACAGCCTGTCAGTTTATATGCCAAAGTAGAAGGTCTGAGAGGATGGCAGGACCTCAGCAGAAAAACGACACATACATCCATGCCTTATCCTGGGCTCGAACCCAGGTCCTGTAGATTAGTAGCCAAGCGCGCTAACCACTCGGCCACTAGCCACTAAATAATACCTCAGAATGCACTATTGTGTATTGGCAAAATTGTTATTGATTGCATCTTTAAGTTATGGTTTGTGATGTGTATCCTATGTATTAATATTCTATCTCTGTCATATGTAGCAAGGTCTGGTTTTCAGAGAAGAAATAAGATATGCTAATCCCCCTCCATTTCACTGCTCTTTAAAAGGTGTCTTAAAAAATGCATGAAGCATAAATAAGTTTAATAATTTTTTTGTCTCTATTACCCTTTCTAGAATTCTGAAAAGGTGGCATGCCCCCCCCCCAATCTGGTCCTACGTTAGCTGATATGCCTGAGGCTCACTCTGTAGCTTTCTCTACATAACCTTTTTAATTATATTTAAGTAATAATTAAAAAATTATTACTTAAATGAACCTGGTAATCTGCAGTTCCCAGGTTCGAGTCCCAGCTGGGCCAACATTGAGATTTATCTCCACAAAACCTTCTACCCTGCCCATGGTCAGTAGGTGACACCAATAGGCTTGGAAAGGCCACTGTCCATTGGATGGAACAGTAATGTGAATGAACTGTCCATTGGATGGAACAGTAATGTGAATGAACTGTCCATTGGATGGATCAGTAAGATGTGACCTCGTGTGCAGGAAAGCCATACCCTGTTGGCATTAAAGAACAGGCTGGATGGCCCTGATAGGAGGCTACCATCTGTCTCCTAACAGCTGTTCCTGTGAGTCCCCTCCTCCAGCCTTCTCTGAGCCCTCGGTGGTCCTTGTGACCTGGCCATTTATCCCATTGTATGCAAAAAAGTGCTGCTCAGATGTAAAACAACCCAACCCTTTAGTCTATTCTCAAGGGAAATTATCAATTGACTGTAAGTCAAAATATATTTTATTATTTAACAGTGTCATAGAGTATTTAAGATTTTAATTTGACTTCAAAATGTTTTAAATTTGGTTAGGAAAAGAGCTATTACTCTTGTGATTGATGATTTCATTGCTAAAATTGTTACTTCCTCTTACCTATGGATTCAAATGATATGCTATTTCAGCATTAGTAGTTGCTAGAATCAAAAGCACCTACATGTAGGTAAAATTAATTGGTAGTAAAGTATTCACAGGAGATATCCTGTAGACATGGGACTCATAAAATAGTTAGCTGAAAAAATTTAGTTTTGCCTTTAGTGGGATTTGAACCCACATCTCCCAGTAAAATGCCAGGCCTGCTAACCACTACACAATCATTAGCTAACCTTTTCTTTAGCTAATGTGACTTATAGACTTTCCTGCATATTATTTGATTCACTCGTGTCACCATCAATGTCAGGAAATGGACAACCAAGTTGCCTCATATGATGGAATCCTACTCATGGCAGAACAGAACTAATTTTTTTAACTATTTCATGAGTCCCATATCTTACAAGACATCGGTGATACTTTACTATGGATTGTTGATTTAACACCAAGAGCTTGAGTGATAAATATTAAATTCCATCATATAAGGCAACTTGGTTGTCCATTTCCCAATATAGATTGTGCCATAATAAATAAAAATAAATACCCCCTCAAGCAGCTGCTTGCCACAGAGGTCTGACAGGGGCCTGTCAGTGTATATGCCATAGTAGAAGGTCTGTGAGGATGGCAAGACCTCAGCAGAAAAACGATGGGAAAAATCTATAAATTACATTAGTTAATAGGTTAGTCACCGATGGTGTAGTGGTTAGCATGCCTGGCATGTTACTGGGAAACTGGTTTGAATCCCACTCGCAGCAAAACCAAATTTTTTCAGCTAACTATTTCATAAGTTAAAGTTAATGATTTCAGAATAAATTAACTTGCTTCAAACACCAGGATATTTATTAATACAGCTGATTCTTGTTGTACAAAATTGCATTCTTGAAAATCACCATATACTGTAAGCTTCTGGTTATCAGCATTTATGGGTAATGGCTGGTTGCATGATAAATATATTTATTAGAAGCCAAATACAGTAGATACAATCTTGTATTCAAGTCTTAGTTAAAATAAAAATTCAGTTAAAAACAATGATAATAAAAATGAAGTATAATGTCCTTAATACAAATATAAATTTCTAAAATATAATTATTTTTATAGCATGATATAACAGTGCATGAAAGATGACAACTACACCAGTGGCATCCTGGAGAGCTACCACATCCATTGAAATTTGCCCTAACAAGTTCAAATGTTCAATTTAAAATTTATGCCAATTGCATGAGAATTCCTAATGCTTGAATACCAGATAACCTGGAGTTTATATTGAATCCCCATAAAATGGGGAATTTATAATAAGAGAGGCTGCGTTCTTGAGCATGCAAGATTTTGACTATTGAAGATTAATTAATCATTAAAAGTTGCATCATTTAATTCGATTATCTTCTGTATGCAGTGCCTTATGGTATATTTAAAATGGCCAAATGGAGATATGCCTTAATTAATGTGAATAAAGAGCCTAGCTACTATACTTGTTAACATACCTCCATTTGTTAACTCTACCTGATGTAGTGGGCATGTTCTTGTATGGTAAACGTGATTAAAATTGTTTAGACAATTGAAAGTTATTAGACAGTGAAATAATAAAAGCAAATTTTTTTTCACATAATCACTTTTTTACTGAACATAAATTGACTAGTGGGCTAAATCTACTTAGCTATCAATCTATAACCTTATTACAATATAAGGAAGATGCATTCTACTTACCTACTAAAGATTTTTACAATGAATATAACTTTAAATAATATAGTTATAATTGTTGTAAATGGGAGAGGTTTTTACCAGTATATATATATCCAGTTTTACAACAGTCTGAAGGTTGCTGATGCACTCAGTCAAGATTGTGTGTTTGATGTTTTAGATTTTTCAATATGAATCATCAAACTTCTTTTTCAGTGTTACCTTGATGCTGCACTGTGCTCCTAAAGTTAACAACACTGGAACTTCCCAATGTCAACATTGCTGGGGTGTGTTGAAATTAGTCACCACAGTTCTTGATGAGATATCCGCTGGGCTATTTTTAATGATGTTATTTGCAGGTTGTTGACCTAGTTGTTAAGCTGGTTACCAGATGATATTTCATCTAACCTCTTATTCTTAATATACATATTAACTACTTAAGGCTGTTAAAGATAAAGACTGTTAACATAAAGACTGCCCACTAAATATTGCTCTCTTTCATTACGTCCAATTTTAACCAGCAAATAACATCAAATTAACAGTAGTCAGACTGGCATTGGTGATTATCTTTAACATATCCCAGCATTGTTAACATCAGGAGGCTCTATTGTTGTTAACTTCAGGTGCATGCCATAACATCAAGGCAGCATCAGAAAATAAATTTGAGGACTCATACTGAAAAATCTAAAAAAACATCAACCAGACAATCTTTACTGAGTGTGTCAGCAACCTTCAGATTGTAAAACTATTTATACTGGTAAAAACCTTTACAATAGTTATAAATATATTGGTTAAAGTTGTATTCATTGTAAAAATCTTTAGTAACTAAGTAAAATAACAGCATGCATCTTTCTTAAAGAATTATAATAGAGTTATAGATTGATAGCTAAGTAGATTTAGCCTGCTAGATAATTTTTGTTGTAAAACAGTGATTATGTGGGAAAAAAATTAAAAAAAATTTTTTTAGAAACTTATACAGACCAGCAGTTGGTTATTGTTTTTTCTGTCCTATACGTAGCATGTAAAAAAAAACTCAGTTGTTGCATTTATAGAGTTGAATAAACAAGAGCTGACAGTTATTTACACATAGATATGATTATATGTATATGAAAAAATATAAACAATGATAAAATGATTAATAAAATCTACACATTGCAGTTTTTATTTCACAGTGGTGTAATAATGTTTGGTGTTTTTCATTTTATATATAATGTAGAAAAATCTTATAGAAACTTTTGTCTTTCAGCACCTCAAGATGGTGAGGTAACTGCTGCTCAGGCTCTTGTTTTTACCCAGTGTGCCAAAAAAGTGAAAGATGTTGTGACAGCAATGGCAACTGAACACAGAGATCTGCATGGAACAGTATCCAAGGTTGGAAAAGCTATTGATAAGGTAACTACACAGTATAGGCATGATTTATAATTTGAAATTAGAAGTGTTTTAAAAGTGTTATAGAAAAACCCACAAGAATCTAATATAAATAATAGCTGTTATTCCTTCTGGACAGATTACAGTCACCAATAGGGCAGGGGTTGTCTCAGTTAATAGAGTGCTAGACTTCGTAATCTGCAGTTCCCAGGTTTATCCCACATGGACCAATGTTAAGATTTATCTGCACTCTTTTCAGAAAGGGGACACCAATGGGTTTGGAAAAGCCACCATCCATTGGATGGACATAAGGCCCCATGTGCAGGAGACCCTATATACATTAAAGAATATGCTGGATGGCCTTGATGTGAAGCTACCATCTGTCTCATAATAGCTGTCCAGTTGATCCTCTTCCTCCAACCTTCTCTCAGTTCTTGGAGTCCTTATGACCTGATCATTTAGCCCAGTGTGCAAAAACATGCTGCCTAGGTAAAAAAAACTCAACAGGTACCAGTTTTCATATAATGTGTGTTGATGTAGCATCAGACCGTTCCAACAAGTCATATATAATAGAAGTAGGCACCAACTGATTCACTGTTGAAAAGTTTGCCTTTTTTAATAGAATGGTACCTCCTAATTTCCTAAATATCTTCACCCATTCCCAAATTTCCCGTTAAGGCTTCCCCTGTGCCACTCCATGTTGCATTAAAAATTTGAGACCTTACCTGTAGTAGAAGCCAATTTTGAATTTTAGACCACATTTTCCCCTATTTTTACAATTTTGCATTTGAAATTATCATTTAACACTTTTCAACCTACCTGTAGCTTCTCAAATACTTTACTGTCCAGTCCCAAATTTCTCACATGGGTTTCCCATGGTTACCCTATGTTGCATTAAAAATTTGAGTATCTCCCTATGATAGAACCTGAATTGTAGCTTAAAACCACTTTTGTTTTTCCACTTTAAGGACCAATTTAATTTCAATGGATAATTTGCTAGTTTAAAATATTTGTATTATAATAATCTATGATAAATTTTGCATGCTTCCTTCCTTCAGCATCAAAATATCCTGGAATACATTTTTCAGCAGTTCTAAAAAAATTTTAAAATACCTATCTTTCTTATATGTGCCTTAAAAAGTAGAAGATAAACCTAAAACATATCAATGGTGCAAGCAGTCACTGAGTTCATATTCACTTCAAAGGATGATAGGGTAATAATTTATCTACTCAACAAGATTGCCGGCACCCTATCTTCTTTTGAAGTAAATATGAAATCTGTGACTGATTGCACCATCAATATGTTTTAGGTTTATTTTCTAATTTTTAGGGCTCATATAAGAAGATAAGTATTTTTAAAAATTTTAAATTTATTTATATTTTTTTCTTTGTCACTAAAAACACCTACCTTCTAAAACTTTCATCTGATAATGACTCATAAACATCGACTGCATTTTTCTCCCTTTCTGAGTGGTATTTTAGGTAGCCCATGACATTGGAGATATCACAAGCTTTAATTTGAGATATGACTCATTTTAGTCTAACCCCACAAAAATCCCTCCTTTTATCAAGGGGGAAGAGGATAGTGGGGACAAAATTCAAAAATGTTCACAATGGTCATTTTATGAGCCTTCATTTGACTTGTAACTGTAGGCTCACCCTTTCAAAGATATAGTAGAACAACTCACATTTCACATTTTTTTAGGGGGGTCAATTTTTAATAGCCTATGGCACTCCCTGCATTAGAAGCTTTCATTTGATGCATAGCTTGTTACTTTATGCACTTGCATTCAAGAAATATAGGGGAACAATCATTTTCATATATTCTCCCCCCCCCCCACTTTTTTTTCGGGGAGAAGTAAGCATGGAGAATCATTTTTTTTTTATTGCCTATGACACTCCCCATGTCAGAAGCTTTTATTTGATGCATAGCGTGTTACTTTTGGCACTAGCATTTTAGAGATATAGCGGAACAATAGTTTTCATATTTCCCCTTAGAGGGGAAGAAAGCATGGGGATCAATTTTTTTTTTTTACCTTATGACACTCCCCATGTCACAAGCTTCATTTGACACCTAAATCATTAAGTTTGCATTGCATTTGAAAGATATAGTAGTAAACTCTTTTGACAAATCCAGAAACGTTAAACAAAAAGGAATTTGGGTTGGGTTGTTTTACCTCTGAGTGGCACTTTTTTTGCACACAGTGGGCTAAATGGCCAGATCACAAGGACCGAAGGCTCATAAAAGGTTGGGGGAGGGGACCCACTGGAACAGCTGTTGGAAGACAGATGGTAGCTTCTCATCAGAATGGGTGAAGATATTTATCCAATGTGTTTTTTAACATGCACAGGCTATGGCTCTCCTGCACAGGAATCACGGCTTAATATCCCATCTTATGGACAGCAAGCCCATTGGTATCCCCTAATGACTGTGGGCAGGGAGTTTTGCGAAGATATATCTCAATGCTGATCCAACTGGGACTCAAACCTGTGAACTGCAGATTATGAGCCTTGTGTGCTGATGAGCCACCTCTGCTCCACATAATGGAATAGGAAGATGGTTAAAAATATATTCTGTTGTATGAGAATATATCAAAAACAAATTGAGTGATGTTACCTGATCATTTTTTAATTATAAATGTACCACAATTAATGACCTACTTAAAATATCATTTATCATCATATTTAGTGTCATATGATTTACATTTCTTTGTCATAGGTTTTGAAAATTATTTTCGTAGTTCTCTAGTGTTTTAAAACAACATGTTTACCATGACAGAAAGTGCTCTTGCAATGTATTTGTGCTTATTTTTCATGTTTTGGTGATATTTTGATGTAATTTGCTTGGTTCTGTACCATTTAATACAGAGTGATTCAAAATTTGCACAACCCATATTAGAAAGTTTAATTTATTCCTAATTTAAGTTTACAAATTGTTAACAATAAATGTTGAAAGTGTCCTCCCTCTTCTTGAATACAATAACGAACTCTTCTCATCAATATGTTTTTTGTCATATACACTTCCAGTCTCATGGAATCATGCAATTAAATATGATATTGTAGACTTCTTGAGTACTGGAGAATCAAGAAACTGTTCATTGAAGTGCTTGAGCAGTTAAAAATGATTTGGTTGTTAAATAACATTCTACTATGTATACATATTCAGTCTGGGAAAATTTCATCATGGGCAACTAATACAATACACATCACCAACAAAGAGCTGATATCATGAAGACTGAACAGTGTTGCATATGTCAGTGACTGCAGGGTTACCAATGTTAGAATCAGTATTTAATTCCATTCAGTTGGTGCAAAATAATAAGCATTTACATTTTGGGTTGCACAAATTTTGAATCACTCTATATAATTTAGACAAACTTATGATATGAATTATGACTTTTCTGATTGAAAATTGTTTGTTCCATAAAGATTTGGACTCCTCACATTTGCATCATATTTCATTGCTGGATTTGTGTAACTTACTTCCTTTTGGACTGTATTGTTGAACTTTTATCAACCATAGTGTTTTGAATTTCACAAATTTCTTTCTACTGCCTTTGGATAAACATCATCATCATCCTCAAGCAGCCATGGGCTACGGAGATCCCACCAGACCGTGCAATTTAGTTATCCAAGCAAGTCTGTCCTGAGCTACATCTACTGCATCTGGCCACTGTACACCAATTCTAACAAGGTCCCGTTTGACATTGTCTGCCCACTGCATCCTAGGTCTTCCCCTCTTTCTAAGGCCTTTAGGCACACTGTTCATAACCCTATTTGCCAATCTATAATTATCCATACGGGCAGCATGGTCAAACCAACATAGTCTCTCTCTGCACAATATGCTGCTTAAAGGAGGTTGCCAACTCCTTTGCCTAACCTCATCATTAATTACAAAGTTTAACCACCTAATGCCCAAGATACTGCGTAAGCATCTGGAATCAAAAGCATCTAGTTTTCTGTTATCTTGTTTACAAAGTGTCCAAGTTTCACTACCATAAGTAACCCTAGAAAGAACCAAACTATTATACAATCTAATTTTAGTCTTTATGCGTATACGCCTATTTCTCCACACTCTCCATAGATTCTTAAAAGTCCCGGCAGCAATCCCTATTCGTCTGTTAATCTCATGCCGCACATCACCATTATGTTATATAGCTCCCAAGATAATTAAACTGTGACACCTGCTCAAGACTGCAACCATTCAGATTAACTGAATCACAGCCTGCCTGACCAATTTTCATCACTATAGTTTTCTCTCTGTTTATAACCAAACCTACTCCACTGCCAGTTTCATCAACAGCTCGAATGAAAGAGTTCATCTTATCAACATCATTTACCAAAAGGGCTACATCATCAGCCTAATCTAAATCAGAAATTTTCGTATCTCTAAACCATTTAAGGCCAAAATCTTTCCCTTGAAGTGAATTTCGCATAATGTAATAGCCAAACTAAAGGGAAAAGGAGTTCCGTTCTTAATTCCATTAAGCACAATCATGCGAAGAACTTTCCCTGGAACAGAGAGTAGGCTGATACCCCTATAGTTATCACAAGAACTGCGATCACATGTTTTGAAAATAGGGATAATAATAGCTCTGGTAAAATCCTTAGGAACCATGCCTTTATCATAAAAGATATTAAGAATTTCAGTCATCCAAGTGGTAACCAAAACATTCCCAGTTCTAAGCATTTCCGTAGTAATTTCATCTACCCCTGGGGATTTATGAAGTTTAGAAATAGCCAAAATAACTTCATATTTTGTTATAGGGCCAACATTAAAGCCACCAATGCATCTATCATCATTGTAAACAATGGGAGTAGAACTAACCACATTCTTTAGAACATCACTGAAATACTCAGGGAACCTAGCCATGACAGAATCCTCACCTTCTATAACCTTACCTTGTTTATCCTTCAAACCCTGTATAACTGTTCATTTTCTACCACACAAAACATTAACTATCTGATACAGCTCTCTGCTGTTGTGCTATCTAACTGCTTCTTCG
Organism: Ryuthela nishihirai; assembly: GCA_038380435.1. NCBI lineage: Eukaryota > Metazoa > Arthropoda > Arachnida > Araneae > Heptathelidae > Ryuthela > Ryuthela nishihirai. The sequence goes on from JAWZYU010000001.1 coordinate 69,726,501, forward strand.
GCTTTGTCAGCCAAGCCATCAAGCCAAAGATTCTTATCAGTAGCTAACTGATCCTTTACACGTTTATTAAGCTCTCTGCAATGCTTTCTATTAGGACTAGTAGGTTATTGATTAAGGACATTCCTGCAGTTCTTTCTTTCTGAAATAAGCTCAAGTGCCTTATCACTCAAATAATTCTGCCTCCTCTGCTCCTTTTTTCCTAAAAGAGTAGTGTTAGTTTCCAAAAAACCCTGTTTAAAATGGTCCCATTCTTCCTCAACTTCAGTAGTAAGCAAACCATGAATGTCATAATGACTAAGTAACCTATCATGGTGACTTTGCTCTAACTGGGTCTTTCAGAGCTTCAGTATTAAAGGTAAATTTTTTAACCCTAGCATAACACTTTTTAAGTTTAAGTTGCAAGACACTTTTAACAAGGTAATGGTCAGATTCAATTTCAGCTCCCCTAAATGACCTAGTATTCCTTACAGAACTAGCCCATTTGCTGTTATTTAATAAATAATCATATTCTTATACAGTCCATCTGGTGAAACCCATGTGTACTTATGTATGTTGCGGTGTTTGTAATAAGTGTCAGTTATTCTGAAACCATTCAGTTTACTTACATGTAGGAGATGTTCCCCATTGCCATTGCAGCTACCAATACCAAAAGGGCCTATCACCCCTCCCCAAAGGTCAGTCAATACCAACTTTGGCAATGAAGTCACCTAGAACAAGGGTAATATCTCCTTTCTTGACAGAATTCAAAGTATCCTGAAGTTGTCCATAAAACCTATCCTTCTTATCCTCATCGACATCCTCAGTGGGGACATAACAGCAGATAACATTCAAGTCTTTAACGCTTGTCTGAAATTTTGCTGTAAGAAACCTTTCATTATAATGCACTCACATCCTAGAAGAGCATCACTAGCGTGTCTGCTGAGAAGCAGACCCATGCCTTCTTGATGTTTGTTGTCTTCTCTCCCTGAAAAGAGAAATTTAATATTATTTTTAAGAATCTGACCTTTATCTGTCCATCTGGTCTCTTGCAAGCCAAGAATATCAATTATAAGGGTGGAATTCTTGTGTGAGGACATCAAGAGAAAAAGTTCTGTGCAAAGTCCTCACATTCCAACTACCTATGGAGAGAAAATGGTTAGTGGGATATTTAAAGAAACTATGTTTATTGAGAGAGAGAATGGCGACAATATCAAACAGCCCCCTAATCGCAGACTTGGGGCAAAGACCCGTTCCCCCACCTCTAAAGGCTGAAGCCATCTACACTGCAAGACTTCCTCCAATGTAGAATTTGATGAGGCCAGTAGAAGCAAAGAGTTCAGGTGATTGCGATGGCCTCTGCTCAGGATTATCCACCAGCTGATAAACATATCCTGTGAATCTATTCACTTGGGGCTATCAACCCACAAACACACAGAAAACACAGCAGAAGATTTTCCTTCCACAGAAGCCCACCAGTGCAGCAATTTCAGGATCCATAATCAAGCTCAGATCCTTAATTCAGTCCAGTGGGTTTATATGGTCAGCACCAGGACCCTGTGTGGTTGACCATTCCTCAGCAGGGTAGAAAAAAAAAAAGTAGCCAGAGTTGTCCAGATCAGTAGGCCACACTAATCTGGCAGCCCTCCCCTCCCATTCACTTCCACAAGAGAGTATCTCTTTTGAAAGGTACTAACGGTCTGCACCACGAGAGGGCGGAGTCGGACATTAGGTGCTAGGCCTGGCCGGTTCTATAGGAGGAGGAGAAGGATATTATTCTTATGCCACTGTGTATATTTAATTTTTTTTTTTTTTTTTTTTCAGAATATTTTCCATCATCATTAAACATCATTATTGCCAGTTCTGGCATGCAGTATCATCTACAGGGTGTCTCAAAAATACGGGTACAAACTTTTAGGGTAGGTAGATAACATCTAAAGGAATGAAAATTGCATAGGAACCCATAACTGAAAACGTCACCATAGGTCAATAGGCGGTGCTGTTCATCAGTGCGCTAGAGGGGAAATTTCAGATTTCCTCATTCGAGCGGTAGTCGGCTTACATGAGCATGCAAAGCAGGCTTACTTGCCCATGTTCCAGCAACATGAGCAGGCTTACTTGCCCATGTTCCAGCAACATGAGCAGGCTTACTTGCCCATGTTCCAGCAAATGTGAGATGCAACATGTGGTTTCAACATGATGGGGTGCCTCCCCATTATGAAAGGTGTGTGTTGTGCGCATTTGAACATGTCTTTTGGGCAACGATAGATTGGGCATGCTGGACCAGTTGCCTGGCCCCCATGCTCACCTGATTTAACGAGCATTGATTTCTTTCTGTGGGGGGGGGGGCCTCAAAGCTACTGTGTATGAATCACCTGTGGAGTCCGACATGGATCTTGTGGCAAGGCTCATCTGCACTGCTGCTACTATCAAAGAAACTCCAGGTGTGTTTGACTGTGTCCGGCAATCAGTGCTCCATCGGTGTCATGCATGCATCGCGTCTCATGGTGGAAACTTCAAGCATCTGCTGTAACATTATGAAATGTATCATCTAGTATGCCATTAGTAATAATTATGTCCAATAAATGTTTTCCCGTTAATCATTGTCTTGTGTCCTTTCAGATCTTGTACCTCTGTTACCACTTTCCCATGACGTTTCCGGTTATGGGTTCCTATGCAATTCTCGTTCCTTTAGATGTTATCTACCTCCCCTAAAAGTTTGTACCTATATTTTTGAGACACCCTGTGTATGGAATCCCTGCTGTAAACTGTATAATTTTTGAAAGCTTGTGTATTTATGTATTTAATACTCTTGATATAGATGTTTTCTAGGTTAATTGTAAATCATTGTTGGTTTTATTTTGTTTATTTTTTTTTTTTCAGAATTTCATAGCAGATTTTGCAACCACAAGCAATGAAGAGGTATTTCAAGGAGCTGAAAATACTAGATTATTAAATCGGGTCATTAGTGAGCACTTTTTAAGACAAGGAATGTTGGATATTGCAGAGGAACTAATAAATGTAATTATATTCTTTTAACCCCTTATGATATATGTAAATTGTTATTTATTAATAGAATCTTTTTTATTATAGGAATCTTTATGTTAATTTATTAAACAAAATAAAATTAGTATCTATTTTATGAGAACTTGCGTCAAAAGCATTATAATAAATATAAAATGTATACAACTGATGGGTACAAAATGAAGACTACTTTCTCTGTCTTTTTCAGTTAAATAAGAGTAGCTTCTTGAACTATATATAAATGGTTATGCGATGCTGTCATTGACAAGAAACTAATTTAACCCTTCCCTTGTCCAGGTCATTTATACACATTGATAGAATCCAAAATGAGGGCTGATGATATCTATATGTCTGTTTTTAGTGCAAAAAAATTCAATTTAAAAAATAAATAAATTGCTATTTGAAAATTTTCTGATATATTATATATTATAAAAATGCATTATTTAGGCTTAAAAATGATTATTTCATTTTTCATTTGATGTGTATTTTATTAAACTAGGATATAAATAATTTAAAGTCATCTGATTGCCATTTGTTAGAACCAATGTATTGCTAATTTATTTGTGTTAGCATTACTTAAGCTTAAGCAACCCCCTGATTTAAGGTCACAAGTTTGATTTGAACTATTATCAACAAATTTTTTCTTAAAGTTTTGAAAAATCTTCTGAAAAATTAACAAGAAACTGCTATTTTTAAAATGGAAGATTTCGGAAGTAATTACAAAATATGTATCTCTGTTTTTTTTTGGGTTTTTTTTTCACTATTTTCTGCCTTAAGCCTATTTCAGTATTCTTTAGAATTATTTATATCATTTATCCCAGCCTTCTGTGCATCGTTCCAACATCTGAAATGGAATCTATAACTAAAAAGCGAGCCTTCATAGCCAAAGCGGCTTCAAGACTGGCTGCATTGCACAGCGCCACAGCAGAGAAAGTCACAGGTGTTATTAATTGCTCACTCACACATGCAAGAGCCATCTGCTAAGCAGCTGCAAGGTAGTTGTTTACATAACTGATTTAAGTGCAAATACTTCCTCCTACATATTGGATATCATTTCCCTTCATAAAGTTAGTATTTTATTTCCTTTTTTATAATTAAACCTTAGTTTTATTAAGATTTATTTTATTTCCATAAATTATTGATCTTTTGGTCAGTTGTGATCTATCAATATGTTATAGATCTTTTGGAGTTATGCTACATTAGATGGCCAGCTTACAACTTGTTGCTGATATTTTATTTAACATTGCATTAGGTTATATGTTAATTTTTTATTATTTCTTTGTTTTCTAGTAAAAAAGCTTTGATCTTGCATAATTTCCTGAAAATGAATGAGATCTTGGATATGGAATCTTCAACACCCAAAGAAAAATAAATCATAATTTTTAGTAAGAAATGCAGATAAGAAAGTGTTCTTCCATTTTATAACCAGGACAGAAAATCCATGAATGTGAACAATCCAAATCACCTTGTATAATATTGGCCAGTGTTTAAAAATATACCATACTGAAAAGAATTATAAAAAAAAGAAATAAAAATCACGTTTCAAGTAAATATTATATTATTCTGGAAGAAATTTCGATTAATATATAATTTAACTGCTTTTATTCATCAGATTTTCTCAAATTAAGCTTTAATTCCATAGTCAAATCTATTTTTAACTATATCACTGTGAAAAAGTCTTGTTAAAATTAATATGCTTGTAAATTTGTTTTAATTTTTTATTTTCATAAAATTCATAGTTAAATTTTGTTTAATTTGGTTTATAACATGACCTATTTCTGTTGATTGGTTATTTTTTTTTTAATTCTAAAGTTGACTTGTTTATCTGGCTCATCACAATTGACGAAAAGCCTGGACTTTTCTCAAAGTATGATACCAAGAAAAAAAATCATAAAAAGAGTAATTTTCTGGTTGAAAGTTGTAAAAAAGAATTTTTGTTGTTCAGAAATAGCCTTTCTATTCATATGCATAATTATTTATGTGTATTTGTTTTTATTGAATAAATTTTAATTTACATTGCCAGATGTATATTTTTACTACATGTTTCTAAAAAAGCCCTGTTTAAAATGAAACTAGTTACCTTTTTCGTTAAAAATTTTATTTTCAGAAAATCCTAATTACTGATTAATTTGGCATATTAACATGCCATAAATCATTTCATTAGTTATTTGACAAAGAAGTTCTAAAGTTTTTTTTTTTTGGCTGAACATAGGGAGAAAATAGCTTGTCCTCCAGATGTAAACCAGTTTTTCAGGCTGACACTGGAAGGGTTAAATGTAACGTTAAAACTCAACATCAGAATACAAAAACTGCAGTACTGCTTTAATAAATAAATATCAGTAGACAGTTTAAACACAAGCATTCATAAATAGTTTTAAATTAATTTGAAAGTGAATTGTAGACATAATTGTGTTCCTCAACTAGTATTTCACTAAAATTATTTAAATAGATTATTTAAATTATTTTAGTATGTTAAGCTATAATTTCTGATACAGTGTGATTGTAGAATTTCGAAAGTTTCAGATGTCATTGTGATTAATTTTGTATAACACTGATTTAGTTAATTATTGTTGCACTCTTAACCATCTAAGTTTTGCATAGTGTTAAACAGATACATCAAATTAATATTTATGGCAGCTGAATAATTTTTGCAGCTTTTTAATATTCTAGTTTGTTATCAAAATTGCTGTTTCTTAAACTTAAATGTAGTGCTTAAACTTTCAAATTATTTAGCACACTATAATGTATCATTATTAGAAAATTAATTATCTGTTACAAACTTAGATAAGGCCAAACCTAGTAATATTTTTTTCAATGAGAAGCACTATTATTTCTGAGTTTGTAGCAGATACCGTGAAATGTTTTGAAGAGATCAGAAGTTTTACACCAGAATTTTGTTTTCTTTCCAAAGGTACCAGCAGAAGCAGATTGAAGCATTTTCCAATAAATCACACACAAGCAAAAATTCCATTTGCTTGGTGATATAGAAATAAGAAACTGAAAAGATAATAATGCTAATACATCCTAAAATGGAAATTTGACTTTTGGAGCGTTGTAGGTGATAAATTGCAATGTATAGCACTAATGCAATGTTAAATCTAAATGCCATTTGCTCTGCACATGACATTTTAAGATTATTTTAGTATTATACTCACAAATCATCACTTACAGTGCTTTGAATCAAGCATAGCATCCACCTCTTATTATATTATGATTACCATCAGGGTCCCACCCATAATTATTTAAGGGGGTGGGATCTACTAAAGTGGCAGTATTTTAAAGCAAAGGATATGTCGCAGTTTCAACCTTCTGTTTTCATCAGAATTAAAAGTTGAATCTTACCAACTCTAAACAGTACATCAAAAGTTCACAGTAACACTTAGCAATACAGTATAAAGATATATATATATCCATTATTCATGGAATTAGTCTGCAGAGCAAAAAGTGACTCCCTTATGTGAAAGGCAATCAGCAAACGATCAGACACAAGAGAATGCCAGTAAAAACAACTGCTGGAAGCTTGGATTGCAGCAAGCGGATTGTCTAAAACATAAGTATCACACTGCATAATAATTTTATGAATATTAGTTATTCTTTTGCTATTGATTACTCTAGTGGAAATTGGATGATAGAACTTTCAATTGCATGAACAGCAACATTTGCTAAAAGAAGGACTTTAGAGTGTAATAGTGGTACCTGTATATATCTCCGGAAAGCTGTCTGTTTATTATGTTCCACTGCTCTAGCTAAAGTTCTATTTTCTGTTTGTTTCGTAATATCCTGAATATATTTTATTCCCCATTTAAAGATTCTTTTAGGTTTTACACAATAGCTGATTCCATCAATGAATTCATCAATGTTATGTTTATTTAATTCATCATTGGTAGAAGACTAAATGTAAATAAAAGCAGGATGCTCTTATCAGTGGATTCATAAAAATGAAACAACAGTGAAAAATACAATTTACACAATATGTAACCAATAGCTGTACAAAGACTGAATAAGAATTGCATCCCTATTATGTTTATCCTACCTTGGCATATTAAAATTTTACAGTCAGAATTAAAACCATTTAATATTTTGTTCTTATTCATATTAATAACATGTTTTGGTGATATTTTAAAAAATGATCATGACAAAATACTACCCACTAGTGGTATATATGAAATTCCTTTAATATGCAATATTTATGAATTCATTGATGAAATTAATTGTTATGGAAACAAAAAGTGTCTTCGAACAGAGAAAAGGGGAACATATATTATGAAACAAACAGGAAATAAAATTTGAACTAGAGCAACTGAATATAATATATTACTCTTTTTGAACAAGGAAAATCACAGCAACACACTCCATGATACAGTAATAAAAAGCAATTTAAATTAACAAATCTTGCTTCAATAGTGATATTATTTTACCAGAAGCTTCACAGATAATGTTTAAAGGTGACCAGTTTCCTAAAAGAAAAAACCTTCCAAATTAAAACACCTAAAAAGCTGTGTATGTATTTTGTGTGAAACCTTTTAACCTATAAAATGTCAGGTTTCTTGAATTTCCTCTGGTGAATCAGTTGATTGTAATGTTTTCAGTACAAAATAAAACTTTTAGTACCTTATTCTGAAGTAAGAAGCATAAATGATCAGGGCGGGGGTGGCTCAGTCGGTAGCGCGCCAGGTTCGTAATCTGTAGTTCCCAGGTTCGAGTCCCAGCTGCGTCAGCGTTGAGATTTATCTCCGCAAAATTTCCCCGCCTTGCCCACGGTCAGTAGGGGACACCGATGGGCTTGGAAAGGCCGCCGTCCGTCGGATGGGACGTTAAGCCGTGGCCCCGTGTGCGGGAGAGCCATACCCTGTGCACGTTAAAGAACACGCTGGATGGCCTTGACGGGAGGCTACCATCTGTCTCCCAACAGCTGTTCCAGTGGGTCCCCTCCCCCAACCTTCTCTGAGCCTTCGGGGTCCATGTGACCTGGCCATTTAGCCCATGGTGTGCAAAAAAGTGCCGCTCAGAGGTAAAACAACCCAACCCATAAATGATCACTGTTCCTACCTTAAAATTTCTCTTCTAACCCCTTCTGTGATCTGCCCAGGGACACTGATGGACTTGGAAAGGCTGCCATCCACTGAATAGTAAGTTAAACCTTGGCACCATATCCTGTTTGCATTAAAGAATACACTGGATGACTTTGATGGGAGGCTTCCACCTGTCTACTGACAGCTAGTGAGAAAGTTCAGACACTGATGAGTTTAGAAAGTCATCTGTCAGATGGAACATTAAGCTGTGGCTCTGTGTACAAGAGAGCCTTACCCTGTGGGCATTAAAGATCACTTTTGATGGCCTTAACTGGAGCTACAGCTGTTCAGTGGGCCCCTCTGTAACTTTCTCTGAGCTCTTTGGGCCCTTGTGACCTGACTATTTATCCCATTGTGTGCAAAAAAAATTGTCCCTGAGAGTTAAAACAATCTGACCCTCATAGCTATCAAGTGAATATCTTCCCCTTGCACTGAGCTCTTGAGATTCTTGTGACCTGGCTATTTAGCCATTCTTGGGCACAAAAGTACCACTCAGAATGGAGGCAACTTTCCTATAAGTGTTTTATAATGGATTTGGTGGCTAAAAACTATGACATGGTCATTAATTATGTTAGGGGGAAACTTGATTTTTTTTAGCATATTTATATATTGAACTGTCAGATCTGCAAACAGGTCATAAAAACTCGATGAAATCAAAATTTTACCTGTACTTTTCTTTAGGAAGCAGGATTGCAAATGGAACAAGATAAAAGAGAACCATTTTCTGAACTCAACAGAATAGTGGATGCCTTAAAAAAGAGAGATCTACAACCTGCTTTAGAGTATGTTTACTTAGCTTTTCTTGTAGTTGAAATACAATTAATAAATTTTGAAATTTTGTTAAAGTAAAAATAGAATGTTTCAATATTAATATACTGTATTCTGTACATAGTGTTAAACCTATTAACAAATAGTGATTATAGTATCTGATTGTTAATAAGTTTCAGTGTGCTTTAACCCTTTAAAACCCAAGAAATCTGAGAAAGGGGTATAAGAGATAATGGCGTAACACTCTTTGGACTAGTCCATTTCAAATCTTGGTCATTATGGACATTATAAAGGGTTAAAGGAGATTTAACTAAAAGTAAAAATAGATGAAAGATATGAACAGTAACAGATAATTATGAAATATTTATCTTAGGATAATGAAATCATTTTTAAAAAAGAGGCATTAATTATATAAATTCCCCATATTTGGAGCTGAAGGAAATTATTTACCCCAAAAGTTAAACGTGATGGTAATGGTGGTTTGTCATCTTGAAATTTTCCTTTTAATAGATGAAGTAGCAATTTTGATGCAAAAAAAATTTTTCAATAAAAGTTTGTAAAAAATTATATCAAATCAATACTTTGTCAAGAAGCAAATTTTCTAGATGAACTTCCATTACCATCACAATTAACTTTCAAGATAGTTTCCTTCAGTTCCAAACATAATGAAATATCGATATAATTAATACCATTTTTCTAAATTATTTCATAATATATCTACTATTATTTAAATTATTGGTTTATTTTTCTTGAATTTAGTTCTATATTTACTTCAAATATGATGTACATAGACCCAAATAGCAACAATAGCCAAATATATACACTGGTTTCCATAAATTAAGTAAAACTCAGAAAAATTATCATAAAAAAAACTAATGAATAATTTTAATGAAATTTGATGGAAACATGAATTTGCAATGCTAGTTTCAAAATGGCTTAAAATATTTTACACTAGAAACCTTTTTCATCAAAAAATAACACTTACAGGAACTTGTGCAAAAATGAGGTGTCGGAATGCAATGGACAAAATTCTTTAATAAGGAGTATGGTCATCCCTTACAGCAATGCAGGCACAACAGCAATGTTCCATGCTGTTTATGATGTGAATCAGCTCAGTAGGGAGTAATGACCATTGTTCCTTTAAAGAGTAATAAGCTCCCCCTTTGTTTCAGGTGGTGGGTTGATGGCAGTAAGACATCTCCATAGTGCATCCCACACATGCTCAATCAGATATAGGTTGGGAGATCGAGCTGGCTACTCCATGCACATAATGGTCTCCTCTTGAAGGTATTGTTCCACTAGTCAAGCTCTGTGTAGACAAGCGTTATCGTCTTGTAAGATGAATGTTTCACCTATTGCACCAGCGTAAGGACATACATAAGGATCCAGGATGTTATCTCTATACCTTTGAGCATTGAGGTTTCCACTCTTCAACACATAGAGGTCTGTGCTTCCATCTAAGGAAATGCCACCCCAAACACACATGCTATCTCTGCTGTAACTGTCTCTTTGACGGATGATAGCAAGTACCTCATTCGCTCCATATCAAACAATGTCCGGAATTACTCTGCAAGCAATATCTGGACTCATCTGTGAAGAATACGGACCTCCATTGCTCTTCTGTCCAGTTAACATGCATGCATGCTCAATTCAACTGCTCTTTCCTGTGACGTGACATGAGGGGTATACAAATTACTGGCCTTCTAGCATACAGACCTCTCTCATGAAGCTTTCTATGCACAGTAAAAGCAGATACAACCCTCCCAGTGGCTGCTGCAAGAGAGGATCATAGCTGAGAGGGAGTAGACGTCCTGCTCCTTCGTGTTGTTAATTGCAGATATCAGTCTTGTACAGCGGTCAGGGCTCTAGCACTTCCTCGGCTAAACCTCCGAGACACAGAATTCTTGCTAAGGAATTGATTCCACAATCTACAGACCACAGAAGGACTCATATTAAGCCATCGTGCCACTACTGACTTATTTTGGCCTGCTTCAAGCCGGCCAATAGTTCACCGCAGTTAATTTTGCAAATGATGTCTCTAGGTCATTTCTACAAAATGGCTATTTCAAATTTCTTTACTCACATTTACAACACAAAATAATGATCCACTCCAAAACACCCATTTTTATGCCACTTTCCGATTACGCAAATTGACACAACCTAAAATCAATCCAAAGTGAATGCACAGTATTCCCTGTTAAGATAGACATCAAACATTAATTAATAGATTCTGAAAAAAATTTATTGCCGCCATGGCAGGAATCAAACCTGCATCTCTCCAGATTCATGCCAGAGCATGGTACCTTGCACCACACGTCAGACAACGAAATCTTTCAGAATATGACCTTATAATTCTTCTTCCCGAGACGTGACTGAGACAGCGCCATCTATACTCAAGGAGATACAACATTTTCAGTCGTTGCATTTGATTATCAGATGTTAATGCAACGACTGAAAAAGTTGCATCTCCTTGAGTATAGATGGCGCTGTTTCAGTCACGTCACAGGAAGAAGATTTATAAGGTCATATTCTGAAAGAGTTTGTTGTCCGATGCATGGTGCAATGGTAGCGCACTCTGGCATGAATCTGGAGAGATGCGAGTTCGATTCCTGCCATGACAGCGATGAATTTTTTTCAGAATCTATTAATTAATGTTTGACACAACCTAGACTAATTTGCATACGATATGCTCACTCAGCATTACTAGTTATATGAACAAGTTTGGTGAGGATCACACAATGTTTTTGGCGAATTATCGTGATTTTTCTCATTTTTCCTTATTTTATGAAAACCAGTGTAAGTTGACAATGTAATTCTACAGTTAATATAATTTACTAAAAAAAAAGGATAATTTTTGGAAAAAAGAGAAAATCTGGAAAAGAGCTAAAGAAACTGAAAAAGAAAAATGTCACATTAGCCCAATTATAAGGCAAGATTATTTTCAATCAAATCAGCCTTAAAAAGTTAGGAGTCATTTTATATTTAAGCTTCTAAAAGAAATGTCTGATTATAAGGCTAGGTTTTTTTTTTTGGTACACTCAAAAACAAGTTGTCACTTATTTTCAAGGTAAAATAATGTATAATACACACGGGTAATTTATTAGTTAAATTCAAATACTGTTAAAGTTTAAGTATTTGTTAACTAATCCACCCTTTGCATAATAGACCATATTTGTATTGACTTTGATATTTTCTGTAACAGTAGAAATAGACCTTTTCTCTTACAGTTATTTCACATTATAGTAGACTCTGAACCATTTGGTATTTCTTTTTCAAAATCATTTTGGCATGCATCAACTCTCATAATTGTCGTGACCTGATAGATTTAAATTTTCATTCTACTACTATTCAAATAAGAATGATTAAGGCAAGGAACTGTAAAAAATCTGGTTAGTAAAAATATTCAAAGCAGTTATGATTCCAGCTTCAGAATTAATGATCCATCCAGTTGAAGGAACAAATAACTGTGTTGCAGCTAGAAAATTTAATGTTGCAGGTAATAGTAAGAGACATTAAGGATCACAAAAATTACTACTTCTAAATCCCATTCAACAAAATTGACATTTTGTGGACTCAAAAACACTATAAAGAAATTGATGTACAAATTGTAAAGTATATTAATGAAATATAGGAAAAGCGATTTCTGATAACAAGAGAAATCATTCAATTGAAAAATCATAAAACTGCAAGAAATTTAAATGTATAAGAAGTAGATTTTAAAGCAAGCATGAGCTGGTGTAAGGTGGATGAGGCTTAGAAATGGTTGAAGTTTGCAATGATGAACAAATTTAGCACAGAGATAGCCCAATGAATATAATGAAAAACTAATAGCATATCAAAGGCATAGTATAGGTTTAAAAAAGGAAAAGGGTGATTTTTCTTATATTCCTTTTATTTGCCTTCTAACTTAAGGCAAAAAATCAATATTAATAAAATCTACAAGTGAAACATCAAGAGTGATAGTGATGTTAGCTGTTCTTGTAGATGGTACAAAAGTTCCATTTTGTGTGATTCTAAACCAGAAATCAATGGCCAAAGAAAAGATATCAATTGTATTATCATCAGGCTCTAGGGAAATGGTTGGATGGATGAAAAACTCTAGGGAAATGGTTGGATGGATAAAAGGCAGGTTGGTTTTTCTTTTGATTATGGTTAGGTCCATTTGTATAGGTGATTTCTGAAGGACTCTGTGTAAAAATAATTGTCCTCACATTGGAATTCCAGCATTTGTCATTTTGTCTTGCAAGAGATCAGATAGAGAGCCAAAAGTCAGATATTTAAAAGTAATCTTAAATTTCATTTTTCAAGATGAGAGGATAGCAAGCATCTGCATGGTGTAGGTTTGCTTCTCAACAGGAATACTAATGATTCTCTTCTAGGATATTATTGCATTTATTCAAAGATTCCTTACAGCTGAATTTAAAACAGGGATTAATAACTTGAGTGTTATCTATTGGTATACCCCCCACTGAGAACTCTGATGAGAATGAGAAAGGCAGGTTTTATGGACAACTTCAGAATATTTTGAATTCGTTAAGAAAGAAGATATTATTCTTGAGCTGGATTCTTCAGTGCCAGTTACTACTGGGTTTGACCTTTGGGTAGGGGTGAATGTCTGTTTTGGCATTGGCAGTATGCAGTAACAATTAAGAATATCTCCTCCTATAAGTAAACTTAATGGTTTAAGAATAACTAACCCTTACTAAAAACATCAGGATATTTATAAATCCTGATTTCACCTGATGTGTTGTATAAGAATGTAACTGATTATGCATTCACTGCAAATTGGTTAATTCTGTTTAGTAGCAACAGGTTGTGTATAGGAGCAAGTATGTATGTGTTGGCTTCCCATTGACATAATGTGAAAATTCTCTAATAATTTGATGGGGCTCTGTATAAACAAAAAATTACAGATCATTTCCATGTTTATTTTCTGAACGTGTGTAGTACATCTGATGATTTTTCTTCTAAATTAATATCCAAATATAGTACAATTTTTTTCAAAAACTATATAAAATAATGGTTTTTGAAGATAGAGAACTTGATTTCCAATACAGATAGTATCCACCCCCCCATCCATTTTACTGGTCTTTAAAAAATTTATTGAAAAATGCATGAAAGCCTTATTAGTATTATAAAAGGAAGGGGCATCCTCCCCTCCCAGATCTGGTTCTGGTTGAGAATTAATGCATTATTCATAATATAATAGAATTAAGTATTGCATTTTCCAGTGTGGTAAATTAAGTTTTTCCATGCAGATTAATACATCACATCTTTAATTTTAACCCTGCTCAGTGTAAAGTATTAATTTTTGAAATGCATATTAATAATTATATTTCCTTGTAAATAAGTTTTTAAAAGCATTGAACTATTTGTCTTGTTCACCCAGATTGGGTGTAAAACATATTTTAATTGTTTTAAAATTTATTAAAAATTATTTTACAATCTTGTTATAGTTATGAGTTTTATTAAATAAATCACTGAATTTCATACCTAGGTGGGCTCAAGCTAACAGGCAAAAGCTACAAGATCAGAGTAGTTCTTTAGAATTCAGGCTTCACAGATTACATTTCATTGACTTATTACAGCAGGGGATGGTAAAACAAGAGGAAGCTATTAAATATGCTCGTAAAAACTTTCAGCACCTTGCATTGCAACATGAAAAAGGTACTTTATTTTCTTTTGTTACTCTGTGTGCAAATAAAACTGGCAACAGTAAAAAATAAATCAAATTCATTTTGTATTAAAATAAACATGCAATTAAAAAATATAGTAAATGAAAAGAAATATTTAGTGTGCTTTTATTAACAGTAGGTAAAAAAAATTAAAGTTGATAAGTTAAGAATTTAAAACCATTAGCTTTAAATAATTCTAAGAAAGTGATATGTAATCCTCTATCTACTGCTTTTCTGGTTCTTGGATCAAAATGATTTATAGCATGTTAATATTGCATGAGAAAACAAACAACACAACACTTCATTGATACTTAATGAAAAGAATATTCCAAAACCCTCACATAGCAAATTCTAATTCCAACCAAGTATTTTTGTATTCAACAACTGTTTTAGCTCATGGTGCTATTACATAATGATTCATTACCCTTCTACCAATCAGGAGTATTCAAACTTTTTTGAAGGTGAGCCATTTTTTATAATGGAACACATAGTCTAGAACATCAATGCATTAGTGCATTGAATTCAAGCTGTTGTGAAGGAACATGGGAATCCTAAATAATATTGTGATAAGTTTCCTAATATTGGGCCATGCAGTTAGTAGAATCTAGATTTTAAAATTTTAAATATTATGCGAAGATATTTGTATTTTGTTCATTTTGTATCATTTTACTGTCTGGAAATCTGCATAGTTAATTTTTCACTTTAAATTTTTTTTTTTTTTTTTTTTTTTCATCATAGAGCCTTTCAGTGATTATGGTGATTAATTTTAAATAAGACATCCTTGATGATGATCATGATATACACATTGAATGACCAAAAAGTTAGAAATTTTACCTCAATATTTATAGGATCCCTATATGCTTTTGGAACAGCTTGAATTTGTGTGTCTAGGTTCATTAATTATTTGAAAGGTATCTGGCATGATGTAAAGGTTCCTTTTGTAATAGTATGTAACTCCTTAAAGGTCAAGGGCAGTGGAGTGCTTGTCTGCATACCACATTCCAATAAATCTTGGGTTCAGATCAGGTAATGGGTGGCCAAAGTAGATGATTGATTCTCCATCATATTCTTCAAACCATTTGTGGGCAGATTTTGCATGATGGATTATTACAATATAATCATGAAATTGTCTCCATCAGAGAAGAAACAAACATAACTGAATGTAATGTGATCAGATATGTTGTTTAAATATACTCTGATATATTTCCAACTCTTCAGACATATTAGTGGACTCAGTCCATGCCATGTGAATAAAGCTCATCACTATTTTCCCACAACATGACTCCTCCCCCCCCCCCTTCAGCAACTTATATAGTCATTGTGACTCTGAGAGGTTCATCTCTCATGCACTTGGTCCCACACTCTTATCTCTACAAAAGAGTATATATAGTTAGAGCCCTTCGCAGATAGCAAAAGTGTTAACCGCATCTACATGGTCTCATCCTCAACCTCATCTGCAAGATCTTATTGTAATGCTCCAAAAGATTTTTAAACTTTTTCTCTTTGGACATTTTGACTTATCCAAATTAGATTAAAACTCTAAATAGCATATCGGGCACCTGGCAATATTAACTTGCCAAATAAAGTTAATTAGGGTTGTTAGGTATGTTGGCAGTACTTATTGAGTAAGAAATCAAAAGATTGTCAAATTTTTTAAATTATATCTTTATCAAAATCAGTTATCATTGCTGAAGAGAAAAATTAGCAAAATCAAAATATTCATATAACAAAGTTTATTTCCAAAAAAATTCATGACTCACCATATAAACTGATGAATACAAAAGTTGTCTGAGCAAATAAAAATTCATTCGGACATCTCCAATACTGACAAACTTCTCAGTTAACATTGTTCTTATTCTCCACTATCATTACTACCTTCCTACTAACTCTTTCAGCACTGACTGACTACCTCTAACTCTCATTACTATCTTCTTCCATCTACTATTATTTCTACATTACTACTGACTCTGTGACCTCATGTCAATTAACATACCTAAGTTAGTATACATGCGGCACACAACTGACGTGTGTGTTGCATGCTGGGAAAAACATTTGCATAATCTTATGATCATGTGCTAGTTATGATGCAAGAGGGGCCATGTCCTTAATGCACTCAATAGCGGCTGTCAATTAAAAGTCAGATTGCGCAGGTGCAACTCCTTTAGTGGATCAGAATGAAGAAAAACGACGGCCAACTAAAAATAATTCCCAAGATGATAAATATAGTGTAAATAAAATAAAACTGGTTAAGGAAAAGTAAATGGGTGTACCATCAAAATTTTGCAAATGCTTCAAGTCCAATGTATGTTTGTGAGTAATTGAAATCAGTCTAATGGTTTATTAATGACTATTTAATAATCAAAAATATGTACTGTGAAAAATTGAAAGCCTTTTGTTTATAAAACTATTGTATTAAAGATATATCACATAATCATTGTAAATGCCTAATTCCATTAGGCCTTAGCATACATAATTACTCTCGACTAATTACTCATTTACATGAATGAGGTAATAGCTTATTACCATTTGGTACTTACACTTTGCATTACAAAGTGAAAAAAGAGATATTTTACCTTCCAAGAGGCTATCAGAGCCATTGGGCAGATGTTTTATTTTTTCTATCTTCCAAGTCGATGTTTAATAACTTGGGGATTATTATTGGCTGATGCACTCCAAGACTGTTTATCAGATACACTTGATGGTCATTGTTGATACTTCAATCTGAGACTGTTAGTCTATATTGCATTGATGATATGATGTTATTATTCATCATCATTCACTTTATATCTCCTATTTTACCAAACAACCATTTGATTGTTACTAATCGCTCTTTTGACACACACGGACATCAGAAAATCAAAATTTCAAAAACTGCTCCCCTTTAAAAACTTATTTACATTTCTGTTTGAAATTACAATATCAGTTACTTCAAGAACACAATAATAAGAAACATGACCACTATGAAAATATGTAGGAAAAACATAAGGGCAGATGGCAGCACGAATGGCTGAGCATCAGTATGACATCAAAAATCAATTAGGAAAAACAGTGCTGATGCAAACTATGCTGCAAGCCAATTTACATAATTACACATTAACGTGCAAAATAATAGCTTCCCCACAAACAAAAACACAACTAAATTATACGGAAAATCTATTTATAAATTTAAATCAAGATAAATTATGTAATTCAGACATAAAACCATTACTAGCTGTATGGAAATTACTGACAAATCATTTTACTGGTTACATTTTGGATTTTGGCTAGGGGAACCGCCTTATAAAGTTGGTAACAACATGATGTGGTGATTACACTGCCTGAAGAAGCTTTAGCGAAACGGCCGTTGCAGTGGTCATGTTTCTTTTCATTTACTTTTCATTCATTTTACTTTTTTTTTAATGAGGTTAAAGTTAAGTTGAAGTTGTTAATCAAAATTATTAAAATCTAGATTTTTTTCAAAGCATTTTATATGTAAAGAATTGTGGAAAATGGAATATATACAATGGTATCATTTGTTCTAAGAATGTTTGTTTTTCTTAACTAAAAGAATAATTCTCCAAACTTTTAATACACTTATTTTATTAAGCAATTTGGCACAAATTATTATTTATTTTTAATTTTTAAGATAAATTTTATGACTAGTAACTTCTGTTAAATATTTCAGCTCATAATCTAAATAAATAGTGACCAAATTCTGTAGGAAATCGAAATTTATATAAATTTGATTTATATCTTTGACTTGAGTCTCGTTTTTCCACATTCTTATTTTAGAAGTTGTAAGACTTCAAATTTGGTTTTCATCATATAAAATGGAAACATTCCAGTTTTTTTCACAATATGGTGCATAGAGAAGTTAATCATATTAAGTCATGTTGACAGGAAAGTATTATGTAAAACTAAAATTATAGAAACAAAACTGTTTAAATGCAAATATTACACTGTTAAGCATGGTAATTATTTTGAAACATGGAAAAGAAAAACTCGTGTTAAGAGCCAACTCACTTGGCTTTTTTCTCTTTTGGATTGCCACTGATGTCCTTCTTCTGGCTTTCTCTCTTTTGCTGTGCTGCCAAATGAAAACTTCACCTTATTCCTTCAGTAGGTAGTGAGAGAGGTAAGTTGATTATTTTTTATTATAATATAGGAAAAGCACTTTTGACAATTCAGGCAGCACGCAAGTTGTAATGGATATATTTAAAATAAGTAAATAAAATGCAATGCTTGACAAAATTATTAAAAGTTGTATGATACAACAAATTTTACCATGAATATTTAATCACAACCGAAGTAGTTTTATTTCCTCAAAATTAAGATCCTGCATATTTTATACAAAGTGAGTTGACTTTTGCAAAGCTTTTGAAGCTTTAAGGTTAATACCATGCTTCACAGTTTTAAAAGTTAATATCCATTTCTGTCATGTTTGTTATTTGAAACTTGGCAAATCAGATAAAGGGTATCACAACATATATAATACCTTGATTAATGCAAAAGATGCATTTCTGAAGTGTATTATTAACTTAATACTGTGCTATTTTATTCATTTGGGTAATTGTGTTATTCAAAATTGCATAATACAAACTTCATATAATATGAAGTATTGGATTTGTTGCAGCAAATGCAAGATCTGGCTTTTTTTACTGAACAGTCAAATTTTTAATTTTTTTAATGTAATTTAAGTAAAATTTAAAACATGTTAAACATTGCTATAAATACTTGTAACAAAATAATGCAAATAATGAAATAATTAAAAAATGAATGTATAAAATTAAACACTGTCTTCTCTCTGAGCTTGCATATGACCTATTGCATATTTGCATTTAACTTGGTAGCAGGAAGAGTCAAGGGTTAGAAACTATTTATGAGATCAGTGCCACATATTTGTAATGTATTATTATAAATTATACATATGCCAGTATTTTGCATTAAGTTTTTAAAAAAAAAATACTTCTGTACTTATTTTTCTAATGAACTGGAAATTGAATGGAACCTTTATGGAATTCCTGTTGAAAACCACTTCACTAAAGCGATATTTATTGCAGTAATGAGATGTGCAGATTATTCTCCTGTACATGATAAAAGCTAGAGGGCAGTGAAAATAATTATTTTAAAAAATGATATATCAAGTTTGATATGCTACATAGAGGATGGAAAGAATTCTAGAAGTTACTCCTAGTTTATACACACCTTTTCATGCATGAAATTGCCCACTGAGACAAAAGCCAGATTCTTTAACCATTGCCTCAGTTAGAGCTAAATGCATACTCACTAGAAAAGTAGTTTGCACCCACCACTATATCTGTTAAGGCTAAGTTCCACTTAAGCTTCGGTAGAATAAACATGAGTTAATCAGGCATTGTTCTGTATATTTGTAAACACTGTCCATAGGGCAGAGTTTTTAGATGACTAACTTCATTATTGGATTTGGTTCAATAGCAGTGCGTAAGATACACACCAGTAATAAACACTTAATATAATCATAACACTTAATCAAACCTCAATTGGGGATGGGGGTGGCTCAGTCGGTAGCATGCCAGGCTTGTATTCTGCAGTTCCCAGGCTCGAGTCCCAGCTGGGAGCGTTGAGATTTATCTCTGCTAAACTCCCTACCCTGTCCACGGTCAGTAGGGGACATCGATGGGTTTGAAAAGGCCACCATCTGTCGGATGGGATATTAAGCCGTGGCCCCATGTGCGGGAGAGACATACCCTGTGCATGTTAAAGAACACACTGGATGGCCTTGACAGGAGGCTACCATCTCTCCCAACAGCTGTTCCAGTGGGTCTCCTCCCCCTCAACTTCTGTTGAGCCTTCGGGGTCCATGTGACCTGGCCATTTAGCCCATGCTGTGCAAAAAAGTGCCTCTCAGAGGTATAACAACCCAACCCAAATCTCAATCAATATTAAATATGTACATAAATATAGAAATTCCTATTTAAAAAAAACTCCTTACTAAAGTATATTGGCTTTGTTTTTTTTTAAATATATGTTAAAGGTGATAATTTGTCCAATTTATTGAAATGCAGTTTAGTAGCAAAATATAGCCTTATTCTAGATATAATATGTATAATCTTTGTTGAAACAAGTGTTGTTTTTTTTTAAATGGTAATATCAGTTGTATTTTATATGGTAAACGCTAGCATAACATTATGTTATCCACTCTAGATATCCAGGTATTGATGGGAAGTCTGTTATATCTTAGACAAGGGGTTCACAATTCTCCTTACAGCTATCTTCTGGATCCCATTCATTGGGCAGAAATCTGTGATATTTTTACTCGTGATGCATGTGCTCTCTTGGGCTTATCTGTAGAGAGTCCTTTGACAGTGTGGTAAGCTTCTATGTTTTTATTTATCAATTATTATTATTTTCAAAAATGCAATTAAGTTCAAAATTTTGCCCATAAAGCATTTTCCTTAGTTTTTTCATGCCTTATTAGTTCCTACCTAACACTATTTTTGCCACTTTTACTTTTTCTTATTTTTAAATTTAACTTTTAATTCTAAAACTAAAAAAATTATGCATTTGACTTTTAATTTTTAAAACTGTAAATAAGCACATTTAAATATCAGAGTTTCTTAACAATTGATTATTATTTTTAAGTCTAAGATTATTTTATCTGGTATTTAGGAATTCAAATAAACACCCCTTGGCAAAATGTGAATACATTATCATTTGCATAATAGTACCAGTGTTAATGTTGAATCTCCCACACAACCTTATCTGTATATCCATCAACACAATGGATTATTCAGTGATATCATGTGTACATGTTCTGTGATGACTCACTAGTATACTTTCTAGAACTGCTTACAAGAGCAATATGCCTTCCACATGTTAAATTGCATTGCCACACACTGTACCATCTTAGATATATCCATTGATTTTTCCGAACTACACATTAAATCGCCTAGATACATTAAAAATCTTTTATCTCTAATGATTAGTTTTTATTCACATTTTGATACTTTGTGTTTAACTTTTTTGTCATTAAATTGGTTTCAAACACTTTGAGCAAAAAGTAATGTCAAAAGACTGATGTCAGTTCAGTTAAAATACAGTGTCTCTAAATAGAAATGAAACAACTTTGAAGACATAACTTCTATTGAAGAATGCAAAAAGGGGAATATTCATACCAATCATAGTCAGTATGCTTGAGTTTTATGTGATATATGAGAACATAATATCTGGGTACATTAAGGTACATAATGTGATGGTTCAACATTACAGACAATGCACCTCAGTTGGTGGCTTCAATTCAGCCATCCATATTGCATATTTTGCTTTATCTTGTGGGGTCATCGTAATTCAGTCTGAAACATATAAAATAAATACACCTATCCCTCGATTTACATGGTACTCAGTTCACACAATTTTGGCTTTGCACGGTCAAAAAATGCAACCAGTTTCGATTTACACGGTACTGACTGAGACGTACATAGAAAGGAAATCTCAGTCAGTACCGTGTGAATCGAAACTGGTTGCATTTTTTGACCGTGCAAAGCCAAAAATGTGTGAACTGAGTACCGTGTAAATCGAGGGATAGGTGTATAATATACTATATGATCAAAAGTATTCAGACACTTGCTCATTCACAATCTCCCAGTAATAGGAAAGGAATTAATGTCACATTGGTCCACCCTTTGCTACTATCACAGCCTCCACTCTGTTGAAAGGCTTCCAACTAGATTTTGGTACGTTGCTGTTGGAATTGCCTGCCATTCTGCCACAAGAGCATTAGTGAGGCCAGTCACTGATGTCACCTGGCTCACAATCGGTGTTCCAATTCATCCCAAAGGTGTTCCATGAGATTAGAATCGGCTCTGTGCAGACCAGTTAAGTTCATGTTGGTACAAGAAAGGGTCTTCACTGAACTGTTGCCATAAAGTTGGGAGCACAGAATTGTCAAGAATGGCATTATAGGCCACAGCATTCAGAGTCCTGTTCACTGGAACTAGGTGTCCAGCCCGAACCATGAAAAACAGCCCCAGAGTATGATGCCTCCTTCACCAAGCTTCACAGTTGGTACAACACAGTCAGGCAGGTAGCATTCACCTGGCATCCTTCACACCCAGACTTTTCCATCAGACTGCCAGATAGGGAAGCATGATTCATCACTCCAGAGAATGCGGTTCCACTGCTCAAGAGTTCACTGGTGCTGTGCTTTACACCACTTCAACCGACACTTGGCATTGATGTTAGGCTTGTGTGTGGCTGCTCAGCCATGGAAACTCGCTTCCTGCAGCTTGCAAGAAGTGAGTTTCCATGGTCTTTTGTCCGATTCAGTCCCAGACATGCTCGATTGGAGACAAGTCCAGAGAGCTTGCTGGCCAAGGGAGTTGGTGCACTGTCTGAAGAGCATGTTGAGTTGCCTGGGCAAAGTGTGGGCAGGAGTTATCCTGATGGAATATCGCATTTGGGATTACACTTAAATATGGCAGGACGACTGGTGTACGATGTCACTGATGTACATATTACTATTCAGTGTATGCTGTACAAACACCAGACACATATGAGAGTGATAGCTAATCACTCCCCACACCATGTTGCCCAGCGTGGGCTCTCTGTGTCACTGGCAGATGCACAATGGAAGAAGCCAGTTTCCTTGTTGCCTTCGGACATGTAAACAACAATCAGATGCTCCTAAGCAGAATCAGCTTTCATCGCTGAAGACCACAGACTGCCATTCTTCCCTCCAATGAACTCATTCTTGACACCACTGCAAACATGCTCGACAGTGACGAGATGACAATGGTAACCATGCCAGTGGCATGCGTGCTCATAGTCCTGCTTGTAATCCTGTTGTCCAAAAGATGATTGCATAGATACCCTTGTAGATACCCCTTGGTACAACAGAGGATCGAATTTGTGACACCATAGCCTTCTTCTCTGCCATCACCACCTTCCCGATATGCCTATCCTCTCATGCGTCTGTAACTCTGTGTTGCCTGGAACCACATCTTGGCATTCATTTCCTGCAACTTGCAACGAGTGTGCATCAGCGAGTGTGCAAATGCTCTTCTGACCATTGACACCATCATCGTACCACTGCTGATACTTCTCGTCCATCATGGTGTGCAATTTGATGAAAAGATCAACCTGCTTCCCAAAGACCCACTTATACGACCTTGCTCAAAATCCACTAACTGAGCAAATGTTGTGCACCTGCATTGTCCAGGCATGGTATCTTCTTCAAAGAGCACTGAACAACATGACACAAGACGAATAACTTCTTTCTTCATGCCCTAGTCCTGAAATACATGCTGCATACATTTGCATGTTGTTGTCCTCAGGGACATCATTATTTCATCCAATGACTTTCAATCTTGGATCATGGTTTCTGCTGCCCTTAACTATTAACATATTATTATGTGAAGTTCCTAAAGGAATTCCTTCTGGGTGTTCTTTTTTCAATTTCCACCAGTGTGTGATGTATAAACTGACAGGCTCCTGTCAGACCTCTGTGGCAAGCAGCTGCTTTAGGAGGTATTTTTTTTACTACTGGCTTGTTAGTCACTATATTTAACAGCATTTCAAACTTGCAAATGTAGATTTTAGAGATCATCAGTTTTTTGTACATATGACGTGTTGCTATAAACAGCCGTAGTTAGCAGTGTTTTTCAAACAATGAGATATAAAGAAGTTTAAAATGAGATGTGATATAACAATAAAATATTACATTTCTTGCCTTTAAAGTGGTTCAAGCATTTGAATCTTTCAAAAGTAAGCACTAGCTGTGTGTAAAATAAGGGCAATTTTAATGCAATACAGAATGACACAGGGAAAACTCTTATATGAAATCTTGGGTAATCAATTATTTGAAAAGTTATGGGTAGACCAAAACTCTTAAAATGACAACAACCTTATCAACAGTCAATTAAGTTGAATAGTGCTAATGAGCATGCAAAATTAGCCTAAGTGTATATATAACATGTAATGTTAGAAAGAAATATAGTTATTATTTTGTATACACTATTTCTCAAAAGTTAAACACAGATCAGTAAAATATTCAGATCCCAAAATATATCTGGACAAATTGAATCAAATTTCACAGGAAGATAATGCTGTAATAAGTCATAAAAATATGAACTAAAATGATTTATATGTATATATATATATACCCCCCAAAAAAGAATAAAGAAAAGTACACATGAAAAGTGGGGGAGGTGGGGGTTACACTATGAAGATAAAAAAAGTAGAATGTTTACAGAAATTTTGTAATTGGTGAAGCCTTGTTTTTTGTTATAATTTCTTGCCTTAAGTGTATAAAAAAGTAAAAAGCATGGAGAATAGAGAAAGGAGGTGAAACTTCAGTGGAAATTCAATGTGTCTATTCTCTTATACAATGTTAAAGAAATCTTCAAAAGAATTTCGTGGTTTGGTTTTTTTATGATAGCTGATTTTAGCAATACTTCAAATTATGCTACCATTTTTTCTTGCATGAATTTTATTTCTAAATTAGGTTAATATTTTATAACTATCCAATGTTTTATCTCATGCAAATTATATGATAGAATTGATCCTTTAATATTTGTATACTTTCCATTTTCTATAGTGTGAATGCTGGGTGTTTAGCACTACCAGCACTGCTGAATATCAAGCAGGTGATGCAACAGAGGCAAGTGACTGGAGTATGGAATACAAGGGATGAACTACCGGTATGTTGTATTCATTGTAATTTGTATTATTGTACCTTTCAATGGATAACTTTTGCAGTTGCTTAAACTTAACAGCCATTCAAGTTATTACTTTACAGTGCCATTGGCAAACCTGTCATGCATATAAATTATACTGCTGTTGATACACTGTATGCAATGAACTAATACAGTAAAAAACACCATAACACTGTTTAAATTAAAATGTCATTCTTGGGCACTGCTTTAAGTTGCTGGGTTCGAGTTTATTTGTTCAATGATGTGCTAGTTGTTAACTTGCATGGGAGGTAGTCTTTCTCTTACTAGTTATTTGTAGTTTCTTTTCCATTGTAACTAATTGAAACTTGCTTTGATCTAAATGGAAGCTATTACACTTGAAAAACCAAAAGTACCATTATAATTAATGGTTTTGATATATGGTGGAGGTTGTAACTACGATGTTTGCACCAGTATCACTTCACAATGGACAGCTTCAATAAGACTTTTTAGCTTATAATCATAGATGATTTTCAAATAAATATTGAATAAACTCGACTTTTTTGGTATACACTAAGTAATTACCACTTTTGAGTCAATTCAAATTTTTCCTCTAAAAATTTGAATCCTCAAAAGTAATAATTAGAATGATTTTCAAAATTTCAAGGATTAAAAATTTAAAAAATTATTAAAAATCTTAATCCTTCCAATGTCTAGGTATTATGTATATGTTGGCAGAATCTGAAATGAGACGCTGAGGACATCAATATTCGTTTTTAATACAACAAAAAATTTAGATTTTTAAAAAATCAAAATTGCCATTCGAGAATTTTTATATGTGTATCTTATAAAAATGTATTATATATGCTTGAAAAATAATACTTTCTATTTTTCATTTGATGCATATTTTATTAAACTAAGATATAAATAATTTGTTAAAGCCATCTGATCACCATTTGTTAGACCTAAGATATGATATTGCCAGTTTATTTGTTTATATTACTCTATGCTGAAGCAACCTCATGATTTAAGCTCACAAGTTAGATTTGAATTCTTATCAACAATTTTTTTCTTAACGTTTCAAATATCCCTTGAAAATTAATTTTTAAAAAAAGCCTGCTATTTTTAAAAACAAGATTTTGGAAGTAATTACAAGTATGTACCTCCATTGTTTGTTTTTCCACTTTACACTATTTTCTTCCTTAAACCTATTTTAATATTCCTAGAATTCTTTCTGGACTTGTTTATGGATTTGAGCTTGATTATTGATCCTGGACTTGCTGCACTGGTGGGCCTCTGTTGAGGGAGAGTCTGCCGCTGTGTTTTCTGTTTGCTTCTGGGTTGCCAGCTCTAAGTGAACAGAGACATGGGATAACTTATATCAGCTGGTGGATAATCCTAATCAGAGGCCATCGCAGGTACCTGAACCTTACTTAGCTAGTTGGGCATCGTCAAGCCTAAACTGGAGTAATGCGTCTCAGGCAGGCCATGTGGCTCTTGAAAAAGTCCACTTGAAAAGGTGGTGCCTGAAGTTCCTACCAGCATCGGTGATTTCAGCCTTTAGCGGAGGAGGAACGGGTCTTTGCCCCATGCCTGCGATCAGGGGGCTGTTTGATATTGTTGGCCCTACCAATCTCAATAAACCTAATTTCTTTAAAAATCCTACTAATCATTTTCTCTCTGCAGGAACGTGGAACGTGAGGACATTACATAGAGATTATTCTCTTGATGTCCTCATGCAGGAATTCCAGCACTATAACCTAGATATTCTAGGCTTGCAAGAGACCAGATGGACATGTAAAGGTGAGATACTTAAAAATAACTTTAAATTTCTCTTTAGTGCTTTAGTGCTTTTTAAGCTTCTTGGTGACTTCAATGCCAGGAGGATGGAAAGCATCACCAAGGCGTGGGTCTGTTGCTCAGCAGACATGCTAGTGATGCTCTTCTAGGATATGAGTGCATTAATGAAAGGTTTCTTACAGCAAAATTTCAGACAAGCATTAAAAACTTGAATGTTATCTGCTGTTATGCCCCCACTGAGGATGCTGATGAGGATGAGAAGGATAGGTTTTATGGACAACTTCAGGATATTTTGAATTCTGTCAAGAAAGGAGATATTACCCTTGTTCTTGGTGACTTCAATGCCAAAGTTGGTACTGACTGATCTTTGGGGAGGGGTGATAGGCCCTTTTGGTATTGGTAGCTGCAATGGCAATGGGCAACATCTCCTACAGGTAAGTAAACTCAGTGGTTTCAGAATAACTAACACATATTACAAACACCGTGACATACATAAATACACATGGGTTTCACCTGATGGGCTGCATAGGAATATGATTGATTATATATTAATTAACAGCAAATGGGCTAGTTCTGTTAGAAATACCAGGGCATATAGGGGAGCTGAAATTGGTTCTGACCATTACCTTGTTAAAAGTGTCTTGCAACTTAAACTTAAAAAGTGTTGTGCTAGAGTTAAAAAATTTACCTTTAATACTGAAGCTCTGAATGACCCAGTTATAGCTAAAGCTTACCATGATAGATTACTTAGTCATTATGACGGTCATGGTTTGCTTAATGCTGAAGTTGAGGAAGAATGGGGTCATTTTAAACAGGCTTTTTTGGAAACTAACAGTACTCTTTTAGGAAAAAAGGAGCAGAGGAGGCAGAATTATTTAAGTGATAAGGCAATTGAGCTTATTTCAGAAAGAAGGAACTGCAGGAATGTCCTTAATCAGTACCTACTAGTCCTAATAGAAAAGATTACAGAGAGCTTAATAAACGTGTAAAGGATCAGTTAGCTACTGATAAAAATCTTTGGCTTGATAGCTTGGCTGACAAAGCTGAGGAAGAAGTTAGACAGCACAACAGCAGAGAGCTGTACCAGATAGTTAATGTTTTGTGTGGCAGAAAACGGACAGGTATACAGGGATTGAAGGATAAACTAGGTAAGATTATAGAAAGTGAGGATTCTCTCATGGCTAGGTGGGCTGAGCATTTCAGTGATGTTCTAAACAATGTGGTTAGTTCTACTCCCATTGTCTGCAATGATGATAGATGCATTGGTGGCTTTAATGTTGGACCTATAACACAATCTGAAGTTATTTTGGCTGTTTCTAAACTTAAACTTCATAAATCCCCAGGGGTAGATGAAATTACTACGGAAATGCTCAGAGCTGGGAATGTTTTGGTTACCATTTGGATGACTGAAATTTTGAATAACTTTTATGATAAAGGCATGGTTCCTAAAGATTTTACCAGAGCTATTATTATCCCTATTTTCAAAAAAGGTGACCGCAGTTCTTGTGATAACTATAGGGGTATCAGCCTACTCTCTGTTCCAGGTAAAGTTCTTTCCATGATTGTGCTTAATAGAATTAAGAATCTGGTTGACAGGCAATTGCGTGATGAGCAATGTGGATTCAGAAGTGGTAGGGGATGTGTAGATCAGATATTTTCACTTAGGCAAATTCTTGAGAAATGTTTAGAGTTTCAGAAACCTTTGGTTGCTAGCTTTGTTGATTTCAAAAAGGCTTTCGACTCTGTTGATCGTCATAATTTGTGGTTGATTGTGAGATCATATGGTATACCAGACAAGTTAGTTAACATAATGAAAGCTCTCTATAATAACACTGAGTCATGTGTGAGAGTTGGTAAGTCTTGTAGCAATTGGTTTAGCATTACGTCTGGTGTTCGACAAGGGTGCATTTTGTCTCCTTTTCTCTTTAGTTTGGTTGTTGATTATGTTATGCGAAATTCACTTCGAGGGAAAGATTTTGGCCTTAAATGGGCTGGAGATACGAAAATTTCTGATTTAGATTATGCTGATGATTTAGCCCTTTTGGCAAATGATGTTGATGAGATGAACTCTTTCATTCGAGCTGTTGATGAGACTGGTAGTAGAGTAGGTTTGGTTATAAACAGAGAGAAAACTAAAGTGATGAAAATTGGTCAGGCAGTTGTGATTCAGTTAATCTGAATGGTTACAGTCTTGAGCAGGTGTCACAGTTTAATTATCTTGGGAGCTATGTAACTGATACTGGTGATGTGTGGCATGAGATTAACAGACGAATAGGTATTGCTGCCGGGACTTTTAAGAATCTATGGAGATTGTGGAGAAATAGGCGTATACACCTAAAGACTAAAATTAAACTGTATAATAGTTTGGTTCTTTCTAGGGTTAGTTATGGTAGTGAAACTTGGACGCTGTGTAAACAAGATAACAGGAAACTAGATGCTTTTGATTCTAGATGCTTACGCAGTATCTTGGGTATTAGGTGGTTTAACTTTGTAACTAATGATGAGGTTAGGCAAAGGAGTCTGCAACATCCTTTAAGCATCATATTGTGTAGAGAGAGACTCCGCTGGTTTGGCCATGTTGCCCGTATGGATAATTATAGTTTCACGAATAGGGTTATGAACAGTGTGCCTAGAGGCCTCAGAAGGAGGGGGAGGCCTAGGATGCGGTGGGCAGACAATGTCAAACAGGACCTTGTTAGAATTGGTGTGCAGTGGCCGGATGTAGCAGATGTAGCTCAGGACAGATATGCTTGGAGAATTAAACTGCGTGGTCTGGTTGGACCTCCGTAGCCCATGGCTGCTTGAGGATGATGATGATGATGAGAATTCTTTTTATCATTTATATCGGCATTCTATGCATTGTTCCTGCTCTTCAAATTGAACTATAAGTAACAAGAGCATTCTTAGCCAAATAAGGCTGGAGCTTGTTATTTTGAAGCTTGAAGCTGCTAACAATGTCACAGCAGAGGAACAGGTGCTGTTACCTATTTAATTGCTCACACGTGCTGTCAAGTGGGTACATAGTGGATTGTTTACAGTGAGCATTATTGGATTACTCATTGGATATCTAGTTAGGATTTATACTTTTATATTTAAACCTACATTTCTGTAGATTTATTTCTATAAATTATTGATCTTTCGTTGGTTGATCAATTGATAGATTATTATCAATCTTTCGAAGTTATATCGGATGGCCTGCTACAAGTTGTTATGGATATTTATATAACATCACATTAGATTATATGTTAATTTTTCTTTTATTATTTCTTCATTTTCCATTAAAAAAACTTTGATCGTATTCTGAAAATGAATGAGGTCTTAGATACAGAAGCAAAAAGGACTTCTTTGGGACATGCTTTTGCTACATGACGCAAAAGCTCCTATTAAAATGAAATTAGTTGTCTTTTTTTATTAAAAAATTTTATTTTCAAAAAATTCTAGAATTGAATGCTGATTAATTTGGCATATAACATGCCATAATTCCTTTCATTAGTTATTTGGCAAAATTTTCTAAAATAATTTTTTTTATTTTTGCTGAGCATAGTGAGAAAATAGCTTGGCCTCTGAATGTAAACCAATTTTTCAGGCTGGACACTGGAAAGGTTAAACACTTGAAAACTGTGATTTACAAATTAAATTGCATGCACACAAATTAATCCATAGCATATCATTGTTTACTATGCATTTAATCACCATTAAGTTGTGTAAGTATCATGATGATGATGGGTGTAGAGGAAAAATTACCTAAAGCTGGGTGGGATTCAAACCCACAATACTTAAACTGCTTAATAGTGATTAAATGCTTTGCAAAAATGCATGCATTTCAGTAGATATATTGGGTATCCATATTTTTCTGGCATTCACCAATTAATTTTTATTATTTGATGGCTTTATACTCCCACCATGCTGCTAGTATAAAGCCATCAAATCCTGCTAGCATAAAACCATCAAATCCTGCCAACATAAAGCCACCAAATACTGCCAGCATAAATCTATTAAATATTGCCAGCATAAAGCCATCAAATACTGGCAGCATAAATCTATCAAACATTGCCTGCATAAAAGCCATCAAATACTGCCAGCATAAAAGCCATCAAATACTGCCAGCATAAAGCCATCAAATAGTGCCAGCATAAATCTATCAGATACTGCCAGTATAAATCTATCAAATATTGCCAGCATAAAGCCATCAAATACTGGCTGCATTTCACATTGTCAGTACCATTTAGAACAATGTATGTGATAATATGTAAACAACTGCATATGCTAAAATGGGTGTAGATGACTTTAGGTTTTTTTTTTTAATATTATACCTTCCAATTAGACCAACATAACATATAGTGGGAGGAGAGAACAACAGATCACAATGTTTGGACATCTATTAATGATAATTAAGCAACATATTGCAATTTTAATAGAAATTGACATTTTAATCAAGAAAGGCCTTGAATAAATTCAAATTTATTATAACATAAAGAAATACATGAGGACAATAAACACACAATGCACAACTTTTTGTCAAATATGTTATCAATACAACACTTTACAAAGAACAGTGAAACAATAAAAGCACAAAACTAAGCAAAACCATCAATAGTTTATATGTGAACAACCAAGAAGCTTTCGAGCTCTTCCAGGTTATAAAAACAATTTATTGATTTTTGTTAAGGAAAATAAAAGTTAAAAAAAATATAACAAATATTAAATATCATGAGTGGTGTGGGTATGCAGTTTTACCAAATATCAGTTTATATATATCAATAAAAAATAAATAAAAATACCCCTCAAGCAGTTGCTTGCCACAGAGGTCTGACAGGAGCCTGTCAGTATACTATCAAAAATTATTTAATCATAATAAACATACATTCAATGTTGTCTAACTTTAACAAATATGCATGCAAACATTTCTTGATTTGTTAAACATTTTGCCTTTCTTATTGTATACTCCAGTAAATTAAATAATTTTGGCATATTAAAATAGAAAATTTTATGGAAAATTTCCTTATTTGTTTTTTCTATGTAAAATTGTAATCAGAATTAAATCTTGATTTTTATACAAAAAGATAGTTGAAAGATATAAATATAATTTCCTTAGTGGTAATATATTGTAGCAGTCCCGTGGTCGAGTGGTTAGCACGCTTGGCTACTGATCTACGGGACCTGGGTTCAAGCCCCGGGTAAGGCATGGATGTATGTGTTGTTTTTCTGCTGAAGTCCTGCCATCCTCTCAGATCTTCTACTATGGCATATAAACTGGCAGGCTCCTGTCAGACCTCTGTGGCAAGCAGCTGCTTGAGGGGGTATTTATTTATTTTTTTTTGTTAATATATTGTGTTTATTGTAAAATATGGTGTTTCCAGCAAAATAATTATAATTAAGATTATGAACTATTTTATTTTGTACATAAAGGCAATAAATTTGATTTTTATTTTCCTCCCCAACAACAAATACCATAAATTAGGGTAGACTGTACCCATGAAAATAAATATCTCGTAGGAAATTATAACTAACATTATGTTTTAAATAGTAAATTTTATATAATATTCCGTTTAGTTTTGAAGAGAGTGAGTAAATATGCTTTTTCCATTTTTAAATTAGATTATTAATTCTATCATTAATCCTAGATAATTATAGCTATCAGTCACTTTGATGGTATCGCAGTTACAGCAGTCTGTACTTAAACAGTTCAATTTGTGGAGTTTGATGGTATTTCCAAATGTGTGTAATGAAGTTAATGTGAAATATATGTGCTTAGTTGTTTTTACATTTAATTCTAGTTCATTATCAGTAAGCGATTTTTTTTAATAATTAAGCTACTATTAATATTGCCAAGTAATGCTTCATTATCTTCTGCTTCAAAAACTTAGAATGTATCATCCTCAAAAGAAATAATTTGTCTGGCAATTTTTAATTTACAGAAATCATTGATATATATATATATACATGGTATTTCAATGGGAGATAGGGAACACCAAGACAAACCTTTTTCATCTATGAATGTCCACTGACATAACCCTTCAGTGCTAGAAGGCATTGTTTGTCAGTGCTGAAATTGGCTAGAGGGGCAAAACAGGCTTGTGTTTGCCATCGATATTTGTATATCAGACACATTACGTGTAACATGGAGTGTTTCATGACTACTGAGATGGCTGACATGCATTTGACGTATGAGGCTGTCAATGGAAACAGAAGAATTGCTGTGAGGTTGTACCGATAATGTTTCCCAAACAGACGTGTGCCAAACCATGAAACGTTTGCCCATTTGCACCAGCAACTGCAAGAAACTGGAACATTCCATGCAAACATGCATGACAGTGGCAGGAAGAGAACTATATGCACTCCTGACATGGAAGAAGAGATCCTATGGCGGATTGAGGGACAATCCAGGCACAAGCACATGAGTGTTGCACTAGCAGCAGTTACATCCATTTCATCGTCAGGGAATCCAGACATTGCAACCTCAGGATTACCCTCTTTGTGTGTAATTTGTGCGCTGGTTTCTGCAACAGACTGTGGTGCAGCCTGATTTTCTGACTCGTGCTCTTCTTAGATAAGGCCTCTTTTGCATGTGAGGGTGTGTTTAATGTGCACCATTCTCATGTTTGGGCACACGAGAACGGTAGAGTCATACCGTGCATGTTAAAGAACACACTGGAATGCCTTGACGGGAGACTACTATCTGTCTCCTAACGAAAATCCACATGTCACAGTGGCGCATGATTATCAACAATGGTTTGCTGTCAATATTTAGGTGGGTATCTCCATAACATTTTGATTGGGCCATACCTGCTGCCCCCCTGACTCAACAGGCAGATTTATTGGGTATTTATTGAAGAAACATTGCCAGGACTGCTGTAAGATGTTCCCATTGCTATTCGCAGACAAATGTGGTTTCAACACGACGGGGCACCAGCACTTCAGCAATGATGTACAGGATTATCTGAACGTCACTTTTGGTGTCCGATGGATAGGCCAGGGTAGACCCATCGCCTGATTTAACGTGTATCAATTTCTTCCTCTGGGGACACATGAAGAACCTCGTGTAAGAGACTCCCATTGACTCAGATGAAGACCTCATCGCAAAAATCGCTGTCACCGCAGCACTGTTTGCAAAATCTGGGAATCTTTCAACATGTACGGCAATCAATGCTTC
The DNA here is from genome assembly GCA_038380435.1 of Ryuthela nishihirai. Taxonomy (NCBI): domain Eukaryota; kingdom Metazoa; phylum Arthropoda; class Arachnida; order Araneae; family Heptathelidae; genus Ryuthela; species Ryuthela nishihirai. The sequence goes on from JAWZYU010000001.1 coordinate 69,760,597, forward strand.
GACACTGTCATGCATGCAATACTGTTGCCAGTTGCAACTTTGAGTTGTTCACACTTGTTTCCATTCATACCAGCTCCACTGATATTTCTGTACCAGCTCCACCAATATTTCTGTCAGAGCCCTCTAGCACCAAAAGGTTACGTCAGCGGATATATATTCATAGACAAAAAGGTTTGTCTTTGTATTCCCTATCTCCCATTGAAATTTGTACAGAGAGTTTTGAAACACCCTCTATAAAAATTATTAACTTTAAGTGGAGTGTTAAATTTTAAACATAACTAATTTGGTTTCTATTCTCAATGAACCTTTAACCAATCATATACTACACCATGAAAACCATATAATTTCAGCTTATGTAAAAGTATTTTATGATTAATAAAGTCAAATGCTTTTCTGATGTCTAAAAATAAACCCCAATAATCCGTTTGTTATTATTAATGCCCTTATAAATCAATTCATTAAATTTTATTAGTGCATGAGATGTACTGCAATTTTCACAAAAAACAAACTGGTTTTTTTTTGCAAAAAAACTCAGTGCTATCCAAGTAACTAACCACTTTTTTTAACTATTTTCTCAATGACAAAGAGAAAATTGGTAAAATTGCAATAGCTCGATAATTATTATAATCATCTCTGTTTCCCCCCTTATATATTGGTTTAATTATAAAAATTTTCAAATCGTCCACAAAGGTTCCTGTTTCCATTGATAAATGAATATAAACAAGTTAATGTTTTTGCATACAAAAATATCGTTATCCAATTTATAATCCTTTATTTTATATTCCAGTTTCAAATAATTCATCCTAGTGATGCCATGCAAGTTTTTATTGTTTGTATTTGTTTTATTTTTTTGTGATTTTATAATCATTAAAAGTGGATAAAGAATTGAAAAAAATGGCATTTTAATTTGAAAAGTGTCATGGGTGTTTTTAACCATTCTCACTCAGACTAGCATTTTCTGATTTTCTGAGCATTTTCACTTACCTCTCTTTACTTTCAAATTTCTATCATTGTGCAGAATAAATTGCTCTTTAATTTGTTATATAACATAGCATACCTATGTTTGTTAGTGAATAGTTTGTAGTAATACAGGATAATGTTGTAAAGTTCACTTTTCTTTGTTATACTGAGCACAGATAAAAAAAAAAAGAGTTGAGTATTGCATGATTTAAATTTTTCTCTGGGCAAGGGAGAATTAATGTATTAACATGTAAATTATAAAAAACAAATTGTGCATGGTGTGATATTTGTGTATAATATTTTATAATCATTAAATCCCAAAATTCTGAAAAATGTATGTAATATTTTTAATTTTGAAAAAAAAAAATTTAAAATAAAACTTTTTTTTTTCAGATTGAAATTGAACTAGGCAGGAAATGCCACTTTCATTCCATTTTTGCCTGCCCTATTCTGAGGCAACAGAGTTCTGAGAACAATCCTCCCATGAGACTAGTGTGTGGTCATGTGATATCAAGAGATGCTCTTCATAAGTTAGCCAATGGAAATAAGTAAGTTGCTTATAACAGATATTTTGCCACCTATCTATTCAATATCTGAGAAGTAGGCTTTTCACATTTAAATGCTCTAGTCACAATCCCTAAGTAGATTTACCGATTTCATCCATTTTTAGGTGCATAGCACATTCTGATTAGCAAAGGTTCTAGGTTGAAATCAAAAGATTATAGTTAGCATATTATTCAAAGTGTATCTTAAGGCCAAAGTTATAAAGTACAGTTTCCCTTTTTTAGTAATTATCCACCCATCTTGGAATGCCACATGTGCCCACAGTGAGTTTTGGATCATTTGCACTTCGTATATTACATGATATCTTCATTGCCAAAAATGTGTGAATTTTCTATCATGCCACTGTTGAAACTTAAAATGTGACATGTTTCTTAAACAAAATGTCATGAAATTTTTTTTGTGTGTGTGAAATATTATTGGAAAAGTGTAGAATAGACTTTTTACTTAAGTATTTTTCTGTGGCAAGAAATCAGCAATCTTCTTTGTTTAGAATCGAAGATTTTCTTCCTGCCATTAAATGGTTTCTGCAGTTATGTGGATCTAGAATATGGTTGGCCTGCATCTTTCAGGGTGTCACTATAACCTGAAATTCTCAGGTAGATTTCTCAAGTCCACGTCACTGCTAATGGGGTTACTACAGAAAAACCAAGAAGTGGGAATTAACAGAGCTGCATACCTCAAGCTGAATTAATATAAGGTTATTTAAAAGCAGTTACCTTTCTTTCCTTGATTATTCATAAATTACCAGTCTTATAATTTTTACTTCATCATTTTTTTTTTGGCTATATATGTATAGCAAAAAAAAATATTTATGAAAGAGAGAAATATGAGAATACATTGCAGTCTTATTGTTGACCATCCCTGGTAGTTTAGAAGTAAATAATCCAATAAATAAAGGGATCCCAATACTTGGTTTTAGCAATTCAAAATTCCCTTATCTTTGGTTTATTGAGCTTTATTTAAAAAAATTATTTTAGATATTATTCTAGTCATGAACTGAATAAGAAATAATGTAACTCTCTGGTTGAAAAACATTAAACCCAGTTGAAATGGGTTTCATTGATTTTGACAGATATTAAGCATTTATCTTTAACATCTTTAATGAAATTGATTACATTGTTATACATAATCGTATTAATATGGCTTTGATTTTCTTTACATGCTTTCATTAGAATTTGGCAATACTTTATGTGATCATTAAAAAATGCTCCATTTTTAGGCTTCAATGAAAGGTTTTTTTGATTTCATAAAGAAATAAAATGTAGATTTAAGTCAAAACACCTTAGTAATAAGTAGTGCCTATATTTAAATATAAGTGCAATCTGTTAAAATCCTGCTCCTTGGTTTCACCATTTATTAATTTCCATTGTTTCCCTTAATTCATATTTTCCAGAATTTTATATCTGTAGTCCTAACCTATATATGTATTTACAATGTGAGTCAAAATATCAGTTGCAAATTTTTGTGGACTTTTTTGAGGGACCAAAACAATAAAAATATTTCTATTAATATTTCTATAAAAAAGGCCTGGAACTGCTTTTTTTTCCAAAATATTGCTACTGAAAGAATAACAAGCATTCATGTGACATATTCTTAATTACCAAATATTTTATTTTATTACCATTAATTTTATGAAAGGTGTACAAAAATTCAGATCTTCCCAAATGCATGCCCAAGCACAATGATACTGAAATGGTAGATAAGCTCAAAAACCAGGTCTTGTAACCATTTGACATGCATCCTGTATATTCATTGACATAGCTCTTTCTCTTTGTTAACTGGCATCATGGTTTTCAAGCGCAGGTTGAGGCAAATAAAAATTCAAAAGTTATGATCCAGAGACCTCAATGGTAGTCTGTTGGGTGCCCAGTCATATCAGCATCAGGGGTTTAGCAAATGCCACTGCCAGCATCAGGGGTTTAGCAAATGCTTGTCTGGCTCTCCACTACTGGTTCCATATCTGAACTTCTGGCAGTGTTTTACCATCGAGCTCCAAGCACTGTGATAGAGATCTTGGTCAGAGCAGTTTGTGAACAAGCTCTTCAAGATCAAACCAAATGTCAAACCCTGACAGTCAGGTTTTTGCAGGAATCATAGGGAGGAAGTTGTACTATCTTGACTCTGCTTAGGTCATTCATTTATTACACATTCATTTCTTCTTTGGGTGAATGCTGAACCTAAGTGCGAGTTTTGTGACACCATTTTAACCATCAAACATATTTTAATTTCTTGTACAACTTTGAAAGCCATGTGTTCTTTAGTTTTTATGATTTTACCTCCAAGGCTCTTGTACTCGGACCTCTTTTATCAGATATTTCCATTTTACCACATGTTTTTGCATTTTTTATGATGTAATGGATATTTTAATATACTCTAGGTTTACATTCTTGTTGTCTTTCTGTACTTTTAACTTGGGTTTTTCGTACTTGATTGATTTTATTTTGTATTTCTCTTTGTATCATTGTTTTATATGTTATTTATGCACTTGTTTTGTGTTGTTTTGCCTTTTTACCATATTAGTGTTTTTGTCTTTTAAATTATGGTTGTGGGTTTTTCATGTCTTTTATTGTTTATTTTGTCTTTTGTCTGGCTCATTATGGCCTCAGTTGCCCTTAAGTTAAAAACCCACAACCATAATTTGAAAGACAAAAACACTAACAACCAACCAACTTTGATGGTAGTGCCTCCTCATTCAATTCCCTGTTATAAGTATTGTGCATCCAGGTAATCTCCGATTATGTGGCTGAGGTGAGCTGGTGCCCATCTTGCATATACCATATTCATCTACATATATAAAGTGGCATGCCTTTGAAAGGTAAGGAGAAATCTCTTTATAGGAAGCACAGATAAAAAACTCTTAAGATATGCTGGAAATATGTGAGGGCAAATAAACATGTCACTGACTATCCTAGCCCCAGACAATCAATGAAAATTTATGCAAATTATTTGCTCCAATAGCTGCCATGAGACAAGCATCCACACATGTAGCAATATCTCTGGAAAAATATTTCCAGCCTCATGTTAATAGGAATTTTTTTATTGTTTTGATCCCCAGAACAAGCTTCCAAATTTCATAAACAGAATTTGGACTCATCATGTATATGTATATGTATATGTATATGGAAGTATCCAAAAACAAATATAACCATTTAAACACCAGATAGATGGATTTTTAATACAAATATTGACTGTACATGTAGAAAACATTTTCAGTATTTTCACAGTTATGCAGAAGACATAGTAGTTATGGTTTATTAAGAAAGTTCACTTGTATTTGTAGGAACTAGTGATGACAATATTTCCAATTATGTATTGTGTTGTAATGTATGTAACATTAATCAGTTTACTAAATTATTTGTAGAAAGGCATATTCTTTCACTTTATGTTTGCTTTTGAAACTGAAGTGTAATTTGTATTTTTATAAACTTATTTTTTGCACCTATTGTAATCTAGCAAATAAGAGTTGTAATTTTTTAACCATTTTGAATTTTTTGGTCATGTCTTAATTTATGATTCTTTTTTAATGTTGCTTTAGAAGGATGTTAAAAATAATTTTGTAAAAATAGTATAGTAATAACATAAATATTTATATGGTAATTTCTATTGTTATCGTATTGGAAACTGTGGTCTAAATATTCTTATTAATAAAGAAAATTGAAGTATAATTTTAAATAATAATAGAATACATCTTTATTTTTCATTGTAAAAAATTCATTTAAAACTATTAAAAATTACCACAGTGGTATTATAACAAGTTTCTAATTTGCCATTAGTTTACAATAAGCCAACCGTATATGTTTTCATAAATGGATAAAGTTCATAAATATGGCTCAGAATAACTAGTAGAGAGAGTCTGCATATAAAATGTGCAATACTTGAAGAACAGCTCAATGTTATAGAGTGAAATCATCAGGTTGAATCCAGCACATGTAGATGGCACCATTATGTTCAACTCAAGTTGTTTATTATATCAGGTCTCCTCTATTTTTTTTTCTGTTTTTGAAGTTTAACTTCACGTTGTTATAAAATGAGCATTTGTTTTAAGGTTTTTTTTCATAGTTCTTAATAATTTTAAATAAAACCAAAATTAATGCACTTTGCTGCATAAAATGCAAATGTGTATGTTTTGATTCAAATTATTACCTTAATTTTTTACCAATACTGATAATAATAATAATAAATACCCCCTCAAGCAGCTGCTTGCCACAGAGGTCTGACATGATCCTGTCAGTTTTTATGCCAAAGTAGAAGGTCTGTAAGGATTGCAGGACCTCAGCAGAAAAATGACACAAACATCCAATGCCTTACCCAGGGCTCAAACCCAGGTCCCTTAGATCAGTAGCCAAGCATGCTAACCACTTGGCCATGAGATGGCTTTTACCTATACCCTATACCTTTAAAACACTTAACCTAAATTTAATTATAGGATGGAAATTTCATTCCTTAGAAGACTAAAGGAAAGGCTTTAAGAAGATGAGTTCTTGCCCACAGACAGCAAGGAGAGGAATTTGTATAGAGAAAATGAAGATGATTATTCACAATTCATTATTCTTTCAAAGCTATAGAAAATAATTGTGAGTTATTCCTTTAAATAGTTGTATATCAGTCAAGTTTCCCCGTACGTTTTATGCAAAATTTTGCACATACCCCCATCCCCCAAGCACAGGGATTGCAGGACCTATGAGTATGCCATTGCATGTGATGCATATGTTCAACACTAACATTTTATTTTCTACATTCCCATTAGATTTTAGTAGATATAACATTTATTATTGAACTAAATTGATAAAGAACAATAAATGATGCATTAGATGCAATAATTATTTAATTATTGGCCCTTTGTCAGTGAACATTTTGAGTATGTACATTAAAGTTGTTGGTATTTTTGTTGTTTAGAGTATTATGTGAATACTATTTCCATATTTATTATTGCAGGTTAAAATGCCCCTATTGTCCAGTGGAGCAAAACCCATCTGATGCTAGACTGATTCATTTTTGAATATGTCACCATCTCACTTCTGGAGTCTTATAATGTCATTAAACTGATTCATTCTCATTGCTGCTTAACGTAGATGATATACAGGCAATTCATAAAAGTATCATAATGTATCGCAATATTGTTGGCAAAGGGTGAAAAATATTTGATGGAAAAGGGTGAGCTTCTTAAAATGATCATCTTTAAACACCTGCTGCATTCATATTTAGTGATATGGAAAAAATTTTACTGTACATAATAATACTAAGCAAAAAATAATAAAAGTGTATATTTGGCTCAAGCTGAAATTATTTAGCAAATTTATGCAGTACACTAAAATCAGAATATGGTCAAATGTTTGTTTTAAAATTTCAGCCATATTTTTAAGGTAGTTTAAAATTTACATTTATATCTTTTTTTCAAAAGCATTTAATTGAAAGAATGCAGCCTATATCAAGGAAAACATTTAAAAAATAGCTATAGTCATTGCTCTTATTGTGATATGCCATATAAATACATTTTTGTTACCTTGATTTGCCTTCATATTCAGTATGCCAAAGAAAGTTTTCACTGAAAGGAGGTTAGAAGAATTTATCACAAGGCTATAAAATCCAGTTGATGCTTTATAGGTAAACTTATACATCTTGATGAAAGAGGATCATAAAATTAAAATGAATTAATTAGAAAAATGATTATGGAAATGTACTTGAAGAATCTGTGTTCAGTTTCCAGTCATGTTCAATATTTTTATGATTTTCTTTCATTTTAAAAAGCGAATCATTTCTCTTAAATGGTTGAATTTAAAGTATACTTTGCTTAACTGCTATTTGACATTTTTTTTTTAATTTTTGGGTATGAATACTGATATATTATTCATACCCAAATTATTCAAAGAATCAATGCATTACATCTAGCAATTACTGTGTGTTTATCCCACTATTTAATCCTTTTAGTCCTTATATACCATGTGGGAATATTAATTTTGAAATTATTTTTTATAACTATAAAGCTGTTAAATGCATTTTTTTTAATTGCTTCCTCTCTAAAAACATGCAATAATTATTTACAATTAATAATTTTTGTGTGTTTTAGTTGTTTTTTTTTATATTTTTCCCATTTTTCCTTATTTTTATTTTTTTTACAAAAGATATTTATTTAGATCCAAATATCAGTAATATGCTCCAAACATTATTAGATTAACCAAATTCAGAACTGAAAGGGCTAATATAATCCAATTTCATTGTTTTTTTGTCCATTTTTTTTTTCTCTTACTAATGATAAATTCTGCAGCTTTTTGAATAAAAGATAAATAGTTTTAAATTGTATCCATCTAGAACTCATAGTGTAATCTTCTCTAAGAATTATAATTACTAAAAATAATGTTAAAATGCTTTGAAAATAGAATTTGTGTTGATTTAAATGTCTCGTAAAATCTCATTTTTAGAATGTTCCAGTTTTTTTACGAATTCAATTTTTAACATTTAGTCACATCAGTGTTTTGCATTCTTCCTATGTAGAACCCTAATAAATAAGGTTGGTGAAAAAAAGTGACTCAAAATATAAAACAAGGACATCTTCTGAATATCATCAATAGTGGTTTGGTGCAATTTGCCATGGAAAGTTTTGCATATAATAGTTCATGATTTTTCTATGTTTTATTAGATATCTTCCTCTTGCATGACAGGTGATGAATCCCTTAATCTTAGTGAGCCATCATATTTTGTTGTTACACTAAGCAAAAAACTGCTGAAGCAAAATATTTCTCTTATTGTGGCCAAAGTATTTGGATATAGAGATGAAAGAAGTTGTAGACATATATTTGATTTTGTATTCACAATCCATAATGTTGATAATATAAATGAAAACATTTTTTTGCATTGTTAAAAAGTTGTATTCAAAAATATATAAGTAATATGTGAAGATTTAAATGAAAAATGATCAGAACTTTTCTGTTATCAATTAAAAACTATTGAAGTGTTGACACATGACAAATTATTAATTTGAGCTACATTATGTCTTTATCATAATTTGTCGTAATTACCATAATAATAATCATATTATGCAGGATTTCGATTTATATATGCTAAAAAACTTTGTTTATATATATCACGCACACACTTGTAAATATGTTTTTGAAAACAAAAATTATTAAATGCATGCTTGAATTATTATACTAGTGGCATTTCTTTTGGGACAAATTTTTAGTACATTTTACATCATGGATATTTTAATAGTATTGTAGGTGAAGTCTTTCCTTTTGTCTTGTGAACTTGCCTTGTACTCCAAGAAACTGCTCAAAACGCAGATAATTATAGATGTAGTTTTAAGTATAGTAGTAGTGCTAGCAGATAGTCTGTATCTTTTAAGTAATTACTGAATTATCATGTAGACATCTGTTTTCATCATAAGATCTGCATAAAATTAAAACATTTCTTCTTTAAATACTTTTGTCACTTTTTAGCTATACATTCGTATTAATTGAATAAAGCTGTGTTAAATTTCTCTGAATCACACTTTTTGTTTAAAAGCTCACTCTGCCCAATTTTTAGCACAACCATTTGAAACTATAAAAATTCATTAAAACATTTTATGCACATTAAAAGGTGCTACTTTAAAATGTGCTGACCTTATAAAAATTAATGTAGTAGTAAAAGCAATCCTATGGAAACTCTTTAACCCTTTCAAAGCCATGCCCAACTTAAATTGTGAAATCTTGTTTTTTGAATCCCTAATAATGTACAGTCACACCCAACTATAGTTAAGTTGCATTGCATCTGTCTGCGTCATTTAAACTGGTCAAATGCAGAGTAAGAAACCAGACTGTGAACAGGTTAAAAAAACAGTCCCTTTGTAAATAATTATATTTAGTGTTCACATAATTGACATTGTGCATTCACTTTGAATCTGCTTACTATACAATATGAATCATGAAATAATTTCATTGATTAATTATTCAAATTTGATGAGATTTTAAACAGAATCCCACGGATTTGAAAAATTTATTTTTTCCACAAAAGTTATTTTATTTTAAACCACATTTAATGCATAAGCATGCTGGGTTTTTTTTTTTTAACCCAAACTCATTGTTTCTTATTTCATTATGAGTTCTTTATGACATGTGAAAATTAGTTTTGCTAATTGCAGTATTTGATTTGCCTCTTAATGTATTCCTACTAAACATTCACAGGAAAATAGTTCTTTTTTTTTCATTTTCACAACAGAATATGAGTAGCAAATAAAATTTAATCAATTTTTTTTATTAAGCCCTTAATACCATATGACATATTTGCTGAGTGTTTACTTAAGTGATATGCAGTTTTAGGTACAGTGTGTATTCAGCCTCAAGCTACATTGCTGTGGCATCTAACTATGAAATTAATAACTTGAAAGGTTTTTATTTTTACACTAACTTTTAGTTTTTTCTATCTGTTAATAATTACACCCTAATTATACAAAATTGAATTTTATCATTGACTGGATTGAAATGTGGTTCAAACTAAGCATGATTAAAAACACTGAAGTCTCACAAATCTAAATGATCACACCGCAGAGCTAAAATCAGCATTTTAAGCCATAAGATGGATGTAGCATATATGAGTGTGTAAACTTCCACTCTTTTACATTAATATTGCTTTAAACGTTGACAAATGTTTTACACCTAAAAGTGTGATGTTTTTTTGTTCACTGATTGTCTACATTAGCTGCAAAATGGAACAAACCTACTCAAAACCAGGGGAGCACCAACTCAAACCGTTCGTGAAATCATAAATTCTATCCAGCCCATGAAGCATTTAGTAAAGTACTAAAAGTCTAATAAAATTATCACATTGCTGAAATAACATCATTTTCATGCAGATCTCAAAAGACATGAATTGAACACTTGCTTCCTATCATTCACCTAATGAATGTGATAATATTGTAAAATTGCAATTAATTTGAGTTTTGTAAAGGTAAAATCAATTTTAATTTAGTCTGTTTAGCATATTTAAAAAAATATAGTAAATACTTTACTATTAAAACAAAATGTTAACCTACTAAGAATTTAGCTCCTCTTTTGGAAAGTTTGTACATTTTAGCTCATGTACTAAAACACTAAATTCTCAATGGTCATTGATCCATTTAAAGATCATAGACTTCATTTATCAGAATAGAGAGTTATAATATCATAAAGGTATGCAGTTATTCACTGGCACATCTAGAAATATATATATCTTAGACTGCAGAAGGGAACTAATGTCTGTTAGAGCAGAACTACTCAAAGATTAATAAACAAATGTTAATTTTTACCTAGCACTTATTTTTTGAGTGGGGTCTGATACTTTAGTACACTTTCTGCAACTATTTACAAATCAAATTACTTCTACATTACTGCTTACACAGGTCTGTTGGTGTTATCACACTATATTTCATACTTTATACTGTTTTGTTAACATATTGCCCCCCCCCCCCCCCCCCCAAGTTTAGTTACATATACTAGGTGATTTATAAAGTTTCATGCTTCACTCAGGAATGAATATCTCAAAAAATAAAGAATCACATAGAACAAATTGTAAATGTACAATGCAATCACAAGGCATTAACCCTGTGCATGTTATGGGGTCCTTATAATCTAGCCATTTAGTCCGTTGTATGCAAAAAAGTGCCCTCAGAAGTAAAACAGCCCAATCTTAAACAAATGGAAAAGTAGCTTCCACCGTAAGACACTTTAGACAATTCATATCAGTGGAAATTTGGCTGCACAGTTTGAAACCACGAAAACTAAATAAACACATAAAAGTGGAGCTGCAAGCAAGTGTTCAAGGCAGAACTCATACCATACGTCGCGTAAATGCATTGAATGACCTACATCATGGCTTTGCTATAAGGAATCTCAGAGGTACTTCTGTGGTTTGCATGTTTATATTTTAGTAATTAAGATTAATCTCCACTCTGCCCTTGATGAGAGTAATAAATGTTGAGTAGATAAATATGAAACTGAATTATACATTTTCTTATAAGTAAATACTGTATAATTTGTACATATGTGTGTGTATTATCCAGAAACCCATGAAAATTCATAACCTGATAATCCCACAGATTAAAGGATGCTGGATTTGAGACTTTGTACTGTAACTATATTATTAAAAGTGATACATTTTAATTAAGGTTATTAAATGGAAATGAATTTAATAAAAAAAAACAATATTGAGGTTTAATTGTTAATTTAAAAGTAATACGGTGCAATTAGTAAATAGTTTAAAATTGTACCCTTGTAACATCTGCATATTTCTTACACTATCATTGCTATGGATGGGTACAGAAACTAAGGAGTTTTTATAAACAGAGAAATAAGTTTGCCCCTTTCAAATGTGCAAACATGTTATTAAAAGCAGTAGCAGTAGATCTAGATCTAATACTTCAAATCTTTTCTAGATTTAATGTCAGTTTTTAAAACAGAAAAAAAAGTTATGCTTTTGGTTGTTTTTTTCCAAACAATTTTATATTTAATGTTTTCCCACATCATACTTGGAATAACAATATTTTATCTCTCATATCTAACGTTTTAAATGCAATTATAACAATCGGACAAACCGTTTTGAGATAAATTGTTCCAATATGGGGATTATCGCCTTATTGATGATTGGCAGATTTATCTCTGTCTTGTTATCCATCACTTCAAAATCCAGTACATAAGACATTTCTCAGTAGTTTTTTTTTTCCTCCATTGCTTTTATATGTTTATGGTAGTAAAGAAAATGTTAAATGTGATTTGGCAGCAAAACTTAAAGCGATACTCTAAATGAAAAAAAAAATTTAAATGTTAAAGACACTAAGAATATTAAAATCTGTACCATTTCGCATTGGTTAATGAAGGTATTCTCAAGAAACCTAATGCATAAGTACGAGCCATATTAAATACTAGGCGCACTTGCAAGATATTCCTCTTAACCTGGGGTGAGTATTGGCTCACTCGGTAGTAGCGCTGCAAGCTTGTAATCTTATGCTCCCAAGTTCGAGTTCCAGCTGTGCCAGAGTTGAGATTTATCTCCACTAACCACTCAACCCTTCATGAGAAAGAGGGCACCGAAAGGTTTAGAAAGTCTGACATTCTTTGGATGGAATATATTGGACTCGTATATCCTGTACATGTTAAATAACAAACTCGTGGAGGCTGCCGTCTGTCTCCTAATAGCTGTCCAATGGATCCCCTTCCCCCAGCCTTCTGCAATATCAAATGAGACTCGTATAGCTATAATTCCAAACATTTGTGAAATCTTCTTGAATAAGTGAATTTTCTAAAATGGCATACAGAATTAAAATATGTAATTCATAGAATCTCGGAAAACATTTCAAATATTTAGCTTAGATTCTTGATGGCTTATCGTGCTAATATATTTATGTAAAAGAGTGAAAAATATCCCCAGGAAGCAGCGCTGTTGGATTGTGGCAACTAGCGATAACTTTAGCATGTCCACACCAGTTTGATCCGCTTTGAAATTTCCATTGCCGACTGCTCCATAGAAAAGGGAGAAATAATGACCACCATCTTTCCGATGCTGTATGTAATTGTGTCCGAGTGGTTAGTGCGCTTGGCTACCTATCTAAGGGACCTGGGTTCGAACCCCGGGTAAGTCATGGATGTTCATGTTTTTCTGCTGAGGTCCTGCCATCCTCACAGACCTACTGGGGCATATAAACTGACAGACTCCTGTCAGACCTCTGTGGCAAACAGCTGCTGGGGGAGGGTTATTTTATTGACATTAGGAGACACTTAGTAATTTAATCCTTATATGAAGAGGGGCTTGGCTCATGCCAGGGTCAAATTGTTCAGTTCCCAGGTTCGAGTTCCAATTGTGCCTGCATTGAGAATTTTATCTGCTAACTCTCGTTCTGCTGTCTATGAGAAGGGACACCTATGGGCTTGGAAATGCCACCATCCATAGGATGGGACATCAAGCCATACTCTTTACATGTTAAAGAGCATGGTGGATGTCCTTGAAGGAAAGCTTCCATTTGTCTCCTAACAGTAGTTAGTGGAATCCAGTGGAACCCCTTTCTTAACCTTCTCTGAGCCCTTGGGGGTTCTTGTGACTTGGCCATTTAGCCCAGTGTGTCACAAAAGTGTCACAGAGGTAAAACAACCGAACTCTTATGATATATATACTTATTAAGCGCTACCTGAAATTTACTTGGAATTGACTTGTGTGGCTAAGGGTAAATATGCTCCATCGGATCAGACTTTAAATTGCAGGCACAAGACCATTTTTTTCTCATTTAATCTGAATATAGTTTTCTTACTATATTAGAAACATTTTGACCCAAAGCATAATATCCTAATTTTAAGAATCGCTTAAATATTCCTCGAAACTCACAAAATTCTTAAGATGCCAGATATCGTGACAATTTATTTTAGTAGTATATTAAGATAAATATGATAGATTACTTTCCATCTTATAGAAGTCTTGAATTGGCTTTGTGATAAAATTTCTTACACCTGCTTGTAACAGTGCTCTAAGGGCAGTGTTTCTCAACTGGGGAGGGGGTGGGAGTCTGCGGACTCCTACGGCACGGCCGGATGAAGCAATTGGGGTTCCTGAAGCCATGTTCTAATGGGACCCCAGTGCGGTGCAGGGCTTTGTTTACATTTCTTTATGTAAGACTTCACAAAATATGACGAAAATTGCATTACTCTGTTGTAAAAATCTTTGAAATTAGCAAATAAAAATAAAGAGTGCATTAAATAAGTTTTTCTTAAAGTCTCAGTCTTTATCCGGCCCTGCTTGGAGGATTGCGAGTTGAGTAATATTTTTTTTTAGTTGCCATTACTGCTAGGAAGTCTTTTTTTTTGGCAATAATACTCTATATTGACATAATAAAGGTTTTTGCAATTTAACTTTTTATTTATAAATGTTTCGACTTTAAATATTACTTTTTAAGCTTTTTTTTCTCATTCTTTTTTTTTTCTACTTCCACTCTGAAAGTAAAAACAGAAAACAAATATGTCTGTCAGTATTTATATTTTAGTTGTTATTTAATCTAAATGAGTAAGATTAATATGGGAAAAGGTTCGACAGGATTTGCGAGGCTTTGTAAGAGAGTCCCAGTATCAAAAAGATTGAAAAACACTTTCCAGTACGTTTGCTTTTAAATAGCATTCTGTGCATATTGTTCATGAAGCTGTGGTCATACTGTAGACTGCTTGTGTATAGCAAAAAATTAAGAATATAAATTGTATCATGTGTGGAACGATATTGTAGATAGTATGCGTATATACGGAGGCTGGACGTATTCCTTTATATATCTCAGTTCCCAACCAAATGTCAATATGCTCCAAGAAAAGGCTGCATCATTTTTATTGTCGAACGTAACCTTGCTTCGGTGAATTCAGAATTTCAAACTGCTGATGAACGCAATATGTAACTGATTTTCATTGGTATTGTGTTATAATAAATATTTGTAAATAGATTTTTTTGTGTGAGATTTACTATGCAATAATACTTCACACAATTGCATATTTCAAAACACAAAAATAAATTTGATAACCTATAATTTGTAAAGCGTTTTTGGACTCTTATGTTCTTAAAAAGCTAAAAACTGTTGTATCTATAAAATCGCAGCCAATAGAAGCAAAATAAAAGAATTTATTTTTGTTAGGGGAACAAAAACGCAACTTTGATAACTTTTTCAGTTTATTTTCTTCTCAGTGATTAATATGCATTATATTACAATTTTTGGCACACTTCAATGAATGGAAAGCCATTTCAAAACTCCCTAACTTTGAAAATAAGCTTTTTTACGGAATATCATTGGAGGTAAATTTGAGATATTCAAATATTGAATTTCACCAAGTTAGGTTGGGTTGTTTTACCTCTGAGCGGCACTTTTTTGCACACCATGGGCTAAATGGCCAGGTCACATGGACCCCGAAGGCTCAGAGAAGGTTGGGGGAGGGGACCCACTGGAACAGCTGTTGGGAGACAGATGGTAGCCTCCCGTCAAGGCCATCCAGCGTGTTCTTTAACGTGCACAGGGTATGGCTCTCCCGCACACGGGGCCACGGCTTAACGTCCCATCCGACGGACGGCGGCCTTTCCAAGCCCATCGGTGTCCCCTACTGACCGTGGGCAGGGTGGGGAATTTTGAATTTCACCAATAACATTTACTGTTTGAAGACACTGAAGCTAGAACGTTTAACTCTATATGCTTCTGTTAAGTTTATCTTACATATTTTTCATCGAAACCAGCAAAAACTGTATCATTATACAAACTACTTAATTTACATTTTATTAAACGATTAGCTACACTGGTTTCCAAAAAAATTGAACAGCCCTATGTCTATTGTTCCCTCTTTAACTAAAGGGAACTTGGAAGTTAGGTTGAAGCTGAAAATTTTCTAAAATATTTTATTTTGAAAAATCTGGAAAGGATGCCATCTGTTGGATGAAATGTAAAGTAGTGACCCATTTGCAGGAGAACCATACCATGTGGACGCTAAAGAATGCTGGACGGGATGAAAACATCTACCTCTTAATAGCTGCCTAGTGGGTCCCCTTTCCCCCAACCTTTGAGCCCTGTGACCAGGCTGTTTAGCTCTTTTCATACAGAAAAATGCCGCTCAGAGGAAAAACAATCCAACCCACTCTGCGTACGTTAAGATTTTATCTGCTAAACCAACCCTGTTTTGAATGATAAAAGAGGACAGTAATGGGCATGGGAAAGCTGCCATCTATCTGGCGGAACATATTTTGGCTCCCTCGAGTAGGGAGGCCATACTTTATGCACATTAAAGAACACTGAATGGCTATGATGAGAAGTTTCCATCTGTCTCCTACCTGCTCTCCAATGATTTTTTTTTTCAATCTCCCTTTCATTGAGTTCTTTTGACCTGGCAATTTAGCCCATTGACTGCACATCTCTTAATACTTTCTAGCGAAGATTTAGAATTATGCGCTGAAGCGAAGTCTACGTCAAAAACAAGGCATGATTATATATGAATGAATAAAATATAAGTAACCCCTCAAGCAACTGCTTGCCACAGAGGTCTGACAGAAGCCTGTCAGTTTATACGCCATAGAGAAGAGTGTGGGCCACCTTTCGCTCTCACAACAGTAGCAACAGGTCATGGCATGGTGTTGGAAATGTCAGGCTGGTTTTGTGATCATGATTCCAGGACAGTCGTCCACAGACACCGAGAGTTGTCAGTGGTGGGTTTTGGGCTCGAATCTTTGCTCCACTTCATCCAGATGACCAAAAGGGTTCAAATCTGGAGTGTAAGGGCTATTCAAGGGTTTTGAACTCACTGGAATACTCCTCCAACCAGTCTGCCAAAAAGGAGCGATTAGACAGGCTGTCATCTTTCATTAGTTTCCTATCCTGACATTTAAAGAAGGCATCCTGTTGTGGGAAATGGATGACCATGAACGGGTGTAAGTGGCCAGCAAGTACATTAACATAGCCTTGTGCGGTGATGGTGGTCTCAATAGAAACAAGGGGCCCCAAGATGGTCCACATAAACACTCCCAGAATATTACACCACCTCTGCCAGCCTATAACACCCCAACTTGACGGAGTCCATGACTTTGTGTAGTCTATGCCACTCGCATAACCTATCATCAGCATATTGTAGTTGTAACCTCAATTTGTCAAATCCAAGACTAAGCTACCCAGTTCCATGGTCCATTGGCAATGTTCCTTCGCCCGTTGGAACTTCATAGCCCAGTGATGTGCTATGAAAGGGTACTCGATGTAGGTGTTGGCTGACATAGTCCAGTTGTGCCATTATACGTTGAAAGGTCTTTACACAAATCTTCGTTGCTGCCATCAAAACCTTCAGGCAACTGCAGGTTTTGATGTAGTCCTAGTACACACATCGGACTCATAGCCGAAAATCCCAGACGTTCTGCAATCATGGATATAGAGCACCCAACTTTCTCACACTATCTGCCCATGATCAAACTCGTTCACGTCATCGTTTACTCATCAAAACAGTCACAGACATGTTATACAGCAGATAGGTATCTGACCTCTTTATAGCCCACAAAAGGTTTCAGCTGCCGCATTATTGTGCCGTAATAGGGCAGGTTTGTAGATAAAGGCATGCGATTAATAAATCATACACACAGTGTAAGGGGCGTAGCGAAGGCCTATGGTTGGGGGGGGGGGAAGAATGAAATTTTCCAACTCGTAAATCAAATTTTGCTAACTGACAAAATAAGTACTTCTTTAACTTTGTGTTATATACTGACAGGCTCCTGTCAGACCTCTGTGGCAAGCAGCTGCTTGAGGGGGTATTTTTTTTTTACTGTCATTGACGTACCCTAAATTTTGTTCAGTAAGGAGGTAGTTGGGGGTTATAGTCCCATCGATTTCGGACTTTGCCTAGTTACTCGATTCCAATTATACATGCTTTGGCCAAGTTTTGTAGATTGTACCAACTCTACTTCATTTCACAAAACTAAATCAATTTTTCATAACTCATTGGTATTTTACCAAATGATTCAAATTTTGCCAAATCCAATATGTTTAACAAAGTGTTATAAATTTTGCCAATTCTCCTTATGTTCGCAAAATCAATCTCAATTTTCACAACTGACCTTTATTTCATTGCCAAGTTGCTTCGAATTCTGCCAACTGCCCTCATTTTGCACACTTTTCTCGATTGCGCCAATACTTAATTTCACAAAACCAATCCCATTTTTACCTTTCTTCATTTGCTTTTTTTGGCTTTGACATTTGTCTCTTTTGTCAAGTTTTCTCGATTTTACCAACTATCCTTAATTTTACAAAACCACTCCCATTTTTTCACAATTCGCCTGTATTAACTAAATAGCTTCAAATTTTGCCAGGAGAAATATGAAAACAATTCTTTCGCTATATCTCCAGAACTGGAATGCCGAAAGTAAAAAGCTATACATGAATGCTTCCGACGCGGGGTTGACACCTCATGCTTTCTTCCCCCCCCCCCCCCATTCCGTATGGAAGGGGGGAAGAGGGTGTGTTATAATAGTGTTAGTGTTATAATAAATTTCAAGTATGAAGAATTACTTAATGCGGAGTATGCATCTACTGCGTTTTAAGCGGAGTCCTCTGTATTTCTAAAGACTGATTTTATTACTAAAGATTAATTTCCAACAATATTCATTTAGTATTTAAAGAATTATGGCAGATCGAATCTTATACAACAGCGTCAGTCGTTCTTAACTTTTTTAAACATAAATAAATTAAAAATTTTAGAAAATACCTATTTTCTTATACGCACTCTAAAAAGTGGAAAATAAACTTAAAACATATTGATGGTGCAATCAGTCACTGAATTCGTATTCACTTTAAAAGAAGATAGGATGCCGGCAATCTTGTTACTTCTGAGGGGTACTTTTTTTTGCATACAATGGGCTAAATGACTAGAACACAAGGGATCAGAGAAGGTTTGGAGCAGGGAGCACACTGGACAGCTGTTGGGAAACAGTAGCCTCCTCACAAGGTCATCCAGTGTATTCTTTAACATGCACAGGATATGGCTCTCCCGCATATGGAGCCACAGCTTAATGTCCTACTCGACAGACGGTAACCTTCCCAAGCCAATCAATATCCTCTACTGATCGAGGGCAGGGAGTCCCATGATCGGGGGGGGGGGGGGGGACGCTGGCCCAGGCGGGACTCGAACCTGGGAACTGTAGATTATGTGCCTGGTCAGCAGTACGTAGTATAGCATCGCCGTATGTATGTTAACCCTTAAAGTGCCTAAAGAAGGTTTACCGTGTTTTAAAAATAGCTTAAGTACCATTCATTTTAATTTCCGTTATTTTATTTTTCAGAATGAAATTCTCTTTCATTTGGTATGCAATATGACCTTCATATATCTGTCAGTCACTCCTGAATTAAATTCTAAAGTTCGTTTTTCTGCTGAAAAAAAAAAGAAAAAAATTCTTTGCCACAATTGCGTGCGTTATGAGAAACCTAACACTTTAAGGGTTAAAGGCATTGCATGCTCACCACAAGTCATTTGCTCACCACTTTGTTTTCCCGCTGACTTATAGCTTCTTCAGATTCCTATGTCAGTGCTGTACTGGACACGTTATTAGACATTGTACTGCACCGATCCGCTTGACTTGCAAATCGTTTAAATGTCACAATTCTTCATGCAAATCGCCATGTTAATCTGCCCATTCTTCTAGGTAGGACAATTTCAATGCCAAGCAGTGTATTTACAGGTATTACAGAGCTGCCGCCGAATCAATGATAATGCGTGTATCTGTTTCCTAAACAGTTCAATTTCAGTTTCTCCTTTCCCAAGCTTTTCTGAGCTCTTATTATCCATCCATACAGCATTCTTACTAAATAATAAAAATAAATACCCCCTCAAGCAGCTGCTTTCCACAGAGGTCTGACAGGAGACTGTCAGTTTATATGCCACAGTAGAAGGTCTGAGAGGATGGCAGGACCTCAGCAGAAAAACAACACGAACATCCATGCCTTACCCGGGGCTCGAACCCAGGTCCCGTAGATCAGTAGCCAAGCGCGCTAACCACTCGGCCACGGGACGGCTACCTGGTCATTTAACTCATTGTGTACAATAAAAAAAGTGTTCAGAAGTGAAAAAGATCGACAACTTCACTCATTGGTCGGGGCGGGGGTGGCTCAGTCGGTAGCGCGCCAGGCTCGTAATCTGTAGTTCCCAGGTTCGAGTCCCAGCTGGGTCAGCGTTGAGATTTATCTCCGCAATATTCCCCGCCCTGCCCACGGTCAGTAGGGGACACTGATGGGCTTGGAAAGGCCGCCGTCCGTCGGATGGGACGTTAAGTCGTGGCCCCGTGTGCGGGAGAGCCATACCCTGTGCACGTTAAAGAACACGCTGGATAGCCTTGACGGGAGGCTACCATCTGTCTCCCAACACCTGTTCCAGTGGGTCCCCTCCCCCAACCTTCTCTGAGCCTTCGGGGTCCATGTGACCTGGCCATTTAGCCCATGGTGTGCAAAAAAGTGCCGCTCAGAGGTACAACAACCCAACCCACTCATTGGTTGCACCTAAGTTTCTCTAATCTAACTTTTACGCATGAACTGATTGCCGTGAAAGATCAAAGTAACTTCAATCCGTGACAAGTTCCCCAACTGCACGATTTATTTGAAGTTGCCTCCCTCAGCTCGAGTATAATTCAACCTCAGTGTTTCTTTGCTTGGTCTCTAAGCCATAAATTGTGTCCACGCAGGATTTTCTTGTGGGGATGTCAAAAATTTAGAGAGTATGTCAGGAATTTAATATCAATCCAAACGGAAAATATTATAAGGTAGTAAAATTTGATTAATGTAATAGGAAGCATTAATCTTTTAAATTTTGAAAAAAAATTATTTTGTTTATTCATTTTTTATTTTACTAAAAACATATACGGTATTTTAAGAGGGGTCCAGACCCCGTGGACTCCCACTACACACACACTGCGTATGCTACTGATATATATGTATGTAACATACATTACATAAATTACAGAAAGCTTTAATAATAAATACCCCCTCAAGCAGCTGCTTGCCACAGAGGTCTGACAGGAGCCTGTCAGTTTATATGCCATAGTAGAGGGTCTGTGAGGATGGCAGGACCTCAGCAGAAAAACAACACACACAACCATGCCTTACACCGGGGCTCGAACCCAGGTCCCTTAGATCAGTAGCCAAGCGTGCTAACCACTCGGCCATGGGAAGGTTATGCGTGGTAGAAAAGGTTGATCTGTTCTACTGGATTTGCTCCTTATTGACACTCTTAATGATGATTACCATTAAGCCATGAGATTGAAACTATCCACGAAAACATGACCTGATCTGGAGAATGTCATGACCCCTCCCTCCTTTAGGAATATTAACTGGATCACAGGCCTGAGTCCCTCTAAATTTTTCCCAAATTCGGGACCTGCAGGAGAACATTCTGCAATAAATATTCACAAATCGTCACTGAGTTCGTATTAACTTCAAAGGGTTGTGAGTTGTTTTACCTCTGAGCGGCACTTTTTTTGCACACCATGGGCTAAATGGCCAGGTCACATGGACCCCGAAGGCTCAGAGAAGGTTGGGGGAGGGGACCCACTGGAACAGGTGTTGGGAGACAGATGGTAGCCTCCCGTCAAGGCAATCCAGCGTGTTCTTTAACGTACACAGGGTATGGCTCTCCCGCACAGGGGGCCACGGCTTAACGTCCCATCCGACGGATGGCGGCCTTCCCAAGCCCATCGGTGTCCCCTACTGACCGTGGGCAGGGCGGGGAATTTTGCGGAGATAAATCTCAACGCTGACCCAGCTGGGACTCGAACCTGGGAACTACAGATTACGAGCCTGGCGCGCTACCGACTGAGCCACCCCCACCCCTCACTTCAAAGGAAAATAAGGACGCCGGTAATGTTATTGAGTAGGTAAATCGGCGTCCTATCTGCCTTTGAAGTGAATACGAACTCAGTGACTGATTGCACCATTAATATGCTTTAATTTTATTTTCTACTTTTTAGGGCCCATATTCCTATATGGGCCCTGAATATATCCCTATATGGGCCTAAGTATTTTTTTTTAATTTTTAATTTATTTATATTTTTAAAAGACCAAGACCATCTACAGAGGGATATCAAACATACAACTTGTGTGCCAGAAGCGGCCGGCGATCGTTTTTAAAACATTAATGGTTTCGAACATTAAATATTACTATTCCAAGAAAAACTTTTGGGGAAAAAATGAGTTTTGCCGATGAGTGGAACTCAAATCCACTCACCCAGTTACATTTAGTATTCTGGACCTCTAAACAATCACCAGCCAATTCATTTCTCTCAAAACTCATTTTTTTTCCCGAAAAAGTATTTCTTGGATTCTATGTCGACAGGTAATTCTGTGTATTTACTATTGATTGATAACTGTTCCATTTTTTATTTCATAAAACTGAATTGAAGGAAGAAACTGATTCACTCGAATGCATAAAAATATTTTGCTCCACATGTTTTATAGAGCATGCACGATGACCTGAATGCTAATAATAATGCACGAAGACCTGAATGCACGATGGCCTGAAGCTAAGAGTGTTTTTTTTTTTGAAAAATTTACAAGCGTTTCAAAATTATCTTTTAAGAAATGAAAATTATTAATTTTTTAAATTTTTAAGAAATATTTTGCACTATTTAACCATATATTCAAAAAATATTATCAACTAACTACCATCATTAGCATCATAATTTTGCAAAAGAAAATGAGAAATGTTGATTTTTTTTAAAAATATTTATTTCTTTTTATAAGTTAATATAAAGCAGAACTATAATATAGCTTAATAAATAAGAAATTGTACTAAGACTTTTAAGCGATCTAGTTCTTAATTTTTATTATCTCATATCTCAATAGCAGCTCGGACATTTATAGCAGCTATAGGCATTTATTTGCAGCCTAGGCATTTATAGTAGCCCAGGCTACTATAAATGCCTAGGCTGCAAACTGAATTAAAATTAGTTGTGAACCGCACAATTATGGAGCGGAATTTTTTTCAATTTATTTTAGAACATGTGATTACGTACAACATATACACAATTTTTTTTCCTGTATTTTATATAAATTTTTTAGTAATCTTTCAAAGGTTCGAGCCAAACATTTTCCTAAAGTAACTGTACAATTCCATTTTCACAAAAAAATATAATCCGCACATCTAAAAAAAGAAACATTTGGTATCTCTGTCTGAGACCCTGTCACTATTTACAAATTCTGCGCCTATTACCCCTTCAAGCAGCTGCTAACCACAGAGGTCTGATCGGATCCTGTCAGTTTATATGTTACCGCTAAAGCTCGAAAGCCGTTAATGTGCACATTACCTAGCTAATCTGCAGATTAACTGATTTGCTCCGTTAACGTGCGTTTTCCGCATTTTACCTAGGTAATGTGCACATTAACGGCTTCCGTATCGTTAAAGTTCAAAAGTTTGTTTCTCTCATAGTGGTGAATCTCTTGAATATGAATCTTCGTGTCACGTGATTCACTCGTCCGCATTATACAAAACGCCCCGGATGAGCGGAGGCCAAGTGAGAACGAATCGGTAAAGTGATTCATTCTTGATAACGAATCACTAAAATGATTCGTTCTCACTTGGCCTGCTCATTTTGGGGGCGTTTTTTTATAATTCGGACGACTGATTCATGTTGACAGAGGGATGACCCTGGTTTCAACTCTACTCTCGGACACTAGATAAATAACATTATGTTAATTTAAGCATACAGAAACGTTCTTGTTGTTCCAGCAAAGATCTTATTTTCACTTTAACGAGTGCCTAGTAGGTAATGTGCAGATTATCCAGGTAATTTGCAGATTACCTAGGTAATTTCAGAAATGAAACAATTTTCCGCACGTTAACGGATCACCCTAGTTAATCTGCACAATACCTAGATAATCTGTAGAATAACTGATTTCTGCACTTTAGCGGTAACATATACAAGAAAAAAATGTAAAGAGTAACGGAAGAGCCAAAAGGAGTAAAATAGGCAATAAACAAATTTCGAATTCGGTTCTATAAAATGCTACGACAGTTCGGACGAAGAACCTTGAGAAATAAGTAGCATTTCCTTATACCAAAGTACCGTCAGATACATTGCGTACCAAAATGTTGTTTCCATTAAACGCCGAATTTAAAAAAAAAACACGACAAAAATGAAACATCAATATACGTTTGTGTGTGTTTGACGACAGTAACGTTTCGTCCAACTGTCGCCAGCTGCAAATACCACTCGGAAACTATCAGTTGCAGTGGAAGAGGCCAGAGTCACGTTACTCCACTTGTCAGGGCGCTCCAACAGACATCACCACGGCAAAGGCGTTTGGCTCTTTCTACGATCGCCACGGCAGATAAAAAGAAAAGAACGGCAATTTAGTGACTAAGGTTCGTTACTTAGAGTCTGACAAGGTTGGTGATTTCTAATGTCGTTCCGGCCACCCTCTGTCTGCTTTGATCTAAGATCAACTATTGAAGTTTGCTCACTGCCATTGTGTTCTTTCTTTTTTTCTTTCGCTTGGCACTTTGAGCCTTTTTCGCGCTTTTTTACCCCTTTTATTTTTCTCGCGAGGAAGTTTGAAAGTGCACCCATTAGATAGTGTGAGAAGATAATGGTTTTATACGGATAAGTTACGTTTCTGCTTTGATTTTATTCTCTTTAGCTCCTCAGTATGAAAGATGATTTCTCAGAGATCTGGTTGGCACTTAGGTAGAGTCGCATTTCAGAGTGCTATTTAACGGGCACTTAATGCCGCCATTTGTCTTGGCCCTCAAATCATTCTGGCACTTTTCTTCTGCGCATCTAATCAGTGTTCTGGGAATCCTTTCCAAATTGGATCAAAATAATAAATTTTAGCTTAAGAGCAACTCGGATTAATAAGAGTATATAGAGTTTTAATAGCATCACCGAAGAAACCCCAGCGATTATTAATAACTTTTTCTCAAGTTTGTGATCTCTCAAAATAAAATAATTCCAACTAGTTTTATTATCTTGAAATTTCTTTTCCTTAAAATATCATCTGCATTAGCATTCATCTGTTTACTCGCGCGAGCCGTTTGTTATTTTTTTTTTTCGAAATTCGCAAGTCGGTCGTTAAACATCGATGTTTTTATAAATTTCGTCCTTTTCTGCAATACTCATTACTTTATGCATATTAACTAGTATTAAAATTTGGGGTTGGATTGTTTTACCTCTGAGCGGCATTTTTTTTTACACACCATGGGTTAAATGGCCAGGTCACATGGACCCCGAAGGCTCAGAGAAGGTTGGGGGAGGGGACCCACTGGAACAGCTGTTGGGAGACAGGCGGCAGCCTCCCGTCAAGGCCATCCAGCGTGTTCTTTAACGTGCACAGGGTATGGCTCTTCCGCACAGCCACGGCTTAACGTCCCATCCGACGGACGGCGGCCTTTCCAAGCCCATCGGTGTCCCCTACTGACCGTGGGCAGGGCGGGGAATTTTGCGGAGATAAATCTCAAAGCTGACCCAGCTGAGACTCGAACCTTGGAACTACAGATTACGAGCCTGGCGCGCTACCGACTGAGCCACCCCCGCCCCCCTCAGAGAAGGAGCCCACTGTTGGGAGGCAGATGGTAGCCTCCCGTCAAGGCCATCCAGCGTGTTCTTTAACGTGCACAGGGTATGCCTCTCCCGCAAACGGGACCACGGCTTAACGTCCCATCCGACGGATGGCGGCCTTTCCAAGCCCATCGGTGTCCCCTACTGACCGTGGGTAGGGCGGGGAATTTTGAGGAGATAAGTCTCAACGCTGACTCAGCTGGGACTGCAGATTACGAGCCTGGCGCGCTATCGACTGAGCCATCCCCGCACCTGTGTTTCATGTATAAAACTAGAAAGATAACAGATCGCCTCTTGGAAATATAGGATGCTCGTTTTCAGAGAAAATGAATTTTTTCGTTTTCCGAATTTTACACCCTTTAACAGTAGTAATTCGCATTAATGGGTGATTGCAAAATGTAAATTACTATATATTATTAGCCCTATAAAACGCCAAAAACATGTCTCATTTATCGTTTAAAATAAAACATTTGGTTTCTCTTACTCCTAGGGTTAAAGGGCAAATCACCAAGTGTACATAAAATAAAATTATATATTTATTATTACTATATTGAAATATTATTGGATATTTTAAAATCAAGTGCTAAATTTATAAAAATAAGGAGCAACTAATCGAATTTTAAACTATTAGTTATTCTGTTCTTCATCAACATATTCCATCACCAGAATTTTTGTGATATTACAAATTTGCAATATTACTTCGAGTTTTGCATTTTCTACATTTAGCGCGGCATAATAAATAAATAAATACCCCCTCAAGCAGCTGCTTGCCACAGAGGTCTGACAGGAGCCTGCCGGTTTATACGCCATAGTAGAAAGTCTGAGAGAATGGCAGGACCTCAGCAGAAAAACAACACAAACGTCCATGCCTTATCGGGGCTTGAACCCAGGCCCCTTAGATCAGTAGCCAAGTGCGCTAACCACTCGGCCACCGGATGGTTAAAAAATAAATACCCCCCTCAAGCAGCTGATTGCCACAGAGGTCCGACAGGGCCTGTCAATTTATACGCCATAATAGAAGGTCTGTGAGGATGGCGATACCTCAGCAGAAAAACAACACAAGCATCTATGGCTTATCTGGGGCTTGACCCAGGTCCCTTAGATCATTAGCTAAGCTCGCTAACCACTCAGCCAAGGGACGGCATAATGATGATAAATTAAGACCATTTGGAGGACTTGAAAACTATGAATCATCATGTTTCGTTGGGTTGTTTTACCTCTGAGCGGCACTTTTTTGCACACCATGGGCTAAATGGCCAGGTCACATGGACCCCAAAGGCTCAGAGAAGGTTGGGGGAGGGGACTCACTGGAACAGCTGTTGGGAGACAGATGGTAGCCTCCCGTCAAGGCCATCCAGCGTGTTCTTTAGCGTGCACAGGGTATGGCTCTCCCGCACACGGGGCCACGGCTTAACGTCCCATCCGACGGACGGCGGCCTTTCCAAGCCCATCGGTGTCCCCTACTGACCGCGGGCAAGGCGGGGAATTTTGCGGAGATAAATCTCAACGCTGACCCAGCTGGGACTCGAACCTGGGAACTACAGATTACGAGCCTGGCGCGCTACCGACTGAGCCACCCCCGCCCCAAATGTTTCGTTAATACCCATTCAATACTAAAGGAATTTTTCATTAATCTCTCAAAACAAAAAGTTGCTTTTTCTAACCCACCCTAGGGGTGAAGAGACAAATTGTTGCTGCCAATGCAAACCCCTTGATCATCACATTCCGGCATTAAAGTATCAAATTTATGACTCAAATAGATCGTTTGCAACATTCGTTGATACTTTTGAAAATTTAGAAAATTTTAACGCAGTTAAAGTTTTTCAGAAATTTTAAAAGTGTGAATCATAATTAGTTTATTAATACCTATTGAATCAAGGGCATGGGGTGGCTTAAGTCAGTAGCGTGCCAGGCTCGTAATCTGCAGTTCCCAAGTTCGAGTCCCACCTGGTTGAGCTTTTAAATTTATCTCCTCAAAACTTCCCCGTTCTAGGTCAGTAGGGGATACTGATAGGCTTGGAAAAGCTCCCGTCCGTTGGATGGGCGTTAAGCCATGGCTCCGTGTGCAGCAGAGCCATGCCATAATGTGTACGTTAAAAAACATGCTGGATGACCTTGACGGGAGGCTTCAATCTCTCTCCCAATAGCTGGTCCAGTGGGTTTCCCTTCCTTAGCTAGCGCTCGAGGTCTTTGTGATCTGGATATTTAGTCCATTTTTTTTTTCGAAAAAAGTGCTGCTCAGAGATAAAACAATCCAACTAAAAGAGAAGTTTTAATTTATCTCCTAAAAACAAGCAATTTTCGCTTAAAACCCAAAATTGCGTCCCCCCCCCCACAAAAACACTGAGGGTAAAGGTGAAAATCATTGTTGTCAGTGCAAACTTCATGATATTCATATTTCGCAATCAAAAAGTTAAAAGTTCTGACGTAAATTACATCGCGTTCAATAGCTTGAAATTTTAATAAATAAATAAAAAATAAATACCCCCTCAAGCAGCTGCTTGCCACAGAGGTCTGACAGGAACCTGTCAGTTTATATGCCACAGTAGAAGGTCTGAGAGGATGGCAGGACCTCAGCAGAAAAAACAACACAAACGTTCAAGCCTTATTCGCGGCTCGAACCCAGGTCCCGTAGATCAGTAGCCAAGCGAGCTAACCACTCGGCCACGGGACGGCTGAAATTTTACAATTTTCAAAAATTTCCACCTGTAGAGGGTGCAATTGTAGCTATAATAAGATTCGAAAAGTGCGAATCGTAATACGTATTTCATCACCTATCCAACACAAAAAGAAGTTTTAATTTATCTCTAAAAACCAAAAAGTTTCGATGTCTGCAGACGGACAGACAGACGACAAATCGAAAACATTAGCTCGTTTGTTTTTCTTAAAACGAGCTAATAAATTGAAATAAATAAATATTCCCACTTTCGTAATCCTATTTAAAAATAAATGTGTTCTTTTTCCATTAAAAAATTGAATGAAAAAAAATTCTTAAAAATTTCTCAGTTCATAACCGCTAATTACAGACATTACGCAAACGTCACCATTCTATATTTTTACAATAGAGTATTCGAAATTCTCAAACACTGCAAATAAGCTTCTTATATAAAAATATATCAACAGAGAAAAGTTAAAAAATCTGAAATGACTATACGGAGTCTTTTCAAAACTTGCCTCAGGCCAACACGGATTCACCATAACGCGTTTAAAAAATAGTAATTTTTTCCCCCTCCATCAAATTATCAAAAACTAAAAAAGTATATTTTTCTTTTATCTAAAGAATTTCTTACGCACAGTTTAAACGCCACATTACTTGGCGAAGCAGTTTATCCATAATGCATTTCTCCCTTGAGCTTGCGATTCTCTGAAATATTGACTATCAAAGTCATTGAAGAGGCTCTTTCTCTGCATAATCAGTGCACAGCTTTGTTGGAGGAGCACGTCGATGACGTCACTCGAATGAATTCCGCGAAGCGTGGTTGTGACGCGTGCCTGACTGCTATAAACAAATATTGCCTACCAAGATTATTTCTTCAAGTAATAAACGATAAGGTGGTTAAGCTATGAAGGTTTTTATGTTTAATTTTTATCTCATTTATACTCAAAAGTATAAAAATTTACTAATCTTTATCAAGTTACAGTTCTTTTTAATGTATATCTCTGTGTGTGCATTTGTGAACGTAATTTTTTTCAATCCTTTATTTATTGAGACAAATTCAAATAAATCATTCCTATTTAGAGATGCCCCGCAAAGCTAACGGCTTATCTGCAGGAGAGAATAATACACTGACATAATACCATTTTTTTTCCTTAATCTGCTAATCTTAATATATTTATATCACATTGCATTTACTATGTACTATCTTATTATTTGAGTTGAGAATTTTGACATTCAATAATATGCTCTCTTTGCTAAAAAGTTTTCCTTTTTTCATTTAGAATATTTAAAAATAACATTGGGATTTTTATGTTTACATTTAGCACCACATAATTTGTCAGTAGGTGTTAATATTAATTATCTATTTTTTTAATAAAAATCTGTTTAATTCGCGTTTTATTTCTCTGAAAGAATTTACGACTAGCAGTTCCCTTGGTAATCGATTGAAAATAGATGGAATTTTGTAGCCGCTTGTGCACTTCCCATAGTTATTTGTAAAATTCGGTAGTTGAAAATAATTTTTTTTTTAAATCTTGTTTTTTTATCATGCTGGACTTTACTTTTATGTGTGTTGTCGAAAAAATTACGTATAACTATGTTATATTTATATAGGCTCTGGTAAGGTAAAATATCCAAGTAAATGAGTCTATCTTGGGCTGTAATTAGACATGTGCGGTCTTTAATTGGTATAATATTTTTAACTATTGAGGATTGAATACGTTCAATTTTTCTAATATTTGTTAAGTTGGTTGTACCATGTATCGTTATGGCATAATTTAAGAGGGACTCACAGAATGCTTTATAAAACATAATGCATGTGTTGGTATCCATAATATATCGTAATTTATTTGATTTCAAAGCACACCGCCTTAATGTGCTGCAGATTTTCTCAGTATGAACGTTCCAACGGAGGGTACGGTCCAGATGTAATCCTAGATATTTTATTGTATGTACTCTGTCAATTTTTATGCAGCCACAGTTATCTAGCTCAGAAATGGTTCCCTTTTTTCTGCAGTTTAATTTGTGGGTTTTAATAATTAAGTTATTGTTAATTTTGAAACCAGGTGAATGAAAAGTCATCCATTTGGTTTTATTGCGTTTATTAGAGTTTAATCATCGTTTAATAATATTATAGTCTTTTTGCTTATATTAACTAAAACTATATCATCGGCATATAAAAACATGGCGCTATTTAGTTTCAATTTTGGTAAGTCGTTTACGTAAATCAGAAATAAAAGCGGGTTTAAAATAGATCTTTGAGGAGCATCGAATTTGAGTTGACACTTTTCGCTGTAGGTGTTGTTAATTTTAGTTACCGTAAATCTATTTGATAAGTAGCTTTGAAACCAGTGCAATGCAGTTCCTCTAATTCCATACTTCTCTCATTTCAGTAGAAGAATGTCATGATCCAAAGTGTCAAAGGCTTTCTGTAAGTCTAAAAACACTGCAAGCGCCCTCTCACCTCTATTTAGTGACATGTAGGCTAAATCAGTAAAATTTCGTTGATAAGTTCACGGTACTTTTCCCCCTTTTGGAACCCATACTGATTTTCATTGAGAATGTTATGTTTACTAAGAAATATATATATAAGGTATTGTAAACATATTTTTCCAATATTTTATTTACAGAAGATAAAATACCAATTGGGCCTGTTATAATTGACTTCGTTCCTCCTTTGAATATTTTTCGCAGAATTTCCATTTTAAGCGTAGTTGGTATTGTACCAGTTGAAATACTTTCATTAACTATTTCTTTTATGACATCCGCTAATACCTCGATATTGTTTTTAAGGTGTTTGATTTGTATATTGTCATATCCAGTGTATTTGTTATCATTTAAAGTTTTGATTATATTCACAATATCTGTCCTATTTGCAGGAGGTATATAAATTGAATTTTTGTTTGTAGTGTTATTGATTGTTTCAAATTCAACATCAGGTTCTTGGTTGATTTCTCTTATATGCAAAATTAACGAGCAATATTCACTGTTAAACATCAGGTTCTTGGTTGATTTCTCTCAGGTGTAAAATTAACGAGCAATATTCACTGTTAAATTTATTTGCAATTTGTAAAGGTGTTAAACTTTTAGGCATGTTCTTAATGATAGTTTCGTCAATAGATGTTATTTTTTTTTACCCTCTAGTGCTTGATGGATTAATTCCCATGTTTGCCTCATGTTATTTCTTTGTAACGTTAATTGTTCTTTATAAATATTTTGTTTCTGATTTTCGCTGTAACTAAATTGCGCAGATTTTTATACTTGTTTTCATACCTTGTATCTTTCATACCTTGTACCCATCACTTTT
Organism: Ryuthela nishihirai; assembly: GCA_038380435.1. NCBI lineage: Eukaryota > Metazoa > Arthropoda > Arachnida > Araneae > Heptathelidae > Ryuthela > Ryuthela nishihirai. Next base: position 69,792,111 of record JAWZYU010000001.1, read on the forward strand.
TGTGTTATTTTTATATTTAATCCAAGCCTTATCTCTACGCTCCATTAAGTTGATAATATCCACTGTGATCCATTGTTTGATAACATTACGGTTATTTAAATGTTCTAAATTTTTATGCCGTTTTTTATTTTATTCTAAAATTTCATTGTATTTATTTTTAAAGAAATTGTAACAATCGGTATTTTTGTTTGTGTTCGATGAGTTTTTGTTATATTTTGGACAGTCCGTTAAGATTATTTCTCTTTCGATATTTTTATGTTCATAATACCAGTTAATTTCCGTTGTTTTGATATCGGTTGAGACTTTTCCATACAGTTTCTCACCTTTCGATCTAAAAATAGCTGCAATGAGATAATGATCAGCGATCTTACTAAGTGAAATCATAATTTCAGACATAATTTTCCCATCTAATTTTACATTTATATGGTCGATACTTGTGCGGCATAAATTGTTGCTTACTACCTCTTCTCTAGTTACGTCAATAATTAAGAGATCATATCCCATCTCAGCTAAAATATTTACATACATTTCGACACCATGTTTTTAACATTCAGTACATCAAGATTAAAATCTCCTACTAATATTTTCATTATGGCACTAGTATGTTCTAAACATTCATGGAAATTAATTAAGAAATGGTTTATATCTGTGCTTGGTGACCTGTATAGGGCTAATATACTATAAATTGTTTCACCTTTTGTAACTCTCAGATATAGCGTTCGCTAGTATGCCAGGCTCCTAATCTGAAATTCCCAGTAAAGATGAGTTTGGACTCAGTTTTTCGATCCCCCCCCCTTCCCCGAACCCTAACCATTTCGACAATTGTCGAGTCCAATTTTTAGTGGTAAAAAAATTTATCTGACACATCTAATACATATATACGATTGTGAGGGATTGACTTGATGCCTGATTGACAGGGTTGGGTTGTTTTACCTCTGAGCGACACTTTTTTGCACACCATGGGCTAAATGGCCAGGTCACATGGACCCCGAAGGCTCAGAGAAGGTTGGGAGAGGGGACCCATTGGAACAGCTGTTGGGAAACAGATGGTGCCTCCCGTCAAGGCCATCCAGCGTGTTCTTTAACGTGCACAGGGTATGGCTCTCCCGCACACGGGGCCACGGCTTAACGTCCCATCCGACGGACGGCGGCCTTTCCAAGCCCATCGGTGTCCCCTACTGACCGTGGGCAGGGCGGGGAATTTTGCGGAGATAAATCTCGACGCTGACCCAGCTGGGACTCGAACCTGGGAACTGCAGATTACGAGCCTGGCGCGCTACCGACTGAGCCACCCCCGCCCCTGATTGACAGGGGATCATGCTAATTCTAACTATGATGGAGAAATGTAAGATCTCTGAAAATTTGCTCTCAAAGTAATTCAAGGTCAAGTAGAGGTTACTTAGAGGTCAAACCATGATCTACCAGTTCTAGAAACGTGAAGATTGGTATCTGGGAGTTTTTCGGGTTGTAGATGTCAGAAATGTTACGAGCTTTCGGATCCGGAGGGTCCTTGAGGTCAAAGGTCAAATTTAGATACACCACTGCTAGAGAGCTAAAAATAAAAAAAATAAAAACCTTTGTCCAAATTTTGGATGTGATGGGTCCTTCGAAGTCAAAGGTCAAATTCGATATACTGGTGCTGGAGAGCAAAAAAATTGGTGAATAGGGCTATTTCAGGTCTCAGAAATAAGAGGAATTTTCAGATCTGTTGTTGCTCCCAAGGTCAAAATGGGGTCGGAGTAACGGGCTAGAAATGTAGAGGTGCCAACGACGCCGACTGATTTAGAGTAAGCTATATATGGATATACAGAAATCCATGTCACAAATCATTTACTTTATTTTTACATTATCAATTGTGACCATTTTATGACAAAATTTAAATGTTAATGCTATTTAGAACGAAAAATATTAGAAATAGTAGCAGAAACTGAAAGTCTATGAGTAACATCATTATTAACGAAAAGAGCCATTCATTTACTAAACATAGAGAATAGGTGAAAAATAATCGAAAGCCGCGTGGTGCTTATAGACTGATTAAAAGGTTGAAATATAATCAAAAATATTTTGTCTTTTTACTTGTATTTTTGGAAATTATGAAAAAAATATTTGAAATATAAATTATTCTGATCCCGAACTCATTTCCAGTTCCCAGATTCGAATCCCAACTATGCTAACATTAATATTTATTTCCACTAACCCCCACTCTGCCCTCAACACGAAAGGGGACGCCAATAGGCTTGGAAAGACGTCGTCCGTCAGATGTGGCATTAAGTCATGGACATGTGCAAGAGAGCCATACCCTATGCGCGTTAAGAAACGCGCTGGATTGCTTTAGCGAGAGGCTTCCACCTGTCTCTTATCCAATGGATCCCCCTCCCTCAACTTTCTCTGAGTTGGGTTTCAGTTGTTTTACCTCTGTGCAGCACTCTTTTTGCACACAATAGGCTAAATGACCAAGTCACAAGAGCCCCAACGGCCCAGAGATAGTTGGGGGAAGAGGACCCACTGGACAGACCAGCCCCCCCCCCCAATAGGGAACCACCTTGACGTGGTGGGAGGGGGGGCTTCGGGCCCAGCAACCTGGTCAAAGGCTGTGCCGACCGGGATGGCTCCACCGGTTGGACATAGCCAAGACCAACCGAGGCTGACGACATCGCCGACCGGTCGGATGACCGGTTGGACGGTGACGGTGTCTTAGGCCTCAACCTCAGGGTTCTGGGTGAGCAAGTTAAGGGCTCGGCCGAACGGTTCCCACCTGGCCTTTTAAGCACGATTCCTATTAAAAGTCTGGGCCTTACTAAGAATCTCCACCCCGGGAGCCGAGCGAACTTGGATCTATATATCCTTGTTCATGGCTAACTGGGGAATAGATTAAAGCATGGTTTCTTCCGGTGGTCAGCTTTCCTTCTATAGGACTGCTGCCATGTGAAGCTGGGGTTGAGGTGCGCCTATATGTGTTCTAGATAGCATGGCTTTCCCCCGGCTCTAGATAGCATGGCTTTTCAAAACTGGTAGTGTCGTATAGGCGGAATCGGGAATTGCCATGGTTGCTCAAGATCGTAACACAAGAGAGATGTGGACAGACCAGGATACCCTAGATCGCCTTTCCCATCCACACATAGCCATGGCTTAACGTCGCATCCGACGGACGGCGGCATTTCCAAGCTTATCGATATCCCCTTTCTGAATGAGGACAGAGTAGAGGTTAGCGGAAATAAATCTCAATGCTGGCCCAGGTGGGACTCGAACGTAGGAACTGTAGATTACGAGCCTGGGGACTATCGACTGAGCCACCTCCATCCTCTGAGCTCTTACGGTAATTCTGATCTCCATTTAGTCCATTGTGTGTAAAAAAAAGTGCCGCCAAAAGTAAAACAATCCAACCTTTCCCATTTGGCTATTCAAGCAGATATCTTGTTTTACCTTTAGATTATTCAAAATTCATCCACAGACCACACGATGTCTTTCCCTGGCAGTCATTTGGATAGCCCTGATTTACACAGAGAAGAAAAAGAAACCTTTTACCAATCTCGAAAGACGAAACGATTCCTTTTCCCAAGTGTGAAGAAAAAAGAGGCATTGGCTTCCTGCCAGCGTGATCTGAGGAGCATTAGTCACTGTTTCAGTTGGCAGAGTGAAGACGACATCGGATCATCAGCAGCAAGCTTTCAAGCTACCTTTTTGGTAACAGAATAAGTTCTGTCGAGTCGATAAAGTCTTCGGACTTAGTTCATCACTCGGAACATACATCAGCGTCTGGAACAACCTTTCGCAATAAGCTTCATGTTTGCAGACTCGTGTTTTGGAAGGAAGACATTGAATCTTTCGCAAACGGTGTAAACTGTTGTGTCGTAACAATAACTTAGGTGTGTCTTGAAAATGCTCAAAAACGACTTCCATACCTCATTACAGATGCACAAAAGTAAAATAATATGAACTTGTTATTCAAAATTGTCTGATCGAGTCACTCTGGTCTGAACCAGATCTTCGAATTTGAAAAAGTCAAGGGAAAAATAATTGCTGTCGGAATCAGTATTGCCAATTCATATGTAAGAATGTTTTAAAAGTTAAATATAATAAAAAAAAGGATAGAATAGTGATCACAATGAAATCTTTCCAGAATAAATACAGTGTATTGCATAATCCAAGTTTTACACAACCAATGTCACATCTGAGCCTAATATCATCTAAGCTTATTGGAAAGACATAGTCATCTTTTGAATAACAAGTTCATATTATTTTATTTTTATCTGTGATGGCGTATGGAAGTCGTTTTTGAGCTTTCAGTTGTTTGTTTTTTCCTGACTACAGAGAGTATAGCCTGTAAATTTTATAATCGCTACAGCATTTCTTTTATCGCTTAAAACTTGATCGAACAGCTAAAAGAGATTACAACATTTTAGTTGGGGCGGGGGTGGCTCAGTCGGTAGCGCGCCAAGCTCGCAATCTGTAGTTCCCAGGTTCGAGTCCCAGCTGGGTCAGCGTTGAGATTTATCTCCGCAAAATTCCCTGCCCACGGTCAGTAGGGGACACCGATGGGCTTGGAATAGGCCGCCGTCCGTCGGATGGGACGTTAAGCCGTGGCTCCGTGTGCGGGAGAGCCATACCCTGTGCACGTTAAAGAACACGCTGGATGGCCTTGACGGGAGGCTACCATCTGTCTCCCAACAGCTGTTCCAGTGGGTCCCCTCCCCCAACCTTCTCTGAGCATTCGGGGTCCATGTGACCTGGCCATTTAGCCCATGGTGTGCAAAAAAGTGCCGCTCAGAGGCAAAACAACCCAACATTTTAGTTCTCATTCTATTTCGGGTCTTATTTTGGGATTAGATTCATTTGGCTAAAGATCCATTCCGCTTCAGCATTATTCATAAAGCACAAGGAGGGGCAAAGCGAAACTAGCAAATTCTTCAAGTGGATTTAGGTCTGAGGCATCTCGGCATAAGCTGATTTCATTCACATATCTAAATATATTGACAGTCTTAGTCCATTTTACCATTTTCAGGTTTGTGCACTACACATGATGCAAGTTATTTTGATGATTGTCGAGAGTCGGATGGGACGGCGCAATCTCGACAGTGACTCCGTGTGCGGGAGAGCCATACCTTGTGCGCGTTAAAGAACACACTGGATGGCCTTGACGAGGGGCTACCATCTGTCTCTCAACAGCTGTCTTGTGGCCCCTACCCCTAACCATCTCTGAGCCCTCGGGGTCCTTGTGACCTGGCCATTTAGCCCATTGTGTGCAAAAAAAAAGTGTCGCTCAGAGGTAAAACAACCCAACCCTCGCTTTCCACTTCGATCGCCTTGAACTGCCTGTCCTTTTAGACAGGATTAACACTTCATGGGAAGCAGCATTTCACCGGAATGAAATGCTGCATGCATAAGAGACAAATTTTCGAAAGCAGTTATTGGAATGGACATAAAAAATTTAAGAAAATTTTGAATCGATATAAAAGTGGGATAAAAAAGGCCAAAATGAAACGAAAAAAAAACCCGGTTTTTTAATTTAAAAAAGCCAAATTTGGAGCCATAAGCAATTTGAAAATTTTCCAAGCTTCTAAGAAAGCTAGATCTAGCATAGTTGGCAAACGCTGATTGGAATTGCGTTTCACATTATTACTTATCTATAATTCCCCCCCCCCCCCAATCGCGTTTTACTGAAACTTAGTTTCCAATTAACTGCATACTTTCCTCAAGTTTTAAAGCATAATCTAATAAATTCTCACTGCAAACTTTAATAATTCTTTGTTTCACGAAAACAGGGGAAATATTGAGAGTAAGTTGCATGATAATAACATCAGGAACGCGTTCCGGCACAAAGCAAGCCCTATTTTTATTTATTTATTCTTTTTTTCATCGTGGTGTATCGTAAAGTTGTGGGGCGGGGGTGGCTCAGTCGGTAGCGCGCCAGGCTCGTAATCTGTAGTTCCCAGGTTCGAGTCCCAGCTGGGTCAGCGTTGAGATTTATCTCCGCAAAATTCCCCGCCCTGCCCATGGTCAGTAGGGGACACCGATGGGCTTGGAAAGGCCGCCGTCCGTCGGATGGGACGTTAAGCCGTGGCCCCGTGTGCGGGAGAGACATACCCTGTGCACGTTAAAGAACACACTGGATGGCCTTGACGGGAGGCTACCATCTGTCTCCCAACAGCTGTTCCAGTGGGTCCCCTCCCCCAACCTTCTCTGAGCCTTCGGGGTCCATGTGACCTGGCCATTTAGCCCATGGTGTGCGAAAAAGTGCCGCTCAGAGGTAAAACAACCCAAACAATCGTAAAGTTGCTCATGAATGCCAGAGAAACAAGATATTCAGTAAAATGAAATTATTTTCCATCCCTTGGCAATTTATTATGTAGATTGATTATGTAAGAATTGTTTTTTACTATATAGTGAACGAAAAAAACTTGCGGCACTTTGTTCTAGAGCAGGAGTTGTCAGAGTCGCGAAAAATTTTTGATTTGAAGAAAATTAAGATAGAATTGTGAATTTTGGCATACGGTGTGCTTCTAATTTTCAGAACGCTCCAAATACGCAGTAAAATGCTTAATACTCTTTTCCATTACTATCTTCCTATGTGAATTTATGTTTTATACTTATTTTTATTTCTCGGAAAATGAATTCAGAAATATGTTATGTATTTGAGGCACATTTAAACATTTATTGAAATATGCTTTTCTACATCTATTGAGTTGGATTGTTTTACCTCTGAGCGGTAATTTTTTATATTGCATATAATGGGTTAAATGGCCAGGTCACAAGGACCCCAAGGGCTCACAGAAGATTGGAAAGAGGATCCACTGGACCCGATGTTAGGAGACAGATGGGAGCCTCCCGTCAAGGCCATCCAGCGTATTCTTTAACTTACACAAGGTGTGGTTCTCCAACACAAGGGCCCATGGCTTAACGATGTTGGAGAAACCCTTGACATATCTTCTATAGTAGGTGCGAAGTCTAATAAAACTACGAAGTTGATGAACATCTTGTGGTGGAGGCCAGTCTCTTACAGCTTCTATCTTACTAGGGTCAGTCTTAATCCCTGATGTAGTTAGTGATGATATGACCAAGGTAATGAATTTCTTGCTGGAACAGTTTACACTTAATCGGTCCCAATTTTAGCTTGGCTGCCCTAAGTTTTTCAAACACTTGAATACGATTTCTCAAATGTTTTTCAAAAGTCTTCCCAAGAACGATGATGTCGTCTAAGTAAACCAGGCGACCTCCCAAGACAAACCTTTGAGCACCGATTCCATTCGTTCAAACGTTGCAGGGTGCATTGCAAAGTCCAAATGGAATCACTTTAAACAGCCAAAGTCCATTTCCTGTAGTGAAAGCTGTTTTCTCACCGTCTTCAGGATGTGGATTCGAATAAATAAAGCTGTAGCGATTATGGGACATACGTCAGACGGCGGCCTTTCCAGGCCCATTGGTGTTCTCTTTATGATCAAGGGCAGGGCTGGAAGTTTTGCGGAGATAAATATTAGCGCGGCACAGTTGAGACGCCATCCTAAAAACTGCAAATTACGAACCTGACGCACTATTGACTGAGCCAATTGACTAAGGCCGCCGTCCATCAGATGGAACGTTAAGCCGTGGCACACGTATGCCGGAGAGCCATACCCTGTGCACGTTAAACCATTTTCCATTTAAGCCTTTGGATAACTTAATCAGGTAATTTTCACAACTCTCCAGCACTTTGCCATTTGACTTCCAATTTTGCCATCTAGCTATAATTTCACAGAAATAATCCCAATATTTACATCTAGCCTGAATTGTAGCAAGTCAGTGTGAATTTTCCTAACACCCCTTATTTGGCCAACTCTTTTCCATTTCACAAAACCAATCCCAATCTTTATATCTCCCCTGAATTTGTCAAGTCACTTCAAAATTTTCAAACTCTCCAAGATTTTGATAAGTTGTCTCGTTTTGGCCAACTCTCTTTAACTTTACAAAACTAATCCCAATTTTCACAATTCGCCTGTATTTTACCAAATGGATTAAAATTTTGCCAACTACCCTAGATTTGGCCAAGAGTTCTCGATTTTGCCAACTCTCCTTAATTTCACAAAACCAATCCCAATTTTCACAACTCGCCCGTATTTTACCAAGTGGATTCGAATTTTCCCAACTGCCCTCGATTTTGCCAACTTGCCACAATTTTACAGAAAAAAATCCAAATTTTTACAACTCACCGGATTTTTGTAAAGTCACTCTGAATTTTGCCAACTCCCCCAAGATTTGCCAACCCTCCTAGATTTTGCGAAGTTGCCTTGATTTTGCCAACGCGCCATAATTTCACAGAAAAAAGATTCCAATTTTTACATCTCACCTGAATTTTGCCAACTCCCCACGATTTTGCCAAGTCACTCCAAATTTTGCCAACTGCCCATAGATTTTGCCAAGTTTCCTCAATTTCGCCAACTCGCCATAATTTTACGGAAAAGATCCCCCAATTTTTACATCTCACCTGATTAATGCAAAGTCACTCAGAATTTTGCCAACTCGCCATAATTTTACAGACAAAAAATCCCAATTTTTACATCTCACCTGTTTTTTGCAAAGCCACTCTGAATTTTGCCAACTCACCTGCATTTTACTAAGTGACTTCGAATTTGGCCAACTGCTCTAGATTTTGCCGTCTCCATTTTCCCAACTGCCCCAGATTTGCCAAGTTGCCTCGATTTTAACAACTACCCCATATTTTGCCAAGTTATCTAAATTTTGCTAACTCCCCTTAATTTTACAGAAAAAAAAATTAAAAATTTTCACAATTTACCTAGATTTTACAAAGTCGCTTCGAATTTTGCCAACTCCGAGTTACTTTGGGGTAGAGCTCCCCCGCCTCCCCCAAATAGCTTCTCCCCTACTCAAGGGTTGGGTTGGGTTGTTTTACCTCTGAGCGGCACTTTTTTGCACACCATGGGCTAAATGGCCAGGTCACATGGACCCCGAAGGCTCAGAGAAGGTTGGGGGAGGGGACCCACTGGAACAGCTGTTGGGAGACAGGCGGCAGCCTCCCGTCAAGGCCATCTAGTGTGTTCTTTAACGTGCACAGGCTATGGCTCTCCCGCACACGGGGCCACGGCTTAACGTCCCATCCGACGGACGGCGGCCTTTCCAAGCCCATCGGTGTCCCCTACTGACCGTGGGTAGGGCGGGGAATTTTTGCGGAGATAAATCTCAACGCTGACCCAGCTGGGACTCGAACCTGGGAACTACAGATTACGAGCCTGGCGCGCTACCGACTGAGCCACCCCCCCCCCCCCCCCCCTACTCAAGCATGTTGACCTACGACCAAGCATGCTAACGACTCAGCCAACAAGTAACACTCTCCGATCCTTAAAATAAAAATAAATAAATAAATACCCCCTCAATCAGCTGCTTGCCACAGAGGTCTGACAGGAGCCTGTCAGTTTATATGCCAGAGTAGAAGGTCTGAGAGGATGGCAGGACCTCAGCAGAAAAACAACACGAACATCCATACCTTACCCTGGGCTCGAACCCAGGTCTCGTAGATCAGTAGCCAAGCGCGCTAACCACTTGGCCACGGGACGGCTTAAAATAAATACCCCCTCAATCAGCTGCTTGCCACAGAGGTCTGACAGGAGCCTGTCAGTTTATATGCCAGAGTAGAAGGTCTGAGAGGATGGCAGGACCTCAGCAGAAAAACAACACGAACATCCATACCTTACCCGGGGCTCGAACCCAGGTCTCGTAGATCAGTAGCCAAGCGCGCTAACTACTTGGCCACGGGACGGCTTAAAATAAATACCCCCTCAAGCAGCTGCTTGCCACAGAGGTCTGACAGGAGCCTGTCAGTAGGAAAACCTTAAAAGCATTTTATGAAGTGCTTCATTCCATTTTCGAATTTCATCTGACACTCTGTCGGTAAAGCATGTGCGTATTTACCTCGCAATTACCCATTACTTGGCCATGGAAAGAGAGAAAGAAACCTTACAACTGGAAATATGAGACTTTGAGTAAAACTTCCTTTGATCAGCCTTTGCAGGACATTTATTTATCGAAAGCCCAAGCCGATATCCACGCTTGCATCTCTCGTAAAATGGTTCTAAAAGAAAATGATTCACTACTGATAAAAAAACAAGAAGGTAAACATGTTTTCAGTAGAACTTGAATACGAAATCTCTTCATTCTCCCCCACGCACACTTCTAACCCCTCTGAGCACATTCTTTTGCCGTCTTCTGTGAACCATTTCATGTCAATAATAAATTCACGTCGTCTGTTCTTAGTGCCGTGAGTAGAAAGCGGTATCGAAATATTCCCCGTCTCCTAGCAACCGCTTTATATAGGATTCCTGGCGGAGTCCGGGAGTTCATGAACGTGTGTTTGTGTATGAGCAATGCCACATAAAAAGCGTTTGGAGCGGTTTAACGTCGTGAGCGTTTACAACTTTTCAGGCTTCTTGAAATAAAATCATCACCAACAACTGAGGCGGCCTCAGAGCAAACCAGAGCGTGTGCGGTTATCTGGCTTCTTGAAGCAAAATCATCAAAAATAACTGAGGTGGTCTCACAGCAAACTAGAGCGTGTGCAGTCTGCAAACTCCGGTTTGCTGTGAGGCCACCTCTGTTGTTGATGATGGTTTTGTTTCAAGAAGTCAGAAAGTTCCGTAATGTTGATGACGTTGAGTCGTTTCCTGTGCGGTCGGTATCTGCATGTGACGATGCTAAGCTAAAATAGGCCTTCATCTGAGACGAAATGGTGGTCTTCAGGAGAAAGTACGTTCAGATAGAGCAGAAGGTGGAGTAACTGTTTGCGGGAGGGGGGGAAGTGGACGGAAATAGTGTCAAAACAGAAATGACGTGTACCTATTACTAATAGCAAAAGTGAGAGTTAGCCTTGTCGCGCATTACAGGGATGATTTACAGGAAGTGACGTTACTGAGGCATAACTTATTAAGTGTATTTTTCTGCCACGGAAATGAAATGGAATTAAATATTAAGCTTCGCGAATTGAGTTGTTTTTTCCCCATACAATCAAAAATCGACATGGCCAAATAGCCTTTACATTAGAGATGAGTTCGTGCTCGTACTCAAAATAGCAAAAGAGACGATTTCCTTTTCAGGTTCAGAAAATTTTAAATTTCAAATATTCCTTGCAATTGCAAAAATAAATAGGTAAAACTACAAATTAATTTTTCAGTATCATTTCAATGTTTTTAATAAATCTCTGAAATTGAAGATAAGCAGCATGCGGCTTTTGATAATTTTTTACTTATTTTCTATCTTTAATAAATGATTGGCTGTTTGAGTACTATTCATTTATTTAAGATAGAGAGTATGATGCCACCCACGAACCTTCAGTTTCTACTAGTTGGGTTTCTTTACCTCTGAGCGGCACATTTCTTTGCACACGATAGGCTAAATGACCAGGTTACAAGTACCCCGAGAAGGTTTGGGGGAGTGGACCCACTGGACAGCTGTTAACCTCCCGTCAAGGCCATTCAACGTGTTCTTTAGCGTGCGGGCGGGGGTAGCTCAGTCGGTAGCGCGCCAGGCTCGTAATCTGTAGTTCCCAGGTTCGAGTCCCAGCTGGGTCAGCGTTGAGATTTATCTCCGCAAAATTCCCCCTCCCTGCCCACGGTCACTAGGGGACACCGATGGGCTTGGAAAGGCCGCCGTCCGTCGGATGGGACATTAAGCCGTGGCCCCGTGTGAGGGAGAGCCATTACCCTGTGCACGTTAAAGAACACGCTGGATGGCCTTGACGGGAGGCTACCATCTGTCTCCCAACAGCTTGTTCCAGTGGGTCCCCTCCCCCAACCTTCTCTGAGCCTTCGGGGTCCATGTGACCTGGCCATTTAGCCCATGGTGTGCAAAAAAGTGCCGCTCAGAGGTAAAACAACCCAACCCAACTGTAGCGTGCACAGGGTATGGCTCTCCTCCACACGGAGCCACGACTTAACGTACCATCCGATGGACGGCGATGGATCTTGGAAAGACGGTCATCCGATGGACGGCCGTCTTTCCAAGCCCATCGGTGTCTTCATTCTCACAGAGGGCAGAGTGGGGAGTTTTGCGGAGATAAATCTCAACGCTGACCACGAACCTGGGAACTGAAGATTACGAGCCTGGCACGCTACCGACTTAAAAAATGAGTATGAGCACAGGGTATGGCTCTCCTCCACACGGAGCCGTCTCACTCGTGTGGAGGAGAGCACTCCAGTTCTCACTCCAGTTCATATAAGTATTTGCCATATTTTTTGTATTAATATCATTTTGTCATATAATTATAATAATTAGTAATAAGGAATAAAATAAACGATTAGCGACATGCATTCCTGTATTAGTCATATGATGGGTCAGAGAAATTTTTACTTCAAATAGGACTCAACATTGTGGAAATGGTTCTGGCGTGGGCTCGGAAAATTAAGCCCGAAATCATCTCTACTTTACGTTATCAAGTTCTCCAGATTTCCGAGTTTTTTTTTTAACTATACTTTAGTTAATTTATTGATATTTTTCCGTAAAAGAATCGACGATGGCACGCATTTACAGAAAGAAGCTTAATGAAAAAAAAAAAAAGTTTGAACAGTCAATTAAAAATTATTACAATACTTTTAAATTGGAAAGTTGTTGGGTTGGGTTGTTTTTCCTCTGAGCAGCACTTTTTTTTTCGCACCATGGCTTTCATCTGCGACGTCTTTTTTTTTAAATGCTTTCTTATAGCTGGTATCGAACCGAGTACTAACACGAATCAGAACTACCCATTCTTACCGTCGTGCCATCGACCACAAATTGGGAAGTGGCCCCAAGATTTCGTATACAGTCCTCTTCACCTTCGGGGCGGGGGTGGCTCAGTCGGTAGCGCGCCAGGCTCGTAATCTGTAGTTCCCAGGTTCGAGTTCCAGCTGGGTCAGCGTTGAGATTTATCTCCGCAAAACTCCCCGCCCTGCCCACGGTCAGTAGGGGAACCGATGGGCTTGGAAAGACCGCCGTCCGTCGGATGGGATGTTAAGCCGTGACCCCGTGTGCGGGAGAGCCATACTCTGTGCACATTAAAGAGCACGCTGGATGGCCTTGACGGGAGGTTACCATCTGTCTCCCAACAGCTGTTCCTTTGGGTCCCCTCCCCCAACCTTCTCTGAGCCTTCGGGGTCCATGTGACCTGGCCATTTAGCCCATGTGTGCAAAAAAAGTGCCGCTCAGAGGTAAAACAACCCAACCTCTTCACCTTCCCGATTTATATGAACATATTTATTGCGGTGGGGATCGGCTCAATCGGCGGCACGGGAAGTAATTCCATGCTGAATATTAGTATATGTATTACTTATGTATCCATAGATATGTATTCATTTTTTGACTGATGATAATTTTTAAGCAGAATTGCTTTAATTTCAAATTCGGCCCGATTTATGCAACTTCAGAATGAAAGGTCCAAAATATACAGTTCCTTTGACCAACAAAGAATTGCTCATAAGCATTATCCATATAAAAATCACGAGCAATCATTCATATATCTCACCTAAAATCTTCAATCAGTTGCCTCTTGAAATAAGAAACAAAATTTTTTTAAATATTTTCAAACAGAACTTAAAAAGATTTTTCTTTGGAAGATGCTGCACACATGTTGAATAACCTAGTGCAGAGCAGAAATTTATTTTACATATTTCTGAAAAATGACACATATTGTTCGTGATCTTTGTAGTGAGTAAGTCATTATTGATTTTTCTTATTAATTTCCTTTAGTGGGCTGGACAAACCATGTGTTTTTTGGGTTACTCATATTTTTCTATTGTAAATGATGATGAAATAAAATAATTTTAGGGAAAAATTTATCAGTAGGCCAGAACGCTAATAACTCGACCACGTGATTTCACAAAGAAATATGTTGATCGACGGTTATATCCAAACGTGGTCCACTGGAATCAAAACGAACTTGGAGACTAGAATTATGGAGTTTTGATTGTCTTATGCACTTGAAAACAAAGAAAGCAAAAAAAATTTGCTTAAAAATTAGAAGTATCGGAACTCAAAGTTTCATTCAATTTCAGCACAGATTTGATAACTGTTTCCTTTTCCAAAAGGGAACAGTTATCCTTTTTGGAAAAAAAAGGGGGTGGCTCAGTCGGTAGCGCGCCAGGCTCGTAATCTGTAGTTCCCAGGTTCGAGTCCCAGCTGGGTCAGCGTTGAGATTTATCTCCGCAAAATTCCCCGCCCTGCCCACGGTCAGTAGGGGACACCGATGGGCTTGGAAAGGCCGCCGTCCGTCGGATGGGACGTTAAGCCGTGGCCCCGTGTGCGTGAGAGAGCCATACCCTGTGCACGTTAAAGAACACGCTGGATGGCCTTGACGGAAGGCCAACAGCTGTTCCAATGGGTCCCCTAACCTTCTCTGAGCCTTCGGGGTCCATGAGACCTGGCCATTTAGCCCATGGTGTGCAAAAAAGTGCTGCTCAGAGGTAAAACAACCCAACAACAACCCAATCCTTTTCCAAAAGGTTAATCTTCACCAATAATTATTAGTTTCACGAACAATACCGACGACAGTCTCATTGAAAATAGTTGAAATTTTTACTCGATAAAAGTGGCAACGTCGCCTCTTATCGGTATCATGTCACAACAGGAAAGGTTTTTTTTAAATACGAATATCTACTAGCCGTAACAGAATAAAATACAACTTCTCCATTCTCAATTCCGTTCGTCATTGAAACATAAAAATAAATCCAACACATGGGACCAAATCAATATTCTAGTATCTGAAACAAAACCGTTAAAGCAATAACAAAATATTTATTCTTTTGTTTTAACTTCTGTTAGAAATATCCATTCGTCTTATTTTACGTTTTGAAAGAAAATTCCGTTTCTTTTACAGTTGATGATTTATAACAGGTAAAAAGGCAAATAAATAAATAAGATTTGGAAAAGCGGCAACAGAGTTGGAAGTGGAATTAGGTTGTCGTAAGAAATCAGAATAAATGATGTGATAGTGCAACTAGACCAAGACGCCATACTGCAGCGCCTCCTGACGGCCACTGTAACTTGCTACCTCGACTCCAAAGAACGATGGATCATGTGGTCTTCCTTACGGCTAAAAGCATCTGTCTTTCGACAACGAACCGGACTGTGCAAAGAGAATTGAAGGTTAAAGAAGTTATTTCAACCGTCACCTACATAAGAGTACGAAGTGGACATTAACATTTTGATATTTGTTATAAGTATTCAGACGTGGATATTACGAATAAAAACCAATATTTAAATTATTTGTGAGCCTTGATTTGGAAAAAAAAGATAACAAAATTAATAATAATAAATAAATACCCCCTCAAGCAGCTGCTTGCCACAGAGGTCTGACAGGAACCTGTCAGTTTATATGCCATAGTACAGTGTCTCGCAAACTGTGTGCCGCGAGAGATTCCAAGTGTGCCGCGCGAGATTTTCAAATTGACACTAGATATTCCAAAGATTTCATTTTGACTTGACTTGAGTTATCGACGTGCTTTAATAAAAATCTTTCAGATTTTATCAACTGGGATCTTGTAAGTATTTATCAAGCTTTTTCCAAATTTTGGTATTAATTTTTGATTATTTCAAGCCATAGAACAAGCACAAAACAAATACCACAATTGGTCCTCCAAAAGATTAAGTTATGTGTAATTTTTTCCCCCACTACTCCCTCAGATTTTAAATTCAAACTAGCTTTTTCTTTACTTTAGCTTGTTTCAAAAGCAAAAAAGCGACGTCTTTTTTTTGGCGCTTTGATGCAAACCCGTCTGTCCCGTCCACGGGAATTTATCTTATTTGTTTCAAGAGAAAAATTAAAATTTCCCTTTTAGTTCGATAAGTATTAATAAAATATTGCTATTTGCTACTTTTTAATCTTCTGTTTGTTGGAATTTCCACAGTTAGAATTATATCTGAAAATTATCAAAAGCATTCTATTTAAAAAAAAAAGTTCGTCACGATACATCTAGTACTAGGTTCACTTCATCAGGGCATACCTACTACTGGGTTTACTTTGTCACGGCTCACCAGTAATGGGTTCACTTCTTAGCTGCTCACCAAGCATTGGGTTCACTTCGTGAGGGCATACCTATTACTGTGTTCACTTTGTCACGGCTCACCTAGTAAAATTCACTTAATGGCTGCTCATGGTATCACTGGGCTCACTGGGTATCTTCATCACGACACATCCTAGTACTAGGTTCACTTTGTCACCGCATACTTATAATGGGTTCACTTTGTCACCGCATACTTATAATGGGTTCACTTTGTTGTAGCAATTTTAATAATTAAAGAAACTCCGCATTGACAGATCGAATCACCTTCGTTTTGTTATTCACTTAGTACACAGTATTCATTTCGAAATACCCGTTGAAAATCTTTGTACTCTGGTTTATAAAATTAACAATTTTACAGAAATAATATCGTTTAATAATAAAAATAATATTAATCTACTAATTCCTCCTTTATAGATATATATATGTACATTATTCGTGTCTATTTAATTTATATTTCAGGCTTTGTAATATTTTTTAACTTATTTTTAGACTTCTTGTGAATTCCTCGGCACACCGGGGCGGGGTGGCTCAGTCGGTAGCGCGCCAGGCTCGTAATATGTAGTTCCCAGGTTCGAGTCCCAGCTGGGTCAGCGTTGAGATTTATCTCCGCAAAATTCCCCGCCTTGCCCACGGTCAGTAGGGGACACCGATGGGCTTGGAAAGGCCGCCGTCCGTCGGATGGGACGTTAAGCCGTGGCCTCGTGTGCGGGAGAGCCATACCCTGTGCACGTTAAAGAACACGCTGGATGGCCTTGACGGGAGGCTACCATCTGTCTCCCAACAGCTGTTCCAGTGGGTCCCCTCCCCCAACATTCTCTGAGCCTTCGGGGTCCATGTGACCTGGCCATTTAGCCCATGGTGTGCAAAAAAGTGCCGCTCAGAGGTGAAACAACCCAACCCTCGGCACACTTGACAAAGTCTCATGGTACACAGATCGAGAACCACTAGACGATACTTCTAGTTTGCCCTAAATGTCATTAAAATTAGTGCAACCTTCGATAAAACGGCAAGGATTGTTATTCTTGGCTCAAAAAAAAATTGTGAATTTATAGTTGAACTTTTCTTTAGCTTATTATTTCATGAGTTGACATATCCTGTGATTCTTTACTGCTGATTCATTGATATGATTCACGCCATTCTTAATATTTGTCACTCACGCCATGAGCGTGAGTGACAAATATTAATACCATCTGAATGAGACAACAGAGTTGTCCACTTCCCGGATAGATGGCGCTACTCTGCGAATAAAAAAAAAATCCGGAATATTTATAAAAATTCTGGAATATTGAAATATATAAAATATAAATATTTATAAAAATAAAAAAAGTCACACAAGCTGAGAAAAGGTTAGCTATTGGTAGTGTAGTGACAGCATAACAGGCATGTGTCCTGGAGACATGGGTTCGTAATCCCACTCATGGCAAAAAAAAAAAAATTTTTTTTTCATGAGTTCTATGTTTACAGGACATATCCTGTGATTCCTTACTACTGAACAGAAAAATGGTTGTATTCCAGTTACTTAAGAAGAATAATTGATAGTTATATGTGTTTTAATTATGAACATAAGTAATTTACAGATTTTCAGCTTGACAGTGAGAGGGAAAGTTGCAATACAAAGTAGATTATATTCAGCTTAACTTAAGGCAGTGTCTCGCAAACCTTTTTACTTTGCGGCACACTGAAACTCATTTTTTTTCCGCGGCACACTGAAACTCATTTTTTTCCGCGGCACACTGAAACTCATTTTTTTCCCGCGGCACACTGAAACTCATTTTTTTCCCGCGGCACACTGAATGTAATTTTTTCCCCGCGGCACACTGAATGTAATTTTTTTTCCGCGGCACACCTAAAAAAGAATAAAAGCAAACTCTATATAATCGTCATTATATTTGCGCTTTGTTGAACTCATCAGCCTGGTTTTACTTGAAGATTTGCTCTCGTTCTTTAATTCATTGAAATAATAAAAAAATAATACCAAAATTTGGAAAAAGCTTGATAAATACTTACAAGATCCCAGTTGATAAAATCTGAAAGATTTTTATTAAAGCACGTCGATAACACAAGTCAAGTCAAAATGAAATCTTTGGAATATCTAGTGTCAATTTGAAAATCTCTCGCGGCACACAGTTTGCGAGACACTGATTTAGGGTGACCAGACGTCCCAGTTTACAGGGGACAGTCTCTGAATGAAGAGTCTGTCCCGATGAATAAATGCCCTCGGAAGTGTCCCCGGAATTTATTTTTAGAGATTATTTTAAATATTAATTAACTGTATAGCATGAACAGATCTTTTAGTAATAGTAGTGACAATGATGTTATAAAAAGAATCGGCCGATAATGCAAGTGACTGAAAAATTGGAGCAAGAATTTTAAAATAGATATCGTTAATTGCGAATTAACAAACTAGGGTGACCAGACGTCCCCGGAAAACTGGAATGTCTGGTCACCTTAAGACTGCTCGCAACTGAATTCAAACCGAATTGTGAATGCCTCGGCCTCTTATTTTATGCATACCCCCACAAGCAATACCTTCTATACAGGTTCAGATGTAAAAAAAATAAATAAAGGGAGGGGGAAGGGTTGTGTTGTTTTACCTCTGAGCGGCACTTTTTTGCTCACCATGGGCTAAATGGCCAGGTCACATGGACCCCGAAGGCTCAGAGAAGGTTGGGGGAGGGGACCCACTGGAATAGCTGTTGGGAGATAGATGGTAGCCTCCCGTCAAGGCCATCCAGCGTGTTCTTTAACGTGCACAAGGTATGGCTCTCCCGCACACGGGGCCACGGCTTAACGTCCCATCCGACGGACGGCGGCCTTTCCAAGCCCATCGGTGTCCCCTACTGACCGTGGGCAAGGCGGGGAATTTTGCGGAGATAAATCTCAACGCTGATCCAGCTGGGACTCGAACCTGGGAACTACAGATTACGAGCCTGGCGCGCTACCGACTGAGCCCCCCCCGCCCCCAGGAGGGGGAAGGAATTTTCAGAAAAAAACGATCTAATATTTTCACTTTGTCGTCTGTCTAGATACATCGAACTTTTTGCTTTCAGAGATAAATATATATTCTTTTTGGGTTGGATAGGCATTGATAACGATTATGATTCACACTTTTACAATCTCCCAAAAGCTTGTGACCTCTGACGGTGGAAATTTTTGAAAATTTCGAAATTTTAAAAGAATACTGACAACTATCTATTTCGGTTAGAAATTTGGCATTTTAGTGGTGAATTATAGTGATTAAGGGGTTTACATTGGCAGCAACAATTTGTCTCTTCAGTTCCAAGGTGGGGAAAAGCAAACTTTTTGTTTTGAGAGATTAATGAAAAATTTTTTTGAGTTGAATAGATACACACACACCGGCCACTGAATTAGATTAGAAGCCTTTATGCAGATGTACGCAAACGTCACTTTCGCAAACGTATATGCAAAATACGTGGTCACGTGCATCACCACGTGATTCGGCAACTATTTAAGACTGCTGCGGGGCGGGGATGGCTCAGTCAGTAGCGCGCCAGGCTCGTAATCTGTAGTTCCCAGGTTCGAGTCCCAGCTGGGTCAGCGTTGAGATTTATCTCCGCAAAATTCCCCGCCCTGCCCACGGTCAGTAGGGGACATCGATGGGCTTGGAAAGGCCGCCGTCCATCGGATGGGACGTTAAGCCGTGGCCCCGTGTGCGGGAGAATCATACCCTGTGCACGTTAAAGAACACGCTGGATTGCCTTGACGGGAGGCTACCATCTGTCTCCCAACAGCTATTCCAGTGGGTCCCCTCCCCCAAACTTCTCTGAGCCTTCGGGGTCCTTATGACCTGGCCATTTAGCCCACGGTGTGCAAAAAAGTGCCGCTCAGAGGTAAAACAACCCAACCCTAAGACTGCTGCTCGTCAGCAGAACTGACTGGTTTTTCAAAAAGTGAGATGTCTGGGATATTTAATCAGTGTAAAAATAAGCCGCATTGCTTCTCTATAAGATGCATAAGTGTGGCGCGACGACAATCTGTGAGGAACGAGATCGCCGTCGTCTGAGGAGACTTGAACGGAGAAACAGGACTTCCTGTGTGCAGCAATTGACCGAAGCATTCAATGAAGGTTGTTCTCGACCCATATCTCAGCGAACTATACCCAGGGAATTGAAGAGGATCGGTATCAGCAGTCGCATGCCTATACGGGAACCACTGATTTCTGCGAAGAACCGGAACTACAGTGGTATCAGGAACACTGTGGCTGGATACTGGAAGAGTGGAAAAATGTCGTGGTCTGACGAGTCATGATACACCTGATTCTGTACCGATCGTAGGCAGAGAGTTTGTCGGGAGCCCCATGAAGCAATGGACCCAGCTTGCCTTGTAAATTACTCAAGGTTCTGGAAGTGGTGTCATGGTGTGGGGCATGTTCTTTTGGTACGGAATGGGTCTCCTGATATTGCTGCAAAATCAGGTATCCTTCAAAGATTATCTAACATTGTTGCTGATCAAGCCCATCCTGCAATGTTGACTTTTTATCCAGCAGGTGACGACTGTTTCATGGACAACAATGCTACTGTCCATTGCATGTGTTCAGCAGTGGTTCAACAAGCATGACAATGACTTCCACCATCTTCCCTGGCCACCACAAAGTCCGGCTCTGAACCACTTTGAGAATGTTGGGTTGGGTTGTTTTACCTCTGAGCGGCACTTTTTTGCACAGCATGGGCTAAATGGCCAGATCACATGGACCCGAAGGCTCAGAGAAGGTTGGGGGAGGGGACCCACTGGAACAGCTGTTGGGAGACAGATGGAGCCTCCCGTCAAGGCCATCCAGTGTGTTCTTTAACGTGCACAGGGTATGGCTCTCCCACACACGGAGCCACGGCTTAACGTCCCATCCGACGGACGACGGCCTTTCCAAATCCATCGGTGTCCCCTACTGACCGTGGGCAGGGCGGGGAATTTTGCGGAGATAGATCTCAACGCTGACCCAGCTGGGACTCGAACCTGGGAACTACAGATTACGAGCCTGGCGCGCTACCGACTGAGCCACCCACGCCCCACTTTGAGAATGTATGGGACATGTTAGAATAAAAAACAGATTAAGGAACAAAGTCCTCTTCCGTCAAATCTGAGACAGTTAAAAGACTGTCTGGTGAATGTCTGGTATGCTGCAGATGTAAAGGCACTCCAACACCTTGTCGAATCTATGCCAAACCGCATACATGCTGTAATTCGTGCTAAAGAAGGTCTACCTCGATATTGAATAAAGGTTTCTTATTAGTGGCCGGTGTGTGTGCTAACGAAATATGATGATTAACCATTTTGAAATCCTCCAAGTACTTTAATTTACCGTCGTTACAGGGCGCCAGGTGTAAAAAATGTAAAACATTGGAAATAACATTGCCAACGATATATTTATGTCAAAAGAATGTGTTGATGAGCAGAAGAATAATTGATAGTTATATGTGTTTTAATTGAATTATAATTAATTAAAATTAATAGAATCGATTGAATTATAATTAATTAAAATTGCATCTCATTTTTATAAATTTTGTACCTAAAAATTTCAATAATCTTACAATTTACTAATAATAAATAAATTATTTTATATACACTGAATGATTTGTCCCTTAACCCTAGGGATAAGGAAATGCAACTTTTTCATATTACGGGATAAATGAGATTTTTTAGTTGTATAAAAAAAAATACCCCCTCAAGCAGCTGCTTGCACAGAGGTCTGACAGGAGCCTGTCGGTTTATATGCCATAGTAGAAGATCTGAGAGGATGGCAGGACCTCAGCAGAAAACAACACGAACATCCATGCCTTACCCGGGGCTCGAACCCAGGTCCCGTAGATCAGTAGCCAAGCGCGCTAACCACTCGGCTTTAGGGCTAATAATATATTGCTATTTATGTTTTGCAATCGCCCATTAGTACAAATTACTACTGTTAATGGATACAAAATTCGGAAAATGAAAAAATTCATTTTATCTGGAAACCCCCACAGGCGATATGTTATTTTTCCACACAGGCGATATGTTATTTTTCCCCCACGGGCGATATGTTATTTTTCCCCCACAGGCGATATGTTATTTTTTCCACACAGGCGATATGTTATTTTCCCCCATAGGCGATATGTTATTTTTCCCCATAGGCGATATGTTATTTTTCCCCCACGGGCGATATGTTATTTTTCCCCCACGGGCGATATGTTATTTTTCCCCATAGGCGATATGTTATTTTTCCACATAGGCGATATGTTATTTTTTCCACACAGGCGATATGTTATTTTTCCCCCACAGGCGATATGTTATTTTTTCCACACAGGCGATATGTTATTTTTCCCCCACAGGCGATATGTTATTTTTCCCCCACAGGCGATATGTTATTTTCCCCCCACAGGCGATATGTTATTTTTCCCCCACAGACGATATGTTATTTTTCCCCCACAGGCGATATATTATTTTTTCCACACAGGCGATATGTTATTTTTCCCCCACAGGCGATATGTTATTTTTCCCCCACAGGCGATATGTTATTTTTCTAGTTTAAATTCAGTTCTGCTTCGGTAGTCGTGTTTATTTAAGTCTCCGTATTCTCTTCTTCCACTGGACTGCTGGATTCTTCAAAAATTCTTTCCATAATTTATTTTGCTAATTTCATTATCATTTCAATTTCAATTGACATACGAACGAAACCATCACTGTTTTGTTTCTCGTGGAAGCAATCCGGATTACCCAAAAACCTCTTGAGCGAAACAAATAATTTATTTCTTTGTTTGAATTTATATTTTTTTTCTTCTACCAAAAAGTTTATTACTTAAAGCGCTTTTCTTGCAAAGCATGAAATACAAATTTATAAAATCCCTCCGCTGTTCCAAGGTTTTGCCTCTTATTCGCTCAGAGACATTGTATCCCTCTTACTAAAACCGCAAAACTCCTCGCCCTGCCCTCAGTCAGTAGGGGACACCGATGGGCTTGGAAACGCCGCCGTCCGTCGGATGGGGCGTTAAGTCGTGGCTCCGTGTGTGGGAGAGTCATACCCTGTGCACGTTAAAAAACACGCTGGATGGCCTTGACGGGAGGTTACCATATGTCTCCCAACAGTTGTCCAGTGGGTACCCTCCCCCAACCTTCTCTGAGCCCTTGGGGTCCTAGTGGCCCGATTATTTAGCCCATTGTGTACCAAAAAAAGTGCCGCTCAGAGGTAAAACAACAACTAACGGTGCTTGCTAGTCTAAAACCTGTCACATATTAAATTAAAGTCATGTATAAGTATTGAGCGACGATATTTTAAAATAATTTTTATTGCAATAAAATAATAATTTACTAGCAAATTTCTGGAGAAAAAAAAATCTCGAGAAGAAACTAGTATATGTAAAGAAAAATAGTTTCAAGGCAAATCAGTGCTTTTAGATATTTGGCTATTTATTTCCTTGTTTATCGAAGACTGACTTCTGTTTGGATAAGTTCCCTAAAATTCTTAAGTGCCTAGTCGTACCGTATTTCCCCGAAAATAAGCCCTAACTGGAAAATAAGCCCTAGAATGATTTTTCAGGATGCTCGTAATATAAGCCCTACCCCAAAAATAAGCCCCAGTTAAGAGATGTCAGCCATACGCATTTAGTACGTCTGTTGCAACACACGACGGACGTATTGAATTATAAAATAATATTAATATATAATTAAATATAAATAAATAATATTATTGACATTAATACTTAATTATAATTTATATTATCATTTATTTTAAGCATTTGTAAATACCCAAGAGGGCGCCTTTCGACGAGAGGTAAACGCCTATGTAAACAGATGAACTCAGACTTATTGTCGAAGGACCAATCGGAGTACAGACACAACGCACGAGTAACGTGCGCACTTGATAACGAACGGACGTGGTTGTGTCGAATAGGAATCTTCATAATTCAATACGTCGTGTATTGTAAAGGACGTGGTTGTGTCTAATATGAATCTTCATAATTCAATACGTCGTGTATTGTAAAGGACGTGGTTGTGTCTAATATGAATCTTCATAATTCTATTGTAAAGGACGTGGTTGTGTCTAATATGAATCTTCATAATTCAATACGTCGTGTATTGTAAAGGACGTGGTTGTGTCTAATATGAATCTTCATAATTCAATACGTCGTGTATTCTAAAGGACGTGGTTGTGTCTAATATGTATCTTCATAATTCAATACGTCGTGTATTGTAAAGGAGTGGTTGTGTCTAATATGAATCTTCATAATTCAATACGTCGTGTATTGTAAAGGACGTGGTTGTGTCTAATATGAATCTTCATAATTCAATACGTCGTGTATTGTAAAGGACGTGGTTGTGTCTAATATGAATCTTCGTAATTCAATACGTCGTGTATTGTAGAGGACGTGGTTGTGTCTAATAGGAATCTTCATAATTCAATACGTCGTGTATTGTAAAGCAGTGGTTGTGTCTAATATGAATCTTCATAATTCAATACGTCGTGTATTGTAAAGGACGTGGTTGTGTCTAATATGAATCTTCATAATTCAATACGTCGTGTACTGTAAAGGACGTGGTTGTGTCTAATATGAATCTTCATAATTCAATACGTCGTGTACTGTAAAGGACGTGGTTGTGTCTAATATGAATCTTCATAATTCAATACGTCGTGTATTGTAAAGGACGTGGTTGTGTCTAATATGAATCTTCGTAATTCAATACGTCGTGTATTGTAAAGGACGTGGTTGTGTCTAATAGGAATCTTCGTAATTCAATACGTCGTGTATTGTAAAGGACGTGGTTGTGTCTAATAGGAATCTTCATAATTCAATACGTCGTGCATTGTAAAGGAGTGGTTGTGTCTAATATGAATCTTCATAATTCAATACGTCGTGTATTGTAAAGGACGTGGTTGTGTCTAATATGAATCTTCATAATTCAATACGTCGTGTATTGTAAAGGACGTGGTTGTGTCTAATATGAATCTTCATAATTCAATACGTCGTGTATTGTAAAGGACGTGGTTGTGTCTAATATGAATCTTCATAATTCAATTCGTCGTGTACTGTAAAGGACGTGGTTGTGTCTAATATGAATCTTCATAATTCAATACGTCGTGTAATGTAAAGGACGTGGTTGTGTCTAATATGAATCTTCATAATTCAATACGTCGTGTATTGTAAAGGACGTGGTTGTGTCTAATATGAATCTTCGTAATTCAATACATCGTGTATTGTAAAGGAGTGGTTGTGTCTAATATGAATCTTCGTAATTCAATACGTCGTGTATTGTAAAGGACGTGGTTGTGTCTAATATGAATCTTCGTAATTCAATACGTCGTGTATTGTAAAGGACGTGGTTGTGTCTAATATGAATCTTCATAATTCAATACGTCGTGTATTGTAAAGGACGTGGTTGTGTCTAATATGAATCTTCATAATTCAATACGTCGTGTATTGTAAAGGACGTGGTTGTGTCTAATATGAATCTTCATAATTCAATACGTCGTGTATTGTAAAGGACGTGGTTGTGTCTAATATGAATCTTCATAATTCAATACGTCGTGTATTCTAAAGGACGTGGTTGTGTCTAATATGAATCTTCATAATTCAATACGTCGTGTATTCTAAAGGACGTGGTTGTGTCTAATATGAATCTTCATAATTCAATACGTCGTGTATTGCAAAGGAGTGGTTGTGTCTAATATGAATCTTCATAATTCAATACGTCGTGTATTGTAAAGGAGTGGTTGTGTCTAATATGAATCTTCATAATTCAATACGTCGTGTATTGTAAAGGACGTGGTTGTGTCTAATATGAATCTTCATAATTCAATACGTCGTGTATTGTAAAGGACGTGGTTGTGTCTAATATGAATCTTCATAATTCAATACGCCGTGTATTGTAAAGGACGTGGTTGTGTCTAATATGAATCTTCATAATTCAATACGCCGTGTATTGTAAAGGACGTGGTTGTGTCTAATATGAATCTTCATAATTCAATACGTCGTGTATTGTAAAGGACGTGGTTGGGTCTAATATGAATCTTCGTAATTCAATACGTCGTGTATTGTAAAGGAGTGGTTGTGTCTAATATGAATCTTCGTAATTCAATACGTCGTGTATTGTAAAGGACGTGGTTGTGTCTAATATGAATCTTCGTAATTCAATACGTCGTGTATTGTAAAGGACGTGGTTGTGTCTAATATGAATCTTCGTAATTCAATACGTCGTGTATTGTAAAGGACGTGGTTGTGTCTAATATGAATCTTCGTAATTCAATACGTCGTGTATTGTAAAGGACGTGGTTGTGTCTAATATGAATCTTCGTAATTCAATACGTCGGGTATTGTAAAGGACGTGGTTGTGTCTAATATGAATCTTCGTAATTCAATACGTCATGTATTGTAAAGGACGTGGTTGTGTCTAATATGAATCTTCGTAATTCAATACGCCGTGTATTGTAAAGGACGTGGTTGTGTCTAATATGAATCTTCGTAATTCAATACGTCGTGTATTGTAAAGGACGTGGTTGTGTCTAATATGAATCTTCATAATTCAATACGTCGTGTATTCTAAAGGACGTGGTTGTGTCTAATATGAATCTTCATAATTCAATACGTCGTGTATTGTAAAGGAGTGGTTGTGTCTAATATGAATCTTCATAATTCAATACGTCGTGTATTGTAAAGGACGTGGTTGTGTCTAATATGAATCTTCATAATTCAATACGTCGTGTATTGTAAAGGACGTGGTTGTGTCTAATATGAATCTTCGTAATTCAATACGTCGTGTATTGTAGAGGACGTGGTTGTGTCTAATATGAATCTTCATAATTCAATACGTCGTGTATTGTAAAGGAGTGGTTGTGTCTAATATGAATCTTCATAATTCAATACGTCGTGTATTGTAAAGGACGTGGTTGTGTCTAATATGAATCTTCATAATTCAATACGTCGTGTACTGTAAAGGACGTGGTTGTGTCTAATATGAATCTTCATAATTCAATACGTCGTGTACTGTAAAGGACGTGGTTGTGTCTAATATGAATCTTCATAATTCAATACGTCGTGTATTGTAAAGGACGTGGTTGTGTCTAATATGAATCTTCGTAATTCAATACATCGTGTATTGTAAAGGACGTGGTTGTGTCTAATAGGAATCTTCGTAATTCAATACGTCGTGTATTGTAAAGGACGTGGTTGTGTCTAATAGGAATCTTCGTAATTCAATACGTCGTGCATTGTAAAGGAGTGGTTGTGTCTAATATGAATCTTCATAATTCAATACGTCGTGTATTGTAAAGGACGTGGTTGTGTCTAATATGAATCTTCATAATTCAATACGTCGTGTATTGTAAAGGACGTGGTTGTGTCTAATATGAATCTTCATAATTCAATACGTCGTGTATTGTAAAGGACGTGGTTGTGTCTAATATGAATCTTCATAATTCAATTCGTCGTGTACTGTAAAGGACGTGGTTGTGTCTAATATGAATCTTCATAATTCAATACGTCGTGTAATGTAAAGGACGTGGTTGTGTCTAATATGAATCTTCATAATTCAATACGTCGTGTATTGTAAAGGAGGTGGTTGTGTCTCATATGAATCTTCATAATTCAATACGTCGTGTATTGTAAAGGACGTGGTTGTGTCTAATATGAATCTTCATAATTCAATACGTCGTGTATTCTAAAGGACGTGGTTGTGTCTAATATGAATCTTCATAATTCAATACGTCGTGTATTCTAAAGGACGTGGTTGTGTCTAATATGAATCTTCATAATTCAATACGTCGTGTATTGTAAAGGAGTGGTTGTGTCTAATATGAATCTTCATAATTCAATACGTCGTGTATTGTAAAGGAGTGGTTGTGTCTAATATGAATCTTCATAATTCAATACGTCGTGTATTGTAAAGGACGTGGTTGTGTCTAATATGAATCTTCATAATTCAATACGTCGTGTATTGTAAAGGACGTGGTTGTGTCTAATATGAATCTTCGTAATTCAATACGCCGTGTATTGTAAAGGACGTGGTTGTGTCTAATATGAATCTTCGTAATTCAATACGCCGTGTATTGTAAAGGACGTGGTTGTGTCTAATATGAATCTTCGTAATTCAATACGTCGTGTATTGTAAAGGACGTGGTTGTGTCTAATATGAATCTTCGTAATTCAATACGTCGTGTATTGTAAAGGAGTGGTTGTGTCTAATATGAATCTTCGTAATTCAATACGTCGTGTATTGTAAAGGACGTGGTTGTGTCTAATATGAATCTTCGTAATTCAATACGTCGTGTATTGTAAAGGACGTGGTTGTGTCTAATATGAATCTTCGTAATTCAATACGTCGTGTATTGTAAAGGACGTGGTTGTGTCTAATATGAATCTTCGTAATTCAATACGTCGTGTATTGTAAAGGACGTGGTTGTGTCTAATATGAATCTTCGTAATTCAATACGTCATGTATTGTAAAGGACGTGGTTGTGTCTAATATGAATCTTCGTAATTCAATACGTCGTGTATTGTAAAGGACGTGGTTGTGTCTAATATGAATCTTCGTAATTCAATACGTCGTGTATTGTAGAGGACGTGGTTGTGTCTAATATGAATCTTCGTAATTCAATACGTCGTGTATTGTAGAGGACGTGGTTGTGTCTAATATGAATCTTCGTAATTCAATACGTCGTGTATTGTAAAGGAGTGGTTGTGTCTAATATGAATCTTCATAATTCAATACGTCGTGTATTGTAAAGGACGTGGTTGTGTCTAATATGAATCTTCATAATTCAATACGTCGTGTACTGTAAAGGACGTGGTTGTGTCTAATATGAATCTTCATAATTCAATACGTCGTGTACTGTAAAGGACGTGGTTGTGTCTAATATGAATCTTCATAATTCAATACGTCGTGTATTGTAAAGGACGTGGTTGTGTCTAATATGAATCTTCGTAATTCAATACGTCGTGTATTGTAAAGGACGTGGTTGTGTCTAATATGAATCTTCATAATTCAATACGTCGTGTATTGTAAAGGACGTGGTTGTGTCTAATATGAATCTTCATAATTCAATACGTCGTGTATTGTAAAGGACGTGGTTGTGTCTAATATGAATCTTCATAATTCAATACGTCGTGTATTGTAAAGGACGTGGTTGTGTCTAATATGAATCTTCTTAATTCAATACGTCGTGTATTGTAAAGGACGTGGTTGTGTCTAATATGAATCTTCATAATTCAATACGTCGTGTATTGTAAAGGAGTGGTTGTGTCTAATATGAATCTTCATAATTCAATACGTCGTGTATTGTAAAGGACGTGGTTGTGTCTAATATGAATCTTCATAATTCAATACGTCGTGTATTGTAAAGGACGTGGTTGTGTCTAATATGAATCTTCGTAATTCAATACGTCGTGTATTGTAGAGGACGTGGTTGTGTCTAATATGAATCTTCGTAATTCAATACGTCGTGTATTGTAAAGGAGTGGTTGTGTCTAATATGAATCTTCATAATTCAATACGTCGTGTACTGTAAAGGACGTGGTTGTGTCTAATATGAATCTTCATAATTCAATACGTCGTGTACTGTAAAGGACGTGGTTGTGTCTAATATGAATCTTCATAATTCAATACGTCGTGTATTGTAAAGGACGTGGTTGTGTCTAATATGAATCTTCGTAATTCAATACGTCGTGTATTGTAAAGGACGTGGTTGTGTCTAATAGGAATCTTCGTAATTCAATACGTCGTGTATTGTAAAGGACGTGGTTGTGTCTAATAGGAATCTTCGTAATTCAATACGTCGTGCATTGTAAAGGAGTGGTTGTGTCTAATATGAATCTTCATAATTCAATACGTCGTGTATTGTAAAGGACGTGGTTGTGTCTAATATGAATCTTCATAATTCAATACGTCGTGTATTGTAAAGGACGTGGTTGTGTCTAATATGAATCTTCATAATTCAATACGTCGTGTATTGTAAAGGACGTGGTTGTGTCTAATATGAATCTTCATAATTCAATTCGTCGTGTACTGTAAAGGACGTGGTTGTGTCTAATATGAATCTTCATAATTCAATACGTCGTGTAATGTAAAGGACGTGGTTGTGTCTAATATGAATCTTCATAATTCAATACGTCGTGTATTGTAAAGGACGTGGTTGTGTCTAATATGAATCTTCGTAATTCAATACGTCGTGTATTGTAAAGGAGTGGTTGTGTCTAATATGAATCTTCGTAATTCAATACGTCGTGTATTGTAAAGGACGTGGTTGTGTCTAATATGAATCTTCGTAATTCAATACGTCGTGTACTGTAAAGGACGTGGTTGTGTCTAATATGAATCTTCATAATTCAATACGTCGTGTACTGTAAAGGACGTGGTTGTGTCTAATATGAATCTTCATAATTCAATACGTCGTGTATTGTAAAGGACGTGGTTGTGTCTAATATGAATCTTCGTAATTCAATACGTCGTGTATTGTAAAGGACGTGGTTGTGTCTAATATGAATCTTCATAATTCAATACGTCGTGTATTGTAAAGGACGTGGTTGTGTCTAATATGAATCTTCATAATTCAATACGTCGTGTATTGTAAAGGACGTGGTTGTGTCTAATATGAATCTTCATAATTCAATACGTCGTGTATTGTAAAGGACGTGGTTGTGTCTAATATGAATCTTCTTAATTCAATACGTCGTGTATTGTAAAGGACGTGGTTGTGTCTAATATGAATCTTCATAATTCAATACGTCGTGTATTGTAAAGGAGTGGTTGTGTCTAATATGAATCTTCATAATTCAATACGTCGTGTATTGTAAAGGACGTGGTTGTGTCTAATATGAATCTTCATAATTCAATACGTCGTGTATTGTAAAGGACGTGGTTGTGTCTAATATGAATCTTCGTAATTCAATACGTCGTGTATTGTAGAGGACGTGGTTGTGTCTAATATGAATCTTCGTAATTCAATACGTCGTGTATTGTAAAGGAGTGGTTGTGTCTAATATGAATCTTCATAATTCAATACGTCGTGTACTGTAAAGGACGTGGTTGTGTCTAATATGAATCTTCATAATTCAATACGTCGTGTACTGTAAAGGACGTGGTTGTGTCTAATATGAATCTTCATAATTCAATACGTCGTGTATTGTAAAGGACGTGGTTGTGTCTAATATGAATCTTCGTAATTCAATACGTCGTGTATTGTAAAGGACGTGGTTGTGTCTAATAGGAATCTTCGTAATTCAATACGTCGTGTATTGTAAAGGACGTGGTTGTGTCTAATAGGAATCTTCGTAATTCAATACGTCGTGCATTGTAAAGGAGTGGTTGTGTCTAATATGAATCTTCATAATTCAATACGTCGTGTATTGTAAAGGACGTGGTTGTGTCTAATATGAATCTTCATAATTCAATACGTCGTGTATTGTAAAGGACGTGGTTGTGTCTAATATGAATCTTCATAATTCAATACGTCGTGTATTGTAAAGGACGTGGTTGTGTCTAATATGAATCTTCATAATTCAATTCGTCGTGTACTGTAAAGGACGTGGTTGTGTCTAATATGAATCTTCATAATTCAATACGTCGTGTAATGTAAAGGACGTGGTTGTGTCTAATATGAATCTTCATAATTCAATACGTCGTGTATTGTAAAGGACGTGGTTGTGTCTAATATGAATCTTCGTAATTCAATACGTCGTGTATTGTAAAGGAGTGGTTGTGTCTAATATGAATCTTCGTAATTCAATACGTCGTGTATTGTAAAGGACGTGGTTGTGTCTAATATGAATCTTCGTAATTCAATACGTCGTGTATTGTAAAGGACGTGGTTGTGTCTAATATGAATCTTCATAATTCAATACGTCGTGTATTGTAAAGGACGTGGTTGTGTCTAATATGAATCTTCATAATTCAATACGTCGTGTATTGTAAAGGACGTGGTTGTGTCTCATATGAATCTTCATAATTCAATACGTCGTGTATTGTAAAGGACGTGGTTGTGTCTAATATGAATCTTCATAATTCAATACGTCGTGTATTCTAAAGGACGTGGTTGTGTCTAATATGAATCTTCATAATTCAATACGTCGTGTATTCTAAAGGACGTGGTTGTGTCTAATATGAATCTTCATAATTCAATACGTCGTGTATTGTAAAGGAGTGGTTGTGTCTAATATGAATCTTCATAATTCAATACGTCGTGTATTGTAAAGGAGTGGTTGTGTCTAATATGAATCTTCATAATTCAATACGTCGTGTATTGTAAAGGACGTGGTTGTGTCTAATATGAATCTTCATAATTCAATACGTCGTGTATTGTAAAGGACGTGGTTGTGTCTAATATGAATCTTCATAATTCAATACGCCGTGTATTGTAAAGGACGTGGTTGTGTCTAATATGAATCTTCGTAATTCAATACGCCGTGTATTGTAAAGGACGTGGTTGTGTCTAATATGAATCTTCGTAATTCAATACGTCGTGTATTGTAAAGGACGTGGTTGTGTCTAATATGAATCTTCGTAATTCAATACGTCGTGTATTGTAAAGGAGTGGTTGTGTCTAATATGAATCTTCGTAATTCAATACGTCGTGTATTGTAAAGGACGTGGTTGTGTCTAATATGAATCTTCGTAATTCAATACGTCGTGTATTGTAAAGGACGTGGTTGTGTCTAATATGAATCTTCGTAATTCAATACGTCGTGTATTGTAAAGGACGTGGTTGTGTCTAATATGAATCTTCGTAATTCAATACGTCGTGTATTGTAAAGGACGTGGTTGTGTCTAATATGAATCTTCGTAATTCAATACGTCGTGTATTGTAAAGGACGTGGTTGTGTCTAATATGAATCTTCGTAATTCAATACGTCGTGTATTGTAAAGGACGTGGTTGTGTCTAATATGAATCTTCGTAATTCAATACGTCGTGTATTGTAAAGGACGTGGTTGTGTCTAATATGAATCTTCGTAATTCAATACGTCGTGTATTGTAAAGGACGTGGTTGTGTCTAATATGAAACTTCGGAATTCAATACGTCGTGTATTGTAAAGGACGTGGTTGTGTCTAATATGAATCTTCGTAATTCAATACGTCGTGTATTGTAAAGGACGTGGTTGTGTCTAATATGAATCTTCGTAATTCAATACGTCGTGTATTGTAAAGGACGTGGTTGTGTCTAATATGAATCTTCGTAATTCAATACGTCGGGTATTGTAAAGGACGTGGTTGTGTCTAATATGAATCTTCGTAATTCAATACGTCATGTATTGTAAAGGACGTGGTTGTGTCTAATATGAATCTTCGTAATTCAATACGTCGTGTATTGTAAAGGACGTGGTTGTGTCTAATATGAATCTTCGTAATTCAATACGTCGTGTATTGTAAAGGACGTGGTTGTGTCTAATATGAATCTTCTTAATTCAATTCGTCGTGTATTCTAAAGGACGTGGTTGTGTCTAATATGAATCTTCATAATTCAATACGTCGTGTATTGTAAAGGAGTGGTTGTGTCTAATATGAATCTTCATAATTCAATACGTCGTGTATTGTAAAGGACGTGGTTGTGTCTAATATGAATCTTCATAATTCAATACGTCGTGTATTGTAAAGGACGTGGTTGTGTCTAATATGAATCTTCGTAATTCAATACGTCGTGTATTGTAGAGGACGTGGTTGTGTCTAATATGAATCTTCGTAATTCAATACGTCGTGTATTGTAAAGGAGTGGTTGTGTCTAATATGAATCTTCATAATTCAATACGTCGTGTACTGTAAAGGACGTGGTTGTGTCTAATATGAATCTTCATAATTCAATACGTCGTGTACTGTAAAGGACGTGGTTGTGTCTAATATGAATCTTCATAATTCAATACGTCGTGTATTGTAAAGGACGTGGTTGTGTCTAATATGAATCTTCGTAATTCAATACGTCGTGTATTGTAAAGGACGTGGTTGTGTCTAATAGGAATCTTCGTAATTCAATACTTCGTGTATTGTAAAGGACGTGGTTGTGTCTAATAGGAATCTTCGTAATTCAATACGTCGTGCATTGTAAAGGAGTGGTTGTGTCTAATATGAATCTTCATAATTCAATACGTCGTGTATTGTAAAGGACGTGGTTGTGTCTAATATGAATCTTCATAATTCAATACGTCGTGTATTGTAAAGGACGTGGTTGTGTCTAATATGAATCTTCATAATTCAATACGTCGTGTATTGTAAAGGACGTGGTTGTGTCTAATATGAATCTTCATAATTCAATTCGTCGTGTACTGTAAAGGACGTGGTTGTGTCTAATATGAATCTTCATAATTCAATACGTCGTGTAATGTAAAGGACGTGGTTGTGTCTAATATGAATCTTCATAATTCAATACGTCGTGTATTGTAAAGGACGTGGTTGTGTCTAATATGAATCTTCGTAATTCAATACGTCGTGTATTGTAAAGGAGTGGTTGTGTCTAATATGAATCTTCGTAATTCAATACGTCGTGTATTGTAAAGGACGTGGTTGTGTCTAATATGAATCTTCGTAATTCAATACGTCGTGTATTGTAAAGGACGTGGTTGTGTCTAATATGAATCTTCATAATTCAATACGTCGTGTATTGTAAAGGACGTGGTTGTGTCTAATATGAATCTTCATAATTCAATACGTCGTGTATTGTAAAGGACGTGGTTGTGTCTCATATGAATCTTCATAATTCAATACGTCGTGTATTGTAAAGGACGTGGTTGTGTCTAATATGAATCTTCATAATTCAATACGTCGTGTATTCTAAAGGACGTGGTTGTGTCTAATATGAATCTTCATAATTCAATACGTCGTGTATTCTAAAGGACGTGGTTGTGTCTAATATGAATCTTCATAATTCAATACGTCGTGTATTGTAAAGGAGTGGTTGTGTCTAATATGAATCTTCATAATTCAATACGTCGTGTATTGTAAAGGAGTGGTTGTGTCTAATATGAATCTTCATAATTCAATACGTCGTGTATTGTAAAGGACGTGGTTGTGTCTAATATGAATCTTCATAATTCAATACGTCGTGTATTGTAAAGGACGTGGTTGTGTCTAATATGAATCTTCATAATTCAATACGCCGTGTATTGTAAAGGACGTGGTTGTGTCTAATATGAATCTTCGTAATTCAATACGCCGTGTATTGTAAAGGACGTGGTTGTGTCTAATATGAATCTTCGTAATTCAATACGTCGTGTATTGTAAAGGACGTGGTTGTGTCTAATATGAATCTTCGTAATTCAATACGTCGTGTATTGTAAAGGAGTGGTTGTGTCTAATATGAATCTTCGTAATTCAATACGTCGTGTATTGTAAAGGACGTGGTTGTGTCTAATATGAATCTTCGTAATTCAATACGTCGTGTATTGTAAAGGACGTGGTTGTGTCTAATATGAATCTTCGTAATTCAATACGTCGTGTATTGTAAAGGACGTGGTTGTGTCTAATATGAATCTTCGTAATTCAATACGTCGTGTATTGTAAAGGACGTGGTTGTGTCTAATATGAATCTTCGTAATTCAATACGTCGTGTATTGTAAAGGACGTGGTTGTGTCTAATATGAATCTTCGTAATTCAATACGTCGTGTATTGTAAAGGACGTGGTTGTGTCTAATATGAATCTTCGTAATTCAATACGTCGTGTATTGTAAAGGACGTGGTTGTGTCTAATATGAATCTTCGTAATTCAATACGTCGTGTATTGTAAAGGACGTGGTTGTGTCTAATATGAAACTTCGGAATTCAATACGTCGTGTATTGTAAAGGACGTGGTTGTGTCTAATATGAATCTTCGTAATTCAATACGTCTTGTATTGTAAAGGACGTGGTTGTGTCTAATATGAATCTTCATAATTCAATACGTCGTGTATTGTAAAGGGAGTGGTTGTGTCTAATATGAATCTTCATAATTCAATACGTCGTGTATTGTAAAGGGAGTGGTTGTGTCTAATATGAATCTTCATAATTCAATACGTCGTGTATTGTAAAGGACGTGGTTGTGTCTAATATGAATCTTCATAATTCAATACGTCGTGTATTGTAAAGGACGTGGTTGTGTCTAATATGAATCTTCATAATTCAATACGTCGTGTATTGTAAAGGACGTGGTTGTGTCTAATATGAATCTTCATAATTCAATACGTCGTGTATTCTAAAGGACGTGGTTGTGTCTAATATGAATCTTCGTAATTCAATGCGTCGTGTATTGTAAAGGAGTGGTTGTGTCTAATATGAATCTTCGTAATTCAATACGTCGTGTATTGTAAAAGACGTGGTTGTGTCTAATATGAATCTTCGTAATTCAATACGCCGTGTATTGTAAAGGACGTGGTTGTGTCTAATATGAATCTTCGTAATTCAATACGCCGTGTATTGTAAAGGACGTGGTTGTGTCTAATATGAATCTTCGTAATTCAATACGCCGTGTATTGTAAAGGACGTGGTTGTGTCTAATATGAATCTTCGTAATTCAATACGCCGTGTATTGTAAAGGACGTGGTTGTGTCTAATATGAATCTTCGTAATTCAATACGCCGTGTATTGTAAAGGACGTGGTTGTGTCTAATATGAATCTTCGTAATTCAATACGCCGTGTATTGTAAAGGACGTGGTTGTGTCTAATATGAATCTTCGTAATTCAATACGCCGTGTATTGTAAAGGACGTGGTTGTGTCTAATATGAATCTTCGTAATTCAATACGTCGTGTATTGTAAAGGACGTGGTTGTGTCTAATATGAATCTTCGTAATTCAAAACGTCGTGTATTGTAAAGGACGTGGTTGTGTCTAATATGAATCTTCGTAATTCAATACGTCGTGTATTGTAAAGGACGTGGTTGTGTCTAATATGATTCTTCGTAATTCAATACGTCGTGTATTGTAAAGGACGTGGTTGTGTCTAATATGAATCTTCGTAATTCAATACGTCGTGTATTGTAAAGGACGTGGTTGTGTCTAATATGAATCTTCGTAATTCAATACGTCGTGTATTGTAAAGGACGTGGTTGTGTCTAATATGAATCTTCGTAATTCAAAACGTCGTGTATTGTAAAGGACGTGGTTGTGTCTAATATGAATCTTCGTAATTCAATACGTCGTGTATTGTAAAGGACGTGGTTGTGTCTAATATGAATCTTCGTAATTCAATACGTCGTGTATTGTAAAGGACGTGGTTGTGTCTAATATGAATCTTCGTAATTCAATACGTCGTGTATTGTAAAGGACGTGGTTGTGTCTAATATGAAACTTCGTAATTCAATACGTCGTGTATTGTAAAGGACGTGGTTGTGTCTAATATGAATCTTCTTAATTCAATACGTCGTGTATTGTAAAGGACGTGGTTGTGTCTAATATGAATCTTCATAATTCAATACGTCGTGTATTCTAAAGGACGTGGTTGTGTCTAATATGAATCTTCATAATTCAATACGTCGTGTATTGTAAAGGACGTGGTTGTGTCTAATATGAATCTTCATAATTCAATACACCGCGTATTGTAAAGGACGTGGTTGTGTCTAATATGAATCTTCATAATTCAATACGTCGTGTATTGTAAAGGACGTGGTTGTGTCTAATATGAATCTTCATAATTCAATACGTCGTGTATTGTAAAGGACGTGGTTGTGTCTAATATGAATCTTCGTAATTCAATACGTCGTGTATTGTAAAGGACGTGGTTGTGTCTAATATGAATCTTCGTAATTCAATACGTCGTGTATTGTAAAGGACGTGGTTGTGTCTAATATGAATCTTCGTAATTCAATACGTCGTGTATTGTAAAGGACGTGGTTGTGTCTAATATGAATCTTCATAATTCAATATGTCGTGTATTGTAAAGGACGTGGTTGTGTCTAATATGAATCTTCATAATTCAATACGTCGTGTATTGTAAAGGACGTGGTGTGTCTAATATGAATCTTCATAATTCAATACGTCGTGTATTGTAAAGGACGTACTTAATGCGTCCGTCTGGCTGACGATCTTAACTGGGCTGATGATGATGTTCCAGAAGAAAATGACATGACTGTATTTGAATAAATGTAGATTTTTGTACATGAATAAATGTAGATTTTTGTACATGAATAAATGTAGATTTTTGTGCATGAATAAATGTAGATTGTTGTACATGAAAAAATAAGACATCCTCTGAAAATAAGCCCTAATGCGTCTTTTGAAGAAAAAATTAATATAAGACCCGGTCTTATTTTCGGGGTTCTTATTTACGAAATTTTTATTTTTATTTCGTTTTCAAAAAAAGTGAGGTAATAGTCTCACTTTGTAGTCTGTCCGTCTGCAGGCATCGAACTTTCTTTTTTGTTTCTAAAAATGAATTAAGATTTCTTTTTGTGTTGGATAGGCATTGAAGAAACATTGCGATTTGCACTCTCCGAATATCCCAAAAGCTATAATTGCGCCCTCTAACGGTAGAAAAAAAACCCGAATATTTCAAAATTTCAAACGAATATTGCAAACGATGTACTAATGCTAAAAATTTGAAATTTTGGTGGTGGAATATGAAGGTTACGAAGTTTTTAAATGCAACAATGTGTTGACCCCTTTCATTTTCAAACCGGGCGGGGGGAGGGGGGATAAGACGCAACTCTTTCTCCTTTAAGAGATAATTGTTTGTTTTAGAGATAAATTAAAAATTATTTTTTCGTTGTTTAGGTATTAATGAACTATTGTAATTTGACTTTCCAAATATCCGAAAAGCTATAACTGCTATAAAAGCTTAAGCACTGGAAAAAAAACCAAAATTAGAAACTTTTTTAACAAACATTACAAACGATGCATTTATGCTTTAGGTACTTTTAATTGATATCATTAGAGATCACTAAATATGGAAATTGCGAAACTTTTAACGAATGTTACAAGTGATTATGGAGAATTTGAAATTTTGACGGCAGAATGTCAAGAGATATTTCACCAACAGGAATAATCTACCCCCCTTTTTCAGAGGGATGTGAAAAAAACTACTTTTTAAATTTAAGGAATAAAAGACAAATATTTTTTATGTTGTATAATTACTAATAAAATACTATTATTTGTTATTCTCTCCCCCTACATCGTCCATTAGTTCAAATTAAATCTTTTAACGAGTGAAAATTAAAACTTTTAAGGAGTGAAAAATAAAACTTCAATCTCTTTGAAAACGAGATTCTCGTATGTGCCAGAGGCGATACGCGTCCCTTCTCTAGTTATACCTCCTAAAAATTTAAACTGATATTCAATAAATTAAAAAAAAATACCCCCTCAAACAGCTGCTTGCCACAGAGGTCTGACAGGAGCCTGTCAGTTTATATATATGCCACAGTAGAAGATTCAATGCTGATTAAAAATGCGCCGATAAAACAACCTTCAACGTTCGTCATCAGATGGCGCTACTGGTCGTGAGGGTCTCACATATCGCATCTGCAGTGAAAGTTGTCTTCTTCCGTGTAGGAAGTGCTCAATGTTTCTGTAATGTAACAAACGTCTTACATTTTAATTACATCGAATTAAGTTTCTAAGTCGGCCTGGAATATAGAGGCTATACATTGAATGACTTCAGATAGCGTAATGTATGTGTTGCTTTCAGGGCGTAGCGAATTTAGGGAGAGAAATCGAAAATAAAATTTTGCCAACTGAGAAAATAATGTCTCTCTGTCTGGTTCGTACCTAGATTTACAACTTTCCTGCATTTTGCTATTTGACTTCGAATTTTGCCAACTAGCCATAATTTCACAGAAATAATCCCAATTTTTATGTCTCGCCTGAATTGTAGCAGGCAGTGTGAATTTTCCCAACTCCCATTGATTTGGTCAACTCCCCTTAATTTCACAAAACCAATCCCAATTATCACAATTCGCCCGTATTTTTCAAGTGGTTTCGAATTTTGCC
Organism: Ryuthela nishihirai; assembly: GCA_038380435.1. Lineage (NCBI taxonomy): Eukaryota > Metazoa > Arthropoda > Arachnida > Araneae > Heptathelidae > Ryuthela > Ryuthela nishihirai. The sequence continues at coordinate 69,831,981 of JAWZYU010000001.1, forward strand.
AACTGCCCTACATTTTGTTAAGTTTCCGCAATTTGTCCAACACTCCTTAATTTCACAAAACCAATCCCAATTTTCACAACTCGCCTATATTTTACCAAGTGGATTCGAATTTTGCCAATTACCCTAGATTTTTAACCTAGATTTTTTACCCTAGATTTTGACAACTACCCTAGATTTTGCCAACTCGTCATAACTTTGCAGAAAAAAAATCCCAATTTTTACATCTCACCTGAATTTTGCCAACTCCCCAAGATTTTACCAAGTCACTCCGAATTTTGTCAATTCCCCAAGATTTGGCCAAGTTGTCCCCATTTTGCTAACTCACTTGTATTTTACTAAGTGGCTTCAAATTTTGACAACTGCTCTAAATTTGCCAAGTTGCCTCGATTTTGACAACTGCTCTAAATTTGCCAAGTTGCCTCGATTTTGACAACTTTCCTCAATTTTACAAAAAAAAAAGATTGCAGATTTTTACAACTCACCTAGATTTTAAGTCACTTCGAATTTTACCAACTCCGAGTTACTTTGGGGGAACCTTCCCCCCCCCCCACCTCATAGTTACGACCCTGGTTGCTTTCCGTAGCAGTTTTTTTCGTATCATTTCCAAAACTGTTCCAAGCAGGACCGTCGTGAACTTTTGCGAGGTCGGGTTCCAAAATTGTGCGGGGTCAAATAAAAAACGCATCTATATATACTTCTAAATTTTATAATAATAAATTATTTATCATAAGTACAAAGTGAGGTACATATCTGCATGCAACTTATAGGAACACCGAATATATTATGCCAGGTTCGTAATCTGCAGTTCCCAGGTTCGAGTCCCAGCTGGGTCAGCGTTGAGATTTATCTCCGGAAAATTTCCCGCCTTGCCCACGGTCAGAGGGGACACCCATGGTCTTGGAAAGGTCGCAGTCCGTCGAATGGGACGTTAATTCGTGGACCCGTGTGTATGAGAGCTATACCCTGCGCACGTTAAAGAACACGCTGGATGGCATTGACGGGAGGCTACCATCTGTCTCCCAACAGCCGTTCAAGTGGACCTGGCCATTTAGCCCATTGTGTGCAAAAAAAGTGCCGCTCAGAGGTAAAACAACCCAACCCGAATATATTATAAATATTACATAATTTTTCTCGCCATTTTCGCCACAAAATATTTAATTACGTCATCAAAATTTACCGATTTCACTTTCTAGTGAAAGAATAGGTAGCCATCGATTAGCGGATTCTGCGATTGGATTTACTATTGGGCTTGCAAAATAACGGACAGGAGCTAGAGGAACGAGGATACATTGTGTCGGCTACTGTGTTAATAATAAGAAGATGGCGTCGTTTTTTACGATGAGGTTTCGTGGACAGCGGAGCCTTTTAAAACGCGAGGCCGAGTTCCGGGGAACGCGCTGAACCCGCCTCGCACCGGTTCAGCGCATTCCAAGTTCAAGACTGAATTCAAAATTAGTTAACTGGCTTTTAGCCTCTGGTAGCCTGACCATTATTTTAATATAAACTAATAAATTTCACCTCAAGCAAGCCGCTTGTCCAAATTATCTGAGAGTATTTATTATAATGAGCTATAGAATGGATCATTGAGGATGGCAGATATCAGTAAGAGAGACAACAAATATCAAATAGGCAACATCCATACTTGATCTGGGATTCGAACCCAGACATTAGGAAACGACATTGAACCCAAAGGATTGAGTACAAAAAATTTTTTGTACTTAGTTCTCTAAAAATAATTATTTTTCAGCTAATAAAAAATACAAACTTTCATTAAATAAATTTTACTTTTGTATAAACAAAAAGCTTATTTAAATAGTGTAACTAATTAGACCTAGGTAACTAATTTCCAAATAGCTTTTGATTTTCACTGTTTATATTTTTATATTTTTGATTTTCACTGTGCTGTGGCATATAAACTGACAGGCTCCTGTCAGACCTCTGTGGCAAGCAGCTGCTTGAGGGGGTATTTATTTTTTATTTATTTATATTTTCATATTTGATTCGTGCACCTGGCAGTGATGTCATCTATCCGGTTCTAGCCGATTTGCAGTTTGCTAGCAGTTTGAAAAATGGACAGACGATTTGGTCGAACAATGGTTAAAAATTACTGATCCATGAACCGAGTGTTAAGAACCGAGTGTTAAGAAATGCTGGAAAGAAGCTGCAACAATAAAAAGAAATATAAACAACTGTAATTAATAATCATATTTATGTTTAATACTTAAACAAAGAGTATCGTTGTGATTGTTCTCCTTTTATTGACTCTTTAAAAGATAATACCCTTAAATGCGTTTCGCATCACTCATCAGCATCATCCTCAAGCAGCCATGGGCTACGGAGGTCCAACCAGACCGAGCAGTTGTACGTTGAAAATAATATTAAAATAAGAAAATTGAAGCGAACCGGTTATCGATAAATTGCGATAACAGCAATGGTTTTGTAACCCTTTTCACCAGGGTTATCATATTTTTGAAAATGAAAAAGCGGAACATTTCAGTTTATCATTATACAAAAGGAGGCTCGTGATCCGATATTCCTAGCTTCGAATCCCCACAGGGAAAGCGTTCAGAATTCATTTTGCTAACTCCATTTCTGCTCTCGGTGAAAAAGGAGACACCGATGGGCCTTTAAAGGCGCCGTCCATCGGATGGGACGTTAAGCCGTGGTCCCGTGTGCGGGAGAGCCATATCCAATGCACGTTAAGAAACACGCTGGAGGGGCTTGACGGGAGGCTGCCATCTGTCTCCTATCAGCTGTCCAGTAGGTTCCCTTCCCCCAACCTTCTCTGAGCCCTTAGGATCCTTGTGACCTGGCTATTTAGACCATTGTGCGCAAAAATTACCGCTCAGAGATTAAGCAACCCAATTTTTATTTAGAAAACTGGACGCTCGAAAGGTTTACAGAAAAAGTGCTCAGGAATGAAAAGCACGAGAACTTTAACCACTCGGCCACTGAGAGAACAAACCATATATTAATTATCGGGGGGGGGGGGGGGGAATATATCAATTTTTGGTTAATTTTTCTCCTAAACCAAACAAGCGCTATATTTCCAACACAATTGCAAAAGTAAACGAAAATATGGGACAAATGACTTCCTGTTAAATAATTTAACGGGGCTTTCACGGGGCAATTCACGAAAAACTGGACGTCTGGTATAATATCTACCATAAATAAATAAATAAATACCCCCTCAAGCAGCTGCTTGCCACAGAGGTCTAACAGGAGCCTGTCAGTTTATATGCCATAGTAGAAGATCTGAGAGGATGGCAGGACCTCAGCAGAAAAACGACACATACAGCCATGCCTTACCCGTAACTCCTACCGAACACGTGCATTTTTTTTTCATATCGGCCTATTGTTTTTTATTAATTCTTATTTATATATTTTACACACTACAATTAGACAAATTTTTAATATTAACCAAACTGTTATCTGTAGTTCCATTTAATATAGACACTCGAAGTAATTTACAATTGCATTAACTTATTTTTTGTGTAGTACTTCTGTATTTACGGATTCTGATTGTTAATAATTGACTTTCTGTCTTAAAGTAGTTTTAAGAGATGTGGAATTTGTTTTTGTGAGGTTTATTGATAAACCCTCTAGTGCCGAATTTCTATTAAACTCTGCATCTATTACAGAGTTAATTAACTTTCCTAGCAAAACAACAACTGATTTTTTTAATTAATTGTACAATTAATTAAAAAAAATTTAGTTGTTTTGCTGATGTTGTTTGAAACCATATCTTGGAAAATTAACAAAGGGAAATAGGTAGTGTTACCTACAGTCGCTCAAAAAAATAACCGAACACTATAGTTGATTACAGAATTCAGGAAAAATATCAGGCAACATCTGGCAACAAATTCTGGCAACAATTTAATATCTGGCAACAATTTATCTAGTGATCTGGCAACCTTCGTGTCACGTGACACGAAGGTTGCCAGATCACTAGATATATGCAAATACTTTTTGGCAAATTGTGACAGTTTGTTTTTCCCCCCTCTACCCTCGAAGGCAAACGCGCTTTCTGATGCTGAATGGGATCTTCAGGTACAGTTCCAATTTCTCTTTTATTCCCTCCGTTGTTGAGGGCTATGATCTCCATACCCCTTTTTTATCAATAGCCGGTTCTCTCTAATCGTTAATTTTCTTTCACCGTTATTTTTAATAAATGTCCATCTGAAACACATTCATCACCTTTTTAGGGGCGGGGGTGGCTCAGTCGGTAGCGCGCCAGGCTTGTAATCTGCAGTTCCCAGGTTCGAGTCCCAGCTGAGTCAGCGTTGAGACTTATCTCCGCAAAATTTCCCCGCCCTGCCCACGGTCAGTAGGGAACAGCGATGGGCTTGGTAAAGGTCGCCGTCCGTCTGGATGGGACGTTAAGCCGCGGCCCGTGTGTGGGAGAGCCATACCCTGTGTACGTTAAAGAACACACTGGATGGTCTTGACGGGAGGCTACCATCTGTCTCCCAAAAGCTGTTCCAGTGAATCCCCTCCCCCAACCTTCTCTGAGCCTTTGGGGTCCTTGTGACCTGGCCATTTAGCCCATGGTGTGCAAAAAAGTGCCGCTAAGAGGTAAAACAACTCACATCACCATTTTAAAAGTCAATAAGAGGAGCATCCATAACTACTTAACCATAACTTTCACTATTAATAATTGTTGATTTTATTGTTGAGGAAACAATTCGGCGATCAGTAGCATTTTAAAGAACCAATCAAATTAATTGCTTTTTTTTAAAAGAAAAAAAAATATCACTTTGGCGCTTAATAGCATAACATTTTTAATAACCGGTTCGGTCGAACCGTTGTAAACCTGTTGGATGATACGACTGCATGAAGCAATATGACATGCAAGGGCATTTACAGGGGGGGGGGAGGGGGACAAAAAACACAATTCATCATTGCATCATGATAAAAATATTTAGGTCGGGTGGTTCACTAATGTTTACAGTTGCGAATGCATCATAATACTATTAAGGATGTCCGAAAACTAAACGAAAAATAGGGAAATTTGTTATTGAAAACTAGATATGACTAGAAGGACGCATATTGCCTCTGGCGAATATGAGATTCTCGTTTTCAAAGAGAAAAAAGTTTTCCTTTTACCTGCTGTTTCATTCCTTAAAAGTTTTAATTTGAGCAAGCGGATGAGGGGGAAAATGCAAAGAGTGTTTCATTGGTAATTATTCAACAAAAAGTATTCGTCTTTTAATTCTTAAATCTAAAAAGTTGCATTTCCCGCACCTCTTTCAGTTCGGTTGGGTTGTTTTACCTCTGAGCGGCACTTTTTTGCACACCATGGGCTAAATGGCCAGGTCACAAGGACCCCGAAGGCTCAGAGAAGGTTGGGGGAGGGGACCCACTGGAACAGTTGTTGGGAGACAGATGGTAGCCTCCCGTCAAGGCCATCCAGCGTGTTCTTTAACGTGCACAGGGTATGACTCTCCCGCACACGGGGCCACGGCTTAACGTCCCATCCGACGGACGGCGGCCTTTCCAAGCCCATCGGTGTCCCCTACTGACCGTGGGCAGGGCGGGGAAGTTTGCGGAGATAAATCTCAACGCTGACTCAGCTGGGACTCGAACCTGGGAACTACAGATTACGAGCCTGGCGCGCTACCGACTGAGCCACCCCCCCCCCCCCCCCCCCTCTTTCAGAAAAGTGAGTAAATATTACTGTCAGTGGAATATTTCTTACAAACTAACACTATTTTTTCAAATTTCTATTCAATACATATTATTAGTAAAACTCGATAACGCTTTGTCGTTTCATATTTGGTGATTGTAAAGATATACACCCAATTCTGTTTTAGCCCGATTCAAACGGCGTCTTTTTAAAAAACTCCATTTGAATTTAATTCTGAAAAATATTCCTATTCAAGAAAAAATTCCTAGAATTTACGTTTATAACAGAGATGCCGTGTTTATGGTCACATTTTTAGAAGTAGTGTTAATTTTGAAAATGTACTATAGATACACATTTTGTGCACTGAAATTCCTAAAATAAAAGCTACATTAACATAACTACATAAAAGGTTTTCTCTATTTTATGGAAAAATTATACAAAACCTACTTCATTCGGAATAAAGTGGCAACATTGAGTTCCGGGAATTCCCCTCAATTTTTATCTTCAATAAATACGTTAGTCTTGGTGTTTAAAGTTTGAAGTGTTTAGATGTTCAATAGAAGAAATCGAAAAACTTCCAAAATAATAATAGTTGTTTTGTTTTTAAAGTTTTGTGTGCGTAATATAAATTTATTAAATTTTGCTGATAGGTAATTTACAATTTTTCATTATCTGATTTATCAACTGCAATTCAAATATTTTCCGTAAGCCTTACCACAATGTCGGATAATTCAAAAACTATACAAAAGCAGAAAGGATACTAAGATTCAAATTTTAGATCGTCTTGCAACTGGAAAAGGTTCAACATCCATAAGTAAATATTTTGGTTTGAAATAAGCTACCGTAAGAACCATCAAGAAAAATGAAAATGCTATTAGAAAATCTGTGCTTTCTGGAACAAAATTGAGCGCTAAGTCGTCGTCGTACACGAGAGATATTGTAAAAGTGAAGATGGAAAAGGCACTAGTAACGTGGATAGAAGATAACTCGCAAAAAAGAATACCTCTAGATGGAAATACCATCAAACAAGTGGCATTACGAATATGTAAGCAGATACAAGAAATGCAACCAACCACATCAGCTCAGTTAAACAAAAATTATGAATTTTCTGCAAGTACAGGTTGGCTTGCAGGATTTCTTCAAAGACACGCGTTTCATAATGTAAAGATAAAAGGTGAAGTTGCATCTACAGATGAACTGGCTGCTAAAGAATTTTGTCCAAAATTGGCCCAAATAATTGAAGATGGTGGATACACTCCTAATCAAGTTTCGAATGTAGATGAAACTGGTCTTTTTTGGAAAAAAATGCCGAGTGGAATCTAGGTAGCAAAATCACAAAAAACTGTTGGTGGCTTTAAAGCAGCTAAGGATCGTGTGATCATTCCATTTTGCAGCAACGCTTCAGGAGATCGTATATTAAAACCGTTGCTCGTTAATCGATCCCTAAGACCACGGTCAATGAAAGGTGTAGATTTGAATAAATTGCCAATGTATTGGATGGCAAACAAAAAAGCCTGGGCTACAAAAGAAATTTTTAATGAATGGTTCCATAAATGTTTTGTTCCAGAAGTTAAACGCTATTTGAAGGAAAAGAAATCTCGAATTTAAAGTTCTATTGATTATAGACAATGCCACTGGCCATCCTGTTTTGTAACACCCAAATGCGCAATTTTGTTTTCTGCCGCCTAATACGACATCCTTAATACAACCACTAGAGCAAGGTATAATTGCCACATTTAAAACTTACTACGTAAGACGAACATTCCAATACATTTTGGATAAACTAGATACGGATAAAACACTAACAGTTGTTGATGTGTGGAAGAAATTTTCTATTTTAGATTGTATCAGACATGCTGGATTGATGTTATCAGAATTCAAACCATCAACTTTAAACGCATGCTGGAAAGCTATTTTGCCCAAATGTGTAAAAAGCAAAGATCCTGTACCTCCAAATACGACTTTCATCACTTTAGCACATGCAGTTGGTGGAGAAAGATTCGATGATTTGTCGTCTGCAGATATTGATGAATTGATGGTTGACAAAGCTCTTAGCGAAGATGAAATAATAGAAGTTGTCCTTGAGACTCCTGATGAAAAAGAAACAAGTGATGGTGATGAAGAAGTTCCACTCACTGCAGGTTTAATTAAAGAAGGGCTTCAAATGGCTAGTAAATTGGAAAGTCATTTTCTTACACAAGATCCCATTGTCGAACGAGCTGAGTAGTTTAAACGTGAACTGAAGTCATGTATGGCGCGTTATCAAGAATTATACAAAGATCTAGTCAAAGCAGCATATCAACTATTGATTACAGAGTTCGTTGTCAAAATTAATCAAACTTCAGAATCACTAGAAACGTGATAATTTGGTTCCACACATCACAGAGATCATTTCACCACTGGAATATGAACACGACGACCAAAATGTTTCAAGCGATGAAAGGGATTTAATTCCAGTCTTACGCAAACGAATGTGTCTATTGTCAGAAAGTGACAACGAATAAAATCTATTAATAAGCATATGTAAATCATTTTTTTTGCACTTTTGTATTTTTCAATTAGTGACATATTATTTTCTTTATGAAGGATAATTTACTTTATATATGTACATATCATTATCTTTATAATTTTATAAAATAAAAAATGTGTTTAAATGAATAAAAATCAAATGCAGATTTAATTAAAGATTTTGATATGATTTGTTTGAAAACAACTTATTATTTGTACTGGGTTTTTACGTCTGGAACTAATCTTCTATTTTTTTCATATGCACTGTATTTTTTTTTTTACACGGTTTTTTCGGGAACCTATTTACCGTGTAAAAACAGAATTGGGTGTATATTAAAACTACTAAGTATTTGAAAATGCGAATTATAATATTTCATTAGTACCAATCAAATTAGAAAGAGTTTTCTAATTAATATTTTCATTGTTTCCAATGGAAACATCATGGCGTTCACATTCCACCACCAAAATTTAAAATTCTTAGCTGAAATACGTCGTTTGCAATATTTGTTTGAAATTTTGAAATTTGATTTCTCCACCGTTAGAGGGCACAATTATGGGTTTTGGAAAGATTTAAAAAGTGTGAATCATAATATTTTATCAATTCCTATCTAACCCAAAAAGAAATTTTTTTTATCTCTAAAAATAAACAATTATCTGCTAAAACTAAAAAGGTGTCGTCGTGAAATAATATGCTGAAAAAAAATTGGTTTTGCCATGAGTAGGATTCGAACCCACGTCTTCTGGGAACATGCGAGTAATGCTAACCACTACATCATCATTAGTTAACAGTTTTCCTTCAGCTGATATGACATAAACTTTCCGATTTTTTTATTTGATTTGCACAGTGGCGCCATCTATCCGGAAAGTGGACAGCTGTGTTACCTCATAGAGATAGAATTTAGTATTTGTTACTCACGCTCATGGCGCCATGAGCCAAGAAACTCAATCGAGCCTGAAAAAAGTAGGGGGGGGGGCGAGGCAAGAGACTGGATTTCCATTACAGTTTAGCATTTTCTCTCCGTTTTACGTATCTTTAAAAATATTCATTGAAAATTGAAGATATTACCCTTATCACCATTCTTAAAGAAGAAGGAGGGGCATAGCCCCCCCCCCCCTCCATTTCTAACCATGGAGATTGAAACCGTTTTCAATCAGCACATGGGGCGGGGGTGGCTCAGTCGGTAGCGCGCCAGGCTCGTAATCTGTAGTTCCCAGGTTCGAGTCCCAGCTGGGTCAGCGTTGAGATTTATCTCCGCAAAATTCCCCGCCCACGGTCAGTAGGGGACACCGATGGGCTTGGAAAGGCCGCCGTCCGTCGGATGGGACGTTAAGCCGTGGCTCCGTGTGCGGGAGAGCCATACCCTGTGCACGTTAAAGAACACGCTGGATGGCCTTGACGGGAGGCTACCATCTGTCTCCCAACAGCTGTTCCAGTGGGTCCCCTCCCCCAACCTTCTCTGAGCCTCTGGGGTCCATGTGTCCTGGCCATTTAGCCCATGGTGTGCAAAAAAGTGCCGCTCAGAGGTAAAATAACCTTAACCCAATCAGCACACTCTACCAACAAAACTGTCAACCTCTAGTATGAGTCGACTCTTTACAGCAGGCCCGTCCAATCCCTCTGCTCATTGCAATAATAAGTTCTTTACTGAAAAAGAACTTACGGCTTATAAAAAGAGTCATCAAACTGCTGAATATGGCTCATTTCTTCCAAATTTTTTTACCAAACATTTTTAAGTGCATATCCAAACGATCCTTCCAAGTCACAGCATTCATTTAGAAATGCACATTTTTGTGTTTTAATCTAAATATTTTCTTGATTCCTGAAAAGTATATTTTTTTACAATTCGTATATTTTCGTTTTTAAGCAGACAATTTTTTTTTCTTTTTTTTGTTTGGCTCTTTGTTAAGTTTGAGTCGTCCACCGCTGATTAAGAATATTAATTTTAAAGTGAAGCTATTGAAAGATTCGGAAGAGGTGATTCACAGTATTTTATGAATAGCTTCCAATCCAAAAATAATTTTTTCTCTTGAAGAAGTTGAATGTCTACAAACGGACAAAAGGCAAAGTGGAAAGAATATTTCCTTTAAAAAATGCTGAATAGACTCAAATAATATATTAGAACAGTTAATTTTTTTTATTAAGCAGTTTAATCAGAATTTCGAAACGGAATCATCACCTCTATGAGTTTGAAAATGGAATTCTCACCTCGTATGAGTTTCAAAATGAAATCATCACCTCGTATGAGTTTCAAAATGGAATCCTCACCTCGTATGAGTTTCAAAACGGAATCCTCACCTCGTATGAATTTCAAAATGGAATCCTCACCTCGTATGAGTTTCAAAATAGAATCCTCACCTCGTATGAGTTTCAAAATGGAATCCTCACCTCGTATGAGTTTCAAAATGAAATCCTCATTTCGTATGAGTTTAAAAATGGAATCCTCACCTCGTATGAGTTTCGAAACGGAATCCTCACCTCGTATGAGTTTCAAAATGAAATCCTCATTTCGTACGAGTTTAAAAATGGAATCCTCACCTCGTATGAGTTTCGAAACGGAATCCTCACCTCGTATGAGTTTCAAAATGAAATCCTCACCTCGTATGAGTTTCAAAATGGAATCCTCACCTCGTATGAGTTTCAAAATGGAATCCTCACCTCATATGAGTTTCAAAATGGAATCCTCCCCTATATTTGCGTTTACACTTAATGTTTTAGCAGGACTTACATTTCTATGTTTTTTATCTACAGCTTTCAACGAGTATAAAGGAAATGTCTCGCTAAAAACTGTGAAAGCAGTCGTGAAGAATGTTCCAGACTTTAGTGCTTCACGAGAGAAAAATGATCTTGGATTTGTTACATTTGACTTGCAAACTGATTTAAGTCATTTGTTCAATTGGAATGTGAAGCAACTGTTTCTCTACTTAACAGCTGAATATATAACTGACAATAATGTTGTAAATCAGGTGGTACTATGGGACAAAATTATAAAACGTGGTGAAAATGCAGTTTTGGACTATAGAAGTATCAATACTAAGTATTACTTTTGGGAGATGGTAATGGCCTAAGGGGAAACAGAAATGTGACTCTGTCTTTGTCATGGAACATCATTCCAAATGCAGGGAGCCTTCCAAATATAAATGGTGAAGGAGCACATATCTTCAGTTTTCCTATGGAGTACACCACTTCAAGACTGTGAAGCATCTGTTATACTATTTTATCAAACCATTTTCACTGAAAGGACAAAAAATTGCTGCTTAATATAAAAATAGAAAAACCTGAAATGACTTCTAGGTTATTTTTTAATTAGCACATCTTCAAGAAACTTGCTTAGTAATTAAGAATAGCGTTCAGCAAACTTATAAATACCAGTTATCTTTAACAGAAAAGGAGGAATAATATTTTGTACCCATTTGAAGATAAATTTTCACTTGTTTTTTTAATGAATTTATAAATGTAAACTCAATAAATCCATAAACTGTCTAGTTGTTTTACTTTGATAAAATTAAAAAAATTGAAATTAATTATAAAATAGCATAAGTTAAGAAAACTTTTAATTATTCAAATCTGTTAGTCTTAAAAGGCTGCTAAATGTTATTTTGTTATTTTTTTTTTGTATCAGTTTCAAAATGGAATCCTCACCTCGTATGAGTTTCAAAATGGAATCCTCTCCTCGTATGAGTTTCAAAATGGAATCCTCATCTCGTATGAGTTTCAAAATGGAATCCTCACCTCGTATGAGTTTCAAAATGGAATCCTCACCTCGTATGAGTTTCAAAATGGAATCCTCACCGCGTATGAGTTTCAAAATGGAATCCTCACCTCGTATGAGTTTCAAAATGAAATCTTCACCTCGTATGAGTTTCAAAATGAAATCCTCACCTCGTATGAGTTCCAAAATGGAATCCTCACCTCGTATGAGTTTCAAAATGGAATCCTCACCTCGTCTGAGTTTCAAAATGGAATCCTCACCTGGCTTACCTGCCGCTCTCATGGGGCTGTGTTTCCCATAAAATGCACATGCTGCCAACTAAAATCAGGCACAGCCGAAATGTTGATTTTCATCCTCATTTGTATGATTGAGTGAAATACCCAAAGCAGAACGTACGGAAATGCAAAATATACGAGGGTGGCTCAAAAAAGTAAAGGCCTGTAATTTCCAGTCAGAGCATACAGGTTGAAACTGGGTGTTGTAGTTAGGAGACACAGTTGGGCATTTTCGTTTCAGTTGAATTCGTGTCGTTGAATATGCCTCTTGAAAATGGCAGCGTTGATTGATACGACGTTCCCATTAGATTTGGGTTGTTGTTGTTGTTGTTTTACCTCTGAGCGGCACTTTTTTGCACACCATGGGCTAAATGGCCAGGTCACATGGACCCCGAAGGCTCAGAGAAGGTTGGGGGAGGGGACCCACTGGAACAGCTGTTGGGAGACAGATGGTAGCCTCCCGTCAAGGCCATCCAGCGTGTTCTTTAACGTGCACAGGGTATGGCTTTCCTGCACACGGGGCCACGGCTTAACGTCCCATCCGATGGACGGTGGCCTTTCGAAGCCCATCGGTGTCCCCTACTGACCGTGGGCAGGGCGGGGAATTTTTGCGGAGATAAATCTCAACGCTGACCCAGCTGGGACTCGAACCTCGGAACTACAGATAACGAGCCTGGCGTGCTACCGACTGAGCCACCCCCGCCCCACGTTCCCATTAGAAGTGCGTGTAATTATTAGCTTTCTCAATGTAAAAAGGAAAAAACACCGATATAGTGTTCCACGAGAAAGATTTGGGAAGAGTGTTTCAGGTTGAGAAATCGTTATTCTTCGGTTTTGAATGATGCCATTTTCTTTTATGAAAATAACGTTTTTTGGAATGTTTGCTATTTATGGACTGCCTGTCACTTCTTTTTCATTTCGGATTGGCGCTCTTCCTTCGTTAAATGACCGATAGCATTTGCAACATTTTCGCTTGTTCATTGTGTAATCACCACGAGCCAATTCACCATGAATGCCATCTGGTGGTTTTTTTTTCTTCATTGAGAATACGAATAACTGCCAACATTTCCAAATTGAGCGGAGTCTTAATCAACATTGTCATTTTCAAAAGGCATGTTCAACAACACGATTACAACTGACCCGAAAACTGACACGTACTGTGTTTCACATGCCCGATAGCATCTTCTAATTTCAGACGCCAAGCTGGTAATCTGTAGTTCCCAGGTTCGAGTCCCAGCTGGGTCAGCGTTGAGACTTAAATAAAAAATAAATAAATACCCCCTCAAGCAGCTGCTTGCCACAGAGGACTGACAGGAGCCTGTCAATTTATATGCCAGAGTAGAAGGTCTGTGAGGATGGCAGGACCTCAGCAGAATAAACGACACATACATCCATGCCTTAGCCCGGGGCTCGAACCCAGGTCCCTTAGATCAATAGCCAAGCGTGCTAACCACTCGACTTATCTCCGCAAAACTCCCCGCCCTGCCCACAGTCAGTAGAGGACACCGATGGGCTTGGTAAGGCCACCGTCCGTCGGATAGGACGTTAAGCCGTGGCCCGTGTGCGGGAGAGCCATACCCTCTACACGTTAAAGAACACGCTGGATGGCCTTGACAGGAGACTTCGGTAATATAAGTTTCAAAAAAGTTTATAAGAATTGTTTTGGAGCAACATTCGAGAGAATTTTAGTCTCTCCACTAAACATTCCTACGAATTTGCTTTATTTCTTAAACTTTTTTGTGCAAATTCTGCACAGAATATTCTTTAACAGCTTTTGCACGTTTTTTTTTTTAAGTAAATTTCTAACGAAAACTTTAGCAAAGTATACCGAGAAAAAATGCTTTTCATTACACAATCTCCTTTCTCTATCGAAATATCCCTATGTGAAAGAGAAATTCCCTACTCTTTGTCCCAACATTCAGCTGAACCGGAAAAGAATGGCAAACGAGATGTTGCAAGTGGTCAGATTACCATTCAGCCAATACCAGAGTGAAATCCCACGTGAATTACACAAGCGCTCAATTTCACGAAGCGATATTAGATAAACAAAGGCCTAGTAATAGATAACAAAACGCACCCCCCCCCCCCCCCAAAAAAAAAAAACGGACGAAGGTGCATATATAATGCTCATTTTCTTTCCATTATTTATTTAATAAAAAAGATATCAAACTACACCTCCAGATTATCAATTGGGCTGCGTTCGCCGAATTAAATCATTTGCTTTCTTTCTCCGCATTTGTTTCCCGCCATTCCATCCTTATCCCCCCTGCAACATTTTCCCCCCTTTCATATATTTCTATGACCAATAAAATTTCCAAGCTGGGCTGAAACACAAAAGACAAAATTTAATCATTTTAGCATACAGAATGTTTCAGTTTACCTTCTTTTTTTTGTTCGAAAGCTTTACATTTAAATATAAACATTAAAGCGAAAAACAAACTATTTGGCTTTTTAGTTTCTTATTTCTGTTCCTCGGAGAGAACGGACAGAACCCTTCGGTAAATAGAATACACGTATTACTAATAGTCTTTTTCGCCAGCTTGGCAGCGCAACTAAGTGAACTAAGAAGGCAAGAATAAAAGAAAAAAGGAAGATAACAGAAAAAGGATGTTTACATAAAGGTCCGCGTCATTATTCCCAATATGTGCCAGATTTATATGCGATTCGGGAGAGTCGGCGCATTCAATCCTGCAGAGGACATCCATTATGGAGTTCAGATGTTGCATTTAAAATTTAAATATCACGCGTTCAACGAACTGAAGTGGCTTTAATGCGCAAAACGTGTCAGTCTGCGAATGGATAACCCAGCCGCCTTTATTTATCATTGAAAAAGTCAATTCTTTTGACGAAGTTCTGCAGCTCCAAAGTCGAGAACTGCAAAAGAAACAATTCGCCGTTTCTGGATTTGGGGGAGGGAAAAAAAGAAAAGACAGTGAGAGCAAAAATAAAGAAGAAATGTCTTTTTGTAACAGGCAGAACCGGATACCGAGGGGCTGGGGTGGTTCAGTCGGTAACGCGGCAGGCCAATTTGTAGTTCCCAAGTTCGAGTCCCAGCAGGGCCAGCTTTGAGATTTATCTCCGCAAAACTCCCCGCTTCGGAAAGTAGGGGACATCGATGGACTTCGAAAGGCCGCCGTCCGTCGGATGGGACGTTAACCAGTGGCCCCTCGTGTGCAGGAGTGTTCATACCCTGTGCTCGTTAAAGGACACCCTGGATGGAATGACGGGGAGACTGCTATCTGTCTCTCAACAGGTGTTCTAGCCGGTCCCCTCCCCCAACCTTCTCTGAGAACTCGCGATCCTTGTGACTTGCCCATTCAGCCCGTTGTGTGCAAAAAAGTGCTGCTCAGTGATAAAGCAACCCAACCGGGTATCGAGATTTTGCTCCCACACAAGCGGAGAGGGTTGTCGCAGTCGTCAGCTTGCAAAGTCCTATTTCCACGTTCGAGTTACCAACTGTACCAGCGTTGAAATTTTCTCTGTTAATCCCTGGCCAAATGTGGCTCAGTTGGTAGCGCACCAGACTCGTAACATACAGTTACAAGGTTCTAGTTACATCTGTGCCAGCGTTGAGATTTATTTCTGCTAAATCTCCACTCTGAACTCGATGATGAGAAATCGATGGGCTTGAAAATGTCGCCGTCCGTCGGATGGGACGTATACTCTAAGCACGTTAAAGAAAACGCTGGATGACTTTGACGGGAGCATAACATTTATTTCCTAGCAACTGTCCAGTGGGTCCCCTTCCTCCAATCTTCTCTGAGCCTTCGGGGTTCTTATGACCCAGCCATTTAGCCCATTGTGTGCAAAAAGGTGCTGCTCAGAGGTAAAATAACCCCAACAATATCACTTGAAGGGGGTTTGAGTTGGATTGTTTTTTTCTCTGAAGGGCACTTTTTTTTACATACAATGGGCTAAATTAACAGGTCGGTGAGAGCAAAAGGGCTCAGAGAAGGTTGGGGGAAGAGGACCCACTGGACAGCTGGTAGAAGACAGAAGGGCTCAGAGAAGGTTGGGGGAGGACCCACTGGACAGCTGATAGGAGACAGATTGAAGACTCCCATCAAGATGATCTAGCATGTTCTTTAATGCGCACAAGGTCCTACACATTGAGCAATCATCGATACACTCTCCTACACATTGAGCAAAGGTTTAACTTCCCATCCTATGGATTCATCTCCGCAAGACCCTCCGCGCTCTCCTCGGCCAGCAGGGGACACCGATGGGCTGGGAAAGGCCACCGTCTGTCTAATGGACGTTAAACCGTGGTTTCTGTGTAGGAGAGTCATACACTGTGCAGATTAAAGAACACACTGGATGGCCTTGATTGCAGGGTTCTATCTGTCTCTTAACAGCTGTTTCGTAGGTTTCCTTCCCAACCTTCTCTGAGCCTTTCGGGATTCTTGTGACCTGGCCATTTAGCCCATTTTGCGAAAAAAAAGTGCCGCTCAAACGTAAAACGATCCAACCTAACCTAAAGCGCTTGGCGCACCAAGTCGCCCCCCTGCCCCGCGCCCTAATGTTTATTCAAGAGAATATTTTTTGTATTTTCACTTGTGAGTATCCATGCTTCACGAGCGGTTAAATGCGCTCTTGACATTCCCTTTCTGAAATTCTCTTGACATTTGTCTTTCTGAAAATTTCCTGACAGTTTCTCTTTCTGAAATTCTCCTGATAATCTCTCTTTCTGAAATTCTCTTGATAGTTTGTCTTTCTGAAAATTTCTTGACAATTTCTCTTCCTGAATTTTCCTGACAATTTGTCTTTCTGAAATTCTCCTGATAATCTCTCTTTCTGAAATTTTCTTGATAGTTTGTCTTTCTGAAAATTTCTTGACAATTTCTCTTCCTGAATTTTTCTGACAATTTGTCTTTCTGAAATTCTCCTGATAATCTCTCTTTCTGAAATTCTCTTGATAGTTTGTCTTTCTGAAAATTTCTTGACAATTTCTCTTCCTGAATTTTCCTGACAGTTTCTCTTTCTGAAATTCTCCTGATAATCTCTCTTTCTGAAATTTTCTTGATAGTTTGTCTTTCTGAAAATACTTGACAATTTCTCTTCCTGAATTTTCCTGACAGTTTCTCTTTCTAAAATTCTCCTGATAATCTCTCTTTCTGAAATTCTCTTGATAGTTTGTCTTTCTGAAAATTTCTTGACAATTTCTCTTCCTGAATTTTCCTGACGATTTATCTTTCTGAAATTCTCCTGACAATCGAATTTTGAAAGATATAGATTGTGAAAATATAAATTGTTCATTCGCAGAACAAAAGCGAGATGAAAAAATATTTCAATTTAGTGAATAATTTTATATCTATACATGCTACTGCATCTGAATGATTTGAGTTTCAAAATCCTCAAGCAGCTACTAGCCACAGAGGTTCTGACCCTCAACCTCCTCAGAGGTTCTGACCCTCACAGAGGTTTTACCCCTCAAGCAGCTACTAGCCACAGAGGTTCTGACAGGGAGTTCATTTTCAGGGGCTTGAGTAGACGAAAGTGTATAAAGAAAAATCATAGGTAAATTTTCGTGTAAGAACGGAGCTCATGAAAGTCATATGAAAAAACTATTTTTTTCATTTCAGGTTTTTAATAATGTTTTCAGCTAAATTTTATAAAATCATATTCTTTATTTTTTATTAATAATAAATGAAAATACAGTCTCTTTTACATTTTTTCAGCTCGATTGTGTTTCTTGCCCATCTCCTCCCCCCCCCCCCTCTCCCTCGAAAATTTTTTAAAAATTTACTCACTAAGCCTGCATTCTACAGTGAGACGTATACTGCATTTATTATTGCATAGTTATAAAATAGCATTCCCTTTTTCGGACTGTACACATAATTTCACCCTAAAATTTCTGCAGTAATTTTATTTAATTACTTTATTTCATTAATATTTACTCAATGAAGAAAATGGATCCACCCGAGATCCATTTTATTCATTGAGTAAACCCGGGGATTTCGTTAAAATATAATCCGTGTTAATTTTTAACCCGGGGATTTCGGGTTAAAAATTAACTCGGGTTATATTTTAACTTTAATTGAGTTAGAAATTTAATTGACATTTAATTTTAATTGAGTAAACCCGGGGATTTCGTTAAATATACCCCAATTTCATTGAGATAACCCGGGGATTGCAAAGGAAAATTTTAAAATGAATTAGCATTTTAAGTAATCACCAATTATATTTTTAAAATTAATTATTATTTAACATTAGGGACAATATTTCATTCACTCTACGGTCTTTTTAGGTCTGGCTTAGCCCCTCCCCCCTGCTCTCCCTCTTCGCTGACATAACTCGTTAGCCACCACTCCAGTGTCATAATTGCGATATTAATATTCCTGAATAATTCCACCTTTTATTGTGTTTTATGAGGCTATTTTATTAATCTTACCCAGAAATGTAATGCACCTTTTACAACTGATTAGCATTTCAAGTACAGTGGACCCCCGATATAACGCGCATGTCGGGCGGGAAACACCCGCGTTATAAGGTGAAGCGCGTTATACCGAGCGGCGCGGTGGCGACACAATAAATTTCACACTGTAAGCTTTTCTTTTACTCATCATGCATACAATAATTAAACACTATTCAAAATACATGCAGGAACTCAATACATACACAATTACTCAATACGCAGTAACAATAAAATGCGATACTCACTAACGCCGCACGGACCTGTATAAACATGTTTGAACTTATCGCGAACATCGCCCGCGCTATAACCGAGTGCGAGGTATAGCGAGCAGCGCTATAACGAGGGTCCACTGTAATTACTAATAGCATCTTTACGACAAAACAAAGAGTTGGAATATAATAAGCAATAATATTTCATATTATATTCCGACTCTGTTTCGATCTGATTAATGCTCCTCCCCCCAACAAAAATCAGGACCAACTACTGAGTTATAATAATAAATAAATACCCCCTCAAGCAGCTGCTTGCCGCAGAGGTCTGACTGGAGCCTGTCAGTTTATACGCCATAGTAGAAGATATGTGAGAATGGCAGGATCTCAACAGAAAAACAACACACACAACTCTGCCTTAACCCGGGGATTGTCCAGTCCCAGGTCCCTTAGGGGACGGGGGTGGCTCAGTCGGTAGCGCGCCAGGCTCGTAATCTGTAGTTCCCAGGTTCGAGTCCCAGCTGGGTCAGGGTTGAGATTTATCTCCGCAAACTTCCCCGCCCTGCCCACGGTCAGTAGGGGACACCGATGGGCTTGGAAAGGCCGCCGTCCTTCGGATGGGACGTTAAGACGTGGCCCCGTGTGCGGGAGGGTCATACCCTGTGCACATTAAAGAACACTCTGGACGGCCTTGACGGGAGGCTACCATCTGTCTCCCAACAGCTGTTCCAGTGGGTCCACCTCCCCCAACTTTCTCTGAGCCTTCGGGGTCCATGTGACCTGGCCATTTAGCCCATGGTGTGCAAAAAAGTGCCGCTCAGAGGTAAAACAACCCAGGTCCCTTAGATCAGTAGCCAAATGCGCTAACCACTCGCCCACGGGGCGTTATAGAGTAAACAATTTTTACATTTTACATTTGTCAATTATTGCGCGACAAATAAGTAGAAAATACCAAAAATAGAAAGGACTATGATGAGACTTTAAGTTAAATTGGTAATAAAATGCATTAATTCAAAATCCACTGAATCATCGTTTTGCAAAGTGTGATCCATGTGGCTTTCTACTTGGGAAAAAAAGCACAACTAATTATTAAAAACTATAACAATAATCGTATAAAATAAATCACTTATTGTTACAAGAATAAATAAAGAGCGGAAATTTAATTCGTTTTTAAGATGCATTTTTAGACTTCAAAAAAAAAAGATACTGAAAACCGATGCCCAACTATGAAAAGTTTGAGAAATCCTACACCAGAAAATTGAATCACTTTGAATGTGCATTAACATAATATTTCAGTTTTCATTTCGTTTTGCCTTGCTATCCAATGAAATAATGTGAAGCTACTTCTAATTAACAAAGTCACAAGAAAATAAGAGATATACCTACATATTTAATAAAATAATAGCCGAAATTTAATAATTCGTGAAATACGAAATTTCTTCCAGGATATACAGTAATCTCGACTTGTTCATTATTTTCCAATTTTCTCTTCCAATGTATTAATAATTGCTGAGGAATGCAATACCTTTCAAAATTTTAACGAAAATAAGAGATTTAATACCTACATATCTAATAAAATAATAGCCAAAATTTAATAATTCACGAACTACGAAATTTCCTTCAGGATATAGAGTAATCTGGACTTGTTCATTATTTTCCAATTTTTCTCTTCCAATGTATTAATAATTGCAGAGGAATTAAATATCTTTTAATTGCAGAGGAATGCAATACCTTTCAAAATTTTAACGAAAATAAGAGATTTAATACCTACATATCTAATAAAATAATAGCCAAAATTTAATAATTCATGAACTACGAAATTTCTTTCAGGATATACGGTAATATGGACTTGTTCATTATTTTCCAATTTTCTCTTGCAATGTATTAATAATTGTAGAGGAATGAAATACCTTTAAAATTTTTACTCAAATAAGAGATTTAATACCTACTTATCTAATAAAATAATAGCCAAAATTTAATAGTTCATGAACTACGAAATTTTGTTCAGGATATACAGTAATCTGGACGTTAATTATTTTTCAATTTTCTCTTGCAATGTATTAATAATTGCAAAGGAATGCAATACCTTTCAAAATTTTAACGAAAATAAGAAATTTATAATACCTACATATCTAACAAAATAATAGGCAAAATTTAATAATTCACGAACTACGAAATTTCTTTCAGGATACAGTAATCTGGACTTGTTCATTATTTTCCAGTTTTCTCTTGTAATGTATTAATAATTGCGGAGGAATGCAATACCTTTCAAAATTTTAAACGAAAATAAGAGATTTAATACCTACATATCTAACAAAATAATAGCCAAAATTTAATAATTAATGAACTACGAAATTTCGTTCAGGATATACAGTAATCTGGACTTGTTCATTATTTTCAAATTTTCTCTTGCAATGTATTAATAATTACAGAGGAATGAAATACCTTTTAATTGCAGAGGAATGCAATACCTTACAAAGTTTTAACGAAAATATGAGATTTAATAGCTACATATCTAAGAAAATAATAGCCAAAATTTAATAATTCATGAACTACGAAATTTCTTTCAGGATATACAGTAATCTGGACTTGTTCATTATTTTCCAGTTTTCTCTTGTAATGTATTAATAATAGCAGAGGAATGAAATACCTTTCAAATTTTTAAACGAAAATAAGAGATTTAATACCTACATATCTAACAAAATAATAGCCAAAATTTAATAATTAATGAACTACGAAATTTCGTTCAGGATATACAGTAATCTGTACTTGTTAATTATTTTCCAATTTTCTCTTGGAATGTATTAATAATTGCAGAGGAATAAAATACCTTTTAATTGCAGAGGAATACCTTACAATGAATACCTTACAAAGTTTTAACGAAAATATGAGATTTAATAGCTACGTATCTAATAAAATAATAGCCAAAATTTAATAATTCATGAACTACGAAATTTCTTTCGGGATATACAATAATCTGGACTTGTTCATTATTTTCCAATTTTCCCTTGCAATGTATTAATAATTGCAGAGGAATGCAATACCTTTCAATTACAGCGTTTCCCACTCGTCGGCTATAATTCATCAGAGAGCATTTAAAAGCGAAGTTTCCATTCGCTCTAAAGCTCCCCGAATCGTTTCATTATGCCCGGCATTTCCTTTTCCCAATTCTGTTTACAAAGCTCCGAAACAGCTTGTAACAATTCGTCACTTCAACCGTCTTCGCGGTATAATTGGCCGTGACAAAGGATCCGCCCACGCGAGGAATGCCGGGAACAGTGACGAAACGGCTGCCGAGATAATTACTGAGTTGGAGGTTAAGCGATAATCGCCGCTCATTGGCTGAGTAACAATTCGTCACTAGAATAGCAAGTAATCTCAAACAATGAAGATACCTGCACGATATTTTTTGGCTCTTTTCTTTTTTCGTGACATGGTTTCAAAACCGGTTTCATTTCCTCTTGAAGCTCTGACGGAATTAATCTTCTGTTTTCCGATGCACGGCATGCACGTGAAACGATCGAATTAAAATATTTCTTTCCTGCTTCTTGCCGAGCGCGAGGATAATTAGAAGGATTATAGGGCAACACACACAATTTCTGGCCGCCACTCGTTCAAGTTATTCAATTTCGCATTAGTAATACACAGAAATAAACGATGACTATGTTCTATATTCTCCTAACGGATTTGCTTTTTTAATGGAAATGATATAAGATTTAATTTACTCCAGATTCAGTTGTCGACCTTTAGCCTGGCATTGTTTCCAATTCAGAGAAAGCGTTTTTTGTGTATCGGGGGTCGGCAATATAAGGCCCCCTTAACCGTTTCAAGTGGCCCTTGGATCACCAGTCAACAATATTGGCAGTGAATAAATATTTAAGTAACAATATAAAATAATTTTATTTTCCAACAAATTTGATTTACAAACGAACGACATTCTAATCCCTCTAATTGTAATTTGAGTTGCAATTGAGTCATTACAATGTGTAGAGCTAGAGAAATTTTATGCAAATTCTTTTTTCTTTTCTCAAACGATTCTCTGTCTGAATGATATCTGTGTTCGTTAGCACCTATATTTGTGAAAAAAATATTTCCTCGAATATATTTTATCAATATGCAAATTTCGATTGCAGATGACAGACGATCATTTACATTCAAAATAAAAGGGCTAATATTAATTATTATTATATTAATTAATACTGGCTTAATTATATTAATTAATACTGGCTTTGAAATTGGTTTTACTAAATTGACAAAAAATATTTTGAAACCAAATCTCTCATTAATGTTTTTGGATAAAATTTTCCTTCTTATATAAGAGTTTTTTGGTATTTTTTGAGTTTTTCAAATATTATTTTTATTTCAGATATAAATAATCATTATGTATATAAGCTACAGATGAATTCGGGCTTTATCGGGCATCGAAAATAGCACATCGGAACGACTTAAATTTTAATATTTCTTATAATTCCAATAAAACAAATGAAAGTCTTTAATTAAAAATGAGCATCATGTGGCTTTCGATTATTTTTCACGCATTCAGTTTGTTTAAAGAATGAAGGGCAATTTTCGTTTATAATAATATATAACGAACTTTCAGTTTCTTCTTTAATTTCCAATATTTTTCGTTCCAAATAGCCTTAACGTTTTAATTTTGTCACAAAATGATTACAATTAATGATATAAGAATAAATTATTAGAAGCATGCATTTCTGTATATAAATAAATTTTTGCTTCAGAAAAGCTTTTGCTCCCAATCGGGCATGAAACATTGAAACATATTTTTGTAATAATAAATCGACATATGAAAAAAAATCAAGCGTTTTTTTTTTGTACAGTCACTCAAAAAAGTATCCGAACACTGTGGTTGATTACAGAATTCAGAAAAAAATATCTGGCAGCGATTTTTTTAGAAATTAGTGATCTGGCTCCTTCGTGTCACGTGACACGAAGGTTGCCAGATCACTGATTTCTAAAAAAAAACGTTGCCAGATATTTTTTTTTGAATTCTGTAATCAACCACAGTGTTCGGATACTTTTTTGAGCGACTGTACATATTGTACCCCCTTCTAATCCTTCTAGTTTTAAATTGTTTATTTATTAAAAATATAGAGAATATGTAAAAAATAGCCGCATGGTACTTATTTTTAATTATTAAAGACTGATTAAAATATTTAAATTATAATAAAATAATATTTATATATATACATATTTTTTTTTCAGAAATACAAGAAATACTTGAAATAGAAATTATTCTTAGCCGGAAGTCGTCTGTTGCTGTTTTGAGCCCGACAAAGTGTTTGCCCGAACTCATCCGTATTCTCTTTTGCTATATCAATGACGGAAGTCTTTCCAATAGAGGCAGAACGAAAAGCAGTTTGAAAATGATGCATGAAATCCATTTTTTTTCCGTCAACCAAACTCGACGCACTTTCTGATAATATAAAAAATAAAAAAAACATCCAACTATCGCGGTAGAGCAGCAACTACGATAAGAGAAAATCGTGCGTCCGAATCCACAAATTGGATAAAGGGGTAATTTGTCCACTATC
Organism: Ryuthela nishihirai; assembly: GCA_038380435.1. NCBI lineage: Eukaryota > Metazoa > Arthropoda > Arachnida > Araneae > Heptathelidae > Ryuthela > Ryuthela nishihirai. The sequence continues at coordinate 69,856,276 of JAWZYU010000001.1, forward strand.
TTAGGGTTACCCAAACGTTACATCGCTAGGTACGTTCTTTTATTATTTTTTGGGGGGGAGGGGGAAATGGGGCCTAAAAAATATAAAATCGTATATAAAACCAATGAAAAAAAAGTTCTTTACTCTTTTTTTAATCTTATAACAGTAACTCATTTGTTATGTCCGCACTTTTTAAGTTTCAAATAACCAAGAAGTGAAAACTAAGACGAAAGTATTAAATATGACGTGTGAACCTGTCGTGCCTTGCAACGTTCATGAATGTTGTATAATAATAATAATAGGATTATTTGTATATTTTCTAAAGACCGGAATATTTTTCCCGGGCTGCAGGATGCACTTTGGGAAACAATGCATTAGCCCAGTGTTTCTCAAATTATGGGTAGCGGCACTCAGGGCAGGCATCTACTCAGGATTAAGTTTCGGGGGGATTCAGTTCCGGAGAGGCTCCGAGAATGTCTGACAATAAGACTTGAGTAAGGATTTCCCAATTACTGAAATATTCCATCGAATAGGAAAGATTAAAATGATATTCTATATATGAGACAAAAGTTTACATATTTTTTTTTAATTTATTTTTAGTGTCGGATATAAAATATGGGACTAAAAATTATATCGAGACAAATCTTTTAGGTTTCAAAGAAAGCAGGTTGACAAATTTTTGATTTAGTATAAGATGGCAGGATTTTCGGGGGGGTTGAAAGGTAAGAAATTTTATGAAATTCGTAAAATTTTCGCAGAGCAATAACTTACAAAATTAGAAACGTCATCTGCCTGAGGAATTACAAGTTTTTTAGACTTCCCTTTAATATTACGTTTAAATTTTAATTCAGTGTTGAGTTCCAGGTTTGAGTCCCTCCTCGGCTATCGTTGAGATTTGTCTCCGCAAAAACTCTTCGCCCTGCCCACGGTCAGTAGGGGACACCGATGGCCTTGGACAAGGCTGCCATCTGTCGGATGGAATGCTAAGCCGTGACTCAGTGTGCAGGAGAGCCATACCCTGTGGATGTTAAAGAACACGCACAATGACCTTGACGGGAAGTTTCCATCTGTCTCCTATAAGTGTTCCTGTTATAGGATTTTCAGCTAATATCCTATAACAATAATAATAATATTGTATTATTAGACTATATCCTATAACAATAATAATAAATATATATCTTCGGGGATAATATAACTAATAATCCCCGAAGTTTCAGTGGCGCCATAAATTTTAAAAGCAATAGTCACGGATGTGATTATAATAATAATAAAATTATTAAAAAGATAATAATGGCTGCATAAAAATAATCAAACAACTTAGAAAAGCAAAGCTTAAAAAATTGGTGGTGATTTGCAGATACACATATTTAAGCGTTTACATAAATCTCCCTTTTAACTCCGATTAGTTTAATTCCCCGATTTTAAAATTAATCCTATTTTTTTTTTCGTCAGGCGTTGCGCCACCTTTCTTTGACATTTTGACAAGCTTGAACAAAACCAGATGTGTTTTGTTAGGCTGTTAGGCAAGCTTAAAACAGGCGACAACCTCTACTAAAATGGTTCCAGGTAAAAATGCGAAACAGGATGTGTTTCATCTTCACAACAACACACCCAGACGATTAACAAATATCCGGGAACCCAAAAGATTCTCTTTACCGTCGCATCTGCGAATCAGTGTCATTATGTCAACTGATGAGAAGGAAAAATAATTTTTCGCTTCTGCAATTTGCAATTGTCGTAATTTCTAATGAATAATAAATTGCACATGTACCAGTCAGAAACGAAATCTGTTATTTTGGAAAATATTAATAAACTGTATATTGTTAAATTTAAACTAAATTTCATGTGCCGCTTTTAGCTGAAATTACTTACTATACTTATAATTAGAGTACTTATAAGTAGAACTTGAACTTTGTAGTTTTATTTTTGATATAAATGTACATTATTGCAATGTAAATAGCCAAAGAGCATATGCTCATCTAATTTTATTGTAATAATTAACACAGGAATATAGTAGTGACAACATATAATATATGTGAACAATCTTAAACATCTTCAATGATAGCTGAGTGTGCAATAAATAAAAGTATACAAATCCTTTTATCGAACAACAGTGGCAAATATATATAAATGATTTCATTTCTCTATACAGATTATTTTTGTATTCGTGTAGACAGAAAAGTGAAACTTCAAGGAGCTAGCTGAAAATATGAAAGTAAGGCTCCATATCAGTTATATTACGGAGGAACTGTTTCAGTTTTTCTTTATATGTGGAATATTCACAAATGAAATTTCTGAGATCAGGTGGTAAAGAATTAAATATCTTAGGTTCAAGATATAAATAGTGTTTGTGAAGTATTTCTTTTTTTGCCTTGGGAACTACGTATGTCATTTTTTCATTTCTTAAATAATATTTATAAGTTTTCATTTGAAATACAGAATTATGTTTATAAAGATAAAGCATTAGCTTCTACGTATAAAGGTGTCTTAAAGGAAATATTTTTAATTCACAGTATTTATCATATATTTTTAATTTTTTTTTTGTGGAATGGTTATACTCTTTATTATTTTGTTTTGCAACCTAAACATAGATTTAAGTGCAGTTTTATAAGTTCCACCAAAGCATAAATTTCCATAACTCAATGAGACTGGATCCAAGAAAAGTACAATACCTTTAGCATATCAGTATTCAATATTTTTCTTAAATAGTACAACCTGTAAAGCATTGATCAAACTTTTTAGGTCTGTTTATTTATTTAAGTTTCCAACTTAAATTTTTATAATTTTTATTCCAAGATAATCAATTTTTTTGACATTTTCCATTGGATTACATTTAAAGTCAATGATTTTAGAACAACGAAGGTCATGAATTTTAAATTAAGAGAACTATTCTCTTTGCTTTTTAAACGATATAACATATATTTTGTCTTTGAAATATTGATAGTTAACTCATTCAATTTCAACCAATCCCCAATAACAGATAATTCATTATTAGTAATTCTAACTAGATCATCAAGATTATCAGCACAGAATGTCACTGCAGTGTCATCTACAAATATATTGATCTTTCCATTTATATTCAAGGAACAAAAATCATTAATAAAAATAAGGAAAAGCACTGGACCTAAAACTGACCCTTGAAGCACGCCCTATGTAATAGTCATTTCAGAACTAATAGTACCATATATTTTTACAACTTGTGTTCTGTTATATAAATAACTTCTGAACCATTGTAGAACAGTGCCTCTGATTCCAATTTGTTCTAATTTACAGAGTAAAATCCCATGTCACACACACAATGTCAAATGCTTTTTGAATATCCAGAAACACATTTAGAATTTGTTAATTTTTGTCAATATTTTTATAAATGGTTTTAGTAAAGTTGAGTAATGCATCCTCGGCACCCATGCCTTTCCTAAATTCAAACTGATTTGGCGAGAAAAATTTCTACTTTATAAGAAAGTCAGTTAGTCGTTTTTTAAAATGTTCCCAAAAACTGAGATTACGAATATTGGCCTATAATTAGATATAATAAATAAATAAATAAATAAATAAATACCCCCTCAAGCAGCTGCTTGCCACAGAGGTCTGACAGGAGCCTGTCAGTTTAATACGCCATAGTAGGTTTGTGAGAATTGTTAGAATATATATTTTTATTTCCCTTTTTATATATATTACAGTTGCTTTTTTCAGTTCATCTGGAAAAATTCCCTTTTCAAGAGATAAATTATAAATATGGGCTAGGGGTTTGATAATATAATCCTTACACTATTTTAAAATGATTGGAGATACCACATCATTCCCCCCACTTTTGTTATCTTGAAATTTCAGAATTATATTTAATATCTCATCTTCAGTTGTTGGAAATGAAAACATTGTATTATCATTTCGACTAACACGATGAATATTTCTTTTTAGGCTTTTAGACTGAACTCTCCTAATGTTTTCTCTAAGACTAATAAAGTGCAAATTAAAGTCATTTGCTAATGCTTTGATCTCCACATCATTGTTTAATTTGTCCAAAGAATTTGGAAGAACTGTGCATTTTTTGTTATTATCAATTAAATTATTCAGAAAGTTCCATTCTTCCAGTGTTCTTGCTATCTCCATGACAATTAAGAAATTGTCTTCTATAGTAATTATTTTTAGCATTTACAATTGTCACATTAGTTTATTTCTGATGCTTTTAAAATTTGTCTCGTGAAGAAGATTATATGGATTTTTTTGTGCAAGTGGATACATTTTATCTCTTAGTTTAATCATATTTCTGATATCATCAGAAAACAAGGGATTTTTGCTAATTATCTTCTTTTTACCAGTGTATTGCTTAGAACATTCAATTTGTTTCAGCAATAGATTAAGAAAAGCTTTGCAAGCAGAGTTAGGATTATTGTCAAATAATATTGCATCCCAGATGTATTTCTTTAAATTATTACATAAAACATAATAGCTTATTCTATACATGATATTAAGAACGCCTATTTCATCTGACGCATATGGGAATCTCGTTTTCAAAGAGAATGAAGTTTTTCATTTACCTACTTTTTCACTCCTTAAAAGTTTTAATTCGAGCTAATGATGATTGGGAAAACGTAAAGAGTAATACTTAATTTGTATTTATACATAAAAATATTTGTCTTTTATTCCTTAAATTTAAAAAATTGGTTTTCTCACATCCCAACAACGGTTACATCCAAAATTTCAAATTTCTAACGTAATTTACATCACTTCCAATACTCGCTTGAAATTTAGCAATTCTCAACTTTTTCCCGCTGTTAGAGGGCGCTATTATAGCTTTGGAAAGATTCAGAAAGTGCTACAAATTCGAAATTTTATTGGTGGAACGTAAAGGTAATGAGGTTTACATCAGCTGGGTCAGCGTTGAGATTTATCTCCACAAAATTCCCCGCCCTGCCCACGGTCAGTAGGGGACACCGATGGACTTGGAAAGGCCGCCGTCCGTCGAATGGGACGTTAAGCCGTGGCCCCGTGGGCGGGAGAACCATACCCTGTGCACATTAAAGAACACGCTGGATGGCCTTGACGGGAGACTACCATCTGTCTCCCAACAACTGTTCCAGTGGGTCCCCTCCCCCAACCTTCTCTGAGCCTTCGGGGTCCATGTGACCTGGCCATTTAGCCCATAGTGTGCAAAAAATTGCCGCTCAGAGGTAAAACAACCCAACCCAAATTACATCAGCAGCAAAGAGTTGGACCCTAATCACCAAGGTGGGTGGAAAAATACAATTTTTTCTTTGTTTTAAAAAAAATTTGAAAATTCTTTTATAATTAGACTGGTACTAATGAAATATTAAAAATTCACATTTTTTAAATACTTAAATAATTTTAATTCATATCGTTAGAGATCGCTAAATATGGAAAAAGGCGAACTTTTTAAGGAATGTTGCAAGCGATCTGATCTGTTTATGTTAGAATTTTTTAATTTCGGTGGTGGAAAGTCAACAGATTTCCACTGACAGCAACAATCTTCCCTTTTTTTTCAGAGGGGTGTGAGAAAAATCAATTTTTTAAATTGCAGGATAAAACACAAATTCTTTTTCTCTTGTATAAATACTAATAAAATACCACTATTTGTATATTCCCTCTCATTCATTAGTTAGAATTAAAACTTTTAAGGAATGAAAAAAAATGGATAAATGAAAAAATTTCATTCTCTTTGAAAACGAGATTCTCAAATGCACCAGAGGCGAAATGCAATTCTTCTCTAATTAGTGTTATGAAAATGGAACTTTTCATTCCTTAGTGCTAAGTAAACGGTATACATCCTTTGGAAGATTTCATTAAACGAAAATGTAAATAAATATGCATAATAAACATATTTTGAAATTTATAAAAAAAAAAACACCACTATAACAGGGATATGAAAGAAAAATCTATTTGATTACTTGGTAGAAATAATTGCTGAAAGAAAACAACCATATCGGCGTTTTTATTCATTCTGGTTTCATCCCCCTCCCCTCCCCCAGTTTTTTTTTTTTCTCCCAGATCGAAGCCTGAAACAGACCAAAACTTCTTCAAAAATTTGCCAAGTTTAAAATTAACAACACAAATAAAATCAACTTATGGCCGAGTGGTTAGAGCGCTTGGCTACTGACCTAAGGGACCTGGGTTCGAGCCCCGGGTAAGGCATGGCTGTTTGTGTCGTTTTTCTGCTGAGGTCCTGCCATACTCTCAGACCTTCTACTCTGGCATATAAACTGACAGGCTCCTGTCTGACCTCTGTGGCAAGCAACTGCTTGAGGGGGTTATTTTTATACAACCTTTATCATTTTAAAAAATTTTTTAAAGTTATTTTCCTTTAAAATTCTCTTTCCTTTTATTTTTTAATTATCATTCTGTGTTTTTTTATCACCAAAAAAAAAATCACCTGCCAACTTGCGAAATCACTAGTTCGTTTTCTATAAGTTTAAGGGGGGAGGGGGAAGTAATGAAGCAGCGAAAGAAAGGAAAGGCAGGACTACCCTGTGTCGAATAATTCAAGTTTGTAGGTTAAGCCCCCGAATTGGCCCCTTGGTCGTTTCCATTACTTGTAGATTGACCCAAATAACTGAACATCTTCGCCTGCAGTGCAACAGGAAGACTGAACGATGAGGAAAAGGAAACTTTAATGTAGCTCTGGGGAGGAAAACTTTGATGTTTTCTAAAGCACACCTGACACCCGTTTATTGGAATAAGAGACAATGAGATGGAAGCAGATAAGAAGTTTCGCAACTGGTTCGGTGATTGCAACATTTCAAGTTTCCGACATTAAACAGATTCACCAACATTTCCTCTTTCTGTTGCAATCAAATTCTATCAATATCTACAGTCGCTCAAAAAAAAATCCGAACACTATGGTTGATTACAGAATTCAGAAGAAATATCTGGCAACGATATTTTTTCTGAATTCTGTAATCAACCATAGTGTTCGGATACTTTTTTTAATATATATAATGCAATGAATATGGAGCGTGTGCAATTACCGTTCACAGCTAACTGGAGCGGTTGCGGTTAATGTTCACAGCACATTGGATCGTGTGAGCTCACAAAAACCTGGATCGTGTGGGCCCACTCACAGAAATATTGAGCGTGTGCAGTTACCGTTCACAGCAAACTGGAGCGTGTGCAGTAACTGCACACGCTCCAGTTTGCTGTGAACGGTAATTGCACACGCTCAATATTTCTGTGAGTATAACTGCACACGCTCCAATTTGCTGTGAACGGTAACTGGAGCGTGTACAGTTGCTGTACACGCTCCAGATATTTTTTCTGAATTCTGTAATCAACCATAGTGTTCGGATATTTTTTTTGAGTGACTGTCAGGAAGGTTGCCAGATAACTAATTTTTAAAAAAATCGTTGCCAGATATTTTTTCTGAATTCTGCAATCAACCATAGTGTTCGGATATTTTTTTGAGCGACTGTACATCTCTGTTATGTTACTAAAAGCAAGGAATATTCTGCTTTTGGGAGATAATTAGCATAGCCGTAACAGATCATTTCATTATTTAAGAGTTTATATAATCTTTAGTCATCATTCGAAAAAACATCTTAGCCTTAGATAGAACAGAAATTAATTGAAAAAAAAAAGTCGCTCCACAAACTATCTTTTTTTAATTAAGTTATATTTTCGACGTTCTGAAAAGTTTAATATTTAGTAATAGCAATGAATTTGCGAACCCATTATTAATAAATTAGAACCAATTGCTTGTTGTTAACCCTTTCAGGACCATAAGGTTTCTAAGAGTAAATATTAGTACGTAATTGTTTATTTTAGTTTGTTTAGACGTAAAATAAATAAAAATCATAAGAAAAATACATAACAATGTGTAGGTTTTTTGGAATTTTATGGGAAATATTTTTCCCAGTGGACTATAAAGGTAACACAAATTATAGTTAGGCTTATTATGCAATGTCTTTTATTTATTGGTTTATTATAACAAAATGTTAACTAAAATAATACAAAATTATGAAATAAAATTACTATACAAAATGATGTGCTAATTATGATATTCTGCGAAGCAATTTCTTTTGGTAGTGAGGCAAAGATGCACATAGTACATATATTATGCGTCCTGACAGTTCTGTTTTTTTTTTCTAAACGTTCCCGTTTACGTAATTGCGTTCGGCATACGTTCTATTTTGACATTCTGTATAAAAAATGCAGATAAGGTTATAATTAAATACGACAATCACCAATTTTAAAATGGGAAAAATGTTTCCCTTAGTCGTGAAAGGGTTAACGGTTATGTTTTTCTTTCATTACCAGTGGAAGTTCAAGGAGTTAGTGATTTAATAGTGTCCTGAACTACGTTACAACAATGGTTCAGTTACGTCGGAGTTATGTTCCTGAAAAACGCAACGCAAAGCTGAACAACGCAAATCACATTCTTAGTTCCCGTAAGATATAACTAAATTATGGAAGATACCATCTGACAATATTTCGTAGTTAAAGTCTTCACTAATCCTATTAAATGCAGATTAACAAGAAAAATGCAAAGAGTAATATTTTATTTGTTCTTATACAACATAATATTTTTTTATTCCTTCAATTTTAAAAATACTACTGCTACTAAATATATATATTAATAAATATCCGAGAAAAATATATATCTATTATGACACAAATTTAGAGATTAAAAGGTTATATGCAAAAAAAACTTAAATTCGAACATGAATGTTAGATTCGCTATTAAACTCTTTTTACTGCATTTGCTTCCCTTTGTCTCCTCTCAGAAGGGGGGGGGGGGGGGCTCAGTCGGTAGCGCGCCAGGCTCGTAATCTGTAGTTCCCAGGTTCGAGTCCCACCTGTGCCAATGTTAAGATTTATCTCCGAAAAATTCCCCACACTGCCTATGGTCAGTAGGGGACACCGATGGGTTTGAAAAGGCCGCCGTCCGTCGTGTGTGACGTTAAGCCGTGGCCCCGTGTGGGGGAGAGCCATACCTTGTGCACGTCAAAGAACACGCTGGATGGCCTTGACGAGAGGCTACCATCTGTCTCCCAACAGCTGTTCCAGTGGGTCCCCTCTCCCAACCTTCTCTGAACCTTCGGGGTCCTTGTGACCTGGCCATTTAGCCCATGGTGTGCAAAAAAGTGCCGCTCAGAGGTGAAACAACCCAAACCTCTCAGAAGGTTTGCATCACATTTAAAAAAAAAACTCTGTGTACATTACAAAAAAACTCTCTTTTTGACTCAGTACCATTATGGAATTCCTGTATTAGGTGAAAATTACGCCAAAGAGTATATCAGTTATTTCGGATAACACAGAATTCCACTGTGCATCTAAAATGCCTCTATTGATATCCTCTAATTAACATTGTGGCGCAGAGTTGGGTTGGGTTGTTTTACCTCTGAGCGGCACTTCTTTGCACACCATGGGCTAAATGGCCAGGTCACATGGACCCCGAAGCCTCAGAGAAGGTTGGGGGAGGGGACCCACTAGAACAGCTGTTGGGAGACAGATGATAGCCTCCCGTCAAGGCCATCCAGCGTGTTCTTTAACGTGCACAGGGTATGGCTCTCCCGCACACGGGGCCACGGCTTAACGTCCCATCCGACGGACGGCGGCCTTTCCAAGCCCATCGGTGTCCCCTACTGATCATGGGCAGGGCGGGGAATTTTGCGGAGATAAATCTCAACGCTGACCCAGCTGGAACTCGAACCTGGGAACTACAGATTACGAGCCTGGCGCTCTACCGACTGAGCCACCCCCGCCCCCTTGTGGCGCAGATTTTGCTGCTTAATTAAAGGAAATGGTGTGTCCAATGAGGCGGGAGGGAGACACTGATAATGAACTAAAATGCCGTTCCGATTAATTTTTGTTGCACAAAATGTTTGACTTTTATGTCAACAAATGTACATTTTACATCATTATGAATATATTTAAAATTTTTATTTAATTAGCAGAATTATAAATGGAAGCATTTTTTCCTTAGTACTCCTAGTTGATCACCTATCTTTCATGGATGCTTCGCCACTGAAGCCAAAATTCACCAGAGGACTCATTAGCGAAGAACTTTCCCAAATCGGCACTGATTCGATACTAACATTTACATGTATTTTGGAATGTTAAAACATTGTATATGGACAGCGCCAAAGTTTAAAAAAGTCACCTTATTTTTCATCGTTGGTATTAAAAAATTTTAAGCATCTTCGTGGTATTATATTTATTTTAATCCACTGCCCTATCGAAACATTCGAGAATTTTTGCTATGTCAATGGGAATCTAACTTGAAAACTCTATAACTTCTAAAATGTGCATTTTAGAGAAAAACGTGACTGAAATAAATTAAAGATCATAATCAAATCTATTTGAATCTCGATTTTCAACAATATTCGGTCAGTATTTAAAGAGTTACGGAAGCTAGAATATTTTACAGCGATAGTGTGGCATAGGATTTACCTCAGAAATTAGGTAAAATTTGAATAATAGGTATTGTCTGAAACTATTTAATAAAATAAATTTTATTTTTAAAGTTTTTGCAATATTATTTCAATATTCGACAATTTTGAATGTTTTTATATAAAGCAAGCTAATTTATTGTTAAATATTCCTATTAAATTTCAACAAAATGCTTTTAAATAACACAAAAAAAATGGATGATCATACTTCATAAGTAAAGAATCACAGGATGTGTACTGTAGAGGTGAAACTCATGAAATAACAAGCTGAAAAAAATTGGTTTTGCCGTGAGGGGGATTCGAACCCGCGTTCCAGGAGACCTGGGTTCGAATTCTACTCCTGGCAAAACCAATATTTTTCAGCTTATTATTTCAGGATGATCCTACATTCACCGGGAATCATTTTGAACGAGGTGTGTTACATAAAAAGCCAATACTATTGTTGAAAAGTTGAGAATATGTGCAATGGAAATTCAAAAACTAAGATACATCATCAATCTGTGAATCTATTTTAAGCTATGGAATAACCATTCATGGAACTACAAACGCGACAAATGTTAAAAAAAAAAAATTGAAAAACTGCAGCCAATCATAGCAAAAAAAAAAAAGCTATTATTCCAATAAAGGAGTGGAATCAGACAAAAACTGTAACACAGATCCTAAATTATCTCAACTTGTTACTTTATCGAAATCTGTATACACATTAATTTTAAATATCTTTTTCGATAATGCATACAAAATCGAAATACAACATAATGAAAATACAAGACTTCAATGCCTCAATTATTATAAATTACCAAAAACCAGAAACAATTACGGAAAATATACAAATGATTATAAAATTCCTTTTTTTTTTAACAGGCCTCCAAGAGAAATATTATTATGTGTTCAAAGTGTTAATAACTTAAAGAAAAAATTAAAAGAGCATTTGAGATTGGAAAACATCGAACCAATGATATTGTTATAAATTTCAATAAGAAATTCTTGAGCGTTATTGACGACTTTAATAAACGACAAAATTTTGTAAATGAACTCATTTACTACAACAGTTAAAACGCAAATGTAAAATAAACTCAATTAACAGAAATCTTTATCTTCATCAGTTATCAAAATAAAACATCAGAACTCTATTTCGTCTTATCACTAATATTACAAATAGTCGTTTCTTTAGAATTCTTACAGTCCCCCACTCAAAGCATAAAATAAGACTTTTTACAACACTCAATAAGTGGCACAATCATAATTGCGAATAAACCCGCAAATTACGAAGAATAATCTTATTAATTCTTTAAACAAACCAAAAATAACCACGTATTAAATGATTTTCTTCCAGAATTTCACCATCAAATACTCCAAAACTGCAGCTAAGTATATACTGGGCTTTTAGAACCAATTCTTTTCAGAAGTTGATCACCACCCCTTTCTGCATACCTAAATTAAACATTTATAAAGCATTTAAATTTATAAAAGGATGTACAGTCGCTCAAACGTGACACGAAGGTTGCCTTCGTGTCACGTGACACGAAGGTTGCCAGATCACTGATTTCTAAAAAAAAACGTTGCCAGATATTTTTTCTGAATTCTGTAATCAACCACAGTGTTCGGATACTTTTTTGAGCGACTGTACTATTATACAAGCAGATTCTTTGCAATTTATTTTTCTTTACTTTGGATACAAGAACAGTATATTTTAAATAAATTTGTTATTTTGACAGATTGCAGATCTGCTTTATATTCGATAGAAAAATAATATTTTGGAAAATAAATATCCTAGTTCAGTGCTGTCCAACTTCTCTAAGACCGCGGGACATTTTTCCTTTCGCCAATATTTCGCTGCCCATTTTATTATGCCATTTTCCATTTATTATCCATTTTTTTATTTCACCAATATTTCGCGGGCCAAAAAAAAGAATAGGACAGGATAGGTAAATAAAAAGTCAATTCATGTCACCTCAAAAAATTATTTTATTTATAAGAAAAATAATAAGTAATAATAAACCAATATACATTTTCTAAACCTTATCAAATATTTAATAAATTTAATCGAAGTATTATGGCCGTAGTTGTTGGGCAATAGGAATAGAATGAGTAAGTTGAAATAATGCAATAATAATTGCAAATAGAATGAGTAAGTTGAAGATCGCATATCAAATGAAGTAATATAAGTTGACAAAAAATTATAAGGTGGATTATAGATATTTATTTAAAATTTCAAGTAAAAACTTGATTTTGTTCGCGGGCCACAAAAATCTTTGTACGGGTCGTATGCGGCCCGCGGGCCGCTAGTTGGACAGCGCTGTCCTAGTTTCAATCTGTGATATATTACATTTATGTAATGATTCATATAAAAAAGGAAAAATTATTAATATTCAGTGGCTACCTAGTCACTGCGGAATTGAAGGAAATATTTTAGCTGGCAATATGCCAAAGATGCAATCAACTTAACTGACACTACTGATATTCCTATATATAATATACAAATTGGAAATTATCTTAAGTCATCAGGAAAAACAGAGCTCAACAATTATTTTAAAGTTCAGAGTTCTGTTAAACATCATTTTAGATATCAGTTTGATCAAAATATATGTTCATTGCTAAAAATTAAAATGTCTAGAAAGAATTTTTGCAAAATATTGAGTTTGAGAACTGTTACTGCAAAGTTAAACAGCTACTTGTACAAGATAAAGAAATCAGATAGCGCAAATTGTATTTACTGTAACTGTGAAAAAACTATTTTACATATTTTATTGAACTGTTCACATTATGACAAAGAACGTAAAATTTATTATCAGCAATTATCTCAACTAGGAATAAATCAGTTTACTTTTACAAAATATGCTGAATTTTCCAGTAGATGACGTCAGAAATGCAAGCTACAACTTTCTTATTATTACCTTCCTGCTCGCGACTTCTTTGTTTAACAGGATAAAACCGGATTTCCCCTCAAACAATGGGAAAGGTAGACCAATCAGATTTCAGTTTCTATGGTTACAGTTATTAAATTCAATCTTTCTACTCTAACGTTCTGTAACGTATATTTGTTCTTCACAGCCTGACTTTGGTACTGAATAAGTGTAATATTTTTTAATACATATTATTTTTTTATACATATTATTTTTATACATACATATTTTTTTTAAAATACGTATGCACATATTAAATATATCATTATTACTCAGATCTTTATTTTCAAACTTTAAACTATTATTTATTTATTTTACTATTAAGCACAAAACTACTAAATTTTATAACTATGACACTTCATTGAATAATAACAACTTATATATTTGATATATATATAATATTTAAAATATTCTCTTGTTTTTCTTTATCCTTTTTGCATTGTTTTTAACTGAACCTGGTGTAGAAGAGCCTGGCCCTAACATCACCATGGTTGTTAGGTGTATAAATAAATAAAAATAGACGATGAACTCTTCCTACAAAGAAGTTGAGGCCGACTCTGTTTGCTCGACTAACATTTCACGTCCTTGGCCTAATCTCCAAGTATCTTGAGAAACTTTCCTAACATTTATTTTATGCTAATTCACTTAGTGCAAAGCCAATATACACATTCAAGCACTACCAACTTTTTCACTCCTCTTAAACATCATTATAATTCGAGTTCTTATTGTTCCAATCGACTAGTGACGTAATTCACATGCTAAAGCACATGCGAGTATCAAAATGATACAGCACTCCAAGGTTTCATTGTTGTTCGTTCATCTGTCGTAACAATATAAAAAAGTAAATGAATAATAATTGAATCTTTGGTATTTATCTATTTCTCAGCTTGTTATTAGATAAATTTTGATTCTATAAAAAAATAAATACCCACTCAAGCAGCTGCTTGCCACAGAGGTCTGACAGGAGCCTGTCAGTTTATATGCCATAGAAGGAGATCTGAGAGGATGGCAGGACCTCAGCAGAAAAACGACACACACATCCATGCCTTACCCGGGGCTCGAACCCAGGTCCCTTAGATCAGTAGCCAAGCGTGCTAACCACTCGGTCACGGGACGGCATTCTATAAACTGTTTGTAAATTATTCGTGATATATTTTACGTACAAATTGGAATTATTCAATCTCCAACAGATAAGCTTATAGCTTTGCGAGTCACCATATTTCAAATATGTACAGTCGCTCAAAAAAATATCCGAACAATATGAGAGCAGAATTCAAAAAAAAATTCATAGCAGAATTCAGAAAAAATATCTGGCAAAAAATATCTGGCAACAACCTTCGTGTCACGTGACACGAAGGTTGCCATATCGCTAATTTCTAAAAAAAATCGTTGCCAGATATTTTTTCTGAATTCTGAAATCAACCATAGTGTTCGGATATTTTTTGAGCGACTGTACACTGTGTCAATTACCTGAAAAAAGAATAATTTTTTTCCAAAAAAAAAAATGCCGTTCACTTTTGAGTTTTTTAATATGATAAACGTTCAGAAAAGTACGACTTGCGCGATTTTTTCTTCTGCTTCAGGAAGGCACATTGAAATTTTGTACCTCAAGCAGGCTGCTTATAACAGAGATCTGACACTATAATGGAGGGCTCGTAATCTGTAGTTCCCAGGTTCGAGTCCCAGCTGGGTCAGCGTTGAGATTTATCTCCGCAAAATTTCCCCGCCCTGCCCACGGTCAGTAGGGGACACCGATGGGCTTGGAAAGGCCGCCGTCCGTCGGATGGGACGTTAAGCCGTGGCCCCGTGTGCGGGAGAGCCATACCCTGTGCACGTTAAAGAACACGCTGGATGGCCTTGACGGGAGGCTACCATCTGTCTCCCAACAGCTATTCCAGTGGGTCCCCTCCCCCAACCTTCTCTGAGCCTTCGGGGTCTATGTGACCTGGCCATTTAGCCCATGGTGTGCAAAAAAGTGCCGCTCAGAGGTAAAACAACAACAACAACAACAACGACACTATAATGCGTCATAGCGACTGTAAGGATTTGGGTTGGGTTGTTTTACCTCTGAGCGGCACACGCGACTGTAAGGAAGGTGAGACCTCATCAGAAAGACAACGCCAGAAAACACCGTGCTGTATCCGGGGCTCCAACCAGTCCCCTTTGCGTCGTAATTAAGCATTCCAATCACTCGGCCACTGCGATGGCTGTAATGCCCTTTATGCCTCTGAAAGAGTTAATGAAGGTCGATCCAGCACCCACGACTTGAAGCACAAGACATATCTATTAATACGCTGACCTTCGCAAAGCCTATGTTTATCGAAATTGTTCAAGATTTTCCTTGTCCGTTGGAATAGAGTGTGTGCGATTTTTCAATGTCAAGAATAATAACCGTGAAAAGGGAAATATTGTTCTGAAAGAGCTGATATGAAGATATCGATATTTTTATCCTTTAATGGTTCTTTTTATTTATTTAAGCAAAAACCTGATGACTACGCGACGAAATGAACTATTGTTCGGTGCAATATTCCAGTTTGGATTGGATTGTTTTACCTCTGAGCGGCACTTTTTTGCACTCCATGGGCTAAATGGCCAGGTCACATGGACCCCGAAGGCTCAGAGAAGGTTGGGGGAGGGGACCCACTGTAACAGCTGTTGGGAGACAGATGGTAGCCTCCCGTCAAGGCCATCCAGCGTGTTCTTTAAGGTGCACAGGGTATGGCTCTCCCGCACACGGGGCCACGGCTTAACGTCCCATCCGACGGACGGCGGCCTTTCCAAGCCCATCGGTGTCCCCTACTGAACGTGGGCAGGGCGGGGAAATTTTGCGGAGATAAATCTCAACTCTGACCCAGCTGGGACTCGAACCTGGGAACTATAGATTACGAGCCTGGCGCGCTACCGACTGAGCCACCCCCGCCCCCCAATATTCCAGTACTTTAGTTATTATTTTCAGCATAATGGGAAAAATGTCAATGAAAATACGGAAGCGAAGTTACTTTAACGTCCTCGTTCGCCGATTTGTAATTGTGATGGGTTGTTTTGCCTCTGAGAGGCACTTTTTTGGCACACAATGGGCTAATTGGCCAAGTCCCAAGGACCCCAACTGTCAGAGAAGAGAACCCATTGGATATCTGTTAGGAGACAGATGGTATCCTCTCGTCAAGGCTATCCAACGTGTCCGTTAACGTACCCAGATATCGCTTTCCCGTACGGCGGTAGTGGTAGAAGGTTCGGTAGCGCACCAGGCTAGTAATTGCAGTTCCTTAGTCCAGAGTTGAGATTTATTTCCGCAAAACTTCGTTCCCTGCCCTCAGACAGTAAGGGACATTGACGAGCTTCGAAATGCCGCCGTCCATCGGATGGGACTCTAAACCATGGTTCCGTGTGCGGGAGAGCCATACGCTGTGCAGGTTAAAGAACACACTGGATGGCCTTGACGGGAGGCTACCATCTGTCTCCTAACAGCTGTCTACTGGTTCCCTTCCCCCAATCTTCTCTGAGTCCTTGGGGTCCTTGCGACCTGGCTATTTAGCCCATTGTGTGCAGAAAAGCGCCGCTCAGAGGAAAAGCCTCGATATTCACCGACCCAGGCATAAACCCATCGGACAGCAATGGCAGATTGTATAGCCTGAAGACAAAGCAAACCAACGTATTCTGTAATGCTCATATGTTTGGGCTGCTGTTACTTTTTTACCTATGAGTAGATCACAAAGACCCCGAGGTCTCAGAGAAGGTTCGGGAAGGGGACCCACTGAACAGATGGTAGCTTCCCTTCAAGGTCATCCAGCGTATTCTTTAACGTACACAGGATACAGTTCTCATGTATCCGGAACCACGCCTTAACGTCTCATTCGACGGACGGTGGAATTCCAGGCTCATCGGAATCTCTTTTCTCACAGATGACAGGGTGTGTTTAAAGGGGGGAAAATCTCAACTCTGGCATAGTTTGGACTCAAACCTAAAAATGCAGATTTCGCGCCTACCGTGCTACCTACAGATCCCCTCCCTCCACACCCCTTATAGAAGATAGGATTGACCTAACCAGCATAAAATAAAAAAAAAATACCTCCCCTCAAGTAGCTGCTTTCCACAGAGGTCGAGTCTGTCAGTTTATATGCTATAGTAGAAGGTCTGTGAGGAAGACAGGACCTCAGCAGAAAAATTACACATACAGTCGCTCAAAAAAATATCCGAACACTATGGTTGATTTCAGAATTCAGAAAAAAATCTGGCAACGATTTTTTTAGAAATTAGTGATCTAATTTCTAAACACAAAGGTTGCCAGATCCCTAATTTCTAAAAAAAATCGTTGTTAGATTTTTTTCTGAATTCTGAAATCAACCATAGTGTTCGGATATTTTTTTTTGAGACTACATCCATGCCTTATCCGGGGCTCGAACCCAAGTCCCTTTGATCAGTATCCAAGTGTATACTGTATATATATTATAATATCATTATTTCTTGAATTTTGTTAATTATTGTATCTTTGAACTCTGTTATGTTTCGTCCGACTCCCGTTTCCAATTGAATTTGTGGTCTCAAGATTCACGAGAGTTGACAGGAACGTAATCCTCGCCAATCTGGAGGATTTACCATACTCGGTGAGTTGGGTTGGGTTGTTTTACCTCTGAGCGGCACTTTTTTGCACACCATGGGCTAAATGGCCAGGTCACATGGACCCCGAAGGCTCAGAGAAGGTTGGGGGAGGGGACCCACTGGAACAGCTGTTGGGAGACAGATGGTAGCCTCCCGTCAAGGCCATCCAGTGTGTTCTTTAACGTGCACAGGGAATGGCTCTCCCGCACACGTCCCATCCGACGGACGGCGGCCTTTCCAAGCCCATCGGTGTCCCCTACTGACCGTGGGCAGGGCGGGGAATTTTGCGGAGATAAATCTCAACGCTGACCCAGCTGGGACTCGAATCTGGGAACTACAGATTACGAGCCTGGCGCGCTACCGACTGAGCCACCCCCGCCCCCATACTCGGTGGGTTCAAACTTGGTAGGACTACGTCAGAAAAAAAAGAGAAAGGTTCACTGATTTCTGACAAGGAAGTGTACACTTGTAAGGGCCTGCATTCTGTATGTCTTAGCGATCGTGCGTCATTTAGAGACGCTTTCCTGCAGAAATAGAAAGGAAAAAGGAAATTTCAAATCGAAAGCGAAATCTCGGCCTCTACAAGTAGTTATAGCTTTTAACAATCGCCCAAGTAGAATTAACGAGAAAATGGCCACGAGAAATAAAAAAAAAGAAGAAAGAATTTTTCTTCGTTCTCTTCTTTATCCGGTGGAAAAAAAAAAAGTCTCTTATGTGGAGGAAGTCTTCTCTTGTCAAGTGGAAGCTAATCTCAACTTCGAAGGTTTAATTGGCGAATTATCTTTCTGTTAAGCTTTAAATGGGATCAAATTCGAAATCATTTTTTAGAGGGGAGGTGAGCAAGCAATTTTTATTTTTACTTAGTGTTTTCTTTAATATTAAATTTTCTTTTCACGGCATTAAAAATTTTTTTAAAAAATGTTTATAATGAGAACAGAAAATGCTTAAAGGTTTTTCCAACTCAGTATATACATTATAATTTCAAGATTGGTTAATTATTTAATTTCTGTAGTTTTGATCTCAGGGTTGGGTTGTTTAACCTCTGAGCGGCACTTTTTTGCACACCATGGGCTAAATGGACAGGTCACATGGACCCCGAAGGCTCAGAGAAGGTTAGGGGAGGGGACCCACTGAAACAGCTGTTGGGAGACAGATGGTAGCCTCCCGTCAAGGCCATCCAGCATGTTCTTTAACGTGCACAGGGTATGGCTCTCCCATACACGGGGCCACGGCTTAACGTCCCATCCGACGGACGGCGGCCTTTCCAAGCCCATCGGTGTCCCCTACTGACCGTGGGCAGGGCGGGGAATTTTGCGGAGATAAATCTCAACGCTGACCCAGCTGGGACTCGAACCTGGGAACTACAGATTACGAGCCTGGCGCGCTACCGACTGAGCCACCCCCGCCCCTTTTGATCTCAGGAAAAATTATAATGATTATATTGGTTGAGGAGTAAATCACATTTTTTTTTACTTTTAGCTTTTTTCAATTAACAATAGTTGCTTTTTTTAGCTCATGTTTTCCTGAAAGCGAGCTAATGTTTTCATTTTGTCGTCTGTATGTCTGTAGACATCGATTTTTTTTTTTACGAGATAAATATTACTTTTCGGATCGATAGGTATTAACGAAATATTACGATTCGCACTTTCGGAATCTTCCTATAGCTATAATTGCGCCCTCTAACAGTGGAAAATTAAAATTTTGAAGATTGCACAATACAGGGGTTCTCAACGTGGGGTACGCGGTAAAATTTTTTGGGGTACGCCGTGAGAGCTCAAAAGTCGCTAAGTTGGCATTGTTATACTATAACTATAGTTTTATCTTCTGTATAAGGGGTACGCCAATTACATACACATTTCCAGGGGGTACGTGAAGCATAAAAGATTGAGAACCACTGGCATAATATATTGAAAGCGATGTAATTGCGTTAGATCTTTAAAATTTTGGTTGAGAAATGTGAATGTTATGAAGTTTGTATTGACAGCAATAATTTTCACCTTTACCCCCCCCCCCCCCAAGAGGGAGAGGGCCTTTTTTTGTTTTAAGCGAAAATAGTTTGCTTTTAGAGATGAATTCAAAATTCGTTTCGGATTTGATAGGTATTGAAAAACTATTTTGAATCACACTTTTAGAATCTCCCAAAAGCTTTAGGGGCGGGGGTGGCTCAGTCGGTAGCGCGCCAGGCTCGTAATCTATAGTTCCCAGGTTCGAGTCCCAGCTGGGTCAGCGTTGAGATTTATCTCCGCATAACTCCCCGCCCTGCCCACGGTCAGTAGGGGACACCGATGGGCTTGGAATGACCGCCGTCCGTCGGATGGGACATTAGGCCATGGCCCCGTGTGCGGGAGAGCTACACCCTGTGCACGTTAAAGGTCACGCTGGATGGCCTTGACGGGAGGCTACCATCTGTCTCCCAACAGTTGTTCCAGTGGGTCCCCTCCCCCAAACTTCTCTGAGCCTTCGGGGTCCATGTGACCTGGCCATTTAGCCCAGAGTGTGCAAAAAAGTGCCGCTCAGAGGTAAAACAACCCAAAAGCTTTAATTGCACTCTCTGATTGAGGAAATTTTTTTGAAAAGTTTAAAGTTTTAAACAAATATTGCAAACGATCTATTTGGGCTAGAAATTTGTTTTTTTAATGATGGAGTGTGATGATCAAGGGCAATCATTAGCAGCAACATTTTGTCCCCTCACCCTCAAGGTGGGAGTGAAAATCGGAACTTTTTGTTGTGAAAGATTAGTGGAAAATTATTCTTGAGTTGACTAGATACTAACGAAATATGAGAGTCACAGTTTTCAAATCCTCCAAATGGCTTTAATTGACGATCGTTTAGAGGACACTGAATGTAGAAAATGTGAAACTTGAGGAAATATTGCAAACGATATTTTTGTGCTAAAAATTAGAGATTCTGGTTATGGAATCTATTGAGAGAGACAGAGTAATTATTTTCGTATGCGTTTTAAATAAATTACAATCTGTTAAAATTCGACCGATAGTTTCTTATTTTTTTTAAATAAATTTAGCACTTGATTTTAAAAATTTTAGTAATATTTTAATAAAATAATAATATACAGAAGGGTGCAGAAGTAAGTATACAGTTCAATCGTGTGCATAAGTAGGTATACAGTTTCTATTATCGTATATTGATATTTTTTTATTATTTTTTTCTGATAATTAAATATGATATATATGATATATAAAAGATAAGGTATATTCACTAAAACCACGCACAGTTGATAACATGATTCGACTCATAAAAGAAGCATGCAAAGAAATTAATGCCAATAATGAACTTTATGCCAAAGTGTGCTTGAAAGTAAAAACTAGATTATAGCAATGTTTTTTTTTATTGTAAAAAGTGAGGGCCGCCAATTTTGAGCATATAAGAGATTGTACTTAATTGTTTTGTTATTCAATAAAATATTATTTAAACTCTATACCTGTTATTATTATATTTACCTATTATTTAAACTGTTCGCCGTCCCGTGGCCGAGTGGTTAGCATGCTTGGCTACGGGACCTGGGTTCGAGCCCCGGATAAAGCATGGATGTATGTGTCGTTTTTCTGCTGAGGTCCTGCCATTCTCTCAGACCTTCTACTATGGCATATAAACTGGCAGACTCCTGTCAGACCTCTGTGGCAAGCAGCTGCTTGAGGGGGTATTTATTTTTTTATACCTACTTCTGCACCCCCCCCCCCCCTGTATTTATATTATTTTATTTTTTATATACTGTGTGATTTGCTTCTCAATTCTAGCGAATGAGAACATCCAACTTTTTAATTTTAAGGGATAAATGAGATGTGATTTATGTGTTCTATAGAGCTAATAATATTTTATTATTTACATTTTATAATCACCTATTAGTACAAATTCTTACTGTTAAAGGGTGCAAAATTCAAAAAATACAAAACTTTTTTTTCTCTGAAAAGCAAGAGGCGATATGATCTAGTTAATTACTAAAGACTGATTGAGAGGTGGAAATTAAAATCATACGAAATTAGTTATTCAATTTCGTTTATTTTTTCCTGGATACAAGAAAAATTAAATATGAAAACTTTGACGAATGCCCGAGCCCGATCTCACCTCTGTTTAAAATAAGATGACGCCTCAGAATTTTTTTTATTTATTTATTTATTAGGGAAACCAGCTTTGGGGATATATGTTCTTTTAAAATTAGTATGAATTCAGTAACTGACTTTATCAATGGTATTATGTTTTTTTTTTTAATTTTTAGGGCGCTTATAAGATAACAGTTTTTTTTAATCTGTATCTTTAATTTTCTACTTCTTGGTATCAGCTTCCGAATGATCTTAGTGCTAAAAGTAACAAAACTAAAAGTAACCAAAAGAAATGATGCGAAAACTCTGTACTAATATAAATCATATCTGTACTAATCTTCATATGATTAGTACAGATATGAATTCTAAGTACTTCATATGATTTATATTAGTACATATCTGTACTAATATAAATCATATGAAGCCGAAGAGTTAATTGAATTTTAGGATACTTCTTTTCTGTCTGTTTTTGGTCTGTTTAAAATTTTATGCCGTAAATAGATATTTTGCCATTTGTTATGAAAAAATAGCTTAAATTTCCTCATAAGCAAAACATTTCTGTATAATATATAGAGTACTGCAAGAATAGCAAAAGCTCTAGCAGAATCTGCACCGGCATTCAGAAAGTCTTATTCGCAACCGTATCTGCAAGGTCATATCCGCAACCATATCCGCAAGGTCTTATTCGCATTTCTAAAGTCTTATCCGTAACTGTATCCGCAAGGTCTTATTCGCATTTATAAAGTCTTTTCCGCAACCGTATCCGCAGTCTTATCTGCATTCATAAAGCCTTATCCACATTCGCAACGTCTTATCCGCAACCCTATCTGCAAGGTCTTATTCACATTTATAGAGTTTCGTCCGCAACCGTATCCACAAAGTCTTATCTGTAACCATATCCACAAGGTCTTATCCGCATTCGTGAAGTCTTATTCCCAAGGCCTTATCCACATTCGTAAAGTCTTATCCCCCAAGGTCTTATCCGCATTCATAAAGTCCTACCAGCAAGGTCTTATCCGCCTTCATGAAGTCTTATTTACAACCGTATCCGCAAGGTCTTAATCCGCATTCGTAAAGTCTTATCTGTAACCGTATTCGCAAGGTCTTATCCGCATTCATGAAGTCTTATCCGCAACCGTATCCGCATTCGTAAAGTCTTATCCGAAACCGTATCTGCATTCGAAATGTATTATCTTCAAAGCATCCGCAAAACTTTATCAGCATCCTCATATATTGGCTACTTAATAACCTCCGCGGTTTTGCAAAAGACGTCTAACGTCTAATGAAATAAGAGAAATCAGTTTAATGCGTTATTAATGACTATTAATTAACTAACCAAATATAATGTGCTAAAAAGAAGCCTGCATTTCAGAAAAATATACTTTAGTAAATATTAGATGAAAACTTACCAGAATGCAGTGTTGAAAATTCTTATGAATTAAATTTTCTCCTTCAAATGCAGTTATCAGCGATTACGGGAAGGCACTACTTTTCGTTTCCCAGAAACCCCCATTTGCATTTCACTCTGTAAACTTCGTGATCTCCACTACGGAAATCTTCGCATAGTTTAATTCCAGTTTTCTGCGCAACATTATATAAAATAAAAAATAAAAACCCTAACAGAGGTTTATATGCCATAGTAGAGGGTCTGTGAGGATGGCGGGACCTCAGCAGAAAAACAACACACACAACCATGCCTTACCCGGGGCTCGAACCCAGGTCCCTTAGATCAGTAGCCAAGTGCGCTAACCACTTGGACACGAGTTATTTTTTTAACTTAAATTCTGCTTTGTCAGCCAATCTTCCTTTGAAGCGAATACGACTCAGTGACCGAACGCATTATCGATATGCTTTAGGTTTATTTTCTACTTTTAAGGGCCCTATAGGAATATAGGTATTTTTTAAACTTTTTATTTTATATTTTTCATGAAAAGCGTGTTCATTATTTAACCTAGCATAAGATGGAACTGTTCCTAATAAAATGGCCGCTGAGCATACATTGTTTTCTTTTAGAAACTGTTTGATTTCTTTTATTAAAGTCTCTGACTATCAATAGCGAATATTTCTCTTCACATCAAATTATACAAATAAAATATTTTATAATTACTTAGACATTTTTCGTATCGTAATCTGATGATCCATTATATTTTTGTGTCATTTGTTTCTTTAGTTTCATTTAATAAATGCATAAATTTATTATCCACTGTTGTCACAACTCAAGAAGAAACTAAATTCTGCTTTCTGAAAAAAAAAAATTCAATTTAATAAATTGCTCTTCTTCAGAAAGCGAAAAAATAATATTTTTAAAAGTCTTTTTTATGTACATAATATTGTATTTAGCTTCGAGACACTAATTTCGATAGAAAAAAAAAAAGAGGCAAACACATCTCTGTTATCCAATCGTTGCAAAGAAAAACTGTCTCTTCTTAATTAATTGAGAAAGTAAATATCTTGAAATCTTTCTAATGACGACAATTTTCTTCATTAGGAAAAGTGCTCTCTGCTTATTGCTGGCAGAAAGAAAAAATGATTAACGGTGAACGGACATTTGTCAATAAATACGAAAGAGAAAAAGGAGAGAATACATAAGTAGAATAAACTCGTTTAAAGTAAATACTGCATTGCGAAAAGTGGCAAGATGAAGGACAATCTTCCTATAATAAAAGAATAGGGTAAAAAATAAAACTCAGAAGGAAAATAGAAGAAAAAGAGAGTGAAAAAAAGACGCTTTTTATGTATGATGCAATTATTGACTTAAGTCATTAGAACGGAAAGATTCTTCGACCGCAATGCTGATATAAGAGATCCCGAGGGGAAAACACTTAGCACTGGTGATTCGATTTCGTCTTTTGCTAGTGTCGAGATATCTGGTAATGCCAAAAAATCAGAGACATATCACTCTCTCCCCCCCCCCCCACCTCACCTGCTGAGGCCCTCCTTCCTTTTGTTAATTCCAGGAAATCTCATTCCTCTGACAGGAAATCCCTTCACAAAGATTTGCCGTCAGTTCTGAGAAATGCATGATTATGAGAAGTGAGAGTGCGATTAACTAGGAACAATCTCCATCAATTGTCCTCAGGGAAAATGTCTTTTAGAAAGGAGCTGAGGTTTCATGAACTTGGAAGGGCTTTTCTTTCTTTCACCTGGTGATCATAACTATCTTTTTCTTTACCTCTGTGGGGCGGGGGTGGCTCAGTCGGTAGCGCGCCAGGCTCGTAATCTGTAGTTCCCAGGTTCGAGTCCCAGCTGGGTCAGGGTTGAGATTTATCTCCGCAAAATTCCCCCCGCCCTGCCCACGGTCAGTAGGGGACACCGATGGGCTGGGAAAGGCCGCCGTCCGTCGGATGGGACGTTAAGTCGTGGGCCCGTGTGCGGGAGAGCCATACCCTGTGCACGTTAAAGAACACGCTGGATGGCCTTGACGGGAGGCTACCATCTGTCTCCCAACAGCTGTTCCAGTGGGTCCCCTCCCCCAACCTTCTCTGAGCCTTCGGGGTCCATGTGACCTGACCATTTAGCCCATGGTGTGCAAAAAAGTGCCGCTCAGAGGTAAAACAACCCAACCCTTTACCTCTGTCTTATTTTTTGTCTGTCTACTCCATCTAGACAGCCTAGACTAAAGAATAAAAGAATTTCCATGTTATGTCAATAGGAGGCTAAATTCGAAGTTTTTTTAACATTTAATTTTTTGGGGGGAAATGAACTTGAAGGCATAGTCTTTTAGAAAGTGTCTAATTATTGATTTTTCGATAATAGTAGTTGGTCTTGTCCAGGAGGATTGATTGATTGTCGAAGGATTCAGGAGGTGATGGCTTGATTGTCGAAAGATTCAGGAGGTGATGGCTTGATTGTCGAAAGATTCAGGAGGTGATTGCTTGATTGTCAAAGGATTCAGGAGTTGATGGTTTGATTGTCGAAGGATTCAGGAGGTGATTGCTTGATTGTGGAAAGATTCAGGAGCTGATGGGTTGAGTTGTTTTACCTCTGAGCGGCACTTTTTTTGCACACCATGGGCTAAATGGCCAGGTCACATGGACCCCGAAGGCTCAGAGAAGGTTGGAGGAGGGGACCCACTGGAACAGCTGTTGGGAGACAGATGGTAGCCTCCCGTCAAGGCCATCCAGCGTGTTCTTTAACGTGCACAGGGTATGGCTCTCCCGCACACGGGACCACGGCTTAACGTCCCATCCGACGGACGGCGGCTTTTTCAAGCCCATCGGTGTCCCCTACTGACCGTGGGCAGGGCGGGGAATTTTGCGGAGATAAATATGAATGCTGACTCAGCTGGGACTCGAGCCTGGCGCGCTACCGACTGAGCCCCCCCCCCCCCCTCCACGTCTTTAAGAGGAACCTGTCATTGATTTGCGGAATGTAATTGGCTAGCTGTCATTGATCAATCACCTTTGACCTCTAAGAATGCCGTAGTTTGGGGGGATACAAAATTCTTTTATCTGAGATTTTTTTTCACCCGACTAATTAACGGAATCAACAAATCCTCATCAAAAAAGGAAAGATCAACAAAGGAAGAAAATGCCATTTATTATCAGTTGGCTTGTTCGCAGTTTTAAGTTCAGTTTTTAAGGTGAAAATTAAATTCTCCCTCGAGCTGCTGGTTGACAGATAGTTCTGATAGGAGCCCGTCAGAATAATACGCCATAGAGAATATCTGTAAGGAAGGCGAGATCTCAACAGAAGGCAAAACAAGAAAGAAAATACCCATTCCTTATCCGGGGATCGAACCCGTATCCCTTTCGTCAATAACCAAGCATGCTAATCACTCGGCCACGGAGACAGTTCTTAAGTAGGTGGAATGAGGGATTAAAATGACTTTTTTAATTGCAAAACTCCACTTATTGTTGAAGTTTGGGTCAGTTTTCTTTTCTCTATATTCCATTCCGTTGTTTACATTTCCCGCCATCCTGCTTGAATGTCAAAATGTGAGTTAAAACCGGATGTTGAGTTTAAGATTCCCGGGGGGAGGGGGGCGGATTCGTTCCATCCCGCCAGATTTCTGGCGAGCAAAGTGCTAGTGAATCTCATAAAATTCCATGGATGTCTCACCACCTGCATTTTAAAGGTGGGAAAGAAACCTCCTTGACTACATAGGAACTTAAGGTTTGAATTTAAGAACACGGTCATCATTATTCATGAGGTTGGCTCAGTCGATAGCGCTTCAGGATCATAACTTGATATTCCAAGGGTCGTGTTCCCACTGTGATTGTCTAAAGATTTTCTCCGCCAATCCCCACTCCTCCCACTGTGATTGTCTAAAGATTTTCTCCGCCAATCCCCACTCCTCCCACTGTGATTGTCTAAAGATTTTCTCCGCCAATCCCCACTCCTCCCACTGTGATTGTCTAAAGATTTTCTCCGCCAATCCCCACTCCTCCCTCAGTGAAAATGGGGACACTGGGGACACTGGTGGACCAAAAGCGATAGGCAATGTAACCGAAAGCGATACGCAGTGTAACTCGTTAGCTACTTTTGCCGCCGGGAGGGAAAGAATATCTGCTTCCCCTTTCTCCAGTCTGCTCTTAGCTACTAGATTAATTTATCAAAAGTAAATGTCCTTTTTAAAAATAATTGAAGATCATCTTGTTGAAGAATAGGTCGTACTCACCTGGTCTGCCTTGGTGCAGTTTGGGTTATTAGTAAGTTGCCGTATACCACACGCCCCCGGGTAATAACAGCCGCTCTCATCCTACGTTGTGTAAGTTGGCTGAATTTGAAGAGAGGCTTCTATCTACGCCCCAACCCACCTCAGAGCTTTAGGGGTCCTTGTGACCTGTCCATTTTGCGCGAAAACGTGTCACTCAGAGATGAAGCAATCGAACACTGCAGTAAAGTTATTTTTCTTCCTTAAACAAACGCTTGAAAATGAAAAATATAATTTTTCCATTACGTTGCTCAAATGTATTTATGCACGCTAAAACAGCAACGCAGGCAAGTCTTCTATTTGCTTCTTTCCAAAAGCCCTATTAACCTTTTCTCTTTTCAAAACAAATAAGTCATTTCCTTCTGATTTCAGGAGGTGGGGGAGCGGCGAGGGGATGCCGAATACGGTAACGTCAATCTGAAATGCCGACTGCCATGTTTAGACGTTGATTGTCCCCAGAATTAAGTTTGTCAGTAAAGACAGCAGTTTTGCTTAACAATTGCTTTAGAGATGCATTAAAGTGCGTCCCCCCCCTTCGCCCACCCCCCTCGTGCAACATCGTCGTTCGAAAGCGAGCAAGGCATCCCTGGCACATTGCCAGCACCGTTTGGAGCTCTCTTGCTTTGTTAAGTGACGAGTGGCTCGCAGCGAACGAGTTGACGTTGAGCGACGGCGTTTTAGGAACTTTATTATTTATGCCCCAAGACGAGCCAGTCTGGAAGAAAAGTTAAACGACTGTCTTATGCAAACAAATCAGCGGAATCCAACTCTTGAGATTATGAATCATGTTTATATAAAACCACTTTTTGTGTAATAGAAGACAGAACGTTGGAGAAGATTTTCAAAAATAAAATGAAATGGCGAGGCCCCCAAAAAAATGAAAAACTGACGGCGATTACGTTTTGCTCAACGACGAAATAGTGTTCACTGACAAAATATAACTCTGGTGATTTATTGATTTCGAAGTAAAAAGAATCAGCTTCTTTATATAGTCCCGTGTATTCCGTTTTTCGGATGTGTCTTTTTTAGTTGTTGGAGTGTTTTTTCTTCTTCGCTTCGCCGTCCCGTAGCCGAGTGGTTAGCACGCTTGGCTACTGATCTAAGGGACCTGGGTTCGAGCCCCGGGTAAGGCATCGATGTTATGTGTCGTTTTTCTGCTGAGGTCCTGCCATCCTCTCAGATCTCCTACTGTGGCATATAAACTGACAGGCTCCTGTCACACCTCTGTGGCAAGCAGCTGCTTGAAGGGGTATTTATTTATTTATTATTCGTTCTTCACTCGAAAGAGGTATTTTTCCCATCGTGATTTTGTTTCGTGAGGTTTCATCGAACGGGGCATTTCAGTGTTAGTTCCTTGTGGGCAAAATGAAGCCTTAATGGAGGGGTAAATAAAGAATCCGAACATGATGGTTGAAATCGTGAATCGTGGTCCCTAAGGTCGTTCAACCAGAGGGGAAGTGAAAGGGTGGGCTGAGGAAACAATTTCTGAGAGGGGAAAAACACAAGGGAACTTGTACAATATTTATAACCGTTGAGTTGGGTTGTTTTACCTCTGAGCGGCACGTTTTTGCACACCATGGGCTAAATGGCCAGGTCACAAGGACCCCGAAGCTTCAGAGAAGATTGGGGGAGGGGACCCACTGGAACAGCTGTTGGGAGACAGATGGTAGCCTCCCGTCAAGGCCATCCAGCGTGTTCTTTAACCTGCACAGGGTATGGCTCTCCCGCACACGGGGCCACGGCTTAACGTCCCATTCGACTGACGGCAGCCTTTCCAAGCCCATCGGTGTCCCCTTCTGACCGTAGGCAGGGCAGGGAATTTTTGCGGAGATAAATCTCAACGCTGACCCAGCTGATATTCGAACCTGGGAACTGCAGATTACGAGTCTGGTGCGCTACCGACTGAGACCCCCCCCCCCGCCCCCAAGGACAGGGGTGACTCAGTCGGTAGCGCACCAGGCTCGTAATCTGTAGTTCCCAGGTTTAAGTCCCAGCTGGGTCAGCGTTGAGATTTTTCTCCGCAAAATTCCCTGCCCTGCCCACGATCAGTAGGGGACACCGATGGGCTTGGAAAGGCCGCCGTCAGTCGAATGGGACGTTAAGCCATGGCCCCGTGTGCGGGAGAGCCATACCCTGTGCAGGTTAAAGAACACGCTGGATGGCCTTGACGGGAGGCTACCATCTGTCTCCCAACAGCTGTTCCAGTGGGTCCCCTCCCCCAACCTTCTCTGAGCCTTCGGGGTCCATGTGACCTGGCCATTTAGCCCATGGTGTGCAAAAACAGTGCCGCTCAGAGGTAAAACAACCCAACCCAACACCCCTGCCCCTAACCGTTGAGTGAATGGGAGACTAGTACCGTGAGCTTGTTTGTAAATTCTAGGAACCTAAGTTCGAATCTCGGAAAAGCATATTTATTTCATCGTGTTCTTTTTCTGTTCTTTATCTTCGCAAAACTCTTTGCCCTGCCTTCGGTCAGTACAGGACACCGATGGGCTTGAAAGTGCTGCCGTTCATCAGATGGGACGTTAAGCCGTGGCTCCGTGTGCAGGAAAACCATATACTGAGCACGTTAAAGAACACGTTAGATGGCCTTTACGGGAAGCTACCATCTGTCTCTCAACAGCTATCCAGTGGGTCCCCTCCCCCAAACTTCTCTGAGCCCTCGAGGTCCTTACGACCTGGCCATTTAGCCCATTGTGTGCAAAAAAAAATGTCGCTCAGAAATAAACCCCAACGTAACATTCTTTGGAAATATTTTCTCGCAACAAATTCCATAATGTATATACTTGCTGCCTTTTATGCCTCGGTTTCCAATTATCAGAATTCTCCAAGGGGTGGATATCGCTACCCCCCCCCCCCACCTCATAATTAGTGAATCTTCATCAAATCTGCATTCTGTACTTATACATAAATACATACATACTTTTATAATAACGTAAAGAATTAGTTTCAATATAGCAGTGGTGTGTTTGTTTGAAAATGTTCTTTTTGAATATCATTCGTACAATAAATAAAAATTTCCATTAATAATATTTATTATTTCAATTATTGAAATATTCTGGTGACTTCACTTGAGGAACCACTTCACTAGAATCAGGATGCAATTGTATAATAAACATAAAAATTCATGTCCTCCGGTTAAAAATTACGAAAGTTATATCGAATCTTCAAGACTCTGATTTATGAATGTTCTCATTCGAAGAACAAAAAAAAACACTGAAATTATTTTAAAGTACGACGTCAAAGTTATTCAACTGAGCAATCTCGACCGTAATTGGTTCAATCTGAAACATCGAACGTTTAAAAAACAAGAGCAGAAAAATGCAGGAAATTAGTATTCAATTTCGTCGTCTTGCAAATAAAAATTTAATATCTTCTTCTTCCCAGTCTTTCGTCTTTGAAGCGCGCCATATATTTTCGATTTATTTGAATCTCTTGGCTTGCAGCGCTGCTGAAATTAACAATTCTCTGATTAAATAAATAGCCTCCTCCTCTTCCTCCTCTTCTTCCTGAAGCGCCGAATATTTCTTGTAAATTTCGTAGCTATTTCGTCCGCATTTTAATGGCCCTACAGAATAATAACGTTTCCAAGAAGATATCCCTGGAAACAAGTTATTATTTTGTCAGAAAGGATTATTATTTTGCCGTGGTGGATAATTACTTTTAATCACGCGAAGAAAAATTTTTGTCTTTAACTTTCGATGAAAAACAGAAAAAGGCTACATCGCTGCCGTCTGTTGGGAATTGTTATGAAAGTATGAATGCACCGTCTACTTGATCTCTCGACATTTAATAATCAAATATTCGAATAACTTTCAAATAGCAAAAGAAGTAATTGTTTTCATAATGTAACTCACATGAAATTTTAATGAGATAGTTTCGTTCCTTTTTCGGTTTTGTCTCGCTCGTTTAATCTTCGCCAGTAAACTAAAATTGAATAGAACAAGGTAAATTGACTGTCACCGTAGGAAAACATTGTTTATTTTATACTTCCTGAATTTTTATTAAGTATTTATTGTTTTTATTTCCCGTCGTAGAATGCCGGCCATAATTTATGTATTCTCATAGTCCCATCGATTCGAAAAGTAATCCCCTGGGAATTTCGCTGTCAAAGTCATTTTGGTCTTAATTAAGCATTCAAGTTCGAAGCGAACGCCTGGATTAGGAGAGAAAAGATACAGTCGACCACGGGGATTGCTCTTGAGTGATGCTTTAAGAGCATTAGAAATAACAGCCGAGAGAGTAATTGCAAGTGGCCATTCGGGAGTCTTTTGCTGCCTTGTTTGCGCGTGTGGAGAGATTTTTGACGCTCTTGTTCCCTACCAAGAAGAGCGTCTCCTGATTGGTGGCCTCGGTTTGTTCTTATTCCTGACATAGATGGATGGCCAGATGGACCAGGAAACCTCTAAATTAGCGCTTTTCCTATGACGATGTATTAAGAGAATGGGAGAACCTTCTTCTCTTTTGGTTGGCTTTCATGTCTTAAGCCTAATGCCTGTAGAAAGTTAAAGAGAAAGCGAGGTGAGGGCGAGGGGGGGGGGGGGGGGGGAAGGGGAAGGAGAAAAAAGAAATCAGAAAAAAGGGTTAGAAATGTGTCTTTTTATGCTTCATAACGCGATGCGGGATTGGCCTCAAGATCGGAGTTGCAGAACTAAGCACAGTTATATATCACTTAAAAAATCATAATTAGGAGAGATAAAGAAGGATGTTAATAATAAGGCTGAAAATGGAAATACCGGGGGAGATTAGAAACAACTTTGCCTGGCTTTTTTTGATAAAGAGTTGCGTTTTTGATGAAGAGGTTCATTTTTTAATTTTTTTCTTTTACTTTTAGTAATAAATTTCTCTTGTTTTTGTTTTAAGTGTGTGGTTAAGTAACAGACAGATGACATCATCTTCCAAACAGAAGACGCTTGTTTTTATTTTTGCATCTAATTTAAATAAATAGTTTATTTCCATTTCGTAATAATTTATACTTTCCTGAGTTGAATGCAATTAACTAGTTAAACCAGTAGGAGTCGCCCAAGAGTAGCCAAGTGCGCTGTTACGCTTGGAGTGGTGGTGAGGGACTTTGAGAAGCAGTGGTCTGCAAACCATCAGTCGCCGGTGCGTAGCGAGCTGCCAGGAATAAAAAAAAATATATGTTTCAGATGCATACCATTTGATATGCGATAGCTTTTTTTTTGCTTCCATGAAGTAAAGGGGCGGGGGTGGCTCAGTCGGTAGCGCGCCAGGCTCGTAATCTGTAGTTCCCGGGTTCGAGTCCCAGCTGGGTCAGCGTTGAGATTTATCTCCGCAAAATTCCCCGCCCTGCCCACGGTCAGTAGGGGACACCGATGGGCTTGGAAAGGCCGCCGTCCGTCAGATGGGACGTTAAGCCGTGGCCCCGTGTGCGGGAGAGACATACCCTGTGCACGTTAAAGAACATGCTGGATGGCCTTGACGGAAGGCTACCATCTGTCTCCCAACAATGGGTCCCCCTCCCCCAACCTTCTCTGAGCCTTCGGGGTCTCAGAGAAGGCCATTTAGCCCATGGTGTGCAAAAAAGTGCCGCTCAGAGGTAAAACAACCTAACCCATGAAGTAAAAATAAGGGTTCGGATAAAAAAAAAATTCTATTATAATATGAAAAATGACAATTTAAATTTCTCTTTGTTTTTCGTATACAAGAAACGTGATTTTTGTTTCTACATATGTGCAATTAAATAATATGTTGATCTGATATCCTTTTTTAACATTTATTTATTACTATCCTTACTTCTGTGTGGTCGAGTTTTTATAACTTCATATGTAAAAATTTTACTAAAGGTTCCGTGGACAAATTAAATTCTGAAATAGTGCTCTAGAATCTCAGAAATCTAGAAATATTCAGAGTTATTAAGATATCACTTACTCTTTCAGGTTAATATATAGATATTTAGATAATAGTTATATAGATAATTAGCTGACGAAAGGTAATACTTTTCACTCGGATCTGCTTTGCTACCCCCAATTTTACTCGGATCATTTTTGCCCCCCTATTTCACTCGGATCCCTTGCTCCCCTATTTTACTAGTGTCACTTCCCCCCCCCCCCCCATTTTTCTGTAGATCCCGGGGATGACCACAGGAGTCATTTTAATTCTCCGAACCGAAATTTCATATTTCATTTCATTACAACTAAACTGAAAGCAGTTTGTATCCCATTTAAATTTTTCAACGCCGAATTTCGCAATATAAATCCCTGATCTCAGTACAGACCACTTAGTGGTTTGGCTGTGGAGTAAAGGGACCTGGGTTCGAATATAGGATAAGGTATGGATGTTTTCATCCTGATGTATGCTGCCTTTCTGCTGAAGTCTTTATTTTCTCCAAAAACTTCTCTCTATGGTACAAGTATATTATACTGACCTCCGGGAAAGTCGACTGCTTGACGAGTAAGTTTTTTTCACAGGTCCCTAAAACAGAGGAAAAAAAAACGAAAAACTGGAAACCCTTGACGTAAGAAGATGTCATTTGTGTGATATTTCGTAGAGAGAGCTTGAAAAATATGCATCTTAGTTTTATGCGCTGTATACTAGAAATGAATTCAGTCATAATTAAAATCACCATCTTGCTTAAAACTGGGAATAAAAAATAAGAAAATCAAGACAAAGAATTTGTTTCGTTTGTGATTTCGACGTTTTGATTAATCCCTGTTTCAAAATCAACAGGAATTAAATTAACAATGAAGTAGAACTGCTCAATTCTTGATTAGTTTTTCAAGTAGGAGGTTCTCTTTTGTTAACAAATCGTCCTTATGGCCAACAATAATTTTATTCAAGAATTTCCAATTTGTACCAATTATTTCCAGTATTTATAGTTACAAATAATATTGAAATTTTCAATTGTTTCTTCAAATATTTATTACTAAAGTTTGCAACAGTTCATAGCAAGAAGAATTAAATTGAATTAAAAAATTAAATTAGCGTCATGCTAAAAAATTTCGCTACATCTATGAAGAAATTAAATGAATTACACTGTTGAGTTGCCAAAAAAAAATTGACTCAATTTGAACATTCCACATCGCCACACAAAATAAAACTAAAATTTCTGAATGGGTCTATATCAGTGTATCGCAAACTTTTTTACTCTGCGGCACACTGAATCTAATTTTTTTCCCGCGGCACACCTAAAAAAGAATTTTTGATAATTACGTAAAAAGAGGAAAATTGAAGTTTCGTTTAATGCATTTTATTTAAAATAAATATAATAATAAATATAATTAATCATAACTCGGTGTTTGTTTTAAATATTTGTCCATTCTATGG
The DNA here is from genome assembly GCA_038380435.1 of Ryuthela nishihirai. Classification (NCBI taxonomy): domain Eukaryota; kingdom Metazoa; phylum Arthropoda; class Arachnida; order Araneae; family Heptathelidae; genus Ryuthela; species Ryuthela nishihirai. The sequence goes on from JAWZYU010000001.1 coordinate 69,891,161, forward strand.
CTTGAAATAATAAAAAAAATAATACCAAAATTTGGAAAAAGCTTGATAAATACTTACAAGATCCCAGTTGATAAAATCTGAAAGATTTTTATTAAAGCACGTCGATAACACAAGTCAAGTCAAAATGAAATCTTTCGAATATCTAGTGTCAATTTGAAAATCTCTCGAGAGCACACAGTTTGCTCTATATGGAGAGAGGGGGGAGGGAGATTATAGTGGGGGTGCCTGAATGGACCTTTCGCAATAGGAGTGGAATTTCCTTAATTTTTCATTTCAGAAAGCAACTTAGATTTTATTTTTTAAAACAGGGCAAAAAATACGATTTCTCTTTTAGTTATTACTAACTTATTTTTCGAAACTTGTAGAAATTTAGAGTTGGCCAAGATTACATAGCCCACAGCTAGAGATTCCTCTAAATATATGGCATCAGTTGGAATCACTCCAGTGGGTTCATCACCTAAGTGCTAACACTTGGGATCAGGAAGAGTCCAAATAATTTATGTGGAGCGAGGGAGGGGGGTCTTTCTTCAATGTTCAAGGGAAGTAACAAAATGCCATTTCAAGATATTTAAAAAACGGTCACAATGACGTTTTTTCGTGTGTTTCAGGTAGGGAAATAAAATGTAAATCATTTAAAATATTATTTCGAGTTTACAAAAGGTGAAGGGATGCTTCTTCTCTTCCTTCTTGCCGTTTTTTATTTATTTTATTTTATTAGGGGGAGGGGATTGTGAAGCCAAAAAAAGTACTCAATGTGGGAAACAAATTCGACATGTTGACTACAAATTCTCTCATTTCGACATTGTTGCTTATTTTTATTTCAAAGACTGTTTATACCCATGCTCCCTCCACCGATTGTGGGATGAGTCTTGGCATCCTTCATCTTCTTATGTTATTTCAAAAAACAAACTCTTCTTGTTCCTTTAGTCCTGCTTAGAGCAGTGTCCGCATTTTTTTGCATGTTGCTCTCCACTCCTGGCGAGTCCGATGCAACGTGATGCGACTTGGAATACCTCAACCGGACGTTGAGGACTCTGAAGACTGGGGGGGGGGACCCACTGGAACAGCTGTTGAGAGGCAGATGTTAGCCTTCTCGTCAAGGCCATCCAATGTGTTCTTTAAAGTGCACAGAGAATGGCTTTCCTGTAAACGGGTCCACGGCTTAACGTCCCATCCGACGGACGGCGGCCTTTCCAAGCCCATCGGTGTCCCCTACTGACCATGAGCAAGGAGCTTTGAGGAGATAAGTCTGAGCGCTGACCCAGCCGGGACTCGAATCCGGAAACTGTAGATTACGAGCCTGGTGCGCTACCGACTGAGCCACCCCGTTCCAACAAAAGATGAACAATGGTTCTATATATATATTTATTCAAATAATGTAATAAAAGCCCATTTATAGCCAAGTTAATACAAACAAAATAGTTTCTTACTTTTTAATATTTAAAACATACAATTAAAAGACAATAAATTTTACATTTGCATGTTGGTTGTTTTCCTAATGCATAACTTCTTATTATTCGAAGAGAAATCAGCTGCCACAGTGAAAAGAACTTCAACATTACTATTTCGTTAAAATCTTTTTCTCTTTTTTATTCTTTCCGTAGGTTTTTCTTTAGATCTTCTTCTCTGTTGAGAAGAAAAGGGGGAATTCCTTTTCGTTTTGCTCCGAAGCTTAAACTAGAGATTCATAACCTCGTAAATCTTCATAACAAGAAGACAAGTTACTCACCATAACCCTCAAATAGAAGACGGTAAGATTAAATAGCTCTAAAAGACATACATGCCGCCTATAACCTGCTAATGCATTACAGTAATAATTAGAGACGGAGTTCTCTACCAAACAAAACATCTTTTTCCATTCTTCTTGGGGGGCGGGGGGTGGCTCAGTAGGTAGCGCGCCAGGCTCCGTAATCTGTAGTTCCCAGGTTCGAGTCCCAGCTGGGTCAGCGTCGAGATTTATCTCCGCAAAATTCCCCGCCCTGCCCACGGTCAGTAGGGGACACCGATGGGCTTGGAAAGGCCGCCGTCCGTCGGATGGGACGTTAAGCCGTGGTACCGTGTGCGGGAGAGCCATACCCTGTGCACGTTAAAGAACATGCTGGATGGCCTTGACGGGAGGCTACCATCTGTCTCCCAACAGCTGTTCCAGTGGGTCCTCTCCCCCAACCTTCTCTGAGCCTTCGGGGTCCATGTGACCTGGCCATTTAGCCCATGGTGTGCAAAAAAAGTGCCGCTCAGAGTAAAACAACCCAACCCAACCCATTCTTCTTGGAAGAGATGTTGCCTCAGTCAGCAGAGTGCCAGTTTGTCGTAGCCTGAAGTTCTCACATTCGAATCTCCACTGTGCCTGAATTAAAAATGTTTTTCCGCAACCTCGATGAGAAAGAGGGACCAATCGGTTTGGAAAGGCGCTGTAAGTCGAATGGGACGTTAAGCTGTGGCTCTGTAGATGCTTCTGCATATTAAAGATCATGCTGCACGACTTCATAGATCGTGTATGCATCTCCGATGTTCCAGTTAAAAATACCCATTACCATCTGCATCTCAAAGTAAACCCATTGGACATAAGTAAAGCACAAATAAAGAGTAAATCATCCTTGGGTGGGCCCCTAAGGGCAAACATAAAACACAATCAAATAGATGTAAATATCATGCACAAGAGACCTAAAACGAGAAGCCTTCTTGAGAGAAAGCCATCATTTTAGGTCTCTTGAACTTATTAAGAACTTCATGATCATAACAAAGAAGAAATAATCTCGTTAGGATTATTTTTAACAGCCTCAAAAAAAAACTTTCTTCAGATATGCTTCATATGAGTATATATGTGGTCGAAGCCCAAATCCCTGTGAAGCCGTCGTTTAGTAATAAACCAGGGGGCATCGACCGCAGATCTCAATACTTTGTTTTGTAAGATTTGAATCCTCCCATGGCCGAGTGGTTAGCGCGCTTGACTAATGATCTAAGGGACCTGGGTTCGAGCCCCGGGTAAGGTTGTGTGTGTTGTTTTTCTGCTGAGGTCCTGCCATCCTCTCAGATCTTCTACTATGGCATATAAACTGACAGGCTCCTGTCAGACTTCTGTGGCAAGCAGCTGCTTGAGGGGGTATTTATTTTATTTATTATATTCGTTGAGGTTGTGTTCGCCCAGATTGGGGAAGCATAAGTGATTATTTACTTATTATAAGTGCATTAACTTTTCTTATAATATCCATGTATATTTCATGTATATTCATGTATACGAAAAGGAAATTAGTGATCTGGCAACCTTCGTGTCACGTGACACGAAGGTTGCCAGATCACTAATTTCTAAAAAAATCGTTGTCAGATATTTTTTCTGAATTCTGCAATCAACCTTAGTGTTCGGATATTTTTAGCGACTGTACCTCCTGGCAGCAAATCTCTAGACCTATATACAGAAACAGCCATTCCCCCAATTGTTATTAAAAAAAAATACATGCTTTCAAACCTACTGTTCAGAATTTTTTCAAAAAATAAAACACATCCAATAATAAATAAAGTATTAAATGATGACTATCAAAAATTTTAATAATATAAAGGATCTAAAAGAAATATACAACAATCACCTAAGTGGAGATTATCTACCAATTTTTTCTTGTTTTATGACAGGATACCCTATTTTATATTTAAGCATCCGAGGGATCATAAAAAAAATACTTTAGATAAATCTCTTATAAAAATTATTACCGAAAATTATATTCACTCAAATTTTAGCAATACAGTACATATCTTCACAGATGGTCAGTTAATGAAAACAATGAAATCTCCTCAAGTGCTTTCTTATGCCCTTTACAAAAATATTCATATAAATTCAAATTTGATAAACTAACCCCCATAATAATTGCAAAAACTACAACCATCATCCTTACACTCAATTGGGCTGTAAAATTTAATAATTCAGAAATTGTTATCTTCTCAGACTGCAAGTCAGTTATTCAATTATTATATCAAGACTATAATAAATAAATACCCCCCTCAAGCAGCTGCTTGCCACAGAGGTCTGACAGAAGCCTGTCAGTTTATATGCCATAGTAGAAGGTATGAGAGGATGGCAGGCCCTCAGCAGAAAAACGACACAAACAGCCATGCCTTACCCGGGGCTCGAACCCAGGTCCCTTAGATCAGTAGCCAAGCGCGCTACCAGTCGGCCATGGGACGGCTTCAAAAGCTTACGAAAACTAAATTCCCCATTTTTACAAATGATATCTCTATTTTAACATTTGAACATATTAAAAAACATAACCTTATACACATACAATGGGTCCCATCAATGTAAATTCAATGAAGAAGTAGATAGTTTGGCAAAAGAGGCTTTAAAATTTAACAACTCAATTTCAACCGCCTTCTTCATTACCAATCACAAAAAATTAAATGCAAAAAAATCGTTTCAGGAAACTGAAAACTACTTTTAAAAAAAAAAGTATATAATACACACAGATTCAATATTTCAAATAATATACAAACATTCAATGACTTTAACTTTTCAAAAAGAGACATTAACCTTATTACAAAGACAAAAACTAATTATGCCTACACAAATACAACCCCTTTTTAGATTTAAAAAAAAAACATCATCTCCAAATTGTAATTACTGCCCAACAACACACACATTACATCATATAATTTTTGAGTGCTCACAATTCAATAATCAAAGAGAAAAATATTTTCAAAAATTAAAAAATACAATGTATTCAATTTTAATTTCAACTCTATCCTGGAACTCCAATAAAAAAATACAAACCAATGTTTTATAAATTTATCATCAACTTCTTTAATGATTGTAACTTGTCCAACATATTTAAACAAAATATAAAATAAACAAATAAAGGAAATTAAAAATAAACAGAAGGAAAACAAAAAAAATTGTAATTTATTTTCACGAAGAGACGTGAAGATTAAGAAAACACAATTCAATACATGAAGAGACATGAAGATACAGAATACAAAACACCTTCAAATATGAAGAATCGTGAAGAGACAAAACAAAAAATAACATACACGAAGATACAAACAAAACATTTTAAGATTTATCTAAACTTAATTTTTAAAGGGACCAGGGTTCGAGCCCCGGTATTAGGTCATGGATGTGTGTGTGTGTATCGTTTTTCTGCTGAGGTCCTGCCATCCTCTCAGATCTCCTACTGTGGCATATAAACTGACAGGCTCCTGTCAGACCTCTGTGGCAAGCAGCTGCTTGAGGGGGTATTTTTTTTTGATATTGAAAATACTTCTGAAAAATTTCTTACACACATCAAAAACTCTGAGAAAAAAAAACAATCAAAAAAGAAAATGAAGAAAAAAAAGTAAGAAGAATAATTAAAGTTTTCAATGAGTCAAGGTCATCTTATTAATGACCCTGGAAGAATTCAATTCGGGTATTTTAAGTCAAGTCGAAATTTGATATTTTTCAGATCTCAGAATAACTTACAATATATGGCAAGTCGAAACACCTTGAAAGCAGTTTAAGAAACACAGTAAGATACTATCATGTATTCACTGAGATTCTCAATCAAGAAATTATCCACAAACTTATAGATAATTATAAAAATCCAAATTACACAAGTGAAACGAATAAAGTTATAAATAGCAAAAGCTTCAAAACTGACATTGAAAGCGTATTGCGCAATCCTAACGGTAACGATTTTGGAAAGCAAAAACTTCAACGGAAGTTGAACGGAAGTTGAAAACTGACAAATAAATATCTGTCAGTTAGAACAATAATTTAATCTCAAAAACAGATTAAATACGATTAATGCATTTGCAGTCAAAACACTGCAATTTATAAAAGAAGTAGAGTAGTTAATTTATATGTTTAGATGTTTAGAGATTTCAAGTTGAAATCTCTAAACATCTAAACATTAATATAAATAATATAATTAATATAATTAATATAAACATTATCTAAATAATAAATTAACAATTTAAGGAAAATATTAAGCTATTAAGCTAAGCTAAACCTAATCTGCCGACCAAGGGCTCCACCGGGGTTGGATACCCGATCTCGCCAAAGGTTATTAGGCACTTTAAGTAAAAGTTTGGCTAACTAAAGTTCACTTCTTGAAGTTAAGCAAAAATACGATCCGCTTTCTTCAATGTCTGAGCTCCAAATTGTGTGTTCAGAGTCCGATCCGCTGCATGGCTTTGATGGGAAATTTCTATTTATCTCCAAACAGTTATTCAGTTGATACTATTCGCATCTCTGAGTTCTTGATCCTCTTCGTGTACCTTGCTCCGAGTCCTTGGGGTCTTTGTGACCTGGACATTTAGCCCATTCTCAAGAGTACCACTCAGAGGTAAAACAGGAGGTTCTTTAATAAAGGACCAAGACTATCTCTGAAAGTCCTTTCCCTACTTCTAATATGCTAGCGTGACTATCAGAGGCAACGTTTTCTATACGATCAGATATTTCTCTCCATCCTCCAAGTGGATCACCGGTTCCGCAGCATTTCATTTTGTTCCTCTTGTTCTTTCATCCCAAACAAATGCAACTGTGTTCAGTTGTCTCACAGTCCGCTTAGCACTTCCGCATAAACGTCCTTACTCGATGTTAGTCCATCTATAGCCGACGCCAAAGCACAAATAGGAATACCTATGATATGCAAATTAAACGTAACTTAATTTGTCTCCGCAGAAACTGTGGAACTGTGTGCTTCTGGCCCACAAGAGCATCCTCTCCGGAACTGATTCTTTCTCTTTCCTTACCTAATTTGGCTGGTGTACCTACGCAACTCATTAACAGAATACCCGAGTATTTAAATTAATCTAAACTCAATTTGCTGCAGAATTAAGAAGCTGTGTGGTGGGGAGGAAGAGAGGATAGTGGGTGAGGAAGAAGAAGACTAATTGGAGGACGTGGAAAGGCCTTAAATGAAATTCTGTTCCTTTACTAATTACTGCAGTTTTACGTCGTGGACCTCGGCAGGCGCACGCCGCACGGGGAACGACGATTAACCTTCTGAACTGAGCTAAATTTCATTTCACGTGTTAGAAACAAAGGTTTTCGTTTTGCATCGGAATATTTCCTCCCGCTCCGAATGACGTGCGGGAAAAACAAACAATCCTTCGCGCCAAAGAGGAGACGTAAGAGGAAGCGAGAGAGAAGATGAGGGAAGAAATTAAAAGGGTTTAGATGCTTGAAGAAAAATCATTTAATGATGGATTTTTTTTTTATAAAGTAAATAAACTAATCGGGAATTATCTAAATTAGGTAATAATTCTTTGCGTTTTTGTCTATTTTAAGGAAAACGAAGTGTAGAGATTAGAGATGCATTTGGGCTCAATTTTTCAAGACCGCCAGATTTAAAAAAAATAAATAAATACCCCCTCAAGCAGCTGCTTGCCACAGAGGTCTGACAGGAGCCTGCCAGTTTATATGCCATAATAGAAGGTCTGAGAGGATGGCAGGACCTCAGCAGAAAAACAACACATACACCCATGCCTTACCCGGGGCTCGAACCCAGGTCCCGTAGATCAGTAGCCAAGCGCGCTAACCACTCGACCACGGGACGGTCACCGCCAGATTTGGGGGAAACAATTTCACTGATGTATCTACAGGCAAACCTCGTTCAGCGCTATCTCAATTAACGCTGTTTCGATATAGCGCTATTTGTTTTTTAAGAAAAGCAAGTTCTTTTTCTTTTTTTATGAGTTTACGGCGGGTCTTTAGGGAACCCCCCCCCCCGACCCCACAATAGAGGGCTTGTTGTTTAAATAGTTATTTGTTTTTTAAGAAAAGCAAGTTCTTTTTCTTTTTTTATGAGTTTACGGCGGGTCTTTAGGGAACCCCCCCCCCCGACCCCACAATAGAGGGCTTGTTGTTTAAATAGTTGATAAGATATCTGTTAATGTTATTTAAAACAAAAAATGAACCAAAAATGAACCATACCACTTAAATAAAAATAATAAAAAAATAAATAAATACCCCCTCAAGCAGCTGCTTGCCACAGAGGTCTCACAGGAGCCTGTCAGTTTATACACCATAACAGAAAGTCTGTGAGGATGGCGGGACCTCAGCCAGGTCCCTTAGATCAATGGCCACTTAAACACATCACAAATTTAATGTACGACAGAAATAAATTTTTCTGAAGATAATACAGTATGCGATTGAAAATTTCAGTGAGAACGATACTGATTATCCTGATTTCAAAAGATTTTGTTGTGTGAATGCTTTATCACCTTGCACCGAATTGCTAAAAGAGGAAACAGAAAAGCGTAAAGCAATCAACTTTAGATAATTTTCTAAAAAACCTCCGGTCACTAACTTATCACATATTCTTTTGAAACTTTTTGAAAGTTTGCGAGTGTTCCGTCACATTTTGTGGTGTTCATTGTGTTTCAAATAACATTTCAAATGTGTCGACTGTTCTGCCACATTTTGTGGCGTTCAATGTGTTTCAAATGTCATTTCGAATGTGTCTACTGTTCCGCCAAATTTTTCGTTATTTATTAAGTGCCCCGTTATTGAAAAAGAGGTTTGTAAACACTGATTAAATGTTCAAAGCAATCAATGGGATTTGAAATTAGATTATTTATTGTTGTTTAATAACATAAATGAATTAATTGGGATTATGGAAAGTAATAATTCCTTCTTTTTATCTTTTGCAATGAATACAAAGTGTTGTAACATTAAGACAAATGAAATACACTGTCGAGTAGCATAACAAATTAATAAGCATTAAAAAAAAAAAATAATTTCGCTTTTTTGCGAAGAACACTATATATGTAGTAGGGATCAGTTCGACCTCATATATAATCTCAGTTTGATTTATAACGATTTTTCTTTGTAATTCCGAAAAAATGTAACAAACAAATTCTTTTTATTATAATTTCAACATTTTAGTCAATCTTTATAGTAAAAAAAATAAGAGCCACCATCAATCTTTGATTATTTTTTTTTAGATTTTTTTTTTTTTCTTTTATTAATGAATCCCTGTTAGTGTTTTTAACGATACTACTCAAGGATTTTCAGTCTCTAAGAATTACTTCTAATATTTTCCGTTACAAATAAACATTAAAAATGGATTTTTTTTTCATCAAACTACTAAAAGAGCTTATTATACGAAGCATTCAAAAATGATTTAGTGGCATGTATTTATATTCTGCTACGTGCCAAAGATATATTTTACCCTTATAAGGCTCGAGTTCGGTAATTGTAGAAGTGGTTCGATACCGGTTGGGTTCGGGATAAATGAATTCGGGTCTAGATGTGATGACCCGAGCCGAACAGGAGAGAGGGACGACGATATTGCTACTTAATTCACTTCAGTGAAACTCACAGATTCGCGGGTTTTAACTCCCGTGCCACTGTATGCCTCAAATTTACTGTGTTGAATGAAGAATAGGAACTCTCCATCAATTAACTGCACGAGAGTAGATAGGGACGGCACACTCTATTTATAATATGTACAGCTACGTGCTGGGAATGAGCTCCACTCCGTAGAGCCTTTGCTGCTTCACTGCTGCAAACAATAATACTGAGGTGGAGAATCGCACACTCTGCGAATTCTCACTTTACAGACCTCAAAAACACGGTGAAAGGATTTTCCTTTGCCTACACTGTGGTTCCTCTTGAACCACAAGAATAAAAAGACAGATTCTCCAAGAATCTAGATTCCCTCTTGGAATCGCACCCTGACTTCAAGGGTTAATCTTCCATTAAGCTCCACAGAGGTCTGACAGAAAGACGGCGTCCTTTTGACGCGTGTCGCAACGACCTCTTCGTTCGACAGCTACGCACAGACTAATATCCGATTCACATAAGAATCTTGATTCCTTCTTGGAATCACACCTCTTCGAGGGTTCGAGTAAGGCGCGGCGTCCTTCTGACGCTTGTTGACACGACCTTTCGTTCAACGTGCTCGCACCAAGACTGAAGCTTTCAAATCTCCCGCCTAGCCTTCTCGCTGCGCTAGCGCCCTAGGCGGTCATTAACGTCCATCGACAACTGCTGGCATTCGTCACCCTTGCACGGAGCAGCTTCAAATCCGAAAACAACAACAGTGAGTCATATATACAGCAATGTAATACAAGAAAAATATAAAGAAATAAAATAAATACCCCCTCAAGCAGCTGCTTGCCACAGAGGTCTGACAGGAGCCTGTCAGTTTATATGCCACAGTAGGGATGATTATAATATATAGAATAATTTATAGATTGAATAAAAGAATCCGCTTTTTTCTTGATCCTTGTGGCAAGCAGCTGCTTGAGGGGGTATTATTATTATTCAGACTGATTTAGTTTAGAATAATCTCGAGTATTTGCTATTGTGTAAAAGTTTAGAGAACTGTGCAATGTCACAGGACGAAGAGAAACAACTACATTTGGAAGCCAGAATAATGTTACAAAAACATCGGACCTCCTGGGGACCCCTGTAAGCACGCTGGTCCTGCCATCTGAGCGGATGGCAGGACCTCAGCAGAAAAACGACACATACATCCATGCCTTACCCGGGGCTCGAACCCAGGTCCCTTAGATTACTAGCCAAGCGCGCTAACCACTCGACCACGGGACGGGACAGTGTATTACATAGAAAAGCTCCTGTCAGACCTCTGTGGCAAGCAGCTGCTTGACGGGTAATTTATTTTGTTTTATAAATATGGTCATTGATTTTCTTATGAATGTGGTTTCCCATTTACACAACATCGCAGCCACCAATACCTTTGGTACTAATATGTGAATATACTTCGTAGACAAAGAGAAAACTTTTCGTGTTATGCTTGATGGAGAACCAACTTCTAAAACAAGCTTTTTTCAGCGGCTTTCGTTCGATATTTCAAAAAATTATAAATAAATAAGTAAATTACCCCTCAAGCAGCTGCTTCCCACAGAGGAGATCTGACAGGAGCCATAGAGAAAATATCTGTGTGGAAGGCGACCTCCGCTTCGCTCAATGGACAATAAAAAGTTTGTTGTTAATTATAGAAATATTTCGGTTTGATATCCTCTTTGAATCTTCTTTACCCTTTGTTTTACCTTGTATATTTTATTTACAAACAGATTCTTTTCCTCGTGATTTATCCTATTTTTCCTCAAGGAATTTATCTCCTAATTTCCTCCAATCAATTATCTTGTTTCTACATCAATTACTTCTCTTGTTTAAATGCATTTCCCCTTAAATTCAACTCTTCCATTAAGCTCCTATTCTTCCTCCTCCTACAATCAACCACTTCTTCCCATATTCCACACATCGAAACTCCCCATCATTTTATTTCCCTATTCCACAACGGAGTCGAATTCTTTTCCTATTCTTTCCTTTCCTCGTTTTTCCTTTTCTTCAAAAGCCTCCAAAAATTTCACTCTAAAACACATAAACTATTCCCCCCCCCCCTTGTCTCTCTTTCTCTCTGGAAGAATTAAATTCTTTCGTGTTTTTGCTTCATTCCCATACCGTGATCATCAGCAGAGAGAAAATTAAGATTCTCTCATTCTCTCTTGTCTCTGTGTGTTCCTGACAGACACTCACCTCGTCGACCTTGAGCCAGACTGCTTTCTTGAACGTCACAGAAGCAGCATTTATCGACATGAGTGAATGGCTGTATCCGTGGATGAAAGAATTACAGCAACTCTGCATCTTCAATCTCGATGAGGCAAAACCTGTTTTCTCAAATAAAGGCCTCCATGAATAAATGCGCTTCTAATAGGAAGACGCCCTAAAGGCTTTGTCATGTTAATTTCCCCCTCATGCACCCTATTAGCTGCAGCAGTAAAGAGCGAAAACGAGTTTGATTTTCATTCAGTGAAGGCACGGAGCATATTTAATGCAGCATAGAGAACTTTTCCACGGTTCACTTTGTAAAGGGACAGAGTCACGAGGAAAGAAAATGACAATGAACGAGTAGAAATCGAAAACAACTCGTTTAAATATTGCGCGTAACATCATTTCGTTGTATTGAAATTTTTTCTTTCTTTATTTTTTCACTTGCGTGGGGGGGGGGGGGCGGTTCTGTTGATCATTGTGTTTATCGTTATTTTAGAAAAAAAAATCGTTTTAATAAAATTATATTTTTTTCGGGAAAATGGGTTAAATTTTGACATTACCTCTATTAACTATAATAATTTTGACTTGCCGATATTAAAACTAAAATTGTAAACCGCAATTTATAAACAAAATTAAAGAATTGGATCATGATGTTAACATTATATTACGTTATACTTAAAATAAAAACCACTAAGATTCGTTGTATTTTTTAATTTAAATTGATATAATCCTGTTTCACAATTTCCACATTCATATATTCATACAAGAGGGGGGCTCTAGGCACAGCGTGCTTACAGGGGTCCCCAGGAGGTCCGATGTTTTTGTAACATTATTCTGGCTTCCAAATGTAGGTTGTTTCTCTTCGTCCTGTGACATTGCACAGTTCTCTAAACTTTTACACATTAGCAAATACTCGAGATTATTCTAAACTAAATCAGTCTGAATAGGATCAAGAAAAAAGCGGATTCTTTTATTCAATCTATAAATTATTCAGTTGTAGTTGTAAAAAGTCTTGTAAAGTCTTGTAGTTGTAAAAAAAAATGGCAAAAGAAGAAATGATCCATAGAGTTAACCCCTAAAATGTTCAATGAGGTGAAATAAATATTCCGGGGGTCCGGGACCTGCTGTGAAATCCAAAACAGCTGTCTTTTTTCAATTTTGTTTTAGCCCCATATTTTATGTCCGACACTACGACACTAATAATAGATTTAAAAAAAAGCAACTATAAAATCTTATTCGATGTAAAATATCATTTTAACCCTTCCTGTTCCGTGGAATATTTTAGTAATTGGAAAGCATACTCGAGTCTTATCCACCCCCCACCCCCCACCCCCCCGAATGTGTGCGGGAGGAGGAGAGGTGCAGCTCCTGTGTTGGTTTTCGTTTCGGTTTCGGTGTTGTTTGCGAGAGTTTGCCTAATCATATACTTGACAGTTGTTACTGTTGAAAAGATCGTTCTCCAAACTGAAACTCATAAAAAAACTATCTATAAACCACATTGGGGAAAAAAAAGGTTGAGCGGTTTAAGTGTTCTATCTGTTGAATACCGAGGAAAATCACGGTTGAAGAAAAAAAATCTCCAAAGCCTATTTGCAAAAACAAAGGTTAGAATAACTATTAATACTAACTATTCTCTAGTAAGCTGAAAAATGAACAGTTTTATTGAACTCAGATTGGCTCCTCAATAATAATACATATATAAAAATAATTCAAGCTTTAAAATAAAGCATTTTAAAGTTTATTGAATGATTAAATGTTCAATATTTTATTGTTAGAATTTCGTGGAATGAGGGGTTGGGGCAGTCATTTTTGTGCCAGGGGTTCCCGTAGATTATAGTTACACTACTGATGGATCAGTTATACGTTTGATAGGAATCTGACTGACAAGCCGTTAGGCTTAGCGGGATATTTTATGTGTATAAAAATTAACCCTCCCTCCCCCCGCAAGCTTGCCAGAGAGGTCTGACAGGAGCCTGTCAGCTTATACGCCATAAAGAGAAATACTGTGAGGAAAGCGAGACCTCAGCAGAAAGACGAGACAAACATCCATGCCTTACCCGGGGTTCAAACCCAGGTTCCTTTGATCAGTAGCCAAGCACGCTAACCATTCGGCCACCGGGAAGGCATGATATAATAACTTGGTAAAAAGAAATAAAGTTATTATCATTGTTATTATTTAAATAAATAAATAAATACCCCCTCAAACAGCTGCTTGCCACAGAGGTCTTGACAGGAGCCTGTCAGTTTATATGACATTGTAGAAGGTCTGAGAGGATGGCAGGACCTCAGCAGAAAAACAACATGCACATCCATGCCTTACCCGGGGCTCGAACCCAGGTCCCTTGGATCACTAGACAAGCGCGCTAACCACTCGGCCATGGGACGGCTACAAATTTAGAAACAACCAAACAAATGTAAAATGCCGGAAGGTTAAGTTCGCTTGATTCCCTCGACAAAACATCAAGAAGACATCGTTTGAAGCAGTTGGAGCGTTTATTCTGCGGAGCAAAAGAATCTGGATCCAAATTCCAGATAAAACATCAATGCTGTCTTTTCGCTGAGGAGATCTTTCCCACATTCTATGGCGCATTTTGATGACGAGATCGGTCAGATTTGCTGCATAGCAAGTGAAGAGACAGAGAGAAGTAATTCATCTTTTTTCATGTCGATATTTCTACAAATGATTTACGATACTGTTTACTCCTCGGGCAGTCCACTTATCAGATAGGTCTGACAGGAGGGTGTCAATATAATGCGCCATAGAGAAGATCTGTGAGGAAGACAAAATCTCGGCACAATGACAACATAAATGCCTTTTCTCCGAGATGATTTCGGTCCTCGAACATTGTTTCTAAAGATGGGTAAAGAGGTAAGGTATCTGAATTTAATAAAGAAGCTATCTTGATGAAGTCCCATTCATTTTCTTGGTTGGAAGATAAAAGTAGAAATTCAGCTTGCGAAATCGAAGTATCGAAATGTGGAAACTAAGGACAAACGATGGAAATTAGATTAGTAAAAAATGGTTTCTTCAATTATTCAAGTAAAGTAGTAATGCGATCAGAATTTTACTAATTTTTTTATGAACCGATTCCAAAACATTAATTACCAAAGCGAATTTACTTTTTAAAAAAAATAATGAGGATTCCAAGAATAAAAATGTAACACATTTGCTTATGATCCAAGGTCATTTGAAGAAAAAAATGAGGGATAAAAAAAAAAGACGCCCACAGTTTTGTTGTTTTTTTTCTCTTCAGAAATTAAAGTAAAAAATTTGAATTGATTATTGAATATAAATATTTGATAATAATAAAATTAATTCCTAGATCAGTTTAATTATTAATCAGTCAACCAAAATGAGTAAGTCAAAAAAAATTCAGTAAATGAATTTAATTATTTATTAAAACATAAGAGGTTACCTAAAGCGATGTTCTCAACATTGAAAGAGAACAAGAATACCTACATTGGTAAGGTTACCGTTATTTTATTTAATCAAACAATTATTTAATTTAATAATTCGATCATTGATTTTATTCAATTGGACATCATTTTATTTAAGCAGTCAATCAATTATTTTATCCAATCAATCAATTATTGTTTAATCGCTCGTTATCTGTGGCAAGCAGCTGCTTGGGGGGGATTTATTATTTTTATTTATTTATTTAATCAGTGAATCAATTTATTTATATTATTCCTAGATCAATTAAGTTATTAATCCTTCAAATTTATTAATTTATTATTTATTTATTTAATCCATCAATCAATTCTTTAATTTAATCGTATAAACAATTAATTCTTTAATTTAATCGTATAATCAATTAATTCTTTTATTTATTCAGTAAATCAACTATTTTACAAAATCATTAAAATTATTATTTTATTTAATCTAAAAAATCATGTTTTCCATGAGTCAATAAATTTTTATTTAATCAATCAATCAATCAATTATTTCATTTAAACACTAACTATTCTATTTAATCAGTAAATCAATTCTTTATTGAATCAGTCGATCATTTATTCATTCAATTAGTCTTCATTCAATCAATAAATATTTTTAAATTAATCAATCATCCAACTCTTTATTTAATCAGTCATTCAATTATTTTATTCGATCAATCAGTCATTTCCTTCTTCTTTCTTTTTTCAATCAGCCGATTCTTTTATTCAATCTATAAATTATTCAGTTGGGCAATGATTTTATTTCATGAGTGAATCAATTATTCTATTTAGTTAGTGAATCAATTTTTTAGTTTATTCAGTCAATCACTTTTTATTTAATAAACCAGTCGATTCATTTATTTAATAAGTCATTCAGCTATTTTTTAGTTGACTAATCACTTTACTTATTCACTGAATTCACTCAATTTACGAGTGCAGCGCCTGGTGGAGAGAAGTGTAAGGGGATCATGTCTTCCCCCTCCCCTTTAACACCTTTAACACCTTTGAGAAGACTTGGGTTGGGTTGTTTTACCTCTGAGCGGCACTTTTTTGCACACCATGGGCTAAATGGCCAGGTCACATGGACCCCGAAGGCTCGGAGAAGGTCGGGGGAGGGGACCCACTGGAACAGCTGTTGGGAGACAGATGGTAGCCTCCCGTCAAGGCCATCCAGCGTGTTCTTTAACGTGCACAGGGTATGGCTCTCCCGCACACGGGGCCACGGCTTAACGTCCCATCCGAAGGACGGCGGCCTTTCCAAGCCCATCGGTGTCCCCTACTGACCGTGGGCAGGGCGGGGAGTTTTGCGGAGATAAATCTCAACGCTGACCCAGCTGGGACTCGAACCTTTGAGAAGGCTAGTAAGGGTAATAGAGGCCAAAATTATTATACTTGTGCATATATCATAAATTTTTGGAAGAAATTTTTTAGAATCCTGCAAAACGATGGGGAAAATGCAATGTTAACTGTAATGGCAATCCAGTCTCTTGGCCTTTTTCTGTCTCGACTGCATCGCCTTCCTTGATTGCAAACCCGGATTTCCCATTTGGCACATTAGGCACTAAAAATCGGTTAGTTAAACTTCGTTTCAAAAACTCCTTTATACGAAAAACTCTTTTAATGAAAGAACCGAATTCTTTTGCAGTTCTAAGCCATGATGTCATCCAACGAGCTTAGGGCAACCAACATAAAGGGGGCGCCATCATTCAAATGCTACAATGTGTTTATTTCTGTAAGGCGATTTTTACCAAAAACTATTCCTAAAGGTAAATTGTAGATCTTAATAAAATTTTAACAAATTTCGATTGTAGAAAATATTCGTTTAATATTTAAAGGGTTGGGTTGTTTACCTCTGAGCAGCACTCTTTTGCACACTATGGGCTAAATGGCCAGAGCCACATGGACCCCGAAGGCTCAGAGAGGGTTGGGAGAGGGGACCCGCTGGAACGGCTGTTGGGAGACAGATGGTAGCCTCCTGTCAAGGCCATCCAACGTGTTCTTTAACGTGCACGGGGTATGGCTTTCCCGCACCCCCGGCCCACGGCTTAACGTTCCATCCGACGGACGGCGGATCGGTGTCCCCTACTGACCGTGGGCAGGGCGGAGAATTTTACGGAGATAAATATCAACGCTGACACAGCTGGGACCCGAACCTGGGAACTACATACAGATTACGAGCCTGGCGCGCTACCGACTAAGCCCCCCCCCCCCCCCCCCCCGCCCCTAATATTTAAAGATTTATTGAAGCTGAAATGCTTGAGAGAAGATACTGCTCTTACTTTCATCCTAACACTGAAAACCGATGCAAAGTGATCACATTATCCACACATTCGAAAATTGCATTTATTTCCGTAAACGATTTCTTATTACTTTTGAGACAGGTTCTCACGAGTAGTAACACTGATATTAAATGTTTCAGCTTCCAGAACTTTTTAAACAGTAAAATCAAATATCGCTAAAAATCTAGATTCAGGAAATACTTCAGATTGCCCATATTTCTTGTGACATTTTGATACAAAACGCTTAATTTAAAGTCAATGAGCTTTCATACAGTTTTCCATACGCACAAAATGGAAATGCCCCAAAAACTTTCATAATTTAGTGAAATTTGTTCATTCTCAGAACAAACAAATACCCCCTCAAGCAGCTGCTTGCCACAGAGGTCTGACAGGAGCCTGTCAGTTTATA
The DNA here is from genome assembly GCA_038380435.1 of Ryuthela nishihirai. NCBI lineage: Eukaryota > Metazoa > Arthropoda > Arachnida > Araneae > Heptathelidae > Ryuthela > Ryuthela nishihirai. The sequence goes on from JAWZYU010000001.1 coordinate 69,908,778, forward strand.
TTCCACAGTAGAAGGTCTGAGAGGATGGCAGGACCTCAGCAGAGAAACGACACAAACAGCCATGCCTTACCCGGGGCTCGAACCCAGATCCCTTAGACAGCAGAGAAACGACACAAACAGCCATGCCTTACCCGGGTTCGAACCCAGGTCCCTTAGATCAGTAGCCAAGCGCGCTAACCACTCGGCCATGGGACGGCTGAACAAACAGAGTGAGGAAGAAAATAGTTTAAATCCCAAATGAATGATTCGATTTTAAAAGTTACTGCGAATTGAATACTTCAAGTTCTATGCTATGTTTAATATTAATATATTGCATTAACTTTACTATTCATTAATAAAACTTTATTACTTATCATAAAAATTCCTACATCCATTTCGATTACATTATTTTCTACGTGGTTGGAAAAGCAAACAATTCTCTTAATATGAAATTGAAAAACTCCTGTACAGTCGCTCGAAAATGTATCCGAACATTATGGTTGATCATAGAATTCAGAAAAAATATCTGGCAACGATTATTTTTTAGAAATTTGTGATCTGGCAACCTTCGTGTCACGTGACACGTGACGCGAAGTAACGTGACGTGTTCGTGACACGTGACACGAAGGTTGCCAGATCACTAATTTCTAAAAGAATCATTGCCAGATATTTTTCTGAATTCTGTAATCAACCATAGTGTTCGGATACTTTTTTGAGCGACTGTACATAAGAATGCCCTATCACTTCTTGTGCTTAGAGACACCTCAGATATAAATACGGTGCTGCTTGACTAATAATCTTTATTTTCATTCATTGTATTTATGATACAATATCACTAATTACAGAATATTTCGGAAATTCATAATATCAGAGGTGTTGAAAGGCTCGCATGGGGGATTAAAAATTAAAAATATCCATCGTGCTGGCATCAATAAAACTTAGAAAGCTTGAGTTGGGCTGTTTTCTGCATTTGAGCTGCACACTCTTTTGCACATAATGGGCTAAATAGCTACGTCACAAGGACCCCAAGGGCACAGAGCAGGCTGGAGGAAGGGGACTTACTGGATGGACAAATGATAGCCTCCCTTTAAGGACATCTGGCGTGTTCTTAAACGTGCACGGCCACGGCTTTGTGTCCCAGTAGACGGACGATGGCCTTTCCACACTTAGAAAGCAACATATTTAATGAAATTGATGCAATTCCAATAATTATTTCATTCCCAGTTTGAACATCTTAGAGAACAAAAAAAAAATAGAAAAATATGAAAAATTAGAAATATACGAATTGTTTCTTGAATTTTAAAGAAATTTTTGTATATCTTCAAATTCAGGAATCCAATTTCTAGTTGTAGATAAACAATAACCCATTATTTTTTAGTTTCTTTTAAAATCAAGTGATATTCGAGAAATTTTTGTTTCTTTTTTTTCGTATTTGCAATATTAATAAAATGGTTTGATATCTGATTCGGTGCATTATTTTTTTTTTAAAAGAAAAACTTGCTGAACAGGGTGCAAGAATGGACAGTTACGGTTCCGCTATTATTTCTAATAATTTTCGTTCCAAATAACATTAACATTTCAATTTTGTCATAAAATAATTATAATTAATATTATGAAAGTAAAATAAATGATTAGAAGCGTGCATTTCTTTACAATATACTTCTTATGATTCGTCAGAGAAATGTTTTCACCAAATCCATCTCGTTGGAATGCGCTCGATAAACTGGACTGAAGTCATCCCTTATAATATAAAATGAGAAGTTACGAAGATTGGAAAAGGATCTTCATAATACTATTACTATAAACCATTCAATATACGAAGTGTCAATACACGGACAAAACTGCAAGATACTTCATATACCGAAGTATTAATGTATGAAAAATTCGTTTCTAAAAGCTTAATTTAAATTTTTTTTAACGTCCTAGCTATCGGGAGCGGGAGGATTAGGCTGTTCCCATGTCTTTTTACCTTAATTGAAGTTAGTTAAATATAGATTATTCAGAAGATCAAGTTGCACTTTAAATAAAGCGAAAAAAAATTCTTAGTAGCATCCATTAGCTACGCCTTTGGTTGCCATAGTTACAATAATGATCCGCTCTGCCTCTTTCGATTTTAATCGTCTTTCGTTAAACAAACTGAACGAATGTGAAAAAGATTATATGCCACGCGTTTGACGAGTGAGTGCAGGGATGTACAGTCGCTGAAAAAAATATCCGGACACTATGGTTGATTACAGAATTCAGAAAAAATATCTGGTAACGATTTTTTTAGAAATAAGTGATCTGGCAACCTTCGTGTCAACGTGACATGAAGGTTGCCAGATCACTAATTTCTAAAAAAATCGTTGCCAGATATTTTTTCTGAATTCTGTAATCAACCATAGCGTTCGGATACTTTTTTAATATATATAATGCGTATGAATATATAATGCAATGAATATGGAGCGTGTGCAATTACCGTTCACAGCAAACTGGAGCGGTTGCGGTTAATGTTCACAGCACATTGGATCGTGTGAGCTCACAAAAACCTGGATCGTGTGGGCCCACTCACAGAAATATTGAGCGTGTGCAGTTACCGTTCACAGCAAACTGGAGCGGTTGCGGTTAATGTTCACAGCACATTGGATCGTGTGAGCTCACAAAAACCTGGATCGTGTGGGCCCACTCACAGAAATACTGAACGTGTGCAGTTACCATTCACAACAAACTGGAGCGTGTGCAGTAACTTCACACGCTCCAGTTTGCTGTGAACGGTAACTGGAGTGTGTACAGTTGCTGTACACGCTCCAGTTAATTAATTTTAATTAATTTTATTTAATTAATTTTTCTGAATTCTGTAATCAACCATAGTGTTAGGATATTTTTTTTCCGACTGTATATATTGGAAAATCTATTCCATACTCATTGTTAAAAATTAAAGAAGTATTACCTTTTAAACTACTTAACGAAATAGTCTTTCAAATAGCCATGAATAAGTAACATCGAGAGAAAAAGTTTTCGTAAAACAGTTTTGACGCTATTACTACATGACTCTTAAGAGATAAAATATATATTTCTTTAATTCTATTTCACTATACATTGCAAAATTTTTCTTAGTTTTTTTCATTCATTATTAAAGTGAATCTATTAACAGTTATTATTTTAATTTCCTCTACTACTATTATTTGAGGAAAAATGTCACTCAAATCTTTATAAATCTCTATTTTCTACGCTATTAATCAGTAGCATGACTAGGATCGAATTTTGGGATGTTATCTTTGATGGGAAGCGGGGATTCTATAATTAATTCAATAATGGATTCTCAATTATCATATTATATATATAATATGTATATATACTATATACTATGTATGTAAAATTATCATATTATATATACATATTATATATATATATAATATGATTTCTCAATTATCATATTATATATATATAATATGTATATATATAATATGATAATTATATACATATTATATAATACATATTATATAATATGTATTATATAATATGTATATAATTATCATATTATAATAAATATAATATGATATATATATATCATATTATATATATGACATGCCATGATCCAGAAAGAAATAAGGAAGGGGAGGGGGATTCGAGTAAAAGGGGGTGGGGACAAGATCGATTCGGATTGAACCGGAACGCCGTCTCAATATAAACATTTTCCCTCCTTTTTAGTCCATCATTTTTGATAATCTACTGCATATTGCAAGCATTCTTTTTCTGTATATTACGATATTTGGCAACCAGCACCAATATACGATATTTTTTCTGTATATTACGATATTTGGCAACAGCACCAATATACGATATTTTTTCTGTATATTACGATATTTGGCAAGCAAAAAATAATAATATTTTAAATAATAAAATTATCTCCTGTCTTAGGGCGGTTTAACGGGGGTGTTCCATCTGTCTCCTAGCAGCTGCCCAGTGGGTCCCCTTCCACACCCCAATCTTCTATTCCTTGGGGTTTTGTGACCTGGACATTTAGACCAATATGTGCGAAAAAGAAGCGCCATTCAGAGATAAAACACCCCAAGCCCCCTTCAAGTGAGAAGCCTTAATGTTATTCTGACTGACGATTATTATAACAAATGGTTCATTAAAATGAATATCATTTTAGCAGTTTGTGTAATTATTCTTTCGCTTTTCTTCAATGTTTTAAAAATTGTCCAAAACGATCGTAACATCGGTATTTTCTGTTTAAATGTTTCCACTTTTATAACTCTTTATAGATTAAACAAATATTGTTAAAAAACAGAGATTTATAAAATTTAAGTGACATTTTTCCTCAAAAAAACTTATTTTTCAGAGTTAGGGATCTTCAAACGTTGTTTTCCATTTGCATAACACGTCAAGTATCCCGTCATTTTTGATAATCTTCTGGATATTTCAAGCATTCTTTTTCTGCATATTACGATGTTTGGCAACCAGCATCACCCAGTTACGTTTAGTCCACAAAATACGATTTATTTTATAATTTCTTTTTATTCGTATGACTTAAATGAAAGGAATATTTGATATAGGTTGCATTTTATCCTTAAATGAACAACGTTTCCTTTATCATTAGTTTCCATTGAATAATGTATGTGCCCAAACTTGTTTCTACTTTTTTTTTTGTAACTGATATCATCTAATTCTGTTGTCACAAAGCAGGAGCTGAAAAAAGAATCAATCCTAGCAGATGTTTACTGACAGCAAACAAATATAACCTTGCACAGTCCACGCAAAGACACCAAAAAAAAATGGTACTACCTGATGAATATTTAGTAAGCGCTTTTTCTTATCTTCAAGAGAATTTTTGCAATTTTTTTTCCAAAAGTAATTCAAACGCAGAAGAAATGTAACATAAACAAAAAATCAGTAGCATGACTGGATCGAATTTTGTGGTGTTATCTTTGATGGGAGGGTGGGATTCTATAGGGAGGATGTCAATTATCATATTATACATAGCAGGTCATGATCTAGAAAGAAATAAGGGGGGGGGGGGTGATTCGAGTAAAAGGGGGTGGGGGACAAGATCGATTCGGGTTGAACAAGAACGCCGTCCCAATATAAACATTTTCCCCTCCGTTTTAGTGGTCTTTATCGAATTCTTGAAAAATAAGGGAAATGTATATATATATTTAATTTTTTTGCCTCCATTCCTGTTATTAGCCATCTGAAGGGGATGGGCATGATCCCTTCTCCTCCCCCCTTACCCCTTAGAGCCGTCCCTTATATAGAGTGATTATAAATGAATACAAGTACTGTGATAATTTAGTGCAAGGAAATATTTGCATTATAATTATGCATTTCAAAAGAAAATTTCTGAAAGTGCTTTATACACCCGGAAAGTCTAAGTAACTAGGAAAAATGCGAAATGAAATTAAGGGGTAAAAAAAGACATGAAATGAAATGAACGAAAATAGAATGTACAACAGTACGGGAAATTCAGTTTAGGTCAAATATTTTCTGTTGAATTCTGGTAAAATTTATAATCACATGTAGTAGAATAATAAACGAGATAGAAATAAATATTCGATTTTCATTCATTTTTATATAAAAATGCAAATATTCGTTTCTTAAATTCTAATCTTCCTGATTTTTTTTTTACCATCCTATAGCTTTAGGAAAGAGATCCGATGCTAGCCCCCCTCCCCCCAATGTTTTTTGCTGCATATAGGCATGTTCTCTATTGTTAAAATATAAATATCGTTTAAGAGTGGGCCTATGTGGAACAAAATTTAAATAATAAATGCACCTCTTATGACAGCTGAATAATAATAATATTATTTAACGAATTATAGCACGTGATATATATATATATCTACATGGGCATCGAGTAAAAATTTCACAAATTATAATCGCAACAATTTAAACGTAATTAATTTATATACATTATGTATGTGTTTTTGTATCGATGCAATATTTTATTCTATAATCTACTTGTGAAAAAAAAAACCTAAAAAATTAAATAATTAAATAAAAATTTATTGATGTAATTATTTGTCTCCAAGCTTTGCCTCCCCCCCCCTCTAGACAATTTTATGCGGACGCCCATATATATCTAGATATATATTGTTACGACAGAAGGAATCTGGCAACCGAAAGCAAAAAGTATCAGCCAACGAATAAGAACTTTGGAAGAATTTAAAGAAGAACAGTGGAGCGTGTAACGGTCGTGTGTTTAACGGTCTAGAGTTCGAAAATGGACGGTTAGCTGTTCTGAGACAGTGCGCGTTAAGTATAAAGAATTATCTTTATGTGATGTGTACGCAGGAAGTATAAAAGTGGTATCTTTTATGTGACGTGTACGCGGACGGTCGTATGGTTCTGCTAGTGTGAGTAGCGAACTAGCACAGGAGATGTTCAAGCGACATGGTAATCGTGTAAAAAGGTAATATTTAGTGGAATAGACAGAGCTGATGTTGTGTACTCTGTGCAGGAAGGTTGATGACTTGTGCATGTTAGTAGTTGATTTGTGTATAAGATACTTCGTCCATATATTCTTTGTAACAATTTGCCTTGTATTTAATTTGGTTTCAAAATATAGTTTTTAATACTCACGCTCAGTGGCTATCCATTTTTGTAATCCGCAACAATATTTTAAAAAAATATATTCTATCAAGCAGCTGCTTGCCACAGAGGCCTAACATAAGCGTCTCAGTTTATACGTCACGGAGAAAGTCTATGAGGGAGGAGAGACCTCAGCAGAAGATAAGAACAAACAGCTTTATCTTATTCGGACTCGAATCCGGGTCCCTTTGATCAGTAGCCAAACACGCTAACCATAAATGCAAAATTTCCTTACACTAAATTTTCAAGTAAAGAATAGTGGCAATGATGATATATTATTATTATTAATAACAACAACAAAATAGTGTCAAACGCTCTAAATAATGAACCTGAGCTGAAAAGGATAAAATTCAAACAAACCTAAAAATTTGGTTCTCCTCGATATCCCAAGGAAATAAAAAAAGAAATCTTAGATCACCGAAGCATTATTTCTAAACAAACATTTCTGACAGCACTTCCGGAATAAAATTTTGTCGTGCATTTAAGATCACTTGCGTGAAAAAAGACTCCGCAACAGAATCTTCTGCGGTCCGCGCTCACCTCACACGGTCGTGATCTTGTTTCCAAATACAGTTACAACCGAATGGATGAACTGTTATCTATCAGAGATATCGCAAAACGACGCCAGCAAACTGGCCCTTTTTATCATTCGCAATCTGAATCACAAAACTTAGGGAGAAAACTGCCATGCATTACCTTTTCCCAGCAACCAAAAAGAGGGTTGGAGAAGAAAGGAGGTGGAAGGATCGGTGAGGGGGGGAGGGGGATGATAAAATCAAGCCCTATCGCGAGTTCCTGACACTGGTGCCTTCGAGCTCCTTCCCTTGTAAATCGATCAAGCTATCCGCTATGTTAGCAAAAGTCTCCCAGAGACTCACGCATCAATCATGGGTTGTGTGTGCGCGCTCGCCAGAAGGAGGGGTCATCTACAAAATAAATAGCAATAGCTAAGAAAAACGGCTTAGCAATCTTTAAGAAATGTTTTTCCGCTATAATTTAAAGGATCGTTGGGACATAAATAACGAATTACTATTCAATACAAGATCATTATCGTGTTTTCAGCAATTAAGTGAATGAAATCAGGGAGTTTATAAAAGTCAGGAAAGAAATGACGGTATGTCGTTTTCTGCTTTAGGAGGTAAATAAAAAGTAGGTTATGTTTTTTTCGCTTTTAAAGAGGACTTGTAGAATAAATGGAACTAGATCATTCGGTGATTTGTGGCGGAAAATATTGTGGAAGGTATTTCCTTAAATAATTTTTTTCCTAATTTTGTTTCATGGACGGGTGTTGGTTCAGCCAGTGTAGCGCGCCAGGCTCGTAAACTGTAGTTCCCAGGTTCGAGTCTCATCTGTGCCAGCGTTGAGATTTATCTTCGCTAACACCCCCACTCAACCCTCGACTACACACACTCTGCCCTCGATCAGAAAGGGGACAGCGATAGGTTTAGAAAGGACTCCGTCTTTCGAATATGATGTTAAGCTATGGTCCCGTGTGTAGGCAAGTCATACATTGTGAACCTTAAAGAACATGCTGGATGATCTTAAAGAACACGCTGGATGATCTTAAAGAACACGCTGGATGATCTTTAAAGAACACGCTGGATGATCTTGAACGGAAGGCATCCTTCTGTTTCCCAAAAGCTGCCAGTGTGTCTCCATCCCCAAACTTTTTCTGAACCCTTGAGGTCCTTGTGACATGGCCATTTAGCTCATTTTGTGTAAAAATAGACCGCTCAGAGGTAAAGCAATCCAATTATTTTGTGTATAAAAACATTGTAATAAAACGTTTTAAAAAATATATGTATGGTTCATATTGACACAAATAGATGCAATGTATAATTATAAATAAATAATAGATAAATACCCTCTCAAGTAGCTGCTTGCCACAGAAGTCTGACAGGAGGAACAAATAAATAAAAAATAAATCACCTCTCAAGCAGCTGGTTGACACAAAGGTCTGACTAGAGCCTGTCAGTTTAATACACCGCAATGATCTAAGAGAAAGGCGGGACCTTGGCAGAAAAACAATGCAACATCCATACCTTATCCCGGGCTGGAACCCAGGTCACTTGGATCAGTTGCAAAGCGCTAACCACTCGGCCACGTTTAACGCTACGGGCTTATTACGTCATAGAAAAGATCTGTGAGGAAGGGTGAGACTTTAGCAGAAAGACAACACAAATAAGGAAACATTCATACCTTACCCTGGGTTCAAACCCATGTCTCTTTGATCAGTAGCCAAGCACGTCAGTACTCGGCCTCAAATAAATACCAACGATGTGCATCATATATTGCAAAAATCTATTTATGACCAAATTCAGTTTCTTCGAAAGAGATGGAGAGAGTCTGTGGACGCTTTAGTAGTGTCCTGCCAACTTGGGACCCCCACTAGTGCTTTCCCCCATATGGCGTCACCGACCACGCCCACTTCACGGCACACCCACTTATTAATATTCATAACCGATCAACCCCTTATTAATATTCATAATTAATAATTCATAATTAATAATTAATTACCAATTAATTAATCCCCTTTGTTAAAAAATCCTCCCCCTTTATTAAAAAACCCTTCCTTTCCCCCTTTTAACCCGTGGCACCATCTGGTAACTATGAGGAGTACTTAGAAAAACCCCTATTTTAGCTCTAATTTCCCGATTTTGACTCCCCCTTTATTAAAACCCCCTTCCTTCCTCCCTCCCCCTTTTAATCCCTGGCGCCATCTGGTGACTATGAGGAGTACTATTCTTAGAAAAACCCTATTTTAACTCTAATTTTCCGATTTTTGACTCCCCCTTTATTAAAAAACCTTGTAGTTCTTTTAGGTCGCCAGACCCTATTACCCTTAAATATTTTTCATCATGACGAATAAAATCAGATTTTTTTTTCCTTTTATTAATTTTTCACTCAATAGCATTTTTTTATTTTCTGCAGGGACAGTTACTGCGGGATAGTCCTTATCCTAGTGAAGGTCGAACTCGCAAAATACGGGGACCTTGTTCAAGGATTGCATCAACCATTCAGCGAGGGGTTGCCACCCAAAGTTTAGCTGGACTTGGCAAATTTCAGATGAACGTGGACACAAGGTAGCAGGTTCAAATCACTGCATCAGGAAGGAATTTTTTTTTTAAAGGACGTTGGATGACACCAATTAAATGAGCCTAGAGAAAACTGATTTACCACGTGAAGGGTCGGCCAGGGGTTGTTAATGATGAGGGGCGGTGTTTTCGATAAGTGTTTAATTACTAAGGAATAAAAATTGGTAATACAGGGAATATACAACTTTGGGAGTTGATTTTATGTGAGTGACTGCTACCGAAAGTTTTGCAATTATTTAGAGACTTGCATTAGGCATTCTGAGTGTCATCATTCAAAAAGAGTTTAGTGGACTTGTAAAAGGATAGAAACCAAGGGAGTTTGTGATGAGTTTTTTAAATACAGGAGATGTACTAAAATACGCATTGGACGCCACCGATTAAATTTTTAATGAGGGGAGGAGACAGTTTTGATAGGTGTTTAATTAATAAGGAATAAATACATAGAATATACAACTTTGGGAGTTGATTTTATGTGAGGAGCTGCTTTTGTAATTATTTAGAGACTTGCATCATCCTTTTCTGTGCGAGGTTGCCACCCAAAGTTTTGCAATTATTCTGAGGCTTGCATCAACCGATCGTTGCCATCCCAAAGTTTAGTTGGACTTGGAAAACGAACATGGATACCGTGGGAGTTTGTGAAGTTTAATAAAGGAGACTTTTGATAAGGGGAGGGAATTTTAATAAAGGGGGTGTTTAATAAAGGGGAGGGAATTTTAATAAAGGAGTGCAACTTTTGATAAGGGGTTTTTAATGACGAGGGAGTCTGGGAATAATTACGACTAAAATAGAGGTTTTTCTAAGAATGGTGCTCCTCATAGTCATTAGATGGCGCCAGGGGTTAAAAGGGGGAGGGTTTTTTTAATAAAGGGGGAGTCAAAAATCGGAAAATTAGAGCTAAAATAGGGTTTTTCCGAAAATAGTACTCCTCATAGTCACCAGATGGCGCCAGGGGTTAAAGGGGGAGGGGTTTTAATAAAGGGGGAGTCAAAATCGGGAAATTAGAGCTAAAATATGGTTTTTTCTAAGTACTCCTCATAGTCACCAGATGGCGCCACGGGTTAAAGGGGTGGGGGAAGGTTTAATAAAGAGGGAGGAGTTTTTAATAAAGAGGTTTTTAATAGAGGATATTAATTATTAATTATAAATATTAATATGGGTCGTGGCCGGTTATGGATATTAATAAGGGGCGTGGTCTGAAGTGGGTGTGGTCGGTGGCGTCATAGGGGGAAAGCACTAGTGGGGGTCCCAAGTTTGCAGGGCACTACTCGCTTTAGATGAATTCAAGGGAAAGACCTTCTATTATGGCATATAAACTGTCAGGCTCCTGTCAGACCTGTGTGGCAAGCAGCTGCTTGAGGGGGCTTTTTTTTTTTATATAATTCCGAATCGTTTTTTTTTTAATTCTGATGAAACTCTCTAAAACCCGGAAATGCTACATCAGAGTTCTCAAATTAGGGTCCCAGGTCATGGGCATTGGCAGGGTTTTATTCCAGGAGGGGATGTTATCAGGGTGGGGCAAAAAAAATTTCATCGGTGTCGGGGTGGGGGGGTATATTTTTTTTCAGGTGCAGCAAAATTTTTGTGGGAGGAAGGCCGGAAAATGCAAATCAGTGTTTCAAGATAAAAATATATAAGTCGTTTATGAGGACAGTTGAGAATATAGCAATCATACAGATATCAATATCATAATACAACTATGGATCCCCAAAGCAAAAAAAAAGGGGGAAAGGGGAACTTATTATTTAAAATACAAGTAAAAAATGTTTTTTTTTTATATTAATGAATAAAAATAAATGATATGCTTCTAAAAACAAAAGAGGAAACGTTAAAAAAATCATGATTGCATTCATTAAGAAAAAAACGATGCTTTTTGGGTACATCTGATATTGTTCAATGTAAATTGCATTTTCGATCAATTTTTCTGGGATGGAAAAACAGCAAAAATTATGAACTAAACATTCCGGAATTTTCTCTTTTTTTTTCTCCCAAAAAATAAAAAAAATAAATACCTTCTCAAGCAGCTGCTTGCCACAGAAGTCTGACAGGAGCCTGTCAGATTATATGCCATAGTAGAAGGTCTGTGAGGTTGGCAGGACCTCAGCAGAAAAACAACATGAACATCCATGCTTTACCCGGGGCTCGAACCCAGATCCCTTAGATCAGTAGCAAAGCGAACAAAAAAAATATTTTTTTTTTTAATCAAGTAATATGGATAAAACCCATTCTTGAGCTCTCATAAGAGAATAAAATATGGAAGGCATTGGAGGGAGGGGGGAGGGGAGAATATGAAAGAAACTCGGAAATGGGCTATTGCTATATTTCTCACGCAACATAACAGCAATTTATTCGGAACTCGTATCTGTCGCTGGGATTTTTAATTCTTTTTTTCTCCCAGTTCTGTCAAATAAAATTAAGACAGCATGATAATTGCTTTTGGAACTCAGTCGGCATATTGCGTGGGAAATGCGCACGTGAAAGGGCAAGGGCTGCCGGGATTTGACTGGGCAGGTCATGGTAAACAAATCCCAACAGGTCGCGTGTTCGAAGCGAGTTGAGTGACCCCAGGCAGGGCGGGTCCTGCTTCCTTCGCTAACCTGCACTTGACCTACAATACAATGCTTATTATCCCACGTGGCATGTTTTCGCAAAAGCAACAGACTAGCCAGTAATCTTTATTCCTGTTCCGATATTGAATTTTCATTTTGCTGGTGCAATATACACACCGTGAAGCGTTTAAATTTCAATTCCGGTGCAGAAAATTTGCTTGGCGTTCATAATAATGGTGCAGTATGCATAACACCGTAGAAACAAAATTACTGTTTAGATAAACGACTATGCGCTTTTGTTAAACTGTTTCTGTCTAACGTTGCGTTATTTTTTTTCTCATCTCTTGGGAAATGCTTGCATATCATATCTAAAACCATTTCAATAATCATAGAATTAAATCGATTTTAGGAGTAAGAAGATTGTATATTTTTCCAAATCATCAAACATATTAAAAAAGATGGAGTTGCCAGAACATTAGGATTTGGGTTGTTGGGTTGTTTTACCTCTGAGCGGCACATTTTTGCACACCATGGGCTAAATGGCCAGGTCACATGGACCCCGAAGGCTCAGAGAAGGTTGGGGAAGGGGACCCACTGGAAGAGCTGTTGGGAGACAGATAGTAGCCTCCCCTCAAGGCCATCCACCGTGTTCTTTAACGTGCACAGGGTATGTCTCTCCCGCACGGGACCACGGCTTAACGTCCCATCCGACGGGCGGCGTCCTTTCCAAGCCCATCGGTGTCCCCTACTGACCGTGGGCAGGGCGGGGAAGAGAACATTAGGAAGTTTAAAAAATAAATACTAGATTTTCCAAACGGATGCTACTGAATGATATAACAACTTGAAATCAGTGGTGCCCGGCGGCCCGCCTCTGTTTTTTGCGCGGGCCGCAACAGTTTATGTTGATGTCAAAAATTTAAATGATATTTGACATTATTTGTTATTCTTATTGTTGTTATCGTTACAAATTTGTAAATAATGTAATTATTTCTGCAATTTTCTCAGTGAAGTATTGCATTTATGGGTGTTTTTTTAGTAGCGGTATTTTAATTTCAGATAATGTTTAACGGTATAAAAAACGTTTTGAGATCTCACAAGAGATAGAGAAACAATTGAAATTGCAAACATCAGTTTTCACATTGAAGAGAATACAAAAAAAAAAGGTAAACGACTCAGGAACAAAAATTGGGAAAAAAATTCGACAAATCCAGAAAGTGTGATATTCAAAACGGAAGTATCATTCAATATCTATATTAAAAATGAACAGTTCTAGAAAATTAATGCAAAAAAAGTTTCCACATCATCTAGTTCCAACATGTAATTCTTTAGAACTTTAGAAAACAAATGATAATTCGTGATATTTTTCTTGCTGACTGGGAGAGAGGAAAGGAATTTCGGTGTTAAGTGCATATAGTAGTGCCTATATATTTCCTTATGTGATTCATTTCATAATTTATGTTTTCATCCCATCTTAATTGTTAATTATTCATATCAGTTTTAATACTTTCATTTCTAAAGTAAAAGTATTTGGTAATTTCGAAAAAATAATCGTATCGTAAAGGCAAAATTCTTGTTTCCCCGAAACAAAATATAATGAAGGTTGCAATTTTGGGCTTTTAGTTAGTAAGGGAATAAATCACTTTTGCAGCACTTAAAGTTACTTAAAATTATTGAAATACATGCACCCCCGCCTGCAAAATTTTATGTCGTATGTTAATTAATAACGGATTAATGCAAATATAGTATACACATAAATTTAAATGAAACTAAGTGTCTTACGAGATATAAACGAGCAAAGTTACGGATGACCTTCCTTTTAACCCACTTTCCAGGTTAGGAATGCATCAATCAAATACCTAACTTTTTACTGAAGACAAAGAAATTTCTGTACAATTATAGTGACTTTTAAATGAATAATTTGTATCATGATATTTCAACTTATTGCGGGGCAAAATATCTGTAACACAATTATTTTGCTTTAAGTAGAAATAAACTGCATTTGTCTTTTTCAGATTTATTGTTAAAAAAATTCCTTGTGGACCACATTATTTGGTTGCTTAAAAATAATCGAAGAATCAGGACCAATATAAATCAAATAAGTGTCATCATAAAAAATAGTTAATTTACCTATCAAGTTAATAGAATCTGAATCATTAATGTAAACAATAAATAATAAGGGACCCAGAACAGATCCTTGGGGTACTCCGTATTCATTTTTAGTCCAAGCACTGTATGTATCTTTTATTTTTACTCTTTGCATTCTGTTAGCTAAATAACTGCGAAACCAATTCAATGCCACTCCTCTAACTCCAGCAGCTTGTAATTTTTTTATTAAATTTTGATTTACTGTATCGAATGCTCTTTTACTGTCCAGAAAGGTTGTTAATGCATGATCTATTCATCGCTGTATAAATCGTATTTGTTACCTGTTACAATGCATCGTCCGTTCCCATTTTTTTTATCTAAACCCAAAATGATTAGTAGTAGCATAAATGAGAGTTCTGGCACAGTAAAAGGGGCTCGAGAATTCTATGAAAATCCATGGGAAAAGTTATGGGGGATGAGGGAAAAAGTATGTTTCTTGTGGTTTTTCGTAAAAATATGTGTGAAAATTAGAAAAAACGGAGGTATTTTTTAGCATGTGAAAAACTAATTTGTTTTTTTTAAAGATGAGGTTTTAAACTAATTTGTGAATAGTTTAAATGAATTAGGTTGAAATGAGGTGTGTGTGTATGAGATAAAAATGAATTAGGTTGAAATGAGGTGTGTGTGTGTATGAGATAAAAAATGATGTGTTTTGTTAAGTTATCATACATTTCACTGGATACAGCAGAATCAAAACTTTCTAAGCAAGGTCCAAAGTAAAAAAGTAGAATTGAATGTAAAATTTAAGTATTTACAAAAATTTGATAGAGGAAGTCTTTTTTTTGCTGAAATGAGATAGTAATTAATGTTGTATTACTAAATTATATTACTATGAAAAAATTGGTACTGAATTTGAACAAGAATTTATGGAAATGGCAAATCAAAGAAATGTTACTTTAATCACAACCAGTCTTTTATGTGATGCAGAATTACTTGATTAAAATACAAGTTGTGAATTTGGCCCACTGTATTGGAAAAACTCTAGAAATGATTATCTGGTGTTCAACAAATATATTTTTAAAAAATGATTGTTTGTTAGAGAATTTGGGAAATAAGAAAAAATGTCTTAGTGCCAAAAAAAAAAGTTGTCTACCCTCATTAAATAGTATCCACAGAGTTGGACTCCACTCTTGGCTTTGAAATTAATAGTTTTGTTGGCATGTGGGATTTGAACCATATCTCTCCAAGTATATGCCACAGTGTTCTAAGACCACTAAACTAATAAGTTTTTATTAGTGGAAAAAAGGCAGAGTCTTAATTTAGTGGTCTTACACCACTAGCTTATATGCCTAAATGATTTAATATTTCTTTACCAGGCTGCATAGAATTATATTTTTAACAATCGAAGATTGATTAGAGACTTTTTTCTTTACCTTTGGGAAGTTAGTTGAGCGATATATTATCAAGTCTTAAGTCATAGATTTACAGGTAGCTTTGTAAACCAAAATGTGTATGTGCTTGTAGTAAATTGTAGTTTGTAAAGTTTAGATGCACTTTTCCTGCTAGTTTTTGAATATGTATTCCATCGAAAGGTTGTATCCATGTCCTATAAATTCAGTCTAATCACTAAGAAAAAGTATTTCAATTAAATCATAAGTGCAATTCTTACAGTTAAAGCTATTACAGTATATCATTAATTTGTAGTTCACATTTGTCAATAAAATTATTCTGAAGTATTTTTGTGTGTTTTTTTTTCCTTTTAATATAACACACTAGCTTTCCATAACAATTTATATGTCATGATTATATTATCAATGGTATAAAAAACCGGATTTATTATTGACAGCATTTACGAGGAAAAATATGTGAAGGAAATTATTTTATTTTTGTTAATATAACCGAGTAATTATTCGCATTTTACCTTATTTTTAAACATATTGTGTCATTGTAATTATATGTGGAACCGATTATGACGCTCCTGGTAATTTATATATCGTTATACAAGTTCAGAGAACGACGATTACTCTGCATTTTGAGTCATCAATTTAGCACAATTACAAATCAAGATCTATTTTAGTTTCAACGTCTTCCTTATTTTAAAGTTTGCCATAGTAATATTACACTAATGTACATATATACAATATAATCATACTATGTCGATCAGTTTTTGAGCACAGTATCAAACAAAAAAGCCCACCGACCTTATGGAAAAGTAAATGCTCTATTTGCGATGGTAGTACTACGTGCGCAGGAAGCACTGTAGATCCACCGGATGTGCAATTTAGACTCGAAGGTTACGGTCAATCCCGGTAAAAAGGCAGCTAAATCTTTAAACGCGTTTTTCTCGAAACATTTTTGAACTGGTTGGGTTGTTTTACCTCTGAGCGGCACTTTTTTGCACACCATGGGCTAAATGGCCAGGTCACAAGGACCCCGAAGGCTAGGGAAGGGGACCCACTGAAACAGCTGTTGGGAAACAGATGGTAGCCTCCCGTCAAGGCCATCCAGCCTGTTCTTTAACGTGCACAGGGTATGGCTCTCCCGCACACGGGGCCACGGCTTAACGTCCCATCCGACGGACGGCGGCTTTTTTGAACTGGTAGAGTGCGGATCTTGGGAACCATTCATCCGATTTACATATTTTTTTTAAATGCGTAGGAACGAATTATCTAAAACCTAGCGTAGGATTTTTTTTGATATTTTAATTATTCGATTTCTAGTGAGCAATTTAGTGCCATTTTTTTTTCAAAAATCCGTCATTTTCTAAACTTTTCGAATTTCGAAAAAATCCTACGCTGCGCTATAGCCAATGTCTCAAAGTTTGTAAAACTGTTAATAATTTTGTTCTCAGATGTTCTTGCGATGTCCGGTGCACTCTACCAGGGGGCGCGTCTTTCGCGCTGAGGTCAATGAATGAGGAGCCACAGAACGACCGTTACAATATTTTTACTTAAAAAAAAAGAATTTTTTTTTTTACACAATAAACATGCCTTAACAACATGCAAAAAGTTTGGAGTCATTGCATTGTTTATTGTACCCAAAACAATTCTCAAAGTTTGACTATTTTTAGAGCGCTCAGGGTGGGGTCCACTCTTAAGAGAAAATTTTCAATGTTTCACTAGTGAAATTAATTAATTTCAATAATTTAATTAATTCGCTTAATTTTTTGCTTAATGAAAAATTTCAATATTTTTGCATTATTGAACCATGATTTTTACCTACTATATATATAATAAAGAGGGTATAGCTGCTAGCTCAAAGATGAGCGCAACTATTCAATGTACCAAATGTGGGAAATCTATTCGCAAATCCAATATGAACCGTCATGTAAAAACTGCATGCACTTCTCGCACATTTGAAAAAGGAGAATTTTGAAATTCCAGCTTTAACAGAAAAGACAATTACAATCATCATCTGAATCAATATCATATAAATAAAAGCAGTGCTTTTCGGAAAACGTTTCGCACATATAAAATTGATAACATAAATATCAGAGAAGACAAAAAGTTTCCTGGAGAAAAATAACAATAAATGGAAACAAATAATTCGCAAGAAACTCAGTCAGCCTCTAAAAGTTAGATTCATATTACAAATAAAATTTTAAAAGCAAACGGATCCTGAAGGACAGAAAGAAATATGTGCACATTTTTCGATATGTAACGAAATAATCAGTCAGAAGTAATAACTGTCACCAGTGGTGGAGCTAAAAGACCTATCACTAAGTTGATGTTTATTTCATTCGTGTGAGAATATTTAATTTCTTTAAATACAATTCTTCTAATCTTTGCCACCCGCTCCCAAGCTTCTCTGGAAAGGCCGCCGTCCGTCGGACGAGATGCAAAGCCGTGACACTGTGTGTGGTAGAGCCATATCCTGTGCATGTTAAAGAACACACTTGAGGGAGGGGGGCGGGGTGGCTCAGTCGGTAGCGCGCCAGGCTCGTAACCTGTAGTTCCCAGGTTCGAGTTCCAGCTGGGTCAGCGTTGAGATTTATCTCCGCAAAATTCCCCGCCCTGCCCACGGTCAGTAGGGGACACCGATGGGTTTGGAAAGGCCGCCGTCCGTCGGATGGGACGTTAAGCCGTGGCCCCCGTGTGTGCGAGAGCCATACCCTGTGCACATTAAAGGACACACTGGATGGCCTTGACGGGAGGCTACCATCTGTCTCCCGACAGCTGTTCCAGTGGGTCCCCTCCCCCAATGTTCTCTGAGCCTTCGGGGTCCATGTGACCTGGCCATTTAGTCCATGGTGTGCAAAAAAGTGCCGCTCAGAGGTAAAACAACCCACTTGAGGGAGGTAACAATCTGTCTCCCAACAGCTGTTCCAGTGGGTCCCCTTACCCAACCTTCTCGAGGTCCTTGTGACCTGCTATTTAGCCCATTATGTGCGAAAAAAGTGCAGCTCAAAGATGAACAACCCAATACACACTTTGAGAGCTTCTGTTTTAAATAATGAGGATTATACTCGAATTTTTCTAATTTTCCCCATTTTCCCTTTGGTATGACTTTTCTTACCTCCGGTTGGCAATGTCGAAGCAGATGGGCCTGATGAAGTGGAAACTGACATTGCAAGTCGCGACTCACAGTTCGTGAAGCACCGAAGTAGATTCACTAGAAGTTCGAGTATCAATAAAATGTGATCAGTTTCGTTTATTTTTGCAGTTTCAGTTACTTCTGCAAATGCTGTGATTTTGGGAGGCTTATCACTTAAACAAACGTTGATTTGAAATATAAATAGAGTAAGGGTCCGAAAATCCGGACTGCTCGGGGATTGGGATGGTCCGGATTTCTGGATTTTCCAGATTCTCAGGAGTAACTCTGAGATTCAAATTTAAAGAGGGATGCAGAAAAAGGAAACAAGTAAATCGTGATAGTGTTTTTACTACGAAATAATACAGTACGAATTTATTCTGGAAATCATTCACAAAAGAAACATTTTTATTATTATTTTTATTAAAAGAAATTATTCCTTCATTTTGACGATTTCATGTGCATGTGGTGCACTACTTGTGGATGGGTTGGGTTGTTTTACCTCTGAGAGGCACTTTTTTGCACACCATGGGCTAAATGGCCAGGTCACATGGACCCCGAAGGCTCAGAGAAGGTTGGGGGAGGGGACCCACTGGAACAGCTGTTGGGAGACAGATGGTAGCCTCCCTTCAAGGCCATCCAGCTTGTTCTTTAACGTCCACAGGGTATGGCTCTCCCATACATGGGGCCAAGGCTTAACGTCCCATCCGACGGACGGCGGCCTTTCCAAGCCCATCGGTGTCCCCTCCTGACCGTGGGCAGGGCGGGGAATTTTGCGGAGATAAATCTCAACGCTGACCCAGCTGGAACTCGAACCTGGGAACTACAGATTACGAGCCTGGCGCGCTATCGACTGAGCCACCCCTGCCCTCACTACTTGTTCTATCGGTAGACATTTGTATTGCTTTTTTTAAAGAAAGTTTCTTATATTTTAATGTTTTCACTCAGTTTTAATGTGGCTTTCTTTCTTTTAACCCACGAACTCGATCTACTTTTGGAGCCATTATTTTGGGGTTAATAAAAATTTGTAAATAGTACGTGTAAGCTGCATATGTAAATGAAAGCACTGGGAGAGCAAACGATGCACTACAGTACTTAGCGCTGCCACAGATCGAGTGACTTATATGTTTCAAAATCGTGAATCATCGCAGATGAAAAGTGGAGTTTACACAAAATGGCGTTTCAACCAGAATTCTCTAATACGCTGGAAAATAACAGACCGCGAAATTCTGGGCGGGGGTGGCTCAGTCGGTAGCGCGCCTGGCTCGTATTCTGTAGTTTCCAGGTTCGAATCCCAGCTGGGTCAGCGTTGAGATTTATCTCCGCAAAATTCCCCCCGCCCTGCCCACGGTCAGTAGGGGATACCGGTGGTCTTCGAAAGGCCGCCGCCCGTCGGATGGGACGTTAAGTCGTGGCCCCGTGTGCGGGAGAGCCATACCCTGTGCACGTTAAAGAACACGCTGGATGGCCTTGACGGGAGGCTACCATCTGTCTCCCAACAGCTGTTCCAGTGGGTCCCCTCCCCCAACCTTCTCTGAGCCTTCGGGGTCCATGTGACCTGGTCATTTAGCCCATGGTGTGCAAAAAAGTGCCGCTCAGAGGTAAAACAACCCAACCCAACCTACGAAATTCACAAAAGTTTGCTAGTATTTTAAAAAGTCCGGATTCTCAGGTTGTCCGAATTTTCAGACTTTTATTGTAATTATGCAAAAAAAAAAATGCTCAGACGATAATTATTATTTTTATTTTTTCTCTGTTTATATTTAAAAAAAAAACAAATATATAAACTGAAATGCATATAAATATGCATGGAAATAACGACTTAATACATAATAAACTGATAAAATAAATATAAATCACCTACATTTCTGTAAAAATTATTGTTCTCTATGCTTCTGGAGCATGCGTTGTAATGTTGTAAGGTTCTCTTCCGTTATGGCAGGGCTGGTCTGATAGTTGAAGAATTCCAAGCGGCTGCTTAGGGCGGTGCAATTTTGATGCAATTTTGAGGGTGCCATGTAGTGATTGGATGAGCTCCCTCTATTTTATTCTAAGCTCAATATTCAAAATTTTTATTACAAAAAATATTTATTCTATGCATAATATTCAAGTCAAATGAAAGCAAAATGCTTCGAATTTCATTACGTAAGATTAGAAAGGGATCTAGGGGGCAGGGGGGAGAGGTTCATGAGGGCCAATTCCCCCTCCCCCTGAGACCGAATTTAGGGGGGAAGGGTTTCCAAGAGGGCCAAGCCCCCCTCCCCCCCCCCTCTCCGGCTTCTGAGGTTGCTAGTATAGGTGAAAGAGACAAAAATTTATTAACCTATGTATAGTTCACGCATATTTAAAGACCTCTGGAACGGAGGCAGAAATGTTATACTGCAATAGACATCCAGTCTCTGCTCCCCTTTTACTTTTTTCCGGCTCGATTGTGCTTCTTGAGCCTCATTTTCAAGTTTTTTTTCTAGATCCGGGCCTGGCGAGATAAACGTGGTATTTTTTTTTTTCAAGGTGTGAAAAATGGCAAAATGTATTCAAATAATTCCGTAAAAATTCAAGTATCCTTGAGCAGAAAATGAATCAGCTGGAACAGCGAAAAGAGCACATTACATGAGGTGGCGAAGCAAGTTTTTGGAGGAGGCAAAACAAATCTTTCGGGGTGGAAAAAATTCATATTTCTAGCTTCTGAAAGTAGATTTACTTTAGGTGACAAAAAGTAGGTTCGCTTGGAGGGGGTGGGGTGGGGTGGGGGTGGAGAGGAAGGGTCTGAAAGTAAATTCGCTTGGAGGAGGTGGGGATGGAGAGGGAGGGTCTGAAAGTAAATTCGCTTGGAGTAGGTGGGGATGGAGAGGGAGGGTCTGAAAGTAAATTCTCTTGGAGGAGGTGGGGATGGAGAGGGAGGGTCTGAAAGTAAATTCGCTTGGAATGGGTGGGTAGGGATAGAGAGCGAGGGTCTGAAAGTAACTTCGCTTGGAGGGAGTGGGGTACGGATGGAGAGCGAGGGTCTGAAAGTAAATTCGCTTGGAGGGGGTGGGGTAGGGATGGAGAGCGAGGGTCTGAAAGTAAATTCGCTTGGAGGGGGCGGGGCTGGAGAGGGAGGGTCTGAAAGTAAATTCGCTTGGAGGGGGTGGGGCGGGACTGGAGAGGGAGGGTCTGACAGCAAATTTGCTTGGGTCAATATAAGTTAAATTCACTTGGGTGGGGAGTGTGTGGCAAAATGCCTTCGGCTGGCGTTGGTTGTTGATAATTGTTTTGTATTAAAATCCCAGAGAGTTTGAAAACATTTATAATGCTCAACCGCATTCTGTATACCTTAACACTTTTCCCTCTTCCAACATCAGTTACTTGCATAAGCTGGATCCAAAGAGGGCAACGAACTTAAACGTTGCATACGAACTTCATATCCATTTTGTGCGTCATTTTTTCCTCCTTTCTAAGGAGTTATAATTCTCCCTTGTTGAGCAGGATGCTCTCCGTCCCGGATACTCTTGCTTGGAGGAAATTGCGCCAGTGGTAAAAGAGAGATTTAATGATGTATTGTCTACTGCTTCATTGTGACATGAAACTTCATGTGTCCTACGTCACTCATCGCACTAAACACTTTCCGTTGGGTTTCAATTGGCCAATGACGATGACTCGGTGGTTTATTTTTAATGATTCAACGTATTCTTATTATTATCATCAGACCATTGAGACACGTTCATAGTTTGTTAATTGGAATATCTAAAACTGAAGCTCCATCCGTGATTTGATTTTCAGAATCATTCGTTTTACCGTTTAAAGAGTTTTTTGGAACAAGTTTAACATTAAAACATTAACAACCAAAAACATTAACATAATATTAAAAGGAACATTCATTTTAATTCGCACATTTTGGGATACAAGTAAATAATAATTTGTTTTTTATTGCCATTCCAACCTTGTTTGATCTCATGGGGTCGTAATCTGTAGTTCCCAGGTTCGAGTTCCAGCTGGGTCAGCGTTGAGATTTATCTCCGCAAAATTCCCCGCCCTGCCCACGGTCAGTAGGGGACACCGATGGGCTTGGAAAGGCCGCCGTCCGTCGGATGGGACGTTAAGCCGTGACCCCGTGTGCGGGAGAGAGCCATACCCTGTGCACGTTAAAGAACACGCTGGATGGCCTAGACGGGAGGCTACCATCTGTCTCCCAACAGCTGTTCCAGTGGGTCCCCTCCCCCAACCTTCTCTGAGCCTTCGGGGTCCATGTGACCTGGCCATTTAGCCCATGGTGTGCAAAAAAGTGCTTCTCAGAGGTTAAACAACCCAACCAACTCTCATGGGGTCCTTGTAACCTGTCCATTTTGTCTATTGTACTGCCGTTCAGAAGTCAAACACCTAATTCACACCATTCCTAAGGTCTTTCAGAAGAGAAAAACTTTTAGAACAAGACACATGAAAAAAAAAAAATCTCTCCTGAGCTTTGTATTTTCTTTTTGGAGTAATGAAGCAATACATCACATTTTGTCCAAACAAATCTTCATAAAAATTCCGCTCGTTCGTTTTCCATACAATGTCGTGTGTGTGTGGCCGAAAAGTAGTTCTTAATTTAAAGCCAAACTCTCATTAAATTCAAAATTACTTCGCTTGACTTTAACCGCTCAAGATTTGAACAGCGGAAAAAAATAAAAGTAATGAAGCATCTAACACATTATTTACCTAGTCCTCTTTTTCATTTGCCCTGTGGGTTATTAGCGATAATAATTTTGCTCTAAAGAGAGAGAGAGAGCGACTCTCTATTCCCAAGGCTTTTCGAAAAGTTGCCCCTTTTTATATTAATGGCGATTCATTTGTAATTTAAATTTATTAACTCTCACAGCGAAAGATTCCCAGTTATTCGCCGTGCTTTGCGAGAAGCGGGATAATTGGATTGTAAGTTTAGAAAAACATTTTTATCTTTTCAATTATTTAATTAACAAGATTTCCATTCCAACTAGACTCTTTCGGAAACACGGTTAAACAACACAAGATCTATGTCACTTTATAGTGCAGAACAGAATATTTTTAGTCTTAAGCTGTGGCTGTTACCTAGGTAACCGTTGCTGCGTCGTGATTGGCCAGCTACTGTAATGACGTACGACTGCGCTTCGCAGTTCTTGTTTTTTTTTCTTTCCTCATTTTAACTGGCTTTTAAAGGTCGTAGAAAGCACTTTTGCTTGTGTAATTATCTCTTTTGCACGATGCATTAGAGTTTATGAATTCCTTTTCTGCAATCTTATACAGCGGATAAATTATAACAAGTGCTTAATAAAACTGTCGGATTTCAAAAGAAATGTTATTTCTCCCAATACATGTGTAGATAAATACGCTAGCTATTTATAGCTAAAAGTAAATTAAAATTTGGGTGGGTGGCCGGGTGGGGGATAAACTTGTCTCTCAAAATGTGCGAATTAAAATGCATGTTCATATAACGTTTTCCAACACGAGAAAAAATAATGTCGTTAATGTTATTTAAATACTTTGACTGTATCTTATAAATGTTGGTAACTAATACTAAGAGCGTTTTCTAAAAAATGGAAGATTCATTAAACATTTTCTTGGTTTTTGTTTTGGAGCGCTTAGCATTAATAATTATTTCTAGGTTCCTCATTAAAAGCTGCCTTAGGGAGCATGTGTACACTGAGAGAGATATTACAAGGGAATTAGTTACATTTGTAAGCGTTTACAGAAAACTAAGAAATAATTATGACTTATAATTGTGCAAGTTTCTTTTGCTTTTTTAAATTCCCTTATGGATGTTTTGTTTTGTTTAACGATTAAAAAGAGGAAGGCTCAAGAGCTGGAACAAAAATTAACTGTGAGTTTAGGACTTCGAGTCCAATGGTTCAAAGTTAGTCCATTCCAGGGCATACGGAAGAGTTAGCTCAGTCGGTAGTGCTTCAGGATCGCAATCTGATGTCCCAGGTTCGAGTCCCAACTGTGCCAGCGTTGATATTTATCTTTGCCTAACCTGCTTTTGTCAGAAAGGAAACACCGTTGATCTTGGAAAGGCCGCCGTCCAGCTGATAGGTTGTTAAACCGTGGCTCCGTGTCTGCCGAAGAGCCATACCGTGTGCACGTTATAAAAATATTGGATGGACTTGACGGGAGGCTTCCAGCTGTCCAGTGGGTTCCCCTACCCAACTGAACGAGCCCTTGGGATCCTTGTGAGCTGACCACTTAAGAGTTAAACAAAAGGTTAAAGTGGTATTAGAAAAGGATAAGTGGACATTAGGAAGGGTTAGAAAGGATAAAAGGAATGTTAGAAAGT
This sequence comes from Ryuthela nishihirai, assembly GCA_038380435.1. Classification (NCBI taxonomy): domain Eukaryota; kingdom Metazoa; phylum Arthropoda; class Arachnida; order Araneae; family Heptathelidae; genus Ryuthela; species Ryuthela nishihirai. The sequence continues at coordinate 69,933,854 of JAWZYU010000001.1, forward strand.
GTAAAGGGGTATTAGAAAAGGTTTAAGGAGTTTTAAAAGGGGTAAAGAGAAAGGGTTATGTGGACTTTAGAAAGGGTTAAAGGAAGCGTTAGAAAGGACATAAGGGCTCAAAAATATTGAGAACCGCTGTTCCAAATGATACGCTTTCTACTTCCAGTTTTTCTTTAATCATAGAAATATTATTGGAATAATACACTGAAGAGAACGAAAACGAAATTGTGTTGCAATGGATTCCCAGACATATAAAAATTTATGGGAACGAAGAAGCAGAAAAAATTTCGAAAGAGATCATTTTAAGAACTACAAACGTAAAAAAAAAACTCCATTACCTAACGAGATTTCTGCCATTGAAAAGAACGAAATGACGTTCTTAGAACAGAACTAATATTATCGAAATAATCGTAAACATGTTGTCCTATTCTGCCCCAGCATCTCTGAAGATCCTCAACTTCAAATGTTGCAATTGAATAAAAGATACGAAGCAGCTCTCTTCTGGATTAGCCTGGATCACTGTGCTTCAAATAGAAAGTTCTTCATTATCGATAAAAAATTCCTTCTTTACTTTGCGAGCTTGTAAAATACTTAAAAATATTTGTGACGTAATTGTAGATTATTCTGTTCATCGATGCCAACGCCTAATGCTAAAAGAAGATTAAATTGAGATTGACGAACTTTGAACAAAACCACTCTTCCATAGAAGCTACAGCAACATCACTAGATGTAAAATCCAAACAGAATTTTTTCACATTTCTTCAAGAAAGTTCTGTAAAGAGCAGGAGCAAGTTCGCCCTCAATTGATCTCACGTTTTGAGCAAATGTAGTTCACTTTTTTGAGGGGGGGGAGCAGAAAGAAGTAAACCCTCGGTAGCATGGAACGTTTAGAAAATTTCATTTTTTCACGAACAAGGGTTGGATTGTTTTACCTCTGAGCGGCACTTTTTTGCACACCATGGGCTAAATGGCCAGGTCACATGGACCCCGAAGGCTCAGAGAAGGTTGGGGGAGGGGACCCACTGGAACAGCTGTTGGGAGACAGATGGTAGCCTCCCGTCAAGGCCATCCAGCGTGTTCTTTAACGTGCACAGGGTATGGCTCTCCCGCACACGGGGCCACGGCTTAACGTCCCATCCAACGGACGGCGGCCTTTCCAAGCCCATCGGTGTCCCCTACTGACCGTGGGCAGGGCGGGGAGTTTTGCGGAGATAAATCTCAACGCTGACCCAGCTGGGACTCGAACTTGGGAACTACAGATTACGAGCCTGGCGCGCTACCGACTGAGCCACCCCCGCCCCTTCACGAACAAGTGTCAATTGATTTTTCCATCATGATTAATTTTGTTTATGCAACTAAAGAAAGAAAACTTTAACTTTGTTGTTTTGTACGTTGATTTCTGTTTTATAACCTCTTATGTCCCGTGGCCGAGTGGTTAGCGCGCTTGGCTACCGATATAAGGGTCCTGAGTTCGAGCCCCGGGTAAGGCACAGATGTTCGTGTCGTTTTTCTGCTGAGGTCCTGCCAACCTCACAGACCTTCTACTATGGTTTTATAAACTGGCAGGTTCCTGTCAGACCTCTGTGGCAAGCAGCTGCTTGAGGGGGGGGGGATTTATTTATTTATGTAAATATTATGTGGGTAATTGGTAATAATTATGCAGGATTAAGAAATATCCTCTCTGACCACCATCATCCAGAGGTGTGAATACAATTATGAAGCCACTGACTCATGTCTAATTTGCTCTCTGATCTTTAGCATTGAAAGTTAAGTTATATTATCTTCCTAATCTCGTACCCGAAAGATGTCAACATTTCCTGATGAGTCCTTGAGGCTTCTTCTTCTTCCTCCGTTGTTGTTTCGATTCTTTCTTCTTCCCATTGGTCCCGAAGAGGAAGCACGAGAGATGATGATATCTTCCCATCGGATGAAACTGCTCCACAGTGGACGAAGCAAACAGATCCACTTCCTGTTGTGTCAAAGGACGGCGGAAGTTGTTTTCGCAACCACCGTTCCCTTTTCCGATATGCTAAATGAAGACAAAGAGTCATTAGAGGAAACTTTTCATTTCAGAAGGACAACCATCTGGCGCTGAGATATGAAGAAGTCTCTAAATAACAATTATAAAAAATAAATAATGATTAATAAAAAGAATAGTTTTATTTCATTTCAAATATATTGCATGCTTCTGCGTAGGCAGGGTGTAAGAGGGGTAATCGCTGCAGCCCCCACCCCGGCAAAAAATGCGCGAGAAATCAAATTACGTTGAAAAATATGTTGTATCAAAATATATAATTTTTTTCCTTAACGTAAAGATATTTCGATTTTTTTTTTAACCTTTTCTTTCTAAGCGGGGGTTGCTCAGTCGGTAGTTCGCCAGGCTCGTAACTGCAGTTTCCAGGTTCGAGTCCCAGGTGGGTCAGCGTTGAGACTTATCTCCTCAAAATTCCCAGCCCTGCCCATAGTCAGTAGGGGACACCGATGGGCTTGGAAAGGCCGCCGTCCGTCTGATGGGACTTTAAACCTTGGTACCGTGTGCGGGAGAGCCATACCCTGTGCACGCTAAAGAACACGCTGGATGGCCTTGACAGGAGGCTACCATCTGTCTCCCAACAGATGTTCCAGTGGGTCCCCTCCCCCAACCTTCTCTGAGCCTTCGGGGTCCATGTGACATGGCCATTTAGCCCGTGGTGTGCAAAAAAGTACAGCTCAGAGGTAAAACAACCCAACCCACCTCTTCAGAGCAACATTGGAAAAAAGAAGTTGCCTTCCCCGATCACAGATGGCGTTATGGGCGACAAGTTCAGGACAGATTTATACGTCGCATTCGCTGATAAATCACGCAGCTGGTGATAGCTTTAATGGTTAGAACACTCTGTCCTGAATATGGAGAGACGAGAAACTGATTTCCCCCCCAAAAAAATTCAGTTAAAAAACTTTGGTAGTAGTGAAAAAATTCGTTCATTATAATGAAGTCTATAATTAAGTGAACTGGATTCCTAAAGTATTATTTTCATGCTATTTTAAAAATCATTGAAAAAAAAATGATTCCACATCCAAGAAAGAGCTACTATATACGATTCTGAGAGAGAGATATGTAGGGAATCTAATCTTTTTCACTTTAGTCGCATTGCACTTGCACGCGTGAATTATTTGGCAGCGATTCTTCCCTATTCGATCAATAGCATTTTGTTGTAGCGAGTACTGGCAACAAATATCCGCCTGGCTGATCCTATCTCGAATTTTCTTTCTAAGTTTCAGCTTTTCTTCGCTACAAAGTGTTTTTCTGTTGCCAGACATTCTGACTTCTACACTCTTGAAACGTAAAAAGGAAATTATAAGTACTGACCCAAAAGTAAAAGTCCCACTGTTGTTGTCGCACCACACAAAAGGGTGAAAACGTTCGTACTCCTCTGAAGGGTCTTTTGTGTGCAGAACGCAAAGTCCACCAGTGGAGCGTGCAGGCGTCAGTTGGTGTGTACCAACCACGAAGCTTTCTCTAGTTTCCTAAAATAACAATAAGGTCGCACTTTGTTGAAGCTGTGAATTGCTTTACTGAGGAAAGATGTATTTAAAAGCTTTCCAGCCAGTAAACATGCCATTTAGCCAATAAAGCTGGAATGCTGCACCCAGTTTCAGATTCTTAAAAACAACATCGCTATTTATCTAGAAAACAGACTTATCAAGAATGGGTTTTTCTTATTTCCCAGAAGTTCGACTTCATTATAATAAGATGGGAATTCGTGTTTGTCAAATAATTGAATTATTGAGCATTTTTATTTCGGGTCATAATGAGCTATAACTAATTCTTACCAACGTGTCAACTGTGCTAATAATAAATAAATAAATACCCCCCTCAAGCAGCTGCTTGCCACAGAGGTCTTACAGGAGACTGTCAGTTTATATGCCAGAATAGAAGATCTCAGAGGATGGCAGGACCTCAGCAGAAAAACGACACTTACATCCATGCCTTACCCGGGGCTCGAACCCAGGTCCCTTAGATCAGCAGTCAAGCGCGCTAACCACTCTGCCACGGGACGGTTAGATCAGCAGCGAAGCGCGCTAATCACTCGACCCACGGGACGGCTTGCTAATAATAGTTAGGGTAAATCATTTTCCCCGTTATAACTACAAATTCCCTACCGTTTTTGGTGAATATGAAATGTTCCTTTCAAACACGAAATTAAACTTCGTCAATAGTAAAGAATCACAGGATAAGTACTGTAGACATGGAACTCATGAAATAATGAACTGGAGACGTGGGTTCGAATCCCACTCATGGTAAAACTTCATCTTTTTTCAAATATTTCTAAGAAGAAAGCACCCTCTAACTGCGGAAATTCAAACTAATGAAAGATTCGGAAGATACGAATAGTAATGTTTAATTAGTGCCTACCGTCCCGTGACCGAGTGGTTAGCGCGCTTGGCTACTGACCTAAGGGACCTGGGTTCGAGCCCTGGTTGGCTACTGACCTAAGGGACCTGGGTTCGACCCCTGGATAAGGCATGGATGTTATGTGTCGTTTTTCTGCTGAGGTCCTGCCATCCTCTCAGACCTTCTACTATGGCATATAAACTGACAGGCTCCTGTCAGACCTCTGTGGCAAGCAGCTGCTTGAGGGGGTATTTTTTTTATTCAACAAAGAAAGGACTTTTTATTTATATATTAAAATGAAAAGTTACATTTTCCCATTCTCCGGTGAGCAAGTCATTGCTGTCAATGTAAACAGGACGGGGGAGGCTCAATTCGTTCCCCAGATTTAAAGTCACGTGACATTTTATTATGGGGGTTAAAGAGCCAGGTTCGTCTTTCTGACATTAGGACATGTGTGGATTCGATAAACAACTTCGACCGACATGTGTGTAATATTAGAAAAAACGTTATATGCCAACCAAATGATAACTTCCTGTTTTTTTTAAACAACACACGTTAATCAAAAATTTTAATCAGTGTTTTAATTGTAACGAATTCTAGTGTTGCATTCCAGATTACGACAGATTTCGATGTGCTCTGTTGACTTCCTTATTGTAGGAAAGGGGACAGCAAAAAAAACTCCTATTCAGATGAAATACAACAATCTGTTGAGGTCATTGTCAACCGCTGCCAGCCCCAACGAACCAGCCAGAGAGCTACCAGGCGGCCATACAGAAAGCTGTTCAGCGTCATCAACCATCGAAACTTTGCGGCGTCTCCAAACTCTTCCCAACAACGTAGGTGGCAATCACAGCAGACTGGAGCGTGTGCAGTTACTGCACACGCTCCAGTCTGCTGTGAGAAGTGCTCCGTTGTTGGAAAGAGTTTGGAGACGCCGCAAAGTATGGAGACGTTTATAAAGCTGCACAACTTCACCCGCTTCCTGTGTGGCTACCCCCGTATCTGCTTTCTTGTTGGTAGTAGCGAAGACTCGTTCGAAGTGTGACTTGTTTCTGTCCATTCCGTTTCAGTGACCCCATTTGTCCGCCCCGTCTTGTCATCGGGTCACACCTAAAGCTAAATATAGGTCGTTATTATTGCCGCCAGATAAGCAAGATAAATATCCGTCCGATTATTTCTTTGTCGTATTAGTTTGGATATTACACCCAATTTATTCCTCGACGATTATGCAAAAAAAAATCTGCTCCTAATTTGCAAATGCGTGTCAAGTTAAATTAACAGAAATATATTTTTTTATTTTTTAAAAAATACGTATCTTTTTACCAGGATTGTTAAAAGAAATTAACACAATTGGTAATGACAGCATCACTTACGGTTAAACCATCTGTAGTGCAGTTTTCCAGTTGATATCTAACTCATTTATTATTTACCCTTGAGTTGGGATGACGTAGGTTGGGTTGGGTTACCTCTGAGCGGTACTTTTATTGTGCACAATAAACAACCCAAAGCCTAATATATTTAATATAAATTAATTTTTCAATCGGTTTCTCCCGGGGGGGAGGGTACTGCCCCTCTGGAGGCAGTACGTTCCCTGCCGACGCCCATGTGGGCAGCAACGGAAACATTTCCAGAGGTTATTTAGGAAGAGTAAAAGTGAGCAGATATGTCCTTTCACCATTTCTGGGGTGACCAATATATTACAATCCACAATTACCCCTGGGGGGGGGGAGAGGGGTTATTATTGTTATCTTTTTATATCTCGTTTTCAGAAAAAAAAAGAGCATAAAGACATAAGGAAGTAAATTGTTTCGAGTTGGGTTGTTTTACATATGAGCGGCACTTTTTTGCACACCATGGACTAAATGGCCAGGTTACAACGACCCCGAATGCTCAGAGGAGGTTGGAGGAGGGGACCCACTGGAACAGCTGTTGGGAGACAGATGGTAGCCTCCCGTCAAGGCCATCCAGCGTGTTCTTTAACGTGCACAGGGTATGGCTCTCTCGCACAAAGGGCCACAGCTTAACGTCCCATCCGACGGACGCCGGCCTTTCCAAGGCCATCGGTGTCCCCTACTGACCGTGGGGAGGGCGGGGAATTTCACGGAGATAAATCTCAACGCTGACCCAGCTGGGACTCGAACCTGGGAACTACAGATTACGAGTCTGGCGCGCTACCTACTGACAGCTGTTCGGAGACAGATAGTTGCTTTCCGTCTTTAACGAACACAGGGTATAGCTCTCCCGCACACGGGGCCACGGCTTAAAGTCCCATCCGACGGACGGCAACATTTCCAAGCCCCACGGTGTCCCCTACTACTGGCCGTGGGAGGAGTGGGAGTTTGGCGGAGATAAATCTCAACGCTGACCCAGCTGGGACTCGAACTCCCAGAAGAAATACTCCTTTTGTCAATAAAAGCTTGTTTACTCCTTACATGGGCTCAGTCGGTAGCACGCCAGGTTCGTAATCTGTAGTTCCCAGGTTCGAGTCCCAGCTGGGTCAGCGTTGAGATTTATCTCCGCAAAATTCCCTGCCCTGCCCACGGTCAGTAGGGGACACCGATGGGCTTGGAAAGGCCGCCGTCCGTCGGATGGGACGTTGAGACGTGGCCCCGTGTGCGGGAGAGCCATACCCTGTGCACATTAAAGAACACGCTGGATGGCCTTGACGGGAGGCTACCATCTGTCTCCCAACAGCTGTTCCAGTGGGTCTCCTCCCCCAACCTTCTCTGAGCCTTCGGGGTCCTTGTGACCTGGCCATTTAGCCCATTGTGTGCAAAAAAGTGCGCTCAGAGGTAAAGCAACCCAACCCAACTCGAAACAACAGAGTTGCAATTTTACAGCTCTGACAATGTGTCCGTGCGCAAGAAAGAACTTTACCGAAAGATTGTAGGTAGACCTCGAGACACCAAGAGCCAACTAGATCTGGACCTCGTTAGTCTAGTTAGCTTGCGAATGAAAGGAGAGAAATTAGCATTGTTTGGAATGTGAGAGTAAAATTTAAAATTTTAAAATTAATTACTGACTGCTGATATCAAAAAGGTTTCGAATCATATAAACTTATGCATTTAAAGTATTATTTAATTTTTCAAGGTAAATGGCGCTTGGCTTCTGACCTAAGGGACCTGGGTTCGAGCCCCGGGTAAGGCATGGATGTTCGCGTTGTTTTTCTGCTGAGATGCTGCCATCCTCTCAGACCTTCTACTATGGTATATAAATTGAAGGGGCTCCTATCAGACTTGGTGGCAAGCAGCTGCTTGAGGTAGGGTATTTATTTTTTTATTTATTTTATAGCCAGTAACAAAGTTTTAAGATATTGTTTTAAGACATCTATCTCATTAACTACTGATATTTTATTAATTAAATATAATTGATTTTTTAAACAAATCTTTTGAGTAATATACATAACACAATAATAACATAAATAACGTTGGGTTGGGTTGTTTTACCTCTGAGCGGCACTTTTTTGCACACCATGGGCTAAATGGCCAGGTCACATGGACCCCGAAGGCTCAGAGAAGGTTGGGGGAGGGGACCCACTGGAACAGCTGTTGGGAGACAGATGGTAGCCTCCCGTCAAGGCCATCCAGCGTGTTCTTTAACGTGCACAGGGTATGGCTCTCTCACGCACACGCACGGGGCCACGGCTTAACGTCCCATCCTACGGACGGCGGCCTTTCCAAGCCCATCGGTGTCCCCTACTGACCGTGGGCAGGGCGGGGAATTTTGCGGAGATAAATCTCAACGCTGACCCAGCTGGGACTCGAACCTGGGAACTACAGATTACGAGCCTGGCGCGCTACCGACTGAGCCACCCCCGCCCCCATAAATAACTAAAATATTAAAAATTATTTAAATAATTCATATAGTTTGGAATACTGAAAAGGATTACATAATAGATTTCTTTGTCAGAGCGAAATGTATCATCACTTTCCGTCAAATATTTCAATGAAAAAAAGGGATGAAAAAACCGTCGATAGATTGCGCCACTGACCATCTTCCCTACAAGAGAAGAAAAGATTTCTGTGCAACATCAATCATCTCTTTCATTACAACATTTTTTTGTTATTGTTAATGCTAGTTACATTGACTCATATTACATACAAATGCGTAAAATACGTCTGGAATATTTATCAGTTAATTGACAATATTACACGTGAATAATATTTATAATTTGGCAGTCCCTTTCGACGATTGACGCCAGCAAACGTACTGCAGCCAATGCATCCATATGCATTAGTTCGCAATCTTTCATTAAATTGTTTAAGCAGGCTGACGTTCCCTCGAGCACTTAATGGAATCGCCTTCCACGGACTCACGCACAAACTCGAGGTCAGCATTCACGAAACACAGCTCGTGCATAATAACGAAGTTGCCATTGGCTTCTCAAGGAGCCAATGGCATTGAAATTTGAAACATTTCAAAATAAGTTATCTGTTTTTATTGCTGTCTTATTTTGTCGGTCGCGTTTTCCGCTCCGTCGTGACGTAACGCTCCTTGCTCTGATTGGCTGCTGCTTTTTGAAAACGTGGGAAGAGTTCTTTTTTCCGTTTTGTAATCTCGGTTTATATTTAGCTTTGATCTGAGGCGTGTTTTGAAATATATCTGGATCTGGGTTGCATTGTGAACTTGGAAAGCTTACTGTTGGGAAAAGAGGACTTTTCGAATAGTAGTTCTGATTTTTGTGATAAATTTAAAAGTTGTTATTTGAATATTATTAAGTACACTCAGTTTTAAAACTCGGCAACTTTTTAAATAAGCTTTTTATGAAAAAAAAACGTGGCTGATGATAATTAAAAGATCTCTATGAAATCCATTTCTATCTCGATTTCCAACAAATATAGGTTCAATATATTTTGGAAACTGAAACATTTAGCAAGTTGGCTCGTTCTGCAAAAAAAATTCCAAGTTGATAAAAAAAAGCGAAACATAATTATTTTCCCAATTGCTAAAAAATTCATTTTCACCTGTTATGGCCAAGTTTATTATAACGGTAATTGATTCCGTTCGAATTCGTTTTTTATTAACTTTTCAGAGCAATTTTTTAAACTATGATTGTTGTTAAATATTCTAATTTCGGTAACGCTCTAAATATCAAACAAATATTGATGAAAATTGAAACAGATTTGATTAGATCTTTAAATTATCTTCAGTTACATTTTTTCATTAAAAAAAACTCAATTAACGGATGGTGGCCGAGTGGTTAGTGCGCTTGGCTACTGATCTAAGGGACCTGGGTTCGAGCCCCGGGTAAGGCTTGGTTGTGTGTGTGTCGTTTTTCTACTGAGGTCCTGCCATCTTCACAGGACCTTCTACTATGGCATATAAACTGACAGGCTCCTGTCAGACCTCTGTGGTCAAGCAGATGCTTGAGGGGGGATTTATTATTATAACGTCCCATCCGATGGACGTATAGGACTTTATCATCCGTTACAGGTGGGACCACACGAGGGACGTTATGAGTTTTTTGCGGAGATAAATCACAATGCTGGCCCAAGCGGAATCAAATCTGGGAACTGCAGATTACGAGCCTGGCGCGCTACCGACGCGCGCGATACGGCGCGATCGCGCGTAGTGTACATGTATTGCATATGTTTCAAGGTTATTTTTTGAAGAGTGGGAGAAGAGAAACAGATATTGCATTGTCTAACTTAAATAATTTCTGCAAAATAAAATGAATGAATGAATAGGAAACCAACAAAACAGAAACGACATTCTGGTTCGTTGCGGTTCAATCCAGACACTGGGCGAGAAACAAAACAACTGGGTTGGACTGGATCGAGTCGGAACAGAACGTCGTCCCGGTGTGGATTTCCTTTTGCTAATCGTTGGGTTGTTTCACCTCTGAGCGGCACTTTTTTGCACACCATGGGCTAAATGGCCAGGTCACATGGACGCCGAAGGCTCAGAGAAGGTTGGGGGAGGGGACCCACTGGAACAGCTGTTGGGAGACAGATGGTAGCCTCCCGAGCAAGGCCATCCAGCGTGTTCTTTAACGTGCATAGGGTATGGCTCTCCCGCACACGGGGCCACGGCTTAACGTCCCATCCGACGGACGGCGGCCTTTCCAAGCCCATCGGTGTCCCCTACTGACCGTGGGCAGGGCGGGGAATTTTGCGGAGATAAATCTCAACGCTGACCCAGCTGGGACTCGAACCTGGGAACTACAGATTACGAGCCTGGCGCGCTACCGACTGAGCCACTCCCGCCCCTTTGCTAATCGTCTTTTCGCTTTAAAAGAAAAGTGAAATTTGAAAAATTTTGATAATATATTTTTTATGTTAGCTGTTTTTTTTACATCCATCCCGTTTATTAAAATTCTCAATTGGAGGAGAGGGTGGGATGGAATGACCCCTTAGATCCGGATCTGGTCCTCTTCGGTAATTTTTTTCCCTAGTTTTGGGTTATCGAGGGGACCACTGCGCAGAGAAAGAAACAAATCGAAGGAATGAGCAACAGAGTTTTCGATTCGCCAGCTCACAAATGCATTAGATCAATAAGTTTACGACGCACGATTACGAGTCAAACGAAAATATACGAAAATGGCGAATTGAAAACAGATATTTGTTTAATATTGATCCCGAAACACAATGTCGAAACAATGAAAAAAAAAACAGTGATTTCTTGTTCATCGAGATCAGGTTACGGATTTGTAAGAACATAAAACAATTTGAACAATTTTTTACTAGTTGTACTTTTGTACTCTTTCAATCGTTTCTTAGAGAAGCATTGGGTGTTTTAGCTCTGATCGGCACTTTTTTGCACGCAATGGCCAGGTCACAAGGATCCAAAGGGCTCAGAAAAGATTGCGAAATAGAATCCACTGGACAGGTGTTAGGAGGCAGATGGAATCCTCCCGTCAAGGTCATCCAGTGTGTTGTTTAGCGTACACAGGATATGGCTCTCTTGCATCCGGGGGTGGGGGGCGGTGCTCAGTCAGAAGTTCCCAGGTTCGAGTCCCAGCTGGGTCAGCGTTGAGATTTATCTCCGCAAAATTCCCCACCCTGCCCACTGTCAGTAGGGGACACCGATGGGCTTGGAAAGGCCGCCGTCCGTCGGATGGGACGTTAAGCCGTGGCCCCGTGTGCGGGAGAGCCATACCCTGTGCGCGTTAAAGAACACGCTGGATGGCCTTGACGGGAGGCTACCATTTGTCTCCCAACAGCTGTTCCAGTGGGTCCCCTCCCCCAACCTTCTTTGAGCCTTCGGGGTCCATGTGACCTGGCCATTTAGCCCATTGTTCGCAAAAAAGTGCTGCTCAGAGGTAAATAACCCAACCCTACTCTCTTGCATACGGAGTCAGGCTTAACGTCCCATTTGATGGACGGCGGCTTCAACCCACCCGTCAGTGTCCTCTTTCTGATCGTGTGCAGGGTGGGGAGTTGTGTTCCAGTCCTCCAGGTGGGGACTCAATCTAACTGAGAACTGCAGATTAGGAGTTAACCCCAGCCTCTCTCAGCTAAGGTCTCGAGGGTTCTTTTTATTCGTGCGTTAATGAAGTATGAGAACAAAAAAAATGAAAGCATTGAAGATCCTCATCCCAAAGGATGCACCTGTTGCATTTGGACTGCAGCCAGATTCGAATGCGCTTATGTGGTCTTCACGGAGGTGAAGACTGATTCTACCGATTGAAAAAATTCAAAAAAAATTCAAAAAACCACAAATTCTACCGACTGACCCCCCCCCCGCCCCCCTCTGAACTGGAAACTGCAGACTACGAGCCTGGCGCGTTACCTACTGAGCCACCCCACCCCCTTCCAGCAGAGGACCTCGCCTTTCCAAAAGTGAATTTCATGATTATATTACAAAATTTATTTGTAAAAAGTGAATCCAATAATTCCACCTTCAACCCCTTGGCAACGCCATTGTCGGTGGCCACCATTGGCTAAAACTTTACAAGAAAAAACAAGCGACTTCGTCTGTTGTTAATTTCACCTGCTCGTTTCTCGTAGTGTCGCTTTGTTGCAATTGCTTCTTGACACTGGCAGATAAAGCTCAGGAGACTTTCCTATAACGAGGAGTGATATCCATAACCGCTAATGAACCTTGGCCCACTACATTGCCTTTAATCCAATTTAGAGACCACCTGGATCTCCATCATCAGCGAGAAGCGAAAACGGTTATTGAAATAGGCTTTACTCTTCGGCGGAGCTTTTCTCGAGGTTTTAATTGCCTGAACCAAAAACTTCGTTCGCTTTAGTTACGTCGATGACGGTCTACGCCGAATGAATTCTCGCAGATTTCGTGAGAAGTCGACTCAGGAGAGAAGTCAATACGTGGAAGCAGGAAATGTGCCTCGGTGTTTCTCGACAACCCAAATGGGGAAACCGTCAGATTATACAATTGAAATTCTTGCCTAAATGACTGTAGGAATTGATCTGAATATTTCTTTTTGGCATCCATTCTTCAAAAAAGGGAAATTTCCTCCTAGAGAGGGAATAAGGGAAAGTTTTTCTTTTTTTTTTATTGTTGGGGGACACTGTTTCTTATTTCATAAAATTGCCAGGCTCGTAATCTGCAGTTTCCAGGTTCGAATCCCACGTTTGAAAGTTATCTCCGCAAAGCTCCCCACCCTATCCACGGTCAGTAGGGGACACTGACGGGTTTGGAAAGGTCGCCGTCCGTCGAATGCGACGTTAAGCCGCAGTCCAGTGTGCAGGAGAGCTATACCCTGTGCAATTTAAAGAACCTCTTTTACCTATTTTATACGTGGCACCCTCTGGGGCCTTGATGGGAGGCTACCATCTGTCTCCCAACAACTGTCCAGTAGGCCCACTCCCCCACCTTCTCTTAGTCATCGGGGTCCTTGTGACCTGGCCTTTTAGTCCACTGTGGGTAAAAAAGTGCCGCTCAGAGGTAAAACAACCTAAGTTAATCAAAAAATGTCCAGTTTGTTTATTTATTACTTTTTTAACAATTAAGATTTTTGTACAAGATCTTTGGGTTGTTTTTATTTCTAAGTGGCATTTTTATGCACACAATGGGTTAAATGACCAGATCACAATGACCCCAAGGTCTCAGAGGAGGTTCGGGAACGAATTCACTGGACATGTGTTAGGATACTGATAGCCATCCAGCGTGTTCATTATTAACGTGCACGCAGACCGAGCTCTCTTACCCACGGGTCATGGTTTAAGGTCCCCATCAGACGGACGGCGACCTTTACAAGATTATCAATGTCATTTTTCTTCGAAGATATGGTTGGCGGTTAGAGGAGAAAATATCAAAACAGGCACAGTTGGGACTATCTGATTATGCGGCTGCCCCACACCACCCCACACTGACAGAGCATGACTTATCCCCCTGAGACTTTTGGACATTTGGTGATGGCGTTAATCAGCAACTGACCATCTTTTGCCTACTTCATTTCAATACCAGAATTTTTAAAATCATGCTTTAAGGTTGAAGATTTGTTGTTGGGGCTGTTTTACCTCTGAGAGGCACATTTTTTTGCACACAATGAGCTAAAGGGCTAGGTCACAAGGACCTCGAAGGCTCAGATAAAGTTGGGGGAGGGAATCCACTGGATTACCACTGTTAGGAGACAGACGGTAACCTGCCGTCAAGATCATCCAGTGTGTTCTTTTACTGCACAGGGCTCTTCCGCACACGGGGACACGGCTTAACATCCCATCCGACGGATGGCAACCTTTTCAAGCCCATCTGTGTCCCCTAATAACCGTTCGCACGGCGGAGAATTTTTCAGGGATAAATCTCAACCCTGGTCCAGGTAGTACTCGAATCTGGGAACTGCAGACTGCGAGCCTGGCAAGCTACCGACTGAGCCACCGCCGCCAAGCTCCAAGATTAATGAACTACCCTTTAGAAAGCATATAGCAACAATCGGCCGAGCTTTAGACAAACAACCACCCAATAACTGAAAGCATTTTTTCCCCCACAAAACAATATTTTAAACGATTCTGTGTGGGTTTCAGTTGAACATTTTAATTGGTTCTATTATTTCCCCGCTCTCTGTGCTTCTCGTTTTCGTTTTTCAACCTCCATTAATTCCCTTGACTTTTCCCGTCGTTTCCTTTCCGTAGCAAAAAGGTGAAGGGAACGAAGGTCTTTTCATTTACATTTCTCGAGATTTAAATCTTTTTCTTCATGCCTTTCCGAAGATTTCTTTCTTTCCTCCTCACGGATTAGGATACCAAGAAATCATCCAAGCGTTTGATTTTTCCTTATTGTCTCTTTCATATTATAAAGCAAGGCCAAATCTAGAGAGGGGACATACTTCCCTCCCCCCCTCCCTTCCTAGCTAATAGAATTTCAACAGCCGAAGCTGAGATAGAAAGAAATAATAAATATATATTAGACCTATTTTTCAAGAATTTCATTTAATAGATCATTTAAGTAGAAAGGGAAAAAAATCATTGTCTTTATAATTTTTTTCCTTCTGTCCGGCCACAACTTGAACTTAGTAGTGGGTGGCAGTCTTAGCCTTTTGGGGGGAGGCAACCTTCCCGACTGCCCCCCCCCCCCCTCCTTCTTGGGTTGTTTTATCTCTGAGCGGCACTTTTTTTGCACACCATGGGCTAAATGGCCAGGTCACATGGACCCCGAAGGCTCAGAGAAGGTTGGGGGAGGGGACCCACTGAAACAGCTGTTGGGAAACAGATGGTAGCCTCCCGTCAAGGCCATCCAGCGTGTTCTTTAACGTGCACAGGGTATAGCTCTACCGCACACGGGGCCACGGCTTAACGTCCCATCCGACGGACGGCGGCCTTTCCAAGCCCATCGGTGTCCCCTACTGACCGTGGGCAAGGCGGGGAATTTTGCAGAGATAAATCTCAGCGTTGACCCAGCTGGGACTCGAACCTGGGACTACAGATAACGAGCCTGGCACGCTACCGACTGAGCCCCCCTCCCCCCTCCTTCTTGAGAATGTCCCTTACAAGCCCAAGGCTCTATATTAAAGCTAAGACCCGCACAATTATTTCGTGTGCTTTTTTCCAATTCATCATCATCATCATCATCATCATCCTCAAGCAGCCATGGACTACGGAGGTCCAACCAGACCGTGCAATTTAGTTCTCCAAGCAAGTCTATCCTGAGCTACATCTACTGCATCTGGCCACTGCACACCAATTCTAACAAGGTTTTGTTTGACATTGTCTGCCCACCGCATCCTAGGTCTCCCCTTCTTTCTGAAGCCTTTAGGCACACTCTTCATAACCCTATTCGCCAATCTATAATTATTCATACGGGCAACATGGCCAAACCAACGGAGTCTCTCTCTGCACAATATGCTGCTTAAAGGAGGTTGCAAACTCCTTTGCCTAATCTCATCATTAGTTACAAAGTTGAACCACCTAATGCCCAAGATACTGCGTAAGCATCTGGAATCAAAAGCATCTAGTTTCCTGTTATCTTGTTTACAAAGTGTCCAAGTTTCACTACCATAACTAACCCTAGAAAGAACCAAACTATTATACAGTCTAATTTTAGTCTTTAGGTGTATACGCCTATTTCTCCACACTCTCCATAGGTTCTTAAAAGTCCCGGCAGCAATCCCTATTCGTCTGTTAATCTCATGCCGCACATCACCATTATCTGTTACATAGCTCCCAAGATAATTAAACTGTGACACCTGCTGAAGACTGCAACCATTCAGATTAACTGAATCACAGCCTACCTGGCCAATTTTCATCACTTTAGTTTTCTCTCTGTTTATAACCAAACCTACTCTACTACCAGTCTCATCAACAGCTCGAATGAAAGAGTTCATCTCATCAACATCATTTGCCAAAAGGGCTAAATCATCAGCATAATCTAAATCAGAAATTTTCGTATCTCCAGCCCATTTAAGGCCAAAATCTTTCCCTTGAAGTGAATTTCGCATAACATAATCAATAACCAAGCTAAAGAGAATAGGAGACAAAATGCACCCTTGTCGAACACCAGAAGTAATGCTAAACCAATTGCTACAAGCTTTACCAACTCTCACACACGACTCAGTGTTATTATAGAGAGCTTTCATAATGTTAACTAACTTGTCTGGTATACCACATGCTCTCACAATCAACCACAAATTATGACGATCAACAGAGTCGAAAGCCTTTTTGAAATCAACAAAGCTAGCAACCAAAGGTTTCTGAAACTCTAAACATTTCTCAAGAATCTGCCTAAGTGAAAATATCTGATCCACACATCCCCTACCACTTCTGAATCCACATTGCTCATCACGCAATTGACTGTCAACCAGATTCTTAATTCTATTAAGCACAATCATGGAAAGAACTTTACCTGGAACAGAGAGTAGGCTGATACCCCTATAGTTATCACAAGAACTGCGATCACCTTTTTTGAAAACAGGGATAACAATAGCTCTGGTAAAATCCTTAGGAACCATGCCTTTATCATAAAAGAGATTCAGAATTTCAGTCATCCAAGTGGTAACAGAAACATTCCCAGCTCTAAGCATTTCCGTAGTAATTTCATCTACCCCTGGGGATTTATGAAGTTTAAGCTTAGAAACAGCCAAAATAACTTCAGATTGTGTTATAGGTCCAACATTAAAGCCACCAATGCATCTATCATCATTGCAAACAATGGGAGTAGAACTAACTACATTGTTTAGAACATCACTGAAATGTTCAGCCCACCTAGCCATGACAGAATCCTCCCCTTCTATAACCTTACCTTGTTTATCCTTCAATCCTTGTATGCCTGTCCGTTTTCTACCACACAAAACATTAACTATCTGGTACAGCTCTCTGCTGTTGTGCTGTCTAACTGCTTCCTCGGCTTTGTCAGCCAAACCATCAAGCCAAAGATTCTTATCAGCAGCTAACTGATCCTTTACAAGTTTATTAAGGTCTCTGTAATGCTTTCTATTAGGACTAGTAAGGTATTGATTAAGGGCATTCCTGCAGTTCTTTCTTTCCGAAATAAGCTCCAGTGCCTTATCACTCAGATAATTTTGCCTCTTCTGCTCCTTTTTTCCTAAAAGAGTACTGTTAGTGTCCAAAAAGGCCTGTTTAAAATGATCCCATTCTTCCTCAACTTCAGTAGTAAGCAAACCATGACTGTCATAATGATAAAGTAACCTATCATGGTAAGCTTTGGCTATAACTGGATCTTTCAGAGCTTCAGTATTAAAAGTAAATTTTTTAACACTTTTTAAGTTTAAGTTGCAACACACTTTTAACAAGGTAATGGTCAGATCCAATTTCAGCTCCCCTATATGCCCTGGTATTCCTAACAGAACTAGCCCATTTGCTGTTAATTAATATGTAATCAATCATATTCTTATGCAGCCCATCAGGTGAAACCCATGTGTACTTATGTGTGTCGCGGTGTTTGTAATAAGTGTTAGTTATTCTGAATCCATTGAGTTTACTTACCTGTAGGAGACGTTACCCATTGCCATTGCAGCTACCAATACCAAAAGGGCCTATTACTCCTCCCCAAAGGGCAGAGTCAGTACCAACTTTGGCATTGAAGTCACCAAGAACAAGGGTAATATCTCCTTTCTTGACAGAATTCAAAATATCCTGAAGTTGTTCATAAAACCTATCCTTCTCATCCTCATCGGCATCCTCAGTGGGGGCATAACAGCAGATAACATTCAAGTCTTTAACGCTTGTTTGAAATTTTGCTGTAAGAAACCTTTCATTAATGCACTCATATCCTAGAAGAGCATCGCTAGCGTGTCTGCTGAGAAGCAGACCCACGCCTTGGTGATGCTTATTGTCGTCCCTCCCTGAAAAGAGAAATTTAAGATTATTTTTAAGAATATGACCTTTATCTGTCCATCTGGTCTCTTGCAAGCCGAGAATATCTAAATTATAATGGTGGAATTCTTGTGTGAGGACATCAAGAGAAAAAGCTCTGTGCAGAGTGCTCACATTCCAACTACCTATGGAGAGAAAATTGTTAGTGGGATGTTTATTGAGAGAGGGAATGCCCACAATATCAAACAGCCCCCTAATCGCAGACATGGGGCAAAGACCCGTTCCCCCACTACTAAAGGCTGAAGCCATCTACACTGGAAGACTTCCTCCAATGTAGAATTTGACGATGCCAATAGAAGCAAAGAGTTCAGGTGCCTGCGATGGTTTCTGCTAAGGATTATCCACCAGCTGATAAACATATCCTGTGAATCTATTCACTTGGGGCTGTCAACCCACAAACAAACAGAAAACACAGCGGAAGATTTTCCCTCCACAGAAGCCCACCAGTGCAGCAAAATCAGGATCCATAATCAAGCTCAGAGCCATATATCTGTCCAGTCCAATAGGTTTATATGGTCAGCACCAGGACCCTGTGTACATAAAAAATGTACACAAAACTACTGCAGATTTTTATATAGAAACTTTAGAAATCTTTCCACGTCAAATCATTTTCTAGAGTAAATAACCCTACCTGGTCTAGTGGTTAGCGTACCTGACTACTAAAACCAGCATGTCCTCGTACAAGTTTTTGTAAGTTGTATGAGAAACCAGGACAACGTAGCGTCTAGTCTATCTCCGTCCTTTGGGTAGGGGAAGTAACATCTCCTTTTTTTAAAAAAATTACCTGCATAATTCGGAGCGGGGGTGGCTCAGTCGGTAGCGCGCCAGGCTCGTAATCTGTAGTTCCCAGGTTCGAGTCCCAGCTGGGTCAGGTTTGAGATTTATCTCCGCAAAATTCCCCGCCCTGCCCACGGTCAGTAGGGGACACCGATGGGCTTGGAAAGGCCGCCGTCCGTCGGATGGGACGTTAAGCCGTGGTCCCGTGTGTGGGAGAGCCATACCCTGTGCACGTTAAAGAACACGCTGGATGTCCTTGACGGGAGACTACCATCTGTCTGCCAACAGCTGTTCCAGTGGGTCCCCTCCCCCAACCTTCTCTGAGCCTTCGGGGTCCATGTGACCTGGCCATTTAGCCCATGGTGTGCAAAAAAGTGCCACTCAGAGGTAAAACAACCCAACCCAACCTTCACAATTCCGTTTTCTTGAAAAGGCAATCTGCACATCCAAACAAACGTCTGGCATCCTTGTCTGAGGCCTGGTCACACTATTTACAAATTCTGCGCTATTAATGTAAATATATAATGCACTTAATAAAGCACAATGAATATAAGCGGCTAAAATTCAAGCACAGACTACTCTTCAGGCCGAGGCGTTTAATATATCATATATGGTGGTCGAGTGATTAGCGTGCTTGGCTACTGATCAAAGTTGTTTGGGCTGTTTTACCTCTGAGCGGCACTTTTTTGCACACCATGGGCTAAATGGCCAGGTCACATGGACTCTGAAGGCTCAGAGAAGGTTGGGTGAGGGGACCCACTGGAATAGCTGTTGGGAGACAGATGGTAGGCTCCCGTCAAGGCCATCCAGCGTGTTCTTTAACGTGCACAGGGTATGACTCTCCCGCACACGGGGCCACGGCTTAACGGCCCATCCGACGGACGACGGCCTTTCCAAGCCCATCGGTGTCCCCTACTGACCGTGAGCTGGGTGGGAAATTTTGCGGAGATAAATCTCAACGCTGACCAAGCTGGGACTCGAACCTGGGAACTACAGATTACGAGCCTGGCGCGCTACCGACTGAGCCACCCCCGCCCCGGCTACTGATCAAAGAGACCTGGGTCAGAGACAATGGTAAAGCATGGATGTTTGTGTTGTCTTCCTGCTGAGATCCCGCCATCCTCACAGATCTTCTGCTATGGCATATAAAACTGATAGATTCTGTCAGACTCTGTGGCAAGCAGCAGTTTGAGAGCTTTTTTTAAAAATATTTGCGGTATAAATATCAGAAATGACGTTCTTTGTCCGTTGTTTAAATCCCTCAGCTTGACCCTTCTCATAATCCTTTTCTAGATCAGGGCTTAATAAGGCTCAGTATTATGTCTAAATATTACTTAGTAGCACTTATTTAGACCAAGACTTCTTGATTAATAATTGTAAAAAAAAAATAGCAAAAAAGGCTGTATTTTATTTCAGTCATTCTATATTCCATTCTAGAAATATATATATGATCTATTTTGAAATGGTGTTTTAAAATAAAACTTTTAAATTTGTGTAGCAGAGATGAATTCGAGGTGAAGCCAGGGCCCAATTTGGGAGAAAATTTCCTCCGACACATCGTAAAGCATATACACAGAAATGCAAGTCTCGATCATTTATGGGAGTGACTCAGTCGGTAGCGAGCCAGGCTCCTAATCTGCAGTTCCCAGGTTCGAGTCCCAGCTGAGTCAGCATTGAGATTCATCTCCGCAAAATTCCACTGTCAGTCGGGGACACTGATGGGCTTGGAAAGTTCGTCGGATGGGACGTTAAGCCGTGGCCCCGTGTATAGGAGAGTGTGTATGGTCTCCTAACAGTTGTTCCAGTGGGTCCCCTCCCCCAACCTTCTCTGAGCCTTCGGGGTCATTGTGACCTGGCCATTTAGCCCAAGGTGTGCAAAAAAAAAGTGCCGCTCAGAGGTAAAAAACAACCCAACTCAATCATTTATTTTATTCTTGTATTATGAATTTTAGTCATTTTATGTGAAAATTAAAATGCTTACCCTACTTTAGAAATAAGAGCAAAATTAAGATTTTTTTTTTTTGAAAAAAGAGCAAAATTAGAAATAAGAGCATAGGTTAAAAGTTATTATAAACGCAAAGAGCCATTCATTTATTAAAGACAGAGAATACTCAAAAATTACTAAAACAACACGATGATTAATTTTAATTAACAGTGACTTACAAAGTTTTGAAATTTGAACAAAAATATTTTATTTTCTACTTATTTTATTTCACAATTACAAAGAAATTTTTCAAATTGAAATTATTCTCAGCCAGAAGTCGTCTATACTATTTTCAGCCCCGAACTCGTATCAATTGCGTAGAACGAATCCATGCTTTAATTTTTGGTATCTCCCTTAACCAGATTTGTTTTATCTTAAGATGTTTGCTCAGTTCTCGCAATCACATTGTCACCAAATAATGCTTAAATCACTTAACGTTATCTACGAAGTGTGTGTTCCAAACTGAATCATTCTCTACATCAATATTTTCCTTCTTGGTTCTGCTTCGAGACTGAATCATTAGATGAGCCGTTCATTGTTCAGATGACTGATTTGAACGGAAGATAAAATGCTTTGCAATTCTTGTCGTCGTGCAATTAAATAGACTAACAAACATTGACATCACCCAGAAAAAAAAACAGAAGAAACGATTCCATCTTGTTAACAACCGCAAAAAAATTACCTACCAACAACGGCTTCATTGCGTGTGATCCCAGAGAGCCAAGAGTTTTAAATATGGACACGTTCCCCGAGCATACAAGGAAAGCTCTGAGTGGGCGTGGCTTTACAACAACGTATGAGGTCACTCATTCCAGAAGCACTAAGTCATACTTGACCGTCTCGACTTCCACGTGATTGTTCCTAATGGCTCACTGTAAACAGCGCGTGCATGCATGCGAGAGCTGTAAAAGCGAGGCACACATGCAATCAAAGCGTTGTTGGAAACTAAGCGAAGAGTTTTTGATTAAATTTGAATTAAGTAAATCATCCCCGTTCTTCGCACTGCAGTTTATTTGAATTTTTAATCAGTTTTGGAATTAATTACAGCAGTGAGCGCCGATTAATTAGAATAACTTCAAAAGATAATAATGTGGAGATTAAAAAATATTTATACATAATGGAAATGAACCGGTTTTGAATGAAGATGAGAATGAGACAAAGAATAATGAAGTAGTTAGCTTTTATGGTTTCTGACTAAAGCGGAAAGATTTAAAGGAATGTTTTGGAATTCTCTCCTCCGTGTAGCCGAGCTCTTTGAGTTTTTCTAATAAATTATTCCTTTAAATTATTTGGAGCTTGTTGATTTAGTTCAAAGGGATTATTATGCGTAATATTTATTTATTTCATCTGCTTTTACAAAAATGAAAGAAGAAAAAATATCTCCTTTGAAGACAAACTTTTCCCTGTCATTGCTTTATTGTTTTCCTGACATTATTACCGTAACAATACTTTGACTTTCATTGTTATGTAAACTCTAAGCCAATAATGCTTTTGTGCGACATTGTTAGTCTAACATTTCCCATGATGCAATTGTGTGTGCGTGCTGCGATTGTTGGACTCACTGATTGCGTGCAAACGTTGATCTATGTCGAGAATAAATTTTTCAATATTTTTTAAGCAGTCAGCCAAACCTTATTGACTTTGTCGCTGACGATGCTAATGTTGCTTGTATTGTTGTTGCCTGTAGTTGCTGTTGCTGTGTTTCCTCCTTGTTGTCGGTTTGGGCTTAAGTTCCAGAATATATTATTTTATCTAGTACAGCACAAAGGAATTGTTAAATAAATATTTACCTCGTCGAAGAAACTTCGAAATAAGAAAGTTTCATTTGCGGTTGAAATGTGCGATTCTTTTTTTGACTTTTTCCTGTTTCTGGTTTATTATACAGTCTTATAATGCTTTAAATAATATTTTGAAATTATTTTTTTTCTTCATTAACTTGAGCACATTAATATTATATTAAATTAGTAGTATATCTCGTAAGGGAAGAGTTATAACAGTGTTTTAAACTATCCTTTATTTTCATAATAATAATAGGCTACTGATCTAAGGGACATGGATGTATGTGTTGTTTTTCTGCTGAGGTCCTGCCATCCTCACAGACCTTCTACTATGGCGTATAAACTGACAGGTTCCTGTCAGACCTCTGTAGCAAGCAGCTGCTTGAGGGGGTATTTATTTTTATATTATTTTTAATATTAATTGACCATATAAAATACATAATGCACTTAATAAAGTACAATGCATACATAAATTAATAGATAAATTGCCCCAAGCGAAATTACTTTTTGGCCGCCCCAAATGAACCTACCTTTCACCGCCCAATTGAATTTATTTATTTATTTATTTATTTATTTTTTGCCGCCCTAATCGAAGGGGACACGGGTGACTTAGTCGGTAGCGCTCCAGACTCATGAAATCTGAAGTTCCTAGGTTCGAGTCCCAGCTGGGTCAGCGTTGAGATTTATCTCCGCAAAATTTCCCACCCAGCTCACGGTCAGTAGGGGACACCGATGGGCTTGGAAAGGCCGCCGTCCGTCGGATGGGACATTAAGCCATGGCCCCTTGTGCGGGAGAGCCATACCCTGTGCACGTTAAAGAACACGCTGGACGGCCTTGACGGGAGTCTACCATCTGTCTCCCAACAGCTGTTCCAGTGGGTCCCCTCCCACAACCTTCTCTGAGCCCTCAGGGTCCTTGTGACCTAGCTATTTAGTCAATTATGTGCAAAAAAAGTGTCGCTCAGAGGTAAAACAACCAACCCCAGTCGAACTTACGTACTTTTGCCGCCCACAAATAAATTCTTAATGAAACTTTATTTTTGCTGCCCCCCAAACATTTTTCCCCACATCAAATGAATTACTTTTTTCTGCGATACGAGTGATTTTATTTTTTGCCGTTACAAATGATTTTATTTTTTATCTTCTCAAGCTATCACCTCGTTTTCGCCATTTCAAACGATTTCATCATTTTTGTAACTCTAACTGAGTATATTTTCCTGCCTACACTTCTCTAAATATACTATTTAAAAAAAAATGCCAGCTAAATCATTAGTAAACAGGATTCTAAAACTGTTATGCTCGCAAAGTTGTGTAAAGACCACATTCATGGAATTTTTACTTTCAAATTATTGCAAGATCATTCAATTACCAGCATGACACCCTTAATATTTTGCCGCTGAAGCAACCGCTTGGAATGCTTCTGCTGTTGGGTGTATTCCCTTTCTTTCTTAAATTATTTCTATGTTGAGTTGTTTTACCCCTGAGCGGCACTTTCTTCCACACAATGACCTAAATGGCCAGGTCACAAGGACCCCGAAAGCTCAGAGAAGTTTGTAAGAGGGAACCCACTGGACAGCTGTTACGTTGGGTTGGATTGTTTTACATCTGAGTGGCACTTTTTTGCACACCATGGGCTAAATGGCCAGGTCACAAGGACCCCGAAGGCTCAGAGAAGGTTAGGGGAGGGAACCCACTGGAACAGCTGTTGGAATACAGATGGTAACCTCTAATCAAGGCCATTTATCGTGTTTTTTAACGTGCACAGGGTATGCTTCTCCCGCACACGGGGCCACGGCTTAACGTCCCATCCGACGGACGGCGGTCTTTCCAAGCCCATCGGTGTCCCCTACTGACCGTGGGCAGGGCGGGGAGTTTCGGGAGATAAATCTCAACGCTGAACCAGCTGAGACTAGAACCTGGAACTACAGATTGCGAGCTAACGCGCTACCGACTGAGCCAACTCCCATCATCATCATCATCCTCAAGCAGCCATGGGCTACGGAGGTCCAACCAGACCATGCAATTCAGTTCTCCAAGCAAGTCTGTCCTGAGCTACATCTGATGCATCTGGCCACTGCACACCAATTCTAATAAAGTCCTGTTTGACATTGTCTGCCCACCGCATCCGAGATCTCCCCCTCTTTCTGAGGCCTTTAGGCACACTGTTCATAACCCTATTCGCCAATCTATAATTATCCATACGGGCAACATGGCCAAACCAACGGAGTCTCTCTCTGCCCAATATTCTGCTTAAAGGAGGTTGCCGTCTCCTTTGCCTAACCTCATCATTAGTTACAAAGTTGAACCACCTAATACCCAAGATACTGCGTAAGCATATAGAATCAAAAGCATCTAGTTTCCTGTTATCTTGTTTACAAAGTATCCAAGTTTCACTACCGTAACTAACCCTAGAAAGAACCAAACTATTATACAGTCTAATTTTAGTGTTTAGGTGTATACGCCTATTTCTCCACACTCTCCATAGATTCTTAAAAGTCCCGGCAGCAATCCCTATTCGTTTGTTAATCTCATGCCGCACATCACCAGTATCTGTTACATAGCTCACAAGATAATTAAACTGTGACACCTGCTCAAGACTGCAACCATTCAGATTAACTGAATCACAGCCTGCCTGACCAATTTTCATCACTTTAGTTTTCTCTCTGTTTATAACCAAACATACTCTACTACCAGTTTCATCAACAGCTCGAATGAAAGAGTTCAGCTCATCAACATCATTTGCCAAAGGAGCTAAATCATCAGCATAATCTAAATCAGAAATTTTCGTATCTCCAGCCCATTTAAGGCCAAAATCTTTCCCTTGAAGTGAATTTCGCATAATATAATCAATAACCAAACGAAAGAGAAAAGGAGACAAAATGCACTCTTGTCGAACACCAGAAGTAATGCTAAACCAATTGCTACAAGCCTTACCAACTCTCACACACGACTCAGTGTTATTATAGAGAGATTTCATTACGTTAACTAACTTGTCTGGTATACCATATGATTTCACAATCAACCACAAATTATGACGATCAACAGAGTCGAAAGCCTTTTTGAAATCAATAAAGCTAGCAACCAAAGGTTTCTGAAACTCTAAACATTTCTCAAGAATCTGCCTAAGTGAAAATATCTGATCCACACATCCCCTACCACTTCTGAATCCACATTGCTCATCACGCAATTGACTGTCAACCAGATTCTTAATTGTATTAAGCACAATCATGCAAAGAACTTTCCCTGGAACAGAGAACAGGCTGATATCCCTATAGCTATCACAAGAACTGCGATCACCTTTTTTGAAAATAGGGATAATAATAGCTTTGGTAAAATCTTTAGGAACCATGCCTTTATCATAAATGATATTCAAAATTTCAGTCATCCAAGTGGTAACAGAAACATTCCCAGCTCTAAGCATTTCCGTAGTAATTTCATCTACCCTTGGGGATTTATGAAGTTTAAGTTTAGAAATAGCCAAACTAACTTCAGATTGTGTTATAGGGCCAAAATTAAAGCCAGTAATGCATCTATCATCATTGCAAACAATGGGAGTAGAACTAACCACATTGTTTAGAACATCACTGAAATGCTCAGCCCACCTAGCCATGACAGAATCCTCACCTTCCATAACATTACCTAGTTTATCCTTCAATCCCTGTATCCCTGTCCTTTTTCTACCACACAAAACATTAACTATCTGGTACAGCTCTCTGCTGTTGTGCTGTCTAAATGCTTCCTCGGCTTTGTCAGCCAAGCCATCAAGCCAAAGATTCTTATCAGCAGCTAACTGATCCTTTACACGTTTATTAAGCTCTCTGTAATGCTTTCTATTAGGACTAGTAGGGTATTGATTAAGGACATTCCTGCAGTTCTTTCTTTCTGAAATAAGCTCAAGTGCCTTATCACTCAGATAATTCTTCCTCCTCTGCTCCTTTTTTCCTAAAAGAGTACTGTTAGTGTCCAAAAAAGCCTGTTTAAAATGATCCCATTCTTCCTCAACTTCAGTAGTAAGCATACCATGACTGTCATAATGACTAAGTAACCTATCACGGTAAACTTTGGCTAAAACTGGGTCTTTCAGAGCTTCTGTATTAAAAATAAAATTTTTAACCCTAGCACAACACTTTTTAAGTTTAAGTTGCACACACTTTTAACAAGGTAATGGTCAGATCCAATTTCAGCTCCCCTATATGCCCTGGTATTTCTAACAGAACTAGCCCATTTGCTGTTAATTAATATATAATCAATCATATTCTTATGCAGCCCATCAGGTGAAACCCATGTGTACTTATGTATGTCGCAGTGTTTGTAATAAGTGTTAGTTATTCTGAATCCATTGAGTTTACTTACCTGTAGGAGACGTTCCCATTGCCATTGCAGCTACCAATACCAAAAGGCCTATCACCCCTCCCCAAAGGTCAGAGCCAGTACCAACTTTGGCAATGAAGTCACCTAGAACAAGGGTAATATCTCCTTTCTTGACAGAATTCAAAATATCCTGTAGTTGTCCGTAAAACCTATCCTTCTCATCCTCATCGGCATCCTCAGTGGGGGCATAACAGCATATAACATTCAAGTCTTTAACGCTTGTCTGAAATTTTGCTGTAAGAAACCTTTCATTAATGCACTCATATCCTATAAAAGCATCTCTAGCATGTCTGCTGAGAAGCAGACCCACGCCTTGGTGATGCTTATTGTCGTCCCTCCCTGAAAAGAGAAATTTAAGCTTATTTTTAAGAATCTGACCTTTATCTGTCCTTCTGGTCTCTTGCAAGCCGAGAATATCTAAATTATAATGGTGGAATTCTTGTGTGAGAACATCAAGAGAAAAAGCTCTGTGCAGAGTCCTCACATTCCAACTACCTATGGAAAGAAAATGGTTAGTGGGATGTTTAAAGAAACTGTGTTTATTGAGAGAGGGAATGCCGACAATATCAAACAGCCCCCTAATCGCAGACATGGGGCAAAGACCCGTTCCTCCACCACTAAAGGCTGAAGCCACCTACACTGGAAGACTTCCTCCAATGTAGAATTTGACGATGCCAATAGAAGCAAAGAGTTCAGGTGCCTGCGATGACTTCTGCTCAGGATTATCCACCAGCTGATAAACATATCCTGTGAATCTATTCACTTGGGGCTGTCAACTCACAAACAAACAGAAAACACAGCGGAAGATTTTCCCTCCACAGAAGCCCACCAGTGCAACAAAATCAGGATGCATAATCAAGCTCAGAGCCATAATTCCATTCAGGTTGGTATATATGGTGAGCACCAGGACCCTGTGTGGTTGACCACTCCTCAGCAGGGTAGAAAAAAAAAGAATAGTAGCCAGAGTTGTCCAGATCAGTAGACCACACTAATCTGTCAGCCCTCTCCTTCCGTTCACTTCCACAAGAGAGTATCTCATTTGAAAGGTACTAACGGTCTGCACCACGAGAAGGCGGGGTCGGACATTAGGTGCTAGGCCTGGCCGGTTCTATGCATCATCACAGGGGATTGGTGCATAGCTCTCCTTCCAGTGACTACCTAGCTACCATTTACAGACCAAAGAGCCAACTCCCACCCAAATTTATTCCATTTTCTTAAAGAATTGATTAGAGATTGGGTAATTACCTAATATAATTAAAATTCACTCTCCATTAAATCATTCACTACTTTCAGGAAATTCAGGGCTTTTACCAATTTTTATCCTTAAGTGTGGTGTGAGTAGTAACAAAGTAGTAAAACATGAATGTAAGTTTTTAAATTAATTTTTTTTTCCAGCAAACGTTTCGTCTGTATCGAGTTGGTGCGAATAAAAAAAAACTAATGTTGGTTTAGTTTTAAAAAAATGGAAATGAATTATTTAAAATAAGAAGTAAGCACAATATTGTTGAAAAAAATTTCAGTTGTACTGACTACAATATCAGAAGCAAATTTGCATATTTCTGTTTTTAATGTTGGATAATTTCAAAATTGTACGTTTCCTATTAACTGACTGACTCTTGTCAGACCTCTGTGGCAAGCAGCTGTTTGAGGGAATTTCTTTTATTATTTAGGTAACTTTAGTACATGTGGTTTGTAAAAATGCACTACTTATATCCATTACTAAATTAATGATATTTTCAATGATGTTTTTATTAATACTATTTTCATTATTAATGATATTTTTATTCAGTAGAGACCTTCATCATAATTTTTTTTGTAGAGATAATCATTTTATCTTATGACAAGCTTAAATAACACTAACCCGACATTCATTTATTTGGGTGTTCAATGCAGTGCTCTATTTCTGCAGCATTAAGAAAAACACATTTGACCTACTTCAAAATAAGCGTATCCAGAATAATTGATCTCCTTGCCAACCTGAACAATCTATATGTACAGCCGCTCAAAAAAAGTATCCGAACACTATGGTTGATTACAGAATTCAGAAAAAATATCTGGAGCGTGTACAGCAACTGTACACGCTCCAGTTACCGTTCACAGCAAACTGGAGCGTGTGCAGTTACTGCACACGCTCCAGTTTGCTGTGAACGGTAACTGCACACGCTCAATATTTCTGTGAGTGGGCCCACACGATCCAGGTCTTTGTGAGCTCACACGATCCAATGTGCTGTGAATATTAACCGCAACCGCTCCAGTTTGCTGTGAACGGTAACTGCACACGCTCAATATTTCTGTGAGTGGGCCCACACGATCCAGGTTTTTGTGAGATCACACGATCCAATGTGCTGTGAACATTAACCGCAACCGCTCCAGTTTGCTGTGAACGGTAACTGCACACGCTCAATATTTCTGTGAGTGGGCCCACACGATGCAGGTTTTTGTGAGCTCACACGATCCAATGTGCCGTGAACATTAACCGCAAGCGCTCCAGTTTGTTGTGAATGGTAACTGCACACGCTCAATATTTCTGTGAGTGGGCCCACACGATCCAGGTCTTTGTGAGCTCACATGATCCAATGTGCTGTGAATATTAACCGCAACCGCTCCAGTTTGCTGTGAACGGTAACTGCACACGCTCAATATTTCTCTGAGTGGGCCCACACGATCCAGGTCTTTGTGAGCTCACACGATCCAATGTGCTGTGAATATTAACCGCAAGCGCTCCAGTTTGCTGTGAACGGTAATTGCACACGCTCAATATTTCCGTGAGTGAGCCCACACGATCTAGTATTAAAATAATATGACCACCTACAGTCGCTCAAAAAAGTATCCGAACACTATATGTTGATTACAGAATTCAGAAAAAATATCTGGCAACGATTTTTTTTCTGAATTCTGTAATCAACCATAGTGTTTGGATATTTTTTTTGAGCGACTGTATCTTAAACGTATCAGATTATTTCAAAATATTCTTAGAAATTAAATGTTTTTGAGTAGCTTTATTATAAACGCTAAAAGACATTCACTAATGAAAGAAATAGAAAATGTAAAAAAAAAAATCAAAGGTTTAATGGCGCTTATTTTTAAGAACTAAAGACTGATTAAAAGGGAATTATAACCACAAGAAATTATATATTTTATTTTACGTTTCTATTTTCTACAATTGCCGAAAAAAAAAACTAAAAAAAATCTACTATGGCCTAACTAACCTCTACTAGGTTATGATCATTTTCACTGGTGGTATGAATATCAAATAGTTATTCAATTATGATAATATTGTGTGAAATTTTGCAGAACCGCTGAAAACCGTGTGAACTATTGGAACCGCTGAAAACCGTGTTGAATATTGCGTGAACCGCTGAAATTCTGCAGAAACCGTCAGACAGAATATCAGTTAAGAATGATAAACGATGCTTTCAGACCTTAACAGCTGATTTGCTCACTATTTCTTCAAGAAGAGATCTTTGTTACATTATTTATTGCACAAAGGAAAATAAAGTCTGAAATTTTTTCGTAGACCCTAAACACCGGGGGGAGAGCGCAGATGGCCATTCTTCCCCCCCCCCCACAGACACACATTAGAATGCTAGTAAGGATAATGGAGGCCAAAAATTATGAAACTGCTGGATATTTCATAAATTTTTCAAAAATTAGTTTTTCTTGAAAATTTTTTTGAAAAAACATTTTTTCTTAAAAAAGAAAAAATTTGAAGAACTAAAACGAAGGTGAAAACGTTACGCTGCAATGGAAAGCCAGTCTCTTTTCCCCAATTCTTCATTTTTTGCCCCCCCCCCCCCCCACTTTTTTTTTTCTAGATTCGGGCTTGGATACATATCTGCTTTTATTATTATAGAAGATAACAGCATGACGAAGCACTTTTTTTCATCCATTTCATTCATGGGCGTATTGCTTCTCAATGGGAATAATAAATATTATTTCACAGCTAGAGTGATGAAAAAGGTTTATGCAACTCTTATTACACTTAATAAACAACGGAAAAAAATAATTTTTTAAATATTTTAACCCATTTAGTTAACAGTTCAGTTTGATGAAATGGTAAGAAAGTAAAAAAAAAAACCCTACATTTATGAGAAGTAAAGGAAATATATTGATTGGAAAGCAAAAATATATATTTTTAATGAGTACTATATAGAATTGTCACAAATCGCTTTGTTATGACCTAAAAGTGTTTGGTCAAAAAGAATTGAAAGAGAGCTAGATTCAGTATATTGATTATTTGTTTTATAAATCGTGAGTTGGAGGGAAAAAATCAGAATTATTTTTTAATTCAGATTTTTACGATTCATCAGATTTTTTTTAATTCAAATTTTTACGATTCATCAGAATTTTTTTTAATTCAGATTTTTAGATTCATCAGAATTTTTACGATTCTTCGACTTCGTCTTAAAAAAAATTCTCCTTTACCAACCTTTTTGCTTCCAGATATGTAACGTAGAAATCATTCAGATATAAGTGAAAAAAAGATAGACGAAGCCTATCGGTTTCTTTATCGGCCGAGAATGTTATTTGCAATGCATAATCTCCGAGGAACATGTTACAGAAAGAGCGAATGGCAGAGGGAAAAGCGAAGGGCCTCGATGTCGACCTACTTTTGGCCATTTATTAGTCTCAGGTTGGTAACTTCCGCTTCCGAAACGGGCCTCCACCGCAAAGCATTATGGTTGCTGCTTTGTTACACAGTTGTTGAAGTTCACTGCCGCATCGAAGCAAGAGAAACCGGCAGACAGCCAGCCGACATATTTACGGGGCATTTAATTGGTAAGCTTGGATGCACGAGCGCTACGGCATTCAGTGCATTGTCTGTTTCGAGGCAACTGTATTCAGTACATCGCTTTTGACTTTACCTTCTCACAAGAATACTGCAAATGAAAAAGAGGCACAATTGCAACAGATAGTTCAGTTAACCCTTTCAGGACCATAAGGTTTCTAAGAGTAAACATTAGTATGTAACTGTTTATTTTAGACGTAAAATAAATAAAAATCATAAGAAAAATACATAACAATGTGTAGTTTTTTTGGAATTTTATGTGAAATATTTTTCCCAGTGGACTATAAAGGTAACACAAATTATAGTTAGGCTTATTATGCAATGTCTTTTATTTATTGGTTTATTAGAACAAAATGTTAACTAAAATAATACAAAATTATGAAATAAAATTACTATACAAAATGATGTGCTAATTATGATATTCGGCGAAGCAATTTCTTTTGGTAGTGAGGCAAAGATGGACATTGCACATAGTACATATATTATGCGTCCTGACAGTTCTGTTTTTTTCTAAACGTTTCCGTAATTGCGTTCGGCATACGTTCTATTTTGACATTCTGTATAAAAAATTCAGATAAGGTTATAATTAAATACGACAATCACCAATTTTAAAATGGGAAAAATGTTTCCCTTAGTGGTGAAAGGGTTAACGAGCCCGCAGAATTTATTTTCTGCTTTATTTGCATTCTCTACTTTTTTTTGTTTCAAAACAAATTTAACAACAATGCGAAAACTGGATATACAATAGTTTGAGAACGATTTAGAGGTTCATGCCGCTTTAAGCGAACAGCGATTTATAGCCCCCCCCCCCCCCCCCCGCCACCGCCAAAGATGAAAGGGTGGCTCAGTAGATAGCGCGCCAGGTTAGTAACTTGTAGTTCCTAGGTTCGAGTCACAAATGTGCCAGCTTTGATATTTTTCTCCGTTAAACCCCCACACTGCTCTCTGTAAGAAATGTGATGCCGCTGAGCTCGGAAATGTCGCCGTCCGTCGTGTGGGACATTGAGCCGTGTTCCTGCATGGGAGAGCTATACCATGTATACGTAAATAACACGCTGGATAGCCTTGAAGGGATGTTTCCATCTGTCTACTAGCAGCTATCCAGTGGATCCCTTACCCAACTGTCTCTGAGCTTTTGGGTTCCTTGTGACCTGGCCATTTTAGCCCATTGAGTGCAAAAAAAGTGTAGCTCACAGGTTAAACAACCCAGCCAGTGTTATTTGGTGCTTTAGTTTTTAATAATAATAATAAGAAGAATTTAATAAGAACAAAATAACAAAACAATACAAAAACTTGCATATACAAACAGAAAACAATATTAGCGCAAGTCAGAAAAAGAATAAAATATGAACAAAATAAATAAAATAAAAGTTATATATTAGCAAACCTTTGAGCAATTTGCTCATTTAGGATGCCAAATTGAATTATTACATTCAGAGAAATGTCTTTAGTAACAAAAAATATGTCTCATTATGTTAAAAACAAAATATTATTGTACACCTTTAAAGTAATCATCAATATCTGAAGAAGTAATAATAAAATTTTTCACTTTTAATTTAAAAACACTATATGAACGTTCATTTCTAACTTCATTAGATAAGGAATTAAATATTCTACGAGCTAAAAATAAAAAGTGCTTTGAGCTACTTCTTTCTTTACTTTAGGGATTACAAATAAAAGACCAGATTTACGAGTAGTATACTCTTTATATTCAGCTTGTAAACGTGTTGGATTTTTAAAAATAAAAACAGCTGCTGTATATATATAGTGATCTCAAACTAAGAATTTTATAATCACAAAAAACTTTAGTCATATAGACTTTATTATGAAATGTCATAACTTTTAAGAATTTGCATTGTATTTTACTAACACATTCAATAATATTCATATAAGTACTCCCCCCCCCCCCGGTCTAGTCAAAGCATATTTTAAAAGAGATTGTATCCAAGCAAAATAAAGAGTAATTAAAAATCTTCCAGAGATAATTTTTCTTAAATGGTACAATCTAAGTAAAATCGTATTTTATTTAGTAGCATATTAACATGTGATTTCCATTTCAAATTGCTGTCTATTAAAACTCCCAAATATTTTGAAGTATTAATTTGTTTGATTTCAGGGAATTTACAAGAAATTTTGTTGACACAATGCATACTATGAAAGTAATTTATTAAAAAAAAGTTGTCACGGTGAGTGAAAAATACATAAAGTATGTTTATCAGAGTTAATTTTTAATCCATTTTTGCTAAACTAAGTTGCAATAATATTTAAATCATTATAAATATCAAGAAATAAATCATGTTGACTTCCTTTTCTGTAAGCAAGCACTGTATCATCAGCATATGAAATTCATTTTCCTTTTAAATTTTGATTAAAAAAAGTTTATGTAAATTAAAAATAAAATAGGTCCTAAAATATATCCTTGTGGAACTTCTTTATTAATCAGCATTTTAGTACTTTCAATATTATTAATAGAAACCATTTGATAGCGTTCAGATAAATAAAATTTAATCCATTTCGATAAATTTCCTCTAATTCCCAAAAAATATAATTTCTCTAATAAAATATCATGTCTAACTGTATCAAAAGCTTTAGATATGTCGAGAAATAGGGCTAGTGCTTTTTCAGAATTATTTATCCCTTGATAAATACTGGTAGTCGTCAACTCTGAGATAGCATGTTCAGTACTTAAATCATTCCTAAAACCAAACTGAAACTTGTATAAAAAGGAAACTTTTTCTAAATAATTATTAAGTCTTATTTTCATGATGGTTTCAATAACTTTTGAAAAGGTGGGAAGAATGGAAATTGGTCTATAATTATTAAAACAATTTTTGTCTCCAGTTTTGTAGCTTTATTATTTTTAAGACTACCAATAATACGACTAATTTCTTCTCCTGTTGTCTCCATCATAAACATTGAGTTTTGTTGAATTAATTCAATAGGGTATTTATAATCTGAATTACTAGAACATAAATTTGAATGTATTTACATTTATGAAATTTTCCCACCAGTTTTTCAAAATTACTAACATTGGACAATATAAGTTAACTATTCATTTTATTATTTAAAATACCATCAAAAATTGCAACTGTTTTCTACTATTTCCATTACATTTATTAAATTCGTTTACATAAAATTTAGTTTTCTTTCTTTTTATAGTCGCAAGGGTCAAGTTTTTCATTCTTCGATATTCTTTTTTTTATAAATCAATATTAAAGGATATTTTCTATGTAATTTATATGCTTTTTTTCTTTCCTTAATTAATGACAAAATTTCCAAATTTATCCATAGCTTATGTCTCTTTGAATTGGAATCCTTTATATAATATTTTTTCTTAGTAGTATTTCGTCGAATATATGACTTAATTTGATCTATATAAATGCCACACATTGTATTTATTTGAATATTCGCATCATATATAAAATTCAAATTTTTAATTAAATCTTGAAATATTTACAACTTTAATCAATTACTTGAAATATATTACATTTAAATCATTATTAATTGAATTAGTATCAATATTTATATCACCTACTAAACCCAATTATCTTTAAATTTTGATGTTATTAATTTAATTCAGTCACAAACTCTTTTATGGAATACTCATGAGCTCTATAAATTGCTAATATATATAAGTCATTTTTTTTATCATAGGCTAAAACACATTCTGAAGTTTCCATTGATGCAGCTTCTGGCAAAAAAAATTCATTGTATTAAGTTTATAATGCATTATAATACCACCTGATCTATTTTTACTCCTACAGTTATACATTATTTCGTAGACATCTATATTATATAAACGTAATTCATTTTCTTATATCCAAATTTCACTTAAAGTAATGATATCAAGATTGTGTTTTATATATTCTATCATAATTAAAAATTCATCATACTGACAACGTAAACTACGTATATTTAAATGTAACATAATAATAGCTGAACTATCATTAAAGAAATCGAAGAACTCATTAGAATTATTAATATAAGTGGAACGGTTACAGTCAAAAATAAAATTATCATCAGAATCAACAATTGAATCCACAAAAGAAGACATTTTTTCTATTTTTTATCTAAGTCTTTCATATTTCTAATTCTAAGTATCCTTGCTGTTTCTTCTTTCCTAAGAAAAAATCTTTCCATCTTTTGTCCATAAATATTTGTATCCGTTCGCTAGCTTGAATTGTAGCTTCAAAAAAAAAATTTTTTTTTGTTTGTTGTGTGAGATGTTCATTAACAAAGATTTTTGTTGGCTGGAACTTTTTATTTATATCAGGAGTGCACAATTTTTTTATTTTAGCAGCTTTAAAAAATTTATTTCTTTGATCCCGGTATTTGAATTGGACTATAATAAGTTTAATTCTTGTCCTGAGTTGACTTAAAAATGTACTACTAAATGTTTAATTTGAATAAATTATTATTAGTAGTAGTTTGATGCTCAAGTTTCAGATTCGAATGCCCGTTACAAATTTATTACCCATTCAATGTTATATTAATTTTCACTTCTAAGAAATTTACTAAATAATGTTAGCTCTTTAATTCCCGATTTGAATATTGAAATGATTAAGCTTTGAAGACTAAAAGAAAAATTAATGAGATAATCATAAAATATCAAAAAATATCCAAACAAACCTACAAGAGCAATAAAATACACTATATATCATGAGGCAAATGAAGTTGCCACTTTGTGTGTGATTGCATTTGTATCATTATATTTGTATCACCACCACAAATGTTCGCCTT
Organism: Ryuthela nishihirai; assembly: GCA_038380435.1. Lineage (NCBI taxonomy): Eukaryota > Metazoa > Arthropoda > Arachnida > Araneae > Heptathelidae > Ryuthela > Ryuthela nishihirai. Next base: position 69,970,395 of record JAWZYU010000001.1, read on the forward strand.
TGTCATGGTCGAACGATTCCGACGTGAGCTCCCCCCCCCCTACTCTCTCAGCTGATAGACAACCGATTCTTGGAGATAGAGGGATGCGAGTCTCCATCCCAGCTGCAACACCCATGACCCCCGTCCACACCATCGGACCTTCATAAAACTTAAGCCCCCCCCCCCCCTCCCCACTTGTGAATGGATCTGCAGTTGCATGCTGTTGCAGCTGGGATGGAGACTCGCATCCCTCTCTCCATCTCCAAGAATCGGTGGTCTATCAGCTGGGGGGGGGGGGGGGTAGGCTCACGTCAGAAATGTTCGACCATAACAACATCACCCATAAAAAAACACTTGTTAACTTAAAAAAAATGCCTGCGAGGTCAATGTCAAAGTGTACTCTTGCAAACTGGATGGGTGTTCGGGATTTAACATTGTGCGGTTGAAAATAGCATATGCGACTTGGGCTCAGAAAAATTTGAATTTCTAACTTTTCTCGTGATTGCGAAAAAATAAGCAAAGCAAAAATAAAGTAACGCCATGCGGCCTTTGATTATTTTTTAAGTATTGTCAGTTTGGTTATTTTACCTCTGAGCGGCACTTTTTGCACACCATGGGATGAATGGCCAGGTCACAAGGGCCCCGAAGGCTCGGAGAAGGTTGGGGGAATGGACCCACTGGAACAGATGTTGCTAGACAGATGATAGCCTCCTGTCAAGGCCATCCAACGTGTTCTTTAACGTGCACAGGATATGGCTCTCCCGCACACGGAGCCGCGGCTTAACGTCCCATCCGAAGGACGGCGGCCTTTCCAAGCCCATCGGTGTCCCCTACTGACCGTGGGCAAGGCGGGGAGTTTTGCGTAGATAAGTCTCAACGCTGACCTAGACTGGACTCGAACCTGGGAACTGCAGATTACAAACCTGTCGAGCGACCGACTGAGCCACCTCCGCCTCAGTATTGTCAGTGGCGGCTCGTAACTAATATATTTAATGGGGGCACTTTAACTAGGATAGGTAGGATCCGCATGTAGGAAATTCTTTTGGGAAATCTCTGATATTAAACAGAACTCGACTGAAAAAACGTTCCATTAATGCATACAGATTTTCAGGTATTCTCAAAAAAACATTATTTAACAAAGGATTTTGAGGCGAAAAAATGTATGGGCTTTTCATCTCCGTTCTAATGGCATTTTAAGAGGCTATTCGTGAAAAATGTGTCTAATATATTGCTTTACTACTTTTTTTTTACACCGTTCCGATTATAAATTTAAATTTATTATTTCAAACTGAATTACTCGTCGCAAATTATATATATATTGTCGTAAATATATATTAAAATACATATTAATTTGTTACACAATGAATTGTAAGAAAGTGATATGGTAAATGTAATGAATTATTTTTAATGTAAAGAAAAAAACTGTTATGAGGGTGGTTGGTTTCAAACCAGAAACCTTTTCGTTTTTGTGTTTCATTGGCACTAAGAAAATACATATTTGTACTAGAAATATGAAATTTTTGTGATCAAGTTTGGTGGTCAAGATATTTAATAATGATTTTCCCGTTACCCCCAAGGGGAGGGAGGGGGGAATTTTTTTTTGCTTCAAGAATAAATGAAAATTCGTTTTTGTGTTTCATTGGCACTAAGAAATTATTACTGTTTACATTTTCCCCTTCATGCATTAGTTTGAATTTCCGGCGTTAGAGGGTGCTAAGTGCTTCTTTTTTGAAAACTAGCCTCCCATATTTGCTAAAAGCGATATGTTGTCCCCCTGGTTGTATTTATACGTTTCATTATATGGGAAGGCGGTTGACTCAGTCGGTAGCGCACCAGGCTTGTAATTAGCAGTTCCCAAGTTCTCTGAGGTTCTCCAAGTTCTCCAAGTTCTCTAAATGTTGAAATTTATCTCCGCTAACCCACAGCCTGCTCCTTGATGAGAAAGGTGACATTGATGGCCGAAACTTACGCATACTGGAGTTGGCTCAGTTGTTTCGAAAGGTGACACTGACTTGGAAAGACCACCGTCCGTCGGATGGGACATAAAGTCGTGGCCTATGTACAGAATCTTGCACACGTTACACGCTGTATGGCCTTGATAGGAGACTACCATCTGTCTCCTAACAGCTGACCTGTGGATACCATTCCCCAACCTTCTGAGTTCTTAGGGTCATTGTGACCTGACTGTATAGCCCATTGTGTCCAAAAAATGTCCTTAGAGGCGTAAAAACAAACCACGTTATATTCTCTTACAAGGAAAGAGAGTGACCCAATTATAATACGATACATTTAATCGGTCTTTGAGGTCATGGTGATTTGGGCCAATTAGACCCATGTGTGCACAAAAGTACAGCTCAGAGATAAAACCAGTGAACCCAGTTCATCGTCATTAAAAAAAAATCCCTCTCAAGCAGCTGCTTGCCACAGAAGTCTAACAGGAGCTTGTTAGTTTAATACGCCACAGTAGAAGGTCTATGAAGATGGCGGGATTACGGATCTTAAAAATCCGACAGTTTATGAGATGTTACATTTTAAAATAGAATCGGTTGCCTCTCTTTCGAAAACGAGTTTTTTTTTATTTCATAAAAGAAAACATCGTTTCAAAAAAGATGAGGAATACACTTCCTCCCCCAACAATGTCGCCGCTAAAGAGTTAGCTCGTAACCTCTTCTAGCGAGTCAGCTGTTATCGGCTGAAGCTGCCATGAGCAGCCGAGAGAAGAAGAGCAATAGGACGATGGATTAAAAGCTGACAGTGAGGAAATGCTGAAGTGAAGTTGGCAGAAGTGGCCGCATTCTGTTTTCATCCGGGGACACTCTGTAAGCATCGGAAATAAATAACGTGCAAGAAGGAATGCATGCACCTTGAGTCACGAGTGCTTTATTTGCGTCTGCAGAGAGCTGTTGCACAATTTCATGTAATTGCTGATGCCGCGGTGGCAACACAAAGAATCCCGATGACTAACCAGCTTCACGCATGCGCGCCAGAATCTGCATCATTTGCTTTCACTTTGGCGCAAATTGGATGTAAAATAATGTAATGTTGGGTTTTGAGCAGTGGCGGCTCGTAGCTAAAATTGGTGGGGGTGTTGCTCCAGAAAATTTATAGCCTTTGTTTTAAAATTGTGTAAAAGGAAACAAACATATATAAAAAGAAAGTTTATTCAGAAACTTGATAAAATCCTAAAAGAACAAAATCAAACATTTTTTACTTACTTTAACCTAAATTGTTACAGTTCAAGCTTAATCTATTCATTTAAAAATGAAATCCATTCTTCTCGTTTTAATTTGCACGAAAAGATCAATAATTTTCTCCTTGATCTCTGGATGACAACTGAGGAAATTTTTCTCCATTGAAAGCACTGCAAGCGCATTTAGTCTTTTCGAATTCATAGTGCTTCTTAGAAAAGTTTTTAGTCTTTTCAATGTTGAAAAGCAGCGTTCTGCCTCTGATGTAGTCATGGGAACTGTCAATAGGATTTTTATCAGTTTCGTAATTTCACTAAAAACATCATCTAGATTATTTTCCAAAATAAATTTCAGCAGCTCAATTAATTTGCAATATTTATGAATATCAGACCTACAATAGAATATTTTTAGTTCAGTTTCAAGCTTTTCTTTGTCAATCATGGGATATGCTTCAGTGGTCAGTACTATCTCTTCTGTGGGATGTTCATTCTTAAAACTAGTGAAGCATTTCTTGTTGAACAATTTAGCAGTTACTAAGTGTTTAGTGGAAGAATATCTGTCCATTATATCAACACATATACAGTCACACACTTCCTTAGCTTCTGCCATGAGTGTCTTTGAAGGATTCTCACAGTACTTTGAGTTCCTCAATTCTAAAATAGCAGTTTTGAAATTTGTTATATATTCATTTACTTTAAACACACTAATTTCTCGAGATTTCATTTGGTTGTAAATTATTTCAACATGAGGCATAATCTGATGAAAAAACTCTAACCAAAACTTGAAATTATCATCATTCAGGTATTTTAAAATTCCTGTTGCTTCTGCAATGGTTTGATCTGCATTTGATGTTGACTGAATTTCAGTAAGGCAGTATTTTAAAGGTTGCAAATTTTCATGAACTCTGTTTATGGTCCGTATGTCGAAGTTCCACCTTGTAGAAGATGGACGTGGAATGCTGACTTCCATATGCTTCTTGAGAATGGGCACACGTTGCGGTGATCTTGAGAAAAATGTTGGAATAGCCAGAATGTTAGAGAAAAATATTCTTGCGTTTGGTGTAATGCTTGCTGCATTTCTCATTATTAAATTAAGTTGATGTGCATAACAATGAATGAAATGTGCATTACTATAAACTGCTTTTATTTTTGCTTGAACTCCTGCTTTTTTGCCTTTCATGACATTTGCACCATCAAATGTCTGAACTATCAGTTTTTGTTCATTTCCTTGAAGGATTATGTCCAATTGTTCTAAAATACGTTTTGATATGCCATCTGCAGTTTGATTTTCTGGAATAAAGAATCCCCAAAAACGCTCAAATATTTCTCCATTCAATACGTACCGTAGAACAAGGGCCACTTGAGTGTGTTCCGAAACATCTGTTGTGTCATCAGCCATGACAGCTACAAAGGAAGCTTTTATAATTTCCCTCTTTATCTCCTCATGGTATATTTGTAGCAGGCAGTCAAGTATCTCATTCTGAATGGTCTTAGAAACACCTTTGAAGACTGCACTGGTTTCTAAGTGATTCTTTAAATCTGAATCTAATTTAGATGAAAAATTTACCAATCCTCTAAATAATCCTGGATTTATTGAATCGTCTTTTTCATCATGTCCACGTAAGGGAGTTTCAAAGTTTCCACAAAAGAAAATGTAGTCTATTATTTTGGACAAAATTTCACGGTTCTTTTTAACCTTTATATTATGCTCATTGATTGAAAGTCTGTATGCCTCACTAAGTTTCTCCTTAACCCTTTCCGGACCATAAGGTTTCTAAGAGTAAATATTAGCATGTAACTGTTTATTTTAGTTTGTTTAGACGTAAAATAAATAAAAATCATAAGAAAATACATAACAATGTGTAGTTTTTTTTGGAATTTTATGGGAAATATTTTTCCCAATGGACTATAAAGGTAACACAAATTATAGTTAGGCTTATTATGCAATGTCTTTTATTTATTGGTTTATTAGAACAAAATGTTAACTAAAATAATACAAAATTATGAAATAAAATTACTATACAAAATGATGTGCTAATTATGATATTCTGCGAAACAATTTCTTTTGGTAGTGAGGCAAAGATGGACATTGCACATAGTACATATATTATGCGTCCTGACAGTTCTGTTTTTGTTTTCTAAACGTTCCCGTTTACGTAATTGCGTTCGGCATACGTTATAATTAAATACGACAATCACCAATTTTAAAATGGGAAAAATGTTTCCCTTAGTCGTGAAAAGGTTAATACTTACGGTTCCTAAAAGTGCCAGTGAAACTACATTATCAACGTGCTTCTTTGACTTCTCATGCTTTTCAGTTTTTTCTTTCATTTTGTTTATATTTCAAAAACCATCTTTTGTCCACGTTGCACCACCTCCAAACAGCAAACACGGGAAGCAAACCAGTGCATTTTTTACTTCACAGCCGCAAAGCCAACTTTTCCGTTGGTACCATTCAGAATTAAAGCTACGAATATATTTCTTGTTGTTGCTTATGCCTGGCTGAGATATTAGAATATCAGGTGTTGAACGACCTCTTTTCTTAACTGCAACTTTCTCATGGAGAGACAGCTGTGAAAACTTAAGCTGTTGAAGTTCACTTATAGTCATAGAACTTATTTCTTGGGGATGCAAGGCCATGGTTAAAGTTTCCTGTTAAATAAAAGAACCGAAAAAAAAAATGAATCAAATAGAATAGCTGGAAGCAGGATAATAATCTAATTCTACACTTTATCACATTCAAGAATATGGTACACGGTTTTTAAGCACAACACACGCGGAGTAAAAAAAAACTACCTTCAACCAGCACACCAGGGTCGGCACTGTGGGAACGACAGTGCTCTCTCTCCCTTGCAGCCTCGCGTGTAGCTTCCTATGTGCGCATGCGCAAAACAGTCAAACACCTCGCCGCTAGTACTGTGAAGCGCACAGTTCCATACAAAGATTTTTGTATCTTTTTCATAAACTGGGAGATGGCTACTGACATAAAAGCTTAAGGATTATATATTGTACAAGTATAAAGAAAGAATTAAAGAAAAAAGGACTCATTATATTAAATGTTATCGATAATATCAAGTTGAAATTGGGGGTGCTGCAGTTCGACAGTGCCTATATGCGAGCCGCCACTGGTTTTGAGGTTCTCTCGATGAACTCAGAAGTTTCAAAGCCTGTTGTCTCATCTGAATGGGGCGGGGGTGGCTCAGTCGGTAGCGCGCCAAGCTCGTAATCTGGAGTCCAGGTTCGAGTCCCATTTATCTCCGCAAAATTCCACGGTCAGTAGGGGACACCGATGGGCTTGGAAAGACCGCCGTCTGTCGGATGGGGCGTTAAGGGCCGCCCCGTGTGCGGGAGAGCCAAGCCCTGTCTCCCAACAGGGGCCAAACAGGGTTAAGCCGTGGCCCGCACGCGGGACCACGGCTTAACGTCCCATCCGACGGACGGCGGCCTTTCCAAGCCCATCGGTGTCCCCTACTGACCGTGGGCAGGGCGGGGAATTTTTGCGGAGATAAATCTCAACGCTGACCCAGCTGGGACTCGAACCTGGGAACTACAGATTACGAGCCTGGCGCGCTACCGACTGAGCCACCCCCGCCCCATTCAGATGAGACAACAGGCTTTGAAACTTCTGAGTTCATCGAGAGAACCTCAAAACCAGTGGCGGCTCGCATATAGGCACTGTCGAACTGCAGCACCCCCAATTTCAACTTGATATTATCGATAACATTTCCAGGCTCGTAATCTGTAGTTCCCAGGTTCGAGTCCCAGCTGGCTCAGCGTTGAGATTTATCTCCGCAAAATTTCCCGCCCTGCCCATCTGTCAGTAGGGGACACCGATGGGCTTGGAAAGACAGCCGTCCGTCGGATGGGGCGTTAAGGGCCGCCCCGTGTGCGGGAGAGCCAAACCCTGTCTCCCAACAGCTGTTCCAGTGGGTCCCCTCCCACAATCTCCTCTGAGCCTTCGGGGTCCTTGTGACCTGGCCATTTAGCCCATAGTGTGCAAAAAAAGTGCATAAATTTGATTCTATATATCAAAATAAATGCCACTGTTGGGTTATTATTGTTTTACCTGTGAGAGACACTTTTTTGAACAGAGTCGGTTAAATGGGCGTGCCACAATGACCCTGAAGGCTCAGAGAAAGTTGGGGGGAGGGGACTCACTGGACAGCTGTTAAGAGAAAGATGGTAACCTTCCGTCAAGGCCATGAAACGTGTTCTTTAACGTGCACAGGTCGACTCTGCACACGTCAAGCAATTTTCCGCACACGGAACAACGGCTTAACGTCCCATACGACGGGCGGCAGCATTTCCAAGCCCATGGGTTTCCCTACTGATTGCGGAGATAAATCTTAAAGCTGGCCCAGCTGGGACTCGAACCTGGGAACTGGAGATTACGAGCCTGGCGCTTTACCGACTGAGCCATTCCGCCCTAAATGGTCAGGTCACACACGGGGCACAAGGATGTCTCCGCACACGGAGCACAAGGACTCAGAGAAGGTTGGAGAAGGAATCCATTGGATAGCTCTCATTAGGAGACAGACCTCTCGCCAGGGCCATCCAGTGTGTTCTTTAACACGTACAGGGAATGGCTCTTCTGTCCTCCGTCGGGTGAAATTTTAAGCCACGGCACAATTTGCAAGAGAAGTCACAGTCTGTGCACATTAAAGAATGCACTGAATGACCTTAACGAGAGGCTTTTACCTCTCTCCTAACAGTTGTCCAGTGGGTCGCCTTCTCCCAACCTCCTCTGCACCATGGAGTTCCTTGTGACCTGGCCATTTGGCCCATTGTGTGCAAAAAAAGTGCCGTTCAATGGTAACGCAACCCAAACCAAATCTTCTAAATCCCGCTCTCTCCTTGGTGAGAAAGGAAACACTGATGGGCATAAAAAGGCTATCGTCCATTGTAAAAATAAAAATTGATAATAAATAAATTCCTCCTCAAGCAGCTCAGACAGGAGTCTCAGTTTATATTGCCGTAGTGGAGGTGGGACCTCAGCAGAAAGATAACACAAACATCCATGCCCTACCGAGGATTCGAATCCAGGTCCCTCTGATCAGTAGCCATGCACGCTAACCATTCGGCCACGGGACGGCTTTGTCGTCACTTGTATAGGATACTAAACAATGGCGACGAAGAAAGAGAAAAAAATAAGTTTCGAACAAAAAAAAATATGAGAAGAATTTCTGCAAATCGTCGCCAATATCGATCTGAAAAAATTACCGAAAAGGCAAAAAAAAAAAACTTTCGGTGAAATAACTTTATCCATGTAAATTAAGTAATAAATTTGACCAGTTTGTATACAATATGAGCAAAGAACCCGGGTTCGAATATTGGATAAACATGGATGTCTTTTTTTTTCTGATATCTGTGTTGCTACTAAGGCATCGCGTTTCTCACAGATTTTCTCTATAACATACCGACAGGTCCCTGTCGACTAGGCCAACACCTCCTATAACAGAAAGCCAATTGACCAATTTTATAACGTCAGCATAAGTAGTCCTACCATATAGACACCTCTTATATTTTTGATTTCAATATTATTACTGGTGGATTCTGTGCTAATATTTACACTAATGTTTATCTATAAATGTTTTATTTAAGAAAAACATTATTTGTGTTAATTATCATTATTAAATTTGTTAATAAATACGAATAATTTTCTAAATAAAATATAATTAAAGATAAACATTAGTATAGAGATAAGCACAAGAAGTCTAATATAGTAGGATTACTCAGTGACGTTGGGGCGGGGGTGGCTCAATCGGTAGCGCGCCAAGCTCGTAATCTGTAGTTCCCAGGTTCGAGTCCCAGCTGGGTCAGCGTTGAGATTTATCTCCGCTAAATTCCCCGCCCTGCCCACGGTCAGTAGGGGACACCGATGGGCTTGGAAAGGCCGCCGTCCGTCGGATGGGACGTTAAGCAGTGGCCCCGTGTGCGGGAGAGCCATACCCTATGCACGTTAAAGAACACGCTGGATGGCCTTGACGGAAGGCTACCATCTGTCTCCCAACAGCTGTTCCAGTGGGTCCCCTCCCACAACCTTCTCTGAGCCTTCGGGGTCCACGTGACCTGGCCATTTAGCCCATGGTGTGCAAAAAAGTGCCGCTCACAGGTAAAACAACCCACAACCTCAGTGACGTCAAAAATTTGGAACATTGGCATTCTGTTACAGGAGGTGTTGACTAGGCTCCTCTAATCTCGAATGACTTTTGCAAACGGGATTTTTTTTTTATAAAGAAGGTGCCTTTTTTTTTATAAAGCTAAATCACTTTTTTGTTTTATGCATAATAAGAGGGAGGAAAAATTATTTATAAGTATGTTGCTTTTAATGAATATTGATAGAATATAATTAACTTCTTTGATACAGATAGCCGTTCCGTGGACGGGTGGTTAGCGCGCCTGGTTACTGATCAAAGGGATCTGGGTTCGAACCCCTGTAAGGCATGGATGTTGTAAGGCATGGATGTTTCTGCTGAGGTCCGCCATCCTCACAGACTTCTACTATGGCGTATCAACTGACAGGTTCCTATTAGACCTCTGTGGCAAGCAGCTGCTTGAAGGGGTTATTTATTTCAATACTGTTGGTTGGTTGTTTTACCTCTGAGCGGCACTTTTTTGCACACCATGGGCTAAATGGCCAGGTCACATGGACCCCGAAGACTCAGAGAAGGTTGGGGGAGGGGACCCACTGGAACAGCTGTTGGGAGACAGATGGTAGCCTCCCGTCAAGGCCATCGAGCGTGTTCTTTAACGTGCACAGGGTATGGCTCTCCCGCACACGGGGCCACGGCTTAACGTCCCATCCGACGGACGGCGGCCTTTCCAAGCCCATCGGTGTCCCCTACTGACCGTGGGCAGGGCGGGGAATTTTTGCGGAGATAAATCTCAACGCTGACCCAGCTGTGACTCGAACCTGGGAACTACAGATTACGAGCCTGGCGCGCTACCGACTGAGCCACCCCCGACCCATTTCAATACTGATTATTGTCTAATATCATGTTTTACAATTATATGAGGTAATGTCTGTGGAGTAAATGCAGTGTGTTCGATTCCCCGATTGGATATTTTCTTTCTGCTGTATGTTGTCTTTCTGTCTGGGTCTCGCCTTCTTCTTGGGGAGAGAGTTGGTTCAGTCGGCAGCGTGCCAGGCTCGTAATCTGCCTTCCCAGGTTCGAGTTCCAACTTTGCCCACGTTAAGATTTATCTCCGCTATAAACCCTGACCCTGAAATTAATGAAAAAGGGATTCCGTCGAATTCGAAAAGGACGTTGTCCGTCGGATGATCTGTTAAAGCCAAATTCTGTGCATATTAAAGAACTCTTAACAGCTGTCCAGTGGGTCCCATTCCCGCAACCTTCTCTGAGTCCTTGGGGTCTTGGGGCGGTGGGGGTGGCTCAGTCGATAGCGCTCCAGGCTCGTAATCTGTAGTTCCCAGGTTCGAGTCCCAGCTGGCTCAGCGTTGAGATTTATCTCCGCAAAATTCCCCGCCCTGCCCATCGGTCAGTAGGTGACACCGATGGGCTTGGAAAGGCTGCCGTCCATCGGATGGGACGTCAAACTGTGACCCCGTGTGCGAGAGAGCCATACCTTGTGAATGCTGGATGACCTTGACGGGAGGCTACCATCTGTTTACCGACAGCTGTTCCAGTGGGTCCCCTCCCACAACCTTCTCTGAGCCTTCGGGGTCCTTATGACCTGGCCATTTAGCCCATGGTGTGCAAAAAAGTGCCGCTCAGAGGTAAAACAGCCCAACCCAACCTTGGGGTCTTTATTACCTCTCCATTTAACCCAATAGTGTACAATAAAAGCGCCGCTCAGATGTAAAACAATCCAACTAGCCTGATCTCATTCTTTCACTGTCACAGTATATAATTATGGAAAGAGGGCAACTTGAGTAACAATTTATAGATATATTGATTAACTTTTTAAATCTCTTCTAAAGAGTAACATTTATGTCATAAACTCTAAGAGACATTCCTTATTTGGTAGCTGCGGAATTTATCTTTTGCCTAATCGCTAACCCTTCAGTCTAGATTGCGCACTAAATGCATTGCTCGTCCCTTGCTGACAATGTCACTAATAGAATTTCAGTCTCCTATTTGGGCCTCCTTTGGTGACGACAGAGGCAACTAATGCCAGAGAGCACACATCTTGCTCCGCATCTCTGAGATCAACATCCATAACCATCGCGAGATGCGAGCGGACCTTCCACCTGTCACGTAAACTTCAATGATTTCATTGTTTAACGTTTCTAATTAACGACCAAAAAATGTCCAATTACCACATTGTTCATGCCAATCGATACAGCAGGGAGCGTGCATTATGCACAGTCCCTGTAATTATTCTCTCAGTGAGCTTTCGCACGCATCACATAATTAGGTGATCATATTAAATGCCGTATCGATCAGGAGGCAACGAGCATTTGTCTCTCGAGAGGCAGAATCCTCCCCCCCCCTCACTTCCCCCGCCACGAGCTATCTACATATGCAACAGAGAGGAGGCGACGGAAGCGACATCAAAGTCCTTTCTTAATCTTTTTTCTTCGAAGAAACAATTGGTTTTAAATTTGGAATTTGTCTGCAGCCGTTGAGCAGCAAAGTGAATAAAACTGAGCGTTACCTTTCTCTACCTGTAACATGAAGATAAGAGATTGTAATAAATTCATTGCAGGGGTATCAGCAGATACTTTTCAACAAGGAATGGCGAATAGATTATCGGGGGGGGGGGGGGGGGGGACAGAGAGTGTTTCTTTTTTTTTTAAATAATAAATGACTCTTTATCCTTTTATTACAATGTAACAAAAAGATTTCCAATTGCAATTGTCTCACAAAGCTGAATATAATTCAACAGCTTGAATATAATTCAACAGTTTCTATGCATTTTTACAACTGAAAAAAGTCAAATTTAATCAAATCAAAATATAAAAGGCATATTTTCCAATTTAAAAAGACAAATTTCGACAACTCACGAAGTGGAACACATTTTTAAATCAAAAGTTTAATTTTACCAGATCAAAAAAAGTGCTACTTAAAAAAAAATGTGCATTTTTGTGCGTCTTTTAAATTTTTTATGTCTTAATTTTCATTTTCTTGATTTGATTAAGCAAAACATCTTTATCAGAATTGTTGCAATAAAGAAAACTCTATGATTGTAAGATCGAAACAGAAATTTTTAATATTACAAGTTTTCGTCATCATTATAAATTATTTCTCTGTCATAAATTTTGCATTTTGCGTTTTATTTTATTAAATCAAATCTTTTAATTCTGTTTAAAACTCTTCAGTCGTAATATCATAGCAGATATTTGTAACAGTGCAGTAAACTTTCTGAGTATTTGTGAATATTTGTTAATGTGATCAGCCTTAAGTCAGCTCCATTGAATATCTGGTTGTCGATGTAATAAAAATAAATAATAAATACCCCCTCAAGCAGCTGCTTGCCATAGAGGTCTGACAGGAGCCTGTCAGTTTATATGCCATAGTAGATCTGTGAGGATGGCAGGCCCTCAGCAGAAAAACGACACAAACAGCCATGCTTTACCTGGGGCTCGAACCCAGGTCCCTTAGATCACTAGCGAAGCGCGCTAACATGTACCTTAGCGCTATTTCAATGCTTTCGGACTCCTTTTTTTATCTTGTTTTCAAAAAAAGAAACGAGATAATGTGTTCACTTTGTCGTCCATCTGCAGACATCGAACTCTTTTTTGTTAATAAAGAAAAATTAAAATTTTTTTTTTTTGTTCGATAAATATCAATGAACATTACGATTCGCACTTTTTGAATATCCTAAAATTATAACTAATGGTGGAAAAATTTGCAAATTCCAAATTTTTAGCGAATATTATGCAAACGATGTATTTATGCTTCTTCATGGTCGATCTATTATGGTCTTCGGTTAGGAGGGGATATCGATGGGCTAGGAAAGGTTGCCTCCCGTCGGATGGGACATTAAGCCGTGGTTCGTGTGCGGGAGAGCCATTCTCTGTGCACGTTAAAGAACACCCTGGATGGCTTTGACGGAGGCTACCATTTGTCTCCTAATAACTGTCCAATGGGTCCCTCCACTTCTCGAGCCCTCGGGGTGGGGCGGGGTTGGCTCAGTCGGTATCGCACCAGGCTCGTAATCTGTAGTTCCCAGGTTCGAATCCCAGCTGGGTCATCGTTGAGATTTATCTCCTCAAAATTTCATGGTCAGTAGGGGACACCGATGGGCTTGGAAAGACCGCCGTCTGTCGGATGGAGCGTTAAGCGTGGCCCCGTGTGCGGGAGAGCCAACCCTGTGCACGTTAAAGAACACGCTGGATGGCCTTGACGGGAGACTACCATCTGTTTACCAACAGCTGTTCCAGTGGATCTTCTCACCCAATCTTCCCTGAGCCTTCGGGGTCCATGTGACCTGGCCATTTAGCCCACGTTGTGCAAAAAGTGCCGCTCAGAGGTAAAACAATCGAACCCAAAGCCCTCGAGGTCTTTGTGACCTGGTCATTTGGCCAATTGTGTGCAGAAAAGTGTCGTTCAGAGGTAAAACAACCCAGTCCATACATATAGCCATGACTTAACTTCCCATCCGATTCATGAAGACTTTCCCAAGCCGGTCGAGATCTCCTTTCTAAGTGAAAGCAGAATGGCTTTTAGAGGAGAAAACCTGAACCAACGCACAATGGGGACTCGAATCTCGGAACATGTATCTACGAACGTGGTGCAGAAGTAAAACGTAACGTCTGAAAAAAAAAAGCGAATGAACAAAATCCAAAGCAGGACATAAAGCAATACTGTACAAAAGTAACTGTACAAAAAGGAAGTAACTGTACAAAAGGTTACGTACAAAGGAAGTAACTGTACAAAAGGTTACGTACAAAGGAAGTAACTGTACAAAAAGGAAGTACTGTTACGAAGTAAACTGTACAAAAGGAAAAATATTTTAATAAAATATGAAGGTGAACACAGTTGAGCAGAGGTAAGCCTTATAGGATTGGACCTAACCAAACAGTATGTTGTTAGAAAAAGCATTAAGTTAATAAAAAAAATGGTTACTCGCAAAAAAGTATATTTTATAACTCAGTTAGTATTTGAAATTCAGTATACCAGTGCTTCGGGTATTTAGTGTTTTTCCAGCTTCATTTCCATGACATTTAATTAATTCACGGTTATTGAAAAATGGAGAAAATAGCCGAAAAAAAAAATTCACTGGTTTCCATAAATTAAGTAGCAATTGTCGGGTTGTTTTACCTCTGAGTGGCACTTTTTTGCACACCATGGGCTAAATGGCCAGGTCACATGGACCCCGAAGGCTCAGAGAAAGTTGGGGGAGGGGACCCACTGGAACAGCTGTTGGGAGACAGATAGTAGCTTCCCGTCAAGGCCATCCAGCGTGTTCTTTAACGTGCACAGGGTATGGCTCTCCCGCACACGGGCCACGACTTAACGTCTCATCCGACGGACGGCGGCCTTTCCAAGCCCATCGGTGTCCCCTACTGACCGTGGGCAGGGCGGGGAATTTTTGCGGAGATAAATCTCAACGCTGACCCAGCTGGGACTCGAACCTGGGAACTACAGATTACGAGCCTGGCGCGCTACCGACTGAGCCACCCCCGCCCCCAGTAGCTAAAGGCCAACTGAGATAGCCCAAGTGGGTAAATATAGAGCGTGACCACCTCTTACCGCTATTATGTAGTAATGTCTCTTGCTGTTGATAAAACTGTCTAGCAGCGCTCTGATTAGTAATCCAGTCTCCATTGCTCCTCGGGAGAACGTCGAAACTCCGGGAGACTACCAGGAGCGTGATTCAGCATCCCATGCATGTTTTACTGGATTTTGGCAGATTTAGATCTCTATACAGTTAAATAGTTCTATTCTCCAGATAGCAATTGACAAGGCAATAATGGTGCGGACGAGCGTTATCGCCTATTACGAGCCTGGAGGGGCTACCGAATGATTCAACCCCCCTTCCCGTCTGTGTAGGTACTTTGCTCACGCCTCTTCCGTTTGTGTCAAAATATTTTTTAATATCTTTATGGAAACAAACCTGATTCAACTATTATGCTGAAATTGGAAGAAATGGAACGCAAACATTATAGACAGTGGAAGCAACTGCCAATGAATGAGATATCGTATTCACACTAAAAAAGAGAGCGATTAACTTTTTAAGGAGATGAACAAAATTTTCAACGAAACAACGAAATTATGTTACAAAATGCAATGCGATTGGAGATACTCCATCCCTACTTGGGGAGGGGGTAGTCTCAGGCTCGTAATGTTTAGTTCCCAGGTTCGAGTCTCACCTGTGCCAATGTTAAGATTTATCTCCGCAAAATTGCCCACACTGCCTAAGGTCAGTAGGGGACGCCGATGGGCTTGGAAAGGTCGCCGTCCGTCGGATGGGACGTTAAACCGTGGCCCGTGTGCGGGAGAGACATACCCTGTGCACGTTAAAGAACACGCTGGCTGGCCTTCACGGGAGGCTATCATCAGTCTCCCAACAGCTGTTCCAGTGGATCCACTCCCCCAATCTTCTCTGAGCCTTCGGGGTCCATGTGACCTTGCCATTTACCCCATGATGTGCAAAAAAGTGTCGCTCACAGGTAAAACAACCCAACCTATCCCGACTTCTAACAGGAAAGAAGTATAAATGCAACTTCGTACTTCCAATATAAACTGTTTTTTAAAAGCGTTGCAAAGCTATCTGGTTACTCCACAATTTCAACTCTTTAACAAAATCAAAGGTGACGTCAACAAACTGTAATCAACTTTCATAGGTACGGCAGGGTTGTTGGGTCGGAATGGCGTCCACCCCAACCAGCAGCTCCTTGATGGAGCTGTTTGAGGATATTTGCCTTGCTGCTCGTGCGTTGTTTTACCTCTGAGCGGCACTTTTTTGCACACCATGGGCTAAATGGCAAGGTGACATGGACCCCGAAGGCTCAGAGAAGGTTGGGGACCCACTGGAACAGCTGTTGGGAGACAGACGGTAGCCTCCCGTCAAGGCCATCCAGCGTGTTCTTTAACGTGCACAGGGTATGTCTCTCCCGCATACGGGGTCACGGTTAACGTCCCATCCGACGGACGGCGGTCTTTCCAAACCCATCGGTGTCCCCTACTGACCGTGGGCAGGGCGGGGAATTTTTGCGGAGATAAATCTCAACGCTGACCCAGCTGGGACTCGAACCTGGGAACTACAGATTACGAGCCTGGCGCGCTACCGACTGAGCCACCCCCGCCCCATTTCAATACTGATTATTGTCTAATATCGTGTTTTACAATTATATGAGGTAATGTCTGTGGAGTAAATGCAGTGTGTTCGATTGAGCTACCGACTGAGCCACCCTCGCCCCTTGCTGCTCGTGCAATGAAGGAACTATATTGGTCATTGCAGAGCATAAACATAGAGATAAACTATAAATACATTTTCAAAATATCAATAACAATACGATAAAATTTTTGCGGCTTTTATAACTTCTGACCTTTGGTATTCGCCATCCAAGGAAACTGTATTAAACCTGCATCTGGCATAAAACTTTCCAAATCTGAATATCTTTTTATCCCCTCACAGCACACATAAAACACTAATGAATTACTTTATTGCATAATTTGTCAGGCTTATTTGAAAACTATAAGCAAAGCTAAATGTAGTCGACTTCAAGATATTACAGTTAATCACAGAGCATATACTTACTAGGCCCATAACCAGAGAGTCGCGGGGGGGAGGGAGGTCTTAGCCCTCTCTTGGCAAGTTTTTCATTCTGTTTGAATTGTTGAAACTTCTGGTACTTTACAATACTAGGATTCCTTTATATTTCAGATGCAACGCAAAAATTTGCAACAATTCATATTTTATCGAAGGCTCGAATTTTCAGTTCTTAATTTTATAAAAATTCTTTGGTCAGCCATTCCCCCCCCCCCCCTAGTCTCTTTGTTACGAGCCTGTCATGCTCTCGACAAAAATAATAACTCCCTCAAACTTCTATCAGGCTTTTGCTCATTTTATATCACCTTATTATTCGCATCTATCGCAAAGTTCCTTCAGTTATACAATTCCAACAATAAAATTCTTATCGTTCGAAATGGTCAGGTTGTAACAATGTATAATAAACATAATGCGCAAAAAGAATTTAAAAGTAAAACACCACTAAAAAAGGAGGGTGCGAAAAAAAAAACCTCACCACAGTTTCGGTTCATTCCAGTCTCTCTCTCTCCCAGTGGCGTCCGTAGAAGTTTCTCCAGTGGATCTGAAAGGCCGCCGTCCGTCGGATGGGACGTTAAGCCGTGGCGCCGTGTGCGGGAGAGCCATACCCTGTGCACGTTAAAGAACACGCTGGATGGCCTTGACGGGAGGCTACCATCTGTCTCCCAACAGCTGTTCCAGTGGGTCCCCTCCCCCAACCTTCTCTGAGCCTTCGGGGTCCATGTGACCTGGCCATTTAGCCCATGGTGTGCAAAAAAGTGCCGCTCAGAGGTAAAACAACCCAACCCAGTGGATCTGATATCTTGAATTAATTTTTTGAGCTCCAAGCCTAGGGCTTATATCTCGAAGTCTAAAATAGTGCCTTATTGGCGATAACAAAGTTAAAACCCATAAACCCCAAAGGGGCCACAAGGGCAAATGAAGTTTCTCCAGTGGGGTGATAAGTATCATTGAAAGTGCGCCATTACTATGTTTTTGACGGTAAGTCATCCAGTGTTTTATTTAAAAAAAAACATACCTCCAAGGGGATAAGTGCAGACACCCATGCCTCCTCCCCTTTTACATAAAATTATATATTTTTATGATGGCACTTCCACTTTCAATTCTTGAGTCGAGGTTGGCTTATTCCGTAACAACCAGGCTCGTAGTTTTATGTTACCGGGTTCGAGTCCCAACTGTGTTTGCACTGAGACTTTCTCTGCTAACCTCCACTTTGCAGTTGGGGAGAAATGGAACAGAAATAGGCTTGGACTGAGTTGGTTTATCTCTGAGAGGCCCTTTTTTGCACACAAAGGTCAGAAGTTATCATGAAAGTTTTCTCGTATCGAATTGCTAGCTCACGAGGGCCCGGAGGACTCAAAGAAGGTCGGAGATAAATTTCATCGCTGGTGCAGTTGGGACTCGAACTTTGGAAGTGCAGATCACAAGCCTGGAGCGCTACCGATTGAGTCACCCCACTCTCTGAAATTAGCCTTGGAATGCCGCGATATAGTTTGTTAAAAACCATGTTCGGTGTGCAAGACAGCCAAACCTTTACACGTTAAATACCTGCAAAAAAGAAAAAAAAATTGTGTTGTTGAATGGACTTGACCGGAGGCTTCCATCTGTCTCCTAACAGCTGTCCAGAGTATCCCTAACCTTCTCCGAGCCCTCGGAGTCCTTGTGATCTTTTCTCCTGGAATTCAGCCATT
Organism: Ryuthela nishihirai; assembly: GCA_038380435.1. Taxonomy (NCBI): domain Eukaryota; kingdom Metazoa; phylum Arthropoda; class Arachnida; order Araneae; family Heptathelidae; genus Ryuthela; species Ryuthela nishihirai. The sequence goes on from JAWZYU010000001.1 coordinate 69,988,932, forward strand.
ATATTAAAGAAAAATGGCGCCCAGAGGTAAAAAACCTCATTTTCCAATCGCTGTCATAGTTTACGATACGCCTGGCAATACTGCGGCAAAGAACTAACGGTTACGGTACACACAACCAAACAAGCTAATAATTTTTGATTGTATTATCTTTTTTTTGGCAATTTATGCATTTCCTCTTGGCAATTGCTCATGCTTATAGATTGCAAGCAACAGTAGTTAAAAATTAATTTCCATGTTCTTTCACTCATGAATAAGCGATGCTGTAAATTATAGAAAACGTAAGGAGACATTACTGTTCAAGGTGAAATTGCTCACGGCAAATTTTTTTACGGTTAAAAAACGTATCAAGTCATTGTAAAAATGCGTTTAATAAATTTAAAATGCTTATTTTTGCTATCATTAAGTGTAGTACCATTTTCAATACACTGATGAACAGAGATATTTTAACACGGTGTTCTCGTCTGACACACGAATATAAATATTCGTGTGATATCATCACGATTATAGGGGCGGGGGTAGCCGTAACCCTCGAGAACAAGGCCATTGCAGTCTAAACTGACGTCACATCCTGTGGATCCACAGTGCATCCTGCGCACGTAGTTCTATCGTAGCAAATCGAGCATTTACTTTTTTTCATAAGATCGGGAGGGTATTTTTGTTTGGTACTATGCTCAAAAACTGATTGACATGGTATTATTTTATGGTATATGTGTACATTAGAGTAATATTTCTATGGCAAACCTTAAAATAAGGAAGACTTTGAAACTAAAATAGATCTTGATTTGTAATTGTGCTAAATTGATGACTCAAAATGCAGAGTAATCGTCGTTTAACGTTCTCTGAACATGTAGAACGACATATAAATTACCAGGAGCGTCATAATCGGTTGTACGTATAATTACAATGGCACAATAAGCTTAAAAATAAAGTTAAATGCAAATAATTACTCGGTTATATATTAACAAAAACAAAATCATTTCCTTCACATATTTTTCGCGATAAATACTGTCAATAACTGATCCAGTTTTTTGTACCATTAATAATATAATCGTGACATATAAATTGTTATGGAAAATTAGTGTGTTTTATTAAAAAGAGAAAAAAAAACACAAAAATTCTTCAGAACAATTTTATTGGCAAATGTGAACTAAAAATTAATGATATACTGTAATAGCTTTAGCTGTAACAATTTCAGTTAGTTATGATTTAATTTCAATACTTTTTCTTAGTGATTAGACTGAATTTATAGGAATATTAAGCTGTATTTTTTTTTAACTCTCATTAAATTTGAATAATATTTGGACATGGATATACAATCTTCCGATGGAATACATATTCAGAAACTAGCACGAAAAGTGCATCTAAACTTTAGAAACTACAATTTACTGGAAGCACACACACATATATATTTTGGTTTACAAAGTTACCTTTAAATCTATGATAAAAGATTTGACAATAAATCGCTCGACTAACCTCCCAAATTTAAGAAAATAGTCTCTAATCAATCTTCGATTGTTAAAAAAATAATTCTATGACCCTGGTAAAGAAAGATTTAATCATTCAGGCATACATCTTTCTCGATGTAAGCCAGTGGTGTAAGACTACTAAACTAACAGACTCTGCCTTTTTTCCACTGATATAACTTATTAGTTTAGTGGTCTTAGAACACTGTGGCATGTACCTGGAGAGATAAGGTTCAAATCCCACATGCCAGAAAAACAGTTTGTCACAAAACTATTAATATCAAAGCTAAAAATTAACTCTGTGAATACTATTTATTGAGGGTAGACAACTTTCTCTATTTGGCACTAAGACATTTTTTCTTATTTCCTAAATTCTCTAACAAACAATCATTTTTTATCTTGCAAAAATTGTTTAAAAATACATTTGTTGAACACCAGATAATAATTAAAGATAATAATCCCGCCAACAAACACACAAGCAGCTACAGGGTGTCAAGATGCTAGATCGACGAATGCTGACGTCAGAACGTGTGACCTTGAGTATCGATGGTTACGGGGTAGCTCAGTCGGTAGCGCTCCAGGCTCGTAATCTGTAGTTCCCAGGTTCGAGTCCCAACTGGGTCAGCGTTGAGATTTATCTCCGCAAAATTCCCCGCCCTGCCCACGGTCAGTAGAGGACACCGGTGGGCTTGGAAAGGCCGCCGTCCGTCGGATGGGACGTTAAGCCGTGGCCTCGTGTGCGATAGAGCCATACCCTGTGCACGTTATAAGAACACGCTGGATTGCCTTGACGGGAGGCTACCACCTGTCTTCCAACAGCTATTCCAGTAGGTCCCCTCCACCAACCTCCTCTGAACCTTCGGGGTCCTTGTGACCTGTCCATTTAGCCCATGGTGTGTAAAAAGTCCGCTCAAAGGTAAAACAACCCATCACAATTATTAACCATTCAGTTGTCCTCATGAAGAAGTTTAAAAATAATTATGATGAAATACCAAAATAGCTTCTTCGTATTTATAGTTGATTTCCTTTGAGTAAGAGGTTTTGTTACGAAAATGAAAGCCCTCGACAGATTACCTAAAAAAAAGGAGGATAAATATGATTGTTTTGTAAGTAAGATGCCTATCACGATTTTAATTTAGCTCTGAATGAAATCGGCTTTGTTTGCTCTGCCCTTTCACTTCTTCTGCTAACAATCTTCAGAAATGTTTACATTGCAAAGGTTGTTTCTGGAGATGTCGTCATTGATAACGACGCTGAATGGACTTCGTTCCCTTGAGTAGATCTTTGGAAATGTAAGTTAGTCGTATTTGGTTGGCCTTTCAGACATGAAGAGTTTAAAATTGTTTCTACTCAGTATATGATGGAGGTGGGGGGGGGGCAAGAGGGGCAATTGCCCCTCCCTGGAAAAATTGATTAAAAAATTAATTAATTAATGTTGAATAATGCATGTTTACCAAAAATTAACGTTGTTTATTTCCTTAACGAAATGTAATCTTGAATTTTTATGATATATTCCTGTTTTTGGAAGCATATTATTTATTTTCGCTTATAAATATGAATATTTTTAGATGTATTTTCAAGTAAGAAGTTTTCCTTCTTTTCGTTTTGTTTTCGGTTATCCTTTGTTGGGTTGGGTTGTTTTACTTCTGAGCGACACTCTTTTGCACACCATGGGCTAAATGGCTAGGTCACATGGACCCCGAAGGCTCAGAGAAGGTTGTGGGAGGGGACCCATTGGAACAGCTGTTGGGAGACAGATGGTAGCCTCCCGTCAAGGCCATCCAGCGTGTTCTTCAACGTGCACATGGTATGGCATTTCCCGCACACGTGCACATTGTATGGCATTTTCCGCACATTTCCCGCCACGGCTTAACGTCACATCCGACGGACGGGGCCTTTCCAAGCCCATCGGTGCCCCTACTGACCGTGGGCAGGGCGGGGAATTTTGCGGTGATAAATCTCAACACTGACCCAGCTGGGACTCGAACTTGGGAACTACAGATTACGATCATCCCTTGTTGTATTACGATATGATATACAGGGTGAATCTGAAAAAGTGGGCAAAACTTTACGGGGTGGTAGAACGCAGCTATACGAGCAATATTCGTCATAGAATGTATGGACGGAACGCAAACGGCGAGCCAGTAGGTGGCGTTGGAAATGGTATAAAAGGGTCGGTCCTCGCACCCAACCGCATTTCTACCGTGGATTGCCGAGAGGATGGCTGGTTATACTAACCACGAAATGGCGGATATGCACTTTGTGTAAGGTGCAGCGGACGGGAATGCAAGTGAGGCACAGAGACGTTGTCGCGACCGTTGTTGCCAGCGATATTCGGGAAATGCCTGGTATCTTCGCAAATGTGCGTCGGTCCCTATCCCGCAGGTGTGAAGCCTGCATTACAGCTGGCGGCAGCTCTTTTGAGCAATTTCTTTGAGCATGTACCTCAATTACATTCCTGTTAATCAAATGTTTTCTGAAGTATCTCCTCTCCTTCTTGTGTTCATTCTTTAAATGTGACAGTGGAAAACTACCTTTTAACTTCTCACCGTTTGCGTTCCGACCATACATTCTATGACGAATATTTCTCGTATAGCTACGTTCTACCACCCCGTAAAGTTTTGCCAACTTTTTCAGATTCACCCTGTATGTGTGATTGCTGTATTTGCAACTGCGCTCATTTATGAATGGCACGACTTAAATATCTCTATATTGAAACACTTAATTGTTTGTTGCCCCCACCTCCCCCCTGAAAAGAATTGCCCCTCCTTCTCCTCCTGAAAAAATTCTGCTGACACTCATGGTATTTATTTGTTTAGTTTTCGAAGATTTTTCGAAGAAGGGTTAAGTTGTTTTAGTTTTAACCCATCGCGCTGTCAAAACGAGTTCCTAAAGCTGATTTGTTTTAACTGTGAGCACTTTTTTTTCCCCCACAATGGGTTAAGTGACCAGGTCACGAAGATTCCAAAGGTTCAGAGCTGGGTATGGGAAAAGGATACGTTGAGCAGTTGTTGGAAGACAGATGGAAACCTCTCACTAAAATCACCAACATTTTCTTCTAAGTGCACAAGATATACCTCTCTTGAATTCGGTTACCATTTGTCTCCCAAGAGCAGTTCCAGTGGGTCCCCTCCCCCAACCTTCTCTGAGCCTTCGGGGTCCTCGTGACCTGGCCATTTAGCCCATTGTGTGCAAAAAAGTGCCACTCAGAGGTCCATCTGATCAACAAGAAGTCCCATCTGATGAACGGCACCATTTCAAAACCTTTTAAGGTCCGCTTTCTTACCGAGAACTGAAAGCGGGATTTAAGGGGGAGGGGGGAAATCTCAACTCAGGCATATTGGGAACTTCAACATGAAACAAGAAATACCGAGATCGTTAAGTTGTTTTTGAAATGCTGGAAATTTTATTGCAAGGAATGTTGTCGTCAAACTAAGGTCTGGCCTTATAACGCTGTTTTCTATTGTTGTTGCTTCCCCTTTGGGAACGAGGAAAGGCAATGGTATCATCCATACTATTCTCGCCGAGTGGGGGCGGGGGTGACTCAGTCGAGAGCGCTCCAGGCTCGTAATCTGTAGTTCCCAGATTCGAGTCCCAACTGGGTCAGCGTTGAGATTTATCTCCGCAAAATTCCCCGCCCTGCCCACGGTCAGTAGGGGACACCGATGGGCTTGGAAAGACCGCCGTTCGTCGGGCGGGACGTTAACCCGTGGCCCCGTGTGCTAGAGAGCCTACCCTGTGCATATTAAAGAACACGCTGGATGGCCTTGACGGGAGGCTAGTATCTGTTTCCCAACAGCTGTTCTAGTGGGTCCCTTCATCCAACCTTCTCTGAACCTTCGGGGTCCTTGTGGCCTGGCCATTTAGCCCATGGTGTGCAAAAAGGTGCCACTCAGAGGTAAAATAACTTAATCCAACTCGCCGGGTGTTAAAAATAATATTCATTTTAACGACCAGAAAGGATGCGGAAAATAATATTTAAACATATGCATTGCAGACGTTTTACAAGAAAAGCTTTCGAAATCCAATAAAACGGAGATAAAAAATATATTCCGGATAAATCCATTGTTTGCCCTCTACCCCTTTATATTTTTCTAGATAAGTTGAAATAACGACCTTCGCACTTTTTGAGTAACCTCCTGCTACAAGATTTTTCTTTTGAATGTCGTCGTCGGAATTGAAGGGTAAAAGGGTCAGAAATAAAAAGAAGCATATCATCGCTAAATTAAAATGAAATCCAACTGCATAAAGAGGATGTATATTTTTTTAAACCAGTTATAGGAGGCGGATGCATTTTTTTTAACCAGTTGGAGAAAGGGGATGCATCTTTTTAAACTAGTTGAAGATGATGCATCTTCTTTTTAACCAGTTGAAAAAAGACAATGTATCTCTTTAAACCAGTTATAGGAAGAAGATGCATTTTTTTAACCAGTTGAAGAAAAGTGATGCATCTTTTTTAACAAGTTGGAGAAAGAAGATTTTTAGTTTCTAGTTTTTTTCGTTTCAAATAACATGAAGATTTTAATTCTATCATGAAATAGTTATAATTATGTTAAAGTTTGTAATAGTTTATAATACGAAGAGTTTAAAAATGGCTGAGCAGAATGCATTTATATTTAGATGTTTTACGATGTATCAGAGAAGTGTTTTCACTCTACCTGGGCTCCTGCTCATTAATATCGGAATGTCTCGAGCTCGAACTCAACTCTAATTTTTACTCTTGTTTTCCTTCTGAACAATACTATTTTGCAAAAAAAATCGCCAGGTCACAAAGACCCCAAGGGCTCAGAGAAGGTTATGAAAGGGGACCCGCTGTAGAGCTGTTATGAGATAGATGGTAGCCTCCGGTCAAGGTCATCCAGCGTGTTCTTTAACATCCACTGGTTCCCCCCGCACACGAGCCGAAGGCTTAACGTCCATCCAATGGACGGCTATCTTTCCAAGCCCATCGGTGTCCCCCTATTGACCGAGGGGTAAGGTGGGAGGTTTTGCGGAGATAAATCTCAACGATGTCCCAGGTAGGACTCGAACTTGGAACTGCAGGTACAAGCCTAATGCGCTAGCGACTACCAGGGACGGCCACCCCCGTCCCTACGGGATGTTGGTGAGGGATGTGTTGGGCATAAAGGTAATCCTACGTTTTTTCAGCTCTAATGAATTTTTGCTGAAAAATAGTGCTTTTTTCATGTGTGTTCAAAATTTAAACAGTGTTATTAAAAACGCGACAATATAATAACAAATACGAGCAATATAATTCAATGACGGAATATGTACATGAAAATAGGGGGGCGGGGGGGGGCTCAGTCGGTAGCGCGCCAGGCTCGTAATCTGTAGTTCCCAGGTTCGAGTCCCAGCTGGCTCAGCGTTTATCTCCGCAAAATTCCCCCGCTCTGCCCACGGTCAGTAGGGGACACCGATGGACTTGGAAAGACCGCCGTCCGTCTGATGGGACGTTAAGCCGTGGCCCCGTGTGCGGGAAATGCCATACCATGTGCATGTTAAAGAACACGCTGGATGGCCTTGACGGGAGGCTACCATCTGTCTCCCAACAGCTGTTCCAGTGGGTCCCCTCCCCCAACCTTCTCTGAGCCTTCGGGGTCCATGTGACCTGGCTATTTAGCCCATGGTGTGCAAAAGAGTGTCGCTCAGGGGTAAACAACCCAACAACCCAACCCATAAATATAGGTTACTTAGTAATAATCTACATAAGAACCATGTACCTAGCAAGAAACGTATTCGGTCAAATTCTGGAAATAAGATTAAAACCAATGGTGACTGGATGTGGAAAAAATTGGCTATGGTCATGATAGGTATCCAGCGTTTCCTTTTCCATTGACCTTTTCTTACTGGTTTATCTTAACTCTTAATCTTCTAAATCTTTTTATCCGCTTAGATTTCCGGGTGTGTCGGAGGGAGTGGAGCTAAGAGCCGGTCCCTGGCTACTTGCCGATATGATCATCGCCTCTCGGAATTAAGCCCTATTCGGTAATATGGCGGCACTGAGTAATTGACAACAACAAAACGATTCTTTCAAGCACCTAACTTGGCTTTCCAAATTATCATCTTAAAGTCTTTATTTTTTGTTACCGTTTCACTTATCAAATTCAGTTGTTAGATTATCACCAAGAATACGTTTTACAATTTCGGAAATTCCTCTAGGCAGGGGTTAGCCTTCCCTCCCCCCTGAGAATATTACTAAGGTTAATAGAGGCAGAAAATATTAATCTTATGCATATTTCATGCACTTTTTAAGAAATGCCTTAAATAACTCTAAAATGAAAAGGAAATGTTCAATGAAATGGACAATAAAAAACGAGTCTCTTGCTTCCCCAACTCTTTATTATTTTTTTTTTGTAGATCTGGACCTACTACTACTACGTATTACTAGAAAAACAGACAAAATAATCTGGAATATTTTCCATAGCTAAAAGCCATCCCGTGGCCTAGTGTTTAGCATGCTTGATTAGTTAACAAAGGGATCTGGGTTCGAGCACCGGGTAAGGCATGGATGTTTGTGTTGTCTTTCTACCGAGGTCCCGCCATCCTCACAGACTTTCAACTGTGGCTTATTAAACTCACTGGCTCCTGTTAGACCTCTGTGGCAAGCAGCTGCTTGAGGGTATATTTATTATGAAGACCATTTTTCCCAACGAAAATTCGGGACACATGTTTCAACAAAAGATTTTTTTTCTGATATGAAATTTATTTGTATGAAAAGTTCTACACAATTATAAAATTTAAAATCAAATGTAACGAATCGCTTTTATTGAAAAGAATAAAATAGCATTAAAAAATTAAAAAGATATAAAATTTAGCAAAAAATAATATTACTTAATATTTTTCATTTTACTAGTTGCCGAAATATTAGAATTTCGGGACATTTCGACGATTTATGGAGACTCGCGAAAAATTCTGGTGACACGTGGGTTGGCTCAGGTTCGAGTCTCACCTGTGCCAGTGTTCATATTTATATCCCCTGCCCTCAGTCAGAAATGGGACACCGATGGACTTGGAAAGGCCGCCGTCCGTCGGATGGGACGCAAAGTCGTGGCTCCGGGTGCAAAGAGAATAGGTTACTTGCTTGGGATTTTACGGTGCCAGGATGCAAAAGAACCGTAGCCTGTGCACTTTAAATAACACGCTGGATGAGGAATCTTCACTACTAAATCAATTGGAAGGATCTTTGAAATCCACATCACTCTCACATTTTTCCAATATATTCAGAACTGCACATCTTTTCCTCCTCAAATCATGACTCAGGTAATGGACATAGCCCCCACCAGGTGGTGCTGTGGCGCGTCAAAATAGGTTTTAACTTATTTCGACGGGCCACGCCCGCTGCTTAGGTCTCTTCGCTAAGCTGGTAGGATGGGCGCGCCCTCAATCTGCACTATCACGTGATTCGTTCAGTAATTCATAAATGATGACACTAAAGCAATGTACTGCAAGTTGTCACGACCAACTAAAGTTCTTCATCTCACTCATATTTGAACCATATCTTTGGTGAGGAAGAATCGACATCGCTTGAGCAGGAAAATGGATGCAATTTTAAATATATTGGAAGAAAGTGATATCGATGTCGATGAAACTGCAAATGAATTCAACAGTGAAAAAAATGAAAGTGATGTTGATATCGCAGAGAATTCCAGTGAATTTAGCAGTGAAGATTCCTCATCACAAATCGAAAATAAAAACTCTGATCATTTTGATGTCGATGAAAGTGTAACTCATCATCAAAATAAGAGATCACGTGTTGGAGCAAGTGATTGGAATTGGAGAGTTAAAGATAATATTCCGGAAATCGATCCATTTTCTGGTAATAGTGGAATTCCCGAAAATGTAAAACGCATTCTTGGTGAAAATCCCTCAGAAGTGGACTGCTGTAAACTATTTATTACGAATCAGTTCTGGAACATGGTATGCGACGAAACTAATAAATTCGCCGAAGCCCAGTTGGAGGACAAAAATGTAAAAAAGTTTTCCGACGATGACAAATGGTTTCCTGCCACTACTGAGGAATTGAAAGCGCATTTTTCGCTCGTAATATTGATGTCGCTGGTAAAAAAGACCAAAATACAATACTACTGGTCAAAAAGACGCGTGATCGGAACTCCAATATATTCTGAAACGATGCCTATGTCAAGATTTCTTCAAATAAACAGATATATGCACTTCGGCAGCATTGAAGATCCTGATGATAGGCTTCGAAAAATACGGCCGATAATAAACCACATGAACGAAAAATTCGAGTCGCTGTACACGCCAAGACAGGACGTGAGTGTGAACGAATCCCTTGTGAAATTCAAAGGTCTTTTGGAGTTTGTCCAATTCAATCCAAGCAAGCGTGCACGGTTTGGAATCAAGTTCTACAAACTGTGTGAATCAGATTCTGGTTACTGTCACAAGTTCAAAATATATGTTAGTCAAGACAAATATCTCAATTCCGATATGTTAGACAGCGAAACAGTCGTGTTAGAGATGATGACAAATTTGCAGAATATGGGCTACAACGTTTACATTAACAATTGGTACAGTTCACCTGCTTTGTTTCGAGAATTGAGGAAACAAAAAGTGAACGTTGTAGGCCCAGTGCGCAGTAACAGGATGAATATGCCAAAAGATCTACAGGCAGTAAAACTAAAGAAAGGAGAAACAGAAGTTAGAAGTTGCAGGAACTTGATGGCACTCAAATGGAAGGACAAAAAAGATGTATACATGCTCTCGTCAAGGCACGTTAATGCCGAAATGGTGGACATAGGAAATAGTAAACATAGAGGAGATGAAGGAACTGTTGTGAAACCTAGATGTATAATAGATTATGATGCAGGCATGGAAGGGATAGATAGAATGGACCAAATGCTAGCAAAGTTTCCCCTTATGAGGCGGCATGTGAAAGGATACTTAAAACTTTACTACTATATGATGGACATAATGTTGTTCAATTCGTACATCTTGTTCAGTTACAGTACTGGAGAGAAAATGAGGTATACTGATTTCAAAGTGAATGTGACTGAAGAAATACTCGGTTCTGTGATGCTGCCAAATTATCGAGTTTGTGGACGTCCTTCTCAAGGGGACACTCCTCTTAGGCTTCAATGCAAGCAATGGGCACATTTCGCACAGAGGATTCAACCTTCAGGTAAAAAACTAAACCCTTCGAAAAGGTGCAAAGTGTGTTCTTCTTCTGGCCTTAGACGTGAAACAACATGGGAGTGTAAGAAGTGTCATGTTCCATTGCATATCGAACAGTGCTTCGAAAAGTATCACACACTCTTGCACTATTAACTTGTATAAAATTGTATCACAGCACATATGATATCGGAGAAAAATAAATTAAAAAATTTAAAATATATATATCTTCCTATAGGGTCTTAAAAGTAGAAAATATACCTAAAGCATATCGATGGTGCAATCAGTCACTGAGTTCTTATTCACTTCAAAGGAAGATAGGGCGCCGGCAATCTTGCTCAATGGGTAAATCGGCGCCCTATCTTCCTTTGAAGTGAATACGAACTCAGTGACTGATTGCATCATATTTTAGGTATATTTTCTACTTTTTAGAACCCTATAAGATGATTATGTAAAGTGTTTTTAAAAATTATTCAGTTATTTTTTTTATCACTAAAAACACCCTACCTTGAAAAACTTTCATTTGTTATATGAAAAAAAGACGGGAATGGGACAATCGACCTCCATCCCTTTGGAGTCATGTTTGAGGTAGCCCATGACATTGGAGACGTCACGATCTTTGAGATACGACTCGTTAAAGTCGAACCCCGCGAAAATCCGTCCTCTCCTTTATCGTGGGAGGATAATGAGCGGAAATTCGAAAGTGTTTACGACTCTCATTCTACGAGCTTTCAGTTGACACCTAACTCGTAACTGTAGACCCTCGCGTTCGGAAGATATAGTAGAACGACTTTTACATTTCCCTTTTCTGGGAGAAGACAGCATGGTGGGTCAATTTTTTTTTTATATAGCTTATGACACTCCCCACGTCACAAGCTTTCATTTGGCACATAAATCATTAAGTTTCTCCATTGCGTTCGAAAGATCTGGTGAACAACGTTTTGTCAAATCCACAAATCGATCAACCGACAAATGTCACAGCCAAAGGCAAAAGGAAGATAGGTAAAAAACAACGAAAGCATTTCATTACAGTTCTAATGCTAAGATTTTTTTATTACAACTATAACAATATGTGTAGTGATACTATGAATATACTCCATTTTGTTGGAAATAAATCTAGCTTGAAACTTGCAACGTTTTGAAAAAATTCGTGGGTAAGAGGATTGAAACTGAGGATAATAGTCTAGATCTTTCTATTACCTAAAAAAATAGATTACTCCTCAACAAACTGCTTTTTCACAGAGGTCTGACAAGAGGCTATAAGTATAATATTTCACAAAGAAGACCTGTGAGTTAGGCGAGACTCCAGCAGAAAGACATTACAAGAAATATCCACTCTTTATCTTGAGTTTGATAACCAATGAGTCACCGCGACAATAACAATAGTTACTTTACTGGCAATGAAAGAAAGAAAAACGACCACTTATCTGCTGTTAAGCAGGAAGTCTATAACTACTACTAATACAATATATTGCAGAACAGTTACGTTTCCTTTAGCTGTGCCTAAAGATTCTATCATGGTAGTGATTTGGTATGTGTTAATTTTCTTCTCATTTGAATACATAATTATTTGATAAAGTGTATTTTGATCTTTTTTGTTCTGTACGTGATACTTTTTGTATTATATTTTAAGTATTATGATTTTTTATGTTATTAATATGATATTTGGGTCATTTTAAGAAGTTTAGGATTGGGATTTATATTTTTTTTTTCAAAAACGATAATTTCAGACATTTTTTTATCAACGCGTAGCTGCTACAATTATCTGCATATGTAAATTTTACAATGATCCAAATTTAAAATCATCGATATCGTTATAAAGTTTTCTAGAAGGTATTTGAGATTATGGACTGTTTAAGCTACACGTTACTGCAATTGCTACTGTTATTAATGTCATTGGCTATATGCAGGAAATACGATATCTGGATGAGTTTGCAGTATTTTGACAGAAAGAGCAGCAAAACAAAGATTTATGATAGGGGAGAAGGGATTGATTAATATTTAAAATTTCCGAATTCACGTGCCTTTCTACAACAATGATTCTCAACTTGAGGGTAATTATTCTTTCGGTAGTTAATGAACTGGCGCTATTGTTAAAAAGAAAGTGGTTTTACTAACCAGGTGGAGGTTGAGAACCTGTTCTGGGTGAATATAATATTTTTATTAACCAATGGATTAAAATATTTATGCAAATGATAATAAATTTTTTAGGATTTTACCTTTACCTTGCTAGTTAAAAAAGATAGGAGGTGGGAGTGGCGTGTTAATTACAACTTTGTTGGTTAATAAAGTCAGGATCGCCGACAGAAATTCCGGAACCCTGTGCAACCAAAAGCGGCTCCTTAAAGAAATGTTTACTCTCGGAAAAGTGGCGAAAATCTCTAAAAACAGGTAGAAATTCGAAATAATAAAACTTGTTGGGTTTTACCAGTGAGCAGAATTTTTTTTTTTGCACACAATAGGCTAAATGGACGGGCCACATTATCAGTGGCTCAGAGAAGGTTGGGCAATCCACTGAACAGCTTTAGGAGAAAGATGGAAGCCTCCCGTCAATGCCATCCAGCGCATTCTTTAATGTGCGCAGAGTATGGGCTCTCCTGCACACGGACCACGGCTTAATGCCCCATCCACTAGACGGTGGCCTTTCTAGGCCCATTGATGTTCCCTTTGTCACCGAGGGTAGGATCAGGATTAGCGGAGATTTTTAAATATGTACGTATCTGTTGTATAATTCCTATAAGTCTGTTGAATGAACAATCCAGACTCGAAGGGAAATTTTTTAATATTAAAATACTTCAAAAAAGTTAAAAAATTAACTACGACAAGCAGCTGCTTACCCATAGAGATCTCATAAGAACCGATTAGTTTAATATACGACAGAGAAGGTCTAAGAGGAAGAATAGACCTCAGCAGAAAGAAAACATAGGAAAAGCTTTATCCGGGGCGTGAACCCAGGTCCTTTGATCCATTATAGACTTGCAACTAACCAAACCAGGACGGTCGATGTCGAAATTAAGGAAATTTGACGGTGAACAGTGTCGTACCCAGAAACTTTCAGGAGGGGAGGTTGATGTATTTTAGTTTCTGATTTTCAGGGACTTTCTTAGAAAACTTTGTCGTCTGTCCGTATTAGACATTACAATTTTTTGTTTTTACAGATGAAAAAAATTTTGGGTTTGGATAAGTATTGATGAAATAATACGATTCGAACTTTCCAAAAGCTATAATTGCTTCTTCTAACGATGTAAAAAAAAGTTTAAAAGGGCAAAATTATTAATGAATATTGCAAACGATGTATTTATATTAGAAATCTGAAATTTTTGTAATGAAATGTGAAGGTCATGAGGTTTGTTTTGGTAATAATGAGTTTCCCCTTACCCCAGGGTGGGTCAGAAAAGAAACGTTTTTGTTTTAAGAGATAATTGTTTTTAAAGATCAGTATTTTTTTTTGAAGATTGGATAGATATTAATCAAATATTATGATTCACATTTTCAAATCTACCAAAAGTTTAAACTGCCCCCTCTATCGGTGAAAACAGCTAAAAATTTTAAACGAATATTGCAAGCGATGTATATATGCTAGAAATTTGATGGTGGAATGTGGTCATTAGGTTTGCATTGACAACAATAAGTTGCCCACTTACACCCGGGGGGGGGGGAGAGAGAGGACGCAACTGTTTTAAGAGATAATTGGAAAAAAATTTTAGTTGTGTAGGTACTAATGACATATAATTCTTATTTTTCAAATCATTATGTTTCAGTTTACATTGTTAGAGAGTACTAACTGTAAAATGCGAAACTTTTGAGAAATACTGCAAAGTAATCTGTTTGTGGTGGAAATTTTAAACCAGTTGAGTGCCAAGAGAATTTCACTGACGGCAACAATCTGTCTCCTTTTCTAAGAGGGATGTGAGAAAAACTTCTTTTACATTTTAAGCAATAAAGAGAAATGTTTTTTTTTTTATAAAACCTTTCCTTCAGGGTAGGTTCCCTCCCTCCCATTTATTTTTTTTCCTGCTCGATTGCATCACCTTAGTTCCCACAGTTTATTTATTTTTTTCTAGATGCGGTATGAGAATTGCATTTTCCTAATCATCCATTAGTTCGAATTAAAACTTTTAATGAGTGTAAAAATCTGTAAATGAAAAAATTCATTCCCTTTGAAAACGAGATTCCCAAATTCGCCAGAATTATTGCGTACTTAAAACACCTGTACTGCAATGAAAAATCAGTAATGAAATGTGAAGGTTTGCATTGATAATAAGAAGTTGCCCCTTTACCCCAGGTTATTCAAATGAAAATTGTGAAAAGAGAACATAAAAGTGAGAAACGCCACAAGAAAAGCACAACACCCCCATAGATTTTGGGTGAAGGGCGGGAAGCTTGTAGCGAAATGGACACAGTGGGAATATCCTTGGGGAGCGAGAGGAAAGGGACAGTCAGGAGGAGAGGGGGAGGGGGGTGTTGAAGAACTGAACAAAGTCAGCAGCGGAAACAACTGAGCAGGTCTCTTCCACTCCCAACATTTTTGTCAGCAATAGAACTTTTGAACACTGATTGGTTTAAGTGAATAATTGGGCAAAGCTGTGATTCGATAGAGGGTGTAATGCCGTAGAGCCGTGTAATTACCCAAAGGGTAAGTGACCTTCGACGGTAACATCTTGGGTTACACTTGGAATATTGGTCATTTTATTAGTGCTGCTCACAAAAGAATTTAGTGGATGTGGTATGTATTCCTTCTCTAATTTTGGATAATGTTAGCTGAATTGAATTTAAAAATATTAAGATTGTATCAATTTAGCCTATTGTTTTCACTTTGTCGTTTGCCTGTAGATAGATATCAGCTTTTTTTTGGAGATATAAATGAATTTTTTTTTTGATTAGATATGTATTAATGAAATATTAGGATTAGTGTTGTCAAAGCTATACTGATTTTATTAACTCGAGCTTACAAGCCTATTTTCATTTTAAACTCCGGTAACTCCAATACTAGAGCTTTTTCAAATTAAATTTGTATTGCTTCAAGATTAGCTTTGAATATGAAAACTATTTGTTTAAATAGTGTGTTATAGAAAATAAAATTACAAATATTAATTCAATGACATAAAATATATTAAAATGATATTTTAAAGTATGTAATACTTTAACATAATGCTCATTTTCATTTTAAAAGCGAACTGTTTAAAAATATGAAAGCATTAATACTATTTGCCTTTCGACTTGCAATAGAAAAAAACCCTGTCACTTTTTGCTGTTTAGGTAGAATAGTTTTTGAATTTTTTAATATTCCTTTTAAATTTGGAGAAATGAAGTGCGTGCTTTTATATATTTTTACTGTATTTTCCAAAATATTTGTAGATGTTTTTTTCAAATGTTATATGGACTTGAAATCTTTCCGTCTCCATAAGAGAATACTAATTGTTAAGCTATTTTTAATATATATTTTCGAAAATTATTTCCGTATGAGAACATTTACAACAAATGAAGAGTTTTTTTTTATTTTTTTTATTTTACATATAAATTTTTTCATTTTCATTGTTTTTAATCCCCTCCCCCCAAAAAAAAGTTTGAAAATAATATATTATTATATATATAATAATTATTTGGTTCGAAATAATAATATTGTGCTTCAGACATATCTATCCCAGGTGTAAACATCCGTTGCCTGTTAAGCCAAAGAGACAAGCACAGAGAAAACCCAAGAGATAGATTCAGAGGCATAAGTTTACACACAAAACCAATATTTCACTTAGAAATTTTGAAAAATAATTGCATTGTTTACAAATTTTCACAAATAAGAACAAATAATGTCAAATATGAAAATTTTGGATATCAACATCAGCGGTCGCAGGTCGTGCACCATTGTTCTAACCAAATTAATACGGAACTGAAAGGCCTAAAGAAAATTCAGCACCGGCCTGCTGTGATTCCAATTCTGAAGTCACTTGATTCAGCAGCTTTAGAGGATTTTTCAAAAAGTTTAGGAAACAAAATGTTATTTCTCTGTTTTTCCATGCGTACTTTTAGTGTTTCTAACATATTTTTTACCCCGATTTCAGTTTTTTGATTTTTCTAATCATTCAAATAGGGATTTGAAAGTTCTTTCGCAAGAATAAGTCTACATTTCTGCTAGTTACTTCTTCCACAGCCAGTTTAATTGGCTTTAAAGTTTCTGAAAGACGTTCAATTTCTTTTGTGCAGGATTTTGGAACAAAAAGATCTTCCAAATTTAACTCAGTGACTTCTTAATACTGGTCTGTGCACTTAAAAATCTCTCATTATGTTACGAAATTTCATACATTGTTTGCATACCTACGAAAAGTTGCATTTACAAAATTTTAGCGAAAACGTGCATAATTTAAATTTTTTTCATCTCAAGAGTGGTCAATTTTAAGGAGACAGCTCTGATTAGGATTCGCATTTTCCGTATCTCCCATTAGTTTTAATTTCCACAGCTTACAGGTCGTTAAACTTGAAAAATGGCAAAACTGGAATACCGTAAATGATCTATTCATTCTAGAAATTTGAGAGATAGAATGTGGTAGGCAAGAAGTTAATTTCTCTCCTTACCCTCGGGGATTGAAGGATAAGGGTGTAACTTTTCTATTTTAAGAAATAAGGATTAATTCTTTTTATCGGATAGGCACTAATTAGCTATAGCTATATTTTCAGAATCATCCATTAAGTCTGAATTTTTCACCGTTTGAGGATGCAAAATTTGGAAAAATAATCATTTTTATTCTCTTTGTGGCAAGCAGTTTTTGTACTTCGAATTTCCATTGACTTAATTAGGGTTGAGTTGATTGTTTTGCACACAGTGGACAAAAATGTTCAGATCAAAAGGACCCCCCGGCTCATCTAAGGTTGCGTCAATCATTCAGCGCATTCTTTAATGTAAATAAAAAATATCCCCCCCCCCCCTCAACCAGCTGCTTACCACAGAAGTCTGATAGGAGCCTGTCAATTTATACGCCATAGAGAAGATATGTTAGGAAGGCGAGACTCGGTAGATATTAAAAGTATAAGAAAGATTTAAAGTAGTCAGTTAACCTTAACAAAGAACTGTCTGTTTTTCACGTCCTTTTACTACTTATCTGTGGAATTTAGACGTGCTCCTTCATTCTTGTCAGTTCCGCTGATAGGAAGAGTTAAGGTTATAGCATGGGAAATGGCCAATGGCTATTTCCCATGCTAACGTTACGGGAAGGGGTGTGTATCATTTAAATAAAGTAGCTGCTTGCCGTAGAGATCTCACCGGAGCCTGGCAGTATAATACGCCAAAGAAATGACCTTACTAGAAAAACACAAGAAAAGAAACAGCCATTCCTTACCCAGGGCTCGAACAGTAATCAAAATTTTGATCAGTAGTCAAGCACGATAACTATTCGGCCACAGTAATGAAATTTTTCGCTTTTGTTTATTCCTATGGTTACCAAATGGGTTATGAAATATATTTTAAAAAATTACATATTTTTAAACATCGTTATAGGGCGTGGATGGCTCAATAGGCAGGCTCGTAATCTGCAGTCCCGGTTCATAGCCGTCTTTGCCCAGGTTCGAGTCCGACCTGGGTCAGCGTTGAGATTTATATCCGTAAAACTCCCCACTCCGCCCTCGGTCAGTAGGGGGACACCGATAGGCTTGCAAAGGCCGCAGTGTGTCCCCCTACCCCCCGAGTGACCCCGTGTGTCGGAGAGTCACACCCTGTGTACGTTAAAGAACGCTCTCGATGGCCTTGATGGGAGGTTTCCATCTGTCTACTAACAGCTGTTCAGTGGGTCCCTTCCCTCAATCTTTTCTGAGCCCTCGGGGTCCTTGTGAACTAGCCATTAAGCCCATTGTATGCAAAAAAAAAGTGTAGCTCAGAGGTAAAATAATATTATATTTAATAAAAATATTATAACACTTCATTGCATATTTTAGGGGTAAATTTCCTTTGGATAACGCTGCAGGATATCTGAAACTCAGTAGAACAGAGTTCCCCACTATAGGGGAGAAAGAGTTGCGCCACAAGGACTGACCTTGACCTCGGGGTCAAGAAATAGGCTGTTGCGGTTGTTGAAATTTAATCATTTATTTTAATAAATAATATAAAATATTTTTTTTTGGTACTGATGAAATGGAAAATTTTATGACTACAGAAAAAAATCTTTAGTCAAAAAGCTTTAGAAAAAATTCTTTAGTGCCAAATATACCGCTCGCGTTACAGCAGAAAATTTTCGTTATGATCGAAACAATTCGAACACCATGATGTTCGTGAGCGATGGGTTTGCATATGCCTGCTCCAAACCTTTGAAGTCTTCTGTCAAAGAAACGTTTTCGGGCAACTACATGTTCAGTGTTGTTTGCAAGTTCTACCTAATCCAATTCTCTAACAAAATAAAATTTGGAAGTGAAATAATTTTTTTTCCCATAAAAAACTAGTTGAGTGAATATTTACCGTATATACAAACTCACGAGTATTTTGCTCCATGAATTTCAAAGGTTTTTCTGCCGCAAGGAAATATGCATAACTACTTTAATCTAAGTATTCAGTATTGTATTTAATCTATTTCTTCAGAAAAACTCAAGAAAACGACCTCATTGGGAACCACTGGCCTAGTCAAAGGTTTAATGAAAGCAATGGTTGGATTGTTTTACCTCTGAGCGGCATTTTTTTTTAACACACTGGGCTAAACGTGCAGGCCACCAGGATTCGTAGAACATTGGGGAAACTTGTTAGGAAACGAATGGGAGCCTCCCGTCAAGGCCATCCCCGTGTTCTTTATCGTGTACAGGGTGCCACTCTCCTGCACACGGGGCTACGGTTTAACATCTCATCCAATGGAAGGCGTCCTTTCCAAGCCTACCGATGCCCCCTTTCTGACAGAGGGCAGGGATAAATCTGAACGCTTGCCCAGGTGGGACTGGAACATGGGAACATCAGATTACGAGGTTGGCGCGCTACCGACTTAGCCAACCCCCACTAATGGAAGGAGGAAGCGCCGTTTGACATGATACGCAACATTCATATGTTGTTTTAATAAATTCAAGCTCTTTGTGTCCTGTAAAATCTCGTTAAACGTGTCTGGAATATTTCATTTACCAGCTCCATACTCTTAACAAATATCCAGTGGGTCCCCTTCCAGGGAAGGGACTGGCTATAAATGACCCGGTAGCGATCAACAATTTTGGCCCATAAGCTTGTTTTTTTTGGTATGGGTACAGCTGTCTCTAATGGACGAGAGAGATTATCGTATGCAATTCCTTTCTGTCAGTAAAACTGTGAGTTGCAACTCCCCCCCCCCCCCCCCCAGCTTTCCCGATCCCACTGAAGGCATAGATGTTTGTCATTGTTCTCATTCCAAGTAAAACTAAGATTCACGGTCCGATTGCTAACACAGCGTTTCTCAAACTGTGGGTGGCACTTTAGAGAGGATCGCAACTGTATGCGATTGATTGCGTAATGTATAAGAAATCTACCTCGTTCGTTGTAAAAATGTAAGTTAAAACTCAGTTTCCAGCTCTGTTACAGCTCTCCGACGAAAGAGAGCGACAGTAACACCTCTTTTACGACACAAAATGCTAGGCTGAAGCCCTCCTCTACAGCTCTCACTTTGAAATCAAATCCTGCAATGTTCCCGACTACCTCAAATCCGCATACACTTGGCTCTGTTTCTCAACTGGCCGCTCCAGGTGCCTTAGTTCATCAGAACTTTCTGGTGCTGCACCCTACATTGTTGTCTGGAGCATTCGTTGTGAGAATATTCTTATCTGAAATTCAGGATACTTTTGCAATGGTAAAGGAATTAACATTAAATAAAGGCAAGTCCCAGATGTACCGCAGACAAACTCCGTCAATGGTAGGTGGGGTGATTAATTTAACAATTAAAATATTTACTTTATTTAATAATAGTAAAGGGGGCCGCGAATAATTCCATCAATGGTAAGGGGGGTTGCGACTGGAAAAGTATCAGGATTGGGTTGTTTTACCTCTGAGCGGCACTTTTTTGCACGCACTGGGCTAAATGGCCAGGTCATAAGGACTACGAAGGCTCGGAGATTAGGGGAGGGGATCCACTGGACAGCTGTTGAGAGATAGATGGTAGCCTCCCGTCAAGGCCATCCAGCGTGTTCTTTAACGTGCACAGGGTATGGCTCTCCCACATACGGGGCCACGGCTTTAACGTCCCATCCGACGGACGGCGGCCTTTCCAAGCCAATCGGTGTCCCCTACTACTGAGCGTGGGCAGGGCGGGGAATTTTGCGGAGATAAATTTCAAAGCTGACCCAGCTGTGACTCGAACCTGGGAACTACAGATTACGAGCCTGGCGCGCTACCGACTGAGCCACCCCCGCCCCAAGAAAAGTATCAGAATCCCTGGTGGAACGGAAGTGTGTGGTAAAGAAATGGCAAAACAGAAATGGAAAAGAAAGTTATTTTATGTCTCGTTATATAAAAATAAGAATTAAAAAAAAACTATTTTTATTTATTAAAAGAATAAAAATAACATATAATATCTTGATTCTTCCATTTAATTCGATGCAATATTGTCAATGTCTGTCGTTAAAATTTCTCTCAACATAAAACAAAAGTGCCAGCGCTTCCAACAAATCTTGACGTAAAGATGACTTTAAACGATTTTTTAGACTTCCACCACGGAAAACATTCTTTTACAAGAAACTTGTATACGTGACAAAATTAATAGAAACTTAAGAACGGATTATAACGTACATAAGTTAAACAATGGTTGCATTTTCTCATGACATTGCAGTTATTCATTTCATCACTTAAATTTTCAATATCGTCGGACACATCGACATTTAGTTCTTGACATATTGTTTCATTGCTCTTCATATTTTTTTCCGTAATATAGTTTTGCTAATAAATAACAAATTGGTAATATTTCCGATAAAGTAACGGAATATTTAGATAAACTAATGTTTTTTTTTTCCAGTTTATTTGCAATATGAGAAAATAAATTTTATTTATTGCATGTCGATAAGTGAACAATTTTTATGGAGGGACAATCACAACATATATGACAGAACAAATAACCATACCATACCTGGGATTCGAACCCGGCAGTCGCAGTGCCAATGCAATACCACCGAGGCGGCGCAATTAATGTTGGTGAATTTGGCCAATTTCAGGCATAATCTTTATTTGTTCAGTTTTTGGTGTTTTCAAAAATAATGTGATCCAGCGAAGCAATTTCTTTTAGTACTTCATTAGAGCGGAAGCGGGCATTTATTTTTTGTAGTGCGGTGTCAAGGTTAAACGTTAAGAAGTTGATTTCAAAGTTCTGAAATGGAGATGTTACAATTTGTCTAGCTTCATAAGTAACCAGTTCACCTGAACTTTTTTCGCTACTGTAATTCGTTTTATGGGGGTATCTTTTTCAATAGTAATAAATTTTGGAATTAATTATTTTGTGATGATAATTAGGTGATGGCCCCCAATTTGTATTGGCCCCGGCGGCAATCGCCGCCTGGGCCAGTCCAACCCTATCCCCTTTCACCAACCTACTCTGAACCCCTGGAGTACTTGTGACCTGGTCATACATTATCTTCAAGGGCTCTCTGGTGCCATTTACCAACAGGACAATGCCCGACCACGTGTCATGCATCGTCCAACAATTCCTGGATAGCCACCATGTGACACTTCTGCCTCGACCTGTGCGTTCACCGAATGTGTCCCCAATTGAACATGTCTGGTCCATGATCTCACGACCACTAACTAGCACACCAGACACCAGCAGCTGCTACAACAGATGAACTTTGGCTACGTATCGAAACTAAATGGACTGACATTCCCCAAACACACATCCGACGTCTCATCCTCTCAATGCAGGACCGTGTAGCAGCGGTTATTGCCGCTCATGGTGGCTACACAAGATACTCATTTCTTTGTATTCCACAAGTCTAACCGAGTTGTATTTGTAATCATTTGATCCTTGTAACATAAGCTATGTATTCACTAAATATGGCTTTGATATATCTTGTCTTTCCTAGTGTTGCACTTTTAATGGCCAGCAGTGTATATGTATATTCATAAAAAGGCTTCAATCCTAGTTGCTTATGTTTTAGCTTACTGTTCCAGTAAGCAAGATGCAAATAAGTTTTTATTATGCAATTATGCTAACTAGACAGTTGGCGGTAGATGATATTTGATTGGTCCGTTCAAGACATGCGATTTTCGAACAGGAGGAAAATTTAGCAATATGACGTAGTTGGGAGGTGAATTTATTTTAGAACAATTGTTTCAAAGAATTATAAAATAATTTTTAAATGTTAAAATTTAAGTAAAATATTAAATATAAATTTGGTTTCTAACGTTTTTAATAGTCATTAAGTAATATTTTACGATTCCAAATATTACACATTGAAATACTACATGTTACTGAATTTCATTCCTCTCGTTCGAAGTAAATTGAAAAGCCACGTTATTTTTTTACCTTGATAGTTATCATAACTATGCGCAATATGTTAATTAATAATATCTACAATGCATGAGAAATCCATTGACACAGAGACCGGAAGACGCAGGCATTGGTGTACCTCTCCAAAAGAATTTATTCTTCAGCCAATATAAATTAATAATGTGAAAAGATATTCTAGCATCCTCAAATTAATAATTACATTTCAAAATCCGTCCGAGTGTACAACACACTGAATTTATAAGCCCATTAACAATAGACTTCACTACTTTTACAAGCTGTCGCATCGCCTTACGGAAGGAGTGCTTTGGGAATGTTGAACTTCACTATTTTCTCTTTGTGTCTTCTCTAATGGAGTACAAGCCGGAGCATACGAAGAGAAAATGTTCAGTCTTTTCATCTGTCTGACAAGTAGAATACTCTGGGGGAAAGTAGACTGCTTCGTTTGGAGAAGCATTTGTTCCAAGTAACACGTCCTACGCCGTGATAAATGGTTTCCGTTTCTCTGCGAAGGCTAATGGAAAGGAGAGCCACGATCTTGTCGTCGATATGAAATTGATGTTTTCCTTTGATGGTAGATTGCTCGCGCCATTTATCATGCTAATCGCAAGTAAGAGGTTTGATAATAAGAGTTATATAGTAGCGAATAATTTTTGAATTGGTAACAAAATGTGGAATCTTGACATATGTGGCAGCCGGTACTTTCTGCTTGGTGACCTACTCGCTGTAATGCAATCTAAAGAAAAATGTTTTTTTTTTTGTATCGCAAATAATGAAGGCAGAAAGGTCACAATGTCAAACGAGCCGCTCGCAATAAATCTGACGTCACTTTTTTTTCAAAGCAGTTCTTCCAAGGTACAGGAATAAAACGAGTGCAGGAGGATCGTTTATTTGACAGATCACAATTTCTAAATAAGACTATTTCTGGCGTAGAAAGCTGCAACTGTGAAAGGTTGTTTTTTCTCTCTCATTATTTCTTTTGACAATCTTTTGAAATGGGTACGTGATTCATGTAAAGAAATTTGGGTCACGGTTCATTCCGGCAAAAGGGCACATCTTGGTTTTGAATTTTAGTAACATTATTATCAGTTTCCGTTTTGATGCTGTTAATCAAAGAACTTGTGGAAAGTCTAACGAATTGTAATGGCTTCTTTTCAAAAAGTGTGCAGACAATTTTCAAGTAATATTTTATTAGTACCTATTTAACCCAATGAAAATGTTTTAAGATAGAAATATTTAGGTGCCGTTCGTTAATGAGCACATTTTCGAATACACCAATCATGCATATATCTATAATACAAAGGTTCCCAAATGGGGGTGGGGGGAGACATAAGGACAGTCCAAAGGAAGAGCAAAGATGTGAAATTTTTTCTGTTTATTTTTAATTATGAATTCAAACTGTTGTTAAATTCGATGATGATAAATGAGAAGGGGGCATTATGGCAAAAAGTTTGGGAACCCCTGACATAATACAACCAAGAATGCCCGAAAACTAAACGAAATATAGAAAAACTTATTGATGAAAATACACGTACAATTGTTATTTTCACATTAATAAAAATAAATGATATGCTTCTGAATACAAAATGTATATTGTAAATTGTATAATGTATACAAATGTATATTGTATACAAATGTATGTCTTAAAAAAAAGAGAAATGAAATTTTTTTTTCGTATTGCAAATAATGAAGGCGGTAATTTTCGTTAAGGAAAAAAAAGTGTTAATTTTTGGTACATAAATAAATTTTACCCCCTAAGGAGTAGCACAACTCGTATATATTTTGTTAAAAAAATTCAGAAAAATTAATAACATGGGAATTTTATACCATACGAAAATTTTAAATGTTCCGCCAAAAGGATAATATATTGTTTGTAATGAATATCGAATACTTATTTCCAGAGCGATGAGTCTATAATTTTCCGATTTTAGCTCCCTCTAACGGTAGAAATTCGAACTATTGGATAATTCAGAAAATACATATAGTAATATTTTATTAGTACCAATTAACCCAATTTTTTTTCATTTATCTCTTAAGAAAGTTGTTTTACCACCACAACCCCATGAAGTGAAAAATCTCTTCCTTCAATGTGAATCACTTGACTACGATGCTCTACCACCGAAATTTCAGATCTCTAGGATGATTATAAATATAAAAAATAAATACCCCTTCAAGCAGCTGCTTGCCACAGAGATCTGACAGGAGCCTATCAGATTATATGCCATAGTAGGTCTGAGAGGATGGCAGGACCTCGGCATAAAAACGACACATATATCCATGCCTTACCCGACTCGAATCCAGGTCCCTTAGATCAGTAGCCAAGCGCGCTAACCACTGGGCCACGGGACGACCTAGGATGATTAGATTGTTTAAAAGTGGCGTTTACAATTTTTCCATTTTCAAACTTTAGGCCTTTTAACGACCTCCCCGTTTTCCCGGGATAGTCCGTGGATGAAAAGCTTTATCCCCGCCGAATAAGTGTCTCCGGAATTTATATTTAGGTATTATTTAAATTTTAAATTAATTGTATTGTATGAGCAGATCTGGATTTCAAATGCTTCCGGATCCTCTTCTGTAAATCTGGTAGCCCTATTTAACGGTGAAAATTAAAACTACAATACCCTACCAAAATATTAGAAATTTGTCCATGTTATGTCAATAGGAATCTCTCATCGAAGCTTTGTAACTGCTAATAAAATAAAAAAAAAATACCCCCTCAAGCAGCTGCTTGCCACAGAGGTCTGACAGGAGCCTGTCAGTTTATATGCCATAGTCTGTGAGCCTCAGCATAAAAACAACACACACAACCATGCCTTAACCCGGGGCTCGAACCCAGGTCCCTTAGATCAATAGCCAAGCGTGCTAACCACTCGGCCATTGCTAATATATGCATTAAATGAAAAATGTGACCGAAGATAAAGATCATAATTAAATCTATTTAAATCTCGATTTTCAACAATATTCATTCAGTATTTAGAGTTATGGAAGTTTGAATATTTCCCAATGCGTTATAAGACTTTACTTCAGAAATTAATTAAAACTTAAATAAGTTTTGTTTCAAACCATTTAATAAAATAAATATACATTTTAAAAGTTTGCGTAATGATTTATTTCAATATTAGACAATTATGAATGCTTTTTACAAAAAAATGATTTATTGTTAAATATTTCGGCTTCCACTAAATATTGAACGAATGTTGTTGAAAATTGAAATGAAATAGATTTTGATTATGATCTTTATTTTCCGTCACATTTTTCCATTAAATGGATATTTTAAAAGTTATAGAGCTTCGAAGTTAGATTCGCATTGAAATAACATGGAAATTCTGGAATATTTTGGTAGGGCAGTGCATTAGGATACGATAACTGCAAATCCTAATACTTCATTAATACAAAAGCATTGAATGTTTACAAACGGACGGAAGAAAGAGTAAAAACAATAACCCTTTTTTTTCGAAAACGAACTAAAACCAACGCCTATTAGCTAGAACAAGCAAATATATACTTCGGAGCAACGTTCTAATCCTCCGATCAAATCACTTTATCCTCTCTTCCTACAATTTTTTGTAGATCGGGCTTTAGTGATAGTAATAATAGCTCATTGTGAAAACAGTACATGTCTTTTATCGTTATTGTTGGTAACAGTTGTTACTTTTTAGCTTCCAGCCACCGTTTGCTCATCAGCTGTCGAGCAATGTTTTCTTATTGGGAAATTTTCTCTCTCGAGACCCGTGAGGAATCTGAAGTTCTCTTTTCGTTACCCATGAGAGAGATGCTCACTTGATTGCTGCCACCTGCAGTACATCAGTGGAGCAGACGTGTGTACAAATACTGCAGTTCTTTGCTCTAACCCCGTCGTCAAGGTGACCTCACGCTTTTTTGCTACTCCTGTCACATTTACTGCAGCGTATGACCCATTTTTTTTTTCCATCTCTCTTTCATATTCAGGCTGAATTTTAATTTTAAACAGAGTGTTGGAACTTTGATATTTGTCAATGTTTCTGAGAATACTGTACAGATCTAAACAAAATATTTAGAAATAGGAACTTTCGTGATAGTAAATTTAAATGTCCACATTAATATTTTATATGAAACTTACCGGTTCCCATATAAAAATTATGTTCGGAGGAAGTAATTAATTTTTCTCAGGTAGTGGGAGCATAAATACAAACAAAGGTGACAGCTTATTTTTTTTATTAATAAATATATCTGAATAATCTTTTCCGGAATTCTAAGGTTAATATCAGTTTTGTCACTATACTTTTCAACATTACTTTAATTTCAATAATTGTTTGGAGATATGTACCCCTTCCGCCATTTTATGGGTTATTTTACCACTGAAGGCACTTTTTTTCGCACAGTGGGCTAATGTCAGGTCACAAGACTCAGAGAAGGTTGGGAAGGGGTTATTAACAGAGAGCTGTTAGGAATAATACGGTAGTCTCCCGTCAAGATTGGATTGTTTTACCTCTGAGCGGCATTTTTTTGCACACCATGGGCTAAATGACCAGGTCACATGGACCCCGAAGGCTCAGAGAAAGTTGGGGGAGGGGACCCATTGGAACAGCTGTTGGGAGACAGATGGTAGCCTCCCGTCAAGGCCATCCAGCGTGTTCTTTAACGTGCACAGGGTATGGCTCTCCCGCACACGGAGCCACGGCTTAACGTCCTATCCGACGGACGGCGGCCTTTCCAAGCCCATCGGTGTCCCCTACTGACCGTGGGCAGGGCGGGGAATTTTTGCGGAGATAAATCTCAACGCTGATCCAGCTGGGACTCGAACCTGGGAACTGCAGATTACGAGCCTGCGCGCTACCGACTGAGCCACCCCCGCCCCCTCCCGTCAAGACCACCCAGTGTATTCCTTAACATACACGGGCCCACGGTTTAACTTCCCATCCGACGGATGCCTGTCTTTCCAGGCCCATCGTTGTTTCCTTTCTCACCGAAAGCAGGGTAGGAGTAAATGGAGGAGTAGCTCAGGCACAATGGGAACTCGATACTGCAAATTACGAGCCTGGCGCGCTACCAACTCAGCAAACTCCCACCATACTAAAATTTTGACATCTGATAGATACGAGCAGTGAAAGCAATTAAGTTTCATGAATGAAATGGATATATCAAACGTAATAGTCTCACTTGTTGGCATATCCAGAAACTTGCAATGGGGTCCAACATCTGAAGTCTGTGATTTTCAGGGACTTCCTTAATAAATATGTTGTTAAAGTCCTGGAGTTATTCTCCCTCCCTCCCGTGTACGTCACAGGCCTCACTATTATGTTTGATTTCCACATAAATTATAAATACATACAACTTTGTGGAAATGCTCTAAGTTTAGGACTCACAAATACAGCGTGTGCCAAAAGCCCCATAATTTTTTTTTTTTCAATTTTATTCATAATCACAAGTGTATAATGACCGACCACTCAAATTGAAAGCTTACTCTTCAGAGTGCTTCTCAAATTGTGGCCCGCGGCATTGTACCAAATTATGCGAAAAGCTAAAGAGTATAAAATTGACTAATTCCGTTATATCAAAATACTTTCACCGATAAAACCGTCAAGTGTTCTCTATTATAAGAATATGGAGTGTGTCGTATACTCATTCAGGCTCACCACGTTCGAATAAGCAATGTGCATAAGTAACGATTCAAAAAAAAAATTGTGCCTTTTAATAGTTGGTAAACTAATACTTTATTATAAGTTTCGGCAAGGGAATAGGCAGGTAATTTATTCAATCGGGGTGTGCATCGAATGTTTAACTAGTGGTCCACAACTAAGAAATGTTTGAAAAATACTGCTCTACTCATTATTCATTCAAATACATAGTAGCCTCTGGTTTTGAGGCATTCTGGCGAGGACCTGACAAGGGTCGCTAGTCACTGCAGCGTCCCTAGCTTCTTACGAGCAAGACTTTTTTTGGAATATTTATAATTCTTATTTTATACAAGTTCTACGCAATTGGGGAAAAGCTATTTCAAGCGGCAAGTATGAAATATCAAAAAAAAATAAGTAATGAAATCTTGCGGGAAAAAAAAACGAAATAGAGCTTTTTTTTTTATCACAGCCCGAGCCACCCGCTATTATGGTTGCCACCTGTCCGGTACCGTATTTTCCAGGACAGTCCCGAATTTAAATAATTTGACCCGCGTCCCGCACAAATATCGTCCGGGAAATAAAACGTCCCGAATTTTGTATTTTTCAGTTTTTTAATCGGAAAATAGGAAATACAGTAATACCCTGATTCGTTATTAAGCCCCTTTAGTTAATGCCAAAAGCGTAGTATTATGAAAGAACATAAAGTGGGAAAAATTACGTTTTTTGTTGCAAAATTAATGGCATGCGAAATTAAAACTACTTTCAGGAACAGAAATATAAAAGTGACTAAAGCAAGCATAATAATTTCTGCTCAGATATTATTTGTCTCTACGAAATGATTGAAAAAGTAATCAGATCATCGTAAAAAACATAAGAAATTTAAGCTTGTTCTGTGAACAGGGAGTTCCTTCTATCTGTACACCACCAAATAAACAACGAAAATCGTACTATTAGCATACTCTCCAGAAATACTCCGATAAAGAAGGAAAACGTGCTTGCCAAACAACTCTGTAGTCATTCTGTTAAGAAACAGTCTGTTGGGTTGTTTTGCCTCTGAGCGTTACTTTTTGCACACAGTGGGTTAGCCAGGTCACAAGGACACCGAGGACTCAGACAAGGTTGGGGGAGGAGACCTACTGGACAGTTGTTAGTAAACAGATAGCCTTCCGTCAAGGCCATCCAGCATGCACAGGGTGTCTCTCCCGCACACGGGTCATGGCTTGACGTCCCATCCGATGGACGGTAGCCTTTCCAAGCCCATTTATCCGGCGTTGCTCTGGTTTTAAACTCTCTAAAGTATATAGTAAATGCCCACGTCGCAAGCTTTCGTTGGCATAAAATTCCTTACGATCTATTGCCTTCCCAGGGCCAGATCTAGGGGGAGGGGTGGCATATCCCCTCTCAGAATTTCAGAATGCTAATAATGGTACAACCTGCTTCTTGTCTGCCTGGAGATCTACCGACTATCCGGGGTCAAGTCCTCAAAACTCCCCTTCCTGCCCACGGTCAGTAGGGGACACCCATGGGCTGAAAAGACCGCCGTCCATCGGATGGGACGTTAAGCAGTTGCCCCGTGTGTGGGAGAGCCATACCCCGTGCACGTTAAAGAACACACTGGAGGCCTTGACGGGAGGCTACCATCTATCTCCCAACAGCTGTCCAGTGGATCCCCTCCCCTAATCTTCTCCGAGCCTTAGTAGTCCTTATGTCCTGGTCATTTAGCCCAGTGCGTGCAATAAAAGTGCCGCACAGAGGTAAACAACCCAACTTCTAGAACTCTTTTAAATGATACATAAATGTTGCTCAAAAATTAGATTTGGGGATATTTTTATTTAAGATTTTAACATTTCTGACATTTTCAATAAAACGCTTATTTCATAGTTTTACACATAGCTTTCCATTCGCACAACACGGAAGTGTTCCAATACCTTTGATAATTTTGTGTAATTTGTTCATTCTCAGAGTGAAAAAAGGAAGAAAATTGTAAATTTGGAAAAAATCTGGTTTTTAAATGTTATGCATATTGAATATTATCAATTACATAACATTAATTACATAAATTTTATTATATTTAGTAACAAGACTGTTATTTATTAAAATTCCCACATTCATTTCGATTACATGATTTACAGTTTTCGTGATGTGAAAGAAAAAACCGCATCGTGTGCTAAGAGGCGCGAGAGGTGAAAACCCGGTTCTGGAGATCGATTGTAATTAGTTGTGTCAAATAAAATCTTGCGACATGAAGAGCATCTGCTATGCATATTTTACAGTTTGAGTTAAAAACCCGAGCAGCACAGAAATGCTGCAAATATCTGTATAATAAAAGATGTCTGTCTGTGTCAACCATAACTCATCGGGAAATCAACGTACACCCTCCAAATTTTCAGAGAACGTTTCTGGTTGTGGTCCGGAGTGCAATGCCAAATTTCAAGTCGAAAGTCCAAGAGGGGGGGGGGGGGCTTGCTGGAACCAAAAATATTTACCATGCTATTCCTAAACGAGAATCGCTATCAAATTTACTGTTACCATTTTCTGCTCCCTAACTATGAAAGTAAAGATTTAAAATAGCATTTGAATGTTCTGCTGCAAATCTGATGCCGTTGCCAGATTCCTCACATTTCCAAAGGCATTATTTAGGGGTTCCATTGTAGCTAGGGACCGGATTTTCTAACCAAAAATAGGGTCGGGCACGGGGAACCCGCCTGCGAAATTTGGGACCTTTCGGTGATGTACGTCGGGAATTACAGAATGCCAAAATCTGACGAAATAAAAATATCTCGATCGTTTGCCACGGGCTCTGAGAGCGCGCGCCGAGCCAGCAATGACCTTTGCAATACCGGGAAATTCTTCGTGTTCAAACTGTGATAAAACACCGGGGGGGGGGGATCTCACTAACTTTTAGTGCAGGAAACAACAGAATATGCAGATTAAAAGTGGGATACGAGCTGTCACAATTTGTGTAGAAATGAAGCCACGGGCCAAGTGAGAACCTGATTTTTAAACCAATCACCGGGCAACACGGGGGATGCTGTGCAGGAAATTTGGACCGTGCGAACGAATATCACGGGAGCCATAGGGTAGCAAAATCTGTGGTAACGGAAATAAAATCTCGATAGCTTACGCAGAAACTAAGCCACGGGTTATGAGTGCTCGCTGACGTCAACAACAAAATTTCTTCCTGTTGAAAATCTGTGCTAAAGGGAGGATGATCTTACAAAATTTACCTTTAATGCAGTGAAAATAAGAATATACAGGTTAAAAGTGACACCCGGGCAGCGCCGGGTAAGTTCAGCTAGTGTATAATATTGCGAGGCTGCAATGATAAATATTTCTCAAAACAAGCAATATTAATCTATGCAAATATAATTCAAGCAAATATACTCTTAGACTTTATTATTCATAATTAAAACGTTAGTCATAGGGTTGTTTTTTTTAATGTGGAAATTTTTGTTTAATGCTATTATTAATCAATGTTAAGAAAAATATGACATCTGCTCATGTTCTAGCTAACAACAAGGGAGTGGTGCTGGCCCCATTCTGAGAGCTTTAAGAGACAGCATGAGCAGAAAAACTAATCTCGCAGAGTGGAACATACAAGATCTCTGTGACTGAGGCTTGTAACTATGCAACACTCTATTGTCGAATAGTTTGCTAAATATGCTTGTTAGCGCAAACATCTTGTGCTTAAGCCTAGAGCAAACTGAAGTGGATATTACTACTTTATAAACTTATTTCTATTACGGTCAACGGTAATTTCTTTCGTTATCGCGCTCAGTAATAATTAACACTAACTGAATCGTAATTAGTTTCTTCATTTCTGTGTTACTCTAAATATTGCTATTGTTCGTTATTGTAAATGCTGAGATTTGAGTTACCGTCGTGTTTGCCTCCAAATTAAGTACCGAATGTTTGTTAAGAAACAGATAGAGAGCGGCGTTAATGAAGTTAATACTGTAAATGAATGCTGAAATAAATCTTGCTTATGAAACGAAAACTGAAATGAGAAAAAAAAGCAACGACTTTGCCGAAGAAATGGAATATGTTAAAGAGAAGGAAAAAAGCAAATGTATAGAACTTAAATAACTATTCGTCGTTGTGAAAAATTTATTCATTAATACATATTATGTAACAAATCGAAACATGGGGTCGCTACCTCACCGGGTTTAGCTCGGAGACTACGGATTTAGGTTCCTCATATCCAGCAGTAGGGGACACCGATGGGCTTGGAAAGGCCGCCGTCCTTCGGATGGGACGCTAAGCCGTAGTCCCGTGTGCGGGAGAGCCATACCTTATGTACGTTAAAGAACACGCTGGATGGTTTTGACAGGAAACTACCGTCTCCTAACAGCTGTCCAGTGGGTTCCCTCTCCCCAACTAGGGCGAGGGTGGCTAAGTCGGTAGCGCGCCAAGCTTGTAATCTGCAGTTCCCAGGTTCGAATCCCAGCTGGGTCAGCGTTGAGATTTATCTCCGCAAAACTCCTCGCCCTGCCCACGGTCAGTAGGGAACACCGATGGGCTTGGAAAGGCCGCCGACTGTCGGATAGGACGTTAAGCCGTGGCCCCCTGTGCACATTAAAAAACATGCTGGACGGCCTTGACGGGAGGCTACCATCTGTCTCCCAACAGCTGTTCCAGTGGGTCCCCAATCTTCTCTGAGCCTTCGGGGTCCATGTGACCTGGGCATTTAGCCCATGGTGTGCAAAAAAAGTGCCGCTCAGAGCTGAAACAACCCACCAACCCAACCTTTTATTTTTGAAACAACCAAAATTGCATGGTGCAAGATCAGGTGAATATGCAGGATGGAGTAGCTGCTTGATTTTTTTCTACTCCAAACAGGCCCTAACTTGTCGAGTTTTGTGAGTACTGGCATTGTCACGAAGACACGTCCCTCACATACTTATGATAAATTGGCAATAGATTTTTTCGCGTCGTCCTCAAGCTGCATCCTGGTGAAAATAAACATCTTTCTCCTTCTTTAGTAGGCTCCATAGCAACAACGCAGATTTCGCAGACCAAATTTTACGCGCCGCCAGCGAAGAGAGAAATGATAATACGGCCTTTGTTTTTAATATGTAGTGACAAATTTAGACAAGCTTTCAAACAAGTTGCTTTTTAACTTCCGAGGAACATGTGTAAATATACAGACACGTCTTAAGAACTTTTTGTACGCTCTCCGTAATAACACAGAGGTAAGGCTTGTAAAGCGATTGGTTTAGCATTGCAAGTGGAAATTGATGTACTCTCCAATCATAGAACTACAATATACAAACAGCAGTGCTACTTCTTAGAAGGAATTAGCATATAACATACCGAATGTTCAAAAGTAGAGTTAAAAATAAAACAAACTTAACTCGGTACAAATGAATGACCTATTACAACCAGGTAAATAGCGTCTAGAAGTAATATAATCATCATTATTACCTTGCTCCCCATGCAATATTTTGGCGCGATATTTTTTTTAGATCGGGATTGCGATATTAAATGTTTGTGTAATGATTCTTATAGTTTATCACCCTGGCCAGCAGATTGGAGTGCTATTTTTCTCTAATAAGCTTATTTTAGTTAGGGAGCTATGAATGCAGCCTCCTTTCACATAACACAGAAGTGTCCTAATAGTTTTGGTAATATTATGTATACTGTGTTATTGTAAATCCAGCACACAAATTTTATGTTGATGATGAACATTGAGCTGAAACTTTAGCAATTTTATGTTGAGATGAACATTGAGTTAATAAATTCAATGAAAAACTTCACTAAACAACAGCTTTGCAATTAAACTAAAAGAACAACTAGCACATAAACTGATTTCCAAATCCTAGCAAAATTTCTACATTTGCTAGTTATTGAAATGTCTTAATTGTTTACTGAATACTTCCAAAAAATGATAGAATAATTGTATAAGTGCTATATTTTTGAATGTCAAGAGTATCAAAACATTGAAAAGTTTTATGTTGAAGAAAATTTTTAAAAAGAAAAATTATTTTTACAGAATGAAGGTGAGAAAAGCTTGGTAGGTTCATTTGATATTATGTGCAACTGGGCTTGTAAAAAGGGAATGAAATATATGATTACATCTAGAAGTCTAAAGGTTGGTTTCCTATATATATAAGCTGTAAAAAATTAATAATGTGATCTGTTTTGCATATTATAATTCTCATCAGTTCAGAAATGTGGCAGCAAGGGAGTCAAAATTTTCTTTCACGCTAATTCCCAGAAAAAAAAATATATAACACAGTAATCACAGTGGGAGCGTTAACATGCCTGTAGAGCAAATTGGCAGGGTTTGTATCCTGGATAATATAACTTTGTTTTTTCTCTAGTATGTTTCCTTCCAGACAAATCTTTTGTATAACAAACTCCTGTTCAGACATCTGTGCCGTGTGAGCTGTATGAGAAATTTTTTTTATTTTTAAATCACATTACTGCATAAACATTACTGCATAAATTAAAAGTCATTAAACTTTTTACTAAACAAACTGTTTATAGAAATAAATGTTTAAAAATATGTTTCTTATGACTTCACCAATCTTGGTTAGATCTACTACTTTAACAATAAGTGAAGTTTGATTCAGTTGTTTTACACCTGAATGGCAATAAATAAAGAACTTACTGTTCTTTAGATTAACAAGGCTAAACGTAGCCCAAAAACGCAGAAAAGGAAATAAATTATTATTTGATTTCAGCTTATTAATTATTTGCAGTGATGAATAAATTAAAATAAATTACTATCCAGCAGTTTTTACCATTTAAAATAATTTAAAAATTCTCTGTCATTGAGCAATAAAATTTCAGAGTTTATCCTTCAAACTATTTGGATATTGAAAGTTCTTAGGAGAGAGTTTTCTCCTAAGAACTTTCAATATCCAAATAGTTTGAAGGATAAACTCTGAAATTTTATTGCTCAATGACAGAGAATTTTTAAATTATTTTAAATTAATTTTTGAGCAAGAAGGTCTTTTAATTGTATACTTAAAGTTTTTACCACAAGCCAGAGCAAAGGCATATAGCAATATGGGAAGAGAGAAGGTTAAAAAATATTTTCCTCCTTTTATATGTGGATTAAAAAAAATGTAAAGGAGGAATACACTAGTACAACATACATCATCTACAAAGCAACTGTAAGTCAGTCGCCAGTTGTAAATATCCCAGCCTTCCTTATTTGAACCAAGAAATATTGTGGCAAAATTTTTTTCCCATTAAAAAATATTGAATTTCCAAGTTCTCTTCTTTTTTTTCAATAATACTTGTTATAACTTTTAGTAAAAAATGGCCATCTGCAACAGACAATGAAATACTCAAAGAAGGATTATAATGCCTCTGCTCCTTCTGAGGAGTTGAATATCATTGACCTAGAAAGTATGTCTTTGAAAATCAGACAATCATGTCAACACCCATTGGAAATTTCCCGGTTGCCACTGCCCAAAATGACTAGCAAGATCAGAACAAATCCAATCTCAAGAAAAAACGAAACAAAATAAAAACCTACAGTTCATGAACCATGCAAATCAGGAAATTCATATTCTAAAACATAGAATTTGAATGTATCTTTTCAGATTATAGTTTTCTAAAATAAAAGAGGGTGGCTCAGTCAGTAGCATTGCCAGGCTTGTAATCTGCAGTTTCTAGGTTCGAGTCTCACTTGGGCCAGTGTTGAGATTTATCCCTTCGAAACTTCTTGCCCTTGGTCAGTAGGGGACACCGATAGGCTTGGAAAAACCACCATCCATCAAATGGGGCATTAAACCATGGTCCTGTATATGAGAGTCATATACTTGTGCACATTAAAGAACATGCTGGTGGTTGACAGGAGACTACCATCTGACCTCAACAGCTGTCCAGTGGGTCCCCTCTCACAATCTTCTCTGAGATTCTTTTCTTGTGACCTGGCCATTTAGCCCATTGTGTGCAAAAAATGTCGCTCAGAGATAAAACAACCTAACCCTTTCACTCTTCCCCACCTTTGCCCTCGAGGTCTTTGTGAGCTGGCCATTTAGCCCATTGTATGCAAAAAAAATGCCCTCAGAAATAAAACGACCTAACCCTTTCCCACCTCCAACTTTCTCTGCTCTCGAGGTCCTTGTGACCTGGCCTTTAGCCCTAGGTTTTTTAGTTTGGGCTAATTTTGTATCTCTTCTTAGAGGAATCATTATATGCAAAAAAAAGTGCTGCTCAGAGGTAAAACAACCCAACTTAAAGAAATTTCACTCAACCCTTTTGAATATTAATTTTCATTCAACCCTAATAAATATTAATTTTTAAATTCTCACCTCATTTAACTAGATTTATTTGCATATTTACTTCACTATATTTGGAGCTGAAGGAAATTTATTATCTGGAATGTTAATGGTAGTTTCTTATATTGAAAATTTCTTTAAAAAAGATGAAATTGCAATGTTAGGAAATAATTTTAATTCTTTATAAAAATATTTAAAAAAGAGAAAGTTTTAGAAAAAAAAACTAAATATTTTTAACATAAATTTCATTCCATCTTCTGGTTTGAGAGTTATAGTTTATTCTTCTGTTATTGTGACTACTGTTTCTGTCTGAGTGAGTGGATATTACTGCTTTCCTGTAGAAGGTGTATCTCTTGTTGTCTCATTGGCGGAGGGTGTTCTTTCAGTAATATTTTCCATGCTACTACCCCCCCCCCCCATGTGTCATTACTATAACAAAATTTTTTATTATAATAAATTTCTAATCCTTGGGTATATGCTGGTTGAATATTGGGTGCTCTGATAACATATGCTAGGATGAATTGAAGAGTAATTTCCTATGCTTGGACAAATTGTGACAGTGCTATGCTTGGTAAATTTTTAATTATTATTGCAGTGTTCTTCAAGAGATCTTTCTGTTCTTCATTTTGGAATAAAGGCATATAGTAGATGCCTCCATTGAAGTTGGTTCTTTTGTCTCCGACTGATTTAATACACTTGAAGCTATATTTTACTGCTTTGCACTGTAGTTTTAAATTTTGAAAGAATGTTGTTTAGGTTGTGAACTAACTATTTTTGAAAAGTTATTGAATTTGCATATGCCTCTTGGTTATTTGTGTTTTGTTTTTGCCTGTTGACATTTTTGAATATTGATTTTATGAAGAGGTGAGGTCCTGCAACTTTTCTAATTTGGTATATGGATGAAATGACATTTTTTATTGCAAATGGATGAAATCTGCATGCTTTGTAAAACAATGAGTAGACTACTACTATTTATATTCAGAGGGTTTGTAAGAATTTTTAGGAATGGTATTAGGGATGAAGGTCTCTTGTAAACTTTTGTCTACTAATCCGTTTTTATTTCATGCAATGAGAATATACAGGAAATGTAGAGGATCATAGCAGTTATTAAGTTGTTCTACGTAGTTTTTGATGTGTACATTCCTAGATAAAGATGTCATTTACATACCTTACCTAGAAGAGTGGTTTATATACATGCTTATCTATGATTTTATTTTCACTTTTATTTTGAAGATTAACATATGCTAATAGTCCTGACAAATGTTCCCCCAATGTGTCAGTTTCTTGTTCAATAACCATTCTTAAGGATAAATTACTAAACGGAATTGCTTTTGGTGGTGTTCTTTCTTCTGATGGTTTCTTTGATAATTCTATATTTTGCTACAATGCTTTCCTGTAATTTTTGTATCATCTTCTTAGAGGAATCTAATTTGCATTTGCCTAATTATTCAAATGATATAGGCATTAAATTAGATATATAACTAATGTTCACCATCCAAAATACTGCAGGTTATAAAATGATTAAATACACTTTAGAAATATAATTAGAGACTACAATGGACCTTACTTTCACATGAAATAATTGCAGTAATGCCACTTTGTTTCACTTAAAAATAATATTCACACTAGGAAATATATATATATATATAAACATATATATTCACACTAATTTAAGATGATCTTGCAATGTTCAAAAACTTATATTTTAAACAACATAGATATCTTTAAAACATAAGTAGAATAATGTAGGAAATGTATACTTTGCGTTTTTTTTTATTGCGAGAAAATCACACTAATTATTAAACTATTTTTCCATTTCTTTGTAAGCAGGAAAACTTTAAGTTTAAAAGAAAAAACTTCAAAAAACTGAGGTCCTTGAGGTCATAAGGACCCAAGGGCTCAGAGAAGGTTGGGAGATACCACCCACTGAAACACCTGCTGGGAGACAGATGGTAACGTCCTGACAAGGCCATCAAGTGTGTTCTTTAACATGCAGAGGGTATGGCTCTCCCATACATGGGGCCATGGCTTAAGATCTCATCTGATGGATGGCAGCCTTTCCAAGCCCATCGGTGTTTCCTATTAGCCATGGACAGGGCGAGGAGTTTTGCAGAGATAAATCTCAACACTGACCCAGCTGGGACTCAAACATGGTAACTGCAGATTACGAGTCTGGCATGCTACTGACTGAGCCACCCCAATCCCAGCTGTTAGGAGACATGGTAGCCTCCCAGCGTGTTCTTTAATGTGTACAGGATATGGCTCTCCTGCACATGGGGCCATGCCTTTACATCCCATTGATGTCCCCTACTAACTGAGAGCAGGGAGTTTTGTGGATATAAATCTGAATGCTGGAACAAATTTCTTGAAAAATATGGTAATGCATGTGTTTAATGTCTTGTTCTCCTTCATTGCAGTTCCTAGCATTCTTAAATGCATGGTCATGCCACATTTGTCCCTAATTCTATCACATAGTCGATAGAGTACCTGACTACTAAGATCAGAGGGCATGTCCCTGTGTATATGTCTGTAAGTTGTATGAAAAATCAGGACAAGCTTAATAGAGCTTCTTGATTACCTCCATCCTTTGCATAGAGGAGTACCTTCTTCCCTTTTCTTAAAGAAAAGCCTTTTCAAGATAAAGAATATTTGTGATCTCCATTAAAGTTTCTCATTCAAAAGACAAATTTTTACAAATTTTTATCCAGATCTGCAACAGAACTAACAGTAACACTGGTTTGCAAGGTTTATATAACATGAACAATTGTAGCTGCCTTTAACTATTTTTCAGTGCTGATTTCAGATCTGGCTAGCAGGTCACGTTTTTTTTTTTGTTATTTGTCATTTTGAATCCTATTAAGATCTTCCTATACCAACACCTCCAGGCACTGGGAGAAAACATGTAACTGTAACCTAACCTCAAACTGCCATTCTTGTTGTTTTTCATTGTAGGAGGAACACATGCTGTACGTTGAAGAGTAAATTTTGGCATTTAAATGGCACAAAGGCAGTGTCGCAGTTGTGTTAATGTGCCAGATAAGTTTTCTAATATGTGTATGGAAATTATATTTTAAAATCCCAGGGTCGTTCTTTGACAAAGATTGTGAAGAAAGCCTAGAACTTGTATTTTGGATGCTGGAGATCAGGACAAAACATGGACTCTGCATGTGTGCTGCATTTCATGCTTTGTTGGCCTGAGTGAATAGTTGAAAGGTAAGATAAAATCCATGCCCTTTGCAGTTCCAATGGTTTGGCGTGAGCCAACTAATCACTTGCATGATTGCTATTTTTGTTTAACTAAAGTGTTGGGCTTTTCAAAAAAGAACAAAAGCAAAATACAATATCCAAATGTGCCTTCAGCCATAAGGCTAGTTCCTCATAGAGAAGATCTTCCAATATCAACACCTATAACAAACTGGGAGGAGATGGATTCATATTCATCACAGGAAGACTTTGAGGCACATACAGATCCTAATCCTACCTTCACCCCTAAAAAGCTAGATGAGCCTCATCTGATTCAGCAAAATGAACTAAATGATCTTGTTCAAGACCTAGGACTTTCCAAACAACAAGCCGAGGTTTTAGGTTCAACTTCAAGAGAGGTACCAGAGTTTCTCTGTTCAGAAAGATAAATTTGGCTTTATCTGCTTATTATGAGATGCAAGATGGTTTGTGTTTCTGCACAGATATTTCAGGGCTGATGGAAGAAATTTGAACAACTCACGACCTTAAGGAATGGCGTCTATATATAGATTCATCAGAATTCAGCTTAAAAGCTATCCTTTTGCATAAAGTAAACCAAAAACCTTCCATTACACACACGCTGTAGGAATGAAGAAAACTTCTCACTGCTATAAATATGACCAGTTTCAGTGGACAATATGTGATGACCTAAAAGTCATATCTCTCTTGTTTGGGCTTCAAAGTAGGCTTCACAAAATTTTTCTTTTTCCTGGAAAGAGTAATGTGAGGTATAAGCCTCTAATTGACCCCTCTGATGTTCTCCTCCCACCATTACACATCAAACTGGGGCTTATGAAAAACTTTGTAAAGGCTATGGACAAAACTGGTAAAGGGTTTTGCACTTGAAGGAAAATTTTCCAAAACTAAGTGATGCCAAACTCAAAGAAGGGATCTTTGTTGGTCCTCAGATCAGGAAGCTACTGAATGATACTGTCTTCGAAGAAAACCTGAATATGAAGGATTGCACTGCATGGAAATTCTTCATCTCTTCAAGATCTTCTCAAAAACTATGAAAATCTTAGCTGCTGAATGTCTTTGATGATCCAATTCTTGCATTCTCATCTCGACTTCCTTCCCAAGAACTTAGCACTGTCAGTGATGAGCAAGGGGAAAGATTTCACCAGGATATCCGAACCATGGAGGAGAGATACCAAGGCAGTGGGATCCAGCAATGATGGGTGACTATTGCTGGTTCTTGCAGAAGGAAGATACCTCAGCACATAAAAGATTTTACCCATGTTTTCTTATTTTGCATTTCAATATTATTTCATTTGTTACTTTATATTCAGTGGTCTATAACTATGATGTTTCAAATTTTTTTCACTGTAATCATGTAATTAATTATTGAGTTTTAAGTTGCAATTTAATAAAATAGTCAAATTTATTTTAATTTCCCAGATATGCATATTCATTGAAATTTGACATACATCAATTCATAATTTAAAAAAAAGTTGTACGTGCTGTAGATTTTTCACAGCCATATTTTAATTCAGTACCCCAAAATTAGTTAAAATCATCCTATTTGACCAATGTTGTAAAAAAAAATTATTTACATTATTATTACAAATTATTACATATTGCTATCAGTTTTTTCAAACCTGCCATTGACTTTCTGAATTATGAATGTAAATTTAAATATGCGTGAAAATTATTTTTGTTTTAACTGTTATGTCTTAAATATACTATTTGAGTGTGCTTCCTCATTTGTTACTCCAACACATATTTTAGAGTGGGCCGAATTTTGTATCTGAAGGCTGTGTTCTGCAATAAAAAAAATTTTAAAAGTCTACACTGTTTATAATTTTAAAAAAGTAAAAGTTAGAAAAAGTAAAAACTTCACAAAATGTGCATATTAGTGGAAATAAGACAGAAATAAAATTACTGCTACTCCAAAAGCGAAACTGTGTGAAAAAGGTGAAATGAGTTTGACATCTATGAAATAAAGGCATAAACGAATTCATATAACGGAACCTAACTAGATCTTGCTCAACAGCATTGCAGAGTTTTAAAACAAAGTTCTGTGTTTGTGAACAATAAAATTTATTATTCTTCACAAGATTTTTACATTTGAAAATTATTTTCTGGTGTAAATATATAAACAGGGGTGTAGTCAAGCTTAGGTTCTCTAGAGCTTCAGTGCTGTTTTTAAAGTGTTTTTAACTACAAGAACCTTATCCTAACAGAACTAGGTTACATTATTATACAAAATGTTAACTGTTAATTTTCATGGTTAAAACAAATTAAAGGGGCAATTTCTGTTAAAGAAAAAAAAAAAGCAAAGTTCATTGGGAATGGTAGTGTCTTTTGGCATTTTAGAGGTTAGGGTTAAGGTTAGAGAAAATTGCAGCAGCCACAAATTAAAACTGCCTCCCCCCAAATTTTTTTTGAAGATGTGGAATAAACATTTATAGTGTTTCTTTAAAGGCATTGCTGCAGATTTAGGTTAATGAAAGTTATCAGCAATGTCAGAACTAGGTATTCTCATATGGGGGCAAAACTTCTTAATTAAATCCTACAGTCAATGATTATGAATTAATAAAATTGTACAATGATACGAATATTTACCACAAAAAATGTAATCCCAAAGCATATAATCATAAGAAAAAATTACAAATATAACAAAATAGAAATCAAAAATAATAATTATTATATGTGTGATTTTTGTGCAGAATTCTATAGGTATATATAGTCGTATCAGAATAATATGACCACCTACCATACATATACTATGGTAGGTGGTCATATTATTCTGATACAACTGTGTATATAAAATTAGGAATAAATTTGTAATGCTTCTAATGTATTACAGATATCATAAAAAGTTTAAAAGTTTTTATGTGATTAAATTTTTCATAAAAAAATATGGGTTATGTGCCTCTGCTCATAAGATGATATCATAACAATTTATTCAAAAGTATTAATCCAAAATATTTGTTGCTACCGTTTTTGACATTCTAAAGCTTTATATTTTTGAAGAAAAATATCATTAAATTTTATTCTTAATATATGCATTGCTCAACATTGAAAGTGCCCCACCCAGAAGGACATGTTGCACAAACATACAAATAGAAGGGTGGGTGTGCACAGTTGAGATATGCAAATGATGATATTCCGGAGCCAATGACAAAAAGGAACAGGGATGGTATTGTCTTTATGCAGGTGAAAGCGTGCGAACGGATGAGATTAGGTGGTTTTGCTTGGAAACTATTCAGCAAAGGCTGAAAATGCCTGGTACATGCTGTTGGCAGGTTTATCGCCATTTGGATGCTTTTGAGAGGAAGAATTATAGACCTATGTGAAGCTGGATGGACTACATGCTGTATCGCTGCCCATTTTCATCGGGATGCACAAACTGTTGGACGCTGTTGGCAACCATGGCAAAATGAAGGCATCGCAGAGGGAGTGGTGCCATCTGACAGATGTCAGCATGGTTTGATAGGCGCATTGTTCGACATGCTCATTCGTCATCACAGAGCACTCAATAAGCTGTGTCAGTAGCCATGGATGTCCCCATAACAACCTGAATGGTAAACCGAAAGTTGCATGAGGCACACTTGCGCTCTAGGCAACCGTTACGTTGACTGCCATTGACTGCAAACCATCACATCGCTCATCTGGCTTGGTGCCGAAGTCGTGCGAACTGGGGTCATGAATGAAACATTGTCGTGTTTAGTGATGAATCCTGTTTCTCTCTGGGTGTTGACGATCAATGGGTCCTTGTATGGCAACAACCTGGTGAGAGGATGGATCCAGCTTTTGTTTGCGATTGGCACACTGCCAGTCAGCCAGGCATATTGGTATGATATGCTACTGGATATGACAGCAGGTCACCTCGTCTGCAGCATGGGAACACTGACAACTGCATGATACGTTAGCGCGGTTCTGCAGCCCATTTTGTTACCGTTCCATTCCTGGGAGGCATGCAGCAGCCTATTTTCCAGCACGACAATGCCCATGTACACACTGCTAGGGTCTCCAGACAATGTTTGCAACATATTCAAGCATTTCCATGCCAGCACAATCTCCAGATTTATCTCCAATAGAAAATCTGTGGGACCACATTGAACGACATGTGCAATTCTCTCACTGGCCAGCATAGAATCTCGATGAATTATGGGAGCAAGTCAACACTGCTTGGTGTACAATTCCTCAGAACCATATCCGTCGACTCTATGACTCCATGCCACGCCATATTGCTTTCTGCATTGCCGTTCACGGTGGTGCAACCACCTACTGAGGCAGTCACATTGTGCTGCATTATCTCATCTTCTAACCACTGTAAGTGGCTGCAAATTAAATCATGGTATGCCAATATATATTGCTATGTGTGTGCTACATATCACCCCTATCCCCTCACTCTTTCTGGGTGGGGCGATTTCAATGTCGTGCAGTGTATATTAATGATTCTTGTCAGATGAGCATAACAGGAAGAATTACTAATTTTGCTGATGATACTACCATCACTTTTTGAGGTATTATATATTTAAAATTATTAGTATTAAACCAATTACCAATAATTTTCAATTCACTATTGATTAATGTTTCATTAATCAATAATGAATTGAAAATTATTGGTACTTGGTTTAATACTAATAATTTTAAATAAAACGAAATTAATGTATTTTAGTTTGAAG
This sequence comes from Ryuthela nishihirai, assembly GCA_038380435.1. Taxonomy (NCBI): domain Eukaryota; kingdom Metazoa; phylum Arthropoda; class Arachnida; order Araneae; family Heptathelidae; genus Ryuthela; species Ryuthela nishihirai. Next base: position 70,033,654 of record JAWZYU010000001.1, read on the forward strand.
AGCAGAATTATAGAAGATTTGGATATTAGAATTCCTGATAATGCTTGCAATCAATATTTAGCTTGTTATTGTAAGCCTATCTAAATGGTAGATGTGACTAACTACTTAGGTATAAAAATCGATCATGAATTGAAAACCGTATGTGGATAAAATGAAAACTTACGATTAGTATTATACAAAATTTATTATTTAAACAAATTGGAGATGCATAAATGATGGTAATTTTATATAATTCCTGGATACAGTCTGTATTTTATTATGACCTATTGTTGTATGGAGGAACCTATATAACAATTTTCATTTCAATAATCACTATTCAAGATAAAATAATAAAATGTCTAACCATAATAATATTAGGTCTTCTAATGTACATTTTAGATGTCTACATATAAATGTATTGCCTTTAAAAATAAAAAAATAATAAACACCCTCTCAAGCAGCTGCTTGCCCCAGAGGTCTCACAGGAGCCAGTCAATTTAACGTGCCATAGTAGAAGATCTGTGAGGATGGTGGGACCTTAGCAGATAAACAATACAAACATTCATGCCTTACCCGGGGCTCAAACCCAGGTTGCTTAAATCAGTAGCCAAGCATGCTAGGACATCTTTATGTACATAAACTAATGATTAGAAATGGAAATTATCTTCAAGAAAAAAATATGTGAACAGCATTTGCAAATGGAGAGGAAATAACATATTGTTCCATTAGTTAAAATGGAAATTGTACAGAAACAGTTAATGTATTTATCCCCCATAATGTTCAACAGCCTACCTTACATATTAAGAGACTTCTCTGGCAGTCTTTTCATGTTAAAAAAAAAAGGTTAAAGGTTTTCCTTATGCTAAAATGTTTGCCCAAGCCTGGTCTGTACAACGAAATATGTATTATAACAACCCAGAAAAACTCCACATATGGTTTGTTATAGGAAATACAAAAGTATATTTATTTGCAAAGTAAAAAGTAAAGTTCCCAGTGTTGTTGCAATTTCATCTGTTAACATAAAAAAAATCAAGAAGCACCATCTGTTATTACAAATGGGATTAATATTCTAGATCAGTGGTTCTCAACCTTTTATGCTTCATGTACCCCCTGGAAATGTGTATATAACTAGTGTACCCCTTGTATAGATAGACAAAACTATAGTTATAGCATAACAATGGGAATAAAACATATATCAGTGATTCTCAACCTTTTATGATTCACGTACCCCCTGGAAATGTGTATGTAACTGGCATACCACTTGTATAGATAGATAAAATATAGTTATAGTATAACAATGGGAATAAAATTAAACATATAATATATACACATTAAATTTTGTATTCATAAATTAATAATAATAAATAATAAATACCCCCTCAAGCAGCTGCTTGCCACAGAGGTCTGACAGGAGCCTGTTAGTTTATATGCCAAAGTAGAAGATCTGAGAGGATGGCAGGACCTCAGCAGAAAAACAACACATACAACCATGCCTTATCCGGGGCTCGAACCCAGGTCCCTTAGATCAATAGCCAAGCACGTTAACCACTCGGCCATGGGACGACATATATCAATAAAAACAAAAAAAGTCATAAACAATTATGGCAAAATAATTTTGCCTATGTAGGAAGAATATTAAAAAATGTGCATTTTTATACATTGTAGTGAAAGGATAATGTACAACTAATTCCAGGTTAATACAATAAAAATGTTTGTTTTTTAAATATGAAATCATAAATGTATTTTTTTAATTCACACTAATTTAATCATTTATAATGAATAAAATGCATGATCTAATGAATCTACTTCAAGCAGGGGCATATCCAGGTACTAGTCCACCATAAGAACCCATTAGTGCAAACATCTACTTCTCTTTTTAGAATTGTTGGGTTGTTTTACCTCTGAGCGGCACTTTTTTGCACACCATGGGCTAAATGGCCAGGTCACAATGACCCCGAGTGCTCAGAGAATGTTGGGGGAGGGGACCCACTGGAACAGCTGTTGGAAGACAGATTGTAGCCTCCCGTCAAGGCCATCCAGCCTGTTCTTTGACGTGCACAGGGTATGGCTCTCCCGCACACAGAGCCACGGCTTTATGTCCCATCCGATGGACGGCGGCCTTTCCAAACCCATCAGTGTCCCCTACTGACCGTGGGCAGGGCAGGAGTTTTGCAGAGATAAGTTTCAACGCTGACCCAGCTGGGACTTGAACCGGGGGCCCCTCTTTTTTTTTAGAGATAAGTGCAAGTATATATGTATATAAAGATGAATAGGCAGAGGCATAACTTCAGTTTTTAGGGCACACGAGTCCAATGATTAAAACAAGGCCCCATAAAAGAATTAGATAAAAATATATGCAATGTAAAATAATGCCTTGCTGTACTCTGTCACCATTATGCCTGTCTACAAATAGGTAACCGAAAATATCATAGAAGAGTAACAGGACGGCATTACAAAAGTTTTGGTCGATTAGAGGTTTCACCCACAAATAATGCTGTAACCAGGCAGGATGCAGCATGGCAAGAGATGCAAAATTAAAACATTACATTATTTTCCAAAATTTAATAATTTTTTGATAAGATTACTCTCAGCACAAGGAATGCAAAATTCAAAAAGTATTTTTTTAAACCAAAAAGATCAATTCTTACTATAGCAACACTCTGATGGTCATGTGTGTGGTGAGACTTGCTCATAAACATGAACACATACATGTATTAATATTCAATGAAGCACGTGTATTAATATTAAATGAAGCAATATGCAAGTGTTTATTTTTTCAATATTACTAAAATGATTTGATATCCAATTTGTTGTCTTATTTTTATGAAAATATCAGGGCCAAAAAGAATATCTTGGACAGGGCACAAGAATGGCTAGTTATGATACTGTCCATAAATCTATTTTTTTGTCCTTGGGGAATATATGAACACATTATGGAGCATTTTGTGCTGTTTTTGCAAGCAAAGAAAAATAAGATAATCCTGCCAAAATTAGTGAACAACTAGAATAAGGACCAATGTGATTTTAAATAGCACATAATTGTAGCCACCTTTTGATTAAATAAGATCAAAATCAAAACAAATTCAAACATTTGGGTACCATCTCATGTTGGTGGAGAATTTTGCCTGCCAACACTCATGTTGTATGATAGCATTAATTCTGCCAAAACATTCAGTAAATAATTTTTTTGATACTATGAAATGAATCTAGAAAAATTCGGAGTTAAAAATTAGTAGGATGGTGAAAAGGAAGTGACCAGGAGGCCCTAGCAGGTTTTGAGGTAGAAGTAGTGTTCTCTATCAGGTAGGTAGACTGGCAACGATGAGTCTTTGCAAGCATAGCATCTAAAAAGCTTCGCCTCATCTATTTATTTTTTCCTTTAAAGTTTTTTAGTACGTTATTTTTTTTCAAAGTTCTTAAAAACTTTATTTCATTGCTTATGCTGAGCAGTATCTGTTTGGAACATGCCGGAAAGCACCGATCCTAGTGGTACCTATACAAAATTCAACAGTCGATAGATTTTGACTAATTAAACCAATAATTCAGATAATCGAGAGCCAGTTCATCAAAATTTTACCATATGTCAAAAAAAGAGGCATTTCCAAGAAAATTTTCTGGCCATGCCCATGATTCCAATAGTTTTTTTTTTGTACTTTAAAATGTTAAGCATAACAATTTTCTTAATTGAACTATATATATTAATAAATAAATAAAAATAATAAATAACCCCTCAGGCAGCTGCTTGCCACAGAGGTCTGACAGGAGCCTGTCAGTTCACATGCCACAGTAGAAGGTCTGAGAGAATGGCAGGACCTCAGCAGAAAACAACACAAACAGCCATGCCTTACCCGGGGCTCGAACCCAGGTCCTGTAGATCAGTAGCCAAGAGCGCTAACCACTCGGCCACGGGACGAGTGTACTGAAAATCTGTTCATTTTTCCTTTACCCCTGTGTGCTTTGAGGCTGTCATTAATTGATTGGAAATACAGAGTTAATGGTAAAATAAAAAGGAACTCATAGTCACTTTACAGTAGTTGTAATAATAAATCAGTGCCATTTTATCAATCTTAATAATTATTTTCTGTTAATATTATTGTCGACAGACTAAATAAATTTGCTAAATAATATTCTCAACACCATGTGATAGCCCAAGGGTCAGGAAACTTTATTGGATCAACAGAAGAAAAAAAATTGAGAGCTACAAATTATATCTTCATTGACTCAAGACCCAAAACAGCAGCAATTTATTTTCTTTTATTAAAAAAATAGAGCCATAATGTATCATTTTCAAATAGGTATATTCAAGTTTATACAATAAAATTTTTGGAAAGAATTATTTGAGAAAACTGTCATTTATCAGTGTTTCTTCTTGGCCAACTTATTGAAATTGGAGTGTATTTAAAGCATTTGAATTGCATTAGTGCTTTCAAACTATTGTCTCCCAACTGCTCAGGGTGGGGTGGTTCAGTAGTAGAGTGCCAGGCTCGCAATCTGCATTTCCCAGGTTTGAGTCCTGCCTGGGCCAGCGTTGAGATTTATCTCTGCCCTGCCCTTGGTCAGTAGGGGACCCTGATGGGGTTGGAAAAGCTGTCATCCGTCAGATGGAACATTAAGCTGTAACCCTGTGTGCAGTAGAGAACATGCTGGATAGCCTTTGACAGGAGGCTACCATCTGTCTCCCAACAGGTGTCCAGAGGGTCCCCTCCCAACCTTTGCTGAGCCCTCAGGGTTCTTGTCAGGGTCCATTTAGCCCATTGTGTACAAAAATGTGCTGCTCACAGGTAAAACAACCTAACCAACCTGCTCTGGTACTTCTTTTTATTGAAAATCATTAAGAATGTTTTTTTTTTCGCAGTTGAATGTTGAATCAAAAAGAATCAAGCCATGTTTTATAGTGCTCAGAGCTGCTGGTTCTCAGGACTCCTGTGATACCCAAACGTTTTCCATTTTCCTTTATTTTAAATTTTTTTGAAAAATTATACATAAAAAATTAGTTATGCATTATTAGATCTCTCTTTGCTTGATATTATTTCATTCCTACCTAAGGATCCTACAAGATATGACTGAAATAATATCAGTCAGCACATGCAGACATAATATTTATAATTTACATCTAACTGAGGCTGATAAACAGTTTCAACAGGATTTCAAAATTATAAAAAATTACATTTTGATTAACAAAATTTAATTGAAATTACAATTGCCCATACTAATCCACAAACTTCAATTTCACTAATTGTGTGTTTAAGCTCCACCTAACAAAACCATGTTAAAAAAAAACAAACAGGTTTTTTTCAATTGTGGTTGGTAAAAATTTAAAGAATCATTCTTGAATCATCTTAATTTTTTTTATATTAATTTTAATTCTTGTGCATTTATTTGAGATGCTGAAGTGATTAGGGTTAAAAGTATCTGCAGTGTAACTGCAAGAGACACTAAATACAGCACTAATAGCAGTGCAAGCATTACTTTCTTTGAAACAAAGGCCTATTTGCTCAAATTACTTTTCTATATGGGGTAGTCCTATGTCTTATTTATATTGAAAAAAAAAAACATCAGGATTGCACTAAATAGCTTTTTGTTATAAACTGGCTTAGATTGCTTTAAGCCTAAAATGTGTAACCCCGAAAAAAAAAAATTGTTCCAAGTGACTTTTTGAACGGTTTCTGAGTAGTCAGATTGGTCCTTCACAAAGCTGCTTCACTAAGGCCCTTTTTCTAACAAGCTAGGTTTGGGAGAAATGAAAATTCGTTTAGTGAATAAGGTGAGGATAACACCTATCATTATAAAAAAAATTTCATTGCTTCGAAAACTAATTCCAGTGTATAAACTTATTATCAAATATATTGTGGTATCTTACGAAAAAAAGAATCAAAAATATTTTATCACGTTTCAAAAAATTGCTTTTACTTTGAAAAAAATTTTTTTTAAAACTACTTATATACCTAAATGTTTAGCAGTCTAATATTGCAATTATCTTATTCAGAACTAAGGTAGAAATTTGATTTTTAATTTAAAAATATCACTTGATTTTATATATACTGAATTAATTGTATCAGTAAAAAAATAAACACTATCCTGTACTAGTAAATCATTTAAAACAATTTTTTGTAATTGAAATATACTAAAATTTCTTCTAATTTAATATCGAAATATCCTTTGAATAAGAAACATTTCATAGTTACTACGTATGATAAAAAAAACTGTTCCTTAAAATAAAAATTATAAACTTCCATTTTTTAGAAAGATCAAATAAATGTCTTGAATCGTTATCGTTGAATCAATAAACTTAACATTCCCAGATACAACCTACCTTACGAATATAAAAGCATATTTTAATTAGCTAATACCAACGAGATGGATTAACACATTGTATCTACATAATTAAACTTGTCTGATCCCATTTTGCGTTTGTTGAACGACACGCAACTGATCATAAAATCCTCGTGCTCTCTCGATTGACTGCAGTGAGATTCCTACCTAGGTGCGAGCAGCTTGTGTCGTGTGCTTGTTTATGTATCGCTAAAGCGATATCAGATTTCCGTAAATTGCTTACAAGATCATGCTTTAGTGTAGAAGAAGCTTTACTGAAAGAATTATCACCGACTAATTCTGCTAAATTTATTATTAAACTTCATGAATACGCTGGTTATTGGAAGTTAAGAAGTAACTGCATTTCGTTTACCTCACATACTTATCGCCATGTTGCTCGCGCAAAGCATCTTGGGATTGATAACTGACAGACGACAACGGCACTCGCCCTCTATGATATTGTTTGCAATTTGTTTTTATTTATTCTGTGCTGTGGCGTTGCCAAGTGGTTATCTGAATGTGGCCAGAAGTTCAACATTTGGTTATTGTGACGTACAAACAAAAAGTGAACTGACATACTGTTGTAAATTGGGAAAATAACGTTTTATAAAACGGGAATACAACATATTGTGGTTATGCAAAGAATACATAGTACTACTTACAATTCATAAATGCATCGATAACTTAACGAGGATATCGAGGATGGAAGTATCGCAGCCACAGGTAAATATTTTTAATATTCTTAAATGAATCAGCTTTTAAACTTAAGATTGCATTATTTGTTTTCTTAACCTGTTGCGCTAGCATGTTTGTCACTTTTTGTTTTCTAACATTGATAGCGTAAGGAAGGGCTACTGGGGGGGAGGGGATTCGACCTTGTAGCGGTAGGCGTACGGACGCGGCGATTAGAACGGAGAGCGGTAGTAGCATGTGCACGCTCGGCTAGTGAGCAGCTCCGCTGCACGCGGGTGGTGTGTGAATTGATTTCTTCATGACGTTTTTACAGTTTATAGGTGCTCCCTGTGGCCACCATGGACCGTACACCTTCTACAAAGGATTCAAGTATTTCAAGCATGGGAAATACAAGATTCTTTCTTTGGGAGAATTTTTCTTTGTGCGGATATCTTCAAGAGATGATCCATGTATCGGAGAGTTGCAGCTGCTGTGGGACGACCGGAATAGCGATCAGCGACTGTCAAGTGTAAGGCTTTATTTCTTGCCAGAACAAACGCCGGATGGCCGACAACCCTATCATGGTGCGGTAAGTAATTTATAATAATTATTATTTTGCTGTATTGTTCCTTAATTTCTTTTACATCAGTTTAGCTTAAATATTTTGCATATATAAAATTCCTGTAGAAATATTAAAATGAACTGTCGTGCTGTGATCCTGTTATCGCCTTTAGCAATATCAAAGTAGCTAATTCATATTTATAAATCGCTTTACACCTTTCCCTTCATGAGTATCTGGATGCAAAAAAGAGTTATTTACCCATAAAATTTAACGAAATTTACAATATTTTATTAAATTAACGATATATACAATGAATATTTTATGTAAATATATTCAAGAATATAAATTAATTTCATTTTTATGAAATTTTTTTCTGTGTTTAATAAATGTATACTACGAAATGCAACAAAATGCACATGAAATTAAAATTTGATAATAAATTTAATTTTTCTGAATCAGGAAATACGTTTTGATATTTTTATTTAAAAAAATGTAATTTGCTAATTATTGATTTTTTTATTTTATGTTAGTAATGTATCCAGAAAATTGTAACAGTGTGTGTACGGAAGGGGTGTGGAGGTAGACAGTCCCTAATTTTTGGGGGCTATCTTAGAAAATATGCTATTCAAGGTCTACAAGGAGGGATGGGTTATAAACCCACAACTGGTGCACTAATATACATTAATAGAAATGAACTATTTGCACTGCAGTAGATGAATATCACAGAGATATTAGGATAATTGAGTTCAATTGTCCTAATATTTGCTTTCTATAAAGCTCCAAGCAATATGTCACATTATTTTAATGCACTGGTAATATCGTGAATGATATGATCTAATTAAAAATACTTGCAAGCAGGAGGAAATATGGTGGCAGACTGAAAAGTCAACTTTTAAAATAATCTAGAATTTTTAACAGATGTAAATTTTAGACTATCTAAAATTGATATAAAGAATATTCTATACATTTTGAGCCTGTGAATTATTATTAAAATTAACAGCATATTTTTACCTTGCCATGAACTGTATTAAAGATGATTAATGTATCCAAATTGCAAAGATTATCATATTTGAACTGTAGGTATAAAGCTACTTAATAAGAAAAAAATTTATCTTTTGTAGTGCATTTTATCACATATAATCATTTCATGTGTATTGTTTTAGCTTCACATATAGAAATGAAATTGAAAAAAAAAACAGATTTTTTAATAACAAGATTTAATTTTAGGAAAATTATAGAAGATATAGACTGCATTTTAGTAATAATAAGCAGCATAATATCCCCTTTTAATCTGCATATTTAAAAAATATTCTGACTTCAATTTAATGCTACTTTGGTAAATCTTCTTGATTGATCTTGTTTCATTATGGTACCAGACAATATTTTAAGGTGAATTCCTGCATAATCCCAGAAGACATATATATTTTAGCAAAGGGATTGTCCTTGTATTCAACTGGAAAATTCATCATACAAATATTTATTAAAGAATATTTTAAAAAAATTAACATTGTATATGAAAACACATTTAAAATTTTAACATTATGCATAAAAGCTCCTCATTATTAAATAACTTTAATTAATGCAATTTTTTAGCAGGTTTAAAAATTATTTTACTTTTACCATTTGTATACAGTCCATTGTTTTAATATCTGCTTAGTGAGTTTCATATTTAAACTCAGTTTTTTAAAAGGATAATAGTTGGTCTAAAAAATTATATGTAAATATTTGCCACCAAATATTTTAAAGTAACAACTGAAGTAAATGGTAATATTTCAAAGTGCAGTTATTACTATCATAATTAATTATCTGATGTTCCTTCTTAATATTGTGCAAATTAGGTAATATTTATTTTTGCAAAGTTCAAAGGGAATTTTAAGATTTTCAATTTTTTAAATGTACTGCAGCATTTAGCAAAGTGAGTATAAATGAAGTATGGAGCTTCAAATGGTTCAACTGTCATCAGCTTAAATTAACACTGAGTTGTTTACATTAAAAAAAATTCCAGTTGCATTTTATGCAGTAATGTGTGTGTGAGGACTATTGTGTAGTAATTAAACATTGTAATTGCAAATATTAAAAGAAGTTGTCAGATTTTATTACTATATACAAATATATATTCCATGTGTTCACTTAAGAAAGCATTTCAATTTATTAACATTATGAAAATATAGTTGAGTTAAATTTATCGATCTCAATGCTTTTTTTGCTTAGGGATTAATAAAAAATTAATGTGCATACATTTTACACTTCAATAATATGAATTGGAGATTTATATATGTTACATGGACATCTAAATGTCCATGTAACATATTTTTTTCACAAAAAATAAATCTTTAAATGAAAAACAAAAGAATAAACTTGTAATAATCAATGGGTATCTTGATTATAAATTTAAGATATGTCTAATTTGCTCACTTTTAATACATACCATTACCATATAAAGTCCATTGTTATGGCCTAGAAAAACAAATTTAAAGATATATAAGTTTGAAAATCAGCTTCTTATTAAAAAAATGAAACTGAAAGCAATTTGAGTCTTATTTTCAGAATTAGTCTCTATAAATAGTTCTTTGTGTTCAATATGTTCAAAAATGTCACTATATAATAATGACATTTTTATTAATATATTTTCATTAATTCTCATGGTTGGCAACATTGCTGTTAAAATAATTTCCGCAACGTTTTAAATATTAAATGAATATTTTTGAAAGATAGGAGTTTGATTTGGTGTCTAAAGTATTTTTATCATTTTTCTATAAAACATTTTTGGAGATTTGAGTTGAGTTTTCTATAGACACAGAAGTTGTGTTTCAATGACAATGGACCTATTGGTATATCAGTGTTTCTATTACCAAATTATTTTCTTTTGTAAATGTGCTTTATGATAGAAATGTACTTTGCAGTACATAACCAAAATTATTCCTATTTTATTGGGTGTGTGGGTTCATGGTGTAATTAGTAATACGCTAAAGCATTTAAAGCCAGCTTAATTAAAAGGTCAGTTGGCTTTCTAGTTTCAGATTATTCAACTGTTCTACTTTTTTTAACTAGAGTAAAATATCCTATGTATTTCATATACATGTACTAGCTTGTTTTATGTGTCTGCACATCATCGAAAAGTTAAATATTTACCTAGTTAATTTATTCAGTGATTTATTTCATTAAACATAATTCTTGATAAGAATTTCTATTCCAAGATGTGAAATCAAATTACTATAATTTTGTTCTTAAATTATTAAATGAAAATTTTAAATAATGAAATATTCATTTTATTTTAATTGTAAATAGATGAATATAAAACCGAGAGCATTAATTAAAAATTAAAAATTAAAAAATTATTAAATAATTTATTATTAAATAAATAATTTATTATTAAATAAATAATTTATTATTAAATAAATTTTTAACATATCTATTTTTTTATTTTAATGTGTATTAAAAGTAGAAAATATTAAAATTTAGGATATTATAACATTGTACTTTTTTTTTTCAAATAGATTTTTGAAGCAATATTATTGCCATTTAGAAATTAGGGAAAAGTATCAATGTAATAGCTCTGCTAGAATTGTTAAAACTTAATTTAAATAATTAATTATTGTCAAATCGATCAGCAGGTTTTTTAATGCGATTTATTTTTTACTCATTTTAATGCGAACAGCGGTTTCACCAAAACGGATTGTACGTGCAAGAAATCTTAATGATTTATTAACGAGGTTAAAAAAATAAATACCCCCTCAAGCGGCTGCTTGCCACAGAGGTCTGACAGGAGGAGCCTATCAGTTTATATGCCACAGTAGAAGGTCTGAGAGGACGGCAGGCCCTCAGCAGAAAAACGACACAAACAGCCATGCTTTACCCAGGGCTCGAACCCAAGTCCCTTAGATCAGTAGCCAAGCGCGCTAACCACTCGGCCATGGGACGGCATTAACGATGTTGGGTAAAAAGAAATAGCGAGAAGCCATTAATATAATATATATTTGCATTTCACATTAAAATTTTACCAATTTCTTAATGTGTAAATTTTGTTTATCTGGTATTTGCTGATTTTAAGGTCACCTTAATTTATATAATTAGCCCTTTCACTGCCATGGCTGAAATCACTTGTCAGACTTGGTTTTGGCTCAAATTGCCATTAACGAGATAATGAAGCACTTTGAAAATGTCACATCCTATTCAAACCCGTTTTGAGAATATCGTGTAGGGTGCTGACATGCAATGTAGTTGTCATTTTATTTTTCTAGATTTATTATATTCAGAGCATAAGCGGTTAAATATTTGAAGGCAGTGAAAGGGTTAAAAGCAACTTGTTACTTTTTCTAGAGCATATATAAAACCAGATACAGTGTAATTATTTTTGTCCTTTATCGTAATTTTCCAGGACCACAACGGAGAGTACTTCATACTCTTTTTCCCAATCTACTTTTTCTTAAAAGTGCTTGGTATTCAAAATGTCCAATTGAAACTGTTTTTCAACTGTTAAAAAAAAACTTAAATTTTCAACACGCTAAATTTAAACAAAAATTAAGAAAAAATTGTGTAAGAAATTAAGTATTTTGTAATTCTTATTAAGATATTTTGAAATCTGCCCTAATAACAGTTTTAAGTGCCAAAATAATAAGGCATTTGGATATATTTAATGCTTGATAGGACAGGGCTAGTGTGATGTATGCAACAAACAATGCTACGATCAACAGTTGCGCAGAAGGATTGTATGTGCAAGCAATCTTAATGAATTTTTAATAAGGTTGCGTAAAAAAATAGCGAGAATCCATTACTGTATGTATATATTTATTTGTATTTGACATTAAAAATTTATGGAGGCCATAGTGGCTCAGTCAGAAGCGCGCCAGACCAAGGCCAGGCTCGTAATCTGCAGTCTCATCTGGACCAGCGTTGAGATTTGTCTCCGCCCTGCCCTCTGTCAGTAGGAGACACCGATGGGTTTGCTGAATCCGTAAAATATGACATTAAACAAAAACTGTTATTAGGGCAGATTTTACGTGTACGACAGAGTCTTCTCTGTGCACGTTAAAGAACACGCTGAAAACCCATTTGACGGAACTATTCTAGTTACCATATGTCTCTTAACAGCTGTCCAGTGAGTCCCCTTTCTCCAACTTCCTCTGAGCCGTCGGGGCCCTTGTTACCTTGCCATTTAGCCCATTGTATGCAAAAAAAGTGTCGCTCAGAGGTAAAAAATAGCTCAACCCATTGAAATTTTATATGAAATTCAACCTAAGATTTTGATGGTGGAAAAGTGTATAGTTTATATTCTATTAAATTTCAGTCGTTCTCTCTGGTGAAATGCAGCTAACACGTTATGAGACTTATTCATATGCAGAATTTTAAAATCTATTAAAATAATTCGCCTGCTTCAAATATTTTTCATAACCGTTTAAAAAACAATTTATTTTTTTCATATGTCATTCGGCCTCTTGTGGGCGGAATATGACTTGGTGACTAGGAAGAAATGTGTAAGAAATTAATTAAAAAAATTTTTTTTCTTCATAAACTATGTTGATTAAAGGGACCGGGTTTCTAGTCCCGAATAAAGACATGGATGTTTCTTATGCTGCATTTCTGCTCAGGGTCTCATTTTCTCACATACTACTCACTATGGGATATTATAATGACTGGCTCCTGTCAGATCTATATAACAAGCAGCTGCTTGAGGGGCAATTTTTTTTATTAGTGACATCAGAAATAAAAATGAAAAATACATGTTCTTTTACCGTTCTGAGGTATTTTAATTACTATTTATATTTCTACTTAATTTTTGAAGTAACTCTTTTATTGCGATTTTTAACTCACAATTGAGTTAAAACATAGTATGCTGTGTTGTTTTGTTTGAAAAAAACAACAACAGTGATTTAAATGAGTTTTTTTTTTCCAATTCAAACTTTGCTGGAAATATTACGAGAACATCCCAAATATTTTTGCTTTCAGCCTTTAAGATATTTCGTTTTTTTCATCTGGTACTATATTTTTCTCCCCTCAAAGTTATTTGTTTGATGTTAGATAATAAAAAGCCACATAGTAATGATCTTTCCCCAGTTTCACTTTTGTCTTCCGAAAAAAAAAAAAGCTAATAGATATGCATAAAAGGACTCGATTCGGGTGAAATTTCCTAAAGAATTTTTCCGCAACCGCTTTGTAAGTCCCTATTATGTCAGATAGAACACACTTTGTGATGTTTATGTAGTTTTTACCACGTTAAAAAGTTTCCAGTTTGCTCCTGTGAGGCTATCTTGGAGGAAGAATTTGCTGCTAGATTAGGACGACGGAAAATAAAAGCAAACGAAAGAAGAAAAAGCACTAGCTTGTTGCGGCTGGAAGAAACGAACAATCCCAGCCCATCATAATACTGGTAAGCTCCGCCCACGAGTGGGGTACTCTAGTGTTGATAAATGTACGTGTACATGTATGGGTACGATGCTTTGGGGTCAGCAATGTGCTTTCCCTCCCATGCCGTCACTGCTCTGGACGAAGCTCCTCTTTACCTTGGCAATTACCTCGAGGGCACAGTGTCATTATTTTGTAATGTGTCTGAGAACTGCACTTTCTGGTATTTATCGGAAATCCTTTGTATTGAATAGTCGTTTTCTTTCTCCCCTTTGTCTTTAAAAGCTGTTTAGAAATGTGTTAGAAGCTAATATTGTTTGTTGGAAAATTGTAATAGCGTCAGAGCACAATTCGAGTTTATTTTCCTTCAGCGTACTGGGAATATGGGCGTGTTCGTTCGTGCGTTGCTTTGTGTTCCCGATAAATTATGTCAGTAATGCATTCAGGATGTGAAACGCTCCGTGCAGTAATGACCATTTCTATTTGTGACTCAGTTAATGAATAATTAATCTCCGCTCTGTTACTGCGGCGTAAGGAGGAAAAATCGAAAGGAGTAAGAATTGTCTTTTGCGAAATACGCGTTCTTAATAAATAATCGCGTTCGTTTTAACTCGATTCTTTATAATATATTAATATTTTTGGAAGATGAATGTTTTTTCCCCTTCTTTGTGCTTGAATAAATGTGACGTCGTGTGATGTTAAAGAATACAATTCTAACAATGCGAAAGGAATTTTGGAACTACCCTAGTTACCAGATGTATATACGAAACGTAATTGCGTATGAGTGAAATAAGAAAAGAAAGTGCATGGGTAAATTACTCTCCAAAAATTTATATACATGAGCTCAAGTGAAAGTAATTTTTAGACTTGAATTATTTATTGTGTTTTAGCATAATAATGCGTTATTAATACCGAGTGAATATTTCAGAGCAAAATAGTACAACTTTTCTGCCAGTTCTTTTAAAAAAGGGAAATAATTCTGCAAAAGCATATCCGTAGGAAAAACAGATCTTTAGTAAACATGTTTGCATATTTAAAAATCACTATTTTTAGGTTTACCTAATATTGCTTTCAAAAATTCCAATGATGATAGAGCGTGCCATTAGCCTACTGACAGTCGAAAGATTCTATTGTAGTAAAGCCTAGTTAATTCGAAATTTAAGGAACAGAATAATAAAATTCGAATTGCCAAAAACCTGGTTAATTCGAAATTCACATAAACAGTACAACTATCTATTAAAAAAAAACCTATATAAATATATATAAACTAAATATGATTTACTTTATATTGTGATATTTAAATACAATTCCGAAAGATTTGTTTTGAAACAACACAAAATTTTATATCACGAATAGACAATAGAAATATTAACGTTATCAGTGTTAACATTTCTATTGTCTCTCTTAATATTACCTAGTGTAAAATAGCCTAAAGTGTGTGATAGTGTAAAATAGCCATTAACTCCTTTAAATTAGTCACTAATTTTGCCCTATTTAATTTTTTGAGGATTCTCTAGCACGATGTGTTTATGATGTCACCAAATTTTTCTCATATAATCAATGGCCTATTTTGTGTCACTGAAAAGTATCATCAAAGATAAAAGTTTTAGACGGCAGTTTTATTAATTATTCAGACACAGTATATCGATATTTTGAGCACATGTTTTTTTTTTGTTTCGAATTAAGAAGGATTTCGAATTATTCTGGTAATTTTGCATGAGATTTGCATATTGTGTCTTTGAAATTAAAACAATATTCGAGTTAACCAGATTTTGCTCTATAAGTAATTTTCGCGATCAAGACATATATCATTTATTCGCACTAATTTTTTCGATTACTTTTAAGGGATTCGACTACTTTTAAGCTTTATTATTATTATTGTATTTTTTCATGAGGTTTTTTTTTTGTTAAAAAATATTTTTTTTTCTACACGATGCCATATTTACCCCATAGATAAATATAAGCATTTATCCAAAGCGCAATGGAGAAAAAATATCGTCAAATATTATTATGTTATAAGCAAGGAGGTGAACACTACTGTTCGCGAAACAGATTGGAGATGGAGATTTGAGTTGATATTTTTGCGTGTTTGAGAATTGGCATCCAATTTAAAGCAGTTCATGTTTATTCTTGCGGAGAAACTGTAGGAAAGTTTCTGAATTTCGTGGTAATATAAGCGGCTTTATCCGGTGGTTCACAATAATTGTAACTAAAAATTGCGCTGTCAGTTCTAGTTTTTTTTTTATTTTACAATATATAATTAGTGTTTTGGTCCACAAGTTGCCTCCATCTTTGAAAAATGATCCGTCTGTTGCTTCCACTACTGAAAAGTGGAAACAACTCGGTAAACAACCTTTTCAGTTACGGAGGTAACTGAAAAAGGTTGTTTACGTATATTTCAGAAAATCGGTTGCCAATTAATGTGATGCTTTACGGAAAGTGTTTCATCGTATTCACTCACTGAATATAAACTTTCGTTTAAAAGACAGAAAAAAAGTTTAACATCAGTTTTTTTTTTTTTTGGGGGGGGGGGGGGGATTTGTTTATAGAAGAAAACACACAAAATAAATTTTTATATTTACCAAAACATGTTTTGAGAACAAAATATCATATGACAATGTCTCTTTTGTTTATTGCTCTAGAATTTGATTCATGGACACTTTTCCTTAATTCCAGTTCAAAATTTTTTTCTCATGTTAAGTTCTTGCTTGGCTCACAGACCTCAGTGGCAAGCAAGCTCCTTGAAGAGCAATTTTATTTATTTTACAGAGAATGACTTCAGAAAATCTCTGTCTTTTATCTCTGGTGATATCCGCTTCGATAAGGGCTTCCAAGACATGTTAAATCGGACTTTGAAATCCCAAAATTTGGCCTGCTTTCATCTGGAGGATGTAGCTGAGACACGGGCGGTTAATAAGAAAAAAAAAATTAATTGTATTTAATTACTAAAAAAACTGTAGTTATAAGCATTTTAAAAATATTAATATAGTTCATGCTAAAATATTAATGTGCATTATTTGTAAAGTTCCTTTAAATATGACTACGTTTTGTCATAGTAATAAAATATATTTTTAATTTTGCTTCATTAATATAATAGTTAAAGTCATCACTACAGATTACACCAATTTCTAAACTTTTTCGATTAATATTAGCTTTAAATTATTTCATGCTGAAAATTTCCTCTTTGAAAGGAACTCGATTCGAGCCACGGATAAGGCATGCATGTTTCTTTTGTTGTGGTTTTTTTCTTCCACTACTAATCTCTACTACAAATCCCTGGCATTACTAACAGGCTCCTATCAGACCTCTGTGGTAAGCAAGCCGCTGCCTGAGAAGAATTTTTTTTATTTTATCTAAAAGCATAACACACCTAATTTAAATAAATCTTTTTTTTACCCTCTATACATATATCAACAATCAAGATATTTTATAATTCATTGGGCTGTTTTGTAATAAAATAAGCAATATCATTGCACCACAATGAATCAAATGGAAATTAGTATCTAAAACCCGGTAACAACAGACAGCAGTTACCAAAAGACGAAATCTATGCCAAGTTTAATGAATTGCCGTGAATATTTTTGCTGTGCTTTTCATTCGAAGTTTGCGAAATCGGCGCGGTTTTCTGTTTACGTAACGAGAGCTGCGGCATTGGCACAGCTGCGTTGGTGCGTCGGCACAGAGTACGGCATTCATTTTTGCTGAGCTGGTAATCTTATCGTGGCAGTTATTATCCTTCTGAATCAGCAGCTGGGCCGTTATTGCTGCCGCTATTTCTCTCGTACATTCGTAGTGTCCTTTTCTTTTCCTGGAGCTCCGCCAATTTTTGTAATCACTCCACAACGCGAAATACGAAATCAAAAATTGTTATTCTCTGCGTTTGTAAATTAAGTTGCTAGAGATAAAGAACGAGGAGGCAGCAAAACGCAAAGTTTGTATACAGGAGAAGAGAGAAATTTGATAAGAATATTAGCGGTCTTGATAAAGAAATACGGTTTGAAGTAAAATTGGTTGTCTAGTTTGCGGAGCGATATGGAATTTCCACGAAATGTATAATCAATTCATTGGCATAATTATATTTCTAAGTTTCTTTTTATGTTTTTATTTTCTGTCTCGATTTAAATCATGGTGACCCCACGGTGCTCGAAACGTTTGGGGATCTTGGGTCAATTTTTTCATATTTTCAGTAGAAGATAGGTGACCAAGTCATTTTATGTTTCGAATTAAAATATTTTTATTGCAAATTTTACCCGTCATCTATCTGATATTTAAACAGTTTTATTCGTATTTCACAATTAATCGAAATAGTTTAAAAGTGGATCTCAGTTACGTGAAACCCCGATCATACGTGAACTATATCAATAGAGTCCTGCGCGGTAGCAAAAGTTCTATCCTCATCCACAAAACTTTATCAGCATCCGCTTATATTGCCTACTTAATAACCGTCGATATTTTGCAAATGCTTGAAGTCCGATGCATATTTCCGAGTAAAAGAAATCAGTCGAATGGTTTATTAATGACTAATTAATATCTGAAAATATATACTATAAACGATAAGAAGTAAAACTAGGCTTTACTAAATTTAACATATTATTTCGTAAAGCAAAAATTGTAAATTTTTTAGCAAAAATATGCTAATTTTGCAAATTCTTATGAATTAATTTTGTTCTTTTAAATGCAGTTATCGGCGATTATGGGAAGACACTCCTTTTTATTACCCAGTAACTCTCCTCTAAAACTTCCGTGATCTCCCAGACTGAAATTTTCATTCGACTGATATTTAATTCCCATTTTCTACTAACAGCCAGTAATTTTTTGAATTTATATTCTGCTTTGCCAGCAAAAAAGATCAAATAGGAATGCACATAGGATAAGTTTTTTTTTTAATTTGTTCTTATCCCAATGGACATTTTTTTCTTTTTTAGAGTGAATATCATCATTGAATTTTCAAATCAGGTTTCTTTTAACGTTATCTCAAGTAGTTCACTCATGTTTCTGCATATCTTATCAAATAAGAGACTTTATAAACGCCATCCATCAGTTAACATCAATTTTTTTTTATTCACTATCCGGGATAAGGTTAATCCGCCGAGAGCTTTTAAATGCGGATATCCGCATCCGCGCAGGGCTCTACCGTGCATTGATTTTATTTCGATTTGCATGAAATTCAACATTTTTCGTATCGGAACGATTATTGTATTTTTGCTTTTTTGGAATTTTGTACAATGTAATTCCTGTCATTAAAATAAGTATCGCATCAATTTTTATCTCGTTTTCAAAAAAAAAATCAACTAAGTAATGTGTTTACTTTGTTGCCTGTAGATATCGAACTTTTTTTGTTTATAGAGATATATTAAAAATTCTTTAATGTTGGATAGTATTGATGATATATTACGATTTGCACTTTCCGAATCTCCTAAAAACTATAATTACGCTCACAAATGTTGGGGGGGGGGAATCGAAATTTCCAAAAATTTAACGAATGTTGCAAGGGATCTGTTTACGGTAGAAATCCGAAATTTTGGTGGTAGAGTGTGAAGAGTTATTCCACTGACAGCAGTAATCTGCCCCCTTTTCTCAGAGGGGTGTGAGAAAAGCAACTTTTTAAATTTAAGGAATAAGAGACAAATACTTTTCATGTTGTAAAAGTACTAATAAAATATTGTTGTTTGCATTTTCCTCATTATCTCGAATTAAAACTTTTAAGGAGTGAAAAAGTAGGTAACGAAAAACTTCATCCTGTATGTGCCAGAGGCGATCTGCGTTCTTCTAGTTTTTAACCCTTTTTTCATTTATTTGGCGACTACTTCCATATAGAACGGTTGATTTGTGTCCTGCTGTCCAATAAATACAAGATATCATATGAACCGAAATAAAATGCATAATATTGTGTAGAAATATAATGTTTCATAATTTATACACTGGTTTTCATAAATTAAGGAAAATACCTATGTTAAGTCAATGGGAAGCTAACGTCAAAGCTCTATAACGTCTAAAATAAGTTTTTTTTTGTTTTGAAAAATGTGATTGCAGATAAAGATCTCAATCAAATAAATCAATATCTCGATTTTCAACAATATTCGTTCAGTATTTAATGAAGCATTAAATTTTCTGCTTATCTTATCAAATAAGAGACTTTATCAACGCCATCCATCAGTTAACATCAATTTTTTTTATTCACTATCCGGGATAGAAATATAATGTTTAATGAAGCATTAAATACTGAACGAATATTATTGAACACCGAGATATTGATTTATTTGATTGATATCTTTATCTGCAATCACATTTTTCAAAACAAAAAAACTTAGAAGTTTTACTGCTTTGACGTTAGCCTCCCATTGACTTAACATAGGGATTTTCCTTAATTTATGTAAACCACTGTATTTAAATATTCTGTATAATGTATTTGTAGAACCTAATAGAAAATAGTTCTTTATTTAACATCCACTGAATCTGTAATTTGTTGCATTAATGTATTGCTCATAAAATAAATATTGCTGCTGATTCTAAATGCCATATGGCAATTTCAAATATTTTACGCCGGTTATATACGTAAGGGAAAAAAGCAATCTTTGCTATTCTCAGTTTTAACTCTTTGTCCCTGCAATATATATTGAAGAGATTTAACGAATATGTAACAAATTCTGAAGACATTTCATTTCCTCCGTTGCTCAATTCGTCTCTCTCGCAGTAAAACGAATCAGTCGATGAAAACAGCTAACTTCCCTCCCCTTAACTACCCCTGTTTCCTCCTCCCCTTCAGCTCCCTTCTCTTGTAGATCTCTCGCTTTACAATCCGCTGTTAGTGCGGCAGCCCCCGAGGGCAGACGGGAGAACAGGAGCTTCATACACAACGTCTGCCAAGCGTTACTTGGAGGCCATCAATGTGCGTGAACACCCGCAAATAAAAATCCACCTCCAGCTAACTCACTGCTTGTCGCGGCTGGTTCGTTTCAAGGAAATGGTGACGATTAATTCTTAAGAGGAAGTTTTTTTTTCATTCTTCTCTCCGCAGCATGGATTATATACGTATTGCGATCGTTGATTACGTTGTTTGTGCGCGTAGTCTGCAGAAGGGGGAAGTGGGCGGTACGATAAGCAAACTTTTCCAGTACATGATTCGTTGTCATGAAAGTCTTTTTATTTTGTTTTTGCTCGTCGTTATCCAAATTAGTGCACCTTAACTATGTTAGGAAAAGAGTATAAAATTGAGTAAGTGCAAAACTTTCGATATAAGTTGCACGTGTTTTGCAAGAACAAACAAAAAATATTAAGCACTTTGAATTGCAATCACAGAAACTATTTTTTTAAAATTATACGATGTTATTTTGATAAAAATTTTCTGGGAAATGACTTTTAAAATAATTATTTAATATACATTGAGTTTTTGGATAAATTGGTACTATTTTCCAGGGTATTCCCCCCCCCCCCCCCGGAAGTTTGCAAATCTGTTGTTATTCTTTGTTGTGCAGTGCAGACTTTTGGAAAAATTCGTAAAATCTTTATCCGATACTTCATAGTTATCAAATATTTACTTGCTTGTTTAACATTTTGCAAACGATAATTTTTAACATAATATCCATGTATTCAGAAATTTTGTTAAAGATAACACGAAATATATAGGTTTTCAATCTTTAATTGGTTAAGGAATTCTATAATAGTAAAATTTTCACAACCTCTCCAAAACTCTGAAAATATAACTACGTAGTAATTGTTAAATGACACATATTTATAATATAGCATTGATTGTATGTTGCTAGCATATTGTGATTATTATATTTTAATTTATGCTCAAGATGTAAGAATGTTTCATTTGTATTTGGTACGCTTTCCAAATGACAGAAAATTGCTCGGAACTTTTTTTGAAAAACTCCCTCTTCTAAAGCATTTACGGGTTTTAAGAATGAAGCTGAAGTGAAGGAGGATTGAAAAATATATAAAAATAAGTCTTTATACGTCTCATAATTTTGCGATTAATTAGTAAAATTGATGGTTATGCTAAAAAATCAAAATAAAAAAAATTAAATAACTTTAATGCGAGGCCATTTTAAATTAATCCATTTTGTTTATTGTTATTTTTGACACTGAACTATAACAGTAGTTTATTAACTAGCTCTAGCACTAAGTCATATACACTTAAAATAATTAATAAAGAAGGTATTTTAAAGTTTGGTTTATATTAGTGTCCAAAATATTGCCATAAAGTTAAACACAAATAGGGTGGCCGTTTTAATTTCACATTGTTCATTTCATTTTTATTGATTAAGCAAGGCTCATAATGCTTGCATACGCAGTAACCCGGAAAAACTTGATTCTAAAGTGTATGTAGAAACTACTACTTAGCTACCGTTGCTAGTGTGTTAGATATAGATTGACGAGGAAGATAGATCAATTTCCCGAAATATTTGTTTATGTTGCAAGTTAATGATAAATTCAAGACATTTGATGATCATTAATTTACTTGAGACTTTTAATGACACTTCTTGCCTAGGTACTTGTCCTAATTATATCCCAATGTAGAATAATTATGCTTCCTCAGTAGTGGCAGCTGTTTCTATTGACGAAATTAAGAAAAATTTCATTAATAAATGCAAAATAATATATATTGTGTTTTACTAATGTAGTGGTAGTATAAAAAAATTGACCAAGCGGAACCAGCCTCTGTTTTATTACCTTACTATCGATTTTCGTTTGGCATTTGTGAATTTGTCAAACTGGTTTCGTTGCACTATATCTTCCCAACCCTGTGGTCGATCGTAACGAGTTATGTATCAAATGAAAGCTTGTGGAGTGTCATTTAAAAAATAATAAATTACTCACTCAAGCAGCTGCTTGCCACAGAGATCT
Source organism: Ryuthela nishihirai (assembly GCA_038380435.1). Lineage (NCBI taxonomy): Eukaryota > Metazoa > Arthropoda > Arachnida > Araneae > Heptathelidae > Ryuthela > Ryuthela nishihirai. Next base: position 70,056,371 of record JAWZYU010000001.1, read on the forward strand.
GACAGTCTACCTAGTCAGTCTTTGACAGAAGCCTGTCATAGACTAAAAAAATTTGCCCCTCCTCTCCTCCACTGAAGGCGAAATGTGTAAACGATTTTTCATGTATATAGGCTTTGTCCATGGTAAGGCCTAAGGAGAAATGTCTTAAAACATTGTCATTGGTAAAAAAAATGAGATTCTGATTTAAGGTTTGTCTGAGAGGACAAGATTTTTACCATATATCATATAAACATAAAATTTGAATGACGTACATTTCAAAACTGAAAATGACTATGCTTTTTTTTTGTTAAAAATAAGATACCAAATTTTGCATCCTGATAAAATATCTAATATTTGTATCCTGTAAAATATGAAATATAGTTTAACAAGTTACAAGCAATGTGGAGTCTTAGTTTATTATTGATGAAAAAAATAGCAGATATTATATATTAATAATTGATTAATTATATTATTATTTACATTCACAACAACTTTTGTAGCAAAGGTGTACTATTCATAAATCAAAATACTGCTAACAAGTTATTAAAGGAAATGTGAAAATTCTTCTCTCCATTGAAAAAATGCTGTTAAATCGTTGCCAAAACCTCGAGAACAATTCCAGGAAAAGTATATGTCTAAGTTCAGTAGTATCAGTATATTCAAAAAGTCACAAAAGCTATTTTGGAAATGAAAATAATTAAAAGAAGAGACTAACCATATTCCTCCACAATGTGACCTATAAGCATTCCTGCATTTTATTGATTCGCCACTGACGTCGGGCAGCCAAGTTGCCACATATGATGGTAGTAATATTTGTCATTCACGCTCGCAGCGTTATATAATCAGTTCAGTAATAAAGTATAACAGGAAACTGATACTTAATTACTGAAAATTCATTTAATCGGAGTCGCAGTGATCGGAGAATTTTATCCCACTCTTCAAAAGGAGCAGAAAAAAATGAACGCATGGAAAATATAAAACCAGCCATATAAATATAATTGTGTGTTTTTCTCATTTTCAAAAGAAGTTTCAATTTAACAATTTTTGTACCTTTTAACAGTGTAATTCACACTAATGGGTGATTGGAAAATGTAAGTAATATATTATCAGCCCTATACAAGCAAAAAGAATTTATTCTTTAAAATAAAAACGTTGTGTTTTCTCATCTCCTCGGGTTAAGGGGCAAATCAGTCAAAAAAACAAAATTATTTATTTATTACTGTTTTATTAAAATATTACTGAAAATTTTAAAATGTACTAACTTTTAAAAATTAAGAGGAGCTGATCGAATTTTAACCAATAAATTTAATTAAAACGCATATGAATATAAATTATACTTCTGTTAGCAAGATCTCTGTGTATCTGTTCGTGATCAACACATACCACCAGAATTTCTAATTTCCAGCATAAATATATCGTTTGTAATATCACTTCAGATTTTACATTTTCTACACTTGACGCCCTCTAACGATGCAAATTAAAGCCTTTTGGAGGATTTTAAAACTATGAATTGTCATATTTAGTTAGTACCTACTTATCTCAAAAAGAATTTTTCATTAATCTTTTAAAACAAAATGTTGCGTTTTCCTACCCACCCTGGGGAGGTGAAGGGCCGAATTGTGGCTCTCAATGCAAACCTCTTGATCATCACATTCCACCACTAAAATATCAGATTTCTAGTCCAAACAGATCGTTTGCAATATTCTTTAAAACTTTTGAAACTTCAACTTTTTTCATCTTCCGAGGGCACAATTAAAACTTTTGGGAGATTCAAAAAGTATGAATCGCAATAGTTTATCAAATCTTATTCAACTCAAAAACAATTAATTTGTCTGTAATAACAAACATCGCTTAAAAAAACGTGTTTTTCCGCCATCAGGCGCTAAAGGTGAAAATTATTGTTGTCAATGCAAACTTCGTGACCTACACATTTTACCATCAAAATTTCTAACATAATTATATCGCTTGCAATCGTTTAAAATTTTGGCGTTTTCAACTGCTTCCATTGTTAAAGGACACAGTTAGAGCTATTGGGAGATTCCGAAAGTGCGAATCGTAGTATTTGATCAATACCTATCCAATGAAAACGAGTTTTCATCTCTAAAAACAAGTCGAATATGTATAGACAGACGAAAAGCAGAAAACGTTAGCTCGTGTTTTCTGAAAAAGAAAAAGATTCTAACCCTTTGGAAATGCAATAACTTTGGTTTAATAGAAACATTGATCACCAGTTGACCTCAATAAACGGTAAAAAATGATTAAAAATTTGCCTTTAGCCATTTGAGTACCACCAAAGGATATACCCGTTTTCGAAGTTACTAGGAATTAAATATGTCTACAACACATTTCCTGTACTTATAATTTGTCCTATTTGATTTTATGAATTTTAGTGTACAGAATTAAATTCCTTTCTATTTTGACTATATTCATTAGTTAACTTAAGAATAAGAATAAAATCAAGTTTTTTTTAAACTTAATATTCTCTTTATTCTAAAAATGAAAACTCCTCCAGGAGCTGCTTGCCATAGAGGTGTGACATGACTTGTCATTTTACTATGTCATAGCAGACGGCCTGTAAGGATGGCAGAACCTCAGCAAAAAAAAAATCCCACAAACATCCATGCCTTACCCGGGGCTCGAATCTAGTATTAATAAATCAAATTGTTTTGTCCCGTATACCTATCTTTCGTGGAAGGTAATCGTATATTTGGATATTTTTATGTTAATGGAGATTTATAAAAAAAGGTGCTTTAATAATTAAAGTATACTCGGCTTTTTCTAAATTAGCTTCACCTGTTTCATTCTTAAATCTTCCATGTATCGTAGTCAAACACAAACATATGCCCAGATCTGGAACGAAATATTTTAAATGGCTAGGTGTAGTCCGAATAATAATAATACCCCCTCAAGCAGCTGCTTGCCACAGAGGTCTGACAGGAGCCTGTTAGTTTATATGCCATAGTAGAAGGTCTGTGAGGATGGCAGGACCTCAGCAGAAAAACAACACACATCCATGCCTTACCCGGGGCTCGAACCCACCCAGATCCCTTAGATCAGTAGCCAAGCGTGCTAACCACTCGGCCATGGAACGACTAGGAACTAAAAATCGAATTGCAGTATTTCTATGATGTTATATTTTAATAGGATTTTAATAGGATAGGATTAGCTCAGTTGATAGATAGGGCACGAGGTTCGAGCCCCCACTGTGCCTACCTTGAGATTTCTCTGCTACATTCCTTCTGCTCTTGGTGAGAAAATGTACAACGAAGGACTGAAAAGGTCGCTATTCGTCGAGTGAGATGTTAAGCATGGCCTTGTGTGCAAGAAGGCCATACCCTGATTATGTTAAAAAACATGCTAGATGGTCTTGGCGAGAGTCCTTTGTTTACTAACAGCTGTTCAATGGATCGCCATCCCCTCCCTACTCATCTGTGAACCCTTGTGGTCCTTGTGTGACCTGACCATTTGCTCGTTGTAATAAAAGCAGAAAGAATAAAAGCAGAAGCATAAAAGTGTTGCTCAAAGGTAAACCAACCAGCTCTTACTATTTTCTAGTAGAGGAGAGCCCGTCCGCACCCGAACGTTTCGACTATTGTTGAGTCCGATTTGGGGAAAATATTTCTGACTCATCATAAGACATATTTGCAGAAATGCATATCGCTAATCATTTGATTTATTCCGATATTATTAATTTCAATCATTTCGTGACAAAATTAAAATCTTAATTAGAAATAATAGAAACTGAAAATTTGTTGGTAACGTCATTTAAACGCAAAGAGCCATTAATTTATTAAAGATAGAACATACGTAAAAATATTATCACAAGATGCATGGTGCTTATTTTTAATTACTAAAAAGTGATTAAAAGGTTGAAAATATAACAATTTTTTACACAGTTTTATTATTTTCACGATAAAGAAATATTTTAATTTATTCTGTGCCTGAAGTCGTCTGTGCTATTCTTAACCCGAGCTCCTCTCTGTTGTCTACTAAGATCGCCTTCTTCACAGATTTTCTCTATGGCATATTAACTGACAGGTTTCTGTCAGACCTCTGTGGCAAGCAGCTGTTTGAAGGGTAATTTATTTTTTCGTATACAGTCAGGGCCGGACTTTGACCTTCTGAGGTCATAAGCTATAGTAAGTTTAAGAGGCCATAAAAATTCTAAAGTCGAAATCAGGGCGGGATCTAGGAGGGGAGCATCCCCCCCAACTCCACCGCTCTGAGAATGCAAATAAGGGTAATGGAGACAAAGCATTTAAAACTTATTCACATTTCACTGTTTTCAACAAATCTTTTAAAGTTTTTAAAACTAAGGAGGAAAATGATATACTACGAAGGAAATTTAGTCTCTTGGTTTCTTTTCATACTTTATTCTGCCTCAGTTGCGTCCCCCCCACTTTTTCCTAGATCCTGGTCTGGACGGAAATATAAGTTTATTACTCTGACTGAATGGAATATCAAACAAGTAAACACGAAATAGATATGGTGAAAACATTATATTGGCATTGGTATACAATGATGACTGTGTACAGCTGAGATGAGGAGTGTTTGCATAATAGATTAAGTATTATAAAATAATTCTTGACACAGGTAAACTTCAAACTTAATTTTTTGAGGACCCTCATAATCGTGAGGCCCTAAACTATAGCTTAGTGAGCTTATGCTTAAGTCCGACCCTGTATACAGTTCAAAATGGTTAACACGTAAAGCAGGTAACTAGTGTAAAATTTCGTTTTATTAGAATTTCGCATTGGGTTGCTTTAGTTCTGAGAGGCGCTCTTTTGCACACAATGGGCCAGGTCACAAGGACCCTGAAGCTCAGAGAAGGTTGGAGAAGGGGGACTTACGGAACAGCTGTTGGGAGACGGATGTAGCCTCCTGTTAAGGCCATCCAGCATGTTCTTTAACGTGCACAGGGTATGGCTCTCCCGCACACGGAGACGGCTTAACGTCCCATCCAACAGACGACGGCCTATCCAAGCCCATCGGTGTCTGCTACTGACCGTGGGTAGAGCAGGAGGTTCTGCTGAGATAAATCTCAAATTCTGGCCCAGCTGGAGCTCGAACCTGGGAACTGCAGATTACGAGTCTGGCGTGCTACCGACTGAGCCTCCTCCGTCCCCAGAATTTCGCGTTAATAATATACTGAATACAATGAATTGTTTACTCCTGACACTATTGATAGACTACACCGTATTTTCAGAGTGAAGTTCAAGATCAAGACAAAGATTGAATAAGACTTTATTGATTGAAGGTCTGGGGTGTGTGAGCCCATCTAACCATCATTTTGATTGTTATTCCCGATCAAAGGTTTAAGGCCGACAATTTGGACGGAGAGCAGCAACTACTGTGTTAAATCGGCAGACAAAATTATTAACCTGCTCCTCAGGTATCGAGTCTAAAACACACCAGTGTTGTTTATATAAAAAATAAATATCCCCTCAAGCAGCTGCTTGCCCCAGAGGTCTGACAGGCGTCTGTCAGTTTAATTCTCCATAGTAGATGGTCTGTGAGGATGGTGGGAACTGGGCAGAAAGACAACACAAACATCCATGCCTTACCCGGGGCTCGAACCCAGATCCCTTTGATAACTAACCAAGCGTGCTAACCACTAGGCCACGGGATGGCTTTTAGCTATGGAAAGTATTCCAGATTATTTTGTCTGTTTTTCTAGTAATACGTAGTAGTAGTAGGTCCAGATCTACAAAAAAAAAATAATAATAAAGAGTTGGGGGAGCAAGAGACACTTTTTTTATTGTCCATTTCATTGAACATTTACTTTCCATTTTTAGAGGTATTTAAGGCATTTCTTAAAAAGTGCATGAAATATGCATAAGATTAATATTATCTTCCTCTATTAACCTTAGTAATATTCTCAGGTGGGGGAGGGGAGGCTAACCCCTGCCTAGAGGAATTTCCGAAATTGTAAAACGTATTCGTGGTGATAATCTAACAACTGAATTTGATAAGTGAAACGGTAACAAAAAATAAAGACTTTAAGATGGTAATTTGGAAAGCAAAGTTAGGTGCTTGAAAGAATCGTTTTGATTCAATTTTTTATCAAAAAATTTATCAAACAGTAGTTGATTACATCTGTCAATCTTCTGTAAATTTCATGTTATCCGAGAAAGTTTCAATGGAATTGTATTCGTCAGACAGTACAAAATTTTCCCGTTAAGGAATTTTTTTTTGTATTATTCGTTTCCCATTAAAGGAACCAAACTTTAGTTTTGGGTTAAGGGATTTTTTTCGTGTTATCCGTTTCGTATTAAAAAACCCAAATTCTAGTTTCGCGTTGACCGATATTTTGTCATATCCATTTTCATGTTAAGTGTTTTCGACTGTATATATTGATTACGTTTTTTTTTTCTTTTAATAAAGAGGTTCTTGACAATTACCAGTAATTTAACAATTATAATCATATGTAATTATTTTTGTAGGTAGCACAGGGTCTCAAAAATTAAGTTTGAAGTTTACTGTGTCACTAATTTTTTTAATTTAAATTAATCTATTATGCAAACACTGTTCATCTCAGCTTTATACAGTCATTATTGTATACCGATGTTAGTATAATGTTTTCATCACATCAGTTTCGCATTTATTTTTTAATATTCTCATCAATCAGAATAATATGCAATATATATATTGACAAACTTGAGTTTCGCCGATGAGTGGGACTCGAACCCACGCCTAGCAGTTACTTGCCAGGTTGAATTCTATGTTAACAGGTAATCTTTGTATTTACTATTCATTGATTCATATATTTCGACTATAGAACATAGTTTTTGGGACCTCTTAAACTTACTGTAGCTTAAGGCTTCAGAAGGTCGAAGCCCAGCCCTGAGTAGCACTATCTTCATCACTCATAGAATACTCATCTATCGTATCATATAGAAAAGTCATAGACCTCCACAAAAAATTTTTTTGATAACTATTCCACTAAATTCGTATTTTATTTATAAATGATACTTAATTATTATAGATATTGATGTAATTGAAAGCCCTGAAAAATCTATCGCGTTTTTCTGATTTTGCGAAAACAGTACGTGTTTTTTACTATCTGAACATTTACTCTACAGTTGAGCGCATAAGCACTGAGAGAAATGGAGGGAGGGGGGCGCTTATGTTCTTCCCTAGGAACACAATAATATTAAAAATGCTCCCTTTCGCATTTTTGATTCCCCCCCTCCCCTTTTCTCGGGAATAGGTAAAATATCATTTTGGCCCTCCTGGAAATGGCCATGGTTGAGCACTTTCTACGCTTGACTAATGAAGCTCATATGATTCCGAAAGATGCTTATCGATGTGAACAGTTGTGTAAGGCAAAGAGAAAAGTTGCAGTACAAGCAAAGGAGAAGAATTAATGACCAATGCAATCGGAATCGAGAAGATAAATAAATCCGTCGAGATTTCGAAATATTGTTCTCGTGATGCTGATTCTGACTGCTCAGCACTAAACGTTGCTCTTTTACTTCACTTGTACTAAAATGATGATGAATTATTTATTCAGATGACGACAGAACAGCTGTCAAAATGCTCAAATATAGCTGCAGGATTTATTGCATGAACGAGTATTTGGATATAGTTATAAAGCTAATGATTTTGCCAGCTATATTTTCTTTAATTCCGGGGAATATCCGAAAAATATTAGAATATAATGTTGTTTTTTCACTTTTTGTAGCTATTTTCAGTAGTCCTCCTTTTGCGAATAATGTAGCAAAGAATGCGAATTTTGATAATGAATTTTATACTCTTTATGTAAATTTCAGAATCGTGCTTAGATTGAAAACGAAAATAGTGGCAAAAATAATTAAATATTTTTTTTTATAAATACAATACTTTTATTTTAAAAAAAAAAGTTTTCCCATTATTATTTTTTCTCGACATGCTTGTAATATTAAGGTGATGAATGGTAATGTAAGGGAAAAATTCGAAACAGTTGCAAAAAACTTTTACCGTTGATAAAGTTTAGATAAACTAATATTTTGAACTTCCCGGTGGCCGAGGGGTTAGCGTATTCTGGTTAAAATGACTAGATTTGAGCCTTAAGATATATTTTTTTCTGCGTTGTCTTTCTTTCTCCCGAGGTCTTGTCTTCCTCACAGATCTCTGTTAGGCTCCTGTCAGACCTCTGCCAGCGGCTGCTTGGAGGGGTATGTATTAACATTTTATATTACCGGCCCACATATTGGAATTTTGTTGCTATAATTAAAAAAATATTATGATTCGCATTTTCGGAATCTTCCTATAGTTTTAATTTCAACTGTTATAGGTCTCTAAATTTCAAAAATGACATATATTGTAGAGTATGTGATCACAAGCACACTACAGCGATTTTTCCGTCATTTTTGGGTGGAAAACTCAAATTTTTTAAGAGAACAAAAGTTAGATTGAAAGAGGTAATAATAAATTGTTATTTTCCATTAGTTCGAATTTCCACCTTTAGAGAGCACTAAGGTTGGATAATGACAGATTTTATTCTTTTCGAAAACGAACTTTCCATATTTATTTATTGGACGAACTACTGATCAAAGTCCAGTTTACCAGTAGGCATTACTTGATAATACAGTAAAAAACAAAAAAAAAAGGAGTACCATCTATCAATGGCCAACTCTGGAATCATTACTTCGATAATTCATACGACATCTGTTTAACAAAATTAAACAGTTGTCTAAAGACTATTGAGCTTTCTAATTTTTATTTTAAAATTATTGACTATATTGATCCATAACAGACGCAATTAATTAACATAGGCATAAAACCTGCCTGAACATTGTACGGTTATAGTATAATTTAAAAGAACAACTATGCGCACGCGAATCAAAATTCATGTAACTATTCTGTTGAGCGATAACTTAAATAGAATAACATCGAGATAGAATTAGCATGCATTGGCGGATAATTTACGTTTTTAAAAGCTTAGTACAATAACCGCCCTTGTTCAAAAAATTTATTTGGTTTGGTAAATATTAAAATTATATTTCCTGGTTGCTTTTGTGAAACAGAGTTTAAATTTTAGGGTATTATCGAATTGAATTACTCAGAAAAAAAGCAAGACGGCACAATTTGCTTGAAGAAGTGCAGAGACGAAGTCATCGCGAGCACTGGCACCATATTACCACTGCTTTAAGATAATTATCTTATTGGGTTTTTTTAATCTCTGTTTTCCACAGAAGTATAACAGGAGCTTGTCAGTGTGATCATTCATGCATAGATAAGACAGCAAAATTTTAAGAAAACGCAAGCGCCCATGGCTTCTCCGAGATTCGAATCGTGCTGTCGAGATCATTGGGAGTGGGGTTTTTTCAGACTCCATAATCTGATGTTCACAGGTTCGAGTCCCAAATGTGCTTGGGCTGAGATTTTCTTCTCTAATTCCCATTCTGCTCTCGGTGAGAATGATATCGATGGTGTTGGAAAGGCCTCTGTCCATCGGATGAAACGTTGAGTCGTGTGTCCCCCACATGCAGGACAGTGATGCGATACCCTCTGTGCGTTAAAGAACATGTTGAATGATCTTAATGGAAGGCTTCAATCTGTCATTTAAAGGCTGTCTTGTTAATAGCACCCTATCAGCTCTGATCTATTGCAATCCTTGTAACTTTGTTATTTAGCCACTGTTTGCTAAAGTGCCACTCAGAGGTAAAACTCAACCTTGAACTTAGTTGTATTGAAGACACTAGCGATTTTTATGAAGTTACAAAGTAGTAAAAAGTGCTTACATTGTACCGCACCTCTGTGATTTAAATTTTTTTAACGACTTTGCTCTTATATTAACCTCTTTAAAAAAAAAAGCCCTAAAATTGCGAAAGAGAAATAGATTTAGTTGCATAAGCATTCTAGAGTTGCTTCGTAAGAATATAAATCTTAAGAATTTATATGTAGCGAACAATGTAAGTTACATGCTACATGGCCTGACATTGTAATCCGAATGAAAGTTATTCATATGAAAGGGAAGTTTTACAAACCAAATATATTTCGTATTTCACAATGGTCATTGCTTCTGTGTATGCATAATGCAAACACATATGAAAAATATGTTGCATGAGTTGCAGATGATATATACCTCACTGTGAATATAAATATATGTAGTAGATTTGCATCGAAAGCTGTATGCTGAAGGAAAATGGGAACTGGGGATATGGAAATCTAGAGTTTTTTAACCTAATATATCACTAGTAAATAAAATATCCATCTGCTCATAAATAATAATAATCGGATTATTAAAAGTTAAGAAATTTCTTTGGCAATATTTTCCCCCCATCGTTTTAACATAGTGAAAAAACTATTGGAAAAGGAAATTGATATTGACCGAAGAAGTTAAAAATGTCAGGGGGTTTGAGAAACTAGTATTTATTTGTTCTTCGTATATGTGCGTGATTATATTTACTTATATTATGAAATTTTGGAGCGGGTGTTCGAGTATGTGAACAGGACTGAAGTAGTTTTATCTCGGACTGACTACATTTATTGTTTTTCAAAGTAGGACATTTTTATTTTGCATTACCTAATTTTTGGGTAGCATGGCACTCAACTTATGCAAAGTAAAGCTGAAAGTTTGGTTTTCTATCATATATTTTTCAAGTGCAAAATATTTATATAGCCAGCATTTTTCCTATTTTGATGTACTCCTTCAAGCAGCTGCTTGTCACAGAGGTCTGACAGGAGCCTGTCAGTTTATATGCCAAAGACTGTTTGGAAAAAAGGAATTCCTTACTATGCCAATAGAAATTCAAATTCTAAGCTCTATAATATCAAAATATAGCTTTTTACGGGAAAATGAGATTGTTAATAGTTTAAAGACAGAAATTTAGTAGTGTTTTTAGTGACAAAATTCATTGCACTGGAGCGGGGGTTGGCTCAGGAATTTTGATGACTGTTCAGATTTTGAGATGAATTAGCCAACAATTACAAACTGGGATTAGATACCATATTATTGTTTGAAAAGTAAAGGTGGTAGTTTATTGAAACTTACATAAGTGAGTTGTTTGGCGGTTTTTAATCTTATTAGAGGAGCCGGTAGTACGCCAGGCTCGTAATCTGCAGTTCTAAACTGTGCTAGCGTTGAGATTTATCTCCGCTATTTCCCACCCTCCATTTCGATGATGAAGGGGACACCGATGGACTTGGAAAAGGCCATCTCACAGAGGGGACGTTAATTCGTGGCCCATGCACAGAGAGAGCGGTACTCTGTGCATGTTAAATAATACGCTGAATGGCCCTAACTGATGGTAAATCTCTCCCAACAGCTGTCCAGTGGATCTCCTTCGCTCAACCTTCTCTGAGCTCTTGGTGTCATTCCCCACTTCACAAGCTTCCATTTGACACATAACTCGTTACGACCCGCCACCGTTTTGGGAATATATTATCGTGAAATAACTATTTTTCCAAACTGCAAAACGACGAAGTCACAAATGGCAAATGAAGCGCAATAGGAAGCTGTGTAAAAAGTAAAACAGGCCAATGATGAGATTACCTATTCATTTCATTTGTAAACTGGCCATTTAGCCCATTGTATGCAAAAAAGGGCTGTCCAAAGTTAAAACAACCCAGCCCCTACTACTAAGAAACAAAAAATATGACATATGAATAAATACAAAAAAAATTAAAAATTAAAAAAATAAATACCTCCTCAAGCAGCTGCTTGCCACAGAGGTCTGACAGGAGTCTGTCATTTTAATTCACCATAGTAGAAGGTCTGTGAGGATGGCTGGAACTCAGCAGAAAGACAACGCAAACATCCATGCCTTAACCGGGACTCGAACCCAAGTTCCTTTGATCAGTAGCCAAGCGTGCTAACCACTCGGCCACGACTTAAAAAAAAAAACTGAAAAATGAAACATGCCAATGGTGAAATCTGATAAGGCGCCAAAACTGGCTTCAACAAAAAATACTTGTCTTCCTTTGAAGCTAATATGAATTCAATAAGTGATTTCATGTCTGGCATGTTTCACTTTTACTTCTTCCTTTTTGGGATGCATGTAGATAGGTTTTTCAAAAAAAATAATTTGCTTTTTTAAAGCCCATGTGGGAGAATTTTTATTTTATTTTTTAATTAACAATTTGACGTGGCATTTTTTTTTTACTTTTCACCTAAATTTTGAGATACAATTTAATAATAGATATATTAATACGCTGTTGTTATATATTTCAGCATCTCTAATTTCGAATACTGAACGAATATTCTTGGAAGATTTAGATAGATCTGTTTAAGATATTATCGTATCATTTTTTTCCGTAAAAAACTTACGTTACTCAGAAATTACGGAACCTTGAATTTGGCCTTCCACTAACATATAGGAAGTTTACATTATTTTGTCCACTATAAATTTTACATTAAAATCATGTTACAGTGAAATATGCAATCCTCAGAGTATGCGATTACCCTGATAAAAGCTCCTGTTGCATCAGTCATATGAGTTAACCTTGTATAAACTCGTTAACGACTAGTTCCGGAAATGTTTGTATCCAAGATTCACCTTTGAGTCGTTTGCTCATTCTCCTGTCTATCTCGACTACAAACCGCAAAGCGCATTCATGCATTGGCGAAGGTCGCAAAGACGTTCGGCCACAATACTCTTGATCTTTACTGTAGTTGTTTGCCTTCCATTCCCACAACGATTACCTGATAACAGTAAAGCAGATTGTCGAAACAGATGGCTTTTCCCTGTGGGAGCAGGAGGGAAAGGGACGAGGACAGTACTAGACTATTTCATACCCTGCGGGTGGTCATCAAGGTGGACGGCAGTGTACAAGAGAGCTTCAAAGCCTGCCGCTGTACTCGGAAGCTGACATGTAGTGGGTGCGATAATTTGCAACAGTAATCTCGGCAAATTACACTTTGGGCAAGGCTAACGTGCTTTCGTGATCCACGTTTTAAATTAAGCTTTGCTTCTAAGAAGAAGGAAATGTCTTTTTTCCACTTGCTATGTGTAGAACAGACTATTATAAACTAATGCCATTAACTGGTGACGACCATCAGACAGGCAAACATACAATAGAAAATTGAACATCTGTAGAAGAATGATAAATAGAACGTTATAAAGGGTTGTCGAGTTTTCTCTTTCAAAACTTCTGATTGCTTTGGGATAGAGAAGAAAATTTTTCTTTTCAACTTTGCCAGATCGTGCTCTGTTTTGATTTGAATGTAACAAGGTTCTATTGTTATAGTAAAGACGAGAGTAACTGGTGATTTTGTAAAATGACCTGTAGTGTGAAGACTCGTGTAATTTTTTGTTCAACGTATTCAGGATTAAAATCATGAAGATAAGGAACGACATTATACGCTAGAAATAAAAATGGGTCTATTCACTAGTATGCGAAGCAAATAATCGATGGTTCGAGCTTGACCTTGCCATTGTTGACATTTGCTCCTCCTATAAGCATATCTTTTGCTAAGACTGAACTGATAAACTTGTTTAGTTTTTGAGGCGCCGAATGGTACGGTAAACAGATTTCCGTGTGTGCACTAAAGAATGTCAGCGCTCTATAAGAATACGCTAGATTGAATTAATGGAATTCTACCATCTTCTGCTAACGACTGTTCAACCCGATCCCTTTATCTGATTCCAATTCGTTTAAAGTTCCGTCGATACATTCCGGAGCTTTATTACAATCAATAGGCAAATGGTTCTCCTTTGAGAGTAACTTTTCCGAATCTTTAGTTTTAAATTATATATGTATATACCGTGGCCGAGTTGTTAGCGCGCTTGGCTACTGATCTAAGGGACCTGAGTTCGAGCCCCGGGTAAGACATGGATGTTTGTGTTGTTTTTCTGCTGAGGTCCTGCCATCATCACAGACCTACTATGGCATATAAACTGGCAGCCTCCTGTCAGACCTCTGTGGCAAGTAGCTGCTTGAGGGAGTATTTATTTATTATATTATATGTTCTGTCGTACTTTCTTCATATTTCCAGGATCTGTGATATCAAGAGATTTGTAACCTGAGATTATTAGATTCCGGTGCTAGTTGTTCCAGCTTTAAGATTTCCAACCTCATGCTGATATTAACAGTGCAGGGGTAGTTGATTTACCTCATATATTACCAAATCAAAACCTAATTACAGATACTGATCCACACCCTACTTCCGCCCACCCATCGGTGAGAAAAGACGCATTAGTGAGCCAGAAATCCATTCGTCAATTGAGAAGTTATGTCATGATACGTATGCAGAGAGCTATACCTGTGCATGCTGGTAGACCTTGATAGGATGTTCCCCGCTTCTAATTGCTGTTAGCCGAGTCTACATCTTCAGCCCTGATTTTAGTTGTTGAGGTCCTATTGACCTGCTTATGGGCTTGTTATCCTGTGCAGGCTACGCTAAAGAACATGCTGGATGGTTTTGACGATAGGCTGCAGTCTGTTTCCTGGTGGCATGGGTATTTAGCCCATTTGTGTGCAAAAAAAAGTCGCTCAGATAAAACAGCCCAATCCATTGTGCGGAAGCAGTGAAAAACAACATAACTCACGAGCTCAGGGCCAACTAGAGTAGAGCAGTGATTATAAATCATTTACTTTTTATTTATTTTCATGTCATTTTTTTTCATTTCTAGAATATTTACATTTAGCAGTCATCACGTAAAAATTAATACAAACCTCATTATAATGCACTCCATCGCATGCTTGACCGGATTTTACTGGTTGTGACATTGGTAAAATCCGATCAGGCACAATAGTAGCAACATTAGTAATGCCGATAGCGTTAAAATTGAATATTTCCAAAATTATTACCCCTCAATTTAAAAAAATGCTCCACTAGCAAGTGGACGATCGAATTCTTGCAACCATCCAGAAAAAATTATACCAGGAGATGATATTTCTTCACAGACAAAGTTTTAAATTGTAAAGTATTCCCTTTAAAATCTAAGCCAGGCAGCAGTGTAAATGCTGAAAGAGTTATCAGAAGGGTTTCTCTCTTCATTATATATAAAAGCGATAATTTAGTGAGTACTCGGAAAGTCAATCCGCTGACATTATGTGTCATAGATGACGAGTGTATTGACGTTCTGAAGCGAAATTTCTGTTCGTCACGAAAGGAATTTCTACGAAGGAAAACGCTTACAAGCATACACTCAAAAGCTGGGCCATTCTAATCAATGATTTGTGGACACGACTGACAGCATTTCGCTTAACTGTCTCAGAGCTGTTGATGGATGGGAATCATACATCGCCCGAAAGAAAAAAATAACAACAACAAAGATTTACTATGAAACGGGCTGGAAAAAGAAACCAGTTATGATCTTATAACCAGAGTGGCTAAACTGGTAGAGTGTAAGCCACTTACATCAGTACACCTGTCTGCAACCTGTTATTTCTATTCCAGGCATGAACGGCTTACAAGGAAATGAAAGACTGAAGATAATGGTTACGGATTATAATCATCTGTAGCAAAAAAGGCCCCGAGGCTATCAGTTGTTAATACTGCACCCTTCTCTAAAGCAGTTTTAACAAGTAAGAACGAATAAGTATCGACAGTTTCCTGTGGTGATTGTATTGAAATTCAAGACGAGATTTGAAAATCATTTAAGGTTGCTGGCTTAATAAGAAGGTCTGTCAGCTTAGAAATATGGAATGCAAAATTTAAAGAGCTGGAAGGTAAAAAAAAATTCTCATTCCTTTAAAGGAAAGGGAAAATATATATTTAGATATTTAAAATAAATAAATAAATACCCCCTCAAGCAAGTAAAATGAAAAGAAGCATTTACAGTAAATACGGAAGAAAATTATCATAATAATCGTAGAATGCACAGACTAAACTACATGATATCGAATCCCAAAAATTATGTACTGAAAATACTCTTACTATCGAGGCTTAGTTGGTAACTTTCCAGGTTCATCGCATCAAGCAGGGTTCTCAAACACGCGACAGTAGAAGTAATTTGTTTTGTGGCCCACAAACAATACGTTCTGTCATAAGAGCTCAAACTCAAATCGTATAAAATGCGGATCGCATTTTATTAATAAGCAAAACATAATTATGCATTTATGTTATTGTTTTAATACTTAAACTTACCTACTTTTAATTCCGAAGTACCAAAAACTAAATTCATTCATAGTGGCTTCATCTGAACGCGACCATATTCTCCATACTCGCGCGAGATGATCGCAGTCACCAAACTAACAAGTCACTGTTCGCTAATATGATCATGTTGCAAAGTATTGGTTGCGGGCTGGGCCGCTTATTTGAGAGCCCTGTTCTCTAATGATCATGGTAAACGAGCTGTGGCACTAGCTTGGCGACAGCGATGATCTCACGATAGTACGAATAATATGATCACTTTCAGCCAAAGATAAAGCTACTAGAAATAATTATAGTTAGATTTATAGTTTGGTATTAGATGCATGTAACATTTTAATACTAAAACAACGATACAAGTAATTATGTTTCGCTTATTATTAGTTAAATAAAATGCGACCCGCCATATATGGAGTTATTTATTTCCTTCTACATGATTTGAGTTTCTGGATCTCTGGCCTAATGTTTTCAGGCTTATCACCAGAGATTCCAAAATTCAGGCCTCAGCTATTTTCAACATTAAGATTTTGACCCATCCTACCACACTTGGTAAAAATGCGAACATCCGATAAGCTTCGAAAAGTCACCATCCATCGAATGAAACCTTAACTATTACCATAAATTCCGCATTAATATAACTTTGGTCTGATGAAACGAAATTTATAACTTGATCTGATCTTGATTAGACTCGAATTTGTGTTATAAGAAAAGATCAAAGTATTTTTAATTAGTTATTGCATGTATTTAGTTCAGGACTTTTGTTGAAAGAATCTGTAGCTGTCAGATCTCTACTTTTTGAGATGACTTAACTAGAAGGAATTTTATATATTTTGAAAATTAAATTGAAATCGTTCTTAGAAGCGTATTTACATTATTAATGTTTAATTGTAGTTAATCAAATAGGTTAAATTTTTCATTCTCTCTAAAAAATAAAATAGTTGAGTCGCATTTTCCTGGAGTTTTAAGATTGTCCACTGACCTATGGCAAACTCTTTCTTTTCATAGAACTTTGTTTACGACCGCGATTTATCTCATATCACGTGCTTAAACCAATTACTCATTTCATCGTCAAGTAGTAGCTCGAGAAGACTCAAGACTTCATAAGAAATATGCCAGGAAATGCGGTTTGAAACAGCAGGCAGGACGTATACTTCAACATGAGGCCACTTCCTCTCTTTCGTTTCCGCCACACAAAATTCTGGTTGTTGTTGTGTCAGAAGATCACCTCAAAAATCAATCAGCTCCTTAGCTCATAAGCAGAAACACGACAGCTTTAAAGAGGATTTAGTTCAGCAACATGATGCATGGGGTTCTCAAAGGCATCACCGTATCACGCAACTTTACGTTTACTTTAGCTCGCCATTTGTCAGCATGGCAGCAATATTTCATTAGGCAACTGCTACCATGTAGTATAATGAATTTGGTGCCATTGTTCTGAAGTAGGCTTTTCCGTGACCTCTTGTGGGGTATTGTACTGGTCGAATGACGTGAAGATTGCCTAAGTCGTGGATGTTTTCGATGGCCTACAAATGTTGGATTCGATAAATTGTATTAGTGGCACAATATGAAATGTTTCCCGGTTGTTCGATAATGATTCAAAATATATTTCGTGTGTGAACTTTACCTCATCTTATAAAATCGCCTTCGTATAGTCATAAAAGTTACTTTATTCTAGTGGTACTCAAATGCAGCCAGACACGTATCCAGGATTTAGTTTCGGGTGGAGCCGAGAATGAGACGAATAGGATTTCCCAACTGAAGCAGCTGCTTGGACTTGGAAAGGCCGCTGTCCGTCGGATGGGATGTTAAGCCGTAGCCCCGAGTGCAGGAGAGAGAACCCCCTAGTGCACGTTAAAGAACACGCTGGATGTCTTGACGGAAAAGCTACCATCTGTATCCCAACAGCTGTACAATCGGTACTCTCCTCCAACTTTCTCTTCTTCGGGGTCCTTGTGACCTGGCCATTTAGCCCATTGTGTGCAAAAAAAAGTGGTTGCTTCAGTCAGGCTACCGATGGGTTTGGATTGACCGCCGTCCGACGGATAGGGCTTTAAGTCGCGACTCAATGTAAAGGAAAGCCATTACCTTGTGCACATTAAAGAGGATGCTTATTAGCCTCGATGGGAGGCTTTACCTATCTCCGAACCGCATCATCATCAAGTTTTGGGAAGCTTTTATCGACTGTTGAGTTGTAAACATTTTCAACGATACATTAATGTGCCACACAGAAATGAGTCTTAGGAGAGAAAAAAGAGGAGAAATATAAAAGATGTAATCGGAGGGAAGACGACAAATCACTTCCGTTGTTGAGATCTGTCCATTGTATCCCCTTCAACTCTGAGCGTTAGGATCTTTGTGACCTAGTGTTTTATATGCACAAAAATACCTCCCATGGGTAGGTTACCAGATGCCAGTGTTTTGAAAGGAAGACAAAAAGCTAAAAATGGAGAACAGAGTAGGACATGCTTTCAATTCGTGAAATAAAAAGTCAGTTTTTTGTTACTGTTTTATTTCAAGTACGGACTAACAGTTCAGTCAAAAAAAGGTACAGTGCACTTCAAAATATATGACGTGCCGATTTTTATCCATACTTGATAAGCAGTCAAGAGTTTATTTGGCCTTAAGTGGTATAGTATTTTGTAACTATATGCTGTTCAAGAAGGCAAACTTTGTGTGTTTCTATTAACTCTGACTGAGGTAGTGGTCGCAGTGACTTCGGTCATAGTATGAGAAGGCTTGTACAAACTAGGAGTAGTTCCTTCGCTGTTCCTAGTTTGTACAAGCGGAGAGAAAAGAAGACTTTCACTTCCAGTAAAAGAAACTTTCTCTGCTCGTAATCTTTGCGGGCAGATAAATATTTGCACTGACATAGACAAAAAATCTACTCCTTAGCTCCGTTACTGATAGCAATACCGTAAACAGCTGATCTGGAATCTCCATTGTGTTAAGTCATCATTCAACCTGTTACGAATGGAATCCTGCTGTCAACTTTCATAGCTCCATCTATCTCTGGGCGGAAGCAAAATTTAATGCAAATTTCTAACGTACATACTTTTTTCAGTCTGGCATGTAAATTGCTAATATTGAGATAACAGAAAATAGTAACTTTTACAACATTGACAGAATTAATTTAGCATTCACTATTTACAGTAATTTAATTCACTGCTAACAGTAAATTATTTCACGGCTAACAGTAAATTTTATTATAATCATGGATTCAAGAATTTTAAAGAGGGAAAGTAGAAAAAAAATGCTTAATTTTAGTTTAAAACATGTTACAATTTTATACAAAAAGGAGGACATTAATGTTTTTTCAAAATTCCGGGAGGACCTGAGATAAAAAAGAGGACAGGGCATGGCCTCCTTTTGGGGGACGTATTGTAACCCTATTTATTGGTGAAAACATCCCTAAACGGTACAGTAGTATTTTGCTTGAAAATTTTATTGTCAGAGTTAGGAGCTTTAAATGTGATTTTCTTTTCACATAATATGGACGTGTGTCAGTATGCTTTCTAAGATGAAATATATATTCCAGTCTTCAGCTTGCATAATGGTGACCACAGTGTGCAATATTATGAATGTTACGTATTATATGATTTTGTATTTCACTTGGAAAGTTTGTTTTCGCGTTATTTCACCAAGATATTCTTTACCTAAGGTTTCAAAAACAACGTAAACTACACAAATATAAATGATGCATGTGATATATAATCGTAATCTTATAAATATTACATTAAAAAATAAATAAATAAATACCCCCTCAAGCAGCTGCTTGCCACAGAGGTCTGACAGGAGCCTGTCAGTTTATATGTCACAGTAGAAGGTCTGTGAGGATGGCAGGACCTCAGCAGAAAAACGACACATCCATGCCTTATCCAAGGCTCGAACCCAGGTCTCTTAGATCACTAGCCAAGCGTGCTAACCACACTCACATCTGTGAAGAAGACGTGCATTTCTGATGAGGTCTCAAGAAACATCAATATCTTGGGCTCGAACTGTAGTCCCTTTGATCCACAGCCAAGCACCTTAATCACTCTGCCATTGGGATACTTTTATTATGACATAGGTTGGATTATTTAAATAGACATCCTATTTATAAGCAAAATAAAAAAAAAATGCAAAATATTGTAATCCGATGTATGTAACGAAACGGACGTGTTGGTTCATAGGCAGGAAATAAATCTGGAAGTAGAATGAGAGGAGCATGTACGTAGTATGTTCTCTAGAGAGAAAGAGTCAATGGCACTTTAACAGGCGGATGTGGAAGTGACGATAAGCCCAGAGAAAGCAGCAGTAGGAAACCCGGCGGCCAAGGATGTGAGTCATGCTCTTCTGGACATGGAACAAGCGAGCAAGGAAGGCAGTAAGGTGCTGCTGGTGGCTTCCTCTTCTTCGTCACACTGCAAAAAAAGGTTCTATTCGTAACAGGTTGAATGATGACTTAACACAATGGAGATTTCAGATCAGCTGTTTACGGTATTACTATCAGCAACGGAGCTAAGAAGTAGAATTCTTTGTCTATGTCAGTGCAAATATTTATCTGCCCGCAGATTACGAGCAGAGAAAGTATTTTTACACGCCAACAGCGCAAGATGAGATTTTTATATCACTTCTGCATTTTATTGATTGGAAGGATTTTTTTCGGCAAGTTTTGTTTTTGCTTAGGCAACAAAAACCAAATATTCTGTGTTCCGCAGGATAAAACTGAAAAGTGTTTGTTAAGATTGTCCAGTGTTCGTTTACATCATATAAGGCATAATTTATCTTAAAGTTACACCAAACAATGAAGCTATTTAATTCTACTGAACATTTTAGCATTTCACCTCTGTTCCGTGATAATTTCTGAATGGCTGCATGAATGTTTCTGATCGAAGGTAAAGTGTATCCACCCTTTAGAATAGGCTACGAGAACGGTGAATGATTAATAAATAAATTTCTGGATTCATTTTAATGAATAATGTATGTTATGTCGCGTACATATTTCGTTAAACCATCGGTTTTATCGATTACTAAGAATCAGAAGCTGTCCGACTGAATATTGTCGGTATCATAGTTTCAGCTGCGACATGCTAGTGACAGGATAGACTTGCCCTGATCTCAACTCTCTATATAGTACCACGAAATGAAAGTCAATGATCTTTCAGATCCAAACTAAGGTCCATTCCATTTTAAAATTTTGACGTCGCATAATAATAATAGAAACTAGAACTGACTAATGGGCAACTTCTGTAAGCATATGCAATTGAAAATAATAAATTTAATGGGAAAAAAATATATTTTATTTAGTGAAGGCTTGGCTACTGATCTAAGGAACCTGGGTTCGAGTCCTGGGTAAGGCATGGTTGTATGTGTCGTTTTTCTGCTGAGGGCCTGCCATCCTCTCAGACCTTCTACTGTGGCATATAAACTGACAGGCTCCTGTCAGACCTCTGTGGCAAGCAGCTGCTTGAGGGGGTATTTATTTTTATTTATTTTTATTTTTTTCTGCCTTAACATATGAAAATTCATTAATATGTGAAAATACTGAAGACTACTTCAAGTGGTCTTTACAGGAGGATGACCTGATTCAAGATGGCCTCCAAAAGGCCATTTGGAATGAGCCTCCAAATTTTCACATCAAATGTATTTATTGCTCATTGACTGACTCTCATACCCTACTCTAAAAACCGAGTGGTTAGTACGCTTGGCCACTGATAAACAGATCTAGGTTCAGCCACCTTGTAAGGTATGGGTGTTTCTTTTCTCTTTTGTTCTGCTGAGATCTCGCCTTCCTCACAGATCTCTTCGGAGCATTTATACTGACAGACTCCTCTGTGGCAAGCATCTGCTTGAGGAGTAATTTTTTTTATATTTATTCTAAAAAATGGATGCAGTTTATCTTCGATCAGAACTATCCATGCAACTATCCAAGAGCTATCACGGAACACACAAGGGTTGAAATGCTAAAAAGGTGAGTAGAATCAAATACTTTCGTCAATTGATTACATGATTTTGCTAACATTAAAAATTCGAAAAATATATTAAAAATTAAAAAAATACTTATCTTCCTAGAGGGGTTTAAAAGTAGAAAATAAACCTAAACCATATCGATGGTGCAATCGGTCACTGAGTTCGTGTTCACTTCAAATGAAGATATGGCGCCGCAATCTTGTCGAGTAGGTAAATCGGCGCCCTTATCTTCCTTTGAAGCGAATGCGATCGATGTTACTAAGAGAAAAATAAACCTATAGCACATCGATGTGCTTTAGATTTATTTTCTCTTTTTAAGGCCCTCCAGGAAGATAAGTATTTTTTTTATTTTATGTTTTTTTTTTGTTGTCACTAAAAACACCTACCTTCAAAAAATTTCATTTGATATATATGGCTGACTCATAAACATCGAGCACTTTTACCCCTTTATTGGAGTCATGTTTGAGGTAGCCCACGAATTGGAGACGTCACAACCTTAATTTGAGGTACGACTAGTTAAAGTCGAGACCCGCGAAAATCCGCCACCCCCCATTTTATCAGGGAGGAATATTGGGGCAAAATTCAAAACAATTTACGACCGACATTATAGGAGCTTTCATTTGACACATAACTTATAACTGTAGGTCCTCTCGTTCGGAAGATATAGTAGAATGACTTTCAGATTTCCCGATATTTAGGGGAGGGGGAAAGCATATGGGGTTAAATTGTTATAGCCTACGACACTCCCCGCGTCACAAGCTTTTATTTGACATATAAATCATTAAGTTTCTCCAACGCGTTCGAAAGATATGGTGGAACAACGTTTAGTCAAATCCACAAACCCATCAACGACAAATGTCAAAGCCAAAAGCAATAGGAAGATAGGTAAAAAAAAGGGGTTTTAATTAGGATTAAAAAAGGCATTCATGTTTCATTTTGTATTTTGAAATTCAGTTTATAGTAATTTTGGAACCCCATTAATTTGAATAACCGTATTTAAGTGGGAAGGCAGAAGGATAGCACGTTATAGCGGCGAAAAATTGAATTCATTTTTAATGGCAAAAAAAGGTAAATTTGCTTGGTGCTACAAAAAGCA
Source organism: Ryuthela nishihirai (assembly GCA_038380435.1). Classification (NCBI taxonomy): domain Eukaryota; kingdom Metazoa; phylum Arthropoda; class Arachnida; order Araneae; family Heptathelidae; genus Ryuthela; species Ryuthela nishihirai. The sequence goes on from JAWZYU010000001.1 coordinate 70,079,416, forward strand.
AAGATTTACGCAATTACACTCTGAGTAAACTTTTTTTTGCAGAAAACCGCAGTATCATCTGACATGCATGTGGAGAGACGTTGGTTCGAGTCCCGCGCCATCGGCAAAACTCATTTTTTCTGCCTAAAAGTATTTATTGAATAATTTACGGGTTGCAAACAGCTTGAGGTAGCCAAAAAGCAGTAATTCTTTGGGGGATACTGTCTGACTGGAGGATAGAAACAGAAATCTCTTGGGGACAGCAGAATGTCTTTGGCTAAACACACAACTACGCACAACTGCCAGTAGACTGGTTGATATGACAATATTTGGACTCCAAATGCTTAAAAATTAGGATATTTATATAATAAATAAAATTTTGTTTGGTTTTTTTGTCCGCGATCTACTAATATAAAGGTGAAGAGAAAATTATTCTTGATACGGAACCACGGCTTAATGGATGGTCAGCATCCTGTGAATGAGAACTTTCCTTTTGTATCGGAGCAGATTGCAATTTGTACTTCAAACTTAATAAACGTTACTCGATATGATCCCTAATAGATAATCTTTTACAGCATTAATAACATTTCAAAAATTGATTTCTGGGAGGGGGAGGGGGACATTTTCTTTTGCATTCAGATCAAGTCTCTTACTGGGAACAAATTTGATTTCGTCATTCTTTATTACTTGTTTGAATGGTGTTAATCCTTATCTCTTCCATTAGATACCAAGACTGTTTTAAATCTAATCTACGCGTTGCACTTTCTGCGAAACTGCCAGTAACATACATTCCTTATCTATTTCTCTTCCGTGTATGTATATTTCCGCTTTTTATGCAGTAGGTTTTCCTTTCTTGCACTATTTGCATTTTTCTATTTCACCGTCCCTCTAGATAGCCCTTTGCCTGCGAATTGCTATTTATAGGTGAGCTGTTGCCTTGTATTTCTCACTCACACGTGTTGTAGGCAATCTTACATATTTCATCTTTTCGTCTCGTATTTTTTGACGTTTATTTTTGTGACCGTGTTTCAGTTCCTTCGCTGCCCCGTCTCCAATATATGTATTTTTATTCCGTCTATCACAACCGTTGCTTTTATATTGAGCTCCTTGTATGGTTCTTTTATATACAGCATTTCCATTTTCGTCTTCTACTTTCATTTTCTTTTTTTCCATGAGATGAGCGTTATTTTGTGAGAAAACTTGCATTGACCATATTGATATGAAATTCAAGAGGCTGGAGCATTGAGTTCAAGAAATAATCTTATTGGTCGTATTTTTCGACTATAAAGGGATCTGTTTTCATTTCAAAAGAAAAAAATCATAAGTTTAAAATTGGCACTTTTATGCAGTACCAACCTATAAGCAGATTATAAACCACTAAAATGACAATTCTAAATATATAGGCTCGACTAATTTCTTAATGCTCTAAAGCAGTGTCTCACAAACTGTGTGCCGCGAGAGATTTTCAAATTGACACTAGATATTCCAAAGATTTCATTTTGACTTGACTTGTGTTATCGACGTGCGTTAATAAAAATCTTTCAGATTTTATCAACTGGGATCTTGTAAGTATTTATCAAGCTTTTTCCAAATTTTGGTATTAATTTTTGATTATTTCAAGCCATAGAATGGACAAATATTTAAAACAAATACCGAGTTATGAATTAAAGAACGAGAGCAAATCTTCAAGTAAAACCAGGCTGATGACTTCAACAAAGCGCAAATATAATGACGATTATATAGAGTTTGCTTTTATTCTTTTTTAAGTGTGCCGCGGAAAAAAAAATTATATTCAGTGTGCTGCAGAGTAAAAAAGTTTGCGAGACACTGCTCTAAAGCCACAGTTTTGAATTGAAAGCATACTGCGAACCGGAAAACGTTTCGAATTTCTTTTATCACAGACCAGCAGCATTTTAATTACTTTTCTTTCTATTTGCACTCGTAATTTGTCTGTTAGTTTGTGTGAAGCGGAGAGTGTCATAGACTATAAAAAATTTACTCTACCATGCATTCTTTCCCCTTAAAAACAGGGTATTATGAAAATCATTATTCCACCATATCTTTGGAAAGTGAGTCCTCAGAGAACGAGTTACGTGCCAAATGATACACACCAATACAAATTCAATGAGTGATTTCACCATCGGTAACTTCTATTTTTTACCTTTTTCGGGCGCCTGTAGTGAGATAAGTATTTTTGTGTTTTTTTATAAACGTATTTTGTTCATATCTGTGCAATATTTTGCTTTAATTGTTTTAAGGGGCGATAAATATTGTTTCTGAACTAGAAACTCCAGTCGCCGTTGCTAAGCATGTAATGTTGGTTTTGAAAAATTATATTTCACTTCCCCATCACTTCCCCATCACTTCCCCACGGCAAGTGATGGTTGTCAGTGTAAACTTTAGCGTCCTTTGTGTGGAAATCCTTCAAACGGAAATTCAAAGTAACGAATAATTTGGATCATCCAACCTGATAAAGAATGCTTCTCATCAACTTTTCCCTTGAAAAGGAGACGGAAACTCTCATCCAACCTAAAAAAAGAATTTATCTTTTAAAGCAAAAAAAAGTTTAATGCTTGCAGACAAAGTGAAAGCAAAACTAACTAATCAGTCACCTCTAGAGAATGGTGGAATGCTAATAATCAGAAATTTTTTGTCATTTACTAATTTTAACTCTTTCTAATAGTAAAAATATAAACTAATAGGATATTTGGACCACCCATCCCCTACCTTCCATTCCCTGAAGGAGGCGTATCGCCGCTGTCAAACCCTTTTAAAAAAAAACACTTCCATGAAAAAATCTTTACAATATCCGTTTAAAGCTTTGCCATTTTCCAACTTTAAATTCGTTTAACGGTGGAAGTTAAAATTATTGGGAAGTTTGGAAAAATACGAGTATTTTATTAGATCTTTTTTTCGTTTGCATAACATTACATGACTTTTTTCTTTAATTAAAAATTCTTGTCCTAAACCTTTTTTGGTTTGCTTTCTCCCCCATTTTTAGTTATCTTCGTGTCTCCCTGAAAAATGAACTTTTCTTGTACCATCCAAATTAAAATTCTCAAATTTATGCATTCCAAAGCATTAAATGAGCCTAACTCGAGTAACAAAATCAGCGACAAACCGCAAGTTGTAAAATATCGTTACCGAATTCTGACATAATTAAAAACACCAGTTTCGCTTATTAATATTACTTAATTTGCTCAAATTTTGGCATCAATCTAGTTGAGAACCACTCCGTATAGTTTAGTGTCATTATATACCTTATTTAAATTTACTATGTTTATGTATACGACCAGCTAATTGAAAAACTAATGAAATTGTTACCTAGTGTGACATTAAAGGGGATTGAATTTCACTTGCTGAAACAGCATTCTTTTATCTGGTTGTCGAACAATGTTCTGCTCGCAGTGACATTAAATCATTCCAGTTACGATAGTTCAAAACTGAAAACAAAGTAAACACGGTCTTTTGAATGTTGAATAGAGCTCTGCTTGATTGGTCCTTTCTCTTCAACTATTCTCTATTGTGTATCAATCATTGTGATTCAACTTTCTTTTTATCAACCATTACGTGTCCTCATTTATCCAAGTGTTGCATTACTGTTAAGATATCTTATCTGTTCGCTTATATAGCTGATTATATTTCCGTTATATCTATGACACTATTTCAGGCATTCAGGAAATTTTTTTTTGCATATTTCGGAATTATAATTAATTTTATTTATTTTTCTTTAATTTATTCAATCTTTTATCTCAAAAGAGCGTCTGATTTCATGCGGCCATCGACCACTTTAAAATAGGGTTACTTAATACGTTACTAATAGCTGACAGAATAAAATATTAGATGTTTTGTGATAATAAATCCTTCTGAATTTAACTAATACTCTTGTTAAAACTTTCGAAATGCTAAACTTGAGTGTTTCATAACAAAAGTATTATTTCTATAAGATGGTTTATTATTTCTGTATTTAAGAATAATATTAAATTTTGTCATATTTAATTTTGTTAATCTTTCAATTAAATTAATAGCTAAGTTTATTCACTTTTCTGTTTCCTCATCACACTTGGCATTTAAATGCGACTTGCTTATGATCGTCGGTATGCTAATTTTAGCCTAACTAATGCATGCAAAAATCCTTGTCGTTAGATCTCATTGACAATTAAAATTTTTGTCCTGGAAACACAGGCTGAATTGATGTTAACTTTTATTTTGCCTCCCCCCTCTTCCTCTCCGCTTATTTTCCCCTATTATATGCATTTAAAGTAAAAACAAAACTCCTAGTGAAATACTTGACCATTGATTTCCAAGTACAGTTAGAAATTATGACATGCACAATTATTCTATGCATACTGGGCGCGAAAATTTTCATTAAACGCCAACACGGCACGATTATTATTGTGCTTAACGCGAATATAAATTTGAGTAACCATCATATATTAATTATTAGTCGATCAAGTAGCGAGAGTGAAATCCAATTGTTTGTCTCTCTGACGCTTGAGAATTTGACCTAATGTCTGGATATAAATAATATTTCAGTAGCTTCGCTTAAATGCCTCGGGAATATTTTTAGGATGAGTTTAAGTGTTCATTATGGAAGACAGTATTTATATGCCAATGTCAAAGCATCTACATTTCTTTCTAGATAAAACATTTCATTGTTATTTAACTCGTGTGATTTTGTTTATTTTTAAGAACAGCTTAAGGGAAATGGAATTAAAGATAAACTAAAAAATGGATTGTCGATAATCCTATTGTTTACCGAATCAAATTAATTTCAAAGGGAAAGAATTATACGCAATATTTTTTTTCAATTGATAAAAATTCCATTTTGACGCCTTATTTTCCTTTGAAATTAATTTCATTCAGTGATATAATAATCATTGATCATAGATTTTAAAAATAGAATATTTAATAAGAATTTATAATAAGAATAAAATGTTTTGAAATTTATATATTCCTTTTTAGTGTGAAGATATCATTGAAAAAAATTCTATCCTTCCCCTCTTTTGGAGATGATAGAGGAATGTGTGGAAATTTTTTATAGCTTATGTTATTCCCCCCATTGTCGTCACCATAAGCCAGCATTTCCTAAATAACTCGTCGGGATTGAAACTCGGTTTCTGGACATATAAAAAATTTTCATAAAATGTCTTTCAGTAGAAATGCAGTTGACAGGCAGTAAATTAAAAAAAAAATTATTATTCTTTGAAGCTTTACAATCAGTTGTAAACAATGTGAAATTAATACTTTTTTTACTAAAATAAATAGAAAAGTCAAATCTTATAGAAACAGAAAAAAAAAACCCTTATGCACCAATTTTTCATAAAGATGTAACACGGGCTTGTCACTTTAAAACTTTAAATAATAGTGAAAATGTGGCGAACAACGCAAACATCCATCCATTTTTCGGGATCTGAACCTGGATAGATGTATTTGCAGTCAGATACGCTAACCACTCGTTTTAATATCAAATTCTATTTCTAACATCACTAAACAAAATTTCTTCTAATTCTAACATCACATATCATAATTCGAATTCTAACATCACATATCAAATTCTTCTATTATATATGTATTCGATGTTAAAAAACAAAAAGAAAGTGATGATAACGGCTCTTATTAGTGATTAAGAACCCGCCTTGTTATTAGCCTAATCAAAATGCCAGTTAGAAATGCTAAAATATTGCCTTTAATAGGAGGGAAGTTGAATTCAGTTTGCTTCAGTTTTTTTTTATCCCCATTAATTCACGACATTTCAATAAATGCAAAATTTGCTTTTCTTTCTGATCAGTTTTTATTGCGTTCTCATCCCCTTTCTGCCAGTTCGACTTTCTTCTTTCATCGATAATCTGCCAGTTTTAATTCATTGTTTCAATTACTGTAATGGTTGAGTAAGATCGGTCGTGCCTGCCGAGTGGGAGAGAGGAAAAAGAAACACGTTGAATCAATAGAAGCTGAAGGAGAAAAGAAAGACGGTGCAAAGGGAGAAATGCGGCAACACAGATGTACAAGAGAGGAAAAAAAGTGTTTCATTTATTATTACTTGCGTTTTTTTTTTCCTTCCACTTAAGATGTAAGAAGTTGCAAAAGGACTTGAACTGAAGTATAGAGGCGAAAGAGTCGCGGCATTTGGAAATGTTAAATTATCAAGGAAGAAGGAAAACAGTTTTCTTTTTCGATTTTAACGCGCATCGTGCATTATCTAATAAAACATGGAAGTTTTACTTAACGTTGAATGGAGGAAAAAACATATGCACCAAACAACGATAGAGGAAGAATTCAACTAAGCCGATGTTCCATTCATCATTTTCTTTGTTAGTGGCCGAGGGCAGGGTTGCCAATTAGAAATTAAACGTCGGTTTATTCTTTTAAAAATTATCGGACATTAAATTGTACGTAACTCTGCACACAAAAGTAGAAACGAATTAAGAAAAGATAAAAAAAATGCATGTTGTGCTTTTAGATAAGTGAAAAAATTATTGAAGCGTTAATAACCGGATGAATAAAAAATGCGTTGAGGGCACAGATAAATAGATTCAAGAGGAGAGAATTATTGGCAAATATAACCCTTGGAGCTGGGAAATAAGAACATACCAGCAAGTTTTGTCTTTTAGAATATTACAGAATATTTTTGTATATTTTTTTTATACTACAGAATATTTTTGCTCTTTGGGAGCTTTTCGATCAGTTTGCCTCAGTCACCTTTCCTCTCAGAAGCACACCAAGAAATGGATGGAGGTGTCGTAATCATAGCGTGATAGACCCGTAATCCTTGGTTCAGGGGTTCAGGTCCCAACTGTGCCAACGATGAGATTTTCTCCTCTCACCCACTCATTTTCTTCGGTGAGAAAACGGTCACTTAAGGACTTGGATGCGATGTTAAACGGTAACTCTTTGTGCAGAAGAATAATACCTTATATACGTCACCTAATAAATGAGTTCCATTTCCCAACTCGTTCTAAACTTGGAGAGTCTGTTGACCTAGACCAGTGATTCCCAACCTTTTGGAAGACACCACAGAATAGAAGAGATAAAAAGGTTGTCACAGAAAATTCCATTAAATTTATTTATTTGACCGCCCCTCTTGACTGCCTCAACGCCCCCCATTTGCCTCTGGATCCGCTACCGCCCCCGTTGGGAATCTATGACCTAGACCAATAATTAAATTATTGGTCTAGGTCCAATAATTTAATTTGAACCAATAATTTAACCTTAGACGTTAATTATATGGTCATTAGTCTTTAATTAAATTAGATTTTTCCAGTAGTCATCGGGGCTCGTAATCTGAAGTTTCCAGGCTCAGTTGATATTCTTCTCAGTTAATCCCCACTCTATCCTCAGTGAGGAAGGGTGATACCGATAGACTTGGAAAGGCCTCCATCCGTCGGTTAGAAGGAACTTTAAGCCGTGGTAATGTGTGCGGAAGAGCCATATCCTGCGGACGTTAAAAAACAAGCTGGATGTTGATTTACATCTGTCTCCTAACAGCTGTCCATCCCTTCCCCAACCTTTCTCTGAGTTCTTGGGGTCCTTTTGACCTGGCCATTGTGTGCTAAAAGTGCTGCTTAGAGGTAAAACAACCAACGCATTATAATTAAACGACCATTTTGTCATTAATACATATTTGTATGATCACATTACTATTAGTGATATGTCTATTTGATCCGTGGTCATTAAATCATAAATACATGACCATTAAATCATAAATGCATGACCATTTAACCATTAGTTATTAATACTATCTTAAAAACTGTTGTTTTGACAATATAATTGAAAGTATCATTTCATTAAAATTTAAATATTCAGTTAAAAAATTCTGTTCGCAAAAACAAAAAAAAAGTGCCTTTGCTACAAAAACTGCTCTTTTTAGTTCAAAGGCAACGACAAATGTAATTCTTACGATATACAAATATTTCACTTCGTGAATGGATGGGCGCTTGTCTCTGCTGAAGAATCGCCACCCTCGCAGATCTTATCTACAGCAATTTACACTGACGGGATTACGCCAAACTTCCGTGGCAAGTGTGTGGAGTAGAAAAGAGGGAGTTTTTTGCTGAGGAGAGCAAAAAATGTAAAGACGCCACTGATGCTACCCCCCCCCCCCTATTTTTTTTTTGCAATTGGAGTTACATTTTAAAAGAAGTAACCCAGAGTCTATCATTTGCTCAGGACTATTTGTTTGTTGCCATTGTTGGTTTTTAATTCTTTCACTTTAATTTGTGCTTTGTTATATTATAAAAAGTGATCGTTACCCATTAGAAAGAGTATTATTCAAACATAAAAAAAAGAACGCTTGGAATTTAAATGGGCATCAAAAAGAACTCCACTGGAATTAGTTTATGCTAAAGGTTTCACCGGAAAGCTATTTAAAGAGCATGTAACGAACAGCATGGCATTCGTTTCTTATCCCCCCCCCCCTCCATACGTATGGGGGGAATAATTTTTATTATTTCCAAATAATTTTTTTTCTCTTATTATTATTCTGTTTTTTTTATTTCTATTTTTTAACATAAATTTTCTATTTTACCCCACCATAACTTTTTCCCCTATTTCTTAAAATTAACGTATTTTTTCCCTGGTAGCATCCCCCCCATCGTCTTATAATTGTTTTCCCCCTTATTTTGATAATTTCTCCCTCATCCCCCCCACCGTCTTATAATTGTTTTCCCCCTTATTTTGATAATTTCTCCCTCATTTTTTCCTATTTTTCTACCGTTTTCCTGTATTTTTTTTATTTTTCTCCTTTATAATTTTTTCCATTCCCCCTTGCACACATATGCATTTAAAGAAATTTTTTCCCTTTGTATAATGAGTGAATTCGAATATGCAGTCTTACTGCCTAATGCAATAGCATTCCTGAAACAACAATTTCTTTAGAAGATATAGCAGAACATCATTTCGTTATTCTCTCTTCTTTGCCACGTTCCTGTTACTGCAATATTACAAGTTTCCAGAAACGAGCGCTGCACGCAATGTTTTACTTCCGTTCATTTACGCCGACTCTCTCCTCTCGTGAGAGTATGTATTTATAAAGCAGAAAGGAAAAAAAAAAATCCCCGAGAAACTAATACAAGCATGAATTCCACTAAACAATAGCTCCAAAAAAATCCGCAGCATTTCCGTTATTGGTGAAGCGTAAATACTTAAAAGTAATTCCATATTCTTGGGAATGCACGACATGTACACACAAATTGTATTGCATAAACCGTATCCGCTGCGAAAGCTGGTTTACCATAACCATGACGTAAAGCGCTCGTGACTCCTGCGCGAACCTCGTGGCTTCTCTCTCGCTCACCAGTGATCAAGTCGTCTTTGACCTCATTCCCTGTCCGAGTACCCACACTAGGTAGTAGTTTACGGGCTCCAGTTGCCACGGCCATTATTACCGCTCTCCCGTTGCATTCTGTAGCGAAAATTGTTAATCATCGCGTCTTCGGGATCGAAATACTTGGCGTTGTGTGGATCAGAAGTGGAGGAGGAAAGGCCGCCGCAAGAGCCTGAAAGTACTTGAAGTGTACTTTGGAGAGTTGTTCTTCCAGTTGTGCAACTTAGTCATAGCTTTTGCACGTAGGACGATGTTTGCGTTAGTTGTTTATGGTGCGACGATCACGAACGACATAACTGTTTGCATTCATTGTCTAACACGAAAAAATGTAAATCTAACACGATGTGATCGGCAAAAATATGAGCGAGGGAGATGTATTCGTCGTCTTCGTTATTGTTTCTGTAAAGTTAAAGTTTTCAGAATTGACGGAAAAGGAGACTTTTTCTCTGTGCGCACAAATCAACATTATGAATAAAAGTAGGAAAAAAAACTATATATATACTGTAAAAAATATCAATGTTTACATCACTTATTTAAATAATAATAAAAAATATAGATCTTGATATTTTTTTTTCTCCATTGAGTGAAGCATATACTTCCCTTTGAATTTAATAGGGCTGGAGTGTTTTATTTTTTATAGAGAGAAAATTTTGTTTTAAGTGATACCTTCACAGGACAGATGGCTGACGAATGGTTCCCATGCACCCTCCATCGAATGGCGGAATTTATAAATTAGTTAAATCTTTTAAATAATTGGACTTTTGCTTCAGTATCTGACCTCTGACTCCCCCTCTTCCATTTCTTAAATTTCTCTATGCTCCCATTTCCATTCTCAGGGAAAAAAGAATGTAGGGGTTTGGCTCAGTGGTTACTCGCCAGGCTCTAATCTGATTTTTCTAGGTTCTGCTCCTCAATTTTGACATTTTCTTCGCCAAGCCCTGCTCTGCCATCGGTGTAGAGAACAGATGAGCTAGTAAAGTTCCCCGTCCGTTGGATGGAAAGTTAAGCCGTTGCTCCATGTGCAAGAGAATTAAAACCTGTGCATGTTTAAAAACATACTACATAGCCTTGATGAGCCGCTTCCATCTATTCAGTAGAACTCTCTATTTAGCTCCGAATCCTCGTGACCTTATCATTTATCCCATTACATGCAAAAAGTGTCGTTCAGAAGTGAAGTAATCAACTTATTTTACTCGCGGTCTCCAATACATAGAAGCATATAACGCTGTTTAGTATTACGATAGCTTCTTTTCCTCGAGAAAGTCTCTTCTTTCACAATAATAGTACTAATGAAATGGAAACGGATACTACTTGCTTGTTCCTTAGATGAAAAGTACTTGCTCCCCCTACATGGGGGGAAAGGAGGAAAAAATAAACAATACTCCATAATTACTTTCGATTATATAAAATATCGAAATATCTGATCATGCAAATCGAATGAGAAAACTTTGATCCCTTCTGAAACAGTGTAACAGATGCCGGTTTATTTAAATTCTTTTTTCCCGGATTCTCCCTCTGGATTCGTCATCGAAAGAGCCTAATCTTATCGTAACTTCCAGTGAAGTTCCTTTCAAAAATATTCTTAAATTGCGTATTTTAAACAATTTTAGAAATTCAGAGATGTTAAAATTTTAAAAATCATTTTTGGATTTTTTTCACGGAAATGCTGCTCACCTTTCCCGTTTCACCGATTGGCGATGTTATCAAAGCAAATCAACTGCATAGAATCAGTGGTCATTTAATTTCTAGTAATTGTTTTTTTTAATCAGAGAAGCTTTATTTTATGCAATACTTTGTGATGTGCGAAGGATTGTTTCCTATATGACTAATTCAGCGTTGCACTTCAGGAATCGATTGAAGCAATGGAAGCAATAGTCATGTGGTTAATTAATCGAGAAATTTGAACCTTAAAGAGAAATGAAGTGGTTCCGGATTATTTAACTAAGCGGATTATTTGCTGATTTGTTGGAAAACTGGTCGTAAATGACTGCACTTAGTGTTTTTTTTATACAGTAAAATTATAAATATGGAACTTCCGCAGATTTTTGTTAATAATTTTAATAAACTTGTCTGTTTGGACTTTAATTATTTTAATCGTATCTCCCCTCCTCTCTCCATTATTCTTTCTATTTGAATTTTAACAGCAAACAGATTTGAATTGAAGATGGGAAATTTTCTAGATGCAAACGTGCGAAATAAACTCAGGAGCAGAAATCACAGTTGGTAGAGCGCAAGGGTCGTAACTTCAGGTTCGGATCCCAGTAGTTTTAGCATCGAAATTTTGTCCCTTTGCCGTCAGTGAGAAAAGAATATCGCTTTGTCTTGGAAAGGTAGACGTCCGTCTTTTAGGACGTTAAGCCTTGACCTGGTGATCGCAGCTGGAATCTACAACTTAGTTGTAACTGCGTCTTAGACAGTTACAGAAATAAGAGAAAAAAAAAAGCGGATCTGAAGTACGTGTATAATACATATAAAATATTATTGTTATCAATAAGCAATGATTACTAAACTAAATACTTAATATAATTTAAAAGTTCAAAATAGGTTATTGATACATGATCAACAGACTTCACATGTAGTTTACCCTGTCTCGTAACAGTTAAGATGTCTTGGGTGTCGTTCCTTAACCATGCTTTTTGACCTGATCAGTTAGCTCATTTAAAAAAACTGCTCAGGTGTAACTCAACTCGATGTAATGGTCATTTGGTTTAATAACATGTTAGTATTCGTACAAAAATAGCAAAATTTGATTAAAACATGAGAGGGAAGTGTATCACGTGGAGAATAAAGACGCTTAATCACTCCGCATCATTAGTAAAACACGAGGTTGCCAAATTTAAATTTCTTTAATTAGAACTGTTAGTTGGAAATCTTGATTTTTAAACAACCTGTTTATTGTTCTCTTCCAAAACACTGCTTGTGAGATAATTAAATTTCGCTTCTGACCTTTACGTTTCCTCAACTAAAACAAACAGCCTCAGCAGAGTAGCGGCAACAACTGCACGTAGATGGGGCGGCAGAACTCGCGTAATCTACTCGGTTCTTCGTTGTTGTTAATGCCGCTGGAACCGTGAGTGGGTTAGATAAACAGTAAATGAATTACTTAGAATTAAACTTTCACTTGTCCTTCGTGGAACTGTAGATGAACGTTGTTTACAACGTTTTAATATGCAGTGCAGTTGCAGGCAGAATGAATACAATAACAATAGAAAAGCTGTGGATTTCTGAAATCGTTACCATTTAAAACGAGGCTAACTAAAAGGAGCTACTCGTTATTGGATTTAGAGATATCTGCATTATGGTAGGAAATAATCCACGAACGACTTAACGAAGAGTCTTTTGTGCAAAGAAGTTGAGTGTAGGAAAGACTTATTTTTGGATGAAGTGAGGAAAGTGATCACTGGCTCCTCCTCGGTAACGCCAGATTTCGAATTTTAACAATAATAATAATTTCTTTCAATAATTGTGAAGTCTATAATAATAAAAGGAGATTTCTTTCTGTCTGTGGGAGCCATAACTCGTCGGAAAATCGCGAAAATCGCTGCAAAATTTGACGGTGCTTCCTGTTGTTGACCAAGCTGCATGGCCAATTTCAAGTCGAAATTCAAAAAGGGGGCTTGCTAGAAGCAAAAGTATTTACCATGTTATTCGTACGGGAAACTACAGTCGCTGCCAAATCTATCGTTGCCATTTTCTGCTCCCTAACTATGAACATAAGTCGTAATAATATGTAAATTTTGCGGCAGCTGATAATAGGCATGATTTTTTTTTTCAGAGTTCGCAACACTGCATTTAATCGTTTTTCCTTATTGCAACACCAAATTATAACACAGGTTGAATCTATGCTAAGGGATTATGGTGAGGGAGGGTACTCACAAAATTAAGTCTTTAGTGCGATGAAAGTCAGAAAAATACGGATTTTTCACCTTAAAAGTGAGATCTGATATTGCCGGGTACAATCAGCCAATAAAAAATGAATGCTTCTCAAACAGCTTATTTGCATAGACATCTAGCAGGGTTGTGGTTTTTCCTCAGAGCAACATATTTGTGCACAAAATGGGCTCATATAACCAGGTCACAAGGACCCAAAAGCTCAGAATTGGGTTCACTGGATAACTGTTAGGAGATAGATGTAAGCCTCCCATCAAGGTCATCCAGTGTTCTTTTACTTGAACAGGATATAGCCCTTTTTGCATAAAGTCACGACTTAACATTCCGACCGATGGACGACGGCGCCCTTTCCAAGTCCAGTGCTGTCCCTTTTCTCACCGAGGATAGGATGATGGTTAGCGGAGAAAAGTCTCAAGAGCCAGTTAGTGTAGTAATATACTGGTTTCTATAAATTAAGGAACCTATGTTATGTCAATGGGAAGCTAACGTCGAATTTCTGTAACTTCTAAAATAAGTTTTTTTGTTTTGAAAAATGTAACAGGAGATAAAGACCTCAATCAACTATACCAAGCGTGCTAACCACTCGGCCACGGGACGGCACCTACAATACTTATTACTGAGTTTTAATTCACTTCTGAGTCATTTTTGGTGATTAGAAAATTTTGTGAAAATAATTTTTTAATCATTTTTGCGAATTAGACTTGTAATATCTATGTAAAAATTAAAAATGTTATTTAAATGTAGCCTGGGTAATTTGAAAGAAATGGAGTTATAAATATTTGTAGGACAACGGCGAAATGTCGTCCTCTTTTTCAACAAACTCACCTAAGAGAAAGGTAGTACGTCACATTTTTTATGTCTGCCGCTTGGTGACGCTGCTGGCCGAAATTAAATGTAATTGTTGCTCGTTTTTGCAATCAATGGCTGCTGATTTGAGAGAGGAAGTTGTCCGGCGTCAGCCAGATAGGATAATGAAGTAATGACTCATTCAACAACAGCTGGAATCTAATGTACCTTTGCTTTTCATTTGGGTTTCTTTACGTTTTATCGATAGGCTGCCATTTTCTTGGAATTCTCAGAAATATCTTTTTTTATCTTCTTGTTTACCGAGTCAAAAAGCGATATCATATTAGTAACATTGGCGGCAAATTATATACTTTAAACAATAAACTTTTCCTGAAGCTTATCTTTCTCCAGATAGACGCAGAGAAATGGTTCATTGAGCTCTATATGTAAACCTCTCTAACATTTCTTTGCAGTCGCAAGGGGTGCTGTAATGTCCCGGGCTCTCATACGAGCAAGACTTTTTTTAAAATAATAATTCTTATTTTATACAATTTCCATGGAATTGTTGAGGAGGGGGAGTCTTTTTTAATGGTGAATAAAAACGTCAACAGAATAAGTATTGAAATCTTGCGGGGGAAAAACGAAATTGAGATTTTTTTTTTTAACCGAGCCCTGCTGTAGCTGCGTCCTTGAAAAAAAAATAAGTGCCAATTCGCCCCTGCTCCTTTGTATATCATCATCGTCTGTGAGAAAGTGCTCTAAAGCAGGAATAAGACAGGCCTTCGACATACCAAATGGCTTTCATCGAATTCATTATTTTAAAAAAAAAGACTTTTTAACAATACTTGGAGCATTTATTCATAGTAAATTCACAGATTACCTGTAGAAACAGACTTTCAACAATTGTTAAAAACATCTGAAAAAATTTATCGCTGACGCGGCGGAAATCGAACCTGCAACTCTCTAGATACAGGCCAGAGCGCTCTACTCTTAAACCACGCAATCAGCGATAATTTTTTTTCAGATGTTTTTAACATTTGGAACATTGTTTCATTTTTAGCTCGTTTTCCTGGAAAAAAAATGAGCAAAATGTTTTCACTTTGCCATCTGTCTGTAGACATTCAACTTGGATAGGTATTGATGAAATATTACGATTTCGACTTTCGGAATCTCCAAAATGGCTATAATTGCTCCATCTAACAGTGGAAAAAGTTGAATATCTCAAAAGTAAAATATTGCAAACGATTTAATTAAGTTAGAAATTTTAAATTTTGGTGGTGAAATGTGAAGGTCACGAAGTTTGTATTGAAACTGATTTTTCACTCTTACTCCCAGGGTGGGTGGGAAAACTCGTTTTTTTTTTAAAGAGAAAATTGCATGTTTTTAGAGCTAAAGTAAAAATTCGTTTTCAGTTGGATAGATATTAATAAACTGTTACACGATTGACACTTTTCGAATCTTCCCAAAAGTTTTTATCGCGCCTTTGATTGCCCTTGAGAAATTTGAAAATTTCAAAACTTTCAATGAATATTGCAAACGATCTATATGGGAAAGAAATTTGATATTTTAGTGGTGGCGTGTGATGATCAAGGGGTTTACATTGGCAGCAACTGAGAATATGTCAGTTGGCATAAATAAAAACATATAACAAGTAAACCACCCGTGGGTGGGCCCCTAGAGGCTAACATAAAACACAAGCTAAAAATAGCATATATCATGCACAAGAAACCTAAAACGAGCAGCTTTCCTCAGAGAATGCCATCATTTTAGGCCTCTTGTATTTATTAAGAACATTTTGATCATAATTAAGCAAAGAAGAAATAATCTCATCAGGATTATTTTTAACAGCCTCAAAAAACCTTTTTGAGATGCATTTAATATGAGTATATATGTGATCGAAGCCGTCCCATGGCCGAGTGGTTAGCGCGCTTGGCTACTGATCTAAGGGACCCGGGTTCGAGTCCCGGGTAAGGCATGGATGTTCGTGTTGTTTTTCTGCTGAGGTCCTGCCATCCTCTCAGACCTTCTACTGTGGCATATAAACTGACAGGCTCCTGTCAGACCTCTGTGGCAAGCAGCTGCTTGAGGGGGTATTTATTTTTATTTTTATATATGTGATCGATGCCCAAGTCTTTATGAAGTTGTCTGTTAGTAACAAACCAAGGGGCATCGACCGCAGATCTCAATATTTTGTTTTGCAAGACCTGAATCTTGCGTATATTCGTGGAGGTGGTGTTCGCCCATATAGGGGACAAGGGAAGCAACTTACAAAATCATTTATATATAAAGTTTAAAATCGAATGTTCAGAGATCACGTGGAAATGAAACAAAGGGAATTGAAGAATTTTAGTGTCTCTAAAAGTGTTTCATTCAAGTCTGTCAGTTTCATTTTTCGACATTAAATATTAATATAATTAATTAATTATTGAATTAAAATTAAATTTGAATTATTGAACTTAAAACTACTAGAGAGTTATACCGTTGCCATGAAAGGATGTATGTGGCCTGGTCTGCAATGATTTTTAAGTAGGTGGTAGACGTCATAGTTTTCTGCGAATGAATGATTGGACCCAGGGTTTCCCAGCAGAACATTGTCCAAAGCATTACACTTCATCCACCAGCTTTTTTCGTCCCACGGTGCATACTGGTGCCAACACTTCCCCAGGTAAATGACGCACACGTACCCGGCCGTCCACATGAAACAAGGAAACAAGATTCATCGAACCAGATGACTTTCTTCCAATCATTCAAGGTCCAGTTTTGATGCTCGCTTGCCCATTGTAGGCACTTTCGACGGTGAACCGAGGTTAGCATGGGCACTCGGAGCACCTGCGGCTGTACAGCACCATTTTCAACAGGGTTCGATGTACTGTGGGTTGTGACACATTACTGCCGTCACCAGCATTCAAATTACGGGCGAGTTGCGCCACGGTATCCCTTCTGTTGACTCGTACCATATGTGATAGTCTTTGCTCACTTCTAGCATCTATGAGCCTTGGTTGACCCACACCTTGCCGGTAGTTTATGGTTTTCCCTCCTCGGAGCACTCTTTGAAGGTACTAACCACGGCTGACCGTGAGCACCTCACAAGCCTTGCTGTCTCGGAAATGCTCTGACCCAGTCGTTTGGCTATTACAATTTGGCCTTTGTCAAACTCACTAAAGTCCGCTGCCTCTCCCATCTGAAGAACTAGAATAACACTGATTAACAGAGCTCAGTATCAGGTGTTATTTATACCGTTTCATGACCTTCACACGCGCTGTCGTTTACCTGCAGTTACTTCGATTTGTATAAAGACGCGCTGGTCATAATGTTTTGGTTCTTCGGTATATGCTTTTTGAAACGATTAAGTTCCCAGTAGGAGTATAACATCACCTTTTTTCAGTAATACTTTGGGAGATATTTCGGGACAAACATATGGAATTTTGTTTCTATTGCCATTGTGGCTGATCCAGACGTCCATTTTGTGAACATCGTTTACTCTCTTTGATGGCTTTAAGTCGGTTGTTCCTATAATTTTACATTTCTGTGGCATTCAGCAGAACTCTTCTCGGCATGAAGTCCGCCATATTTTCAAAATCGTCCCGTGATCCATCACTGGCAAAGGCCATCTGTTGCCATTCCGAGAAGATAAATTACGTGCAGAAATGGTCAGTAAGAAATTCCTCTGACGCTATGAAAATATTTTCCATTACTTCGCTGCAAACAAAGTTTTCTACCGATTTATTGGCTTTTTATGTACATATTCCATGTCGTAATCCATAAATAAAGACCGATCGCCTCTGCAGTTTACACGCCGTGCCTCAAACGCCGTTTGTCCTCCGACCTTAATATGAGTTTTCCGCTGCACGTCAAGACAGCGCCGTATATTTTGTGCAAGCGTGGTCACCGCCCCTGAATCTGGCAGCGGGTAGAACTACTCTTAGCCAGCTAGGGCTGCGCGGCCTTCGCTTTTCCATCCTTGTTATTGATTCTTTTTGGATAGCAGGAAGCCCGAAGACAGTGACAGAAAAGAAAACACTCCTTTTCCAATATATCCTCCAGAGTGTTCCGTTCAAAACAGCCGGCTTGATAACTGGTCGCCGGATATATATTTTATATATTTTTTGGCTTGTGGTGGATGTGTTTCAGAGCAAGTGCCTAGAGAAAGATAAGCTTAAATTTGATAAGCTTGCGGAACGTTCTGTTTGGCAATAATAATGTTAAGGTAGACAGACCTAAGTATGCTGTTCTTTCTTCCTCTTTATGTATGAAGTAGTGTCCAACATTCCTTGTCTTAGTAGGTATTGTTGCTTAGTGAGGTTGCCACACGTGTAATCAATAGCGGCGCAGAACACTGGGCGCCTCGTGCTCCTGATATACACAGGCAGGATATTGTCGTGTGTGGAGAGAGCGCGCTCTCTCGTGTTCTGTGTTTATACGGTATTAAGTTCCCCGCGTATTACCGCGGAGAATATTGATTGAGGATAATGCTTGGCTAGCAGTCAAGATTTAGCAGGAAACCGCCTGATGAGCGATGTAAATAAGATAGCTCAGCATGATGTTTTTATCTCTTCTTTCCGTGCAATCTTTTTTATTATTCCGGTGCTTTTTGGATCTTTCATTTTATGTTAATCACGTTGCATGTTTAGTATAGATTCGCAGAATTTTTCCGTTGTTGCTTTTATATGTATTTTTACATTGTCATTTCGGAAAAGTATTGCTGATGTCGTTAAATCTGTTTTCGAGCGATATTCCTCTAACTTAATTGACATAATTTTAGTTTTTTCATGTAAACGTTAATAAAAGATTATTGTGTGTTATACTGCATAAATATTGATAGGTTAAATTTTGTTTGAAGATAGTTGCTTAAGAATTGAGTTCCATCGTAATTTACATTTTATTATTATTTTTATTATTGGCCACTGTTGTGGTACACCACCACTAACTGCATGTTAGTTTGTTAAATATCACTCTCTAATTAAGCTACTCATCTTATCAGGGCAGTTTTATCTCGTGTATGTCTTATCTCTGACGGCTATCTCGTTTTAGTTCGATTTTTCGCTAAATGGACAAAGTTCGCAGTCTGAAAAGTGCCTGAATATGCAACTTTTCAGTCATGTAAATTGCTTTGTTTATATATCGGATATTTGAAACTAAAGCATTATTTTTCAGCTTTCTTAATACTTTAAGAAACACGGAGATAATTTTTTGGTCAACTCTGCTCGTAATTCTTTCAGTATTTAAATAATACACAAAATGTTGAAACATACATTATATCTTAACAATAAAGATTAGTAAATGTATTAAGTAGCTTTTATATTAATATCACTTCAGCTGTGTATCTTTAGTGGTAATTCATAAACTTTTTACAAACTATAATTAGATTATACACTGAGAGTTCAAAAGTCATGGGAATAGCAATTAAAGTAGAACTAGCGCGCTGTACTCATAACCGATGAATGTACGTCAACCGCAGAATGTCGTTGCAGTAACCTACAAACCCAACATTCATTTCGGAGTAGTTGTTAATTCAGCATGGCTGCACGTCGTGAGTTGTCTGACTTTGAACGTGGCTTGATCGTCGGTGCTAGAAGAATGGGTCATGCAATATCGGAGATCTTGCAGGAATTCGGTTTTCCCAAGTCTACAGTGTCAAGATTCTAGAAATGCCATCAAGTATTCTATTGATGGCATTTCCACACACATAAACCAGCGAACTGGACGGCCACGTGCAATTGATGAACGGAACTCGTTAACGACCAATAGACGGGCTACAGTGTATGAAATCACTTCCAATTTGAATGCGGGCCAAACACAAAACGTTTCGGAATGGACTTGTCCATCGCCACCTGCACTCCATCGGATTTGGTTGCCGAAGACCCACTCGTATGCTTACAGTTTGTCACAGAGCTCAGTGACTGGAATGGACCCAAAGACATCGAAATTGTACAGTGGAACAGTGGCGTCGGGTAGCATGGTCTGACGGGCGTGTTAGAGTGTGGCATAGGCCCTGTGAAGCCATTGAACCCTTCCTGTCAACAAGGTACTGTTCAAGCTGGAGACGGTTCTGTGATGGTGTGGGGCGTGTTCACATGGTCTACATTGGGCTCTCTCGTCCGTTTGGAGCAATCGCTGACAGGTATGAGATACGTGGACATTCTCGCAGATCATCTGCACCCCTTCATGACTCTCGAGCACCCTGATGGTGAAGGGGTATTCCAACAAAATAATGCAATGTGTCACCAGTCTTTGGTTGCTAGGAGGTGGATCGAGGAACACTCCACAAACTTTACCACTATGAATTGGCCTCCATGGTCACCCAATGTGAACCCCTTGGAGTAGTTGTTCATTCATATTGTTGGACACAGTGGAAACAAGCTTACGATCCATGAATCCAGCACCATCCATTACAACACAATTATGGTTTACACTGCAGGATATGTGGGCTGCCATCCCTGCAGAACGGTACCGACAACTCGTTGACTCCATGCCTCGACGTGTGGCTGTACTGCTGACGGCTGTACACATTCTCAGATATGGCTGTACTGTACGTGTGGCTGTACTCCATGCCTCGACGTGTGGCTGTACTGCTGAGAGCTAGAGGACCAACCCGTTATTAGGCACGTATCCCATGACTTTTGGCCTCTTAGTGTATATAAAGATGATAGATTGCGTACGGTGACCATTTGTCCTATATTTTAGGACGTTGTGTTATATATTTATAAAATAAAATTTAGAAACACGTGTTTGTTCTTTTTTTTTTGTTCTATCTTTTAAAAGTCCTAGATCGTTTTTCATTTTGTATCAAAAATATATCTAGCCACTAATTTTGATTATTTTTTGCTTATTATTGTTCACGTGATTGAGAATTAATAACATGATAATACTTTCAATTCAGAATTATTTAAGTGTACTAAATAGGTAAACAGTTCTTGTAACAATGTGAACTGTTGACAAATTAAAAATTATTTTATTGATATGTTTGTTCATTTTACATTTTTGATTTTTTTTTAAATAAAATTAATGTGTGCATATGATTTGTCTTAATTTTGAGCATTTTAAGACATTTACCACTTTTTGAGGATAACTTTTCTAGTCATAACCTAAAATTAATATCATGACAAAAATTGATGAACAAATAGTATTAATGACAAAAATTGATGAACAAATAGTATTAATGACAAAAATAATTAGAAAATACATTTTCCAATGTGTCTTATATTTTCCTCAACAAAATGGTCACTGTAATCATACACAACAATAAGTGTTTAAATTGCCATATTCCATACTCTAAAAACGTTTTTATGAAATTGTAATCGCAGTTCAAACATGTTTATCTGAGTAAGTTATCATTTTTCTCACATTAAGATTCTAAACTTTATTAGTATTAAACAGTAGCCAAATTGCTAGTGTTTGGCTATTGGTATATGTAATGTAGGGATCAAGGTCCAAATCTCGAATATGGCGTATTAACCCTTTAACTCGTTAATTTTTCTCACCTTTAATTTTTAATTAAATAATAATAAATAAATAAATAAATACCCCCTCAAGCAGCTGCTTGCCACAGAGGTCTGACAGGAGCCTGTCAGTTTATATGCCACAGTAGGAGATCTGAGAGGATGGCAGGACCTCAGCAGAAAAACGACTCACACATCCATGCCTAACTCCGGGGCTCGAACCCAGGTCCCTTAGATCAGTAGCCAAGCGTGCTAACCACTCGGCCACGGGACGGCAATTTTTAATTAAGGCTCACAAATAATGGTTCTAGATGTAGTAAAATTGTTTTGATCTTTTGTAGAAAATTTATAAACATATTTTATTGCAAATATTTTTAGACATGATAAGATCAGCAGTATACCGTAATTCCAAAAATATTACAGATATGTAAAGTTTTCAAACGTAAAATCTATAGTGAAAATCATAAATACAGTGACGGTAGTTGTAACGTTAATTTTAAAGAAACATTTTTCATTGTTTAAAAGTATATAGGACTTAAAAACTGAAATGCATCAAGGGAGCTTACTGTTAGATGTGTTACATGAAGAAGGAAGGAGCAATGCTAAAATTCTAGCTTAGTTCTTCAATTAGTATTTTTTTTTCTTCCATTTTCAGAAGACAAAACCTGGCAATTTTATTATATTATCATTTACATTTAATTACTACTAAGCGGAAGTTAGCGCGCTTGGCTACTGATCTAAGGCACCTGGGTTCGAGCCCCGGTTAAGGCATGGATGTATGTGTCGTTTTTCTGCTGTCGTTTTCCTGCCATCCTCTCAGACCTTCTGCTAAGGTCCTGCTATCCTCTCAGACCTTCTGCTATGGCATATAAACTGACAGGCTCCTGTCAGACTTCTGTGGCAAGCAGCTGCTTGAGGGGTTATTTATTTATTTTATTATTAAGCGGAAATGTATTTAAATAAAGTGTAACTTTTACAAATGTAAAAGCGTTACGTAACATGGAAGGTAAGTCCATTAAAGCATTACGTAAACTTATGGAGGAGGGCTCTAATTGCGCTAAAATAATATTACGCAATTTATGGATGCTTCATTAAAATTAAAAGGCAATTAAAATTAAAAGGCAAACAATCTTGTAATCTAATTAAAAATGTAAAAACAATTTAAAAGTAAAAACTGAATGGTTTTGATCATTTAATGACAAAAAAAATTACGTCTTTTATACTATATAAAAATAAAATAAATACCTCTCTCTCCTCAAGCAGCTGCTTGCCACAGAAGTCTGACAGGAGCTTGTCAGTTTATACGTCATAGTAGGAGGTCTGTTAGGATGGCGGGACCTCAGTAGAAAAACACCACAAACATGGGCCACCTTACCCGTGGGTCGAATCCAGGTCTCTTTGATCAGTAGCCAAGCACGCTAACCACTCGGCCGCGGGAAATGTTTCTAAATCTGATTCTACGATTTGTTTTTGAAATTCACTAATTTTTTTTTCTAACATTTAGTATGAATTTTAAATGATTGTAAATTTGTTTTTATCAGCGGTTTTGATTTAGTTAATTTAGTTTTAGGAAATGCCAAAATAATCAGAGGCGTAATCATAAATTTGTTTCTAAAAGAAATGCAAAAGAAACAACATTATACACTTACTAGGATGTGCCAGAATTTTTCGTGATAATTAACTGATTCTTTTCCCCTAGTAAAAAAACCATTTCCAGTGCCTGCCCTCGAAGACTGCGTTTTACTAATCAATATTATTGTTCTTTTAAATATTGATGTTGTCAACCTTAGCTCTAAAATGGCTGTAGTCAGGTGTCATTAAAACAAATAATGGATCATCCTTTTTTTTAATGACCTTTTTTTTAGTTTCCTTAATGTTAAATATTACCTCAATGAATTCTTCCCAACCAATGATGAAATATTTTTTCTCTGAGATTATTTTGAAGTGAATCGCGAAATTCTTCCAAACCACAAGAGACATTTAATTTATTGCTTGTAATTCAATTTACTGCATGAATCAACACTTCTAGAGCCTGCTCAGAATAAATGTCTTTTCCTATGTGAATGATCATGTTATGGTCAATTCTCATTCTACAAACATTAACGCAACGTTCAATCGTTATTTGTATTATTTTTTTGCAGTCAGCAGAGACAGGCTATACTTTTCCGGAGACAAGAACGCTGAAAAGTTAGGAACAATCCGCTTTCAAGCTTCACTGAGGGGAAAAAAATCTAACCACTTGAATACTAGCTTCGTAGATTCGAAAATTGAATTTGCACTGATAGCCGAAAAAAGGACTTTCATTACCGGAGAACATGCTACACAAATTTTCATTTTATTTTTCCCATTCGAGTAATAGCGTTCGGATCTGCTAAACAGAATTTGCTCACCGTTGTGTACGCAGCATAATGAACCTTTATCTCTTTTATTTCATCGCAGTGATGCATGAGAATTAAGGATAATTGGTTGCGGGTTTTTAGGAAAAGTCAACTAAAGATGCCGTCATGCGTAAGAAAGGGAGTTGTATTTAGCTTTTAATGGAGTGTTCCTGTGGATTCATCACGGCATCTAATTCTCTTCTTTCATTGGTGCTCGGGATTTTTCATCAGCCTGTTCGTTACAGTAAGCAAACAGTTTAGGGCTAGTTCTGACCTCTATTTCGTAGAGAGAGAGAGGAAAAAAATTCAAAATTTACAAGATAATACTTCAGATGTAAAAGTTGAACAAGGATGGAAATAATGTTCAATTTAGGAGTGTTCAGTCACTCTGCAGAATTAAATGATGTGTCATAAAGAGACATTTATGAAAGGGGTTATATATTTATGTCAGACTGACGTAAATTAAATTTTACCCTAGGGCAGAGGTGGCCAAACAGTCGATCTCGTAGCTGCCATAGCTGGTTTATCAGCATACACTAATGTGAACTCTCTAGTCACTGGTACTACTGTATCAGAAGTCTTAATGTTTGTGAGCGAATTTGCGGCTAGATTTAACGGATTTTTTTTTTTTAATAAAGTGTATAATTCTAGTATAATTTATTATCTTATTTGTTATTTTGCGCTTAGTTGGTTAAGGACTGTTCAGTCATTGTTATGACATGTACTATGGTCGATTGCGAAAGATTTTCTATTCTTTATGGATGTGTGTGTCGTTTTTCTGCTGAGGTCCTGCCATCCTCTCAGATCTCCTACTGTGACATATAAACTGACAGGCTCCTGTCAGACCTCTGTGGCAAGCAGCTGCTTGAGGGGGTATTTTTTTTTATTTATAGTCGATCGCAGAGTCCAAAGGTTTGGTCCTCCCTGCCCTAGGGTATTGTCTCAGATTTGCAAACGAAGGCAAAAAAATCAAGAGATAGCCTTTTTTGAATAACAATATTTTACTGAAATAAACCACATTCAACTTCTGAAATAATTTTTGCCTCTGGTAGGACATGTTTTGTTGTGAAATATTTCTCATTCGTGAAGCCTGTTAGGTAGGTTTCTAAGCTCAAACACAGCCTTTTGGGAGGATCATGAAGTACTGCATTTATTTAATCAGAATAATCACTAAATGTACAAGGTACATTTGTCTAGCCATAATGAGCATTGTAGATTAAGAAATGATACGTTAAAAAATTGTCCGTAAGTGATATAAACCGTATCCGAGGTGGTAGCGTATGTACCTACAGATCCAAGGGACAAGTTTCGAGCCCTGGATAAGGTATGGATGTTTCTTGTGTTGTCTTTCTGCTAAGAACCTCCCTCACAGATTCGGTAGCGCGCCAGGCTCGTAATCTGCAGTTTCCAGATTCGAGTGTCCCTCTTGAGCCAGCTTTGAGATTTATCTCCGCTAAAACTCCTCGCATTACCATCGGTCAGTAAGGGATGAGCTTGGAAAGGCCGCCTGCCGTCGGATGGGACGTTAAGACGTGGCTCCGTGTGCGGGAAGACCATACCCTGTGCACGCTAAAGAACACGCTGGATTGCCTTGACAGGAGGCTACCATTTGTCTCCTAATAACTGTCCAGTGGCTCCACTTCACCCAACCTGCTCTGAGCTTTCAGAGCCCTTGTGACCTGGCCATTTAGCCCATTGTGTGCAAAAGTGCCGTTCAGAGGTAAAAACAACCCAACCCATCAGCCATCACAGTAAGTAAAAATTTCCTAATATGTTTGTAAACTTTAGTATTTTTCTCCCTTCAGCCGTCACAACAATTTACCATTTTTAGCTCTACAGTATATCTTTTTTTCTTCTTGATATATTTAGAAACTTTCCAAATTTGTGATGTAAAAAAATTTATACGATGTTGCGAATTACTGGTTTAAATTCTGTATAAAAAATAAAATTCTGCTTTTCAAATGTAAGAAATATTTTATATTTTCATTAAAACTAGACTTATTTTTTTCTTTTGTCATCCTGTTTTGCATACGAACTTGCAGTCGTGTTTGTGCACTGATGTAAGAGTTATTTATAGATTCATATATTATAGAAACGTTTTTGTCCTTCTACCCAGTAAAGGATGTTATTTTTCCTCTTCCCGAATAAAGGTATTTATTGTCATTAAACGTAAGAATGCAGTACTATTTACTCGATCCTTCTGAGCAGTTTAATGCCTTTAATTTATTATGCGTATGGCGGAGAACAGGAATCTATTTCCAGTGCTATATTAAAACTGCTGTAAATATATTTCCTCGGACTATTTCTCTAGTTTGCTGCAGTAAATATCTTTTGCCATCATTGCTATCACGTGTTTTGCTCCAATCTGTCACGTGGATGAGATTGTGTGTCGCGTCATAAGACGTCGTTTCCGGCATCGCTCGAAGTACCTGCAACGTGTCGAAATCACGGTTTACCGATTGCGGCTGATTAACGTTTTCTATTTCGGCTGATGTGTAACTGTAATACGGAAAGATAATGCGAACTTGGAGAGTGAATGGCGTTACAGATATATAGTGTTGAAATCCGAAGAAAACGTTTAAGATAGAGCTGTTGTGTTTACTGACTAGTTGGTAAAGTGAAGATTAGCGAGTAGAAGTGTAAAAATAAAATGCAACTTCTCTCGTTAGGTACCGAGAAGAAACTGCAAACAAGTTTTCAACTGCAGTTACTGAATGGAATTCGTATTTACTATCTGTACGTGGCCTAGTGGTTAGCACGCTTGGCTGCTGATCTAAGGGACCTGGGTTCGAGCCCCGGAATTAGGCATGGATGTGTGTGTCGTTTTTCTGCTGAGATCCTGCCATCCTCTCAGATCTCCTACTGTGGCATATAAACTGACAGGCTCCTGTCAGACCTCTGTGGCAAGCAGCTGCTTGAGGGGGTATTTAAAAAAAAATGCAAATGATTAAAATTTAAACGGTCATGTTAGAACAGAATGGGAGATATATTATATACACCACTACAGCATTTACTTGCAGATTTCGGTGTTTTAAAAATACCCAAGATTTATGAATGTGCTGTAAATTTATTTTTAGATTGATCTATAATTCAAAAAACAACTGATTGATTTTTAAAAACATCCTTTAATGCATTAACACCACACATAAGCATAAAGAAAAATCTTGAGATAAAGTAAGATTACTTTTGAATTGATTAAATAAAATTTTCTTGATCATCATGCTGTTCGTGAACTCATTAAGGAAAATCCACACATCACCATTCAGGTAATAAGTTTAGATATCAGTGTATCGATTGTCAGTGTAGAAGCAATTATTCATCAGCATTTAACGTTCCGTAAAAAGGGCTAGAGTTAACTCGTATAAGGAGATGCTGGCAATGTTTGAACCTAGTGGCCCCAAACGGTTAACGGACATTGTCACAGGTGATTAGACTTGGTTTTATTACTGTACAACTCCCAAAAAGATCGACAAATGTGTGTTGCGGAAGATAAACAGCTTCCTCAAATCCGACAAGACTTTCGCTCAAGGAAGGCAATGTTCACAATTTTTCTCAATGTTCAAGGAGTGGTGTACACCTTACCTGAAAAAATGGCCAATACTACACCAACATCATTTTTCCCAAAACGGTTAAGGAGATGAAGGAAGCAGCGTCCAACAACAGGCGCGTCAAGGATTCTCCTTTCGTAACAATGCCACTGCTCACAAAACTCGGCAAGTTACGACCTATCTGGAGTAGAAAAAATCAAACATCTACCCCATCCTGCATATTCACCCGTTTTTGGTTGTTTCCAAAAATTAAAAAGGAACTTGCTGGGAAGCCTTTTTTCAATGTTTTCAAACCAAGCATTTCAGAATTGGTGTAGATGTCTGCAACTTTGCATAGATGCTGGAGAGGAGTATTTTCATGGCAGTAAAAGTTTTGTTGAGGTAAGTACATGGTTTTTGTTCTGCCGATGCATGACAAGAACTTTTTGAATGCCCCTTGTGCGCAAACTATCGATATTTTTATTTCCGTATCGACAGATTCTGATACCCTGTGGTTCCCGTGATATTCGAATGAACGGTCGCAAATTTCTTACGCGGGTTCCCCTCTGTATGACCCCATGTTGGATTAAAAAATTTGGTTCCTACCTGCAATAGGATACATTGATATAATAATATCCTTGGAAATGTGGAGGATCTGGCAACGGTAGCAGATGTAAATGAACTTTACAACGGTAGCAGATGTAATGAAATCGAAACAACGGATTTTGACAGTGATTACCGTTTTCCGTAGGAATAGCATGGTAAATATTTTTGTTTGTAGCAAGCCCTCCGTTTGGAATTTCGATCTGAAATTCTGCTCTTCTACTCGGACGACAACCAGAAAACACTCAGAAATTTTGAAACGTCTACCACGATTTTGCGATGGCTGCCACAAACACATCGACAGACATTTTTGATTATTTTAGATTACAATCGGAGTTAGACAAGATTTCATTCTGTCACCTTTTCATTTTAGTTTGGTGATCGATTAAGTTGCGAAGAAAGCTTTGCAAGTGGTGATTAGGTGGTCTAGCTATCTGAAATATCTTGCTTGATTTTACTTACGGTTGTCTTTACTGGCAAAAGATGTTCAGGAGTTGTCTAGTACTGCTGTAAGTTTGATGATAAATACTGAAAAAACTAAAGGGATGAAAACTTGTCAGGTGTGTTTGTGTGTGTGTGTGGGGGGGGGGGGGGGTTGAGTTTTTATGAATAGCTGTGCATCTTGAGGAATATTTTTGTTTTAATCATCTGGGGAGTTGCTCACAGTTACGCCAGGCTCGTAATCTGCAGTTCCCAGGTTCGAGTCCCAGCTGGGTCAGCGTTGAGATTTATCTCCGCAAAATCCCCGCCCTGCCCACGGTCAGTAGTGGACGCCGATGTGCTTGCAAAGGCCGTCCTTCAGATAGGACGCTAAGCCGTGGCTCCATGTGAGGAAGAGCCATCCCCTTTGCATGTTAAAGAACACGCTGGATGGCCTTGATTGGAGGCTACCACCTGTCTCCCAGCAGCTGTCCTGTGTGCAAAAAAGTGCCTCTCAGAGAAAACTACCCAACCCAAAGCTGACAGTTACTGTCAATATACAGCATGGCATAGATAGGCAATTTTTAAGGATTTGTGGAGTACGGATAAAACATAAGCGGATAAAACCTAAACACTAATCTTAGACTATAACAGTGCGTAGCCAAGAAGGAATTGGGCATATTTTGATCTTTAAAAAAAATTTATTATGTATGTTAACAAAAGTATAAAAAAAGATTTTAACTACTCCTTTCCATCTCCAAGAATTCTGACTAATCCTGGTTACATCACTTGGTTATTAAGTGTTCTTTTTTACTCTTAGGTTTTCTACGTAAGTGTAACATGGAATATTTATCACAAGAAGCCCGATGATTTTGGTTATAGATGTTTTTGTTGCATCTTAATTAGTTTGATATGTAAATAATGATGAACAGGTAGATGAGTCACTTTGAATAATATTAGAGACTACGTTGATTTCTCTATTTGTTCATATGCAGAACTGTGGTTTCTAAACGCGCGAGGAAAAAGGACATCCTGGAATTAGGTGGGCAGAAGTGTCAAACAGGATATTACTAGTTATTAGTAATGTGGCCTATAATGATGAAATGCAGTGGCTTTTTCTCAGAATAACCGTTTAAAGCCCAAAGTCGCTGTCTGATTGGCACTCAGTTGCCTGTGACTACTTGAGGATAATGTATAGAAAAAAACGCACGAGAGACTATTAATGTTAAATTGTGCCTAAATACCGTGTTAACCTAATAATCATGTAAGATAAGTGTTGCTGCCTAATAATTATGTAAGGCAAGAAGTTTTTTCCAGCAATATAAATTATTGCATTTATACGTATTCTGTTGTTGACTAATTTAATTGTTCTGTGATTCAGATAAGACTGGGTTCATGAACCGCTGAGTTAGCAGATTGTTAATATATATTATATACACACACGTCAGGTATATTTATTATGTATGTGTAATTTAACTTAAATATAAATTTAATGATAAATTACACCGTCTTTTCACTGACGGATAAATTACGCGGGCTTCTAACGAAACAATAGTTGGTTAGGACTTGTCATCGAGCAATACCACTGATGTCTGTATGATTGATATTGTCACGAGGGAATTAGTAAACAATGGCTTTAGTGATGGCATTATTTGGATAAGCTAAACAATGATATCATTCTCTCATGGGGAGGAGCCACTAGATTGACGAGGAGAGCAGGATAGTGACAGTGCGTGAGATGGATTCAAACAGCATCTGTACAGTAGTATAATTGAAAGATTTGCATGCTACGCAAAATTATGCGAGGAATTCTCTTGCTCTGAAGGATCAATACTAGCCATTCATTGCGTTTTTTAATTTCTATATAAACTTATGTTTAATAAAGCTTCATATTCTGTACTATGACATGTGTTATGATTATTGCATTTCTTCTCCTTACGTTTGACAATGCGAATCAGAAAAATACTTCTGCTAATCAAGTTAAACACACCAAAATAAAAGCAAAAGAAGGGAAGAAACGTGATGGAATTTTGCATCCTGAATGCTTATTCTTTCGTTTCAGTTCATATTAGGATTTAAAATTTAGTCTTAAATCTTTACATCAGTCGCACAATGCAACTGGTAAAGTGGAAATGTGACATAGTTTATTTGTTAGTGCATCGTCACGATTGCAACCGAACACGCACACTTCGCCTTTCCTGAAATTTAGAGCACCTTTTTTTTATGTTTTGGAATGCAGTGGTGGATCCTGGGGAAGAAGAGGGGGGGGGGGGCGTAATCCCTTTAGCAAATTCGAAAGGATGAAGATTCAGATTTGTAAAAAGTGTGTCAATCGTATAAAATCGCCTTAATCGGTGTATCGACTCTTCCAAAGAAATACCAGAACACCCTACCGTAGGAGTGCAAGAGATCATTTTTTAGCACTTTTTATCTCATGGGGTATATTTTTAGGTGTAAAAAGTAGTAATAAAAATTTTCTGTCTGTTCTAGATACCTAATATAAAACAATTAATTGCCTAGTGTAGTAGAAATGTAATATTGGTGAATTCCTCAAAGCATGGAACAGAGCTTACTAAGTTGAACGGAGCTTTTTCGTATGCCACTATCAGGTAGCAACATCAGAAGCAATTTTGTCCGCTCTCGTTCTCTTCGGAACAATAAAAGCCTCCGTGTAAGGAAACATTCGACCACTTCTCACGCAAGGGATTGCCAGTCTACAGCAATGAGCAAGTTGCCGAGCTGGAGCAAGTAGCTCGAGCTGGGAGGGTCCGGTGGGGGGAGGGTTTTTCTCTCTTTCTCCTAATTATTGCCTCTTCCAGCTATCATGAAGGTTGAGTCTTTTGTTAGAGTGACGGGTGAACCCGTCTGCTCTCTCTGCAGCCTCTGGACTCTTTCATTAACGAAGTGAGCTTATTGGCCCTCATCGTTCTTTTTGACATTCATTGGGCGCTGCATGTCATCAGTCAATGAGTTCGCTACACTTTACGTCTATGTTTCGTAGGGAGGCGACTATTAACCCGCTCATTGTTAACAGCATTTCAAACCGTTTGCATTTCTTCTTTGACTCTTTCAATGCGGATTTATTTCAGCAACGGGTAACGCTAAATGAAAAAAAAATGTTAGCAATTTCTCAATATTTCTTCTGATTAGGTAGCACAGTGCTTGTTCAAGATATGATAAAGAAAATAAATTTAAAATATTGATATTAGACTTCTTAGAAAAAATTTTTAGACCATTAGTGTACAGCCTTTCGAAATTTCAGAATTTTTTCGAATACCATTTCAAAACTGAAAATTAGAAGTGAAAACAGAATGGGGGTGTGGGGATGGGGGGTGGAATGGTTCCAAATATCGAAATCGGGCTGAGAAAATTTTGAATTTCGAATTCGTGTTCTATCATAGGTAGAAGTTTGAATTTTTAATGCAACGTGTGATGGCAGGGGGGGGGGGGGGGAGTAGAAGAAATTTGGGACCGATCTTGCCAAGCATTTGGGGAGTTACGAGGGTGCTTGTGGTCCTATCCATCCTCCAACTAAATGAGCATTGAGCACTGTTGTGATAATGCTTCGGCTATCTTCATATATTACCTTTATCTTCAGTATTTCAATCCTCATTTCCTATATTTACATGTTTCATGATTGGTGCAAATGGTGTATACGTTTTTAGGGATACTTTATATATCTCCGTTATACTTAAAAGGCGTTTTAATTTTGAAATTCGATGCTAAAATTATATCTTCATGTGCACAGTTCATCCAGTTGGCCTCTTTTTGTTCGAAATATTTTCATTGTTATAAGTTTTGCATTGAAGAGAAGTGCTAGGAGATTGCATTTCCTCGAGACGCGGATCATTGTTTATTGTTCTTTATTTAGAGATTTCGATTTGGCAATCCTATTGAGAGAGCTATCTAAAGTTAATATTCTTGTGTCGAAACAACCGGCTAGTTAACCTTTGTGTAAAGCAGCATTTGAACGGGTAATTACAGTCATAGTCACAACGGAATTTGTAAACAACTGCGTCGGCGATGACATTATTTGTCTGAGATAAACAATGTTCTCATTTCTTACTGGGAAGAAGAGCAGACCGAAAAGCATCAGAATTTGACACGAATTGATGACAGCAAGTAATTGTAAATTCCACACGACTTAATATATTCTTATTTACACTGCTCATCAATGTAATAAGAAGGCTGGATGGTATAAGTAAATTAAAGTAACGAATTTATTCAAAGAATTATTTTACAATAGCTTGGCTATATACTGTTGTTAAGTTTCGATGTCTTTTGCATATAAATTATCTATTTTTGTCTTTTAATTTATTGGTACCAATAGTTGATGATTAGCGCTTTTGGTTAGTGTTGAAAGGAACTTGGGTTCAAGCCCTGGATAAGGTATGTCCATCAGTAATATTCTGAAGAGACTGAAGGAGACTGGTTCAGCGATAAACCTGGACCAGGTCATCTAAATAGTGTCACAGATGATGACCACACTGTGGATGTTCTGGATAAAGTTGAAGTTAGCCTCGCAGGTCTATAAGGAAAATTGCACAGCAGGTGGGAACTGGAAAATTATCTGTATCCAGAATACTGAGAATAAACTGGTTTCGCCCATGCGAAATTATTTATTATTAATTTATTAATAATGGTGATGGTAATGGTAATTTTATTTTAATTTATTATTAAAGGTGCGGGAGTTACATGGGGACGACATGGACCACAGAGAGCAGTTCTGTGAGTGGATACTAGAAAAATTTCAGGAACAACTGTCTCTCTTGATTGATATAATCTTCAGCGATTGAGCAACTTTCACTTGAATGGGACAGCCAACTGCCACAATTGTCGTTACTGGGCTGTGACACAACCATACTGGGTTGAAGACGTACATGTACTATACTACGATCCCAGGGTATTTGTTTAGTGTGCAATTAATGGTGACAACATCGTAGGTCCTTACTTTTATACCAACACAGTCACCGGCGACTCTTATTTGCAAATGTTAAATGTCATTTTGTTACCCTACTTAGAGGACATTACCACAATGTTACCTTTCAGAAGGATGGGGCACTGCCCCACTATGTCATACCTGTCCGAAATTGGTTAGATGAAACACTATCCCACAAACGGATAGGTCGACGTGGAGCGCTAGAATGGCCGCCTCAAAGTTCAGATTTGACTCCCTTGATTGTTTTCTATGGGGCCACCTAAAATCTCGTGTACCATAATCGCCCTCAAACACTAAGTGAATTAAAGGAAACCATCCGCAGTGGATGTCGCAAAATAACGCCGTCTGTTCAGAGACAGAGTTGCCATGTGCAAGCAACGCAGGGGTGCTCAGTTTGAGCATTTTGAGTATGGATTTGGTAAAGTTGAAGAAAGTCAATCAACTTTTATATTCACTTTATTCAACTGTTTAGGCATTGAACTCTTATATTAAGTTGACTATCGGTACAGTTGAATAAAGCGAATATAAAAGTTGAATATTTGTACAGTTGAGTATTATTTGCCTGTTTAAGGACTTATGGGACATCCTGTATAAATTTCGCATAAAGGATTTCCGTACATCACGGACTACTTTTAATTTATTTTTAATTATCTGGTTATCAGTTTTACAATAATTTGTATTCCCCATGAACTGTTCTTTATTCTAGAACGCGAAAACAGGGGATGATGAGACAGGAAACATTGATGGGCCTAGAAAAGCTCCCTTCCGTCGAATGGAATGTTAGTTAAATCGTGTTCCTTGTATAGGAGAGCCGTACCTTATCCATGTTAAAAAGCATTGAATGGCATATGAAGGCGATGATCTGTATCTTAACAGTTGTCCAGTAGTTTCCCTACCCACCTCTGAGTCCTATGGGGACTTTTGTGATCATTTAGTCCACTGTGTGCATAAAAATGCTCAGGACTAAAACATAATCCTCAGCTATCTGTGCCCTCTAGGAATGAGCAGTTCAATCTGTTAATTTTAACACTGATTTAAATTAAAAACCATTCTGTAGAAATTTTAACTTCATTATTGGTATCATCATTAATAGAAAATTAAACTAAATTGCAAATTTTTCACCGATCTCAAGTTCACAGAAATTTGAATAATAAAGTATGGATATTGTTATTCTAATGGTTATTTCTTTTAACTACGTTCCGTTTTTAACTCTAATAATATTGATAAAAGTTACTTTAGGAGGAATACCCGTAATTTATCAGTTTTACAGTTAATAAACTTTTCTGATGTAAATTAACAGTAATTTGTTTCACCTTTGTTTCTGGGACCTTTCTCATTACTGCAATATGCGACCATTGAAATAACTTCTGTGTCAGCTTTGTCGGAAACTTCTTGTTTTGAAATAAAAACGAGTAAACAAATTTAGCCTGTGAATATAATTACACTGTTTGCGATTCATTACTGTTTGCTTTGATAAGCGGAGCACAACAAACAATATCTACTTGCAACAAATATCTTGGGAAACAAGCCCAATTGTTCATTATTCTCTATTTGTTTAACAAGTGTTGGAAGGTGAAGCCATTTTGTCATCCTCAGTGGATTATGAATATATCCGCGAAGGAATAAATAAGCTCGCTGGAGTCAGAGCCTGACTATAAATCTCATTATAGCTATTGATCTAACAGTTTTGCGACACTTTTCAGCGAGAAAAATGGGAAAATAATTTGTTCAAGGCTGTTTTCATGAGCTAGTTGTCACGTTGATTGTGTTCTATTTTTTCGAGAAACGTTGCGTGATTTTTGTGGAAACGCGTAATTTACACTCCTGCGTTAAAATCTGCAATCGTTGGAAATGTGTCACATCACGGCGTACATTACCGCCCTTCTGTGTGGAATTGCGGGAATAGAAAGGCTACAAAATCGCCACACCCAGAATGACGAGTAATAACTTTAGCGGCTGTGGCGATATGGGGCCTCTCGAAATCTCATGTGGTCAAGGCGGAAGTTATTTAAGCTCCAAATATCGCTAAGGTGTGATTGCAGATGAGATTAATGGACAAATCGTTACTCCCTGTCGGTGATATTTTCGTTAATATAAGTGGAACTATGTATTACAACTGTTGCCAGCAGAAGTTAGTATATAAAGCGTTATTAAACGTTGGAGCCTAACCTAGGAATGGATTTGCCTACCTTTTCTGCATATATAAGGTAGGGTGTTCCGTTAATGGCGGATAATCTCCCCATAGATTGATCCGTCATCGAAAAGTATATTACCAATTGTTCTGAATTGATTTCAGGTCTCATGCCTAGTTAGATAGCGAGCAAAATAGCCAGAAAGGTGCCCTGGGTACACATTGCGTGTTTGCTACTGTGAAAACATTCGGCAAGCGGTACTTATTGTCCAGAGAAGTATAAAAAGCGCTTTTATGGAAAATACAGATTACGGAATGCCTTGGTTTCGTTTCTTTCACATTATACATACACTGAAATGTGTACCAAGAGCTTTCCGCACGGATGCCATTTTTCTCGCTACCAAAGCCTCAGAAGCGAAATCACATCAGAACATTTGGTATGTAGTTTTCTACGGCGGATCGATCTATTTCGATCTGATATCTATTTCTTTGGGTAGATTATTCGCCGTTAATGGAACACAATGGATAAGTATATTACCGTCTCGAAACAGATAAATTCCAGTATTGAAATAAATACAAGGCCGCGTGTTAGCGCACTTGGCTACTGATCTAAGGGACCTGGGTTTCGAGCCCCGGGTAGGGCATGGATGTATGTGTCGTTTTTCTGCTGAGGTCCCGCCATCCTCACACGCAGTTTATACGCCTTCTACTATGGCGTATAAACTGACAGGCTCCTGTCAGACATCTGTGGCAAGCAGCTGCTTGAGGGGGTATTTATTTATTTATTATTATGTTAGAATGTGTAGTTAACCTCTTGACGTGGCTTCCTAAACCATGATAATTAGGAAGAAAATAAGTGAAA
Source organism: Ryuthela nishihirai (assembly GCA_038380435.1). NCBI lineage: Eukaryota > Metazoa > Arthropoda > Arachnida > Araneae > Heptathelidae > Ryuthela > Ryuthela nishihirai. The sequence goes on from JAWZYU010000001.1 coordinate 70,115,696, forward strand.
GTTTAAGCTCTTACAGTTTCTCGAGTGTGTGAAAATGAAAGCTCTAAATATTGTGAAATGCACTAATTGTGTCGATGAAGTTGAAAGCAAGTCGGAAAGCCCCAAGCTGAAGCTTTTGTGTGTCTTATTTGTTCCCATCATTGTACAGATGAAATCAGTGATATCAAAGTTGATTAAATTGGTAAAGAATTTCACTGTTTGAAAAGAAAGCATAATTCAGTAGCATGTGATTTAATTTCAGGAATGGTTTAAAACGCGCTATCAGAACTTTGGGTACCCTAAAAAAATTCTCCTCAAGCATCTCTCTTGCTATACAGGAGCCTTTTAATATAATACGCCGGGGAGAAAATCTGTTAGGAAAGTAACATCCCAGCAGGACGACAACCTAGGGAAAAATACTCCGCTACGTCTTATCAGGAGCTCAAACTCGGCTTCCTTTACTCCGAAGTGAAGTATTGCCAACCAATTGGCACCACTTTCAGTTTCTTAATTGTTCTACGTATTAGTGACAAGAGTGGTACAGGCATTCAATAAAATTCTAATGTGCTCAATAGCACATTAGCGAAAAAATTTGTTAATGCAGAATTAGAAAAATAACGTATCGTCTAATGAATAATTGACCCATTGTTGTCAATGCCAACTTCATGACCTTCACATTTCACAACCAAAATTTCAGAGTTTTAGCGTAAATGTAATCGTGTGCAATATTTGTTTCAAATTTTGTCATATTCAACTTTTTCTCACCGCTAGCGGGCGTGATTATAGCTTGAGGGAGATTTCGAAAGTGCGAATCGTAATATTCCATCAATGTTCAAACAAAAAAGTTGAATGTTTACAGACGACAAAGTGAAAGCATTTTAGCTCGTTTTTTTTACCAATTTTCAAAAAAAAAATATGCTTTGAAAATTTCAGTATATATGATAAAAAGGAAAACCCTGCCTAACAACAATCATTTACGAATGGTCAAACAAAGACACAAATGTGCCACCCATGGATATCATCCTGGAATTATTGCAGTATAGGGGAATAGGGCAAGGGACAGTTTTCAGTGTAAAAAAGGTCAAACTGAAATAGCAAAAAATGTTATATTACTTGTATGCAAATTTCAAGAATCCGTTAGAACCTAACTTACCCTAATTTTTGTACCTTTCATTCTTTTCAGACTTTATGGCTAAATATAGAATTTCAAGAATTGTATAAATCCAGGTTGGGGTGCAAATGCCCCATTTTTCGTTGCAATAATAGTTGTCAGTATCGAGGGCCCTGCTAACGTCAGTGGTGTCAGTCTTTTATAATGTACTGGACTAAGTTTCTTAGTCACTGACGTCACGTCGTTCAGGCCGCGAAGAATGCGCTCCCCCTCATAGCTAAGGCACGTCCGGTGAACCCATCTGGTGGTCAAAGAAGGGAAAGGCAAGCAGGGGATATGACCAGCAATAGTGAAACGATCGTCCAGGAAGAGGAAAATAAAAGAAATTAGTATGGAGACGATTTTAATGGAAAAAGGAAAAGTACTATGTTAAGTTTAGAAGATTTAATGCTTGAAAGTATTAGCGAAAGGACCGTAACGGTGTCGTATGCAACTTCGCCTCTTTCGAGTCGCAAGGTTCACTTATGCCCAGTTATTTTGTATTAAGTGTTGTTTTTGTTATTAAAAGTTTGTTGCGTTTTGTATAGTGCTGCAGAAATAATCTGCTCCTTAAGATTATTGGATACTTTCAGGTATGGGACTAACATCTGTGATACTTAAAAAAAATAAATCCCCCCTCAAGCAGCTGTTTGCCACAGAGGTCTGACAGGAGCCTGCCAGTTTAAATGCCATAGTAGATCTGTGAGGATGGCAGGACCTCAGCAGAAAAATAACGCAAACAGCCATGTCTTACTTGGGGCTCGAACACAGGTCCCTTAGATCAATAGCCAAGCGTGCTAACCACTCGGCCTTTAATCGGATATAAAATAATTCCTAAGCGAAAGAAAAAAAAAAGTTGACTCACACTGAATAATTGCGATAACTTTGAAATCCTGACCGCTCCAAGTGTCGCATTTACTTGGGTGTCTGAATAATTTTGCCATTTTAACATTTTGTTTTTTACATGTAATATAATTTTTCAGTTACCCAAAATATTTAAGCTCTATTGACATCACTGTATTTCCTCCCCCTATGTTTCCCTCGTGCTTGCTAATCCATATGGGAATGAGGATGTTGTTACTTCATAAGCTGTGAATGGGTCAACAGAAAAAAAATGTAACTTCTTTGGAGCCATTGCCTCAGTGGTTCTGCCAATTTATACCCTATAGAAAAGACCTGGGATAAGAGACGATGCCCGGGCAGAACGTTTGGTTAGTATCGTTAGTTACTGAACCCTATTTGTAAAACTGTTTTCAGGAATTCAGGCCTTTTGAGTGAAAGTTGTTATCTTGATTATTATAAGTTGGAATATAATCATACACTTAAGACAAATGTTTAGACCAGATCAACAATATCGGAAGAGATTTAGTAAGAGTTGGATAATTTTACAAAGAAATATAACCGAAGAGAATATATCTCGAATGGGAATCATATGAGAATTATAATCAAAAGTTGAACTTATCCATTTAACCAATATCTTTTACAAATTGCTTAATTTTAATCTATATAACTGTTTTGCTGTGTTTTTCAGAATATCAAAAGATAAAGTTAAATTTAAATTTAATAAGACACTTTACTGTAAATGTTCCACTTTAACACATTAACTGGCGATACGCCGAATTTAGTGTTCTAATGTTGTCTGATGAAACAAACTGAAAAAAAACAACTGCATCCCAAAGTCAGTTATTAAACTCCTGGCCCCTTGCCAATTGGCAGCACTTCTCTGCTAAGCAAGTCACGCCGCGTGCGAGCGACAATTTTTGGGTCGCATTGCCACTGAGTGAGGCAATCGAGAACTTTCTAAGAATGGGAATCTGCAGCGAGGTAATGGGAAATTTACGACAAAGCCGAAAGTCTTTTATGAGAGTGAAAACCTGAAAATAGCTTAACTGTTGAAGGTAGTTTGTTAAGTCTTTCGTGGGACTGGAGAACTTTCAATATAGAACGACTAATAAATTGTCCATTAAAAGGTCAACGTCAGATCAAATACGAGTTGCAGTTTTATTCAGTAAAATTTTACATTTTCTCTAAATCGAGTTTATATTACATTGAATAATTTAATCATTAAAATAACACAATTATTCACAAGCTTTACAGGGATAAAAGGTCATTATTATATTTAGGCCACTTAAAATTTGAAATTATATATTGTTAGAGGGAGGCGAAACACCACTGGTGTTCAGTCATAATTTAAATTTTCTTTTATAGATGAAAAAATAAGTAAAAAAAATTTTTTTTGAATATAATTTGAACATTGTAATCACTCTTTAGTTAATAAAAATAAACATCATTCAGCCTTTGGTTTATTTTTTTTTAGGTATGCTTTTCCTTTCATTAATGAATCACTTAGCATTTACAGTGATGCTACTCAAGAATTTTCAATTAATCGTAAAGATTTTAATTTTTGTACCGAATGATTATAATTATTTTTAAATTTGTAATGCTTGTATTACGAAGAATTAAAAAGAGAAATGCATCCGCTAAATCTTTTTTACGATTTGTCAGAAATGTTTTCATTCTAACGAGGCGCGGGCTGGAAAATTTGTGCATTCTATCGTCTTTATTATTGAAATATTTTGTAATAGATAAAATGTTAATAATCTGTCTTTTAATATAAGTCTAACAAATTGATTTGCCGCTTATATAAATTTATCTTGATCTTTCGAGTACGTGACGTGACTTTCAATTATTATTTAATTAGTTAGTAAATCATATTACCTTTGCAAAAGAATCCATTTTTACAGGTGTTATTAAAAGAAAAAGACGTATGTCAATGGAACAAAGGAAGCGGGATACTTATGGAACAAAGTTTGTGATAATTTCCCAACATTACTTAACGATTTTAGTCATCAAAACACAGCTGGCAACATAGGAACCATGCGACACAGAAAATATTTCCCTGAATAGAAAAGTTAATTCATGATTGTTGTATTCTAAATAAAGTAACTTTTAAATTCAATCTGATTGCTTACTGTTTACAGAGAGGAACCTGCTTTGGTCCTTGCTGTTGTTAATGTGATTTTTTCCGAATTCTTGTTTGCTTTTGTAGCGTTAATTTAAGTTTATTGACATAGCTAAGGGAAGTTCTGTTTCTGTTGAACGTTCTCAGGTATTTCGTGTTTGTGTATTTATTTGTACTTTCGTGGGTTTATCTTTCACAATAAGTCTTTGAACAAGTGCGTGGATCGTTATCATTTTTAACAAATAAATTCTTCATGCGAAAGCATGCCTCGGTTTTAAAGATGAACCAGACCTGTATTTGGTTTAAAACGTGGGAATTTTTCATATTTGCATTTAAGTAAACTCTTGTCTCTTTGTGGCTTGTTGCCAGATGATTTGTTGTTAACTTGATTTGTGAATTTTACTATTCTAGAGCTATTGTATATAGTGTGTTTATTCTATTTTCTAGAGATGTTTTTTAAGTAGTTCCCAATATATCTGCGATAAGTAGAATTTTAAGAAATTAGCAGAATTTGTAAATACTATTACTTAAAAGGAATAATTTTATTCCTTTAAATAATAGCGAATCAGAATAATATTTCCTTACCAAGATACCACAGGTACAATCTGAGAGTGCTGTAAATTTTTTCTAAAAGTAATCAAAAATTGTAAATATTTTTAAAGGTATTAAGAAGAAAGACCATAATATACTGATGGTGGTAATTTTAAAAGTAATCATTTTAATTGTGAACATGGAACATAATTTTAGCGTTCATACATTTTGCATCTCTCCCCACCTCCGGCTATTTCTGATCTCAAGCGAGAAAAGGAACACCGATGAGCTAGGAAAGGCCGCCTTCCGCCCATGTGGTTATGTCAAACCGTAACCACGTGGACAGCAGAGTCATTCTATCCTGTGCATGTTAAAGAACACGGTAAAGAGCCTTGATGGGAGGTTCTCATCTCATCCGAATAATGTTATTAATATTTATGTATTAAATTAGTAGTGTAGCGAAATATATACATGTATGTTACTTTTAACATTATTGGCAGGTTTATTTCTGGGGGTTTAACTATGAATACGATGTTCTCAGGAAGTGAATGAGGTTTATGACTGAGAACACCCTTCTCATGTGAATTCCCACAAAAATTAAGCCCTTTTAAAACTTATTTAAGTAATATCTCCCGCCACACACAGACAATCGTCACTCTTTTGTTCATTCCCGACACGCCAACGACCGAAATTTTCTTCGAGCCAGGTGTATTAAAGTAATTTGTTAGTAAAATGATGATTAGCGGATCACTTTTCATGGATAATATAGGGAAGAAAGGATTTCTAATTATACCATTGATTCCAAAGCTTTTAATAATCCAGCATTATTTAAGGAAAACTTATCAAGAAAAGGCAAAGATTCATTACTTGCAAAGTATATGACATTGAGATCTCTAAATCGTAATCTAGCACAATAACTACTGCTTCTAAAAAAAAAGAAAATTTTAAAGTTTCTGTTAACCTTGCCCCGCGCAGTAGGTGAAAATACTGAACAACCTGATTCGAAGAGCCAAGAGAGCAAAACAACAACAAGCCACTTTTCCTCGCTTCATTGCCGCTTAGAAGAGTAGTGACACAGTTTCGAGCCATCATCGTTGGAGGAGAGAAACCAGCCCCGGGATAAAGAGAGCTTTTTCCTTCCTTCGTGTCAGGAGCTTGGTTTGGCTAACAGTGGACGTGACGTCAGCTATTATTTCTTTTCAGGGTTGTTTCCCCGGTCACGCACGAGTTCAAGAAGCTTTAGAAAACAAAATTTTGAGATGCGTTTTTATCTGCAGCAATATTTCTTAAGGTGTTGGTTGTGGTGCTTTTTGTGAATGTGTGAAAAATACAATTGAAAAACAAAAGCCTTTTTTTCTTTCTCAAGAGACATAAAAAAGAACGGATAAAAAATAATGAAACTTCCGTATAAATGCTGTTATACGGGTTTTTTTTTCCTCACCTCTGGTCCGGAAAAAAAAAGTCCCGAAATTGAAAAAAAAGAAATTCTGGCCCTCTTAAAATATACAAGTCCCAGTCTAATCAGAGCTTGTCGAACGCATCTGACGCTCTCATGTTTCGATTCCCAGCTTTACCATTGTCAACATTCATCCCTAATCGTGAATTTTAAGTGGCTAAATAATAAGTGGAGATTACCTTTGATCTGCCCTAAATAGCTATCAAATGGGTCACCTGTATCGCCTTTTTCCCGAAACATTGTCATTTTGTGGCCTCGGCAAGTAGTTAGCTGGCGTGTTAAACGAATTAGTATAAAAATACCTCTTCAATAAGACAATGCTTATGAGGTGAAGCTCACATCAGTCGTCCCTTAAAAAGTGGTATACTTCTTAAATTTTACTGATGTACCAAAATTTCAGTTAAAAAGAAATAGGGATTTTTATATCTGTGAGAGACCGCAAGAAACATAGAAAGCAAAGATACTTTATACATGCTGAGATCGAAATAAGTATAGCTTTTCAAAATGAGATGAAGAAACTTAAAAGTAATGAAAATTTATTATTTACATTAACCTCCACTCTTTCATCTATGGCCGTTTATTTTTACGACAGGAATATTACTCCCTTTCCTCTCTAAGATCTCGTTTTACTTTAATAGACTTTTTTGGGGCGGGGATGGCTCAGTCGGTAACGCGCCAGGCTATCTGTAGTTCCCAGGTTCGAGTCCCAGCTGGGTCAGCGTTGAGATTTATCTCCGCAAAATTCCCCGCCCTGCCCACGGTCAGTAGGGGACACCGATGGGCTTGGAAAGTCCGCCGTCCGTCGGATGGGACGTTAAGCCGTGGCCCCGTGTGCGGGAGAGACATACCCTGTGCACGTTAAAGAACACGCTGGATGGCCTTGACGGGAGGCTACCATCTGTCTCCCAACAGCTGTTCCAGTGGGTCCCCTCCCCAACCTTCTCTGAGCCTTCGGGGTCCATGTGACCTGGCCATTTAGCCCATGGTGTGCAAAAAAGTGCCGCTCAGAGGTAAAACAACACAACCCTTTAATAGACTTTTGAGTTTTCGGTAAAAATACGCACAATGTAAGAACTTCAGTGCACTGTATGGTAGACCACTGAATATTAGTGAAAGGTTATTAATTATCTACTTATGTATGAATCATTTTTATGATCTATTTACACATGATCTTATTCTATTCATATCGCGTTGTTACCTGTGTGTGTTGTGTATTGGGCAAGATTGCGATTTAAGCTTTTGCTATTTATAAGTAATATTTACGTTTAGCTTATGATGCACTATACTTACTCTAAGCTCCGGGACATATAAGACAATGTGAAATTTGTCATCTGTTTTATGGAATATATTTTCTTTTGATAGGTAGAAAGTTGTGTTTAACTTTTGATCTTAACAACGATTTTTTTTTTTGCTCAACAATGGAGAGTATTGGTTTTTTAACAATGAAAATTTGTTCTTTTCACTCTTAGCAATGGAAATGTATTAATAATAGAAAATGCTGTGTTCTTTTATTTCTAACCTGTAACAATGGAGAATATTGTCTTCTTTTAATTGCAAAAGAGTTGAGCAATTAAGGGTTAACACACATATTACGTCACATTACCTCAGTCAGCAACACGTAAACTTGGTGCACGAGCATTAAGATTTTCTCCGCTGACTTTTGTGGCAAAGGAAATGCCGACGGTCCGGTGTTTCCTGCCTGCGGTCCGTCGAATGGGACGTTAAGCCTTGGCTCGGTTTTAGGTACAGCCGTACCACGTGCACACATTAAATTTATTAATTTAATTATTCTCCCCTGCAGATAAGCTGTCAGTTTTGCGGAGCATCTGTTAAGATAAGTGATTTATTTTTAATTGTTTAAACAAATAAATGATTAAAAAAAAACGACTGGATGGCATTGATGGAAGCTTTATGTGTCTTCTAACAGTTGTTAAATGGATTCTCATCCCCTATATAACTCAACGCTCTTATGGTCCTTGTGACCTGACCAAGGCCGGATCTAGGGATGGGTGATGAGGAGTCCCCCCCCCTCCCCCCTCAGAATTCTAGAAAGGGTAATGCAGGCAAAAAATATTAAACTCGTGCATATTATTCTCATTCTTCAAGAAATTTTTTAAAGGAATCTAAAACGGAGAAGAAAATGTCATACTGCAATGGAAATCTAGTCTTCTACCCCCTTTCTATTTTTCCGCTCTTTTGCATCATTTGCCTCCCCACTCCTCACCCCATGTTTCTTAGATCGGAGCCTGGACCTGACCATTAGCCCTTTCTGGGCGCTTCAAAGGGTAAAGTAAATAAAATAATAAATATCCTCTCAAGCATCTGCTTGCCACAGAGGTCTGACAGGAGCCTCTCAGCTTATATGCCATAGTAGAAGGTCTGTAAGAATGGCAGGACCTCAGCAGAAAAACAACACGAACATTCATGCCTTACCCGGGGCTCGAACCCAGGTCCTTTTGATCAGAAGCCAAACGTGCTAACCACTCGGCCACGGGACGGTGTTCATAGGATAAATTTCTCACCCATGATACCTGCTGTTCTCGCAGATTACTCACTTCATAGAAGAACAAGTCGTAAAAAAAATACAGCAAATTTTGTTTCTTATTTATTGAATAGTATTTTACTAGACTGTCGCTTCGTTCTAGGAGGTAGATTAATCTTCGAACTTTTCGAGAATTATTTAAAACAAATCCACGAACGTGAAATTCCAAAAAACCAGTAGAATCAGAATTTTATTTCATTCGCTCAAATACCTCATTGAGAGAAAAGTTTTCAGCTAATCGGTTTTCAAACGGGGTTATTATAACACACTTATTAGAGATACACCCTTAAAAGTGTTATTTCTTACATATTAGTGATACAAACGCTTCTGCTACTGAAACACATAGTCAATTGATTAAAGATTTAAACCAGGGTAGATGCAAATACATGCACCGCAATATCATTTATTAAGCTTCGAAACTATTTCAGTAAAACATAAAATAATATTTAAGCTAAATATAATTTTGCCATGATTACCTATTATTATTGCTGGGAAAGTGATTCAGATTTCGAACTATCCTCCGTATCAACTCCAGACTGCCGCTTCAAGAATGCATACAGAGAATATATAGAAGTTGACTGCCTCGCACATTGGGGCGGGGGTGGCTCAGTCGGTAGCGCGCCAGACTCGTAATCTGTAGTTCCCAGGTTCGAGTCCCAGCTGGGTCAGAGTTGAGATTTATCGCCGCAAAATTTCCCCGCCCTGCCCACGGTCAGTAGGAGACACCAATGGGCTTGGAAAGACCGCCGTCCGTCGGATGGGACGTTAAGCCGTGGCCCCGTGTGCAGGAGAGCCATACCCTGTGCACGTTAAAGAACACGCTGAATGGCCTTGACGGGAGGCTACCATCTGTCTTCCAACAGCTGTTCCAGTGGATCCCCTCCCCCAACCTTCTCTGAGCCTTCGGGGTTCATGTGACCTGGCCATTTAGCCCATGGTGTGCAAAAAAGTGCCGCTCAGAGGTAAAACAACCCAAAAAGCCTCGCACATTTCTTTCTTGGAGCATTTCTCTGTAGCAGGAGAGGCTGTTGAGAACATTCTAACTCGCAGATGTAAGCTTCGTTAGTAAGTCATTAACATACGTGTCTTTTACGTAGATTTACTTTTTTCAGTTACTTCCTAGAATCCCATCATTTAGCATTAGCCATTATTACATTTCTGTTCCAAGAATTAATCTGAACTTTTCAGCAGTTACTTTATCAAAGGAAAGCTTAATTTTCCTGCTTTATGTTCTCGTAGAATACAGTACTTTTAGCTAAAACAATGAGAGATTAAAAGAGAATCAGCGTTCAACGGGTTATTACTATAATTAAAATCGGTTTCTTTCGTTTTTAGCAGAAAAATCTATCCCAGATTTTATTTAGTAAGCTATAAATTGTTTATTTACCAAATAACTGACATAGCATTTGAGAGCAGAATAAGACTCTGCAATGAATATATATACGTATGCGTTTCACTTCAGAGAAAATAATCTCTCTTAATACAATGTGAACGAAATGCCATTTCGTTTGCATTAAACACTAAATCGAAGCGAAGTTTGCATTTTAAAATGCGATATGACATAATTTTCTTGATCATTATTCCGCAGCTAGTGGTGTATCGATTCTTGCATTAGTTTCGCTTTACAGATTATCAGCATGCAAAGTAAGCGAAAAGGCGCATCGCCAATCTGAGATTGCTTTCTGCCATTAAACTGAATCTCGCTTTTCTCCACCATTGGGCTCTTTGCCCACTCTGATAATCCTTTACGGCAGAAGATATCGCCAGTGCTGAAAATATACTTTCTATAATGCCGAGGATGTGGAATGTGTCTACTTTCGACCATGTTGTTGTTGATTTAGCTTATCGGGCCAGCAGAGACGGTTGTACGCCAAGAGAGGAGACACGTCATCAGCACGCGGTGAAGTAACAAGCTCACTCTGATTAGATGACGTGCAGTCAGTCGATCCTCCGGCAGTGCAATGGAGCGACGGACGCTGATGTTGCTGCCTTGCTTGCTCCCTATGTTCTTTGCTCAGTGAAGTGAGCAATAGAAACATCAAAAAGCCTGCAGCGTATTGCACGAATTGTTGATCCGTTGCCAAAAGGCGGAACCTTATAAACACAAGTTCGCTTTCTGTGTACAAATCTGTCAATAAAACTAACAGAAGTTAGTTTGTTGAAGTTAATCTGTAAAAATCGTTATAGCTGTAGGGGAGAAATGCCTGTTAATAATTCCTAAATTGAATTACGTATTGAAACGACTACCAAATTTTCAATCATTTAGGAATTTTTAATCTGGTTTAATTAATTCGGGTGGTTTTAATCCTCTGAACAGAGCTTTTTTTTTTCTACGCTGCCTTGGCCCAAAAGCTCAGAATAGGATTAGGCAAAGAGGCCCATTGGATACTCGTTCAAATTCCACATAATTTGTTTAAAAATTTTGTAGAAGTTCATGTGTGCAATTGAGAAAATGTTTTTTTTTTAATCCCAGATAGGCTTAACTGCATAATGGTTAAGTTAATGGCTACTGTTGCAGTGGGCATATTTTTTGCGTTGTGTTAGCTGTAACTAAGGCAGTTGTCAGCAAACTTGAATTCGATCTTAGCATGTTCTTTTGAGAAGGCCTTAGAAGCTAGAAGCAGTTTCTAGAATTCTTTCTTATCCTACACTTAGCAGAAATAAAAGAGACTATATTCCATATTTAAAAAGCACCTAAGAATTAATTACAACTTACCTTACATAACTTTATACATAACCTCAGTTTTAATCGATATCCTCCTCCCCCAACTCCTATGTAATACTAACACCCGTTCGGACTCATCCTACTCAGTTTTCCTTTTTGTAATGCTTTTTTATAAGCTCTATCTGCAATTTATTCAACGTGTATGACTAGCATTGCCTCTCTTTGAAACAAGAAAAATATTAAATTGCTATCTAGAAGCACCCTCTTGTATTTCATCGTTACCCTGCCAGCATGTATAATCTGCATTGTGTTCTTTTGCCTGTCGTTATTTAGAATCCATTTAAATTCAATAATTTAGAACTTCTAGCGGTTCGTATTGCCCAACAGTAATATACAAATGTTCTTGAAAAAAAAAAGGTTGAATATCATTTCAAGGAAGCCTGGATCTAGGGAAAAAAACAATGGGAGGCTCAAGAACATCAACAAGCCTGAAAAAAGTAAAAGGGAGCAGAGAGACTGGATTAAAATAATGCAGTATAACATTTCCCCCCTCCATTTTACAGGTCATTAAAATTTTTCATGAAAAATTCATGAAATATAAATAAGTTTAATAATTTATCTCTGTGTAAATGGTAGCTAGGTAGTCACTGGAAGGAGAGCTATGCACCAATCCTCTGTGATGATGCATAGAACCGGCCAGGCCTAGCACCTAATGTCCGACCCCGCCTTCTCGTGGTGCAGACCGTTAGTACCTTTCAAAAGAGATACTCTCTTGTGGAAGTGAACGGAAGGTGAGGGCTGCCAGATTAGTGTGGCCTACTGATCTGGACAACTATGGCTACTTTTTTTTTCTACACTGCTGAGGAGTGGTCAACCACACAGGGTCCTGGTGCTGACCATATAAACCCACTGGACTGGACAGATATATGGCTCTGAGCTTGATTATGGACCCTGATTTTGCTATGGATCCTGATTTTGCTGCACTGGTGGGCTTCTGTGGAGGGAAAATCTTCCGCTGTGTTTTCTGTTTGTTTGTGGGTTGACAGCCCCAAGTGAATAGATTCACAGGATATGTTTATCAGCTGGTGGATAATCCTGAGCAGAGGTCATCGCACGCACCTGAACTCTTTGCTTCTATTGGCATCGTCAAATTCTACATTGGAGGAAGTCTTCCAGTGTAGATGGCTTCAGCCTTTAGTGGTGGGGGAACGGGTCTTTGCCCCATGTCTGCGATTAGGGGACTGTTTGATATTGTCGGCATTCCCTCTCTCAATAAACATAGTTTCTTTAAACATCCCACTAACCGTTTTCTCTCCATAGGTAGTTGGAATGTGAGTACTCTGCACAGAGCTTTTTCTCTTGATGTCCTCTCACAAGAATTCCACCATTACAATTTAGATATTTTCTGCTTGCAAGAGACCAGATCGACAGATAAAGGTCAGATTCTTAAAAATAATCTTAAATTTCTCTTTTCAGGGAGGGACGACAATAAGCATCATCAAGGCGTGGGTCTGCTTCTCAGCAGACACGCTAGTGATGCTCTTCTAGGATACGAGTGCATTAATGAAAGGTTTCTTACAGCAAAATTTCAGACAAGCGTTAAAGACTTGAATGTTATCTGCTGTTATGCCCCAAGGGTGCCGATGAGGATGAGAAGGATAGGTTTTACGGACAACTTCATGATATTTTGAATTCTGTCAAGAAAGGAGATATTACCCTTGTTCTAGGTGACTTCAATGCCAAAGTTGGTACTGACTCTGACCTTTGGGGAGGGGTTATAGGCCCTTTTGGTATTGGTAGCTGCAATGGGCAACATATCTTACAGGTAAGTAAACTCAATGGATTCAGAATAACTAACACTTATTACAAACACCGCGATATACATAAATACACATGGGTTTCACCTGATGGGCTGCATAAGAATATGATTGATTATAGATTAATTAACAGCAAATGAGCTAATTCTGTTAGGAATACCAGGTCATATAAGGGAGTTGAAATTGGATCTGACCATTACCTTGTTAAAAGTGTCTTGCAACTTAAACTTAAAAAGTGTTATGCTATAGTTAAAAAATTTACCTTTAATACTGAAACTCTGAAAGACCCAGTTATAGCTAAAGCTTACCATGATAGGTTACTTAGTCATTATGACAGTCATGGTTTGCTTACTACTGAAGTGAGGAAGAATGGGGCCGTTTTAAACAGGCTTTTTTGGTAACTAACAGTACTCTTTTAGGAAAAAAGGAGCAGATGAGGCAGAACGTTTTTTTTTTAATTATCCAGTTTCAAATTATTAAATGAAAAGTGTTCTAAAAACTTCACCCGCCGAAGGACAAAGCAGCTGAGTTAAAAAACAACATGAGTTATGATGAATTACAGTGGAATTAATCTAATTCAAATTGTGTAAATTATTGCTATTGAAACGAAATTTAATTATTTGAGAAAATCTCTAAAATATGTATTTATCGTATACACCTATCCCTCGATTCACACGGTACTCAGTTTGCACAGTTTCGGTTTACACGGTCAACAAAATGCAACCAGTTTCGGTTTACGTGGTGATAGACTCTGTTTTACACGGTCAAGAAATACAACCAGTTTTTTTTTAACACTATTGTAGACTCGGTTTTACACGATACATATTGAGATTTTTTTTAAATAGTATAGATCAGTGCTGTCCAACTTCTCTAAGGCCGCGGGCCATTTTTTCCTTTGCCAATATTTCGCGGGCCAAAACAAAGAATAGTATAGGATAGGTAATTGAAAGTCAGTATGTCACCTCAAAAAATTATTTTATTTTTACGAGAAATAATAAGCAAAAAATAAACCTCAAAAAATTATTTTATTTATTCAAAAAATAATAAGTAATAAAAAACGTCAAAAACCACAAAAAATATTTTATTTATTCGAAAAATAATAAATGATAATAAACCAATATAAATTTTCTAAATCTTATCAAATATTGAATACGATATATCGATATATCCATAAATCGATATTTGTTATTTATTTACTTATACACCTAACAACCATGGTGATGTTAGGCCCTTCTACACCAGGTTCAGTTAAAAACAATACAAAAAGTATAATGAAAAACAAGAGAATATTTTAAATATTATACATATCAAATATATAAGTTGTCATTATTCAATGAAGTGTCATAGTAATAAAATTTAATAGTTTTATGCTTAATATAAAATAAATAAATAATAGCTTAAAGTTTGAAAATAAAGATCTGAGTAATAATGATATATTTAATATGTGCATACATATTACACTTATTCAGTACGAAAGTCAGGCGTGAACGAACAAATATACGTTACAGAACGTTAGAGTAGAAAGATTGAATTTAATAACTGTAACCATAGAAACTGAAATCTGATTGGTCTAGCTTTCCCATTGTTTGAGGGGAAATCCGGTTTTATCCTGTTAAACAAAGAAGTCGCGAGCAGGAAGTTAATAATAAGAAAGTTGTAGCTTGCATTTCTGACGTCATCTACTGGAAAATTCAGCATATTTTGTAAAAGTAAACTGATTTATTCCTAGTTGAGATAATTGCTGATAATAAATTTTACGTTCTTTGTCATAATGTGAACAGTTCAATAAAATATGTGAAATAGTTTCTTCACAGTTACAGTAAATACAATTTGCGCTATCTGATTTCTTTATCTTGTATAAGTAGCTGTTTATATTTGTTGTGAGCCGAAGTATATGTTCAAGTGTAGAGTCTTTCAAGCAGTTTCTGTACCTTGATTTTAATATTTCATATCAGAAAAGGCGCGCTCGCAGATATATGTACCTTCGAACATAGAAATTATTTGGAGTCCAAAATATTTCATTTTTGGATATTTTTCTTTAGGCAAAAGTTTAAACAATTCGATTTCAGTTTCTCTATTAAATGCAATAATTGGGTCGGCCTGATGATCACAATTCCATTTGATATTTAGGATCTACGGTGCTAATATCAATATTTAATGGATTACTGAATAAATTTAAACTTTGCTTAAGGTCATCAGATTGAGAAAATCTTCTATTAGGATATCTAATTTAGGAACAAATTTTTCAAAATTAACTGTTTTACTAAGTTGCTTCATTTCTTCTTAGAACTCTTTACAAGTTTCAAAATTAATTAAATTGTTTTCCTGCAAATTTGACTTCAACAATTGTAGTTTGTTTCTAAACCCAGTAACATGATTATAAAGACAGCACACGTTTTGATCTTTTCCTTGTAAGGATTTATTCAAGACATCTAAATAATCTGTAATGTCTGTTAGGAAAGCAAGTGAACATAGAAAATTTTCAACAAAACTTGCTATTAAATCTTCATCAATGCCCACTTCTGTGAGAAAAAGATGAATTTCTTTTCGAACTGTAAATAATCTCTTGACCAGCGAATATTGATATCTAAAAGCAGATCGCCATACTCAGCATGCCGTTCGTCCAAAAAAGCTTTAAATTTTCTGTGTGTAAGAGAACGATTTCCGCCACGAATTAAATTGGTAATTTTGACAACCTTTTCCATTACGACGTTTAGTCTCAGCGAAATGCCACATAATGTCTCCTGGTGCACATTACAGTGCACTAAGAGACACGAATGTTGCAGATTACAGTGCAACATTCGACAATGCATGCCATATGCATATGCAGTGAAAGCGATTCTTGCTGTCGTTAGATGCTTCTTATTACTGCAGTTTCATAAAAACATTTGTTTGATGACGCCGCACCGCACTTAAAAGGTTTCAGAAGTTTACCGATCGGTTTAAGAATGTTTTGTAAACTTTATAGAATGAGAAAGTATCTGATTCCTAAGTATCTTATTTCATAAAATACCATATAAAGCACTAAGTGTTCGTACAAATGCTTAATTTCTAATTTATATTCAGTTCATAATATCTTTCTTTCAACTTCGATAGTGTACGTCTACATTAATGATGAGTATTTTTCGTGACCAAAACGAAGTGCATGAGAAATTTAACCTTCAAAACTACACGATTAATACATTAATCTGAATTAGTGCAAATAAAGTACAAATCACTATTATATTAATGCTTATTATTACTGCTGAGCTGACATTTGAATAAATAGGTATAAATGAACCTCTCATTGTAGGTTTTATTAATAACAAAGATTTTTTCGGAACCTATCCCCCTTTTTCCCCATAAGTTGTTGGTTTGATTTGCATGATTTCGATATACACGGCAATTTCCCGGAACCTTTCTACCATGTAAATCGAGGGATGGCTGTATACTTTTGCAAGCAGTTGTTGTTAGCTTGGAAAAGTTTCGACTCTATAGCTAACTCTGAAATGAATATATAATTTACATTACTAATCAAAGGGACCTACTTTCGAGGCCCGGGTAAAGTATGGATGTTGTGTTGTTTTTCTGCTGAGATCCGTCAACCTTAGAGATCTACTATGGCACCTGACAGGCTCCTGTCAGACTTCTGTAGCAAGTAACTGCTTGAAGTGATATTTATTTATTTTTTATCGTCAGCCAAGTATGCAGTTTCTTCCGGGGTAAAATCATAAATAGCTTAGAAAGAGAAGAAACTGTCAATAAATATATAAGTATTGTTTTTCAGTCTATGACAAGTTATTAAATAAGAAATATTTGTTCAGTCATTGGAATTTTATTTTTTTGGTTTTAAAATATCCAATTCGGTAATTCAGCAACTGTGAATAAAATTATTTATACATCTAAAATACAATTATTCGAATTGTCAATTACTGAAACTAATCTATTACAAATAAAATTCCATTTTTTGCTATTATTCTTACGCTATAAAAATGATAGAATAAGAGTAAATCTACTAGTGCATGATTATTTACCAGTACTTCGATCCGTAGAATTTCTTTTCAAAGCTTATCGCCAAATAATTTAGATCTCTATTGTAAATAAATTTTATTCTTATGAAACATCAAAAGTGATAGCTGAAAAATGCATCGGATGAAGCGAATATTATTTAATTCATTCTGAAATTGCCTTTTTTTTTTCAAATAAATAGTTTATAAAACCTCAGATATTTATGAATCGTCAGTTTCGTTTAAATATTATACGCAACAACTTACTGAAACCGTTTTGGATAAACAAGACGGATTTTTTTTTCCGTCTTGAAAGCCATTAAAAATGACTCAAGCCTGGGATATCGAACAGTACCTAAGAAGGGAAAAGTCAATCACTGTTGCGTAAACAGTAAAAACAAATTAATGAATTTTTGATTCCCCCTTCAACGTTCGCATCGAGAAAAAGCTCTTTTCTTCAGTAATGTAGTCCTCAGCTTTAAGATTCCACTTCCTTCGTACAAAAGTAATACTCTTCATTTTGGGCAACATTAACCTCTCCCCGTTGCATAAAGCATATAACATCATTAATCAAAATTCACCTGCATTCAGGAATGAAAAATTTCTTGTGGTAATAAACGAAGTTGAACCGAAAAAAGAAGGAAACTAACTGCGCGCGGGATACGTCATTGCACATTCTGGCCGCGTATGTCGTTGCGCGTTGAGCGGAGCTTGGGGGGTTGCTATGGCAACTCGCCTTGACGACAAGTTATTACAGAACATTGTTGTGACAGATTTGCTGTTTAATTTCGTTTCTCTCTTACTTTCACATAAGTATTGATTGTCAATACCGCTGAACACTCTCTCTTCTTAGACCGCCTAATTTTCCTGCAGGGACCATTTCGAATGCCATCGAACAAGAGGATAAATCGATCTTGTTGTTATCTATATCCCTTATTTCTCGAAACAAAATAATGTATATCTGTGTCTTGTTTCTTTAACTTCTTATTTAATATATACAGTACGTTACTAAAAAGCATTAGGGCACTATTATTATTTTACTTTCAAACGATAATAGTGCCCAATGCTTTTAGTGAACTCATTTGATGAAACCTGAATGGTTTTGTTTTGGTAGCAGAATTCAAAGGTTTTAGCCCTTTGGTGCCAAATCTCGACAAACAGCCAAAATTCGATTCAAGAGTAGCGCATGTTAATATACACTGCCGTACTAAATTATTTTTAAACTTTCACCACGTTAAGCCAGTGGGAAAGCCGAATTTGATGCTCTGTAAATGCTAAATGAATTCTATGTGTTTGCAGGAGGGGGAGGATGGCATTATTAAAAGTTTTAAATCAAGTCTCTCTAAATCTCAGTGCGAAGAATATCGCTCAGAGATTTATGGAAGATGGAATATTTAACAACAGGGTTGGTCATCATAAAAAAAAATTCTTCGAAATCGTCGGAGACTGAAATTTTTTATGAACTTTAAAATGCTCATATTTTTTAATTAATGACTTTAAATGGCAACTGTTATTTATGTAATATTAGCTTCCATAACTATTTTAATACTAAAGCAATATTCTGCAAATCATGATATATTCTCGTAGAAAAAAAGAAACATATTATAAGTTATATTAAGCTTCGAATTTGGTTTTCCGTTGATATGTAATACGAAAGTTTTGAAGTAATTGGTAGAATGCTGTACCTAATATTTCGACCAATTTGTTAAAATTTACGACAAATTTTAAAATATTTTTGAAGCTCTTGGTCATCAACACCAGACACCGATTAATGGGGTTACTCTTCCACTGCCAAACGATGGATTCCTCTCATTGCCTAGAATAAAGAAAAAACTGCAATTCCCCGGTAACCAGCATCTAGTGGTAACTCACAGAAACCCCAAATTTCTGGCAAGATTTGGGAAGGAGACCCACTGAACAAATTCAAGGGGCAGAGGTGGGGGAAATAAAACTGACCAGCCAGCAGCTTTTACCACAAGTCGGAGCAAAGGCACATATCATCGTGGGGGAGGACACCGACAACTCTACTAAATTTTGCACAACTTTCCTGCACAAATGAAGATGGAAAATGCATGATCAGGAAACGTTTTATAGTGTAATGAGGTTCATTTGAATGAACGCATATACGCATGAACCGTAACCGCATTGAACCCATATCCGCATGGGATACACGAACGATCACTGCACTCGCCTAAAGTGACCGTATGGTGGTGTTTTACGACTAAATTTATCATTGATCCTCATTTATTTATTTTTTTGAGGAGGTCTGTGCGACAGGATCTGTAACATGTTTCGTCACCGGCCATGTCTGTGACCTGTTATCATTCCCTTTTACATGATACTGTCATTCCATTCCTACAACAACATTGATTTCTTCAGACAACAGTCCTTATGCAGGATGAAGCAGTTCTTCAGCATATCACAAACATGGACAAGAATTTGTAGCGTGCAAACTTTACCGATGACAGACAGAACGATAAGTCTCGGATTTCCGATTACGTGGCCGCCTCTCCTCGTTCTCCAGATTTAAACCTGTGACATTTGACTGTGGGATTATTTAAAGTACCATATCTACCGTGCTGATATTGTAACACTTGTGTACTAGAAAAGCAACATCACCCAATATGTGGCAAATATCTCGTCGGATAATGCTGCGTTCCGCTGTCATTGTTATCCAGCACATTGTGGCCAGTGTAGCGGCCATTGTGGCAAGTAATGTGTTGACAACATTGAGGTCCATTTCTTAGGGCATAACAGATTGTGTTCTGAAAGTATGCTACAACTATTCCTTTTTGGTGGTGTTTTGGAACTTTTTTTTCATAATCGTTTTACGAATTCCTTGCAACATGTGGTTTCCAAATATGAATGCATTCCGTCCATTCCATAGGTTTATAGCGTCCTCCGAACAGGGAAACTTTAATTATGAGCACACATGTATTTTATAACATTTCGAATAATAGTTAATTAAATGATTAACGCTTGTTCATTTCTGTGAAAATGTTGCCGTCCTTTACAAGCTGCACACGCCAATAGTTGTGTGAGAATGCCAAACTCATGAAGTAGGAATCATGCAACTACAGGCAAACGTATTTCGCCCCTGGCGCATATGAAATCTCTTTTTCAAAGAGAATGAAGTTTTTCACTCTTTAAAAGTTTTGAGATAACGGATGATGGGGGAGGGGGTGCAAATAGTATTTTATTAGTAATTATACAACATAAAAAAGTATTTCTTTTTTTCCTTAAATTTAAAAAGTTGTTTTTTTTTTCACATACCTCTGAAAAAAGGGGGTAGATTATTGCTGTTGGTGAAATATCTCTTGACATTCTGCCGTCAAAATTTCAAATTCTCCATAATCAGATCACTTGCAACATTCGTTAAAAGTTTCGCCGTTTCCATATTTAGTGATCTCTAATGATATCAATTAAAAGTACCTAACGATTTTAAAAATGCAAATTATATTATTTCATTAGTACTAATCCAACAAAAAAAAGGTTTTCCAATTATCACTTTAAAAAAAAGGAGTTGTGTTTTCCACCACCACCCCCTGGGGTAAGGGGTCAAGTCATTGTTGTCAATGGAAACTTGGTAACCTTACTAAAGCATAAATACATCTTTTGCAATATCCGTTTAACCATTCGGATTTTTTTATTTTTTTCTACCTTTAGAAGGCACAATTATAGCTTTTGGTATATTCGGAAAGTGCAAATCGTAATACTTCATTAATACTTATCCAACCCAAAAAGGATTTTTAATTTATCTCTGAAAACAAACAATTATCTGTTAAAACAAAAAAGTTGTTTTCCCTACCCTCATGGGGGAAAAGGGGTCAACTTATTGTTACCAACGAAAACTTCATGACCTTCACCTTCCACCACGAAAATTTAAAAAATTCTAGCATAATATAATATCGTTTGAGTTTAAGTTTGGAAATTAACTTTTTTACCATTAGAGGGCGCATTTATAATTTTTGGGAGGTAAAGTTCAAACCGTAATATTTCATCAATACCTATCCAACCTAAAGAGAATTGTTAATTTACCTCTGTGAATAAAAAAGTTCGATATCGACAGACAGAAGACAAAGCGAAACTATTATCTCGTTTATATTTTTGAAAACGAAATAAAAATGAAACCGCTGAGTTAGAAGTAGGTGAATGCCTCCGGTCCAATTATTCCTCCTTACTTTTAGCCTCATTTCCAAATGCATCTGTGTTTCCTCTACAGATGAACAGTGGGATCTGAAACGAGAATAACAATCAGATAAAATGCAAATTATTACCAGCAACTGAGAGATTATTTTTTGTATCATATATATAGTGAATGAGATATGGCAGACATTTATTCCTAAGAATTAACTTTTTCTTTAATAGCAAACGCTTTTCACAAATAACTTTGTTATCGTCTAGGTCAATGTTTCCCAAAGTGGGCGATACCGCCCTCTGGGGAGCGCTGGAACGATCCAGGGGGTCGGTAGTAGCCTCGGGTGCAATTGGGGGGCGGTGGAAGCATAAAGAAAGAAGGAAAGATAGGAAAATTTTGAAAAACCGTTCGTACATGTTTCATCTGTTGTGTAACATAGAGTTAAAGTCGTAGTGATTACTTTGTTTTCCAAATAAACACATAAAATTATCCTTCGTTATCTTAATTTTCTGTGTGTAATGCGAATGTTACTATGGTTGATTTTAATAAATAATTTTATAATTTAAAGCTTCAAGGTGTCTTATTTACAACAACATCTTTCTTTACTATATTGTAGGACGTAGGTAGAAATATAGATACATAAAAGAACGCAAATTTGTCACTGCATCTTTCTGTTTGTTCGCTTAAAAAGGTAGATTTCCAGGGGGGCGCTGAGTAATTTTTTTTTTCTGAAAATCGGGCGGTAGGATAAATAAGTTTGGGAACCTCTGGTCTGGGTTAACCGCAAATATTTTTATTATTAAAAGGGAAGAAAAATTGTACGAATTTATTGTTTTAACCATTGTAAAAATGACCATTGCAAATGAATGTGAGCAGGCCCGGATCTAAAAGAAAATCGAGCGGAAAAAATGTGAAAGGGAGGGCCAAGAGACTGGATTTCCAATGCAGTATAGCATTTCCTCCTCCTTATTACATGTTTTTCCGGAAGTCAAGACTAAAATGCATCCATTTATTGTTTCTCGTCGCAACTTGATCTAATCTCATTTACCCGAAACTATTTCTCTCTTCAGAGAACATATTTTATGCTTCGAATGGTTGTAGAGAAGGATATTTTTCTTCTTTTTGTCAAGGAATAAAAGTTTTTACAACAACAGAATAACGAACTGTAGTTAAGTAATGAACTCGTAAAAAAGTTAATCCTTTTTCGTCTTGTTGCTGCAGTCAGGAATATTTTGTTGTTTTACTTCACGAGGAAGATTAAAGAAAACAAAGAGGTGGCCTGCAATGTCTGTCATTAGTCCGATGAGGCTTCAAACTGGGGCAACGTGTTTTGCAGAGCAGTAAGTAGAGCCCTGCTTAGTCGCACTTAAATGAAGTTGCGACAAATTGATTTATGAAACATCTGTATAATTCATAAACTTACAGAAAAAAAAATGCATAAAATATTAGGTTTCCATATCTCAGGTTTGTGGAAGATGTAAAATTGAAAATTCAGTTTAGAGGATCTCTATAAAGGAATATCCATATATTATTTAAAGTGTTATATTTTGTTAAATAATTAAGTAACAAAATATTGTATATCTAGAATGTCAAAAAACTCTAGCAAAGTTTCTTTATTATGAAGGCGTGGAGTTTAGTATTACATTGTGGTGCTAACTTTTTGCTTTGCTTACCTTCTGACTGAGGATGATACTTATAGCCATAAATCTAATAGAAGCTACTTATCTCTTTCCCCTCTCCCCCCCCCCCCCCAACATACACATTGCATCCTATCGACCACTTTTGCAAACCCTGACTTAATATTACAACTCACCACAGAGTCGATACTTTAGCGATATGAACAGTTGCATAAATGATTAAACTGAAAATCAATAATAGATTTCTAAACATTGAAAACATAAAACAATATCAAATATCAATGCATCTTATCATGTCGGCTTAAAAGTACGTATTGAACAGATAGATATCTTTGGTTTTTCTGTGTGATAGATTTTCAAGCCATTTGCATTTTTCCGTTTACTTTTCTGATTTCAAGCATATTGGCTTTAATTCTAACCTCTTTGGATAAAGAGGGGCGGGGGTGGCTCAGTCGGTAGCGCGCCAGGCTCGTAATCTGTAGTTCCCAGGTTCGAGTCCCAGCTGGGTCAGCGTTGAGATTTATCTCTGCAAAATTCCCCGCCCTGCCCACGGTCAGTAGGGGACACCGATGGGCTTGGAAAGGCCGCCGTCCGTCGGATGGGACGTTAAGCCGTGGCCCCGTGTGCGGGAGAGCCATACCCTGTGCACGTTAAAGAGCACGCTGGATGGCCTTGACGGGAGGCTACCGTCTGTCTCCCAACAGCTGTTCCAGTGGGTCCCCTCCCCCAACCTTCTCTGAGCCTTCGGGGTCCATGTGACCTGGCCATTTAGCCCATGGTGTGCAAAAAAAGTGCCGCTCAGAGGTAAAACAACCCAAAACAACTTTGGATAAAGTGTTATGTTTGCCCCCTTTTCTTTGATGCCTGGAGGCAAATAACACAAAGTCATGGCCTCGCGCTATTCCCTGATAAATTTTCTACTGACTTGCCCTTGAAATAGTATTTCCCCCCCCCCCCTCCATATTCAAATTCACCAGATAAATAAAAGCCAGAGCTCATATTGAATTATGTAAATCTACTATTTAAGTATAGTACTTAAAGAATATATCAAGAGTAGCAGCGAAGAAAATATTCGCTAAACATAAACACATAGCACGCCTCTGTGCACTTGCTACTTTACTCGTGTGGAGGATGATTTGGCGCTTGTGGATTGCTAATGGAAGCAAATCGGCCTCATTAAACGGAGATTACTGGTGTTGTTATCTATGATTACGAGCAGAACCGCCTGCGCAAGTTGCACTGGAGGTGAAAATATATATTGGCGTGGCTGCAAATGACGGGCTTTCCGGAAAATGTATGCGATTTTCTTCCTTTTTTTTTTACAGAAATCAGAGCTGAAGAGCTGCATCAGAGAGAATACGATTTAAAATGCAATCAGTGCAAAGATAGTAACGAATAAAAAACTTGTATTGTTTTAACAAACTTGGTCATATTAGAACACATTCGTGTTAAGTTGTTAACGTCACTAAGGTTTGAGGAAAATATAATCGAGTTTTAATTGTCTTTCGCACATGATTTGGAAAATGCGGAGATGAAAATTATTATTGTTATGGATCTGAAGTTGTGCTTATTGTTAGAATCTTTGGATGAGTTGTTAAATAGTTCTCATGTATTCTTGATAAATGAAGTGAGGCAAGCCATCTTCTTTTGTATTTAATAAAAATAAAGTAGTTTTATTTGCATGCTGTTGTGAAATCTATTCGCAATATTGATAAGATGTGTATGCTTAAGTGCAAAGTTTCAATGATGATGTGGATATAGAAGCAAATTAAGGCAATTTTAACTTCAGCTTAAGTTAAAATTACCTTAATTTGTTTCGACATTCGACTGATGGTGAAATGAACAAATACGAATAGCTCCTTTCTAGATAAATCAATTTTCTATGTGTTTGAAATTTAAATCAGCAAATTATTGACCGATGCAGTCATAACTACAAGCTTCGATACATTTCGGAATATATAAAATCGTACTGATGATAATTTAGACTGACAGGATCCAGTCAAAGTTCGGTGACGAAAGTTTGACGAGGGAATTTTGTTTTTTTAATAATGCATTAGCTAAATCTGTTTTCAGACCATGAGCCTCCAATGCCATCCAACTCGCCAATATTGCATGAGTTCAATAGACGTCTTATTATGTAGTTAATACTCCAGTTTTCTAAGATACAGCCAGCTTTTAAATCTTGTTTAATCAGACAGCTCAAATTCTGCAGTGGAGGGTTGGGTTGTTTTATTTCTAAGCGGCGTTTTTTTTTGCACACAATGGGCTAAATGGCCAGGTTACAAGAATTCCGAGGAATCAGAGAAGGTTGGTGGGAGGGGACTCACTGAACAGCTGTTAGGAAAGAGATGGGAGCCTCCCGTCAAGGTCATCCAGCGTTTTCTTTAACGTGCACAGAGTATGGCTCTCCCACACACGGAGCCATGGCTTTACATCCCAGTTGACGGACGGCGTCCTTTACAAGGCCATCGGTGCCCCCTAATGACCGGGGCGGAGAAATTTGCAGAGATAAACTGGAACTACAGATTACGAGCCTGGCGCGCTACCGACTGAGCCACCCCCGCCCCCGAAAATAGCATGAGAAGAGAGAGTTTTCACTTCACTGAAGAGTGCTGGATACTGACACGAAAGACAATTAAACTTATAATATCGAGTTCTATTTTTATATAACGGTATAACTAAGCAACTGAAGATTTATTTCGCTTTTAAAAAAATACTGAAACGAATCCTGCTGACAAGCCATAAGGCTTAGCGGGGTAATCTATGTATATAACCATACTAAGGCTTAATAAAGATACTATTATTATTAAATAAAATAGTTGATCATTGTTTACATCGCGAGTGGATTGAATTTCATGGCAGTTAAATCCTGAATCCTATCATTTGCATTATTATTTCAATTGTGCTTTTTAATACATAATAACATAGCAGTAGAGCAATAATGTTCAGCTCGTTTGGGAAAAGGCTGACGATAAACTTTTAATGTTGCGATTGAGTAATTGGTAGCCAGACGCAGTTAATTAGATTTTCAATGGTACTCCGTTGACATATAATAAACGTTTCCGAGGTCTACCCTTGTCGTGAAAGGCAGCTGTAGATTTGAAATGACAGCTATTCACCGAATGGGATTTTTAAGCTACATACGTACTTCAATAACCGTTTGACAGTTTCTTATTTTCACTAGCACTTAAAAAAAATGCTCAAATTAGTCACCTCTAAATTTTATTTTTACTTGAATGTATGCTTATGGTGACGTAACTAATAATGAAATTTCTCAAAAGAACATATAATTTAAAGTACAGATAGACTGTAAGACATTAACTACAGTGCTATATGGCTAAGTTAATTATCATTTTTCCAAAGTTCTTATTTCCTAACTGCTAGGTGAAGTTGCCAACAGGCAGTGCAAACTGTCGTTTTGTCACCGTCATCTAACATGATAGAATGGAAGGAACCGCTGCCAAGGTTCATAATAGCAAGGTCACTACTAATGGACCAAGGCAGCGATCCGTTTGCCACAGGGCGTTGACTTTATACGTGGAGAGCAGCGGGGAAAATGTTTTAGTGAATAGAAAGTTGGAGGAGGGCTACACATTACTATGGAGTGCTTAAAAAAACAATCTCGTTTAATAGATAACGTTGTTCAAGTAAATGTGAAAGATGCATGGTGAAAACGCAATGGATAAAAACGAGGGGGCGAATAATTATCAAACTACTAACATTTACATGATGAAAGCGGTTAGCGTACAGCATTCGATTTATTATAAACTGAGTTCTATAGTTCGCGTTCATTTATGGAAGTGGCCATGGGCGCCGGCAGAAATTTTACTGAGGTGCAAATTTGTTTCAGGGAGAAGCAAAATATTTCCAGGGATGGAAATAATTAATGTTTCAAGATAGAAAGATTTATGTCGAGCCGTTCATTAATGAGTGCAGTTGCAAATAAGGAATCATTCACACAGCATAGCATAATACAACTAAGGATGCTTGAAAGCAGAACGCCAAAAAAGGAACTTATTATTCAGAATACACATAGAAAAAGTTTTTAATAATAGGTATTTAAAAAAAATTATTTATATTTATTTTTCCATATGCGCCCTAAAAAGTAGAAAATAAACCTAAAGCATATTAATGGTGCAATCAATCACTGAATTCGTATTCACTTCAAAGCATTGCTTTACCTACTCAACAAGATTGCTGGCGCCCTATCTTCCTTTGAATTATTATGGGAAAAATTATATAAATTATGAAATTCCCTCTGTATTCAACAGTATCCCTGAGGAGTTATTAAATTTAAAAAATATTAGAGACACTAAAAAAAATTTTCAAGACATGGCTTCTGGAAAATATTTAAAAACTGTTTATCTCTGTGCTATCATTTAATGTAAATATTGAGTTTATTTTTATGATATTGTAGATATTTATTGTATACTGTATTTGTATTCCTGCAGATAAGTCGTTTAGCTTCGTGGGACTTGATTTTGCACTAACATAACTAGCATAACAAAGGTTATGGGAAATAAATGAAAAGAAAAAGTGAATGAGAACTCAGTGACTGATTGCACCATTGATATGTTCTAGTTTTATTTTCTACTTTTTAGGGTACATATGGAAAGATAGTTTTTTTTTTTTAATTTATTTATATTATTTATTTGTCACTAAAAACACCTACCTTCAGAAACTTTCATTTGATATATGACTGATAAACATCGACCACATTTTTCGTCCCCCTATGGCCGAGTGGTTAGTGTGCTTGGTTGCTGATCTAAGGGACCTGGGTTCGAGCCCCGGGTAAGGCATGGCTGTTTGTGTCGTTTTTCTGCTGAGGGTCTGCCATCCTCTCAGACCTTCTACTCTGGCATATAAACTGATAGGCTCATGTCAGACCTCTGTGGCAAGCAGCTGCTTGAGGGGGTATCTATCTATCTATTAAGGAAGCCCATGACATTGGAGACATCGCAAGCTTTAATTTGAGATACAACTCGTTAAGGTCGACCCCCGTGAAAATCCGACCCCATTCTTATCGGGGAGGGAGAATAGCGGGGTGGGGGAGGGTAAATTCGAAACAGTCTACGGCTGTCCTCACATGAGCTCTCATTTGACAATTAACTCTTAATTGTAGGCCCTCGTTCTGAAGATATTAGCAGAACGATCGTTTTCATATTTCCCCTATTTAGGGGCGAAGAAACAAGGAACAGCATTCGCATGTCACAAACTTCCATTTGACGCACAGCTTGTTACTTTCGCCCCTCGCTTTCCAAAGATATGGCGTAACAATCGTTTTCATATTTTCCCCTTTTTTAGCGGGGAAAGAAAACACGGTGAGTCAATTTTATATAGTCTGATACTCCCCGCGCCACAAACTTTCATTTTATTCATAACTTTGTTACTTTCAGAACTCGTGTTCTGGATATATATTAGAACAATTGCTTTCATATTACCCTTTTTTAAAGGTAAGAAAACATTTGTGGGGGGCAATTTTTTATAGCCTATGACACTCCCCATGTCATAAACTTTCATTTGACACATAAATCATTAAGTTTGTCCTTCGCGTTCGAAAGATATGATGGAACATCTATCTTAACAAAACACACAAACCAACAAATGACCAACGAAAAGCAATAGAAAGGTAAAAATAAAATACTTCTAAGAACAAAAGAAAACAAGAAAAATGATTTACATTTCTTTAAAGAAAAAAAAAATATTAATTTATGGTAACCTAATATTAACATTTTTTCGATCGATTTTTACGGTGGTGGGGAGGCAACTGTTCGTCTCTTCCCCTCCTTCCCCCAATGGAAGTGGTCTCAAACTGAATAGTGTTAACTTAAGAGTAGAAAGAGGAGAAGTTACTTTCACTACTACCTGGAGTTTGTTTGTTTAAATAATGTGAATCATACGCAGATCATAGTTTTGGATAATGAAAAAGAAGGCGGTTAAAAAAAAAGTGGTAAAGTTTATAAGTTTAAAATATGTATATTCTTTTGCGTTAAATTGGAATACGATTACATCTTCTTGCATAAATGGGAACTAAATGATCAGCAAATTTCCTATTTCAAAAGATAATTTAGTGCCTTTAAAGATAAAAAAGAAATAAGAAAGCGTTGAGCAAACCGTTAAAACGCTTAAATAAATGCAAAGTAATCAACTTATTATCATTGTCACAGAACAAACTAGAAATTTATCAGCAATCCCTTGGCAAATGAAACTGAATTAGAGAAATTCCCCTGAACGCGCTTCCTAAACAAGTTCTTTTTTTTCACCCACCATTTTCGCAGTCACTGAAATAGTTTTCTTTCCTTTTAATTATAGAATAATTTGCATGCTGCTTCAAGTTCTCATTAATTTATTAAAGAAAAATAAGCAATGCTTACATTTTTTCTCAAATTAACAAAAGATGTGAACCAATCTCTTGGAGTTTGAGCGAGAATCATTAAGTCTACTTATTCAGCAAATAATTTTTTTTCTCTATCATTTACCGATTACTTTTAGGAGTTTCAGTTTAAAGACCTCGAAATTCTCTACGTTATAACGCCGAGCGCATTTCTTCCACAGAGGTAAGTGATGTTTACTTCTACTTTTAATATCAAAGCAAACGTTGACATTTTTGCAGAATGTTCGTGTTTACTTTTAATCGCCATTTTTCAAGCGATACGATCTCTGTCGTATATTTTTGCACACTTGACTCCTTTTCTCTTAGCCGAAAAGGCTGACATCGCCAATTTTGAAGTTAATACAAAAGACATTTGCCTTACGAAAGATGCAATTCTAATTGGCCTCTCTAAGGCATTTTAATTTAAACGAAAAAGGTGAAGTCATAAAAAAAATGTGTTTTCAAAAACAAAATTAACATTCGAAAGCATTTTTGGAATTTTCATGATTTTAAAAAAGGTTTAATTTACTCATAGGTTTAATACAAAGTGACTTCTTCAACACTGACTAACTTTCAAATCTTTTATTGTGTTTGAAATAGGGACTGCTGTTGGGACTTTTGAGAATCTGTGGAGACTGTGGAAAAATAGATAAATTCAGCTAAAAAAAGACTAAGTTAGGCTATACAATAGTTAGGTTCTCTTAAAATTTGCTTTGATAAGAAACCTGAACTCTTAGTAGATAAGTTGTTTTGGAATTATGATTCCAAATGATTAAATACCATTTTGAATAAAGAGTGGTATGACA
The DNA here is from genome assembly GCA_038380435.1 of Ryuthela nishihirai. Lineage (NCBI taxonomy): Eukaryota > Metazoa > Arthropoda > Arachnida > Araneae > Heptathelidae > Ryuthela > Ryuthela nishihirai. Next base: position 70,145,738 of record JAWZYU010000001.1, read on the forward strand.
AGAAAATAACGCAGAGTTAGAAGAAGGAGTCATATTATCTGTTTGATCTATTTGATTACATCACTCCCGTGGCTGATGATTAACGTGTTTGACTACTGATGTCAAGGACCCGGGTTCGAGCCGCGGATTAGGCACCGATGTTTCCTTCTGCTGAGGTTTCTCCTTCCTCACATCTTCTCTAGTGTATTATACTGACAAGCTCCTTCAGACTTCTGTGGCAAGCAGCTGCTTGAGGGCTAATTTTTTTTTTCGTTATTTCTTTGATTACCACTAGTTAGAGCAAAAGTGGCATATGATCCTTAACATTTTCCTTCCAATCAAGAAGTGGAACAGTGATAACGAACACGTTTTCGTATTCTTTTGGAGGAACATGTGCACAGGTTGGCAACTGAAATAGCTTTTACTAACAAATACTTCGTTATCAATTAATGGAAATCAAATCGGTGTTTCTTAATCAGTTTTATAGTTTAATCACTAGCCGTTCAATCCACTGCATTATACAAACAATATATCACATATCTGCAACTTTTTATTCTTAAAAATATTAGTTTTATTTGGCAATGGGCTCCCAAGTTGATTAAAAGATCCAGACTCCTTTACTGAGATGTAGGGCCCACATCCTTTGGGGCTAGAACAGAATATCATTTTTAGGGAACCCTTCATTTAATTCTTATCATTTGAACAAGATTAGCAACCGGAAAAAGTAACCCACTTACCTATCCCCTCATGCGTTACTGTTTAACGTCCTGTTTTTTCCTCAGTTTAACTAACTGGGTAATGTAACAAGAACACAGACTGGGCCCATCGGATGATAAAATTTCCTTCTGAACTGCTGTCAAAAGAATCAAAGCCTCGTCGTTGGTACATATTTATTAATGCGATTTTGTCAAAAGTTCACATACCACATGGTGAATGTACAAAAATATATTTAGGGAAAGTGGGCTTCAAAGCTTGCTATCTGAGAATTTTTTTAGTGTATATTATACTGTGTAAATACTTTGCGCTCCGAAACAAAAATAATAATTGCTAAGTACTGTATACTCCGTATTATTATGGGCATTATTCGTAAAGTTTTTTTTGCATGGACGGATACCACAACAAAGAAACATCTGCTTTATAGCGGCAGGTGTCGAATCACGTGACCAGTAGCTAGCCCGTTTCTGTGGTAACCGTCCAGATCGGGGTTAATGGCAGTCTGGCGGAACTGCGTCATTTATAATATGATATATAAGTACGGCTGACGGTTTTGTTATCAAACCTTGAGCGCTAAGGTGATCAGAAACCGAAGGAGCAACCGTAGAGCACGACACCGCCATTACACTAAACGATGTATTGTTCGGTATAAAGTCTATCTGGTTTATGAAGTTGTCAGGCCGAAACGGGGTTCCGAAAATGGAACAAATGCCAATTGCTTGACGCTTTAAGAATAGTTTATGTTCAGCAGGCAAGTGGATTACAAGGATGCTCTATCCGACTCATTTTAATATTCATTAGATATATGTGCATATTTTAATAACAGTTGTAATAAATCACTCTTGTGACAGTTCGAAACGTTTTGCGAATGCAAATATTTGTTGCGATCATCGCTCGACGTGATCTGTTTTATCTTTCGCAATGTCTTTCGTTCGTCGAGACAAGACCGACTGTTCCACTTTTCTTGCTTCTTGCATTGTTCGCCATCTTTGCTTTTATCAATTCAGATTTGTTTCGTGGAGAACGTGATATCAGCTTGCATTCTTCGTTTTGTTTAATCATTCAGTAGATTACCTCTTTCCCTACTTTTCTGAATCAGTTTTGTGTTGCCTGCAATTATTCAAATTGATGCGATTCGTGTCACTATGGACAATGTTTCGCTATAACCTTGATTAGAAAACGTTTTTAAAATGCTGCTACGAGTTCTGCGATGGCTGCCAATTGTTTGCGTGCAGGAATAGATTGTAAATGAAAACTCTTCGAAGAAAGCCACTTGACGGGGAGAGATTTATGATAAGATCGACTAGCCAAGTGGGGCAAAGCCGTCCATGGAAGTAAACGTGAATATGAGAGATTCAAATGAAAATATATTCATAATGTCATGAAATATAAACATGCATTTCCATAACCAATTGGTATCGGAACGGCGTTCCATTATCAGCGTTGCTTTTAGAAGTTGCTTCCCCCAATTCGACAAGTCGTGCTACACCACTGCAAGGAATACATTCAAGGAAATTTATGAAGTGATGAGATCTCAAGAAGATAATTTAATGTTTCTGAATAATGTTAATGTAATTAATTAATATTTGTTAGATAGGGATTCAAACATGAATGGTTTGAGTCCAGCGCGCTAACCACACCATCACTTAATTGGCGTAACTATTTTAATATGGTTAAAACAATATCGCATAAATATGTAGAGATGTGCTCTTTTTTTTTATACATATTTATGTGAGAAAGTGTACTTTCACCCTGGAATCAGAAAAAATTTCTGATTATAACAATAAACTTGTTATAATATGTATTATAACAATAAGCTGTAAATTCAAAGTCATTATTTGCGTCCCTACCTCAAGTTAATTTTAATTTACTTCGCCTTCCTCTGCCAAAATATTTCTGACATCCTAGGCAAACTCCGATAACTTGAAACAAAATGCAATTTTTCTAATTTCAATTTGAAAAATAAATGTAAACTTCCTAAGCCTGGCATTATGAAGGGAGTAACATTCCTTAATACACTCCCGACAGTGCGAAAGCAGGAATTGTAACTTGTATACGGCTTCCTTGGCTGCGATGCTCGATAATGATTTTCGATATTGGATTTGTCAGCCTACTTCGCCTTTTCTCTAGGCGATGATGCTTTGCATTCATGCTGTAAGCAATACTCTTTTATCGTTTAATAAAAGGAAGTGCGTCACCGGATGCGATGTGGCATTTCCTACTCTTGGCTTACGCTTACCCGACCATGGGAAGCAATTACTGTTCAGATAAGAAACATAAGGTTTCGCAACAATTTTTGTATTTATTCCGAAATTTGAGTTGGCCTGTTGAAGTTGATTAATATTTATCATTAAAAAAAATATATTGTTTCACGAATTTTTTTTCTGCACTGCTAACCTATATTTAAACGAATTAGGTAATAATGAACTGAAAAGCAATATATCTTAATAAACGAGTGAATGAAAAAACCTTTTATTCTACTGGACCTTTTTGTTGAAATAGTTCCGTGAACCATCCTCGGATTTAATAAATTACTTCTTTATATATAGAAGTCCGTCTGAAATTCAAAGATGAATCTATCTCTCAGAATAGAAATGACAATGACAATTGTTCATTATGCACACACCAACCAGTAAAACAATTAATAAAATTTTTGTAATAAACTATTTTTTATACAAATAAGTGAAATATCGTTATGCCTTTGGGGATAGTTCGTTCAGCCATCACTTTTAACTGAGTACTGTCTGTATACTGGTTAGTAACGTAATAAGAATGCGTCAAAGGCCTCAAAATTAAATAAAAATAAAAAATAAATACCCCCTCAAGCAGCTGCTTGCCACAGAGGTCTGACAGGAGCCTGTCAGTTTATATGCTATAGTAGAAGGTCTGAGAGGATGGCAGGACCTCACACAACACATACATCCACGCCTTACCCGGGGCTCAGAACCCAGGTCCCTTAGATCAGTCGGCCATGGGACGGCTTCTCAAAATTAAGATATTTAAAAATTAAGATATTTAAATAAACATGAAGATTGTGCGTGGTTTTTCAATCCTCCACTCATTAATTTATAATAACAGGTCGAATCTTTAAAACGTTATTTTTCGAGGACAAATCAAATTATTTCAGCATGCTAAATTCTTTAGAGATCTCTTTCTCTTCCCCTTTGTGAGAAGAGACGAATTATGATACAATTATAAGGAACTCTGGTATCCTACAAAGTTAAATGTAATTTGATGTGCAAGACCGTGGTAAATAAATTTCTGAGGTTGAACTGGAGCGAAGGAGGGGGGGGGGGATTAATGTTAAAAGACAATTTGGGAGAGGAAGCCACAATATAACTCTAGAATTTTGGCGAATAGGTGAAAAAAAAATCGAAGAGAAAATGTGTGGAAAGCGATAAACGAAAATAAATATATGATAAGGTAACGTCAAATAGCATTAATAATAAAAGAAAGCATTTACTATATTTTATATAAATGAGATCGTGATATCAGCAACAGTGTAGACATCAATAAAATTTGGAAGTCTGACTCATTTTAAAGCAAAACTCAGAGTAATTCTTCGCAGCTTTTAAGAAGGAAATGTATGATGAAATTCGCTGCTTATAAATATCCCTTTAGTTTAAGTCGTTTGAAAAAGAAAAACTACTTTATGAAGCGATTACAGAAAACCTAAATGGTTATATTTGTTTCAAGCTTATAATCGAGACTAAAGGAGTGAAGTGACATTATACAATCCTTTTCATTGTGACGAGCTTCATCTATGCATGCATTATTTCTCCATTGGCAATGTTAAAGTTGAAAAATTAGCATTCAAAACCATAAATCAGTTGAGAAAAGTGTTATATGTTAGGTGAGAAAATTTAGAAATTCAAATACAACGAAAAGTTCTTGCCTAACTACTTACTTATCATTTGTTTTATTCAATAATAATGTGGAAAATTGAGATTATTCTCCAAATTCTACTATAGGTTTCAAAACATTACTGTAACGGTTAATAATTTAAAAATTAGTTTGCAGCGTCAGTGCAGTTCAGTTGGTAGCCTCCCGTCAAAGCCAAATACTTGACCTTCGTCGTAATTGCTCTTATTTACATGACCTACGTAACAGGGCGAAGTACCTATACTGAAAATTTATCACTAAGGACATTTGCTGTATTGCTTTTTCTGCGGCCTTGAGTTGCGTCGATTTTAACTTATTCTATAGCACTTATCAGAGGCGATATGCTTGAAACCAATGACGAAATCACATCACGGACGGTGAGAGACTGTAATTGACAACACATGTTGGTAATCACTGTTTTTTTTTGCTATATTAGCTGGAGGAGCTTTTACTTCAACAACTACTTGTAGGGCTGTATGATTCATTTCCTTTCGCCCACGTCGTCTCTTCTGTTAAACTTTTTCGGTACTTTTCTGTCGAAAAATTATGAAATTTGCTAAAACTAATCTTTAGAGATTAAAATCTGTTATGTTAATACTTCTTTGTGCAAGTAAATCTCTGATTTTACCGGGGTAAGGTTGCTATTTCGAAATAGTTTCGAATGATTTCATCAATCCTTTTAGTATTTCGTACAAATATTTTTATACAATCAGTGACGATTAAATTATGACCACCAATCGATTACTACAGTCCGTACATTTCGGAGAGGCGGAAACCCATGGTCTTAGAAGACCATCGGCAAACAAATAAACATTATAAGTAGTAAAAGGAATAAAGCTAAGGAATATTTACATACATTTGTTTGATTCACGAATGCATTTTAATGATTTTCTTCGTAAAAAAAATTCAAACCAATAAATTTATTATTATGGATACCTGATTTTATTTTTTGTTCGACCTCTCCTCCCACACACGTGCGCAAACAAAATGACATGAGTTTATTTTTTTAAATATTTTTCCACCATATCTCAGCAACCAACAAGTCAATCATAACAAGACCGGGCTGGAATAACTGCCCCAACATAACTTAGTATGAGCATGGGTTGTTCTAAAAATAAATAAAAATAAATAAATACCCCCTCAAGCAGCTGCTTGCCACAGAGGTCTGAACAGGAGCCTGTCAGTTTATATGCCAGAGTAGAAGGTCTGAGAGGATGGCAGGACCTCAGCAGAATAAACGACACATACATCCATGCCTTAGCCCGGGGCTCGAACCCAGGTCCCTTAGATCAATAGCCAAGCGTGCTAACCACTCGGCCACGGGACGGCTCCAATAAATACCCCCTCAAGCAGCTGCTTGCCACAGAGGTCTGACAGGAGCCTGTCAGTTTATATGCCATAGTAGAAGGTCTGAGAGGATGGCAGGCCCTCAGCAGAAAAACGACACAAACAGCCATGCCTTACCCGGGGCTCGAACCCAGGTCCCTTAGATCAGTAGCCAAGCGCGCTAACCACTCGACCATGGGACGGCTACCTCTGGAGATATGTTCAGGCAAACTGACTGTAAAGTACCTCACAATTGAGTAATAGTTACCACTGGTGTATCAATCCATCAGATTGTTCAAGTAGTTCACATATTTTCGCACCTTTATTAGAACTCTCACATCCGAACGAAACACCGCCCAAACATCACGACGAAACCCCGCTGGTAACTAAAACCTTGTCAATAGGGGACGGGGTGGTGGCTCAGTCGGTAGCGCGCCAGGCTCGTAATCTTCAATTCCCAGATTTGAGTCCCAGCTGGGTCAACGTTGAGATTTATCTCCGCAAAACTCCCCGCCCTGCTCACGATCAGTAGGGGACACTGATGGGCTTGGAAAGGTCGCCGTCCGTCGTGTGCGGGAGAGCCATACTCTGCGCACGTTAAAGAACACACTGGATGGCCTTGACGGGAGGCTATCATCTCTCTCCTAACAACTGTTCCAGTAGGTCCTCTCCCCCAACCTTCTCTGAGTTTCGGGGTCCTTGTGACCTGGCCATTTAGCCATGGTGTGCAAAAAAGTGCTGCTCAGAGGTAAAACAACCCAACCCTGTCAATAGGGCATAATGCCGATGGGAAAAATGCCGTAAACAAAACATCAACTCTAGAAAGAGCCTTCGTGATTTAAAGCCGTCAACCAGGGCCGGATTAAGGCCAACTGATGCCCTAAGCACAGCCCAACAATAGTGTCCCCCCTCGGCCCTTCCACTGCTTTACTGACAAGACATTAAGACTCTCAATAAGTGCCGAAGATACTAACTGATGAAACTTAGTCACTCATCATACCAATGAAAGCGTTTTTTTAACAATTCAGATTAAAATCGAACACGGCAGATAAAAGACAATTATAAAAAAAAATTCAACTAAAGTCGAGTTAAAGAAACAATTGAGAGTTAAGGACATGATAGCTAGAGGGAAAAAACTCCGTGGTGTCCCCCTTCCCTTGGTGCCCTAAGCACGTGCTTATTTTGCTTAATGGTTAATCCGGCGCTGGCGTCAACCCAGCGTACCAAAAGTCTCTCTCTTAACATATCCTTAAATGAATCTTTCCAGGTTAATTAACTTGCTTTAACCTAACTCATTCACTATGTTTTTTTGTATTTTCTGCATAAAATTTAGTGAAGCTTAGATAAATTGCTATTAATAAATTTTATATTATAAATAGCAATATTTTTAAATAAAATTAATAATAAACGTTTTTAAATATAATTGTAATATGGACAATTTTAAAAGAAATGTTTTGAATATAGGTATCAATGGTATCATTATCAAAAGCTGGTATAGTGTTAGCTTAACATGTATTTATGTTTCTATTTTAGTGTCAATAAAGGAATAACTGGTATGAAAATTAGGTTTTGATAAGCTTCATTACTTCAAAAGTTAGACAAAATTATAGAAATAATATGCAATAGGTAGTACAATATATAAACCTAAATTTGCAATGGTAATATCTACTAACAAGATTGAAGAGATGACGTCACAGACGTTATTAAGAAAGTAGCACTTTGAAGCTTTCTCCAGGTATTGATTGTTGGGTGTGGTCTCTTCACAGGAAGTCGTTTATTATACTTCATCTGAAAATTCTAAATTAGAGGTGAATTAAGTTATAGTTAATTATATGATTTAATTTGCCTGGCATATTTTAGTAGGAATGAATAAAAGCTTTTTTAAGTTTATCAGCGGGAGGATCTAAGAGATTATGAAGTGTAAATTCTGATATTTTATTTAGTGAATCAAAATACCTAGTTCTTTCGGTATGAACCGTTGAACAGTTTAAAAGAATATGTGTAATGATATGTGAAAGATTACAGTGATTACAATGTCGAGTGGTTAGCGCGCTTGGCTACTGATCTAAGGGACCTGGGTTCGAGCTCCGGGTAAGGTATGGATGTATGTGTTATTTTTCTGCTGTGGTCCTGCTATCCTCTCAGACCTTCTACTATGGCATATAAACTGACAGGCTCCTGTCAGACCTCTGTAGCAAGCAGCTGCTTGAGGGGGTATTTATTTTTTATTTACAATGTGGACTATTTGTTTTGCGGAATTTAGTGTTTGTGTTGTATAAGCATTTCCAGTTCAGAATTTAGTCATTAAAATAGAATCAGGCTTATTGAACTTGTTGTAAAAGCATTTCAAAAAAATTATTGAAGTGCTCAAAATTTTGAGCATTGCAGGAAACTAAACGTTGGTGATTAAATTTATAAGTTATTTCGGATTTCTGATAATATTTTCTTATTTAAAGTTATAAATTGAGTTGTAATATTTTATTTTTTAAAACTGCAAGTTTTGAAAATTTATCTACAATTTCATTTCGTTCTATATTGCAATATGAATTATCAATCCCAGTAAAACAGTATTGCAAAAACATGATATTGTGATTTATAAAATGCGCTTCAACTGACAGTCATCACTTTTCCCTTATTTAAAACTACTTAAAATGCAAAGCACAAATAGCATTCTTTGATTATATTGAGTAATATAAAATAAAGAAATCACTATAAATGAACGTGAGATACGAAACGAAAGTTATAATGTAACTGTTATTAATAGGTACTATCTTAAACAAACTGCAATATATGCCGAGCACCCGTTGAATCTTAAAAATTATTCTTCATACGGGCATAATTTTACTCGATATCGCGACTCTCTTTTTCCGAAAATTCTCTCTATGCGGCTTTTTCGCGGCAACAACATGGTAGTGACAAGGAGCAAAATACACGTGGCATTCGCAGTCTCTTGGAAACCGTTTCTTCGATTGGAACGGTGCCTGCGGAATGCGTGACGTCACCCAGGGTTGTCAAGGCAATAAATTGTTGTCAGATACGACACCGTAAATAAGCTGCAGTTTTCCGATCAAGAGGAGTTGGAGCTTATCCTTAAACTGTCATTCACGATGTCAGCCACCTTTTACAAATACTTGTAGAACAAATAGAGTTGGCAAGTGGGATTCGTTTGCTTTTTTCACTTCACGTTGTAGTTCATGGAAAATGAGATCGAAACAAGTTAAGAAATCGCAGGTGTTTTTTTTCTCCTTTCGATGGGAGCCTGATATTACTTTAGCTAGGTATTTCCTCCATTTTTTTGCCCCGACCTAGTTATTTTTCCTCTAACAGAAACATATTTAATGTTAAGGATGCCACGTTTTGTGATGTCACTGACTGTTAAGATTCCGTTCAATTAATTAGAAGAAAACAGGTTTGAACCATCGATTTCCATCTCCCCACTTTGTTAATATTAGTTTTAACTTTCCAAAGTGAGAATGCTGATATCGTGGTCACGTGAATTTAATCGCTACTTTTGCATTTAATGATGACGCGTGTACGTTTAACGTGTATCCGAAACAGGGAAATGAATGGAGGGGGAAAAAGCAACTGAACCCGAAATCTGAAAGTTGAAAAAACTAGATTCGAAGTAAATTTTAACATTTATTGGCTAAAACGATTTTTCTGAAATTCCTAAGCATCTGATTTATCTCTTGAATAATTTTTTTTATACAATATTAAAATAGTTATTTAACTAATTGGGGTAAAAATATGTTCCTCCGTCCCCATAAAATTAACATTATTTTGCTAAATATTGAATCTCTTCAAACACTCAAGTTAACACACTCTTAAAATGTTTAGTAATTTTATTTATTTATTTGATTAACGTTATAAAGCCGTCCCGTGGCCGAGTGGTTAGCGTGCTTGGCTACTGATCTACGGGACCTGGGTTCGAGCCCCGGGTAAGGCATGGATGTTCGTGTTGTTTTCTGCTGAGGTCCTGCCATCCTCTCAGATCTTCTACTGTGGCATATAAACTGACAGGCTCCTGTCAGACCTCTGTGGCAAGCAGCTGCTTGAGGGGGTATTTATTTTTATAAATAATGACGATATAGACGATATAATTTGTTTCCGTATAATTGAATACAGCTTCCGTAACAAAAACCGATGGTCCGTAGCACTCTTCCTCCTTCCCTGGTGGCTTAAAAACAGAAGAAATGCAAAGACTGTACAATAATTAACATTTGTAGAAACAAAGTTCATTATGATGTTTAGAATCTAAAGCATCGAAGAAATGGTGACAAGTTCACTTCATTCAATTTTCTGCTGAAACTCTCTAATGTTGGAGAAAGCACCACGTCCGTTGGAAGTTGGTTCCAAACCCTCCTGCTCTGCAGACTGATATTTACAATTTTTTTTGCCAGTGGAATGTTAATATACATAGGGTGTCTTCTCGTGTTGCTGCTTGAAATTATTAGCAAGGGATGTTGGATGTCTTGGTGAGAGACATGCATCTGAGTTTCACCTACATTAACTGAATTTTTTCTCTTTAAAATATAAAAATACTAAATAGTGTACACTAAATTTCATCAATGAAAGATGCATATTTCTGCAAACCGAACGTTACTTTTATTATTCGTCAGCAATGCCCCAAGCTATATTTTTCCTTATATAAAACTTCTACTGACTGAGCCTTTCTAGCAAAATCCAATGGCCAATAAACAAAATCCTCATTGCCAACCTATGTGCCACGCTTCCGTAACAAAAACCGAAAAATACCATTTATTCTGATTTGTTATAAACAAAAGCATTAAAGTCGACGGAGCGGTCATAAAACCTAAACTTCATACGTTATCTGGAATTCAACCATGACATTTTGATAGTAAACACTAAACTACTTGTTGACGTTTATCAATATAGAAAACTTTAAAAAATAAACAAGAGCAACAGAACTCATTACGGGAAACGTTTGGTTACTTTGGTGGTGGGTTAAGAGATTACAAAATTGTCTGTACCATCAACAGAGCGCAGAAAGTGGATGAATAAATATTTATTGGCATGTGGACCTGTACTTGGCGCGAAATGGAGATGTGTCCCATCTGTGTGTTATTTTGTGTTTCATCACGATTACAGCCGAGTGCGAGAAGTGAATTTCTGTCTTAAGTTTCCGAAGTTGAATAAATTACTAAGATGCCATGAACAACCACTCTCATAATCTTATTGACCAATTGCATTTATGTTGTGGTGGTTGAAAATCTTTTGCGAAAGCACCTTGTGAAAGGATTTGATGTGTTTCAATAAAATATTTGTTTCCCTTCCATTCATTTTTTTTTTTTTCATTATCTTAAAGAAATAAGATATCAGGGCATTGGTCGATAAGATGTTGTGTGAGTGACTGTTAGGTTTCAGGATGGGGATTAGGATTTTATTTCCTTATTCCCTTGGAAAAAAATTAGCCAGTAATTGTAAAGGCTGACGAGTTTACATTTGTGGCTGTCATTTTTTTTAATATATTTAAAATTAAATTTCGAATATATTTAAATTTAATTATATATATGGCGTATAAGCCGTCCTGTGGCCGAGTGGTTAGCACGCTTGGCTACTGATCTAAGGGACCTGGGTTCGAGCCCCGGAATTAGGCATGGATCTGTGTGTCGTTTTTCTGCTGAGGTCCTGCCATCCTCTCAGATCTCCTACTGTGGCATATAAACTGACAGGCTCCTGTCAGACCTCTGTGGCAAGCAGCTGCTTGAGGGGGTATTTATTTTATTTATTTTATATGGCGTATTAATAAACTGACAGACTCCTGTCACACCTGTGGTTGCTTGAGGGATGAATAAATATTTATATAAACACCCGCTCAACCATAAGTGACAAGGACCCCAAGACACGGAATGTAAAACAGCCGTTCAACATTCCGTGTCTTGGGGTCCTTGTCACTTGCCTGTTCAATTCATCGTGCAACAGCAACAAAAAAAAAACTCTTCTAAGGAGTAAAAGAACACAACCTTGATTTCTAAGAGTACTAGTTTTTTAATTAACGACAGGTGCGTTGCACCTCTCATACCGCCGTTAATTTATGGTTCCAGAGCTGCTAAAAATATAAACTCTGTTGGAGAGTTTTACGCAACGCAAGCAAGCCGGAGACAATGTCTGGAGTCATTCCCCTTTGGGGACACAGCAAATGATGGAGAAAAAAAAAAAACCGGGAAGGTGTTATTGATTTTGTAATCTATCAGCAGTTAAGTTTACGTAAAAACTGTATCGTGCTTAAAAGTTGTGCTGCGAAGCATGTATCATTGCAAATTAAGTTTCGGAGCTCATGATGAGATGAATCGGTTTCAGATTATTTTCGTTAATGGGCTCTCCCTAATAGCGCCCAGTCACGCCAAGCGCCATCGTGAATGTGTGCCCATCTATTCAGCCCACTTGTTTTGCTGCTTCTGTGTATTCCCCATAAGGTTAATTAGTTATTAGACTTTTGTGCCCAACGGTAGAGTTCGAATTGGGCGTGAGCGTGTAAGCTGTGTATTTATCGTGAGAGCATTCGAAGGTAGGAAGCAAAGGAAAAAGAAAAAAGAAAAAATCTTTAATCGATGTTAGCAGGGTTTGCATGGAAGGAGAGAGCCTCTGTATAGATGAGTCCTTTGGTACGATAAAGGCGAGGGCGTCAACTAATAAGCGAAATGTTATTTGCAGCAAGTTATGAGAATGGCTGAGATGTGTGATTTTATTGCATAGTAATAACACCTTAACATTAACGTAGTTCTAGTTGAAATCTAATTTTCAACTAAAACTACTAGTTCAAGTCTTCCAAACGTATCCCAAGAAATTAAATATATTTTTTTAAAAGAAGAATTTGCCAAGACCTTTTAAATAGTGTAATCAATAGTTTCAGTTTTGCTAATGTAATATTTTGTAAATTTTGAAACCGTATGTTGTACTAGTTTAAGTCAGCAGTATTTTGTAAAATCTGAATGCTATATATACTTAACACAAAACTGTGGCAACTATAGTTATTCAGTAATTTATGTGTTTTAATTTTCTGGAGAACAAATTCATATTTATGTAAACGTGTTCTAGTGTTTTTGACAATATTCGTTTAAAACTAAAAATATATAGTAATTGAAAGACTTAATAGCAACGTTTTGCGTTTAAAAAACTTCGAAATTCGGAAAAATGAATCATTACAAATTTTGAAATATTTTTTAAATTTTGAAGCAGTGTTTTTTACTAGTCTATATGCAGCAGTATTCTGTAAAATCTGAATTCTATATATACTTAACACAAAACGGTGGGAAATATAATAGCTTCCTTTATTTTCGCAAACTTTTGATACTTTTTTTTGTTTCAGTTGACTTTTGGAAAAATTGTGACGTCAACGCTGATATTAAATATTCTAGCTTTCATAACTCAGTACTGAACGATTGGTTGAAAATCAAGTTATAGAGTCATGATCGAGATTCTAAATTATATTTAATACATCGTAAAAAGCTTAGTTTCGAAATCAGGAATCTGTTTTCCACTGATGCAATATTAAAAGTCTTGATTATTTTACCCGCTATCAGTATACATAGAAGCAGGACTATAGTTGTAAAATGTTTGGAATAAAAATAGTACTGGACTAAGAGTTGACTGGCATTTTTGACTTTAGTGGAAAAGCGACTTTAGGTTAAACTTCTGATGGGAATATGTAGATAGTTCTAAGTGTTGTCTTCAAATCTGCCCCGGTGTATTTTAGAGCTTCATGCAATGGCGCAAACTGGCGCACCCTGCAGATAATTATCATAAAGGCACTTTTAAGATTCATTTATTGCTGTTTCAACAAGTTATAAAAATTTAAAGAATAACGATATAAAAAATGAATTGCGATCCCACTTAAAATGTGGCGCCCTCGTTGACTGCCGCAGTCTTCCCCATTCGATGTACTTTTCTATAGATTTACGGCCTTCCCTAATAAAAAAAAAATACATTTATCATGTTAGGAAAATTCAGAAAAATCTGACAGGCAACACCATACTCCAGACTCATACCAACATAGGAAGAAGAGCTAAAACATTTTACACTTTTATGTACATTTATGATAAAAATGGATCATTGATTTGATGAAAGGGTTTGTGGGTATATAATGTAAACGCAATATTAGTCAATTAAGAATTAATCAAAATGACTAGGAACATGCAAATAAATTAATGATATTGCATTCAAGGTGAAAATTGATATTTTTCCCCCTGGAAATATCGCAATTTTTCCTAGCTTTGAAAGCCAAGCCAGAAAATTCAGTCACCATTGGCGAGTTATTTCCCCACCCTTGTGTATAGAAGCATAATGTACTTGTAAGGTAGTAAAGATGTCGTGGAGGACGGGAGAAAGTATTCCATGATTTATTTATTCCCTTTGCGACATTCACCGGGTGACAGACATTTCGGAGGCTTGGCAATTAGTTTGCTAAATCAACATTTGTCTTGTTGCTGTTCTGCTGAGTTGAACGTTTCGAGATGCTGCCTATCTATTTTCTAGTTGGATTTCGAATTAGTAATTACTTAATTTTATGGTACAGATAAGAAGGGCATTGCCACTTACATTTATTGCTAAATGCTTTGCAACGTTAGGATTAATTTCTTGAAAATGTGCGAACTGCGCAGAACATCTTGTGAAATCATTGTACTTAGCAAGAACATTACTATTTACCATGCGATATGTTTAGTCCAATCGTGATACCTGATAGATGCTTTAATCAGCTGTTTAAAGTTGCAGCTTCGACCTTTGACCAGTAGACTATTAATTTAGAACCCTTTGCTGGATGGTTTATTGTTTCAACTGTTAAATTCTTATCAGTTCGTGGATAGCTCAAGTATTTTACTGAATTATGATAAATATTTCTATGATTAGCAGTAGATATAATTTGATCTTTGAAATAATTTTGTATCCTTTTTGTCCTACTCAATAAATTGGATTTCTTCACAGACGTACAAAGAAGCACTCCCCCATCTGGTACTAGTCTGGTACATACTCAAAGATAATGCAAAATAATTTTAAAAACCTCAACAAACGGAAGTTATCCATGACTTCAAAAGATGTTGAGCAAGGGGCCGGCAACCTTTCAAAACAGAGGGGCCGGCAACCTTTCAAAACAGAAGAGTTTTTTTGTCTTTTACCTGTAACCAAATATTTTGAAACCCGCAACACATATGCACGTACACACCCACGCATACAATAGGGCTTAGTCCTAGTGACAAGGAAAGACTAAAGCAGTAATAATAAGTTACACAGATTTAGCAATAAATTTACTTCTATTTGTTAGTATGTTGCTCCCTACAAACAATTTAATTTATAAATTTAGGCGCTGCAATTTTTAATGCGCTTCTATTGTTGGACTTTTTGACGAAAATGCTAAGACTTTCATTTTCAGGTAGGATTCAAGACTCGCTGCTTTTAGCGGGCTTCTCAGTTTTCTTTTAATGAAATTCGTGTTGGAAAATAATTGCTCACCGAAGAATGTTGAGCCGAAGATTGAGAACCCGAAGACGGCATTTCTCCAGTTGACTTAGTTGCCCGGTAGAGAATTTCGAATAACAAATACTATTTGATCTCGTTTTTTTTTTTAAGATCAACTTTTTCAGATCACTTGTGACATGATTCCTTATCCGAAGAAAATTCACTGCAATAATATTTTTCAGTCCGAATGCTTCATTGTGTCTTTAAAAATATATTGTTTCTGCTCTGAAAATAATAAATATACATATACTAATCTGAGCGTTAAAACGTTACGTTCAGCCGTCACAGCTCCCTAAAATATGAAACAGTATAATAGTAAACTGACTGTTTTTTTTTATTAATTAGCATCTAAAGCAAATGGCCCAAAAAAACCATTCTCTGCGACCCGTCATAAATTTCATTATAAATAATAAATATTCGTATATAATCATAAATATATATTTATTATAGCATAAAATAATAAAATTTCGTATTTAATAATAAATAGGTTTTTTTCTGTAATGTTTATATTCTTCTTCTAGTCATTCAGTCATAAGACTGGTTGAGACTCCATAACATGTCGTGCCATCTGGTTCGGTCTTCAGCGGCTCTCTTAAGCTCGCTGTAGCTTTTCAGGTCTGTGTCTTCACATGCTCTGCAAATGAAGGTGGCTCTTGGTCGACCTCTTCCTCTCTTTCCCAGAATTTTACCTTCTAGTACTCTAGTAACAAGTCCTCCATGTCTTAAGTTGTGGCCCAGCCATGACAGTCTTCTCCTTATCATCTTCATCATTGTCCTTTCTTCGCCCACTTTCTCTAGAACTCTTTCATTTGACATCTTCTCTCTCCAACTAACTCCTTCCATTCTTCTATATCCCCACATCTCGAATGCTTCTAATCTCTTTTCATCATTTTTATTCAACGTCCAAGTCTCGGCTCCATATAAGGCTATGGTCCATACATACGCCTTTAATATTCTTTTTCGTAGTTTTAGGTCTATGTTCTTTGCCGTTAACATTCTTTGTTTCTCTCTAAGGCCCCTTTTGCCATTACCAATCTTTCTCTTATCTCTTTCTCGCATCTGTCATCTTCTGTGATTTTCTGTCCCAGATAGCGATAGCGTCCTTGTTCGATTACTTATCCTTCAATGCTAATGTTCATTTTTCCTGGTTCTTTTGATATCATCATAACTTTTGTCTTTCCTCTATTTATCTTCATTCCGTATGTTTTTGCCACACTGTTTATTTTGTTTATCGTTTTCTGCAGACCTTTCCTTGATCCGCCTATAATTGCGTGATCGTCCTCAAATTTAATTGACGATTTTTTTTAATTATTAAAATTAATTTTAATTAAATTTTTTTAAATTTAAATTAATAAAATAATTTTGTTTATATTAATGGCGGTATAATGAGGTCTGACACATATCCAGCACAACGCATCCAACGTCTTGTAAGTTTCAAGCCCCGACGAATTTGGGCTGTTCTGAAGGCCAAAAGAAGCGCAACACGCTACTAGGTAAATATACCTAATAAACTGGCATCTCAGTGTATGTTCCAACACTGGTATTTATGTTTTCAACAAAAAATATTTTACCCAAAGCGTTGTGAGTAAAAACGCAATCATCGACTGGCAAGTGGATTTGGTATCATGACAGTGCATTTCGGTAAGGCAGTTTTGACTAAATCATAAATTCTAGCTTTGGAACATCCACCGTACTCATCTAATTTTGTCCCATTTGACTTTTTCGTTTTCCCAAAACAGAAAAGTCTATCGAAAACTGAGCAATGTGATCGCACTACTCAAAAGGTCTTCCGGAAAATAAATGATTTGCAGCATTGTTACCAGGATTAGCAGATATGCTGAATGCAGGCACATACCCAGGATTTAGTTCGGGACAGGGAGGAGGTGTCCTGAGAATTTTGTTTTTGAGAGTCCGAGAATTCAGCTTCCGGGGGGGGGGGGGATCATTTTCAATAGTTCGTAGACATAATATCCTTTTTAGAACTTTTGCTCTCGGGGATGGGACGAGTGCAAACATTCATGTAAACATTTGATCATGTAAACGTCAAACGAGAAATAAGTAGGTTTTGATTCCTTATCTATATATCAAGGAGACGTTTCTTTCAGATACATGACCCAGATATCACAAATAATTTTACTAAATGAAGATTTGTCAGATAATCCCATCGTTTGTCTCAAACAATGCACAGATAATTCCACCTGTGCATTGGCGCCGAGTATCCTGAAAAATTTCTGTTATATATCTAACAGACAAAATAAATATGTCTGGCATCTTGTTATTGTATGTGACCCCCCCCCCCCCCCCCCCCGAGAATTGAAAAACCCAGCGCGCCTATATCTATCGTGGATATTAGTCTCTCCATAGGTTTAACCATTGAAAAAAAGGCAGTTAATCCTTTCAGACCCGAATTGATTTGGTTAATCAATAACGTTTGGAGAAAAATATTGTTTTTTGGAACCAAATAAACATCTTTAGCCAAAAAATAAAAATAAAATTTGGAATGCAAATTTAAGAAAATTCCTTTATTAATTGTAAATTTATTACATCTCATATCAGAAACAACTTTCGAAAAAATTATACTATTTAGCAATTTTATGTTAATCAAGAATAGTTTTACACTTAAGTGTTATATGGTCACACGGAGATTGAAATAGAGTGCGAAGAAGAAATTCAAATATTTTAAAACTGATCAAATTTTTTCATGTCCGCTATTAACTATTAAACACGATTGTTTAAAAAGAGTTATATATTCGATATTAATGTTAAAACTATTAAGGCATTAAGGCAGTGGAAGTTTTACCTAATATTACATATATTAACAGTTAATCTGCTTTTTTTGCTACAAAAGGGTTCAATTAAACTTCGACGCTCACTATTTTTAAATGTCACAGAGTAATAATAAGAAACGTTCATAATGTAGAGTTTAATGTGCAAGAATTTTTCAATAAATTTTGCAACCACTTCGCCCTTTGTAATTAAAGTGTGTTGGAAAAATTATAGCCGGCATGGATTACATGTCAAAAAGAACATACATTTTGTATTACTTTATTAAAGAGAAAAATGTAGCGATGCAAGTGCTAAGTAGTTAGCGGGAATCGTGCATTGCAAACACCAATCTTAAAGCTGACTAGCTGTCGGCATCTCAGAAGCCTCATCCATCTCGTTTTTATGCTATTAGCTCATCGGTACCTGTACTTCGATAGCTTATAATGATTTAACGTTGTGTAAGAGGGACCTGAGGCCACGCAAACGATTGCAGCAGGAAAAATTATAATTTTTGTTGGCCCGCAAGATGGGTGTAGCCCATGCAAGCAGAGTTTTAATTGGTTCTGGCACAGCCTTAGAAGATAGCCATAACAGCAGACTGTAGATTAAACTAGTCTGTTAAAGTTCACGACATCCATAAACACTCACACCAGTTCCACTGCTGGAGTTTTTTTTAGCATTCATATTAATTACGCCGTTCTTTATTTAAGGCTCACAACCATACACAGCAGTCATGCTCACAAGGTCACAGGTTGTCAGATGTTGCAGTTGGGTAAGGTGAGGAAGGAGGGTGGTAGATGTGGACGAGGAGGGGCGGAAGGGTCGACGATAGAGAACCTGTCTTGTATTGTTGTTGGCCATTTGTTAGCTGATATGACCTTCGGAGGTTATTAGCGAATTGTGCCTCTCGTTGGGCGGTGTTTGAATTCCCTTGTTGACATCGCTCGAGCCTTGCTCTGTCTCTTGTTTCTCCATTGTGCAAACATCCGAATTTTTTTTTTTGGAGGAGGGGGATTTTAACTATTAACAATTATATACTTACAACGGCGTAAATTGAGGAATGACTGGAAACCTAGTGCCAAATAAATCAGATTTTTTTATGTGTGTGTGATGTTAGATGTTTATTTCAATATAAGGTTATAAGTTACGTTTAAAAATGTACACTTTGAGAGTAATAATAAATATTCTAACGAAAATTTTAATTAAATTAGTGGAACAGTTTACTACCACGAACGAATTTCAAAGTTACAGAAATTCTGTTTCATTAATTGCTTATAATATGCAAATGTAGAGTTTTTTTTTTTCATTCAGTTAATTTGTGTACTTTATGTTAGCGCAATGGTGATGGAACATTCTAACGCAGAATCGTATACAGAATTCTTGGAACAAGATCCACATTCGGAATTCTAGAAGATGCAGAGAATCAGGCATAAAACTTTTGAAATGACATATCTATCACTGTTATTTATGCCCAGCCTTTTTGCAGTTTGCAATTTTATTAAAAAAACGATGGTGACTTAATGGAAATTTTAATTTTTGTAGTAAAAAAATAAGAAACAGAAATTTTTTTATAATACGTAAGATGTACAGTTGTTTATAATTAACGTAATAAATATAGCAATATAAAAATTCAGTTTGAAAGAGTGGTTGGGACTCGGACCTTTCAAGCTTCAGAAACAGAAATTATTTTTCAGAAATTTGTTTCTATCTCGGTATTAAATATCCTTCGCGAGCCGGAAACCGAAACTCGGAAAGTCACAATTTGACCACTCCTGTATAAACATAATTCATTTTATTTTATATCTAATGCCTCTTGATTTTAAGCAACATTTGTTCCGTATTTAATCAGTTGTCGAAATTGGAATATTTAACCGCCATACCCTTATCCTAAACCAGTGATGGGCGAACTTGCTCTCGTAACAGAATTTAATTCCGCCCGCGAAATATTATGAATCCAGTAAAAAAACTAATGTAAAAATTTAGCATTTATATTCTCATTAATACATACTTAGTGTGTATTAAATTTAAATATTTGTGCCTTTAGCATATCGAATAATAATGATTAAAATTATATTTATTTGTTTTTTGAGGTAATAAAAATAAATAAATACCCCCTCAAGCAGCTGCTTGCCACAGAGGTCTGACAGGAGCCTGTCAGTTTATATGCCAAAGTAGAAGATCTGTGAGGATGGCAGGACCTCAGCAGAAAAACGACACAAACATCCATGCCTTACCCGGGGCTCGAACCCAGATCCCTTAGATCAGTAGCCAAGCGTGCTAACCACTCGGCCATGGGAACGTTACCTAAAATTATTGGCCCGTCCAATAATATTGCGCATTGCTACTGGCCCGGTAAAAAAAAAGTGAGAATTGATAGAAAACTGAATCACATTATAGTGGCAACGCTTTTTTAAAAAACAATCCTGTTCCATAATTTTTTAAATACTGAACAAATACTGTAAAGAAAAGATTTTGATAATCTGAATTAGGTCTCTGGCTTCAGTCTCATTTTCACACAAACCCTTATTTTGAAATTTACGGCGATTCGAATTAGGTTTACCGTTGACATAAATGGAATTGTCTAATAATTTGGTTAAGAGCACTATATTTAACATCATTATTGCACACCCAGTTGATCCCGAAATGATGCAGGAAATGCAGACTGAATGATGAAGGAATCAGCGAATTTAAAGACTCTTTGACCGTTAATGAAGCTGTAGCGTCTAGATGGGCGTCCCACTTTTAGAATTACCCATTTTATTAAGCAACCCCAACATCTGCTGCGCCATAGTGCAGATAGAGCATTTGCCCCGAATGGAGCAGTTCACAATATCTCTCTTCTCTGTTGAATAATTCCTGGCCTCTTTGTCTCCGTCTGTGTCGTTTACTGGAGCCGTCAAGGGAGGAGCCGATCCTTGCGAATGGGAAACGTGGGCGCCATTTGCTCGCTGGTTTTCAAGCAGCCGCCGGCTCCCGGAGTTCAATCTATAGTTTGTTTATTTAAAAAAAAAAGTTTTCTAGCTGCGCTTTCTCTGAAATTATCCTCCCATGCTCTCCCTCTCTCTTACCATAAAATTGTAGCTAAACTTTCAATATTCAGTTGGGAAAAAAGAAAGGCTCTGTTTACGGTAATCTAATAGTTATGAAAATTCCATTTGTTTTATTGCTTCGTGAATATGTTTCTTGTACTGCATCGAAACCCACCGAATGTCTGCCCTTGACATTCTCGGAAATGCAATAGATTCCCCCTTTACTGAATTTAAAATATGTCTCAAATGCAATTTTTTTTTTTTGTTTTTTGATTTCTTCCAAATCTCATTGTTTTCATTACTAAAGTATTTCTTATACATATTTCAAGAAGCTTCTGGTTCGTATATGATGAAACCTTATATCTGTGTGTGTTCAAGTTATTTTTGAAGATTTTTAATCATCAACTATGTACAGATTTAATTTTTTTTTTTTAAATCAATCTGTATACCTGTCTACCCAAAATATATCACAACAGTCAGAAAAAAGGAAAATAACTTTTACGGTGAAATAATATAGAACAGAAAGTCTGGATTTTGTTAACTTTATGGGGTAAAAATGTACAAAATTTATAATGAAATTAAAAGTATGTTTTTTTTAAAAAATCCGTAATACAAAACCATTATCTATATACTTATAAAGAAAAACTAACAATTAATTCCCCCTTTTTATGCGATGTCTGCGCCTGTATTTTGGAACACATTTTTAATTCTTTCCTTCTGGCTTCAAAGTTTATCCTTATTTAAATGTAACAAATTTCCAATCACTATATAAATTAATTTCCCCCCCCCCCTGACTTATCATCGACGGTCATTTTTTTTATTGGTAAGAGCGTTATTTTTTGCTGGGTTTTTAGTTGCACCCGAAGATGGCAATTAGCCGATTTCAAAGAATGGAAATGGCAAGGAAAAGTGGGAATTTCAAGAAAAAAAATCAAAATCTCCAAAATGTTGCTGACCCTTGTTTATATTTCAGTGGTGTATCCAAAAAATTCTGGGGATTGGAAGTTGACATGCTTCAGTCTAATTTTCTGGGACTGCCTTAGATTATATATATTTAAGCCCTCAAGAGAGGTGGGATAATCCTTCCCCCTCCCCTGGATACATCATTATTTAAGTATTTTACTTTTTTGTTTCACTTGTTAATTTTAGTGATCATTGTGGAAAAAGGTTGATACTTGAACAGTTCCTGTTCCGTCTAATCCTCGAGAGAGGTCTTTTAATTTTAGTTAAATATCTGAAACATTTAAATCCCAAATTTTAGATGTATTGATAATGAAGACTTAAGTTTAGGTAAGCTGATCTATAATATACTTCTTTCCCGAGCTTTTCTTCTCTCGGATTCATAATTCTAAGTTAATATAACCTCAGTTATTCGATTTCCGGTTTAATGGACTAGAAACAAAAAAGAGTGATCTGGCAGATCATGGTCGGAAAGCGAACTGTTTTTATTTATGTTGCGTTTTAAAGGACAAAAGTCGATGCGGCGTAGGTTAACTCAGTGCGCAGCGAGCCAGGTTCGAGTCCCAACTGTATTAACATTGAGATTTATCCCCGCTAAATCTCATCCTGCCCCGGTCAGAATGTGACACCGTATGGCTGTGAAAGGCCGCCGTCCGTCGGATGGGACTTTCAGCCGTGGTTTCAGGTGCAGGGGAGCCATACCTTGTGCCCGTTCATGGTGGATAACCTAGACTGGTGGCTTCCGTCTGTCTCCTAATAGGTGTCTTTTCTCTCAACTGAGATCCTGGGGTTCCTATGTCCTGGCTATTTAGCCCATTGTGTGCAAAAAAGTACTGCTCAGAGGTAAAATGAACCCAACCCTAAAATCAGCTCACTTGAGAACTAATCGATGACACGTGACAGGTTCCTAAAGGTACATTTTTATTATATGTGTTTTTTTTTATAATTATTTAGTAATTACCAAACTGTTCTCTCTCCCCATATTAGTCGTCATATTTTCACTTATTAGATAATTAAAGATAAATACTTATTAATTTAATATTATCTTTCAATTTTATAGCTTTCTTATTTCGTGTTTTGGTTTGAAATTATTATTTGTTGAGTAATACAGTAAATCGTGTTTCTACTAGTTGCTTGGGTTTTATGGCGCATAAACAACTAGGACTGTTATGTGCTATGTTTTCACTGTGTATGGTTTAAAAATTCTTATTAAACTGTCTAAATGTTTTTTATTATTACTAAAGAAATATTCACATTTTTAAAAATTTATTCGCCGATATTCGTTTAATTTTGAAATACTCTGCGAAAGTCATAAATCTTACTTGCATTTAAATAATTCATTTCCCATGTTAAGTAAGTAGAAAAGAATAATTGTTCACTATTATAAGCAAATTCCATGTTTAATTTTAATTCAGTCTTCAGTTTTCAAGCAGCATACCAAGTGATTGTTGCTGTAGTTTTGTTATTCTTCTGACATTTAATGTAACAAGAGTCGATTACGATTCTTGTGCTCCGGTTGGCACGCACTGTAACAGCGCCATCTGTTGGCGGTGTTGAAACTCTCCTTTTAACCTACTTTGAAAATTTACAGTTCCTTGAATTGCATTAAGACCAGGGCTACATAAATACATTTTCAAGCGAGCCGTTTTTTTTTTTCGTTTTATGTTTCAAATCTTTTTCATGGACCAGAAGTAGAAACAAAAAGTTACGTAAAGTATACTTCATATTTTTCACTTTTTGTTGTTGTTTTTCATATTTTATTTTGCGACAACGGGTAAATTTCTGGTTTTGACTTTTTAAAAAAAAATATTTTTCAAATATTTTTCTATGGGGATCTTACTAAACTGTCTAAATGTAGAATGAATTATTTAAAATTCAACTACCGACCAATATAATCTATATATTAAATTAATGATAAATAAATATTCCCTCAAGCAGCTGCTTGCCACAGAGGTCTGATAGGAGATTGTCAGTTTATATGCCATAGTAGAAGGTCTGTTGTGATGATGGCAGGACCTCAGCAGAAAAACAACACAAACGTCCATGACAACAATAACATCCATCTCGAAGCCAGTTCCCTCTGATCAGTAGCCAAGCGCAATAATCACTCGGCTACCGAGACGGCCAAATTAATAATAAATTATTGAAATAAAAAATATAATTATGATTATTAATAATATATATATAATTAAAATATATTGAATTATATGAAATTAAAAGATAATCATTTAAATGCAAGTAAAAATAATGACTTTCGCAGAATATTTCAAAATTTAACGAATTTCAGCAAATAAAATTTAAAAAAATGTGCATATTTCCTTATAATAAAAAAAAAACATTTAGACACTTTTGTAAGAATTTTTAGACAGCCTTTAATTAGCCCTGAACTAAACGGAAATATATTCTGGAATTGGAAATGTCAGTGATTTATGTCTTTATATGTATAATAGTTAATTCATCTTTTCAAATAATACTACTATTTCAGAGTACGTAATTAAATATATAGTTGCATTGGTCGGTCGCTGGATTTCATTGGTTAGTAATTAAATTTTTTGCGAAGCTAATTGCAATGTCATTAGTATAAATTAGCATAAATTTTCTATAGTTCGGAATGCCAAAGTTGGTTCAGTCGATAGCATGCCAGGCGCATAATTGATGTTCCCAGGTTCGAATTCTACCTGTGCCTAAGTTGAGATTTTCTCCGCTAGCACCAGCTCTGTCTTCAGAAAAGGAGAAACGGGATACAGATGGAAAAAGTCCTTCGGATGGGACGTTAAGCCATATCCCCGTTCGCGGTGGTCCCTCTGCATATTGAAAAAACACGCAATATAACTTTGATGGTATGCTTTCATCAGTCTCTAACCTTGAGAACTTTGTGTCTCTCCATTTTAGCCTCTTGTGTACCCAAAAGTCTGCTCCTGGATAAAAACCAATTCGTGTAAAAATGGAAAGTAGCAAATGGAATATTCGAAAAAAAAAAACACGAATAAAAATAAGGCTCATATTTATTTGATATGTGCTTTGTTAACCGAAGGATTAATAAAATATATAATATATAAATAACCCCTCAAGCAGCTGCTTGCCACAGAGGTCTGACAGGAGCCTATCAGTTCATATGCCATAGTAGGTCTGTGAGGATGACAGGACCTCAGCAGAAAAACAACACAAACGCCGAGGTTCGAACCCAGGTCCCTTAAGATAAGTAGCCAAGCGCGCTAACCACTCGGCCACGGGGCGACTACCGGCTTAGCTGATACAAACATTCTCGTGTTGTTTATGTGTAATTAATTATCCCCCCCCCCCCTCATTCAAAGACTGAAATGTGATGTTATTGTGTTGAAAAGCAATATTTTCTTCATCACAGTTCTAGTTTTCTGAAGTGTAAGGATGTACGAAAAGCGGTGTTTAATTTTTGCGACCAGTAGCGTATCCAGAAAGTTCTAATTAATAAGGGAGGCGGGGAATTGCGTGCTTTAATCTCTGATTTTTGGGGACTGCCTCGGGAAATATATTATTCAAGCCGTCGAGGGTTACTTCGCAGCCTCGACGAGCAGCACGATAACCGCTCTATCATTAGGAGGATTTGTTTTAAATTGCAGACTGTTAGGTATTTGTTTGAAATTATCAATGAAAACATTGAAAAAAAAAAACTGATTATATGTTATTGATTATTTATAAATTTAGATATTGCTCAGTCGAAAGAAACAAATTGCTGGTAGCGCATCTGTTATCACAGTTATTGTTGAATTTCTCCCCACGTTTCGCAGCAATAAGGAGAGCAAATGACTTCCTCGCTTGCTTTCCCACCTAACACGAGCGTTGATCCAAAGCGCAGGACCGGGACGTGTTGTTTACATGTATCAGTTGTGACGTCATAGCCGGTAGTGATAAACAAAGGGACCGTGACTAGTGTTTGCGATTCATTTTCCCGCTTTGCTAACGCAACATCCGTCCATTCTCTTGTTTGGCGGCCGAAGCGACCAATCGCCCTCTCACTCAGTTGGCTTTTTAATCACAAGCCCTTCCCACCAGTTGTGGGTATCACCTACTCGTATAGTCACTTCAAGTGCAGATAACATAAGACGCACATGGCTGGGGTCACTGCACCCCTCTGTTGGCTCTTGCACGTGCTTCGTTTCCACTGCAAAGTATCGTTATTTATTTACGGAACCCTTTTGGATGCAACTGTTTGCTGCTGTTACGTGGATTTCCGCTGCAAAAGTTTGTTTCTGTCTGTGTTTTGCTTCGTTACGTAATCATTCCGCCAAGAGGACTGTGCTAAAAAGCATTTGGCCATTCTCCTTAATTTGTTCGAGGCCCTTCTTGCTGCAACAAATATATTTTCTTCATTATTATTGGATTAAAGGAAGTTTATAGCATAATTCAATAATAAAAGATACTATTAAGTAAAATTTATTTAAAAAAATTAAAATCCTAAGTTTAAAACAACTCGATGTCTAATATATAAATGCAGTTTTTTATTCATTGTGATTAAAACAAAATGAAAGTATTTAAAAAAATTATTGTTATATGCCGTCTGGTGGCCGAGTGGTAAGCGCGCTTGGCTACTGACTACTAAGGGATCTGAGTTCGAGTCATGCCGAGTAAGGCATGGATGTTGTCTTTCTGCTGAGGTCGCAGATTTTTCTCTATGGCGTATTAAACTGATAGGCTCATCTCAGACCTCTATGACAAGCAGCTGCTTGGGAAATATTTTATTATAATATTAAAATATTGCAAAATATTGTTTAATAAATGTATGGTTGAATTTATTACTTTCTAAATTTAAAATTGTTTTATTAACGTTTATAAATAAAAAAATCCCCTGAAACAGCTGCTTGCCACAGAGGTCTGACAGGAGCCTGCCAGTTTAATAAGCCATAATAGGAGGTTAATGTACATCTAATCTCCTGCAGATAAGCATTAACTTTAAGGGGACTGTGTGAATTGGTGGAAAACAGTATGTAATTATAATGACTCCGAAATGTAAACCTAGAGCAATAGTTAGTCAGTAAAGTAGCAACTGATCTTATCATTGATCCTATCAGTTATTCTAATCTGCAATATAGGGTCAGGAGAAACTTCTCTATCCAAAGGAAAATCATCGACCTGAATTTAGTTTATGCATTTCAAGAATAAAAGTAAATTCAGATTTTTTTCATTCTCTCAAAGTTTTATGTTTTATTTTCTTGCTTGTTGATTTGCCTATCCGTAAATCCCTTTTTTGATAGTTGCTGGTAGTCTGATGTGCTTATCCGCTCCCGACCACGAATAAAATCTTAGTTTCTTTGTACACTAGAACAATGTTCCTTTCCGAGCATTGCTCGAACACATTGTTTCTTTGCAAGCAACACAATAGAACAATGTTTCATTTACAAGCGTTCCATTGATGGTTAGTGAGGTCATTATGGTAGAGCTAAAAAATCTCAAACTCTGAAAGTGAAGACGAAAAATAGTTATTAAAAATAAATCATCCCTTAAGCAGCTGCTTTGTCATAGAGGTCTGACAGGGGAGCCTGACAGTATGATTCGCAATAGAAAATATGTGTGAGAAAGTTGATACACTAACAGAAAGACAACACAAGAAACCCTTAGGCCTTATCCGATGTTACTGATTATTAAATAGGCATATTTCTCGAAGAAATGTATTTTCACTTATTTTCGTTATTAAATACAGTATTTTTCAGTATCTTGGTCAACAGTAAAATTAACGATTTTAATCCAAAAAAATCTATTTGAATGATAATCAATCAAGTAGTTAGCGATAAAGAAAATGTCGAGGACAATAATCTAAAAATCTTTCTGAAATGTAAAATGCGATTTAATTACATATAACACAGCTATCCAGTAAAAAGAGCCAAATGATACTAATTTGCTGTCTTAAACGGAAAACGGAACCGTAGCATATATCAGTTTAATATGACAAGTCTGGCGAGACAATCACTGAGATCTCTTCTGTTGATACCAACTCCATTTGTTTGCTGTTCGTTGTTCCATTCTCGTTCTAATTATCAGCTTCCAAATTAATTACTTTGTCGCCCCTTTATTTAAAATTATTTTTGAGCCTCGTCGGGCTTTTGCGATCATGTTGTTGCTCATAAAACTCATTGTAGGCTTCGCTCTAACCAGTTTAATATAATCTCCCGCCGCCACCGCTGGGGATTTTATTTCCACATCCTTCTGCGGAGCCTCTGCTGAGCACCGTGATTGATGACGTCGACATTAACGGCGCTGGTCGGACCCTGCGGATCGATTTCGGCGATCTGCTTTGTTTTGCTGGAGCCGTCACTAAGCTCCAAGTCGTTTGTGTTGTTGATGACGAATAAATAAGTGTCGCTGTCAAAATGTGTCGGTCTTTATTTTTTCTCTCTCATCTGATTATTGGCTCCCGACGTCTGCCGATACTTGCCCGTAATGAATCACCTTTCGTACCCGATGCGACTGACATATGCAGCGATAGTTCTTCTCGACGATAATTTTAAATATCTTCGAAGTCGCATGGAGTTAAAACATTGTAACTTTAACTTGTTGACACATTTACCGAAAGCGAAGTAATTAACTCCTTTAAAATGACAAATACTTTACATCTTCCTAAACATGTGATTATTTTTCTCATATTCCTTATACAGAATATGGGATGGTAATACAACTGTACCTCCTTATCATATAGATGGGGCGGGGGTGGCTCAGTCGGTAGCGTGCCAGGCTCGTAATCTGTAGTTCCCAGGTTCGAGTCCCAGCTGGGTCAGCGTTGAGATTTATCTCCGCAAAATACCCCACCCTGCCCACGGTCAGTAGGGGACACCGATGGGCTTGGAAAGGCCGCCGTCCGTCGGATGGGACGTTAAGCCGTGGCCCCGTGTGCGGGAGAGCCATACCCTGTGCACGTTAAAGAACACGCTGGATGGCCTTGACGGGAGGCTACCATCTGTCCCCCAACAGCTGTTCCAGTGGGTCCCCTCCCCCAACCTTCTCTGAGCCTTCGGGGTCCATGTGACCTGGCCATTTAGCCCATGGTGTGCAAAAAAGTGCCGCTCAGAGGTAAAACAACCCAACCCAAAATCATATAGATGAATTATTTATATAATTATGCATAATATTTGATATATTATGTAAATAAATTATATTTGAATTAAGATTGTTGATTTGAATTGTTAAGACACAAGAGAATTAATTATACGGTATTTAATCTTGCTTTTGCATTTGTTACAATAAAACTTTAACATTGTTTTAATTAACACAATAACGTTTTATTGACGGTTAATATGAAAATAAACTGACTCATATGCGACGTACGTTGAGTATTAAAAGTAGAGCATTAACAAAACCAGAAATTTTATATAGTTTCAGAAAAATAAATTAGGTACAGCGTTAGTTGCTTCATTGTATAATAATACAAAACTTTTTCAAATGATCCTGATTTGAATCCTGAAAAAACACAGATGCTTCATACTTGTCACTGAGATCGGACTGAATCACAAAAATCCTTTCATAAATTAGCCATAAAAGGTACCACCTGTGAAATAATATAGTTAATCTTGAGCAGAGAAAGAGAGATTTTGCACACATCCCTGACGATGATATTCTAACTTAGATCTTCTGTACCGAAGTTTGGCATAGTAACCACTGTCTTTAAATCATTCCGAGCTGTGCAAATTTCTTGGAGATTTTAATAAGGAATTCAAAAATTCAGCTGTTCTTGTATAGACGAAAGTCATTTCTTAATTTTTCACGATTTCATTTAGTAATTTATTGACTAACAAATTCCAAATTCAAATTTTGATATCAAAGAACAAACTGAATTGAACTTGTTTCGTCCGAAGTCATAGGAAGAAGAAAATTTTATTTTTTTACAAGGGATCAAATAGCATACATGCTTGGGAAAGATCAAAATAATTTTAAAATAGGAATTTATGTGTAAACTCTCATTTCTACATCAGGGCGTAGAGATACTCCGAAAAATAAAGAACAGTTTCTTCAGTTAAGTTTGGTTCTGAAATTTGGTACAGAAAACGTTAATGAATTTGGGGAATATTCAAAACTATACTCTAGTTCGTAATAATAAACAAAGGCCGAAACATTGGCATGTCTTCTTTTTATTGAAAGAAACACAGTATATGAGTTTCTAATGATTTCTCGGAACTTCGATTCATTTATATTGATTGGAATTTTAACCAGAATAATGGATTGTGCTATCCTTTGGCATAGGAAATTTAGATACAAAATAATCAGTGGTGGATTAGCGCACAGGCACACGAAACGCTCACCCAAGGCCAGGACATTCATGGGGGCCTCTAAATGCTATTTTGCTTTCAACATTTTATTTAGTAAAATATTTCACAATCGGTATATTGTATTTTTGTTAATATATGTATTTTTGTTAAATGCACTATGAAAAACATATTTATTTCTGTTATTAATTTTTGTTTATTTTTCAGTATGTGCAAGTCTATATAATACATATTAGATTTTCTATTTACGCATTTTCGTAATTCGCGTTAGTTAATCTGCTGCATATTTTATTTTCATTCATGTCATGGAATTTCCTGTGGACTGTGTATCCCACTCCCGACAGTTGGCCTCCTGAACCTTTAACGATTGTTACTTTTAAACAAGCCATTGTTTTCACGTAGTCGACTGTAATCATTCAACCATTTATGAATGTAAATGAAAATTTTGAATGTTTGTTTGTAAGCATTCAACCTTTTTTGAAATGAAATATTATTTTTGGGTTGGATAGATACTAGTAAAATATTACTATTCGGATATTCATTTTCCTTTAATTTTAATTTCTACCAATGCGGGGTGCTAAAATTTCGAAAAGCACAAAATTTAAAACCAATGTTGGAAATTTGATATTTGAGTGGTAAGGCGATGTCCTCGCCACAAGTACCTCAAGGCTTTAGAGACCGTTAGGGGTAGATTGGATTTAGTTGCTAATTAGTATCTTATCATGGGGTCTACATTTGGTGAGAGAATGTGGCAAATGTGGTATTAGTGAGAAAAAATAATATTAAGCATTTAGTGAGAGAATGTGGCAGCTCTACAGTGGCCTAATTTTTTGAGGCAGTTCCAATTATTATATTACAAGTGTCAACACAGTATGGAAATGCAAATTTCATTAGGATAGGGGACCTTGAATAATTTTTCATTAGGAGAAAAGAACCCCCCCCCCACACACACACATACAAACCATTTCGTGTGTTTCCTTTTTCCTTTTGTTCTGGCAAGATCACCCAGTATGGAGGTAAAAAAAATTAAATAATTTATTTCTATTTGACTCCCCCCAGATTCAACCCTGGTGCTGTGCTTTTAAAATACAAAAAAAGTCAGAAAAAAATTAATTGCATGGGCTTTCCAGTTTTTCAGCCGTTTGGATCATACCATATAAAAGTGTTCTAAATTGCCTTAATATATTATTTAGACAATTTAGACTCTTCATTCTCAATGGTTGTGACTGTATGAATTTTGCACAATAAAGATTGATCTCATTACCGAGTTTGCCTCAATATCCACTTCACTCAGGATGCGTGTCCTAAATCCGAATGCAAATCAATCTTTTTTTTGCATTTGTTGTATAATTTTCTTGTTAACCACTCATTGCATACAATGCCCTGCAATCGAGGAATATTGCACGACAAGTAATTCATAAATCTCTTTCAATTCTTCGTTGCGCAAAAAAACATTGAATATTGCTGTTCCCATTTTATTTCTTTTCAATGCAATTCCACGGTCTTTCTGAGCTGATGTGTTCTGCCACATGCTATACAAACTGTTCCATTCGTTTATTTGAGTATTTAGTAGAGAATAGAGTTCACTGCAGGAACAGGTTTAACGCTATTATTATAACACATTAAGAGGAAGTCGACCTCGTTTCTTGGACGTGAAAGAGGCTATCACCTTACTTTGCGTTCCTTAATGTAGGTAATGAATTTAAGCCATGGGCGGCAGACGTTCTGTCAAATAACGTCGCTCCGTAATCAAATTTCGCCCAAGTCAACGAATTAAAGCGGTTGCAGTCACCAAGTGAAGTTATTACTTTACAGGAAACACGCTGACACATGCCTGTGAATATGTTCCGCGAATATGCCCGCTTTTCGTAGCAACAATTGCATACATGACAGTAATGCGGGTGGCAGGTGCTCGACGTAATGCAGCACAACCTGTCAGCCATTGTATCGCGCACTCTCGCGTGGGGCGACTTGTTCGAACAATGCTCTGGTGCGTTAAAGCTAGATGGAGATGAATTAGGTAAATTAGAAGATAAACAGGGAAATATCAAAGGTAGTCTGTAAACTACGTACGCCGACAAGGCGCAGACATGTTGGCTACTCAGTTGGTGTTTTATTCATTGAATTGTTCCCCGTTTGCTAAGTGAAGTGTATCGTTAAGCTCTAATCAAACTACAAAAGCCAGTTCGCGAGCTTATTTGTGTGTGCTGCGCATAAACATTCGTTATGACATGTTTTCTTTTATTATTGTAGGGCCCAACAATTGCAAAATATTTCCCCCCGAGTGATCTGTAATTTATAGATGAGAGTGAGTTAGGTAAATTAGAATATAAATAGTGGATTTTGAAAGTAATCTCTAAACGTAGTTCTGTGACAAAGTGCAGATGTGTTTATGAAATTACCTCGGATCTATTTGTAGTTTAATTGGGAGATTTATTTGTTTATCTTTTGAAATGGGAACTGAGCTGGCGTTATGATTAAGTGTACAATTATTTATGCATTGTGTTTAGAAAATTGTTTCGAAAAATAAGTATTCGCTTTAATGTAGTTTGAAATGTACTTCTTGGAAGCAGGGATAATTATCAAAAAGTACTTAATGTGAAAAATATTCGTAATATTTATAATACTACTTGTTGTTTAAAATTACTTTGCCATTTTTGTTAGAAGTATTCTAATTGTCCGTTTGCCATGTTATGTGACAAAAGAAATTAAGAGAATTTTAATTAATAAACGAATTTATTAATTAAAATTCTCTTAATTTCTTTATTTTTATACTTAATTAATACAACTTAATTTTATATTGTCTTTGTTACCGTATCGGCCCATCTAGGAACCCTCTAACAAAAACAGTTTAAATAGTTCTAATTTCGGCATAATTATGTACCACCAGCGTTTATTTTCGTATCAGAAATGTATACTTAGTTTTGTGCTGAATTTTACATTTTCAAATAAATTTGAAGTTAATATATTATTGTAGAGTTTATTATTATTTTAAATTGCAGTGGAACCAAGATTATTGGGATACAGATCATCCAGATTGTTTTAACTGTTGTTTCATATGCTAATGTAGTAATTCAATAACGAAATTAAACCAACTGAACGTTTTCGAATCTGTATAAAAGAAAATTTTGAATTTTTTTTAATAAATCGTAATTGAATCAGTTTACAGTAACAAAAACATTAAGAAAACCCCTCCCTAAAATTTCTACGACCTCAACTGAGCTTATGACCTTAATCGAGAAGGGTAAAAATACAATTCAAGTGTCCAAAGGGGTAAGGGGGCGCGCACAAATACTCTCTTCGATCACTCAGAATAGCATTAAAATGCATTCATTCTCAAGCTTGCCCCCACCCACCCCAAGAAAAGATTTAAAATAGCATTTCCCCCACCCTGTGAAACTTAGCTGCCGATGCATCCAACCTAAAAGGAAAGAAAGGCTAAGACCTTCTCTCCTTGTCTATGGTAGAATTCCGCAACGCTGCTCAAGTTAGAAGAGCGTATTTTGCTATTTTGTTCTGGGTGTAAAACAATATTTTATATCTCATTACACGCGAGTCACGTTCATTAAACACTAGTCACGTTCACGAAATACGCGACGTAGTGAAGCGCCCGCTGCACCGATTCTAATTTCGGGCCCCAGTATTAGTCTCCGCGTGATGTATGAGAAGCACCATTCTTTCTGAATGACTGCTCGCGAGAACGTCGTCATCGCGCCTGCTCAGCAACATCGCTTCGCTTTTTCTTCACTTTCTCAGCTTCACTGAATCTTTCGGCCCTTTTTTTCTTCGCTGACTCCATCCCCATTGCCCACGCTCTCCGCTGTTTCAACTCAAATGGCGGTGAACTGTCGCAGGGAGCTTTTTTGTTTGCTCTTGTTCGCCTTCCATTGTCTTATTTGAGCGCTCTAATAACGTGGGGCCGTTGTCGTTCATCGTTGTAAAACTTTAATATGTGCACTGCGCTGTTCTATTTTCCGTGAGTGTCGTCGTAGCAAACATAAAAAGAACTATACAATGGTACACTTTTAACGTCTATTTGAAAACCGCAAGATACATTTACGGTTATGTTTAGCTATGATTTTTATGTTTTTCAAAAGTCGCAAAATAATGTTTCACTCTCTTTTAGGGGTTTTTTTTATCTGGTTATTGCGTTTGGTTCGTCAGTTAGGCTGTCACAATTATTGAATCATTGAATTTGAGTTCCGAATCTCTTATATGCAAGCAAGCTTTTCATTTTTTTAAATCCATAATTAATTTTGTCTGGTGCACTATATAGCTTTGGCTAGTTGTGTGGGTTTAATGAAGCACTACCAGCTAATCATTTAAGGGTTTTTACCTCTGAGCGGCACTTTTTTGTACACAAGGAGCGAAGTGGCCAGATCACAAGGACTCCAAGGGCTCAGAGAAGGTTGGGGGGAGGGAACCCACTGGACATCCCGTCAAAACCATCCCTTTAAGTGAGAATTATTCTATAACAATGATTAAGTATTTTTTTTTTAGTTCCAAGACATGTTAATGTTAAACTATTGTATCACTCTATATTACTTTTCAATTAGGAATTTTTTTAATTTATTAGTATGAACTTTTAAATTGCTTTTTGTAGTCTTTACAGCTAAACAATGTGGAATACCTAGGACAAATATTTGGCCTTGTGTGTTTCTTTGACCAATTTAAGTTTCGGCTCACCTATACTTTTTCTATGAATACTAGAGGTTTATTTTTAATGAGATTTCTTGTTATTCTTTGTCGTAAAAAATAATACCGTTTCCTGCACATCTTCTTTTCTTTAATGTCTGGTATGATTATGGAAATAGCGGGCTAAATCTTTATATTAATCGATATTAACAATGTACACAAAACACGGAAATAAATATAAATTTAATTAATTTTTTAAGATTCTAATTAGGATCCGGGATTTTGTATTTAAATAATAAAAACTGGATTCAAAGGTATTGAGACCCAAATTAATGATCTAAAAGAGAGAGAACCGCCGGCATAGACAAAAAAAAGTAGAGCCCCCCATGTTATTGTCAGCAGAAAGTCAAATTCGAAGGGCCATACATTTGTGAAAAGCTGTTTATGGGGAGAGAAGCTAACTTAAAGACCTAAATCTAAGTCTTGTTTTTTTTTTCCCAGTAGTATTCGTTCAGCCCCAGCAAACAAAATTTCGGGACGGTGGAACAAAACTTTAAAATAATGGTGAAAGAAGAAAAATATGCAGGTATAAAATTTTATTCATCCATATAAATATAGAATTCAACAGTTATTCATCTGAAATTTTTTGTTGCTGACGCGTCGGGAATAGAACCCGCAACTCTCATGCCAGAGCGCTCTACCTTTAAACCTCGCATCAGACACTAATAATCTTCCAGAAGACCTATAAATCTTTCATTGAGATGTGACGGCAAAGGGGGAGAGGGATTTGGTGTTATAACTCCCCCCTGAGGTGTCAGTATCATAATTTCTAAAGCAATCCTGCAAAAACGATGTTAACCCCACCACCACCAGCAAGTTTTAGGGTACTTCAATGGGAGCAGTGAACGTATGTTAGTAGCAAAGTTTTGCGTCGGTATCTATAATGTAAATGAATTTCTTGTGTTTTAAAGTAGAAAAGTTTAAGAATTTCAAAAGAGCTTGCAAGTGGGGCTCGATGGGTTTACCAGTCACCAGAGCAGATTGCATTTTGCAACTAAAACATCATTTTATGTCTACGTAGCGAAGATGTTCAAGGCCACGCCGAGAAGCGGGACGTGCAGATGCAAAAGAATTATTTTTTGGCAATCCGAAAATGTGCATGCGCCAGGGAAAACACCAAGGAGCGCTCACTCCCATGTAAATCAACACAATATCTTCTGATACACGACTACTTGCAAAGATTTGCTAACACATATACAAATAAGCTGTTTTGTGTTTCAGAGCTCTGTGAGTTATAAAAGAAATTTCGTTTTGATACACAAAACTATATATTTATATTGAATGGAAATGCTGAATTCAAATGTTTTTGCATATTCCCAATACCACGAGAGTTATGTATAATGAGAAATATGTGTTTTTTTTTAAATTCTGTTGTTTCGTGCGTATTATATTCCATTTCGTATGTTCGCATCTTTCGAAGTAATCGTGCGATTTGTAATCAGTTTTCCGTTTCGATGTAAAATTCCTCATGAAATTTTCTTCCAAAAGAGTATTCTTTTTATCATCCTACGAGATAAAACTTATTTTCAGTAACGCATGCAATATTACAGTAGTTCTAAAAGTTTGGATACCTTTGGGAAAGTTAAATTTGGGGGAGACATTTATGAGTTAATAGTAATTGTTAGTATTCACAATTTTGTTGTTTATAATAATTATCTATCAAATGATCTATAAAATAACGTATAGTAATGAGCATTTTTGTTAAATATATGTTTTCTATCAAATTATCAATAAATGCAAAATTAAATATCTAAGTAAAATTCCATATCAAGTGATTATAAAATTATGCATAGTAATGAATACTGCCAAGAGTATCTACTGGAAATGAGTTCGGGTCAATTTTTCATCCCCGAACCATTTCAACAATTGTTCAGCTCTAGCCAGTTTGGGGAGAAATTTCTCTGATGCAGCATAAAACATATGTCCAAAAATGCATGTCGTTAAGTACTTATTTTATTCTTCTATTGTTAATTATAATCATCATCATCGCTGATCTCGAAATTGGATATTCTTGTTAATTATAATCATTTTATGACGAAATTGAATTGTTAATGCTATTTGGAATGAAAAATGTTACAATACTAGTAGAAACTGAAATTTCATTTTCAACTGGTAAACGTCATTATAAACTATATTACTGGTTTTAAATGAGTAACATCATTATAAACTCAAAGGGCCGTTCATTTATTAAAGATAGAGAATACGCAAAAGTAATTCAAAGCCTCCTCATGCTTATTTTTAATGCTAAAGACTGATTAAAAGGTTGAAATTATATAATATTTTTTTTATATTTTACCTATTATTTTCACAATTACAAGAAATATCTGAAAATTAAATTATTCTGAGCTCAATTTTAGATATAGTACTTACACACATGCCGCACCATATTCACTGTACTACCGTCCACAAGAAATTCCTCTTATTAATAAAATTACTGGTAGTTTTATAAAAGAAAAAGACAAATGAAATATTTTTAGAGCATTTATTAGCTTTCATCTTTAACAATAAAAGTGTATTTTATTATCTCGCATGATATAGATGTGCGGAAAATGTTATATTTATCTTTTTTGTTATAAGTACTGAAAATTTTCAACTTTTGCCGTGAAGTTGCTTTTGAAAATGAAATACATTAACAACGAAATACCTATAACAAATATATAAAGATTATTGAAATTGTTCAAAATCATATTTTAAGGTGTATTTTGAAGCAAAAAAGAAGGGAAAGTGTTACTGAGAGTTATAGAGATCTTGGTGTTTTGGAATTATTCAAATTATATACATTAAATTCTTTGATATATTGAAATCAAAATTTGGATATTGGCAGAATTAGAAAATTTCCTGTCCATACGAGATTATCTGAAAACATGTTGTTAACTGGAGTACCGATTAAGAAAAATATTTTTACTAAATATTATGTTTTCTTGGTCTGATTGCATAATATGTTGCCAAATTATCTTAAGCTTATATATAATGCTAAAGAATATTCTTTTACTTTAAGAAATTGGATCATTTATGATTTCAAAATATAAGACTATTAAAATGTTTCTATGTTTATCTTAGATAATTATTAATGTTTAAAACAGAACGACTCTACTTAGAAACGTAAAATTTTCATTTTTAAATTCAGTCACTTTAACTGTTTAAATGTTAGTGTTATTATCTCACAGACGAGTATCTCACCCACACGAGTGGGATATTGAATCTGTTAATGACTCAAAATTTAACTCAATGTAAATGTATTTTTCAATGTGTAATAAAATTTATCTATCTATCATTAATCATACTTTCACAAAAAGAGAATTAGGACATTTCCAGCATACCTATATCATAAGAGCAGATAAGATCATTCTTATTAATAAATGAAATAGCTAATAAATATGCTAAAATATTTATTGATCTTTATATATAAAAATGTCAGTAATTTCATATACAAAGAGCAAAACCCTTGCGGCGTATTGTGAAGAACTTAACTCATAGATGCTTGCAAGCAGGGAAAAAAATGTATTTCCAAAAGTGTACAAATTTTTAGCAACAACTGTAGTATTGCGAAGTTATTAAACAAACAATGCCGAAATCATACTCTGTAAAAGAATTACTGTGTAAAATAAATTTCATAAAGAATTTCAAACTGAAAATTGCCTGCAAAATTGAATGTAATAACAATACAACCAAATATTAAAAAAAAATTGAAAGATGGAATCACGTTTTGCTGGTTTACAAATAATTAAAGATCTATTTGTGTTATCTGGAATCTCTAAGATTCGAATTCAGAATTAAATATTCCATTCAGAATATAAAATATATAGTCTTGTGGATTAGAATAAAACTTTTATAACTCCAGAGTTTTGAAACTGAAACAGCTCATTTGTAAAGGAGAAAGGGTTCTCGAACTTTTGCAAGCAGCTGTAGTTCAGACGATAGTGTCAAACCAATGTCATTCGACCGAGTCTACCCCTCTGACTGGGGATGACGAATTTTGCGTCATGGCCGATTTTAATACATCCTTACTGAACATGATGTCATTGAAATCAGCCGGAATTAACAAAATGTCAAACAAATATCTTACATAATATACAAAACCTTCAAATTGATTAACACATGGAGTATCTTCCATTACTTCATACGTTTTAGTAGCTGGGGAAAGCATTAAAATTTTAACTCATTTTTTTTGATTGACGCTATTACGTATTATTTTTGAACTGGTCCAGTTCTAGATGCAATTGTTATGCTTTAAAATGATATTTCAAACACCTTAGAGATATTACATATAAATAATAAAGCATACCTTAGAGATATTACATATAAACATATAATAAAACAAACACCTTAGAGATATTACATATAAACATATAATAAAACAAACACCTTAGAGATATTACATATAAATTTTAAATTGTTCCCGCTTGTCTGGTATATTTTGCATCGATCGATAAAAAGTCGATTATTTAAAATAATTAGTAATATACCCTAATTGGGATTATATCAATTCAGATAACCAATGAAATGGTCAATAAAGTTATTTGTAGAACCTGCAGTATTAAAAAGAAATTACTGGGAATGTATAATTTTGAAAATCGAATTTTTTTTTTTACAAACATTTCTTCTATAATCATTCGTTTATAAATAGGCCAAATAGGAAGAAATCTATTGAAAATACAGTTATTATCGGTTATTAGGCGATGTGAATAGGAAATGAAATGCATGACGGAGAAGAAATGCTCGATTCTTGGAAGCAGCCAAGCAGCAAATCTTTCTCTATAACAATCTCTATATTGCTCCCGTGTCACGGCTCCTAAGCATATCTGTGAGCCAACATCAGAAAGCGTGTAACCCGATTTCTAGCAACAACGGATGACAGGGTTAGTGGCGGCAGCGGCATCTGGCGGAGAGATGAGGAACATAATAACTCATTTATACCAATGCTTCTCAAACTGTGTGGCTGGAGCAAAGGGCATCAGAAAGGGGGCCCCTTATTAATATAAATAAACCTGTACTACACTTTCTCATATACAATAAAGTTGAAAACCGTCGCATTTGGGAGACACTAGTTATTTTGTATGCTGATTTATTGTTTCCGTTTAATAATGATAACATTAATTTTTATTTTTTATGTTTATAAGATTTTGAAAACCCTGAAATTTTAAATATTAGGAACTAGTGCTGTAGTCATAAAAAAACCATACGGGATACTAAGGGTGAGTCACATAGTCATAGGGTGGAGGAGTGTTGTCATTGACTCACCTCCTCTTCTTAATTTTAGTATGTTAAAAAAAAAACAGTATGTCCAGAATTTGAAATGCAAAAAGAAGATACTGATCTATTGTACATGA
Organism: Ryuthela nishihirai; assembly: GCA_038380435.1. Classification (NCBI taxonomy): domain Eukaryota; kingdom Metazoa; phylum Arthropoda; class Arachnida; order Araneae; family Heptathelidae; genus Ryuthela; species Ryuthela nishihirai. The sequence continues at coordinate 70,186,124 of JAWZYU010000001.1, forward strand.
ATAAATGAAGTTTTCGCAGAAAACAAAGGTAGAACTGCTCTTTACACTTTGGTCTAATATAAATTTCCCTTGGAAATCGAAATTCATGAGCTACTATTTGGTGTTCAGCCTGAAATGAAGTAGGGGCAAACCATAGTATAGAAACTCTTTGTTGGCGCTGACAATATAGGATTACATTTACCATAGTAATTTGAAGTGATGGGTTGTTTTACCTCTGTACGGCACTTTTTTTGCACACAATGGCTTAAATGGCCAGGTCACAAGAACTCCATAGTTCAAAGAAGGGGGAAAGGAACCCACTGGCAACTGGTAAGAGACGGAAGTTTCCGATTACGGCCAGCACACAATCCACACAATATGGCTCTCTCTCCTGCACACGAGGCCATGGCTTTACGTCCCATCCGACGGACGGTGGTCTTTCAAAATCCATTACCCCCCCCCCCCCCCTTTCTGACAGAGGGCAGGGTGGTGGGATTCTGGGCCTGAAAACTGTAGATTGCGATCCTGGCGCGCTACCGACTGAGCCAACCCCCGCCCTTTTGAAGTGATGAATATTTAACAACTTGAAATTACCAGAGATTATTTAAAATTTATCCTAACATTATTTATTAATTTCCTACAGTATTTCACCTTGCCTAATCTATGACTTGGCATACGAAAAGATAGCAGCACTGAAAAACCTGTGTTATTTGCCAAGTAACCAGGAAAGTTTCCGTAATAAAGGAAGACATCGTACAGTGTAAGCCATAGGCCACTGTTTCCGACGCTATTAGTGTAAAACAGCAAATTAAAACTTACGTACGATATTGTAATTCTAAATTATTCTGGTACACATCTATTCACCATGCCTTGATTGATCTGTCAAAAATATTGAATTTCAGATGATATATGGGAAAAGCGAGTAGGTATCTTGAAGTTTTCTAAAAAAAATATATACAATGAATATACTATACGGAAAATTTCTTTAAAAAAACAATCAGAAGGTACACTGTCTAATAACATCCTTGTCTGAGAGAGTGATTTGTGAAAAGATATTTAAAAAATTTTATTTAAGCGATTCTTTTGATTTAGGTCTGTTTGAAATTCATTGATCTTTATATTCGGATTGCTTAAAAAAAAAGTATTACAGAAGTGACTAATTGATCATAATTTGATCATAATTAACGACGTAGAAACTGTTTTAATGCATTTATATATAAATGTGGGAGAAATAAATTATTTAAATATTTAAAAAAGGTACGAAAGATGCAAAATGCTGTTAATGCAATTTTAAATACATTGCAAAGTGTAGTGTAGGAATTGAATTTTTTTTGCATAAATATATATACAAGTTTTTTTTTTTCATTTGGAAATTGACTAATTCATTAGTGTTATAATTATTATCTCCCAATATCTATCATAAATCTCCTAATAGCAAGTTTATTTTTATTATGATCATAACACCGCTTCTAAATAAAGTTAATTCAGTTGTACCGAAGCTTTTATTTCCCGCAGAATGAAATGCATTGGAACATTTTGGATTTTTGTTTACTAAAGGTATAATCACGTAAATGAATTTACCATCTATGTGTTAAAATAAGCACTAAAGATAAGTCATCTTCCCAAATGAATAAAAAAGACGAAATCTTATATTAACGCAATAAAGTATTCAATTCTTACATTACACTTTGTAATCTACTTAATATTGCGTTAGCATCATTCTTTATCCTTCGTACTTTTTCAAAAAAATATTTAAATTAAATTAACTTATATATTTTTTCCATATTTATGACTACAAATCAATGTTTATATCTAAATGCATTAAAGCAGTTTCCACATGTCATGTTTTTCTTTATCTCAATGTGCAAGAAAAGTAGTCTTCCAAACCAGTCAACAAACTACTTTTCTATAAAGCTGTCTTATAAACATTCCCAAAATAAGGGTTACGTTACATTTCCCTTGTTTGACGATAGATGAAATGGCAAGCTTAGAGTTGCTCGGCGCCGTTACCTTGGAGATCTGGCAGAATGCCAGGAGCGCGAGAAGACGTGCTGGGCCACGTCAGAGCAAACTCTGAAATGAGATAAGGCGAAATGGCTCTGAAATGCATCGCACGCACAGGCGAGCAAATAGTTTTCTTGCTGATATTGTTGGAAAAGAAGAAGGTTGGAGCATAGAAGAGAAAAAAAGTGAATAATTTCTCCTCAGCGTCTATTAGCATTTCTAAGAACAGATTTTTGAAGGGCTCTTCGCAAACGACATTGCAGGAATTGTGTTTATGTTAAATATTAATTGAAGTGCGAACGCTCCACTGCATTTAATCTGTTATTTTGAAAGTAATCAAGTCGTCGGCCGCTGTCAGCGATGCGTTTGAAGCATTCCTCGTTATTAACTTAATGAAAGCATTAGTCGATGTTTTGCAAAATTCATTTTAATTTAAAACCAAGTTGTTTTTCTTTTAAGAAAAAGGTTGTTTTTTTGCATGTTGTTTGGGAATCGTTTAGGAAATTGAGAATTTTTGTTGTTGCTTAGAAAAAGCGAACGTTCTCTCTTTTCGGAGATAAAGAAAAGAATGTAATAAATCCGTTTACTTGCTCTTAAAGAGAAGTTGAATTAGTAAATGCTCTTGTTTAGCTGAAAAGAATACATTTGTTAGATTTGATTTAGAAGTTGCTGTATACTGGATAAACAGAATGCATAATATGTTAAACTCATGTATTTAAATCGACATGCTTTTGCCATTAGCATATATTTAAATTCCTTATAGCCTTTTTTTTAAAAAAGCTTTTAATGTTTTTGCTCAGTACAGGTTTTTCAGTTAAATTGTACTTAATGTTTTGCTTTTGGTTTGCGGCTTTTTTAAATGTTATGAAGGTTCAATTTATTTAATTACACGGCGCAAAGCATTCTTTTAATCAATATTTTAGTAGCCTTTAAATGATTTTATTTAAGGAAAAAGCGAAGTATTAGTAAGAGTAAACGAAAATGATCCCTGTAAGTAATTTTAGATTTATAAAATACAAACTGATGATGGCCACCTTTCGATTAATGAGATTTTGGATTTAAATTGTTTATTCCAGAGTTTATTCCAGATCACAAGGCTCCATGGGGGAGCCTTGTACCTGCCAAACTTGATAAGGAGCCTGACGGGCTATCGACTGCATAAGTTTCCGAGGCTTGAGATCTAAATGACGCCTTCTATATTATATCAGTGAAAAAACTAAATTGATGTGCACTTCGCTTTACCATTTTTAAAAATCTTTCAATAGATAAGGCTTCCCCCCCCCCGCGTTGCTTTTTTTCGGCTCGATTGCGTCGTTCCCCCCCCCCCCCCCCCCCCCTAATTTTTTCTAGCATGGGACAGATCATTGCATTATCAGAAGTTGTATGGTTAAATCAATGTTCATGTGGGTCTTGATACCCGAACAGTTGGACGCTGTTAGCAACAATGGTAATTGGAAGTTACCCACACCTGTCCCTTCAGACTAGTATAATCCTAATGAGCTTTTGGAATCTCAGTATATATAATTATACCGGAAACATCTCAATTGTTATATAAATGCCATTCAATGATTATGTACTATGCTTATTAAAAATGTGACAAAATGAAAAGATTGTCAATTTTGTACGATTTTTTCGGAAGTAATCAAATACAGCGAGACACACCAGTTACCCTTTCAATATTATAGAAATTCAGTAACGTCCACAATTTTTATAGTTATTCATTTGGAAGAGTCATGGGTACCCACGGCCCGCTGCTGTTTGAAGTGCAAATTATTCCTCCTTTGTTTTCAATTTCTTAGACTAATTTGTGAAAATCAATATATTTCCTTCGAAAGGTAATGAACACACCATATACGCAACAAAAAGGCCAGTCACGAGCAGCAATTTTCTGACGTCATTTTGCTCTGACAGATACTAAATTTTGCCAAACAGATGATTAGTAAAAACTGTTCAGTCGTAAAAGTAATTAAAATTCCTTTATTTTTATCTTAATTTTGCTTTTAATTTCTTGTATGTTTAATTTATGTGTTCTTTTTCGTAATAAATAAGTATGTGTGAAAATTTAATTGTTTATATTTATAATTACCTTGATTATAAAAATAATAGTTACTTAGGACATTAAACAGTGTTTTATGCAATAACTAAGGTTCTACCCATGGCATCCTGATAATCTTTATCTGGCCATTAATAAGAAAAGTTTGCCTATCCTGATTTAGACAAAACATAAATCAGGGGAGAAAATTCTTAATAAATATGTCACAACTTATACATAAAGTTATAAATACCCTAGTTTTATAATTTTTTGGTAATGCTTCTTTGTTATCTTCACTTCTGGAAAAAAAAAAATCTCATAACGACTTAAATGCATTTCACTATGACGATGTGGAAGAGACTTGGTCGGTCCAGGAGACGCGTCACAACTGACATTAGCCTTTTATTCACTATATTTTGATATGCGTTGTTTCATCGAAAATTTTTTTTTTCTTGCAGATCAATTTTTAGAGTTTGTTTTAATGAATTAAAGGCGTGAAAAAAAGGTTCAGTTCTTAACGCATTCGTGCAATATATAATATATGCAATTATGGAAAATCAAATACAAAACAATATAAAAAATTAAAGCAATGCATTTAAGAGAAAGCGTTTAACCGAAGCAAAAATTCGGGAGGCGACCAAACAACCAACTCTGATTAATAAAGGCAGATAAAACAAGCACGACTAGTCCCAGAGTAAATTCAATTGAACTTAAATTTTCCTAGTTGTGCAATTATTACATTGAAATATGATATGAGAAACAAATCGCCTCCGGCGAATATGAAATGCTCGTTTTTCAAAGAGATTAAAAGTTTTTAATTTTTCCGGCTTTAACATCCTCGAATGATGAAATTCTAACTAATGGATGATCCTAAAATATCAATAATATTTCTTTAGTACTTATCGATCCCAAAAACAATTTTTCATTCACCTCTTAAAGCAATCCCCTCCCGTCCGCAAGTAATCTCTTCTGTTAATATAAATCCTCTATCATACTCTATCACCCAAATTTCATTTTCCAAATTTAGGTCCTCTACAGTAGAAGTTAAACTATATCACAGGGTTGTTTTACTTCTGAGCGGCACTTTTTTGCACACAATGGGCTAAATGGCCAGGTCACAAGGACCCCGAAGGCTCAGAGAAGGTTGGGGGAGGGGACCCACTGGAACAGCTGTTGGGAGACAGATGGTAGCCTCCCGTCAAGGCCATCCAGCGTGTTCTTTAACGTGCACAGGGTATGGTTCTCCCGCACACGGGACCACGGCTTAACGTCCCATACGACGGACGGCGGCCTTTTCCAAGCCCATCGGTGTCCCCTACTGACCGTGGGCAGGGCGGGGAATTTTTGCGAAGATAAATCTCAACCCTCACCCATTTGGGACTCGAACCTGGGAACTGCAAATTACGAGCCTGGCGCGCTACCGACTGAGCCCTCACCCCTATATCACAGGAAACGCCTTGTTGCTATATAACGATTGAAGAATTATTTTTATAGTCATACTACAAAAACAGCATTATCAGCGACAAATTAAACAATGGTAGCTCACAGGAAATGCCCAGTTGTCTTATAACGATTAAGAGTTAACAAAACAAAAAAATTTGGTTCGGTTCCCACGTCCCCGAAACTCACTCTTCTGAAAACAGGCCAGGTGTTCTTACTTTAGTGTTACTCTGATATTAAATATAATTTGTAATAATTGTTTTCGAATTACAACTAGTATAAGCCGTCCCTGTGGCCGAAGGGTTAGCGCGTTTGACTACTGGTGAATGCAATCTGGGTTCGAGCTCCCACCGGGTAAGGCATGCATGTTCGCTTTGTCTTTCTGCTGAAGTCTCGCCTTCCTCACAGATTTTCTCTCTGACGCATTAAACTGACATACTCCTATCCAGACTATATAATTTTTGTAAATGTACTTCCCGTTGTCTTTTTGTGTCCAGTGATTTCTTCCGGGTGAATAAGGGTGGTGATTCAACATTTCTCGTAACATTATAATAACCTGATTTGTGAAAGACTGCGTTAACAGCTAATCCCGCCAAGGCCAACGTCAACGACCGTAATAACCAGGAATGAATAAGCGATGTCATTATTTCCTCTCATTTTGAGAAACGTCAAGCCACACAAGGCGTCTTCTGCCATCCACTCGTCATTGGTATTCAAGGCACGTTCCTCTCCGATAAACTGCGAATCGCGCGATTGTCAACAGTCATAGAGCCATGAGTCACCCTGCTCCTTAGGGTAAAAAGAGGTTTCGTCGACGACTCTGCAACGGCTTATTTTGATGAGGTATCCGCTTCAGAACTTGGTATGTGATTCGCAATTAATGAACCGGTTTCAGTATGGATCAGCTCTTAGTCTCTAAAATGTATGTAATTCGCTGTGAAATGAATGTGGTTTGGTGTTGAATATTAAACATGTTTTCGGAAAAAGCTTCTCTTATTAACGGCCTTATTAAAGGCGTGGTTTGCTAAAGTCGATGTTGTTCAACAATAAATAATTTTACTTATAAATATTTTAGTACGTGATATAAAAAGCAAATTTAATACTGTTTGAGATATAGTGAAAATTTTTTGTAGTCTTCTCCAAATATTTGTTTGGTTTTTCAATAGTGTTTAGATCCACAAAATCTAACCAATAACTCGATTTCGAACCCAGTTGTACATCTGGAGGATCACCAAGAGCATATACTGATATTTCATAGCGGCAGAGTAAATTCCTGCAAATCTGACACCACCCGCCGTTATCTGTGGGTTGGGACCTCAACCACAACTAAAGGTCAGGTGCGGGTCGACTGCATTGTTGAACAGCTTATGGATTATTTGCGTTATTAAAAATTTTCTGCCTTATCTCCATTTTGTCAAGGTTTTTGCGTATATTTTATTTACCAATTTATTCAACATGTATGTTTGCAGTATCGTCTCCATTTCGAACTGAATTGCATTCGTGCACGTCTCGATATAGAAATTAAAATTTTATTAACATCCCCAAGAATGGGAATGAGGAAACATTATATCTTAATAAAGAATTTTCTATTTACTCTTCATACTCAGATCTAGCTGGTGAAATTATAGTCCATCCGTTTCATCTCGCAAAATCGATAGACTAAGAAATAAAGTTATATTGAAAATAAAGCTAAAAAAAACCTTTAAATGGGCAGATAGGTTCAACATGTTCGTGGTTAATCTGCTTCCGAGCTGGGTATTATAAACATCTGTTGTATGAGAGATATTTAAGTCTGATTAAAAAAACACTTGATTTTTCTCAACATTAAAATTGAAAAATATCAGGTAACCAATGTCCATGTTTCATTCGGGGCTGCTAAAGGTATGATTGAAGGACACCATTATGACCAAATATGGAGTACAACTGGAAGATATTTACGTCTGAAAAAATAATATCTACTTTTGCAGTTACTTCTGCAAAAGTAGCTTTTGCAATTAGCTGTTTATATAGCAAAGCAGGAGAAATTTAGCTGAACGTAGGCTAAAACAGACGCTAAGGGAGGTAGCTAGACTTTAAAAACTTCATCAAGTCTATTTCTAATATGGTAGCCATTAAACAAAATACTAAATGTATTGAGTGAACAGTTTACACCTTCCGTTATCACAGATATTTTTATGCTACTTCACGAATCAATTTGCTCCCCCTTTTTCCCCCAGATTTTTGATCCCTTTAGATCAGTGCTTCTCAAAGTGGTAGTCTGCGGACTGGTTGCTGGTCCGCAACGAGTTAGCTACGAGGAGAGAAAGAAATGTTTTCAGAAGCATTGATATGCCACAGGGCCACATTTCGTGCGTCCAACACTCCAGATGATGGGCAATGAAAGTATCATGCGCAGAGACCTACCTTGTGTTTTGAGGCAACATAGTCCAGAAGCTCCTGGTGTGCTTATGCAAAATTTAACATAAACATCATTCCCACTTCCAAGTTTTAGTGCATTTTAGGACTCTTGAAAAAAAAGGGCCAATTTGATATTTGAACTTTGACCTTTTGCTCCGTTGAAACGTCAGTTAATTAGCGTCTATTTTTCTCTTTTATAAAGCGAACTTCTTACTGTCCTTGTTTGTTTAAAGAAACAAAGTTTTCTATGTTTGTTCTGCACAGGTTTCGACAAAATATTTAAACACAAACAGAAGTTTCAATTGCATTTATACTTTGTAATCATATATTTTAAGTCACTCTTTTGACAAACGGCATAAATTGAATTTAATTATTATTAAAGAAATGTTTTTCGACTGAAATTGCATATTTCATTTTTAATTGGATATTTCTCTTCATGCTGTAACCATTCATGTAACGAAAACTTGAGTAAAAAAACAAAAACTCATTTCGAAATGTTTTAATATCATTCCGCCTTCTCGTATTTAAACACAACTTAATTAAAATCCTCCTTATCTTTCGCCATTGTTTACACGTCACCATTCTTTTACGACGGTAACGACTGGTGCTGCAGCCTTTCTCTTTGGTGCGAGAAATTTGATTAAATGATCTCGCCTTGGGCCTGGCAGACATTGACATTATTATCATAACTCGACCTGACAGTTCCTTTTAGCGGTGCACAAGGAAAAGCCAAAGGTAAACAACGAGCAATTTTCAGATATTCACAATGGATAATATTTGCCTCGTATTTGTTGATAACTTTCAATTTTAGCTTGGGTGCGTGTGGCGACGGAATATATCCGCGAGGAAGGGAACATCCGGTACACGGGTAAATACAAGCACGTTTGCCAGCAATCTCGCTTGTTTGCCGGAACATCATAACGCGTGGAATTCTCACGCGACTTGCTGCATTACTTACTGGCACCAGAATGGCTGTCGGCGCTATTTGCCTCGTTACATTGTCTAGCAACAACTGCCAACAAACCTGGTATATTCTATACTGAGGAAAACTATGTGGTTAAAGGGAATCGTTCAGCGTTGTTTCAAACGCATTACGGACCAATTCTACCGACAAAATTATTCTAATGTTGCTTCTTCTCAATTAACAACATTTAAATGTGTTTGTGCATTCTGCATATCCTGGCTTATCAGTTTTCCAACTATTGGCCGCGACCAGTAGTGGGTAAGCCTTTAACAATTGGGTCGCACGACCGAATGCTTTTATTTGCTGCTTTAACTTTATTACGACTTTTTATTTTTTATCTTACGTTTATTTGTGCAGAAGATTGATCCGTTAGCTGAATATTGAAGGGTCGGGAAAGTTGAGTTGGTAAGAACATTTTATATGTTTTTTAGGAGGTTTAAGAAAGTTTCACAGGAGGGGTACGTAATAAAAACGTTTGACAGGGGAGAAACATAATAAAAACATCACTGTCATACTAAGTGGTTGTGCATTGTGAATGAATGGAATGAATGCTAATGAGTAATTTAATAAATTTTCAAAGGTGGCTCAGGTGCCCCGGTACCATCCTCCTGGATTCACCCTGTTGTAAGGTAATAGGTTCTAATCCCATTCCGATTAAAACTCAATTTTTTTTCAGCCATCTTTTTATTTATTAATATAATTTCCTTGAAAGACAGTTCGAAGCGCGCGTTGTAAATTGACATAAGGCTTTTTTCATTTTTGATATTTATGCTTAAAAATAAATTTCTACTTGCATAAAAGAGGTTCATATTTTGTTGCAGTTCACAGAAGATATCATATAAAGTGTGGTAAACACTTAAATGATTGCAATCCTTTATCGAAAATAATAACTTATTTTTTTCACTTTGTGGTTATCTTAAAAGTAGAATACCGCAATAGATAACCGTATACACCAGGGAGCATTTCGTGAAGCCCTTGATAAAGTGCAACTCTCTATATAAAACACTAGAATATTTGAAAGCTGAGGTCCTGCCATCCTCTCAGATCTTCTACTGTGGCATGTAAACTGACAGGCTCCTGTCAGACCTCTGTGGCAAGCAGCTGCTTGAGGGGGTATTTATTTTTATATATTTTATTTAAATTCCATTCTACATTCAGCCAGTCTTCAGAACACAATAATACTCTCTACACCTATCACCTTTTAAAAATATTTTGATACGCTCCTAGTGTGCAGATATTTTCACTTCCAAACCCCAATCGCTCCACTTTCCTCACTTTGGGATAGTTTGTTTGCTTTTACCACTGTTTCCGGTGTAGATTGCTTGTTCCGATTTTAAAGCTAACAGAGTTATAAGTTTTTGTAACCGATTTAAAGTCAACAACACCGTGTACCCAGTGGAAATTCTTTTTTATTTGAAATCAAATTCAATTCTTATTTTGCACAGTTATCGTTAAACTTATATTTAAAATAGTTAACATTAATGGTGTCATCCTGCATGTTCGGCCGAACCGGTTATAATAGAAACAAATAGGAAAACATTTATATATGAAATGATGAAAAGTAATTAACGATGTAAACAACGGTTAATAAAGAATTATTCTTATATAAAGAGAACCATTGTGGTTTCTACTTCTTTTAAAACTGACTCTTAAAGCATTCTCTTAAATGTGTTTTCGTGTCATTGTACGTTAAAAATAATAATAAAATAAAAATTTAATTAAAAAAACTGGTTGTTAATAAATTAGGGTGACACCAATTGTTAACATAAATACATGATAAATGATGATTTAACTGTGATAATTTTAAAGACAAATTACTATGATAATGTGCTTAGTCAGAACGTTTGTTACTTCCATTAGCATAAAGCCATATCTTGTCTCAAGGTCTCCCGAATAGCGGTCCGCGAAAGAAATTTTGTGGTCCACGGGCCAGGGCAGGATTAAGGTCCTCGTAGAATCCCTATTCTTCTGTTTATTTCATGCCACACATCACCAGTATCTGTAACACAGCTCCCGAGATAATTAGACTGAGACACTTGTTCAAGGATGCAACCATTTAAAGCGACAGAAGCACAACTTAACAATTTTATCACTTTAGTTTTCTCTCTGTTTATCACCAAACATACTCTGTTACCAGTTTCGTAAGAGTTTCGTTAAGAACTGTACCTATATCAAAAAGAGCTCTTGGTATAGTTAGTTTTTTTCATGCAAATAAAAAAGCATGGTCAATATTTCTCATAGGTCTTTTAATTTTTATAGACCCTGTGCACTGTTTTTCTCGATAATATTGCCCTGACACAGGCAAATGTTTGAAAATGTAAAACGAGAAACTTATTGGGGCAAACGAGATGTGTCAAAAAAAAATTGAAACGGTAAAAAAGTTGAAATATACTAAACCTTGTGTATTTTGTTTTCACCTCTGGCCCGCGAAAAGGAACGAAATTGAGAAAATCTAAAAGTCTTGAGTATGTAGTCGAGGAGCCCTGCTCTATTCCTTATAAGTTGATACGTCATATAAAAGTTGCCGTCATTAATGGTGCAGCCTGGAATTGAAAAAGGAGGCAATGCATTTTTTAGCGGGTAACTCTCTATATAAAAACTGGTCTATCGCGAAGTAATCAATCATGGAGGTGGAGAGATGGAGATCCTTTAGGGCAATGTTTCCCACAATTCAAATACCTCTTCACCTTGTAACCCAAAATTCAAATTTCCATTCACTTTGCGACCCAAAAGAATAACAATACCTACAAGACTAACTAGGTAGTCAGGCCAAGAGCCTTTTGCGACCCTTGGCCGTATGAAGTTGAGAAGTTGGTGGTGAGGGGCGGGGGCGTGAAAGATGTAATTATGAAACTGTGAACTTGAATTCAATCATTCTCCATCGGAATAATCGAACATTTTTGAGACGTAGTTATTTTTAATGTAGTGGTTTTTAAATGGGCGATATGAGCAAAGAATGTTATTAGATATTGAAATTATTTAATTAGCCTTTTCCCAGAATATGCATTCTAAATATGTTTATTAAATGGTCGAAACCATATGATGAAATTAGGTCGCAGCCATCATTCGTTGGCTGAAGGCCTCATCGTTACAGTCTATGAGATTTATAAGCACAAATTAATGTCTATTATTTTGTTATAAAATATAGGCATTAAAATAAAAAAAAGTTGTTTGAAGCAAAACAGTCATATTCAGGTCCCTTTACTCCACAGTCAACTACGCTATAACCGCTCGGCCATTGGGACAAAATATGCTACCATAAAATTTTTCGAAAATATAATTGCACTTCGAGTACAATTTTTAATGCTTTTTAAGGCTGAATATTAAAAAATTCTAAATATACATCAGTGGAAAAGTTTCTGCTTTGTATTTTTCTCATTCTTTTTGTTCTTCCACATATTAAGCATTTAACGCATTTTTTCTCAGATCGCATTTAATGTTTTTTTTTTTTTGATTATTTTCCTAAAATTGTATAAAATAAGCTCCCTTTGTCGAGGCAAACATAAGGTGAGTAGCAAAAACTGCGAAACACTTCCCACAAGTTTTCTTTTAATAACACTGCATTGTTGCTTAAGATAAGAGTGTAGTCAATTTTGTATAAAAAAATCTATGATCAAGGAACGATATTCTTGGTGCATTTTAATTTGCATTTTGTCTTTTGTCTCTTGGTTGTCAGAACTTTTAAATGCCATCAACCGGGAGGTTTGAACACAATTTCTACTTTCCAGGAAAAATTTATCATTGTGTTCGTTAAAAACCGAGGTGTATTCATTGAGCTTGTGGATAACCTTGAGTAACAACTGATTGAATTTATGAGAACTTTCGACTATCAGATCTTCAGATAAAGAGAAACCCAATTGGTTGCATTTGTAAATCAGAACTACCAAATTGAATTGATTTCTTTTTTGCTTTTTCTAAGTCACCTAAAGTCTAGTTTATCTTTTCGAGGAGCGCGTGGTGGGTAGGGTGGTGGTAAGAAAAGGCTTTCGTTGTAAACTCCCGTATTTTGTATAATTCATTAAATAACCTTTCCTATTGAATGGTTTTGAAATTTAGAGCTTCACCTGCGAATTCGGAACTCCCCCACCTCCTCTATTGTGTATCATTATATTTTTAGTTTTTGAAAGCCACACGGTATTTTTTGTTTCCCCGCATAGACTCGTAGAAAATTATCGTGTTTTATCACATAGCCGCAATCTGCGCTTACTACACATATTTTAATCAACTGTTACATAAACAAAAATTGTGCAATATAAACAGTGTAATCGATCCAGAGTGAAAAAACACACCCTATTAATTAAAAACTAACAAAGCGGGGATTAAAAAAATTCCATTAAGATAGACTATCACTTTATATATTTACGTTGAATAAAGATTCAAAGTAATTTTATCTTTAGAATTTTTTAGCAAAATTGTCATTCTATTTTGTCTCAACTTGAACTAGGAATTGAAAAAATTAGAAAGGAACACTGAAAAGAGAGAAGAAAAAAACCTCTTGAAATTCTTTTCATGATATTTCTGCAAACGATTTCTATTTTAAGAGCAAAACGTTTTAATTTTTTTCTTCTGTTTTTTCCCCCCACATTCTTTGTTATTTATTTCGAAAACTGCTGCCTGGTAATTTTATTATTTATACTCAGCAACTTCGAGATTAAAAGATCATCCGATCCCATTTGTCAGTGAAAGAGCTGGGACCTTCCACTGCACCGTTGTGGCATGTTTCTGTAATTAATTCGGCATTATCTGCTAGCGGAGGCTCGCTACATTAACATACAAGGCGTATGTTGTTATTGGAGATAACGGGCAAACTAATTACTTATTGTTTAATGCAGCAGAGATAATTACAAAGTTCGTGAAGGTACTCTGTTTTTTATTGGCCTGCGGGACTTTTATCTTGAGCTTTCATTTGCAATGTGATATATGCATATTGTAATTAACCAGGGAAAAAAAGGACGGCTTTTCATTGTGTAAACTACTTGCTTTTGAGCACTATGTCTAGGTTCGTTTCCGCTATATACGTTTTATCTTTTTTTATTTCTTTCGTTCTTTTTTTCCTGTTTTTTTCTGTTTCGTATATGCATTAAAGAATAAAGTACTGTGAAGTTTGTCTTTCTAAAGAGTTTACCACCGTGATTATTCACTAGAAAGAAATGTGCCTTGCTTTATGTTACTCAATGTAAGCATGTTTTATGTAAAATATAGCTAGAAACCTCTGACTTTAAATTTCACGTTTTATTTTGCAATAATTATTATTAATTTATTTCGAATTGATAGGGTTTTTTTCGTGCTTAATTTCTTTCTCTATAAAAGCCAGACATTAGGGGTTGCATCAATTAACAGATAAATGGCTTTAGGAAAGAACGAATAAATTTTGTTTTGGTTTTCGATATGTATTTTTTTGCATTTTTTTAACAGAGATTTATTAAGATTCGCTTTGGTCACTGCATCAATTACCTCTTTTCATGGATTAAATTTAATGTATGTGATCCAGTCGTATTTTCTAAAACTTCGTTGGGTGCGGCAACCAATTTATTTGCTTTTACAAATTCATCTTGCCACAGTGTCCATTCCATAACCTGTACGGTTAATAAAGTTAATGTAATGGTTAGTAAGTTTGTGACCGTAACTTAAACGTTTATTGTGCCTCAGAAATACTTGGTTTGGGCTTCAATCAAGATCAATAGCCGTTTCAGATATGTGGCGAAGGACGGCATTTAAAATATAGAATTGAATGAACTTTGAAACTGTATACCTCCAGTGTTAAGCTAGCTTTTCATGGTACGTGACAAATTGATTTTTTTTTTTCTGTTATATTTTGGAAAGTGTGACCATTCGCCAATATTTTTTTGTATTAAATTTCTTATTCAATAAGGTTTGGACTGACTCGAAAAGTCGCGGGACCAGGTGCTAACTGAGTATATGCAGGACCTGCAACGATTCTAAAAAATTTTACAGTAAACTTTGTCAAAATTTTAAAAAGATTCAAGCTTATGACATTTGTTTTATGTCACTGCCATTTTCATTTAAAGTTTATTTATTCCAGAACTTTAAGGGTAGAAAGAACTTCCTCTAACACCCTTTCTACCCTCGGTGAGAAAAGGGAACATCTATATGCTCGAAAAAGTTCCAGTCCTTCAGATGGTATGTTAAGCCGTGGTCCCATTTGCGGGAGAACCAAACAGACTTCTATGCCTTTTGAAAATTTTGAAATCCCCTAATAATGATGATATTTACTAAAATTGGCTAAATATACAATTGATTGAATATTATCGTTAGTGATTTTTATAAATTTAGTTGGTAATCTTGGTTGTCCCTTGGCCGAGTGGTTAGCACACTTGGCTACTGATCTAAAGGACCTGGGTTCGAGCCCCGGGTAAGGCATGGATGTCCGTGTTGTTTTTCTGCTGAGGTCTCGCCATCCTCACAGACCTTCTACTATGGCGTATAAAATGATAGGCTCCTGTCAGACCTCTGTGGCAAACAGCTGCTTGAGGGGGTATTTATTTATTTATTTAATACTGGTTGTACTGATTAGTTGGATGATTTAAAAGCTGAAGCTATCTTATTAAATATTAAGTAATTTGTTTTGTTGCATATTTAGGATGAAGTAACAGCTGCATCAGACAAGGTCATCTTGAAGCTGGATGACTTGGTAAGCTGGATCACTGATGAAGTGGAATGGACTCGCGGGCTCTTGGCTACGTGTCGAGATGACGTCACTGTGCCTCCTGATCTACCCAATGATGTCTTACCAGAAGGATATAAGGACCTGGAAAATAAGGATCTTACCCAGGCTTTTATGAATACCAACTCTCCAGTAGATGATGAACAGAAGGAGTTTCTTGGTGCGTACCTTTGCATAGCAATAGTATTATTTGCTAAGTTACGCAGATTTTTTTCAAAAGAAACTTATTGCCTAACTTAAAGGAAAGCTCGTTTTAATGCTGAAATTTCCAAACTTTTCTCACAGAGAGACTTCGTTGGTTTGGTCATTTTGCCCATATGCATAATTATAGATTAGTGAATAGGGTTATGAACAGTGTGCCTAAAGGCCACAGATAGAGGGGGAGACCTAGGATGCAGTGGGCAGACAATGTCAAAGAGGACCTTGTTGGAATTGGTTTACAGTGGTCTGATGTAGCTCAGGACAGATATGTTTGGAGAACTAAATTGCACAATCTGGTTCGACCTCTGTAGTCCATGGCTGCTTGAGGATGATGATGAATGATAGATTTAAAGGTAATATAACACTGTTCCTGATACTGTTGTATCATTTTTCTTTTGCAGTTTGATTTAATGAGACATCGTTATTCTCATATAGCAATGTATAGAGTTGTAATCATATAGCAAGACTAAAAATGATCCGAGCAGTGTTGGAAATGAAACTGATTTATTCCATAGCACTTCTGGAAAAGGACCGAAATTTCTCAGAGAGTGAGAAAAATCACCTCATTCAGTCCTAATAAGATTTGATTTGATATTACTTGACCTGAGCCTGTCTCGTGCAGAATCCTAATATGGGGAACAGAGCCGATATGTTTGACAAACGTGCAAGTTAGCATAAAAATGCAAAGTGTGAGTGGTAGAGATGTATATCAAAAGCAAAGTATGCACAGACATTTTTGCTCAAATTCGAATGATAATTTCTCATGGGATTCCGCCTTATCCTACTTCTACCATTGAATCCGAATATCTAAAAAAAGGACCTAACGAACGATTGAGGGTTACCTCATGAATAGTCTCATCTCTGATTTGTTATTAGCTGATAAAGCCACGCGTGATATGTTTGCAAACATCCACAAATATAACCTTGCCGAATAGTTTGAAATCTAATTTATGAAACTGTTTTATACCTACCTACCAGTTGAGCACTAAGAGGATCTACTCATGATCGAGTTTTCCCACCCAGTCTGTCCCCCCCCCCTCTTCTGAGGGAGAAGACGAAAGGTCGCCAATAGCGAGCTTTCTTGCACCACGTGCAGCTGGTGGGATAGTCACGTCTATAAATTACTGCAGAGAAACTGTGTAGCTTGTCTCATGACTCATCGTGGAGTCAACGGATGGCTACGACTATGGATAAATGGACTCTTCTGGACCTGCTCTGACCGATATTTTGGAGTCGTTTTTGCTGTTGCCATTTGTTATAACTGTTTATCGACCCCACCCCCTTTTCCCCCCTGACCGATATTTCTGAGTTGTTTTACTATTATATTAATTATCGACGTTTTAAAAAGAAATTTTATCGTTATGTTTGTGAGATATTTCAGAAAACTTTAGTTTGCTTTTCCTTTGCTGGAGAAGCTACTAAATCACAGAAAGCTTTCTTTGTATCGAAACAGATTGCTGTTATGTATTGAAGATCGTATAATCGAGAGAACTGGACTGGGTTTAAAAGTAAAATGTTTCATGCCCATTAAAACCGCAGAAATGTTGTATTTAAGTGTGAGATCAGTTTATTTAGACTGGCTCTATCAGTAAGATGAACTTTAAAAAAAATATTAATAGCAAGGGAAATTTTGTAAATATACTTTTCAGTATTAAGATGCGAGTGATTCCCGTAAAAGGTGTATTGATTTAGATTTCTGCATTTAAGAGTAATGTCTTTTACCCTTAATTTCCTTAATTAAACAGTTTTACGGATTAGTTTATTCACTTTTCCTTTCAAAAAAACACATATTTGTCTTTTTTTTGCCAACTTTGTCTTTTCCATTCAAGAAATAATCTGTTTTTTCTCAATCACAAAAAAATTTTTCAGTTGAAAAAAAAATGTGTCTTTCTGTGGTAAACATTTTTTAAGAATTGCTAAAAAGTATACATTTGTATTGAAATAATAATAAGCTAAAAATTTTGTTTTTGCCATGAGTGGGATGCGAACCCACGTCTCCAGGAAACATGTTTGTTTTGACAATATCCCACTCATGGCAAAACCAATTTTTTTCAGCTTATTATTTCATGAGTTCAATGTTTACTGGACATATCCTGTGATTTTTACTACTGATACATTTCTATTATTTACAAACGAGAAGTATATAATTTCTCCTGTATTATTTGCGATGTATATGTTTGTTATGTTGTAGTGTAATGATTGTTTTTTTAAGTCAAATTTTAAAGATGAATATTATCCATCAAATTTTAAATAGCATAAAGTGATTCCCAAAGGGTCGCACCCCACATTTTGGAAACCACTGCCATAAGCTATGTAGCTTAAGTTCTATGGCATATGTTAATTCCATTGTTAATTTCTTTGCGGCTGGGAATTTTTTTTTTTGTAGCTCCAAGAAAGTAACTTTAATACATAAAAATGAATCAAATTCGTAATAAAGTTATAGGAATATTATGCATAAGTTAAAAATTTTAAACGTCGATGAAAGAAAATTTGCATGGGGTGTTTTTTCTTATCCAGTAGAGAAAAAATTAGATATGGCAATAAAAAAGTAAGAATCCTACAAAGTGATATAATTATAGTGATGGGAAAATATCTGAAGAAATTGAAAATGCCCTCTAGTTGTGTTGTTTTACCCCAGAGTAATATTCTGTTCTTTACACATTGGATTAAATTTAAATTGCCTTTTCGCAAAGTTCCCAGCGCTTGGGCATTAAAATACATCCCAGTGCTCGGAACAGGAAGGGGGAAAGAACTCAATATGCTTCAGCGCAATAGGACTCCAGCGGCCCAGGGCATGTCGAGTTAACAGTTAGTTAACAGTTAAATGTCTCCTGTCAAAACCGTTGAACGCGCTCTTTAGCTTACATAAAGTCATCATTGACTCCTTTCTGAACGAAGACAACCGGAGAAAAATTCCAGCACTAGTAAAGTCGGGCATCAGTACTAGTATAGCCGAGAATTGCAAAACTTCAACTTTTGCACTTGGCATGCGAACGGCTTATGCTCCAAGTATTTGTTTTAGAGAAACTTTCAATAAACAAGCAAGTTGCTCGATAAAGTATAGAAAATGGTAGACATTGGTGAAAAAAGCGCAATATTTCGTTCGAGAGCTTAGCGAAATATTAAAAAATAAATTGCTAATGAAGTATTAAATCGCTGTAGAAAAATGAAACGCTTCGTTTTAGAATCCTCTCTATATACGAAATATTAAACTGTGTCACTTTTATACTCTTTTTCACGAACGTCACGATTCGCTTTAAATGCACAAGATTGAGATTTCCACATCTGGCAAAGTAAGAGAGAGCAGGTCAATTTGCACTATAGTTGGAATTGTGTTCCGCGCATTGACCCGTTTTCCGGTTAATCACGACTGCGCGCTGCATTCATGAAGCAGAATACATGACCCCAGGGGAAGGTGGCGAACCTCACACCAAACCTGTTTACCGGGGAGGTCCCTCTGTGGCAGTTAACCTCCCAGCCCAAAGTACGACACAAACTGCAGTCAGAGAATGCAGCTTCTCTGTTTTCTCCATCTTCTTTTTTCTGATTCCGAATGGGAGATGTGAGGTGTCTATTCATATGACCTAACATTTTACGTTTCACTGGCGAAGAAAAGAAGAAAGAATGTGAAACTGTTTAATAAAAAGTGGAATGGAAAGAATGCTTCATGGTCAGCCAGATTGGCGAACTCGTAATATAATAACGAAATGGTTTTAACCTAAATCTACTGCTTGCTGTTTAAGATTCAACAGATACTAGAGAATGTAGTCAGATAGTAAATATGTATTGGAAAGATTAGTTGGTCGCTTATCTACAATGAAATGCAAATATCTGTTACGTGTATATTTAATTATCCTTGTTGCTCATTAATAAATGCTGAAGAGATTAACATTAAATTATGTGCTTGTAGGCGTTAAATATTGAAATTTATCTTATTTAAATATTTTATTATTCATAATCTTTATATTGGTGTTTGTTTATGGCTCTTCGCTGGTCGTTTATGCTGACTTAGGTTGCCCTAATATATATATTTTTTACATTTTTCCTGAACGATGGTCGGTTCTTTTGTGTGCAAGAGTATATTTCCATTTATAAATCTCGATATGTATTAAAGAATAATACGAAGGCAAAATATACTCTGGGTTGGGTTGTTTTACCTTTGAGCGACACTTTTTTTGCACACCATGGCTGAATGGCCAGGTCACATGGACCCCGAAGGCTCAGGGAAGGTTGGGGGAGGAGACTCACTGGAACAGCTGTTTGGAGACAGATGGTAGCCTCCCGTCAAGGCCATCCAGCGTGTTCTTTAACGTGCACAGGGTATGGCTCTCCCGCACACGGGACAACGGCTTAACGTCTCATCCGACGGACGTCGGCCTTTCCAAGACCATCGGTGTCCCCTACTGACCGTGGGCAAGGCGGGGAGTTTTGCGGAGATAAACCTCAACGCTGACCCAGCTGGGACTCGAACCTGGGAACTACAGATTACGAGCCTGGCGCGCTACCGACTTACCGCCCGCAGCAGTGATTTGATTATTATGCATTAATGATCCATTCCTTTTAGTCCATTGGCATTATTACAGCTACAAGTACATTACTTAATTACTAGGCATTTCAAAAATTGAAATTTGGGACCTTTAAAGAAAAATTATATAAAAGTTATCAAAAAAAATTTTTTTTTCGGACTGGTAAAAAAAGATAGGTTAGAATGTTGCTATCAAGGCTGGGTGTGGCAGCTGCCTTTAAAATATAAATAAAAAATAAATAAATACCCCCTCAAGCAGCTGCTTGCCACAGAGACAGAAGCCTGTCGTCTGACAGGAGCCTGTCAGTTTATATGCCACAGTAGGAGATCTGAGAGGATGGAAGGACCTCAGCAGAAAACAACACGAACATCCATGCCTTACCCGGGGCTCGAACCCAGGTCCCTTAGATCAGTAGCTAAGCGTGCTAACCACTCGGCCATATTGATTTGAGCTATAGGAAAGTTTTTGTTCATGAGGCATCATAGAAGTTGACTGATGAACTGAAATTAAAATAGGACAGATAGAAAAAAAAGCGATGGGAAATGGTCTCAAAGTAATTAAAATGTTATTGCAAAATGACTTCAATTTCCAAAAAAATGTATATTTTTTAACGACCAAAGTGTAGTATAAGACTTCTAAAAGGAAGAAAATATTAAAATCTGCAATCAATTTTTTTCGAAATTTGAATCACAAATAATTTTTAGACTCTCCGTCTCCGTTTTTTTGAAACTATTGATGAAGGCGATCTCTCAGCAGAAAGACAATACAAGAAACATCCGTGCCTTATTGGTAGTGGAAACCAGGTCTCTTTGATCCGCGGCTGAGCCGCATTTGAGCGCGCTGAAATATTGTGTAGATAGACTAACTGTATTAACAACCAATACGTGCATTACCACTTGAAAATAAGCCATTGTATTAAAATGCGAAACGTAATTAAACGATATTTCCTACCACTTCCGAGGATTAAGATCTTTGATCCTCTCGAAGAGGATTAAAATGTATAGAAATATCTGCTTCTACTTTCTTCGGCAACTACCGTGACGTAACAAATGTAAGCTGATGCTGTGGTGCCGTGTTGAAAGATTTACTATCTGCCCACTTTCCGAGCCAGATTGCTGCTAATTTAAAGGCTAAAAATACAAGAGCTGCAAATCACACGCTGAAGCGCGAACGATAATAAAGGGCGCACCGTCCACGTGACGTATACAACGCGGAATCCGGTTTCTGATACATAGCCCGACTTGTCAAGCGTTCCTAGCTGCGAAATGGTGTACCCGGCAATATTTATAATGAAAACTCTTTCTAAATATAATACAGAGGATGTCATAAAACATAATGCAATGAATAATTACAGCAATTTAACAACTGCTTAAGTATTTCATTGGTTAACTTAGCAATGGACAATTGAAATGGTTTATAATGTAACTAACATTTTTTAATAATTAATGTTGATTCAGATTCAATATCGCCATTATGAAAATAAAAATTAACAGATACAGTTTGAGGACGCAATTATTGTTGTTACAATTTAGCCACGGTTTAAACTTTTTAATAATCTTATAAAATTGCACTTATAATTTCGCTAGGCTTATTTTAGTCTGTTAGAAAGTTTAATATTAACCGGAATTGATTTTCCAAGGGGCGGGACAAAAAGACACTTGGCATCTCCCGAGGAAACGTTTTAAATGAATATTAATCAGTTAAGATAGAAGCGGTGAACTTCAAAATTTTAATCAAATGAAAATATAATTACGTGTCAAGCAGCTTTTGCCACAGAAGTCTGACAAAAAGTTGTCAACATAATACACCATGGAGGTCTATGAAGAAGGCGAGACAACACAAGGAAAAATAAAATCCATGCTTTACCGGGGCTCGAACCCAGGTCGCTTTGATTCACAAGCCAAATACGCTAACCGCATATTGTCGGCTTTTAAACTTAAGTTTGATTAGGAAAAAAATATGACATAAAAATTCTGCATATATATTTTATCTTTTCCCTCCATCTTGACCAAAATACTGTGATTTCGTTTTACCTGGGTTTAAACTCGTGAGAATTATTTGTATTTTTATTCCCCATTTCTTGGTCAAAATCCTGTAGATTTTTTTCATATATTTAAAATTGTTTCGCAATCTAAATGTAATTAGTGATAATAGCCTTGGAAAGTTATCCGGAAAATAAAATAGGAACAATCTAATACTAAAGTTTTTTTTTTAGTATTTCTCTTGTCTTTTTACGTTTCTCTGTCCTTTTTTTGCCCGTGCATATTAAAAAATCAGTGGAGTTTTAAGAAACGCATTGTTAGCACCATCCAGTGAGCTATAAAATAAAAACAATCTAACGCTAAGTTTTTTTTTTAGTATTTCGTGTAGGTCTTTTTAGCTCGTTTTCACAAAGAAAAACGAGCTAATGTTTTGACTTTTTCGTGACATCGAACTATTTTTTTTTACTTTTAGAGATAAATTAAAGATGTTATGTGAATGGCATGAAGTTTGCATTAACAACAATGATTTCCACCTTGAACCACCACACCAGAAGGGGTGGGAAAATGCATTTTTTGTGTGTGTTTTAAGAAATAATTATTTTTAGACATAAATTGAAAATTCTTTTTGTGTTGAATAGTAATTGATGGCCGAGTGGTTAGCGCGCTTGGCTACTGACCTAAGGGACCTGGGTTCGAGCCCCGGGTAAGGCATGGATGTATGTGTCGTTTTTCTGCTGAGATCCTGCCATCCTCTCAGACCTTTTACTCTGGCATATAAACTGACAGGCTCCTGTCAGACCTCTGTGGCAAGCAGCTGCTTGAGGGGGTATTTATTTATTTTATTATTAAACTATCATGATTCACACTTTTAGAATCTCCCAAAAGCTTAAATTGTGCTCTCTGACGGTGGAAAACTTTCAAAATTTTAAACGAATATTACAAACGATCTATTTGGGCTAGAAAGTTGATATTTTAATGGTGGAGTGTGATAATCAAGGGTTTAATAAAATAAATAAATAAATACCCCCTCAAGCAGCTGCTTGCCACAGAGGTCTGACAGGAGCCTGTAAGTTTATATGCCACAGTAGAAGATCTGAGATGTTGGCAGGAACTCAGCAGAAAAAAGACACAAACATCCATGCCTTACCCAGGGCTCGAACCCAGGTCCCTTAGATCAGTAGCCAAGCGCTAACCACTCGGCCATGGGACGGCTTAATCAAGGGTTTACATTTGTTTTTTTTGAAAGCATTTTTAGTCTTATGCAAAATTAAAAGTAGTAATAAATAATAATTTTAAAAACAAAACTGAAATTGGGATTCAATTCAAAATTGAAAAGTAAAAGTAAAAAAAAAGTAAAAATTGTGTTCATTGTATATTTGTTAACCAAGAGGCAACAACAATTTGTCCATCCAGGGTGGGTGAGAAAATCGAAACTTTTGTTCTGATGGCCTTAATTTACATCGTTAGAGGGCGCTAAATGTAAAAAATGTTAAACTTGAAGTAGATTTGCAAACGATATCTTTATGTTAGAAATTCTGGTGATATAATCTGTTGATGAAGAACGGAATAATTAATAACCATATGTGTTTTGAATAAATTACAGTTGGTTTAAATTAGACGGGTTTCTCCTTATTTTTATAAATTTAATACTTTTTTTAATACTCATTTTTTAAGTTTTTAATAATATTTCAATACAATAATAATAAAAAAATTATTTTGTTTTATATACAGTGGATGATTTACCCCCTTAACCGTATGGAATAAGCAAATCCAACTTTTTCATTCTAAGGGATAAATGAGATAGGCTTTTTGCATTTTATACGGCTAACAATTATATTACTTATATTTTTCATTCACCCATATGCATCCCATATTCGCCAGGGATGATATGTTATTCTTCTAGTTTATGTTAGTTTGTACATTGTTTTTGCTCCTCTCTATTTAAAAATCAGCCGTGTTTTAGAAATTGCATTATTAGCACTATCCAGTGTGCTATGTGGTATGTTTTTTACTGTATGATAAATATTTTTCTTAGTATCTCTCACATTTTTTTTTCTTCTGATTCAAAGGCTTCCACACTCATCATCGTTCTGTATTAAATATTGGCTTGTAAAATGATTAAAACTAAATGTTTCTTCTAATAGAAAACTATTAGCGTTTGCATTGCATTCACCATTTATTTCTCTTTATTTTCTATTAACCTTAAGAACTTAAGTTAGTCATCCCCCCCCCCTCCTTTTTTTTATCTTAACAAAGAGATTTTTTCAGCCAATGAAATTATTTATTATATGTTCTTTCGGATAAAAAACATCGTTTACGTATTTTTTAAATAAATAAATAAACGTGGAACTAATTTCCAATTTTTTTTTACAAACTGTCTCGAATTTTACCAAAAAAATACACCCTTATAATAAAAAATAATAAAACATGGGTCAAACTAGTAAACCTCTGAAACGAGACATGTTCTGAGCAAATGCCAGTCAGCAGATCGCTTTCGCCACTAATCGTTATTCACTTCCTCCCTAATGCGAATTAATAATAATGACCTCATTCGGTTGTCACGGCAACGGATATGTGAGCGCTATTCGTGTAATGTGTAATAATACTGCATATCGGTTTTACTGCAGAAACTAAACATTAGTATCTAACATGCAGAATAGAATTGCCTGAAAGTGACGGCCAATAAATTACACTTTCTCCTCCTATAGCACAGCTGCTCTTATTACGTAAGGGCAAAAAAATTGGTGGAGGTTCGCAGAACGCCCTCTAGTGGTGTAGAGAGAAGAACAAGTGGCAACTCAATCTTAAAATGTAATGAAAAAATAAATTGCTGTCATGGCTGTCACTGTTTACAAACCAAAGAGGACTACACTTGAGAGCAACCAGGCACGCTGTAAGCTACTCTGTCCGCCACCATGATGCTGTCACTGACCCTGGCAGATTGTTCCTGCTCCAGACCAAGGCCATCTAGCCCAGGGGTTGTTTGCAACTGTTTCTCAACAGCTTTCTGGTTTCTGTCCCGCTTCGGTAAGCCTCGTGTCCTACTTACAGAGGAAAATAGCTCTGATATTATTCCTTCCGTGGTTTATTTAATGTACACTGATTTTCAATGGAAGGATATAACGTGAAAAATTTAAAGCAATCTTGAATATTTATCATCAGTTTTAGAAAAATGAGGACATAGTGATGGATATTTTTTTTTTCTCCCGGATAGCTAGCTATAAGTGAAACTATTTGTTTTTTTATGATTTATTTTTGGATTGGGTTATTTTAATATTTGACGGTAGTTTTTTGGCTGCCTATTGTCAAAAAGACGTGGATAATATGTTTATGGTACAGAATACAGTTAACAACTGTACAGAGTATGCTGGGAAGAAGGCATATCACCAGCATGGGAAAATTAATCGAAAACTTATTTATGTTAAATAATATTAGGTGAACCAAAAATATTTTTTTTTGTTAAGAAATGTAAATCTTAGTTGTTTATTTTACGCTTTCTTTTGTTGTCAGAAGTATTTATTTTTATTTATTATTATGAAAAACATTTTTACGTGTATTTTCAATACTCAGTTCTTTTTTATCCTCTTTTTTTTTTTCGGGCATTGTAGTGGACTTCTCGAGTGGTGGTGGACCCACGAACTTCTTTTAATTCTTCTTTGATTAATAATTGCATTTAATTACTCTTTATCCTTGATTCTTGGTGAATCAACAGATCCGCGGTTTGTTATACCCGTACTTCGATGTGCGTCAGATGTTATGTGCCTTCGATGAAAAAGTAAATATCCAATGCACTATGTAGAGAGCGGCACACCATTTATTTTCTTATTTTACGTTCACATGTATAACTATTCAGCAAAACATTATTGTATTCCATAGTTTTTACGATTCATTATGTTATTTGTGTAGTAATTTTTTTATAGTACGAGTATTTGTTACCTAAAATACATGGAAGAGATTTTATTTTCGTTTTCTAATGTTAACGACCCAGTAGTAAGGATTTCACATTACTCTAATTTAAAAAAAGCGAATTAATTATTTAAATAAATTTCTAATAATATTCTACTTAGAATGAATAAGAAAGTGAGTGCTTGGTGACTTTCTTAAGAGTTCCACTTCTGTTATTTCTTGGCATTAACTACACCTTAGGAATTAACACGATGGGAATGCATTAGATTCTATGGGCATTAGCTGTGCTCAACGTTTTACCGAATGAAATGGCTAATTTGATGTGCTTTGGAGACTTTCTCCCAACTTAACATAGCTTGAATGCTGGTTTGCATTTACAGACATTCACCTAATGAGATGGAAATCTGTCCTTCGTACAGAAATCACATTACAGAACTCAGTGAGAGGATATTCTAATCCTTGCCTACATACTCTGGTTCTCCATAGAACCGAACCCTGTTCCTTTAAGGTTTCCGAGAAGGAGCAACGTCACTTTTGACGCGCTGAACTAACGTGAACACAACTCACTTCCTCAGCTACTCTCTGCCTTAGCTATTTTTGCATCTCACCGTTCCCTCTCTCAATGATTCACCCCTACGCTACAAATGAGGATAACGGCAAGTATTGCCAGAGACGGAAGTGCCATAAAGCTATTTACCGGCGCTTACTTCCGCTAGCATCTGGAGAAGTACAACAGCTAGGCCACGAATGACAACTAACGAGCAACATTCCCATCTAACACACGTCTGAAAATACACATATAACAGAGATATCTATATAATAAAAGGTTTCTGTCTGGCTGGTTGTGGCAGTCATAACTCATCGGGAAATCAACGTACATGCTCCAAATTTTCAAAGAATGTTTCTAGTTGTGGTCCGGATTGCAGTGGCAAATTTCAGGTCGAAAGTCCAAAAGCGGGGCTTGCTAGAAGCAAAAATATTTACCATGCTATTCCTACGGGAAACTAGAATCGCTGTCAAATTTACTGTTGCCATTTACTTCTCCCTAACTGTGAACGTAAAGAGTTAAAATAGCATTTAAACAATCTGCTTCCGTTGCCAGATTCCCCACGTTTTCAAAGGCATTATTAAAGCGTTCCATTGCAGCTAGCGCCCTGATTTTCTAACCAAACATGGGGTCGGGTAGGTGGGACCCGCCTACGGAATTTGGGACCTTTCGGTGAAGTACGTCGGGAATTACAGAATGCCAAAATCTAACGAAAATAATATACTCTGTCGTTTGCGACGGGTCTGAGAGCGCGCGCCGGGTCAACAATGTTTTCAAACTTCGTGTTCAAACTGTGATAAAATGTCGGGGGGGGGGGGGATTACTCACAAAACTAACTTTTAGTGCAAGAAACAACAGAATATGCAGATTAAAAGTGAGACACGAGCTGTCACTATTTGTGTAGAAACGAAGCCACGGGCCAAGTGAGAACCTGTTTTTTAAACCCAATCATCAGGCCACACGGGGACGCTGTGCAGGAAATTTGGACTGTGCGAACGGAATATCACGGGAGCCATAGGGTAGCAAAATCTGTGGTAACGGAAATAAAATCTCATAGTTTACGTAGAAACTAAGCCACGGGCTATGAGGAGTGCTCGCTGACGTCAAAAACGATCCGGGCAAATTTCTTCCTGTTCAAAATCTGCTGTGCAAAAGTGTCGGGGGGTGGGGGTGGGGGGGGCTTCTTACAAAATTTACCTTTAATGCAGAGAAAATAAGAATGTACAGGTTAAAAGTGGCACCCGGGCAGCGCCTTGTACGTTCAGCTAGTATACAATAAAATAAATTAGAGGGACACGACAGGTATCCTTATCTGTATTATGGTATGATGATTCCGTATTTGCAACTGCACTCATTAATGAACGGCTCGACGTAAATATTTCTATATGAAACCTTGAACCCCCTCTCTCCGCTGGAAAATTTGCTTCTCCCTGAAACAACCCTCCTCTCCCCCGGGTCAGTTTAGTTTTTTCATAGCTCTGAATTATCAAAGTGTGTAATTTTTTAGAAACTTTGATTATTGGCTATGAAGCAAAATTGACAAAAGAAGCTAAAGAATTATGTCTGTAAATGTTTTTCTTTCTCGTCACTGATATACGTAAGAAAACAAAACTTAAACTTTCTATTTTAAATGACGATTGTTTATTAATGTGACATAACTTGCCTAATCACGAGCAGCATTAATGAACAATTGTCATTTGAAATAGATTCTTCTTACGTAAAAAATTATGATTATTACTGTGCTGTACAGCTAGAATGCAACAGTTTTAATATTGTAGAACAAAAAGAAAATGTCAAGTTTTCTGTGGTTATAGTTAATATATTTTCTTTGAAATCCACATAGTATGTTTCCATAGTTTTTACATTATTATTCGTATTATTATATTTATATAGTACGACTGATTGTTACTTAAAATATATGAAAGAAATTTTTTTTTCATTTTCTGATGTCATCGACCCATTAGTTAGGGTTTTCCATTCCTCTAATTAGAAAAAGTGAATTAATTATTTATATTTTCTGATAATATTTACTTGGAAGGAAAAAGTGAGTTCGTTTGACCTACTTCCTTGAGAGTTCCAGTTCTGTTATTTCTTAACATTAAATGTCATTGCGTTTAAGCATTTTCTGTAGTTTTTTTTACCAGTTCATTATACGTATAGGAAATGGCAATCTAATATAAAATAATAAAAAAATTAATTATTGAAAACAATATGTAAAAATCCTGATTTTTTTTTTACCCCCTGAAGCAGCTGCTTGCCACAAAGATCTGACAGGAGTCTGTCAGTTTTTTAGTGTTCCCAAATTTATATGCATATACATCAACCATAATATTAAAATCCGAATTTCAATTGGGGAGGTGGGGACTGGTATAGAAGGGGGACGTTATTATGCTTATGTTTCATTGTGACCTGCCCATTTAGCCCATTGTGTGCAAAAAAGTGCCGCTCAGATTTAAACAACCCAACCTATATGATTAATTGGTAGAATCGAAACCTTTGTAGCTGCGCAGTCCCCTCCCCCCCCCCCCCTTTTCAGTAGCTAATATAATAGGAAAGAAAATATACTTGGATATGAAAAATCTCTGAATTTTATATCCCGATAGCATTTTTTTCTATTAGATCAGTTTCCGAAAAGGGAGCAAAGTTAATATTATTAGAAGCAGAAGATTTCTTACCAAATAATTTTTCAAATTGTCAAAAAAATTTTTGGCTCAAGTTGTAGCAACTTTGAAAATCAGCTAACTGACTAAAACATCATCGTTTGCAGATTACTTTAAACATTTTCCATTATCCTTTTTAGCGGGTAATTGGCCCAGAAGCACTCCCCCTCTTCCCTTTAACAATTACTTTTTTTTATTGCCTTGCATAAAATCTGTTCAGGAATCATAAAGTTATTTTACGCAATTTAGATTTTGTATATGATTTATTAAAATTAAAAGCCTATGTAAATTTTGATCCAAAGTCGTGCCTATCGGAGCACGTTTTAGATATTTAAAAAGCGAATTAAAATCTCTGCTTCATTATTTCAGAGAGAATTTCTTTAGTTTTTAAATGGAACATTTCTGCTTGCAGGCAAATCGCCTGAATTATAACTTGTAACTAATGATCGAATTTCCGCTTTGCCGGAGCAATTCACTTAACAATTATGCTCTGTAGGCAGATGACACCGTCTAACAATACACGGGGCTCATGATGCGGCACGTGAAATGATAATGACACTGCTATTATGTCGGCCGAATGTATCATGAGCACAAGCCATTATATCTTGTTAACGAACGGATCTATACAAAGATCGGTTGCATCTTGCCTCTAGTGAAGCAATTAATTTACAGTTTATTCCCGAAATACATGCAACTGTGTCATAGTCTTATTGAATTCTCGTCCCCATCTTTGAAATGAAGGAAAAAAAAACATTCTTGAGAAAAGAATAAAAAATCAACTGGTAGGACAAGTTAGTGCAATAGAGTAAACGTGCCGTGTGTTGTGCGAGGAGAGGCAGACATAGTGGAGTCGTCAAGAGAATATTATTTCTTCTGGTCTGTCACAAAAAAACAAAACCACCCATTTTGTGCTCTTCCTGGCTTCTAGCCAAGCGTGATAGTTGTTGCGAAAAAGTTATTCCTCTAGGCGTTTGGTTTGCAGTTCTCGTTTCCGGTTTTATCTCGTAGATCAAGTAATGGTAGAAAGGAGAAGCCAAACTGAAAAAAAAAGAGTTAAAAAGAACATTAGGAAAATTTTAACCATTATGTAGTTTAACAATTCCTTTCTTTTGTTCATAAAATTGTTTGTTACTCTTCTCTAGTCGCTGCAAAGATCAATTTTTCGCATTCACATTTAATCTCCGGGAATATTCCTAAGGGACAAATGATAATGCTGCATGCGTCATATTTTTGCATGCAGAAGATTAAATGTAATTGGAATAAATTCGTTATTTTTCTTTATGCAAGTTTTGTAAAGAAGATCATTTTTCAAAGCCATTAAAGAATCTGTGAGTGTTCAAGCATAAATATGCACAAACAGTTTAGTCTGAACATTGCACATCTGTCATCTAGTGTAGTTTAAGCTTGCATTACAGACGCGTAGGTTAGAATTCCAGGCAAAGCATAAATGTTACCCTCGTTTTCATTTTGAGGATTCTCGACTAAAAACTTCTTACAGCTGGCAGTGCCGAGTGGATATTTTCAACCGGCGAGCATATTCTTATTCTGAACTGTATCATTTAGTAGGTACAAAATTCCGGAGAGCAAATAAAGTACGAAAGATAAATACTTGTGTACCAAAGAAAAGGTAAATAATTGCACATCACGTATTATAATACTTTACCGACACTATAAGCATAATTATACAGTTCTGAATATTATTTTATTCAGAATTGTATAATTATATTCACGTACTCGAATCATAGGGCCAGTGGTGTAACTATAATGATCCTGCCGAGCCCTGACTTAAGCACACCGAACCTTAAATGGTCACTTAAAGGAACTTTTCACTTTGAGGAGAATCTATCGATCTATCTTGCTGCCTGACCTACTTACTTCTAATTATCTTTCAGCATAAGGTTTATATTAATGGTAAGATGGTAATGAAACTACTTTTTATCAATTCATTCAGTCATGACAATAATATCAGTGTTATTCTCGTTATATATACGTGTAGTTGTTTAGTTAAGAGACGGGACAGGGGCTGGCTCAGTCGATTGCACGCCAGGCTCATAATCTGCAGTTTCCAGGTTCGAGTCTTTCCTGGACCGGTGTTGAGAATTTATCTTCAGCTAAATCCCCACCTTGCCCTTGGTGAGAAAGAGGACACTCGTGAACTTGGAAAGGCCACCGTCCTTTAGGTGAAATACAAAGCCGTGGTCCCATGCACAGGAGAGTTGTTAAAGAACACGTTGGATGGCCTTGTTGGGAAGCTTTCATCTGTCTCGAAAGAGCTGTCCAGTTGGTACCCTTCCCCAGTGGTGAAAGTAGGCTGGTATGCTGTACCGGAAAGAAATTATTTGCCAGTACGACGTACCTGTAAGACATTTTTCAGTAGTGGCTCCGTTAACGATTTCTTTTCACTTTAATGCTTTTTCAACCAAGAATTTAATTTTTTTAAAGCGGACCATTCCTTTTAAGAAAAATTCGTCAGTTTTTAATTGCGTTACTACAGTTTAACCCTTTAGATACCAAGCTATTTAGAAGAAGAAAAATATATCACACTATTAGCTGAAATGAATTTTGAAAGATTAATAAGGGAAGCTACAAGAGAAGAAATAGTAAAAAATAAAATTACCAAAACCTGTATAGACCATATTAATACTAAACTGATTAAAAATATGTCAGCAAATTCAGTAATTCAAACAAGCAAAATAGCAGATCACTATATGATTTTAACACTGATTAGCAACACCAATAACAATTTGAATAATACTAATTATACTGAAACAGACCAGAAAAATAAGAATTGGTCATTTGACTATAACAATATAAACAAAAGCTATTTCTGAAATGAATTGGAATTTGGAAAATTATGGAGACAACTCAATGGATGAATTAAACCTATATAAAGTATTTAAAGACATTTATGATGGAATATTAGGAAAAAATAGAATATATATGAGGAGTGTTGGAAAGGTAAAAAGAAATCATAGCAAAAATTGGATAACACCGAACTTGATAGAATTAAATAAAGAAAGATAAAGCTTGGATTAAATTTAAAAACAATGATAAAAGTGATGCTTATAAAAATAACTATAAAAAAATTTCAGATTAGAAATCAGAAACAACTTTATTATAGAAATAAACTTATAAGGAAAACAAATGATATGAAGGCTACCTGGCAATTAATATATGAAATATTAGAAGGAAAACAGAAAAAATCAGAGGACGATATAATAATTGACAATATGTCCAAAAAGAAATTATCTGTGGAAGAAATAGCAAA
The DNA here is from genome assembly GCA_038380435.1 of Ryuthela nishihirai. Taxonomy (NCBI): domain Eukaryota; kingdom Metazoa; phylum Arthropoda; class Arachnida; order Araneae; family Heptathelidae; genus Ryuthela; species Ryuthela nishihirai. Next base: position 70,218,715 of record JAWZYU010000001.1, read on the forward strand.
TAATTACAATGACATTTATAATACACTAATTTTACAGATAAGAAATACAAATCACCAAGACGATATAAATTATGTTCCAACCATGATGCAAAGAGTTTTGAAATCTATCTATATACATGAAATCACTGAAAAACAAACTGATGAAATAATTACTTCATTAGACACCAATAAATCACCTGGTTACGATAATGTTTGCATTAACAATATAAAATTTAATAAAGAGACACTACTTAATATTATATCAAAAATTATAAATCAGATTATATTTACTGGGAACATACCTACTGAACTCAAAACAGGTGTTTTAAGACATATTTTTAAAGGTGGTATTAAGGAGGATTTTTCTAACTATCGACCAATAAGAATTCTGCCTATTTTTTCGAAAATAATGGAAAAATATATTTATAATACTGTTTTTAACTTTTTACTTAAACACAACATAATTAATGAAAATCAATTTGGCTGTCAAAAAGGAAAAAACACAATTCAACTAATTTTCAAAATTGCAAATAATATTAATAAATCATTGAATAATAGGGAAAAAATTGTAACTATGTTCTTAGATTTAAAGAAAGCCTTCGATACAATAGATCATAGCATTTTACTAAATAAATTGGAAAATTACAGTATTCGCGGTATATTGTTAGATTGGTTTAGAAATTATTTATCAGACAGATACACAATTACTAAAATAAAAAAACTGCTACAGCAGAAAAGTAATTACACGATATGGAATTCTCCAAGGCTCAATTTTAGGTCCTTTACTGTTCTTAGTATACATAAATGATTTGTTCAATACAAAATTAAATAGTGCTATTTATCTATATGCTGACGACATTGTTTTAATAAATAGTCAGAAATATTTAAATGATAGCATTCCAGAGGTTCAAACAGATTACAGTATTATTAGATGGTTAAATCATAATAAAATTATTTAAATGAGAAAAAAATAAAACTGATGATTATTCATTCACCAGGATTTCATATTCATCAAAACCTCTTTATCAAAACTCATAAAATAAATTGCAGAAAAAAGGATGCTTCAAATTATGAATCATTATGCAGTTGCCCACTTGTTGAGCAAGTAAATAAAATAAATTACTTAGGAATCATTTTTGATGAATATTTTAGGTGGAATGCCCATATATCCCACATATGTGAAAGCTTGAGAATACGGCGATAAAAATTCAAAAATTGAAATACGTATTAAATATGGAAACCTGTGTAATATTTTATAAAGCAATATGCGAATCTATTTTAAATTATGGAATAATTGTGCATGGAACAACTAACTTAACTAACATAAATAAAATAGAAAAACTGCAGTGTATAATAGTTAAAAATATTATTTCGTTTCATTTGCAAAAAAATTTATAAAACTTCCACCGATAGATTAAAATTTTTAAATCTTTTATCCTACAGCAATTTATATAAATATAATGTAATAATTAAAAAAGTTTTTGACGAAACTTACAAACTAAAAATTCAACATAACAAAAATACAAGACTAAAAAACCAAGGTTATTACAAATTGCCAAATTTTCGAAATAATTACGGGAAACATATTTCCTAATATCAAGTACCACTTATATTTAATGCTATTCCAAAAGAATTACTAAATATAGATTCTTTTAGAAGACTTAAAATGGAATTAAAAAATTATTTGGTATTTTCTAGTTAGCTGATTATTATGTGTTGTGTTTTGTGGATTTATTTGATGTACACCATTTTTGTGGCTGAATGTTTAATATAATTTATTCATTTTCCTGCAGATACGCTATTTAGCTTTGCGGGTCAAATTGTAAATGTATTTGTATTCTTTACTCGTATGAATAAAAATTATATTCTTTTAAAAAAAAACCGGATACTTGAGATTCCATTTCTGCCGACAGGGAGTGTCAAGGGGGGAGTGCTGGAAATCGGAAGTAGTGCTTTCTCTCTTTGAACGATTAGCAAGGATATTGGGTATGGAGAGTAGACTAGACAGACAAAGGCGACTCCAACCAAAGCCGTCTTTCGGGGAGTCGTTAAGAGTTTACGGACAATTTACAAATTTACGGACAATGCACGTTCCCATCCGCCGTAGCTGTCTGGGTTCGGTCATAATCACTACCGGGGGCAGAACTGGGAAAAAGGAGTGGTAAATCAAAGAAAGGATATGAACTCACTTAAACGGTGAAATCCATTGCAAAGGAGCGTGTACTTGTAATTTTCGTTATCAAAATATATATTTTTTTATATTCTGCTGAATTGAAAATTCTAAACATTTCTGGGAATAACGGAAGGCAGTTTAATGAGAGCGATGGGTCACATGCTTCCCCAAATTTAAATAATGAGTTTGAAGGGGGGGGGGGATTATTAATGTAAAATCATGGAAAAACAGATTTTTAAAAAATAATTTTTTGAATTAATTACTTTACATTACGCTACTGGGGTAATAATAGAAAAACTAATACACGTTCTTTTAATTTTATTGTCGCACAAAAGTTGGCACATTATTTTTTTTTAAAACATAATTTTCGCTTAGCACACCTCCCTTAATTTTAAGGCAGGAAATACTTGCTTCGAATTTTAAATATTAAGTTGTCCTTTCTAGCCATTTCAAAAACTGGTGGTCTATTTCGTCATTTCCTAAACATCTGAGACTTCTAAAGAGACATGTATTCAGAATATATATACAGACAGAATGAGAGTACTCACACTCCGAATTCTACGACTGAAATTATTTGGAAGATTTAAAAAAAAAGAATTTTGGCGTATATTAATTTAAATTTTTTAATTTGAACCTAATTATAAACTTTAACAAAAGAAAGTAAATATATTTATTTACTCTAGATAAGTTTATTTGAATATTAAATAAATAAAAAAAATAAAATAAATACCCCCTCAAGCAGCTGCTTGCCACAGAGGTCTGACAGGACCCTGTCAGTTTATATGCCATAGTAGAAGATCTGAGAGGATGGCAGGCCCTCAGCAGAAAAACGACACATACATCCATGCCTTACCCGGGGCTCGAACCCAGGTCCCTTAGATCACTGACCAAGCGCGCTAACCACTCGGCCACGGGACGGCTTATTAAATAAAAGGGGGGTAATTTGAATATTAATAAAAGGGGGTTTAAATAATAGCCGGGGTTCGAACCCAGGTCCCTTAGAGCAGTAGCCAAGCCTGCTAACTGATTAAGCTTTATAAATTGTAAAGGCTATTCCAAATCTCTGATAACAGTTATTCTCAAAAAATGCTATATTTTTGGTTCTGATTTTAAAATATGCAAGTTGTGTATTCAAAATTGCAACACGAGTGAAACGTTAATGTTCCTTTCTAAAAATATTTCTTTAAGTACTAAAATAATTTTAAAAACATCTAAATCGTATAATTATTTTTTTCAATAAGACTGGAATCAGCAAATATTTAAATATATTAATATTTATTTCACATTAAAAATCCCTAAATCATTCACTATTTGCGGAATACATATGGAAAGTGAGAAAATCTAAGAGAACTGTACTTTCGTCGCTACACACTTTAATTTATTAACCCCTGTAAGAAGACTTCACTGAAGTGATCGCCTGTGTGTGATTTTTCACACATAGCTATGCTTTGAAGCGTACTGCTAAGAAATAAAATCTACTTTCACCACTGCCCTTCCCTCAACCTTCTCTGAGTCCTTGGTTTCCTTGTGACCTGTATGTACCCTTAGCCCATTGGTTATGAAAAGGTTTCGCTCAAAGGTAAGAGAACCCAATCTACTTAAACAGTCAAGAGAACCAGAACTGGTAATAATAATAACAATATTTAACCAAATATGAATTAAAAGAATTTTAAAAGACTTGTTTGAGAAACCTCCCAGATCAAAAATAAATTTCTTCTGAAATCTTGCGAAAAATAAATGTTTCTAACAGTGCAAACAGAAGAATTATAGCTTTGTTGAATAGAAGAATTTGCACTTGGAAACTTGCATCATCCTTACCACTCAAATATTTATAACGGCAAAGAAAACATTTTGCTAATAAATGTAAGGAAAGAGTTGAGTTTTAAAATATGATAATGGTATTCGTTAAGTCGTAAAACTTTGACACGTTGAATGGTCCGCAGGAATATTGCAAATGTCTCTGCTGCATTAAACAATGACAGTCGTGCTGGACCAATTTGTTACCCCAGTAAAATACACCCGCAGCAAATGTTCGTCTTGGTGCCATTGCAGAGCCATTCATTCCGTGGTGGCAAGAAAGACGGCCATATTTAGGAAAATTATCAACATCCTTTGTTCCCACTTTTAAGCTCTAATATTACAGGATAGGAAACGAGTTGAAGACGGTTACGGTTGAGTCTGTTGGTGTTTCCTTCGTCTGGGGTCATAACATTTAGCAGCGCCTATGTGACTTCGCACACAGCGCTAGTAATTGAGATGTTATTGTCGTAATAAATTTGCTTTCATTCTTCGGACCTCATTATTCTTGCGGTAAACATTTTCTGTTGCATACTGAGTGCGAATAACAACGTCGTTAGATGTCCTGGGAATGCTTTCGAGACGAAAACTTGGATGCTGTGGATGTGTTTGCGTATATGGGCGAGCAGTTATTAGGCAAATACCTCGGAAGCGAAGACGATTCCATTTATTAAATCTTACATCTTCAAAATTAGCTTTAAAGCACCGAAACTACCTTGTTTGATGCATCGTTATTAAAGCCATTAGCAACGACTATCATTATCTCGTATCTAAATATAAAGGAAATTGCTTCTTCGTAATTTAACTGCAATTTCCAGTTGTTGTTTAATAACATGGCAGTGATACCTATAAATGTTTTATATATATAGTCTTTGAATACTGTACTATCCTTATAAAAAGTTGCAGTTCAAATACCAAGTTTTTGAAAATCAGAGTTACTTGTAGTTTTTTTCATGCTGTTAAGAAAAGGACAATCTTTTTCTCATTTCTCCATTTCTGCGGACACCTAACACATGGATGTATTTCCTGTATATATATCACTTTAATATATATAAAATGTTTTACATTACATGGAATAAGAAAAAGCAATGTATAGCTCAGATCACGATCTTAAAGAAAAAGACGATCAAAATCTAAAAGAAAGACTCGAATAAATTTTTTGAAGGAATTAAAAAAGAATTTATATTTGTTGTTTTGACTAAAGTAGCAAATCAAAACTCCCTAATTAACCATTCTGGAAGCAATAGATTTTCATTTCAACCTACTCGGTATTAATCAAAGTAGTTTTTTTTAACTTTAAAAACGCCCTCGTTAATTCATCGTTACACTTCCGTCACTCGTGTTAGAAAACAAAAGTAACAAAATGTTACCGAGGAAATATTTCGAAGGGAAAAGAAATGTAGCAACGACGCAGATGTTTACCGCACGTACTCTAGTCAGGTGAAAGACATCTCCTAATGTTATTCGCTGGTGACATGCGACATGAAAAGCATTTTGGCGTTGCTTTCTGATGTTGTCTTTTCACTGCAGTGTCTCTCACGAAAATAGACAAGGTTGTGGGCGATTTCATTATCAACTGCAGAATTGCCTCCGGCGATGAAGGGCAGCCTAAGACTTCGGTGGAGCGAAAGGGCCCCTCCGTCTCAAATGGGTAGTTACGCCAATACAGAGGTAGATGTATACTCTGGCTTCTCAGATTCGCATTGCACGTCACAGTAAATCATTATAATTACATGCGAGCACTGGTGAACGGAAGCAGCGTGTATGTGTGTATGTTTATTATTCACTTGGTTGGCTTAGAATATCAGCAGATTCAATTTGGCAGCGAGTGTTTGGCGACATTGATTGCACTGGCGAAGCCAATTAACGTCCAAAGTTATTATCTAATAAACCGAATAGAGGTTTTTCTGTTCTTAGCTTTTCCATTGTGCATTCTCCATTGTTCGCTTATTCGTTTCTGTAGACGTAATTTTTCCCTGTGGATGTATCGTGTATTAAAAAGTATAATGCATGTTATGTAGGTCAGTAGTGTTTGTTATGAGCTTACGGATTTTAATAAATTGTTTGGTAGTAGCTCTCCTGTTATCTTCAAAATCTGTAGGAAGACAGGTTCTCGAAACGAAAAACTGCAAAATAGATGAAAAAGAGGTTCACAAAGTTGACGAGGAAGATTGTAAATAAAAAAAACAATTAGTAACGAAACTAGATCAGCAAACAGTTACATCTAACTGTTTGATGATATATGATTCAAATGGTCCTTCTTCAGTTCATTGTATTGAATGTCTTTCAATCATTATGTATTGTTATGTTTAATTATTATGTGTACAGGCGTAGCCAAAATTAGAAATTAAAGCTAATCTGTACATGTAAAATGGTATCTACTGGCGAGTTTGGAAACTCTTATGGAGACGATTATCGGAAGATGAATAAAATTATAAAATTGCTCCTCGGGCAATCCACTTGTCATGGAGGTCTGATAGTAACCTGTCGTTTTAATGCTCTTGTAAGGAAGGCGAGACCTCAATGGAAATGCAAAATATATCAGGAAGAAAACATTAATTCTTCGCAGCCAAGCGCGTTAACCATGCAGCCTCAGGAACAATGTACAAAAAACATTAGTTCCTCAGACAGCTGCTTACCATTGACATTTCAGTTTATTAATATACTTGTATCAACACTTTGAGTTTAAAAATTGAAGTTGTATCGCTCTCAGTCATGTGACGGAATTCGAAAACTTTTGTGTAGTCCAAAGTTTGTTTTCGACTTATGTGTTTAATTATGAAGTTAATGTCGTTAAATCCACTTACCACGAAGATCTGACAGGAGCATGTGAGTATAATAGGTTATAGAGAAAAACTTGAGAGAAAGACAAGATCTCAGTATAAAGACAACATACATCAGAAAAAAACGCACATCCTCATCCGGGATTCGAACGCAGATCTGTTTTTCTCAGTAGCCAAGCACACTATCCTTTCAGCCTGGAATGACTCAAGCACACAAGCTAAAGTAGAAGAATAACATATCGCCCGTGGCGAATATGGGATGCTTGTTTTCAAAGAAAATGATTTTTCGTTTTCCGAATTCTGCACCCTTTAACAGCAGTAATAGTACTGATGGGTAATTGGAAAATACATATAAATAGTAATATATTATTAGCCCTACACAACGCAAAAAGAATTTCTCGTTTGTCCCTTAAAATGAAAAAGTTAGTTTCCTCATCTCCTAGGGTTAAGGATATTCGATGTCATCAGTCAGAGTATATAAATAAAATAATTTATTAATTATTACAATATTATAATATTATTAAAAATTTTAAACTAAGTACTAATTTTTAAAGCATAATTTTTTGAATTCATAATTAAGGAGCAGCCGGTCAAATTTTAACCAAAAGATATCTAAAGCGCATAGGAATATAACTTAAACTTATTAGTAAGTGATCTATTCTTGATCAACACATTCTACCAGCAGAATTTCTAAATTATAGCATAAATATATCGTTGCAATATTAATTACTTCAAATTTAATATTTCCTTCCTCCCTCTAAGGATGTAAATTAAAGCTTTTGGTAGTTTGAAAACTATGACTCATCATATTGCGTTAGTACGTATTCAACACAAAAAGAATATTTCATTAATCTCTTAAAACAAAAAAGTTGTCCCCCCGGGTGTAAAAGTCAAGATCATTGTTGCATTGCACACTTCGTGACCTTCACATTTCACCATCAATACCATCACCATCGTCACTTGCAATATTTTTTTTAATTTTTTGGCATTTTCAACCCCCCCCCCCCCCCTGTTAGAAGGCGCAATTATAGCTATTGGGAGATTCAAAAAGTATAAATCGTAATATTTCATCAGAATCTATCCAACTCCAAAAGAATTTTTAATTTTTCTCTAAAACAAAGAAGTTCAATATCTACTGAAGGCAGACGGACAGACAGATGACAAAATGAAAACATTAGCACTTTTCTGTCTGAAAACAAGTCGAAAAAAAAATGAAAAACACATATTAAATAATAATTCTATAATTATTCCAAGATTTTCTCTTCTGACCATTCTCATTAAATAGCACACACACCCTCCTCCCCCCCTCCAAAAATATTGCGAAATCGGACTTCCTTCTAAAAGCTCTTATCTAGAATACACACCTCCCCCATGTCTTGTTTGAATAAATTCATATTTCACCGCCTCGTCTAGCGTAACTTAATAAATTCTGACAAATTGCATCTCTTTATAACTTCGTCCAGCTCTTCATTCGTGGAACCGATCGATAGGTTGTATTTATAACTTGATATTTCCATCGTTCGGCGAACTACTGCTGAGTTAGCTTATCCTGCTCATTTCCTTGTTCTTCGTACAAGCGTGATGCTTTTGGTGTCCCCATTCTCCACGACCTCTTGAGTGATGATAAATACAATAAAGTGGTCGCCGCGACATGTCATGCTCTGTATTAGAAGAAATGGCATTCTGCCAGTCGTGTGCCTATTCATGTAACAAGCGAGCGATTGATTCTGGTCCTCTCTGAACCAAGCTCGCTTTTCCTAGTCTCGGGAGATCGTCGTTATGTGTAGCAGTGATTGTTCGAACTGCCTATCCGCTTCGCGGAAACCAAAGGAATTGATTGTTGTTTTAAGTGCATACTGGGCCTGGACGTAAACGAATTACTTAAACCTCTTATCGTGTAATTAACTTCCTACGGCTCTAGGAGAACGAAATAGTCTCTTTACGGGTACTGTTGCATTCCATTCTGTGGAACTTTTCTTTTTCGCCAAACTTGTTTGCAAACCTTTCTCAGTAAAGAGAGTGCAGAGTTATAGCTTTAGACGTAATGATAATAATTCTAAATAATGAGCTAATAAGAAAATGGAAACTCGCATGTCTACGTGCACTACGTCCGCATCTATGTGGTTTTTTTTTAAGTTATTCTTAGTAAATCATAAGACAGGCGCATTTCAGAGGAAGAATTATCAGTTTTTGATTTTTCGCCAAAGAATCTTATAAATTAAGACCTGCCATGCATATTTAATTATATGTATGCTAATTCTTAATTATGTATTATGATAATATGTATACTTATGCATTTTATAATAGTTTAGTTTAAAGGAAATAGCAACTTAATGGAAAATGAGTTAATGTTATGTGTTTTGTATGAATGTGCATATTCATTTTAAATCTATCTAGAATTTTATACCCACGTACCCCTTCCCCCATGACAGTAGTTCCTACTACCTGGCTGCCTGAACCCAACCCAGAAATCTAAAAGGAAATTTTTATTTAATTTTTTTTCTTGAGTTTTGCGAATATTTTCCTTGCATATGATTTCGCCAGATTGAAATATTTTCTAAAACATTAGCTCACTAAGGGGCTTAAAGGATTCAAAAACTTCTCCCATGTAAAACCCAACACCAAAGGACGTCGATGGGGAGGAAGGAAACAATAAGGGCAGTTGCCCCCTGGAACTATCGATCGAAAAATGAATTAATTTTCAGATCCCCAAACGTGTTAAATAATATCGGTATACCAAAAAAAAAATATTTTTTTTAAAGGATGTAAATGCATGTTTGCTTATTTGCAGCTTCAGTCATTAATGAACGGCTGGACATAATATTTCTATCTTGAAACATTGATTAGTTGTTTTTTTACCCGTTCCCCCCAGAAAATTTCTCTCGGTGCCCATGGACAATACAACAAATATAGTGAAGCTATTGTTAATCTCAGTTGTAAGGTGATCTGGAGGTCTAAAAATTGAAATCAAAAACAAATTCAATCGAGTGTTGCAGGTGATTGGCAACAAATGATTTGGCTGTTCTATCTATAGATCAGAGCGAAACATGCATGGGATGGAAGTAGTTCAGACTGACAGTTCTCATAGATCAGTCATTGAGGAAGCAACCAGTGATCTCATAGATTAGAGGGGCGGGGTGGCTCAGTCGGTAGCGCGCCAGGCTCGTAATCTGTAGTTCCCAGGTTCGAGTCCCAGCTGGGTCAGCGTTGAGATTTATCTCCGCAAAATTCCCCGCCCTGCCCACGGTCAGTAGGGGACACAGATGGGCTTGGAAAGGCCGCCGTCCGTCGGATGGGACGTTAAGCCGTCGCCCCGTGTGCGGGAGAGCCATACCCTGTGCACGTTAAAGAACACGCTGCATGGCCTTTACGGGAGACTACCATCTGTCTCCTAACAGCTGTTCCAGTAGGTCACCTCCCCCAACCTTCTCTGAGTCTTCGGGGTCAATGTGACCTGGCCATTTAGCCCATGGTGTGCAAAAAAAAGTGCCGCTCAGAGGTAAAACAACCCATACCAACTCATAGATCAAAGATTAATGGTTGATTGATAAGTAATTGATAACTCAGTCAACCAACGACCTATGAGAATCGCCGATGATTCATGACAGTCTCTTTTACCTTATTTGCTTCCATGCAAGTTTTGCCATTGATAATAATAAAACAGTTGCCAAATTCGATTGTGTTCCCCCATTCCGAGCATTTTTAATAAATATGTTATTTCATTTGAACTAGATATTTGTGTTCTACACGTCTTTAATGCTCGATCCGGTTTGCTTTGAAACTAATCTGCAGTATAAATAGTTTGATATCGAATTACGTTTTATGTTTTAAATACTGAAATTTCGATCAGCTACAACATCTATTAAAACTTTACACTTATAAGACTTTATACTACACAAGCATTATTTTTGTGCAATAAAAGATTATATATATAATATATATTTTTAATACTCTTTAAATCTTTTGAAATAAGCAGTAGGAAAAATCATTCACATTTAATTTAGTGTAATATACATAACATATTTAAAAATGCATAATTTAATTCAAATAGAAAATATAATTTAATGTCAATAGTAAAAGAGAAAATGAAATTAATAGGCATTTTAAAAACGTAACATTAAAGGATTATAGTGGCAGTATTTTTCGAAATAATATAAACGCTTTGAAGTGGTATAATTGTTTTATTGTAGCAGAAGGAAAAGTGATAAATTATCAGCTATTAAATGTTCCTACAGCCAAATGAAGTCTTTATTACTGCGACTATGGGTTTACTTCACTTGTGTAACAAATGGTTAAAAAAGGCGAGAAAACATAACAACAAATGACTGCTTTTTTTCTCTGCTCAACGATATCATGGGAATTGAAATGAATAATGATCCATGCTTTGTTTACATCAGGCGCCAATGTAGATCGATTGAGTTTCTTACATAATTCATTCAAAATGTAAAATTTCTATTTATAGTTTATTTTAACACATTTATTTTTACATTAAATTTACTGAAAATAAGTAAAAACTAGGAGCACATATTGTATCTTGTCTTATACTTTGGCGAAAGCCATCCTCTAAACTTTTTGGTTTTCTTTCCTCCTTAATCGTATCGTTAATATTAGTCACATCAAGCATTAATGAATTATCACAAGATTTAATGAAGAATGCAGAAAGACGAGCAATATTACCATCATTTGAACGACCTACTTTGCGTATTTGCAAGCATGGCAGCACTCCCGCATCATTGAGTAGGTGCCAGAGCATTGGCCGTTGATCTACCTTTTGTTAAGCGTACGCTCTCTTAAATGTTCATTAAACTACTTCACGATGCTGGCTAGTGACAGTTTGTTATTTTTCAATCCTTACATAGTCATATAGAGCAATGTATTGGGAAGGAACAGAACTTTATCTCGACAGCTGCCCTCTTCTGATGACATATATCAGGGAGCCCAGTTGACGGAAACGTTATCGCTATAGTCCATTTTGCTTTCAGAAAAGTAATTAACGATATTTTCCCCAACTGCCACCAAAAAAAAAAAATCGGTTTTCCGCAGCATATCTAATTGCTGGTCGGTTTCATCAGAGCCTCTTTATCTTTGTTTTTGCATCTGTAAGTGTACAATGTTTCATATAAAAAGCAAACTTATCGTCATAACGAATTAAAAGTTGCACATTTCGGAGCAGTATGTGAAGTAATCGTTTTGAAGTTGAGATAAAATAAAACCGGTTATTTTTAAACCTATATTCACTGAAAATGTAGGGGCGGGGTTTGATTCCCACCAGCGTTGAGATTTATCTTCCCCAAACCCCCACCTCTCGGTCAATAGGAGACACCGGTGGGTTTCAAAAGGCCATCGTCCGTCTGATGGGACGCTTAGCCGTGACCCCTGTGTGCAGGAGAGCCATACCCTGTGCATCTTAAAGAACACGCTGGATATACTTGACGGGAAGCTATCATCTGTCTCTTAACAGCTATCCAGTGTGTTCCCTTCCCCAACCTTCTCTGAGTTCTCGGGAACCTTGTAACGTGGTCATTTAAAAAAAAAAGTGTGCAAAAAAAGTGCCGCTCAGAGGTAAAACAAACCAACAACACTAAAAATGTGCACCATATTTTTGTTTTACTTTAAAGCAGCCCGCACTGGAAAGTAAAGCTTTATTGAATTTTGATATCTTCTATTAAAATTTTTATCTATTTTTCAACAGTTAGGGTCAAATTTAACTCTACGGTGACCATCTGTATCCATGACGGTGATTAAAAAAACACACAACATAAAAAAAAGGCAAATACTTTCAAATTTTTATTCCATTATGCAAAACCTGATATCATTACTATGCTAAGATTTTTCTTGTAGACATAACATGATGCAATCATAAAATACGGAAATTTTATCGATAAAAAATAAAGCTACGATAAAAATATTTTTGAAAATTTCTTACTCCTCTTCAACTATGCAATTCTGATAGGATCTCTTGGTATAATACGTGATGGGGAAGATCTGTGAGAAAGTTATATCTTAGCAGAAAGACGTCAGAAAAAACATTCATACCTTAAGCATGACTGGAACCCATATCCCTTTACTTCGCAGACAAACATAACATTTAAAAACCCTTGAAATAATTTGCTGAAAAAAAGAATTGGTTTCGTTCATAGTTCGTCCATTTAAAAACCCGAATTTTATTTTTTTTCATTATTGTTACTAAATTGTTTATCAATTTCGTATATCGCCATTTTGACTTCGATTTCAATTCTACACTTTTAAAAATGAAAGGCAAATATAAGAACAATTTTTTTTACCCTTTAAAATATATCTATAAATACACAACTGTTCATTTTTTCGTTGTTTTACGAAACATTTCCTTTGATTCTGTTTTATTAAATTTAAAAAATGTATAAAATATTAAGTTGTCAAATAAAGTATATATATTTGTTACATAACTCAAGTACTTATGTATACTTGGTTCTCCTCTATTAATTTCGGCTGCGAGTGCAACCCCAATTGGCTTTCCGGTGTGCACATCGATCGTAGGAAATCGGTATATCGCAACAGACTTCTACTTCGAAACTGGTCCTTATGGGATTGGCTAGGAGCGCCGCACGCGTTTAGAACAGCGAACCTTAGCTACAGGGCAGCAGCGAAATAGCGCCATTGGTCACTGAACGAGCAAATGGACTGGCTGAAAGTCGGCCGGAGCCGTTCGCCTTGATTTAGTGTGATGAAGTACATCACTTGTTCAACAATGGGACCAGCCCGCTGGGAACAAGTCTAATCTATGTTATCCGTGCGCCGAATTACTCCAGAGAATATCTCGTTTAATCTAGCTAGTAAAGAGTTATTTATAGCCTATTTGTACATCTTTTTTTCCATCACTCCACCTTTTGTATATATTATTATGCTTTTTGTTTCAAAATCTTGGCTTAGCATAGACGTGATTGTATATTTCAGTTATTTTTTTTCTAAATAATATTCGGGACCTTCCACAAATTATTCGTCATATTTTGAATACGTTTCCCTAATTGGATCGGAAAATCAAAATTGATATCATTGTCATGCTCACTTTTAGAATAAAGTGTAAGAAAAGAATAAATTATAGATTTTGAATAAATTACTTTAGCAGCTACCAATTGTTTGTAAAACTAAAATGAAGAGTAAGGCATATTTTTATAAAAAAAAATAAATAAATTACCCTTTCATCAATCAGCTGCTTTCCACACGAGTCCCTCCGACCAGAGCCTGTCAGTATAATATGCCATATTTATAGGTCTAAGAGGAAGACGATATCTCAGCAGAAAGACGTAAAGAAACATCCGTGCCTTATCGACCACTGACAGTCAGTGGTATCACCCATCCAGTCCAATCGAACCGGTTATTTCTAAAAAGGGGGAAAAATAAATGGAAGTAATAAAAAAATTAACTATATGAGCTACAATTTTTGATAATTTAACAAATGTACACTATAATAAAAGAACTGTTGCAATTGCTCCTTCTTTTACCGACTGAAAAAAGGGGATTCTTCGAAATGCGCTTTTTACGGCTGTAAATAATTAAAGTGCTAAAAATATTAGTAAATGAAAAATTTAATTGAAGACAGCCAATTATTAATAAATTGAAATGACATCATTGCTGACACTATAATTGGCCACATAAACTCCCCTTGAGGGAGGATAAATATTAGTTGAAATATAGCACAAATATCTATGAACTAGGTCGCCCTTTTGCTCCACGACTAACAGAAATTTCTTCCAGCACTAAAGTTGTTCACGGGAAGATATATCGCTTTTTTCACATGTTAGGCATTAATTGTATACTAGAATGAGAGAAAAAAATAATGCAGAATATTGTGAAAAAAAGTGCAATTTTTTTTATCAGTAAAAGGGAAAGCTGAGGAAAAAAATATTATTTTTAGCCATTATTAGAGCATTTATTTTTGAGTGTTGCTCTGGTCAATACTTTAGTTAAGAGTTTCCCAAACTTTATGTAACTGGGGACTATTTTTCTTTAGTACCCTTTTCACGACCCAAAAATATTAACCCATATAAAAAAATAGCAAATTTTCACTCTAAGTTATTATGTGTGCACTTCATAGCTTTTAAATAGTTAAGAAGAAAATTCGAAATATATCGTAGGAACCAGTCGTATGTTGTCGCATTCATGAGTGACGCGCGATGATAATAGGCTCTTACACTTATTTGTGTAATTTCTAAGGACCGGTACTAGGCCGTGTACCACACTTTGGGAAACAATGCTTTAATTGATTGCGTACAAAAGCGTAAGCTCACACCTGTGGACCCATACCCCACATAATCAGGAATAAAAATATAGAACTGAGGCGCTCTTAAGGTCGTGGTCTTTATTAACAGTGGACAATATTTACATGATGGTACATACTCCAGGTCTTACACATATACCGTATCATTCATAACTTGAATATGACCGTCTTTCTACAGTTAGCATCTTAATTTTTTAAATTTGCCTTTCACACTTAAATCTTCTGCGGACCCATCCACAATTTTGTCACGGTTTATTTTCCTTGCCCGTGCATTTTCAATGGCTAAAAGTGGCAGTGGCAAATCCAGCACACAAAACTGCTTCTTAATCTCTCAGCACATACTGCTTCTGAGATAATTTTTTACGATCTTTAACTTTGAAAAAGACCGTTCTGCACTAACCACTGTGATAGGAAGCGTTAAGAAAATTTGCATAATAGTGCATACATCCGCAAATGCGCTAAAAAGACTGAAATTCTTTATTAAGTATTAGATGAAGCATTTCGTGAATTGATGATGAAAGAACATCTTGTACTTTCTCGGGCGGGATGGCTCAGTCGGTATCCCGCTAGGCTCGTAATCTGCAAGTTCCCAGGTTCGAGTCCCGCCTGGGCCAGCGTTGAGATTTATCTCTGCCAAACTTCCCGTTCTGCCCAATGTCAGTAGGGGACACCGATGGGCTTGCTTGGATGGGACGTTAAGCCATGGCTCGGTGTGCGGGAGAGTCGTACCCTGTGCAAGAACACGCTGGATATCCTTGACTGAAGGCTATCATCCGTCTCCCAACAGCTATCCAGGGGGTCGCTTACCCCAACCTTCTCTTAGCTCCCGGGTACCTTGTGACCTGGCCATTTAGCCCACTGTGTGCAATGAAAGTGCCGCTTAGAGGTAAAACAACCCAACCCTTGTACTTTCTTCTGTATTTCAACCCTGTATTTATTAAACTCTGCAATAACGTAATAAAAAGAAATTTTCAGTTTTTCATTTTAAAAAATTAAATAAATAAAACTTTTTTCTTTCAAAAAGTTTTTCAAAACTCAATTTTTGGCCCTTCAAACACTAGGGCTTCCTATACATTGCATACCCTACCACATGTACGACTGCATGGGGCGGCAAATTTGAAGACAAACTAAGGACCATTGCTGCAGTAAGGTTTTTAGCTAAATTAATCATTAATTTCTAAGATCACACTTGGAGAAAGGCGGCAAAATAGCTAACGCCGGCCCTGAGTTACTAGCACCTTCTTTCAATTCTGATTTGGGGGGGAGGGGGGATTCTGAAACTTTTAGTAGATCCCTTACAGACAGATACCCATATTAATGACTGAACACTTGGAAAGAACTATTCTTTATATAACGCAAAACTTATATCTTGAGAAGAAGTTTTGAATCTTAAAGGAATATATTATTTAAAATATTCCTTGCATCAGGAATTATACTTAATGAAGCTGAGATTTCGTCCGAATTTGTGTTTCAAAAATTGTTAGCCGAAGTTAAAATTGATAGTTTGATCTAGGGAATGTAAATGCTTTTTTTCTAATATTATCAATTTATTTATCTCTTTTAGTGTTACATTATTGGCCATTCAACATTTGTTGTAACGTTGCAGAAAATTGTATGAGTCTAGTTCATTTTTACGTCGAATGTCCAGGAACACAACAGGAAAAACAACTTCCATTTCCTGATAGAAAATCTCCACTCTGTGTCAACAATATTGTGGCAGTCCATGTAAAGACCAGCAGACGAGAATTAGCAGTTGATATTGAAAAATTCTAATTTTTCCTTATGCACGAGAAATCCTCGAAACATTCCGTTCTCTCTTTTGACATTGTAGAATAAAAATAAATAATAAATTGCCGGTAAATAAAGTCTTACTGGAAAATATCTACCCTCATAAATAAAAGTACATATATGTAATGATAAATTTAAAAAAAGTAAATATTTAATAATATATGTGTAATTTTCAACGGTTAGAGTTATTTCTGCTTTCACGACAGTGGAGGAATTTTTCTAGCGGAATCAACTAAACTCGAAGAAAGAAAACCCCTGGAAAAAATGGTGACACTAGTCATGGCTATGTCGTCTAAAGTTGCACTTAATCCCTCGCAGACGACGTGAAGTCCGTTCGGAACTGCCAAGCGTGTCAGCTGTGCTCCTATTTGCCCGTCACCAACACTCACCACGATACTGACGGCAAACAGTTTGCAAGAGCGCCGCCGTTCATCTCGAAGCTTGCCCTAGATGCCCTAAGCAGGCAAATATACACCATCTCGTAGTCCACACTGGCTTCGGTGATTTAGAGTGCCGAGCTGGAAACGATGTGTATTGATTCCGTAAGAACGTAAACGGGCTTTGACGTTATGTGATGTTATCGATCGTGGAAGGTAACTACAGTTTCCTCTGCTTAAGACACTCGCTGATGTGTATGAGCTGTGCTCGTGGCAATTCTTGCGAAGCGCTGTCATTCCGGGTTTTTTTTTTGGAGGGGGGGGGGAAGTTGTCATCTTATTTTAGATTAGGGAATAAAAAAAAGTGATTGGAAGTATTCAGTTTGGATATGCGTAAACATGGTAATACCTAGGATCGCGAATGAAGTGTAACTTTAGAGGAAATGTAGGCATTTTTTTCCCTTAGGCGATTGCAGTTTAATGGCATTCAGTTATGTACAGATAGTAAAATTCGGATTGGTAAAGCTTATCATAATTTATAGAAAGCAAAAAGAAAAGTTTCTAAATGTGTTAAAGCATTTTTTTTTAAACTAAATAATCGCAAGAAGGATACTGCATGATAAAGATCACAGAATATCCGCGATAAATTTAAAGCTTCGAACAATGTATTTTCTAGTACTGATATTTTTATTCTGAAACTAAGGTTTAAAAAAAAAACACGTCATTTAAAAAACCTTGTCACATTAAGCTAAGGAAATATTTAAGAATTAACATGAGCTCAATTAGCGACTTATTAGTTCCAGACCGTAATTTCCCAAACTCGTTTTTTACTCGCTTTATCCCTATGCAGAGTGTACAATTTTCAAGGCTCCTCAAATTTTATATAATTAATACTTAAAAAATTACTAATTTTTATTGTATATGAACTGTAGCATTCACATATTATTTAGTTCACATCTTAAAGTGATGCTTTCGTGGAACAGTTTTTCTTTTCGATGCATTTAAAGCTTCTGTATTTTTCTGTACCTCTTTATTTAGTGAAACGTTTCTTTTAAAATAAGTCGGTTTCAATTTTTTCCGAAAAAGTATTTTAAATGCGTGTTTTTTTTTTAAATATACTTTTTAATGCACGATTGGAAACATTTTTTAAATGTATCTCAAATATTAATTGTAAGTTGCTTACAGTTATATATATATCAAATTAAAGTACATATTAGTATTTAAGACTAACGTTGTTGGTGGCAGTAGTGAATCGAAATTTAACTTTTACTTATTTGGAAACTACAGTGTTTTCCAAAAGTCGGCATCGTAGAAGTCGGATCCCTTGATTCAGCAAATTCCCCAGCTTCCTTTATTGTCCTCCGTCATGGCTCATTGCTATGCAAATTTCATCGGATTATTTTCAACTTAATAGCCTTCTGGTGTATTTTTTTTATTCAACATGGGTGTATTTAAAATATAAAACTACTCAGAACCCACTATTTTATAGGCCCGCATTAAAATAAATAAATATTCCCTCAAGCAGCTGCTTGCTACAGAAATCTAACAGGAGCCTGTCAGTTTAAAACGCCATAGTAGGTCTGTGAGGATGGCGGGAGCTCAGCAGAACGACAACAGAGACACCCAGGGCTCGATCCCAGATCCCTTTGATCAGTCAGAATAAAAATTAAATGATTTTCTTATATTTTTATGTTTGTTACACTACTGATAGCTTTTCCTTACTTTTGTCTGTTGACAGTTTCAATTTTACCACAGGATATATCCGTTTTCAAAGTTACTATAATTATATCTTCATTTGGTATATAACATGACCTCTATTCATTAGTTATTTTAGAATAAGGTTCTAAAGTTGAGGGAATTTAGAAAAAAATGATTGTGGTATGGATTGAGTTACTTGCACATTAAATGTAAGCTTATAAAAATTAAATATCATATTTAATTGGAGGAGAGTAAGGCTGTCTTTGGGTATAATACATATTGTATGGTTTAGGCCCCTTTGGCTTCTTGACTTACCAAAAATGTATATATCCCTGAGTTTTTGTTGAAAGAATTATGAAAAAGAATTCTTACTACGAAGTTTTTTCTTTTTAGGAAGTCTCATAAGAGTGATAGATAATCAAATATCAATTGACCTGACTAGTGGTTCCAATGCTGATTGTGGTGTACTTTCCCATGCCCAGGTTTGTTGTACTGAAAGAAAAGGCATTAAATTCTAAATATAGAAAACCAAAGGGACAAAAAACAATGTAAGCAAAGAAAACATGTTGAACACCAATTTGTATTAAACTGAAAATAGATAAATCCTGTGATGGAATGGGAATGATTAAAACTAGAGCATATTACTATTATTGAAAATTTTCACTGACCAAAGAACAAATATGTGAATTCATAATAAGTTATTAAAAAAAGGCTCACAAAATGGGCATGTTGCCTTTTGATTTGGACTTCTATATACATCATTGCACATCCCTCATTGGTATGACCCTGGTCTCCCCCTTTTGCTATTGATGATTTTTTACCCTCTATTTTTGTCTCCCCAACTACCAAAAATATTCCGTGAACACTCTTGATATTATATGTTTTTTAGTATTTAGAAGTATAATCTATATAAAAATAGATGATGAGTATGAAATACCATTATATTTTGAGCACTATTATGTGATTTGTTCATATTGATGCATAAATAAATCACACTGTTATAAACAAAAATCATGTTAAAATGTTTAAATGGTCAACAAATTTCTTTTTCGACCTTTATGTAAATTAGCATTATTTTTTCTGAATAAAATTCATTAAGGCAGATTCATTATAATGCAAATATATATTAATATTGCTTAGATAAAATAGAATTCAATTTCCATATTTTTCAGAAAATGGCGACAGAAACAAAGAAGAGTTATCTGTTCTGATATTGTCTTATCCCAGGTATTGTCGTTATAGGACTATTCTTAAGAGACTAGAAGGTGTGCCTAATGGATGGTTAAGGCACACTCTTATTGTAGCTTTAGGAGGTTTTACACTTTCAGGACAAAAAACTCGCATATTATTTTGTCGAGATACATTCGACCATGAAGAGCTAGCCCAACATGATCTCAACTGTGAATATCTGGGTATGTTAATATATTTTATCTCTTGTAAAAATATATTAAAATAAATTTACAATTTCATTCAAAACTCTCTTTTTTATTCAGTAATATGATTTTCTTAAAATTTTAAACATAATGTTACGACAGATGAACTGGTTTCCATAAATTAAGGAAAATCCCCATGTTAAGTCAGTGGGAAGCTAATGTCAAAGCTCTATAACTAACTTCTAAAATAAGTTTTTTTTTGTTTTGAAAAATGTGATTGCAGATAAAGATCTCAATCAAATGAATCAATATCTCAATTTTCAACAATATTCTTTTAGTATTTAATGAGTTATGGCAGTTTGAATATTTAACAACAGCAATGCCAGTCTTAAGAAACTTATACAAAACTGAAGAATAGTGAAAGAATTCTTTACACAAAGTTCTAAAATACAAACTTATTTATTAAACAATTTGATACAATACATATTACTAAAATTTAATTAACTTCTGAAATCAATTTTTGTGGTTGACATTGTTATAGATAAATATTCAAATTTCCGTAACTCATTAAATACTGAATGAATAGTGTTGAAAATCGAGATATTGATTTATTTGATATTATATATATACTTATTTTAGAAGTTATAGAGCTTTGACATTAGCTTCCCATTGCCTTAACTCAGGGATTTTTCTTAATTTATGGAAACCAGTATACAGTGAACCAATGATAGATGTGTCATTGATGCTCATGCTCACATATGCTTCATCATGACAATTATGTCATCAATTGATTGAAACAGAGAGAGACTTTGAAAAATAGGAATTGAGGAGGAGAATGGAAGTTCTTGTTTAGTTGTAAAAAAAAAGGAGGTATTGTGTTGATGTTGTTTGATAGTGTTATGTGATTCTGAGTGAAAAGTTTGTTTATATTTTGTTCAAGATGAAGCCTAGTTCCACTGGTGAAAAGAACCCAACAGGAAAAGTTTGTTTTTAGGTCCTCTTTAAGGAGAGATTATTCAATTAAATATACAATTAAATTAATTGTCTGATATCTGGAATAAATAAGGTGTAAAGAATTGTTAAGCTAACTATGGTATCACAAAGGAATTTCAACAGATATTTGCATTGTTCTTTAAATGTTATGAAGTAAAAGGTTCTGTTTTCTACTAGGAGTAAGTATTGAAAACAGTGTAGTGTAAACATTAGAAAAATTAGTTAAGCATAATAAATCATTCTTTTTATGGTTTAACTTCATATTGATGTAGATAAAAAAAACTTGTGTTTAGATAAGATAGTTTTTATTTGTATCATTTTATACCTTTGTAATAAATTCACGTATATTTATGTTTGGTATGCATACTTTTGAACTCATGCTCAGTTTTTGTGTATTAAATTTATAACAATAATATTTCCTTGAATTATTCTAAGGCTTTTTGACTCTCACTATGGCCATTTATCAGGATGCTACTTTGGCTAGAACAATGCCTATTAGAATTTGCAAATATTGTTTTTCTGGTATTGTTTAAAGTTAAACCAGTATGGTCACTGATTGCCATACTCTCTGTTGCTTAGATATAGAGGTCCTATTAGTTGGAGGTGGCAAACAGAGCCCATTGTCACCATGTATGTGCTCAGTGACATGTTAAGGGACATATTTCAATTAACATTTTCTTAAAGTAACAAAATATTGCTCTGAAAATACTTTCTTCTCATATTAGAGAAGTACAATAATCAGTCCTTCTGAGCACACCCATTATATCAAAGAGCACAAATATGGCACCTCAACTCCATTGGCTAATCTCTTATTATTTAAGACTTCTACTTGGATAAGGAAACCTTCGTGTATTTTTCTTGAAAAAATAATTTTCTCTCTTTTTTTAAGAATTAACATTTTTCCAATCTGCTCTATGTTTTGTTAATATTATGTATGATATGATAGGATAAACAGAATCAGCTAAATGCATAACATATAATACATACATAACATAAAACAGGAAAATTTGAAAAAAAAAACCTTAAAACTTTTTCAATAATTTATATTTTAAGAAATATAAATTAAATTAAAAATTAAAAATGAAAAATTAATTAAAAAAAATAAGATACATGATCACCTACTGTACTATGATACATTAGGTGACCATGTATTTTTCTTACATTTCAACTGTACTATGATATTTATAACAAAGTAGTAGATAGGTGTTCATAATAATTTGTCCAAATATTGTAGATCACCAATTCATAGTTCATCAAGACAAAGTCTGAATTCAAATGCTACAGGCTATAAATGTATATACATTGGTAGACAAAAGCTAAGTTGCAAACATAAAAGTTGATATATCAACATAATGACCAGGTATAATTTAATGACATTCAGTAGAAGATACACCAGATCATGACAAGGAACATATGAAAAAAGGAATGTCACATGAACAGTGATTGTGCAAGGCACATGCAAAACACCATGAACATAAGGCACACCATAAAAGAGAGCACAGGTGTGGCCCTTATCATACCTTGCACACTCCAAAGCTCATCAGCTTCAAGAGTTGTTGGAGAACATGCAGACAAATGCCCAGAGTCACTTGGAGGATTGAGAGAGGTGGATAGCCATTGGTAGGGTGTTGGCAGGACATACCCAAGCTGCAGTAGCCAGAGTGCATAATTCTCTGAGATAGCCATCTCAAGTTGGGGCAACAATATCAGGAATCTGGAAATGTGTCTTGATGACTAGTTCCAGGCTGGCCAAGGGGTCACAGCATTCCAGGAGCAATAATATCTGGCCTTAACAACCAAAAGGCATGGGGAGATGACAATCAGACAATTTGGTGTTGAGCTCACCTGTGCTTCATGCACAGTGGTGTCAAGGAGAACTGTGCACAATGGTATCAAGGAGAACCGAACAGACAACTTCATGAGAGGGGTCTGTATGCCAAAAGACCACTTGTTTCCCTCCCCCTCCCCCCTCTCAAAGAAGAGCTCAAAGGACTTGGTGCAAGCAGCATCACACCTGAACCAAACAGCAGTGGGCATATATGCTTTTCATGGATGAGTCTTGTTTCAGTCTGACTACAGATTCCTGACATGTGCTCATCTGAAGAGAACTTGGAACACACAACTTCACAACATCTGGGGAAAAGACCACTATGGAGGGGAAGAGGTCTTCTGGTGTAGGGAGGCATAATGCTGGATGACCATATGCCATTCCATGTGTTTGAAGTAGCACTGTGCATGCTCAAAGGTACATAGAGACCCTGGAGCCCTATGTAAGACTTTTAAGGGGTGCTCTCTGCCCAGAGTTCATTTTTATGGATGATAATGCACGTCTTCACAGGGCTCAGCTGGTCAATAATTATCTCGAGTGAGAATATCAACAGGATGGAGTGGCCAGCCAGGTCTCTGAATGTTAATCCTATTGAATATGTTCAATAGGATTAACATCCAGAGATGCTCCAGAAATGCTCTGGGGACATAACATCCAGAGATGCATCCATATATGCTCTGGGGAGATACATTGGTGCTCTTCAACCCACTCCCAGAAGCTTCCTATAGCTGTGATCTGCACTAATGAAACAGTGGCATTTATTGCTAGCTCACCTTATCCATTATCTTGTCATCAGCATGCATGATCATTGTGCAACATGCATGACAATCAGGGGCAATCATACTTCCTACTGATCACCAGAACAATGCATTTCTGCTACCATCAGGTGAGGACTTTTTTAGATGCATGAGCATTATTCCTGGCCATCCATTCCTATGGATTTCATGTTTGCATGTGTTCTTTGTCATCGTCTGAGGTACCTCTCACCTGAATTTCATAAAAGTCTTTCAAGTTGTTATGTTGCTATGTTAACTTTCATGTTTATAATTTAACTTTTCCCCACCATTCCACTAAAAATATTTCAATAGTGACTTATAATTTTAATAATTAATTTAATACTATATTTCTTGAAAATATTGGATCTCATCTCATATTTCCACAGTGAACATTTTAATTATTATGTAGTCAAGCTCGTTATGAAGATTACCTCTTTTTAATAGTCTTGATAAACATCACTACCTAATGAAAAATAGTTTTTACCATCCTTATTTAAATTTAATAATTATAACCCTGTCATTATACCTGAACTATTTGCAATTATTTTAGCTCTTGACTGGGGCAAAAAAATTCTCTCATAAACATATAGTAATTTTTACAGATTGTAAATCTGCTCTAGAAATTTTCTTGAATAACCCTCATAAAAGCAACTTTGCAATTTTCTTAAACGATCTATATATTCTAATGTATCATCATCTTCATCTCAATAATTTCATTTACTTACAGTGGATCCCTTCTCACTGTAACATCAAATTCAATGAACATGTTGACAATCTGGCAAAGATTGCAAAAGACTTAAATAATACTATCACTGCACCTTTCATATTTTACATATATAAAAAGAAAAATAAATTAAACTGCTTAAAGGATCTACAAGTTTCCTTTAAGCAGAATCCAATGCACAAAATTCTCATAGATATAATATTACACCTATAATTAATAAATTTCATAACTATGGATTAACCAAGAAGGAAATAAATGTAATTTTACATATTAAAGTTAACAAAGCTTTAACAAACTCAATACTATATCATTTGAAAAAAATTTCATCCCTCAACTGCCCCCATTGCAACTCTCCCCAAACTATCAATCACTTAATAATCATATGTAATCAACTAAAAAAAGAAAGAGAAGAATTTTCCAATAAGTAAAAAAAACTATAATATTGCACAGTTCAACCTAAAAAATATTTTGGAACCTCCTAAAAAATCACAGAAGCCTCTCTTTTATTCTCTTCTTATTTCTTACCTCAGGAAAGCTAATATATTGGAAAAATTCTAAAATTTAAAAGGCTGAGTTAAAAACGTGTCTGAATGAGTCCTCGGGACCCCTTTTTTCCTCGAGGGAATATTCATGTGAGATTTGAGTTACATACATACATCCTTATCACAATTATATTGCATAATTATAACCTAATGTATTATAATTTTGCTATATAGACAAACTCATTTCCTTCAATTTTACCAGTTTCCAGAAAGTCAAGGCCTCCTTTTTTTTCATAGCTTTAAATAGTCACTTCTTTTTCACTGCATTTCACTATGATTTTTTGAGTAAAAGTTATATTGATACAGATGGAATATAAACCCATAACCTCCTGATGATATGTCAGATGTTCTACCAATGAACTGCCAGCCACCAATCAAGATTTCTTCTATATAATGCTATGAATTCACTACTGTCAACATTCAAATCAAATCTGACAGCTGGAAGAGTATTTCACCTCTACTTTCGAGCAAAATTTATAGGTTATTTAAAACAATAGGTGAAATACTATTTCAAATAATGCAAATTTGTGGTGTGTGTCCTGAAGGTCGAAAGTTCAAGGCATTAAATAGAAGAAATCTTGATCCAGTGATTCATAGCTCAGTATTAGAGCATCTTGTCATCAAGTAGTTGGGTTCTTATCTCACTTGGTGACTAAAGACAGTTTTTCCTCTAAAACAAATACCATATTTCTTTGATTTTAAGACACACTTTTTTCCCCATATAAACGTCTCTAAAAACGGGGTGCGTCTTAGAATCAATGGCATCTTAGAATCGAAGAAATACGGTAATGGTCTCTGTGAGTGAATGTATTAAGTTTGAATTAAAAATGTTATAAAACCAATTAACTTTTTGTCAATTTTATTTTTTTCCTTGTAGGTTTAAAAAAAAATACAGAAGAGTTTAAAAATATTTTTTATCAGAAACTCAAGTGCTGCAAAAATAGCAATATGACAGAGCTGTTTATAATTGGTTAACTTTTACACCACATAACTTCATTTAATAATGTACTTTCAGCACCAAATCTAAAAGGGAGGCCAAGAAAAAAGAAAGGAAAAAATGTTCGAAGTACATCTCCAGGCTCAGAGTCTGTTACATCAGAAGAAAGTAAAGATGTTATATTCAAGGTAACAATTTATATTTGATGCCTGAATATTCTACCTTAATATTAAATCTATGAAAACATTTGTTACTGTAATATTATAAGAAGGGAAGTATAAAAAAAACAATCTGCCTCCCAGACTCAAACTTGAGACTTCCTGCTCTACCAGTTGAGCTAGGGCAGTGGCTATTCACATCTACCTAAGTAAGGTTATGAGCTTAAGATGAAACAACTATCATTTAGTTCAAGATGTCAGGGCATACCATCACCATTTAAACTGACAGTGAATTAGGCTGTAATAACCATTTATCAAACATTAATATAATTTGAAGTTATTCTAATGCAACCAGCATCAAAGCACAGGATGGTTATAGCCTTATTCACCTGTGGTGCTAACCAACTGATATTTCATAAGAAGGCAAGTGTGAAAAAAAACACCAATCTACTTCCTGGACTCGAACTCAAAACCTAGGTCCCAAGTTTCAATTCTCATTAATGTAATACTGGTATAATTTAACAGTAAAAAAATGGCACCATGCCTGACAGTGTTGCCAATTATCCATAAATTTTTAGAGTTTATAAAAATTAGCCAAATGTCTACTATGTGGATAATAAAATAAAAATAAATACCCCCTCAAGCAGCTGCTTGCCACAGAGGTCTGACAGGAGCCTGTCAGTTTATATGCCATAGTAGAAGGTCTGAGAGGATGGCAGGCCCTCAGCAGAAAAATGACACAAACATCCATGCCTTACCCGGGGCTCGAACCCAGGTCCCTTAGATCAGTAGCCAAGCACGCTAACCACTCGGCCATGGGACGGCGTACTATTTACAAATGACTACTAGTTGAGGTCAAAACTCATTAAAGCTGACTCTTTGTGGATAGAGTCAAAACTTTCTCTATGGAAGCCTGATGTCACATAACCATAACAGTGGGTGATGTAGTAAAAAGGGACTCTCAAGTTCCAGGAATGAAACTTGGAGGAATTGCTAATTTTTTAGAAAATTTACAATGGTATTTATATAATTATTACATAAAATTTTCGGAACAATACTTCACATGGATTGATCTGAATTGAATAATGCTATATATTAGCATTTTCCACTCTTACATTTTGTTAAAACATTTTAATATTTAGAGCTAATCTAATACTATAAGTGTAGACTTATATACTGATATACCCAAAAAATGTCATTTATCATTACTTCAGCTATATCAGCTGAATAATTTCATTTTTTGTATTTTTTCCAGAATGATTAATTATTGAATTCTCGAATAAACTTTGCTTATGTTTGTATTCATGAAAATCACTACCACTTTAGTAGTCTACAATATTTAAATTGCATACTCCGCTTCATGCAAAAAAATTTCTCCAGCACTTTTGACGTCATCAAATCTAGGACTGCTTATCCCTCATATAAATGAAAAAAATTTAGTAACACTTATCAAATTAAACTTAAAAAGTCAACTATTAATAATATTTCAATCATTCTTAATTGTATATGCATTCTTACTCTAAGTATTAATAAAATGTCAGTTGTAAGCCAAATCACTTTACCACTTAAATATCAGTGAGATGTCAAATGTAAACCAATCATTTTACCATCACAAAATGACAAAAAATAAATAATATGCAGAAACTAATCTACAAATCACTTCATTGATTATACTTCAGCATATTAAACACTAATAATTAACAAATCTTGATGAATTCACCTCAAAAACTTTTATTATATATCTTACTACAAAAGTTAATGAAATTGAAAATGCCACCACATCACTAGATGATAGCCATAAGAACAAATGAGGTGAAAGGTCTCACGGGAATGGAGAGTTTCTTTTCCCACATTACAATTACAGGACATTTGGTCTTCACCTAGAGAGGGCTTTGGTAAAGTTTACATCATTCCATTAGAACAATGGTTCCTAACCTTTTCAGTGCCAAGGACTCCCTGCAAAGTCCCATTCTTTTGCAGACCTTCTTTCCATCATTACCTGATATATTATAACTAAATTAATCCTCACACAGAAACTCCCTAAAAGTCCCAAGAATGGATTATATCTGTAGTTCTTTATCTGCTGTTCATTTATTGGCTATTTTGTAATTTGAATTTAAATATTAAGAGTGGTGAAATTTGGTACTCCAAAAGTTCTTATGTCATCAATAGCAATTACATCTTACCAGCATGAAATAACCAGTGTTGCCATGTTGAATTAGCATAATTCCAGAAAAAGCTATAAAATTTAATGTGGCTATGTAATTGTAACAAATGTACTATATCTGTTAGAACTCTCTGAAAACGTTGCAAATAGTTTGTGGACCCCTAGGGGTCCAGGGATCACAGGTTGGGAACCTTGCATCATTAGAGTATGTGTTGGCTGTGTAATTAAACTGTATAGCATTTATATTAGAGCATGCTTGTTGATTTAATTTAGCAAAACTGTTTAGTTTTCTGATTTAATTTTATAAAGAGCATGGTATGTCAGAAATGTATATTTTGATTTTTAATTTACTAAACTGATCTTTGATGATAAAAATATGTATATTAATAGCATTGGAATCATTCTACAATTATCATTTATCCTCATACAGAGTGAAATTCCTGAGCAGAAAAATGGATTTAAACAGCCACCATGCAAGACAGAACAAGAATTTTTGCAAAAGTTGTTCAAATTTATGAAAAAAAGAAATACTCCAATACAAAGAGTTCCACATTTAGGATTCAAACAAAGTAAGTTTTACAAAATTAAATGCACAGTTCTTTGTGAAATGATTGAAACATAATTCTTTTACATTCCGATTTAATGCCTAATATGAATTTCATTGGCAAAAAATTAAATGGACTTTGCTTTATCACTTTGTTTCAAATGTTAAAAATCAAGAGGAAAAACTATCCATTATTTGTAAAATGTTTCACGTGTCATTTTTAAACTTTTCCTATTCTTTATCAAGCTGTATGCATTTTTCTGATTATATTTTGAATTTTAAATATAAGTAATGGAATGTATGCTATGTATTTTGAATCTTGTAAGGCAAGTTTGAGCTGTTAACTTTTTGAAATAAGATTTTACTGGAAAAACTTATTGCCGCTTACTCAGTTTTTTTTACCAGCATTAATTTATTAAGTATCTAAATATAACTATTTAATTTAAACAAATTAAAAAAAAAGTCATGGATTATTTAAGCTAAAATTTTGTAGTATGAAAAATTATATATATATGCTAATATGTTACAAATATTGTTATTATCCCACAGATCATGAAGCATTTCATTTTCAACTGAAATCTTTATTATTCTAATCTGCATTGAGTTCAAAATCTAATTTGTGTATGCAAAATTTCACATTCTACCTGAGGACATATTTATAACATATTCAACTGTATGAATCTGAGCAGTGGTGCCATCTGTTATCAGGCTACACAATACTATTCATACTAATCTAAAAAGAATTGGCAGGAGCACAAGTGACTGAGATGTGCCAATCTCATACTGGTAACAAGTTGGTTGGATGATGATTAATTGTGGTATAAAGGTACAGATTGCAACTAAGGCTTTAGTGTGGCAAACAAGGTTGATAATATATATTTTCTGGCAGTGTCAAAGGTACAAAGATCAATTCAAAAACATCTAAAGTTTGTTACATGTAATGAAGAGTATGAAAAATTATTTAAATATTTTGTCTGACCATGATTTTTTTTTTTGTATAAAAATGGCAAAATTCTTAAAATCTTTTAAGAAACTAACATTACTCAGAAACTTGAATACAGAGGTTCACAAGCATTTTTGCCACTGGCTGAATAGAAAAATATGCTTGCTCTGGGCCAGAAGTTAAGAAGGGGATAAAATAAAAAGAACAAAAAAATTCACTTTGTTTGTTACATTTTACTTATCATATGTATAAAAATAAAATACTCCTGAAGCAGCTGCTTGCCACAGAGAAGGTCTGTGAGGAAGGCGAGGTACAAAATAATAAAAAAATTAAATACTAAAATAAAGTTAATATTTTAACTTAAAAAAGTAAGAAAATAAAATTAGCTTTTCAAAGCAGTTTGTGAAGGAGGGATTGGTTCCTAGAAATGAGCTGTTAAACCGTCATCTTCACTGATGCTGTATCTAGTTGCATGATGTTATTCAAATTTTCATCTTATTAGAACACCATTCACTTTAGTAGAGCCATGTTTAAAAAAAATATTTTATATTTTCCAATTTTCAAGCTGGACAGATAAAATTGTTAAAAGAGCTGGGTGTTGTACATGCCTGCTTTAATGGAAAAATACACTATATGCCAAACAGAACTTAAGGAAGTCAACAGGAGCTTATCAGTATAGCACACCATGGAATCTGTATCTAGGATTTGAACTTAAGTTCCTTTGTTCCAGAGTCAATAGTTATTAATAAATATCTTTTATATATGCAGAGAGAATCTTTTATATACACAGTAAACCCTCATTAATCCAGATGAATTATAGGAGGGAGGAAAGGAGGGTCTGTTTTGGTGAATAATTCATATTAGTGAAACGAAAGATGGCCCTCAAAGATGTAATGCCCAGAACACAAATAAATGGAAATTTTGTGATGTAATATTGATCTTATAATTAAATAGTATTAAATATATATGTAAATGTAGAGTCAGTTTCTCTGTTTATAATGTTGTTTCAAACAAACACTTCAATTTTGAGTCTTTATATAAAAAATAGAAAAAAATATCAAACAGACATGCATTTTTGAGTCTTTATTTAAAAAATAAAAATAAGTTAAAAACAGCATATTTATACATCAGATGACTCAAAAATATTCAAAGGAAGTTCAGGAATAATGCACTCAAATCTGAAACACTGCCCAAGCATGAATCAGAAGTAGGAATTGTTCTTGAGACTAATAAAGGAGGCTTGAAGAAACTGTTAGGCTTTGTCTGAACAGACTTCTGCAACTGTTCTTTAATTATGATATCCCTCACAAGTGTTAATAATATACCTGCAACTCTTGATTTGATAAAGATTCCACATGACTGATCACTGCATCAATGCCATCCAGACCCAGATCTAGAAAAAAATAAGGGAGGGGGAAGACTGAATTTCCATTGCAGTGTAACATTTTTCCCTTTGTTCTAGAGGTTTAAAATAATTATTGGAAAATGCATGCAATATACAAAAGTTTAAAAAATTTTGACATCCATTGCCCTTACTAATATTCTCAAGGGGGAATCTATGGGGGAGCAATGGCATGAACCCTTGCACTCTCACCTGATCCCCCAGAACCAGCCCTGTTGCCATCTCTTGCAATACTGAGAAGTTGCTCCTTAATTATAATTCTTCTGATTCATTAGTTTAATCTAGTTCTTCCTTACCTGATTCCTCTTCCATAGCAAAAGCCTTAGCAACATGGGCAGCAATTTCTTCCTCTTGTCAGCTGTTGAAATCTAGGGTCTCCTTCATCCAACTGAAGCCATCTTGGGCTTTTTCTTAAATGGTGTTCCTCCAGTTGCCCTGAACACAATCTGAAAGTCCTCTAGCTCAATTTCTTCAAAATCCAAGTCAAAATATGTGTTCTACAAAAGTTTATTCCAACAATTGACTAAAGTTTTTGTTTTATTATCCCACCACGCACTGTCCCAGTTATAAATAGCAGATTTCATATTGTATCATCTGTTATTTTCCAATGTTCTTTTTTCCTCTAGTGTTCTCTTTTTCATCCACTCTGCCCACCAACATTATCATCACCTCATCAAGAAACTTGTGCTTCTAGAGATATAAGGCCATTATAAACAATAACTATTCATCACAGAGATGAAAACAACAACACTGAGCATTCCAAATGAAACACTTATGTTGAGTATGGTGAGCAATAACATCTGTTCCCAATGTGGATTAATCAATATCCAGACTAGTGAGGGTTTACTATATATTATTCTGGGGGAAAATATTGATCCTTTATGCGTTTTAAACAATTTATACAGGAATAACAATGTAAAGTTATTCAGCCATTTAAATTTTGAGAGGTGATATTAGCACAAATGTATATGCATGTTTTAGCTATAGATTGGCCAAAAACAAAATTCAACTAAAGTTAACTAAGGGAAGTTCTGATTAGTAAAAGCAGTATTAATAGAGCATTGTCTGCTACTGTATTATTATTTCAATATGGTTTCAGCTTATATCATTTATTTTGCAATATTTGCTTTAATCATGCAAATATTCAGAAGCACCTCTACTTACTGGTCAGTCATTGCAATGTCTTAATGCAACTTAAAGTCTATATTTTGAAATAATATGGATTTTTGTACGTAAAGAAATGCACAATTGTAATATAATATTCTTCCATTTCAAAATAAAATTTCAAATGTAATGTAATTTGAAAAATAATATAGGCATTTCTAAAAAGTTTACAATTTGTTCCATTGTTTTCACTTTGTTGCCCATAGACATTCAGCTTTTTTGTTTTAAAAGATAAATAAAAAATTCGTTTTGGTTTCAAAACTACTATTTAAATATTAAGATTTGCATTTTCTGAATCAACTAGTATTTGGAATTTATGTTGCCAGAGAGAGAAGATTGTCAAGTTAGAAAATGGAATATTCGTGTTAGAAATCTGAAATTTTGATGGCAGAGTGTGGTAGTTGACTACAGCCACTATTTAGTTGAATATGTACTAATAAAATAGTACTACTCACACTTTTTAAATCTTGCATTTGCTTGAATTTCCACCATTAAAGGGTGCCAAATTTTAGAAAATGTTACAACATTTTGTCATAGTAAATGAACATTCCATATTCACCAGAGGTGATCAGACTTTCTCGATTAGACTTTTCTTCAGTCACGCTTTTTATAAGTTTTAGCGAAATGAATCATGAGAGTGTGAAACTGCTCTTTAATGTTTCAGCTCCAATAACATTCTAAATACTGGGCAAATAGTGTGGAAAAATCAAGATTTTGGAAGATTTAAGGTCTTTCCCTTCCTCCAGTGAGAGTTTTTTCATAAAAGAAATATTTTAAAAGTTATGGAGCTTGAATGTGTGACTTTCCATTGATGGGACATATGCATCATCTAATTTTTTTTAGCATGGTGCATTTCCTAGAATTGCTGACAGCAATGGCATGGTGTGAACAACATGACAGGGAAAGCAATAATGTTTAGAGGATGCAGGTGGGGGTTTATGGGGCTCGTGTTTTTTTCCTAATAGTTATAGTTATACATATTAGAGTCAAAATATTTGAAAGTGTAGAAATATATTTTTATTGTAATGGATTTAAAATTGACATTAATTAATTGAGTGCTGCTTGGTTTGGCTGTATGTCATTCATTGGCACTTGCCTGTGAAGGAAAATTTCTTTTGTTATGCTGAGTTGGACAGTTCTTCATTAGACAGGGGGCTAAATTATCAGAATAGATTTGGGGAAGATCCACTTGACAACTTTTAGAGGCAGCCTTAAACATTTTATTGAAGACATCCTGCATTTTTTGTATGCATTGTATGCATATTTCTTGTGTAGGACAATAATGAATTTCCCATTTGATACACAGTAGTCTTTACCAGTTCATCAGTTCTAGGTGGAGAAATCATTTTATTGACATTTTTCTCAAATTTCAGACATTGTATTGTTATGAATTTAAACAGATGAAAACTGAGCGTGAATTATAAAGTATATTTACCAAACCAAAGTATGAATGAAGTAATTTATTACAAAGGCACAAAATCATACAAATAAAACGATCTTATTTAAACACAAGTATTTTTCTTCCTCTTAGTATAAAGTCAAACCATAAAAAGAACGATTTACTTTGCTTAACTAATTTTCAATTAAACTACAGTGCTGTCAATATTCACCTATGACAAAATATAACTTATTTCCTTGTAACATTCAACAAACAAATCAATTTATATTGAATTACATTCAACAAACAACCCAATTTATATTGAATTTCATTTGTGATACAAGACTACCTTAACAATACTTTATACCTTATAGATGCGAAACATCTAACATTGATCTCCCATGATAGAGGACCCAAGAACAAACTTTACTGTTGATTCCCTTTCACCATTGGAACCAGGTTTCATCTTGAATCAAACAAGAGCAGTCTTCTTATATAGCATCATACAACACTAATTTAACACACTATATCCTTCTTTCTTTACTACTCCACTATATCTTTACCAGGTTTCATCTTGAATCAAATAAGAGCAGTCTTCTTATGTAGCATCACACAACACTGATTTAACACACTATATCCTTCTTTCTGTACTATTCCACTATATCTTTCACTTTTTCCTCCACACTTCTTATTTCAAAGCGTTTCTCCATTCTAATCAGTTGATAACATAATTGTCATGCTGAAGCATATGTGAGCATTCATGACACATCTACCATAAGTTCATTGTAGCATGTTCATCTGTCGTAACAGTACTAAGTCCATTAGCACACCCAATAGTAGTAAGGACATCTGTATGCCCCATAAGGCAATAATACTTTCTACCACATGACAAAATAAAGATTGAGTGTTGTTGTTGTTTTAACTGTAATGTATATAACGTTCTTAAAAAATTTTATTTAATAACTAAGATTAGGAAATGAAGCTTATGAAAAATAAAATGAATTAGTCCGTTAAGGTCCAAAAAACTGTATAGTGACTTCAAATGTTCTCTCTGTGCTCGACCCAGAATAAAAATTCTGAGTATAATTATGAATAATTAATTATTTAGTGAACATTACCATAAAGCATTTGCCATTTTTTTCTTTTTTTTTTTTCCTTTAATTTGTTAATAAAAGTTGTTTTTTCCTCTCCTTCTCCTCCTCCTCCTCATTTTCCTGAACTTGAGGGGCTATTGTCAGCACATAGGCTGCAAACATTCTCAATTGAAACTTTAGGTGCTGCATTGAGAAGTACAGGAAGTTTATAAAATGAGAAAAAAAAACAATAACAACAGTATTCCAAGAATCTCAGTCGTGCCATGAAGCTCACTCAAGCTGTGCTGTTTTAGTTGTTGTTGTTTTTTTGTATGGGCAAATTAACTGAACTCAAGAAATTCCTTTGTATGAGAAGAAATGGTTCAAGTAAAGTTGGTACACAAACTTTTCTTTTGACACAAATCATGGTAGAAATTGTGGGAAAATTTGAAGTGTCCTAAAGGTTGATTCAGGAATTGAATTGAAGCTGAATCAAATTGAATTCAATAGGTAAAATTTCCAAAATTTGAAAAAGTAATTTATATATATATATATACACTGAAGTGCCATTGAATTAGGGATAGCAACCTAGTAATGTGTTGGACCCCCCTGGCCCTGATAACGGCTGCCACACGATGAGGCAAGGACTCCACAAGCTTGTGTAAATGTTCCACAGGTATAGCGACCCATGCATCCTCCAGAGCTGTCCATAATTCTCTCAAGGTCATCGCTGATGGGATACAGACCCGAACACTCTGCTTGACAATGTCCCAAAGATTTTCAATGGGATTTAAATCTGGGCTTCTAGGTGGCCAATTCATTATTTCAAAGTCAGCAGAATGCTCCTGCAACCATGCAGTAGCCAACCTGGACCTGTGTTGGGTTGGGTTGTTTTACCTCTGAGCGGCACTTTTTTGCACACCATGGGCTAAATGGCCAGGTCTCATGGACCCCGAAGGCTCAGAGAAGGTTGGGGGAGGGGACCCACTGGAACAGCTGTTGGGAGACAGATGGTAGCCTCCCGTCAAGGCCACCCAGCGTGTTCTTTAACGTGCACAGGGTATGGCTCTCCCGTACACGGGGCCAAGGCTTAACGTCCCATCCAATGGACGGCAGCCTTTCCAAGCCCATCGGTGTCCCCTACTGACCATGGACAGAGCGGGGAATTTTGCGGAGATAAATCTCAATGCTGACCCAGCTGGGACTCGAACCTGGGAACTACAGATTATGAGCCTGGCACGCTACTGACTGAGCCACCCCCGCTCCATACCCTCAGTCTCCCATTGGCATGATCAAGTTTAAATCAGGATTCATCACTCCAGGTTATCCATTGCCAATTTTCGATGGTCCGGTTTTGATGTTCCTAAGCCCAGGCAAGGCATTAATCCCAGTGTCGTGCCATTAGAAGTGGGACTTTCATGGGTCGGCAGCTACCGAAGCCAAGACGATGAAGTGAGTGTTGCACAATCCATGCACTGACTTCCTGGCTGGAACCCGTGTTCAGATGGGAGGTAATTTCAGATAATATCTAGCCCCCATCGGTCTGTACGATGCACATCAGATGGCGAAGCCCACGATCATTCAAGTTTGGTTGTCCTCTGCAGTTTGTGCAGGTGCTTGTTATTTTGCTGGAATTTTCATATTCCCAGAACACTCTTGAAACTGTCTTACAAGAAAATCCAAGTTCATTGACAATTTCGGAGATTAATTGTCCCATCCGTCGGGCACCTACTATCTGCCCTCTGTCAAATACATCTAAATCCCAGGCCTTTCCCATTATGCTTCTCATGACGAATGCTTAGGGAAGTCAAAGCTGACAGCTATATATGACCAGAGTTTCAGCCATGCATGCACTCAAATGCGGGGAAGATGTGTTAATAAATCATCTGATTTAATATTTAAGGTTTTATATTTCAATATGTTAGTGAGCTTTGTTTCTAAACAATTTCTATTGAATTTACGGTACTGAATTTGGATAATGTCTCCTATCCCTAATTCAATGGCACTTCAGTGTATAAGTATATATTTTGCTTGAATCAGTGAGGAATGAGCAGAGTTTGTCAGAAAAATATGAGTAGAGTTGGGGAAAGAGTTGCATATTTTGGCCAAAAGTGTGTTTTAATCCCTCTTGCTGTTTCTGAGATATTTTATCTTTTTGTCTAATAATAAAGTGAAATTTTAAGTTTTTGTATTAAAGATATCTGTAAAATGTAAAAAATTTGAATATATATGTGAACTACATAAATGTAAATCTATTCTGTATTTAAATTAATCTTTTCTTTTCCAGTTGATCTCTATTTGTTCTACACATTTGCCCAAAAGCTTGGTGGTTATAATAAGGTGAGACATTTATAACATTATGTGTTGTACATAATTTCACATTGGTGTATTGTAATAAAATAGAAATTGTTTAGAAACAAAGCTCACTAACATATTGTTAATATGATATAAAACCTTAAATATTAAATCAGATGATTTATTAACACAGGCAATGAACATCTTATTGTGTTTAGGAAAAAATATTATACCATTTTACTTAAATTGGAGCACTAGCAATTAATATGAAAAACAATATTTTTTGAAAGAACAAAATGAAAAAAAACTTAATATTATTACTCATTTTGGAAAAAGGATTAGTAGTTTTTTAACCTAAATTTTGCTTTTGTGCCTTAAGTTTTGAGATTGCTATTCCTCTGGCCATTTTAGGTACAGTCATATGTTGAATATTGCTAGATGACTTAGATGAGTTCAGCAGAGTTTATGATCAGAGAGGACCTGTTTTATTTAATTTAACATGATTATTTAATTTCATATTTTTTAATATTGGGATTATATATATTACCAGTTATTTTATATTTCTATTTTAATTGAAAGAAAAGCACAAGATCTAAGTTGTTAAACAATTGTAAATTCACAGCACTATGATTAAAAAAGGTTTTAATGCACAATTATGCTGTTCAGAGGGAAGTCGGCTAAAAAGGCAATCACACTACACAGAGACTATACCATATAGTCTAGGTAAGAATTGTTATACATGCCGTGACATAGCTTAAGGCAATCTTTAATAATATTAAAAGTTCCCAAGTAATATCATAATATATTACCATTTATGGAGTAGTCCTGCTGGCTTCAGCTGGTTGAGCAAGTTGATTAATCCTCTTCTGTGATATCTTCATCAAGATGTTAATCAGAAGTGTTGACCATTCACAGAATATTAACCATAGATGTATTTATGCTATGCACCAGATGCCAGTCCAGAAAAACAACGTTGAATTCACAAATATTCACAATTCCCTAATTTTTCAGATAACAAACTCGTTGATGTGAAAAGAAGTAAGCTCACGTTATTAACCATGGAATTGCTTCGTGAACTTACTTCTTTTCACATCAACGAGTTTGTTATCTGATACTTTCATATATATTCTATAATTTTAATTACCATCATTACCAATTTCAACCTGGACTCTTACCTAGACTATATGGTATAGTCTCTGTGCAGTGTGATTGCTTTTTTAGCTCACTTCCTTCTGAACAGCATAATCGTACATTAAAACCTTTTTTAATCTAAGTTGTTTTCATTCCTTTTATTGGAAACCCTTTCTTCCTTTTTTTTTTAATAAACTTATTGTTTGTTTTGGGTTTTTTCATAAAGACTTTAAACTTTGCATCATATTTGTTTTTGAACACCATACAACCATTGCAAGAAAAAGTGACATGAGTTTTGGACATGCCATTAGGAAATACTACCCATTATACATGCATCTGTTTTAATCCTGTAAGAGAATACACTTAAATTTTACCATCACTAGCAGAAAAAAAATAAATATGTGCACTGCTAATGGATACATTATATGCTGTGTATAATGTTAATTGTTAACTAACATAACTTTTATTTTAAGAGTAAACATTTACATAATTAATTTATTGCATACTTGCTTATTTTGCTTAAATATCAGTATTCCTTTAAATTTGTTCTGCTTGTTAATAATATTCACTTTAGAGCTGTAAACATGTTTTATGTTAAATTGTGAAATAGTAACTTAGTTTTATGTGACCCATTGCATAAACATTTTTAGAGTGCATTGACATAGTGATTACTTTCTGTAAAGAGTCTTAGAAATAATATTTGCAGCTCTGAAGAAGAAATTAATCTAAGCCCTGAAGCAGAAAATAAAAACTTTTACAAATTATGATGTTTTGTTTTTTATAAATTACTGAAATTTTTAAATATGTTTGCTTTACCTTGGAAACATATTAACTCATGAAAAATATTTTTTATCAAACCTTTTATGAAACATAATTTGTGTAGAAAGAATTATGTATTTTTCTGGAAAACACATTTTAATTAGCTCTCAGCTGGAGGCATGATTACTGTCAGTTTGTGAGGTAAATACCTCACAAACTGACAGATGGATTAGAGCTGGAAGCAGTGTGTGCAAGAAAATCAATATATGGCAGTGCTGGTAAATGTAAAGCACAGTGGACCTTATTATTCAGACTATGCTATTCAACACAAAGTTGCTTACATAATTGAAAATCCTACTGAGATATTTATTTTTTAGCACTCTTCTTTATCTTTTCCATAAATTTAGTTTGAGCATGTTTTGTATCATATTTTTCTCTGTATAAAATAATGATCACTTGAAAGTAAAGTTTGATTGAGCATTAAAAGTTTAAAAAATAGTTTTATTTTCACATTAGCAGAAGTTTTTACCATTTTTGAAACAAAAGAAAAGTTTTATTTTAAACAATTGTTGTAAATTTAGAAAAATGCATCCCATTTTATTTTTAGGGGATTTTACAATAAAAAGTGGCACAGTTATGGTAAAATGATTTAAATCAATATGGAAATTGAAAAATCCATTGGCTAGTCATTATATTTTAATTGGTATTGATTAACGAAAATCACCCATATTATTTTAAGGCAATCAGGCTGCAAAGTTCTTTTAATATATAACCTGAGTGAATGGTCTATTAAAATCAGAACATAGGCAAGTGTTTCACTTGCTGTTCTAACTATCTACACTTGAGCTTAACTTTTAAAAACTATTTTTTAATTCTTTCTAGTTGGTAAAATAATAACACTCTTATAAAAAAACGATAAAAATTACTGTAGAGAGTTCTATGCATAACAGTTTTGAGACCCTAATGCTGTATTTTATTTATTTATATATTTTTCAGTGACAGTCAGTGAGCTCAGAGCTCAGGAGCTAGGGAAACAACTCTGAAAATGTGTGTGTGTTGGGGGGGGGGGGGGGGGAGGTTCCATGTCCTTATATTATTTTTTGGTTATAGGTTCATAGTTTTGGTACTTTTCAATTTTTATTAAAATGTATATATATTATCATTGTAGCACATCAGCAACCAAAAAGGATCTGGTCCCAGACAATTTGTCTAATGCCATTTGGTCCAATGCCAATTCGTCCAATGGTTGGGTTGCTTTACCTCTGAGCACCAGTTTTTTGCACACAATGGGCTAAATGGCCAAGTCAGAAGGATCCCAAAAGCTCAGAGAAGGTTGGGGGAGGGAACCCACTGGAACACCTATTGGGAGACAGATGAAGCCTCCCATCCAGGCCATACAGCATGTTGTTTAACATGCACAGGGTATGGGCTCTTCCACACACAGTACCATGGATTAGCATCCCATCTGACAGACGGCTTTTCCAAGCCCATCGGGGTCCCCTACTGACTGTAGGCAGGGTGGGGATTTTCCATAGATAAATCTCAACACTGACCCAGCTGGGACTTGAACCTGGGAACTGCAGATTACGAGCCTGGCCCACAGCTGACTGAGCCACCACTGCCCCTTGGGCAATGGTATGATTTGTCCAATACCGCTTCGTCCAATCCAATTCATCCAATGGTACGATTTGTCCAATACTCATTCATAAAATATCACGACTGGTCAAATTGGTGGAGTAAATAGAATTTTATCTAGGAAAGGATTTCCGAGGTGGCTTTACAATTTTCACGCGGAGTTCAAAATTATTTCTATGGTTAATGCACTCAGGTATATAAAAATTATTCACAAAGTGTTTGAGCCCCTTTATTTTCCCTTTTATTTACACCGAGGCTAGATTTAGGGGGATGTACAAGGGGGCATCCCCCATTTTAGATAATATGTTTTGAGATAATGTTAATAAAGTAATGGAGGCAAAAAATTTTTAATTTGTGCATATTTCAAGCATTTTTTAAGGATTTTTTAAAAGACCTCAAAAATGGAGGGTAAAATGCTACCCAGCAACACATTTCAGTCTCTTGGTTTCCTCCTCTTTAACTTTTTTCCAGTATATGATTGCATTACCCCCCCCCCCCCCAGTTTTTTCCTACAACTTGGCCTGGTTACACCCATTAACTTAAGGATCGATTTTGAATGATTCACCGATAATTTAATAAAATATTGCTTAGGATAATTTATATCATTTTTCTTATATATGTGTCATGCATACAAAGTTATATCAGAATAATATGACCACTTACCTAATAATGGGAATGGGGGGAGGTTCATATTATTCTGATACGTGTGTATATTACTCGTCATTAGTTATAATTTACCATCATACTAGAAGTTTAAACCATTGCCTTATTTTGTCATCATTATTACTTTATTGGATTCAAATAGCAGTTTTTTCCACTATACTTAAGAGAATAAGACATGGTCGATATGAATAATAGTAATAATTGAAATTTTCAGTAACAGTTTCTGGAATCATTGTTGTTGTTCATTTTCCCTCCTTTATTTTTCTCTGTTTTTATTTCAATAATCCACTTCGAAAAAGTTCAGTCCATTGCGCAAAACTTTCAAAACAGTAGCAAAAGTACATAAAAGTCTTTATTTGCTGTTATTTACTTTCTGTTCTTTTTTTTTTAATATCAGTAACCCACTTTGCAGCAATCAGTAAGCTTCCAAGTCATTGGCAAACAGTGAATTGAGAAATGAACATATTGAAAGCATTTTCATAGTTTCTTCCTTTGTTGAAAGAACAAACTTGGTGCATATATGAAAGGAAAAATTTCGCCAAAATACACTGTTTAAAATGTTTGCCACTTGACGAGGGGAATTTTTTTATACATATATAGAAATAATATATTTGCCATTCTTTTCATATAGTTATAAAACAGTGTTGAAGCTGAGAAACAAAACAGATTCACTTTTCCTTATCTCATTTTCAAAAGAAACCAGCTAATGTTGTTTGTCTGTCGGTCCGTCCGTCCATCTGTTGATTCAAATTTTTTTATTATTACAGCTAAATTAAAAATCTTTTTGGATTAAATAGGTATTGATGAAATATTACAATTCACACTTTCAGAATCACTCAAACATTTCAATTGTGCCCTCTAAAGGTGGAAAAAGCTTAAAATTGCAAACTTTTTTTTTTCCAAATATTTTGCACGATGTATTTATATAGAAATTTTACATTTGATGGTAGAATGTGAAGGTAATGAGGTTTTCTTACTGCTTACCAGGTACCTCCCCCCTCCCCAGTCATTTTTCCTATCCAGCTCTTTTCCAGAGACCCTATTTTACATCATTCCTTTTTAATGCAACCTAGATTCCATGGTTCAAAAGGAATCGAAAATAAGTATACACCTCATTAACAAATTGCCTATTTTCAGTAATTAATGGAATACCGTGGTAGGATTATTCTGAAATAAAACTGTTAGTGCTGCTTAAAATATAAATATGGTGACGTAACACATACTTTTTAATGGTGAACTGCAAAACCTTTTTTTTAATCTTATATAAAATAAAAAATAAAGGAATCACACAATCAAGGAACTATAAATTTGTTCAACAACTATATTAATCATAACAATCTCTGGTTTCTTTATCAATATAACAAATAGTAATATCGTGAATCACATTAACAGAAACTGCGTAGTTTTTTCCACTCTGCAGTGTGTTTTTTAATTCATTCCTTTATCATATTTGCATTGCAGTGAATATTTAAAAGTTTTCAGTACATTTAAATAAACATAAAAAATAGATGCAATTTTATGAGGAAATGAAAAAAATGCTTTACACACAAAAAAATGAAATTTTCATTCACCCAGGTCAGATTAAAGGGCACAGTTCCTTGATATATTTCATTTCTGATGATCCAAACTAATGATTCCCCCCCCCCCCTCATTATTGGGAATTAAAAATATGTACATGCAAAACTAGCTCTTCTAATATATCAAAATCGGTTGATTAGTTGCAGAAATATTGCATGCATAGACAGATGGGTATAAATATATCTATGTGCAAACTGAGCCTTTTCCTCCATCCAACACAAAAAGAAAAATTTAAATTGATTGATTGGTTCCAGAGATATTGAATGTAGAAACAGATGGATGGACAGTCGGATCTGGCAATGACATTAGCAAGTTTTGCTTTCAAGAAAATGTGTTAAAAACAAAAAATAAAAATTAAATTTTTGATTCACAATAGTATTTTCCTCTTCGCTTGGAAGTCTTTAAAATTTTCTTGAAAAATGCATAATATATATAAGTTTATCAATTTTTTTTTTTGTCTTCCTTACCCTTCCTAGAATTCTTGGGGGGAGAGGAGGGAGCACCCTCCCAGATCCAGCCCTGATAATATTATCTTCATTGGCTATTGTACTTTTGGATGATCGAGCTTTGGATGAGTTGTCCTATTGGATGAATCGTCCCTTTAGACCAATCGTCCTTTGGACCATTTGTCCCTATTAGACGAATTGCATTGGTCAAAATGGCATTAAACCAGTTGGCATTAGATGAATAGTACCAGACTCAAAATGATCAATTAAATTCTCACCATTCTATTCTTTCATTGGACAAAATATTCTGTAGCAGCTAGAAGCAGTTCAAATTTTCCTTATTTTACTACC
This sequence comes from Ryuthela nishihirai, assembly GCA_038380435.1. Classification (NCBI taxonomy): domain Eukaryota; kingdom Metazoa; phylum Arthropoda; class Arachnida; order Araneae; family Heptathelidae; genus Ryuthela; species Ryuthela nishihirai. The sequence continues at coordinate 70,262,427 of JAWZYU010000001.1, forward strand.
CTTGGACATACATATACTTCACCTCTTTTCTACTCTTTGCCTTACTTTCGTCTCCAGCCATATAAACACTTCAGAAGCAAGTTTGAATTTGCTTCTTGTCTCAGGAGACATGGTAGTGCATTAATAATACAAAGTGTAACCAAAGCTGTCAAAATGCATTTAAATGAAAATTAAATATATTAATATCATTTTTTATTTTTTTTAATAGTTTATGATTTTTAAATATTTTTAAGTGTTAAAATGTTTTGCTAGGAGATAGTACAATACTTTCAATGCTTTTATGAGCCAACTCAATTTAATTTCAATGTTTTCTATAGTTTGTTGGGGTAAATATAATTATAACACATCAGTAATGTTTCATTATTTCAGTAAACCTGCAGTAGAATTAAATAAGGATTTTGAAAATCAAATTCCTCAAAACTATTACATACAGCATTATAAAAGAGCTACTTTATATACAAAGTGTTGTCATTAAAATGATTTCATTTCTTACTATAGAATTAGCAGTGGTATTTATTTGCACCATTGCATATTTAAATTGATTTTGGTTTCTTAGATTTGATGCACTTTGTAACTTATATTCCTCACTTATATTTTCTGTTCTTCTTTTGTAATTACTTTTCTCATTCCCTTATGTATTTCTCACTTTTCTTTTTACACCCCAATGGCTGAGCTGTTAAACATATTTTGCTGTAAATAAATCTAATTCTGAAAGCATAATTGTTTTTTTTTACCTGAGATATCAAACCACTGTGACAAGTGTGCAAACCAAGATGAAATTTGTATAATCTTCCATTCAGCTTTATTCATCATCAGTACTATTCATCTTTAACTGGTTGTAACTATCTTCACTAATGGCACCATCTTGTAGTGGGTTGGGTTGTTTTACCTCTGAGCGGCACTTTTTTGCACACCATGGGCTAAATGGCCAGGTCACATGGACCCTGAAGGCTCAGAGAAGGTTGGGGGAGGGAACCCACTGGAACAGCTGTTGGGAAGCAGATGGTACCCTCCCGTCAAGGCCATCCAGCGTGTTCTTTAACATGCACAGGGTATGGCTCTCCCACACATGGGGCCACAGCTTAATGTCCCATCCGATGGATGGCGGCCTTTCCAAGCCCATCAGTGTCCCCTACTGACCATGGGCAGGGCAGGGAATTTTGCGGAGATAAATCTCAACGCTGACCCAGCTGGGACTCGAACCTGGGAACTACAGATTACGAGCCTGTCGTGCTACCGACTGAGCCACCCCCGCCCCCATCTTGTAGTGGACATGTGTGCTAATAACTAATTACAAATGATTACTTCATATTCTTTTCTCTGTGCCAGATACCCACAGTGCAGGGAAGCATGCCTTAGAATTATCAATAAATATCTGGACAAATAGAGATATTAAATGCCTACTACACAAAAAAATTAATTGCCATCTAAAAGCAAAAATGCTATATTGAAAACAACAGAAATCTGTACACTTCACTGTTTATAAATTCAAAACATTTCGTGAAATGCATGAACAGATCATGACAGAAGTGGCAAGTGAGAGCCAACAATCAAGTTGCATAGAGACATTCATTCAGGCATTTCTGCCTTACTTTTATATAATAAATGGAATTCACTTGAGTTTTTTATCACTTTCATAAAAAATTCCATCTTTTAAAATAGAAATAATTTAATAGGTCCTTTAAAACTTACTCATGCACTTTGTATGGTATCATTGAAATTCCCTTGGTCAATTCTTATTACAGTCAGAATCAGTCAATGCTTAACATGACATCAATGTAAATGTAATGGTGTGTAATGGCCTCCTATGCAAGAGAATCATGCCCTACACAGATTAAAGAACACATTAAATAACCTTGACAACAGTCTTCCAGCTGTCCAGTGGATCTCCTTACTCAATCTTCTCTGGATCTGAGGTCCTTATGTTCTGGCAATTCAACTCATTATGTACGAAAAAGGTGCTGCTCAGAAGCAAAACAATCCAACCTATAATTATCAAACATTGTTTTCCTAGGTTTATTACAGCATAAAAATGTTTAAATAAACTGTATAACCCCACCACCACACATAAGAATTTTCAGATTTCATTACGAAAAGTAATTAAAATTGTTGAAGTAAATTAATACAAAAATTATAGTTTTAAGTATCTGCCCTAGATGGCAGCACTATTCAGAGAAGTCAGTACGGTTTGGATTACAGAGAATCAGTATTTTCTTGGATGACTCTTGAAATTCCCTTGGTGAACCTTAAATTAAAGGTAGAAAAATGAAGTTAGTAGGATAGACCAAATGAAACTGGTAGAGATAACCTCACAGCTAATGAGCCTCCTCCTGTAATGGCTGATTAGATCTTTCCTTTCAATTTTGAAGAAAGCTATGATCATTCCCTGGTCCCAAACATATACATGTATTTTTATAGTTCCTATGAGCCATTTGTAGTGAACAAACTGTAACAGCATCTTCTGTTTTAAGATGTTAGCTGGGCATAGGGTGGAGCAAAATTTATTCATTAAAGGGTATATAATCTGCTTAACATTCGGATTGCTCTATTTTGGTCTGAAACTCACACTAGATATATAACTATAAACACTTATTTATGATTGGACAAAATGCAGTCACTAAACAATGTGGCCTCCATGCATTTGATAATAACAGGCAGCACTAAACCTCAGTTGTTCCACCAAATTGTCTCCTTCCCCCCATTTATATTAAGTATTTTTTTTTTGCATTATTTATGATCATTACAGATAATACTACAGTTAATTTTCCTGTTTTGCCAATATATATTTTTTATTGTGTAAGCCAGGGGTGTCTCAGTTGGTTAACATTCAAGGCTCATAATCTGCAGTTCTTAGGTTCAAGTCCCACCTAGGCCAGCATTGAGATTTATCTCCACAAAACTCCTCACCCTGCCCTCAGTCAGTAGGGGACACCAATGGGCTTGAAAAGACTGCCATTCATTTCATGGAAAATTAAGTCATGTCCCCATGTGCAGGAGAGCCATACCCTGTGCATGTTAAAGAACATGCTGAATGGCCTTAAATGGGAAACTATCACCTGTCTCCTAACAACTGTCTAGTAGGTTACCTTCCCCCTACTTTCTCTAAGCCATCAGGGTCCTTGTGACCTAGCTATTTAGCCCACTGTGTGCAAAAAAAGTGCCACTCAGAGGTAAAACAGCCTAACACGTGCAAATTACTGTAGTTCATAAAAATCATTTTAAATAAGCTTTGAATTTCAGTATGGTAATTTTGATTGTATTGGTCATTTATATTACTGTCAACTTGAAGAGAGAGTTGCCAAAGTTGGCTTTTTAAAATGATTTGTGTCATATTTTTCAGTCTTGTGAGTACTGAAGGTTAAGCATTTCTTGCAAGAAAATTTAAATGGGGAAAATTGCTGATATTTTAGTGCTATTTAACAACTTATGATTAGTTGAGCTATGATATTTTATATTGCATATTTATTATCTCATGAATATTATTTTTTTTAGTATAGATACTGCTGTTTTTTATATAAGATTATTAGCCACTGTTTAAAATCTTTTGTCTATTTCTTTGAAAACATTGACTATGCATAAAGAAAAACCCACAATTAAAAGATGTCTGCAAGCAATGGAGATCAGATAAAAACACTTATGATAGTATCTAGGCAAGTTAAAATTAATGTATATATCACACTTACACATAGATAGGCACAAAAATATTAAAATCTTAGGTCATTATTGAAATTTAGTTCTTGCACCATAAAATGACAAATAACCAACAGCCATTGTGGAAATATATCTCAAGCACTAAATTTTTTTCCAGTCAGGAATCAACAAGGACTTTAGTTCAAAATCTGGGCCAATGTAACTCTTCTGCTGAGAAGGATTAATGTAGAAAAGGCCACTCATTGCAAAAATGCTATTTATGTTGAAAAGGTAATGAGTTTTAAGAAAACAAATAAATTCCATTATAAATTTAGCAAATTATGATGGTACTCTGCTTTTTTTTTTATGTGGAGACCATTTCAACTGCAATAAAGTAAGTGGAAACTTTTATTGTTTGTTATCTGCAAAAATACATTGAAGTGTATAATAACTAGTATCCAAATTTTATTTATATGCTAAGTTTGTAGTTATTTTTATTTTGTCCTTTTATTGCACACATGAAATTTTATAGTAATATTTGCATAATCAAATGCTATTTTTTCCAATACTTATTTCTCTGTTATATGTTTGAAAAAAAAAAAACATTTTTCATCTTGCAGATAACAGGGAAAAAGTTGTGGAAGCATGTTTATGATGAACTGGGTGGCAATCCTGGTAGCACTAGTGCTGCCACTTGCACTAGGCGACACTATGAAAGGTATGTAGAGAAAAAGTTTTAATGTTGAGAAAATACTGCACTTAATATTGATAAGCCAGTACAGGTCTTGTGATTAGTAAACCAGCATGCATAATGCATATCATTGTGTATGTGTTTGTATGTTGTATGAGAAACCAGGACAAGCCCAATAGAGTTTCTAGGTTATCTCCATGCTTTGTGTAGGGTAGTACCCTCTTACTGTTTTAATAACTGTGTGAAAATTTGAGTGTCTGATGAAATTATCATTATTCATGAGAGTGTTAGACAATGCTGCAAAGCAAATTGGAAAGCCAAATTAAATGCAATATCTTGAAGAATAAATATACTGAAGAATAAATATATTATATAGGAATGAGCCTGAAAGTAAATAAACTATCTAAATCAAATCTCATCTAAATCTTGAACTTCAGCAATAATATATGTCCAGTATTTAAATAGTTACAGAAGCTTGAATATTTAACAGCAAAAGTTGCTGGTCATAAGAATTTACTCATAAACTAATCAAAATGGATGTACCAATTGTTATATCAATCCACATATCTTTCAATTTTTGTCAATTCTGATGAATGTTTTAAGGAGTGTAATGCTGTTGTTACATATTCCAGCTATCATAACTCTTCAAATACTGAATTAATATTGCTGAAATTCAAGACTTAAATAGACTTGATTTAGATCTTTAATTTACTTTGTCTCATTTATTTTATTATTCTTCAAGATACTAATTTTCTAATTTGGCTATCCATTGGCATAATAAGCTCACTGGACAAAAAATTAGTCATCTCCCACCGTAAGAGAGTTACATCCGTTCGACAGCAACAGAGGGCGCACCAGTAATAAATGCATCCTACAGATAGCTGTGCTGTGTGCTACTTGGTTCATACAATGACAAGAAGTGGTTGTGTGCCACATGTGCATACCAAACATGGGTATAACCAAAGCTAAAAAACATGGGTACATACAAACATGGGTATAACCAAAGATGGTTATACCCATGTTTGTATGTAGCCAGTCCCACTAATTCAGTGTTATAGGGAGAAATTTTGCATATCTCAACTAGTCAGCTTGTTGGTGGAAGAATAATTTTTAAGTTGGCAGAAGAGAAAAAAAATACTACCATGAGTGTATAAACTCAAGGCCTCCCAAAAAATGCTAGGTTTTCTTACCCATTAAGCTACCAAACATTGATCATAACTTTAAATTGAAAAATATTTTTCATCAGCAGAATGTAAAATTAGCATATTAGATATTAAATGCCAAAATTGGTTCTGTTGTATTATAGAGAATATGCAAATAGAACAATAAGGAATGTGTAAGACAGCATATTTTTGCATTGATTTTTAATTCTGTCCTAAGCTTATTACTAAGCATCCTATTATGAGTTACATGATAACCCAAAAGTAATTTTTTGCTTTGGGAAATAGAAGTATGGTTATATTAACATTGATGTGCAATGGAGCATGTGGCCCCCTTTTGGAATGAATTTTTTTTTACATTTATATTTAAAAACCATGAACTAAAAATCCTCCTCCTCCCCAACAGAGTCCATTCTTCTAGAAGTTGGTTACACAGAGGTTGTGGAATAACTAGGGTAGAACACTACCATGTACATGAATAGAAAGATAAGAGGTGGGAGTAGTTCTGCCAACTATCCAGTTTTCAACGAAATGTTCACTTTATACCTTTCTACCAGAATCATTTTGTCCAGTTTTTATACCTTCAGCTTTAATCTGACACACATTTTTGCCTCAATCTGGTAGCAGGAAGTGAGAGTACATTACCCACAAAAACCTGTAACTGTGAGAAATATTCATCGAAGTCAACAAGATAGAATGACTTCTTTCAAACAGGGGGAAAAGGGGTATCTCCTCTTTTTTTCTAGAAATGGCTCTATTGAGCATTATAGGACAATAGCAACATATTTTTTCATGTCCTTATTAATTGATTGTTCAGTAGCTTAGTCTTGAGATACCCATTCTCAATAACAGTAGCAGAACCAGATACAACTTTTCACAAATTGTGTAAGGCAATTTTGAGTGTTGGTTTATGCATTTCTCATAAAAATTTAGATGAAAAAGAGCAAAAAATGTATTGGGGGAGGGAGAGATCATCCTCCTCCCAAACAAAATATCCAGTTTTCCTGTAAAGTTGGCAACATTAGGTAGGAATGATGTGGGGATTAGACCTGCATGACTAAAGTTAATATATAGTTGAAAACAAGGAGTTCGATAGGTGCACATCCATGAGAAAAACTGGACAAAGAAGTTTCTGTGTATATACTGTGGATCCTTTAAAGGATGTTTATAAAGTAAGAACAGTGCTCTTAAAGATTGAAACTCATGGACATTGAAAATAGGGTTTATTGAGGTTGATCCTAATAAAAAGATATGCATAGGTTATTTTGAATGACTCGGCATGCAGAAAATTATGGCTTGTTTCTTACTGACATCTATATGACATCAAAAAGGGGTACATAAACAAACTGCTATTATCCACACATCCTAATCCATTGAATTAGGTGCTGACAATATCAGAGCTACTGCATTTGAGAACAAGTACATGAAATAGATTATTATTATGAAGAAATGTAATCATCAAATGAATAAATTAAAGAAATTTCTTACTTTTGTTCAACTTTTAAGGGAGGTATCACTCTTAGTTTAACATTGATATTAATTTTAGAGGAAAAATTGTCTTCAGCCAGGTGAGATATGAACCCATGACCTGATAACATGTCAGGTGCTCTCACCACTGAACTATTGGCCACTGATCAAGATCTCCTCTAATCAATGTTATGAACCTTTCTACCTACAAACTACATGTTGTGTACAGTACACAACTTTTTGTGTCTCATGCAGGCATTATCTCAGCTGCTTACAAACAACCTCAAGAAACAGATGACAAGTATGTCATGAGGATGGCAAATATGTTTCGAGTATACAGTGTGTCCCATAAGTTCGGCATCATGGAAAAAAATTCATAATTTTCTATTTCTACAGGCCAATTAATTGATTAATTTTTATCTCTGGGACCACTTGAAAGTACTGGTATATTGAGAGAAAATTAAGTGATGAACATTTGCAGCAGCGCATTATTGAGTGATGTAACATCATTATTCCTGGCCATTCACCATGTGCTTATTGACTAGGTATATCTGAATTTGTATATTGGGAACAATGGTGGACATATTGAACAAGTTCTGTGAATAACAGCTTTTGTTTTGCCTTATTTTAGTATTTTTCCTATGATGCCAGACTTGTTAAACATCCTGTACAATTGAATAAATTGAAGAAATTTCTCAACATATTTGTTCAACTTATAAGGGAGATTTCACTCTTAGTTTAATGTCAATTTTAGAGGAAAAATTGTCTTGAGCCAGGTGGGATATGAACCCACAACCTCCTGATAACATGTCAGGTGCTCTCACCACTGAACTACTAGCTGATAAAGATCTCTAATTGATGTTATGGGACAATGCCTTCATGGGACACACAAAATTGTGTATTGCAGGTATAAAATTCATAACATCAATAAAAGGAGATCTTGATTGGTGGCTGGTAGCTCAATGGTTAGAGTACCTGACAAGTTATCAGGAGGTGGTGGGTTCGTATCTAATTTTTCCTTTAAAATTGATATCGATGTTAAGCTGAGAGTGATACCTCCCATGATAGTAATAATCAAATATCTGTAAATAAAATATACTCTTCTCTAACAACTATGTTGCTCTTGCTTATTCCTTACCCCTTGTATTTGCTGAAGCAAAAAAAAAAGCAATTTTTTTCCTTTATTGTATAGATTACTTTTACCATTTGAGTGCTACATGAATGGTGAAGATTACAAGCCATTACCACCTCCAACTGGAAAATCAAGAAACAAGAAAAATATTAAAGAAGAAAATAGAAGTGATTCCCCTGAACCTGCCAATGCTACTTCCACTAGTGGGGCTGAAATTGAAGATGCATATACTTTTACTGATTCAAACAATGAAAACAGTAACAGCAAAGATAGTATAATGAATGAAGAATTAAATTCCTTATGTGAAGAAAACTTTCAGTTAAATGGTATTTATTCTGATGATGACACTAAGACAGTCTGGAGCATACAGAGGCAACCTGATGTCAAAGATGAAGCAGACAAAGATGAAAACAAACAGATCAAGCCATTAATCATACAGGTTAGAATGCACTATTATTATGTTTTTTCTCTCTGTATAAATTTGTATTAAACTTTTCATTGTGCTTACTTTTGTACATCATATACATAGTCAATATATTTACAAATACCAGCCAATTTCACACTGCCATACATTTCTGAATGTTGTATGTGGGAAATTTAACACTAGATAGTTGAAAGATTAGAATTAATTTATTTAAATTAATGATATTTAAGACCATATGAAAACATTATTAGATACGGATATTTCATCATGAAGCTGCTATATAATATTTGTACAAGTTTAGGTTTTGGCTAAAATCATATTTCACACAACCAGAGGTGGTAAAGTTTCTTAGCTCCTTAGATTCCATCTCTAACAGCATTTATTCTAGAAACACTTTAAAATTTTTTAAATTATTTCTCTTTTTGTCAAAGTCATATTTTCCAATACAGTACTTAATCATTATGGAAATTGCAACATCAAGATTTTTTCTTCCAACAATCAATATATTTATGGTAATTCATTGCTTAAGACCAAGTTGTTGAAATTAGCAGTAAATTTTAGCAAAAGTATTGATAAATTTGTCAATCATCTTAATGCAAAGAAACAGCACATTTAATGAATGAAAAACGGGTAAGCAATCAAACAATGAAGATAGTAATAAAAATTTCTAGTTTGTATCAGTGACAAGAAAAAATTGATAAAGAAAAATTTATTTTAAACTTTGTTGTGTAAATTTTCAGATATAAAAATACTTTAAAAGCAGAACTCTTTTTGGAAGGTAAAATTTTATATCCTTGTAATATGAACACATAAGCATTTTCCAGTCTACTACAACAATAATAATAAAAGAAAAAGCACACTTGCTCCCACTCCACTCATTCACTCACTTTCTTGAGAGTCATGCATTCATGTTAAAAGTGTACATTAGATGTCCTTCATCAGAGCTCCTAACTGATGGCTTCTCTGAGTCCTTGGGGTCTTTGATCTAAATGATCTAAATGGCCAGTTACTGGCCATTTAGATCATTGTGTGAAAAACATGCCATTCAAAGGTAAAGCAGCAAGTCCCTTCTCAAGCAGCCATGGGCTATAGAGAGGTGGCACTGTGAGAGGGGACACATACACAACAGACTGTGAAATTTGGTCCTCCATATACATCTATCCTGAGCTACTGCTCATGCACTTGGCCACTAAAGGCCAATTCTAACAAAGTCATGTTTGACATTGCCCACACATCATATTTTAGTCCCCTCTTTTCCTGAGGCCTTTAAACACTATCACCCTGTTAGCTAATCTGTAGTGCTGCATGTAGGACTCAGTGGTGGTAATAACTCTTTCATCTATCTTCATTATTAACCCCTATGGTAAAAGTTTGCTTAGTCAGTAGCATGCCAAGCTCATTTATAGTTCCAGATTCATCCCAACTGTTCCTGCATTGAGATTTATCTCTGCCAACTCCCATACTGCCTTCTGTGAGAAAGAAGATACCAATGGGCTTGGAAAGGCTGCCATCTGTCAGATGGGACATTGACATGGCTCGTGTGCAGGAGAGCCATACCCTATATATGTTAAGGAGCATGCTTGTTGAGAGGCTACCATCTGTCTGCTAACAGCTATCCAGTGGTTCCTCATTCCCTCAACCTTCTCTGATTCCTTGGGGCCTTTGTGACCTGGCCATTTAGCCTATCTAGCCATGACATAATCCTCACCTTCAATAGCCTTGCCATCCTTTTCTCTTAGTCCTGAATGTCATTCTGCTTTTACCTACACAAAATATTTACTATCTGTTACAACTTTCTGTTGTTGTGTTCTCTAGTAGGGTGTTAATTCATCACGGTCTTGCACTCCCTTCTTTCAAAAATAAGGTGCATAGCCTCATCACTGGCTCTATTTCTATGCTCAAATGGCTCTATTTTCTGTGCTCCATTAACCCTTCAAGTGTCCACATTGTCTGTATATACATTCGCAGTATCCGAAATGAGGGGCCAAGGATGTATGTATCCATTTTTAGTACAACAACAAAAAAAAAACGATTTTTTTAAAATAAAAATTGCCATTGTAATTTATTTTTACATATATCTTATAAAAATATATAATTCAGGCTTGAAAAATAATATTTTGTTTTTTAATTTCATGCATATTAATTAAATTACAATATAAAAAATTTATAAAGCCATCTGTTGCCATTTCTTAGAAGCACTAAACTGTATTGCCGATTTGCTTGTTAACATTCCTATTTGCTGAAGCAACCTTCTGATTTACGAATTTTATGAAAATAAATAATATCAACAATTTTACAAGTATATTACTTTCAAAAATCTCTCTAAAAATGGATACATACATCTGAATTAATTTGAACAAAAAGAGAAATAATTTAAAAAATTTAAAAGTGTTTCTAGATACTCACAAGTTTGATTTGAACTATTATCAACAAATTTTTCTTTAAATTTTTGAAAATCTCCTAAAAATTAACAAAAACATTGCTATTTTTAAAAACGGTAGATTTTTGGAAGTAGTTACAAAGTATGTACTGCCATTTTTTTTCCCATTTCACACTCTTTTCTGTCATAAACCTATTTCAGTATTCCCAAAATTACTTTTATCATTTTTCCCGCATTCTATGCATCTTTCCCACTCTTAAAATCGAAACTGGAAGTAAACATATCCTTCTTAGAAATTCTGCATTTAATTACATATGGTTCACTGAGGCAAACAAGAGGCAGATGGCTGACACATGCTATCTCCATTCTGTGTGCAAGAAATGGCTCCCAGATTGTTTTGGTCCAGCATATTGGAACCCTTTGTAAAGTTAGCATTTACTTTTTTATATTTAAACCTTAATTTTCGTTTCAGTAGATTTATTTCTGTAAATTAATGATCTTTTGGCCGATCGATAAGTATTGATTTTTCATAGTTATGCTACATCATATGGCTGGCCTACAACTTGTTGCTGTGGATATTTTAACATTGCATTAGGCTATATGTTAATTTTTATTTTATTAGTTATTACTTTTCCAGTAAAACTTTGATCTGGTATCATTTTCTGAAAACAAATGAGATCTTGGATATGGAAGCAAATTTATTTCTGTAGATTTATTTTCATAAGTTAACGATCTTTGATTGGCTGATTTATCGATCTTTCTGTGTTATGCTACATTGGAGGCTGGCTTAAAAGTTGTTGTGGATATTTTATTTAACACCCATTAGGTTATATCTAATATTTCTTTTATTATTTCTTGTTCTTTTTTTAGTAAAAAAACTTTGAGCTTGTACTGTTTTCTGAAAATGAATGTCTTGGATATGGAAGCAAAATAGACTTCCTTACTAAGGAAATCAGCCATCATATCAGAGGGCAATTTCAGAAAGGCTTCCCTTCCATTAAACTCACACTGAATGTTTCATCCTCCTAGAAGAATATAATTTTTTTTAATTACAAGTTTCTATGTTTATATTGAATGATTTTAAAGCCCCCCCCCCCACACACACACACACTCCCCTCAGTACCTTGGCTGTGCCACACAGTTAATAACATTGTTTTTTTTTTGCTTTGGTGCACAGACTTTTCTGCACTTAGACAAGATTGCCAAACTTCAACACCCAAAGAAAAAATTCCTAGTATTTAGGGGAAAAAAGCAACCAAAAAGGGTTTTTTTTTTATTTCATAACCAGTTCAGGAAATTCCCATGAATGTGAGAAGTCCAAGTCACTTTGTATAACACTGGTCATATTTAAAATATGCAATACTGAAAAGAATCATTAAAAGAAATAAAAACCACATTTCAGATTGAATGTTGTATTATTTGGGAGGAAATTTTCTTTCGATAAATATGTAATTTAACTATTTTTATCATCAAGTTTTCCAAAATGAAGCCTTAATTGTATAGTGTGATCTTTTTTTCACTGTATTACACTGAAAAAGGCTTATTAAAATCAATATACTTGTAAATTTGTTGATATTATTTATTTTCATAAAATTCGTAATTAAATTCTGTTTAATTTAGCATAACATGACCTATTTCGGTTAATTGGTTATTTTTTTTAATTCTAAAGTTGACTTGTTTATCTGACTCAGCACAATTGGCTAAAAGCCTGGAATTTTCTCAAAGTATGATACCGAAAAAAAGTTACAAAATGAGAGAAATATTTACTTGAAACCAAAAAATTTTTTTTTCACTATTCAGAAATAAATAGCTTTGCTATTCATGTGCATTATAATCATTTCTGTCTATTAGTTTTTTTTAATAAATTTTTATTTGTGTTGCCAGATGCATTTTTTTATTACATGACTAAAAGTCCTATTAAAATAAAGCATATTGTCTTTTTTGTTAAATATTATAATTTCAGAAAATTCAGAATGAAATGCTGATTAATTTGGCATACAACATGCCATAATTCCTTTCATTAGTTATTTGGCAAAAAAGTTTTAAACTTAATTTTCTTTGGCTGGGTATAGGGAGAAAATAACTTGGCCTCTGGGTGGAAACCAGTTTTTCAGGCTGGACACTGGAAGGGTTAAGAACCATGTTTTTATTGGGAAGCATAGTTAGTAGATAATTAAAGTAGCTTAGCCAGAAATATTTCTGTAGGGGGCAAAAGTCAGTAGTTGAATACAAAAGGCAATTTTTTTTTTAAAACACAATAATAGAAAGAACTTTACCTAGCACAGAAAATAGATTGATTCCCATATAATTATCACAAGAACTGCAGTCACCTTAAAAATAGGAATAATAATAGCTCTGGTAAAATGTTTAAGACAACATTTTTATCATGAAACATACTGAATATTTCAGTCAGCCATGTGACAACAGAAACATTCCCAACTCTAAGCATAACTGTGGTAATTTCATCTACCCCTGGGGATTTGTGTAGTTTTAATTTAGAGATTGCCAAATTAACTTCCTATTGTAAATAGGGTGTACATTAAAGCTAGTAATGTATATATCCTCATTGCAAACAATAGGAGTAGAACTAACCATTATTGTTTAAAACATCATGGAAATGTTCAGCATGGCAGAATCCTCACCTTCAATAACCTTACCATATTTATCCTTCAATCCCTGTGAGCCAGTCTATTTCTTCCTGCACAAAACATTTAACTATCTGATATAAATGTCTGCTGTGATGTTGTCTATCTGCTTCCTCAGCTCTATCAACCAAGCTATCATACCAAAGTTTCCTATCAGCTGTTAATCGATCCTTTATATGCTTATTGAGCTCTTTGTAATGCTGTCTGTTAGGACTATAGGGTGTTGATTCAAATTATTCCTACAGTTCCTTCTTTCAGAAATAAGCTCCATAGCTTTATCTCTCAAATAGTTCTATTGTACCCAAAACAATAATGTTAGTTTCCATAAAAGTCTATTTAAATTGGTCCCATTCTTCCTCAACTTCAGTAGTAAGCAAACCATGATTGCAATAATGACTAAGCAATCTATCTTGGTAAGCTTTGGTTATTTCTAGATCTTTTGACAAGTTAATGATCAGACCCAATTTTGGCTTCTCTATAAAACCTAGTATTCTTAACAGAACTAGCCCATTTGCCTTTAATTAATATGTAATGGATCATATTCCTATGCAACCCATCAGGAGTCCCAGTATTTGTGGAATGTGTTAGTTAATCCCAAACTATTAAGTTTACTTACCTGTGGGAAATGTTCCCCATTGCCATTTGCAGCTACTAATGCCAAAAGGACCTATCACTCCTCCCCAAAGGTTAAGGTCAGTACCAACTTTAGCATTGATGTCACTTAGCACAAGTGTAATGTCTCCTTTCTCAACAGAATTCAAAATATCCTGAAGTTGTCTATAAAACTTCTCTCATTCTCTGTAGGGGTGTAACAACAGATAGATAACATTCAAGTTTTTAATATCTTAGTTTTAAATTTAGTTGTAAGAAATTTTTCATTAATAATTGTATTTATTGCTCTCTTAGAATAGGTAGATTAATACACATTGAAACTTAATACAGATAGATAACTTACTTGTAAGTAAATAACCTAATATTTTGACCCCTAACTGGGGTCATCATCCGAGGAGGTTGCAGCTTTGTTGGAACTTTCTTTTGTAGTAGTGGATGCCAGATTTTGGGTAAAATAATTCCTTGCACATCATTCATTGACCATAGTAGTAATCTTTCTTCTGCTTTTACTAATGCAGTCAATAAATGGTGCCATGAACAATGTGCAAGAAATTCTTTTATGCAAAATCTGGCATCCACTACTACAAAAGAAAGTTCCAACAAAGCTAAGCTGTAACCTCTTCAGATGACAACTCACTCAGGGTTTGAAATATTTGGATATTTACTCACATATAAGTGAATCTATCTGTCTTAAGTTTCAATTATATTAATCTTTCATTAACAGAGTCATATCCTAAAAGAGCATCACTGGCATATCTGCTGCGAAGCAAATCTACACTTTGGAGATGTTTTCCATCATCCCTCTCCAAAAAGAGAAATTTAAAAGTATTTTTAAGTATCTGACCTTTACCTGATCATCTAAAGTAGCTATAATTATCCAGATCAATAGGTCACACTGATTTGGCAGCCCTCCCCTTCTGTTCCCTTCCAGAAGAGAATATCTCTTTTTCAGGCCTAGAATATCAAGATTGTAGCATTGGAATTCCTATGTGAGGACATCAAGAATATAATCTTAATGCAACATCCTCATATTTCATGAACCTGTGAAAGAACATGGTTTGTGAGATTTTTAAACAGATTTTGAGGTAGCGCCAACAATATCGAACAGCCTCCTAATTGCACAAATGGAACAAAGGCCTATTCCCCTCACCAATAAAGACTGAAGCCACCCACCCTAGTAGGACTTGCTCCAGATTTTGTGATGCCATAGAAGTGAGGATTCAGGTACCTGCAATGATATATGGTGAGGTTTATCCACCATCTGATATAAGGTATTCTGTGCATCTATTCACTCAGAGTTATCAACCCATAAACAAACAGAAAAGAGTGTGGTAGATTTTCTCTCAACAAAAGCCCACCAATGCAACAAGTTTGGGATCCACAATCAAGTCTGGTATGTATAAATGGTCAGCACCAAGATCCTGTGTGGTTGACCACTCCTTAGAAGGGTAGTAAAATGAAAAGTAGCTGTAGTAGTCCAGATCAATAAGCCACACAGATTTGGTAGCCCCCTCCCCTTCCATTCTCTCCAGAAGAGAATATCTCTTTGCTAAAGGTGCTAGGCATGGTCAGTTCCCTGTATCATATAGGGGATTGGTGCTTAGCTCTCCTTACAGTGTATGTCTAGCTACCATTTACAGTGTATGTCTAGTTATATCATTAACATTGGTGATGTATGAGCAGAAATAAAAAGAATTGACACTATGGCTGGAATATTTCAGAGTTTTGGAAATTTTAAATATTGGGTAAATAATGCTTTCAGACCAAACTTCATTCTTTCAGTTGGAAATGCTTATGCAGTCCTAGGTGTTCTGATAGCATGAATATATTAGTATTTTCAACTAGTGGCAAGCTTTAAATTTTTTGCATTTAAACAACACTCATCAAAGAACAAATTAATACAATACAGTTAAACAAAGTAAAAAATATTCTTATATTTTTTATTGGCACATATAAACAAGATCAAAGAAAAAGAACTTGCCCACTGTGCAATGATATGGGTTTTTGAGCAGCCAAGTCAGTTTCTTGTTCCATTCCTAGTGAAAATAACTGTATAGTAAACACTTTTAAAATTGTTTTATAGTCCTGTATATGAAATGTGTTTATTCATTTGGTTCTCACCAGACCATTAATTAACCCTTAAAGTGCTGAAGGGTAATATTTTGTATTTTAAAACCACCACAAGAAGGTTTGCAACAACATTTTCGTGCTTATTTACGTTTTTCTTTTTGGAAGGGAGGGGAGAATTTTATATCAGAATTAAATGATCTTTCTTTTGGTATCTAACATGATCTGCATCTGTTCATTTTACTTCAAGATAAGATTCTGAAGTTAAATTGCTTTCTTTTGAAATAAACTTTGTGCTTTAAGGGCAGTGCTTTAATGTATTAAATTAATATGGACCATTTACTTTTTAATAAATTGAATAGCAATATGCAGTGTATGTTTCACCAGGAAAATTAAAACATTGGGCAATCAGTACTTGCAACAATTTATTTTTTCAAATGTTTGATTCTTCAACTTTTGAAATTTGACATTCTGATTTCCACAAATCATAAATTATATTTTTCTATAGCAATTATTTAGTCCAATTGGTATTATAAGCTGCAATGTAAAGCTTTATTATTTTTATTTTAGTATAAAAATAATTATTGTAACAGGTAAATAAATAGCTGTCTAGAAAAACATTTAGGTCACTTTTTGTAGTTTTTAAATAAACCTAAAAAAAACTTCAGACAAAAGTTTGAGATGAAAAACTTAATTTGGCATTTTGAAAATTAACCTATTTTAGTAGGGAAATTTTGGGAAGAAGAGCATTGTAAATCTAATACAAGTAACTTTTTTTGTTGTTGTCATTTTTTTTTTCATTAACAATATCTTTAATACACTGCTATGTTAACCAACTCAATCAAACAAAAATTTAAACCAAACATACACATCTCAGTTTTTTAAAAATTAGAAAATTAAGTTCTTATCTTATTCTAGTTGAAAAATATAACTTTTCCCTAAAATTTTCTTAATATTAACAAAATGCTTCCATTTCTTGAATTTAAATATTCCAGTGCATCTACACTGGTTTTCATAAATTAGGGAAAAATTAGAAAAAGCATGATAATTCACCAAAACATTGTGCTATCCTCACCAAACTTGTTTGTGTAACCAGTAATGCTGAGTGAGCATATCATATGCAAATTAGTCTTGGTTGTGTTAATTTCATAATCGGATAGCATCATAAAAACGGGTGTTTTGGAATGGATTGTTATTTTGTGTTATAAATGTGAGTAGAGAAATTCGAAATAGCCATTTTGTAGGAATGCCTTCAAGACATCATATGCCAAATGAAGTGCAGTGGAGAGCTATTGGCTGGTTTGAAGCAGGCCAAAGTCAGTCAGACGTGACACAATGGCTGAATGTGAGCCCTTCTGTGGTCCATAGACTGGAATCAATTTCTTATCATGGATTCTGCATCGTGGAGGTTTAGCCAAGGAAGGGCTAGAGTTATGACCGCTGTGCAAGACCAATATCTGCGATTAATAGCATGAAGGAGCAGGACATCTACTCCCTCTCGGCTATGATCCTCTCTTGCAGCAGCCACTGGAAGGATTGTATCAGCTTCTACTGTGCATATAAGGCTTCATGAGGGAGGTCTGTATGCTTAGAAGGCCAGTAATTTCTATACCTCTCATATCACAGGAGAGAGTGGTTGAATTGGGCATGCACGCATTTTAACTGGACAGAAGAGCAATGGAGGTCCGTACTCTTCACAGATGAGTCCAGATATTTCTTGCAGAGTGATTCCAGACATTGTTTGATATGGAGAAAATGAGGGTACCCACTATCATCCCAGTAACATCCGTCAAAGAGACAGTTACGTCAGAGGTAGCTGTGTGTTTGGGGTGGCATTTCCTTAGGTGGATGCACAGACCTCTATGCACAGACCTCTATGTGTTGACAAGTGGAAACCTCAATGCTCAAAGGTTATAGAGATGACATCCTGAACCCTTATGTACGTCTTTACTCTGGTGCAATAGGGTAAACATTCATATTACAAGATTATAATGTTCGTCCACACAGAGCTCTACTAGTGAAACAATATCTTCAAGAGGAGACCATTATGTGCATGGAGTGGCCAGCTCAATCTCCCGATCTAAATCTGATTGAGCATGTGTGTGATGCTCTAGGGAGACGTGTTGCTGCCCTCAGCCCACCACTTGAAACAAAGGGGAGCATATTACTGCTTTAAAGAAAAAATGGTCATTACTCCCTACTGAGCTGATTCACAACATCATAAACAGCATGGAACATCACTATCATGCCTGGATTGTTGTAAGGGGTGACCACACTCCTTATTAAAGAACTTTGCCCATTGCATTCTGACACTTCATTTTCGGACAAGTTCCTGTAAGTATTATTTTTTGACGAAAAATGTTTCTAGTGTAAAATATTTTATGCCATTCTGAAACTATCATTGTAATTCATGTTTTCTTCAAATTTCATTAAAATCATTCATATAGTTTTTTGTTTATCATAATTTTTCCGAGTTTTCCTTAATTTATGGAAACCAGTGTAGATAGATAAATCGGCAGCTTTCCTCATTCATTATTTATTATATTTCTTCCCATATTCTCTAATTTTTTAAATATCTTTCAGTTCATTTACTTTTATTTTTATTTTTCTCTTTTGTGCTATGTAGCAATAAGGAAGGGGACATTATAACTTTGACTATTTTTATTTTGCTTTCAACATTTTTTTCTCAGTACAGACTTAAATTTTCTAAACAAATAAAAGCAGTCATATTAAGTGGCAGTAAAATGTAGAGCAAGTTGTGAGAAAATTATTTCATAAAAACTTCCATCTTGCAAGAAAAGTGCATTTTAATATTTTTCTAGGCAGCTATAAAAATATTTATACAAAATAAAACATATAACATAACCATGGTGAAGTTAACAATGAAGTAAAAGTCAAAACAAGTAACAAAGAGACTTCATTAAAACATTTTTCATTATTATTGTTTCATTCACTTATAGCTTATTTGCTATGTGATATTTTTAAATTTAAAGCTTAAAAATATTACTTATTTAAACAGAAAAGTCCAAGTGAATCATTTTCTGAAAAAGAAAGAAAATGGAATGAAATTAGAAGGAAAAATGCACTTGCTAGAAAATGGGTAAGTTGATCTTAAATAGTTCATGAAAATGGTTTTGAGGATCTTCAGCTTACATTGGCAAATATATTGTGCAAACTGTGAAATTCTCGTTTAGCAGCCTACTTGCTTGTTATTAAGGGAAACATAGGCTTTCACTATACCTCACTGAATACAAATTACTATTTTGATTTTTGTACCATACAGTACTGAGAAAAAAAGCTTGAAGATGTATAACAAAATATATATTTTTTACTTAATACAAGATGAAATGTTAATTGGGAAACCATAACAAAGTGCTTTATATCTTAAAACTGGTGCATTCAGTCTTTTCATGGACCATGGTGGTCCATTTTTCTGTAGGGAAAGCAACATGCATCTCATATTTTACTAACAGAGGCAACTTGTATTACCAGAAAAATAATGCATTCTATTGAAGTATAAAAATGTTAAAAAGTAACAGCACAAAGCCTCTTGTACCAAGAATGTGCTGAATGAATTCAGTAGCATTCCTACAATTTTGCTAAAGGAATAAACATAAACTGTCTTAAATTGAATTCCATTTATGAAGCATACAAAACTATTAATACCTCCTATATTAACTCAGCAGGCCTGAAACTTACTTCAGAGTTTAAGGTTTCATGCTTCTGTATTAACCCTTCTAGGGCCCACATCTTGTATACAAGTTGACAGAATCCAAAATGAGAAACCAAAGATGCCTATATTAGTTTTTAGTACAACACATAAAACTTCAATTTTTTAAGAAAAATTTGACATTTGAAAATTTTCGTACATTCATCATGTAAAAATACATTATTAATGCTTGAAAAATAATACTTACTTTTTCCATTTGATGCATATTTTATTAAACTATAACATAAGTAATTTGTTTAAAGCCATCTGATTGCCATTTCTTAAAAGCGATATAGATATTACCGATTTGTTTGTTAACATTACTCTAGGCTGAAGCAATCCCCTGATTTAAGCTCACAAGTTTGATTTGAACTATTATCAACAAATTTTTTTCAGTTTTGAAAATCTCCTGATAATTCACAAAAAAACTGCTATTTTAAAAAATGGAAGATTTTGGAATTAATTATGAAGCATGTACCAATTTTTTCACTACATCATTGTAAAATGTCTTATTAAAATTAATATATTTCTGCATTTCAACAAATTTTATTTCAATAAAATTCAGAATTAAATTCTGTTTAATTTGGTATATAATGCAACTGATTAGTTATTTGTTAAAAAATATTCAAAAGTTGGCTTGTTTATTGGACTCAGCAACAAGCCGGGACTTTTCTCAAAGTATGGTACCAAGAAAAAAGTTACAAAGAGAGAATAATTTTCTTGTTTCAAGTAAAATTTTATTATTCTATTATTCAGGAATAAATAGCCTTTCTATTCATATGCATTATAATTATTTCTGTCTATTAGTTTTTTTTTAAATAAATTTTTATTTGCTTTGCCAGATGCATTTTTTTTTTACTACATGACTCTAAAAAAGCCCTATTAAAATAAAACTAATCATCTATTTTTGTTTTAATATTTTAATTTTAAAAAAATCCAGGATTAAATTATGATTAATTTGGCATATACAATACATTATTATGTCATAATTCCTTTCATTGGTTTTTTCATAAAAAAGTTATAAAGTTAATTTTTTTTGCTGAGCATATGAAAAAATAGCTTTGCCTCTGGATGTAACCATTTAAAACTAGTTATCTGCTAAAGTTATATTACACTGTGAATAAAATTGAACTTTAAACTTAATGTTGAATAAGGAAGAACTGCTATCTGAAATTAAATTATTTAAACATACATATTTTTTTCAATTTGCCTTTGTTCTACTTGCCCACCTTTCATCCCTCCACACACACACACATGTACATTTACCAAAAATTATTTCAGATGGTTTATTAACCATTTATGGTTTTTTTGTACATTTATGTTATGAAATATCTTTGTTTTAATCTAAATCTATAGGGATTTGTTTTTTGTTACTTTTAAATATGTCATTTCAGAACTGATCTGACCAACTAGGGTGTTCAATTTCATTGGCAATTACTATATATTTGATTTTTAAAGCTGCACCATTTTTTCATTATTTTCACACTCTTAAAAATTTCTGTGAGGTGAAAGGTATGAAATATTATGTACATGAAAACTTGAATTGATTTTTACTCATTGGCAACTGACACAGAACAGCTTCTAAGATTTAATTTTAAATTATTTTTAATAATCAACTCTACAAATTTCTGTATAACTGAATATTTATTTCTCATTGTTGCAGCTACATGGTGTGTGGAGGGTTGAGTTGTTATATCTCTGAGTGACACTTTTTGCACACAATGGTCTAAATGGCCAGTCCCCAGAGTTCAGAGAAAATTGGTGAAGGGGAACCACTGGACAGGTGTTAGGAGACAGATGGTAGCCTCTCATCAAGGCTATCTAGCATGTTCTTTAATATGCACAGAGTATGGTTCTCCTGCATAATACCCCATGGCATTACATCTCATCCATTGGACAGCGGCCTTATCTCCACTAAACTTCATCCTGCCCAAGTGCAGGATGAAGTTTAGTGGAGATAAGGTGTATGGAGGTGTTTGGAATTTGCAATTAGCCAATGGCTCAAAAGTAGCAAAGCTAACTTCTTATCATTAACTCTTCCAGTTTTTTAATCATTCTTTATTGGCATTCAGTTATTACTATATTCAGAATACCAGTGGTTTGTAGTCTCCTGACAAAGTATATAATGTGCCCTAAGAACAAGGGAATTTTTTTTGTGTGTTGTGTTATAGGAAAGCTAAAAAAACAGTTTAAAATGAATGAATCTTAGTTTTAAGTAAATATAATGTATTGTGATTTCACAATCAAATAATTTTTCTGTAGCTCTGAATATGAATAGCTGAACATAATTTGTCAGAATTGTAAATGTTTGAAATCAAGTAAGTTCATTTATATAAACATTAGTATACATGATTTAATCAACAAACTTGCTGTTTAAATGTTTAGAAATAAATAAGCAGTTCTATTCTGTGCTGCTGAAGAGACATACCAGAGGGAAATGTAGAGGCAGCAGTTGTTGACACAATAACATTCAGTAAAGTAAAAGTATAGAGAGTTCAAAAATTAGAAAAAGTTTGTAGTGTAAAAATGAAGAGATTCATCCAGATTAAACTTGATAAATTTCAGTGGTAGTATACTTAACAGTAGGTACTGTGGTTCTATGGATGATGAAACTCTTGAGAATTAAAGATGGCTTGCTCACACACTTGAACTATCCTGTTGTTTCTTGTTATGTGTGGACAGATGTATATACTGCTGATGCCTTTGTGTAGTAGGAATAAGTGTTGGAGTAAGAAGACTTGCTACAGTGACAATGTTAATTGTGGATTGTGTGATTATAATAATGTCATACATTGATTGTATGACAACTTTAAAAGTATTATTCAATGCAGATATTGGATAGCATGATACATATTCACCTTACAAATAGAATTATCATCATCAGCACATAACAGATAAGAATAATTCCGCATTATCATGTTGCATTTCATTGTCAGTGGCTTGTTGGTATCTTCTAGTGACAGTCGCAAGTTGCCAGAGTACATAGTGAAGTCCTATTAGAATTCCCCAAAAATGAGTAATGCATAACAGAAGATTCCAAGCTGATGGGGAGGGAATATTGATCTTGCATAAGGAGTCAGTTTTTAAATGAAAATAGGGGGAACCTATAATCTAACATTTTAATCTTATGAATTATTATTTTAATGTTATTCTATCAAAATATATAAGTAAATATTCACTAGTTACGAAGAATACTAATAACTGCTGAAGTACAAGTTCTTGTAGTGGGTCAGAGACTATATCATTAATAAATTACTCTTTTTAAATGACCATATTATTAATTTTTCAGGTACAGGATCACTTATTTTTATACATATACACAGCAGAGCTATACTCTGCTCCTTTTGTTTTTGGTTTTTTATCTGAAGTTTGGTTATTAAGAATCTGAATTGGTCATTAAAAATTCGAATTTTGAGCTTTTTAGGTTTGTTCTTTACGAAAATTTGCTCCCAAATTATACAATTCTTTTTTTTTCTTCTTCTCCTTTTTATAAAAGGAAATGGTAATAAAAGGGAACTGTTTTCATTTTAGCTCTTGAATTGCATTAAAGTTGTACCTTTGTCCCCACTGCTTAATCTGAGTTTATCCCTGGGTATTCACCTTCACACAAATACCCTAAAGATCAGACAGGACTTAGCTGACGATTTCCAGACAAAACACTAGGCACCTAATTTCATTTATAGAGTTCAAGGCCACACATTTGTATTTAAATGGGTGTATGCAACTTGAACCTATTCTCCCCCCCCCCCCCCCCCCCACACACACACACATACATCTCTGCTCTGGGCAACTAGTTGTATATCAAAGTATTTAGAACCCACCCCACCCTCATGCCCTGGAAGTTTATCAAGTAAGTCATACTTTTAAAATTGAGTTTTTTAATATCATAATGTAAATAATTAACTCATAATTATATGATTTGAGACAGCTGTGTTTTGAGGACAGAAATTTCTGACATATAATATAATTTCATTTCTGATAGTTTCAAAATAGTTATTAATTTTAATCATGATATATAATAATTGAGAAGCAATAAATATTTCTAGAAGAAGAAAAGTAGAAAAAGTTGTTTTTAGAACTGAAAGTCAACTAAAATATTGACCAAAAGTGATGTGCATAGTTGCTGGATGGTGCAACTTTTGGAGTACTAAAAATCACTCTTTTACATTAAAAGTTTTAAAACATTACAACTTTGCTAGACTAAATAATAAGGCAATTTGTGAAAATCAAACCTTTCAATAATCTACATATGGTACAACAAAGGAAAGACAAACTAATGCATCAGCTTTTCATGCTATTTACTGTAACTCAGGTTTAATGATTATTTAAGTAAGGTAACTCATTTTTTTTTACTTTATAGTTTTTTCAAGCTATTCAGTGAGTAAAAAAAAGATTTACTTGTCCTTTTGGCATATGATATAAAAAAAATGAAAAGAAAATCCCATTTTCCATTCCAAAATAATAAAAAAATTGCAACTTTGTGCTATAAAAATGTTTCATTTTCAGGTCATTAGAATTCGGAAAACATGCAAAGGGTTAATAATTGGTTAAACAGAATATTACAGAAATTAACACTAAAGAATAGAAGGAATTGCAAAAAATACCAATCGCTGAGAATTATTTTGTGAAAGGGCTTTGGCCAGCAATTGCTAGTATCAGTATGCCACACAGGAAGCAGTGGTTTCTGGAAGCCATGGCCAAAAATATGCATAATAAATATGTATTCATCACACATTGATTAATAATCAATGTATTACATAAATTGCACCAAATGCTGGAATTTATTAGTTCTCATAAGTACTTGTAATTGCTCCAAATTTTCATTCTTCAAAATCATAATTTTGATTGTTTAAGTTGGCAGCTCTGTATATAATCATTAAATAATTAAGCAGTCATGAAGCATCTTATAGCAAATTTAAGAACAAACATTTCTGAGAGCTCTTCAGAAATATATAACTTTAGCTGACTATACAATCTATTTGGGAAAATTGCGTGGTTAGCTCGGTGTAAAAAAAAACTTAGTGATCAAGTGTTAAAAATGCTGCTGTTTATTTAAATAACATTCTTAGTGCATAGTCATGTTAATTTTCTGTAGTCAAGAAAAATATATAATTTTACTTCATATTTCTATAGGATACAATAAAGGTTTTTTTCTTTTTCAGGTTCGACAGTTGCGTCCTTCTCGTGGCTGTAAAACATCAAATGTGACGTCACATTCAGAAGTTTCACATTTGACTCGTGCTCAGCATATCTCAACTGTAACCAATGAAGCTCAAACAAGGACAGGTGATGCTGCTAAATCTAATTTGGCTGCTTGTCCACAAATCCACTCATCACTAGTGGCTGATGAGAAGCAAGTTCTTGATACAACTACAATCACCAACAACAACAATGCTTGGGAAAAACCTGACATTTTAAAAACAATTCCTTCAGCAAACCCTAACATTTCTAGGTATCTGCAAGATAAAATCAAATCTCCTCCACAGATATATACAAGTTCTGTGTTGGGAACTAATTTAAGTGGTGGTGCAAGCAATCTCTCAATAAAATATTCATCAGATTCATCTGCTTCATTAGACAGCAGTGGAGCAAAACTACCAATTCAATACATAAAAACTGAACCATTGGTCTCTGATAAAAAGTCTTGGTGTGGATACTCAAGAGATGCCATATCATTCCAAAAATCTCCTCACACAGTTCTTGGAAAATTTGCTTCTGGTTATGGTTTTGATTTTCATCACTTGCCAAATGCTTATAATGATGATGTAAAAACTGTAGTTCAGCCCCATGCAGAGGATGAATTATCACATGAACAGATATTACTACCAAGTCCAGGACAGCACTCAACAGATTCTAGCACATTTAATGCTGCTATTAAGACTGAGTTGTCAAATAATGAAGATAACACTAAAATATCACAAAGGCGACCATCAGTGATACAGCACACAGAATTTGTCACATCACCATCAGCTTCACAGTCACCAAAACACATGAATCCTGAAAATTCAGTAGAACTTATCTCAAGAGAAGGCTCACACCCAATGCATGCATTCAGCAAGAACAAAATGGAAATTTTTCCTAATCATTTATCTCATACAATGACAGGTAAAGTAAATGAGTGGCTAGCGAAAAAAGTACCTGAAGCAGTTGCTTGTAAGACACCTTCTTCAATAATGGAAAGAGCTATTGAACTTCATGACAAAGTATTAACACCCTCAAGTAGTAAAACTCCTGGAACTGGATGTGGAAAAGTCCCATATTTTATTGGAGACAAAATCAGAAATAATATGTACATATCACAATCTGGCAGGCAAGTGTATGAAAAACAGTCTACAATGTTTAGACATAAAAGTGCTGAGAACATTATGTGTAGGCCAACTGGCTGTTTACCAGTCAATGGCATGAGAAATAATACAGGCCTTCAGGCATTCCATCCAGTTGCAGCAACTTGCAGTGCTGGTGTTTTTAATGTTAGGTCTGCAGCTAAGCAAGAACAAACACCTAACATACCAGACAAGCACAAGTCTTATGCAAATGGACCATACTTTAATCATCCCAAACGCATTAGATCCAGTACTGTGTCACTGGTTTCATCTCTCAATACTCGACCATCATTACTTACCCCTACTCATCAACAAACATACAGAACATCTCCTCTTAGTGATATACCCAAGTCTACAGCAGCATCCCATAGTAGCTATGAAAATACTGTATTAGATTTAAGCATTAAGAAAAAGTCTCCCCATGCAAACAATGTTAATAAATGTTCTGCACCAACAAATGATGCTGTTGCTATCCATTCAGCTGAAGATGCAGTTTGTTTGGATTTGTCTATTAAAAAGAAAGCAAGTGTAAACAGCAGTGATAATGGCATTGAGAATATCACCCCACCACCTCCCATATCACCACGTCCATCATTAAATCAAATTCCATCATTCCAAGCAACATCATCATTAAATCCACTCCCGACTCTCCTCTCACTGAATGAGCTAGCTAAAGAAGAAGCTTCAAGGCAAAATAACAATTGCAATAGACTGGGAAATGATGTTCGCTCAGCACACCAAACATCTGTTTCAGTGTCACCACTTATGATGTCATCAGGTACTGTGTTATTACCAGCAAGCACACATGGAAAAGCACATGCAGGGAGCACAAATTCATTATCTCACACAGCATATTCAAAAGATATCAGTAAAAACTTTTACATCCCCAATGATTGCAATTCTCAGTTTCTGCCCTATATTTATCCACAATGGACTTCAGCAAATGTGTCATCAAATGCAACTCCAGGCAATTCTCTAGCTAGTCCAAATGCCTACAAAGGAATTGTGAACCATGGTGTCTTCCCAAAACTGTATCCTTATAATTATAGACCTCAGCTTTATCCTGTATTGTGCAAAGACAATGGACATTATCCATCCTCCAACAAATAACATCTGAGTCATGTAGCAAATATCTTTTCATGTTTTTTAGTAATAAGAAATAATGAGTTCCCATCATATGGGCAATTCTACATGGCAGCTGAACTTTGTATATAATAAACTGTTTGGTAAAATTTGTATTTTCCACTGTTGTAAAACTTAAGTTTGTATTTTTATACTACCTTTTTTTTATGTTCATTGCACCATAAAACTTAAGTTATCAGTCATTTGTTACTAATATTGCAAACTTGTTCATAAATATTAATAATTATTACATTTAAATCATTCAGTAATGATATCAATAAATATATGTCTGAATGTAAATAAAGTGTTCAAACTATCAGAAAGCCAATATAAATTGCCAGTTTTAAAATATGTCAACTAAATATTTTCACATTTTCTCACAGCTAAAAAAAAAGCTAAAAGTAAAAAATTTGCAAGATTTTTTTTTTTACAATTGCTCAGAGAATAATTTCATCTACAGGTGTAAGCTCAGCAGAAGCAAAATTTAACTTCATAACTACTGAAGTATGCTTTTCATAGAAATATGAGACTTAGTGTAAGTTAAGAATCATATATCTTTAAAATCTTGATTTTTCTATACTGTTCAATCAGCATTTGAATAGTTATGAAAGAAAGCAGTTTTCACAGTGATAAAAATGTTATTATGTATAAAATATATTTAATACTTTGGTATCTCTTGTCAGACCTCTGTGGCAAGTAGCTGCTTGAGAGAGTATTTATTTATTTTTATATGTTAAGTGTTTATACATAGTTAACATATAATAATATGAATAGTTATATCAACATGCAAAATAATATAAACATATTGGAAAATAATGCAACTAAATGTTTCATCTTCTGTAACTAAAAGCACTGAATGAGTATTATTGAAAAAAATTATTATTTATATTATGCTCTAACTTCAACCTTATTTTAAAAACAGCTTATTTTAGAATTTATGGAGTTTTGAATTTAGCACTCTATTAACATCGCATATATGCCCAAATAATTTTGGAAAGAGAGAAATTTCAGCAACTGAAGATGCTCTAAACATATTGCATTGGGAATAAACTTTTTTTTGTATAAAGAGAGTCAAAGACAAGAATAGTACTTATTAAAGTTATACAATTACAACAGAGAGCATACCATTCACATAACTGATGATCAAAACAATTACATTTTCTGAACTGCAAATAGCATATTTATTTGAAAATAAGTAGTTTTATGTTCACTTAATATTATTTGTTGTGCAAAGAAAAAAAAAACTATTGTTTAAAAATTTCATGATATGCAGTGCTAAAATTGGTTCTGCCCATAAACATCAAATAAAAAAAAAATCTTTGTGTTTGGAGTTTAAGTAGCTAAATTTTATGCCATTGCAATGACTTTTCAAAGGTTTAACATTTCTGATTTCACTCTTTCATTTTTATACATAACAAAACTTTTTATGCAAGTGTTTAATGATTTTAATACCTAGAACAGAATAAGCTTATTCATTTTCAAGAATGAAAATAAATTTATGCTATAATTTACCTCACCCTGTAATATTTTTAACTTCATTGAATTCCATGTAATGTTTCCATACAGTTAAAACAATACAAATAATACCTTGTATGTAGATCTAGAGCTGTAATAATTTCTTATATGTTGAATGTAAAATATTTTATAAAGGTGGTATTTCTTAATAGATTGGTAAATACAAGTAGACCATATTGAATCGTATTTTATCTCTTTTGCAAGCAATTGAAATAAGACTAATCTTTTTCCATTAAAAAGTAAATAAAAAAAAAGTATTATCAGAGAAAAATAGAAACTCACTTAACTTTGACTATTGATGTTCTTGAGGCAGGATTCAGACTTTAGGCAGGTGTTGGAAATTGTTCCCACTGTTTCCAAAATATTAGTGTGGAATATCTTGACTAATAATTCTAACTATTCAACTAAGATAATAGTTATTTGCATTTGCATAACTCTAGGACCTACATTTTTGATATATTAACTCACAATATGGATTTCTGTGAACCTTGTGTTGAAATGCCTATTTGAATGAGAAATAAAACTAATTTGAGATTTTAATATGGAGAAAAAGGGAGGGAATGTTAAAAATATATAAGGAATTATGAACACAGAAATCTTATTTTACAAGAAATAAAATTTTTTTTAACATGTTAACAAATAGCATGGGTCTTTATGTGCCTAGGAATGTCTTACTACAACTTAAGCAAACATATACTAAACACACCTTTATTATATGTTCAGCAGAATTCATTCACCTATTCCATCCATATCTGTGCACTTTTCATATATAAGTTTTTTTTCTTCTCATTTTCCTTTGCAAGAATGTCTTGCAGATTTGTAGAACTTTTTTGTCCCTTTTAGCAGGGCATATGTAACACTGTTCTTCGCAAAGCTTCAAGAATTCAAGCTTCTTTTGAACTTGCAACCCACAAAGGTACAATGCTTCCATAATTATGCTTTTTAGATGTGGAATTGTTGCTCTGCTTTATCATATGTTCCAACACCAGTTCTCCTGCCATCTTTTCTGTGAAATTGATCCTTCAAAATTTACATAGTGTCATCATGAGCATAAAAAGAATTTGGAAGGTTTATAATCACAATTAGCGGAAGAAAGAGTTGGTCACTGATTGTCTTAATATACCTGACATGCATTCAGTCATGATATAGAACACCTGACATGCATTCAGGAGACGGCTTGAACCCACTCATGGTAAGACTCAATATTTTCAGCTAACTATTCATGGGTCTAATATTTTTTGGTTTCCAAACCGAAATACATCATGTAATAGACATAATTTCATTGACTGAAATATTTAGGAATATCAGGCTTATTCTTTTTTTATATAGAAAAAGTCTTTTTTAAATAATCTTTTGAATTTTTATATGGCAAAAATGTAGTAAAACAATGAGCAAATCATCATATGGAGGTTTTATATATAATCTTCTATAATGTGCTGTGCATAATGTACAGAGTTATATTATTTCCAGAATCAGAATTCCAATGGCAAAATCGATGTTTGAGTTCACAAGGACAGTGATTTGATTTCATGGGTTGAATAAGGTTATAAGCTTTATATCATATGTAATATTTTCACAATATGATATTCTCAAGAAACTTTAAATATTGGCATACATTATTAAATTTTGAAAAGGAATTTTCCAGCATTTTATTTACTGTAATACAAAAAGATTTTATGAAACACAAAACTATATGTCCACTGATGCTTGCAAAATACTTTACTTACTTATATATATTCAAGTGCCATTAAAGCATGAAAAAAACCAGTGTTATGTCTATGGAAAGCCCAATTTGAAGTTTCCTAAAATATAAAATTTCTTATTGAAAATTGAGATGGAAAATGAGTTAAAACATCAAACATGATTTTCACTGCTATCCATTCAGTATTTGAAGAGTTAAAAAAATTAATATTTAAAGTAATGTTTTCAGTTAATTGTTTATCTCAAAAATTAACTACATAAATGCCTAAATAATAAACCTTTTACTAAGATAACTGTGTTTTTGAAAGTTGTGTAATTCTTTCAGTTATAAGTGGTGCTGTAGTTAAATGGTCCAGCTTTCAAAACATTTAAAATATTGAACAGAAATTGTTTAAAATTATAAATCAATATTTAGGTAGATTTTATTTATGTTTTAAATTTTAGCTTTTTTTGAGAAAAAAACTTATTTTTGATGTTAAAGGACTTCCTATTTTGCTTTTCATTGACATGAAACTGTTTGTATTATAATAGTGGTTAAGTATGTATCATATTAGCATTTTGGAGCTTTAATTTTACTCCTTATTTGTTGATGATCACTGTGCATAATACAATTTATTAGATAATTTCTATTCTACCATCTGTTTTTTTATGCATACAACATATGATTAAAATATTTTAATACATCATAGATTTACTTTGCACAAAAACGGAAATAATAATTTATGATGGCAAAATACAATTCATATCTTGGAATTTGTTATGCATCTGTTGAGTATATGTTAATTCCATTTAAATGGAATGATTATTTTCAAATATTGCAAGAAATAAAATGTTTATCAATGTTACTAAATTTTTGTTAATTTTCAAGCTTGACCAGAGTTTTCACATTTCTGAAAACAAAAAAGTGAAGTAGTCATAGAAAAAATAAATCAAGGCTTTGGTTATTACTGCTCTGTTACCTACCACCAAATCTTTTTTATGAATAAATTTGTAGGATTATAAATATTTATATTTCTGTCTCGTGTAATGGTTTATGAGATATTGCAAAATATATCATAAAAAGAAATCCAGCTATATCAAATTTGCAAATTATCTTATTTGTAAAAGTAGAATTATCAGGTATAAATGCATTTTAATTCAATTGTTCACAAAATAGTTTCATTAACATTGACATTCAAATGGAAACGAAATTATATTACATTTAACAAGATGCTTGTTTAGAATAGTTGATTTAATATTTATGGCTATTTACATTGCTTGTGCTGAATACATATTTATAGTTGTGGAACATTTTTATAGGAACCACAATAATAGTATATACATAATATATATTATTATTGGGGAATATTTATAGGCACACTTTGTTAGAAATCTAATACTATGATGCAGTGTTCTTTCATAGCCTATAGCATTGATGTTACCTCACCAATTTTTTAACTCTTGATTTTCATGCTATTGCAAATAGGCTTTTTTTAGTCTACTATTGTATATCTTTATGTAACAATTTATTCAGCATTAATTCATAATAATAACTGATATGGAAAAATCTATCTAGTTTTTAAACAATATATCTAATTTTGGAAAAATAAAGCAATATTAGAATATGATAATAAAAACCTTAAAAAGAGGTTTTTGTGTGTAAAACATTAAATTATATCTGAATATTTTATCAAATCAACTTCTGCAGTCTAAACTACAGTTACTTTGCAATGAATGTGTAAATGATGAGAATATGTAACTTTTTTATCATTAAGTCATAGACAAAAGTACAGCATTAATATGATACTACAAAGGTAAATCAGAAGGTAAGGTTCCCAGTTTGTTCCCCATCAAACTTACAAATATTTTGAGCTGTGCTACTATTGCATGTTAAACCAAATAGTGTCACCAAGTTACACACTCTTACTGTGAGGCACAGAGTCAGAGCTAACATGTTTATGAAGCTGGAGATCCAAGCAGTAATTTGACACAGAAGACCCAACTTGTAGAAATCTATCAACAGCTTGTGATTGTGTTACAGTCCAGATATCTTGTTAGTGCAACATGTCACAGAGAGAACTCCTATTACATGATAATGTCCACATACACAATATCTCATTCCATGATAGGCCTTTGCCACTTTTGGTGATGGATAACTGTTTACCATCCACCATATAGTTCACACCTGGTGCTTCAGATTTTTGCTTGTTTAGGACACTGAAAAGGCATCTCCAGGGTAACATTTTCTATTGAATGATGCCACCAAAGGGTAAAAAGTGGCTCCAGGAGCAGGATACACCCATCTATTAGCAGGGCTTTAATGAGCTGATTGACCATTATGACCAATGTCTCAACAAGTCTGGTGACTATGTGGAAAAATCATATGCATGTGGTGACATTTCCCATATATCGTCTTTGAGGTAATTACTTACCCTTCACAAAAATTAAATAAGGAATCTTACTTTTTGATTTACTCTCATAATTGTCAGATTAGGAAAATATATAATGAAGAATAGCTATTAAAATGTTTTTGACTCTTAAGAGGACTTTTTCCCATTTTTTTTTAACTTTATTTCCTAAACTTACCATTAGAATCCAATTAATATAAGGTACATATAAAATGAACCATATGAATAATATTTGGTCACTTTCATCATCAAATTGCGATTGTTAATGTAATTGTTTATTATTCAGCCTCGCATTGAGAGAGGGGCAGGGGTGGCTCAGTCGGTAGTGAACCAGGCTCTTAATCTGTAGTTCCCGGGTTTAGCTGGATCAGATTGAGATTTATCTACACAAAACTCCCCGCCCTGCCCACGGTCAGTAGGGGATACTGCGGGGCTTGGAAAGGCTGCCATCTGTAGGATGGGATGTTAAGCCATGGCCCTGTGTGCATGAGGGCCATACCCTGTGCACGTTAAAGAACACGCTGGATAGCCATGACAGGAGGCTACCACCTGTCTCCCAATAGCTGTTCCAGTGGGTCTCCTCCCCCAACCTTCTCTGAGCCTTTGGGGTCCATGTGACCTGGCCATTTAGCCCATGGTGTGCAAAAAAAGTGCCGCTCAAAAAACAACCCAACTCAACGCATTCAGAGAAAACTTGATACAGAAGATAGGACAAAAACATAAAAGGAGGATTAATCTTATACAATCCTCTGGGAATTCATGAAGCACATAAATTCTCAATAAAATTTTTAATATAATAAAATTAATTAAACTATAAAAACACTTGGCACTCGCTGAAAGTATGATTTAATGCTTGTAAGAGCACCTTAAAGATATTTACGCTTTTTTTTTATCTCTTTCAATATTTTATTTTCGTTTACTCTAAAACATATTCTATGTCAAGATTTAACTGGTTACAGGCCCTTGCCATCAACCAGGTTCTGATGTGGTTAGTTGACCTAGCAAAACACCATTCATGTGGCAATCATAGCCACACAGAATGCTGTCACTGGCCTCAAGTTGTGCATTGATATAATAAAATATAAGAAAGCAGAACAATTGTTGAAGTATTTTGATTCATGGATATATTGGCACTAAATGTAATATAATGGGCTAACATAGTATGAACATTAAACCTTTCTCACTCAGAGACTTAGACCCCTTAATTGAGAGAATCAAGAGAAAATTGCAAAAACATGTTATCATCTGATAAAATATTGAAAGTCTGGGTCACACTGTTGTTTTGATTCATCTGTGTTATGTTTTAGAGTACAGTGAAAGTTGCAAAAAAAAAATAGGGGAGTGAAAAATAATGACTATACAC
Organism: Ryuthela nishihirai; assembly: GCA_038380435.1. NCBI lineage: Eukaryota > Metazoa > Arthropoda > Arachnida > Araneae > Heptathelidae > Ryuthela > Ryuthela nishihirai. The sequence continues at coordinate 70,296,755 of JAWZYU010000001.1, forward strand.
TATAAATTATTATTTGAAGTATTGTCTAATGTAGTGGTTCTCTTTATGTAAAGACCCCATCATGCAGTTTTTGAATTTTCCTTCAAAGCTAGTTTACTTTTCACTATGGGGTTATCTTAGTCATTAGTGCCAAGCTCGTTACTTGATGTTCCCAAATTTGAATCTCCACTGTGCCTGTATTGAGATTTTTTTCTGCCAAGTATTCGCTACTCTCTTTGTTTTGTTTTCTAAAAGAACTCTGAACATAAAAAACAACTCCCACTCTCTCATTATGATTTCAAGTATATCAACACATTGAAATAAGCCGCAGACATCCTTACATACAGGTCCGGATCTAGGAAAAAAAATGAAGTGGTGAAGGGGAAGCCAAGTGATGCAATAGAGCCAGAAAAAAGTTAAAAGGGGTCAACAGACTGGATTTCTATTGCAGTATAATCTTTTACCCTTCAATCCGTTTAGAGCAGTGCTGTCCAACTTCTCTAAGACCATGGGCCATTTTTTTCTTTGGCCAATATTTCGCAGGCCAAAAAAAAAGAATAGGACAATATAGGTAACTGAAAAGTCAGTTCATGTCACCTCAAAAAATAAATTTATTTATACGAAAAAAAATAAGTAATAATAAACCAATATAAATTTTCTAAACCTTATCAAATATTTAATAAATTTAAAGGGAGCATTGTAGCCGTAGTTGTTGGGCAATAAGAATAGAATGAGTAAGTTGAAGATTGCATATCAAGTAAAGTAATATAAGTTGACAAAAAATTATAAGGTGGATTATAGATATTTATTTAAAATTTCAAGTAAAAACTTGATATTGTTCGTGGGCCACAAAAATCCTTGTGCGGGCCGCTGGTTGGACAGCACTGGTTTAGAGGTATTTAACAAAGCTCTTCCTCTAGATCCGCCCCCGACTACATACAAATTTTCGTCCGAACCCACAAGGCAAAAATCACTTGCTCTAATGTTATATTTAAGAAATATTGTGTAGTATTATTAGATCGAAATTATTAAGAAATATCATACACCGAAGAGCAAAAACATTATGACCACCTGCCTCTGCCTAATATGATGTTGGTTCTCCACGTGCCACCAAAATAGCTCTTACCCAGCAAGGCATGCACAACACTACAAGGTTTCTAAAGGTGTTTTGTGGTATCTGGTACCAACATGTTACCAGCCGATCCTTTAACTCTTGTAAGTTACGCGGTTGAGCTGCCGCAGATCGGATATACTGTTCCAACAAAAAACAACAGATGATTGATTGGATTGATGTCTGGGGAATTTGGTGGCCAGGGCAATACCTGAAAGTATTCCTCGTGTTCCACGAAACCATTCTCGAACAATCCAGGCAGTGTGGCATGGTGCATTATCCTGCTGAAAGAAGGCATTATTACAGGGGAATACCGTTGCCATAAAAGGATGTATCTGGTCTGCAATGATGTTTAGGTAGGTGGTAGACATCATAGTTTCCAGCATATTAATGACTGCACCCAGGGTTTCCCAGCAGAACATTGCCCAAAGCATTACACTTCCTCTACCGGCTTCTTTTTGTCCCACAGTGCATTCTGGCGCCCACACTTCCCCAGGTAAACAACACACACATATCTAGCTGTCCACATGATGCAACAGGAAACAAGATTCATCAGACCAGACGACCTTCTTCCAATCATTCAAGGTCCAGTTTTGATACTCACACACCCATTGTAGGCACTTTCGATGGGCACTCAGAGTGGCTATGCAGCCCCATTTCCAACAGGGTTCGATGTACTCTGTGTTGTGACACATTACTCCCATTACTAGCATTTAAAATATGGGCGAATTGCACCACAGTATCCCTTCTGTTGGCTTGTACCATATGGAATAGCTTTCGCTCACCTCTAGCATCGATGAGCCATGGTCTGCCCACACCTTGCCGACACTTCTTGGTTTTTCCCTCCTTGGACCACTTTTTGATGGTACTAACCACGGTTGACCATGAGCACCCCACAAGCCTTGCTGTCTCGAAAATGATCTGACCTATTCGTCTGGCCATTACAATTTGGCCTTTATCAAACTCACTAAGTCCACTGCCTTTCCCATCTGAAGAACAAGAATAATAACACTGATTAACAGAGCTCAGTATAAGGTATTATTTATACCGTTTCATGATCCTCACACACACTCGTTTACCTGCAGTTGCTTCAATTTGCATAAAGATGCGCTGGATATAATGTTTTGGCTCTTTGGTGTATATTGTAGATGTTGTAGCATTGTCATTCAAAGTAATGTAGGTAATGAAGCTAAATTAGTTGCGTGGATAAGTAAAAACTTAAATTAAATACGAGATAAACTACTAATTGTTTTCAGAAACAACACATATTTCTTATCTTCATTTGCATTAACTTGTATTTAGAGTCAAACTTAATTGTGTAACGGAAGTTACAGGTAAAAACAAATAGTTTTGTATAAAATTTGCCATTTTTGAAATATAAGTTAAATATTCTTAAGCATTTGTCAAATATCTAGGTTCAAGGTGTAAAAACATGGTAAAATTAGCCATCCAATGAGGTGCTCCATTTCACTAGATAATAAATCATTAAAGACGAAAAGTTTTTTATTGCAATAGAAAACTCAGTATAGTTTACGTCATTACCTTGGAGAAAAATTCCACGTTTCGAAATATTAAAAAAAAACTCTTTGCTCGCAGTGTTCAATTCAAAAATGGGAGTGTCGAAAATTATCAACTTTGTATTGCCCAATCAAGTTTTTATTCTTTTTAAATTTATTGGTTTTCATGCCTCATCCAGATATTTTGCTCTTCCCTGATGAATAAGTATGTATTCAACACTGATATTAGGGGGGTGGGATGGGGTTGATATGTAAGTAATTGAAGGACAAGCTTTCTGGTATATGCATCCTTTTTCTTTTAGAAATTAATATCGCCAAAGAGTGTAATATGTTTTGACATATCTGTTCTAGCTTCCAGTTGGTTATACTCTGGATGGAGAAATTTAATCTTTTTCTCTGTTGAATCAAACCTACAATGACCTTTCCCTTAGGCAGTGGGAGATGTAGGAGCAGAGACCCCCACCCGCCCGCCCACCCACCCACCCCTCAGTGCTGTTACAAAAATTAAAATTACCCTTTTTAAAAATGTGCAGCTATCAGTTCCTACTGTTTTCAAAGTATGTGGAAGTTTTTGTCCGTTATCCTTTTGAAAATGTGTCGATTGTATACAGTGGCTCCAGTGCCCGGTATACTAACCTCCAGAAAAATAAATAGATCCGACATTAGCTTCATGGAACATAACGCACATCTCGTTTTTCCCACTTGGGTTCGCCTGTAAATCCCTCTAATCAGATGCTGTCGGTAATGAATTACTGTGATTCCAAACTGTACCACAGAAAGAGTAGCCTGTAGTTATCGTATTATGAAGTACCTGCTACAATAGTCGGTTATATAATAACCAAAAAACGTCACTGACCGCCGATTGCCATATATTCATCTAGTTCATGCAGTTTATCAACTGCCATATTTAATCTCTTCTGTATATTATTTATTAAATGAAATGTGTTTCCAGTTCCAGAAATATATTTAATAGCATTTAACTCCGTAAACTGATCAATAATACTTGTTTTATAAAATTTGAATAATTGATTTCTGAAAATCAAACAAAGCGAAATTGATCTTGAATATGTTATTATATTCATTGTATATTAACATCTTTTGTTAGTTTCCAGACCGTGTGTTTCGGTTATTGACGTTTGTTAAAAGTTTTGATGGTGAAACTTTTCGTGTTTCGCTTTGACGAAAGTGAAAGCTAGAAACTGTTTTGTAAGTTGTGCAATGATGTGTCGGAAATTAAAACAAAATGTATAAACTTGTGATAACTGAATCTACGTTGTAAAAACATACAATGGGAAGTTTGGAAGAATTCTCCAAGGGATATGGCAGGCTGTCACTCTTTTGTAAATGAGACAGGTGCTGCCACATCATAATGTATAAAGTTTCATCATGCATTGTCACTTTTTTTTTCCTTTGATGTATTTTGTCTACCTCTAGTGGTTCCAAAGGTATACTGTACATTTGCAATGTTATCTGATATGAAGAGTAACATTAAGCTGAATATGTGCTGAGAAATTTGTTAATCTCAACGAATATTATAAGATATATAATAAAAGTACTTTTATGTTTTATCGGTTTGTTTTTTGCACTTCCTAGATTGCATAGAATGTTATAAAACAACGCAGTAATATCTGTCACATCTAGACCAGTGGTTCTCAACCTTTTATGCTTCACGTACCCCCTGGAAATGTGTATGTAACTGGCGTACCCCTTGTATAGATAGATAAAACTATAGTTATAGTATAACAATGGGAATAAAATAAAACATATTGTTGCGGATTACAAAAATGGATAGCCACTGAGCGTGAGTATTAAAAACTATATTTTGAAACCAAATTAAATACAAGGCAAATTGTTACAAAGAATATATGGACGAAGTATCTTATACACAAATCAACTACTAACATGCACGTCATCATCCTTCCTGCACAGAGTACACAACATCAGCTCTGTCTATTCCACTAAATATTACCTTTTTACTCGATTACCATGTCGCTTGAACATCCGCGTACACATCACATAAAAGATACCACTTTTATACTTCCGCACAACACATAAATTAATTAATATATATTAATTAATTAATAATATTTATGTGTTGTGTGATAACTGAACACGTTAAGTATAAGAAGTGCGCGTTAAGTATAAAGAATTATCTTTATGTGTTGTGTTCGTACACAACACATAAAGATAATTCTTTATACTTAACGCGCACTGTCTCAGAACAGATAACCGTCCATTTTCGAACTCCAGACCGTTACAACATACGACCGTTACACGCTCCACTAATCTTCTTCAAATTCTCCCAAAGTTCTTATTCGTTGGCTGAAACTTTTTGCTTTCGGTTGCCAGATTCCTTCTGTCGTAACAATATATATCAGTGGTTCTCAACCTTTTATGCTTCACGTACCCGTGGAAATGTGTATGCAACTGGCATACCCCTTGTATAGATAGATAAAACTATAGCTATAGTATAACAATGGGAATAAAATAAAACATATATATATATACATTAAATTTTGTATTTATAAATTACATATATCGATAAACACAAAAAATGACACGACCTTCTACTATGGCAGATAAACTGGCAGGCTTCTGTCAGACCTCTGTGGCAAGCAGCTGCTTGAGGGGGTATTTATTATTTATTCTTTTATAATTTTATTATAAAAAAATAAATAACGTTTTACTGGGTAATCGACTTTTGAACCTCTCACGGCGTACTCTAAAAAATTTTACCCGCGTACCCCACGTTGAGAACCCCTAATCTAGACTGTCTAATCAGAATCAATTTCGTTCCGGATATTTTTTCTTTCAGGTCAAACCTGTTTTGCCTATGAGATTTTAAAAAAATAAAGAAATTTCTTTCCCCAAAACATTTATTTCATAAAAACGGATAAATTCGAGTTAACAATTATTACATTATTCTGTTTTTCCGAAAAAGCTAAAGAATGCATAATTCCAATATATAGTACTGGGTATGGAGTTGTTATGACAATGGCGTAGCTACTGTAAAGGGCACCTCTGGTCAGGGCATCAGTTGGATCTTGCCAAGTTGTCGAATGTATTTCTATAATATATCCACTGTTATATATATATTGAGTGACCACTTCATTCACTACCCATCCCCTTTCCATCAAATAGATTTTTTCTTTCGATGACAGCAGCATCACCAGTTCGTAAGGCGCTATTTAAAGCAGGCAGGTATTAGGGTACCTGGGGATTTTGTGTGCGACCTAGGATAGACCAGATGGAAGATTTAAGCGAGTTGAAATTGGCATGGTAGTTAGTGGCAGTAGGAACATTAGAAACAGCAACAGATGTATCAAGAACGATTCAACACTCAAAGACGACCAGCCAACGATAGTTTTGATGCTGTTGATGAAACGGGGTGATATGATTTGTGCAGTCTACAGTCAATCAAATAACAGCAGTGATGATCACGTATACCCTAACGTACAATCGTAACTTGTCGCCAATTGGTATGGCAGGCTGGTTAATGTGGGCCACAAGGATGCTGGTCCACCCCTCCCGTATTTCAAATTGGTTAATAGTGGACTTCTACTCTGAATTGCTCCTTTCATTTCAAGATGCAGGAGGTACTTGACAGAATTGCGATTCGTCTCGTGACATGGAGCATTATCCTGCTGAAAGAACCCTTTACAGATGGATATACTGTTGCCATGAAGGGATGCAGAATCTGATCAGCAGTGATGTCCACATATTCTGTGACATTCAAACATTGCTTCCTAGTATCACGAGACTCAATGCATGACTACAGTTGATGAATTGGTTCAAGTAAGGTACAATTTAGAAAAAGGTGACGATTTTTTGCTTGTCAACAACTATGCTAAAAGGTTTAAATTCAGAAACCATATATAACAATTATGACGACAAAGATGATAGCATTTTGGAAGCATTTGGAAAAATTAATGTGATATAAAGTTAGTAATATTTATTGATGTTTCGATAAATATAAATAAACAATCTTCGAAAGTAATTTATTAGTGTTATTCATGATGCACATTATTACTGTAGTAATCAAAATGGGGCGGGGGTGGCTCAGTCGGTAGCGCGCCAGGCTCGTAATCTGTAGTTCCCAGGTTCGAGTCCCAGCTGGGTCAGCGTTGAGATTTATGTCCGCAAAATTCCCCGCCCTGCCCACGGTCAGTAGGGGACACCGATGGGCTTGGAAAGGCCGCCGTCCGTCGGATGGGACGTTAAGCCGTGGCCCCGTGTGCGGGAGAGCCATACCCTGTGCACGTTAAAGAACACGCTGGATGGCCTTGACGGGAGGCTACCATCTGTCTCCCAACAGCTGTTCCAGTGGGTCCCCTCCCCCAACCTTCTCTGAGCCTTCGGGGTCCATGTGACCTGGCCATTTAGCCCATGGTGTGCAAAAAAGTGCCGCTCAGAGGTAAAACAACCCAACCCAAGTAGTAATCAAAATTAAAATTTTACCTACTTCAATTAAAATGGTTTCTAATATTAAAATATCTGTTTAAAAATATCGAATGGGATAAAAATTTATAGGGAAATTGCGAAGTTTAGTGCTAAAATCGGTCAAGTTCCTTTTGTTTAGTAAATATGATTCAATAACGCTTACATGTTTTAACTTAAACTGTTTGCTGTAATAATCTTTCATTTAAGGAGAATCTGAATTTTTTGGTTAATTTTTGCAAAAATTGCTAACCTTAAAGGAGTTTTTTCTTAATTTGAAAACATTTAGCTTTTAACTTCTATGTGTAGTTGAACGGTTATTTAGTTGAAATCGCAGTATTTTATTTAAAGTCGTAATTTTTCATAGTTCTCTCTGGAGAAAATTTATTGCATCGCCCGTGTGTTTCGCAGGCTAGGCTACTGATCTAAGGGACTTGGGTTCGATCCACGGGTAAGGCATGGATGTTTGTGTTGTCTTTCTGCTAAGGTACCGCCATCATCACAGACTATGGCATATACTATGACTATGTATATACCTCATACTATGGCATGTAAACTGACAGGCTCCTGTCAGACCTCTATGGCTGCTCGCCACAGAGGTCTGACAGCAGCCTGTCCATTTATTCGCCATAGTGTGAGAAGGTATTACAGTTTGATGCATACGCCATAATTTGAGGAGGTGTTTATTATGCCAGCTGAAGTTTGATTAAATGAATATCTCCATTAATGCTGTGCAGTGTAATAAGATGATCCACGAAATCGAAGCTGCTCGAGGAGTTTTTTTTTATTTTATTACGGGATCCAAAGTGAAATATTTTACTGCCAAAAATTTTACTTTTCATATCACGGAAGAAGAAAATATTCGGAATTTAGGGATGGTTGGTTGATGGCATGGAGGTAGGAAGATAAGGAGAGGCCATAACGCGCTTTTCCTGTCCAAGGAAATGATGCTTAGGCAGCAGGGCGGTAGCCATATTGTTGCATTCAAAACAAACCGTCTGTCGCTGCAATCAAGCCTACTTTTCACATATTATACTCAGTTTTACTGTGCGTTATATACGGGAAGATTATTTTTTTACGACTAACAGAAAACCCATTTAAGTTATTTGGAATTTATATTGCTTTTTTTTATGCAATGAATATTTCCATGCAGAATTACTGTATAGCAGAACTATTTATGTATTTCGTTGAATACGACAATAACAAACAATTATCAGATTTTGAAAGTTTATTTATACTTCACTGATAATAGCAGAAAACATTTTATGGATAAAACGCTAAACATTATATGCAATAGCAGCATTTAAACTGCAAAAAAATCACATTTGTAAGATTCACAAAATATTTGTTTTACGTTAAAAAAAAGTTCTCATTCCACAAAAATAAAAAAAAGTTTGCTTAACAAAACTAAATAAAGCCAATAGTATAAGAAGTAAAAAAAAGAACTAAAAAAATATATATATTTATACAAAAAAAAAGCCCCAGATGGTGGTTCGAACCCACCAGCTCTATGTTTGTACCCTCAGCTTCACATCTCTCCCCCATCTTATGCTCATTCTCCTCCCTCAATCAGAGTTAACAATCAATACAAAATACACAATTATTATAATCTCTCAAAAAAAATCTCATAAGGATTGAAATACATCCTTCCTCAGCCACAAAGAAAAATTTCAAAATAATATCTGAAAAAAACTATATGAAAAAAAAGCAGCTAAAAATTATACTAAGCAAAAATAATAAAAAATTAAAATATATAAAAAAAAGAAAATATGTATATCCACAGGGTGAAGGGAATATAATATCCATTTAAAAAAAAAAAGGCAACATTCCAGACAGTGGCTTGAACCCGACATCTCAGTGCCTGACTCCTCAGTCTCTCATACCTATCTTCATGTATGCCTAACCTACCCCTCAACCAAAGTAAAAATAAAATAACTACAAGCAATAAACTCGCTCTATTTGAAATCCATACAGAATTAAATAAATTCAGTATTCACCTTAAAAGGGACAATTAAAACCCTATCAGAAGAATTAACGAAAAGGAGAAAAGCATTACACTCTCCTCTCCTCTTTTAACTAAAATTATTTAAACAATTTGAAAAATTTTCATCCTAACTAATGATCGCTGTCACTCACCTATGACATTTTACACCAGATATATTAAATTAATCTAAAAAGGAATTCAAAAATATGACTCCAATCCAAGAAAAAAAGGGGGCATTTAAACAAAACCCTTAAATGCTATCCAAATTAAAAAAAAAAGAAAGATTATATTTCTCACCTTACTTTATTGTAATTTACTTTTCCCTTCTTACACTGAACTTATTAAATCATGAAGAGAGGAATTTAAACACTGAAACATTTAAACAAAATAATATCTAATACTTCCACCTAAAATAAAATAAAAAACAAAAAGAAACTCCTTAATATTTTAATCACCTCTATTTAAAAGTATGTAAATTCATCATCCATTAAATAGAATACACACTAATATTCAATTACAGCCAACAAAAATTTTTAACTGAGAAAGCTTGCAGAAGGAATTCTCAAATAAGTGTAACGTAAAATCAATCAATCAATCAATATAAGAAGTACATCTTCACATTTGTCACTGAGTACAATCCGAAGAAAATTAAAAAAAAATCTGGTGAAGAATCGAGGTTTGTAACTCGAAATAAAACCGATTTCATAGCGGCGTAATTTCAACACAAAGTTGCTTGTATCATTATATAATTATTTAAACTTTTATAAAAATGACAAACTTACCAATGAAAGGTAATTCTTGGTATCTTTTTTGAAGGGCGATTCGTGCAGCCGTAAGCTGAACAGGCTGCCATAATACAAATGTCGAAAAAAATTAAATTTTTTTATCGCAACACTTTGTTACTCACCTATACTACTGATCAATGTTTTGAATAGAACAACATGGCTGCCGCGCTGTCGGCGTAGCATCATTTTCAAGTGCTTAGGGCTCCTCCTCTTATCTTCCTACCTCCATGGTTGATGGTGGGAAGCCGTCCCGTGGCCGAGTGGTTAGCACGCTTGGCTATTGATCTAAGGGACCTGGGTTCGAGCCCCGGGTTAAGGCATGGATGTATGTGTCGTTTTTCTGCTGAGGTCCTGCCATCCTCTCAGACCTTCTACTGTGGCATATAAACTGACAGGCTCCTGTCAGACCTCTGTGGCAAGCAGCTGCTTGAGGGGGTATTTTTTTTTTTTTTTGGTGGTGGTGGTGGGGGGGGGGTCTGAAAATCATTAAATCTAAGAGGATTTTAAAACCTCCTTGGGAAAACGAGGCATTCATCTGGCAACACTGCATGGTTGTCCTTAACCTTTTGGAGACTGCTGTCTTGGCAAACTTCTAACCTAAAAGGACGGCGGATTCCCGTTGAATTCCACCCCCACTAGCACTATTGTCTTGCAGATAAGTGGTTTATAGCCTTCTTCTCTCACCACGGGTGGCGAGCTGGAAAGAACCACAGGCCTGCGAGGCTTTCTCTCCCCTCCTCCAACTAACTTCCTAATAGACAGTTATGTACAGAGGTTGGTTGAAATTATTTAAGATTTCGAATGTTTCTGAATGGAATGTTCAAAATCTCGTGACTGTTGAAAATAAATTAAACATCAATAATAAGAGTTTGGGTCAAATAATTTTTATAAGACGTTTAGTTTTAGTTTTTGTAATTTTTTTTAAGTCCATGAGATTTAGAATCCTTAATTATTCAAAAACATGCAGATGAAAACATTGCAGAAAAACTGATGTTAGAAAACTTAGAGTTATTGAACTTTCATAATATTATCTATAAAGAGCTTATTAAATTAATAATAAATAAAATAAATACCCCCTCAAGCAGCTGCTTGCCACAGAGGTCTGACAGGAGCCTGTCAGTTTATATGCCACAGTAGAAGGTCTGAGAGGATGGCAGGACCTCAGCAGAAAAACGACACATACAACCATGCCTTACCCGGGGCTCGAACCCAGGTCCCTTAGATCAGTACCCAAGCACGCTAACCACTCGGCCATGGGACGACACTTAAATTAAAGGCTAATTAATTAAACTTCTGAATTCTGAACATCCGTGGATCTACAAAAAAAAAGGAGAGGAGGGAGCAAAAAATACAACCAAGCAGAAGAAATGCAAATGGGGGGGGGGGCGCAGAGAGTGAATTTTCAATGCAGTACAGCATTTCTCCTTTCCTTTTGCAAGTTTTAAAAATTCTTAAAAAATACACGAGATATCAATAAGTTTCATCATTTTTTGCCTTTTTTTTTACCATTATTAGCATCCTGAAAAGGTGGCATAGCTCCCTTGCTCCCCCCTCCCACTAGATGCGCCCGTGCTTCTGAACATACTTTACCGTTGCTATAACACTGAAATTTTCGATTGTTTTATCCATCTAATATACACAGTCGTATCAGAATAAAATAACCACCTATCATACATATACTATGGTTATATTATTCTGATACGACTGTGTCATGTTTACTGCATTAATATATCTATATATCCCCTCAAGCAGCTACTTGCCACAAAGGTCTGACAGGAGCCTGTCAGTTTATACCAGAGTAGAAGGTCTGTGAGGATGGCGGGACCTCAGCAGAAAAACGACCCATACCTAATCCGGGGCTCGAACCCACCCCGGATTAAATGCCCAGCCCCCGGATCATATGGTTTTATGACTTTCAAAACGAATTGCATCACTGAAATAAGATGCAAATTTTAACTAGGTATAAATACGTTTTTTTTTTGTGTGTGTGGGGGGGGGAGTTATCGAGCAGAGTTCGGGAAGATCAGAATACATTTTGGCATATTATTATTTTCCCTGTTTTTCAGTTTTTCATAATTTCTCTTTATCTTTAAAGCATTTTTTTCACTAATATATGTACATAAAATTTCAATATTTGATTTTTTTGCTTCCACCCTTCAAGATCTTAAATGAATACCTGGGAATTATAAGGGAATAGAAAAAAAATAAAGGGGGACGGGGGAGCAAGAGACTGGATTTCCATTGCAGTATAACTGTTCTCATCCGTTTTAGGTCTTTAAAATATTTCTTGAAAAATGTACGAAATACATTTTTGCCTTTAATAATTTTTAGCCTCCATTTAATTTAGTACTACTCACATCATAGAGTAGCCTCAAAGGGGGGTAGGGAGGCATAGCGCCCATGGCCCACCCCCTTTGTGTTTGTGTAGTGTAGTGCCCCTTTGTGTTTGTGTATAGAAATATAATAAATAAATAATAATAAATATCCCCTCAAGCAGCTGCTTGCCACAGAAGTCTGACAGGAGCCTGTCAGTTTATATGCTATAGTAAAAGGTATGAGAGGATGGCAGGACCTCAGCAGAAAAACGACACGTATATCCATGTCTTACCCGGGGATATAGTTCAGAATAAATTATTTTAATTATTTTACGAAAATAACCATGCTCATATTTATTTCGAAAATCAAATTTTAAACCTTAAAAGTTTGACTGATTGCAACATTTATAAAATAATAAACGGTGACATTTGTAACTAAAATAATTAGATTTTACAAATATAGTTACACATTCAACTGTAAAATTTCGCCAAATTCGCAATCAGAATCGGAATCAACAAATATTTCATCACTTTGACACAACTATCTTAGGATTTCTCCATCGATCAGAACTTTCTTATGTTTCGCCATTTCTAAAACAATAAAATAATACAGATAGAAAGAAAAAATTGTTTGTTGTAGTGAATAGGCAACTGGCACGGGGAAAAGTAATTAATGTGACCTTTACTCTCTTCTCAGTTCCGACCCACACTCCCTCTCATTATCGGCTTAGCTGCCTTCCAACCCTGCACTTGGGGGAAAGAAGCAGCTAGTATAACTGCTGTACCAGAGCCGTCATTTTGAGAAGTTTCCTCAGTGGTACAACTGCTGTACCAGCCGTCTTCAAAAGGTTAATAGAATTAAGAATTTCATTGATGGACAACTGTGTGATGAACAGTGTGAATTCAGAAGTGGTAGGGTTTATGGAGATAAAATATTTCCAATTAGGCATATTCTTGAGAAATTTTTAGTTTCAAAAACCTAAGGTTACTAGCTTTGTAATTTCGAAAAGGCTTTGACTCTGTTGATCATCATAATTTGTAGTTTACCGTTAGATTATATGAATACCTAAGAAGTTAGTTTAATGAAAGCTTGTACGTGTGAAAGTTGGTAAGGCTTGTAGCCACGAATCCTTTCTCCATGCTTGTAGCGATTAGAGCATTGCCAGTGCAGTTAAACAAGAGTGCAATTTGTCTCCTTTTCTATTTAGTTTGGCTATAGTGCCTATAAGTAATAGTGTGGCAATCGTCAATAGCCTAGCCATTAAAAAGTGGTCCAAATAATGGTCCCCTACCGACAGGGGGGCTAGAGTCGCAAATAAGGGTGAAATACGTCACGTCTGTTGTGTGTTAGATTTAGATGGCTTCACCGTGAAAGGCGAATTCCTGACCCATGAACTTCATTATTCGAACTGCAGGGGTCTGACTGGTGTCTACAGATTCGACCTTTCCTTCTTGATGTACATTCCTCAGAAGGACTGGAGGTGTATCCGTCACGTGACCAAGCATGTCACAGGGCTTCCCTTTTATCCTTGTACCGGTGAAGTGGTGTGGGAGAATGACTGGACGGTATAGTGCGCCACATCCACGAAACGTGTCGTAGACCATTTTCTTCTGTCGTTGCTTACAAGGGAGGACTCCACGATAAGCAGTTATTGGACAGACTTGGTATACCCTCGTTCAATCTAGAGAAAATCGGCTGCCCCCGTTTCAAAGACCTACCTAAAATACCTGGAACGGAGTGTGGTTATCATGAGGGTCATGGTGTGCATTGTTCACAAGCCGAGAGAGCCGCATTTAGCACATGGATGAACGAGTATATCGAGAAACGCCACTCGCAATGGACCGCGCGTTAATCGGTAGTCCACAAGGACAATTAGAGGCTTTCCCTTTGTGGGGTTTGGTTTGTTTGTTTGTTTTGTTTTACCTCTGAGCGGCACTTTTTTGCACACCATGGGCTAAATGGCCAGGTCACATGGACCCCGAAGGCTCAGAGAAGGTTGGGGTAGGGGACCCACTGGAACAGCTGTTGGGAGACAGATGGTAGCCTCCCGTCAAGGCCATCCAGCGTGTTCTTTAACATGCACAGGGTATGACTCTCCTGCACACGGAGCCACGGCTTAACGTCCCACCTGACGGATGGCGGCCTTTCCAAGCCCATCGGTGTCCCCTACTGACCGTGGGCAGGGCGGGGAATTTTGCGGAGATAAATCTCAACGCTGACCCAGCTGGGACTCGAACCTGGCAACTACAGATTACGAGCCTGGCGCACTACCGACTGAGCCACCCCCACCTCCCCTTTGTGGGGTTTGTTCAACGATGATGAGGATGTAACTCCTATGAATCCTGTTAATGAAGAGGCTGTTAATGAAGAGCCTGTTGATGAAGATCCTGTTGAAGAGGAAAGCCAGCCTCGTGTTAAACGTCCAGTACCATCCAGCATCCCTGTGACACCGCCACCAAGCCCAGTTCCGGTGTGCCCCCCACCTATCAAGCCCAAACCTAAACGAAAAATGAGATGGAAGTCTATACCACCCAAGTACGACGATTCACCACTAGAGGCGCGACCTTCTCCACCTAGAGGGGAAAAACGTGTCGACACCCAGCAGAGACTTAAACGTCTGAAAACTCTAGGTCAGTTTTCGCCATGCAGCCTGTGAGTGCACACACCTACCCTCTCGGAGATGAGATTTTCGTCGTGCCTAGACTGTACCGTGAGCGGCTCCTGGTCCACGTGCGTCGTTACCGTCGCTACTGTGAAGGAGGCCTACTTTACCCGACAAAGGAAGGGGTCACTCTATCCCTCCTGGAGTGGCAGGAATTATTAGCGGTGTCGGACAGAATCGATATCACTAATTCCACCGAAAGAGAGACTTGGTTCGTGACGACCAACTTGCAATTGTGCAGATACTGCCATAGTGACGGGAGCCGAAGCCTCGACATCATCAAATCGCAGCCTGTTGCATCATCTTGCGGTGTAAACCTTTCCGTGGTCCAGTGGGATGAAATGAGAAACCGCCGCGACGACGTGAAGAACAGCCTGGATCACCATCGCAGGTCAGATGTTAATTTTCACCTACGTCACTCCACCGCCGAGCAGAGATACCTTCTACTTGCGTTTCTTTTGACTCCCCCAGCGGAGGGGAAAGACCATTTGATGCAGTTATTGACGGACATTGTGATGAACGAACTAATTCAATCCTTGTTACCCGGTTCTAGGATTATAGAGCCCGAGGATAAAGAACTTTGTCTGAACACTTATTTGAGTGATGCAGTGCGCTCATTGAACATTGATGCTATTGCTAATGCCTTTGTTGACACGGCGTGGGCTCGAGGCCTGCTCTGTTATGCAGCCGACGCTTTCCTCTCTGTCCTATGGTGACGTGTTAAAGAGAGCGAAAGACGAACTGTATGCTTCCGACAATTGGTACTGTAAATAAAAGTCCGATATTACCTAACAATCAGTGTCTAGTGTGTTCATTTGTGTCATGAATCGGGTGAAGGTGGTATCTACGACGTTAGGGGTCGCTGCGATTTGTGGGTTATCTCGGGACTATTTAACGACAGAGTGTGGAGAATCGTAACATTTGGGTCCGAACATTTGGCTGAGTGTGTGCAACCGTACGGTCGACATCAGATTATTTTTAAGGAAAAAACTTACGATAAAAGGTATTAATTTATCTCTTTCGCAGTGGAAGAAACTCGTTACTCTGGACAAGTGGGTCGAAAAAAATGTTGAGGGCTCGGAGTTACCGATTCTGCCTGGTGGAGGTGGGAACAAAAGCGCTGTTCTACGACCATTCGGTCATTTACACGTCGAGAGAGTTGTGTGAAGAGGCTGCAGACAGTACATCTATAGACGTACCCAACTCCTTACCTATCGAGGTCTGGATTAAAGAGGAAAAGCCACTGCTGGTCGATGAACGCCACGTTTGGAAAAAGCTTATTACAATCCCATGAACCCTGGCAGCTTTGGAGGGGTGAATCGATTATCCCAGAGTACTGAACAGGATCCAAAGACAGTCAGAGAATGGTTATCGGGTCAAGAGACGTACACTCTCCACAGACCGGCAAAGAGCAAATACCACAGGAACAAAACATATGTGACAGGGCTGGATCAACAATGGCAGGCGGATTTAATGTTGGTGAAAAATATCGTACGATTTAATGATGGCTATGATACGATTATATGATGGCTCGCCATAAGAAATTCAGCTCGCCGTGGCTAAAATATTAAGCGGCAAGGCATGATCGCGTCCGTTGTATTTTTAACGTAGTAAGGTTGCTTTGCATGCAGCACCTTGAAGCGATAGGAACCGCTAGCCTCACGATTACAACGAACAGTTTTAAAAGTATTTTTC
This sequence comes from Ryuthela nishihirai, assembly GCA_038380435.1. Lineage (NCBI taxonomy): Eukaryota > Metazoa > Arthropoda > Arachnida > Araneae > Heptathelidae > Ryuthela > Ryuthela nishihirai. The sequence continues at coordinate 70,313,241 of JAWZYU010000001.1, forward strand.
TCAGTATAACAACTTTCTTTTGCGCAGTGCAGTTAAGATGAGAATTTTTAAGAGTAATATTTATAATTTTAGATTCTATTCAAATATAAATAAATTACTGAGATTTTGCTTTTACGTTTAAGAACATTCAAGTCTAATATACATTGTGGGTACGGTAAAGCTGTTATTGGTTCCTGTCAACTCCATGACCTATGTTCCAGTACTTAAAAATAAAATAATAAATAAATACCCCCTCAAGCAGCTGCTTGCCACAGAGGTCTGACAGGAGCCTGTCAGTTTATATGCCATAGTAGAAGGTCTGAGAGATGGCAACATCTCAGCAGAAAAACGACACACACATCCATGCTTTACCCGGGGTTCGAACCCAGGTTAATAAAATGCTGTGGCATTCAGCACGGGATGGTAAGAGCGTTTAACAATCCTTCATCCTTTCCTGGACCGCTTTGTAAAAGGAGCCTCAGCCCCGTTATCATCTGGTGCAATCGCAAGATTCAATTTTGGGCGCTGTAAGCAACGACTGGCGGGACCAGGACCGTAAAGTGCTGATTATCCCACATTTCGGCTATTAGGCTTAATGATTCGCAGGCCGCCTAGATTCGTTGAAAAATTGAAAAAAACAGAAACAAAGGGAAGCTGCTACGTCGTAAAAAGTGTTAGAGAGTGGTGGGGAGTAGTTAAAATATCTTCCATGATGGAGGCGGAAAGGGGCCTTTAATTAATTGCCCTTAAAATTTTTAAAATGTGCCATTAATTTAATGGGGTTGTGAATTGAGGTATATGGGGGTAAGGAGATGGTTGTTAGCAAGTTAGATTAGCAATAATAATGAAGTGGAATGCAGTGAAGTAGACTCAAAGAGGTCCAGTGCAAACTGTATTCCTTGTGAATTAAAAGATATTTGATACCATAATTTTTTTCCTTTTAGTGAGGGGTAAGGGGGTTATGGGGGTCTGTTTATGACCAATTGTTGTATTCAGAGTGGTTAACAGAGTTAGCGGTTCACAGGCTAGCGGTTCCTATCGCTTCAAGGTGCTGCATGCAAAGCAACCTTACTACGTTAATTAAGTGGGGGTTGTGGGTTGACACGAGGAAAATTTGAATTAATCGATAGGTTAGAGCATTTTAATACAGAATAATCATGATACTAATAATTTGCAGTATTAAAATGATCTAACCTATCAGTTAATTCAAATTTTTATTACTTGAATTATATTTTATAATTTGAAGATGTGACAAATAACATACGTACTAATATGTGACGTTTGGACTCGCCAATTGTAATAGAAGTCCTGGCGTAGATATCCTTGTAAATTTCAAATGCAATTTAAAACGTTATAATTGTCTAAACAAGAAAGAATAATCATGATACTAATAACTTGCATTCTTGTTTAGCCGATTACAACGTTTTAAATTGCTTTTGCAATTTACAAGGATATCTACGCCATAAGACTTCTATTACAATTGGCGAGTCCAAACGTCACAAGTTAGAACGTATGTTACATCACGTGTCATTCGATGAGTTTATCATAGAGCCAATCAAAACGATCACTTCAGCGCTCTGATACATAAAGAGAAATGCGGTTTGTTTTAATCGAACGGCCATCAATTCTCTTCGTTTTAAAAAAATATACCTGCTAAAGCGTTCTCTAAGTTTTACTAGTTCAGTTAAAATACTTAGGAATAATGTGCATTTGAATGGTAAATCGTTACATAAATGCTTCTATGTTTAAAAGTCATTGAAAAGCGAAACGTCCATAGAGGCTAATGTTAACAAGGCAAGAATATCGTTCCCAGTGCCCTCTACTGGTATGGGACACTTTTTCTGCCAGACTTTAATAGGCGAATGACACACTATACTTATAGGCACTATAGTTTGGCTATCGATTATGTCATGCAGAATTTTTGCAAGGAGAAAATATTGGAACTCAAATGGTCTAGAGATCTGAAAATTTCTGATTTGGATTATGCTGATGATTTGGCCCTTTTGGCAAATGATGTTGATGAGATGAATTAGGGTTGTTGATGAGACTTGTAAAGAGTAGATTTAGTGATAAACAGAGAGAAACTAATGTGATGAAAATTGGTCAGACAGATGGTGTTTCAGTTGCTTTGAATGGCTGCACTCTTGAGCAAGTGTGTCAGTCATTGAGGTAATATTACTAGAGACAGGACTGTCAACGGACGCCATGAACACGTACAAATCTTAAGCCTAGTCGATAGTGAGGCGAAAGTTGGGTGTTTTTAATAAGTCAACAGTGATATGCCTACTTCATGCTCCGTGTACCGAAGCAAATATAAATTCTGTATATGAAGTAATTTGATATTTCATAGGTTTGTACTTTTCGAAAATTACGAAATGTGTTCTTTGTGATAAATTTTAAAATTGAAATTGTTAAACTGAGGGATTTAAAAATAAAGGGTTGTCAACTTTTCGATATACCTTTCTGTCTAAGTCAATGTAGTTCACGAATTTTTTAATATATGAAACTAATAATATTTGCATATGTAAAGTAGGTGATTTAAAGCCTGAATTAACATGAAATTAAAATAATATTTTCGTACAATTTATTACAATAAGAAATATTAAGCATATGGCATTAAATTTATTAGATTTTAAAATATGATTACCATTGTTCCTGTTTTAAACGGGCTCAAATTAAGGTCAATTTAGTTCAGCTTTAATCACATATTAAGAACATATCGAATTTTTTTTTTAATTTTTATACAAAACCACGATTTGAAAGAGAGGCAGTTTCCAGCGTCTTCGTTTTTCATCCGATATAAATCAGTAAGTGTGTGTTAATTAAATCTATTTTGCTTTAATTGCTACACTGGAATAACCTCATGGAAATAAAAAACAAAAAACAGCAAAGTTCTGCCTCGTTTAAAACATTTGTTAAGCATTTTTAAATAGCCTTCATCGTTGTTTGCAGTCAATTCGCAAAGCATCATGGGTACTTTTCCTCACTAAGCAGTCGGCAGACACAGCCGTCTGTGATCATGGCGGTCAATGCTACGGGAATCGGAGTCCTGTCTCTAGTATTACTACCTCAATGATCTCAGTTTAATTATCTTGAGAACTATGTAACAGCATAGAATAACTAATCTGTGTGTAACAGACACTGGTGATGTGCGGCATGAGATAAATAGAATAGAAATTTGCTGCTGGGATTTTTAAGAATCTATGGAGAGTGGGACTAAGACAGCTATATACACCTAAAGATTAAAATTAGGCTGTATAATATTAATATTATAAATTATTAATGTTAATTAATTTAGAGCTATTAATATTATTTCTAAATTGGTTAGTTATGGTAGCGAAATATGTATCCTTTGTAAGCAAGATAACAAGAAACTTGATGCCTGATTCTAGATGGTTTATTAGTACTAATGAGATTTGAAGGAGTTATCAACCTCCTTTAAGTAGCATTTTGTGCAGAGAGAGAGAGACTGCCTTGGTTGTCCGTGATGCTCGTATGTGTAGCTGCTGATTGGAGAACAGGATTGTGAACAGTGTGCGTAAACGCATTAGGGAAAGTGGGAGACCTAGGATGAGATTGGAAGACAATGTCAAACAAAACCTTGCTAAAATTAGCATAGGCCAAATGCAGCAGCAGCAGCTCTGGACAGACATCTCTGTAGAACAAAATTAAGCAGTCTGGTAGGACCTTCATAGCATGAGGATTTTGCATGTATGTTCATGACTGGATTTGGAGATATAAGAATCCCCATCAGAAAGCACTAACCATACTATGACTATTCGGGCCACATTTTGTTGATTCATAGTTACTGGACATAATTTCCTTTATCTGGACATAATTTCCTTTATCGTTTAGATGTTCTAATTTAATTCACCTCTTCATGCTTTTTTTTCTATTAATTTACCCTATTATTTTCTGTAATTTTTTATGTATCTCTCAATTTAATATTGCGCTACATAATTTTTTCATTTGATCCAATCTCTTTATTTTACTTGATGAAGCTTAATTTGTTTTCGTTTTTTTTTTTGTTGCTGTTGTTTTAGGAAATTGCCTAGATATTAGATTCGCACATATTAAAAGTAACGATCGCACTTTCAGTTCTTATGATTTTGATTACTTTGACCAGTGTGGCGTTGGCCTGCATTATCTTAAATGATTTTCAAAATAACAGTTTTTTTTTTTAAGTTTATTTATTTCAGAGTTTCTTTGTGCACTCGTGAGTGGCAACTCTGTAATTTGTCAGGAAGCTGGAGGAGAAGAAAGAGTGCGGGTAGACATTTTGGTATATTCTAGTTAGTTATTGAAGAAAAAAAATAGAAATTTCGTAAAAATATTTGAATATGTCAAAGCGCCATAGGCTTGACGTTGGAGATGGCCCTATAAAAAAACCGCGGTATGTTAGACACTTTTTCACACATCTTCAATTGCTTTTTTAAAATGTGCTTTATAAAAGTTTCAGCCTATAACGTAAATCTTATGAGTAGTGTGCATCTATAGAAAGTTGCAAGTAGTATTATTAAAAAAGGATTTATTTTATTTTATTTTCTGTATCTTTTCTATGATCTATTAAAAGAAATAATTTTTTTAATTAAATCTTAAGTATATCACTTCTATGCTGAAATGATGTGCTCAATGAGGTAAGCTTCACCGGTAAAACATTAATCACATAAATTTTGTGCTGTTGATAATGTCGGCCGTAAAATTTATGTAATCGTTTGGTATTTTATGTATGAAGTGCAGGCCTACTCTGTATGTACTATGAAAAAACTATAGTATAGCAGATTATGAAAGTATTTTCAAATAGTTGTGAAAGTAACGTGAGTTACAATTTTCATTCAGGGTCAAAAATAAAATAAATACCCCCTCAAGCAGCTGCTTGCCACAGAGGTCTGACAGGAGCCTATCAGTTTATATGACATAGAAGATCCGTGATGATGGCAGGACCTCAGCAGAAAAATGATACACACATCCATGCTTTACCTGGGGCTCGAACCCAGTCCCTTAGATCAATAGCCAAGTGTGCTAACCACTCTGCCATGGGACGGTCAACGCTTAAGATTTCAGACATTCTTTTTCTTACGTTACTATTTTGTAGTAAAAGCTTATTTTTTAGATTTTGTAAAATTTAATTTTTGCAAAACTTCACTCACCTACATATTCTCGCCTCATGGTTAACATTTTTAAAAAGTTTAGGCCACTGCAGCAGACATGTTTTGTAAATGAATATTATGTAGTAGAATATTTCAGCTGCTATGTTTATAGACTATATGTAGATTGCATTAACAATATTTGCAAATTCGTTGCTGATTATTTCAAAAGATTTGCAGGTTTAGTAAGGAAATCAAAACTTTTTTTTTCTTTATAGTCTGCAGTAATGTGTAAAATGCATCTGAATTTCTGAATATAGCAGGCTGTAAGCCCAATAGTGTGAAATACAGCAGGATTTAATTTCAATTAGACTAACCTACATTAACAGTAAGTATATAGCGATCTGGTCGAAGTCATATGGTAAAGAATCAGACAGATAGTTAATCAAATACAATAAAATAAACTAGAATCTTTCTTGGAGATACAATGGGAATAATGATTTACAAATATATGTTTAAAAATAATTGTGTTACATTTCAAAATTATTATCCATTAAAATCCAAAATTTTCAAGAGTTTATCCAATAATATCATTTAATGGTAATTCTTTAAAGAACAAAATTTAATGTTTTTCCAAAGCAATTATTTACCTAATTTAATAATTTTAATATTGAAATAGAACTTATTGTTAAGGGAAATGCATAAGCAATAGATTTAAGCAAGATTATTTTGATATTAATACCCAATTTTTCAATTAAGCATGAAATGGAAAATTTGCTAAAAAAATTAAAGATTAAAAGTAACAGTTTTTAAATGCAATAGGCGCAAAGTTTATGTTGCAGTACAGAATTGACTCTTTACATGCTAATCTTTTTATTTCAATTACTTCTCCCGACCTACAGGGCCCTCCTGGGTTTTTTTGTTTTTGCTTGTTTTAAAGTAATGTTATTTTTTATCACGTTAATTGACAATTTTTATATAAAGTAGTCAATTTTCATTATTTTTCAGTTTAGAAGGATAAAAGGGCTCCATTGAGAATATAGCTCTATGGCTCCTATTTAGAACCTTGTTCCAGGGCACCCATTTGGTGGAACTTGGTTTCAGGTCTCCCAGTTGCTTAATGTGCTCTGGTTCCTGCATGTATTTGTGCAGTTCAGAACGCTGACAAACTGTTATAAACTTCAATATTCCACTATTTATATACAAGACTGCTTTAAGAAGAGATGGGGGTTGGGGGACAAGAGTGCCCGGGTTCTAAAAAAATGAGCGACATTTTTACTACTATACCTAACACTATTTTTTTTAAGTAACACATTATTTGAATTAGTGAAACATTTTAAATTGGTAATAACAATATTATGCTCGAAGAAAGCTACAATGTTATCTTTCCATGTTATTTTAATTGGAATCTAACTATGAAGCTCTGTAACAGGGAGGGCCAGACTTTGACTCTGCGATTGACTTTTAAGACAGAAAATCTTTTGCGATCGACCATAGTACACAGTAAATGACTTAACACTGTTTAACCAGCTAAGCATAAACTAACAATTTAGTATCAAATGAGTGGTTAGCACGCTTGGCTACGGATCTAAGGGACCTGGGTTCGAACCCTGGGTAAGGCATGGATGCTCATGTTGTTTTTCTGCTGAGGTCCTGCCATACTCTCAGACCTTTTATTGTGGCATATAAACTGACAGACTCCTGTCAGACCTCTGTGGCAAGAAACTGCTTGAGGAATATTTATTTATTATTTATATTAACGTGACATTGTTACATTAATTAAAATGTTTTCCACTAAAACTGGCAGCTATGAGATCGATTGTTTCGCCATCTCTGCTCTATAACATCTAAAATATGCATTTAATAGAGAAATGCGATGAAGATAAAGATAGTAAACCTGTCAGGGCTAGGTTCTTTTCGAGCCACTCGTGTGTGCAAAAGGGTACTTGTCTCTACCATGTCATTTGATGCATTTAATGAAAAATTGACTGAAGTTAAAGATAATCAAATTTATTTAAATCTCATTTTATTATCAATATTCGTTCAGTATTTAAATAATTATGGAAATTGGAATATTTAATAATTTATCTTGTTTTATAAAAAAATTCATAATTATCTAACATTGAAATAATCATTATGCAACTTTTAAAATTTATATTTCATTAAATGATTTGAAAAAATACTTATTAAGTTTTAATATCTGAAATAAAATCTTATGACCCATTACTGTTGTGAAATATTCTACCTTCCATAATTCCTTAAATACTTGATGAATGCTGTTGAAAATCAAGATTTAAATAGATAAGATTATGATTTTTCATTTATTTTCAGAAACCTTTTTTTCATTAAATGAATATTTTAGAAGTTACAGAGTTTTGAAGTTAGATTCCCTTCACATAGCACGGAAATTCTCTTAATATTTTGTTAGGGGTGTGTAACTCAGTTCCTTGTACTGTAAATATTTCTGCAATTCCAAAATATTATTTATTCAAAAGGGATTTCAGAAATTTTTTCTAATTACTCATGTCAACGTTACATTGCCTGCAGCCACCTGTCTTGCAGATCTAGTTTGGAAGAGATTGAATAAAAACTGAGTTTTGTTTCATAAGTTTCGTTTCTGCAAAACATCACACAATACTGCATCATTGTTCATACTTCTAGTTCAAGATGGCAAAAAGTAGACAGAACAGTAAATAAATCACATACTAACAAATCCGTATCAGAATCCGATTTTAAAGCAAGCGGTAAACAGCTTAATAACTTATACTGCAAAGAAGCAAGTAGCAAGCAAAATAGCGGATCGGCAGCGCAACAGTGGACGGAAATGTAACTAGCGCTGCTGTCGCTTCATGTCTTGAAATCGGCAGGCATTCCCATTACGTAGGCACCGGTTTGCATTAGGTTTACCAACTGCTACATTCATCAGAACCTCAAATATATTATACTCTTCTGCTTAAACTGTACCTTTGGAAATCTGGCAATCGTGTTTTACTCATTTCTAGAGGCTGAGTATTTATTCAGGAGAGCTGCTGGCCATTTTTTTTTATAGAGAGTAGTGCATTAAAAGAAGCCAATTTCAGAGAGCCAATCTCAGAGTAGTGCATTAAAAACACAAAGATGACTGATATTAAAAATGATAATTAATATTTTTATACTTTTATTGTTTTTATAATATTTTGAATTTTTAATGTTTGCGAATATTTTATGATATTGACAGCTTCAAAAAACCTTATATACACCAAAGAGCCAAAACATTATGACCATCACATCTTTATGCAAATCAAAGCAACTGCAGGTAAACAACAGTGCGTGTGAAGGTCACGAAACGATATAAATAACACCTGATACTGAGCTCTGTTAATCTGTTATTCTTGTTCTTCAGATGGGAAAGGCAGTTGGCTTAAGTGAGCCAGATGACTGAGTCATAGCATTTCCGAGATGGCATGGATTGTGGGGTGCTCATGGTCAGCTGTGGTTAGTACCTTCAAAAAGTGGTCCGAGGAGAGAAAAACCAAGAAGTGTCGGCAAGGTGTGGGCCGACCATGGCTCATTGATGCTAGAGGTGAGCAAAGGCTATCCTGTATGGTATGAGCCAACAGAAGGGATACTGTGGCGACACTCACCCATAATGTGAATTCTGGTGACAGGAGTAATGTGTCACAACACACAGTACATCAAACTCTGCTGAAAATAGGGCTACATGGCCGCTCCAAATGCTCATGCTAATCTCGATTCACTGTCGAAAGCACCTACAATGAGCACTTGATCAAAACTGGACATTGAATAGTTGGAAGAAGGTCATGTGGTCTAATGAATCTTATTTCCTGTTGCACCATGTGGATATCCAGGTACATGTGCATTGTTTACCTGGGGAAGTGTTGGCAGCAGGATGCACTGTGGGACAAAAACGAGCCAGTGGAGGAAGTGTAATTCTTTGGGTAATGATCTGCTGGGAAAACCAGGGTCCTCTTATTCATGTGCAGGAAACTATGACATCTACCACCTACCTAAACATTATTGTAGACCAGGTATATCCTTTCATGGTAATGGTATTCCCCTTTAGTAGTGCCTTCTTTCAACAGGATAATGTGCCATACCACATTGTCTGGATTGTTTGAGAATGGTTCACAGAACACGAGGAAGACTTCCAGGTATTACCTGGCCTCCAAATTCCCCAGGCATCAATTCAATTGAGCATCTGTGGTTTGTATTGGAACAGCATATCTGATCAGCGGTGGCTCAATTGTGTAATTTTCAAGAGTTAAAGGATCTGCTAGTAATGTGTTGATACCACAGATACTACAAGACACCTTTAGAAATCTTGTCGCCGGGTAAGAGTTGTTTTGGCAGCACGTGGAGGACCAACATTATATTAGGCAGGTGGTCATAATGTTTTGGCTTTTCGATGTATTTGTATATATGGAATTTTATCCTTGACACATTTACAAGCCTGAAATAAATTTTCAGTTTCTATTAAAAAAAATTGCAGATATCAAATAGGTAATTCTTCCATACTGCTACTCAGTTTCTTTGAAATACAATATATATATACACGTAGTGTAACACTCCAAAGAATTTGAAATACTTTTAAGTTTGAACCTTTCGATCCAATAATTATCTAAGCTCCAGATAGCTGAGTCGGGCACCAGGCAATAATTAACAAATTGCCAAAAATAAAGTTTAATTAGGGTTCGAAATATCAGTGAGCGTTAATGAGTAAGAATTCAAAAATATTAAATGATTGTCAAAATTTAATGTTAATTCTAATCAAAACAATTAACATTGCTCAAGAGAAAAAATTAGTAAAGATTCAAAAAGTTTCTGTAACAAACAAATTTATTTCCAAAAACACTCACCAAATTTATTAAATCACCACACTCATCATTATTAAATCATTTATTAAATCAAACACTCACCAAATTTATTAAATTATTGTACAATGAAGAAGATACTACATCATTTACTACAAACTCTTCAACAAAACTCCAACTACACTCTGCTACTCTCTCTCTCGTGCTAACTGTGACTAACATGTCACCAGGTTATAACAAGAGGCTACAAAGCCAGCACGTGTCATGTTGAACGCCGGGAAAGACATTTGCATAAATCGACGAACGGCGCAAACTCTGACGGAAGAGGGGGCGTGTCTTTGTACACATGCTTTAGCAGGTGACAATCAAAAGTTTGGAGTTGCGCATGCGCAACTCCTATGCTCTTGGAAACGAGCGCTGTGATGCCAAAAATGAAATAAAAATCCCCAAAATGATAAATATAACATAAATTAAGAAAAACTGGTTAAGGTAAAGTAAAAGTGAATGAGGGGGCATCACAGTAGCAATACTTACTATGCAAATATTCACTACTTTGCACCTATAGAAAACACTGGTGTCAAAAAAAAATGGCAGGTGAAATCATTTTTCGTGAGAATTTTAAGCAACTCAGAGAATTAGTAAGATCTAATTAATTAATCTTATATGTTTTAGTGTATTTTTTTATACTCTGTAAGTAGGTTTATTATGAATGCTTTCTTATATTACACATGCATAAGAAACTACCATATCTATCTCAAGGTGAACAAAGAAAATTGCCATCAATAGCTTCCCTGGAACATTGTATCAGTATGCAATGCAAAAATGTTACTAAACTTTTTATACTTAATGGGAAAAATATAATTTAGTACCATTTTAAGTGATCAGTAATTGCAACTCACATTTATAATTAAGGTAATACAAGATTTAAGTACACAGATGTAAAGTACTTTTTGCATTTAAAATGCAAACCAAACACTAAAAAAAATCCTAAAATCAAACAAAATAGTAGCAATAAAGCAGAATTGCATTTATTGAAGAAATACTTTTGTGGAAAAAAATGAGTTTGGCTTATTCACTGGACTCGCCCTTATCTCCCAGTTACATATTGGGTATTCATGGGCCTTATGCATTTGCAAAATTCCTTTTCTCTGCAAAAGTATTTTGCAAATTCTATGTCAACAGGTTACCTGTACATTTTGCCATTGATTGATCCTTTCATTTGCTATTGATTGAGTCTTGCATCTAATTCATTTGGGACATCACTTTTGTGTGTGTGTGTGTGATATATATATTTTAACTGAGCCTTCAGTCTCGGATCACTAATGGTAGCAAGAGGGATAAAAAATGTAGCATGATTTAACCTCAAAATGAGCAGTGGATACAGAAAAAGAATATACAAACTACCACTAACAACCTGCCTCTGAGCTGTAGCACTAATGGTTGAAAATGTCACATGGTTAACTTAGCTATCACTCTCATATGAAGCAACATTCCAAATGCCTCAAAAAATTGTTGCTAGCAAAGATAAGTCTGCCAATGGAAATATTTTACATATGCAAATACTGTGACTACATAAATCATCACAATGAAAAAACAAAACTCTGATTCTGCAATGTGACAACTCATTTCCATACTTGAAAAATACAGTACATAAAGAAACAAAAATTTTGATACTTATTCTGTAGGTGATCCCATAGGCAAATGGTTGGTGTGCTTGGCTACTGATATAAGGGACCTTAGTTTGAGCCCAGGTAAGGCATGGATGTTTGTGTGGTTTTTCTGCTGAGATCCTGCCATTTTCACAAACTTTTTACTATGGCATATAAACTGACAGGCTCCTGTCAGATCTGTGTTGCAAGCAGCTGTTTGAGGGGGTATTTATTTTTATTTTTTTTTTAATAACACTTATTTGAAAATGAGAACTATAGTTTGCAGTGGAAAACAAATCCAAAGACAAAATAAACTAACCAGAGTTATTGGAAGATAATGTGCTTCAGGTTGTTCACAATAATAGTGGAACATACCCAAGCTCAGATATTATGATTATCAGATATTATATATTCCCCCCCCCCCTCATGTCAGCAAACTGGTGAATGGTTTCATTTCCAATCATATGTGCCAACTTCCATGCTTCTCTCCCTTGTAACAATGCAGTAAAACAGCACACAGTAATTGCAACCCCTCTCAACTCTTGTTTTCCTCTTTTGGACATACTGAGGTTGATTGCATGACCTGTTTTCAGAGGCCTGTAGAATAAACACTTATACCACCATCATTCATGCTCAATCTTGTGTCCCAGTTATGCAACAAATTGCCCTATAGTGTACCTTCCACTGTAGTAAGCTTCTGCAAATCGCTGTCATATTTAATCTGCTCTATTCCTCTTTACAAGCTTTCTATAATCCATCGACAGTGTGTAGTTGATGTTTGCCCAGAACCTGTTTTAAGAGTCCAAGGGTGAAGCATTCAGTAACTTAAAAACAGGAATCTCTTCAAATAGTATAATGCAGATTCCAGTTTCTTCTGCTATCCATTGAAGAAAGTTGCCATAGACTCTGAGCTATGCCTTGAACTTTGTCTTGATGCAACCATACAGTGTTGATGTCCATACTATATAAGGCAGGCAATTCACCCAAACTATTGGCTCTGCGAATTCATCTGATTTGACAAACTTTTTTGTTGTACCTGAGATTGCTTCTGGTGGTTCATCTGTTATGTGCCACTTCACCACATAGATGCTCTTTCAAGAAATGCTAAATTTGGCTTGCACATTTTTAATGCTGGGCATCAGAAAGGACAACAATATATTCTTCCCAAACCTGTTGATCTTCAGTGGTATATCACATGGTTTGTGTTCACAAAACTGCTTATAACTGTTGAGTCACATACACCATCACCATGATTTGTTCAATGTGAGTTGCACATCAGCAAGGTACACTTACATATAAAATCAGTGCCATGTAATCAACCTCAGTATATATAACATGGCATCTGCCTTCCTCATCTCTCAAAAAGGCATCCTCCTTCTCTTGAACGTCGAATGTGTCTTTAAAATAGCATCCCTACAGTAAATCATATGTTCAATACTGTTATTTCATTACTGAAAATAGAAACAATCTGGGAAACAATGAAGCATGTATCACATGGGAAATATTTTTGGCAATCAATAAACTCAAGACTAAAGAAGTAGTGACCCAAAAAATTTTATTTTGCTTTAAAAACAAGATTGTATAAATGAAAAATGGAAATATGTGAAAAAGTGTGAGAAAAGTAACTAAAATATTTAAAAGCATAATAAAATTTAACCACTGAAATTAAGATCAAATAATTTCCAGATCAGTTTGCATAATTTAATCAATAAATAATATTCACAGAGTTACCTGTTGAATTTCAATCAATAAATCAGTAAATAGTTTTGTGAAAAGTTTTACTAATGTGTGAGGAATTGAACCCACATCTTACTATTTTTTCCACAAAACTTTACATAATGCTATAGAAAAGTTGAATTAGAAAATGATTCCAAACATTTCACTTAGAAATTGCAATTTATCATTGCTTAGTATGAAATTGCTTTCAATTTGACTAAAAACAGCATTAAAATAATAAATAAAAATAAAATAAAATAAATACCCCCTCAAGCAGCTGCTTGCCACAGAGGTCTGACAGGAGCCTGCCAGTTTATATGCCACAGTAGGAGATCTGAGAGGATGGCAGGGCCTCAGCAGAAAAACGACACACACATCCATGCCTTACCCGGGGCTCGAACCCAGATCCCTTAGATTAGTAGCCAAGCGTGCTAACCACTCGGCCACGGGAAATAATCCAACCTTTTAAAAACAGTGTTTTTAATCCATAACCGATGTTACACAAGACATGTCACATTTTGAGGATTTTGATTTCACATAATTTGACACACAATTTCTGATGTATAACATAGTTTTGTTTCTGGTAATTTTAAACTGGTTATTCATTTAAATCGTAGTATATTTGAGGAGCAATAAAAATAATTTTAGGAGCAGCAAAGTAAAAAAAACTTTCAGAATCAAGGCTCTACTAAAGTATTGACTGAAAGCATTGTACATAGTTGCTAGATGATGAAACATCTACTAATAATAAAAATCAATATCTTATCAGAAATTTAGAAAGCATTGCAGCTTTGTTAGATGCTACAGTAGGTCAAAGTCTTTGAACTGAAAACAAATTGATAATCTGCATATGGAAGAGACGAAGAATAGCATAGACATAATGCAGTCTTGGCACTAGAGTAATTCAGACATGCAAGTTCTATGCCTACAGGCATAAATGGTTTATTTTTGACTTTATCATCTTTTTTTCAAACAGAATATCTGGTAAAAATACATGTCATAGATTTAAATGTCAATTTTTTTGTATCTGATTAGAAACGGTAAAAAAAAATTGCTGATTCTGTTTGAAAAAGAATTTTGCAATCTTGTACTATAGAAATAATATATCATGTTCCAGCACACAGAATTAAAGCAGTATCACATTATCACATGGCACAATATGACCAATCAACACATGGAACATTATGACCCTGAAAATGTTTCATGAATAATTTTCAAGACAGAATATTTTTTTCAAATTTGAATATTTGACAAAAGTGTATCATGGAGAAACTCAATTTTTTTGCACTAACTACTCATGAACCCATTGTTTACAGAATATTTTCTGTGTTTACAATATATTTTCCTGACTATTCTTGAGTGTAATCATACTATGATATTCAGTAATAATAATTTTGCCAAATACAGCATTTTGCACATACGACAACCTAATTTTTTTTTACTACTAATGTATCGAAACTAGTATCATTATATCAATACTTTCACAGCAAAAGGTTTTTGAGAAGGTATTTGAACTTCATAATTATGAATTATGCTCTAATGATTAAATATACCACCAAAATTTTAAATGGAAATGCTGTCAGATATACAAATGGAAGTTATTAAAATATAATACAATACTAAAAAGGAAGTTTGAAGAACTTCCTGTAATTCCAACAGCTAATGATGCTATTCAGTTTTTGAATTTTATTTCCTAGGAAAATTTTCTGAATCTCAGAAAATTTGCACAGTGATATATGTCATTTTTGGAAGTACAGTTGAACTTGCTTATAACGAGCACCAGGGGACCAACAAAATTTTCTTGTTTTAACTATTACTCACTATACCAGTTATGAATTAAACTATCTCCTTTTTTTTATTCTCAATATCTTGATAAAAGGATAGATTAAAAAATGAAAGAAATATTAGAGAGAGAAAAATGTAATTACATACCTACATATTATTTATATTAATATGTTTACTGTATAAACTAGAATACACTTAATATTAAACACTGTAATTTTAAAGCCATACTTAATACTAAACACAGTTTATTTCAATTAGTCTTTATGAATCTTAAAATTGATGTTTTCAAGATTTCACTTTGATATTTTCAAATCATCATTTGGTTCAAATCATCATTCAGGTTCTTCACGTTATGCTGATAAAAAAAAGTGTATCTAACAATTACACTTCCTGCACAATTAGTATCCTTTTTCCCTCTTCTGCAAAAAGAACTTACTTTTGTTAGTGTTTGATGGCTTCATGTCATCAACCACTGAGTAGCTGAAACATAATTGAGTCACTTGCACACCAAATTTTGTCTATAGCAACAATTGCTTCAATTTATCTGGTCTTTTGGAATTCAATGGTACATCTACACAGGTATCCAAAAGTTAATTATAATATACAAATTTTGTAAGATCTCAAAAACGTAATGAAATGCTGAGAATTTGAAGTGACAGTGCTTTGTCTTTAGCCATTGAATGGCTCAAGCATAATTTGAGTCACTTGCACACCAAATCTTGTCTGTAGCAATGATGGCTTACTTTATCATTAGTCTTTTACTTGGAACTCAATGGTACATCTACACTGTTGTCCAAAAGTTAATTATAATATACAAATTCTGGAAGACCTCAAAAACATGATAATGAAATGTTAAGAGATTTGAGTGATAATGCATTGTTATATGATCCAATAAACAATGAGGCATAGATTAAACCTATTGCATGATTTCCATGGGTTATGCAAATGAATGCAGGACTGTTCATGGCTAAGGACCTGAGTCAGCAGAACAGAGAGCTTAATATGGAGTATGACGATCTTGAACATCTACACAAGCATCATGACTTCTCTTAATGTTCACCAGGCCCCGTCCTGAAGTCTGGTGGCATTATATCTCACTCTTTTCAGAGAGCAGATTGGAGGTCACGGAGAGGATTGATGACTTCCAAGGCATCTCTGCTAGTTAATCCCATGCATGTTTTATCGGGTTCAGGTCTTGAGAATAGGTTGATCACTCCATCTGCTGATTATCCTCACTTTTGAGGAATTCATCACTATCTGAGCCTATTAGGGTGAGCATTATCATCCATCAATAAAAACTGGAGGCCAACAGCATACCTGAAAAAGCTCACATAAGTCTGAAGGATATTGTTTCCACCCCTGACCAGTCAGAATGCTTCCCACAAAGATATGGAGCAGTGTGCATCCATATGACATAATGCCATCCTAGATCATCAAACCACCATAGTGATGCCCTCTGATGTTAGAGGGTTAATAATGAGTTTCTTACACTCTATAAGTCAAAATGCATTGAGAATCAGCTGAAGACTGAACCATGATTTGTCAGTGAAGAGCACATTGGTCTGGGGTCCAGTCATAAATGTTGAGGGTTTGCCTATTATGAGAGGGATGCAGGGGTGGCTCAGTCAAAATAATCTTCACATAATGGATGAACTCAAGAAGAACATTACAACAGCAATTGCAAACATCAGTCTTCAGGTGCTTCACAAGGTTGCATCAAATGTAAAAAGAGCTTGTCAGATAGAGATTTCTCCTCTCTGGTGAGAAAACATCATAGGACTGATATGGAACATTCCCACCCTAACTGGTCAGCAGTTCACAGTCCTTCAACTGGCAAGCACTCTTATCTCAGAGCAAACCAGTTCTTCTGAGTGGTATCACATTATCATGGATGACTCACAACCCCTTTTGAAACTTTCTCTTTTAATCACAAGTCTTGAAACTGAGGGAAACTGTCAGAATGCCTTCTGTCATACTATGGTCAATTTGGGCATTGGTTGTTGCTCCAAACTCACTGATTACATCTCCTTCATTTTGTACTCTTAATTCACAATTTTTCCTCCATCATCTTTATTTAAAATGGTGCCTTAATAATTTATCTTTATTTCTACCTCTCAGTTTCAATTTAATATTTCAAATTCTCTCTAACTTGTGCTACCATTATCAACTTGCTACTTTTTTACTTTCTCCTTTAATTTATAATTACATGTCCTTTATTTGGACGTCTATCTAGGCAGAGAGTAGGAATCTAACATCTGAATTCAAAAGATCTTTAATTTTGATTAATATTAATAGAAATCTATCCAAATTTCCAAATATCACTGCTTATCAGCCAAATCAGACTTACGCAGCTGTACTCAAAGAGAAAAAATGAGGCTTTCTCATCTGCAACTGAGCATTTCTTAAGGTACATACATATATGTACTCTGTCATAAAAGGTTGTTTCAACATATGTAAATTTTGTGAAGTCAGGTGATTTTTGTGTGCATTGCACTCCCAAAAATACCTTGCATATAACCTGCTTCATTGACACACATAATGTAACATTAATAATTGAGTTGTTTGTAAGATATATGTATAAAATTTTGTGAATTGTGATTAACCTTTGGGCACTAGTGTAAAATTATTCAAATTTGTCTGCATTTTGCTTCTCGAAAAGTGGTACATTTCATCCTTCATTCACTAATGGACATACATTGATTTCTTCCACTGATCTGCACTATATATTTTGTAAACTCAATATAACTTGAGGCATTTAGTCTCTTATCCTTTGGTATAGGGTGATCGAAAAATTGCACAACCCACAATGAACATATTTTGTGAGGTTAATGATAATTATATGTAAAATTAAACAGCTACAAACTTATAATCTGCCCTTTCTAAGGAAAGAATATAAATATCATTACAACATACTCTACGTTGCAAATGGCCTTGTTCACAGATGCAGAGGTGGCTCAGTCAAAATATCATCATCAATGGATGAACTCAAGAAGAACATTACAACAGCAATCACAAACATCTGTCTTCAGGTGCTTCACAAGGTTGCATCAAATGTGGTAAAAAGAGCTTTCACATGCATTAGCGTAGCGCGCCAGGCTTTTAATCTACGGTTCCCAAGTTCGAGTACCAGCTGAGTCAGCGTTGAGATTTATCTCCGCAAAACTCCCCGCCCTGCCCCCAGTCAGTTGATGGTACTGATGGGCTTGGAAAGGCAGTTGTCCATCAGATGGAATGTTAAGCAGTGACTCTGCGGGAGAGCCATACCTTGTGCATGTTAACACACTGGATGGCCTTAATGGGAGGTTACCATCTGTCTCCTAATAGCTGTCCAGTGGGCCCCCAACCTCTGAGCCTTCACAGTCCTTGTGGCCTGGCCATTTAGCGGTTTGTGTGCACAAAAGTTCTGCTCAGAGGTAAAACAACCTAAGCCATGCAAGAATGCAAGTGCAAGCCCATATTTAATGCAACCTTCTGAAGTACCTGAAGGCTGATGTTTGTTATCACTGTTGTAATGTTCTTCTTGAGTTCATCCATTGTGTAAGGATTATTTTGATACACAACGATTTTGACATACCTCCAGAGAGAAAAATCTGCAGGTGACAAATCTAGTGATCTTGGGGAGTCAAAAGCCTTTAGAAATGAGTCACTGAAAATTTTAAATATTAACCACTTTGTAAGTCGATTTAATTTTAGAGGAAAAGTTATCTTGATCCAGGTGGGATATGAACCCATGACCTCCTGATAACATGTCAGGTGCTCTAAACCACTGAGCTACCGGCTGCCGATCAAGATTTCCTCTAATTGATGATATGAACATTCTCGACCTATAGTACATATTCCATTATGTCACATATTAGGCACTGTTCGGGCGATCTTAGCCACAATACAGCAAATAAATGCCTTAATGACTTTTCATTCATCCTATGTTACTTAGGATAACCTTTCTATTCAGGGTTAGAGTAAATGTCCTTTTAATTATTTACACTGTTTTATATTATTTTTGACAATGTGTGATGGTTTAGCCTATTATAACAACACAGTCATTTTTAACCCTTTCCATGTCTAAATCATTTATACGATATCATGTGAAATGGCGACACAAATATGGCAATACAATACAAAAGTGCTGATTACAATTCGGAAACAGCAAAAATGCCAATTGTACAATTCACTGACAAAAAAATCACTAATGACAGAAATGCTGACTGTGCAATTCACCAACGCGATGTAAATGCCATCATAACATGCCAAGAACAAAATTGTCATTGTAACATTACGCTGAGAATAAAAATGCCATTACTGTAAAATGCACCAACAATAATACCTGTTGCAAGAAAGGCATTAGTGAACTCTATTATTATTAGAATTTAAATTGGCTAATATTTTCACTTTATCGTCTGTCCATCTTTATACATTCAGCAGCTTTGTTTTTAGAGATATATGTTTAAAACAAATTGTGTCAGGTAGATATTGATGAAATATTACGAGTTACAGTTTTCACGTTCCCCAAAAATTGAAATTTTCCCCTCTAATGGTGCAAAAAATTAAAAATTTCAATCGTATGTTACAAAATGATGTATTTATGCTAGAAATTTTAATTTTTGGTTTTTGAAATTATGGTTGGTAGATAATTGAAAAATTCTTTTTGCTTTGCATGGGTACTAAAATATGATTCACATTTTTAAAAATTTCAGAAGGTTTTTCATTTACCTTCTTTTTTTTACTTCTTAAAAGTTTAAATTCGAACTAATGGATGATGGGAAAATGAAAATAGTACTGTTCTATTAGTACTTGTATAACATAAAAAGTATTTGCCTATTCTTTAAAATTTTAATGTTGCTTTTCTCACACACTTCTGAGAACAGGGGGGGGGGGGGCAGATTGTTGCTGTCAATGGAATATCTTTTGATACTGAAATTTCAGATTTCTATCCTAAACAGATCACTTGCAATATTCGTTAAAAACTTTGCTTTTTCTGTATTTTGTAACCCTAACAATGTCAATTCAACTCTACCAAAGGATTTCAGAAATGCCAATAATAAATTTCATTAGTAACATCCAACTAGAAAAGAATTTCAGAAAGTGTTCCTCCATTTCATAAACAAAAAACAGGGCAGAATTTTTCCCCCCCATTAATGTGAGCAATTCAAGTCACCTTGTATAACACTGGCCCATGTTTTAAAATATACCACTCTGAAAAGAATCATTAAAAGAAATATAAATCATGTTTCTGGTAAATATTATATTATTTGGGAAGAAATTTGCTTTCAATTAATATATAATTTAACTGTTTTTATTCATCACATTTTCCAACATTAAGCCTTAATTTCATAGACTGATCTATTTTTTTTCACTATATCACTGTAAAAAAAAATGTCTTATCTAAATTAATGTGCTTGTAAATTTCTTTAAATTTTTTTATTTTCATTAAATTCAGAATAACTCCTTTTAATTTGATATAAAACATGATCGATTTTGGTTTGATTGGCTATTTGTTAATGAAATCTAAAACTTCACACTGTTGGTGAAGAGCGTGGACTTCTCTCAAAATAAGGTACTGAGGAAAAAAATTATAAAAAGAGAGTAGGGACCATTCTATGTCAATTCAACCATGCCAGTTCACTGCTCATCAAAGATTTCAATGATCTTTAGCATAAATGTTAGTACACATAAGATGTCCAATTGTCCTAAATATTTTGAGGCAAAAAAAAATTGTAAGGAGCTATAATCATTTTAACCTAGGGGAAAAATATACAAATTGCAATAACGACTTAGTTTTTTTTTCTTTACTTCTATGGTAGATAAGACCAAACTTGGTGTACTGATGTAGATTTTCTTTATTAATTCAATAAAAAACAAATTTAAAAAATTTAATATGGTTTAAAAAAATGAGAATTTTAAAATGTGAAAAAAAGTGATATGGGCCTATAGATAAAAAAAATTAAAACTGACATATGTTGTACATTATACTCCATAGAAACGTACAAAATTTACAAGAAAAAAATATTTAATTTGTACCAATGCTATCACTAATGACGTACTTCAGGGGACTTCACTGATGCTCTTGCGCATGCATACTGGAGGAGATGCATGGAGAGGCTACTGACGTGTTTGCTGCTTGCACTCAAGCACGACTTTGTAACTCCAACCACTCCAGCTAGAATTTGGCTGCTACTTACAGCTGTAATGTTGTATAGATAAAAGTTCATATCCTTTTTTACAGATGAGCAAACGAAAAATCCCAGTAGAGGGAACAAATTTAGCAAAACAAATGTTGAGTGATACATAGGGTGACCAGATTGTGATTGGTAAAAACCGGGACAGGTTATTAAATGTTCCGACTTCAGTTTGTTAACTTGAAAATGGTAAATTATGCTTTATTTTTGGTCAACTGTTTTCTGTCAGAGTTTCAGATCAACTGTTTTTTACTGCATGACTCTGAAATAGTATCTATTAAGATAAAATTAATCTTTTTTGTTACATAAATAAAATAAATACCCTCTCAAGCAGCTAAAAGTATATTTTTCCAGTGTGTAAAGAGTGTAATTTTCATTCTATGTTTGTTTCTTAATTAGGTGCATTTTTTTTTCCAGTAAGGATGAAAATAATATGAAAGTCCCTTTTGAGAAGAAAAAAGAAGACAAAGAAAATGAAGAAAACTCTATTTTTAATTCAAATTCATTGCCTATTAGTGCTCAGCAACTAAAAGTATGTAAAATTACTATACCTTCCATTTGCATATCTAACAAGATTTTTTTTTGGGGGAGGGATGTTCTTTGCCTTCTTCACATTGTCTCTTTAGCATGTTATATTGATAAGCTTCTGTCAGATTTCCACAGCAGATAGCTTACTGAGAAGTAATTTTTTTTTAATTAACTTTGGCTATAGTTTTATATGCATCTCTCTTTTTCCAGTTGGAGTAATACAGTTATGTTCTAAATGAGCACCACTAACATTGTTGTTAAATAATAATCCTACAGCCTGAAAAATATTGTTCTTCATTAACTTTTTTCTCACATTTCAGTTAATCATTTCAAAACGTTATGCAGTCTTTTTACTTGTTTTCAGGTCATAAATGACAGCATATTTTTGTGCCCATTATTTGTGATGCCATTATATGTTTTTGACTCATTTTAACCACATGTCCTGTTTCAGTGTAAGTATATGATCTGACCATTATGTGAAAAAGTCTGTGGTTGATTCAAATGGAATTAGAGTTATTTTTTGAATTCTGTTTATTAAACCTGATAGTAAAACATCAATGATTTGGACTAATAGGAGGTAGTCTAATTAATGAATTTAGGTAGTCTAAATTAATGAAGTCTGATTATAGACTGTAATGATGTGTTTTCAAGTTGTTCAGAAAAATGTGTTTTTCATTCTTAAATGCACAGCTTTTATAAGTAATACACTAGACCAGTGGTACTCAACCTTTTATGCTTCATGTACCCCCTGGAAATGTGTATGTAACTAGCGTACCCCTTGTATAGATAGTTAAAATTATATATATATACATATGTTAAATTTTGTATTAATAAATTGCATATATATATCGATAAACACAAAAAAAAGATATAAAAAATTTAACAAATTTTATAAAATTATAAAAATTTTACTGGGTAATCAGATTTAGCAATTTTTGAGCTCTCACGGCATTCCCCAAAAAATTTTACCTCATACTCCACATTGAGAACCCCTACACTAGACAAATAAAGCACATCACTTCTGCCGAATATGGGGTGCTTGTTTTCAAAGGGAATGAAATTTTTTATTTTCCACATTTGACACCTTAAGTAGTAAGTCAATCTAATGGATGATTGGGAAAATGCAAATATTAATATTCTATTAGTAGTTATACAATGCAAAATGTATTTTTCATTTATCTCTTAAAACAAAAACATTTAATTTTATTATTTTTATTCTGAAAAATTTTAAGTAATATTACAAATGTTATAAAGCATTTAAGAGATTGGACAAATTAGCTAATGAAGCTAAAATATTCCGTTTTCACCTGACAATGGTTCATATTGCGATGCGCAAAAAGAAAATTAGTGCATTACTCGAGTTATACTGAGTTGAGATGTTACTTAGAATAGCAGGCAGATTGATGTCTTTTGCTTTTTCTTTATTTCATGAATCATAGTATGACATTATGTACAGATTTAAGAAAAACATGTACCTTAATATATACATACAAAATCCTCATGCAGCCATGAACTACAGAAGTCCTACCAGACTGTAATTTTCCTCTCCAGACATGTGTTCTGAGCTACAGCTGCTGCATTTGGCAACTGTAGGCCAATTCTAGCAAGGTACTGTTTGACATTATCTGCCCATGACAGATGGCTACAAAGTATTGGAAGTGATGGTTTATATTTCATTAAGTAAGGCTTATTTTTAATATTGCAATAATCATAAAATGCACAGACTTATGAATCATCCTAGTAAATTCAATAAGAACTATTCACTTTTGATCACCCACCCCAGGAATTCTCTTTCATGAAGAATCACCTTTAAGGTACATGGTCTGTAAATGGTAGCTAGGCATAAACTGGAATCCTCATTCAAAAATTCCAGTGTTACACCCTAGATATTCTAGACTTGCAAGAGACTATATGGACAGATAAAGGTCAGATATATAAAAATAGCTTTAAATTTCTTTTTCACATAGGGAGGATGGAAAGCATCTCCAAGGTGTAGGTTTGCTTCTCAACAGACAAGTCAGTGATATTATTCTAGGATATGATTGCATTAATGAAAGATTTCTTACAGTAAAATTTAAAAAAAAAAAAGAAATTAAAGATTTGAAGGTCATCTGTTAACTCTGATGAGAACGGGTAGGATACGTTTTACAGAGAGCTTCAGGATATTTTGAATCCTGTGAAGGAGTCATTTCTCTTGTGCTAGGTGACTTCAGTGCTAAAATTGGTACTAACTCTGACCTTTGGGCAGGAGTTTTAGGTCCCATTGGTAGTTCCAACTGCAATGAGGAAAGTTCTACATGTTTATGATTATATTTTTATTTTATAAATATATATTTTTATTTTAAAACTTAATGGTTTGCGAATCATCATCATCATCATCATCCTCAAGCAGCCATGGGCTACGGAGGTCCAACCAGACCACGCAGTTTACTTCTCCAAGCATATCTGTCCTGAGCTACATCTGCTGCATCCGGCCACTGCACACCAATTCTAACAAGGTCCTGTTTGACATTGTCTGCCCACCGCATCCTAGGTCTCCCCCTCCTTCTGAGGCCTCTAGGCACACTGTTCATAACCCTATTCGCCAATCTATAATTATCCATACGGGCAACATGGCCAAACCAGCGGAGTCTCTCTCTGCACAATATGCTGCTTAATGGAGGTTGCAGACTCCTTTGTCTAACCTCATCATTAGTTACAAAGTTAAACCACCTAATACCCAAGATACTGCGTAAGCATCTAGAATCAAAAGCATCTAGTTTCCTGTTATCTTGTTTACACAGCGTCCAAGTTTCACTACCATAACTAACCCTAGAAAGAACCAAACTATTATACAGTCTAATTTTCGTCTTTAGGTGTATACGCCTATTTCTCCACAATCTCCATAGATTCTTAAAAGTCCCGGCAGCAATACCTATTCGACTGTTAATCTCATGCCGCACATCACCAGTATCAGTTACATAGCTCCCAAGGTAATTAAACTGTGACACCTGCTCAAGACTGCAACCATTCAGATTAACTGAATCACAACCTGCCTGACCAATTTTCATCACTTTAGTTTTCTCTCTGTTTATAACCAAACCTACTCTACTACCAGTCTCATCAACAGCTCGAATGAAAGAGTTCATCTCATCAACATCATTTGCCAAAAGGGCTAAATCATCAGCATAATCTAAATCAGAAATTTTCGTATCTCCAGCCCATTTAAGGCCAAAATCTTTTCCTCGAAGCGAATTTCGCATAACATAATCAATAACCAAACTAAAGAGAAAAGGAGACAAAATGCACCCTTGTCGAACACCAGACGTAATGCTAAACCAATTGCTACAAGACTTACCAACTCTCACACATGACTCAGTGTTATTATAGAGAGCTTTCATTATGTTAACTAACTTGTCTGGTATACCATATGATCTCACGATCAACCACAAATTATGACGATCAACAGAGTCGAAAGCCTTTTTGAAATCAACAAAGCTAGCAATTAAAGGTTTCTGAAACTCTAAACATTTCTCAAGAATCTGCCTAAGTGAAAATATCTGATCTACACATCCCCTACCACTTCTGAATCCACATTGCTCATCACGCAATTGCCTGTCAACCAGATTCTTAATTCTATTAAGCACAATCATGGAAAGAACTTTACATGGAACAGAGAGTAAGCTGATACCCCTATAGTTATCACAAGAACTGCGATCACCTTTTTTGAAAATAGGGATGATAATAGCTCTGGTAAAATCTTTAGGAACCATGCCTTTATCATAAAAGTTATTCAAAATTTCAGTCATCCAAGTGGTAACCGAAACATTCCCAGCTCTGAGCATTTCTGTAGTAATTTCATCTACCCCTGGGGATTTATGAAGTTTAAGTTTAGAGATAGCCAAACTAACTTCAGATTGTGTTATAGGGCCAACATTAAAGCTGCCAATGCATCTATCATCATTACAAACAATGGGAGTAGAACTACCCACATTGTTTAGAACATCACTGAAATGCTCAGCCCACCTAGCCATGACAGAATCCTCACCTTCTATAACCTTACCTTGTTTATCCTTCAATCCCTGTATGCCTGTTCGTTTTCTACCACATAAAACATTAACTATCTGGTACAGCTCTCTGCTGTTGTGCTGCCTAACTGCTTCCTCAGCTTTGTCAGCCAAGCTATCAAGCCAAAGATTTTTATCAGTAGCTAACTGATCCTTTACACGTTTATTAAGCTCTCTGTAATCTTTTCTATTAGGACTAGTAGGGTACTGATTAAGGACATTCCTGCAGTTCCTTCTTTCTGAAATAAGCTCAATTGCCTTATCACTTAAATAATTATGCCTCCTCTGCTCCTTTTTTCCTAAAAGAGTACTGTTAGTTTCCAAAAAAGCCTGTTTAAAATGGCCCCATTCTTCCTCAATTTCAGTATTAAGCAAACCATGACTGTCATAATGACTAAGTAACCTATTATGGTAAGCTTTAGCTATAACTGGGTCTTTCAGAGCTTTAGTATTAAAGGTAAATTTTTTAACCCTAGCACAACACTTTTTAAGTTTAAGTTGCAAGACACTTTTAACAAGGTAATGGTCAGATCCAATTTCAGCTCCCCTATATGCCCTGGTATTTCTAACAGAACTAGCCCATTTGCTGTTAATTAATATATAATCAATCATATTCCTATGCAGTCCATCAGGTGAAACCCACGTGTATTTATGTATGTCGTGGTGTTTGTAATATGTGTTAGTTATTCTGAAACCATTGAGTTTACTTACCTGTAGGAGACGTTGCCCATTGCCATTGCAGCTACCAATACCAAAAGGGCCTATCACCCCTCCCCAAAGATCAGAGTCAGTACCAACTTTGGCATTGAAGTCACCAAGAACAAGGGTAATATCTCCTTTCTTGACAGAATTCAAAATATCCTGAAGTTGTCCGTAAAACCTATCCTTCTCATCCTCATCAGCATCCTCAGTGGGGGCATAACAGCAGATAACATTCAAGTCTTTAATGCTTGTCTGAAATTTTGCTGTAAGAAACCTTTCATTAATGCACTCATATCCTAGAAGAGCTAGTCTAGCATGTCTGCTGAGCAGCAGACCCACGCCTTGGTGATGCTTTCCATCCTCCCTCCCTGTAAAGAGAAATTTAAAGTTATTTTTAAGTATCTCACCTTTACCTGTCCATCTGGTCTCTTGCAAGCCTAGAATATCTAGGTTATAGCGCTGGAATTCCTGCATGAGGACATCAAGAGAATAATCTCTATATAATGTCCTCACGTTCCACGTTCCTGCAGAGAGAAAATGATTAGTAGGATTTTTAAAGAAATTAGGTTTATTGAGATTGGTAGGGCCAACAATATCAAACAGCCCCCTGATCGCAGGCATGGGGCAAAGACCCGTTCCTCCTCCGCTAAAGGCTGAAGTCACCGATGCTGGTAGGAACTTCAGGCACCACCTTTTCAAGTGGACTTTTTCAAGAGCCACATGGCCTGCCTGAGACGCATTACTCCAGTTTAGGCTTGACGATGCCCAACTAGCAAAGTAAGGTTCAGGTACCTGCGATGGCCTCTGATTAGGATTATCCACCAGCTGATATAAGGTATCCCATGCCTCTGTTCACTTAGAGCTGGCAACCCAGAAGCAAACAGAAAACACAGCGGCAGACTCTCCCTCAACAGAGGCCCACCAGTGCAGCAAGCCCAGGATCCATAATCAAACTCAAATCCATAAACAAGTCCAGTCTGGTAGGTATAAATGGTCAGCACCAGGACCCTGTGAAGTTGACCACTCCTCAGCAGGGTTGAAAAAAAAGAAAAAAGTGGCCTTAGATGACCAGATCAGCAGGCCATACTGAACTGGCAGCCCTCCCCTTCCGTTCCCTACCACATATTACAAACACCAGGACATTTATAAATGCATATGATTTCCCCTGATGGATTGCATAGGAATATGATAGATTATATTTTAATTAACAGAAGATGGCTAGTTCGGTTAGTAATACCAGATTATACAAGGGAGCTGAAATTGGGTCTGATAAAAGGTTTTTCTTTGGTTTGAAATGTGGTTTTGTATTGTTTTGTTGGAGGAGTAGCTGATATCTGTGAGGGTGGGGGTAACTTAGTCTGTAGCATGCCAGCTCATAATTTGCAGTTCCAGGAGTCTCAGCTGGGCCAGCATTAAGATTTATCACTCAGAGCATCAACAGAAACAGATGAAACCGAATATCACAGAATGATATATAAAATGAGGTCTGATTAACATCAGCTATGTGAGATGTCTCTATCAGACACTACGGTGGTTACACTAGAATAGGTATCAAAACTGGAAGTGAAAAAAAAAATTGGTCTGCGACCTATCAAGAGTAACATTAAGAAACAAATTGGCAATACCATATGGCACTTCTAAAATATGGCAATCAGATAGCTTTATCAAATTATTTATATTGTAGTTTAATAAAATATGCATCAAATGAAAAAAAAAATAGCATTTTTCAAGACTTGAATTACGGATATTTAAAAGATGTATGTAAGAAATTTTCAAATGGCAATTTTTACAATTTATATATTTTTTTAAAAATCAAAATTTTTTTGTTGTACAAAAGATGTTTGTTCATCTTCAGTCTCTCATTTTGGATTCTGTCTATGTTCATCGGGGACCTTGGAAGGGTTATTTTTGTGATATCTGTAGTAGTCTATAGTTGATATAAATTTCAAAATCTGTACAAGCGTTAAATAAAAGTAATGTATATAGTACGTAAATTTGAAATTTTTTTCTGTGTTTTTCAATTAGTACAATTTAAAATTGACTTTTTTAATCCATTTTTAGGAAAACAAATTTAATATGCTTAACTACTGTTGAAGCAAGGAAACAATTTCATATTCTATCACCACCATTACTTTAAATCTAATTTATTCAGCCTTTTAATCAGCCTTTAGTAATTATTATTAGCATCTTATTTCTAATATTGATATTAAATATAGCTGAAAACTGTAATGGTGGTCATTTTTTATTTGATTTGACATGAAATGTTCTGTACTTGGCAATTATTTTTCTTTAAACATTTGTACATATTTAAGATATGACTTTTATAAAATTTAATAATATTAAGACAGTTAACTTATTGGAGTAATAGCACTGTGTATGCTGTGCAAGAAATTTTTTTATACCTTTTGGTGGCTTTAGAACCATCAATATAGAAGATCTTGATTGGCAGTCAAAGCACCTTGGCATGTCATCAGAATGTAATAATAGGTTCCACGAACTCAAGGTAGTTTTTCCTCTGTACTCAAGATTGCTTGCATCTGTTTGCTTGTTAGTAATCAATCATAATATATATATGCACACTATTTAGCTGTATTTGTTCCCAGTGCAAAAGCTTTGTTTACTAGCTTGTTGATAATCATTAACAAATATAATAATAGCTAAAAACTACTTATTAATGATATCCAGGTTTTTTGTGATTATTAAATTCTATTTTTGTTGCAGGCACAAATAAATCAGTTTAATGGTTTGCCTCATACAACACATTATTATGAACTTTTCAAAAAAAGGATTACGTTGCCAGTTTGGGAGTACAAGACAAAATTTCTTGACATGATGAAAAAAAATCAAATGATGGTTCTAGTAGGAGAAACAGGTTCTGGTAAAACCACGCAAGTAAGGGCCATTCTTGAATTTTATTATTATAGAATTGGCATTTTAATGTTGTGTAAATATCTGTAAATTAGAATTGTCATGCATCAGTATTAGTTGGATATAATAATTAACATAGCTTTAAATTTCCCATTTACCGAGATATTAGCTTTTAAATTGAAAACTGTATTGTTACAGTGCATATTAAAATGAAATAACAGATATGATTAATGTAGGAGTTGTTGGATAAAATATTTTTGCAGCACTATCAATAAGGATTAAACTTAAAACCTTAGATAAACATGATATAAATATTTTTTTGTTGACTGAGCTGTAGGTCTCAGTAAGCAGTCTTCCTAGAAAGTCCATGCTGCTGGTTTCGATTTACTTTTGGATAGTGTTTCTACAATTTTTTCTGAAGTAATCTTGTCTAGCCAATAGATAATAGCATAGTGTGACTTTTTTTTTGCATCCATATGCAATTAGTAAGTGTTCAGCAAAATTATTTACAAATGCCATATGCTTAGAGGTTCATTCCACTAGCATCAGTTTGTGCAAGCTATTTATGTTGTGATGTTACATGCCATGATATTAAAGCATGAACATGAATAAAAAAGACATTACACTTGTTTTATCAGTAGTCATACCATTAAAATTGGGTTCAAGAATACACATGGTAAATGTTTGTGCTTAAATTATATATATTTTGTTATATGTATTTTAAGTCCTAAACTTCATACAGTAAAATTTCTGGACAAATTATAAAATCACTAGCTGTTATCTCTGTTTCTAGTATTATTTAGACCAGTGGTTCTCAACCTTTTATGCTTCACATACCCCCTGGAAATGTGTATATGACTGGCATACCCCTTGTATAGATAGATAAAACTATAGTTATAGTATAACAATGGGAATAAAAAAATTTATATATATATACACACATTAAATTTTTTATTCATAAATTACATATCGATAAACAAAAAATGACATAAACAACTTAACAAATCTTATAAAATTATAAACATTTTACAGCACCACACTTTGTCACTCAGTTCTCAGAAATTAATCAGTAGCAATGTTGCCAACTTGGCGACTTTTTTACTAGATCTAGCGACTTTTGAGCTCTCACGTCATACCAAAAAAAAAAAATTACTGTGTACCCCGCATTGAGAACCTCTAATTTAGACAATGGGCTTAGTAATATTTAGATTTGATATTTCAGAAAAGTAATGTATGAGGGGTGATTATTTAATTTGTGGACAGAAGCAAAAAGTTACATTAAATATCATCCTCTGAATCTTCCTGGCATTTATCTTTCTCAAAATACTTTCCTTTGAACTTCACACATTTTTGCCATTGTTGTGCCCATGCATTAAAAGTGTCTTTGAAGCCATTTTTTGAAAGCATGCGAAGTGTTGTCATTGTGGCTCTGCAAGCTTCATCATCAGATGCGAAATGACACGCAACTCAAATAATAGTCTTAATACAGCCTCCTCCGCAGCAGTCATGCACAGCGCCATCTAGTGTTACTTTGGAAAAAGCACTATGTACAAGTGCTTATGGCGTCAGTCCACAAATTAAATGATCACCCTTGTAGATGAGATTGAAAATAATAAATGCTATCCAGTGGGATGCAAACCCACAGGTTCCTGATAACATATTGGTGACTAGTAATAGAGCATCTCGTATGTTATCAAGAAGGTCTTGGGTTTGTACAAAGGGTCATTCAAAAGGTTCTTGACATGCATCTGCAGACCAAAAAACCATAGCACTTAACAAAACTTGACTGTCCTTCAAAATACTGCACTCCAGCATCTATGCAAGTTGCAGACATCTACACAAGTTCTAGAACAACTTGGTGGTACTCCTGTTGAGGAATACTCCACAACTCTGATTGAACACATTTTGCAAGGTCTTGCACCCTTAAAAAAGGCCTTCCAGCATGTTCTTTTCTAATTTTTGGAATATTAATTTTTGGTGAATATGCAGGATGGGATAGTTTTTTTTATCTTTTCCTGCTCCAGATAGGCTATAAATTGCCAGTGTTTTGTAAGCACTGGCATTATCATGAAGAAGAAGAACCTTGAAACACATATTGGTGGATACTGCTCCTTCATCTCATTAACCATTTCAGGCAAAACATAATGTAGTATTTGCCATTTATAGACATTTTTTATTATCACTCCTTGGGAATTGATAAAAATTGCAAACATCCTCATCCTTAAGTGAAAGTATTGTCGGAAGATTTGGGGACACTGTTCATCTTCCACAACCCAAACATGGTCGATCTTTCTGGAAGTTGTATAGTAATAAAACCACATCTCATCACCTGTGATGGGGCCACTGGGTTCAAACATTGCATGAGTTGACTCTAGCCCTTTTTTGCTGTTCTGTCAGTTTTTGAGATATCCTTTGGCACTGATCTTTCTGATCTTTAAATGTTGATGAATAACTGTTTCCACACTGACATTGAAACTATTACCTCTATGGATATGTGTGGGTTTTTGTTAATGAGTTCACAAACAACGGCATTAGTTCTCTTGTTTGTGGCCTCTTTCAGTTTTCCTGCATGAGGGAGGTTTTCGAAAATCTGCTGTTCTCCTTTGAATTTGTGCATCAAACTGTACCTAGTACCACTTCTTAACAGTGGCACATGAACAGGCATGATCCCAATATACCTGTGATAATAAGCAAGAATTTTTTTTTGTGTTGTCCCTTGTGAAAATGTAAAATCTTTCTCCGTCTTTAGTAGGCTCCATAGCAACAACACAGATTTTACAGACCGAACTTTATGCACCACCAGTGAACAGAGAAATGATGATTTGGCTTTTGTTTTTGACACATAATGACAAGTTTAGATAAGCTTTTCAAACAAGTAATGCTTTGTTAACTTTGGAGGAAGAAGTGAAAATCTACAGACACATGTTAAGAACTTTTTGAATGCCTCCATATTCCACCCAGTTCAAGACAGTTTTTCTCCTATACCAAAAATTTGCATCCCCTTTATATGTGGTTATTAATAGCATAATACCTATAATAATAGGCACAGGGGTTGACTCAGTCAGTAGCATACCAATAATTGCAAATTATTGCTGGGGAATGCAAATATAATCTGCAATCCCTAGAATTGAATTCCAACTGTTACCGGCATTGATATTTTTCTCCACTCCCTGACCTCAGTCAGAAAGTAGGCATGGATGGACTTGAAAAAGCCTTCCTCCATCAGATGGGACATAAAGGCTGTGACCTAGGTACAGGAAAGCCATACCCTGTGCATGTTAAAAATAGCACTGGATGGCCTTGACAGGAGACTTCCATGTGTCTTCTAAATAGCTGTCCAGTGGGTTTCCTACCCAACTCTTAGCCCTTGGGGTCCTTGTGACCTGGCCATTTAGCCCATTGTGTGGAAAAAATTCCACTCAAGAATAAAACAATCCAACTCTGTATATAATATAATGCTAGTAAAACATAGCTGGATATAATTAAATACCAATTTCTGCAACTTTAAAAGGTGTCCCATCTGATAAAAAACAAAACCTCAGGAATAATTCTGTTACTCAAAGTCTTCACTTGTAGCAAACAAGTATTTGTAATGACTGACTATATGGTGTAGATAAAGCTTATACTCATTTAATAGAGGAATAGAATAGAGCACCTCACATATCAATAAATTGTGACTTATAAGTTTGTATTCCACCAGTCTTAATGCATTTTTTCCAATACACTTACAAATAGTTACTTGTACTTTCTTTAATATTAACAGCTATATAATGATCCCTCACCAACCATGTTTTTAAGTATGTTAACACTTACAAATAGTTGCTTGTACTTTCTTTAATATTAACAGCTATAATAGTCCCTCACCAACTGTGTTTCTGAGCATGTTAATACTATTTAAGTTTTTTAAATAATACTAAGTTTTAAGTATATTAAATTTATACCATTTCATCACTTCAATATTGGCTTCGGGTACCCACAGTTCTCCACGAAACCCTAGCTAAATTTAGTATACTGCAACTTGATACTCATACCAGAGTGTAGCTTAGTGCATGTATTACCAGAAGGTGAAAGCGTTTCTATCACAGTAGAACTTTATTATCTGGATCCTGTAATCCAGATTTTTGTTCTACGCAAAATGAAAAACATATTAAGGCCATTCATTTTAAAAGGTGGTCGTGAATTGTTTGGTGGTTAAAGATGTTTTTACTTGCATAAAATTTCAAAGAGCTCTCCTCTTTTGTTAAATGTAAACATTGGTAGATTTTAGAGAAAAGGCTCCCAGTTTAATGTAATAAGGCCCCATAAAATCTATCAAGACATTAAAAACTTAATCACTATCCAAGCTGTTTTATTATTGTTTTAGTAAATCAAAATAGCATTTTGATCGGTGAATACAGGATAGCAGGGATGTTAGTCACTTCTTGTAGAAATATATGAAGTAAGTCCTATCCTGTTACACGGATCACACAATGATATTTAGACCACCGTAACTTGACATGTTTTGACTATTAATATCATCAGAAGTTGGGTAAACAGTTCTACTTTGGAGAATATATATGTGTGTATGTTGTGTGGTTGCACCGTATGGTTTGCAGCAGGTGGCGCTGTTGTGGTTTCTTGGTCCTGCCCATGTGCCTCGGGTAGGGGTGGGGATGTGGATGCTTTAGCAGTGCTGCGCTGATCAAGGAGCAATTGTCATGTGTGGGGTGGGTGGTAAATTTCTTTGTTGCAGCATGCTTCTCTATTTTGGTGTATTACTAACTAGTGATACACCAAAATAGGCATTCACCATCTGGAGGCATGCCTTTCACATCACATTTTTTTAAGGTTTGAAATCTTGCAAATGTTAAAAATAACAAAAGATTAAAAACTTTTAGTGTTGCTAACCTTTCCTCCCAACGTTTTTGACCTCACCAATCATCATTTAGTCACAATTTTTTACTTTGTTACTTTGGTGCCCAAAAATACATTCTTCTGAATTTGCATGATGCATTCAATTTGGGTGTGATGTATTGTGTATATTCTGGACCAGGCACTAGGGCATCTTCCAAGTGCTCCATGTCACAAGGTTTTGATTCTCTTACAATTGTTTTCTGTCAAAAGGTATTTTTTGACATTTTTCCAGAATCTGCTTGGTGTTTTGGTTAGTCTCAGGATTTTTATACAGTTCTGGTTTTGTCTCTTTTGTGCTGGTATTGGTTGAGTAGTAACTTCCAGGAGTGTGATAGTTCTACAGTTACATTGTAGGACCAACAATAAATCTGAAATTGGTTTTTGTGTACTGACACCAACTGGGAGGGCTGGGAAGCTTTAAAAATTCTACTTTCAGGACTATGGTGAAAAGGCAAAACTAATTCCAGTCCATGATGGCTCTAAATCAGTTAGAAATTGGGGATTCCTGCTAGTGCAAAATAGAGCACTGATAAATTAGTCCAGAGAACTTTTCCCAACAAAAATAGCAAATCAACCTTAACTGAGTTCTTATGCAATAGAGCTGTTCTTGTGAGTACTTTCATTTCCTGGTACTGAGTGAAATGGTGTTAGCATAAATTTGCAGCAACAGTAAAATTACAATAGGAATATTTAGGGGGTATTATTAAGGTGAAACAACATTGAGCTAGAGACATATTGTATTATTTTAAATACATTTGAGATGTTTATATTAACACATTGTACTATAGGGCAGAGTGCATTTAATATATGTCAATTATTGTTTTTCAAATTAGAATCATATTTTCTAATATATTTTATTTAATAGATTCCTCAATGGTGTGTGGAATGGTTGCGTGACACTGGTGTGAGGAGAGGTGTAGCATGTACACAACCTCGTAGGGTTGCAGCAATGAGTGTTGCAGCTAGAGTGGCAGAGGAGATGGATGTTATGCTGGGACAGGAAGTTGGCTACAGCATTCGATTTGAGGATTGTTCTTCATCAAAGACTATACTTAAGTAAGTTGAAATTAATCTGTCAGGGCTGTAGAAATATTCTTTAGCTGCACTTGCTAATTCCTAAAAAAAAAATTCTTGCTCTGTGTTTTACTCTGATTGTTGTAATTTTTTTTTCTGATACATCTATAGTATTTATTTAAAATTTTAATATTGTCATTAAATAATTTAAATTATTTTAAAGTTTGAAATGTAGGTAATGGACAAAAAAGGAAACAGCAATGTAAAATTGTTAATGCAGTGTTCAACTGCCATATGAGTTTAGTACAGTCTCTACAACATGGCATAGTTTACCAGTGTCTTAAAGTCAAAAGTCAGCTGGAGGGATATGACACTGATGGCAACTCTCCATTGCCGGTTCCATATTTGGATTTCCGGCAGTGTTTTATGATCGAGCTCCAGGCACAGTGGCAGAGACCTTGGTCAGAACATCTTACGAACAAGCTCTTTGAGATCAACCTATCATCAAACCATGGCAGTCTTGTTACCGCAGGAATCACAAGGAAGAAGTTGTACTTACTCGGCTCCGCTTAGGTCATTCATTTCTTACTCATTCGTTTCTTCTTTGGGCAGACAATGAACCTAAGTGCGAGTTTTGCGACATCATTTTAACAATCAAACATATTGTAATTGAATGTCAATATTTTAACTTTGAAAGACGTATGTTTTTTAACTTTCATAATTTTACGTTCGAGTCCCTTACACTCGGACATCTTTTATCAGATCATTGTTGTTTTACCACTGTCTTTAAATTTTTACAATATACAGGATATTTTACTTGGCTATAGTTTTACTCCCATCTTTATTTTTCTGTATGTTTAACTCAGGTCACTCACCCCTGGGTTACTTTTGCATTTATAACATATTTATACATTTGTTCATTATTGTTGACTAAATTTCATTTTATTGTTTTACATTTTTTATATGTCTTTGTAGTTTATTTTTGAATGGGGGAATTATGACTTTTATCTTTTTTTGGACATTTGTTTGGCACATTATAGCCTTAGTTGCTAATGTGCCATAAAACCCTAAACAACCAAACCACTGAACACAACATGCATTGACAGGTGTGATGAGTGCTTGTGAAGTGCAACTCGACTGTGATAACCAGCTCTGGGGAGGTTTCAATGTAATATATTTTGACTAAACCGGCCTCTCGCATCCTATGTTGAAATATACACACAACTGATCGACTGTAGCTCGATTTTGGTTTGCACTAATCTCTAACATCCTGATTCTGGCGAATGTTCTTTTGTAGATATCTTCTCTTTTGATTCCTATGCAGACATGACCTTGAAAACTGTTCCTCTTGAAACAGTGAGTTCAGTTGTCTGAAGCTTCTGCAAAATGCTCTCCAACAATCATGCCCCTTTTGAAATTTCCATGGTCTTGAGGATATGGTACCAATAATTAATTGCAGTTATTCCAGGTTTGCCTTTAGAGATATGAAGCATACTGGAATGTCATTTGCATGTTACATGCCTTCATCAATAACATATAGATGCCACTGCTTAACATAAACCTAAGGCTTTTCACAAACCATGGTGTTTCCATTTTTCTCTCCATTACCTGTAGCTTATAACATGAAGAATTAAAAATGGTTTAGCAAATGCATTTTTAAATAAATATTTCACTGTGTCAAGATTTTTTACCCTAACTGACCCCTGTCAGATTCAATAGTTATTAAAATGGTGTGCTCCTGGACTTATTAGTTCATGATGCTCCTGAACTTATTAGTTCATGATTGAAAATGTGAACCTGCACTGATCTCTAACTGGAAGTCACTGATCAAATTGCTAGGCAGGTTATCTTAGTTATGAATCTCCAGAAATCACTGACATGAGGTGATGTAGTGAGGGCTTAATGGACACCCCCAAAGATGTCTACTGAAGATATTTTGTTATATGCATCTTTAGATAAAAATATTTATAAATTTAACCCATAATGCACTGGGTTTATCTTGAAATAACTACTAGACAGAAATAGGTCATGTACCAAAATAAAGAGCATTTAATTGTAAGTATATAGAAAATAAAATATTTGACATAAATAGCAAGCATATTAATTTTAACAGTGATTATTTTAAACAATGTAGTAAAACAGAGTAACTGGATTTGAACTTTATTCTAAGATAACTAATGAGCAGAGTATGGCATGATATATCTTAAAGAAGGAACATTTAATTCTACATAATATTTACACTGATTAACCTGAAATGGGATAATCATATAGTTAAAAAAAAATATATTTTTTTTTTTCTTGTATAAGTACATTGAATATTTTATCAGAATCACTGTATTGTGTACTTTTGCTGGTCATATCAATCACCATGCATTGCTTTTGACACTGGTAACTACAATTACTTTTGAGATTTAAAGGATTATTGACTCTTCCTCAAGATAGATATTGAAATCATACATTTTTGTTCTAAACTCTGCGAATTTGTATTGCCATTTATAGTTTTTTTGGAATAAATAATGCAAAAGAAAAAAATGAAAACTTATGATTAGCTTCATAAAAGATCTTTGTCAGCTGTATAATGAGAACCCCTGTGATAACCATTATATACTGTACACTTGACTACACAAGGGTTTATTTATACGTCCCTCATAGTGTATGTAGAGCTTATAAAAAACCTTGGCGAAACAAAGTTATCTATTCATGCAAGTCACAGACACTAAACAAGATGCCAGTAGCACCCCAGGCTCCTAATCTGCAGTTCCCAGGTTTGAGTCCCATCTGGGCTAGCATTAAGATTTATCTCTGCAAAACTGCCTACCCTTGGTCAGTAAGGGACAGCCTTCCAAATTACTCTGACAAACTGTCAAAAAAGAAAAACTCAGAAGTATAAATACCATTTGCAACTTGATGTTTATAGTCCATGAGATACTGTTAAGCTGCAAATACCTTGAGAACAAATTAGCTGAAATAAAGCAAATGAAGTAATTTGGTATGTAGAAATTTAGTGCAATGGCATAAAAATTATTGGAGAAAGCATTGAAGATGGATATGCAAAGTTCAGGAACAAATATAGAGAAAAATTAACCTAGGACCTTTTTTAAATACGTTTTTGCCATCTAGGGATGAGTGGAGACTGTCAGAGCACATTCTTTTTAGTTTGTGTTTGTTCACAATAAAGATGAATTCCAAAATGTTTTGCAGTCTGTAGAAAATTCATGAAATGTTTTGTGGGAATATAATAACCATGATGTTTTCCTACTTTTAGGTACATGACTGATGGTATGTTATTAAGAGAAGCAATGAGTGATCCATTGCTTGAAGCTTATGGTGTTGTATTGTTGGATGAAGCTCATGAGCGCACATTAGCTACAGATATTCTTATGGGTGTACTGAAACAAGTTGTTTCCAAACGATCTGATATGAAAATTGTTGTCATGAGTGCCACCCTTGATGCTGGTAAATTCCAGGTGAGTTGTTTTAATTCTGTAAAATATTCAAGTAAAACTTGTTTAGGTGAAAGTTGGGATTTCTGTCCATGGATATGTATCTTGCACTATATGAATCTTTATCAAGCTAATATTAAAATTTATTGATAGGTTGATAATAAATATTCATACCTTGTTAAAGAAAATATTCAGAAGCTTTTCAGTGTTGTAAACATATGGTTATAAGTGAATGTGAGTCACTGCATTCCTTGATAAAGATTCTTAGGAGAATCTTTATCAAGGAATGCAGTGACTCACATTCAATTGAGCTCAATTTTAAGAAGTATTTGTACTGTTAAGCTGCAAATGGTCTAAGAATGTATAACTTATCAGTTATGCTAACAAAACAATTGCATAACTTATTAATTTTATGCCCGTATAAACCAATTCAACACAAATAGTAATGCCCGTTAAGGTATAGGTAAATTATTATAAATGTTAATAAAAGCAAACATGATTCATCAGCATGTTTTAGGACACTTCCATGTAGTGCAAATAAAAAATCCACATTTAAAGCTACCAGATTTTGAAAAGAAGTATTTTGTAACAAAATGTCACTGGAAATAAGTTAGCATTTCAGTAATATCCCTAAATTACCTGAGGGCTCAGAGAAGGTTGGGAGAGGGTACCCACTGGAACAGCTGTTGGAGACAGGCTCCCATCAAGGCCTCCAGCATGTTCTTTAATGTGCACAGGATATGGCTCTCTCACACAGGGGCCACAGCTTAACATCCCATCCAATGTACAGCGGCCTTTCCAAGCCCATTGGTGTCCCCTACTGACCATGGATAAGGCCAGGAGTTTTTCAGAGATAAATCTCAATGCTAACCTAGCTGGGACTCGAACCTGGGAACTGCAGATTACAAGCTTGGCATGCTACCAACTGAGCCATCCCCATCCCCACATGGAAGTGTCCCAATATGTTGGAGAGTATTATATAATGCAATTAATCAGAATGAGGTAGTAAAGTCAAGTAAGGGTAGCAGTAAGGTGACAGAAGCAAAGCAGAATGGGAATGACATGCAATTTTCAATCAGGTTGCAAATTTTAGAAAGTTATGAAGTATTTTAGAATATAAGTTATTTTCTGTTACTTGATACAAGTAACAGAAAAGACTACCAAACTGATGAAAATCAAAAGTAGAGGAAACAAGCATAAAGAACTTAAAGCAGTGGTGCTAACCCATTCTTAACATGTGCCATCTTCTCCAGGCCAAAAATGTGGTGTGCCACTGAGTCAATGATTAACACTTTGACGACTGGTAAAATATGATGAAAGTCATAAATTTCAGATTGGCTGGCAGGTTTCCATTGTTTATGAAGGCAAATCTTTATTTAACCCTTTAACACCCAAGAAATCTGAGAAAAGGGTAGAGGGCAGTAAAGACAAAGAAATAGCACTATTCAGATTAGTCCATTTCAAAATCTCGGCCGTTCTAGGCGTTAAAGGGTTAAGCCTCAAGAATGGAAATGTGTAGATTCCATGTATCCCATCCACGATGTGTAGGTACATTTTTACAACTTTTACATCAAGTAGTTTTAAAGGAAAAAGTATTTTGCCTTTTCTTCACTACAGCCAATTTGTCAATTTTAGAGCATACTTTTGTTGTGAGAATCACTTGCATTTGTCAACAAAAATAATTAAAATTATCTGTTTTCTAATATACTTGATATTCACTTTTTTCCAGCATTACTTTGATGATGCACCTCTGATGAGTGTACCAGGGCGAACTCATCCAGTAGAAATATTTTATACACCAGAGCCTGAAAGAGATTACTTAGAAGCTGCAATAAGGACAGTAATCCAGATTCATATGTGTGAAGAAGCAGAAGGAGATATTCTTTTGTTTCTTACTGGACAAGAAGTAAGTATTTTGTGAATATCTCTAAACTTAGATAATCTAGTGTACAGAAATAAGCTTACATTGATTTAAAAAACAAAATCATACATTAGTAGTAAAGAATCACAGGATGTGTCCTGTAGACATGGAACTCATGAAATAATAAGCTGAAAAAAAAATGGTTTTGCCATGAGTGGGATTCAAGGAGACATTTCTTTCCAGGAGATGTGGGTTCGAATCCCATTCATGGCAAAACCATTTTTTTTTTCTTCAGCTTATTATTTTAAAAATTATATATTCTTTAATATTTGCCATTGTTTAAATTAAATTTTAACCCTTACAGTGTCAGATTTCTGTAGCTGAACTCATTTGTGGTAGCCAGATTCATTTTAAAGTGTTTTCAGAAAATAAAATAAACAGCTTTAGAACCTCATCCTTAAGTAATTAATGAATGGAAATATGTTATATACCAAAAGAGCCTTTTAATTGTGCTTAATGAAATAGAAAAATTTTGGAGAAAACAGCAAAGTTAATTTTTTAAAAACATCTCAAAATTTTACTGTTTTTTTTTAATGTTAATAAAATTTAATTAAAATTCCCCCCCCCCTCTTTTTTTCCCTAAATTATTTTATTTCTAATATAAGCAATTCATATTAATGCTTAAATCTTTCTTTAGTCACGTATATGATGCATATTCTTAGACTTTCAACGATCCGCAAACTCTTAAACCTAAGAAAAGCAGTGTCATAAAAAATTAATCTGCATTGAAAGCAATAAAATGTTTTGAAGTGTTTAAAGTTTAACTTATGCTTTAAAACATTTTATTGCTTTCAATGCAAAATTATTTTAAAGTTTAACTGAGAATGGCTGTCCTGTGGCCAAGTGGTTAGCACGCTTGGCTAGTGATCTAAGGGACCTGGGTTCGAGCCCCGGGTAAGGCATGGATGTGTGTGTCGTTTTTCTGCTGAGGTCCTGCCATCCTCACAGATCTTCTACTATGGCATATAAACTGACAGGCTCCTGTCAGACCTCTGTGGCAAGCAGCTGCTTGAGTGGGTATTTAATTCTTTTAAAAAGTTTAACTGAAGCACTGAATTTGAGAATGAGTCAGTTTATTATAAAGCTGCATAACTGTTACAGAAAAGTTTAATTCTAAAATTCCAGCAGAAATTTTGGTTAAAAATCACAATTTCCTGATCTTAATTAGTTTATTTGGTTGAAATGTAATTAAAAGTATAGCTAAATAAAGTTGTACCTCTTAAAAACCATGATTTGAGGCTAATCCTGTGGTTCTCCCAATGGTCCACCATTAGAGATCACTAGGGTGCATTTCAGGCCTTGAATATTTTGGGCTGGGATTAACCAACTTCCATCTTACCTTTTTACTCTTTGCCATATACAGTCATCTTTGTAACATGGTGAAATAAATTGCTTCCCAAGTTAATGCTGGAATAGAAATGAATGGTGACTGCAGCCATGTACTCTGTTATAGAAACCCTAATTTGCCTGTTTGTGGTCACATTGGTTAAATATGCTCGCATTTTCTTATCCCACACTGCAAAATTTACATATATATATATTTCTCATTCCTTTTTATGCTTTTCAAGATATAAGTACATAATTTCTTATTCCACACTTCAACATTACTTGTACTCCACATTTCACACCCTTTCATACTTTTCAAGTTGTGACATATTCTTTAATTTTAAGCACTAGTGTACCTGATCTGTTATCAGATTTTGTTTTTTTATAAGTCAGAGGGGATGGCAGAAATTTTTTTTATATAGCATGTTTCTTTTGCCAAAGGGATCACATTTTTTTTGTATTTTTTGCACATTCCTTTGGGGCCACATTATTTTTTATTGTCTGCAGGCTGCCATTTGAGTAGTCCGATACAAATGCAGGGTAATACTTATCACTTATGTAAAATGCAAATATTATACACTACATATCAAAATATTAAAGAATTTCCATGTTATGTCACTGGGAATCTAACTTTGAAATCCTGTAACTTACTAAAATATGCATTTAATGGAAAAATGTGACATGATAAATTAAAGATCATAATCAAATCTGTTTAAATATCAATTTTCAACAATATTTGTTCAGTATTTTAAAATGTTATGAAAGTTGGAATATTTCACAACAGTAATGTGCCATAAGAATTTAAAACTTAAATAATAAATGTTGTTCGAATCATTTAATAAAATGTACATTTTAGAATTTGTATAATGAACATTTCAATATTAAACAATTATGAATGATTTTTATCAAAAAAATATTCTTTATTGTTAAATATTCCCATAACTGTCTAAATACTGAATGAATATTATTGAAAATTGAGATTCAAATAGATTTTATTATGATCTTTAATTTAACCTCTCATATTTTTCTATAAATATATATTTTAGAAGTTATATGACTTCAAAGTTAGATTCCCAATGACATAGCAGAAATTCTCAAATATTTTGTAGGGCTGTGTAGTTTTTTGATCATATGCTATTTAAAAGTGCATATAAAGAAATATATTGTATTTTTATTTTTTATTAGGAAATTGAAGAAGCTTGCAAGAGAATAAAACGAGAAATTGACAATCTAGGGCCTGAAGTTGGTGAATTAAAATGCATTCCTTTATATTCCACACTGCCTCCTAATCTTCAGCAGAAAATATTTGAGCCTCCTCCTCCTAACAAACAAA
Organism: Ryuthela nishihirai; assembly: GCA_038380435.1. Classification (NCBI taxonomy): domain Eukaryota; kingdom Metazoa; phylum Arthropoda; class Arachnida; order Araneae; family Heptathelidae; genus Ryuthela; species Ryuthela nishihirai. The sequence continues at coordinate 70,356,518 of JAWZYU010000001.1, forward strand.
ATGGTGCAATTGGCCGTAAGGTTGTTGTTTCTACGAACATTGCAGAAACTTCACTTACTATTGATGGTGTTGTATTTGTCATTGATCCAGGATTCGCAAAACAAAAGGTACAATTCTTTAATAAGAAACATTTCACAGTATTAATGAAACATTATTATAATGAAAGGCTCTAAAAGCCAGAAAATAACACACCACATCAACTGTTTTCAAATATTAACATTTACTGAAAATTTTCGAAGTTTATAGCATTTAAATTTTTTATATTCATTGATTTTTCACATTTGCAAGTAAGTTTCAGTAAAATTGGGCTAAATTTTTGCCTTGTTACAGAAAGTACATCATTCTATATACCAGCAGAGGAACTTCAGAAATACTGTTTATACTAGGGTGATTCATAAGTCTGCAATTTTCACCATGCAAAATGTTTATGGTGACATTGTATTGCATTTGCATACCTCTGAGCATAGTACTAAGGGGAAGGACAAAGCCCACTGTGTCAGTCCATGACTACTATAAATAATAGTCTCACAAATTATTTAACTACATATCTTTATAAAGTATTTGTCATACAACTCAATATTATTTTGCATTTTAAGTGAGAAATATCAATATTCTGTATTTTAAAAGCTCTTTGCATTGATGACTAATCTACATCTCTCTGGCATGAATACACTAATTTCAGAAGTAGTACTTTGGTAACAGTATGATTCCAGGACAGTTATAAAATTTAGTTAACTCACATTTGTTTCAGTGGTCTGCTATGAAATTTCATAAGAAATTTTGCATCATAAGTATTTTATTGGATGTCTGGAGATGTCCACGATAATATCCTTAAAATATTTCTGTTCGTCATTCATATCTTAACAATATTACATTAAAAATAACAAGAGAATTTCTTATCTTGAATAATCTGTGATTTAGCCTTAAAAAGACATTATTTCTATGTAATTCCATTATTTCTATGTAATATTTAGCCTTTAGAGAGACACTTGATGTAAAATGCACTACTTCTTATCTGTGATTGTTTGATATTATGAATATATGGATTTTATTTGTGCTTTATATATAAATCACTGATTTTATTTAAACTTACTATTTTAACTATATAGTCTCTATTTCCAACTATTATAAAATACTTTCATTATAAGAGCAAATCTTCCTTTGGAAATTAATGGTAGTGATCTACTATCCTTGTTCATCTGTATTTATATTTAAACTGGCATATTTTAGGTTGATATTATGTTAATGGCTCAGTCGGTAGCACAACCAGGTTCATATTCTGTATTTCCCAGGTTCGAGTCCCAACTGGGTCAGTGTTGAGATTTACATCTGCAAAACTTTACATCCCACCCATGGTCAGTAGGTGACACCGATGGGCTTGGAAAGTCTTCCTTCTGTTGGATGGGATGTTAAGAAGTGGCCCCATGTGTGGGAGAGCCATACCCTGTACGCATTAAAGAACATGCTGGATTGCCTTGACAGGAGACTACCATCTGTCTCCCAACAGCTGTTCCAGTGGGTCCCCTCCCCCAACCTTCTCTGAGTCCTTGTGACCTGACCATTTAGCCGTGTGCAAAAAAAGTGCACTCGGGAGCAAAACAACCCAATCCTAATTTCGAATTATTCTAAGGATTGTTTTAATGGACAGTGTTTTGACATCTTTTTTTTTGTGCTATAAAATTCTTGTCTTTAAATGTCAGTTTTTTAGAGTAATGGTTAAAGTATATTTGTTATAGATCAAGCTGTATAGATTCAAAATATATGTAAAAAAATGAAAAAAGTACCCATGAAGTAGCACAAAAAATTTACATGTTCCCTAAAGACGATGTAAGAAATGATGACAATACAGATGTATAATAGGAACTCTTTTACTAGTGCAGTTTAATAAATTACATTTTAGAAATGAATTTTAAAAAAATTGCTGATATTAACCTCAAAATATATTTTTTAAATTTCTTTTAGGTTTACAATCCAAGAATTAGGGTTGAATCTTTATTGGTTTCACCTATTAGTAAAGCCAGTGCACAACAACGTGCTGGTCGAGCAGGAAGAACTCGACCTGGTAAATGCTTCAGACTTTATACAGAAAAAGCTTATAAAACAGAAATGCAGGATCAGACATATCCAGAAATTCTGAGATCCAATCTAGGAACTGTAGTATTACAGTTGAAGAAATTAGGAATTGATGATTTGGTTCATTTTGATTTCATGGATCCTCCTGGTGAGTAAATGAAAACAAATTGTGTGTTTTCGACTGTGAATCCCCTAAATATTTATTATTAAAATGGGGCTTCTGGTGTAAGAAATAGAAGTGTAAACAGAGGGGTATTTTGTCATTTTGTTACTTTTAAGATAAATCTGTCTCAAACTATATGAATGCTAAAAGTTGGAGATAACTTAAAATATACACTAGTCCAGTCGAACTTTATCACAGCTATCATTTAATGTGCATTTTAGTTTCTAAGAAATATTAAAACTTTTGTAATTCCATCCATTTTTTAGTAATGTTATACTATATATCAGGACAGGGAATTGATTTCTAATTGTGAGTTTAATCATAGTTAACCAGGTCAGGATAAAGATGGAAATCAGCCTTTTTACTCTGCACAATGATTTATTTACAAATTGTTTATAGTTTCATATATTACATTACAATCTCCACTCTATCCAGCCAGTAGGATAATATAGAAAACACAAGCTACTATTTCCTTCCCACTAACTAATCTCCTGACAATATAATAGTTTTGTAGAAGGTTGTGGAGTCATTCTGTGTCAATTGGAACATAAATTTTTACAAGAGTTTACAATCTGCTTTTATTGATGCTAGACCTAAATGTTATTACACATAAGATATTCTATTGCCCAGAATTTTAGCAGTAAAAAAATTTGCAAAAAAAAGGAACATTTTATTTGCAAACAAACAAATAAACAAAATCCTCAAGCAGCCATGAGCTAGCAACAGAGGTCAAACTGGATGGTAATTTAGTCCTCCAAACATGGGGGTTAGCTTGGTTAGTAGTGCACCAGGCTTGTTCGCAAAATTTGCTGGTCCCAACTTTACCACCATTGAGTTTTTTTTTTAGCTAGCCCTTGGTGAGAAAGGGGATATTACTGGGCTTAGAAAGACCACCATTGTTGAATGGGACGTTAAGCTGTGGCCCCTTTGTGCATGTTAAAGAACACTTGACGTCTTTGATGTGGGGGACATTCGTCTGTCTCCTAATAGCTGTCCACTGGATGCTCTTCTCCAAGTCTTTGTGACCCAGCCATTTAATCCATTGTGTGCAAAACAACCACTTAAATTGTTACCACTTGGTGGTAAAATAACCCAATCCTCCAAATATCTCTGTCCTTAGCTACAGCTGCTTCGTTTGGCCATTTAAAGTAGGTGAAAAAAATATGTAAATTGCAATCTTAGTTTTCCTCTTTTTTTCTCTCTCTCTGTGGTAGATAAACACATTAAATGTATTAGGATTTTTTAAATTTGATAAAAAAAAAAGTGACCCTACAGATAAAAAAGTAAAAGTTAATGCATTATACTCTATCTCACCTTTGTGCAAAATTTAAAATATTGTCGTTTCCTAGATAACAAGAGAAAAAAGGCTCTTATTTATACACTCCAGGGAACCACATGGACTGACTAAAGTCACAGTTTATTTCCGCTTTCAATGGTTTGCAACTCATTTTAGAAATTTTAATTCCTAACATCTGTCCAAGCTCATCAAAATATGTGACAGGTGGTAAACTGGCCTGATTGAATTAATATGGAACCACCCAATGACATTAATGGAAGCTACCTGCTGATAGGTCAGTATACACTGACGTGTAAGAATTTTCTTGTTACATTTGAGCAGAACCTTCCAAAGCATTTTCTATAGGTTCATAGTAATAAATGTTGGTTTTCATTATACATTCTATGGCCAATACATAATTCCCATTAGACCAAGATGACCCCTTTTGGTCTCATTTGCTGTTGAGTGTGTTGGTCCACCACACACACCACACAAATTCTTAGATTAACTATCAAGAATGTCACTTGTTGCAAGGGCAAGACAAAACAGTTTTAAAATCCATCATGGCTGCCCTTTTGGTGAATGTGAAATAAGATCCAGTCTAAAATTTCTTGCAAATTGACTCAATAAATTTCTCTGTGCTGCAGTTATTTCTCTGCTTCAATATAGCTAATAATTTTTTTAAGGAAAAAGCTCTGTTTGGCTTATCCTGGTTTCTCATACAACATACAAGCATATACACAAAGACATGTTTGTTGGTTTAGTAGTCAGGTATACTAAACACTGGACTGGTCACATGAAATATTATCCGTATCAGACAAGTTAAACTTTATTTTTTTAGTTCACGGTATGAATTCTCTGAGGGATAATAAATCAAGAATAATAGCGTAACAAAATTATATAAACAGTTTATGTGCAAAAATCAATTTATCATACATGTCCTACTTCCATCAGCATTACTAATGAGGGTTCTGAATGTTAAGTCATAAAATAATGAAGAAAGACAACAAAATGCAATTTTACATCTGATGATGTGTCAGAAAGCAGTCTTTTTTTTACTAAACAGAAACCTTTAAAGTTTGTGCAACTGTTATGGCTTGTAGTGTTCTTACACTCTGGAATTCTGCAATGAGATGTATTTTTTTTTCTCTTCTCTGTTTTTTTTATATGTTATCAGTATATTATAGGTTATCAGCATCTGCAAATATATCACAGTCTCTTATCAGATTCATCTCTTACATTTTTGCTGTAAACAAGACCCTCAGCAATTATGTCTCCAAAATACAGATTTTGCAAGTTCTTTATTTTTCTGTTGCAAAATGCACGAGGATGTCTGAAAGTAAGGCTCCCAGTTTGTTTCTTATCAAAGTAATAAACCTCTTGGGCTGTGTCACCATCACATATTAGTACCAGATCACTGTTACAACACCTGTTACATGCAGAGTTGGAGTGAACATGGTGAAGGTACTGCATGTGTATACAAATCTGAGAAGTCATTCAATTTCTGTGGACACATAAGATCTAACCAATGTAAAACCATCAGCAGCTTATGGTTGTGTATGACTCAGATGTATCAGTGCAACAGTTGGGAAATGGTACTGTGAGATTGAAAATGGTCAGGTGACTAATGGATGAGGATCTCTTCATCTGGTAATATGCAACTGTTCACCATCCACCATACAGTCCAGACCTGGTGCGGGGCGGGGGTGGCTCAGTCGGTAGCATGCCAGGCTCGTAATCTAGTTCCCAGGTTCGAGTCCCAGCTGGGTCAGCGTAGAGATTTATCTCTGCAAAATTCCTCGCCCTGCCCTTGGTCAGTAGGGGACACCGATGGGCTTGGAAAGGCTGCTGTCCGTCAGATGGGACATTAAGCTGTGGCCCCATGTGTGGGAGAGCCCTACCCTGTGCCCGTTAAAGAACACGCTGGATGGCTTTGACGGGAGGCTACCATCTGTCTCCTAACAGCTGTTCCAGTGGGTTCCCTCCCCCAACCTTCTCTGAGCCTTCGGGGTCCTTGTGACCTGGCCATTTAGCCCATGGTGTGTAAAAAAGTGTCACTCAGAGGTAAAGCAACCCAACCCAGACCTGGTGCTGTCAGATTTTCATTTCGTTGGGAAGCTGATGGAGCTCCTCCAAGCATGACACTTTCCATTTGATGATGCTGTCAAAGAGGAAGTCACAGAGTGGCTTCAGGAGCAGGATGCATCTTTCTATCAGCAGGGCTTCCATTAATTGATTGACCAGTGAAAAATGTTTTAACAAATCTGTTGACTGGAAAAATAATACATGATGTGGGGACATTTCCTTTATATTGTCTTTAGTGTAATTACCTGCCCACTGAAGATATTAAATTGAGAACCTTGATTTGTGATTGATCCTCATACTTGCCTTTCTAGAAAGCTTCCAAAGGCAACAGTTATTTTGATCAAGTCTACTCATTTTCACACTGTTTTCCTCCACTGCCTTTGTATTACAGAATCTTACTTGCTAAGAACAATGCTGCCTGTCAATGAATTGGTTTGGTTGTCAAACAGTTTGCCAAGACAATGACAAGTTGATCAATTGAACTCCCACCCTTTAAAAAAAACACTGCTGGTGGCAATGGCAGCAAGGGATTTCTGTTAGAATCTTCACAGTGAAATCTTGATTTTGGCATCCTAATATTCCAAACTTGTGACTTGCTGTTATCTGATTCTGCATCATCACTTCTAAACAGAAATTGACCATCTTCATCTGACATCTCAAGAACAGTTATATAAGAATTTCTCTATCTCCTGTTGTCTTTCCTGAAATAAATATATATATATATAATATTAAATACATATACAGTCGAAGCCATGTATAATGAAGTCAGTTATAACGAAATTATGGATATAATGAAGCAAAACCCATTCCCCTTGTAGTTGAGTTTTGAAACTGATATATGTACTTTTTATTATGAATACTTTTCCATTCTTTTACTGATATAAGGACCTTTACATTCTTAGCCCTTCCCAGGTCCAGCTATTTTTCTCTCTGATCAGGCAAAAAAAATTAACTTTAGAACTTTTTTGCCAAATAACTAATGAAAGGAATTATGGCATGTTATTTGCCAAATTAATCAGAATTTAATTCTGGATTTTCTGAAAATAAAATATTTAAAAAAAAAATACTAGTTTCATTTTAAGAGGACTTTTTTTTAGAGTCCTTTATTAGTAAAAAAATGCACCTATGACACAGATAAAAATTTATTTAAAAAAACAAATAGATGTGATTATAAATGCACATGAATAGAAAGCTTATTTATTTCTGAATAACACAAAAATAAATTTTAACATGAAATAAGGAAATTACTCCCTTTTCAGAATTTTTTCCCCACTACTAGAGAAAAGTCCAGGCTTTTAGCCAATTGTTCTGTCAGATAAGTCAACTTTAGAAATAAAAAAAATAGCCAATCAACATAAATAGGTTGTGTTATATATCAAATTAAACATAATTTAATTACGAATTTAATGAAAACCAATAATTTAAACAAATTTAGAAGCATATTGATTTTAATAAGCCTTTTTCAATGTGATAGTGAAAAAATAGATCGGACTATACAATTGAAGCTTAATTTTGGAAACCTGATGGGGGAAAAAAATAGTTAAATTATATATTAATCACAAGGGAATTTCCTCCTGAATAATATAATATTTAACCTAAAATATGATTTTTATTTCTTTTAATGATTCTTTTCAGTATCCTATATTTTAAACACAGCCAGTGTTATACAAAGTGACTTCTCACATTCACAGGGTTTTCTGAACTGATTATGAAATGGAAAAAATTTTCTTGGCTGCTTTTTTTTTCTAAACGTTATGAATCTTTTTCTTTGGGTGTTGAAGTTTGGTGATCTTGGCTAAGTGCAGAAAGGTTTGTGAACCAAAGCAAAGAGAAAAAAATGTTATATCATCAGAGTAGGACAACCATGATACTGAGATGGGGAATGAGTAAAATAATTCAGTGTAAACATAAAGACTCATAATTTTTTTATGCAACTTTTCTTGGGGGGGGGGGGGGGGGGTCTTCCTGAAAATGCCCTCCCACATGAGGACTAATTTCCATGCCAAAGAACTTCATTTTACTACTGTATCCAAGATCATTTATTTTCAGCAAACGATGCAAAATCAGTTTTTTTTATTGGAAAATGAAGAAATAATAAAGTTAAAAATAACAACTTAATGCAACATTAAAATATCCACAGCAAAAAGTTGTAAGTTTTTTTGTCATCCATTGTAGCATAATTCTGATTCGATTGGCCAAAAAATCAGTAACTTATAGAAATAAATCCACAGAAATGAAAACTAATGTTTAATTATAAAAGGAAATGAAATACTAACTTTAAGAAGGGAGTGTATATCCATGTAAGCATGACATGCAGCCACTTAGCAGATGGCTGGCTCTCCCCCACAAGCAAATTAGAACACTTGCTACATCCTCCTTTTATTGTGATGCTATATGAAATATGAAGTTGAGCAATATGAAAGCTTATTTTTACTTTCAGTTTCGGTCTGAAGGGCAGGAAAGATGCATAGAATGCTGGGATAAATGATAAAAATAATTCATGGAAAGCTGAAATGCCAGGAATTTCAGCAATGTAAAAATTCCTGGAATAAATGATGAAATAAACTCGACTATTCAATACCCACTAATAAATCAGCACTTTGACGTTGATTCAAATTTTAGAGGAAAAATTGTCCTGAGCTGGGTGGGATATGAACCCACGACCTCCTGATAACATGTCAGGTGCTCTGGACCACTGAGCTACCCTGCTGCTGATCAAGATCTCCTCTAAATAACGCTATGAACATTCCTATTATGTCACATATAGGTGCTATTCAGGCAATTTTAGCCACAAGCGGCTTTCTATTTGCCATATAATTACTCCCAAAATCTTCCATTTTTAAAAAATAGGTTTTTTTTGTTAATTTTCAGGAGATTTTCAAAACTCTAAGGAAAAAATTTTTGATAATAGTTAAAATCAAACTTGTGAGCTTTGCTTCAATACAGAGTAACATTAACAAACAAATTGGCAATACTATATAAAAATAAAATAAATACCACCCCCTCAAGCAGCTGCTTGCCACAGAGGTCTGACAGGAGCCTGTCAGTTTATACGCCATAGTAGAAGGTCTGTGAGGATGGCGGGACCTCTGCAGAAAAACGACACAAATGTCCATGCCTTAACCCGGGGCTCGAACCCAGGTCCCTTAGATCAGTAGCCAAGCGCTCTAACCACTCGGCCACGGGACGGCATATATATCTAATATATGGCATTTAGATGGCTTTATTGAATTATTAATATTTTAGTGTAATAAAATATGCATCAAATGAAGAAATATTATTTTTCAAGCTTGGATTATGTATTTTTAAAGATGTATGTAAGAAAATTTTCAAACAGCAATTTAAAAAAAAAAATCAGTTTCGTGTGTTGTGCAAAAAATGTCTTTAGATGAAGCACATGGATTAGTCAAAATTGAAAAGTCCTGCCCCCTCCCCTCTATAAAAATAGTTAACCTTTAATTGAATGCATTTTTTAAGGCCTTCATACCTCTGGATGGTCCTTTTTCTTTGTAAATCCAAGGTGCATTTTCTGTTATTATTCCTAGGTGGTGGAACATATACTGCTCACAAAAATTAGGGGATATTTTTATCACTTCATATTCATTTTGAAATATCCCCTAATTTTTGTGAGCAGTATATTTACTGATCTATGAAAGATTGTTAAAATTTATAATTTAATCACTGTGTTAATCCAGCATTTGGGGTGCTTAGAGCTTCAAACATTTCAAGGAAAGGAATAAACTAGGGTCATCCAGGATCAATAAAATAATGTGTATATGCAAGTTCAATGATTGTCACACAGCTGGATGTATTCCTAGAGGATCAGTGAATAGCCAGGAAGAAGGCAAACTTGCTGAAGAATTTCATTATGGAGGTGGCAAGACAAGAAAGCAATGAATCACAAAACATTTCTTGTTCACTTTGTCTTTTGTAAGGTCTAGAGCTCATTAACAGGGCCGAATTTGAGGATCCAAATCCAGGTATGTTTGTTCTGTCATAACCTGCAAGTAAGATGGAAGCTTTGCGGATTTGATCACAAATTGAAAGAAATGAAGAAGAAAAAACTGTCTGACTGAGGACTGCTATGTAATTTTGTAATATAATGTTTCAAAAATGAAAAATTCTATTTATTACACAAAGGAGAAATCATAAAAATGTGGGCCGCCGTCCGTCAGATGAGACGTTAAGCCATGGCCCCTTATGTGGGAGAGTCATACCCTGTGCACGTTAAAGAACATGCTGGATGGCCTTGACGGGAGACTACCATCTGTCTCCCAATAGCTGTTCCAGTGGGTCCCCTCCACCAACCTTCTCTGAGCCTTCAGGGTTCATGTGACCTGGCCATTTAGCCCATGGTGTGCAAAAAAAGTGCCGCTCAGAGGTAAAACATCCCAACCCATAAAAATGTGAGAAAGGTGAGAAGAAGGCTCTGGTTACCAAAAAGTATGTAATTGCATCAAGTTCTCTATCTACAGTTTTAAGAAATTAATAAACTTTGGTAGATCCTGCAAAATCAAGAGGTGCTGCTTCATGAAAAAATATTAGATCAGTATTATACCTTGGTTTTGAAGCTCCTTTTCCAGTGGTTCATAGGAGCTAGAACTCAATATTTGTTGATAAGCTGCCCACAGCTTCAGGTGAAAAAAGTGTGTTCATTAGATGTATGACTTATTAAAAAAATAGGTAAATCTTAATAATCTAATTTAAGTAGTTATATTACTTTTACAATTTAATCTTTATTACTTGTGCTTAAATATGTAGCATGTTTCCTTTTCTAGATAACCTTTTGGTTTATGTTTCTTATAAAGAATTTCTGATATTACAAAGCTTTTTAAGCCACAATATTTTTGTGTTGTATTGTGTAAATGTAGTTATAAAACACTACTACAAACACAATATTTTTAGGTTTCTTTAGTCAAATTCCTTTCCACCCCATTTTTTTCTTAGGAGTTTAGTTATTTAGATTGAATTTTATTCACAAAATTTCAGCACACCTCAACTCAAAGCATGTTATCATCAATGCAGTTATACACTAACAAATAAATATAAAAGTTATTTAGTACAAATATATTTTAAAATTGGGAGACTCATCAGCATTGAGTCCCCATGTATAAGATAGTAAAAAAAAATCAGTATTTTGTAACATAATACTTATTTTTTCAAGCTAATTTGTTTACACAACTAATATGATCTGACTGCAACATAAGCATAAAAAATATATTTATTGATAAAGGATAATAAATGGTGAAATAATAACCTTTCTTGCATTACATAAGTATCTTTGGCTGCTACGTACCTTCTTCAAACTGTCAGTAACAGAAATAAAAGAAAAATATTAAAACTGTAGCAGAATAAGTATTTGCATCCATGCTACGTAGATGACACTAAAAATTATTTTAAAATATTGGAAGGAATATGTGTAATTGTGTATCCTATAGAATGCACAGGAACCAAGAAAGTTAAGGTACTCAATGCCATATCTAAAGATTCATTCATTCTTGGTGACAGAAAGAGCTGTTTACTCTCTGCTGCTTATTATTTTAAAATGCTCTTTGCATAGTAATATGTTTAAGATTCAAAATGATGGTGACTGACTAGTAGTTGTCAAAGGTATAATTAAGTTCTGCACCCATCATTTGTGGTAAAAGTTGAGCATACCTGTTTTAGAGCATTTTGTCACCCATTGGAAATTACTGTCAGACTTAAATATATTGTATGCTTACCTCTAGATATTTTTGAAATGTAACAATTGCATTCCTCCAACATGTTAATAATTTCAACTTATGAGATTATTTTTTTTCCTAATGAATAAAACTGAAAACTAAGAATATGAATGTGTGTGTTCAACTTATTGGAATTTAATATTAAGCAGTCCAAATTGTTTAAAGATTGCAAATGTTAAAATGATTTCTTAATATTTGCCATATTGGTTTATAGATTTATTTTGTTATACATATAGCTCCAGAGACACTAATGAGAGCATTAGAACTTCTCAACTATTTGTCCAGTTTGAATGATGAAGGAGATATTACAGATATGGGTGCTGTTATGGCAGAATTTCCTTTGGATCCTCAACTAGCAAAAATGCTGATTTCGTCTTGTGACTATAATTGCTCCAATGAAATACTATCCATCACAGCCATGCTATCAGGTATCGTTGATATTATAAGATACATTAGAAGTATTCAGACATGCATACAGACTCCTTTGCTACATTTATACCTGTACAAATGATTTTGGCATTTAGATATGAACATTACATTTTAAGGGTTATATTGCCATGCAGAGTGCACATTTTTTTAATAATGCTGAAACCCTTGTAGAATGAAAGTGGTAAAACAAAAAAAACCACCAAAAATAACCTTTGAGAGAGAGAAGATTTTAACAGAAAACATTGCTAATATCCATATGTTAGTTGTTATCCTGTCTCAGATTTTTTGCTTCAAAGCTGTGCAAAAAAAAAACACTTGACCACTTAAAGCAATTGAATAAAGTTTGTAATTAGGCATGTAATTTTCAAATTTTTAGCTTTTCCAATCATGGTTAATAGCATCACAATTTGATGCAGTAATTGTGATTTTTAAATGTAGCAGAAGCAAACGAATACATTTCTAAACAATATTAACCTAGTGTCATTAAATAGCAAAATTTTCTTTTGGTTCCAGAGTTTTCTCTATTTAAATTATTTAATATGTGAACCATTTTAACCACCTCATTTTAGCTCTGCCCCTTTTCCTCATGCCTTTAAGCACACTGTTCATAACTATTCAGGAATTCTGTGTGGCACCCAATCCTATTGTAATGTCAATCAATGGCCCACAGAGTAGGAAAGCTGTCTAATCTGTGAGTGTGACTTCCCCCCACCCTGACTGAAGCTTCATGGCAAGAGGAGTCTTAAGTAATCCAATTTGCAATTAGTTGTCCAAAGCAGGGGGCATGAGGGATAGGTTCAAGTTGTATACATCCATTTAGATACCCACAAAACTCCCAGCCTTACCCTCAGTCAGTAGGAAACACTGATGGGCTTGGAAAGGCTGCTACAATCTGTTGGATGGGACATTAAGCCATGTCACTGTGTATGGAGAGCTATACCCTGTACACCTTAGAGAATACGCTGGATGGCCTTGATGGGAGGCTACCCTCTGTCTCCTAACAGCTGACCAGTGGGTCCTCATCCCCCAGCCAGCCTTCTCTGAGCCCTTGGGGTCCTTGTGGCATGGCCATTTTGCCCATTGTGTGCAAAAAAGTGCTGCTCAAAGGTAAGACAACACAAACAATAACTCATTTATATAAAAATGGGCATCCTTCAACTCTAAAAGATTTTAGGTCCCATCTTTGCCTAGTGTATTGTTTATAAAATGGTCATCTGAACTCCATCTTTATTTCAGGGCATTAGTGTGTAAGTGAGCCCACAGTCATGGACAGAGGTGCACCTTTAGTGCAGTTTAAAGAGCTAAAATGAGAAAATGCTATAGAATTTGAGAGTAATTTTGTTAAAAAAAAGGGAAAAACTGAAAAAAATCCAGAATTTTGATTTTCAGCAAAAATTTTGGATTTTAAATCAGAATTCAGATGAAATATGAAATATTAGAGCAATTGGCAGCTATGTAAAATTGTACTGAAGATACACTTAAAATACCTCATCAAGCAGCTGCTTGCCACAGTGGTCTGACAGGAACCTGTTAGTTTATATGGCATAGTAGAAAATCTCTGAGATGTCAGGATCTCCACAGAAAAACAACACAAACATCCATGCCTTACCCAGGGCTCGAACACAGGTTCCTTTGATCTAGCTAAGCTCACTAATCACTCAGCCACAAGATGGCAAAGATAGACTTTATATGTATATCTATCTAAATCTTGAATTTCAATAAAATTTAACTTTAGCACTTAAAGAGAGATGTGTGCAGGAACATTTAATACAAGCATCTCTCTTTAAAATAGTACATATTAAGTCTTTTTCCTTCAGTTCCATTTATAGTAATCAAAATTTGCAAAAATTGAATTATTGGTGAAATTTCAAAAAGTGTACTGTTTTAGTAAGAAGCTTGTGTTAATGTTTGAAATTTTTAGCAGTTCTCAACTTCTGCTAAATATTACCACTTCCATAATCTTTTAAAGTAATGAACTAATGTTAAAATTCTAGATTTCATATACTTAATATTTATTTTCAGTACTATTTTCTCAAAAAAAAAAAGCCTTTCTGGCAAATTATGTTCCATTTTTTTTTTACTGAACTTTGGATTTAATTTTGAAGTCATAACATATAAGTTTTTTTTATCTACAGAGTGTAACCAAAAAAATGCAATGTAGAACTTTTCCCCAAGCTTTCACATAGTCATTTTGTGATTGACTAATAGTTATTGATGTTTGTTACAGCACTTAGTGTTTAATCTAAGTGATCTAAAAAAAGGCTATTTTTTATAAATCTTGCATGGCAGTATAACTGTAATAAAATCATGCTATTCAATTGATGAGCAATCATTCATATAACTACACTATTGTCATTTCCTTCAGTCTGATTAACAGTTAAATGTGGGGTTGATTTTGGAATTTGACCTGAATAAATTTATTTCATTTTCCCTTGAAAAGCCTGAACTGATAGGCTTCACATGACTTGCTTATTTTACAACATATTAAAATTTTCACTTCAACACTTTAAAGTATTTGTGTTATTTAAATGCCCATTAGTAAAAATCTTTTTCTTAGTATTCTCTGTTAATGTACAATGTATAGCAAAAATAAAGATACAAACAATAAAATCATGTAATACAGTTAAGGTTTAGCCAGTCACACACTAGAAAATATGTGCCATAAGCAAATTAGGATTGTCAAGACACTCTCTCTGATTACTGATAAAAAAATCATGCAAATAGGAAAGCTTCTTTGATTATATCAAATCTAAAACCAGTCCATCATGCATTCAAACAGTTTAAATTGCAAATAATTAAGATGTCAAAGGAATATTTTATAAATCAATATCAATTTAAAGTAATGCAATACTTAATAGGCAAAGAATGCTTGTTGATATTTTACTGATGAGATTCTTTATGAATGTATATATAAGTATACATTAAGTATTTATTTTAATAGTAGAAAGCTCATCAAAATTTGATAGGTAGAAGCTGGAAATTAAAAAGAATTGGGAGGGGGAGAGATATTTTTAGATTTATATATATAAATAGGGACTTATAGTTTTAATGCAGCAATTTTTGGATAAAATTCATTGGATCCATTGAAGTTGAAAAACGAAAGTTGTTTTAAACTCAATTCTGTTATAAACAGTTTGTAATTAAGCTTTTTTTAACAATGAGCCACCTGCAGCAGTTGGAAAGCTGCCAAGAGTTGTGTCAGCATACTGTGGAGCATTCTCTGCAGACATTCAGCTTTTATACATATAAGATATTCTTAATAATGTAGGGGGGCAAGGGTTGGCTCAGTAGAATGCCAGGCTTATAATATGCAGTTCACAGATCCAAGTCCCAAATGTGCCTGCATTGAGATGTCTCTACCTTGGTGAAAAAAGGGCACTGAGTTTGAAAATGGTCAGGTGATCGTAGTGAAATAGAATATGGTTTTATTATTCAGGAAAAAATGTGATTTAACATAATGAAAAGTAGTTAGTGATCGTGTTGTTGGTTTTTTTTTTTTAATTTTCATTTGCTACACATAGGACAGAGAACTACCACAGAAGCTACTCCTAGCTTTTACAGGCCTTTTTATACAAGGACATGCCCTATTAAGATCAAAGTCACTAGCCACTGCCTCATTGCTAACACAATACACAACATTTGCTCTGCTGGAACAGTTGCAACCTCCCTAACCCACTATGCCTTGCCAGTTAAGGCTTTAAAAAATTATTAATGCATATAATGTGTAATACTGTATAACTGAAACTTATGATATAAATGTGCATATAATATATTGCTTACTTTGTGAGAGGTGTTAAAAATTTTTTTTTTTGCTTTGTGTACTTTTTATAAAATTGTTTAATGTATTTTGAAATTATGACTGATTAATTTCTTTTGATTTTTATTTATTACCTTTTAAATTTTATTGAAATTTTATTCCTGTAGTTTTAAATGTAAGGGCAGTACAAAGTTTTATTTTAACAAATTTATTCAAAATGTTATATATGCCTTCGTAAAACAGCCATAGAGTTTTCAATCTGCATAATATTATCTTTCACAAATTCTTCCCCCCTTCTCCCCCCCAAAAAGTTGCAGATTATATTTTGCTCTCTCTGGAACTTGTGGTCTTGAAATGTTTCATTGCAACCCAGTTGCAGAAAGTACTTATCACATGAGTTTTTTTGCTCTTTAAAGTGTGATAGAGTTTGTTGAATTCTGTGCTGCATTATACAAATTCTGAGGAATAGCTTTCAAGCTAGTTGTAGTAGTAATATCTAAATCCACTTCCTGAAAAGTACTAGTCAGTATCTTTTTCATGTACAATGTCTGCAAAAATAGTCTACTTGTATTTCATACTTAGCTAATTTAAATTTAAGCATAGCTTTTAAAATCAGTACTTGCAGTGGGACATGAATATCCTCATAATTTTTTTCTGTTTGTATCATTTTAATATCAATTAGTTTGTGGCAGTTGATATAAAAAAATTCTATTTTTTGCCATTAGTAAACATGACCAAATTTTTATTTTCCTTTATGAGGTCATTCCTAAAATGTAATTAAATTTTCCTTAATGGTTAATATTGCTTTCTATAAGAGGTAGAATGATGGCCATTATTGCTTTGCTCATTTGGATATGAATACTTAGCACTCTCCTCTCAGTGTAAAGTGATATGCATTACAAATACCAAACTCAGGATTTTGATTCCTGAGATAATGGAGACATTATTGCTTGATAGATATATCTATCTTCTGATGAGGATCAGTAGATTGTCTATTTCAGCTTCATTTTGGTTACAAAAGATACATAACTCTTGTTTATTATTGTTCTCATAAAAGTCACTAAAAGTGCATTCTATAACATTTCCTCTGATTTCATCAGCATTTAGCTGAGGGGAAAATAAACTTGTTACTTCCTTTTATTCATAAAATATTTATTGTTAAGTTATTATCATTTTCCATAAATTTATTGTTTTGTTTTTTTTATAGATAAGATGTAAATTATGATATTTTGCTTAATATAGGTAGGAATTATGCCTAGTTTGATAATTGTACAATATCAATTAACTGTTCTTGTGGATGATTTTTATATTGTATGTGTAGATAATGATAAACTAAATGTTTCTATAACAGATATGCCAGCCATAATGGTTCCTTTAACAAATTATTTTAATATTGAATGTTATTTTTTTTTCATCTTACATTTTCCAGTAGATTTGAATAGAACAATCCTTTGGTGTATCTATCTAGTTTAGAGTTATTTATTCTCTCTATAAATAACTTTGTCATCTTCATCTGTAGAGTAAAAGCTTTTTGTGTGCTAGTCGAATTCTGACACCATCTGGCACCTGACAATGTTTATGTAGAATTTTATAATTCTTTTTAATGTGCTACCTTAAACTATTTTAAGCACCAAATTTTTAAATAAATACTTAAGCTTTTAATTATGTGCCAAAGTAATAAAAATGGGCACTATAAGAAACTCTAGACAGGTTCAAATTAATGAGCTATTGCTGATGTGTTAATTTTTTTCCAAAAATGTATTTGTTGGCATATCTGCTGTAGACTTTAATTACAATTAGAGATGTAAAGTGGGATGTAAAACATCCTTATCTTTACATCTCTCAGGCAGCCATATCTTCCAGTGGTGGCTAGCCTAGGTAATATATCACTTTACTTCCACTAAATATAGTGGATGTGGGGTTGCTGGTATTTTTGCGGCCCCCCCACCCAACACTGTTTAGTTCCACAGTGCTTTGTGAGACCAAATGAAGCTAAGAAGGCTGCAGATGATGCCAAGATGAGATTTGCCCACATAGATGGAGATCACCTGACTCTTCTGAATGTCTACCATGCCTTCAAACAGAGTGAGTTTCTTGTATGTATTATAGTGTGCATGATTGTGTTAAACAATTTTGATTATTTAATGTATTTTTTGTGTTTTTACAGCAAAATAGTTTGTTTATAGCACTGCAAAGCTAAATCTAATTTGCTGGTAGATACTTTTACCTAGGCATTATTCTAAAATGCATATGAAGCAGAATAAGATATAATGCAAAATGCAATTTTTATACTGTGATAATGAAATAATTTAGAAAAATAGTTATTAGAAAAAATTATGCTAAGTGAAGCAGCAGTCTGACAAGAGCTTGTCAGCATAATACACCATAGAAACCTGCAAAGAAGGTGAGACCTCAGCAGGAAAGACAAGAAAAAAAAAGCATCCATACTTTTCTGAGTCTTGAACCCAAGTCACTTTAATTCTCAGTCAAACATGTTAACCACCTGCTGAAGTAAAAAATGAAAAAAAAAATACAGTTAAACTTCTTGTGAGGGTAAACTTTTTTTTTTCTTGAAATTTCTGTCAATGCTCTTTCTTTTGGTCTGTAATTTTTTTTTCCTAATTACTCCAGGATTAAAGTTTATACTTTTTCCCAATGAAAAGATGGCCAATTTCTATTTGCCATCAGACATTTTCATTGTTGAAATTTAGGCACTTTAAAGTTTATTACAAAATGTTGCAATTCAACATATTGAGAATGCTAAAATTATAATTTTTGCTATATATCTCCTCAAAGCTTTCTCTTTATTATATAATTTGGAAATTTAGTTTTTTTTTTTTGTATATAGTAGAAATTATTTCTAATGTCATTGAAGGGCCTATTTTATGATGTAAATTAGTGTTATAAAAATATGTCTGGTCATTCTGGAAGAGAGCCTCTCATCCAGAATGGTTGCTTCAAAGAATCAGAGATGACCAGCTAGCTTTAACCTTTCTGGTACCTAGTCAAAAACTTTAATGAATCTGGAGGTCCTACTGTTTTCATTCTTCATCAAAAATGAAAAAAAAAAAATCATAGAAAAAGTATAGTGAAAAATGAAACAACATTTATTAACTTCAAAACATAATTATTTTTGTGTATATAAATAAATTTAAATCAGATATATATGTAGTTTTTTTTTTAAGTTTCATATGTTGCATTCAAAATGTCTGTCAGATTTTGGTCTGTAGTTTAATAATTTATCAGCTTCTACAGAGTATAGACACCGAAAAGATTGGTGTTAAAAATAATATAATGCTATATAAATTGCTATTATCAATATATTTCAATGCATTCTAATTAAATTCACTTTTTAAAAGTCAACGGTATTTGTCATTTTGTATCTGTTCTCTCTTACTGTGTGGTGATCTGGCAGTGCATTAAATTGGTTGATGGTGAGTGCATGCATGTGTCGCTGACAACACAACACCACTGCTAAAAATACCATCACTCTGAACTATTGATCTAGTGTATAAGGCTGACACATTATTTCTATTTTGTGAGAAATATGATTGATAGGTAACCTTTCTTGATCATTTGCTGAATGCACATATTAATCATAAAGGTGACTTTTGGAATACTTTGTACATACTGTGGAATGATTAAGTGTGCAATCTACCAAGCAATCTACCAAGCAATTATTATCAGTTATCATAACAATAATATCAATCTTAAAAAGCATTTATTATGATAGAGTGTAAACTCTCATGAAACAGTGTCCATTCTTTACAGAGATTATTTTAAATTTTGCAAAATTTTTAGATGCTACAAAGAAAGCTTTTGCAGTAAAAGAAAAACAATTTAATATATTAAATGAAACATGATTCAAAAGCTAGTTTATTCATGAGGTATTAATTTATTCAATCACTGTAAATATATTTCTTAAGAAATTTGTTTGCAAAGCTAGGCTGTATAAAGTAATGCTGCATCATAAAGGCATATATGTAGTTAGTAACAACTCAAAGTGCAAAGGTATTACTTTCTTCACTTCCTGATACCAATATATAAGACTTGCTCTACTAAAAGTATTGTGCAATAAATAGCTGCATCTTATTGAAGATGTTCCATCAACAAAGAGTGCTCACTTTGAGCTCAAAACAAGTGGAGTGACAGATCACAATGTAGACAAGAAATTAAGCTTGTATATCAAATCAACAGTATTTACTTAAGAAAATACAGTGTACATCAATAAGAAGTATGGCTTCCATGAACAATGATACAAATGACCAAACGTTGCAGAATTAGTCAAAAAGGTGATGAACGTCATCCTGGTGCCCATTGAGCCATGCTTCATGTACTGTGTCGTGAACTGAGCAACAGTGGTAGGGGGCTGAGAGTCATCATCCCAAACGTGTTTGATGGCAACAAGATCTGGGGAACATGCAGGCAAGGGGAGAATATCCACATCATGAATGCACTTGTTGGTATATGAGAGCCTTATGTGGGCAGGCATTGTGCTGCTGAAACGTAGAAACATAGCATTTGGGGTGGAGCCTAGAAAGGGCTGAAGCACTGGTCTCTGAATGGTTCAACATAATGTCTTGCAATCAATAACAACCAAACATGAATGGCTATTATAACTGATGCTCCCCATATCATTTTGGATGTTGGCCCATATTATGCTCCCTGATGCAGGCTTGATTACTTCTATCCCCAGTGTCTTGTGGCTAGTCGACAGATCATTCTATTCAGGCATTCTCTTACCATCAGAGCCTTGGCAACATGTCCAGATATCTTTTACCAATTTTTGCTGACAATGGGGCATCATGACATACAAATGACAATTTGGCATGTTGACCATCTGGCACCTGACAATTCAGTGATCTGACCCCTTTCAAATTTCATCAGCTGTACATAATATCTTACATGAGTTAAAGGCATTGCACACACTTTGCAGATCATTTGTTCATAATTTTGTTTGACAATTGACATTTTTCCAGTTTTTATAGCTCCTTCAGATTCCAAAGTCAGCAAACTACCAGGCATGTGATTGATGATTGGTCGGGGGTGGCTCAGTTGGTAGAGTGCCAGGCTTGTAATTTGCAGTTCCCAAGTTCAAGTCCTACCTGCGCTTTGAGATTCATCTCCAATAGGCTTGGAAAGGCTACCTACCATCTGTCGGGACACCGATAAGCTTGGAAAGGCTACCATCCATTGGATGGGACATTAACCCATGGTCCTGTGTGTGGAAGATCCATACCCTGTGCATGTTAAATAACATGCTGGATAGCCTTGACAGTATACAAAAATTGTCAGGAAAATCTCAGTTCTTTTGAGGTAGGGCAGTTTCAATGAGGATCAGTGTATCTTGTTAAATTTTAGGTTCAAAAGTTATGTGTTTAGTCATCTGGAAATTGGAATCTAGTGCCTAGATTTTGTTTGCCATGAATATGAAGTAAATTCAAGTGTGTTAAAATTTCCTGTGCTACAGTTTATTTTAAAGGTATAACATATATTTAAGCTTTCGCTACTGAGAGAGTAATATCAACATCCTCTATATTCCTTTTGCCTCCTTCATTCTGTATGTTACCAGTTCTGTGTGTCGTACATAGAATTGGTAACACATGGACTATCTATATAGCTGCTTTTCATGCTAACAAAATTACAGTTTTTCTCCTGATTTGCTTTATTTCAATATTGCACATTTAAAAATGTTAGAATGGTTAATTTTTATGTGATCTTTGTAGGTTTTTAGAAAGGCTATTTGCTCCTTTTTTAATTGAAAATTAGCAGTGCTGGTTTTTATTTTGCACTGCTAATTTTCAAATAAATTATGCTAATTTTCTATAAATGAATTTAATGTTATGTTAAGAGTCAGTGCTGTGTGTAGTTGTTTTGTAACCAATTTTTGAGATAAAAGTTATGTTTTGTATGCTTTTAAGAAGGGGCATAACTCTCTCTATCCCACCATCACTATCCTAAAAGGCTCTAACTCCACCTCAGTGAAAATGTGTTTTGAAAAAATCGTTGAGTGTGCATTAAATTGCTAAAAAAAACAATCCCCCCCTCCCTAATACACACTAAAAGTCTTTGTTATGCCAATGTGATTTTTTTTAATTCTTAGTGCACCTAACTTACATGCACATTGTTAGGAAGATTCACAAACTGCAAGACCCAAAAAAATTTAGTTTGCATTGCGAAAAATTTTAAAGCCTATGAATGTAGAAAATGTCGAGTGGCCTTATTGCATTCTTAGTTTTTGCTTGGAAGATTTACCATATTAAAAGAAATACACGAAAACATGGTAGTCCTATTTTAAGCAATCTTTTGTAGTATTTTTATTCAGAATTAAACGTTCGTTTGATGCATGAAAAGACATTTTCGATGCATGTTGATAATTTCAGAATAAGATTCAAATAAGACATTTTTTCTTCATTTTTTTTAATTGATGCACTTCCACATTTTTGTCTAAAACCAACATCCTTTGAACTCTAATTATTCAAGTTTTCATCAAATAATTTTCTCTACTTTTATCTGTAAAAAAATGTGAAGTTGCCTTATACTTGGGCATGTATAGTATTTCGTCTCATTATTATTCGGAATTTAATGCTCTTTTGGTATTTAATATGGCATACATTTGTTCAGCAGGTACTCCAGGATAATGTTCTCCAGTTTATTATTTAAATGACTTGAAAATTCAGTCACCAGACAGAGTTTACTGTTAGAAACTCAGTGCTTTCACCCTTTTCACTTTTGCCAGGAACAACCTAACATCATAAAATTTTGCTTTCACTCGTATGCTGGGAATCACCAGGCACATTATTCTTTGAATGGTAGTCTGAGCTGGCTAGAAACGGGATTGTATTTTTTACTGTGTGGTGATATTTTTCTCACCATCCATCCCATTGGAGAAAATTTCTGTTAGACATCATAGATAGCTCTTTACACTTTGCAAAAAATGCTAAATGAAAATGAAAAAAGTAGATTTTACTTGTATATACATAGATGAAGAACAGACAAGGGTATGAGAGCAAGCAAAATTATAGAATAAAGCTAGGTAGCATCGATTCTGAAATTACTGAATGCATTAAACAAGGGCCCATATTTTGTTGCTTGATTCAATTAATTCATTATTTAGTTGAACAATCAGTGAATCAACGATATTGATTCAGGTTGTCTTATGTTCATTCCTTTGTTATTCCCAATTATCTCTTCATAGTGCCAGTGACATTGCAGCAATTGTGTGTGGTTGACTAATGCCATGCTGCAGTTAAAAGACTATACAGTTACTC
Source organism: Ryuthela nishihirai (assembly GCA_038380435.1). Taxonomy (NCBI): domain Eukaryota; kingdom Metazoa; phylum Arthropoda; class Arachnida; order Araneae; family Heptathelidae; genus Ryuthela; species Ryuthela nishihirai. The sequence goes on from JAWZYU010000001.1 coordinate 70,379,295, forward strand.
ATACTATGTGGTCTAGTCATTTCAAAAATCAACTATTTACTAATTCAGAAATAATTTTGCTCTCACAGAAATTTTTTTCTCATACTAAGAAAATCTGTTTTTGATTCCTTTATATATGTCACACAGCAAACTATCAAGTCAAAGTTATGGATTTTTTTATAGAAGCATTTTTTTTTTGCTTAGATCACGAAGATCCCCAGTGGTGTTATGATAACTTCGTTAATTATCGTTCCCTGAAGAGTGCAGACAATGTAAGGCAGCAACTGTCCAGGATTATGGATCGCTTTAGTTTAAGGAGAACATCCACAGAGTTTAGTAGTAAAGATTATTACATTAATATCAGGAAAGCATTGGTAGCTGGTTTTTTCATGCAGGTAAGACTCATTTTACATTTTTGTTATTCTAATTAGCAATCTTAAAGAAAAAGTTTTTTGAAGAGATATACGTGTAATTTAAAATGTTAACTAATATGAAAAATTGTTTTCATGTGCTCCTTGGGCAGAAGTACCCAACCTTGAGGAGGTTGTAACCACAAACTGGGTTGACATTTTGCTAAATATTCAGATTTTTCTCTCGTTTGGGTTTTATTATCCTGATAAATATATTAATTAATAACTTGTAAGATATTAAAGGTCTGTAAATGGTAGCTAGGTAGTCATGGAAGGAGAGCTATGCACCAATCCCCTGTGATGATGCATAGAACCGGCCAGGCCTAGCACCTAATGTCCGACCCCGCCTTCTCGTGGTGCAGACAGTTAGTACCTTTCAAAAGAGATACTCTCTTGTGGAAGTGAACGGAAGTGGACAGCTTCCAGATTAGTGTGGCCTACTGCTCTGGACAACTATGGCTACTTTTTTTTTTCTACCCTGCTGAGGAGTGGTCAGCCACACAGGGTCCTGGTGCTGACCATATAAACCCACTGGCCTGGACAGAATAATGGCTCTGAGCTTGATTATGGATCCTGATTTTGCTGCACTGGTGGGCTTCTGTGGAGAGAAAATCTTCAGCTGTGTTTTCTATTTGTTTGTGGGTTGACAGCCCCAAGTGAATAGATTCACAGGATATGTTTATCAGCTGGTGGATAATCCTGAGCAGAGGTCATCCCAGGCACCTGAACTCTTTGCTTCTATTGGCATCATCAAATTCTACATCAGAGGAAGTCTTCCAGTGTAGATGGCTTCAGCCTTTAGTGGTGGGGGAACGGGTCTTTACCCCATGTCTGCGATTAGGGGGCTGTTTGATATTTTCGGCATTCCCTCTCTCAATAAACATAGTTTCTTTAAACATCCCACTAACCATTTTCTCTCCATAGGTAGTTGGAATGTGAGGACTCTGCACAGAGCTTTTTCTCTTGATGTCCTCACACAAGAATTCCACCATTATAATTTAGATATTCTCGGCTTGCAAGAGACCAGATGGACAGATAAAGGTCAGATTCTTAAAAATAATCTTAAATTTCTCTTTTCAGGGAGGGACGACAATAAGCATCTCCAAGCGTGGGTCTGCTTCTCAGCAGACACGCTAGTGATGCTCTTGTAGGATACGAGTGCATTAATGAAAGGTTTCTTACAGCAAAATTTCAGACAAGCGTTAAAGATTTGAATGTCATCTGCTGTTTATGCCCCCACTGAGGATGCCGATGAGGATGAGAAGGATAGGTTTTATGAAGAACTTCAGGATATTTTGAATTCTGTCAAGAAAGGAGATATTACCCTTGTTCTTGGTGACTTCAATGCCAAAGTTGGTACTGACTCTGACCTTTGGGGAGAGCTGATAGGCCCTTTTGGTATTGGTAGCTGCAATGGCAATGGGCCACATCTCCTACAGGTAAGTAAACTCAATGGTTTCAGAATAACTAACACGTATTACAAACACCGCGACATACATAAATACACTTGGGTTTCACCTGATGGGCTGCATAAGAATATGATTGATTATATATTTATTAACAGCAAATGGGCTAGTTCTGTTAGGAATACCAGGGCATACAGGGGAGCTGAAATTGGATCTGACCATTACCTTGTTAAAAGTGTCTTGCAACTTAAACTTAAAAAGTGTTGTGCTAGGGTGAAAAAATTTACTTTTAATACCGAAGCTCTGGAAGACCCAGTTATAGCCAAAGCTTACCATGATAGGTTACTTAGTCATTATGACAGTCATGGTATGCTTACTACTGAAGTTGAGGAAGAATGGGATCATTTTAAACAGACTTTTTTGGACACTAACAGTACTCTTTTAGGAAAAAAGGAGCAGCGAGGCAGAATTATTTGAGTGATATGGCACTTGAGCTTATTTCAGAAAGAAAGAACTGCAGGAATGTCCTTAATCAATACCCTACTAGTCCTAATAGAAAGTGTTACAGAGAACTTAATAAACGTGTAAAAGATCAGTTAGCTGCTGATAAAAATCTTTGGCTTGATGGCTTGGCTGACAAAGCCGAGGAAGCAGTTAGACAGCACAACAGCAGAGAGCTGTACCAGATAGTTAATGTTTTGTGTGGTAGAAAACGGACAGGTATACAGGGATTGAAGGATAAACAAGGTAAGGTTATAGAAGGTGAGGATTCTGTCATGGCTAGGTGGGCTGAGCATTTCAGTGATATTCTAAACAATGTGGTTAGTTCTGTTCCCATTGTTTGCAATGATGATAGATGCATTGGTGGCTTTAATTTTGGCCCTATAACACAATCTGAAGTTATTTCGGCTGTTTCTAAACTTCATAAATCCCCAGGGGTAGATGAAATTACTACGGAAATGCTTAGATCGGGGAATGTTTCGGTTACCACTTGGATGACTGAAATTCTGAATATCTTTTATGATAAAGGCATGGTTCCTAAGGATTTTACCAGAGCTATTGTTATCCCTATTTTCAAAAAAGGTGATCGCAGTTCTTGTGATAACTATAGGGGTATTAGCCTACTCTCTGTTCCAGGTAAAGTTCTTTCCATGATTGTGCTTAATAGAATTAAGAATCTGGTTGACAGTCAATTGCGTGATGAGCAATGTGGATTCAGAAGTGGTAGGGGTTGTGTGGATCAGATGTTTTCACTTAGGCAGATTCTTGAGAAATGTTTAGAGTTTCAGAAACCTCTGGTTGCTAGCTTTGTTGATTTCAAAAAGGCTTTCGACTCTGTTGATCGTCATAATTTGTTTTTGATTGTGAGATCATATGGTATACCAGACAAGTTAGTTAACATTATGAAAGCTCTCTATAATAACACTGAGTCGTGTGTGAGAGTTGGTAAGGCTTGTAGCAATTGGTTTAGCATTACTTCTGGTGTTCGACAAGGGTGCATTTTGTCTCCTTTTCTCTTTAGCTTGGTTATTGATTATGTTATGCGAAATTCACTTCAAGGGAAAGATTTTGGCCTTAAATGGACTGGAGATACGAAAATTTCTGATTTAGATTATGCTGATGATTTATCCCTTTTGGCAAATGATGTTGATGAGATGAATTCTTTCATTCAAGCTGTTGATGAGACTGGTAGTAGAGTAGGTTTGGTTATAAACAGAGAGAAAACTAAAGTGATGAAAATTGATCAGGTAGGTTGTGATTCAGTTCATCTGAATGGTTGCAGTCTTGAGCAGGTGTCACAGTTTAATTACCTTGGGAGCTATGTAACAGATACTGGTGATGTGCGGCATGAGATTAACAGACAAATGGGGATTGCTGCCGGGACTTTTAAGAATCTATGGAGAGTGTGGAGAAATAGGCGTATACACCTAAAGACTAAAATTAGAATGTATAATAGTTTGGTTCTTTGTAGGGTTAGTTATGGTAGGGAAACTTGGACACTTTGTAAACAAGATAAGAGGAAACTAGATGCTTTTGATTCTAGATGCTTACATAGTATCCTGGGTATTAGGTGGTTTAACTTTGTAACTAATGATGAGGTTAACCAGAAGAGTCTGCAACCTCCTTTAAGTAGCATATTGTGCAGAGAGAGACTCCGCTGGTTTGGCCATGTTGCCCATATGAATAATTATAGATTGGCGAATAGGGTTATGAACAGTGTGTCTAGAAGCCTCAGAAGGAGGGGGAGACCTAGGATGTGGTGGGCAGACAATGTCAAACAGGACCTTGTTAGAATTGGTGTGCAGTGGCCAGATGCAGTAGATGTAGCTCAGGACAGACTTGCTTGGAGAACTGAATTGTATGGTCTGGTTGGACCTCCGTAGCCCATGGCTGCTTGAGGATGATGATGATGATATTAAATGGTGAATTTTTAAAAGACTGAAAACTATTATTTATACTTATATAACAGAATATGCAATAAAACAAGCTCTATATAAGGATTATCAACACTAACAAAGTTAATTTATTATTGTGAATTTAAATTTCCCATCTTTTAATGCTTTTATCTCTCATAAAATTTTAGTAAATACATGTAACTGCTGTTAATATGATTCTGGTTATATTTCAAGTTTTCCTCGGTGAAATATAATTTTACTTATTTCACTTATTTCATACATCAGGACGGGGGTGGCTCAGTCGGTAGCGCGCCAGGCTCGTAATCTGTAGTTCCCAGGTTCGAGTCCCAGCTGGGTCAGCATTGAGATTTATCTCCGCAAAATTCCCCGCCCTGCCCATGGTCAGTAGGGGACACCGATGGGCTTGGAAAGGCCGCCGTCCGCCGGATGGGACGTTAAGCCATGGCCCCGTGTGTGGGAGAGCCATACCCTGTGCATGTTAAAGAACACGCTGGATGGCCTTGACGGGAGGCTACCATCTGTCTCCCAACAGCTGTTCCAGTGGGTCCCCTCCCCCAACCTTCTCTGAGCCTACGGGGTCCATGTGACCTGGCCATTTAGCCCATGGTGTGCAAAAAAGTGCTGCTCAGAGGTAAAACAACCCAACCCACAACTTATTTCATACATATTTCAAAGAGACTAGAGAAAATTTATCTTCAAGTTCATTAGATAGGGAAATATTAAAAAAAAGTAAAATACACAAATGTAATTTGAAACTGAGCTGTGGTACATTAGTTTTGTGCTCTTAGAAATGATAGGCACAAACGAAACAGTTAAGTGTTACAAAGTCCAGTCGTAGGTGCTTCATACCTCCTAGGTCAGTGTTGAGATTTATCTCTGCAAAACTCCCCTGCCTCAATCGGTAGGATAGCGATAGGCTTGGAAAGGCCGCTGTCTATTAGATGAGCTGTAAAGTTGGGGTGTGTGGGAGAGCCATGCGCAAGTTAACATGCTGGATGGATGACTATCTTATGCTATCCTAAGTTGTATTGCCACCTAACTGTGGGTGCAAATTAATAGAACAACAGCTTGTGGAATAATTTTAAAATCCAACATTTATCAGTCTAAGCTTAGTAGATAATAACTTTATTGACAGCATTAATCAAACATTAATGACAGCATTTGTCAAAACACTGTGTTTGTTGTAGTCCAAAAAGTTTTTAGTAGGAGTTTATGTGATCCTTATTACATTAAATTTGATTAAAATATTTTATACTTTGTGGTATAGAACCACTGAGTTTTTTTTATTTTTGTGTGTGTGTTTATTAAAATTAATACATATTTGGTTTCTCTTAATAAAACTTAGTAAAAATGTTTCCAAATGATATTTATTATCTATTATTACTTAACCAAATCAAAGGGCAAGTAGCATTGATAATAAAATTAATATTTCACTTAGATTTAGTGATTATTATTGCAAAACTTCATTGTTTTCTGCTTTATTAACTTAAATTTCTTCAGGGGTACATTGCTGTGACTTGTTGGACATCACTGATCTATGAGGTTAACATTCAAAATCAGATGCAGAAGGCCACCTGATGTTGGGCCATACTTAAGTTTGTTGCACTGGGAAATATATCCATGTTTTGCTGCGACACCTTCAATGTTACTCATTTTATGTTCCACATTTTTATTGCCTAAGATTAAAGAAATGTTTATTGTGAATGGGAGAATTGCAATGAGGATTACGTATTATGATTCACAACAGATGTTATGATATTATCATTAAATATTGCACTTCATCAAGATATGATATTTTGTCAGAAGTTTTATTGGTTTTAAAAACCTTTAAAATGTTCTAGAATGATATTTTTGTGTTATAGAAAACAGTTGTAAGGTATTTAATAAGTCTTTAAAATCTAAAATCAAAAGTCTGCTAAAATATTGACTGAAAGCCAGTGTGCATAGTTCTGAGATGACACAATTTCCTGTAGTAATAAAATCACTATCTTTATGTTAAAACTTTAGAAAACATTACAGGGAATCGCAACCGATCAATGATCTACCTATGGTATGACAGAATAAAGGCATAAACTAAATTGTCACTACTCAGTGCTATATAGGTGACTGAACATGCACATAATTTCACTGCAGACTGATAGATTTAGTTTTAAACTTTTATTATAATTTTTTGAACAGAGTCAACAAATAAAAAATAATATAAATTTAAATGTTATTTTCAATATTTGATTAGAAACAGTTGAAAAAAAATCAGATTTGTATTCGGAATTTTTTTTTTTTTACAACTTTGTACTATGGGAACAAAATTTACCTCGTCACTAGAATTTGAAAGATGAAAATGATTAATATGACTCTGATGTGGAAGCAGTTATTTATATTTATTAATATGCATTCCTACTATGCCATCAAGCCAATATTTTACATATATCATTTCCACTTATTTCCCAAGAAGAGAACTGTTTTTGCCCAAATGTTTGAGATGGGTGTTAGAAAATTTTTGGTGCCTTAGTTTGTGATTTCATCTACTGTTATGTTTGCAGTTACTACTTTTACTAAAAGGAGAGTAGAGGGGGGGGGGAACAAAAATGGAAGTAAATTCTTATTAAAAAAAGGAAAATATGGAAGTTTGTAAATGAAAAAAATATATATATTCCTATCCCTGCAGATATTAGTCTTTATTTTTCAGGGGTCCTCCAGTGAAATGTGGTCATTGTGGACCATGCTTTGTACTAAAACTTAGCTTTGAGTTAGTGGTCAATTAAATCAGGTTTGTCTTAGTAGGGAATGTCCTTGTATGAGAAAGCCTATACAAGCTAGGAGTAGTTTTTAGCACCAATCTCTGTCCTATGTGTTACAAGTAAAAAATAAATACTGAAACCAAGAAATGTTTGTTGCCTCCATATGCAGTCAGAGCTGTCCCGTGGCAGAGTAGTTAGCACATTTGGCTACTGATCCAAGGAACCTGGTTTCGAGCACCGGGTAAAGCTTGGATGTTTGTGATGCTTTTCTGATGATGTCCTGCCATCCCCACAGACCTCTGCAGCAAACAGCTGCTTGAGAAGGTTTTTTTTTATATGAAACTGTTGTTGTCAGAAGTTGGATTTAAGATGTTCAAGTTGTCATGTGATAGTGTACTATTGCTGTGGGTATCTCTTCTAGCCCTCAATGAGAAAGAGGACACTGATGTATTGTGCACAATAAAATGCCACTCAGGGGTAAAAAAACACCCCAACCAATGCTGTGGCAGATCACTGCTCTTGCTCCTTAAAGCTAGCAGCATTAGCTTGCACAGCAAATGTCGATCTTTTTTTTTCTCATTATCGCTGGCAACCCTCCATATTCTAAAAATAGCCAATTACTATGGTTCAGAATCATATTGCAAATTATTGTTTGTGCACACATGGGTCCATCTGCTTCATCAGTTCTGCTTCAAAAGGATGTATATTTCACATTTATACCCTAAAGGCAAATTATTTGGTAGTGCTAATGAAATGAAATTTTGACCTTAAAAATAAAATTAAAAACTAAACTGAAAAACAATCCTATACAATGGTACTTTGAACAATTTAATGAGATTCTTTACTGAATTTAAATAATTTTAAATTTCTGTTAAAAGTGAAAAGGAGAGACAGTGGTGGAAGTTAGAATGCTACTTTCAATGACAATGGTCCAAATTTTGATTTATTCTAGATATAATATTTTTTAATAATAGTATTAGTGCTATTAACATAAAGTAGTAAAAAGTTTCAAGTAAAACACTTGAAAAATGTATATTGCAAATTTTTAATATGAATATTTTTCCTTAAACTTTTCAAAATAGGTTGCTCATTTAGAACGCACTGGACACTATCTTACAATCAAAGATAATCAAGTGGTTCAGCTACACCCTTCAACCTGTTTAGACCATAAACCTGAGTGGGTTGTTTATAATGAATTTGTTCTTACTACCAAAAATTATATTCGCACAGTTACGGATATCAAACCAGAATGGTAAGTATTCAAGAGTATCATAAAAACTATTTTTTTTTTTCATAATCTCAGTTTCACAATTCATTTCTCAGCTTTTACCTATCTTCCTAGTGTTTTTTTATTGTTTTATTTGTCAGAAAGTTGTTCCACTTTATCTTCCAAACCCAATGTCTAATTGTAACAAACCATATAACAAATGAAAGCTTGAGGAGTGTCACAGGATATAAAATATTTACCTCCGTTCTTTCTTTCCTTCAAAAAAAGGAGGAAAAGTTGTAAACAATTGTATCACTATATCTTCCAAAGTAAGGACTGGGAATAACAAGTTGTGTGTCAAATGAAAGCTTGTTATGTAGGCAGTGTCACAAACTATAAAACTCCCCCATTCCTTCTCCCCCCTCCAAAAAAAAAGTGGGATATATGTAAACAATTGTTCTGCTATATCTTTTGAATGCAATGGCCAAGCGTAACAAGTTATGTGTCAAATGAAAGGTTCTGGCATGAGAAGTGTCTTAGTCTAGAAATTTTCCTCCCCCTCCCAAAAAAAGGAGGGCTGTAAACAATTGTTCCACTGTATCTTCCTAATGTGTAGGCTGAATGTAATAATGTGTCATATGAAAGCTTGTGACATGGGGAGTACAAAAGCTGCCAACTGCACCGATTTTATCTGAATTGGTTGTTGAAAATCTGAAGTTTGCATTTTTCAGTTTTGCTCTTTTTTAGAAAATCTGCTCCCAAATTTTATAGTTTATCCCTTTTTATGAAAGTCAATGGTAATAAAAGAGAGCCCACTTCTTAATCTGTATTTACCCAAAGTACTTCACACTAATGCAATGAATATCAGATAGGATTTCAGCTAACAATTTCCAGACAAAACACTAGGCAGAAAATGCATTTTACTTATACTGATTTTAAAATGAATGAAGGCCATAAATTCATATCTGAAAGGTTGTATACAACTTGAACCTATCCCCCACCCTCACCACTATGGACATTTAATTGCAAATCGTATTGCTTAGAATAAGCTTTGGTATGAAAGAGGTCATGCTCACAGTTTATAAAGCTTCTCCAATCTGTGGGTCATGATTTCCATTGCAGTGTGAAAGGATCTCAGGCAGGGCTAGCATTTCTACATGTGCAACTGCACCAGATAGCTAATTTGAAAATAAACTACACCATAGCTGGTGGAAGGTTTACTGGATTACATGCAACCTATTTTACAACAAGATTATCTTCAGTTATCTTTGAATTGACATTTACTTTAGCTAAATTAATCATCAGCAGCTAAGAACAGACCTGGAAAAGGGGTGACAGATATTCAGGTATGCCATGCATAAAGTGGTATCTTGTGTGAGGTATGGCCGAAATCTGTCTTGCATATGTTTTGGTGTTATTGCTAATAACTAGTAATCAATATGTATTCATCAATATATTTTATTGATATGTTACATATTTGCACCAAATTCTGGAATTTATTAATTAGCTCACAATTGCACTGAATTTTCATTCTTCAAAATCGTAATTTTGATTATATAAGGTTGAAGTTCTGGAAGTGTCATAAGCTATTTGAAATTTTGCCCCACCCTTTCCTCAAAAAAGGGTAAGGAAACTTCACATGGTTGATATAACAGCTATAAGAATATTTGTAGAGGAATAAGATGGTTGGTTGGTTGTGATTTATGGCCATAAAGAAATAATTACTGGGAAGGTACTCTTTCTATAAACTTCAAACTCCTATATCTAAAAGGGGACTGAGTGGCTCAGTCTGTAGTGTGCAGGCTCATAATCTGTAGTTCCCAGGTTCAAGTCCCAGCTGGGTCAGCATTAAGATTTATCCGCAAAATTCCCCACCCTGCCCACGGTCAGTAGAGAACACTGATGAGCTTGAAAAGGCTACTGTCCATCGATGGGACATAAAACCATGGCTCCATGTGCGGGAAAGCATATCCCGTGCATGTTAAAGAACACGCTGGATGACTTGATGGGGGCTACCATCTTTCTCCCAATGGCTGTTCCAAGGGTCCCCTCCTCCCAACCTTCTATGAGCCTTCTAGGTCCTTTTAACCTGGTTATTTAGCCCATTGTGTGAAAAAAGTGCCACTGAGGTAAAACAGGCCAACTCTGTATCTAAAATGAATTTGTGATTCAGTTTGTCCTCCATCTAATACAAAATATTTTGCAGTGGTTGGTAAGCATAGATTTAATTGTAATGACCTTGTTGTGCCAGTTTCATATCTACAAAAAATACTAAGATTGGAATATACAGCTAGTAACCAAGTTCAGATACAACTTATTGACCCTTTTTTTATACATATCTTAGAATCAAAATATCAAACTACTAGGATCATAGCTTCAAAAATGAGCTTTATAATGAAACAATCCTGCTGGTAATAAGTTCAATATTTCTGTGAAATTTTTAAATCTCAATTTTAAGCAATATTTAAAGAATTATGAAAACTGCAATATTTAACAAAGGTATTTTTTTAAATTAACAAAAAATTACATGCTTAAAAATTTTAATTTAGTAAATTGGTTGATGTTTATGTTCCATTTAACTTTTGAGATAAATTCTTATGATTAGCAGTACTCTTAATGAGCATTGACAGATCTATATATTCATAATGAAATAAGAAAAGGTTAATTTTTTAAGCCTATGTACAGAAGTGTACACTTTATGTTAAAGTGTTCAAGGTAAAAATAAGCACTGATGCATAGGATTTAGTGGGGATGAGAAGTTGGGGTAGGGTAAATGTAACGAACACTAGTTATTATTGGGCCACAATGTATTTGTATAATTTTCCAGTATGCTAAATAGGTATGGTTGATATGTAATCTACAATTCTCTGATTCGAGTCCCAGCTGGGCCAGCATTTAGATTTATCTCCGCAAAACCTGTGGTCAGTAGGGGACACTGATGGACTTGGAAAGGCTGCCATCTATCAGATGTGATGTTAAGCCATGATGCCGTGTGGAGAGCCATATCCTGTGCACGTTGAACGTGTTGGATGGCCTTGACAGGAGTCTACCAGTGGGTCCCTTCCCCCAACCTTCTCTGAGCCTTTGGGGTCCTTGTGATCTGGCCATTTAGCCATTATTTGCAAAAATGTGTTACTCAGAGGTAAAACAACCCAACTGACATTTTTTAAAGTAAATAATCCTCAATTTTCATGCATAGTTCATGGATATCTCTAGTACCTTCATTTCTGTGTGCATTATCAGTTACCATTAGTAACATTTTTTTTATTGCGACACTTTTCAGTTACAAAGTTTGGTTCGCTATTATACTGTAAGTTGACGTGAGTTAATATAGTTGGTTTCACCATATTTTTTCTCATAGGTTTGTACATTTTTCATCACAATTAAAAAAGACAGGAAAATGCAAAGAACAAATAGTAAGAAAATGCAATTTAGCAAGTAGCTCTCCAAAAGATATTTTCATTGAGGCAACTTTCATTTAATTTATTTCAGTATAATGAACAGACCTAATGTAATATGTACATTGCAGGACTACTTAGTTGGACTCCCATGCTGGTCAGGTTTTTTTTTTTAATTTCAGCCTTTTTCATAAGCAAAAGAATTTTAAATGGGAAAAGGAAATGTAATCTGCAAGTATTACACAGTATACAGGGTGTTTCAAAACTCGCTGTACAAATTTCAATGGGAGATAGAGAACACCAAGACAAACCTTTTTCTTCTATGAATGTATGTCTGCTGACATAACCGTTCAGTGCTGCAATTGGCTAGAAGGTCGAAGTGGGAACAGAGAATGAACTTGTGTTTGCCATCGGCATTCGTAAATCAGACACCCCCTGCGTATGATAACATGGAGTGTTTCATGACTATTGAGATGGCTGACATGCATCTTTGTATGGTGCTGCCATGGAAACAGAAGAGCTGCTTGAGGTTGTACCAACGCTGCTTCTCAAACAGCGCTCTCTAGCACCGAAGGGTTACGTCAGTGGACATACATTCATAGACGAGAAAGGTTTGTCTTGGTGTTCCCTATCTCCCATTGAAATTTGTACAGAGAGTTTCGAAACACCCTGTATAACGTATTATATTCACTTATTTTTGTTTCTACCTTTTTGACACATTTTTTTTTTGTGAACCACAAAACTTAGTAAACTGACATTTGTGTAGCCCTGACAGTCACTGCATCATGTATATATATATATAAATTTTATATAAAAAAAATAATTTTTGGGTTAAATCATATTTGCAATATGGAATTACTTCGGGTAGCACATATTATACTAATATTAACAAATTAATTGTAGCTCAAAATAGAATTATAAAATCCATACTGAAAAAAAGAAAATATGAAAATGTTAAAAACTTTTATAAAGATGTTGATATTTTAACAGTTAGAAAAATTATATATGCATTCAAAATATAAAATTTACAAATTATAACCAAGATACACTAACTCTTAATCTCATTGAATTCTTACCTAAGAAAACTGTGACTAAAAATCTTGTGTGCTACCCCAAGAAGTAATTCCATGTTGCAAATACAATGGTTTTCCTTGCGCCTAAATTATTTAATTTTTTGCCAAACATTATAAAAATGGAAAAAAAATTACGTAGCTTTGCTTCTTAAACGGCTATTAGATATTGATAAAATTGAGAATTTTTTGTAATAAATTTCATAATTTTAATCATTTATCAAAATTTTTGTTTCCATTTGTTCAAATTGATTTATTCTTCGATTACTTTATAAATGCTTAAAACTTTTATTGACTATTGTTGCCAAAATTATATATATGAAATATGATAAAATTCCACAGGCGAGTTATAAACTCTTGTGGATTTCTGTAAGATTCAATTGAAATATTTGTGCCCACTGGGCTGGACCATTGTAATTGGATATATTATGTATTAAATAAATGTTGTGTTTAAAAAAATATTGTATTTAGCAGAGCACTGTAAAATGTCTTGAATATATTTTTCAGGTTGATAAAGATTGCTTCCAATTATTATGACATGGGCAACTTCCCTCAGTGTGAGGCAAAAAGGCAACTTGAAATCCTTATTTCAAAGATGGAATCTCGGCAATATCAAGAAGGTTTTTGATACATGCTCATGTGTCTGGGTAATAGGTATTTGTTTTCTTGAGGGTGTAATGGCTAATATTAATATACTATGCTTGTATAGTTGATTTATTCCATATAAAATGACAAATCTGTAATGATACCATCAGATCATTCACATTCTAGATGTATAAAACTTCATGGGTTTTGGAAAGACACATCTCTGTGAAAAAATGCTGTATTGAATATTTGGCGTTAAAGATGTATTTTAATTGTGAGTTTTATCACAACCACTGATAGTATTTGTATCCTGAAAATGGTTATATTGAGTTGGGCTTGATTTTTGTTAGTCATAGCCAAAATGGGAATTATCTAAAACATTTCTTGCAATTTATAATGGAATATATTTGTGATGAAAAAACGAAGTACCAGTGCTGTGCATTGATTCCAAAAACATTAGCTTTGAAGTGGGGACTTGTATTAGAGATGTTATGGGAATGCATTATAGAAGAAAATTGAGAAAATAAACCTTTCACCTTAATTGTAATAAGATTCAATGTAAGTCACAAAAGTCGTATTTTTTTAGGAAATATGTAAATCTTGAATTCATAATGGAATTTTCAAAAAAGTTCTGATTTCTTTAGAAACTTCCTACAATTTATGCTGGAAAGTTAAAAATTATTTTCTGTTGTGTAAAATTTTATATTTGCAGTATGACAAATGCATATTAAAGTATTTTTTCCGTATAATTATGTCTATGTAATTAAAATTTATGTGTAATATTTAGCATATATGCTGTTTCTTTTCATTGTAAAGTTAACAATTAGTTTTACTATCATTTGATCTTAAGATAATACATTACATCATTAATACTGTAAGATTTGAGTGTTTATAATTTTAGTAAATTCTCTAGTTAATTTAAAAAAATAGTTCATTGAAACGATTGTTATTTTCTGTTGAGAATACAGTGTAATTTTTGTCTTCCCATCTGAATGGTATATGTGCTATCTTAAAAGAAAATGTATTGAACTTAAATTATAAGCCATTAATTTAAAGACTGATAATGCCACTTTTTTTTTTTACCTTATTAAACTAATTACAGTAGTATATTATTCTTTCACCTTGTTTTATCTGCAAAGATAAGCTTTGAAGAAAGTGTTAAAAATGCGTTGGTTAGTGAACAATTAATAGTTGTAAGCTTCACATCTTTAACAATTCCATCAGCTTTGTCACCATATATGGAAGTGAAGTTGCAACAAGCATGTGTAATTCATAATCATATTGGAACTAGCCATTCCACCGTTCTGTGCTTTTATATATACATGTTGTTTCAGCTAACAAGTATCAGTAGTTAGCTTGTAATTGCATAAGATTTTAATGGAAGTTGGGTTGTAAAATAACAGTGTACTTCCAAAATACCAGAACTAAACCAATTGCAGTTGGCAATTTTTGACTTCATCATCATTTCCTGTTAATGTACATACAGTTCATTCCTTTGTATTGAAATTTTTCTTGCACCCCAGATTATGCATGCAGCTGAAATCTGCTAAAATGTTACAACAGAAATTGTAAATTAATAAAGTTTCTGCTATGAAATGCTGCCTATTGCAATAAAGTTGCTATTATTTAGGATATTTTTCCGAAGTTTATATTTAAGCATTTGATATGCTGCAACAGATATTATGTGCAGTGTTATGCTGGTTATTATATTCACCAAGAAAGCTCATATAATCTTTGCTTGATGACCGGATGCTATCCTGGAATTTGCATTCTCCAGTTTCACTAGAAATCATTCACATTGAAATGCCTCAGTGTATCATCAATCATTTCATCATTATTGGGCATCCTATAATATAAAAATAATTAAATGGACACCCAAGTATACAATATCATGATAAAATTATGGGGGATAGTGCACCAAGCACATAACGTGATGTTTCCTGATTATTCATATTCCACACGTAGCAGCATTGAGATTTTCTCTGCTTGTGCTCTTGTCGAGAAAAAAATACTGTTGGCTTGAAAAGACTTCCATTCATTAGAAACATAAAATGGCTTTGACATAATGCTCTCATCTACCCCAAACAACTGTTCAGCAATTCCCTTTCCCAACCAATTTGACTTTGGAATGTATTGTAACACAGCTTTATTATAATAACAATACAAAATTTCTTTTTTGTGATTTCTAAGTAGCAGGTGAAAATATATACTTGAGAAACCAAACTCCCAGATTCCGTCAGAAAAGACAATGTTGTACCATTTGTTGCACCACTGTAATCTGGCTGCTTTGTGTTGGGGTGTGTCATCTGGCACGAAGCAGCCAGACTACAGTGGTGCAACAAATGGTACAACATTGTCTTTTCTGACGAATCCTGCTTCTGTCTGTTCGAATTCAATGGGATGGCAGACTATTTTGTACTAGGTTGAAGTTAGTTTAAAAGGTTGAACTCCGAGATACATTCTCATTCCTAGCTTTCTCATTTACAGTGCGTTTTGATGTGATTGTAATTGTATTTTTTTAAATGTGATTCTTGATTGTGAGTAGAACCTCACTTATGCTACATGTGTTTAACCAATACTCTTGAGTTAACTAGTAGGTTTTCTAATTTTTTTTCTCCGTATGAAACCTTTATAGATACAAATATTTGTGTTCTTGATTCCCATCAAATATAAATCTATATGCTTTGTAAAATAGACGAATAAAAATTTAACAGCATTATTTTAATTGTTTACAGTCGATGCTATTTATTCAAAAGGTTTGATTACTACTATAGATTTAAACACAAATGGCTTTTCAGATATTTAAAACAAATGCATATTTTGTGCGTTCTAAGGAAAAAATTGTCTCTTGCATTAACAAATCCGTACAAACCATAAGCATCTTTGTGGTCCCCCCCCCCCTCACCCTCATAAGCAGGACTACACCCCACCATTGAATTTATTTTCAGTGAAACTCGCATTTGGTGATGACAGAATAAGAAATTTAATATGTTTAGAATCTTCCAAATAATATTCATCAGAATTAGCAGAAGTTCAGATCTCTATGAAAGATTGGGGTAGTTGTCATGAGATAAAAGTTCAGTTTAACGGGAAAAAAAAGTAAATAGTTATTCCTTCACTCAACAGACATGGCATTACTAATATTAAACCAGGGGTGGACATATGATGGGACTTGGTGATATGCATCAAAATGGTTGGTTTTGTGTAATTTCATTTTAGATTTTCAGGCAGAAATTACAAACCAAAACTAGTAGAATATGAATTACGAAAAAATATTTAACCTAACCAGACAAAATACATTATGATTTGGCAAATTGGGGGAAAAACTTGGGAGAAATAAAGCATCAAATAAGCTACTCTACAATGATAAAAACTCCATCAATTATACTCCAGACTATTAATAATTTTAATATTTCTTAAAACTTCAGAATATCATTTTCAAGATTTAAAATGGATTCATCTGAATGCTATTTACATCTTGAACAGCCATATGCTATATCAGCTAGCTCCATTTTAAACATTATGGTCATTTTATGTTTCATGAATATTCCAGCTAAGTATTTTCAAAATCTGCTGGAGCCTAGAATCCCCAAATTTTTCACACTATAGTGTTTTTAAAAAGAGTTCTGTCTTGTTTCAACAGTCATACGAGATTTAGAATTGAGCATTGTGCAGAACCACTAATATTGAGTCAGATAACCTAAGCATCCTAAAAATGGAACCTGTAAATTAACTTTCCATTTTGCTGCAACACATGTACAGGTGGTTGTTAATCCTAAAACATTAAAAGCCCCAAAACACTATTTTTTCGAAAAGTAGGTTTACACAAAGGTTACTGTAAGCTTATTCTAGAAACCAAAATTTCGATTCTTTAAAAGCGAAAAGCTCAAGTGAATTATAGAAGGTATTTTGGGCAGTTAAAATTTGTTTTTTTTTTTACTAATTCATATGAATTATTGAATTTTATAAAACCACATACTAAGTACTGCTGTTGTTTCCAGGCAACTTGACTGATTGAAAAATTTAGCAGGTTTCAGTTATTGCTTCACCAAGTAATTTTCAGTTTGAAATTTCTTTTTAGTGAAATTCTGCATCATTATTGCATGCTTATGAAGCATATTCCAAGGATATCTTGTAAAGATTTCATTAGAGTAGATGTGTGTAAAAGTTGTGCATTGATTTATTTTGATAACGGCTTTGTATCAAGAACATTAGACCATTTTGTGTTTTTTACAGTCCGAACTGTTTTGTTGTATTTATTGAGACTGTCATGCCTTATGTGTAGACCACTACTTCAGAGAAATAAAAGAATTTTAAACAAGTTGGGTGTCAGAAAAATTAATCGAATTTACTCTAGAAGTCATCATCCTCAAGCAGCCATGGGCTACGGAGGTCCAACCAGACCGTGCAGTTTAATTCTCCAAGCATATCTGTCCTGAGCTACATCTGCTGCATCCAGCCACTGCACACCAATTCTAACAAGGTCCTGTTTGACATTGTCTGCCCACCGCATCCCACCGCTCCCTTCTTTCTCAGGCCTTTTAGCACATTGTTCATAACCCTATTCGTCAATATATAATTATTCATACGGGCAACATGGCCAAACCATCGGAGTCTCTCTCTGCATAATATGCTGCTTAAAGGAGGTTGCAAACTCCTTTGCCTAACCTCATCATTAGTTACAAAGCTGAACCACCTAATGCCCAAGATACTGCGTAAGCATCTGGAATCTAAAGCATCTAGTTTCCTGTTATCTTGTTTACACAGTGTCCAAGTTTCACTACCATAACTAACCCTAGAAAGAACCAAACTATTATACAGTCTAATTTTAGTCTTTAGGTGTAAACGCCTATTTCTCCACAATCTCCATAGATTCTTAAAAGTCCCGGCAGCAATCCCTATTCGTCTGTTAATCTCATGCCGCACATCACCAGTATCTGTTACATAGCTCTCAAGATAATTAAACTGTGACACCTGCTCAAGACTGCAACCATTCAGATGACCTGACTCGCAGCCTGCCTAACCAATTTTCGTCACTTTAGTTTTCTGTCTATAACCAAACCTATGGGGTGGCTCACTCGGTAGCGCACCAGGCTCGTAATCTAGTTCCCAGGTTCGAGTCCCAGCTGGGTCAGCATTGAGATTTATCTCTGCAAAATTCCCGTCCCGCCCACGGTCAGTAGGGGACACCGATGGGCTTGGAAAGGCCGCCGTCCGTCGGGTGGGATGTCAAGCCGTGGCCCCGTGTGCGGGAGAGCTATACCCTGTGCACGTTAAAGAACACGCTGGATGGCCTTGACGGGAAGTTAACATTAACATCTGTCTCCCAACAGCCGTTCCAGAGGGTCCCCTTCGCCAACCTTCTCTGAGCCTACGGGGTCCATGTGACCTGGCCATTTAGCCCATGGTATGCAAAAAAAGTGCCGCTCAGATGTAAAACATCCAAACCCCTACTACCAGTTTCACCAACAGCTCGAATGAAAGAGTTCATCTCATCAACAGCATTTGCCAAAAAGGCTAAATCATCAGCATAATCTAAATCAGAAATTTTCGTATCTCCAGTCCATTTAAGGCCAAAATCTTTCCCTTGAAGTGAATTTCGCATATCAATAACCAAGCTAAAGAGAAAAGGAGACAAAATGCACCCTTGTCGAACATCAGAAGTAATGCTAAACCAATTACTACAAGCCTTACCAACTCTCATACACGACTCAGTGTTATTATAGAGAGCTTTCATAATGTTAACTAACTTGTCTGGTATACTATATGATCTCGCAATCAACCACAAATTATGACGATCAACAGAATCGAAAGCCTTTTTAAAATCAAAGCTAGCATCCAAAGGTTTCTGAAACTAAACATTTCTCAAGAATCTGCCTAAGTGAAAATATCTGATCCACACATCTACCACTTCGGGTCAATGAAATATGTTGGAACTTGAGTAAAAACCGTACACAAAATTTTGTTACAATATTTAAGATCTATGATAGCACTGTCCAACTAGTGGACCGTAATACAGCCCGCTTGAAATTTTAAATATCTATTCCACCTTATAGTTTTTGTTAACTTATATTACTTGATATGCAATCTTCAACTTACTCATTTGCAATTATTGCATTATTTCAACTTGCTCATTCTATTCTTATTGCCCAACGGCCACAATGCGCCCATTAAATTTATTAAATATTTGATAAGGTTTAGAAAGTTTAGTTTACTGTTACTATTTTTCGTATAAATAAAATAATTTTTTGAGGTGGCATGAACCGACTTTTCAATTACCTATCCTGTCCTATTCTTTTTTTGGCTCGCGAAATATTGTCGAAAAAGATGGCCCGCGTCTTGGAGAAGTTGGACAGCACTGCATTATATAATGCTAGAATTCCTATGCGATGCGAGGACGTCGAGAGAATAATCTCAGTGCAACGTCCTCACATTCCACATGCCTGCAGAGAAAACAGTAAGATTTTTAAAGTAATTATGTTTATTGAGAGAGGAAGTGCCAACAATATCCAATAGCTCCCTGATTGCAGGCATGGAGCAAACCACACTACTAAAAGCTGAAGCAATCTACACTGAAAGAATTTCAATGTATGTTTTTTATGATGCCTGTACCAGAAGCAAGGGTTTTAGGTACCTGTGATAAGCATTATCCACCAGCTGATAAAACATATCCTATTACCACTTGCCACTATTCACTTTGGACCACTTCAACCCACAAACAAGAAACAGCGAAGATTTATCCTCAACAGAAGCCCACCAGTGCAACAAATTCAGGATCCATAATGAAA
This sequence comes from Ryuthela nishihirai, assembly GCA_038380435.1. NCBI lineage: Eukaryota > Metazoa > Arthropoda > Arachnida > Araneae > Heptathelidae > Ryuthela > Ryuthela nishihirai. Next base: position 70,399,293 of record JAWZYU010000001.1, read on the forward strand.
CTCGGAGTCCTTATTCCATTCATGTTGGTATATATAGTCAGCACCAAGACCCAGCAGGGGTAGGAAAAAGTAGCCATAGTTGTCTAGATCGATAGGCCATACTGATCTGGCAGCACTCCCGTTCCCTTACACAAAGAACTTTTTTTGAAAGGTACTAACGGTCTGCACCACGAGAAGGCCGAGTCGGACTTTAGGTGCTAGGCTTGGCCAGTTCTGTGCATCATCACAAGAGATAGGAGGGCTATGCATCCATCCACTATAGCTTTCAAAAGTTTTACCCTGCAATGAAACATTTTTTCTGAATGCTTTTTTACATATTTTTACCATTATCCTATATCACAAGGCAGCAAATGACCGTTGTAGTGGTTGATCAACGAAGGCGTACGACAGCATTCCTTAAGGAAATAAATCGACAGAAACCCTTTATATGAAAAAAAAAACGCGAAATTGTCTTCCCTGAAAAATATGAAATTGGCACTTTGTATAGGCTTCAATTTGTAAACAATTGTCTGGAATAAATAAATTAGTTTTCTGGAGTCAGTATATTGCTTGTGAAATGTTTTCTTTATGAAAGATCATCGCCCCCCGTCGATTTTTATAAAACTCGTAACGCCCTAAAATGTCATTAATAATTATCTAAACTATGATGGATTCAGACAAAATGGTGGGCAAATTACTTCCTATGTACTGCCTCGAATAGCAATATGAATGAAATTTGTTTCTACAATTGATGTAAAATAGCTAAATTATGCCGTCCTGTGGCAGTGGTTAGCAAGCTTGGTTACTGATCTAAGGGCCCCGGGTAAGGCATGGATGTTCATATTGTTTTTCTGCTGAGGCTCTGCTATTCTCACAGACCTACTATGGCATATACACTGACAGGCTCCTGTCAGACCTCTGTAGCAAACAGCTGCTTCAAGGGGCAATTATAATAAGCAATATTCGGAATGCTCCAACTGTCACCGTGTATAAAGATAATCATAGAAATCGCTTACCCTTTGATAATTTTCCAGATTCACGCTTGGATCATTTATAAATATATATTTTGAAATACATCATTTGTAATCAACATAAATAGAAACTGGGATTCTCCTTCCTTTGAAAAATTAAATGAGGTTCAACAATATACCTATTATGGCTGATGCTTATATATAATTATGACCACTTAAAATTATTAGTTGCATCACTGCACTGACCTACAGTGGCAACCAACTATAGTTACTTAACAAAAGTTTGTGGTGAAAAATAAAAATACTCCCTCAAGCACTCACATTTAAATAATAATTAGCTAACATTTTATTCTATGTAATAATAAAAAATAAATACCACCTCAAACAGCTGCTTGCTACAGGTCTGACAGGAGCCTGTCAGTTTATATGCCTCAGTAGGTCTGAGGATGGCAAGACAGCAGAGAAATGACACATACATCCATGCCTTACCCGAGGCTTGAACCCAGGTTCCTTAGATCAGTAAACAAGTGTGCTAACCACTCGGCCACGGGACGGATATGCCATGTAATAGGGTAAATGAGAAGTTAAAGAGATCACCATGGATTGCTCATGCGCAACCCCAAATAAAAATTATATTTTAATATGGAATTAGCAATAACTGTATTAAGTCTTCATCAGTATTTTTTTATTCAATTACATACGTAAAAACACTTGTTTCAGCTTAAAATATAGTTTAGCTGCAGACATTAGGTTTCTACATTACTCTAGTTGATAGCTCTGCTCTAAGCTTTTCCATTAGTACATCCCATTTTATGGCGGGAAATAATAATATTCTTCGATGGCGTTGCCATTCTTCATCATCATCCGTCCATTTGCCTCCAAGTCCTGTATCTTGTTCTCCAGATACAGAATAGTCAAACTTAATATGAGCTTCCTGTAAATGAAAAAGATAAAACTAAAATTCTACAACTACACAACTTGTGAAAATTAAGCATTAAAATATAGAGCATAGTTTCATTAAACTCATAAATATTAGGTATCCAAACAAGTTCACGAGGTTTAGGCATTATAAATTAAAACACATAACTTTTAAAAAATGATTATGCAATAATGCAACCACCATCAAAATCTATGACTTTCTCCCACTTCTGTAAAATTCATGGTCTTTAGAGCAAAAAAAAAATCTTTCTCAGTTTCTGAAGTGTCTATTGTGCAAATGATTATCTAATAACTAGAATATCACCTTTGGCAAATGTTGAATGCTCATTTTTGGGCAAAAAAGTTCATTTTTCAAATTTTGCACCTTTTAACAGTAGTAATTCGCACTAATGGGCGATTGGAAAATGTAAATAGTAATATATTATTAGCCCTATACGACACAAAAAGAATTTCTCCTTAAATTCAAAAACTAGCATTTTTTCATGCCCTAGGGTTAAGGGCAAATCAGTCAGTGTATATAAAATAATTTATTTATTATTACTGCATTAAATTAGAAATTTTAAAACTAGTAATTTTTTTTTATAAATACAGAGCCAAGTCAAATTTTAACCAATAGTAATTTAATTAAAATACACATGAATATAAATTATACTTATTTTACTAAGTTATCTGGGTATCTGTTCCAGATCAACACATTCTACTACCATAATTTCCAACATAAATATATAATTCACAATAACACTGCAAGTTTTACATTTTCCTCATTTAGCACCCTCTAACAATGTAAATTAGCCTTTTGGAGGTTTTGAAAACTATGAATCATGCGACTCATAAACAAACAAATAAGTATTCAAATAAATACTAAATTGTTTCTGAATGGGGGAAATGGCTATTATCACTGAAATCTATACTTCCTATTTTCTAATAATTCCAGGAGGTACACGTGTTCCCTATGATGAGCTGCCAATTTCCAGTAATGTTACAGACTGTTAAAGAGACATTTTTCTGAAGGCTACAATTATTGGATCATATTGAACTTGTGACCTTGCTTCCTATATTAATTTTTTTAATACCATCATTAAATTGCTGACAGATGGTAAATATCTCTGACCATTTAAAGAACTGCACATAAATAAAGATTACCCCTCAAGTAGCTGCTTGCCACTGAGGTCTGAGGCAAGAGCCTGTCAGTTTAATATACCATAGAGAAGATCTGCAAGGAAGGAAAGTCCTCAGCAGAAGGACAACACAAGAAAGGAAACAGTCATGCTTTATCTGGGACATGAACCTAGATTACTTCAATCAGTAGCCAAGCATGCTAACAGGCCACCAATATCATAAGACAACAAACAAACGCTTCTGATCATTTAAAGAAATGTATATATCCAACTGAACATAATACACAATTTAGGGTATCAAATTTAATACTTTAGAATTAGAATTAATGACCTGCTGATCTTGTATGAAAGCACAGTAAAAAAAACGGTACTTATTAAAAACTAGTTATTCATTTTGAAATGTCAATTGCATGTAGTTCGATTTGTTTTACCTCTGGATGGCAATTTTGTGCACACAATGAACTAAATGACAGGTCACAAGGCCCCAGTGGCTCTGAGTTAGGTAAGAGAACTTACTGGACAGGAGGATACAGATGGAAGCTTCCTGCTATGGCCATCCAGCATGCTTATTAACATGCACAGGGTATGGCTCTTTGGTGTACAAAGTCACAACTTCATGTCCCATCTGACAATGGCCTATTCTGAGCCCATTGGATCCCCTTTCTAATTCAAGGCAAAATAGGGATTAGCAAAGATAAAGCTGAATGTTGGTGCAGTTGGGGCTCGAACCCAGGAACATCAGATTATGAATGGTTCACTATTGACTGATCCAGGCCCCAGCTTTGTATGAAACCTATATATGTAGTCAAATTATGAATCCACAGAACCATAAATACTCAACAATAAAAGTTTTCCCCATAATTACACTATATAGAAATTATAACTTTTATAGTCACACCATTTTATTTCATACCTCTTCAAATAATTCCTCTTCAGCATTTGCATATTCTGTTTCTTTCCCATTGTTTGCAGTACCATCTTTGTCAGTATAAATCTTGCAAATGAGCAAATAATAAGCAAAATCAAACTGTTTCTTTTCTTCCTTTGCCTTTTTCATATCATTGCTAAATAAGAAAACAGTTGTAAATTTTTATTGTATTACATTTAAAAATAGTATTTTAATATAAAATCATACATTGCTATCAAATAATGTTTATTAGTTGAATTCTTCAACAGTCTGTTGTATGAGAAAAGAAAGTTAATTTTTTCACCTTATATCAATAAAATATATATATATAATTCAACCAAATAAAAATTATGCAGAATAGCTAAAGACTTCACAGAAAAGTTATGCATTGCAGTTGTGTGCCCACCTTGGGGATAAGGGGTCATTGTTGTCAATTCAAACTTCATGATCTTCACATTCCTCCACTAAAATTTCAAATTTTTAGCATAAATACATCCTTTTCTTATATTTGTTTAAAATTTAGCACTATTAGAGGCTACAATTATAGCTTTTAGGAGATTCAGAAAGTGTGAATTGTAATATTTCATCAATACCTATCCAACCCAAAAAGAATTTTTAATTTATCTCTAAAAGGAAACATTTATCTGTTAAAAGAAAAACATTGTTTTATCACCCATCCCTTGGGTAAGAAGTCAATATATTATTACCAATTGAGAATTCATAACTTCACTTGAAATTTTAAAAAAAATAAATAAATACCTCCCTCAAGCAGCTGCTTGCCACAGAGGTCTGACAGGAGCCTGTCAGTTTATATGCCAAAGTAGATCTGAGAGGATGGCAGGACACAGCAGAAAAACAACACATACAACCATGCCTTATCTGGGGCTCGAACCCAGGTCCTTTAGATCAGTAGCCAAGCGCGCTAACTTGCTGAAAAAAAAATCGTTTCATCCTGAGTGGGATTTGAATCCATATCTCCCAGAAGCATGTGTTTTAATTGCCCCTCTAATTTATTTATTTTTATTTATTGTTGTATTTTTATTATTGTAAATATTTTTATGCATTAAGTGTGTTTTTTGGAAGTGCTATTGTGGGGATGTGACTCATAAATGTTGTTTTCGGTCTGAGCTGGCTGCCTGTACATGTCAATGTCCAAAAAGCCCTTTTACAACTAGACTGGGGTCGAGTGTGAGTGCAGGAGAGGAGCCAGACAGAAAAGAAACAACATTCTTAAGTGTCGCTGTCAAATTGGAAAGATGTTTGAACAGGCGTCAAAGGACGCCACTCTTACTCAAAGAAAAACCCATAAGGGAGGGTTCGATTCTATGTGAGAATCAAGATTCTTGGTGAATCAAATACAGTTCTGTGGAACTGAAGTGGATTCTGTGTGGACCACATTGTAGGCAAAGGTTAAATATCCCTTCACTGAGTTTGAGGTCGGTAAAGCGAGAATCTGCAGAGTGCGGTTCTCCACCTCGTTGCATAATTGTTTGCAGCAGCAAAGGCCCATGGAGTCGAGATCATCCCCAGCATGTGACTGTATATAAGTGAGAATAAAATGTGTCATCCCTATACAACTCTCATTCATGAATTGTTGGACGTATTTCTGTATATCACTTGGCACAGCAAGTCTGAGGCATACGTCGATACAGGTGTCACCCACAAATCTGTTATTTCACCGAAATAAGGCTGAAAGTAATCAAGGGACTAATTCATTGTTCCCTTATGACTACCCATCACAATTGGCTCAGTACATCAAAGCATGCCAGGCATCATAACCGCTAGACCAGTGGTTCCCCAACGTTTTTTTTTTGTTCTGTGAATCCCTTTCAACCCAAAAAAAAACTCCAAATTAAAATTTACATTATATAATTATAAAATTTACTACTTATAATTATGAAACCTCTAAAATTTAGAGTCACAGAGAGGAAAAAATATATTTGTAACATAATTGGACATCTTTACTGCTTAAGGTGCCATTACAGAATTTTTAGCAAGAATCCCTTGGGGTTCGCAAAGCACCAATTGGGAACCACTGCACTAGACCATCAGACACTAACCATTTTCTTCAACAGTGTGACATATAAGCATTCCCATATATATATTTATTCACCAATGGTGCCATCTATGTCAGGAATTGGGCAATCAAGCTGCCTCACATGATGGAAGTAATATTTGTCATTCATGCTCACAGTGCTATATAAATAATTATGTAAAATGTCCTGTAGACAAGACAAATTATTTCAAGTGTTTCGTGTCTACAGGACATTTTACTGTGATACTTCATTACTGAATCATAACTTCACATTCCACTACCAAAATTTCAAATTTCTAGCATAAATACAGCATTTGCAACATCGTTTTAAAATGTTTCCACCATTAGAAGTGGAGAGGGGGGGGGGGGGGCAATCATGGCTTTTGGGATATTCAAAAAGTGTGAATCATAATATTTCATTCTTATCTATCCAACCCCTCCCCTCAAATTTTTTTTATTTCTAAAAAAAAAGGTTTGATGTCTGCAGACAGATAGACACCAAATGAAACATTTTCTCTTTTTTTGAAACTGACAAAGACTATTTTGTGAATTACAAAAATCAACTTAAAAAAAAAATGCAACTACAGGTGTTTTTCAGTTAGTTAGTTTCAGTTAGAATTATATATTTTTGGGAGGTAAACACTGGATAAGGAAGTTTTGAAAAAAAATCAATGTATGTGACAACTGTGTCTGTATGTCTACATGCCCATACAACTGGCTGAGGCAATATGTTGACAATGCCTATGTCTAAATACATGTCATAAAGATGTTCAATAATGTCCATATTAGGCCTCAGCTCACCTTAACTCAATATTTGAGCTTTATACTGCCTTAATGGGAATCTATTTTCTTTTTGTTTCAGCTAAAATTCTAAAAGTATACATATCAGAAAATTGCCACATAATACAGCTATCTTTCAACTTATGTGGATTTTGCACTACAATATTTCACATGGATTTCAATATAAACAAATTCAGTTAGGCAAGACATTTCCCTCAGAGTATTTCTTGGTTAATTTTTTACTAAAGACTATAAAAAATAATGAAATGATTTGTCTAATGCAAATGAATAAAAATAGAATTTGCAAATGACTAAAATGAATGAAAATATATTGAATGAATCCCAATTACAGATGTTCCATTGTTTAAATACTTAGGTTTGCACATTTGCTCACGCAACAGGAGAGCCATGCCGCTGGAAGGGGTGAAATCGCCGTGTTGCAGTTGGTTGGTGGGAATTAGCATATTTTCAATGTAAGAAAGTTGAAACTTCATTTGTGGGGCTGCCAATGCTTTGTATGTTAATTGTTCTATTTCTAAATTATTATTAATGATCATTTGAGTTAATACTGTGTTTGGATGTTTGTTTAAAATGTCAGAATGGTGTTCCTCCATTCTTTGATACTGTATGAGAGTATGATATGTCAATGAGACAAGTATTTAAACAACGGAACATCTGTAATTGGGAGCCTGAGGAAGACAAAACCAAGGAGATTGGCGAAACGCATAACTTGATGAGGGGGGCTTTGTGTTTTTTAAACTTTTAACTTTTTTAGAAGTTACTTTTGTAAGTTTTGGGGATGTGCGACCGAATATCTTAACATCAGTCTAATATTGACCCGTGAGAGATGAATTTATATGAGACTTATAACATCTACAGGCTGTTAAAGTAAAAGATGGCAGCAAATCTCATAAGGACTGGTAAACAGCTGTTGCACCGAGCAGTACAATTGTACCGATTGTCATGTCAAGCTCACCAAACAACAGGCAATAAAACATAGTGCATCACAAAGGAATACAACCAGTTGTGATGATAACAATACCCCTACCAACTTAGCCATTTTTCAATGAACAGAAGAAAGAACATAATATGACATCTAATTGCAAGCTGTACCTGTCCAGCGGACATTCATCAAAGTTCATCACCAGTACTGGTAAATATTGTTCCTCTTTTTTCTTGAGCACCTTTACAAAATAAAGGATAGCTTAAATACTGTACCAATGGAGGGTACAAGTTTGGGAGCACATTGGTAGTAGTTGAATAGCTGCCATAATGGCATTGGGCTGATACGACACTACATATGATATGATGAGCACTCCTCTGGACATAATTTTAATGTATTAATGTACAGTTATTAATTGTAGCTATTAAATTTTATCAAACTAGCTGTGAGTTGTAATTTGTACCATATACATTTTTGATGCAATTTCCTGTAACCTGCAAATATTGTAATATTTTATACTCATTAAGCACTTGTATCTGTTGTGAGCAGTAATTCTGAATATCCAAGTTAAAAACAAACGATAATGTTAATTATTATTCATCATATTAAAAATTTGCAAAATGTCAAAAATATGTAGAATCTATAAATGTGACAGAATTTTTTTTAAAGATAAATCAGCTGTTTTATTTTGAAATATGATACATTAACTTCAGACTGACTTTAGAAAAATTTAATAAGTATAGGAAGGAATGAAGTTCACAACAATACTATTCATTTATAATAAATAGACAAGTGTGAAAAAATTCACCCATCCATCTCCTGGACTCGAACTCTGGATCTGGTTATGTGCCAGTTGCTCTACCATTCACACTTGCTTAAGAAAAGTTATGCTGTGAAGCTTTTATCATGTGATTCTAAGTGTCACGGCACTCATGCTATACCAACAAGATTCAAGCTATTAATCGTGGTTATTAAATTATAAATATATATGTGTTGTGCTCATACAGTATCAAACAGTTATCAAAACTATTTTCTTATCCGAAAAAAATAGATTAGAGGAATATCAAATTTTAAACACTATTAGATGGTTTAACAATAAAAGTGCCTCTTTTGTGCAAAACAGGATGAAAATAAAATCTGCTAAAAAGAATTCAGTCATTTCCGAATTTATTGAACATAGCATAAATTGAACTAAGAATTATAGTCATAAAAATTATGCACTGTGCCAGATACACAAAAAAGGTGAAATACCTTAAGCTTTCATAAAGAGGCAAAGAAATCTGTGGAGGAATGTTTAAGAAGCGTTCACTCAGAATCAGTCCAACATGCTTTTCTGGATCTTCAAGTATTTTCTTGAATTTTTCAAAATCTTCAGCTGAGCAGGCACTTTTACAGTGTTCTAGTAGTAAAGATCGAATCTGCTTCACACACTCAACATCCTACCAAAAAACATTTGTACATTTATATGTGAAATAATTTGGCATAATTAGTGAAAATATGCTATTTGAAATAAAAAATATTGAAGAACAACTTTACATACAAGACATTCAAATTTCTAACTTTTTAAACTATATAAAATATTGATAATAAGAAAATTTGAATAACTTTGCTGCTATTATCATTACTATAACAATAACTAAAATAATGCATATCACCTCTGACAAATATGAGAATCTCACTTTCAAAGATAACCAAATTTTTTAAGCATAAATGACAATCATAGAGTTACCTGTTGACTTTTTGACGTGAATATATCAATAAATATTTTGTGAAAATTTTTTTGGCAACATATGGGAACTGAATCTGCATCTCTCCAGATACATGCCAGAGTATTCTACCATTGAACTAATGCCAGCTCATCTCTTTTCCACTAATTTAAGATTTTAAACTCTTCACCGATGATAATTTCGCCGACATATGGGAATTGAACCCACATCATTCCAAAAACATGCCAAAGTATTCTACCATTGAACTAATGCCAGCTCATCTCTTTTCCACTAATTTAAGATTTTAAACTCTTCACTGATGATAATTTCGCCGACATATGGGAATTGAACCCACATCATTCCAAAAACATGCCAGAGTATTCTACCATTGAACTAATGCCAGCTCATCTCTTTTCCACTAATTTAAGATTTTAAACTCTTCACCGATGATTTCGGTGGCTACCATTGGTGCCATTTATGATCTTGGGTGGCAACTAAATAATTTAAAGCCTTAAATTAGTGGAAAAAAGATGAGCTGGCATTAGTTCAATGGTAGAATACTCTGGCATGTTTTTGGAATGATGTGGGTTCAATTCCCATATGTCGGCGAAATTATTTTCACAAAATATTTACCAAATTTTTTACCTGCTTTTGCACTCTTCAGAAGTTTTAATTGGAACTAATGGATTGTTGGGGAAATGCAAACAGTATTTTATTAGTACTTATACAATATAAAAAGTATTTCTCTTTTGTTCCTTACAATAAAAAATTTGCTTTTTTCCCCCCACCCCTCTGAGAAAAGGGGCAGATCATTGCTGTCAGTGGAATATCTCTTGACACTTTTATCACCGAAATTTAAAATTTCTACCAAAAGTAATCACTTGCAATATTCATTAAAAGTTATGCCTTTTCCTTATTTAATGTTATGCTTACAGTGTAAGTTAAACCCACCTAAAGATTTTAAATTATTTATATGAAAATGATTTGAAAAAAATTATAATGAAATTAATTATATTACATTAATACCAATGTAACTGAAAACGAATTTTCCTATTATCTCTTAACCAAAACAGTTGTGTTTCCTACTCTCTGGAGGTTGTTATTGTTGGAAATCTCATAACCTTCACATCTTACTATCAAAATCTAAAATTACTAGCATAAATACATTGCTTGCAATATTTGTGAAAATAGTTTGCAATTTTCAAATTTTTCCACCATTAGAGGGTGGAATTTAAACTTTTAGGAGATTTAGAAAGTACAAATTATAATATTTCATCAATACCTATCCAAATAAAAAAGAAGTTTAAATTTTCTAAAAACAAAAAAAAAGTTGCATTTCCCAACCTCCCCTGAGGGTAGGGGATCAACTCATTGTTACCAATTAAAACTTCGTGAAACTACACATTCCACCAATAAAATTTCAAATCTTTAGAATAAACATGTCATTGGTAATATATGTTTCCAATTTTGCAATTTTCAACTTTTTCCTCTGTTAGAGGGTGTAATTATAGCTTTTGGGAGATTTAGAAAGTGTGAACTGTAATGCTTCATTCATAACGCCCCCCCCCCCCCCCCTCCAAAAAAAAAATAAAAAATAAAAATAAAATAAATAAATAAATAAAAATAATGCAAATTCAGATTACCTTTGAAGACAAAATATTTTTCTTTTATATTCATAAATAGTCTGAATAAAAGATAAACAATAATAATTGCTTAAACAATTTCGTCATTGGTATAGCCATGATTTTTGGAATAGGTGGTTGCAATTTCAACCTCCAATCCCCATTGACTATAACACTGATATTACATGATGAAACAATTGAATTCTTATTCAGACAAATAATGTTTCTAGAATAATCATATAAAACAATATTAGTGAATCTGCTTCCTTTCAAGAGTGCACCTTGAGAATCAGATAGAAAAATAGTACAGTTCTGGGGAATGCTCTATACAGCTTCCCACAAGATTTATTAAAGAATTTTCTTTGCTTGTGCAGCAATTTTTATTTTTGGTGTAAAATGGCCTAGCCAGCATTTTCTGGCTCTTAATATTCAAATAAATTTAAAGCTAATTTCAAGCAGATAAAAATTAATATTTTGCAAGTTTTCTATATAAATCTTATTTAGAACTTACAAAAGTTTACAGTGCTTTTGATGAGTGCAGCACTTTTCTATTTTCAAGATGGATATGCAGATCTTGGCATCATTGGGTGGCAGGTGAGTTCATGGTATAAAAATATGCATGCAAAAAAACTTAATTCTCTCTCTGTTTCAGCCGTATGCTAAACTTATGCAAAAGATTGGAGGTTGAAACATTAGGTTATGTTGCTCTTTTCATAAGGGGAGGCTCAGTTGGTAGCGTGCCAGGCTCATAACCTGCAATTATCAGGTTTGGGTTCCAGCTGGGCAAGTGTAGAGATTATTCTCTGCCAAACTCCCCGCCCTGCCTATAGCTAATAGGGGTCGCTGTTAGGTTTGAAAAGGTCGCTGTCCGCCGGATGGACGTTAAGCCGTGGTCCCTTGTGTAGGAGAGACACACACCGCATGCATGTTAAAGAACATGCTGGATGGCCTTGACGGGAGGCTGACACCCTTTTCCCAACAGTTGTCTAGTGGGTCGGGTCCCCTCACCCAACCATCCACAAAATTATGAGAGCTTCAAACTTGGACATCTGTCCCAAATAACTGATATTTAAGTAGCGAATATCATGTTTTAAAAAATTAAAAGAGCTCGAATTTACCCTTAAAAATGGTAGACTTTCGGCACATTCATGTACAGAGTTGCAGTAAAAATAAGACCATAATGCTACCTAACCATATTGGTAATAAATCATCGGCAAGGTTCAAATTTCGAAAGTTTCATAATCAGAGATATGAATGAACTAATTGATTTCGATAACATTAAACTAATGTAGATGATAGGTACTATCCCAGTTGCTCTGCAGCCTTAATGTCAGCGTTCTGATAGACATCAACCAGCACAAAAGGCTCAATATTCGAAAGTACCAAAATTAGAGATATGAATAAACAGAAGGTTCCGATAATATAAAGTAATGCAGACGATAGGTTCTCTCTCAGCTGCTTTGCAGCCTCAATGTTAGCATTCCGATGACTCAACCAGCACACGAAGGTAGCTTCTGGTGCATTCCATATGATGTAGTACTGTCCTGTATAGTGGAACGTCGGATGGCATCATTCAATCATATTTAAGCTCTTTTCATCAGTGTCACATTTTGTCCTATAATTAGTTGTTACAATTGCCCTTATGTTTTATCTTAGGATGTGAAATATGAATGCCCTAAGCAAATGCAAAATAACGTGGTCAGGTGCATCACCACATGATCTAGGCAACTATTTAAGACTTCTGCTCATAAGAAGTGTTGATCACAATGGGAAAAACAAAGGATCTTTTGGGGTTCGATAAAGGGCTTATTGTGGGTGCCCATCTGTCTAGAGTGACGATTTTAAAAACAGCAGAGCTGAATGGTTTCTCAAAGGTATATCTCTGGTCTGTAATCAGTGAAAGAAAAAAAACCAAGTTGCTTGTCTAAGAAGCATAAATGTAGCACAATGTCAATCTGCCAGGAACGAGATCGCCATTGTCTGAGGTTTGTACAGAGAAACAGGACTTCCTGTGTTCAGCAATTGACTGAAACATTCAATGAAGGCTGTTCCTGACCCATATCTCATCGAACTATATACAGGGAATTGAAGAGGTTGGTATCAGCAGTCGCATGCCTATACGGAAACCATTGATTTCTGCGAAGAACTGGCAAGTTTGTCTACAGTAGTGTCAGGAACACTGTGACTAGACACTGGAAAAAGTCGTGGTCCAACGAGTCATGGTACACTTTATTCTGTACTGACTGTAAGCAGAGAATTTGGTGGGAGCCCCATGAAGCAATGGACCCACTCAACTCTTGTAAACAACTCAAGGTTCTGGTAAACAACTCAAGGTTCTGGAAATGGTGTCATGGTATGGAGCATGTTCTGTTGGTATGGAATAGATCTCCTAATATTGCTGGAAGGTCAGTTGTCCTCGAAGGATTATCTGAACATTGTTGCTGATCAAGACCATCCTGTAATGTTGACTTTTATCCAGCAGGTGACAGCCATTTCATGGACAACAATGCTACTGTCCATTGCATAAGATGTGTTCAGCAGTGGTTCAGCAAGCATGACAGTGACTTCCACCATTTTCCCTGGCCACCACAAAGTCCAGATCTGAACCACATTGAGAATGTATGGGACACGTTAGAAAAACAGATCCAGGAACAAAGTTCTCTTCCATAAAATCTGAGCCAGTTAAAGGACTGTCTGGTGAATGCCTGGTATGCTGCAGATGTAAAGGCACTTCAACACTTTGTGGAATCTATGCCAAACCGCATACATGCTATAATTCTGGCTAAAGGAGGTCCAACTCGGTATTGAATAAAGGTTTCTAATTCAGTGTCCGGTATGTGTAGATTAAGAATGGACAACATTTAACCATGATTGGGTAAACTTTTTTCAACTGATAATGATAATAAAAGTTTGTATCTTATGTGCTGTGAAACAATCACAACAGCCAAAGAATATAATATTCATGGCATTTTGAAATTAAGCATTCTTTAATAAATAAATTAGATGCCTGTGAAAAACACTTAAAATGGATGACTTAAAAGAAAAAAACTAAGAAGAAAAGAATAGCTTTATGTTTTAATTGAACATGATGTTTTTGAACTTAAGGATCAATTAAAACATAAGGCTACTAACTTAACTATTTTCCTCTTGCAATGGACAAAAATACCAATATTAAAAGCAATTTTTAATATGTATAAAATGTTTAGTGACAATTTTGAAATGACTGAAGAACTTGTATATCAATATCCAATGTAAAGGAATGCTATAAGAGATATCATTGTGTTAATATATTGTTGGGTTGTTTTACCTCTGAGCGGCACTTTTTTGCACACCATGGGCTAAATGGCCAGGTCACAAGGACCCCGAAGGCTCAGAGAAGGTTGGGGGAGGGGACCCACTGGAACAGCTGTTGGGAGACAGATGGTAGGCCATCCAGCGTGTTCATGGCGTCAAGGCCATCCAGCGTGTTCTTTAACGTGCACAGGGTATGGCTCTCCCACACACGGGACCACGGCTTAACGTCCCATCCGACGGACGGCAAATTCTTTTGTTTACATTTCAGGTATGTAGATAACTCTTCTAACTGCTATGTTAATAGAGAAATAAAGAGTAATTACTGTTAAAACTAGAAGAACACATATCGCTTGTGACACAAATGAGAATCTCGTTTTTAAAGAGAATGTAGTTTTTCCTTTGCCTACTCTTTTACTCCTTAACAGTTTTAATTTCAGCTAGCGGATGATGGGAAAATGTAAATAGAATATTATTAGTAATTATAAAACATAAAGGTATTCATCTTTTAACTTTTAAATTTAAAAAGTTACATTTTCCACATCTCTCTTAGAAAAATGAGTAGATTATTGCTGTCAATGGAATACCTTTTGAAAAGTTACCACTAAAATTTCAAATTTCTATTATATATATATATTATTTAAAAATACTCGATAACAGCTCTACCATTTCCACATGTAGTGATCTGTAAATATATATATATATTAAAACTACCTTGGTATTTTAAAAATATGAATTATATTTCATTAGTACAAATCCAACTAAAATAAAATACTCTAATTATTACTTTGCATTGTTTCCAATGGAAACTTCATGATATTCACTTCTAACACCCTGCCCTGCCCATGGTCAGTAGGGGACACCAATGGGTTTGAAAAGGCTGTCGTCCATCGAATAGGACATTAAGCCATGGCCTGTGTATGGGAGAGCCACACCCGGTGCACGTTAAAGAACATGCTGGATGGCCTTGACAGGAGGCTATCATCTGTCTCCCAACAGCTGTTCCAGTGGGTCCCCTCCCCCAACATTCTCTGAGCTTTCGGGGTCCTTCTGACCTGGTCATTTAGCTCATTGTTTGCAAAAAAGTGCCACTCAGAAGTAAAACAATCCAACCCAACATTCTAACACCAAAATTTCAAATTTCTATCATTGCAATATTCTTTTGAAATTTTGGAATTTTCAACTTTTTTCATCGTTAAAGGGTGCAATTACAGTGTTCAAAAGATTCCAAAAGAGTGAATAACAATATTTCATCAATTACTATCTAACCCAAAAAAGAATTTTTTTTCATTTCTCTCTCAAAACAATTATCTACTAAAACAAAAAAGTTGTGTTTTCTCACCCCCCCCCCCCCCCCCCCCCCCCGACTCCCACAGGTTTAAAGTGCCAACTTATTTCCGAGAGTGGAAATTTCATAACCTTCACACATTCCACCACCAAAATTTCTAGCACAAATGCATCATTTGCATTATTCATTTGAAATTTTTGAATTTTCAACTTTTTCCACCGCTGGAGGGCATAATTATAGCTTTAGAGATATTCGGAAAGTGCATATTGTATTATTTCATCAATGCCTATACAACACAAAAAGAATTTTTAATTTATCTCTGTAACCAACAAAGTTTGATGTCTACAGACAGACAGACTACAAAGCAAACCTATTATGTTTTCTTTGAAAACGAGGTAAAAACAAAGTAATGCATGAAGGGGAAATCCATCAAATTTCTCTTGTCTCATGCTTTTAATTAATACAGTGGTATTTATGTATCAAATATCTTGAGCTATAAGTTAATTCATCTATTATTACTTCTTTTCAGTTGAAAAATATTTATCTTTTATCATTTCCTGAAAATGAACAAGGTCTTAGATACAGAAGTAAGAAGGACTTCCTTGGCATGGAAATCAATCCTACTGTGGAAGAAGGGTTTTTAATCACCACCCCTAAACTGTGGTGCCCCCTCCCCTGGAAGAATTTTTTATGTTTATATTCAATAGTTTTAATAGACATATAACTTGTATTTAGCCAGGTGAAATATGAACCCATTAAATTGGAATTCCATTACTCAAATAACTCATACCTTTGTACTCAAATTTCATATATGATGAAATATGTTGTGAGAAATGTAAGACAAATAATTGATAATTTGATGAAAGCATCAATATTGAAAACTATATATCAAAATGCTGAGGACAAAGAAAAAAAATAGTATTTGATGACAGAATATTGATAAACTTAAGCTAAAAAGAAAGCATGTAATATACCCTTTTTGCTGTAATGTTAACAACAGATGAGACTCCAAAGCTTTCTTCCTCCTCACTATCATCTTCACTTATATCATCTGGTTCACTTTGCTGAAAACATAAATAGCATATTTTAAAACATCATACAATAATATAATTCATTTCTGTTAAAAACACTTTTATAACATTTTTTAACTTGTGAGTTAAAAAGGCAAAAAAAAATTAAATTTTTTTTTTTTATTTTTCACTTTACCTTTTGGTTACTACTGAAAAGTAATCAATAAACTGATTTGTTCACAAGAAAACTTCTTTGAACATACTAGATTTACTATGGTTTTAAACAATAGAAACTATATTTTAATACAAAATATTAACAATATTGAACTGCAACATATTTCTGTGCAGTATGAATTTTATTATACTGAGAAATCTTTTTTAATAAGAATCACACTTATAAATTTTAAAATTCAAAATGGGAAAAAGTTTTAAAACACTTTGTGACTTTAAAGTCAAATATCTTGACAATGGTTGGTTCATGAATTCTGAAATATAATAGCTAAGTTATATGGACAATGTGCTTGGGAAAGTCACTATATTTGCTCACAGTAATTTTCTTGATTTCCCTAAAAAAATTGCATTTGCTGGATGAGGAGCATGACAGAAGAAACACATAGGCCTGGTCTGGTTGGCTTATTTTACCTCTAAGTAGCACTTTTTTTGCACACAATGTGCTAAATGGTCAGGTCACTGGGACCCCAGGGGCTCAGAGAAGGTTGGTGAGAGGGAACCCACTGGATAGCTAGCTGTTGGGAGACAGAAGGTAGCCTCCTGTCAAGGCCATGCATTTTATTCTTTAACATGCATAGGATATGGGCTCTCCTGCATGACTTTGACTGTGAGTTACTACAGATTGCCAACAAAGATAAATAATTTACAACAACAAAAATTCCCAATCCAAACATTCAAATAAAAAAGAAAAAAATGTGAAATGATTATAATAAAATATATATATGTAAAAAAAAAAAACATTTAATCCATAACTGAGTCATGCTTTGTGCATAGTGTACTCAAATCAAAAAGTTTGAGGACTGGCTCTGTTATCTTAACAGTGCAGTGGTGTAGCAAGTTGTGACTTGTCACAACACATTCAGTGACTCATCCAGAGTGCATAAATCTGCATCAAATTTTGTTCCAAATTAAGGAAAAGTGCAACAGAAACTCGTGAAATGCTAAAAAAAAACTTTCAGAAAAGATGCTATGTGTCATTCAAAGACCTTCAGTGGTGTGTAAAGTTAAAAAAGGGCAATGTCAGTTGAAGGCAATCCTTGTTCTGGCTGTCCTTCAACTACAATGACTAATGATTGAATTCCTAGTATTCATGATCTGATCAGGAATTATTAATGTTTAACTATTTGCAAAGTTTCTAGTGATTAATATTTCTTCTTGGGCATGTTAAATTTTATTAATTTTAACAAAAGATTTGAGAATGTGGCACCTTTCAGTCAAATTTGCCTTGCATCCTCACTGATGATCAGCAACAAGTTCTCATATTTGTCATGATCTTCAGCAAAGTGTTACTGTTGACCTAAACTTTGTTTATTTCATCTCAGTGGCAACAAATCATGCCATACTCACTGGATTTAGCACCCTGTGATTTCCCCCCCCCCCCCAAGATTAAAGCCTCTCTGAAAGGCCATAGACTTGCAATGACTGAGGAACTATTCAAAATACAACATAGGAATTATTAGCAATTCTGAAAAAAAAAAGCCTATTAAGAATGCTTCCAGAAGTTGCAGCAGCACTGGAATTGGTGTATACAGTGTTGAGGAGACTACTTTGAAGGAGATCCATCCGAACAGCCAGTAAGCTTCATTTCCCAAATATTAGTTCAATCTCTTTCTAACTTTCTGATCACATCTCATACAATATTTCAAAACAATAAATTCACAGAAATCTTCTTAAAATTTATTTCTGTTAAATATAAAAAAAACTATTTGTGATCTACAAAACTGAATGCTTTTGTTTTATATTTTATTCTAATTTAATTTTTTTCTGACTCTCTGTAAAAACTTGCTATATAGAATTAAATTACTGTCAGAATTATAAATCTACAGAAAACATAAATAAAAGACATGCACTGTTTGATAGTCACATAAATATGAAATGTAAACAAAAGCAGGTATAATTATTACTGTCAAGTTTTAAGGAATAAAATTCATTAACAGAAAATCCTTTTCACAATAGATATAATTTTCTTGCACTAGTATTCTTAAAGGTTGTAATTGTTACAATTTTAATGCAAAAAATATTACCTTAATTACACTAGAAACAAAGTTCTGTTGGATGAGAAGATTAGTGAGTTCCGACAGATTAACATGTGCCTTTAGAAACAACTGGAAGAAAAAAAGTTTATTAGGAAGAAATATTTTTTCACATCTCCTACACTTAAATCTGTTCACTGTTGACCAAATTGCAAAATATAAATTTTAACCCTTTGTTTTAAAACTGGCATGTACAATTTTTTACATTATTAGTTTATGTTCTTATTACACATTAAACTTCTAACTATAATCTATTTGAAACATATTTTGATTCAGAACATTATATATTAAAATAAAATTACTTTGACTTAACAGATTAGAAAAAAATTAGTGCAATAAAAATGGAAAAAGAAACAAGCAAATGATAAATACATAATAAAAAATTGAATCACAATGAATTAATTGCAGAATTTACTGAAATAATGCTGAGAGTATCTGGGAATTGATTGGACGAGTCCATTTAAAATCTGTCGTTTTGGGCTGGTATGGTACTGAAAGGGTTAAAGGTACTTTTCAATTCTCAAATTAAAAATACACAAAATAATAAATTACTCCCTAGGCTATGGGGACCTGGCAAGGACCTGAAAACACATTTCTGAATTCGGGTCCCTATCCTTTACAGCAGGGATGGGGAAACCAGCCTGCGTGATGTTTTTTTGTGGACTGCCAGCAAGTAAAGATTTAACAAAACAATATTGTAGATTAGTAGGTCAAGTGAATTGACAAAGTTGAAGCCATGAAAAAAAAAATGCTTTAATAAGCAGAGGGAACATTTTAATGGCCCACAGAGAAAAATGTTTTCCCACCCCTGCTTTACAGCAAATTGGCATTCAATATTAAAAAACATTGCATCAAAAAGAAAATGAATTTATCTTCAACCACTTCCCATAATATTTAATAGGAGTGTATCAGTGTAAAATTACTATAAAAAAAAAGCTGCAAGAGAGTTAAAACTCCAGCAGTAAAACAGTACAAATATATATGCTCATTCAATTCAAACCCAGGAGTCCTGATCCACAAGCCAAAGTCATCCATAAATTATGCAACATTATTTTAAACAAATTTTATTTCTGTGTAACATCGTGTATTTTACTTTTTTTAAATATATATTTTTGTCATCAGAAAACAAAAAAAAAAATTCTAATTGCAGAAATAAGTATAGCAATTTAGTGCTATGCAATATTACCTCTGAACTCTCCCATGTAACCTTATGTAACACAATTACTAACCCCTTCTCAAGGTGTTACATAATTTTTTAGACCTAAAGCATGCAAACAGGTCAGCCACCAAGGCAGTTATTAGTCATCTAAAACTATCTAAAAATTACACTTATATTTTTCAATATGAATATTTTAAAATGCAAAAGAAATATGGGAAAAAAAACTATTTTCCTAGTACAATTTAAAAAGCCATAAAAACGTTGATCGTAACACAAAAAATACGACTGTCAAAGTAATAAAGGGTATATTAAAACAAAAAAAGAAATATATCAGTTTTGTATCTTATTTTCATGTGAAATTAATACAGTTTCAGTAAGTGATATCTAATCATTGCAATATTTTAATTTTTCAAATTGCAAAAGACAAAGTTATTTTTCTAAATGAATTTCCTTTGGAAGAAAAAAGGTAGGAAAGAGGAATTAGAGTGAGACTATATACTTATATATCTTGATTAGCAACACATTTAAAAATGTATCTTATAAATTATACATAATAAACTCCTCAGAGTTAGGGGTCAGAATGGAATGAAAATTTTTACATTGTCTCCTGTCATAAACCTACCTTTGTTATACAGCTTTCCAAGTACTAATGCATGAAAAATCTGGTGAACCAAGAGTTTATACTCACTTCTCTTTTAGTGGAAGAAGGGACTTATTCAACATTAACAGACAAGCCATTACTCACATTGTAAGTTTTTATTTGGTATAATGATTAGTCCCTCTTTGTTTTTTAAGGCAGTCGTCACTGCTCCTAAGGACATAGTCAAAGTCCCCCCCTTGCAAAGCTTTGCTCAGAACATAATTCATTCAAATGTAGCTTGCTTAACCCCAGTTGAAATATTAAAAACTGATCAGTGAAGTTTTACTGTCACATTCCACTCAGTATTACTATAAAACCATCGTCATGTTTAACTAACATCACACATCCTGTAAGAAATTGAGAACAACCATAGAGCATATTGCTTAACACATTCAAAAGCATTCTGGAAATGTAATAAGCTAGCAACTAATTTTTTTTTAAATTATTATAAAACAGTAAAAATTTTATAAAATGTTATATAAACATTTTATAAGAATCTCATTAGATGGAAAAAAAAGAGAGAAAAAAAACTGGTCTATGTAATCCTTACTATTTGAAAACCCAGTGTTCATCTTGAAGTTTCCCATCAATTAAGCAATGAAATATTTTATAATCTATGCACAAAGTTCTTTCATAGTCACAAAGTATAGCATTCTTGCATTTGGTATCGTGGTTTAATGTCCCATTCAACAGATTCACCTTTGCAAGCTGATTAATATAAGAATGCATTCCAAAGCAAGGGAATAAACATTTATTGATGTGGCAAAAAAAAATGCACATACATTAGTGAGAAAATCTTCACCAACACTCCAAATATGCATTGTTAAAAATTTACCTGTTGAAGTAGCCTCTTAATTCCATGAAAATCACTATCATTAGGTGTTGTAGCTTCAAAGTCTACTTGAACTTCCTAATGAGAAATGGAACCATTTAATAAACAGGACTAATAAAAAATATATACTGAGTGATCACTGAATTATGACCATCCACATCAGAATAAACCCAGCAGACCTCAGCATAAAGTACCATGTAGCACACAAGCACAGTGTAGTTAAAGATATGGTCATGCAAGCCAGACTAGAGTTTACAGTCATGAGTATAGATATCACAGAGTTCCAAAAGGGCATGATAGCTGGGGCTCTCATGCCTCAACCTTGGAAACAGCATGCCTTGTTGGTTGTTCATGACCCATGATGATTAAGGTGTTCACAAAAATGTGGTACTACTAAACAGGCAAAGCCACCTCCTGCCAATGTAACTGTCAAAGATGGATGCCTGTGTGGGGGGAGGAGGACAAAGGGAGCAACACCTTGTATGTACTCAACATGTTGTAGTAGTACAGTTGACATTGCAGTACAATGTGGGAATTCCAGATGATGAAGAGCATGCTTGCATATATGAGGTTCCAGAGCCAAAGGCTCACAAGACACCATCTCTTCACTGGAGATCATCATCATCAACAGTGCAGTGCCTCTTGGTGGTGCCAACAGTATGCTAATTAGAAAGTTTAGGAATGGAAAAGTGTGATAGTCCAACAAATCAAAAATATTTCTGCATATGTATGTTGCAAGCAAGAAGAGCTAATGGATCCTTTACACAGTATGTCCAGGCTGATGGCATGGGTATCAAGATATGGACCATGTTTTGCTGGTACAAATTAGGACCCCTGGGCATGTGTAATGATGTGTGACAGGTAGCTATTATCAGACCATGTGAACTTGGGTTAGGATGCACCTTTTCCCAGACAGGAACCAAAATCTTCTAGGATAATAATTCTATACAGGAGTGGTCTGAGGAACACATAGCAAACATCACCCATCTTTCCTAGCTATCAAATTCACTGGTAGATATCAAGTTCAAACATTTGTAAGACACTCTGGTGAGACAGAGGTCTGCCACTGTCCTGCAATCAGGAAATGTGGGCTGCCTTGCAGACTGAATGGCTACAGATTCCTTCCACAATCTTCAAACATCTAGTGAAATTGATTCCAATGTCATTATCCATGGGAAAGGTGCCCAACACAATATTACGTAGGTAGTCATAATTCAATGATCACTTGGTGTATGTGCACACACAAAATAGAATAAATTATTACACATAATAAACATAACATTTACAGCTCACACAATAAGAACTCATTGACATTTCTAAAAGTTTTACAAGATCTGATGTTGATTCAATTGAAACTCAATCAAAACACTCTTGAAAATCAAACTCAAAGTTAGGGGAAAAACAGTCCTGCTAGTAGGTTTTAAGGAGATCATGAGTTTGCATCAGACCTAGCTCAAGATAGTTTTTCTTCTAACTTTGATGTTCAAGAGCATTTTCATTGACTTTTTAATTCACATATCAGCCTTTAGACATTACATAGCTAATACAAAATATTCTTACCAACTTGTAGTACTTCAGAAATACATTTCAACTTCATTAAAAAGATCATTGCTGCATTTGCCAGAATGTCATTAAAGAGATGTGTATTTGAATACACAATTAAAAAGACCTACTTGCTCAAACTATTTGCATGTTAAAAACTTTTAATCTGCAAATAGTTTGAAGGATAAACTTTAAAATTTTATTATTCAACAACAGAGAATTTTAAGCTATTTTAATGTTTTCTAATGATTTGCTATTGTCCCTATTCCATTTTCTATAACAACACACACATTGGCCACTGAATTAGAAACCTTTATTCAATACCGAGTTGGACTTCCTTTAGCCCGAATTACAGCACATATGCAGTTTGGCATAGATTCCACAAGGTGTTGGAATGCCTTTACATCTGCAGCATACCAGACATTCCTTTAACTGGCTCAGATTTGACAGAAGAGGACTTTGCTCCTAGATCTGTTTTTCTAACATGTCCCATACATTCTCAATGTGGTTCAGATCTGGACTTTGTGGTGGCCAGGGAAGATGGTGGAAGTCACTGTCATGCTTGCTGAACAACTGCTGAACACATCTTACACAATGGACAGTAGCATTGTTGTCCATGAAACTGCTGAACACATCTTACACAATGGACAGTAGCATTGTTGTCCATGAAACTGCTGTCACCTGCTGGATAAAAAGTCAACATTGCAGGATGACCTTGATCAGCAACAATGTTCAGATAATCCTTTGAGGACACCCAACCTTCCAGCAATATCAGGAGATTCATTCCGTACCAAGAGAGCATGCCCCACACCATGACACCACTTCCAGAACCTTGAGTTGTTTACAAGGCAAGCTGGGTCCATTGCTTCATGGGGCTCCTGCCAAACTCTCTGCCAACCATAGGTACAGAATAAGGTGTACCATGACTCGTCAGTTGGTTGCTTGGTTGTTTTACCTCTAAGCGGCACTTTTGTGCACACAATGGGCTAAATGGCCAGGTAACAAGGACCCCAAAGGCTCAGAGAAGGTTGGGGAAGGGGACTCAATGGAATAGCTGTTGGGAGATAGATGGTAGCCTCCTGTCAAGGCCATCCAGCATGTTCTTTAATGTGCACAGGGTATGGCTCTCCCACACACAGGGCGGCTTAACCGACAGACGGTGGCCTTTCCAAGCCCATCGATGTCCCCACTGATCGTGGGCAGGGTGGAGGAGTTTTGTGGAGATAAATCTCAACACTGACCCAGCTGGGACTCGAACCTGGGAATTGCAGATTATGAGCCTGGCGCATTACCAACTGAGCCACCCCCGCCCCCAACATGAATTTGCACCTTGACTCGTCGGACCACGACTTTTTTCCAGTCTTGCAATGTCCAGCCAGGGTGTTCCTGACACTACTGTAGACAAACTTTCGGTTCTTCGCAGAAATCAGTGGTTTCCATATAGGCATGCGACTGCTGATACCGATCCTCTTCAATTCCCTGCGTATAGTTTGCTGAGATATGGGTCAGGAACATACTTCATTGAATGCTTCAGTCAATTGCTGCATACAGGAAGTCCTGTTTCTCCATACAAGCCTTCTCAGACAATGGCGATCTTGTTCCTGACAGATTGTCGTCATGCCACACTTACGCATCTTAGACAAGTGTGTACACTATATGGCTTTCTCTCAACTCATCCATAGGAAGTACACACAATATATTATACTGGGAATATGATCTTGTGCTCAACCCATCTCCTACATCTGGTTAAAATCTCTTCTGACTTTTGAATTTTCACCACAATTTCTCAACTAGTAGGTGCACTGGTAAAATTCCATTTTAGTGGGTCTGATATATTGCTTCCACTTACCCAGTGCACAAAGTGCTACATTGTAAGTACCACCTATCAGTGGTCTAAGAAATACATGACATATTGTCATAAAGCAGTTACTGTTTCAATGATATATAAGCATGAAAACTATTTAACCTAATGCACCATAAAAAGAATATTATAATGAATTTCAATATTCTACTGGGAGGAAAACCTACATAATTATGGATGGAAATAATGTATCATGCCAAATTTAACTAAAACATATTACTTTAGCACAAGGGTGGCCAACCTGCAGCAAGCTCAGCTCTCAGTGGCATGCCTCTTGATTTAGAAACCTAGGCGTACACCTAAAAGCTCTGGGAGGTAAGACATATCCCAATATGCAACATATTGTAGAAAATGCATGGCCACCCCCAGCTTTAGATCATGTAGATGATTTGGGCTTTTTGGCAAGTAATGTTGATTAGATGCAGTGCTATGGAGTCAGAGTAGTGGAGTTGGAGTCTAAAGGAATTTTGGTATTGCTTGAGTTGGTACATTTTTACCGACTCCGGCCTCAATATAAATTTTAATATGTTTTTGTGTGTGACATCACTGGCAGCTATGGTGATTAAACCATGTAAATAATAAACACAATGTTTTCCATTTCAGACACTGCCACTAATTCATTTTTTCTTTTCAAAAAATATTTTTGATGTTTAATGCTTATTTAATTTCAAGTTCTTTCTAAATTTCATAAGTTATAAACTTTCAAATCTAAAAACCCTTTCACATGGCAAAAAGAGTTTCAATGAAGTCTGAAACATTTCGTGTGTCAGTGTATCATAGAAGATGTCGATGAAAAATTATGTCAAGCCCAAGTGGTTTTAGTGGCTCTGGTAAAAATGCACCAACCAGAGCATCAAATTTAAAGACATTTGTAGTGTTTCCACCCCAAAATTTTAGAAGTTGTGATTGAGAAAGACAGTAATAAAAACCTTCCAACTACTTCAAAGTTTTAAACGTAGATGATAATCACAGCGTTACTTGCTGCTCTTTTGGTGTTGATAAATCAATAAATATTTTGCGGAAAAAATTTTCAACATATGGGATTTGAACCCACATTTCTCCAGAAACATGCCACAGTATTCTTCCAGTTGAACTAATGATTGAACTGGTGGTAAGAAATGGTGCAACCTTTTCTTTATTTTTCACAACCAGCCTCTCTAGGCCTAAATGGAGAAATGACCAAGAAACTTTTTCTGGAAAGACTAAGTATCAGAAAAATTATGGTTGAAGAAGCCACAAATAAAAATGATGATTCTTCAACTGATGATTCACATAGTGGTGATGAAATGCCTCTTGTGTAGAATAGAATCATAGCAGATTTAGAATTAATACACTTATGGAGTCAGAGTCATATAGAAAAAAAATTGAGGAGTCAGAGATTTTGTGTGTCGACTCTACAGCCCTGATGAGATAAACTTTTTCATTAACATTGTTGATAGCATTGGTACTATGATAGGCTGGTTATAAATGGAGAAAAAAGACTAATGAAAATTGGTCAGAAAGTAGGTGATACAGCATTTTGCATGGCTGCATTTTTGAGCAAGTTTCTCAGTTCCATTATATCGGGAGTTGTGCAAACAGATACTGGTAAAGGTGTGATATGAGATAAACAGAACTGAAACTGTTGCTGGATTATTTATGATGATTGACTAACTCTCCCCTTCCCCTCAAACCCTCACTCCAAAGAACTTATGTAAAATATTCATCCACACATAGCCACAAAAAGCTACCAAACTCCCACTTTCAAATGACCTGACCATAACATTACAAAACAGTTGACTAACACTTTCAACAACACTCCTAATATTAAATTATTTCAATTCCTAGATATCTTCAATAACTTATTATTTACCATATTTCAATATATATATATATTCCATATATACCAAATTCAGAAAAAACAAGGGAGAGGGTTTAATTACTCCCTATGAGGAGTTTCTATGATAGGCGGAAAAGCGGATAGAGGAGTTTCTATGATAGGCAAATATTATACATATTTGCTTACCTGTGATCATTCCCATAAATAACACTGGTCTACATGAAAATCCTCCCTCGGAAAAAAAAAAATGGGTGTACTGTATAGATTTGAGGGTGCTGAATCGAAATGTTTATATCAGGCACAATTTTCATGGGAGGGCATACAGAGTATTAGGATGTAATATGTCACTAAAGCTGCATTTCTCACATTCACGCCTGATTTGTTTTCCACGATTGATGGGAGTGGTCTCAGATGGGCATGGAGAAAGATTCCATCAAGATATATAAAAAATGGAAAAAAGATACAGTAGCAAATGGAACATAAGTATATTGGTGGACTACTGTTGGGCCCTGCAATGAGAGGCCCCAGAGATAAAATGTAAGTGACAAAAAACAAAATAATTTTTTGTGTAAATATTTACATGTATCAGGATTTATTAGAGCCAGCATTAACTTTTTATAATGCAAATAAATATTTGGTATATTTATCTTCTCCGAGTAAAATTTTTTTAAAACCAATATCTCTAGAAAACTGTAGGTGATAGAACAAATTCGCTGTCAGATTCGGATTCAGCACCCTCAAAACAAAAAGCTGACAAAATTTTGGGAAGAAAAAAGTTTTTTTTTTGCACCAGTGTAATTGAAGTGAGAATGACAAAATATCCAAACATAAAAGTCACATGCATGTCAAATCACGTCTTCACATGCTACCCAAAAGAAAAAAAAAATCATAGAAGCATAAGCCACCAACAAACCACACATTACTCTAACATTACGTTTCTAGGTCATACTTTATGCTTCGATGTTATACGTTTCCTCAGCAGCAGCATCTATTGTGGCTGTGGACCATGAACCTGGCAAGTTCATTCTGTAATTTAAAAAAAAACTTCACAAAAATTACTCTCATCAGAGATGGCTATTCTAACAAGCGCATACTGCTAAACAATGAATTGCCATTCTGCAATTTAAGAACGCCCCACAACAAAATTATTGGAGACAACCATTTTAACTTGAACATACTGCTAAAATGACAAATAGTTATTCTGTACTTTTTTAACTCCACCGACAGAAAACAATCTTATGGGAGAAAACAAGCCTAGAAAATAAAATTATAAATAATTAACCACCAATTCACAGCATAAAAAAGTCCCTGAAACGAAATAATCCCATCATAGTCAAACCTAAAATGTAAGAATTTTCATAAAAATGCATTGCCCACTGGAAAAAAACAGAAATATTAAATCAATCTAGTTTAAACTGGGAATATTGCTAAACAAGAAACTGTTCCACATTTCCCGCTTAACATAATAGAGAACATGCATTAAGTATATATCATAAATCATATGCAACATTTAGTGTTTACCTAAGGCAAAATTTACACTACAAGGGAATAAAATCTAAATTGCACAAATACGAAATCCCCCCCCCCCCCCGAACACACACTCACACTTTCCCTGAAAATAAACTCATAACTTTTATTCGTTTTGGACCAGAGAAAAAAAGGTAAACCAAAAGAGTTATTCATTTGTTACTTCACTCGTGGCACCATCTAGTGAGCTGAGCGCCTTAAACCGCAGATGCACTAATAATTTGACAAAAATGAGTAGAATATAGGGACGTCTACAATACGAGAAAACGATAAAAACAAAATTTTTAAAAGTTGGTTTACAAATATTCATGTTCCACGAGATGGTGGGCGTTATTAAGTTAAAAAGGAACTGACTCTATAATCTATTAAAAAATATATAGCTTTGTAAAAACTGTTAAAAAAAGTTCCAACATGCCTCCATATCGACAGCATTATCCACATTCATATCATCACTGTCACTATTTGTATAATCAGAATTTTCGTCTTCTTCTCCTTCAGCAACACGTCTTTTTTTGGACGCCGCCATTGTTAGCACAACTTGACTTTGGAAATTATGTTTACTTCTTTTCTTCTGACATCTGTAATATTCGTAGCACCGAGTCTGTTATTAAGTATTAAATACATCAGAATCCTTAAAACGCAGAGCATATAAAATTTTTCAAACTGGAATTATTCTTAACATTCACACGTTCACTGTTGGAATCATCAGGGTTCAAGGTATAGGCTGCTGACTCTCCCCATGGTGTGAAATATGTATTTATATATTTAGATATACACTATCTGATCAAAAGTACCTGGACATTACCCAGTGACAAACCACAAGGCAATTAACGCTACCCCCTACAGCCCTACGTGCAGCCCACCGACAACACATACACAACCTGATCAAAAGTATCTGGACACCCTTTATGAATAGTGGTTTTGACCATATACGCCACAGTCACGGCCGAAACAAGTGTAAAACGAAGCATGTGACCTGGCAAACCTCATAGAGACTCACAAGACAATGAGCCATACGGTAGAGCTCAGTGATTTTGAACGTGCCACAAAAATAAAATGCCATCTTAGCAACAAGTCCTTTCAGGATATTTCAGTTCTGCTGCAGCTCCCTTGATCAACTGTAAATGATGTTATTGTGAAGCAGAAACTCCTAGGAGTAACAACAGCGCAATCGTGACCCGGGAGGCCACGTAAAATGACAGAACGTGACCTCCGAGTGCTGAAGCTGGTGGTGCGACAAAATCGCCTGTCTTCGGTTGTAACACTCACCATTGAGTTCCAAAATGCCTCTGGAAGCAACGCCAGCACTATAACAGTTCATGGCGAGCTGCAGGAAACGAGTTCCCATGGCCGAGCTGCAGCACACACGCTAACATCAACAAGATCAACGCCAAGCGTCGGTTGGAGTGGTGTAACGTACGGTGCCAGTGGACTCTTCAGCAGTGGAACCGCGTTCTATGGAGTGATGAATCACGCTTCACCATCTGGCAGTCTGATAGACGAGTCTGGTTGTGGATGATGCCATATGAACGCTACTTGCCTGACAATGTTGTGTTAACTGTGAAGTTTTATGGAGCAGGCATCATGCTCTGGGACTGTTTTTCGAGGTGGGACCCCCTAGTTTCAATGAACGGGACTGTTAACGTCCCGGTCTATAATGACATTCTCGACAATACGTAAAAAATAACGGAAAAATTAATTTTGTTATTTCTTTATTTTCACTCTTTTTGTGTTCTGATAAATTTCCGATATTTTCTTTATAAGATATACTTAGAAACTTGTGTGTAACAAACAGATGTACAATTTACTTTTATGATCAACCAACAAAGTCCTTCATTGGCACATTCAAAAAGAATTTGCGAAGCAGCTGTCTTAGCCACCTTCGTCGCAAATAGCGTTCAGAGAAAGGGCTTTGCGATAGGCAGATAAGACCTGCAATAGAAAGTAAAGGGGGAGTCTCCATTCATGCAGAAGGAAAACAGGCAATTACAATAGGGTGAAAATCCCACGTTCATTAAAATTCTCTGTGATCCGCTTAAACATTTGGACTATATAGGTGGGGTTATTTGGGTATAGGAGAGAGAATTAGAGGAAGGGACCATTAATTTATTGACAACAATCGAAACATTTCCATTGCGCAAGTTTGCAAATCCGTCGAACATTGTCATATGTTGAGAAAAGTAAAGGAGATAATGTTTGTGTTTCAATCGAATAGTGTTGGGTTGGGTTGTTTTACCTCTGAGCGGCACTTTTTTGCACACCATGGGCTAAATGGCCAGGTCACATGGACCCCGAAGGCTCAGAGAATGTTGGGGGAGGGGACCCACTGGAACAGCTATTGGGAGACAGATGGTAGCCTCCCGTCAAGGCCATCCAGCGTGTTCTTTAACGTGCACAGGGTATGGCTCTCCCACACACGGGACCACGGCTTAACGTCCCATCCGACGGACGGCGGCCTTTCCAAGCCCATCGGTGTCCCCTACTGACCGTGGGCAGAGCGGGGAATTTTGCGGAGATAAATCTCAACGCTGACCCAGCTGGGACTCGAACCTGGGAACTACAGATTACGAGCCTGGCGCAATCGAACAGTGATGACGCGTAAACTGTAATTCTCTGAAACTACTTTTAGAAGAGACTGCGCAATGTTAAAAAAATAGATAATGTTTTCAATTTCTTTACTTATATTTAATCATTGAATTAATTTTCATTCTCTTTAATGTCTATTTCAGAAAAAAAAGTCATTTAATAATTTTGTATTAGCTCTTCTACAGGAAAGCATCGATAAAAATAGTTCATTGTCGTCAAACGACTCAACAAATGATTTGCTGGAAATCTAGCCTGACACCAAAAAATTGGAGGCGAAAAATATAAAATTTCAATTTCATAAAATGAATTAGAGAGAGCAAACAGAATTTCTACAAAGAAATACTGGAAAAAATCAAGAGAAAACATTGTAATGAATTCAAGAATTATTCTGGAATCAAAGAATCAATGAATTATTCTGGTAATACTCAGGCTTCTGCCGTGATTTCCGGGGGTAAAAGGTTTTCGCCCCCTTCCCGAAAATCCGGTCGTCTTATGCGAAATATCAAACTTGTCTAACTGATTTGAAATCTATCAAAGGTGTCTTTCTGTAATTTTTATTTTAGCCTCATATTTTATGCTCCACACTAAAAGTCAATATGAAGAAAATAACTGAAAAATTTTATTTCACATATAATAGAATATCTCGTAAACTTTTCCTGTCAGGTGGAATATTTTAGTAATTATGGTATACTACTTAAATCTTATTCTCAGGCTCAATCCTTAACCCCCTCACCCAATCTAAATTTTCAGACCTCCCTCGAAATTAAATCCTGATACGTGCCTGTCATCAGCAGTTTCGATTGTATGGCTTACATACATTATTAGAATACACACAGTGGTGTCATCTTATTTATTCATAACTGGGTCTCGAAATTACAATTTTTATTTCATTATCATTCTTAAACCACAATTTTTAAGAATCAATAGCAGCAAAAGTAACCACAACAATTCTATTTACATACACTGAAGAACCAAAACATTATGACCACCTGCCTAATATTATGCTGGTTCTCCAGGTACCACCTAAACAGCTCTTCCCCGGAGAGGCATTGACGCTCCAATATTTCTAAAGGTGTCTTGTAGTATCTGGTACTAACACGTTACCAGCAGATTCTTTAACTCTTGTAAGTTAAGTGGTTGAGCTGCCCCATATCGGATATGGTGTTCCAACACAAACCATAGATGCTCAATTGGATTGATGTCTAGGGGATTTGAAGGCCAAGGCAATACCTGGAAATCTTCCTCATGTTTCACAAACCATTCTTGAACAATTGGGCAATGTCACATGTGCATTATCCTGCTCAAAGAAGGAACTACTACAGGCTAATACCATTGCCATGAAAGGATGCAAATGAAAGAAAGGATCATTTCGTTTGCCAACACTAGTGAAGACACTTTCTTGTACAAACATGGCAATGCCCCCATGTACAAAGCGAGAACTATGCAGGAATGGTTTGATGAAATTGTTGTCGAAGTACTTGACCTTTGTTATGACCATTGGAATGAATTGGAAAGCCGACTGTAAGCCAGGCTGAACCCCCGAAATCAGTGACTGGCCTCCCTAATGCTCTTGTGGCAGAATGGCAGGCAACACCCGCAGTAATGTACCAAAATCTAATGGAAAACCTTCACCCTGTGGGGAAGCCTGTGATACCAGCACCTCAATGGATACCAGCAAAGGGAAGATCAACTGGATATTTCCTTTCCTATTACCAGGAGATTTTCGATGGGTGATTGTCTGAGTACTTTTGATCACATAGTGTATGTTTAATCCGCCTACCCTTAAACCTCTGATGAAAGGACTATATATGCAGCAGGGGAACTTATGCCGCGGTACTTACGCCGTAGAGCGTCGTCCGATATTTTCGTATTATCTAAGTTTAAGTCCTATTTTAATTTACGAAACATTAATTGACATCATAAAACAATTAATGCGCTATAAATTAATTACTAATCGAACAAGTAGTATCATTAAATGATTAAGAGCGAAACAAAGGTAAAAAGTTTAGCAATTTAACTAGTACAAGCAGCTGCTCGAGGGTAATTTATTTATTTGTATTATTTTTAAAATGATAAAAAGCGATTTTTCTAAAATCTAGTACAATATGCATAACGTTTTTTTTCTTTATTCTATGAACCGAAAAATATGTGTTAGATGTTAAGTTTAACGCGATATCCCTATAGATCACTTGCTAGCATATGAGGGTCAATCAAGGTCAACAAAATATTGTCTTTCACAGTCTATCTAATCTATGGCTGAGAAAGCCATTGAATTTTCTCTGATTGATCTCATCGAGGATTGAGCTACATACTCCCTCTAGTTCCATCATATGTTTCACAGTTGTCAACACTTGAACTAAGAGCATAATACTTTGTGCAATGGGATGGTGGAAACTCAGCATAAAAATGACACATACATCTATATGACGGAACTAAAAAGAGACAATAGAGAGACACTGCCCCTAATGTTTTAAATTAAAAAAAAATATTCCCTTAAGCAGCTATTTGTCACAGAGGTCTGTTAGAAGCCAATTAGTTTATATGCCATAGTAGAAGGTCTGTGAAGATGGTGCAATGGGATGGCGGGACCTCAGCAGAAAAATGACACATACATCCAAGCCTTACCCAGGGCTCGAACCCATGTCCCTTAGATCAATAGCCAACTGGCAAGGTATATCGCTTAGTTTCTCCGAGCATTAGTGGTAAAACTGGTCTGCTCTAACGTACATAAAATCGACGCATTTTATATCAGATTTATTTGCAGTAAAATTTAATTTTGGAACATTCTGTTGATTGCCATTGTTAACAATCATTGCGAAAAGCACTGTAAATTAATAAGATTTCACAACTAATTACAAAGTATATTTTTTCGTCAAAAAGGAAATGTATGATTGTTGGTCAAAATTATAATCTGAGAACATTTACGAAGAAGTTAGGAGTTTATGGAAAACGATAGAAAGCTTTGGTTTAGTAGTATTAGGAATTTAATCCTAGAAAGTTTTTATTTTTGGTTGAAAATATTTATTAAGAAAGAAATTTTAATCTAAAATTCTACTGTTTCCAAAGGCGAAAAACGAATCATACACGGTGGAATGAAATTATGGCAACATACTTCAAAATTATAAAATGTAATTACATTTAATTATAAAGGCTTCATAAAATTTAATTACCTTTTTTACTATATTTAAAACACATAAATTAGTTTAAAAAATGGTGTTAGGGCTTTTTCATGAAATCATTTATTAGAGAATTGGAATTCAGGATTAGCCAAATAGAAATAATTTTTTTAATTAACGATATATATATATTGTGGAGAAAAAAGCAGTAGAATGATTCAAGAAATATTATTAATAAAAAAAAAGTTATTAGTTGAAAAAAAGTAAAAGTGTCTAAAATTAACTGTGAAAAAGTATAAATTTCTACATATAAGTCTTTAATACTTTTGCTTTCTGGCAAATAAAAAAATGAGTATTATGCTCTTAGTTCAAGTGTTTACAACTGTGAAATAGTTTCTTCTATTAACTGTTTATGACCTAAGTCCTGGACCTAAAAGCGTCAACTTATTTAATTCCGAAAAAATTTTTGCTAATAATTTTTTAGGTAAAATAATCGTGAAAGCTATCCTTTATAGTCTAACTGATTATTGTGCTCTGTGGGATTACCACAGAAAACTAATATGATTCATTTTTTTCCTGATTAAATCCTTAGTTTTCCCATAGGTTATCATTGCGTCACATCTGTTTTACCCATCTGTTTTATCTGAATGTGTTTTACCCAACTTTAATCCTGCTCTTTTATTTATTTTTTTTTTTTTAAATTGATTTGGCCGTAGCTAGAGGTCCTGTATAGTTAGAGGCTGGCCTTCTTCTTCTTAAACATTTCTCGTCATAACCTGGACCTCTTTGTAAAGTGGGCCTCGGCCCTCTTATCATCAGGTCCATGAGCTTAATTGGCTGTGGGTGCAGATGTAAAACAGAAAAGTGGACTGGCACAGTGAAAGGCCAGCAACCGTACATATTGGCAGAGGGCAATTGGCCGCAGGCCACCCAGTGGTTGAATGGTTAGAGGCTGGCCTTCTTCTTCTTCTTTCACATCCATCGTACTTCTGGTCCTATTTGTAAAGCGAGCCTCGGCCCGCTTATCATCAGGACCACAAGCAAAATTCATCGGTGGTGGCTAAGGTTGAAAGAGCAAATTTGAAATTTTGATTCTAAATAAGGAAAAAAAGGCCGAAAGTCGATGCAGATCTTAAAAAGCTCCAGAGATGGTAAATGTCGTTAATAGTCGTGGAAGGAGAGTGGAAATCGGGGGAATTTGGAATAATTTGGAGGAATAATCAATTTAGAGGCCAAAATAAATAATTTGGAGAAGGTAGGAATTAGTTTGCAGAATGGGGGGGAGGAGAAAATACGAAATCAGAAGAGTCAAAAGAGCGAGACGGTAGATATTGAGCGCCGAAGGCCCAGCCAATGAGAATGAAGGAATTTTGGCATTGGCTGAGAGCGGGAGCAAGGGCTGTGTTAGGTTTGGGCAGATTCCAACCTCGGATTTCGAAGTGTGCAGACGTTTTTTTTATGTGCTCTTGGATTCCTTTGTTCTCTCGATCTTGTGCTAATATGGATATCAAGAAGGACAGCAGACTTACTAGTTGTTTCAAGTTCCAACATAAGGACCTCAGCTATGAGTCATTTGTGACCATCCTCGCTAACTCCCAGAAGCCATCCGCTATTCAAGTAGCCCAAAGCATTTCAAAGGAAATTACAATCGTTACCTTTTCTTCTGAAGAAGCCGCTGACGATTTTATCGCGGACCCGTCA
The DNA here is from genome assembly GCA_038380435.1 of Ryuthela nishihirai. Classification (NCBI taxonomy): domain Eukaryota; kingdom Metazoa; phylum Arthropoda; class Arachnida; order Araneae; family Heptathelidae; genus Ryuthela; species Ryuthela nishihirai. The sequence goes on from JAWZYU010000001.1 coordinate 70,434,929, forward strand.
CTGGACATTCCTGATGAACTGACCATCTCCTTTAAACGACTTGGATTCCCCCAGAAAAAATTATCAATCTCCAAACTGCCTTTCTTCATCACAAACGGAGAAATTGTGGACGCCCTAAAGCCATTTGGAACTGTGCAAAGTGTTAAAGACGAATTCCTGAATCTCCCGGGTTTGACGGTGGCCGAAAAGGTGGAGATCTGGATGAAGTTAGGGACCATTTTCTTCATCTCCATGTGGACTACCCTTGTTCCTGTCCGGATGGATTCCAGTCCCGGGATATTCAGGAATTAACTGTTAGCACTGTTCCAAAAGGCTTCAGGGCATCCACAATGTCGCTGTTTGGGATGAAGAAAGGCAATTTGGAGATATAAACTCTTTTTTGAGGGAATCCGAGGCGTTTGAAGGCGACAATCTGGTCCGTTAGAATGTCCAGGGACGGGTCAGCTGCGAAGTCATCAGCAGCTTCTTCTGATGAAAACGTGATAACGTGATTTCCTTGGATATACTTTGGGCGACTTCAATTGAATCTGGCTTCCTATTGCTGGCGAGAACGGTGACAAATGACTCATAGCTGAGATTTCTATGTTGGAACTTGAAGCATCTATTTAGCCTGGTGTCCTTCTTGATATCCATATTAGCACAAAAAACGAGAGAACAAAGGAATCCGAGAGCACATAAAAAAAAACGTCTGCACACTTCGAAATCCGAGGTTGGAATCTAGAGGCTGGCCTTCTTCTTCTTCTTCTTATACATCCTTCTTTCGAAGCTGGACCTATTTGTAAAAGGGGCCTCGGCCCCCTTATCATCAGGTCCATACGCATAAAGGGCAGTGGGTGCGGATGAAACAGCAAAGACTGGCCAGCACAGTGAAGGCTGGCAATCGTACATATTGGCAATTGGGCTTTAGGCCGCAGGCCGCCCAGTGGTGGAGAGGCAGATGTTGAAGGGTGAAGGAGAATAAATACCAGTTGCATGTCATGTGAAGGGGGGGGGGGGAAGGGGGGAGAGATAGAGGAAGAAGTAGTGTATATATTATTTTTTTTTTATAATTTTCCGAGTGGCGAATGTTATGTTATTTTATGAAGTTGTAGCCATGGTTGGTTGCCAGTATGGTAGATTTGAGTCAATCAAAGGGGGATGAAATATTTGGTGGGGGAACAGAGACGGTGGGATAGGTAAAACTCCTGTGTCAGGAAGATGGAGAAGGAAATATTTATGGATGCTTATCTAACACCAGAGGTTAGCATTGGGTTGCCCTGCCATGCAGTGAAATGTTGCGCAGGGGTGGATCAGGGAAAAGTCATAGATCAGTGACAGCCATATATATGGGAAGGAGTATGATAAAGATAATCTTTTATTTTGGGAGGAGAAGGGAGGAAAATGATATAGCAACGTTATATGAGTTGGAAATCAAATTTATGTGTTCAGTGTGTGGTGGTCAGTGTTTAAAATTTTATAGAGCCAGTAGAAGGTCAGCCATGAGCTTGGGGTGTGTGGCAGGAGTGTAGTTTAAGGTTCCCATCAAAGGGTAGTGGGAGATTTGGTGAGATTCCATATGTATATTAGGTATGATAATGTGTATAGAGATGTTATGTTCTGGGAGAGATTCCATATAAGTTAATGGGTTAAAGAGAAATATAAAAGTTTCCACATAGAAATAAAGTTTTCCTTTATGTGACTTTATTTTTGATAGTTAGATTGGTTTTTTTTTTTTGAAGATTTAGACTATATATATTTTTTTATTTAGTTTCTATGGAATAAGTTGTCCAAAATGCGTCTTTTGATGTCCTATGGGGATCTTTTATTGGCATCTGGATCTTTTAGTGTCCCAAGGATCTTTTAAAAGAGAGGTAGAGGCCTTTGGAGAGGCAGAGAGGCTCTAGGGGAATCTCCCAGTGCTGTTGATATATTGGGCCAAGGCCCTATAGTGGCTTTTTATATTATTATGAGTAGGACCAAGAATTGTATGGGATGAGAAATAAGTGGTTCCCAGTGTGATGAGTGTCTGGAAGAGGGTAATTCTATGTATTGTGTATTTGGTGCAGTGTAGAAGGTAGTGTGGAATGTCTTCTATCACATGGCATGTAGTGCAAAGAGCAGATGGTACCTTTTGTATCATGAAAAGGTCCTTGTTGAGATTTGTTCTGCCAGTGCGTAGTTGATGAATTGCGGTTTGGGCTCTTCTTGATAGGTAGTTGAGATTTAGTGTGTGTGGGATGGCAGCAATGGTGGCTCTGAATGTATTTTTAATTGCGGCCTGTTGGATCCAGTTTTGTGTCCATGTGGAGTGGAAGAATTTGTTGATTTCAATTAGGTGATGATTATATGTCTCAGGGGTGTGATAATTTGGTGTAGGGATATTGTGTCCTTGTTTAGCAAGATGGTCAGCAGTGTCATTATGGGTTATGTTACAATGAGAGGGTATCCAGTGGAATGTTAGTGTTTTGTGAGTGGCAATTATATTGTGTGAAATTCTGTGAATATGGAAAAGAGAATAATTTTGTGATAGGTTGTATGTATGTTTGTTGATGCTGTGCAAGGCAGATTTTGAGTCAGTGATAATATGTATGCTGTGTGTATTTTGTGTGGAGGACCATTCCAAAGCCATATGTATTGCAGCTAGTTCTGTAGCAGTACTGTTTTCTGCATGGTTCATTTTGATTATATGTGAGAAAATTGGTTGGGTAGAGTGGAAGGCAACAGAGCCATTTGTTGTGTGTGGGATGTGGGAGCCATCTGTGAATATAATGAGGTCTGTGGTAGGAATGTTTGTGATGAGTTGTTCCGCTGCAAATTTTAGTTCTTGTGGGAGGTGTTTATATTTTTGGGTGATGTGTGGTAGTGTGAGATTTATGGAGGGTTTTTTAATAGTCCAATAGGGGATTGTGTATCTAGGGTTGAAAGGTTTGATTTTTCTCCATGTTGAATATAGTGGGTGCTGCTTTATGATATGTGCAGTGGGGGATGTGTTGGTAGGAGACTCAATTCTATTTATAGTGGGGTGGTTGGGGTTTAGATGTTTTAATTTGACATAGTGTTTGCAAGTGAGTTTGTGTCTGATGTTATCGAGGGGAGGCATGTTGGCTTCTGCCCATGTGGCCAAGTTTGGGCAGCCAGTTTTAAGACCCAGTGCAAGTCTGATGGCTCTGGTTTGTATGGTTTCAAGTTTGTTAAAAAAAGTGGGTGAGGTAGTGTTTAGAGCTAGCAGGCCATACTCCAGTCTGCTGTTGATAAATGTTTTAATAAGGGTGATCATAGATCTGTCACTTGCACCCCAGCTAGCTCTTAGAGGCTGGCCATCTCGGTGATTAACTGCTATTGGTTGATTGAGTCACGTGGTTTATGGGCGCCATGTTTTGTGGTACCTTGAGACCAAAGCATATGAGTTAGTGTACGTACCTGGTTAAAACTTCTGTTGTTATAATTTTATACATTTCTACCGCTTTTTTTGCCTATAAAAGATTCAATATCTTATCAATGCCACACTGAGCTGCATTTGGGTACAGAAATTCCACTCATAGAAATAAATAAATGAACAATTTTTCCAAGAAACTTCATAAGAAGACTACAATTGGGTGCAAAAGTGAAACGAGCTAACTGAAAACCAAAAAATAATTTCTTTTAAGGTTCGTTTGAAAAACGAGCTAATGTTTCCACTTTATCGTCTGCTTATGCCAATATTTGTTCGTCTGTCTGTCCATCTCTCTGTTAACTGTTGTCTGTCCGTCGGTAATCCCACTTGTCTGTCTGTCTATAGACAACCAACTTTTTTACTTTTAGAGAAAAATGAAAAATTCATTTTAGGTTAGATAGGTGTCGAAGAAAAATTGCGACCCGCAATTTTGAAATCTTTCAATAGATTTAATAGCCCCCTCTAGTGGTGGAAAATGATGAAAATTTAATAGCGCCCTCTAGTGGTGGGAAGTGATCTAGGGGTGGGAAATGAAATGAAATTTCAAATGAATATTGCAAACAAACTATTTATACTACAAATCTGAAATTATGGTAGTAGAGTGTTATGGTCAGAAGGTTTACTATGACAAGAAAGCTTTACCCTCTTAGCCAAAAGGGGTGCGAAAATGAAGCTTTTTTATTTTAAGAGATAAACGAAACAACCTTTTTTTATTTTACAGATACTCACAAAATATTAATATTTACATTTTTTCGAATCGCTATCAGTTGGAATTTCCATTGTTAGAAAGTGCTAAAGACGGTAAATAAAAACTCGAAAGGCGGCCTTTAGCGGCTGAAAAAAGCTGGAAATACCAAATCTTAAACGAATATTGCAAACGATCTATTTATGATAGAAACTTAAATTTTTGGTCATAGAGCATAATGATCAAGTGTTTTACTCTATTAGTAATTATCCCATTATAGCAAGGGGGTAAAGGTAAAAATGCATCATTTCTGCTATAAGAGATAAATGAAAAACGTTTTGTATTGTACAGGTACTAATAAAATATTAATAGTTTATTTTACTAATTATGCAGTTGTTCGAATTTCCACTGTCAGAAGGTACTGAATGAGTAAAATAACTGGAAGAACGCATATCGCCTCTGGCACACATGGGAATCTCGTTTTCAAAGTGAGTGAAGTTCTTCCTTTGTCTACTTCTTCACTTCTTAAAAGTTTTAATTATGGATGTTTGTGTTGATTTTCTTATGAGGTCTCGCCATCCTCATAGACTATGGTGTATAAATTGACAGGCTCCTATCAGACCTCTATACAAGTAGCTGCTTGAGGGGTTATTTATTGATTACTGTATGATGGGGGAAATACACATTGTAGTATTTTATTAGTAATTATAAAACATAAAAATTATCTGTCTCTTAGTTCTTAAATTTAAAATGCTGCATTTCTCTCGCTACTTTGAAAATAGTGGGCAGATCATTTGTGTCAGTAGAATTTCCACTATAACAGAACATTACACGCCGAAATTTCTACCCTAAACAGATCACTTGAAACATTCGTTAAAAGTTTTGCAGTTTCGATATTTAGTGATCTCTAATGATATAAATTAAAACTACCTTTGAAACTGGGAATTACTTTTCATTAGTAACCAACTAAAAAAGAGATTTCCAATTATCTCTTAAAGCAAAATCGTTCCGTTTTTTACCTACTTTTGGCTTAGGGTCAACTCATTGTTGTCAATGGAATTTTCAAGACTGTCACATTCCACGACCAAAATTTCAAATTTCTAGCATAAATACATCGTTTGCAATATATTCGTTTTAAATTTCGGGATTTTTGATTTCTTTCCACCGTTGAAGGGCGCAAGTATAGCTTTTGGGAAAATCGGAAAATGCAAATTGTAATATTTCATCCATACTTGTCCAACCCAAAAAGAATTTTTAATTTATCTCTAAAAACATATAATTTTCTGTTAAAACAGTTGCATTCACCCCCCCCCCCCCGGGTCTAAAGAGTCAAGTGATTGTCGCCAATGGTAACTTCTTAACCTTCACATTTCAACATCAAAATTTCAAACTTATAACATAACTACATCGTTTGGAATATTCGTTTGACATTTTGGAAGTTTCAACTTTTTCCACTGCGCCCCTTAAAAATCGTAATATATTATTAATTCCTATCTAGTACAAAAAGAATTTTTTATTTATCTGTATAAAGAAAAGTTTTGTCTCTCAAGGTTACTTGGGTTCAAGGCTCTATATGAGAGATTAAATCCATATTTTAACAATGAGTATGCTTCAATTTTATGCAGTTCTTTAAGGGTTGATAAGGATGCAATTTTGAATGATGAAATACTATATCCATTATTTACAAAATGTGGATAGTACATACATTTTTCAAAATGTTTTTGATTTAGCCAGTTATTACTGATACACTTCAACAAATGAACTGGGTCAGTAAGAAAAAAATAAAGGTGTTGATTTATCTGATGGATGAGGACATACATTTGAACTTTAGGGGGAGAAAGACATAATGACATACTCTTACGATTGATAGAATTATTGTGAGCTGCCACACATATATCATAAAAAAACCAATTTCTTCCAAACCAATGATAATTTTTTTAATAATACTGTAAAGAATATGGGCATTTATTGCTTTGGTTGGTAATATATGAACTACATCTTTAGAGTTGGAAAGCAAACTAGTTATAAATAATAGTGCCCATGGGCAGTGGTTGCCATGTTTTGTGTGTCAAATGACAGACCAACAAGGTTATCACATTTGAAATCCAAATACTGTTTGAGATAAATTTCATCAAGCATTAAAATCACTTTTTTTTATCTGTATCACTCAAAAAAGAATATTTTTGCCTGACATATGATAAAAAATTTGAATCTACTTTATAGCAGGATTGACATTAAACCGAAGACAAATGCGTCGAATTGTATTAGGATGTGGTAATCTAATGTTTCCACTCTCTCTAACAAAATTATATGCATGAGGAGCCCTGCTAAAAAAAAGTGAAGCAAAAATCATCATATCTGATGAATACCTTGAACCACACTTATTTAACCCAAATAGTATCAACTGTTCTCAATGAATTTTAAATGATTATTACTTTCATCAGATGTGCAAAGTACTTTCAAAATATTACACATTAATCAATACTATGTCTAATATTACTTTCAGGAGTTTTAACCCTTATTAAACAATTTAAAAGATCATTTAAAACATCAATATGACTGATGTTTCAGAAGAAAATATTATTTTCCAACTTTGGATTGCTCATTATCTTTTTCATATGCTCTCACAATAAGCTCAGAATTAACAACATAAAATTTTGCTATAGGAACTGGAATTTTGATGGAATGCTACCAGGAATTAGTCTGGGGACTTTCAATTGCACAGTAACCGTCTTACCAGTTTTCTCATCGAATGCACTTGAACATCTTTGAAAATCACTCTCTTTGAAGTGTAATTGACAAACCTAGAGAGAAAGATGAACACCATTAAGTGTGTTGTGCTTTATATGTTAAAGTTTTTTTTGTCTGATTGTTACTGATCAATTAAGCTTAATTTACAACACTGTTGTGTTATTCCAGTTATATATGCTTTATAAAAATAGTAAGAAAAGTAAAAAATATTGTAAATGGTCAAAAGTCCAAATATGTCAACAAATCAAGTTTCTCTGTGTTTCGAGAGATGCAAACTTGAATTATGTTGTTCAAGTGAGTAGAATAATTGCAAAAGATATTGGACGCATTAAAATATATCTTGAATTACAAATATAAGGCAATGATGAATTTGTATTATGCATTAGTTCATTCCTACAGTATTTATGATATCTGTTTAATGAAACACCAATACTAGAAATTTTCTATTTCTTGCAGAAACCTAATTTGAGACATATTTTACATTTGAATTATAATGATCCAGTAAAACATTTCATGGGCAATAATAATTTGCCTTTTTCAACTCTATGATTTTTGTATATAAACAATTCTGTTATGCTATGTATATTTGTAGGTGAAATGATCAATCACTATATAATTTATGTTACACAGGCATTCATTATTTATTCATAATGCACAAATTTTACCTGATGACTATGGCATTCAAACATTAAGTAATGAATGGTATATAACCTGTTCTCTTGAAAATGATTAAAACTAACACATTAAAACTCTGAGGAAAATGTGAAAATCAGATTTACACAAACCTGAGACTTTCAAGCAAAAGTTAAGAGATATGGGTTTCTAGATGCATAGTTTATTCCTGATATTTCCTAAGGTCATCCAAACTATTAATGAGTGATTAATGCTCTGTACTCTGTTTATATATATGTGTTGTTTTGTGATCACTATTTCTTAAACCTTATTTCACATAACTATATAAAAATCTCATATTCAATACCCTCCCTCAGCAAAAACAACCACGATGCAAATAGAAAAGGATAAATAAACAACTAATTGTGACTAAACGTATAGCAGTTAAGTTATATGAATGTATGGCACAGTATACTCTTCACAATTATGTGAAGATCACTAGTATTATTCAAACCATTTTATATACTCTTGCCAAATACTGCAATTTTGCTACGCTTTCAGCAATCTCAAAATTTTATCACAAATATACTTGCTATTATAAAAAGGCGAAAAAAAAAATTGACATACCTTGCTAAATTTTGTTACTGAGAAGTTTCCTCTTCTTATTGCTAGAAGCCATTTTCTGCACAACTCTTCATCCTGGGAAAAACTGTATAGAGCACATTTCTTGAACTTTCATAGTTTCCTCTACAGCCAGGAACATAACAAGGATGAGGCATTTCTTCAAAAACTGATTCACAAGTAAAAACTTAATCACAGAAAAATAAAGTGCCACTTCCAAGATAACGCAACATTAAAAAATCCCGCCAACAAACATACAAGTAGCTACAGGGTGTCAAGATGCTAGATCCACGAATGCTGACGTCAGAACATATGACGTCATCAGTGAAATGGCCTTGAGTCTCGACTGTTACGGTATAGCACATGAAAAGTAGGCTTTATTGCAGCGGCAGACGGTTTGTTTTGAATGCAACAACATGGCTACTGCCCTGCTGAGTCATCATCATTTTCCTTGGACAGGGAAAACGCGTTAGGGCGTCTCCTCTCATTCATACCACCATGGTTCATACCATTGTGTGAAGTTAGTGGTAGCAGCGGTTACTTTGAAAGTTTTTGCAGTTGTTACGTGAAATTTTGTACTTCAATTACAACACATCACATTTACAATGGTGTATTGCGTTGTTCCCTATTGTAATTCAGATACTCGTAAGGATAAAATTTCTTTTCATGAAATTCCTAGCCATTGTGATTTGCGTCAAAAATGGCTAAGTGTTATATCTAGACAAGGTTCTTCTGAATTTAGATGATTAAGATGTCAACTGAATTTTAATTAACACTATTTGTTTAGTGTTTACCCCCTCAAGCAGCTGCTTGCCACAGAGGTCTGACAGGAGCCTGTCAGTTTATATGCCACAGTAGATCTGAGAGCATGGCAGGACCTCAGCAGAAAAACGACACACAGATCCATGCCTAATCCGGGACTCGAACCCAGGTCCCTTAGATCAGTAGCCAAGCGTGCTAACCACTCGGCCAAGGGACGGCTGTTTAGTGTTTAAAGAGATATAAATTTCTATATTTCGCAATAAGGTATATTATAGTAATAAGGTATAATTAATTAAAATTTTTGTATAAACTGTAACTTTTTTTGATATGCATTTTATTTTATTCAAGTTTACACATGAAACATGATTCCTTATTATTTTGATCAGGGCAGGATTGAGGGAGGGATGTGCATGTACCACCATCCCCTTTGAAAATGTTAGTAATGGTAATAGATGCACAAATTTCTTAAACCTGTAAAACGGAAGGGGAAAGGCCATACTGGAATGAAAATCCACTTTCTTGGCCCTTTTACTTGCTGGATTGAGTTTCTTGTCCCCAACCCCACCCACTTAACCTTTTTCTCCCTAGAACTGGGCCTATTTTCGATTAACGTGCATATTTCAATTGCACTATCGAATTGAAGGAATGAAACACTCTTTCAGCTTTCACTATCTTAACATTTTTAAATTCATCATAATGTAGAGCGCAAAAAGAAAAGTGCTGCGAAATTATTGGTAGATTCATTAAAAAGTAATTAAAAACAGTTCCCTGAAAAGTAAATGACAATCACCCAATTCTTACTAACAATTAATCGGAATTTCCATTACATTTTATGTATATCTTTCACAATTAAAGGTCCCTATCAAAAGATCGTTTTTTCCTTCCAGAATATTTTTTTGCTCTCTAGTAATAAAAATAATATGTATCCTCTAATTTGGGGAAGAAAATTAAAACGCGTTAAGATCGATTGCCGTGGAAATTTCCTTCCTCTTTTCACGAAAGAGAAGAATGTAATTTGAGGAACTTTTAGGTAGGTATTCCCCCTCAATGGGTATTTTAGGTAGGTATTCCCCCCCCCCCCCCCTCAATGTACCAAGCTGTTGCTTGGTGAATATCTTATTACGTTGGCCACCTGATAGAAAACATGGCAGATAAACAATTTTGACATTCATAACGAGGTATTTATAAGCATATTTCTCAGTGGCTGAAAGCAGAAATATTTCAAGTATGATCATGCATACCCCCTCAAGCAGCTGCTTGCCACAGAGGTCTGACAGGAGCCTGTCAGTTTACATGCCAAAGTAGAAAGTCTCTGAGGATGGCAGAATTTGTTATATCTATTTGTGATCAAGATCTATATACGCAGACAATATATATTTTGAAAACCAACCACCAAATTGTATATTTCTTAAGTTTACTACAATTTTATCTAAGAAGCTCAAAATATGTAGTCCTATTGAATATAAAAACTGCTTCTGATTTACTTTATACAGTGTATCACAATACTATAGCGTACGATACTGTCACCTGTAGCTACTGCCGTCTTGTGGCAGAAACCTGCTTGCGTGTTGCCAAGCGTTCAACGGCGACGCTGGCAATCGGCAGGCATCTAGTTACGGAGGCTCACGGAAGCTACGTTCCGATTTGACCTATTTGTAACTAGTGTCGCGTGTGGCAACGGAGGAAATTGGTAAAGCTAGAGATACTAAATTTCTATCGTAATCGCAAATTGTGGTACCCTTTTGAATTTTTTTTAACTTTTCCAAAATGGCAGCAACCACATTTTTGCCAAGTATTGTGAAAAGGTACCAGCGTTATTGACATCATCACTGATATATAACATATATGTAAGAATTTATATAACTGATCTGAAAAATAACATATGTTCGTTCGTACAATAAACTTGCTCTAGATGGATAATGAAAAGTAAGTTGATTGATATATATATATTCCCACCCTATAACACATGGTAAACTAGGCTTATATATTTGCTCAGTTTAATAGGCTTGTGCTAAAATATATTTGGTTAGAGTGAATGTATCATAATATTAGTAAGGTATTGCGAAACTAAGAACAAAATTCAGTACTTGATCGGCCACAATGTAAATATGAAACTGGCTTATTTCCATGCAGCCACATGTCACCAGTGTATTATACATTAATGTGTATTATAATGGCAATTACGTTGCTAATTTAAATAATGACAAATATGTTGGCAATTTATACAAACATATCTGTTTACGTGAATTTAAAAAGCATTTGCAGTCCTAAAAAAACTATATATATAGTAAGTACAGATTGTTTCTGATATTTGGCAAAATCAATGCTCTAATGGTCAAAGCATTGCAAACAATTATTCTACTAGTACTCGGGTACCTAAAGGGACAGATTTTTTTATGCTTAAATGGATTCTTTCTGACAAAAGAAATAATTTGGATTTAAAGTTATTAGAAGACATTTTGCTTATAATGATGAATAAATAGAATAACATTGATTGTGTTATATCGATATTTTTGAATGAATTTTTTTTGTTGACTATGTGTTATATGTAATGTTGATATCTCTGAAGGGGGCTTTCACTTTTTTTTTTATCTCCTTGAGTCATTTTAACAACTTGTTTTAAAAATATTAATCTGTGCACAAAAATCATTAGTACTGTAACAGTACTAAGAATTATGATTGCATGTTTATGCTTAGAAATTTTTATTAATAATGTTCCATTTTATTCTGAACAATTCCTAGAAATTTGGTGTAATCTACTAATAAATCAGCACTTTAATGTCGATTCACATTTTAGAGGAAAAATTATCTTGAGCCGGGTGGAATACGAACCCACGACTTCCTGATAACATGTCAGGTGCTCTGAACCACTGAGCTACCGTAATCAAGATCTCAAATTAACGCTGTGAACATTTCTATTATGTCACATATATGTGCTATTCAGGGAATTTAGCCACAAGCGGCTTTCTATTTGCCTTGTAGATGGAAAGTATGTCTTACAAGTATACTGATGATAAATAATGAAAGAAACTTGACTTATTTAGTATTCACTAATAAATTACCACTTTGAAGTTGATTCAACACTTAGAGGAAAAATTGTCGACATATTCAATATCTACTAATAAATCAGCACTTTAATGTCGATTCACATTTTAGAGGAAAAATTGTCTTGAGCCAGGTGGGATACGAACCCACCCGGCTCAAGACAATTTTTCCTGTGAATCGACATTAAAGTGCTGATTTATTAGTAGATATTGAATATGTCGAGTTTATTTCATCAATTTATCATTAGCATACTTATAATATATGCATTCCATCTATATGGCAAATAGAAAGCTGCTTGTGGCTAAATTGCCTGAATAGCACCTATATGTGACATAATAGAAATGTTCATAGCATTAATTAAAGGAGATCTTGATTGGCAGCGGTAGCTCAGTGGTCCAGAGCTCCTGACATGTTATCAGGAGGTTGTGGGTTCGTATTCCATCCGGCTCAAGACAATTTTTCCTCTAAAATGTGAATTGACATTAAAGTGCTGATTTATTAGTAGATATTGAATATGTCGAGTTTATTTCATCAATTTATTGGTGTAATTTATTCAGTCCGGGGTGGGTAGGAGTTCCCTTCCAAAAATCGGGTCGTCTTATGCAAAATCTCAAACTTTTCTACCTGGTTTGAAATCCAAAAAAGGTGTCTTTGTATAGTTTTTATTTTAGCCTCATATTTTATGCCGGTACTAAAAGTAGATATAAAGAAAATATAAATTTTTATTCCCTATATCATAGAATATCATGTTAACCTTTCCTGTCCGGTGGAATATTTTAGTAATTAGGACACCCTACTCAAGTTTTACTACATCACTTTCCCAAACTAAATTCTTATGAAGGACTATTTTAGAGTCATGTAGTAAAAAATGCATATGGCAACACAAAAATTTATTTAAAAAACACTAATATACAGAAATGATTATAATGCTAATGAATAAAAAGGCTATTTATTTCTGAATAATAAAAAAGTTAATTTTCCTGTTTCAAGTAAATTTTTCTTTCATTTGTAATTTTTTTCTCTATACCATACTTTGAGAAAAGTCCAGGCTTATCAAAGACTCCAAGAAACAAGTAAACTTTAGAATATTTTTTAATAACTTCTAATAACTTATCATCAGACATATGTCATGTTCTATACCAAATTAAAGAGAATTTAATTCAGAATTTATTGAAGTAAAAAATATGAACATTGTAGTAACATATTAATTTTACACACACCCACCCACCAAATCCTCATGCAGCCATGAGCTATGGAGGTCCAATCAGACTGTGTAATTTTCCTCTCCAGACATCTCCTCTGAGCTACAGCCACTGCATTTGGCCTCTCTAGGCCAATTCTAGCAAGGTCCTGTTTGACATTGTTTACCCATCACATCCTAGGTCTCCCCCTTTTTCTGAAACCCTTAGGCACACTGTTCATAATCCTGTTTGCCAATCTGCAGCTATGCATACGAGCAACATGGCCAAACCAATGCAGTCTCTCTCTGCACAATATGCTGCTCAAAAGAGGTTGATGACTCCTTCTTGTAACATCATTGGTTACAAAGTCAAACCACCTAATGCCCAAGATACTGTGTAAGCATCTAGAATCAAAGTAATCAAGTTTCTTGTTATCCTGCTTACAAAGGGTCATATTTCACTACTATAACTAACTTTAGAAAGAACCAAACTATTACACAGCCCAATTTTAGTCTTTAGGTGTAATTTAATTCCCAGTGGTAATCTTTATTCTTCTATTTATCTCATGCCACACATCACCAGTATCTGTTACCTAGTTCCCAAGTAATTAAACTGAGACACTTGCTTAAGGGTGCAACCATTCAGAGTGACTAAAGCACCATCTGCATGACCAATTTTCATCACTTTAGTTTTTTCTTTATATCTTACCAAACTTACTCTATTGCCAGTCTCATCAATAGCCCTAATAAATGAATTCATCTCATCAACATCATAATAACACCTTTTTACAGTGGTATACCAAGAAATAGGTGCATATTTCATAATTACTTCTAAAATATTCCATTTTTATAAATAGCAGTGTTTTTTTTTGTTAATTTTTAAGAGATTTTCAAAAGTTTAAGAAAAAATATGTTGATAATAGTTCAAATCAAACTTGTGAGCTTACATCAGGTGTTTCTTCAATACAGAGTAACATTAACAAACAAATCGGCAATACTGTATAGTGCTTCTAAAATATGGGAAGCAAACGGCTTTATCGAATTATTTATATTGTAGTTTAATAAAGTATTCATCAAATGAAAAACGAAAATATATTTTTTTAGCTTGAATTGCGTATTTTTAAAAGATGTGTGTAAGAAAATTTTTAAATGGCATTTTTTTTTTAAAACCAACGTTCCATATGTCATACAAAAAATGTCAATTGACGTCCTTGACCCAGGAAGGGTTAAGCAAGTGTGAATTTCCCCTTAGTTCAAATGGTAGAACAGCTGGTGTGCAACTAGGAGATCCAGAGTTCGAGTCCAGGAGGTGGATTTTCACACTTGCCTAATTACTACAAGTGATTATCACTGTAGTGAGATTCATTCCTTTTTGTATTGTAATAGCTTCAAATTTTAGAATATTGTTACTTGCAGATATGAATATATGGTGTGTGTAGATATTGTTTTTTGGGAATAGTAAAACACTAATTTTAGGAGGTAATAAATTTTAGTATGGCAGAATGTTTAAGTCAGAAGTGTTATTTGTTTTATTTATTTATTTTTTTTAATTTTTTTTTTTGATTATTTTAGTGATACTGCACTTGCATATAATTTGCTTGAAGATACAGAAAACAGCCAAGAACAGTCAACTTATGCAGTTTCCAGAGGCTTTGCTATTAGTAACAAACCAAAGAATGAGTCTTTTCTCTATGGATTACTTATGGATGACACACCAAATAATAGGAAAGAACAGTCAACTTACTCTGCTCGTAGAAGCATAGGTATTGGAAATAGACCAAAAGGTGAGTTGATTTGAAGATACAATAACCCTTCAATATACTGCATAAAATGTGTAGCACAATTATCTTTTTCAATCAGAATGCACTGGTAACTTTTGCTGTTTTTAATAATAGAAAATAGGTTTAAAAAAATCTAAACAATGTGCATATTTATAAATTAAAGCAACAGATTTTAGGTTAAATGAAAGAATAATCAGTCAATTTCTTCTTTTTGAAGCACCTCCAACACCCAGTTCTCTAATTACTGTGTGATGCATATGATTGCAACCAATGTCAGTAAAACATTTGTCAATTTTCTGTGTACACTTTAATGCAACTGTTTGCCTCTTTTATCCTTAATCCTTCCAGTGTTCATATCGTCTGTATACATCTGGAGAATCTGAATAAATGGGCCAAGGATGTATGTATATGTTTTTAGTACAACAAAAAAAATCAATTTTTAAGAAATAAAAATTGCATTTGTAATTTTTTTATATATATCTTATAAAAATATACAATTCAGGCTTCAAAAATAATATTTTGTTTCTTAATTTGATGCATATTTTATTAAACTACAATATAAATAATTTTATAAAGTCATCTGATTGCCATTTCTTAGAAGCACTAAACGGTATTGCTGATTTGCTTGTTAACATTCCTATTTGCTGAAGCAACCTTCTGATTTAAGCTTGCAAGTTTTTATATGTACTTTTATCCAGCAATTATCTATTATTATTAAGCTAGAAACTACTACATTTACAAGTACAGCAAAGCAAAGATAATGCAAGCTTTTTTAATTTAACCCATTTTATGGAAATTAGTGTCTAAAATAATTTTTCCTACATTTCCCACTGATATATATTTCGCATAATTTTTTTTTCATTTTTTAAATTTGAAAGCAATTCAGTAGCTGGTTCCTTTCATTAGTAGTGAAGAGTGCTAAGTCATTTGACCACTAGGAAGAAAAACGTCATTTGCTCAAAGGGTTTAGCAATCAAATTTTATTAAAGGTTTAGCAGTCAAATTTTAATGCATATACACATTTTTTTTTATAAAGAACCTTTCTTGCACTATATAAGCAGAAAATCCAGAATAGTCAAAAATGCCCATTTGCCATAAATTTTGAAATATATCAGATGAAAATTCCTCTTTAGGAATTCCTCTTAATTAGTTTTTTTTAGGGGGATGGGGCAAGTCTCCCACCTTTAAAATTGTAGGATGGCTAAAAACTAAGTTTAAAATTTAATGAATTTTGGTGTGTAATGATTTATTTGCATCTTGTTTATTATTCTATTATATGCACTTTTAAACTTATTAAAATTAAGTAAAAAAAACTGTGCCTTTATTTTTCACTTCCGTCACCATTTATTTTTTTCCTATCCTCTATTATCCTATATTATCCTTATTCCTATATCTATATATATAAAATGTTTCTTGCTACATACCTGTTCTGTTTTTTACCCTTTGATGTACCAAGTAAGTAAGTAAGTAAGTAAGTAAGTAAGTAAAACAAATGCTAGGGAAAGTTTGGTGACCTTTGATTTGGCCTCCTGGTATCCCTGGCAGAAGTGAAAGATCAGTTACGTGTAAAATAACATAGGGGAAGTGATTCTATGATTAGAGATAATTCAAGATCGAGAGAGATTCCACTGACAGCAAGAGTCTGCCCCTTTTGTCAGAGGAGTGTTAGAAAGGCAACTTTGTAAATTTATGGAATGAAAGAATATAGAGGGGTTTATCAAAATGATGGAAACGCATAATGTTTGTGGTGAACATTTTATTAATAAATGTAGGCCCACCTTGGGCATTCAGAAGAGATGCAATTCGATGTGGAATAGACTTATAGAAGTCATGCACATATGGTAATGGAATGTGGGACCATTCTTCCTGTAAAATATGGCCCAACTGTGCCAGTGATGTTGGAGGTGGAAAGTGTGATCTGACCTTGAGCTCCAGATATTCCTACAAATGTTCAATAATATTGAGGTCTGGAGATTAAGGTGGCCAGGGTAGTTGCTGTTCCTCATGCTCTGCAAACCACAACTTGACACGTTTTGTACAATGCACAGGTGCATTATTTGCTTGAAACTAGAGACAGTCTTTAGGGAAAAAAGCCTGCAACATTGGGTGCAGGAGGCCCCTGAGAATGGATTCATATGTTGCGGATGTGACATGACCCTAAGGAATGCCATGAAATGGCACCCTACAGCATCAAGGATCCACCTCCATGCTTCACAGTAGGAACCAAACATTCAGGGTGGTATGCTTTTGTGGTTTTTGCCAAACCTACACTCTACCAGTGGTGGGAAACAATGTGTAGCACAATTCATCAGACCAGATGATATGTTGCGAGTCTTTAGCATCCAAGTTTTTATATGTTTTGCACCACCTTACATGTTTTATTGTATTGATGTTGGTAATCAGAGGTTTGTGGATTGCAGCATGGCCTTAAATACCAGCATGATGAAGTTCCTGAAGAACTGTCATGATGGAAATGGGATCATTCTGACTGGCGTTCAACTCTGCTGCTATTTGCAGTGCTGTGGTCTTGTGCTTCCATTATTCAAATCGTGCCAATGTTCACTTATCCCTATCTGACAACTTCATGTGGCATCCACAATTTGCACATTTGGAGGCAATGTTCTGTCCTTTTGATAGGTAGTCATAATCTTCGATACAGTTCCTCGTGTTACACCTACTATTTCCACTGTTCTGGTTACTGAAGCTCCTGCAAGATGTGCACTAATAATCACGCCTTTTTGGAGGTCACTGAGATCTGACATTGTCAACAATTACACCACAACAGCTACTTCACCTGTGCCTGGGGCACTGCTATGTGATAGCCGACATCATACTTCTCTGCTTTATATACCTCACATCACAGGTGATGTCATCTCTGTGATATGCATACAGTGCATTGTGTGTACTACAGTCACTGTCGGTGTTTCCATTATTTTCATAAACCTTTATAACTATTTCCAATTTGACAGTAATACATTAATTGGAATTAAAACTTTTACAGAATGTAAAAGTAGATAAAAGAAAAGATAGGCGGAGAATAAGGAAAAAGAGAAAAAGAAAATTTTTAAGTTGCTTAGAATAACTGAGGTGGACGTGATTCATTTTTAAAGCGTCATTTATAAATTTATGGGAATTGTGGATCAAACGTGATAAATTCATTTAGTTCATGGGTAACAAAGTAAAAGATAAAATATTATCTGAAGTAAAAGAAGCCAGATATTTTTCTATAATTCTTGACTCTACTCCTGAGATTTCCCATATATTGCTCAACTTGTTTTTATAATCAGATATATTATAAATGATAGAGAAATTAAAGAATGGTTTCTTGGTTTTTTGCCCATTGAATAGCATAAAGCTGCATACTTGGAAGAAATAGTAATAAATACAATCAAGAATTTATCAATAGATATTAAAAAATGCAGGGGACAGATTTATGATAATGCTGCTAATATGGCAGGGAAATATACAGGATTACAAACTAGACTTAGGTCACTCTCTAAATT
The DNA here is from genome assembly GCA_038380435.1 of Ryuthela nishihirai. Lineage (NCBI taxonomy): Eukaryota > Metazoa > Arthropoda > Arachnida > Araneae > Heptathelidae > Ryuthela > Ryuthela nishihirai. The sequence goes on from JAWZYU010000001.1 coordinate 70,453,281, forward strand.
TAATTGGAAACTATGCAACAAAATCTTGTCCTAATGCCATACGATTCTTTTACTTTGTAGATTGTTTATACACGTTCTTTTCCAAGTCAACGCGATGAATGGAACACTCTGAATTAATGCCTACCACCTGAATCTTTATCATTAAAAAAATAAGTAATACAAGTATAGTATACCAATTAGCTGATGCTATATTTGCATAAAAAAATGTTACAAATGCATTAAAAATGTCTAGATTAAAATGTCATCATGCCAAAACGAAAAGCCAGAATTCTGATTAGAATCTAAGGGACTGTTGAAGCATTTTGATTATTACAAAACACGCTTTTGACTATTTTTTGGAATAAAGTATGGCAAAGACTAAATGCTACAAGTAAATGTTTACAGGACCCAAAAATAAATCTATCAAAAGGTGTCAGCTTTCTGAAATCGTTAACAGAATTATTCTAAGGGTAAGAAATGATTTTGAATCAATCAAAGTGGAAGTCACATTGTTAACACACAAAAAAATATAAAAACGATCAATGCCGAATGAAAAAATGCAAAATTTTGTTTGACAATACAAAGACAAATGATGTAATTTTGTGTGGCAAAGATTTATTTGTAGTTAATATAATTAACATTATTTGCATCACATTGAATGCAGAACTAAATTGAGAGTAGAAGTATATGAAAATGTATTAAATATGGTTAGTGTCTTTTTCGATAAAACTCCGAATGAAGCTGGAGTTCAGTTATGTATTAATAAATTAATAGAAATGTACAAAAATGATATTGACAACAATCAATTTAAAGATGAAATGACACAATTTTTAAGTTTTAATGAAGAAAATATATACTAACCCTAAGGACATGTATAAAATCATTAACGAGGATTTGAGATCGACATTCCCAAAGTGGAAACAAAACGGATATAAAAATTAATTGCAAAATTTGCTAATGCAAACTAAAATGTAGAATTTATCTTTGATGTTTATTGAATGTGAATTGAACAATTCTTCAAATTGTGATGTTTGATTGATGGTTTCACCAAAGAGAAAGCTCGCAATTAAAGTAAAATTTTAATTGCAATGCATGCCAAAAATGTTTTAATGTTTATTAGAAATGTCTATACTTTTTGTTTACTATGATTTAGTTAAATTTCTGTGATTATTTTTCTGCAATTCCTTAAATAAAATGTTTTAAATATTTTGCTTGAACCAAACACCAAATATTGCAAAAACCTAAGTAAGGTGCCTGTAATCTAATATGTGCCTAAGGCCCTAAAAAGGTTAAGTAAGGGGCCTCGAATTTAATGTGCACCTAGGGTCTCGTATAGTTTAAATCCGGTTCTGAGCTCCCCTATATGACCTGGTATTCCTAACATTATTAGCCCATTTCCTATTAATATATAATCAGTCATATTCTTATGCAGCCAATCTGGGGAAACCCACTGTACTTACGTATGTTGCGGTGTTTATAATAAGTGTTAGTTATTCTAAAACCATTAAGTTTACTTACCTGTAGGAGACATTGCCCAATGCAGCTACCAAAGGGACCTATCACCCCTCTCCAAAGGCTGCAGTCCGTACTAACTTAGGAAAAATAACTTAGAAGAAACAACCATTGAAGTTATCTAGAACAAGGGTAATATCTCCTTTCTTGACAGAATTAAAAATATCTTGAAGCTGTCCATGAAACCTATCTTTCTCATCAGCATCCTCAGTGGGGGCGTAACAACATATAACATTCATATCTTTAATGCTTGTTTTACATATAGCTATGAGAAACCTTTCATTAATGCACTTATATCCTAGAAGAGCATCACTAGCATATCTGCTGAGAAGCAAACCTGCACTTTGGAGATGCTTTCCATCTTCCCTCCCTGAAAAGAGAAATTTAAGATTTTAAGAATCTGATCTTTACCTGTCCATCTGGTCTCTTGCAAGCCAAGAATATCTAAATTATAACGGTGGAATTCTTGTGTGAGGACATCAAGTGAATAATCTCTTTGCAGATTTCTCACATTCCAACTGCCTGTGGAGAGAAAATGGTTAGTGGGATATTTTAAGAAACTATTTATTGAGAGAGGAAGTGCTGACAATATCAAAAAGTCCCCTAATCACAGGCATGAGGCAAAGACCTGTTCCCCCACTACTAAAGGCTGAAACCATTTACACTGGAAGACTTCCTCCAATGTAGGTTTGACAATGCCCATAGACAAGAGTTCAGGTATCTGTGACGGCCTCAGATCAGGATTATCCACCAGCTGATAAAACTGTATCCTGTGAAACTTATTCAGTTGGTGCTGTCAACCCACAAGCAAACAGAAAACACAGTGGAAGTTTTTCCTCAACAGAAGCCCACCAATGCATCAAATTCAGGATCCATAATCAAGCTTATAGCCATTATTTCATTCTGATTGATGTATATGGTTTGCATTTTTTTTCCATATATTTATTAAAAAGTGAATTTTTACATGGCCTAGTTTAGCCTTTTTTTTGTAAGGAATGGTTGCTTTGCTTGTACAGATTAACCTTTTCTCTTAGAAAAGGTAATTTGTGCCAATTTTCCTGTAAGACAGTTTAAATCTATGACAGTGAAATAATGGAAAACAGCTATTAAGTTACCATCATAAAAAAAATCCTCATAGCTATGCATTAGGTGTACAGAATACCTGGTAAGATATGTGAGCAACATCTATATGGATTTGCCATACACTTGGGATAACTGTAGACTTAATTGATACTGAAGTCATTGACACTGGAGATATTTAAGTTTTTTAAATCTTATGTTCAAAATGTGAAGTATAATATGATAACAGAATAATAGAGTTGGATAGTAAATATGCATTGTAGTTGTACTACTGCTGTTTTCATATAATTCCACATATGTAGTAAGGTCCAAAAGTTTCCGGCCCAAGGGTATTAAAGAGGTAATAGAATCGAACAATACTTTCCATTTTTCAATATAATCACCCTTTATTTCAATACATATTTTTAGAACGGCTAATTAACTTTTCTATACCACTGAAAAAATAATCTGAATTTTTGTCCTTAAAATGGTCTAAAAACTGCAGAAATGACTTCTTCATCACTTGTAAATTTTTCTCACTCAGATCCGACTTCAATTTTGAAAACTAAAAATAGTTGCTAGGGGCTAGGTCAGGGCTGTACGGTGGGTGATTTAATTCCTGGAAACCACATTGCTGAATAGCAGCCTTCGCAGCAACTGAAGTGTGTACTGGTGCATTGTCGTGCAATAACTTCACTCCCCGGGACAGTTTCCTCGGCGTTTCTCTTTGGTGGTATCCTTCAATTTGTACATTAATGATGCATAATGTTCACTAATAACTGCAGTATTTCATTCCTTAAAGTCAACTAACAGAATCCCCTGTTTAAAAAAAATTAAAAATTTTTTAAATAATAAAAATTTAAAAAATAGTAAAAATTAAAAACTTTTTAAATCCAAACATCGTTTAATTTCTGCCAGGCTTTCTCCCTTTGTCAAAAATTTAATGACTACGATACTCAAGTGTAAACATTTTAAAATATTGGGCAACAGCACTTCTATCTGCGATGCTAGCTGGAGTGCTACTGCTGCTAGAGCTGCAAAATTTTAACTGCAGTACAACAAAACGGTGGGGAGTTGACAGAGCTAGACCTGTCAATTCTTGTTCTAACATGTTCGGGCCGGAAACTTTTGCATCTTACTACGTATCTCATGGTTACATATCAGCCATTTTTCTTGTAAGTACAGTGAATGTAAAAAAAACACCAAATTCTGATAATTTCAAAACCACCTTTGCATTGTATAAGAACAAGTTCTGATGTTTTACATTAACCATATTATGAAACCAAGATTATAAATTGTTTTAATGCAATTTTTGCTAGGACCTGACAGCTATACTCACTCAAGCTGACTCAAGTTGTCATGTTAAATAACAATTATAGAAGTTCCAAATGGGGATAGTGAAACAGCATGAATAAATTTGAGGCTATTATCTGGCAGCTTTGACAGGCAGAATATTAAGGATAAAGCAGAGTTTTTATCCCATGCAACCAAAAATCAAAATAATTATATCTAATGGAAACTGGTTCACGTTTCTTGTATGTTGCTGCAGTTCTAAAGTTTTCTGAAAATCTAATATTTCATTTTCTGTGTCTGACTGAAAATTGGATTTTAAAAATTTGAAATGTATATATATATATATGACATTGACTTTTGATTTCCAAGATTTAAAAAGTTCAATATATTTTATAAGTAGATTAATTAATTTCATTCTTTATTTACATAAAAAAAGTGTAACTGTAATTTTTGCTTTTGTATATTTATTGTCATTAATTAACACTGAAGTTGAACAAAATTTTGTTTTGTTATCTAGCACTTACTTTTCAAGATGAACCATCCTTTGAGACACCCAAAAATATAGGTGGAATATCAAAACTTTCAAGTCACTCAGCAAATAGAACAGGTAATGTAATGTATATAAATTTCTGTTCTTTTAACTAAAAAGAAATTATATTTTGCAGTGTATTAAATTTTGAAAAGCCTAATATTTATGGATCATAACAGTAAACTGATTGCCAGTTCCAACCAAACAAAAAATATGCAATAAAAGTATTGTCTACAAATTTACATTGTTTTATTCTAAATTATTTTATACTAAAATAAGACTTGAATCTAATAAAAATATTGCTATTAGTACTCATAAATGTCAAAATTATTTTCCAAACTATACTAATATTACTACACAACTGGAATGTTTCTGATAGCTTTGATCAAAAACCACCAATGGATGCTAAATTAGCACAAATATGATTGAAATTAAAAGGTATCATTTTTGAACTTGAATCATTAATCTAATAAATAATAGAAATAAATCTGGAACTAGCAAAAGCAGTTTTAAAGCCTTTTTCAGGATAATAAAATAGGAAACAATAACAGTGCTTTCTTTTTTATTATTCTTAGTGAATATTACTCAATGAATGATGCAATTTGCATCCATAAGAAAAGTTAATTTTTATGAACATTTTTGAAAACTACAACATCAGTTCATTAACTCTTTCAAAGCATACCATTCATAGGAGAAAGGCAGTTTAAATAATAAAGAAAGAGCGTAGTGATGTGATATATATTGGATCTTAAAAATGGTGGCATAGATTCTTTGTGTTACTGTTAATGAAGTTTCATAATAATAAAAAAAGGTAAACTATGAAACATGCATTGTCTTAGTATGTATGAAAAACATTTAATCTGGATATTTATTATTATTATTTTTAAAATTCAAAGTCATTATGGTGTAGTAAAAATGTCTGTTCAATTTCTGGGCTATGGTTTTCATAATTTGTTAATGTCTGCAGATGATGGAGACCCTGGAAGGGTTGAGCATACATGAATCACTACTGTCACAGCTCAACTGATAGAGTAATTATTACATAATCAGGAGATCCTGTCCAAATTTGGGAGATGAGTGAATGAATTTTTATGTATGTGTACTCTATTATTACTCCTCAGAAAAAAAGGCAAAAATAACATAGAAGCAAACCAAGCTTGTTCTTGTTCTGATGACGTATAAGCACTTATATAAGGACACCCAATATGTGTCGTCAGGTTTCTGAAACGATATCCTAGACAGAGCTCTTTTATTCTCGTATTTCTCTTAATTTATCCAAATACAGTGTCATTAAGGTATAGGTTCTTGTTGAATACTCTGTAACTGGCAATACATTATGTTTAGTTAAGCATATTTGTGGGTTATCTTTGGAAAACGTGACAATCGCTATATCCAGTTTAATACTTTTGTGTTAATTTTTTGTTCATTTTGTGCACTTTTCCTTGACTTCTTGAAGTGGCAACCTATGATGTAGGATCCAAGACCTTAGATGGCAAACTCTTGTTCTGATTAACTGGAGTTTGTTCAAGGAGACCCATGTTTTCAGTACTTTCATTCTGAACTGTTTCAGTTGTATCCATGTTCAATCCCTGTTCACTATCAACAGAATTATTTGAGATAAGCCTTGACTGGCATAGTGGTTAGGGAGCTAATTATTGTTCCAGCAGGGTAAACTTTGTGTGATTTGTTATTTCTAACTGGAGAAGTACTGAGCATTGACTTCGGTCTTAGTAAGGCATTTTCTTGTATGCAAAAACCCGTACAAATTTGGAGTAGTTTCTAGGTCCCTTATTCTGTATGTTGCAATTGAAAACGTAGACTGTTATACCTTTTGAATGTAGCTTTCTGTTTAAACTGAGAATGCACCCTTGTTGAGTTTTGTGACAGATAATGCAGTATTGTCTTGTGAATTTGAATCAATATGGTGTAGGGCTTCAGTCCCAAACTGCTGTAACTCTATAATCATTTCAGGATTTAGACATTTTTATATCCAAATTTACTTAAAATAACAAAGTTCTCTGTTGTTAAACAATAAAACTTATGTATAACTTTGTTATTTTAATTATTTTCTGAGCAAGAATTTCAAATTTACTTCTTGCTCAGAAAATTTGTAAAGAGTTATATTTGTTGCTCAGAAAATTTGTAAGAAAAAATTGATTTAAAAGAGAGAATTTGTGTTCAAATTTACTCTTTTAAATCTCCCATGATCAGCAAAATAAACAGAAATAAAGAATTATTTAATTTTAAATGAAAATGCAATAAATTTTGATTTAGTTGGCAGCTGTTGAAACATAGTTGTTTTGGCAACCAGCCATCTTAAGATTTAAATAATATATGTAAACTTCAGATGTTAGACTTAAAAAATCCTTATTTCGGAATCAAATTATTGAAAAATAGCTGCTATAAAATATGAATAACTTACCATCATGAGTTAGATTTAAATCTTATAATAAATCAGAATTCATCAAAAATAGTAGTATACTTCAAGAAATAAGCAATTATTTAACTCCAAACTCACAGCAGATCTATTTTCGTTATTACCATAGTCTCAGTGCTTCTCATATGGCATTCTGTATGAGTTAAGTAGTATAAAAAGTTTGTTACCAGTTGCTCTCCAGTTTCTTTTGAGTTTTATAATTGTGTCAATTCTTTCTATGAAGTCTAAATTGTATATGTGACTGTACTTTGTGTATCTAATCATAATCACGAATTTTTATTTTTGAAGTTTAGCAATTGCTAAATATTAAACACCAATTTCACTTTCGTTTAAAATTAAACAGCCACACCCAAACTTATGGAGTCCTTCATCTCTCAGTCTGATCTCAATACTTCTCATTTTGGCAATTTGTTTGAGGTAAGTAGTGTGTAAAATAGTTTGATAGTGCAGAGTAGTATCATAGTATTGCATAAATATAAAGCATTTTTCTAGAAATTAATCTTGTACACCAGTGCACAACCTGCAAGCTTCATGTGGCATGTCACTGCTTTTTGTGCAGCCCATGACTGTGTATATTAATATAAAAAATTTAAGTGATATTTGATGGGTGAGGGTGGCTCAGTTGGTAGCACACCAGGCTCACAATGAAGTTCCCAGGTTCAAGTCCTGCCTGAGCCAGCATTGGCACTTATCTCTGTAAAACTCCTTGCCCTTGGTCAGTAGGGGACACTAATGGACTAGGAAAGGCCACTGTCTGTCGGATGTGATGTTAAACCATGATCATAGGTGTGGGAGAGCTATACCCTGTACACCTTAAAGAACATGCTGGATGGCCTTGATGGGAGGCTATCATCTGTATTCCAACAGCTGTCCAGGGTCCTTGTGACTTGTCCATTTAGCCCATTGTGTGCAAAAAATGCTGCTCAGAGTTAAAACTACTCAACCCAGATATTTGACATTATTTGTTATTCTTATTGTTATTATAGTTACAAATTTGTAAATAATGTAATTATTGCATTTATGTGTAAAGTTATGCCTTTAGTGAGTTCTACTTGTTAAAATTTTTCTTACTGTGGCTCTTAGGTAATATCTCTTGTGCAGCCCATTGACAGGCAAAGGTTGTGTTTCACTGTTGCAAATGTAGACAGACATTATCCTCAGGCATCCATAGGTTTTTTGACACTGTCCATTCACCTCATTCTGAGTTGACTTTTTTTCTAAAACTGTAGGCACAGCGTTCATAACTCTGTTCCCTAAATCATTTCAGTTGCAGTTTTCTCTCCCTACATGAAAATGCTTAAAGGTAAATGATGACTCCATGTGATTTCATCATTTTGTGCATCAACCACCTATATATTACTCAAAATACTGTATAAACGTCTGGAATGAAGAGCATCAAGCATTTTTTTTTTATCTTGTAAAGAAAAGATTTAAGTTTCACTAACATAGCAAATTGTTTTTATAATCACCTGCAAGTAAAGTTTGAAATGAATCTAACTACAGTTTTAGGATAAGGGGAATTTAATAATGCAAAGCACATTTTTGAATTGAAATAAAATTTTTCTAGAAATAGAATATTCAAAATCCTATTTTTACTCTCTAAGGCAGTGATTCTCAGCCATTGTGCCATGGCATGGTATGTCCCATTAGCCAGTACTGTGTGTTGTGGCATTCATAAGAAAAAAGTCTAAAATTAAGCTGAAAATAATTCAGAATTAATAAAGGAAAGGTCTGTATATATATATAAATTAAACTGATGTGATGATTTAATATGTAAATCAAGAATAGGTAGATTGCATATATTTTTATTGCTATTGTGTGATAGTATTGTGATTAAGTTATTTGAATTTGAAAAAAAAAAAGTGCAGAGGTTTTTAGCTGATGTGATGTAGGACACTAATGTCCCATGAATGAGGGTTATTCAGTACTGCAAACAGCAAATAATTTTTTAATTATTAAATGTATTACTCTTTGTTGCCATCATGCAGTACCAAGTGTGCCATGATGAAGTGACTACAGTACTAGGTTTCTCATGACAAACTGAATATAGTACTAGGTTTCTCATGACAAACTGAATATAGTGCTAGGTGTACCATGAATTGGAAAAGGTTGAGAACTACTGGTCTAAAAGTATGAAAAGTGCATATTAAGGCTCTAACATTTGTTTAGAAACTGAAACATGTTTATCTGTAATGGCTATTGATGTAACTATCAAAGAGGGAAACTTCAACTTCTACATATAATATTTAGATATGTTAACAAAGGGCAGGAGAGGATTGAAGGTTCTGATCAGCCCAATAGTTTTCAATAAAATGGCCCATATTATAAAATTCTATTTACTTGATTATTTTTACATATATTTTAAAAACCTTCCATATATTTCATTTCTATTTGCTAAGATATTGATTATTTGCTCATCAGGAATATTCTTACAGAAAAAAGCAATGTACTGATTAATCTGTTATTAATTATTGAATGATGCCTATATATTGATCACTAATTATTAGCAATTAAGTTGAATTTTGTTAATATCAAAAGTACTCATGATGTACAACACTTATTTAGTATCCTTGTTATGAGATATGGAATTTAATTCATAATCACTTAATGGGTGCTATAAAGTGACCATCTCATCACTAAATTCTGATTGATTGAATGTGAAGGCTTATTTTGGTTTCACCCATAACTGTCAAGAGCAACAGTAGCTGCTCTTGACAGTTACACAAGCCAAATGCACAGCATGTGTCCTTGTTTTATGGAAATTTAATCACTAATAATCAATTTATATTTATCATATATAATCAACATAGTGCATAAATTGTGCCAAAATACTGTAATTTATTAGTTTACATAAGTGCTTACAATTGCTCTGAATTTTTATTCTTTCAACTTGTAATCTTCATTGTGTAAGGTTGGCAGCTCTGTATTGGTATCAGTTGCTCTAGAGAATATTCTTGGCTCACTTCACTACACAGTGAAGGCAAAGTGATGAAGCAGCAATTTTATAACTGTGAAATGAATGAATTATGGTTGATATCATTAGAGTGATGTGATACTTTTTTTTGCTAGTTAATTAATCAGTGCAATCAAATATATATTTTTACCAACTGGTATACCTTCTAACTCAAAAAAAAAATTTGAAGTAGAATTTATTGTTCAATTTGAGACTAGTTTGATCCTGGTTTAGTCATTTATTGCAATCAATCTCAAATTATTACAATAATAATTTGTATTTTTCATTTGGTATTAAATGTATATTATTTTCAACTGTAAAAGCCTATTTAAGTGTATGATTGTGCATTATTTGTTTCTGCAAAAGTAGGAAATATATGAGTTAAAACTTATAAATGTAAAATTGAACAGTAATAAGAGCATAATGTTTTTTAGAGAAAAATTATTTTACAAATAATACATTCATAAATTAATACTTGATATTCACAGGACATAAACAGTATTATAGATCATTTAACAATTAAAACTGTGGTATGAATGGTCTGTATTTAAAAAAAAATAATTCTAGGACTGTGAATTGCTGATAAAATCAATAACTACTTAAAAGGGTGACTTTTTATACCTTTAGGATAATGTGCATATGGAATAATACTATTAGTTCCTGATTTGAATGTAGGTAAAGAATTAAGGGATTTTCTTAAATTTTTTTTTGTGCAGAGTTTCAGGAATTTAAATCAGTTTGGTCAATATCCTAACAAAGAGGTAAAAAAGTTAAAAGGGTTAAAGACTAAGAAATGATTAAAGGCTTAACTAGAATTAAAGAAGAAATATTTAAAGATTAAATAATCAAAAAAATATTGTATACCCTTTGTCGGGGGGGGGGGGGACTGACCTATCGAGGGAATCCTCAGTTGGCCAATGGGATAGTGGGCCACTGTATTCACTGATGTAGCATCTGTACAATGGTTTTTGTTTTCTGTATCATAAAAAGAAATTTTAAACCTATTATTGTAATCAAATGAATCTGTATCCTATTTTACAGATATTATAGCAGTATAATATTTCAAATTATTATATTTTTGCACAGATAAATAAGGCAGTTTGTTATTGATTTATTTATGTAATTTTTTCTGTAAGAATATTCCCGATGAGCAAATAATCAATATCTTAGCAAATAGAAATGAAATATATGGAAGATTATTAAAATATATGTAAAAATAATCAAGTAAATAACATTTTATAATATGAGCCATTTTATTGAAAACTATTGGGCTGAACAGAACCTTCAATCCTCTCCTGCCCTTTGTTAACACATCTAAATATTATATGTAGAAGTTGAAGTTTCCTTCTTTGATAATTACATCAATAGCCATTAGAGATAAACATGTTTCAGTTTCTAAACAAATGTAGATTTTGCTAGCTTTATATTTTTTAATATTTTTTTCCTAATTTATACATTAGTTAGTAATGGTTAAATATCAGTTTATATGTATTAATATATGCTCTATTAAAGACAAACCTAACAATGGATATTACAACTGATGTGACAGTGACAACAGCTGTTCTTTTAGCAGAAGAAGATCCTGGGCTTCAAGGTATGAAATGAAAGAAGCATATTTTTCCATTTTTTAAAATTTATTTTCTGTGATAGACATTCTTCTTTGAAATTTAATTTTTTTAATTAGGTTTTTTGTTAATATTTTTTTTTTATCTCAACCAACTAATGCAATATATCCAGTCCACTATGCCTTGAGTTTAAGTTTTTGATTCTCTATTTACAATGGTTTTGGGAATTATTCCTAATTTCTTTAGTTGTGAACAGTTCTCAGTGGTTTGTTTAGTGCTACAGAATAGATGAATAATATTTTACATTATTCTGTTCAGAAAATATAATACATTTTCTTCTATTTTTACTACTGCTAGAGTGTCAAAGACATAAATTTCTATCTAAATTATTATTTAATTGGTTGTGTGTTGTTCCTAAAGATTTTACTAGAAATATTATTATCCCTATTTTTTTAAAAAAAGGTGATCATTGTTCTTGTGATAATTATAAGGGAATTAGTCTACTTTCTGCTACAGGTAGGGGCGGGGGTGGCTCGTCGGTAGTGCGCCAGGCTCGTAATCTGTAGTTCCCAGGTTCGAGTCCCAGCTGGGTCAGCGTTGAGATTTATCTCCGCAAAATTCCCCCGCTCTGCCCACGGTCAGTAGGGGACACCGATGGGCTTGGAAAGGCCGCCGTCCGTCGGATGGGACGGTAAGCCGTGGTCCCGTGTGCAGGAGAGCCATACCCTGTGCACGTTAAAGAACACACTGGATGGCCTTGATGGGAGGCTACCATCTGTCTCCCAACAGCTGTTCCAGTGGGTCCCCTCCCCCAACCTTCTCTGAGCCTTCGGGGTCCATGTGACCTGGCCATTTAGCCCATGGTGTGCAAAAAAGTGCCGCTCAGAGGTAAAACAAACAAACCAAATCTGTTACAGGTGCACAACATGTTAAAGGTTAAGTACAACCATGCAAGCAACTTTTTCTTTGCATGGTTGTGCTTAATAGAATTTGGTTGAAGGGCAACTGCATGATGAGCAGTGTGGATTCAGAAGCGTAGGAGATGCATAGATCAAATATTTTCACTAAGGCAGATTGTTGAGAAATGTTTAGAGTTTCAGAAATCTGTGGTTACTAGCTTTATGGATTTCAAAAAGGCTTTTGATTCTGTTGATCATATAACTTGTGGTTGATCTTTAGATCATATGGAATAATTTTCAAATATTTTGTACACTTGTTCATTGCATTACCAAATTTTGGAACTTTGCTGCATAAAAAGACATTGGTTGTTGCCATAATCAGTGATGTACATCATTTTCAATCTCTGCACTTTCAGAAAAATGTGTGCCACCAAATAAATAGAAATTGTAGAGATGAGATCAAAACTGTAGGGAGAATGGTCAAGAATTTCCCATCTCAAGTCAATGATCTCTTGGGTTCCATACACTCTATATAGTTTTGCATTTTCATAGAATGTACCCAAAGATGTTTAAGTAGGTGGTAGACATCATAGTTTCCTGCACATGAATAACTGAACCCATAGTTTCCCAGCAGAACATTGCCCAAAGAATGCTTTGGAAAGAATGCATGTGCAGGAAACTATGATGTCTACCAAAGAATGCTTTGGGCAACACTTTCTCTACCATCTTGTTTTTGTTCCACAGTGCATCCTGGTGCTAACACTTCCCCAGGTAAATGACACACACATACCTGCCATCCACATGGTGCAACAGGAATTGAGATTCATTGGACCAGACGACCTTCTTCCAATCATTCAAGGTCCAGTTTTGATGCTCATGTGCCCATTATAGGTGTTTTCGATGGTGAACTGAGGTTAGTATGGGCACTTGGAGTGGCCTGTGGCTATGCAGCCCCATTTTCAATAGAGTTCGATGTACTATGTGTTGTGACACATTACTCCCATTGCCAGCGTTCAAATTACAGTCGAGTTGTGCCCCAGTAGTATCCCTACTGTTAGCTCATACCATATGCGATAGCCTTTGCTCACCTCTAGCATCGATGAGCTGTGGTCAGCCCACAGCTTGCTGGAAGTTCATTGTTTTTCCCTCCTCAGACCACTTTTTGAAGGTAGTAACCATGGCAGACAGTGAGCACCCCACAAGCCTTGCTGTCTTGGAAATGCTCTGACCTAGTCTTCTGGTCATTACAATTTGGCCTTTGTCAAACTCACTTAAGTCCTCCACTACCTTTCCCATCTGAAAAACAAGAATAACACAGATTAACAGAGCTCAGTATCAGGTGTTATTTATACCTTTTCATGACCTTCACAAGAGCCATCATTTACCTGCAGTTGCTTCGATTTGCATAAACATGCACTGGTCATATTGTTTTGGCTCTTTGGTGTGTATGTTATAAATTAATATTGTAAATTAAATATAACCAAAATAGACAACTGTTCAAGTGATAATTTACTATGAGTAATTCAATTAAAAATTAATCTTTGTTAAAAATGTATTTAATTTATTTTAATTATTTTAATTAAAATTAAAAAATTTTTCTCTATGCACTATAATTGTTGGAAAAGCTAAGACAGTTAGATAGAATTATTATCTAAGAATTTACCTTGGTTGTTTTCTTGCAATGATATCCAATGGGTATATGAGTCTATTGTCCTGTGGTGGGGATCATCTACCCATTGGATATCATCACAAGAAAAAAAACCCAAGTAAATTCCTATATAATAATTCCATTTAATTGTCTGAGCTTTTCCAACAATTACAGTGAGTGATATAGGAAAAATTTAATAATTTTAATCAGCATTGTGACTTCAGCCACTATCTTTCAGTTTAAAATAATAAATATAAATTTATAATCAGAATAGAGTAAAAAAAATATGCTAAACCTATATAGTAAACATATTTTTCATGAATAGTTTTTTAATAATGAGAGAGATAATGATAATGAGAATAAATGGTATTTTCATCTTTTGTGAATTTATCTCCAACTTTCATTCTTCTTCATTGGAAACTTGCCATATTATGAATTATTATGATAATATGATTATTTTATCGATAGTTTTTATATTTAATGTTGTTATTATGTTGTTAATATATTAATTATGTTTTTTAAATTATATTTAAATATAATTTAAAACAACTTAATTTCAACATTTTATTTTTTTTATGGACTTTTACATTAGATTTTTTTTTTAATAGCAACTACTTCCTTATATCAGGATTTCCTTGATCTCTACCAGAGTTATCCAGGAGAACATGAAAGTTTTCACCTTTTACTTGAATATGAAAACGTAAGAAGTTGCTAGCATTATATGAAACCATAGCTTTATATAGTTCAGTGTTAGTAAAATTATGTTTTTTATTCAAAGCCACTATCTTTGCTGTTGTATTCTGCTAACACTGGATATAGGAGAAAAATTGTCTAGTGCTGGCTGGGATCCGAACCCACGACTTCCTGATAACATGCTAGGTTCTCTGGCCACTGAGCTACCAGCCACTAATCAAGTTTTCCCCTTTAGTTAGATTTAACAAAAATTAAAGGGGAAATCTTGATTAGGGGCCACTAGGTCAGTGGTCAGAGCACCTGACATGTTATCAAGAGATCGTGGGGTTTGGATTCCACCCAGCATGAGACAATTTTCCCCCTATACCAAGCAGTGGTTAGCAGAATACAACAGTGAAGATAGTTGCTTCAAATAAGCCTGGTGATCACTATGAATGCAAAATAGATGATTATGATTTTTATTCATTTAGAAAAGTAGTAATAAAGATAGTAACCACTTTTCAAAACAAGAATGCTTAATGGTAGCCAATTGTTATTTTATTTCTATTGTTTTATTCCTATCCCTAATTTATTTTATCATTTCACTGATATTTTAAAAGCATTTTTATGTAATTATTACTGTAAATGTGCTACTCTATATTAGTAATCAACTATTAGAACTAAAATAGATAAGTATTCTTTGCAAATGAAAAGAATAAAAATTTAGACTTTATTAAAGCAGTAATTGTTTTAAAGTGTATGAACATTGACAATTGAATAGAGACTCCCACGATTCAAAATTTTCCAAGTTCAAAAAAAGTAAAAATATAGTTATAAAATTCCAATATTTTGCTCTTTGATTATATAGAACAAGCATGAAAGAAATTATACTATCTAAAAAGATATTGTCTTTCAGTTGCAATTTAAAAGTGCAAAATTTGCATCTGTTGTAATTAAGTAATTTGTGGAATGGATATGTGAATATTATTTTGAATAAGAACAAGCTGATTTTCATTTGTAGGGTAAAAAAATTTACAGATTTGTCAAAGTGCTGCTTATAATATTCTTACAGATTTTTAGCAATGTTTTTGACAACAACCATGCATGAATTCATAATAAACAAACAATAAATGAACTGATTTAATAATTGAGGCAATTAATTTGCATCAATAACGTGAAATATTAAGTAATTATTTGAAATACCAATAGGCTAATTAATTACTTTTGACATCCATCATATACCAAATGATAAATGAATACAACATTCATAAACTGAATCATAAAGCAAATTGTAGGTACAACTCTTACCAATTACTTACCTTAGTATAATAATCATCTTTTTCTACAGACTGTCAAAATATATTCAGGAAATGACACTCCCTACAATAGCTAAAGATGCTCTGTTCATAAAACTTATAAACAAACATTAACAATAAAAGTTGTCTGTGCACTATACAAAACAAAATCATCTTCACAACTATTACAACTTTCCTACTGGATTCTTGTATTTTTAAAATTAACTGTTCTATTCTGATTATGATGTAATCCACACTATGTGTTTATCTTGCATATCTCGGTAGTAAAACATTCGCTCTTCTGTTGTTTTATGTGCACATTTCACTTCAATATGTAGTTAGCAGAAGCAAACATGAAATACAAACTTAAGCCATTTATTTACTGCTATGTTTTCCTAACAGTTACAATTCTTCAACCTAATTTACTACAATATTTTAGGGGTGATGGTGGCTCAGTCAGTAGCATGCCAGGCTCATAATCTGCAGTTCCCAGGTTTGAGTCCCAGCTGGGTCAGCATTGAGAGTTATCTCCTCAAACTCCCTGCCCTGCCCACGGTCAGTAGGGGACATCGATGTGCTTGAAAAGGCTGTTGTTCCAGCAGATGGGACATTAAGCCATGGCCCCATATACAGGAGAGCTATACCCTGTGCACATTAACACGCTGGATGGTCTTGATGGGAAGCTACCATCGGTCTCCTAACAGCTGTTCCAGTGGGTCCCTTCCCCCAACCTTCTCTGAGCCTTCGGGGTCATTGTGACCTGGCCATTTAGCCCATTGTGTACAAAAAAGTGCCGCTCAGAGGTGAAAAAATCCAATTACAATATTTTAAACTGTGTAAACTGTATTTTAAAATTTGTGTGCTCTGCTAATTCATGCACTTTATACAGGGTGATTCAAAACTTATCGTTCAAATTTCGTGGGGAGGTAGGGAATACGTCAGGAAACCGATTTCACATAGGAAAGTATGTCCGCAAACGTCATCTACATGAACAAAATGGGCAAGTAAAGTGAACATAAGGAAACAGTACAGTTAAGTGGTAACGAATGTGACTTTTATTCCAACAAGGTAAAGTACAGGTTCACAGTAGGTGCTCAAAATTGCGACCATTTACACGGACACAGGATTCACAGCGCCATTGCATTGACCGCCGAACATTTTCAAAAACGCCTGGCATATCACGGACAATGCCTGTGGCGGCCACTATTTGTGCAACAAGGTCCATTTCACTGTCGACAGTGGTTTCGTACACATGGTATTTCATGGCCCCCCACAAAAAGAAATCCATGGGCCATAAATCAGGTGACCTGGGTGGCCAAGCGATCGGTCCACCTCTACCGATCCATCGAGCTCCGAATGTTCGGTTCAGGTAATCACGCACAACAATTGTGCTATGGGCTGGAGCCCCGTCATGTTGATACCACATATCTTGGTGGATATGCGCAGGAACAGCGCCCAGAAAAGTCGGTAACACTGTCTCAAGAAATATTAGGTATTTCCGGCCGTCCAATAGGGGCGGTAGCAAGTAAGGTCCCAACAAACAGTCACCAATGATTCCAGCCCACACATTTATGGCAAAACGATGTTGCGCAGCGTGACTTATTGTACCATGTGGGTTGTCATAAGCCCACACATGTGAATTGTGTGTATTGAACACACCTTCACGACTGAATGAAGCTTCATCTGTAAAAAGGACAGAAGCTGGAAAACTGGGGTCCACAGCACCTTTCTGCATGAACCATTGTGCAAATTCCACATGCTTCGGATAATCGTCAGGATGCAGTAACTGCACCCTTTGCAGATGGTAAGGATGCACACGTTCCTCGTGCAGTATCCGCCACACTGCTGACTGAGAGACCCCAAGCTGCTGAGCAATAGCTCGTGTGCTGGTATTCAGATTATCTTCGATGGACTGTAGGACTTGTTCTGTAACGTTGACAGTCCGCATCAGTCATCTTCTCCCCGTATCCTGCAAGTTGCTGCATCACGTTCGTGCAGATTGCGATGCACACGTGCAAACATTTGATGCTGCGGTATTCTTCTGTTGGGTATCGTCTGTATATCTGTTGTATATCTTCTGTATCGGTCTTCGTAAACTTGCCTAGCTCGGCGGCCGCTTTCGCCAGCTGCCCCATATGCGAGATGCATATCTGCTAGCTCTTGATGCGTAAAACGATTCATCTTATCACTAGTAAGTCAGCTCGTACACTGATGACAGCGGGAGTGGTTGGGCGAGCTGTACATTGGTTGGGTACACACAGTGCCCTCTACATACGCATGCGTACATTTGCGGACATACTTTCCTATGTGAAATCGGTTTCCTGACCTATTCCCTACCTCCCCACGAAATTTGAACAATAAGTTTTGAATCACCCTATATGTTATAGCTTCACTATGTATGATTTGGTTGTCTAACATCATCATAAAGCAATACACCAGCAGACATAAATATCATATTTAGATGTATATTAACTATATACAACTAATTTTTTTTGCCATCTGAAATTGGGTTTCTGTAACATATGGAATATTGAGGTTAAGATAAAAAAAAAACAGGTTTCTATCACAGTTGATTAAAGGGGATGTCTTGTTATTGCTTATTGAAGTTGAATGTGCTTTTCAAAGTTTTGCAGCTGCAGAACCCTTTTTTACTCAAATCATTTGTAAAATTGGTAATCCAAACATAAATATGCAACCACTGTGCACAGAAACAAATGCATAGAATAATTTTCATTACTCTGGGAACAGAAGAGCAACTAAAAATGGTTTTTAGTAACCTATCAGATAATATTATTACTTTCTGTAGAATAAATATTAGCTTAATAATGTGTAGCTAAAAAATTGTTGCCAAAATCAAAGTTTTCAACAATGTTTTGCAGAACCATGAGACACCTTTGGACATACCAAAGGGGAGACCAGATGGTCCCCTCGGTATAAAACAATCATAATGTGTTTTATGCCAAATGAAAGCTGGTGAAGTGGAGAATACCATATGCTATATACTTTAGCGAGTTCAGACCTGAGCAATGCTGGGTAAATCTTCTAGTAACTAATAAATATGTTTTTCACAGTTTATATCTTCTTGCTTCCTTAACCCCAGATAAACCAAAACAGCTTATCTAAGATTTGTTATTTGGTTATTGTGTATCACCTAAAAATTGCTCAAGTTCAGTAGTGACAGCAGTAGTACAGTTTGAATATTTATATGTATATAAGGGTTATCCATTATTGATCTGTTGGTGGCAAGATTAGTTGATGTTATATTAGACAAAAAGAACTTGAACACTCTTATAACCATGGTTTCTACCACTAAATCATTAGTCAAGATACTCAAGTGACTGGGTCATTATTTCAGAATCTACAAGTGGAAGGTTGCCCACTTCATTGCCTGCTAAATGATTACTCACAGTGATGCATTACTACTTAAAGTAATTTTAATTTAAATTAACTACTTATGTAATTTTATAGATCAAGTTTATATCTATGCATATTTTCTTATTTTGAATTTCTGTTATCATTAAGAATTAAATACTCTTTAATTAGGTTTATAATAACCTATTTCTGTTTGTTAGTTGCTTCAGGATAAATTCAAGTAATGGATTAATTGAAATCAATTACCTTGCCATCAACAGATTCACAGTAAAGTTTTTTTTAAATATTATGAATTAATTCAACTAATTGCATCCCTTCCCAGAAACTTGGCATTTTAAGATTAAACAAATTAACAAATATGAGAAATTTTAAATTGTTTAGTTCTTTTTAAATGCCTAGTAAACATATTTTTTGATAAAAGATTCAGACAGAGCTGATCTAACTATTTATTTCACAGCATATTTTGACTAGAGAGTTAGTTAATTAATTTTAATATATTTTCTTTTTCATAATTATTTTTCTGTAGTTATGTTCAAGTAATGTGGAACTCTTAATGAAAATAATGAGAAAAGCTGCACCAGCTCAACATAAGTAAGTATAAATACAATTTTTTGTACTTGTAATGTGCAAAGAACAATTGACTGAAGCTTACTTGAGTAAGATAGAGAACTCACAATTATATAAAATATAACTAACATTTTTATAACTTTCAGAGCTTTTATGAATAAGACAAAAGTATCTGTTTACTGTTGCTTAGAGTAAAATTGGTCTTGTTCTAAGTAGCAGTAAAATGCAAATTTTTAGTTTCTTCCTATACATTATAAGTTTTAAGTATTGAATATTGCTTGTGCATGATACTTTTATCAATTTTGCTATATATCTATATTAAAATTTGTGTATTATTTAATGTAAGCTAATATTTTACTAAAACTGATGGCTGCTAGGGTGCCTTCCCACTTTCTACTCTTCATGTCGCTAATGCACTGTGACGTCACTCACTTTTCCGCACTGCAAAGGACAGGTATAGCCTTCACACTAAATGCAAGATCTTCAACAAAGAACTAAGCTCATTGGTTCTCACTGCAAATAACCTGAAACCCGTGCTTTGTTGTCTCTGTGAGATCTACCATACTTTCTGACATTTTTTTCTCTCTATAGTAAATATTGTCCAGGAAAAGAAATTTGCTCTTTCGTAAATGGTTAATGTTACTTGCCTTGACTAATCATAGATGTAGCAAAAAAAGTATCACGCTAAATGGGTTGTGATATTTTTAATGATAGAAAAAGATTAAACAATTTTCACAATTTAATCCCTAATATTCACACTGTTGCAAAAAAATTTTGTGTATGACACCTGTCGAAGTTAAAGAGATTTTGGCTATTTTTTTGTTTTTGTTTATCTAAGAAGTTTTAGCTATTTAGAGCAAAGGAAACGAAATTGTGGAAATCAATTTCTGCAGCTGAAAGATTGCAATAAGGCAAGATGCATTTACAATTGTTCTCAGCTTGTTTTCCCATATAGCTAACATATTTACTTTGTGATCTGTCTTTAGACAGTCAATTGTTTTGTTTGTAGAAGAAAATTAAAAATTCCTTTTGGGTTTGATGAACTCTTATGATGATTCACACTTTTTCAAATCTAAAAGTTTTAATGGCACTCTAATAAACAATGGAAATTTTGAAAACTGCAAAATTTTAAATGAATATGAAAATAGTCTGGAAATTTTGGTGGTGAAATAAGAATGCCATAATAACAGTGAGTTGATTATTGATTATCTGCATTATTTCCAGTTGAGGGGGGGGGGGGGGGTTCTTTCAAAGATAATTGGAAAAAATTGTTGGATAATTACTGAAAAAATATTTGATTCACATTTTAAAATCCTCCAGTAGTTTTTTTCATGCTTAGGCAATATTAAATCTGCAAAATGCAAAACTTTAAAGTAATATTGCAAGCAACCTATTTATATAGAAATTCGAAATTTCAGCAGTAGAGTGTCAAGAGATTTTATACTAACAGCAACCTCTTTTAAAGTAACCAATCCATCAGATTGTTTGGAAAAAAATAATGAAGGGTAAAGATCAAGCAATAACACTGTTCTATTTTCATAAAATTATTTTCTAGCCTTTCTGTTCTATATTATTTTTAATGGAATTTTCAATAGGATTACTGTAATATAATATAGGTAAATTATTTCCTTTTTAAAAAATTTCTGAAGGTCCACACCAACTGCCTAATGTGTTGCATATTATTTGCTACACTAAAAATTAATATCTTGACAGAATTGGAATCATAAGCATATACATGTAATGCCATATGGCATTATTTGGACCATCTCAACATTACAATTGCATAAATATTTATAAATTTATTTCAAGTTTCAGATATTCAGCATAGGTAATCAGGAAAACAAACTGCCTACATTAGAGTAAGCAATAATTAGATAATGCACGATGATACATTAAAATCAGCATACCAAAACATTTCTCATATATGGTATTATGGAATCTATTGTCTTCTGTTTCATTTCTTTGTGTAAAATATAAATAATTAATCTCCTTATCAAAATGGAATAGTGAAAATTAAAAATTTGGCTTTATGCTCAACAGCATGGTTAAAGGGGGAGGGGGAAGAATCATCCAAAATGTATATGGTTCAAATTTTATGTGTATTTTTGTATTTTTACAATTTTTAGCTACTCCTAAAAAAAATCCTACTCCCAAACATATTTCCAAAACTTTATATGTGGTTACAAAAGAAAACTCGCTTAATGTTAAAGATTTATATACGCAGATATTCCGTTAGTGTAATATCTCCAAATGCCCGCTATCTACTTTCGCCCTGCTGTTCTAGCAACATCATTTGTTAGCAGCCATTTAATTGGCTCTTGCTTGCAATCGCTTATATGTTGCACAGCGAGAATAGAAATAGAACCTATTCCAGCTGTGGCCATGTGGTGGCCAGCAGAAATGAAGTGATGCTTGACTACCGACTCCAGAAGATGCACAGTCTTCGAAAACTTGTCCTTGCGGAGTGGTAAGCTGCAGTGAGAGGTAAGTGGAAATGCGCCCTTACTTTCAAATTTTAGACAGGCTGATCTTAAACTGAATCTTCAAAAATTACTGATAAAAAGCAAACTATACTTAAAAATATTATACTGTGTGATATGACTAGGGAATATTCATATGTTAATAACAATGCTCTGACCATTAAAAGCAATACTCCTTATGAAGAGTGATTTTATTTATATGGTGTAATCAGTATTGTTAATACATAATATATAGTCATCATTTTCTTTGAATTGAAATGAACTTCTTGGACTTTTTTTTTAGGTTTAGTTTTAAATAAAACACTTACCCTAAATTATCCCATGCCACAATGCCTATCAGTGGAATCTGCAATAGAGAACATCTGTGAAGAAGGCAAGACCTCAGCAGAAACACAAGTGAAATATCCAGAAAGATAACACATGGAAAGAAAGCCCATGCTTTATTTGGGGCTTGAAATCCAGGACCCTTTGCACCTTAAAAGTTGAAAAGAAAGTTATTGGTCAGCTTTCTAACATGACACTTTCATGACTGAAAATCAATGTGCATGGCATTCCCATTGGTTACAAGATAAACAACTATATTTTAATACTCATTGAAGTTTTGTATTTAAATTTCATTTGGCATTAAATTTAGCATAAAAGTTAAATTTAGTGTAAAGAGTTAGTAAAATTTAAGAAAAAGATTTTCCATTAAAATTAAAATAATGTTCAAATTAAAATTGCTATATCTTCATACCTAAGTTAATAAAAAATAGTGATTGGATAGACTAGATAGTAAAATTACCTGACAAGTAATCAGATGGTAGTAGGATCACATACTACTCTGATTATAATTATTCCACTAACATATCAATTTCCTTTAAGTTATACAAGAAATTTACCTATGGGTTACTATTTTTTAATGAGTTAATTGAATATTTAGCTTATTCAGACATTATTTAAAATATTTTCTGTGACAATTATGTACCAAATTATTATTAAATTTTGCAGATTTTCTAAGACTGTAAATGTACTAAGAATACTTCAAGAAGAAAGAAATACGTGGCGATTATTACGAATTTTATATCAAGATAGGTTAGAGGTAGAAAATGTTGATGAAGGAGAGATTTTAATGGATACATTAGTAAGTTTTGTGTTCAAATATTAGCTAAATTATTTAAGTGATTAACAAGTTTTGGAATCTTGTTTTCAGTTGATAGAGCAACTAATAACTCATTGATTTGTGTTTATCTAATAAGGTTTAGTTTCATTGTTATGTTAGTGTTCAATAATAATTTAATAGATCAATATTAAAATTTTCAGATTTCATTATAAGTTAATGATATTAATTTTTCAGTTTTAAATTCAATATTAAAAGTGGTTTAAAATTATTTCCAAATAAAGTTGCTAGAAGTAAGGAAAATATAGGAAAAGTGTAAAATATTTCACCTCATCTGAAGTTGAGTAGCAAATAATGAAGCATAATCTGAGATCTTGAATATTATTAATATGTTCAGCATATTAAAATTACATATGATATCATATGATATATTAATCAGGAAAATAAACTGCTTACATTAGAGTAAGCAATAATTAGATAATGCACTATATCATATGATAATTATCATATGATATAGAATCTAACCTTATACCACTCAAATTTGTTATTTTTTATAGATTTTTTATTTAATGCTATTTTTAGGGCAAACAAGTCAGTGATAAGCAAATCATAGAAAATCTTTATCAAAGAAATGCTTTTATAAGGCAGAGCCAGGTTAGTTTCTGTAATTTTTTTATTTGTTCATATAAGATTTTTTCATGAAATTAGAAACTGTATGTGAATTAAATGTTGTGTTTCAAATATGATAAGACAAATTACTTAATTGCAAATTGCATTTCCAGACAAATTGCTTAATTTATCTTCATTATTAAAAGAATTTTTTTTAGCTCAGTGGGAATATTTGAGTATACTGTTCTATATATTTGTAACACTTATCAGTAATGGTTAAAAAGTGCAAATTTATGAAAAACTTAATTATTAACTCAATAAATTGGTTGTTTGCAAATAAAACTAGAACACATATTGCCTCTGCACATTATGGGTATCTTGTTTTCAGAGCGAATCATATTTTTCATTTACCTAATTTTTCACTCCTTAAACATTTTAATTTAAGCTAATGAATTATGGGGGGGGGGGGGGAATGCAAATGATAATATTTTATTATTGCAACTTAAATAATTATATATACCACCTAAAAAGTATTTGTCTTTATTCCTTCAAATTAATAAGTTGCTTTTCTCACACCCCTCTGAGAAAAGAGAGCAGATTGTTGCTGTCAGTGGAATATCAAATTATGTCAGTGAATAATCAAATTTATACCATAAACAGATCACTTGAAACATTTGTTAAAAGTTTTGCCATTTCCACATTTAGTGCTCTCTGATGATATGAATTAAAACTACTTAAGTATTTGTAAAATGTGAATTATAATGTTTCATTAGTACCAATCCAACTAAACAAAGAGTTTTCCAATTATCTCTTAAGACAGTTGTGTTTCCACACTCACTCTGGACACAAGGGGTCAACTCATTGCTGCTAATGAAAACTTCATGACCTTGAATCAAATTTGTCCCACACATTCCTTTACCATTGGCAAAGTAACATGAATTGATAAAGAATTTTCTCACAACAGAATTCTCCAGATAAGAGTATACAGTGCACCACCAGAAAGTTCTGATAAATGAAGGAAAGGACCAGAAGACTGGTGATGGTAGTGGAATACTCTAGGAATGGTTCATATACTTGGTAGGTTCAGGACAGGCAAGGCCATTTTTCAAGTGGATGTTTTTTTCATTCGTGTAATAATTTAGATACAGTTCTTCAACAAATACAAGCTTTGCAACTCCCAAGCTTCTTGCAACTTCCTTTGGAGTTGCTATCCACATTTTCAGACCCTCTGTTTTAAATAATCAATATTACATTTTCTAATTTTTTTTTTTCATTTTATATATTTCCTTTAGGTGTGGTTTTCTTTTCTTACCTCTTGTTGATAATGTCAACATAAATAGTCCTGGAGAAGTTGAAATTGATGTTGATAACACTTCTGTTGATTCTGTGATCTCATTGCTCCCTGACTTAAACTGTACAGTGTAGGGGGAGCTGCAGCACACAATTTGAGAAGCACTGTTCTAGAATGCCATTTTGAAGAAATTTATAATACATGCAAATTATTGTGATCATGTCTCAGATGTTCTTTGCTGGATCAGGAGGCATATTTGATGTTTGACATGAAGTTAAATGGCATGCCCTTCTCTAACGATTTTTTTTTTTGTTTGAGGATGATGAATAATGCACTATCATGAAGCACTGAAGTATGGTCCTTTTGATTCATATTTAAGATAAAAATACAGAGTTGGAAGTTGACAATGATTTAAAGTAATGTTCATAATACAAGTAGTTAGATATCTTTGGTGTAGCAATTTTTTTTTTTTTTTAATCTTTTTTCATGTTTTGCCTTTTTTTTAACCGAACTTGAGTCTTTAAATTTAATACCTTAATCAAGATGAAATCAATAGCAAAATGTTGATCCAATCCAAGCCTACAAGTTTAACAGGTTAGCTTTATTAGCCAAGCTCCTAATAAACTGGAAAATTACTGAGTTTACAACAATGAGGTAATAATTTCTTCAGTAATTATTTTTAATTCTGTTTGTACATTGTTTTCTAAAAGTGATAACTCTTTTCTAGAAGTGCAAAGGAAAACTTGAAAAATATTACTTTAAGAACTACACAAAATATTCAAATTGAATGCATCACCAGGATTGAAAAATCGTGATCTGATGAATAATGATCAAAAAGCTAACAACCCAGCCTTTGTCAGACTTTATCTTTGGGCTGAAAACTGGCTTTGAATGATATACTAAATTCAAATAAATTATTATTGAAAAGAACCAAACGTATTAATTTACTTATGGAATGTAATTATTTAAATATATTGTTCTCTTTCTTATGCACCAAATCCCTAAACCATAGTTTTCCTCCAGTTTCTTTTTTTAATTTTATCTTCTGATCATTACAAATTTGACAAACGAAAATCATCCACTCCATTGTCAGTTATAGTTGTTAGTGCATGAATAAAAACATGAAAAAATATTGCATTTGTAAATAATAACATAAAGTGCCATAGTTTGCCAGTGGTTTTCTAAAACCATATTAACAATGAAATATTTTCTGCATATAAATAATCCATTATTTCATTCCTGGGTTTTATCATTCATAAGACTTTTTGTGTTAACAATGCAAACATTTGCTTTGCAGCCAACCAACATGCCTTGGCTTTAATGGTCACTTTATTTTTAATTGTTACCATTCAAACAGTTTTTTTTGTGTACTTTTTTTAAATCTATATTAGTTTCATCAAGATGTATGATACCACTCTAAAGCTCACATAATATGTATAATGTCTTAGGATGTAATCAATCCATAGTAAATACACAGATTACCTGTAGATAAGAAATTCAATAAATACTAATGTGCAAAAACTTTATTTTTGCTGATGGTACAGGACCCAACCTACAACCATCTAGATACATGCCCCAAGTGCTGTAACTACTAAACCAACCATTGGCTGTGTAATTTATTTTTTCCATGTTCAGCAAAAGCTATAAAGATCACATTGTGGAAATAAATTATGGAGCCGATGGTTGGTTTAGTGGTTAGAGCACTGGCATTTATCTAGAAAGTTGTGGTTTCTAGTCCCATACTGTTGCAAAAATAAAATTTTTCTGCATAAGTATTTAGAATATAAAGATTCTGCTAAATAAAATTTATATATTCCTTAAATTATCCATATTTTTAATATATCAGTATGACACATAAAATTTAGTAATTTAGAAAAATTTTAAAATTGTCTTTAGCTCATAGACATGTTAAAGCTAATTTTATAGATTTAGGTATTAAATTCAAAAGTTACCATTTAGCTTTGTATTAATACGCTTAAGAATTTACATAATTTCAGTTAAAAATTTTAACCTATACCTAATTTTAATTAAATAAATAATAATAATACATTAAGAAATAAATATTAGTAAGAAACCATGTAATTTTTTTTTAAATCTCGTTCTCAGTTCCATTATTCTCTATGCATGAAATACTGTAAAGTTTTCTATATATCTACCTTGTGTTTTTTTTTCCCTCAGCTGGTTGTAGACTGGCTTGAAAAGAATGCAGCTGATGATTTTTCAGATACATACTTTGATAAATTAGAGTATTTTTTTAATCATTCAGTATCATGGTAAGTATATTAATGCTAATACTTTTTGCTAACTTTAAATGTAAGAGAGAATGGTTTCAATCAGCACCATATATATTTTCTTATGTGGTAACTCCTTTTTTCTATAAGTTGTTGATTTCAATATGCTTGGTGTGTTTTTGGGACCTATCTACTACGTATAAATTGAGGGTGGGGTGTATTGTGATGTCAGGGATATATTTGAACAGATGGTGTTCATACACTCCTCATAAAAAATAATTGCTCCATCCAGAAATATGCATACAATACAAAGTGATATACTAAAAGGTAGTGGTTTAAATAACATATGATCGCATTTATAGCCTATTTAGTGAGGTAAATATATGGATATTAGGGTAAGATCAATGTGAGGTGTGGCCACCTTTTATAGCAATACAAACACTGTTGATATGATTAGAAAGTTGGTCAAAAAGGTTCCTAATAATATCCTGTTCTATGGTTCTCCAGATTTGCTGCATTTGCACCTCAAGATCTGCCACGTTGTGTGCTGGAGTCATTCCTGTTTTCAGACATTGTTCCATTCCAGATGTGCTCAATTGGCAATAGATTCAGTGACTGGGCTGCCCATGCTAGCATAGGAATGACTACAGATGCTGTTGAACAATGCATGCATTATGTGGTCTGGCATTATCATGATGAAATGTGGTGTTTGGCATGCTTTGCAGGAGTGGTAAGACCACAGGATGGAGAATGGCATCCACATACTGCTGGGCAGTTAAATTACCATGGATGACTATGAGGTGATTGACTGTCATAAGAGATGGCACCCCACACTGGGATCCCAGTACTGTGCACTGTATGGCACTCTCCAATGCATGCATCATTGCTGAAGACAATATATTGCCATTTGTTACGCCACTCAGCTCATTCATTGCACCACTGCATTTGCCCTGCCTTTGGTTTCAAGTGAGTAGTATTCAGAGGAGAGGATGCCTCCCTCACATACCAGCTTCCTGCAGAAATCGATGAATGGTACTGACAAATACTGGTGGTGCCCCATCAGTCATTCTGTCACTGGATATCTGTCAGGCAGTTGCATTTCTGGTACTGATAGCCATCTAGCGAATCTGCTAAGCATCCTTATCTGTAGTCATTTGAGGAAGACCTGATCATGAATGACAACATGAACCACCTTCCTCTTGTTCATTGCTTCCAGCAGCACCATTTTTCATGCATCATGTCGGAAATGTGCTGCAATTTACCTCATATAGCATCCTGTTTCATTTAAGCCTATGATGTGCCATTGTTCAAACTCACTGAGTTGATTAAATATCCATCTATGATGTACAAATATCATAGACAGCATTACCCCTCAATGGTAATGAGATATATGAGTCAGGTTCAGTTTCTTTAACTTATACTGTCCACTTTTCCTACAACTAATGGAATTTGTATCATCTGCCACATTTTAAATGTAGCCTAACACAATGATGACAGAAATGATTCTTGAAAGTTGCAGAGTAAGTTGAGGCATATTTTCTCATAGAACAAATGTAAATTGTTATGTTTCTTACCCATCAACCAGATAATGTTTTTTCACAAAAATGATTAGAATTTTAACATTGTAAATAAAAAAAATTACATTTTAGACTGACTGCCATCAGGGATGTCTGCTGCTCACTGCACTTTTTCCAGTGGCTACTATTTGTTCAACTGATGAATGTGTCTAAGGAAGTTTTAATAATTTCTTTCTTTTTCAACTTGCAAATTTCTCTGTAACTACCATAAATGTTGAATATTTTTCCTTACTAAAGCACTATGCTCAAGATTTGGATCATTCTATCCAAATATGGTAAAATTTTCAAATGTGCAAGGCTTTACACAGCACCCTGTAGTCATCAAGACTTTACAAAGAATAGCATCTTCAGCAGACTGCATCAAAGACTCGTATCAGTTTTTTTGTTGTTTATATTTGAGAAGGTCTGCATTGGAAAATTTCTCATATTATGATGCCATCAATGCATCAACATCCTCTTGTACCATCTTTAATTTGATTTCTCTGTCTGTCTCTGCAATTTCTGTTCTGTCAGGCTCTGTAAAGCCTTAAAGGAAAGTCAGGGGACAGGTTTTCCACATACCTTTCAAATTATATTGTTTAACCTAATTTCAGGAGTCACTATTGTTTTTCACTTCCTGATAGATATTGAAGCCTATCTTTGACAGTTGACTCACCTTCAGTATCCATTTCCATGATGGTTTGAGCAAATATTCACTTAAGATAGTATTTCTGAAAGGCAATTAATGCAGAAGATTTTTTTTAGGGGAGGGAAATAATCATTTTGATTCTTGGGTTCAAATTAGCAAAATTAACTGGGTGAACAGCACATTTTTAGAGATTAACAATGTTTTCAATGCAATAACATGGCTATAATCTTTGACAGCTGGCACAAAACATGGTTAAACCAGTTACCCAAACCTTATGGTGAACTTTCAAGTGATTGGAAGGAATCCCTCTGAATTGCACATGAGAGCCCAATGTTTTCTGAATGGGATCTAGCAAAGATTTGAATTTTAAGCCACTGTAGTGTTGGCACCTAGCAAAAATGTGGGCCATGTAGCTTGACAATTATTTTATGTTTGGAAATCCACATCCTACAGGAAATTCTTTCCCAGTGGAGCCCAGTTTCATCTAATTAAACACAAACACAATAACTTTCCTTCTTTAAAAATTCTAGTCTAATATCTGAAGAAAAACATGAGTGCCTCCTTGGAACTAGCATCTTCATCAGCCACTCTGATATAATGCAAATTACCCCTTGTTTTAAACCTAAAAAATCAACCTTTACTTGCACCTAAGAGACTCAGAGAATTTTAGTCAAGTTTTGAATGATTACTAAATTTAAGGATACAATGCATTGATTTTCATCATTATGCTAAATATATGTTCAAACTGAGCAATAAGTCCCAGATGCAGCCTCATCACTCTTGCTTACATTGGAACAGATCCCTTAGCATGCTTTTTAATCTTATCTTTTTTTATGCTTGTTATCAGCAGTGTGTAATGAATATCCAAGGCTCAACCAGTTTCAGTAGACATCTCATCATTTTCAAAACTCTTGATTTTATCTTTCTTTGTTTCTGTTTTAATGGTTTTACATTGCTTTAGAATTAGAAACATTTACAGCTATTGATTTTATTTTATTGGACATTACTAATTTTAAAAAAATTAGAAGAAGGTACTCAACTGCACAAAGGATGGAGATAGCCTAAATGCTCAATTAGGTTTGTCATAGTTGTTCATACAATATACAAACACATACACAACTATGCCATCCTTAGAGTCAAACCCAGACCCTAGAAGCTACTGCATAACCACGAGTCAACATACCCATGTACACTGCACGTCGGAGGCAGTAAAAATCTAAATTTTAATTAAATAAATGCATAACAATAGTTTTCCACTACCAAAAGGATGTAACAGAAACTCGAGTCAGCTAACATAAAATGGTTTGAAGCAGGTCATACATGCATTGTGAGCTTTCTGTAATAGTCAAAGCATAGCAGATATGTCAATTTAATATAACTGATATTATTGTCACTACTTCCCTTTCAGGATTGGCACAGGAAATGGCTGGCTGAGCTCAGGAAAATGCTTATGCACCATTCAGCATCAGCTGATTATTTACAGAATGCATTATGTATTTATCTATGCTAAGAAAACCAACTAAGTTTTTGTTTATAAAAGTGTAATTAAATTATTATTATTATTATGTTTGAATTACATTTATTTTCATAATGGTTTATATTTTTGAAATTGTCTCTATTTTTATGAAATGCATTATTTTCTGTTTACTAACTGTTTTTTTCTCAGTTAATAAATGTAATTTATTCCCTAATAGTGCATTTTGTTTGCAAATGGCTCATATTATTTAAAATCATGATTACACAAAATGTACAACACTAGTGTGCATGTACAGCATTCAGCTTCTGATAGGCAAACACTAGACAGAAAAGTTTGACATGGGGCCAAGGAATGAGATGACATCCAGCCTGCAGAGACATATTCATTAAAATTCGTATGGCAATAGGTTCTCCATAAAGTACAACTAAAAGCATAAGAGTAAGTCTGCAACAGTAGCTCCCTAAAATCATACACTTATTGCACCAATTCTGAAAGGATTAAGGAACAAAGTTCTAAAACTAGGCTCACATATTATAAATTCTCATTTACTGACTTCTTAAATAGTATATATATGATGGAAGCTAACTAAATGCTGGAAATATTTACATATAATGGAAGTATAAGCCCTTCTGTGAAGATATGCACTAAGCTTCAAAAAAGTTGTATGATGGAACTTATTTAATCATAATTGCATAAAGTTCATAGGAATAGAATGTGAATCAGATGTTAAGTAAAAGGCTAATGCTAAATCTATTACATATCTCATTGATGAATTTTTAACCCTTTAGTTGCCATATGGGTAGTAAACAAAAGTAAGAAGCACTCTGTGGACGAGTCCATTTCAAATAGCTGAAATGTACATTAACATGTTCAACCATCTGGATATCATCTTGGAACGCCACTGCCAATAGGAGCAGTCTCACACACAGATAACTAACTTCAGTATAGGTGTCACTGGAATGAGGGGGAACAATACCAACTGGTTCAAATGGGAGGGACTGCTGATACCTGGTGGCTTTTGGTTGACTGATGATCTGATGCATGTGGTGCATCAAGCTACAGAAAAGCCGTGAAAAGGTTAAACATATATTTGGCTTATGTAGATAATACTGAAGATAAACTGTAGATAAGTGTTTCAATAGTGTAATTTAGCATATACCTCAACTCAGTAACTATTATGCATAAATTTACTGAACAAGATTAGTGTTTAGCTTTAGTAATTCAGTTTCTTTCTCAATTTTTGTTTAAAGGAGTTTGTGATAATGTAAAAGAACCTAAGGTAAATTTTATTTATTTATGAAAAATATAGGGAAAATAGTCTTAATTACTCTTCTTTTACTTTTTGGTAAAAAATTTTTTTAATATGTGAAAGTTATTGTTTTTTCTCATTGAATGTGTTTTTGAAAAATTTAGTTACCTTTGTCTTTCAAAGGGAACATACACTGCATGATTTGCAGAGCCAAAAATCTGACTTAGATCGCCCAACCAAAAGTCTTTTGATTACTGAAATGGATCCTGATGCACCTATAAGACAGAAAAATTTCTCATTGCATGATATAGATAAAGTGAGTTATAGTTTATATTTCTTTTAGCTCTTACAATCAAAAAAATGTTAAATATTATGGGAGAAAAAGAATTGTATAACAATTAATTTTATTACATTTTTACAATAATTTGGCTTATTAATACTACTTAGTTTAGGAATCTATAATATTCACAACTTAGATAAAGAATATTAGCCTGTTGGTTTAATGATTTAGTTTTGAAATAAAAGATAAAATATATAATTTTAAAGTGTTAATTTTTTTTGTATTACCAAATTCAATTTATTTAGTGTAATGGAGTATCAAAAATTTTGCATGTTATATTCAGCTAAAGTAGCTTAAAAATTCTTTAATTCTTAGCTCATTCATTTGGATTTAATTGCATGTTTATTTATATCATTGTGTATGTAGCTGAAGTCAAGTGATTAGCTTGAGTGTTGTTCTCAATGATTATGGTGGTTAGTGCTTTTTCACTCTGAAAAATTTCTTCCTCATAGTGAGCAATCACTTTATTAAAAGGACATGGTCCCAAGGCCAAAGATCCATTCACAATGAGAGGTAGGATTTTCTTGATAGCCCCACAGTCAAAGGTCCCCTTGCTTATCACACTCTGATCAATGCTGATACCAAATCTTTGCATGTATGGTAGAGAGAAAGTAATGCAGATAAGCTGAGTCTTTGTGTTTGAGAATGGGAGGTTGTGGTGAATTTTGTGGCAAGGGATAACATGTGCATATTAAAAACATCTGGAAATCTTGACAGAATGCAC
This sequence comes from Ryuthela nishihirai, assembly GCA_038380435.1. Lineage (NCBI taxonomy): Eukaryota > Metazoa > Arthropoda > Arachnida > Araneae > Heptathelidae > Ryuthela > Ryuthela nishihirai. The sequence continues at coordinate 70,486,766 of JAWZYU010000001.1, forward strand.
TCAACTATTCTCAACAGTTACCTAGTAGGTCATACTCAACTCTTGAGTACCTTGTGTGTATGTGTATGGTAGAGGGAGAGACCTTTCGATTTGGCCATTCATAATTTTAGAAGAAAAATACAATTCAAAAAATAAACAACTCGGCTTTCCTTTTCCAGCAACTTGCCACTCTTTTTTTTTTATCAAACACTAAAATTTGTTTACATTCTGAATGTTTTTTTCCCCATTGATTATAGTGGAAAATAATATTACCCCACTGATTCTTTTATTGAAAATTTGTGTATAATAAGTCAGATACAGTTTGTAGTTCAAAACTCTTAACAGTTGAAATTTTCTTATTTTATATTCAGTTCTACTATTTTGAAATGATTAAGAACAATGGTCACACAATTGCACCTAAAAAAAAATCTAAGTCCTGCATCATGTGGTGCAAAATGATTAATAGTTGAGAATTCGTTGCCTAGTCAGATTATGTATAATTTGTATAACAATGAGAATTGATAAAACAAAAAAAGATGAAAAAAACTTGTTAACCTACTTGTCATACACTGGAAAATGTAAATAAGCCATCTCTACTCCCCCCCCCCCCCTTTTTTTTTTTAGTTTTCTAAGTTACCTTGAGTTTAAAAGTTAGTTGTTTAATGCAAATTTTGCAATTACTGTATTTGCAGATGGTTAAAGGAAATAAACATATAAAAATTTATTCCCTTTCAAGCAGCTGCTTGCCACAGAGCTTTGACAAGAGGCTGTCAGTTTAATATGCCATAGAGAAGATCTGTGAGGAAGACAGGACCTCACCAGAAGGACAACACAAAGGAAACATCCATAACTTATCCAGGACTCAATCTTAGATCCCTTTGATCAGTTACCAACCATGCTAACCACTCAATACAGGATGGTCTAAAACATTAAGTTCTGTTGCAAGTGGGATACCAACCCACAACCTTCTAAATAGCATTTCTGGTGCTCTGACTGCTAAGGTATTGCAAGGATATTTGGTATGATTTCTATATTTTAAGGATTGCATGTAATTATTTGTGTGAACCTCAACTTTTTTGCAATTTTATCTTTATATATTTGTCCTTGCTATTGCTTGAATCATGTAATTAGATGTAATTGCATGATTTAATCCATGTAATAGATAATGTATATTGTGTTTAGGCAAATTTTGATATTCGTAATGATTTTTAATGTTACAGGAAGCTGAACTGCGATTACTGAAGCACATGTTTGTTAGCATGAGAGCTGGTCATCTTGCTGAAGTAAGTGAATATAAGAAAAACATTTAAAATTAAGAAGATTAGATTAGTAGATACTGGAGTTCAGTCTGTTTAGGATGAAAGTTAAAAACATAGAACAACATAGAAATGTTTAAAATTCACTGTAATTCAGTGGAAATTAAATGTAATTTTTCTCTCAGGAGGCTCATTTATTAAGGATGTTTCATAAGAAAACTGTCAGTATAAATGCACCATAGAGATCTTTGGGGAAAGAAAGACAGCAGAAAGGCAACAAATCATAAAGAAAACATCCATACCATATCTGAGCTTCAAATCCATGTGTCTTTGCTCTGTAAATACTAATCATTTAGCAACAGAGATGGTTTATTACCTATCCAATATAAAAGAAATACAATATATGGTGGAATTATTCAATTTGGACTTCTACTCCAATTGTGCATTTTGGAAATAACATGATTTTTCAATATTTTTCATTTTCAGTGATTTGTACTAATTGAAAATTACAATTCAGTCTAAAATGGCATTTGGTTTACATCATAACTTTAAAGGGAGCTCTTGATTTCTAGTTAAAATGTCCTAATTTCTCCTTTATATTAAATAATTTGCTGTTTTAGCTATATTCTGTTTTCGTTCCCTATTTTAATTCACTACTGTGCATCACTATGTAATGAATTTTTTTAAAAGTAACTATCCACTGTTGCATTGTTTACTATTGCTCAAGAAAGGAAGGGGCGGGGATGGCTAAGTCGGTAGTGCGCCAGGCTCGTAATCTGTAGTTCCCAGGTTCAAGTCCCAGCTGGGTCAACATTGAGATTTATCTCTGCAAAATTCCCCGCCCTGCCCACGGTCAGTAGGGGACACCGATGGGCTTGGAAAGGCTGTTGTCCATCAGATGGGACGTTAAATTGTGGCCCCATGTGTGAGAGAGCCATACCCTGTACACATTAAAGAACACACTGGATGGCCTTGACAGGAGGCTACCATCTGTCTCCCAACAGCTGTTCCAGTGGGTCTCCCAACCTTCTCTGAGCCTTTGGGGTCCTTGTGACCTGGTCATTTAGCCCATGGTGTGCAAAAAAGTGCCACTCAGAGGTAAAACAATCCAACCCAAAGCCCAAGAAAGGTGACTAGTTTAGAATTTAATAGTCAGAGAGAGTAAGGATATAATTCTAATTATGTCATGTCATCCAGGGACAGTAATGGAATACCAACTATCTACCATAGAAAGGTGAATAAAATTGTAGAATCAGTTCAAAATATCACATATGTAAAAAAAAATTCCATGTTTTTAATATTGAGCCGAAAGGAAACTTGTCTTATTACCACTTAATAAAATTTGTGAGTGTGTGAATTTAATGAAATCTATATAATAAAGAAAATGCTTCTTTCAACTTTGCATTAAAAAAGTGTAATATATGAATCTCAAGCAAAGAATAAAATGTTATTGTTTATTTAGAACAATGCTATTGAAATCTAGTGGTCTATTTTTAAATTTAGATTTTTCTGATTATATTCCTGTCATTCCCAATTAAAATTTTCTGTGATTAGGCTCTATTCCCATATGTAAGATTTTTACAAAAAACTTCATGAAAGGGGCGGGGGTGGCTCAGTCGGTAGCGCGCCAGGCTCGTAATCTGTAGTTCCCAGGTTTGAGTCCCAGCTGGGTCAGCGTTGAGATTTATCTCCGCAAAATTCCCCGCCCTGCCCACGGTCAGTAGGGGACACCGATGGGCTTGGAAAGGCCGCCGTCCGTCGGATGGGACGTTAGCCGTGGCCCCGTGTGTGGGAGAGCCATACCCTGTGCACGTTAAAGAACACGCTGGATGGCCTTGACGGGAGGCTACCATCTGTCTCCCAACAGCTGTTCCAGTGGGTCCCCTCCCCCAACCTTCTCTAAGCCTTCGGAGTCCTTGTGACCTGGCCATTTAGCCCATGGTGTGCAAAAAAGTGCCGCTCAGAGGTAAAACAACCCAACCCAACTTCATGAAAACATTCATGACAGTGTTGTATCATAATCATCTGGATAAATACTTCTTAAATTGTCTTTAGTGGTATTATTCAATCATTTTTTTTTGAAAGCTAAAATGTGTTTCAAGAGATGCTTTTTGCTGTCACCAATATAGAAATTCCATTACAGTGTAAATATTGTGCTATACATTCTTGTGGTTCAGGGATAGTTCTTTCAAATTTTCATAAGACAAAATATGCTGTTGCAATCACTAAAACCATATACTCAGTTTAAAATGCCTAATTTTATATAGCTTAACAAAATCAATAAATATTTTGTGGAAAAAATTTTGCTGACATATGGGACTTGAACCCGCATCTCTCCAGAAACATGCCAGAGTGTTCTTACCGATTGAACTAATGCCTACTCATCTTTTTTCCACTAATTTAAGACTTTAACTTTTCACCGATGATTTTCGGTGCCAACCATTGGCACCATCTATGATCAATGGATGGCAACTATTTCTTTTTATGTTGCGCTGAGTAAGATGGAAATAATAAAGTCTCTTCATGCTATTTAGCGTTATTAATAATTTAAACATAGGTGACAATCTCAGTGTTACCTGGGTGACATTTTAACATCAATATATCAATAAATATTTTGTGGAAAAAATTTCGCTGACATATGGGACTTGAACCCGTATCTCTCCAAAAACGCCAATGGTTGACACCGAAAATCATCGGTGAAGAGTAAAAAAGTGGAAAAAAGTTTCCACTTAAATTAGTGGAAAAAAGATGAGTAGGCATTAGTTCAGTCAGTAAGAATACTCTGGCATGTTTCTGGAGAGATGCGGGTTCAAGTCTTGCATGTCAACGAAAATTTTTCCACAAACCTATGTTTAGCCTAACGTAGCTGCTAAAAGGATTTAATAGCCTAACAAATTAAAACAATTAAAATGTTAAGTCTATATGTAAGATATATAAGAAAAATATCTCACATTTAGTGTTATTGGTATGATTAAGTGCATGTTATTTTGTGAATTTAGGCTCACATAATTGGTGCAATTCTATTAAATCGGTTCTGGAGCTGTTTAGGTGCATGAAGAACAGTATATCACTGTAATGGAAACAGCAGAGTGCAATATCATAACTTTTTTGAAGATGTATACTGGTGATAATCAGTTCAAATCCATGTGCTTGTTCTTGTGCCATGTGTTTGACATTGCTTGTTCTTTTGTGTATCAGTGATAATACAGTCCAACAGATGCATTCAGCCACAAAATAATTAACAGCTGATGAGAATATCACCATACCTGAAGTAACTAACTGATTTTAGCAGCAAAATTAGAATTATGTAGCTGGTTTATAATTGCTTGCAATTATACTGGCTAAGCATTAAAATTTTAGATATATATTTCCATTATATTGAAAAGCTCATCATTCATTTAGAATTATGGTAAAGCATATTTTTAGATTTAATGCTCAGTCAATATGGTATAAGATGTAAGCACATTATTAAACATCTACATAATTCTCTCATTGCTGCTCAACTCCATTAGTTACTATGAACATAGAATGATACTCTCATCAGAGTTGGGTTGTTTTACCTCTGAGCGGCACTTTTTTGCACACCATGGGCTAAATGGCCAGGTCACATGGACCCCGAAGGCTCAGAGAAGGTTGGGGGAGGAGACCCACTGGAACAGCTGTTGGGAGAGAGGTGGTAGCCTCCCGTCAAGGCCATCCAGCGTGTTCTTTAACGTGCACAGGGTATGTCTCTCCTGCACATGGGGCCAGGGCTTAACGTCCCATGCGACGGACGGCGGCCTTTCCAAGCCCATCGGTGTCCCCTACTGACCATGGGTAGGGCGGGGAATTTTTGCGGAGATAAATCTCAACGCTGACCCAGCTGGGACTTGAACCTGGGAACTACAGATTATGAGCCTGGCGCGCTACCGACTGAGCCACCCCCACCCCACTCTCATCAGAACTTACCATCTTGTAGCCAGACATGCATGCTGGACTTTATTCTCACTGATACACTCATTAACAGCAGTGCCTCTTTGCTAATAATCACTGGCATACATACTGGCAAAAAGGTCTATTACATTGCATTTTTGTTGTGTTTCCATTATTGGTTCTTCACGCACCAGCACAAGTCAAGTTCAAAGTTTGCATCAGCACAGCTTCAGAATTGGGTTAATAGAACTGACCAGTTGTGAGACCTCATCTAGAAAATAATATGGGCTTTATCACAGCAATTATGACAAATGTGAGATATTGTTCTCTCCTTATAAAAACTTGGTAACTGAGCCTTGAAATTTTAACATTTGCATAAGCCATTAAGCATTTTAAACAGGAGAGGGTAAGAGTATAAGTTTATGTAGTGTATAGAGTTCTGTTGATTACAGTATTGCACACTGTGATATGAATTTTCCTCAAACACAATATACTGTTGACAACCAGTGCAAGTGTAACCAGATAATCAATGTGTGATTACATATATTACATTTCTATATTACAAAATATTTATATCAGAAAAGTATATCTGAATTAGCTTCTAAATCATTTTTTGTGGGATGAGCTGTAAGCAAGTTTCTTGACATTTTCTGCAAAATGATTATACATTCAAAAAAAAAGTTTTTAAAAACGGCAAGTTTGCAGGAGAAGTACCTGACAAAACCTGTCCAAGGTATGTAGTGTCAAGTCATTGCACTTTTTACCATATCCAAAAAATGACAAAATATCTTATGTTTTTTTTTATTATAATGCAGCCATGTAAATTTCTTCTCCTCTGGCAATTTTCTTTCCCATAAAGATGAATATATGCTCCAACACATTTAAATCTAAATCTTTGTGCAGTCTAGGATCGACTGGACACAATTACAAAGTATTTATTTATTTTTTTACTCAGTATTTATTACTAAATGAGGTTGACATTTTTCTATAATTAAAAATTTGAAGTCAGAATTTGCCAATATGCTATGGGCTTCAAATCTATCACTAGAGACAATAGTTCTGATTTAAATTGAGCAAATAGTGCTATTAATAGTCATTTCTGCATCTTAGATGTCAAAGTGTTATGCTTAGAAACAGTAGTTTCATTAATTTTCATGCACTGTTAAGTTACAAAGCAACTTTTAGCAGAGTTACAGGATTTGAGAATTTAGTTACTTTAATTTTATAATTAAGTTATTTTAGGACAAGTTGCTTTTTTTTTTTACAAAGTAAAAGTTTATTATCTTTTAGGCTCAAAAGCTTGCTGAAAAGTATGGCCAGCCATGGCTGTCTGCAGCATTAGAAGGTTGGAGGCTTTACCATGATCCCAATTATAATAATGAATCAGTACAAGGAGAAACATTGAAACCCGTAGAAGGAAATCCATATCGAGATATATGGAAAGCTGCTTGTTGGAGACTATCTCAGGAGGTTTGTAAAAGTATAATTTTTTTTTTGCCTTTGGTACTCTAAGGATGTTAAAGGTGTATTTTTTTTTAAATGCCCAGTTCAAAATAGTAAATGCAAAAATATGTACTGTAAGCTAGTAAAAACAAAATCATGAAAAAAAAAACGTGTAATATACCCTGCTCATATTTGAAATTGCCCCACTAGAAAGAATGGACTAATTAACCTGATGATTAGCATTGAGAATTATGACGTACATGTCAGAAGCTGAATGAAACCAAGGCTCTGGTGGCATCAAAAGAACATCTGAACAAGGGAAATGTGCCAACTAGTGACAGGAGATATCTGTCAGAAGCCACCAGCTTTCCAACACTGTAATATCACCCCCTCCTTTGCCTGTAGCAGGGAGCACGATTAGAAGACTGAGAATTGGGGCTACATTCATACTGTCTGTTAGCTCGTCTACCTCTGACACCATTTCAACATCATCTGCAGTGGTGCAAGGAGAGAGCTGTTTGGGGACAAGACTCATTTTGTGTCTGTTGTGATGAATAACTTTTATGTTTGGGATCCAGTGATGGCCATATGCACATTTAGAGATGTGCTGGTGACAGAGGTTGTAATCCAGCCTGCATCAGGGAGTGTCACACCAGGCCAAACACATGTAATCATATTATGGAGAGTCCAGTTAAAGTAGCCATTCACATCTTGTCTTTATTAATGGCATGTTGATATCAAGACATTAAATTTATTCTGTGACCAGTGTTTCTGACCTTTATATGCTCCCTCCCAAACCCAATTTTTTTTCCCTATTTTTTTTTTATCCTTAGCCTTGTAAACATCTACCTTATTGAATTCTTTTTCTATAGTTATATAGAAATCATTCTTCTGTATGTAATATGTCAACCATCTTTAAGAGAATGTATACAAACTTCACTTGATCACCATTTTGATTTTCATTTTGTAATATCTACTGTACCTATATCTTGACACTTTTTTATATTTTTATATTTTTATAATATTGTATTGTTAAATCATATTACATCATTTCTGCTATGTTTTAATTAGAAACAGTGTTTTAGAGTTTTATTGAATCTATGATGCGTACACTGTGATATGTTATGTTCCAAAAGTGGTGTGAGGTTTGAAATCAGGTTCAGTGATAGATAGATACTCATTTTTAATGCAACATGGAGTGGTATGGAGGAAACATGTGTGAAACTTTGGAATTGAACTGTCAAGTATTTGGAAAATTACAGAGGGTTCAAACCTATCAAAAAAGAAAAAAAATCTTCAGTGATTCACCAGCATGCACTTCCATTAGACATGCCCTGTTGGAAAACTGCCAAGTATGATATCAACATTATTGTGGATGTTGCCCAGACAGCAGAAGGCACCTTGGAAGCTTTCCACTGATAATGTTACTGCTTGGTAACTGTTTGTAGAAGTGGCCAAAACCTTTCAATAAAACAAAATGTGTTATTATTTTATTTCACAATGTGTTATTAATTTATAAATACCTATATCATACAGCTGTCCCATGGCCGAGTGGTTAGCTCGCTTGGCTAGTGATTAAGGGACCTGGGTTCGAGCCCCAGATAAGGCATGGCTGTACGTGTCTTTTCTTCTGCTGAGATCCTGCCATCCTCACAGACCTTCTGCTATGGCATATAAACTGACAGGCTCCTGTCAGACCTCTGTGGCAAGCAGCTGCTTGTGGGGGTATTTAATTTTTTAATTTTTAATATACTGCAGAATGCTCCATCTTTCTAAGTGAATGTGACAACATAACTATATATGGTATGTTACTAACAGTAGGCATAATGCATTAAGTAGTAATTACTGCAATATTGTGCTGTATACAGTTGAATATATATAATATATATATCTTATATAGAATAACATAGAGTTTTAATTAAGGTTTTACTGAAGAAATGTGTGTCATATTAAATAATTGTCTCGGTCAAGATGAAAGATAAAATCCCCATCCCCAGAAAAATGTGACAAGTAACACTTATAACAGATTATTATAATTTCTAATTGCATTAATTGACATATTTGTGGTATAATATTTCTGTAATGATATTTGTCATTTCTTCTTTTTACCCTTCTCTGATATGATATATTAATTTTGTTGGTGCATTTATGCTAAATGTGAAGTAAAAAGAAAACTAACTTTTAAGCACTTTGATAGTGCATTGACGAAAATGAATTAAGCTTTGCGATCTTGCACTGTTCAATTAAATAATATCATGTAATATAATAAATAGTAATACTTTTTTTCCCCAACTATCTCAAAAAAATTGTAAAATATTTTGCAGCCCAGAATTCCTGTATATGAACAAGCTGTGTATGCTGCACTCAGTGGAAATCTAAAGGCTCTGCTTCCAGCTTGTATGAATTGGGAAGATCATCTGTGGGCATATGTTAAAGTACTAGTTGATAAGCGTATTGAGCAGGAGTTGCATAGTAGTACCCAGCAAGAACGACCTCTAGAACAGCTTCCATCAATATATTGGGATAAAATGTATGTTCTTAGTGTTAATAATTTTTTTTTTACACTTCTTATTGAAAGTTTTTTTATGTGTGAAATTATGAAGAATAATACACACACCAGCTGGTTATTGAATTTTGTTACTGTTATTGAACATACCATACAACATTGGTATATGGTATGTTCATTTGCATTATCCTGCCCAAATGCATTAATGTTTCGGGCTGCTATACTGCAGAATGTTCAAGTTTGAACTTTTGCAGAAAAATTACATATAACTGGCCTGTCTCCATGGTCCACTTTTACAAAAGCCTGTACACTCGTTGAACCTCATCATGAAATGAAGCACATAATGCATTCACAATATAAATACTGACCTTGTGACATATGCCATGTAACTTGCTGGGCAACACCAATCTGCTGGAGAGGTCAATATATCCACCTGCTGAAAGTGGACATTTCATCTGTACCAACCTAATACTTTGAAAAAAGGAAAGAAGGTACTCCCCTACACTAAGAACAGAGATATGTAGAAGTTCTATTGGGTTTGTCTTGGTTTCTCACAACACATACACAGGGACATGCCTGCTGATTTAGTAGACAAATACACTCACTAATCACTAGACCAGGAATTGGCAAGTCTTAAAAGTCTAAAGGTATGCTATAGCTGGAGTGTATATATATATATATTCTCTGAGTGTTTATTGTAAACAGGAACAAAGATTGTTTTAAATTTGTATTTTTAATCTTCAAATAGTTTTAACAATTTTAATAGTGTTAAAGAAAAGAACTCTTAAGAAATTGGGAAATAAATGCATTTTTAGTTGTGTAATTTAAAATTCTAATTATTATTAGTGTAGTGTATTTTGTATACTACAAACATTACTTTTTAAGTAATATGTTATAAAGAAAAGTCAAACAACTCTTTTATTTTCATACATAAGCAAAATTATATGATTAATATCAAACTATTTAAGTTCAAGTGTGGTTAGCGCACTTGGCTACTGATCTAAGGGACCTGGGTTCCAGCCCCAGGTAAGGCATAGATGTATGTATCGTTTTTCTGCTGAGATCCTGTCATCCTCTCAGACCTTCTACTGTGGCATTCTAACTGACAGGCTCTTGTCAGACCTCTGTGGCAAACAGCTGCTTGAGAGGGTATTTATTTTTATTTTATCAGGAAAATATTAATATAGGCTGGTATAAATGCCTGTCTTGTAATGTCAACTGTATTTCAAGCAATATTAACTAATTACACTCAGTTGTGTTTGCCATTCCTTATTTGCATATGATAATGCAGAATTCACACATTTTCTTACTCTTGGATGTGTCGGTGGTAGAAGAATAACCATTTTGCTTCTCCAAATCTAAAATATGTGAAATATTTTTGAATATCATGCAATATCTTATGTAATTAACACTATTACCTGCAACACCCAATGAGTTGTTTGCAACCCTCCAGTGATCTGGACATTCATTCCTCTGGAAAAAAGGTTATAATTCAAGGAGAGAAAGGTGCTATAACATCTTAACCAATGTAGAAGATATACAAATTATTGAATTACATAGTATATATACTTTTTTTGTCTTTTATAATTTTTTTGCAAATGCACCAATCCCCTGTGATGATGCATAGAACCGGCCAGGCCTAGCACCTAATGTCCAACCCCGCCTTCTTGTGGTGCAGACCGTTAGTACCTTTCGAAAGAGATACTCTCTTGTGGAAGTGAAAGGAAGGGGAGGGCTGCCAGATTAGTGTGGCCTACTGATCTGGACAACTATGGCTACTTTTCTTTTTTTTTTCTACCCTGCTGAGGAGTGGTCAACCACACAGGGTCCTGGTGCTGACCATATAAACCCACTGGACTGGGCAGATATATGGCTCTGAGCTTGATTATGGATCCTGATTTTGCTGCAATGGTGGGCTTCTGTGGAGGGAAAATCTTCCGCTGTGTTTTCTGTTTGTTTGTGGGTTGACAGCCCCAAGTGAATAGATTCGCAGGATATGTTTATCAGCTGGTGGATAATCCTGAGCAGAGGTCATCGCAGGCACCTGAACTCTTTGCTTCTATTGGCATCGTCAAATTCTACATTGGAGGAAGTCTTCCAGTGTAGATGGCTTCAGCCTTTAGTGGTGGGGGAACGGGTCTTTGCCCCATGTCTGCGATTAGGGGGCTGTTTGATATTGTCAGCATTCCCTCTCTCAATAAACATAGTTTCTTTAAACATCCTACTAACCATTTTCTCTCCATAGGTAGTTGGAATGTGAGGACTCTGCACAGAGCTTTTTCTCTTGATGTCCTCATACAAGAATTCCACCATTATAATTTAGATATTCTTGGCTTGCAAGAGACCAGATGGACAGATAAAGGTCAGATTCTTAAAAATAATCTTAAATTTCTCTTTTCAGGGAGGGACGACAATAAGCATCACCAAGGCGTGGGTCTGCTTCTCAGCAGACACGCTAGTGATGCTCTTCTAGGATACGAGTGCATTAATGAAAGGTTTCTTACAGCAAAATTTCAAACAAACGTTAAAGACCTGAATGTTATCTGCTGTTATTTCCCCACTGAGGATGCTGATGAGAAGGATAGGTTTTATGGACAACTTCAGGATATTTTGAATTCTGTCAGGAAAGGAGAGATTGCCCTTGTTCTTGGTGACTTCAATGCCAAAGTTGGTACTGACTCTGACCTTTGGGGAGGGGTGATTGGCCCTTTTGGTATTGGTAGCTGCAATGGCAATGGGCAACGTCTCCTACAGGTAAGTAAACTCAATAGTTTCAGAATAACTAACACATATTACAAATACTGCGACATACATAAGTACACATGGGTTTCACCTGATGGGCTGCATAGGAATATGATTGATTATATATTAATTAACAGCAAATGGGCTAGTTCTGTTAGAAATACCAGGGCATATAGGGGAGCTGAAATTGGATCTGACCATTACCTTGTTAAAAGTGTCTTGCAACTTAAATTTAAAAAGTGTTGTGGTAGGGTTAAAAAATTTGTTTTAATACTGAAGCTCTGAAAGCCCCAGGTATAGCCAAAGCTTACCATGATAGGTTACTTAGTCATTATGACAGTTATGGTATGCTTACTACTGAAGTAGAGGAAGAATGGGATCATTTTAAACAGGCTTTTTTGGACACTAACAGTACTCTTATAGGAAAAAAGGAGCAGAAGAGGCAGAATTATCTGAGTGATAAGGCACTTGAGCTTATTTCAGAAAGAAAGAACTGCAGGAATGTCCTTAATCAATACCCTACTAGTACTAATAGAAAGCATTACAGAGAACTTAATAAACGTGTAAAAGATCAGTTAGCTGCTAATAAGAATCTTTGGCTTGATGGTTTGGCTGACAAAGCCAAGGAAGCAGTTAGACATCACAACAGCAGAGAGCTGTACCAGATAGTTAATGTTTTGTGTGGTAGAAAACGGACAGGTATACAGGGATTGAAGGATAAACAAGGTAAGGTTATAGAAGGGGAGGATTCTGTCATGGCTAGGTGGGCTGAGCATTTCAGTGATATTCTAAACAATGTGGTTAGTTCTATTCCCATTGTTTGCATTGTTGCAACCATTACTGATTAAAAGCAAGCATTTTACATTCTTCAATTGTAAGCAGTTTTAGTCATGCACTTTTGACAATCTTTCATAACAATATTTATATGGACAAGTTCTATTCCGCATTCTATCTCCGCAAAATTCCTCGCTCCGCCCGTGGTCAGTAGAGGACACCGCTGGGCTTGGAAAGATCACTCTGTCTGTCGGATGGATGTTAAGCCATTGCCTCGTGTGGGAGAGCCATAACCTGTACATGCTAAAGAACAAGCTGGATGGCCTTGACAGGAGGCTAACACATTCCTCCCAACAGCTATTCCAATGGGTCCCCTCCCCCAACCTTCTCCGAGCCCTCATGGTCCATGTGACTTAGCCATTTAGCCCATTGTGTTCAAAAAAGTGTCGCTCAGAGGTAAAACAACCCAACTGAAATCTGATGTTTCACCTTTGTTGATTTGACTGACTAATTCGGTGTGAAAATGCTGATAGCCATCTAGTATGTGAGTTTTGTTCAAATGTTGAAGAATGGAATATTTATACTCCTCAGTAAGTAGGAAAGTAAACCTTTTTTTTTTTGCACCTATCAGTGGCAGGTTAAATAAATTTTCAATTTCATACTTTAATCAGTTTTATGAAAATTTCTTTTAGCTTATATAAGCATAATTGGTAATTTTCTTTCTCATCAGAGCAGTTGCTTAAAGGGCTCTTGGTCTCACTTATGCTGCTCACATTAGAAGCAATTGGTATGAGAGCATTGCTTTGATTAGTATTTTCTGAACCCAGGATATATGTATCTGTAGAGATACACAGTCCATCATTAGCAAGTACATGAGAAATACTTGATAATGACAGGAATGCATTATTACTAAAAATAGTAATTTATCCTCTTAATAACATTAATGTGTGGACATATTTTTTCCCCTTTTCTTTACAAAGGTTCTTTTACTTTCAGGAGGTATGCAATATTTTATATTGGCTCCAAGGAGCATATAGGTAATGTAAATTTGTAATAAAAGAGTATGCAGTCTAAAAAAACCTTGAAACTAACTTCTTGATTAAAATTCACCTTAAACTTATTACAACAGATTGTGAATGTTGAAAATGATCATTTTCAAACAATTTCACTTTTATCACAAAAATGAAAAAATTTATGATATGTCAGATGCTCTGAATATTGAGCTACTAGCATATGCCAAATCGCCACTAACAGAGATTGCCTTGATTGATAAAGGTAAGGGTTGACTGAGGCAGTTGCACACTAGCATTATAATCCAATGTTCCCAGATTTCAGTCCTAACTGTTGCCTGCATTAAGAAATTTCTCCACTAATCCCCAGAGTCATAAAAAAGACACCAATGGGTTTGGAATGATTGCTGTCCATCAGATTGGAAGTTAAATCATGGTCCCCTGTGTAGGAGACTCATACTCTGTGCACATTAAGAGCATGCTCCCATCAGCTGATTAAAAGCTGCCTAATGGCTCCCTTACCCCAACTCAGCTCTGGGTTCTTGTGACCTGGTCATTTATTATGTGCAAAAAAAAAAATGCTGCTCAGAGGTAAAACAAAATAGAAATTCTTAATTGATGCTATCTGTTCCACACAGTAATTTTTATAATATAAACCAGTTTGCTTTTCATCATGAATATGGTAGGAGCTGCTTGTGGTTTCATATGTTAAATAAATACCTTTCACCTTCAGTTTTTAGCATTTGTATTTCTCCTTTTCAGTCAATGCACTTTTAGTACTTTTAATATATTTATTATTTATCTATGAAGTCTATGAATATTTTGCAGAAAGTATGAAATATGGTGCTAATTTTTTGTTTTTATTTTTGTAGCCTTGATATGAAACAGGTATTTCATGAGTTACAAGCAAGCCAATCTGAAGTAAGTTTTATGTTTATTAGTAATTTTTTAAATACTTTAAAATACCTTTTATTCAAAAAAAAGTGTAAATGCCATTCCTTTGTGTGTCATGTTTGAAGAGTATAGAAATGCCCTTCCGATCGAGATTATCACTTCTCCAAATATTGATGCTTTTTCTTTTAGATAAAAATTTTGATTTATCACCTTTTATAAAATGTTTCAAATTTTAAAGTACTTTTCCGTGTCCAGCATCAGTGGACATGGAAAAGTACTTCTGGTCATTTCTGTAATAATAATAAATATTCCATTTTCTGTGAATCTCCAAATACTGAATGAATATTTTAAAATCGATATTGAAATAGATTTAATTTGGGGTCTTTAAATTATTTGAGTCACATTTTTTCATAAAAAGGCTTATTTAAGAAATTACTGAATTACTCTTAGCATAGCATGGAAGTGTATATAATAAAGTGGTTGCTAATGTATATGAAGGCATTTATGTTCCTTTTTATAATATTGCACTTTTGTTCTAACTTTCAGGCAAATAAAATTCAAATATAGGGCTAACATTTTTTCATGAGCTTGGGTCATTTTAAAATTATGTGTGTTAACTCAAGTTTAATTTAAAAATCTCAAAGAGGACAAATTCATTCCTTTTTTTTTCCTTAACATCATACTATATGGCAAGATTTTCTCTACCAGTCATTGTTGTGATTCTAGTCCCAGCAAAAAATAACTTACCAGTTCATTAAGAGTTGAAAAGTTATCTCAACTTCCTCTTAGTATCAAGTCAATTATCATTAGTGCAGTAGCAGTTGTTTTCAATACTATACATGTAATTCCTTTGCTTGGATACCATTGCTTAACTGCCAACAAGTTAACACTGATCAGCGATTTTTTTGTTGTTATTGAAAAAAAAAAGTGATTTTGTGTTTGCATGAAATCTTTTTATAACTAGTAAGACATTGGCCCTACTTGATTTTACGTTTCTCACCAGATTTAAGATCTATGTGGTATAGTGTTTAAAATATCTGACTACCAAGTCAGTGGGCATATGTTTTTGTAAGTCCATCATATCATACAAAAATTTATTATCCTAGATGATCTTGAAGAAACCAGTTCAAGCCTGATAGAACTTTTAAGTTACCTCTGTCCTCAGAATTGAAAAGCTTTCACTTCTTTCTAAAATTAATAAAAATATTTTTAAATAAAATCTAAAAATATTTCAGTCATGTTAAGTATTTTAAAGACCAAAATTTAAATCTTTTAGCATTTTGCAAAGGGTTTATGTTTATAGCTGGAAATTTTATGCCAAAAAAGAAAGTAAACAGTAGATTCTAGTCAATTCATATGAAATGAATTTATGGATTATGTTTTAATGTATGTATACATGAATATTAAACATTAAATATTTTCTACTCTAAGGATATCAAGAGAGAGGGAATGTCACACCATCATATCATGCAAAAATTTATTATCCTAGATGATCTTGATGGTAAGATATTTTGAGTCATAAGTAGAAGTTATTTAATCAAATAAATGAACATGTAAATTTTAAAAATGTATAAAACACTTTTAATGTTTTTGTGTTTAATGGAAATTTTTTTAAACAATGATCTGTTTAGCATCCTGTAGTCTGAAGGCAAATCATATTCAAATTTTTCCCAATAGCCAGTTCTTTACAGAATACTATTTTGCTACTTTTAGGTAAATGTTTTGCATAAAAGTAATTAGTATCATTACAAATACTACTGATATTAATATAGAAATTAATATCATATAAACAGTTTTGATATTATTTGGTCTATTGGGATATTATTCAATGAACCCAGTAAGATTAATATTATGCATCACAGTGTATAATACTAAGAAAACAGTCGTTTCATTATATATATATATATACAATGTACATACTATTTAGTATGTACACTGAGATGCCAGTTTATTAGGTACACCACCTTTTGTCACATAATTAGTTCATTCCAACACAGTCATCATGTGACTGCTGTGTGCAGTATAAATCAGAGGGGAGCTGAAATTGGATCTGACCATTACCTTCTTAAAAGTGTCTTGCAACTTAAACTTAAAAAGTGTTGTGCTAAGGTTAAAACATTTACCTTTAATGCTGAAGCTCTGAAAGACCCAGTTATAGCTAAAGCTTACCATGATAGGTTTCTTAGTCATTATGACAGTCATAGTTTGCTTACTACTGAAGTTGAGGAAGAAAGGGGCCATTTTAAACAGGCTTTTTTTGGAAACTAACAGTATTCTTTTAGGAAAAAAGGAGCAGATGAGGCAGAATTATTTGAGTGATAAGGCACTTGAGTTCATTTCAGAAAGAAGAAAGTGAGGGAATATCTTTAATCAATATCCTACTAGTCCTAATAGAAAGCATTACAGAGAGCTTAATAAACATGTAAAGGATCAGTTAGCTTGTGACAAGAATCTTTGGCTTGATGGCTTGGCTGACAAAGCCGAGGAAGCAGCTAGGCAGCACAACAGCAGAGAGCTGTACCAGATAGTTAATGTTTTGTGTGGTAGAAAACGGACAGGTATACAGGGATTGAAGGATAAACAAGGTAAGGTTATAGAAGGTGAGGATTCTGTCATGGCTAGGTGGGCTGAGCATTTCAGTGATATTCTAAACAATGCGGTTAGTTCTATTCCCATTGTTTGCAATGATGATAGATGCATTGGTGGCTTTAATGTTGGCACTATAACACAATCTGAAGTTATTTTGGCTGTTTCTAAACTTAAACTTTATAAATCCCCAGGGGTAGATGAAATTACTACAGAAATGCTTAGAGCTAGAAATGTTTCGGTTACCACTTGATTCTTGTGATAACTATAGGGATATCAGCCTACTCTCTGTTCCAGGTAAAGTTCTTCCCATGATTGTGCTTAATAGAATTAAGAATCTGGTTTACAGTCAATTGCGTGAAGAGCAATATGGATTCAGAAGTGGTAGGGGATGTGTGGATCAGATATTTTCACTTTGGCAAATTCTTGAGAAATGTTTAGAGTTTCAGAAACCTTTGGTTGCTAGCTTTGTTGATTTCAAAAAGACTTTTGACTCTGTTGATCGTCATAATTTGTGGATGATTGTGAGATCATATGGTATACCTGACAAGTTAGTTAACATAATGAAAGCTCTCTATAATAACACTGAGTCGTGTGTGAGAGTTGGCAAGGCTTGTAGCAATTGGTTTAGCATTACTTCTGGTGTTCGACAAGGGTGCATTTTGTCTCCTTTTCTCTTTAGCTTGGTTATTGATTATGTTATGCGAAATTCACTTCAAGGGAAAGATTTTGGCCTTAAATGGACTGGAGATACGAAAATTTCTGATTTAGATTATGCTGATGATTTAGCCCTTTTGGCAAATGATGTTGATGAGATGAACTCTTTCATTCGAGCTGTTGATGAAACTGGTAGTAGAGTAGGTTTGGTTATAAACAGAGAGAAAACTAAAGTGATGAAAATTGGTCAGGCAGGCTGTGATTCAGTTAATCTGAATGGTTGCAGTCTTGAGCAGGTGTCACAGTTTAATTACCTTGGGAGCTATGTGGCAGATACTGGTGATGTGTGACATGAGATTAACAGACAGATAGGGATTGCTGCTGGGACTTTTAAGAATCTATGGAGAGTGTGGAGAAATAGGTGTATACACCTAAAGACTAAAATTAGACTGTATGATAGTTTGGTTCTTTCTAGGGTTAGTTATGGTAGTGAAACTTGGATGCTGTGTAAACAAGATAACAGGAAACTAGATGCTTACACAGTATCTTGGGTATTAGGTGGTTTAACTTTGTAACTAATGATGAGGTTAGACAAAGGAGAGTGTAACCTCCTTTGAGCAGCATATTGTGCAGAGAGAGACTCCGTTGGTTTGGCCATGTTGCCTGTATGGATAATTATAGATCAGCAAATAGGGTTATGAACAGTGTGCCTAAAGGCTTCAGAAAGAGGGGGAGACCTAGGATGCAGTGGGCAGACAATGTCAAACAGGACCTTGTTAAAATTGGTGTGCAGTGGCTGGATGCAGTAGGTGTAGCTCAGGACAGATATGCTTGGAGAATTAAACTGCATGGTGTGGTTGGATCTCCGTAGCTCATGGCTGCTTGAGAATGATGATGATGATGAGGTCAGAATGGTCAAAACGAGTGATTTTGAACATGGCTTGATGGTGCTAAGCATGCCAGTTCTAGCATCTCCCAAATGGCTGTCCTCCTGGGCTTTTCATGTGCTACCATTTCAAGGGTTTACTTAGAATGGTGTGAAAAGCAAAAAGCTACCAATGGTCTGCAGTCCTGTGGACAAAAATAACTTATGTATCAGAGGGGTCAAAGGATACTGCATTATACAATTAAGGCTTCATTTTGGAAAACCTGATGGAAAAAAAAAGTTAAATTATATATTAATCAAAAGGAAATTTCCTCTTGAATAATACAATATTTAACCTGAAACACAATTTTTATTTCTTTTAATGATTCTTTTCAGTTCAGTATCATATATTTTAAACATGGCCAATGTTATACAAAGTGATTTGGACTTCTCACATTCATGGAATTTTCTGAACTGGTTATGAAATGGAAAAAAATCTTTCTTGGCTGCTTTTTTTTTACTAAATATTCTGAATTTTTTCTTTGGTTGTTGAAGTTTGGCAATCTTGGCTAAGTGTAGAAAGGTTTGTGAACTAAAGGGGGAAAAAAACCTATATCATCAGAGTGGCACAGCCAAGATATTGAGGGGGTTAAAATCGTTCAATGTAAACATGAAAACTCATAATTTTTTTTAATGAAATTTTTTGGGGGGAGAGGTGAAACATTCACAGTGAGTTTAGTAGAAGGAGGTTGGGGGGACCCTTCCTGAAATTTCCCTCCGACGTGAGGACTGATTTCCGTGGCAAGGAAGTTCTTTTGCTTCCATATCCATGTCCATTTATTTTCAGCAAACAATACAAAACCAATTTTTTTTACAGAAAAAAAGGAAAACAAAGAAATAATAAGGTTAAAAATAGCACATAACCTAATGTGATGTTAAAATGTCCACAGCAAGAAATTGTAAGCCAATGTAGCATAACTCTGATATTGATCAGCCAAAAAATCGATAACAGTAAAATGAATCCACAGAAATGAAAACTATGGTTTAATTATAAAAGGAAACGAAATACTAACTTTATGAAGGGAGTGTGTATCCTACTTAATTTAAATCAACTTGTGCTAACACTTAGCAGGTGGCTCCCCCACTGTTACACGTGTGTGTGAGCAAGCAATTAGAACACCTGCTACTTCCTTCTACTATTGTGACACTGTGCATTGAGCAATATCAAAGCTTACTTTTACTTTAAATTTTGATCTGAAAGGCAGGAAAGATACATAGAATGCTGGGATAAATGATAAAAATAATTCTAGTAATAATGAAATAGGTTTAAGGCAAAAAAGTGTAAAATAGGGGAAAAAAGCAGAGATACTTTGTAATTACTGTGAATGAAAAATCGATCGTTTCTAAAAATAACATTTTTTTTTCTTAATTTTTAGAAGATTTTCGAAAATTTAAGGAAAAATATGTTGATAATTGTTCAAATCAAACTTGTGAGCTTAAATCAGGTGATTGCTTCAATACAGAGTAATGTTAACAAACCAATCTGCAATACCATATATAGCACTTCTAAAATATGGCAATCAGATGGCTTTATCGAATTATTTATACTGTAGTTTAATAAAGTATGCATCAAATGAAAAAAAGAAAATATTATTTTTTAAGCTTGAATTATGTATTTTTAAAAGATATATGTAAGAAAATTTTCAAATGACAATTTTTTTTAAATTGAAGTTTCATGTGTCATACAAAAAACGTCTATTGACGTCCTTGACCCATGAAGGTTAAACATTTAAATTTTATTTTATCTAAGGGACAAGCTTTGACTTCTTATATTTGCTTTATACATATTTTAGGAATATTGAAATGAAAATATATGATGAGAAGAAATGTCACACCATCATATTTTGCAAATTTACACCTTGCTTCATACTATAGGACAATAATTTACTCATGATATATTAAACTGTTTTGAGTCAAATGTTGAGTCCAAGCAATGCATTCCCATATAGTATGATGTAGCATACATATAGTATTCATATAGTATGATGTAGGTTCCCTGCCCTGCCCACGGTCAGTAGGGGACACCGCTGGGCTTGGAAAGGCCGCCATCCGTCGGATGGGATGTTAAGCTGTGGCCTTATGTGCGGGAGAGCCATACCCTGTGCACGTTAAAGAACACACTGGATGGCCTTGACGGGAGGCTACCATCTGTCTCCCAACAGCTGTTCCAGTGGGTCCCCTCCCCCAACCTTCTCTGAGCCTTTGGGGTCCATATGACCTAGCCATTTAGCCCATGTTGTGCAAAAAAATGCCGCTCAGAGGTAAAACAACCCAACCCAAAGTATGATGTAGCATACATTTAGTATGATGTAAGGTGTAAATTATTATTCATTCCTTAACCCTTCATGCTAGTAGAATTAATATGTGGTCACCTAGTGTCAATTTTACAAGCAGTGATAGAACAAAAATCTTTGAACGACACAACTACTTTATTACTAATTAAGTTTTTATTGGCATATTTTTTATAATAATGATTGATGATTTATGTAAAATAATTAACCTCTTGAATGATTAACCAATATTTCATTTGTTAATTTGCAATGTATAGGCATACATACAGCAAATATTTCTTTCCAAAATTACAGCTGTTAATATTGCACAAAAGAATCTTGGTCTTTTAACCTAAAATTATTTTAAGAAATTCATACAATGTATTCTAAAAATTTATTTTCATATAAATTCATAATTGTGTTTGTATAATAATGTAATCTAGTAGCATCTATGGGACATTGTGTTCAGGCAGTATTGCACATTGCATTAAATGGGCATTGTAATTTGGTTCAGGACAAAATACACATTCAATTGTAAATATAAATGAACACTTAGATATGTGACTAACTGGTAAATGCTAACAATTTTACTGTATATGTGAAATCATTTGGCTTTATTTAATAAAAAAATAAGTGTTAATATTAGACTGAGAAATGTTTCATCATCTGTACTAGTTAGTTTTATATATTTTTATTTATTATGCCAGGTTTGATTGAAGAGTTATATAATTGGTCTCATTGTAATCCTCCTCCTTCCCATCATTTAATGAGGTTTATGGCTCACTTGATCTTATTTTTGAGAGTTGTGGGGCGATCCTCCAAAGAAGAACTCTGTGTTTCTATTATTGAAGCTTATGTTAAAGTGAGTAACTCACATTTTACCTCAGATATGTGAAATAGTTTAGTTGTGTAGTTTTTTTTATTATTTTTGTTGTTTTTATGTGCATACAGAAGTATCAGAAATGTTTGTAAATAAAGGTATAATATTGCATAAATAAGGTATCAGATACAAGGGCTCATAATGGTAATAAATATATATTACCATTATGAGGTACATAATTATGATATATGACATATTAAACATTGGGATCTAAATAAATTAGTAGCCTGTGCTTGAATTGTAGCTGGGTAATAGTGCAGAATTTGTAAATAGTGGCTGGATCTCAGACAGAGATGCCAGACATTCCAGAATCTGTGACACTGGCCTGCAGAACAGCAATTTGTCTGGCACCCCTACGAACCTTCAAATGTCCCACAAAATTCTTTCCTATTGAATTGGTTTTATCTCATATAATGAAATAAAATGCCAACATTTGTATATTTATGTTTTGCTATACAAACTTTTGCTTTTCAATCTAATTTCATATAATTTGTGAAATATGATAGTAAAAGTGTTTAGCCTCTCTTAGAAGGTTTTAAAATTAAGATTGGTTCACTGAAATTTTTTAAAGTATTATATGGGGAAAGCACTTCACCTGGTAGGCAGAATGAATGTCTTGCTTGGAGAAAGGCCTATTGATCTGATGAATTGCATTTTCTTTTTCATGATGCTGATGGATATAGCATATGGTGAAAGCAACATGAAACAATGGATCAAATGAGCATTGTATAGACAGTGCAGAGTAGTGATGGTGTCGTGGTCTGGGGAAAGTTCTGTTGGGGTTTGTTGGGTTCTCTGTGCAATAATGCATGAAAATTGTGTATTACTTGAATATTGTTGCAAATCGAGTACATCCTTCAAGTGTTAATGTTCCCCAATGTATCTTCAACAAGACAATACACCATGTTGCCTAGCTTGTATTATACAGGAATGATTTGCAAAACATTTAGATAATTTCACCCTCTTCGCATGGCCAGCCAATTCTGCAGTTTTCAACCCATCATACTTCTGGGATTTTGTGGAACAGGTAGGCCTATGAACTGATAAGTACTGGTCACTGAACAATTGAGCAACAGTGGTCACTTACTCAATTGTGGGGTGCTGTATAGTCAGCTTGACTGAGTTATACTTCCAAAGATAATGTAATCTAGTAGCATCTATGGGACATTGTGTTCAGGCAGTATTGCACATTGCATTAAATGGGCATTGTAATTTGGTGACTACTGAGTATATTAGTTTTAATGTTAAATTCCAATTCTCAAGTAGCTGGTATTATGTTAATGGAATAATGTTAATTAAATATTAATAATGCTAATTAAATTCAGTATATGTCAAATAGTGTTTTTAAAAAATCCATTTCACTTAATTTTATGAATATTCCTTATTAGGAGCTGATTGAAGAACGAAGAATTCCTCTAGTTGCTGCTTATACTTCAACATTGCCAGCAGCCCAGCAAATTATGTGGTATGCAAAATTTTTAGAAGGTAAGGTCTTTTTTTCACAAAAGTTTCACCAGTAATTTTTTTGTAAACTTCGTCAAAAAGAAATCTAAATCAGATAACATTTGTTAAGCAAGGGAAATTTATGAAGGAACAAAACTTTAAAATATGCTAGGGAAATTTATGAAGGAACAAAACTTTAAAATATGATACTGAACCATTGAATTTTTTTTTTATGTATCTGTTCAGTAAGTGATTTTACTTTGCAATTTTGTATAATTCTGCCTAAACTAATGATCTTCATTGTACTTAAGTTAATTCATGGTTAAGAGTTCAAATAATACTTTGAAATATTTTTCCTTTCAAATTCATTATGTCATTTGATTGCATTTTAAATATATATACTGCAGATTGCCTTTTACAGTTTATTTTGAACTATTTATTTGAGGTATTGATTTTCGTTGTGCTGAAACAAACCAGAACTACAAAATACAGGAGCTATAGTTATAGTAATGGAAGGTTAAACAGAAATTTTCAGATTGTTAAATTTAACCCCTTCTAGTAAAATGGGTCAGAATGCATTTTTACCCTTAATTCATTTTGCTTTTTTGTTAAATTTTTTTTTTTCTGTAATTTTGAAACAGGATACAAACTGTAAATAACTTGATATTCTAGTTAGGTAAAGCAGCATGAGCTTCATTTTATATCTGTAGAACTATGGCATGGAGTGAGCTATCATTCAAAGGTTTAAATTTCATGTCAGGCCAAATGGGATGTCTTAGCTAGAACTTTCATAAACTCAAATAATCTTGATAATGCTGGATCTGTTTTAAATAAACTCAAATAGGTATTGATAATAGATAAAAAAAAAAAAACTTTATGGTTTCTTTTTATAGACTATTTTCAGATATATTTATATATCATGTAGCTTTTCGATATTGATTTGTTCCTCTAAAGAAATCGGAGAATTCTGGATTTGATTTTTGAATAATCATAGCTTTATGATATCAAATAACCAAAATTGTTTTAAAAAGTAGAGGGGAGGGGGATTGGAATGTAATGAGGAGAGGTGGGTTACAGTGACCTCAAACTGACTTTATTACTAAATGTCTTCTAGCATGCCAAAACAACAATTAACTGTTTTGGCTAAATGTCAAGCTTTAACAAACTTGAAGACTTAGGAAGTGAGTACTAGTTTGATAAATCATTTAACCCTTCCAGGGTCACTGTCAAATGTAGATGTTGACAGAATCCTCAATGAGAGTTCAAAGAAAACAACGTTTTTTGTACAAGTGAAACTTTGATTTTTTTTTAAAAATTGCTGTTTGAAAATTTTCTTACATATATCTTTTAAAAATATGTAATTCAAGCTTGAAAAATATTTTCTTTTTTCATTTGATGCATATTTTATTAAACTACAATATAAATAATTTGATAAAGCCATCTGATTGCCATATTTTAGAAGTGCTCTATGGTATTGCTGATTTGTTTGTTAATGTTACTCTGTTTTGAAGCAATCACCTGATTTAAGCTCGCAAGTTTGATTTTAACCTATTATCAACAAATTTTTTAAAATGGAAGATTTCAGAAGTAATTACAAAATACATACCTTCGGGTTTTTTCCGTTTTACCTGCCTTATACCTATTTTAGTATTTCTAGAATTATTTTCCCATTTATATTATTTATCCCAGCATTCTCTGCATCTTTCCCACTCTTAAAATCGAAACTGTAAGTAAAATCAGCTTTGTTAGGCTTCTCAAGACTAGCTGCAACTAGGTCACAGCTAACTGACTGCAGCCGAGGATACAGGTGACACACATGTGCTATCTCCTTTCCATGTGTTATAAGTGGCTCCATAATATATTGGATACTCTTTGTAAAGTTAGTATTTGCTTTTTTTATATTTAAACTTTAGTTTTTGTTTCAGTAGATTTATTTTAATAAATTATTGATATTTTGATCGATTTTTCATAGTCATGCTATATCGGATGGCTGGCTTACAACTTACTATAAATATTTTATTTCACATTGCATTAGGTTCTATGTTAATTTTCATATTATTATTTCTTCATTTTTCAGTGAAAAAACCTTTGATCTTGTATCATTTCTGAAACTGAATGAGGTCTTGGATATGGAAGCAAAAAGGACTTAACATGGAAATTAGTCCTGTTGTAGAGAAATTTGTGTACAGGTCTCTTTCCCCTCCACCCCCATAACTTGGCTGTGCCACTGTGACAATACGTTTTTTTTTTGGATTTGGTGCACTAACTTTTTGGCACTTAGCCAAGATCCCCAAAATTCAACACCCAAAGAAAAAAAATCTAAATGTTTAGTAAAAAAAAATATCTAAGAAATGGAAAAGAATCATTAAAAGAAATAAAAATCATATTTCAAGTAAATATAATATTATTCAGGAAGAATTTTTCTTTTGATTAATAATAACTTTCTATATTGTACAATTATTATGTATTATGCATGTATATCATGTGAAATTTTACCAGGTATTACTGATAATACTGAAAGACAGAAGTGTCTTCAGTATGCTGAAGAAGCTGGATTAAATGTTCCTCTAATTACAAAGACTGTAGTAGAAAACATGAGAGCAAAGGAAACAGCTCCAAGTGGACCACATACTACACTCACAACTGAAACTACAGAGGTATTCCATAATCACTACATGTTAAGTAGCTTAAAAAATTTACTGCAATATTTCTAGCATTAAAACATGATATATGAAAAAGGTTTTTAATTTAAATTTATTTTATATATGAAATGTGATATATTAACAGTATTAATGTTTAATAGTACAGGTATCCTCAATTTGTGAATTTTTTTCTTTATAATAGTATTCTCTTTTTATTTATTTTACAAGTTTTGAAATGCAGCAAGAATAATTCTAAGCTTCTAATTGCAGGAAAAGAAATGTAACAGCATCTAGAAGCAAATTTAGTTATATCTTTCATAGATAAGGTAACAGATGAACTCTCTAAAGTAACTGGAAACACAAATCTACCTGAAGGAAATACAATTAATGACTTCCTAAAATATTACATAAGTGCTGTTACACATTTACTAAACTGAACATCCATACCATTCTTTTATTGCCACATATTCCTTCCATCTGCTTTTCTATCTTACACCAGCTATGTTTACTTACTTCCCCAAAGGAATGTGTACATGAAAAATACTCAGGAAACCATGTGCTGTGGAGATCCAACCATACTGTGTAATTTAGTCCTCCTAATAAAATATTTCACAAAATGTATCGGCTATATTGGCTTGGAAAGGCCGCTGTCCGTCAGATGGGACATTAATCCTTGACTCCGTGTGTGGGAGAGCCATACCATGTGCATGTTATAGAACACGCTGGATGGCCTTGACGGGAGGCTACCATCTGTCTCCCAACAGCTGTTCCAGTGGGTCCCCTCCCCCAACCTTCTCTGAACCTTCAGGGTCCTTGTGACCTGGCCATTTAGCCCATGGTGTGCAAAAAAGTGCTGTTCAGAGGTAAAACAATCCAACCCAACAGTATCAGCTATATTAAACCAGTTTAAGGCAGTTGTAGCATTTGTCTAAAATGCAATAATTTTACATCTTAAACATTTAATGATTGTTTTGCAGTTTTCATTTGAGTGACCTTTGCTTGTACAATGTAATGACTTCTTAAGAATAAATTTCCCCGAATTTTAATTAAACCCCCAATGCCTTTGACTTTCCCAATGGACTAAACTAAAATTTAAATATTATGGCTAAATTATTTTTAATTTAGTATTTTATTATGTTTTTGGACATAGCTTTTAAGTGAAATATAAACAAAAAATATGTCCCAATGTTTGCATTATTTCTGATTGTGCTGCTCAGTAAATTTTAAGTGATGTATATTGGTAGTAAAATTTTGAAAAATGAATAGTTCACATGAATTACTTTTGTATGTCTGTTAATTATTTGCTTTTTCAGGAAGACAAACAGAAGATTGAAGCTATTGATTGGTTGGTATTTGATCCATCACAGCGAGCAGAAGCTATGAAGCAAGCAAATGCTTTAATGAGAGTTTTTGTTGGTAAGTGTATTGCAAAAAGCCTATCTGTAATTTTTTTTCAGCTGCATGCTTTTTTTCCCTCATTTGTATTTTATCTCTAGAGCTAAATGCTGCATAATTAACAAGTAGCAAAATATTGTCATGTTACTCACATCCATTATAGATTGCCCTTCCAATGATTTCTGAAGCTATTTATCTTTATTTTATAAGCTTGTTAATTTCTCTGTTTGTTGAGCTGTAGAAATATACAGAATTACATGTTATAGTCAGGTCTTGAAATTTGTGCAAAAATTTTACCTGCCCTTGAGGATGAGTAGCAAAGAAATTAAACCCATTCTCCAAAAAACTCCATTCCATACATAAAACCAAATAATTTGCCTATGTGATACTTATTTTTTAATAATTTATTTATATTTAAATGCAAACAAATCTACTCAAAATGTTTTACTATTCAATGATTAAAATGCAAATAAAATTGTATTACAAATAATCTGTCTATAAAAAGTACAAACACGTGTGTCTTTTCACTATTTGACTTAAGCTTCATAATTATCCTCCTTGACACACATGTCTATTACCTTCAACAATGTGATGAGCATTCAAGCTTTCCAGCATCATGATTCTTCCAGCATCAAGCTAGTAATTCACAGTCAAGAGTTGAGTGAAAGTTATCCAGTGAGTATGACATTCAAATTTATTTCCATATTTATGTTCAATGCTTCTTGTGCTATGCAAGCACAAACTAACTTCGGTGGGAAATTAACCTAAGCCCCAACTTCAGTAGGAAAAACAAGTTGCCTTCTTGAAGGGATTCTTTAAATAGATTGCACCCACTTGTTTCCCAAGAAGAACCATTATCTGCATGGATTTTAATCTTTAATTTTCAGTCATTCTCTATTAAAATGTAGTCATCGTGGATGGAAGAATGACGATTTTTCAAGCCCTGTGTTATATATATGTTATGGTAGAATTATGGCAGACATGAAGAGTCACCCTATTATGATCTAGCATATAATTAATTCGTTACAAAAAATGTAATTGAAACAATAAAAAAGGTGCTTCTAAATTGAAAAAATTAGAGTATTTTTAATGATTAAATTTATATGTCAATACTACATATTCATACTCTTCATATCTAAAGTATGCAATCACTGTTGTTTCTTGTAGGATTTGATTGCATTTTATATCCTGGTTCTCTGCAAATGAAATTACAATAAATAGGTTTGTAAACTGAACTCATTAAAGAAAGAAAACTTTATTTTCCCAGCTGTCTAAAAATGATGTTGCAGCAATTTAGCTATTCTTTTATTAATTTGATTAAATGCTTTAGCACATATAATTTCTCCTTCAGTATAAAAACTTTTTTTTTTGTAAAAGTTTGTGAACTTTTTTTTATTTCAAACTCAGTGATTTAAGAAAGGTAGGTGTTAGGAGTTCTGATAAATGTGCCCTTTAATGACATTTATGCTCAGTGAATTCTATTGAAAGCTATCTAAATATGGACATTTATGCAGGTGAAAAAACACTTAATATTTCGTTGATGAAAATGTTAAAGGTCGTATTTACTAGCAATTTTGTAAAGCTTTTCTCTCTCAAACACATTCTTGCTTCAGCCTTGTGAACAGGGTGATAAGGTTTTTTTTTGGGGGGGGGTGGGGGGGTGGGGGGGGGGTTAAATATAACCCTTTATAGTATTAGATTTCTGAAACTGAACTCACTGTGGTACCCAGATTTCTTTTAAAGTATCAGAAATAAAATAACAGCTTTAGAACCTCATCCTGAAATGACTAATGAATGGAAATATGTCATGTTATATACCAAAAGAAAGATCATTTAATTGAAATAAATACAATGGCAAAAATTCGAAGAAAAAAATGGCAATTTAAATTTTTTAAGCATATTTAAAAAATATTGCAAAATTTTACTTTTTTTTTATTTTAGTTGTATAAAAATTTCAATCCTAACTTTTTTGTTTTTCTAAATTATTATTCTAATATAGTAGTTCATAATATTTCTATTAATGTTCTTTTACTTATCTACTTTTTTCCTCATTTTTTAGTTGTTTATGAAAATAATGCATAATGCATATGCTTAGACTTTTGATGATTGGCAAACTTTAACCCTCAGGAAAGTAGTATCATGAATTAATTTTGCTTCATAAAAGATAATTTTAATAAAAGCTGAAAATATTGAATAAAAATGTTTTAAAACATTTAAGGTTGGTTTGTTTCACCTCTGAGAGGTGCTTTTTTTCTCACTAGGGCTAAATTGCCAGGTCACAAGAACCCCTAAGACTCATAGAAGGTTGGGGGAGCTGCCACTGGACAGCTGTTGGGAGACAGATAGTAGCCTCTCATCAAGGCCATCCAGTATGTTCTTTAATGTGCACAGGGTATGACTCTCCCATATATGGGGCCACGGCTTAACATCCCATCCGACAGACAGTGTCTTTTATACCTCCCCCAACCTTCTGTGAGCCTTCGGGGTTCTTGTGACTTGGCCCTTTCTAAGTCCATCAGTGTCTCCTACTGTTTGAGGGCAGGGAGTTTTGCTAAGATAAATCTCAACGCTGGCCCAGCTGGGACTCGAACCTGAGAACTGCAGTAATGAGCTGAAGCACTGAAGTTGAGAATGAACTGTTTTAGTATAAAACTGCATAACTGCTACAGAAAAGTTTAAATTTAAAATTGTAGCAGAAATTTTGATTAAAAATTACAATTTTCAAACCTTAATTGGTGTATTTGATGAAAATGTAATTAAAAGTATTTCTAAAATAAGTCCTACCTTTTAAAAATTGTGCTTTTTCAGGCTACCTGCTTAATCTTATAATTCTTCCAAAATCTGCCATTAGAGATCACTAGCTTTTTTTTTTGCTTTTGATAATTTCAATCTAATTGTCCTTTATAATCACAGTATAAATTTGAGAAGCAATGAAAATAATTCTAGAAGCATTAGAATAAAAAAAAACTGTCTTTAAAATCAAAAGTCTGCTAAAGTATTGACTGACAGCAATGTGCATAATTCTTGGATAATGTAACTTCAGGTAGTAATAAAATCAATATCTTATTACAACTTTTCTAGAGTAGGAAGTAGGTCAAAATACCAGAGATCACAACCGATCAATAATCTATATACAGGACAGCAGAATAAAGACATAAACTAAATTGTCCCTTCTTGATGCTATTTATGGTGATGCACATATGTTCATGTAAACTTAAATAGATTTATTTTAAAACTCTAGCATAATTTTTTCAAGTGGAATCAATGGATAAAAAATATATATATAATATATTTAAATATTGTTTTCAATATTAAATACAATTAAAAAACTTTTGGTTTCTATTTCATTTTTTTTTTTATTATAACTCTGTATTACAGGAACAATGTTTACTTCTCAGGTCACTAGAATTCAAAAGATGAAAATCATTAATATTGCTCTGACATGGAAAGGGTTAAAAAGAGGTGTTGCAAATTCTTCAGCATGAATTATCTAATGTGAATGCCAGTCATCTTTGTTTCAGAGCATATTTTTATTTTTAGAATAGTAATTTCTATGCTCTACCATGTTCTTAGAAATAATGCTTATTTCTTAAATATTTATATGATTTTATTCCATTTTTTTTTCTTTAATATATAGCGAGCAAGAAGCTTGATGCTGCTCGGCAAGTATTTTCCAAAATACCTACTGACTCTTTAGATGTGATGATACGTCAGTGGCGAAGAGTAGTGAGTATTCTTATTCATGTCTCTAAAAGTATTAAATCATATTATCATATAGTTAAAGCTTAATATAACTGATTCATATTCTAAACTGTTAAACCCTAAATTGTATTGTTAACAAAATTATATTTACAACACCAGGGGACCTGGACCATTAATTTTTTTCTCCCTTTCTTGGATAAGACTTTAAGCCAGGCCTGGGCAAAAGTTTTAGCTGAAGGGCTACATGAAAAACTGAAATGGAATAATAGACCACCAGAGAATTATATTATCAATAATTTATGTATAATGAGAAAAAAAAAAACTTAAGTGAAACATAAACAGTATAATTTTATTGTTTATGTTTTTTGAAAATCAATTATTTTAATGATAATTCACTTCACAGAAGTTGTTCTTGTCTTCTATACATTCTTTTTATCTTTTAAAACTTTAATTTATTTGTCATCAGTAGCTTTCAGGCTGAACAAAAAGAGGAGGTATATCGTAGATTGCCCAGGCCTACTTTAAGCAGTAATCACCAAAACATACACATAATAAGTGTTTAATGTACAGTTATACAATATGAAACAGTTGTACAATATGAAAAGAACCACATTATTAAAACATAAGAAAGGGTCGTGAAAAAAAATGTCAATTTGAAAAATGTAAAAATGATTTTATATCTATTTTAAAAATGTAGTGTTACTCATTCTGCTAGTCATCATTCAAAATATTATTAGTTGATTAATATTATTTTGCTGATTTGAATGTACATTTTAAACTGTCAAAAATGTTTCTTATAATGTTTCTAAGAAATAATCATGTAACATAAACATTGTCATATATGTAATGCTTTTCAATGTTCATTTTTGCCTATATTGCCTGCAGACTGGAAATACTGAACTATCAGCAGAAGATGACAATGCTACCAGAGAATATCTGTGCTTTCAAGCTTATCTTGTAAGTATAAGGTTTGTGTAATAATGTTTTGCATATAAAATTTCAGTGTATTTTTGTTTTAGAATAGCTGTCACATTTGGTAGATGATTTTTTAATTTGTAATTTTTGTTAAATTTTTGTGTTGTGTTGATATAAATATTTCTGTGTTGACAAATAATCTGAATACAGCTGATTTCACAGGCATTTTGTTGGGGTAGGGTGGCTCAGTCGGTAGCGCACCAGGCTCGTAATCTGTAGTTCCCAGGTTCAAGTCCCAGCTGGGTCAGCGTTGAGATTTATCTCCGCAAAATTCCCCGCCCTGCCCATGGTCAGTAGGGGACACCGATGGGCTTGGAAAGGCTGCCATCTGTCAGATGGGATGTTAAGCCGTGACCCCGTGTACAGGAGAGCCATACCCTGTGCACGTTAATGAACACGCTGGATGGCCTTAACAGGAGACTACCATCTGTCTCCCAACAGCTATTCCAATGGGTTCCCTCCCCCAACTTTCTCTGAGCCTTTGAGGTCCTTGTGACCTGGCCATTTAGCCCATGGTGTGCAAAAAAGTGCCGCTCAGAGGTAAAACAACCGAAAACAACAGGCATTTTGTTAAGGACCGTGATTTTAATTTTTTTTTTTTTCTCCAAAGTTTAAGATGCCAATAAATAAAAAATAAATACATCCTGAAGCAGCTGCTTGCCACAGAGGTCGGCAGGAGCCTGTCAGTTTATACAACATAGTAGAATGTCTTTGAGTATGGCAGGACCTCAGCAGAAAAACAATACACAAACATCCTTGCCTTACCCGGGCTTGAACCCTGTCCCTTTAATCAGTAGTCAAGCATACTAACCACTCATGAGATACTGGAAATGACATTTAAAATATTGATGTCTTTAAGGAACATACTTGAGGTTCATCAACTTTATCAATAATTCTGGAGAAGAAAACTGAATCCTCATGTAAGAAAAACAGTAACATGTCGAGTGATCGCAAATGCCTCAGAATGACTGTCAACAAGAGGATACTGTGTATTCGAGAAGCTTCTTCAAAGATGAAAGTCTTGCTATAAATTGACTGACTTTGCACAAACAAGCTCACAATTATGCCACAATGTTCAAAATAGGAAAAGATTTTAAGCATCTTCTGGTAGATTATACTGTTTTCTTAAACACTGAAATGTTTTGAAAAAATTCTGAAATGTTAAACTTGAAAGATAATAAAAGAGCATTTCTTAACCAATCAAACCAAGAAATTCTAATAATCTGATTTTTTCTAAAATGAGTTTTAAAAAATCTGATCTTCATGAGAGATAACTTTTACAACTTTCATAGAAGAAATATTTGGTAAAAACGTAGCCATAACTTAAAAAAGAAAAAAGCACATTTATTTAACACTTTAAAAATTTTGAATGTTCTGCACACTGAAGCTACTGCTAGCACTATTGTTTACTCAGAATCTATGGAGCAGGGGCTCAGTCAGTAACTTGCCAGGCTCATAATCTGCAGTTCCCATGTTCAAGTCCCAGCTGGGCCAGTGTTGAGATTTATCTCTGCAAAGCTCCCTGCCCATTGTCACTAGGGGGCACTGATGGGCTTGGAAAGGCTGCTGTTCATCAGGTGGGATGTAACTGGCCCTGTGTGCCAGAGAGCCAAATCCTGTGCACATTAAAGAATATGTTGGATGGCCTTGACAGGAATCTGTCTTTCAACAACTGTCCAATGTGTCCCCCCCCCCTCAACCTTCTCTGAGCTTTCAGGGTCCTTGTGACCTGGCCATTTAGCCCATTGTGTAAAAAAAGGGGTCACTCAAAAGTAAAGTAACCCAACAACTTGGAATCTGCAGTTTACTACACATCTGTTTCTAATTAGCTGTATTACCTCTGGGATGAGGGATGTAACTGGCCCTGTGTGCCAGAGAGCCAAATCCTGTGCACATTAAAGAATATGTTGGATGGCCTTGACAGGAATCTGTCTTTCAACAACTGTCCAATGTGTCCCCCCCCCCCCCTCAACCTTCTCTGAGCTTTCAGGGTCCTTGTGACCTGGCCATTTAGCCCATTGTGTAAAAAAAGGGGTCACTCAAAAGTAAAGTAACCCAACAACTTGGAATCTGCAGTTTACTACACATCTGTTTCTAATTAGCTGTATTACCTCTTCTGGGTTGAACACGTTTCCAGAAACAAAGCATTTTGTGGAGATTACGATTGGAAAAATATCATTTAATGAACTCTGAATATGTAACTAATGTATAAAAGCAATTATTTGAACAGAGATAAAGCTCAAAGCCAAAAAAAAAAAGATAATAAATGTAGATAGCAATGCAAAACTAGTTATTTGGAGATCCTTGTGCCTTTCCTTTAATCATAAAGAAAAGGTTTTTTTTTTTTTTTTCGATCCATTAACTGATCAGATTATTAAGCTAGTGGTGTGCTAAAAAAAATTCTACTTGGGAGAGGGAGGGGACTACTTTTTCAGGAGCTACATCTGAAAATATATATTTAAGCCCTCAGTGGGAAGTTATATAACTCCACAACCACCTGTCATTCCCATCTCCTTCTTGGTATGCCACTGGTTAATTTAACAATTCAGAATACATCTCATTCTAAAATATTTGTGTTGCATATGATCCTGACCCTAGGACCACTGTCATAGAGCATAGCATGCTCTATGGCAGCTCTAGGAAGCACATGTGCATGATCTAGGAAGGAATCTCCATCCTTCAATTTCTCCTACCTGGACCACCACAAGTTTCAAAAAGAATTCTAAGAGTAGTAAAGTAAAAAGAAAGCATTTCTTTTTTTTTTAATTTGTAAGCAATAATCTTGCACATAGCTGATGGAGGTGCAATTACCCTTAGTAATAAAAAACAAACTTCCATTTAAAGTTTTGAAAGCATTGCAACTTTGCTAGATGGAAGAGGATGCCTACAGCTTCAAAAACAAATGATTGATAATCCATTTAAGGACCAGCAGAATGAAGGCACAAAAATGTGCATTAGCAGTTAATGTTATTTATGGTGATTCAGGCATGTGAATCCAAATGATACAAGTGCAAAAGTTTTAATTTTTGGATTTAGATTTTTTTATTTTTTGTTTCAAGTGGAATTAATAGGTAGAAAATTATGTTATATTTTTAAATGCAAATTTCCTTAGTTGATATAAAAAGTGTCATTTTCTGTTTTTTTTACTACAAAACTGATACACACTGCCTTACAATTTAAAGGGATTTTTTTTTATAATATTTTGAAATAATTCCAAATGCCATCAATGAAATGTGATTAAAATATGTTGCAGTAGGTAAGTAAAGTAGTTGAATGCAATGACCACATATAAATGAATACATGGTATATGTGGTAAGTGCTCTCAAATTGTTGCTGCATTATTTGATGTTTGGATAGCAATGCACTGAAGGTTGAGTATCTGTTTCCTGAAAGGTGAGTTTTTGTTAGAGTGGAACTTAAACATTTCTAGAAAGTTTGAGATGGAGGGTGGTTGGATAAATTGAAGGAAGACAATTACAAGTAGAGGTCAAGAAATGACTTACTGTGAGCCCTTCTGTAGTCAATACTGACAATGGGAAGGTTTTGTGAGACAAATAATGTTTTCAATAGACCAAAAGGTTTTCACTAGACCTATAGACAATAACAGCAAATGAGAACATATATCTTTCAGTTTACACCTCAAAGATATAATCAAAATTGGGTCAACTGTGTTTTCCCTTTTATGTGGCTACTGGAACCCTTGTTTGAACCTCATAATTAGCAAGAGATTGCGGAAGGTGGTCTTTATGCTCACCAACCAGTATGTTGCATTCCCATTCACAGAAAGAAGCAACTGAAGTGGGCCAAGCAACATTGTGATTGGCCCACTTCAGTCGCTCCCTTTTTTACTTGTGAGTGTGTTCTTTACTGATGAGTCCAGATTTTCCCAGTAGATTACTTAAGATAAATATTGATCTGCAGGGAACAAGGAGAGATGCCATCATCCATTAACTCTTCCATTCTCCAGCCTGAAAAACTGATTTACATCCAGAGGCCAAGTTATTTTCTTCCTATGCTAAAAAATATGCATCTGGCAATGCAAATAGAAATTTGTAAAAAAAAAAAGAATAGACAGAAATGATTATATGCACATGAATAGGAAGGCTAATTATTTCTGAATAACAAAAGAAATGAATATTTTACTTGAAGCAAGAAAATTACTCCTGTTTTGTAATTTTTTTTCTCATTACCCATACTTTGAGAAAAGTTCAGACTTTTTGCCAACTGTGCCGAGTCACATCAACAAGTCAACTTTGGAATTTTTTTTAATTATTCAACTGGAATACATCATGTTTAATTTAGTATATAACAGAATTTAATTACAAAATTTTATAAAAATAAAAAATTTAAATAAATTTTTAAGTATAGTAATTTCAATAAGTTTTTTACAGTGGTAAAGTGGAAAAAAATAGATTGGACTATTCAATTAAGGCTTAATTTTAGAAAACCTGATGAATAAAAATAGTTAAATTTACATAGTCATCAAAAGTAAATTTCTTCCCAAATAATATAATATTTACATGAAACATGATTTTTTTTCAATGTGGTATATTTTAAAACATCAGCCAGCATTATACAAGGTTACTTGGATTGCTCGCATAAATGAGATTTTCTCTCCAGTATATGAAATGGAGAAACAGTTTCTTGGCTGCTTTTTTTTTTTACCAAACATTATGAATTTTTTTCTTTGGTTGTTAAATTTTGATCTTTAAGTGCCAAAAAGTCAGTCCACTAAAGCAAAATAAAACTTCACAGTAGCACAGCCAAGATACTGAGGGGGGGGGGGAGGGGGGTGCTTTAAAAATCATTCAATATGAACAATAACTTGTCATTTAAAAAAAATAAAAATTTTCTAAAGAGAGGGTAGAGTAAAATGTCTCAGTGAGTTTAGGGGAATATGGGAGGGTATTTCTAGAAATTGCCCTCCCATATGAGGACTGATATCCATTCCAAGGAAGTACTTTTTGTTTCCATATCCAAAACCTCATTCATTTTCAGAAAACACAGATCAAAAAATTTTTACTGGAAAACAAAGAAATAATAAAAGAAAAAATAGCATATAATCTAATGTGATGTTAAATAAACTATCCACAGCAACAAGTTGTAAGCCAGCCATCTGATATAGCATAACTGTGAAAAATCAATCGGCAGAAAGATCAATAATTTATAAAGATAAAGTAGATCTACAGAAATGAAAACTAAGGTTTAATTTTAAAAAAGGAAATAAAATATTAACTTTACACAGGTATTTTATAATCCAATTTGTTGAGAGGATGTATTTGACTAAAATAATCCCTGTAAGCAACTTGCCATGTCAAGGAAGTCCTTTTTGTTTCCTTATCCAATATCGCATTCATTTTCAGGAAATAATACAAGGTCAAAGTTTTTTACAAGAATAGAAATGAATAATAAAAGAGATATTAACATTAACCTAATGCAATGTTAAATAACATCTGCAAGAACTTGTAAAGCTGGCCATCCAATGTAGCATAACTCCAAAAGATCAATAGATCAGACGACAGAAAAATCGATAATTTATGGAAATAAAATGAATTTACAGAAATGAAAATGAAGATTAATACTGACTAGATGCATGGTTACATTTTCCTATAGCTGAGAAGAACTCTTTCTGTAAGCATCTACTATAGAGCCACTTTACTGCACATTTGAGCAATAACTAGGTCACTGCACCTGCTGCCGTGATGTACTTTACACTGCAACAACTCGGCTTGCTGGCTTCCTCATTCTAGGAAGGCTCATGATACTTACAATTTTGATTTTAGGAGCAGGAAAGATATAGGATGCTGGGATAAATGGCATAAATGAAAAAATAATTCGGGGAATACTGAAATAGGTTTATGGCAGAAAAGAGTGTAAAACAGGGGTGGGGGTGGCGGTATGTACTTCATAATTACTTCCAAAATCTACTGTTTTTTTAAAAAAAAGCAGTTTTTTGTTTTTTAGGAGATTTTCAAAAATTTAAAGAAACATTTGTTGATAATAGTTCAAATTAAATTGTGAGTTTAAATAAGGAGTTGTTTCAGCAAAAGTAGCATTAACAAACAAATCAGCAATACTGTATAGTGTTTCTAAGAAATGGCAATCAGATGGCTTTAACAAGTCATTTATATTGTAGTTTAATAAAATATGCATCAAATGAAAAAAGAAAACATTATTTTTCAAGCCTGAATTATATATTTTTATAAGATATATATATAATTTTAAAATGGCAATTTTTATTATTTTTTTTTGTACTAAAAATGTATGCATACATCTCCAGCCTATATTTGTGTATTTTGTGAATGTATACATGCATGGGACACTGGAAGGATTAAACATCATTGAGAGACACTTATGGAGATTGCAGTGTTATTGTATGTGAATGCATTTCACTTGGTGGTTCCACAGATTTTAACATAGTTCCTGCAGGCAAAATTGCATTTCAGAGGTACATAAATGAAGTCCCCAACCCCTGTGTGCAAACTTATGCAGGTGCAATAGAGGACAATACTGCAAAATGTCCATTTCCATAAAGTTTGACTGGTTAATCAGTACCTCTAAGTGAATTCTATCACTGTTTGTATAGTGGCCAACATATTCTCCTGACCTCAGCCCCATAGAGCATTATTGGAATGCTTTAGTAAAGCACATTGCATCCCTTGATTTTCCTCCCCAAACCCAGAAGAAACTGCAAGTAGTCTTGTATGTGAATGGTAACTCATTCTTACTATGCTTTTGGATAACTCATACACAGTATGAAGCACTGTTGTGAAATTTGTATCCCAACTGGAATATGACTTTTGATACCATTGTGACATTTTCAAGATAAAACTTTTGTTACACATTCAATATCAATTCAACTTGTTTACAGATGCTTCCTCATCAACCTTTTTACAAATTGTGTAGCAATATTTGTTTTACAACCTTATTTCTACAAATTTCCTTTAAATTGTAGAGCAGTGCATATTAAAATTAAATTAATATTTTTGATACTCTATGACATTTAAATGTTTTAAAGCACTTCAACAAAAATTTTATGCTACCCAGTATCAAAAGTAATGGAACAGATTTTTCATGCTGGTAGTGGTGAGAAGTGAGAGGAACTTCATAGATGAATGTTGATAGTGAAAGATAAGTTCATTTTCTGTGGTATCTGATGAGTTTGTTTCTTATAGTGGAATTTTCTTCTGAAGTTTCATTACTGCAGTAGTTTCAATAATAACTAATGATATTTAAATGATATTTTGATAGCATAGAGTGCTATATGGTCGTTCTTATGTGGCTTCTATTTTATTGCATTTCATTTCACAATAAATATTTTACATTACATGGATTTATTTATATCAGTTATATATTTTGTTCAATTGTTCATACCAAATTGTGGATTTTTATTTTAACTCATTATTTTGTATAAGCATTATTTATTTATTATTAAGTGTATTATATGTTATATATAGTCAATAAACATTTATTTATAGACATTAAAATCCATGACTCAAGTTCTGTGCCCTTACTGTACATATTGTTTCCAGTTACTAGAATTCAAAAAGTTAAAATGAGAAATCAGCTCCTTGACATTCAGAGTATTAAAACTGAAATTTGTTATTACTTATAGCATAGAGTACACAAAGATTATCAAATATATATATATATTTTATAGACACAACTTTATCTCAATGGCTAATGTATTACACAGCAAGTTCTATGTCCAAATCCTGATAGACCTGGGCCTTTGTGTTGGTTTTTTTATCCATGGCAGTGGTTTTCACTAGGTGGCCCTTAAGGAAGAAAAGTGCAGCCCAAAAGACTCAAATATGTTGTAACTAGTTGTTGGCAGGTTAGACCATAATTTAACACATGAAATTAAAATATGTTGTATGTTATCAGTCTTCATAAACAGAACAAGTATTTTAGTGTGATTTTGTTTTAATGGATTCATTATTATCATCCTCAAGCTGTCATGGATTATAGAGGTCCAATCAGATGTGCAATTTAGTTCTCCAAACAGATCTGTCTTGATTAAGTTTTTTGAACATTTTTCTGTTAATTTCAGTATTAGAACAATCTTCCTGAAAAATGTATTTCTCTCTGAAACCTATGCCAAAAATATATTATCTCTGTTCAAGTCCACATATACAATATATGCCAAACAACTTTTAACAAAATAAAATTAATAAAGAACAAACACAACTTAAAAAGTACATTTAGACCAGCTGCTTAGATTTACTGCTTCAAAATGATCATCAATTATATTAGCAGAATAATGCAGAAATGCATAGGTTTCACCCATTCACCCATTAAAATCCAAATAGTTTTTTTTTTTTTTTTTTTTTTGGGGGGGGGGGTAAAAAGTTAGCATTATTGGATGTAATTATTACTAATATCATTTTCCACATCTTTACAACTCTGAATATTAATGCTAATCATCAATACTATTCAACATAAATTAACCCTTTAATGCCATAATTGCCCAAAATGGCCAAAAATTTTGAAATGGACTCATCCAAATAGTGCTATTCCTTTGTTTTTAATACCCTCTACTCTTTTCTGAAATTTCCTGAACATTAAAAGGTTAATGGTTAAGGGGGGATCTCCCCCTTCTTGCCATCCCTTTCGCCAATGATTGTGATCTCTTCAATACTCATTTACACTGATAAGAATCAAACTACATGGTAAGTAACTACTGAAAAGGTTATTGAATTCACAATATTGTTGAATTTAACACTAAACAAAAATTTACTATTTTTTTTCCCAATAATTTAGAAGTAAAAGTCTCATAAAATTAAGACATAGATTATGTTTGATAATATTTTAGTATCTATATTTTAACTTTTATTTTAATAATTTTGAGCATGTGATTATTCTAATATTTTGCTTTCAGCAAGCTTATGATGCATTTAATGATTGGTTTGAACATTTCCAACATGCCAAACCAGAATATCCTGAACCTCCAGCTGGTGATCATGTGAAGTTCACAGAAAGAGTAGCCCATGAACATCAAGTTAAGCAGTATGAATCTGATTTAGAAAGGTGGGAGAATGTACTGTGGGCTCAGACTAAGGTAAATGTTTGCATGAATATCATTAATATCTGTACCAAAACAAAATGTTAATGCTCATGAACTGTTTGTTAAAACTTTTGCTTTTGTTATAAATAGGCAATGCTTTTGTTATAAATAGGCAAATGTATCAGGTAACCATATAAGTTTGTGCAGTTTTTCAATGTTATCATTTGAATGAAGAGTACATAAGCACAATTGCAAGTGGTGCGCATGTGTCAATACATAGTCAAAAGCACGTGGCACACTGAGTTAGTTGATGTGTAGCAAGTGTGAAAAGTGGTTCAGAGAAATTGGGAAGGGTGGCAAAAATATGTCTGTTGAGTACAGTTATTTGAGCTTGCTTACTTTATGAGTTTAAACTGGGAACTAAAGCAGCACAAACAGCCTGCAAGATATGTACAGCATTTGGAGAGAACACAGTGAGTGAATGGACGGCCCAAAAGTTGTTCAGAAAATTCACATCAGGTGATGAGATACTTGAAGATGCACCCCGTGAGGGAAGATTGACCATCGTTGATGACAATGAACTGAAGGCCAGCATCGTATTGGATTCATTTCAAACATGCCAAGAGCTTGAAGAAAGGTTCCATTTCAGTGACGAAACCATTTGTTTGTATTTACACCACCTAGGAAAAGTTTAGAAGCTGAACAAATAGGTTCCACATGAACTGACTGCCGACAATAAACTCCAGCAGTTTACAATATGCTCATCACTGCTTTCCCACCATAAGAATGAGCCATTTTTGAACAGGCTGTTGATGTGTGCTGAAAAATGGACTGTCTATAGGAACATCAAACATTCATATCATTGGTTTTCATTCTGTGAACCTGTACCAGCACACACACCAAAGCACAGGATCCACCAACAGGAAATTTTGTTATGTGTCAGGTGGACTACAGCTCCATTTTGAGCTTCTTGCCATTGGTCAAACAATCATTGCAAACGTCTACTCAGCACAGCTACAATAGGTTGTAGATGCACTGTCCAAAAACAGCCTGCACTTGTTCATCGCAAAGGCGTTGTGTTCTTTCAGCACAGTGCTTGCCCTCACACAGCATGAGTAACCCAAGACAAGCTCCACAGCCCTGGTTGGGAAATTCTACCCCACCCTTCATATTCCCAAGACATCACGCCATCCAACTACCATCTTTTCTTGGTGCTGGACAATCATACGAAACCAGCAGTTTCGAAACCGAGAAGCACTGGAAGCTACTTTCTTCACTTCTAAACCCATCGAGAGTTTAGAAGCATTTAAAACTTGTATCTCATTGGGAAAAGGTTATAGATTGTGCCGGTGCTTACTTTCCTGAATAAAATATCTTTATTCACTTTTTACCTATGGTTTAATTTTACGCTCAAAAACCACACAAACTTTTTTGGTTACCTGATATAATATTAAATGCATGCATTGAATATTAGTAGCCTTTGTTATTTTTTTTTAATTCAGAAATATTTGTTCACAATTTAAAATAAAAATATTAAAGCTGAGAGACTGTTAGTTTGATCTGCCATGCCAGCAAAGAATAATAAAGAAACTGGTTAAATTGCTTATAAAATCAAAATAACCAGTCCAAAATAATCCTAAAAATTGAAAGATGTGAAACAATTTTTTTAAATATATCAGACTCACAAAGCTAATTAATCTGCACATCACATAAGGTGGGAATACCCTATAGCTCTTGGGAATCATGGCTGCTGTGAACACAAGGCGAACGAAGTAGTGCTGGGGCGGACTGAGTGCTACTTCGTTTGCCCAAGCCAGATCAGCGGGCCCCTCGGCTCCCCCCATGATTAAATTCTGAATGCCCCATTGATGTGAAGTGTTAGTTGTGTGAATTGCTTAGAGAAGAGC
The DNA here is from genome assembly GCA_038380435.1 of Ryuthela nishihirai. Lineage (NCBI taxonomy): Eukaryota > Metazoa > Arthropoda > Arachnida > Araneae > Heptathelidae > Ryuthela > Ryuthela nishihirai. Next base: position 70,529,671 of record JAWZYU010000001.1, read on the forward strand.
AAGTTAATTTTTTTCAGAGTTGCTTTTTGGTGCAATGTATTTTTGTTGAGTCTAGATTTTGAATAAACAGTTATTTATTTTATGAAATTTGGTTTTGACTTCCTTATTTTTTTTCTCTTGAGCAGAGTTTGTTTAAAATTATTTGAGTTACTTTAGCAAACAATTGTTTATTTAAGTTCTTTTTTTGTCTAATGCTAATAAAAAAGAAACCTTATTTAATATATTGGCTAGATTAATTGTCTACTGCCCAAGAATATCAGCTATCCGGCAAATTAAAGTTAACATACTTTGGAGTATTACCTCTGCCCCCTCCAACACATACACACACTGACACATATACCTCCATTAACAGAATTGTTACAGTCTGCCGTACCATTTAATGGAATTTGCCATTACCGGTCTGTTACAAAGTATATCAGGTTACTAAGTTATCAGTCTTCAGTGGTCCAGACTAGCGATCTGCAGTTCCCAGTTTAAGTCTCAACTGTGCCTACATTGCGATTTAATTCTGCTAACTCTCATTCTGCCCTTGGTAAGAAAGGGGACACTTGTTGGGTTTGGACTCTGTGTCGACTGTCTGTTGAATGGGATGTTGTCATGGCTCTGTGTGCAGAGGAGAGCCATACAGGGTACATGTTAAAGAACATGCCGGATGGCCTTGAGGGAGACTTCCTTATGTCTCTTAACAGCTATCTAGCAGATTCCCTTTCCCCAAGGGTAGGGGTGGCTTAGTCAGTAGCATGCCAGGCATAATCTGCAGTTCCTAGGTTTGAGCCCCAGCTGGGCCAGCATTGAAATTTATCTCTGCAAAACTCCCCATTCTGCCCTCAGTCAGTAGGGGATACCGATGGGCTTGGAAAGGCCACCATCCATGGATAGGATGTTAAGCCATGGTCTGTGTGAGGGAGAGCCATATCCTGTGCATGATGTTTTTAGCAAGTTTAATTTTGTAGACTATTATATAGGCTAATCATCTGTAACAACAGAACACGTTGGATGGCCTTGATGGGAAGCTACCATCTGTCTCCCAACAGCTGTTCCAATAGGTTCCTTCCCCCAACCTTCTCTGAGCTTTGTGACCTGGTCATTAGCCCATTGTGTGCAAAATAAGTGATGCTCAGTGGTAAAACAATCCAAAAGTAAAATACAGCTCCCTTTTGTTTTGACAACTTTTCATTGACATGTTTGACATAGAAAAAATAAGTTTTGAGATGGAAAATTTATCCAGGGTGATCCCTTAGTTTACCATACAAACAATGAAATTTACCTTCAGTGATTATGTATATATATATAGGTCTTGGGGCTAAGATGTTAAATACTACAGTCACTCTCTACATATTTATGCGTGTGCTCATAAATTAATAATAGAATGATGGGAAAAGCAATTAATATTCAAATTATTTGATGCCAAGAAATTAATTTTTTTCATTATTTAGTTTTAGTTTATTTATTTTTTTTATTAGTTGTTTTATGCTAATATTATCACAAAAGCTTTTGTTTCACTTCCAAATTGAATACTTTTTCACTCTTTCTGTACTTTATGTAAAAAAAATATATACTAAAAATGGTTCATTCAGTCATTCAAGGGTTATTGCAGAACAAATGCAAATATGAAAAGGCAAAATTATTTGCTAAATAAGTATTTCATTTATGAGCTGATGTATTTTAACTTGTTAGTTCTTCATTGGAGATGGTCATAGCCTGACAGATTTCCATCAATCTCTTTTTTATAAGGAATTAACCAGAAGTTCATAAAAAAAATTATTCTCAAATAATTATGTGGGTCAAAGATGTAATTTATGTTTAAAGTGAGTTGAAATAGAGTTAAAAGATGAAACCTCTCAATATAGTTGCCCTTCATTGGACAACCACTTGACTCATATACACACACACCTATCTGTCAATTTGCATGATACTCAATTTACACAGTCAAAAAAATGCAACCAGTTTTATTTCACATAATTATTTAGACTTAATGTTATACAGTACAAATTTAGTATTTTTATGTATGTAGATATAATGCATATTATGAAGGAGCAGTGGTATAGCTTCAAGGGAGATTATTAGACTGTCATCCCAAAGTAAAAATCAACTAGATGAGTTTAATTGATATGTCATTTTCTAGAATAAATATATAATGGTAAATTGCTGTATTAATAAAATAATCATCTGTAACAACTTATATTTTTTGCCAAAATTATATTCTTGCCATTGCAATGCGATCTGTGTCACAACATCTTAATGAAATAAAATGTTCGAATTGGCAGCAAGATTTGACTTTTCTAGACTGAATTTTTCAGATTAGTAAAAACTCGTTTTATCTCATTTTTAGCAAAAAGTTTAATTTTGTAGACTATTATATAGGCTAAATACAGTTGTTTATTAAGTACACTGTTTCATGAAATATCTAATAAATACTAATTTTATAAAGTGAAGCACTAAGCATTGGGACAAATGCTTAATTTCTAATATATATATTCAGTTCATAAATATTCTTCCTTCAAATTTCATCTTCAAATTCGATAGTGTACGTCTGCATTAATGATGAGTATTTTTCATGACCGAAAAGAAATGTGTGAAAAAAGTTAATCTAAACTTATCTGAACTAGAGCAAATAAAGCACAAATTAATGTTGCATTAATGCTTATTATTACTATTGAACTGAAATTTGAGATAAAAAATAAAACATTCAATGTATGTTTAATTTATGAAAAAAAAATATTGTGATTTCCTACCACCTATATACCATGTAAATCAAAGGATGGGTGTACCAGAGTATAATTTTTATAATATTAATATAATAATAAAGACTGTATATTTCAAGGCTGAGATATATTGTACACAAAAAGATTTGAATTAGATTCCTAACTTCACTTGGCCAATAAATAAATATTTAATTCAACTTCCTACCTTATATTCGATTACTAAAGTAATACCCAATTGAAAGCTGTTGTATTAAATGCTAATTTGCTATTAAGTGCTGCTTATAGTTCTTGCTAAAAGTGTTGAATTCTAAAAGAACATAAACTAGGGAAATTAACTTTATCATTCATAGGTAAGAAATAATGCCATTGGGAACATATCTCCATAACAAGTATATTATAATGACACTGTTGAATGATGATTCATTGAAAACTCACTTCTCCAGAAATACATCCTGCATATTCATTGGAATAATACTGTATTGTAGTTTAAGGTAAAAATGTAATAAGTAAAATTATGAGTGATTTTGAATCAATACATACTTGTGGGCTGGGTGCTTTTCAAAATATACTTTGGCAAGAATTTTTTTTCTCCTGTGTAAAATATAGTACTTAATAACTTTTAATTAGCAACTTAAACATATATTAATCTGTATGAAAAAAGCTAACAGGAGTTATGAGAAACAAATACAGAGCTCTCTATATCTCAGTTACAAGGCTGAAGGAAATGAAATCACTGAAATTTTTACTTATCCAGATGTGAATTAAAGAAAACAGGCCCACCAACATTACACAAAAGCACCTTTCTGTGCAATTTCTCTTTATTAAGAAAGCAGAAAATGTGACTATGATGTGAGCAAATGATTAATAAAAATTAATATTCATAAGAGTGCAAAAAAAAAACTTTACAAATATCCTAATATTTGCTTCTAAAATTCTCCAATTTAAAAAAGGGTATTGATTAATTTTCAGGAGCATTTTAAAACTTTTTAGAAAAATGCTTTCACAAATTTTTTGAATTCATGAGCTGAAGGATTATTTGAATATGTATAAGTAAACAGAATGGATGGTGATGCCAAATATGAATTGCATCGTATTCTTCATTTAGTAATAAACGTTTTTTGAAGGTTACTAAAAAATGTAAAAAATGTTACTTTTTTCAATGAGTATTATAATAATTTTGCTAATACTAATATCAGCAATTTTTTTTCTCGTTTTCTGTTATACAATTATAAAATGCATTAAAAATACCTTTTTATTATCATGAATGTCTTTAGTATCAAAAAAAAAATATTTTGCATTTCTTATGAAAGGGCATTTGAATATGTATATTTATAGTATATATTGTATATATATGTAACAGTGGTCAGTTTCTTTTATATATATAATGAGATACTATTTGTATCTTAATAGGATAAGACACTGACCATACTTCTTTTTACAGACAACAACAGATAGGTTATATAATGTGCTTCTATTCATTAATGGAGGATGGATGGTAGACCAGAGAACTGTAAGTTATTTCAATATGGTGATGAGTTTTAAAAACAGGATAATATTTTACTTTTTTCTTGACTTGCAATAGGCTTATTTTATTGACCTAATTGATTTTATGACCTGTCCCATGTCCAGCATTGAAACACAAATGATATAAAAGCTCAACTTTTTGTTGTACTAAGCCAAAAAAAATTTACTTTTTTGCCAAATAACTAATGAACAGAAATAAATCATGTTATATACGTAATTAAACAACCTTAGTTGCAATTTTTCTGAAAATAAAATTTCTAACCAAATAGGGGAAATTTAAATAAAGACTTTTTTTTTCAGGGTGATATAGGGGGAAAAGATCCAGCAATTCAAGTAAGACTTATTTCTGGAAAACCTGATGAACATAAATAATAATTAATCAATGAAAAAAAAATTCCACTCCAAATAATAAATAAAAAAATTTTTGAAACAAGACTTTTTTTTACTATAATACATTTTGAGGATCTTGCCAAATTGCATACAAATTAGGTGGACTACAGTTGTGGGTGAAAATATTTTAATATTCCCAGAGTGGCATAGCTAAGACTTTTTGAGGGGAGAAGGTTAAATATTTTTTAATAATTCAATATATATTTTGAACTAATAATTTCTTTAGAATAAAACATTGTCAATTGGCATGAGGAAGGAGTTAAACCTCTCAGCATAAAGGACAAATCTTTTGACCAAATTTTATCATTGCTGCAGAGAGACTGATTTATGGGCCAAGGAAATCCTTTTTGTTTCCCTATCAAACATCCATTCTCACAAAATGATAAAAGATCAAAGTTTGTTTGTTTGTTTGTTTTTTGACTAAAAAAAATCAAGAATTGAGAAAATCGACTTAAATTGAGTTTTTAAAAAAATTTGCAGAAATAAATTGTAAGATGGCCTCAACAAAGATTTAGCCATAACTCTAATGCCTTAATAATGATAAATAAGTCTATAGAAATAAAAGAAAATGAAGTCAATAAAAATGAAAGTGTAATAAAATATAAACACTTACTAAATATATAGGCAGGCCAGTGCTACAAGGGCACATGCAACTACATATGTTGCCAAGTAGTCACAGCTGCATTTTGTAATCCATATTTTCTTGGGAATAATTCAATGTTAGCAGTTTCACTTTCAGGAAATTATGTGTTGGACAATAAAAATAATTCTAGAAATATTAAAATAGGTTTAAATTAGAAAAGAGAGAATAAAATGAAAAAAATAAAAGTGCTTGGTATTTGCTTCTAAAATTCTCCAATTTTAAAAAGGGTTTTGATTAATTTTCAGGAGTATTTTAAAACTTTACAGAAAAATGCCTTCACAACATTTTGAATTCACGAGCTGAAGTATTGTTTGATATGTATAAGTTAACAGAAATGGATGGTGATGCTAAATATGAATACCAAGGAATGGTGATCCAAATGGTGGCAGATTATTTTTGTAACATACTAAAAATTTCCACCAAATTGAAAAGGTAAATGTTATTTTATGACTTAAAACTATATATTTTTAAAAGATACTGGACCAAAATGGCCAAGATTTTAAATGGGCTCACCCACACTTAATACTAATCCTGTCATCCCATGGCTGAGTGGTTAGCACATTTGGCTACTAATTTAAGAGACCTGGGTTCAAGCCCTGGGTAAGGCATGGATGCTTGTGTTACTTTTCTGCTGAGGTCTTGCCATCCTCACAGACCTTCTACTATGGTTTATATACTGACAGGCTGCTGTCAGACCTCTGTGGCATGCAGCTGCTTGAGGGGGTATTAATTAATCTGTTCTCTTCACTACCTGCAGTTATGGACTGGTACTGAAGAATACAATGGAATTCATATATTCATATGTCTGTTTTTAAACAATTTAAGTTTCTTTTGTGCTAGTGATGCTGTTTTAAGTGCAGTCTATCCATTATCAATTATATATAGATTTCAACAGAGTTACAATTAAATAAAAAGTTACTCTACATACTCTGTAATGGAATTTTTAATAGTCTGTCTCTTTAGGTAATAGAAGCTAATTATGCTGTTAAATGACAATTAAAATCAAGTTATTTTTTGCAAATGAGTGCTGAAAAGTGAAAGATATTAAATTAATATCTCATATCATTTATATGCTTTCTGCAGCATTCACAATAGTAATCAGTTCTTAGAAGTTGGAGTGTATTTCTTGAAGAGTCCTATAACAGTAAATAGCTTCTAGTTGGAATGTCGTGGATAATTTGTTTTTAATTTGGGAGTCATACAATATTGGGACTGTCATATGATAAAAAAACTGACACTAATGTGTGTTCTAGTAAATTCAACTTTTACATCAACATGATGTAACTATGTTCTTCAGTTCATCTGGGATGCTATACTCTCAATGGGTACCCTTCATCAATTGTATATTTGACCCTTTGAATGAAAATGAACTGTCAGTTTTCATGTTTCCAGTAATGTCAACTCAAAATTTAGAGACTATGTAATTTGGTTTGAAACTATAAAGTAAAAAGAAATAATACCCAATTTTTAGAAATAATTTTGAAAACATTTTTTCCTGATAATAGCTCTGTTGATGGTAATTCAGGTGATAGTACCAACTCTTTTTTTTAACGAAAATGTGTGAGGCGGGGGTGGCTCAGTCGGTAGCGCGCCAGACTCGTAATCTGTAGTTCCCAGGTTTGAGTCCCAGCTGGGTCAGCATTGAGATTTATCTCCACAAAATTTCCCCGCCCTGCCCATGGTCAGTAGGGGACACCGATGGGCTTGAAAAGGCCTCCATCCGTCGGATGGGACGTTAAGCCATGGCCCCGTGTGCGGGAGAGCCATACCCTGTGCACGTTAAAGAACACGCTGGATGGCCTTGACGGGAGGCTACCGTCTCCTAACAGCTGTTCCAGTGGGTCCCCTCCCCCAACCTTCTCTGAGCCTTTGGGGTCCTTGTGGCCTGGCCATTTAGCCCATGGTGTGCAAAAAAAGGCCACTAAGAGGTAAAACAATCCAATCCAAACGAAAATGTGCTTAGTTCACTTTTATTGGAGTTATATCTTCTAACGTACCATGGTGTTTTTTCTATGTTAAACTTATTGCTACTTGGCAATTTCCAATAGTTAGCTAATAGCTAAAATATAGGTTCTTCTTTTTAAACTTTTATACAGTGATATAATGCTATTAAATTTTTAATAGTTAATGTTTGCATTTGATTTTATTTCAAGACTTTTAACATTTAAGATGTGCTAATAAAAATAATGTTATTCCTCAACCCTTGGCAGAATGAAAAAAAAAAACAGAAAAAAATACCTTGTTTAGAGTCTCTTTTATTTTTCAGGCATATTAATCACTCATCCATTGGACATTGTGGGGCTGTAGAGGTGTTTAGCTCAGTCAGTAGCATGCCAGGCTCATAACCTTAATAATCCTAGGCTGAAATCTCCACTGTGCCTACATTCAACTTTTCCCTGAATATCCTGCTTTGCTCTTGGGGAAAGAGGGAACTCCACTTAGCTTGGAAAAGCCATTATCCATCAATGGAATGTTGAACTTTGTCACTATGTATAGGAAAGCCATATTCTCTGTGCATTAAAGAACATGATGGAGACTTCCATCTGTCTCCTAACAACTGTCTAATGCTGGGGATGCCCAAATTTTTCATACTGGGGACTACTTTCAAGTTAGGATTTCTTTGGAGGCTACTAAATTTTTATTTAAGTTTGAATATAAAGCAATAAATGTGGTACCTTAGTTGTAAATATCATCATCCTCAAGGAGCCATGGGCTATAGAGGTTCAGCCAGATAGTACAATTCAGTTCTTCAAACACATCTCTTTTGAGCCACATCTGCTGCTTCTGGCCATTGTAGACTAATTCTAACATCTTGTTTGACATTGTCTGCCCACTGCATTCTAGGTCTCCCCTTCTTTAGGAACACTGTTTATAACCCTATTCACTAATCTTTAGTTATGCATAAGGCAACATGGCCAAACCAACAAGAGTCTCTGCACAATATGCTACTCAAAGAAGGTTGCTGACTCCTTTACCTAACCTCATCACTTACAAATTTGAACTTCCTATAATGCCCAAGATACTGCATAAGCATCTAGAATCAAAGGCATCATATTTCCTGCTATCTGTTTACAAAGGGTTTAAATTTCACTACCATAACTAACCCTAGAAAGAATCAATATACAGCCTAATTTTAGTCTTTAGGTTTATATGCCTATTTCTCCACACTCTCCATAGATTCTTAAAAGTCCCGGCAGAAATCCCTATTCTTCTGTTTATCTCATGCTGCACATCACAAGTATCTGTTACATAGCTGCCAAGATAATTAAATTGAGACACTTGCTCAAGGGTGCAACCATTCAGATTAACTAAACCACAATCTGCCTGACCAATTTTCATCACTTTAGTTTTCTCTCTGTTTATTACCAAACCAGCTCTGCTATGAGTCTCATAAGCAGCTCTAGTTCATCTCATCATCATTTCCCAAAAGGGCCAAACCATTGGCATAATCTAAATCGGAAATTTTCAGATCTCTAGACCATTTAAGCTCAAAACTTCCCCTTGCAGTGAATTCTGCATAACAATCAATAACCAAACTAAAGAGAAAAGGAGACAAAATGCACCTTTGTCAAACACCAGAAGCAATGCTAAACTAATTGCTATAAGCCTTACCAACTCTCACACACAACTCAATGTTGTTATGAAGAGCTTTCATTATGTTAACTAACTTGTCTGGTATGACATACGATCTCATGATCAGTCACAAATTATGGCAGTCAACAGAGTCAAAAGCTTTTTTGAAACATACAAAGCTAGTAATTACAGGTTTTTGAAACTCTAAACATTTCTCAAGAATCTGCATAAGTGAAAAAATCTGATCAATACATTCCCTGAATCTGAATCCACATTGTCCATCAACTAGATTCTTAATTCTATTAAGCACAATTGTGCAAAAAACTTTACCTTGAACAAAAAGTAGCTGATACCCCTAATATATAGCTTTCACCAGAACTGCGATCACCTTTTTTAAAAAGTAGGGTAATAATAGTTGTGGTAAAATCCTTGGGAACCGTGCCTTTATCATAAAAGGTATTAAAATTTCAGTCAGCCATATGATAAAAACAACCAGAAACATTTTCAGCTCTATGCATTTCAGTAATAATTTCATCTACCTCTTGGGATACATGCAGTTTAAGTTTATTTGAGGATATTCCTGCAGTTCTTTCTTTCAAAAATAAGCTCCAGTGTCTTATCACTCAAATAATTTTGCCTCCTCTGCTCCCTTTTTACCCAAAAGAGTACTGTTAGTTTCAAGAAAACCCTGTTAAAATGGTCCCATTCATTCTCAACTACAGTAGTAGGCAAACCATGACTGTAGTAGTAACTAAGTAACCTATTATGGTAAAATTTGGCTATAACTGGGTCTTTCAGAGCTTCAATGTTAAAGGTAGCTTTTTTAACCTTAGCACAGCACTTAAGATGCAAGACACTTTTAACAAGGTAATGGTCAGATCCCATTTCAGCTCCCCTATATGATCTGGTATTCCTAACAATTAGTCCATTTGCTATTAATTAATATAAAATCAATCATATTCTTATGCAGCCCATCTGTATGAAGAAACCCATGTGTACTTATGTATGTCTGGTGTTGGTAATAAGTGCTAGTTATTCTCAAACCATTAAGTTTACTTACCTGTTGGAGACTTGCCTGTTGCAGCTACCAATACCAAAGCGACCTATCACCCCTCCCCAAAGGTCAGAGTCAGTACCAACTTTAGCATTGAAATTGCCCATAATAAGGGTAATATCTCCTTTCTTGACAGAATTAAAAATATCATGAAGCTGTCAAAACTTATCTTTCTCATCCTCATCAGCATCCTCAGTTGGGGCATAACAATAGATAATATTCAAGTCTTTAATGCTTGTTTTAAATTTAGCTGTGAGAAACCTTTCATTAATGCACTTATACCCTAGAAGAGCCTCACTAGTGTGTGTGCTGAGAAGCAAATCTATGCCTTGAAAGATGCTTGTCATCCCAGAATATCCAGTTTTTAACACTGGAATTTCTGTGTGAGGACATCAAGAGAAAATAATTAGTAGGATTTTTAAAGAAATACTGTTTATTGAGAGAGGAAGTGCCAACAATATCAACCCACTCTGAGACCTTAGGATCCTTGTGATCTGGCCGTTTTAGCCCATCATGTTAAAAACATGTTGCTCAGAAGTAAAACAATCCAACAAATCAGTTGCTTTTTTTATGCAATAACACTTTTCAATTACTTTATTAAAATGATGATAATTTTTAATGATATTCAGAATATTTTAATTAAAAAACATGTAAACCAATATATTCTGTTTTCACTAAAATAATTTCATATCAAGTTTATTATTTTCTAAATAATTTCTTTTCATATGGATATCAACCTCTGAAACTACTGTTACAGAGGTTGATATCCATATGAAAACTACTATACTGTTACAGTACATTTTTTCTCTAATAGCTCCCAAAGTTTAAAGCATAAAAATTAAGGGGTTTTTTTTTCCGTGGAATATAATTTCATCCAAAAAGGGAAAGATTTTGGCCTTAAATGGGCTGGAGATACAAAAATTTTTGATTTAGATTATGCTGATGATTTAGCCCTTTTGGCAAATGATGTTGATGAGATGAACTCTTTCATTCGAGCTGTTGATGAGACTGGTAGTAGAGTAGGTTTGGTTATAAACAGAGAGAAAACTAAAGTGATGAAAATTGGTCAGGCAGGTTGTGATTCAGTTAATCTGAATGGTTGCAGTCTTGAGCAGGTGTCACAGTTTAATTACCTTGGGAGCTATGTAACAGACACTGGTGATGTGCGGCATGAGATTAACAGACGAATAGGATTGCTGCCAGGACTTTTAAGAATCTATGGAGATTGTGGAGAAATAGGCGTATATACCTAAAGACTAAAATTAGACTGTATAATAGTTTGGTTCTTTCTAGGGTTAGTTATGGTAGTGAAACTTGGATGCTGTGTAAATAAGATAACAGGAAACTAGATGCTTTTGATTTTAGATGCTTACGTAGTATCTTGGGTATTAGATGGTTTAACTTTGTAACTAATGATGATGTTAGGCAAAGGAGTGTGCAACCTCCTTTATGCAGCATATTGTGCAGAGAGAGACTCCGCTGGTTTGGCCATGTTGCCCGTATGGATAATTATAGATTGGCGAATAGGGTTATGAACAGTGTTCCTTAGAAGCCTCAGAAGGAGTGGGAGACCTAGGATGCGGTGGGCAGACAATGTCAAACAGGACCTTGTTAGAATTGGTGTGCAGTTGCCGGATGCAGCAGATGTAGCTCAGGACAGATATGCTTGGAGAATTAAACTGCGCGGTCTGGTTGGACCTCCTTAGCCCATGGCTGCTTGAGGATGATGATGAAAAAGAAGGTTAAGCATATTTAACTTATGTGTTATTATGTACACCAAAAGCATAATTTATTATACATACTACAACCATCCACAAACCTGCCATACTCTGCCACAATCATGTGGCTGGCCGAAACTCTTTGTGGGGTATAAATAGGTCAGATACCTACTTGCTGTATAGCATACTTCTGACTGTTATGATGGGCATATATGGCAACCTGAGCGAGTTCAATCATATCCGTGACTGCAGAACATTTGGCATTTCCACGTAAGACCAGGAAAGGTGTGTATACCTTTGATGGCCTGGTGTGTACCAGGACATCAAAACCTGCAGCCACCAGGAAAAATGTGGACCATTGATGTTCGAGTTGAGTGCTACCTCTCCCATATCATAATAGTGTAATAATAATATAATAATCACAGTGTAGATGATAACATCAGCATTCAATGGCAGGGTACAAAGGTTTGTACAAAGACCATTTGATGTATGATGGTACAACTGGGCTATAATAGCAGAGTCCCACTTCAAGTACCCTTGTTAACAGCATGTCATTGGCTATGAGATTGCAGTGGATGAAGGAACATTGACAATGGACAGTGGAAGACTGAAAATGGAGTAGCTTGGTCAAAATAAGATTCCAACTACAGATACACCAATGGGAGGATGCATGTGTGGCGTAGACTACACGAGGCCATGGACCCCATCAAATTTGGATGTTTCAGGCCAGTGAAGGTGTGTAATGCTCTGGTGCATGTTTACGTGGGCAACCTTGAGGCCCCTTGTACCTGTTGAGACCACCATCACTATACAAGGCTATGTTGAGGTACTCACCAACCTTCTACACCCATTCATGGCTATCCATTTCCCACAGCAGGATGCCCTTTTTCAACAAGACAACCCCCAACTCATTGCTCCCATTTGGTGGACTGGTTCCAACCAGTCCACCAACGGAGAGCATTCCAGCAGTGAGTTCACAACCCTCAAATAGCCATTCCACTCCAGATTTGAACCCTGTTGAGCATCTGTGGGATGAAGCAGAGCGATGTATTCGAGCCCAAAATCATGGCAACTCTTGGCCTTTTATGGATGGCTGCCCTGGAATCGTGGGCCTCAATATCACTTGAACGTTTCCAACAACTGGTAAACCCATGTGAAAGCTGGACCTACATATTATTAGGTGGGTATGTATAATAAATTGTTTTTTCAGTATTATTATAGTATTATTATATTTATGTTTTAAAAAAATCGGATCATTTGTATGTAGTGTCAAGAATATAATTTTAAACTTAGTTTTTATTATTAAGTTGAAATTTGCATTTAATATTTTTTCATATTTTCTAGGATGGTGTGATCGATGAAACTCGACAGATGCAGATGTCACTGCTACGTAAACTATGCATTCCACAGATTTGTTTCCTTTTGCACAGTGTTTTACATAGTACTAACCAGTATAAGGAATGTATACAAATTGCTGACATTATTTCATCAGAGAAGAATCAGTTGTATAGGGTATTTACTTATTTTTTTTTATTATTGTTACCATTAATTCTAGAGATTAATCTGATTGTCAAAATTATTTTAATGTGTGAATAGTTAAGGTGATCAATGGATATTATTTGAATATTTATAGATTATAAAGTGAGAGATGAAATTATTTCTTAGTGTCATTCAGTGGCAAAGAACTTTGGTTGAACTTTCTAAAAAGCTATTGTATCAGTGGTTGCAAGTTTATCAATGGCATTGTAGGGTTGTAACAGGTGTTTATCAGTGGCTATTACTACTTTATTTTCCATTCCTTGAAAGTTTTTTAAATTAACATAACAAGTGATTACTGCTTAAACCAGTGTCTCTCATGTATTTATGATGTTAGTTTTAGAAAAACTGCCACCTTTATAAACTAAAAAGTGTAATCTTTATTGGTAAATTAACCAATGGAACATCTGTAAGACAATATAATTTTTGCCGATAAAACCTTGCAATCTATGTTTTGTTCTTGCAACCTTGATAATTTTTGAATTTCACCAAACACAACAATACGTGAACTAGAATTGTTATCAATACTTTTAATTAAAACCAAAGTGCAAAATAAACTACGTTACAGAATGATTTTTTTTTTTGGTGTATATACCTACAATCTACTTGGCATTCTGAAATTAATTGAAATCAAGCCGATTTTGCATTAAAAGCATTAACTTATTTGTTTTCAATAGTTCTTTCTTTGTCTCTATAAATATTATGGATATTTATCGATAATATAGATAAACCTTAGCGTGAAAAGTTAGATAGTATCTATCAAACACTATTTTATGATGCAGGATAGGGTCAAATCTGCATCATCATTATCATTAGCTTAGTCAGTAAAATACTAGGCTTTAAATTTAATGTTTCCAAGTTCAAGTCCGAAATTTACCACTGTTGAGATTTCTCTCTGCTAATTCCCATCCTGCACTCAATCAGGCTGCTGTCTGTCAGTTGGGATGTTAAGCTGTGGTCCCATGTAGAGGAAGCCATACTTTATATGCATTAAATATTGTGTTGGATGGAAGACTTCCCTACCAAACTCCGAGTTCTTGGGTCCTTATGAACTGGCCTTTTAACCCATTATGTACACTGAAGTGCTGCTTAAAGGTGAAGCAAGCTATCCCAGTTGTGTATACCACTCATTGAGTACCTCTTGTGATTCCCTAAGGTGTCATATTTCAACCATTGTTATAAATCCATAATCTAGAGAAAGTCTCATAACCATTATCATTTTTATCAATGTACATTCAAACGTATTTTGCATTAGCTTAACTACAAGCAAGCAATATAGCCATTGCTACAGGGAAGAGGTGTTTCTTATTAACCTCCTACTAAACTATATTCGCAAAACAGAGCTTTCTATTGCTATTCCTGAAAGGTGTTCTTAAAGTCAAGTTTGTGCTGTGAAAGGATTGTGTCATAGTTAGAAATCTCAAATAGTGACAAAAAGCCTCTCCATTTTACTAATAAAGCAAAGAAGTCCTGATGATCACATGCACTGAACATAGAGAGATTACAGGACATCAACTTGATAAGCTATAGTAGAAAATTTGGTATTATGGAGAGAAAAAAAAGTTAACTCTATAGAGTGACCAACAAGGCACCAACCATTCTTATCCATGAATCTGGTGTGTCAATTGAGTACCATACATCATGGCCCAGAGTTGGATACTTTGCCTGGTCCTTTGTGGCATTTTTCACATCTGGGGTGCAATATAGGGGAAGTGTACACATTTGTATGAAACTTATCACTGAAGTTATACTGTGATATACGGTAGCTTTTCCTTAAATATATGAAATGGTAGGTATACTTGACCACTCTGTATTGTAGTGAAACTTGAATTTACATTGCTTTCATTCCAGTACCCAAGTTTTTCATGGTGCAAAGAGAAAAAATCCATAAGACAGTGTTTTTAATATTTTATATTTGGTTGGATTTTAATGATATCACTATTCAGAACAAGTAACGACATCTGGATTTTTTTTTGACAGTATTGATCTGACAAATAAAAATCTGAAGGTTTAAAGTTTTTGATATATTTTTTTTGAAGTGTATACCAAAGAGAGCAGAAACAGATATTACACTGAACTGTTACAGAACTTTAGAAGAAATTTGTTTTTTTACATTATGTTTTAAGTAATATACACTAAATTTCATTTAACAGTGTTATTGTCTTAAGGCCTCTTATGAATGTTATGAAAGATTTTGACCTTTTTCTTTTCCTCACAATTTTAGGAATTTAGCATGCAAGAGCTTCGGAACTTTTTATCCACCTTACGAGAAGCATCTCTAGTACTTCTGGATCAAGGTTGTGATCCTCTGGGCTATCCTTTTCAGTGAAAAACAAAAATAACTAAGCAAAATTTATCACTGCCAAACAAATCCAGTCCTTGTCAAATGTCTTTTTTATACAAGAAAACTTGCTGTAAATTACCATTTCATACCTTTGTATTATACTATTCATTGATTTTCTACATTAAAAGAAAGAGAATTTTAAAATCTCTTGTTTATATAATTATGTGAACATCAGTTTTGATATGCTACTTCATAAACATTAAGGTATAAAATAAAGTAATGGGTTTACTTTTAATAATTTATGATGTTATTACACACTTATATATAAAGTAAGGAAAATTCCTTTATATGCTTATTCAATAGTAGAGTAGTACAGGAATTATCCTGTGAACATGGGAATCGTGAATAGTTAGCTGAAAAAATAGAGTTTCATCATAAGTGGAACATCTTCTGAATACATATCAGTTGTTCTAATAACTAATGGTGGCTAGCTCCTTCTTCAGCAACTCGTGATCATAAATCTTCCCAATTTTTCTTACACATAATCTGTGATCAGGAGAACAACTAGGTTGACTCTATGGTGAATATAATATAGTTGAGCGTGCTCTTGGTGTTTATCAATGCAACATTCAATAATATAATGGAACAGGAATTTCTATTACCTTTTAGCATGCCGCTTTATATCAGTAAACATGACATTCTTTCTGGATTTGGCATTTTTTTACGTGTATATGAACTTCACTCGATAAAATCTCAGCTTGATATGCATCAGATGTACAAATTTGAAATACTTACTGGAAATTAAACGATTGTAAAATTAATAATCAGTGGAAAATAAGCAAACATCAGATCATATCAATCTCACGATGGAACTTTATTTTTAGAATAGCCATACACAAAAAGCTCCGTTTCTCTTGTGCTTTCTGAAACCATGATTTTAAATGAAACAGAGAATTTAATTAAATTTTCAAATGTAACAATTAATATTGCAAAATTTATTTTCAACAGTGCTCATGTTAAGTCTGGGAATTTTGAGAAATTCAAACCAGTCAACACCAGTTTTGGTTAACCCCAGTGGTTTGCACATAATTACTCTTCCCCTGGGTTAAGAAAAAGTTCATGCAAAGTTTCAAATACTGAGTGCATAAGCAGACAGACACACAATCTTTCTTTTTAAGATTACAAATCGTAACATTATTATTTGTTGCCAAAGCTAAAATGAATGTTATTTGGAATGAAAAATATTAGAAATTGCAAGTTTTAGAGTAGTATTATTATAAGTGCTAAGAACGATTCATTTAATGAGCAAGAATACTTTTAAAAAATCAAAAGTTCAAATTTTTAATCACTAAGGACTAATTAAAAGGTTTGAAACTGTTATTAAAATATTTTTTTTGGAAACAATTACGAGAAAAGTTAAAAATTATGACTGATCCCGAATTCATTTCTATGTGAACTCCAAGCGCTAATTCTATTCAGTAAGAGATTTTTGAGTATAAAATAAAATGACTGCAATAAAGAAATTCATTTTCCTGAACTTGAGAAATTGCTGGTGTATTGCTTATATAATTAAAAACGGTATAAATGGACAGGTTTTTATGAGAATATTTTTAAAAACGGTATATATGGACAAAGGTTTTTATGAAAATATTTTAATTTTGCACAATAATGATTCCTTAAAAAAAATGAATGAAAATCCAGTGGTTAAAATTAATGGATGGCCAGAAAAGTGTTCTTTCCATTTTTCAATATAATTTATAACAAAATGATTCAATTAAAATGAGGAAATTTGACAAATATCTTTTCTTAACTGCAAAAAAAAAATGCAGATATAATGTCCGAGTTAGGATTTTAATTCTAAATCTTAATAATATCCTACTTATTTTTTCCAATCATGGCAGATTACTTAAAGATGTAAATGTGGATTGAATGAAATTTGCCTAAAAAAAACTAAAGAAATATGAATACATCTTTTACTGTTTTGTTGATTTCCTGACCGAAAAAATTGATTTTTAAAATGCAATTTTGTTCATATATTTTCCAAATAAAATATTCAAATGTATTTTATATATAAGTATTCAACTTAAATCTGAGAGAAAAAGGAGCAAGGCAATGGTTCCTTTGAGAATTTTAAAATAGAACAGCAATGAATGGCAAGTGAAACCTACTTGCACATATTTGGCAAACACATTTTCTCAAAAAAAATGTAAAGTTTATATGCCAGAACTGCATCTTTCCATTTTAGTTAAACATGGTAACTTTTATTTAGGCCTGTGCAAATCAATATTTTTGAGAATATTTCTTCAGGTGTTGTTTATTAAAACTAATATTTATATTGTACATCTATCGAAGTCAATACTGGCTTAATTTTAGTTTCTCGGTATTTGTTAGGAGAATATAATGAAAAATCTTTTTTTAAGCACAAATAAAAAAAAAAATAAAAAAAAATTCAAAAATTGTAAATTATGTCGATAAGTGGAAATAACTTCTGCCCATTCGTTAATTTCAGCTACCAAATACAGTTGTTTAAATACAGCACTGTGCGTGTTCATGTACCACAATTACATGAATTAGTTCATGCATATCTCATGTTTCTTTACCACAGGAAGAATATTTTACTTGAGACTTCAAATTCGCACTAAGGTAATGAAAAATTAATGTTTCTGTTTATATATGTTTAACTTGGAGGGAATATGCTTCATTTCTGTTATATATATAAAGTTATTTTTCCCGCATTTGAAAATTATTTTCTAAAGCTTCATATATCTATTTTGTTTCAAATTATTCTAAGAGTTTCACATGCGATTGTGGTCAGGACAACAAACTACAATTGGATTTAATTTGTGAGGTTAAATAATGAGAAGACTGATATGAAGATTAAAAGGAATTTATTTTCATTGCAACAAATTGTACGTGACATTTCACAGTATAAATATTTCTTAATATTTGAAACTGCACACTTATAGTTTAAAGGGAACTATGTTTTAACTATTGAAACAAGAAACCATTACAAACGGTGAAAGGTTGGGCGACAAACGGTGAAGACTTAAAGTTTTGTTTTATGAGGATCTGTTACTATTGCAGATTTTATTGTAAAAATGAAATGTATATATATATATTTAAGACTCCAGTGAATACAGGTACATACCCAGAATTTAGGGGGGCTTGGCTCAGTCAGTAGCGTGCCAAGCTTGTAATCTGCAGTTCCCAGGTTTTATCCCTGCTGGGCCAACATTGAGATTTTTCTGCAAACCTCCCTGCCCATGGTCAATAGGGGACACCTATGGGCTTGGAAAGGCTCCCCCAACCTCTTAGCTTTCAGGATCCTGGTGACCTGGCCATTTAACCCATTGTGTGCAAAAATAAAAGTGCCACTCAGAGGTAAAACAATCCAACCCAGGATTTAGTTTGCGGGGGAGAACTGAGTATGGTTCCAATCACCAAAATATTCCCAGAGAGGAAAGGTTAAAATTAAACAGTCTATATAGAAAAAAAAAATATTGTTTTTAAAATTACTTATAGTTTCAGACTCAGGGGCTAAAATTATACAAAGACAACAGCTTAAATTTCAAGGCAGTTAGGCAAGTCTGACATTATAAGATGACCAGCTTTTTTTTTGGGGGGGGGGGACTCCTGCATACATCCTTGAGTGAATATTTGTTACTACCTAGAGAAATTTCAAGAATGTGCAGAGGGGTTTGCAAAATCGCTCCAGAATCGTGAAAATGCTATTAAAATTAACTTATTACTAATAACAAGGGCATTATTAAAATCTTATTTACTTTCACATTTGCACAAGACTGGATATCTTTTTCCAAATTTTTTGCTCAAAAGACATCATATCAATATAATTTCATTACTTTTGACCTGTTAATGATTAGCGACTACTTTAAGATTGTGTATCAGCATTACATCTTTTGCAGTCTCCTATATAAGTTATGAAGTGTTGTGAATTTAGTAGTTTCATCTCTAGAAAAATTGGCTATTCCTCCTTGGAGCACATCCCCCCACACACACACACTCCTCATTATATAGCATTTGTTTCATTTCTTTGAATTTCAGGATTTAAAATTGGTTTATTTTCATAAGAGATTAAAAAAATAAAAGCTTGGAGGGAGACTTGCTTCCTAATTTGCTACTAGATTGATGAAGTTACTATACAAATGTTGAGCCAGGTGCAAAATTATTTTAATATAGTTCAATGAACTGCAGCTTCTTCCAGCAAAAATAAAGACTAAATATAATAGGTTAAACAGAGTGACAAGTACATAAAGCTAGTATACAATTTAATGTACAAATATGGAAAATTTAACAAAGGGCCAAATATTAAAATTATGTCTTCAGATAAATCATTGCATTTCCATAAAAAGCTGGATTACCCCTTGCTCAAGCATTCTTTGTGATCTAATCAATCTAGTCTTTCTTTGACTTTGCGATTAACGATATTACTTTGAAAGGAGTTGTCAAGAGCATAATCTTTCATATGACTTCATATTAAATATACAATTAAATTTTAACTTCACTGTCCCCTGGCTGTGGTTAGCACACTTAGCTACTGATCTAAGGGACCTGGGTTCAAGTCCCGGATTAAGGCATGGATGTTTGTGTTGTTTTCCTGCTGAGGTCCTGCCATCCTCTCAGACCTTCTACTATGGCATATAAACTGACAGACTCCTGTCAGACCTCTGTGGCAAGCAGCTGCTTGAGGGGGTATTTATTTATTATTATTAATTTCTATGTTTCACCAAGGGGAATTTGCTTAATCTCTTTGACAAACGGATCCTCTGTATTTTTTGTAATGCTAACTAAATTATACAACAGGGTAAATATATATTATTCTTTTTAAGAAAACAAAGTACCACAGAGGAAACATCCCCCCCCCCCCTCCCGAGGGAACATAAACTGCCTTTACCACTCGTTTTTAATACAAGTAAAAAATATGAAAATGCACTAATTAATAAAATACTATGAACTATAATAAAATAGGTATTTTCAAAATGGTTGTAAACCCATTTAAAATATAACATGAAAGTGTCAGTAATACTCTTGCAGTCTATACAGTTTTCACACATAACTTCCTGTAAAAACTGATTTAATATGAATTTTTTTAGCTTTCACCAGCCATGCATTATTTGGCAAATCACAAATTTTAAAAGTATTGTCCAGTTTTAAAAAGTGTGAGTTATCAATAGTTCCATCAGGTTTAACAACATTATCAAGGTACTGCTGAATGAAATTTGTGACATTTTTAACATATGGAAATTGCTGGGAATGTTTTACAGAATGAGCCAAGATAATGAAGCTGCAGTTCTTTATGCTAATTTTCTCATCATCCATCCATTCATCTTCTTCTACTGTTGACTCTGATAGCATGCAAAAATCCTTAATACCATCTGTATTGTCTGCACTGTGCATCCTGAGGGAACACATAGCATCATTCAGAGTGTTGACTTCAGTTGGGGATGATTCATTATCAGTTAAACTAAGTAACTGCAGTTTTTCAGTCAGAGGCACTAAAGCAATTAGCAATTTCTCAGTAATAATAAAGCCAGACACTGTGAGTGAGAAAGCTTTTCCATATACATTTTGGACCTGTGGATAGAAGAAAAATTAAAACAAATGCTGCAATAAAATTAAGTGATTTGGCAACACCACATATATGAGGTGGAAAAGCACCTTTTGTCAAAGGAAAATGAAACAAATCGGAAAAACTTTAAAAATGGTCCTGTTGCCTAATAATTAAACAATTAGCTGAAAAATTTTGTTTCGGTATGAATGGGAAAAAAACCCTCAGCCTTCAAAAACATTTAGGTACTTTTCCTATAGAGCTATCTCAGCGTAGTTCAGTTCCAGGTAACAGGAGACTATAAACTTGACCGAACATTGAGCTTGAACTGAGAACGTGACAATGAACATGAGCATGAACATGAGCTGAGAGAGCAATGCATTCATAATAGTGTTTGACTATTGGAAACCTCTCTATGACAATTGTCCTGTTCTTCATTGATGGCACCATAAACACATCTTAATCATTGAATCAATAATAGTCTCTTGTTAACTGGAATGAACTAGGATTGGATAGCTCAATAACAAGAGAATCTGATATGTTTTCAAGAGATTGTGAGTTAGGTTTACACTGTCAAACTATTTTTTTAGCTAACTCTTCAATTGTTAAATCTAAAAGTTTACACCAAAATAGTTCTACAGAAAAAAAAAACAGCTATTTATACTTTAAAACCATCTTATACCATTTTAATTTTCATAATTTTGTTCCATTTCCCAACAGAAATATTCAAGACCAGGTGCATATTCAAAAGGGGTGTTTACGGTGCTAAAGCAAATTTCAAAAGACTTCATTTTAAAGTATATGAGCCCTTAAACTGTTAATGCTCAAAATTCAAAAATGATAAACCTTAAAATATATGGAAAAATGCCATGTTAACCAAAATTGAGGAAAGAAATACTAAAGCAGTTATCACAATGTATAGAAAATGGGAATGGCCCACCTCTTATTTTCAGTCTGCAACGAAGAAAGAATAAACATGAAATAAGACACTAATCAGAAACGAAATTTTGGCTTGCTGCACAACCAGCACAGATTGTGCTATTTTTATCAAGGCAAACAACCATTTTGTGGTTAAAAGAAGAGAAAAAGTTTGTTCTGCATAAACTGCTTCAAATGAACACATACAAAAAAAAAAAACGCATCTCCCCACAGCATTGTGGGGGGAGTATGTTGCATTAGCATCTCCCTAAATAATCCTAGGCTCAGCACCTGTCTAAAAAAATTCCTAGGTTTAGCACCCCCACCCCTAAAAACAAACCTGAACATGTATCTGTACCAAATCCTATTGATGAGCAAGCTGCTGAGTATATCTTTCTCCCTTCACAAAAAAATCCTGGATGCCCCAGGATAAAGAACTTTTATTAAGCAATACAGTTTCTCTACATCTTAAATGTTGTGCCATAAGGTTTTGTTCCAAACTGTAACATCTATACAATCAGAAAAGCCACACATAGCTCACTTATTTGATAAGGTATCCAATGATAGCTTGTGTGCAGCTGTGACACAACTAAAGAATAATGGTATGTAAAGCGCACATTACAAATTACAGATGCTGGACTTGAATATGAAGTTAGGCATCTTTGGGAACAATGAATCAATATAGGTACTTACAAGAAATATTTTAGGGAATTAGGGAGAATTTTATTTTTTAGGAGAGAGCAATACTTTGCTTGAATCTTTCAAACCACCATAAATTTTTTTATGAACTTACTACATAAGCTGAACTATGACATTTACCATTCATGAATATTTATTAATTTACATATAAAAAAATTCTTATTTTGATGTATTATTTGCAATAAGCTTCTTTAATAAAAATTTCTATTTCAATGTTTATCAAACTTTTAAAGTAATGAAATTTTTTTACTCATTTAGGTCTTAATCTTACAAACTACCATTATATGCCAACTGCTCTAAATCATTCATTCTAGAAATTTTCATGCTTCAGAATTAGCTTTCACTATTTCTGTGGCAAGCAGTTACTTGAAAGGGTATTTTATTTTTAGAAAATTTTAAAGCATGAAATTTTGTGGACTAGGAGCTTAATGATGAGAGCAACTAACACATGACCAATGGTTATGTATTGGAAAGCCCCATATAACACAATTTTATGCTATTTAAAAACTTGTTTATTCAAAAAGAAATATAAAATATTGTTATTAATGTTAACCAATGGTAACCATCAATGAATTATGAAAATGCTTACGGTAGGTGAAAGGTAGTAATCTGACTTTTCTTTCTCTACACCAAAACCACAATAAGTTGCAATGCAAAATACTTTCCTTTCAAAATCAAAATTTTCTAGCAGATCACCTAGAACCGAAAAATAATGAAATATTAATGAGCTTATGAGAAAAAAGATGAGAACACGAAAAAAAACGCATAATTTATTTTTTTCCTGTTATGCCAGATACACAGAGAGAAACATCAATTGAGCACATATTCCATAGTTTCTTGGGGAGGAATAACTGAAATTGGCCACATGACCACTGAATTATGACAACCCATCTAACACTGCGTGGGGTCTGCTCGAGCTTGAATCTACTGTTTGAACTGTCTGCACTTTATGCATATAAGGATGCAATCTTTTGTGCTCAAAGAATTGGAAATGGAATTTCAATCTCTCAATAACCCCCCCCACACACACACACACACGTTTTTTTTATAGATCTAGGCTCAATGTATTTTATAGTTTTTGTACAATAAATGTTTAAAATCATTTCATTTGTAATCATACAGTATATACATCTGATAGAATTGATATAACTTTTAATATACTTTCACAACAAAGTCAGAATAATGATAGAAAGTTTGTCATAAACAGCGGTAACAACTTTCTATTAAACAGTGAAAGTGGAAAGTAAGTAAGATAATAAGTAAGAATTCTGATAGTTTGGTAAAATAAAATTTAGGGTGCCTACAAAGTTGTTTTTCATATTTAAAAATTTATTACATGAAAACAAAAAAGGCAGACTGTTGAACCTTTTTACATTTTGTTGCTTAAATAATTAACTTTTATTTCTCATTCACAAATCATAATGGAATTATTTATACGAAGGCAGCAGAAGGTTGAATAATAATGTCAGCTGCTCGGGAAATAGCCCAATGCATCCATTTGATTTGCAGAATCAAAATCAGTGAAACTGTTCGAAAGAACTACAAAACTACTATTGGTACTGAAAAGATCTGTCATTTAAACTCAATATTAGGAGTTGGTTCAATAATTTTAAGATGATAGCAAGTGTTATGCACAAACCCAATGTGGACACCATGGTTTCCTAAAGTAACTATTGCTAATGTCTGTGCCATGTTCTAATGAAGCCCTAGGAACTTTATTTGTTGAGCATCTAAAGAACTACTAGAACATTAGTACATAAAATCTTACAAAAGAGATTGCATCTTTATATGCATAAAGGCAGACAGTTCAAGCAATACAGTCAAATGACACACTTCAGTGCTACAAACTTGCATGTTCCATGATAAACTAAAATTATGAAGGCAATGAGCACCTAAAATGAGCTTTATTGTCTTGATGAAACCACCTTTCATGAATCTCATTACATTAACTCATAAGTGCAGATTGGATTCTGGAAACACACATACAAGACAGCCCAAAACCCATATGTTTTATGTGCACTAATGAATGATAAGGATTATTTGACTTCACTGAAAAGACTATTACAGGAACTATTTATTTTAATATGCTGAAGATTTATGTGTCACACAACTGGAAGAATTGTAGCCATTTGTTATTTTTCAGAAAGACAGCATGACTCTACACAGTTTCGTTATGTCATTTTCTTGCTGAATATTTACTGGCAGATGCATGAACACAGATGATCAATTATTGACTATCACATTTTCCTTTTTATACCCTCAGGCATCTTTCTGTGGGGTCATGTCAAGGAAACAAATATATCGATGACATAGAAACCCTATATATTAGGAAAACTGATACCACCAGAAAAGTGACAATCATCATCATCATCATATTCAAGCAGCCATGGGCTACGGAGGTCCAACCAGACAGTGCAATTTAGTTCTCCAAGCAAGTCTATCCTGAGCTACATCTACTGCATCCCGCCACTGCACACCAATTTTAACAAGGTCCTGTTTGACATTGTCTGCCCACCACATCCTAGGTCTCCCCTTCTTTCTGAGGCCTTTAGGCACACTGTTCATAACCCTATTCGTCAATCTATAATTATTCATACGGGCAACATGGCCAAACCAACGGAGTCTCTCTCTGCACAATATGCTGCTTAAAGGAGATTGCCGACTCCTTTGCCTAACCTCATCATTAGTTATATATCTGTATCTCCAGTCCATTTAAGGCCAAAATCTTTCCCTTGAAGTGAATTTCACATAACATAATCAATAACCAAACTAAACAGAAAAGGAGACAAAATGCACCCTTATTGAACACCAGAAGTAATGTTAAACCAATTGCTACAAGCCTGACCAACTCTCACACACGACTCAGTGCTATTATAGAGCGCTTTCATTGTGTTAACTAACTTGTCAGGTATACCTTATGATCTCACAATCAACCACAAATCATGACGATCAACAGAGTCAAAAGCCTTTTTGAAACCAACAAAGCTAGCAACCAAAGGTTTCTGAAACTCTAAACATTTCTCAAGAATCTGCCTAAGTGAAAATATCTGATCCACATATCCCCTACCACTTCTGAATCCACATTGTTCATCACGCAATTGACTGTCAACCAGATTCTTAATTCTATTAAGCACAATCATGGAAAGAACTTTACCTGTAATAGAGAGTAGGCTGATACCCCTATAGTTATCACAAGAACTGCGATCACCATTTTTGAAAATAGGGATAACAATAGCTGTGGTAGGAACCATGCCTTTATCATAAAAGATATTCAAAATTTCAGTCATCCAAGTGGTAACCGAAACATTCCCAGCTCTAAGCATTTCGGTAGTAATTTCATCTACCCCTGGGGATTTATGAAGTTTAAGTTTAGAAATAGCCAAAATAACTTCAGACTGTGTTATAGGGCCAACATTAAAGCCACCAATGCATCTATCATCATTGCAAACAATGGGAATAGAACTAACCACATTGTTTAGAATATCACTGAAATGCTCAGCCCACCTAGCTATGACAGAATCCTCCCCTTCTATAACCTTACCTTGTTTATCCTTCAATCCCTGTATACCTGTCCGTTTTCTACCACACAAAACATTAACAATCTGGTACAGCTCTCTGCTGTCTGCTTCCTTGGCTTTGTCTGCCAAACCATCAAGCCAAAGATTCTTATCAGCAGCTAACTGATCTTTTACATGTTTATTAAGTTCTCTGTAATGCTTTCTATTAGGACTAGTAGGGTATTGATTAAGGACATTCCTGCAGTTCTTTCTTTCCGAAATAAGCTCAAGTGCCTTATCACTCAGATAATTCTGTCTCTTCTGCTCCTTTTTTCCTAAAAGAGTATTGTTAGTGTGCAAAAAAGCCTGTTTAAAATGATCCCATTCTCCTTCAACTTCAGTAGTAAGCATACCATGACTGTCATAATGACTAAGTAACCTATCATGGTAAGCTTTGGCTATAACTGGGTCTTTCAGAGCTTCAGTATTAAAAATAAATTTTTTAACCCTAGCACAACACTTTTTAAGTTTAAGTTGCAAGACATTTTAACAAGGTAATGGTCAGATCCAATTTCAGCTCCCCTATATGACCTCGTATTCCTAACAGAATTAGCCCATTTGCTGTTAATTAATATATAATCAATCATATTCTTATGCAGCCCATCAGGTGAAACCTATGTATACTTATGTATGTCGCGGTGTTTGTAATAAGTGTTAATTATTCTGAAACCATTGAGTTTACTTACCTGTAGGAGACATTGCCATTGCAGCTACCAATACCAAAAGGGCCTATCACCCCTCCCCAAAGGTCAGAGTCAGTACCTTCGGCATGGAAGTCACCTAGAACAAGGGTAATCTCTCCTTTCCTGACAGAATTCAAAATATCCTGAAGTTGTCCATAAAACCTATCCTCATCCTCGTCCTCAGTGGGGGCATAACAGCAGATAACATTCAAGTCTTTAATGCTTGTCTGAAATTTTGCTGTAAGAAACCTTTCATTAATGCACTCATATCCTAGAAGAGCATCACTAGCGTGTCTGCTGAGAAGCATACCCACGCCTTGATGATGCTTATTGTTGTCCCTCCCTGAAAAGAGAAATTTAAGTTTATTTTTAAGAATCTGACCTTTATATGTCCATCTGGTCTCTTTGCAAGCTCAGAATATCTAAATTATAATGGTGGAATTCTTGTGTGAGGAAATCAAGAGAAAAAGCTCTGTGCAGAGTCCTCACATTCCAACTACCTATGGAGAGAAAATGGTTAGTGGGATGTTTAAAGAAACTATGTTTATTGAGAGAGGGAATGCCGACAATATCAAACAGCCCCCTAATTGCAGACATGGGGCAAAGACCCGTTCCCCTACCACTAAAGGCTGAAACCATCTACACTGGAAGACTTCCTCCAATGTAGAATTTGACGATGCCAGTAGAAGCAAAGAGTTCATGTGCTTGCGATGACCTCTGCTCAGGATTATCCACCAGCTGATAAACATATCCTGTGAATCTATTCACTTGGGGCTGTCAACCCACAAACAAACAGAAAACACAGCGGAAGATTTTCCCTCCACAGAAGCCCACCAGTGCAGCAAAATCAGGATCCATAATCAAGCTCAGAGCCATATATCTGTCCAGTCCAGTAGGTTTATATGGTCAGCACCAGGACCCTGTGTGGTTGACCACTCCTCAGCAGGGTAGAAAAAAAAAGAAAAGTAGCCATAGTTGTCCAGATCAGTAGGCCACATTAATCTGGCAGCCTTCCGTTCACTTCCACAAGAGAGTATCTCTTTTGAAAGGTACTAACGGTCTGCACCACGAGAAGGCGGGGTCAGACATTAGGTGCTAGGCCTGGCCAGTTCTATGCATCATCACAGGGGATTGGTGCATAGCTCTCCTTCCAGTGACTACCTAGCTACCATTTACAAACATGTTACTCAAAAAAGGTGAACTAAGATAGATGCAGTATAAAAATTCGTTAATTAAGCAACAAGATAAAAAAAAAAACTTGCGTCTTTTTGGTAATAAATCTTTAAAACTGGAAAACTTTTCTGAACACATCTATCTGTGGTCTCATCGTGTTTGACATAATATTCTTTTTACCACTTAATGGAATTGTTTGTCATTTTCTCAGGGAAATCAGTTTTCTCATATTTCCTTAATGGAATTGTTTTAATGGAAACAATTCCTTAATGGAATTGTTTCCATTAAAACTTGTATGAAAACAATTCCTTAATGGATTCCAAAAAAACTCTTGTATGAAAACAATTCCTTAATGGAATTGTTTTCATACAAGAATAAAAGCATTTGATATTTCAAATAAGCACCAAATTCTTTTTTTTACAGTTCATTTGATGAGACACTGATTAAAATAAAATGTGCCTACTGAACTTTTCAATGGATTAGAGAAACTTGCAACTTTACATAGGGTGACCAAAGGTCCCCATTTTCCGAGACAGTTCCTGGATGAAAGAAAAGCTCTGTCCCTAACAAATAAATGTCCCTGGAATTTATTTTTAGATACTATTTTAAATATTAAATTAACTGTACACCATGGGTAGATCTTTTACTAATAGAATAGTAGTGGCAATACTGTTATAAAAAAAAAAATCAATAATGCAGGTGACTGAAAATTGAGGCGAGAATTTTAAAATGAAAGTCATTTATTGTAAAGACATCCCACGAAAACAGGATTGTATGGTCATAGTCCACAGTTCACAACTGAATTTGAACTGCATTTTCAAAAATCCCTGGTCTTCTGTAAATCTAGTCACCCTAATTTTATATTCTTTCTCTCATAGCTCCACTGTGAGAACTTACAGGAAATGTGAGAAAACTGAGGGTGGGGGGGATAGAAGAATCTGCATACAATATATATATAAAGGTATTATAAATGAATAAAATTCAGACTGTGTTTTCAATTTTAATCCATCCTTTGTCCAGATTTCTGCAGTATTAACATTACTTTCCCAGGAATGAAATCCAGAGGAGCACCAATATTTATGGGAAGACTTCCGTTTTTAAGGTAAACTGCATTATGAAAGTGACTAACTGGTAATATTGATGCAGTGAACTGATTATCAGGAATTTTACTGTTCCAATTGATGTTTATAAAAGATGTAGTGTTTCCAAGAAAAAGATTCAAAAGAGCATTTATCCTGCACACTGAATTGAAAATTTATTTAATAAAAACATAAGCTGCAACTTAAAAACATGGTTTTTCTGCTTGTCTAGACAAAATCTAGTTTTTCCTTCCCTAACTTGGATAAATTTTCTTTCAATTCTCCCACCCCCTCCTAAACATACATGCTACAGATGTTATGCTTGTTATAAATCACTAAATTAGTTATTATGAAGATAATTCAAGCTTTGTTTCTAGTTGGTCTTACCTTCTTAGTCAAAAGTGCAGTGGTTAAGAAATATTTTTGTGATTCTAATATTGACAATGGTCAAACAGAATTTAAGGGGTATAAATCACATAGAAACCACCACATGGTTTCCCATGGCCAATGATTAAAACTCAAAGGCATAAATTAAAAAAGTACTTAATTTTATTAATGAAGATTGTTAGAAAAATTCTTATAGGGATCAATTACTATATACAATGTTAGAGTTATACAAAAATAACAAATTAATACTCAACAATTGTGCAAACCTTTCAAATCAGGGAGTAATTTTCTCTTGTACTGTTCGTTTCTCCAAAGAGAAGTTAATATAGCTTTCATCTGAGCCTGAAGAAATACTGCATCCACAGTACTTAGAAACCAACCAGTATACTGTGGAATTACTTCTTCCCATTGCTTCAGGCGAAATGCAAAGTATCTCCAAGTAAGACCCTTTTTATTTGTTTTCTCCAAAATCTATGAGTTTAAAGAAAAACACCAAAACATTTAAAACACATTTAACACTCTGTAAAACAGATTTATTCCTGAATTAGTTGCAAAATAAGATGGAGAAGGAAGCTACTCTATTTTACTTTGTTGCAAATGTGGTTTGGCTGTTTCGCTGTACTTAATAACAATTTTCTATTTTCACATGAATAACATCATGAAATATTCTTGTGGATTCCTGCTAGTTCACAATGACTGCACCACAAAATTGATGCTCAAAGAAATAGAACTATGATAAAGAGCAAAGTTTACATCATGAGTATGGAAAGAAGTTAATTCCATTCCTAAATGACATTAAAAGTAGCAGAACAAAAATATAAATGATTTAATGGCAAATTGGTAAGATCATATTATTAGCAAAGTGCACTGAATTTCCACTTAAACAGTTTTTGCAACTCCCAGGTACTTCATTTTGGAAGAACATATCCCATTCACACAGAGTTTGCAAATATGAAGATTTAGTAGAAAGATGAGATCAGGCATCTAAATTGAAAAATTTCCCTGAGAAAATGACAATAGAATTAATTGAAAAATCCACAACGATGAATGAATATTATGCACTGGTCTTGATAAGAATTGACATAAAGACATAATCTGTCACCACTCAAGACACAGAACTTTGGCAGTATGAAACTTGCCAAAAAATAAGTAGGGTTCCTTTTTAAATGAGCATAAGACAAGGAAGAATTTAAATTAATGATTGTCCAAAAATAATCATTAAATTAATATCACTAAAACAAAATTTTGCTCAAGAGAAAAAAAAAATCAAAGTAAAATACAATGTAATGAAATAAAATGTTTATTGGATTATTGGATTTGATATTGATGACAATGATGATGTAAGTGGCTGTAACCTTCCTCAGTGCAGTTAATGACCATCAATCAAAATGAAGTGCAATTGGCAACACTATGGGGTGGAGAGAAATGATGGTTCAAAGGGAATGAAGGCCCAAATATAATAATTATAAATAAGAACTGGTTAAGGAAATGTAAAAGTGAGTGGTGAATCATCACAACAGTTTCAGTGCAGCGGTCACACTACTATCCATCTCATTTTGCTACGATGCCAGAGACTGTACAAGTTTGTATTCATACAATCTTGGAAAAGTCAAAATTGTCTTTGTAAAATCTCCATCTAAATAAAATGAGACATATAGTATGGATAAAACCACTGGCTAGAAGTGTTAAACATCATTCTGTTCTTAAACTTCTCTAGAAATATATTTCAATATCCATTGTTTCAAATTAATTGCACCATAATTACTTACAAAAGATTCTTGATCTGAATGTTAAAACTTCGATGATAAAAATTTACAATGAATATTCTTCATCCATAAAAGAAAACGTGTAATCACTAAGTTTTGGCAAGCTTCTAGAATTAGAATGAGAATTATTTAGAATTCTTCATAACAACAAAATGATTATTAGTATCACCACTGACAAGCTGGCTATTTGTTATCTGTTTTAGAAAAATGGCTTATCATATACAGTCATCAACAAATATCAAGGGAGGGTTGCTAATTTCAGCAGTTAGCACTTTAATTACATCAAGTTGTGTATGAGTTGGTAAAGCCTGGAATTATCGATTTGGCATCACAATAGTCACTTAATACTCACCAAAAAAATATTTAGCCTTACAATATTTTGGTCTTTTTGAAAGTTTGCTATGGTAGTGGAACTGTATCATATCCAAACAATGTAATAAGAGGCTGATACTTATGCAACATATTGGTATTAAATGGCTTAAACATTTTTGTGGAATTTTTTTTTCCCACCAAAACATTTACTGATTTATAGACATTTAAACGTCTACAGGTAACGCTAAGATTATCAATTATTGTTTAAATTAAATGGCCTGTGTCTTAAATATGGCTTAAAAAAAAAACCTGCAATATGTTTTTCATGCTCATTACCTATGATTTTTTCCTCTGGAATTTTATATTTAATTTTTTAAAAATTAAATTTTCTTTCGTATACAAGGAAACCTGTTTCTGTTTGCTAATCACTCCAAGATAAGGTCTTGTGTAGAAAAGTTAAGTTCCTTTCTTAAAAAAAATAC
This sequence comes from Ryuthela nishihirai, assembly GCA_038380435.1. Classification (NCBI taxonomy): domain Eukaryota; kingdom Metazoa; phylum Arthropoda; class Arachnida; order Araneae; family Heptathelidae; genus Ryuthela; species Ryuthela nishihirai. Next base: position 70,561,720 of record JAWZYU010000001.1, read on the forward strand.
TCTGCTTTAAAGGGTTAACCACAATTCTTATGTAGAGAGCTTGTAGTTTTAGCCATATTGCTTGCATGCAGAACTGCAGTTTAGGGGACTAACTCTGGAATTGTGATTTTTCAAATAGCATAAATACATCAATATATGAATATTTGGCTGAAAAAACTGACTCCCCCAACTCAATGAAATTGAATTTTTTCAGCTAACTATTCATAAGTCCAGTATACAGGATATCTCCTTTTTTTTTTACTCTACCATTGAACATCAAAATATTATTTTATTTAATATTTATTATTCTATTAGTATTAATCAATTAAACCTTTCTGAATTGCACCATACCTGAGGATTAACAATAAACTTCCTGATTGTAATGGCCATGATGACTGTATAATGATATTCAGCAGCAAAATAAAGATATGGATTTAATTCCCATTGTTTCATGTGAGTATTTTGCACTATAACTGGATTTCTGTTGTTTTGACAAGCTTCTCTAACCCTGAAGATAGAAAATAAATTACAAGGATTAAAAATAAATTGCTTATTAATATATAAATGATCAATATATATATATAATGATCTTTTAATATACATATACAATGAAATGTTCAATTAATAAAATCACTTATAATTTGTTATAAATTGCAAGGGTGAAAATTTTCTGCAGAACCTGGAATCCTGGCATGTGGATTTTATGAGCAGTTGCTATGGGAATCATAATATAGTGATTTCTTAGATGCCAAATAGAAACTTTTGGTTGCCTTTGGATGCCCAAGCTCCCAAGATTTTTCTACATTCCTGTACTCTACAAACAGAATTTGCTCTACTGTAACACATTTCCACCTTTTCAGAGCTGGAAACTATGAGATTTGAATAAATGCCCTATATTGTAAATGTTGAGAATATATCATTTCAGTTATTCTTAATTCTACTGTTTGCAAAGGATATTTATTTTTCTTATAGATGGAATATAGTAATTCATTTGATTCACTTCAAAATAAAGATTTCTCATAGATAATCAGTGAGGTTGGTTCAGTCAACAGTGTGCCAGGCTCATAAACTGATGCTCCTAGGTTAGAGTTCTTATTGTGCCTGCATTGATATTGATCTCCACTCACCTTTTGGTGAGAAAAAGGTCAGATGGGCTTGGAAAAGCTGACAGCCATAGATGAGATGTTATGCTATAGAAGAGCCATGAACTCTGCACATTAAAACATGTAATTTTTGTGTAACACGTGTAATTTTCCTCCAGACTGTAATTTTCCTCTCCAGACGTGTCTCTTCTGAGCTACAGCTGCTGCATTTGGCCACTCTAGGTTAATTCTAGCAAGGTCCTGTTTGACATTGTCTGCCCATTGCATCCTAAGTCTGCCCCTTTTTCTGAAACCCATATGCACACTGTTCATAATCCTGTTAGCCAATCTGCAGCTATTCATACATGCAACATGGCCAAACCAATGCAGTCTCTCTCTCTGCAGAATATGCTGCTCAGAGGAGGTTGATGACTCCTTCTAACCTCATCATTACTTACAAAGTCAAACCACTTAGTGTCCAAGATACTGCGTAAGCACCTAGAATCAAAGGCATCAAGTTTCTTGTTATCCTGCTTACAAAGGGTTCATGTTTCACTACCATAACTAACTTTAGAAAAAACTAACTATTATACAGCCTAATTTTAGTCTTTAGGTGTATATGCCTATTTTTCCATACTCTCCATAGATTCTTAAAAGTCCCAGCGGCAATCCTTATTCTTCTATTTATCTCATGCCGCACATCACCAGTATCTGTTACATAGCTCTCAAGATAATTAAACTGAGACACTTGCTCAATAGTACAGCCATTCAAAGCAACTGAAGCACCATCTGCCTGACCAAATTTTCTGTAAATGATAGCTAGGCATAAACTGAAAGGAGAGCTATGTACTAATCCCCAGTGATGATGCACAGAACCGGCCAGGCCTAATGCCCGACCTCGCCTTAGTGGTACAGGCTGTTAGTACCTTTCAAAAGAGATATTCTCTTTTGGAAGGGAATGGAAGGGGAGGGCTGCCAGTTCAATATGGCCTACTGATCTGGTCATCTATGGCCACTTTTTTCCTTTTTCTTTTCAATTTTGCTGAGGAGTGGTCAACTTCACAGGGTCCTGGTGCTGACCATTTATACCTACTAGACTGGACTTGTTTACAGTACCAAATACTGGAATAAAATACTTGAAAAGTGAAATGTAGTTAATCAACAGAAATTACAGTCTACCTGTTGACAAAGAATTCAATAAATAATTTAGCTGATGTACAACTAAAATATTTCTTGTCAAATGCAGTTCTCTATATCATTAGCATATCCGTTATATATAGCCCTTAAGAAAAATACAACTTGGATGATATTTTTAAAAAATAAACAACTTTTATATTAACTTTCATAATTTGAATAAAAAGATAAAAAAAAATCTCTTTTGTAATAAATACTTTTAAGAAATTCCCCTCTCCAGCAGTTACTGCATTCACTTATGAATACTTTCTATCCCCAAACAGATAGCCATGCCTTTTGACATCTGAAGGCACAAGTGAAACAATACAAACTTCCAAAAGGGTTTTTCTTTTATTATGCCCAGTGGTTAAAAAAAAATCAACAATTAAAAGGACCTTCCTGCTTAGAAATTAATTAAAAATAACTTAAAATTCTCTGTCATTGAGCAATAAAAGTTTATCCTTCAAACTATTTGCATGTTAAAAGTTTTCAGGAGAAACATTTTTTAGATTTCTTCTAAAAACTTTTAACATGTAAATAGTTTGAAGGATAAACTTTAAAATTTTATTGCTCAATGACAGAGAATTTTAAGCTATTTTTTTTTAATCAAGTTTCAATGTTTTCTGTACTACCATAATAATGAAACAAATTAGTAGTCATGTGAGCTGGATCGCAAGTACTTATGGGTTCCAGTTGAACTACAATGCACTAAATTATATACAACAAAAATAAAATACGAAATTTAGCAAATCAATTTCAGATAAAGTACATTAATAGCAAGAATGAGAAAAAAAAAGGATAATCTGACAAAAGTAAAAACAAAACCTGCACATATAACAAAAATAGCTGTAGAGTGTAGTTAGACAATTTAACAAAAATTACAGTAGAGCTTAATTTTAGACAATTTAAATAACAACTGCAGTAGGCAATGAAATATGCATACAAAGCTACAGGATTAATTACAACTGATTTGAAATTTGTTTAACTCAATTTTTGTACATGTTATTATCATAATATGATCATTTTATATTTTAAAAAATGTATTATCCTGATTTAGTGAAAAAAGTTATATTTCAAAATAAAATAAAAACTAATTAACTAAAATAATAAATAAAACTAATTAAAATTAAATAAAAATCCTCAATAGCCAGCTCATTGTACTGAAAAAAAAAATCTCACGTAGAAAATTAAAATAGAAAAACATGCACTTAATTTTTTTATATGCAAATATATAGGTATTGTAATAAGATCACAAAATAATGATACAAATTCTGTGCAACTTGTTGAATATTCAATATAGTTTTCTTTGCTCTTTGGCAAACTCTGGTTTCTGTTGCTACCAGCTTATTAATCTTCAAACATTTTAATAACCAGCTAATGTGAGACAGCTTCAACAGGTCATTGATAATAGGTCCTTTATTGATACAGATGTACTTGGCTAGCAGTTTTTTAATACTATTTCACAGGATGTGAAGTTTTGGAATCGACAATATAACTTTAATAGTTCAAAAGTCCCAGTATGTGAAATGTATAATACAAGAACAATATCTTAAAAAACACTTTACCAGCATTTTTTAAGGTGTTATTATTCATGTATTATACAATATAACTTTGTAACTATGTAAATAGTTACACGGAATTTGTATTAAATTATTATTTTGTGATCTTATTACAATACCTATATATTTTCATTTAAAAAAATAATAAAAAGAGTGCATTTTTCCTAATTTAATTTTCTATTAGATTTTTTCAGTACAATGAGCTGACTATTGAGGATTTTTCATTTAATTTTAATTATTTTCATTTATTATTTTAATTAAGTTTTAATTTATTTTTAAATTATTTTACATTCAGAAAATCCCCTCTGAAAAACTAGGTATGTGCCTGGTGATATGGATAAAAAGGTTGATCTGACTGACTTCAAAAGAGGGATCACTATTTGAACACATCAGCAGGAGCATCTGTAACAGAGGTAATGGGACTCATTGTAAAATCATGGGGCATAATATTCCAAGTGTATGCAGAACGGGACCAGTCTCAAAAACAAATGCCAGTTGTGGCAAAGAGGGAGGAAGATGTAACAGACAGAGACAGGCATTTGCTGTCATGAACTGTAAGGCAAAACAGAGTTGCTACAATTCATCGACTGAGAGAGATGACAGCTAGCAGTAATTCAAAACATTTCAATGAGAACTATTGTCAGAGAATTGAAAACTTTGACATGGAAATTGTACCATAATGCATATGCTGAAGCAATTAGGTAAATGTTCATAATAATTTGGCCAGGATGTGCACGAAACTGTATATATTTATTTGCATGTAACTGCAGATAACTTAGGGGTCTTTGTGGTGCTTTCCTTAACAAAGGCTATAAAAAATATATTGAAAGCATGAAATATATATAAAATAATTAACAAACACTTGATGGATATTGATTCTAACACCCCACCCTGCTTACAAATAATTTTTGACTTAAGTTCTGGTTAGTCCAGTACTTTTTCTTCAAATGCAGAGTGTAAAATAAACTTACTATTACAAACACTTTCAGCATTAACTCTAAAAAGTAAATATAATAAAACTATGATGAATACATGAATAAACTTACTTTTTTTGACAGTAATCATGTGACTTTGTCAAGCTTTCCTTTGTACGATGTTTATCAACAAACACTCCAGAGAAATAATTATCTGCACTGCAAACAACAGCCTGAGCATATTTCCTCAAAAGCATGGAAGTGAGAGTACTTTTTGCAGTTCCAGGGGGACCTCGAATAACAAACATAACTCGTCCATGTGCCTTTATGTAATCAATTGTTTTAACATCAATTAAAAATGGAAAATTAAATATTTCATCAGAGGCATCATCTGATCCTGGAATATATTTCCTTTCCTTTTCATCAATCCAGTTTTTTGCTTCTGCCATCTTTTAAAACAACTTAAAAATATGTAAATAGAATATTTATGTAATTAGCTAATTTACATAACAATAAAAAGTCCTTTTCTTTTCTACATATATTAGTCTATACACTATTTACAAACTTAAAATACCTCCCTTAAGTATTTTCATTTAAATTTTGTAATTTTAAAAATTATTTTTTCCTTAAGTTTTTATCTTGTGCCAAACATACATAAGATAAAAACATCAAGAAAAAGTCATTTTTAATATTACAAGATTAAAATGAAAATTTAGGTAGAATGTCTCAAAAAGATATGTCTTCATTACAGCTTGATTTTAAAGGGAAAACAATTTGTCTAATTATAAATTAAAAATACATAATCTTCTTATATGTATTTTAAAATGTAAAAGAATAAAAACATAATGGAGATTATCATATTACTTACTTAATTTATATTAACTTCAAAAGAAATATGCCAGCAATTTTTTAATGGATAACTTTGACACTATATCATTTTCCTTTTTGATTAAAACAAATTGAGAAGTTATTTAATCATTGACATTATATTTTAATTTTTTAACTTCATAGAGCACACATAAAAGCCAAATGTTTAATTTGTATGCCTTAAGTTATACATTTTAGGGATAACTTTTAAGAGGATTTTTTTTTTCACTAAAGCATATCTTTCTCTGCTTAAGAGGGAGAGATTATTATATTCCCAAAGTACTTCATACATTATAAACTTTGATATAGAAAACAAATAATCACTCTTAAATTGCTCTTTTTTATGGTGGGTGGGAGAGAAGGCATAATTTGTGATAGTAGATCATGACACTCCTTTATTACATGCTTTCATCTAACGTCCAACTCATTACAAATAGCTCATATTAAATTTTCCTTCCTACTTGGAAAAGGAGGAAGTAAAATTTGAGGCAACCTTTGTATGACGATCCTGATGGCTGAGAGCTTAATGTGCTTGGCTATGAATCAAAAGAGTGGATTCCAGCTGTGGATAGGTTTTCTTGTAGTGACCTTCTTCCAAGGTTTCGCCGTCCTCACAGATCTCTTCTCTACAGCATATTATACGGACAGATTCATCAGATTTCTGTGGCATGCAGCTGCTTGAGAGACATTTTTTAAAATTATGTATAACACTATTCCATATCACAAGCTTTCATTTAACATGTGACTTGTTATACTCAGCTTATTCAGGAGATATTGTGGGAAATTTACTTATACCAATGGCATGCCTAGTGGTTGAAGAACACATCCACCCCCTATTCATTGAATAGTCTAAAATCTACTTTCAGTTCAGTTTGCCATGGTTGTTGATTAGTCTAATTTTTCATAACATCTTTATGCATAATACACAATACAAAAATATTTTCCAAATTTATTTTGTTGGTCACAAGTTTTTCACGATGTGGTCATTCACTTCACGTTTGTGCTAGTGCAGGCCTAAAGATAATATACTAAAAATTCTCCTCTTCAAGCATTAGCCAGAAAATATGTTTAAGACAAAAAAAATGGAAAAGGTAAAAATTCGGTATAATTTTTACCTTTTCCATTTTTTTGGATAGTCTAAGTACAATATTAGTGTAATAATAAATGTGTTAAATTCAACTAAAAGCACATAAAATATTCGTTTCTTATACCGTCTTATAATTTTGCAATATATTCGTTTCTTATACCGTCTTATAATTTTGCAATGGGAAAAAAAATTGACAAATGACAAGAGAAAAGCAATAGGAAGATAATCACTAAATTATCACATGAAAATTCCGACACATTGAACAATATTAACAAAAATTACTTCTTACTTATTTTGCACACAAAAAGGTTCAATTGCCACTGGAAACTAGCATATTTTGCATTGACAAAATACCTAATAAAACATAATACCATAAGGAAACATACTTTTTGTGCATGCAAATAAAACTAACGGTTTTGCCAATCTAAGTAACAATTCACACTCACTTTTGGAGTCTCCTATAATAAAGCTGACCCTTTTAATCAGTTTCGATCACGTGATCATTTCTGAAACCGAAACTAAACAAACGGATCACATGCTGTAGTCAGTAACGCCAAGAACCGAATCGTGCGTCATCGGAGCAGATCCGTGACTTGTTTGTCACGTGACAGCTGGCAAAAGATAATCACAGCATATTGAAAGAGGGTTGATTTATTTTTATATTTCCAGTCTCAAGTTATTATGTGCTATGATATGAACTTATTGGTGAATAAAATGCACACAAAGTATCCGATTAAATCATTATTCAAAAGGCATTGTCAAGAAATAACCTCTTAATAGCAGGATTTACACTAGTCATTGAATTCTGACCACACCATTTCGCTTTATATGAATAGGAAATAAATTTTCAATTGTTTCAACTTCTAAAATATGTTTTTTATGCAAAAAAATTGACCGAAAATAATTTAAAAATCTCAATCAAATCTATTTAATCTCGATTTTCAAAAATATGCATTCAGTATTTAAAGAGTTATGTAAGCTGAAACATTTAGCAAGTTAACTCGTTCTCCAAAAAAAAAAGAATATCTTTGGTATAGCGGTTATTGCTCCGGTTTCTATTTGTTTTTATTAACTTTTCAGGGCAATTAAACTGATATTTTTGCTGATAAACATTCCAAATTCCGTAACTCTATAAATACCGAATATGTTGAAAAGCTAGATTTAAATAGATTTGATTGCACCTATAAATAATTTTAAGTCACGTTTTTTCGTAAAAATGTAACTTTAAAATTTAAAAAAATGCAACATAGAAATGCAAACATATTAGAATTTAATTTAAAAACGGCTATTCGAAATTTTTCTCCCATTCACATAACATGCAATAGCGTATCATAATTTAATGATTTGGGAAGTGTCATAGGCTATAAACAAAATACCCCGTATTCTTTCTTCCCCGTGAAAAAGGGGGAAACATGAAAACATTCCGCTATATTTTCAATATATTTTAAGAAAGTGAAGGCCGAAAGTTACGGGTATGCGTCAAATGAAAGCTTGTGACATATAGGGAGCGTCACACACAAACAAAAAAGAGTGAAAATATATTTAATTTTTCTACTCAGGGCCGGATCTAGGGGAGGGTGCATGGTTTCCCTTTCAGAATGCTAGTAAGGGTAATAGAGGCAAAAAATGAATCACCTTATTTACATTTCATGCATTTTTCAACCAATTTCTTAAGAATCTCTAAAATGGAAGGGGAAATGTTATAATACAATGGAAAATCCAATCTCTTAGAAATCAATCCCCGTTTACATTTTTCTGCCTTGTTTTTCTTGCCTACCCCATATATTTATTTATTTTTTTCTACATACGGGGCTGATTCTGCTATATTTTACGAAAGCGAGAACTGAATGTAATAAGTTCTATGTAGGATGAAAACTTATGAAGTAGAGAATGTTGTAGACCATAAAAATATACCCTTTCTTTCTTCCCCCCCCCTTAAAAAAGAAGAAATTTGAAACAGTGGCGGTCATACGGAGGTGGTCACGGTGGCCATGGCCCCCTCCAAGAGACTCGCAAGTGTTTCATTTATTCATTCCAACAGACAGCCAATTTCTTTTCTGGGAAGGCAAACCCCTGATGCCTTTAGTACCCCAAAGCTAAATGACAAGCTATTAAAAAGTATCTATATTACAAAATAATCCATTAGCAAAGTTAAAGTGTCATTTTTGGGCTACAGAATCCTTTATACGAACCTAAATGACCGCCTCTGATTTGAAAGTTACTATATCAGAGGTCCACATTTACAAATCAGGTGTCAAATGAAAGCTCACACGAGTACCATCGTTATGCCTCTTTGAAAAAAAAGGAAACGAAAAATTTGCCGGGATCGACCTTCGCGGGAAAAAAAAAGGTTAGAATAATAAAAGATTTATATCTCAAATTAAAGCTTGTGACATCTCCATTGTTATCGGGTACCTCAAACACGATTCCAAATAAAGGGGAAGAAAAATATGGTCCTTGTTTATGAGTCATAAACTCTTAGACTAAAAACTGCACCCCAATAAAATAATTCGCGAACCGTGATGGCTAGTATGTAAATACCTCTTGGCCAGGCATACAAATGACTAAAGTTTCACTGCCAATGAATGTCCAGGTCGTTTCCAGAGTTTCTCCAGCGACAGAATAGAATTTTTTAATGGATGAAGACGCTAAGAAGGAAACATACTTTTTGAATGGAAAGAGAAGACGCTAAGAACTGAGCACATTTGAGAGGGGTCGCATCATTGGACTGCAGGCTGATCGTGTCAACGAATCACCCGCCATCTGAGCCATAGTGATAGAGCAGTGAGGTGTTAGTAGCATTGGATATGTGAGAGAACAGAAACATTCTGCTCAGCTGAGGTGGACAACTGGGAGAGAGGATAGTCTCATAGTCCAAGCCCGGACTGCTCTGAAGACTTCTCTGACCATCATCCGGTGAGATGCAGTAACCTTTATGCAGCATTCTGTACCATCACATACCATTGCAAGATCTGAAGTGGCAGGACTACATTCTCGTAGCCCTTTCTGACGTTGTTGGGTTGTTTTACCTCTGAACACTTTTTTTGCACACCATGGGCTAAATGGCCAGGTCACATGGACCTCAAAGGCTCAGAGGTTGGGGGAAGGGACACCCTGGAACAGCTGTTGGGAGACAGATGGTAGCCTCCCGTCAAGGCCATCCAGCGTCTAACGTATTCTTTAATCACACACATCTAGCGTATTCTTTAACGTGCGCAGGGTATAGTTCTCATACACACGGATTAACGTCCCATCCAACGGACGGCGATCTTTCCAAACCCATCGGTGTCCCCTACTGACCGTGGGCAGGGTGGGAAATTTTGCGGAGATAAATCTCAATGCTGGCCGAGCTGGGACTTGAACCTGGGAACTGCAGATTACGAGCTTGGCGCACTACCAGTTGAGCCACCCCCCTTTTGACGTCTTCCATTAATCACCCTACATTGGCGGCTCCATCTGGAGTGGTGTGACTGGGAATTATGGCCAGCCTCGGACTGGCATCGCATCGTTTTTAGTGATGAATCCTGCTGGTACCTTGGAGTGGATGACCACAATACTTACATATGGAGGACTGGGCAGCACTCACTCGGACCATCCGCTCTTATCTCTGCCCACGAAAATCCGAACATCTTATACGAAATCAAACCTCGAAACTGTCTACCTGCTTTGAAATCCAAAACAGTTGTCTTTATATAATTTTAGGCCTATATTTTAAGTCCAACACTGAAAATAGATAAGAAAAAAAAATAAAATCTTTATTCCAAATAGAATATCAATCTTTCCTGTCCGGTGGAATATTTTAATAATTGGTAAACTCTATTCAAATCGTATTCTTAGATCACTTCCCCCCCTCCAAAACTAAATCTTGAGTAAAAAGAAATGACGCCAATTTATCCATTCAATAAGATTGCCCGCGCCCTATCCTCCTTTGAAGTGAATGCGAATTCAGTGACCGATTGCAGCATCGATATGTTTTAGGTTTATTTTTTGCTTTTTATGGCGCATATTGGAAGTTAGGAATTTTTTCTAAAACTTATTTATATTAGCAGAAAGGAGTGTAAGCTCCGATAAAAATGGTGTGCAGTTAAAACGAAATAAATATAGCATTACTTTACTCCAATGACAGAACTCGTGTAAAAATTTTTCCGAATTTAAACTTTTACACGGAATTCCGGACCCTATTTAACAGAAATAAAAATTTAGTCCCAAAGACTTAATAATTGAACAGTAAAGGTTAAATGTTTGGCTCGTGGGAGCCCAGTATTTGTCGACACTGGCGATCATAAGGAAGCCTTCCTCCCCTCCCCACAAAATTTCAGGATTTTGTGAAATGAAGTAGAGTTGGTACAATCTAGAAAACAAAATATTGTGTAGTTGGTAAAGTTAGAGAGGTAACATGACAGTAAATGTTAAATGTGTGGCAAAAGCTGATTAGAATGCTCACACAGCGGCGTAGCGAAGTTCTATGGTTGGGTGAGGGGTGAAGGAAAAACGAAAATTTTCCAACTCGAAAATCAAATTTTGCCAACTGAGAAAATAAGTACTTTGCACAACTTTAATTATGTTCCCGTCACTAACGTACCTCAAAAATACGCTAAGTGGTGGTTGGTAGCTTAATAGCTTCCTTCGATTTTGCCTAGTGACTTTGACAAATTTCGTTACCTCTCTAACTTCACCAACTACACAATATGTTGTCGTTTTCTAGATTGTACCAACTGTACTTCATTTCACAAAATCGTGAAATTTTGTGGGGAGGGGAGGAAGGCTTCCTTATGATCGCCAGTGTGGACAAATACTGGGCTCCCACGAACTCGTATCTACACTCGTATCATAGCAGTGCGTATGTGTATTAATGTTATTGCCTTTATTTCAGCTTCTCTAAAATCAAATTTTGCCAAGCAATTTCTGGAGCAAATTTCATGGAAGTTCGAGAACAATTTTCTGGGATTTTGGCCTAGGATTTTTTTTCTCTGGTGAGCAGGTGCTTGAGGGGTTAATTTTTATTTTATAAAGTATAGGGGTAATTAAATATACAGGGTGATTCAAAACTTATCGTTCAAATTTCGTGGGGAGGTAGGGAATACGTCAGGAAACCGATTTCACATAGGAAAGTATGTCCGCAAACGTCATTTACATGAACAAAATGGACAAGTAAAGTGAACACAAGGAAACAGTACAGTTAAGTGGCAACGAATGTGACTTTTATTCCAACAAGGTAAAGTACAGGTTCACAGTAGGTACTCAAAATTGCGACCATTTACACGGACACAGGATTCACAGCGCCATTGCATTGACCGCCGAACATTTTCAAAAACGTCTGGCATATCACGGACAATGCCTGCGGCGGCCACTATTTGTGCAACAAGGTCCATTTCACTGTCGACGGGGGTCTCGTACACATGGTCTTTCATGGCCTCCCACAAAAAGAAATCCATGGGCGATAAATCAGGTGACCTGGGTGGCCAAGCGACCTGGATTCGGAGCTCGATGGATCGGTATCCTCTACCGATCCATCGAGCTCCGAATGTTCGGTTCAGGTAATCACGCGCACAATTGTGCTATGGGCTGGAGCCCCGTCATGTTGATACCACATATCTCGGCGGATATGCGCAAGAACAGCGCCCAGAAAAGTCGGCAACACTGTCTCGAGAAATATTAGGTATTTCCGGCCGTCCAATCGGGGCGGTAGCAAGTAAGGTCCCAACAAACAGTCACCAATGATTCCAGCCCACACATTTACGGCAAAACGATGTTGCGCAGGGTGACTTATCGTACCATGCGAGTTGTCGTAAGCCCACACATGTGAATTGTGCGTATTGAACACACCTTCACGAGTGAATGAAGCTTCATCTGTAAAAAGGACAGAAGCTGGACAACTGGGGTCCACGGCACCTTTCTGCATGAACCATTGTACAAATTCCACACGCTTCGGATAATCGTCAGGATGCAGTAACTGCACCCTTTGCAGATGGTAAGGATGCACACGTTCCTCGTGCAGTATCCGCAACACTGCTGAGAGACCCCAAGCTGCTGAGCAATAGCTCGTGTGTTGGTATTTGGATTATCTTCGATGGACTGTAGGACTTGTTCCGTGACGTTGACAGTCCGCGTCAGTCGTCTTCTCCCCGTATCCTGCATGTGGCTGCGCAGTGAACCACGTTCACGCAGATTGCGATGCACACGTGCAAACATTTGATGCTGCGGTATTCTTCTGTTGGGGTATCGGTCTTCGTAAACTTGCCTAGCTCGGCGGCCGCTTTCGCCAGCTGCCCCATATGCGAGATGCATATCCGCTAGCTCTTGATGCGTAAAACGATTCATCTTATCACTAGTAAGTCAGCTCGTACACTAACAGCGGGAGTGGTCGGGCGAGCTGTACACTGGTTGGGTACACACAGCGCCCTCTACATACGCATGCGTACATTCTTTCCTATGTGAAATCGGTTTCCTGACGTATTCCCTACCTCCCCACGAAATTTGAACGATAAGTTTTGAATCACCCTGTATATATAATGCCATGGATCAATGCAGTATAGGTGCTAAATAATCAATGCACAACTGAAATATAGTGGTGTAGCAATTCATATTAGTGGAGGGATAATTTTTTCTTATTTTCGTGGGAGAGGGTTATTACTTAAAAACTGAGCTTAATATTTCAGAGAGATTGATATGCAACTTGATATCTGTGGGGCTACTCAGGAATGACAATTCATATTTGGGGGAAAATAAAAAATGAGTCTATTTAGGGATCACAAAAAAAAAACTATATATTGGAGGGAGACAAATCAGTAATAGAATTTAATTCATCCACTTTTATTTGTGCTCTACCCACTCGGACAATTTCCGTAAATAATTTTTAAAGTTCAAGAAAGCTGCAAACTTGCGTTAAAAATACTAATAATAAAAATTACCCGTTAAGCATCTATTTGCCACAGAGGTCTGTCACGACTCAGTTTAATATGCCAGAGAGATCTGTGAGGAAAGACAAGTAATTTTTGTTTAAAAAAAAAAAAGATGTTATTTAGGGAAAATATTTATTTCCAGTGAAAAATTGTTTACAATGTTAGTATAAATTCTAATTAGCATTAGAGAAAAACATATCGGTAAAAGTAATATATAGATGCAGACAATAACAAGAGTATAAAAAGTTATATCTATATAGAGAGCTGGGTTGCATTAGAGGAAATTTTTCCTTCATTGTTTATAACGAAATTGTTACAAACCTCTTGACCAAAATTCTTTTAGCATACTTTTATACTGAAATATTTAACATTTTCCAATTGATACCATCCCTAAATATAGACCCGTTTAAAAAGGGAACATTATTTAAAAAAATACCCAATCTGGCCAAAACCTTATTGCTGTCGTAAATGTTTTCTAAAGAGAACAAAATCCTCCTGATTGCGTTTTTTATTTAAACATAGCGGATGGAAATTATATTTAGACTAATACTGTTCTCTCATACAACATATAAAACAACCATACATTCCTTCTGCCTAGTGGGTTGGGTTTTTCCTTCTGAGCACTATTTTACACACATTGCGATAAACGGCCAGGTCACAAGGACCCCAAAAGCTCAGAGGATGGGGAAAGGAACCCAAATAGAACAGCTGTTAGCCTCCCATCGTGTTCTTTAACGTATTGGGTATGGCTCTCCTACACACTGGGCCATGGCTTAATATCCCATCAGATAGACGGCAGCCTTTCCAAGCACATCAGTAACACTACTGACCATGGGCAGGGTGGGGAGTTTTGTGGATAAATATCAGTGCTGAGCTGGGATTCGAACCTGGGAACTAGATTTTGAGCCTGAAGGACTACCAACTGAGCCACCATGCCCATATCTGGCTTAGTGGCCAGGTATGTTAATCACTAATAATGGTTGCAACATTAGTGGGAGAATTCTGGGAATATATAGCCTTATTCTTTCAATGAAAAAATTCAGATGTGCTGCTTAAAAAAGAATTACAATAGGAAATTGGTTTAACATTACTACTGAAGTTCAATCAATATTGGTGTTTTATTTCTTTCACTTTAGTACGATTATTGACAGAGGCTATTAAGATCACCTGGGGCACTGCACCAACAAAAATGAACACAAAAAATATTGTATTCACCACATCTAAATTAATATACACCCAATTCTGTTTTTACACGGTAGATATGTTCCCGAAAACACCGTGTAAAAAAATAGAGTACATATGAAAAGATAGATTGATTCCAGACGTGAAAACCCAGTACAAATAATAATTTGTTTTCAAATAAATGATATCAAAATCTTTAATTAAATCTGAATTTGATTTTTATTCATTTAAACACATTTTTTATTTTATAAACTTATAAAGATAATGATATGTACATATATAAAGTAAATTATCCTTCATAAAGAATATAATATGTCACTAATTGAAAAATACAAAAGTGCAAAAAAATATGATTTACATATGCTTATTAATCGATTTTATTCGTTGTCACTTTCTGACAATAGACACATTCGTTTGCGTAAGACTGGAATTAAATCCCTTTCATCGCTTGAAACATTTTGGCAGTCGTGTTCATATTCCAGTGGTGAAATGATCTCTGTGGCGTGTGGAACCAAATTATCACGTTTCCAGTGATTCTGAAATTTGATTAATTTTGATAACGAACTCTGTAATCAATAGTTGATATGCTGCTTTGACTAGATTTTTGTATAATTCTTGATAACGCGCCATACATGACTTCACGTTTAAACTACTCAGCTCGTTCGACAATGGGATCTTGTGTAAGAAAATGACTTTCCAATTTACTAGCCATTTGAAGCCCTTCTTTAATTAAACCTGCAGTGAGTGGAACTTCTTCATCACCATCATTTTTTTTGTTTTTCGTCAGGAGTCTCAAGGACAACTTCTATTATTTCATCTTCGCTAAGAGCTTTGTCAACCATCAATTCATCAATATCTGCAAACGACAAATCATCGAATCTTTCTCCACCAACTGCATGTGCTAAAGTGATGAAAGTCGTATTTGGGGGTACAGGATCTTTGCTTTTTACACATTTGGGCAAAATAGCTTTCCAGCATTCGTTTAAAGTTGATGGTTTGAATTCTGATAACGTCAATCCAGCATGTCTGATACAATCTAAAATAGAAAATTTCTTCCACACATCAATAACTGTCAGTGTTTTATCCGTATCTAGTTTATCCAAAATGTATTGGAATGTTAGTCTTACGTAGTAAGTTTTAAAAACCCCAAAGCAACTAGGAGTTGGCAAAATTCGAAGCGACTTCGTAAAATCTAGGTTGAGTTGCGAAAATTTGCATTTCTTTTTTGGAAAATTAAGGGGAGTTGTCAAAATCGGAGGCAACTTGGCAAATCTAAGGCAGTTTGGAAAATGGAGAGATGGTAAAATTTAGAGCAGTTGTCAAAATTCGAAGCCACTTAATAAACTACAGGCGAGTTGGCAAAATTCGGAGCGACTTGGTAAAATCTTGGGGAGTTGGCGAAATTCAGGTGAGATGTGAAAATTTGGATTTTTTTTCTGTAAAATTATGGCGAGTTGGCAAAATTCGGAGTGACTTGGCAAAAACGTGGAGAGTTGACAAAATTCAGGTGAGATGTAAAAATTGTAATATTTTTTCTGTAAAATTATGGCGTGTTGGCAAAATCAAGGCAACTTCGCAAAAATCAGGTGTGATGTAAAATTGGGATTTTTTTCTGTAAAATTGTGGCGAGATGGCAAAATCAGGAAATTTGGCAAAATTCAAATCCACTTGGTAAAATACGGGCGATTTGTGAAATTAAGGAGAGTTGACAAATTCGAGAAAACTCGGCAAAACTGGAAACCACTTGGTAAAGAACAGGCGAGTTGTAAAAACTGGGATTGGTTTTGTGAAATTAAGGAGTTGGAAAAACCAAGAACTCTTGGCAAAATTCGAAGCCACTTGGTAAGATACAGGAGTTGTGAAAATTGTGCCTTTCTTGTGCAATTAAGGAGAGTTGATAAAATTCGAAGTGACTTGGCAAATTCAGGGAAGATGTAAAAATTGCGATTTTTTCTGCAAAATTACGGCGTTGGCAAAATTCGAATCCACTTGGTAAAATATAGGCGAGTTGTTAAAATTGAGATTTGTTTTGTGAAATTAAGCAGTGTTGGACAAATCGAGGAAACTGAACAAAATGTAGGACAGTTGGCAAAATTGGAACCCACTTGGAAAATACGGGAGAGTTGTGATAATTGGGATTGGGTTTGTGAAATTAAGAAGAGTTGACAAAATCGAAAAAACTTGGCAAAATCTTGGTGAGTTTGAAAATTTTGAAGTGACTTGGCAAATATAGGAGAGATGTAAAGATTTGTTTTGTGAAATTAAGGAGAGTTGGCCAGATCAAGGGAAAATTTACACTGAATTGCTACAATTCAAACGAGATGTAAATATCGGAATTACTTGTGAAATTATGGATAGTTGGCATTGGAAAATCAAATGTCAAAATGCAGGAGAGTTGTGAAAATTGCCTCAACCCCCCCCCCCCCCCGAGCGAAAATCTAAGTTTGCTCGGTTGGCAAAATTTTGAATATCGAGTTGGAAATTTTTTGATTTCTACACCCCCCAACTATAGTCATTCGCTACGTCCCTGATTATGAAGACACAAATCGCATGTACTGAAATAGAATAGCGCTGATTATCATTTTTGGCGAGTGGAAAAGCTTGAAAATGGCGAGTTATCATTTTGAAGTGGCCCTTGACGAGTTTTGAAGATGAAGACATATTGCCTTCTATTACTTTGAATGTTATTTCGGTAAATGGGGAATCATAGAATTGATGCATTTTTGCCGCACCCCTAGTTCAAAAATCCACATTTTCAGCACTGCACGTGACATTTAATTGGCTGATTTAACCAATAGTTGAAGATCTTAGTGTGTGCACTGCTGCAGATTAGCAAACAAGATCATTAACATGTGCCTAAGGGCTTCAGGAAAAGACCTAGGATGCGATGGGCAGAAATATCAAACAGGACTTTGCTACAATTGGTCTATAGTGGCCAAATGCAGCAGCTGCAGCTCAGGACAGCCATGTTTGGAGAGGAAAATTACAGTCTGGTAGGATCTCCATAGCCCGTGGCTGTGTGGGGATTTTGTATGTATATGTAGTAGGTCTGTGAGGATGGCGGGCACTCAGCAGAAAAAAAATACAAACATTTCATAAAATGTATCATAAGAAATATATTTATATAAATATTCAGTCTTTTTTAAAAACAGAAATGAAGCATAGACATTTGAAAAAATATACTATCGATTTGGGCATGTTTGTTTTATTAACAAAGAGGTGAGAAAAATATCTCTGTAACATCCTCAGCACGTTCTTTTTCATTTTGGTTCAATATATATTTTTATCTTGCCGATTTCTTACAAACATTTGTCGATGGTTTGAAAATTGAGAAACTTAAAATAATGAGAAAGTAAACTTCAAAAATAATAGTCTTGAACATCAAACTCAAAGTTAGATGAAAAACTGTCTTGAGGCAGATGGGGATATGAACACGAACTAAGGGAATCTTGATCGGCAGTTTTTCCTGTAACTTTGAGTTTAATGTTGAGGAGTATTATCATCGAATTTCAATTGAATCAGCGATAAAATATTATAGAATTAGAATATATTTAACAATAAAGGTAAACTTGTTTTTAATCACGCAATTCACCAAAGAATTTCATATTGAGTCATGATCGCTGTACCAAGATGTAATATGACAATTTCTTTGTGCTGCCAACTAAAGCAAATCATAGGTGAAATTGAAGCCAAAGAACTATGTATAAATATTTTTGGAGGAAAATGAATTTAGAAAAAAAAATGCATTGCACCCACTTTGTTGACAGGTATTCATCAAGTTCCTTTATTTTTAATAGTAGTTTTCAACTCTGTAAAATGTTTCACAGTGGGTGAACAAAGAGCTATAGGAACTGAATAATTTCGCAGAACACTAAACCTTTCACCAAGACCACAAATGACCAAGTGGCTACTAGAAACATTGACTAGTTACTATTTGAGGGACTGGTTTAGGTGAGCAGAGGATGTGTGCCATGCTTAGGTTACAGAAAAACAACAGTGTGTAGAATGGTTAGTTTTTTGTGCTGGTGAGAATTTGTGGCACCACTAGTGTCAATTGCCATCCTTCTGCTACATTGCATACTTGTGAGGATTAGCTATGGGAATCTTTTTTTTGTGTGTATCAAAAATGGTGGTCAACGTAGTTGACCACCATTTTTGATACACACTTGGTCAAAAACGTTTTGGACCACCATTTTTGATACACACTTGGTCAAAAACGTTTTGGTCAACTACGTTGACCACCATTTTTGATACACACAAAGAGAAAGATTCCCATAACTAATCCTCAAAAGTATGCAATGTAGCAGAAGGATGGCAATTGACACTGGTGGTGCCACAAATCCTCACCAGCACAAAAAACTAACCATTCTACACACATGACATCTGGTATTCTCCCTCTTCAAACTGTGCACACATTAGGAGTGTTAATGCATCTTTTGCTCGCAATTAGGTTTCCGATAGAGAAAGCAGTGAATATTTTAAGTGGGAGTAATACTTGCAGTGCGACAGCAGTTGCTGACTAGTAAGAGCCTACCTTTAAAACATCTTTCTTCAATGTGACACAATGTGACTTCAATGTGACTTGTCTTCAATGTGACACAAATCTGATAATGATATGGCCATTGTGAAATGCTGGCATTATCTTCACGTGTCTCAAATGCAAAACAGAGCAACATCCTCCACTCCAGATTGCCACTGTTACTAATTACTGTACAAATTTTGTGTGCAACTTGGAAAACATGTTTTGGAAACTGCAATTATTTAACGACTGGACCCATCGCTCCTGTCACTTGTAAAATATTTTCTGGAACTCACTGTTTGGAACAGCCTTCAAAATTTACTGCATTTTTGAAACCATCTCCAAAACACGTTGAATTTTCATCTATTCAATTTTTTTAAAATGGAAATAACCTGAAGTCATATATCGCAACAGATCTGGATCACTTCAATTTTGATAACTATAATGTAAAAAACCTGAAACAGTCACAAAAATGAATTTAACAAGTGGCTAGAAAGATACCTCACTTCAAATGATTCCTATGCATAAAGGAAAACAGCAAGAAATTAAACAACAGTTGTCATGATTATGAGACAGTAAGATTAACCAGTTGGTACACTCACATGGCTTCTAAACAATTTTTGCAATTTACAGTCAAAATATCCTCAGCTGTTTTGAGATCCCCAAAAATGCAAAATCACAATGTCATTTGAATGTACTTAGCAGCTAGTAGTTCTGAAACCTGTGACTATAACACTATTCACTTCTGATCATGTGCACATTTGGTAAAAAATATTTAGTGTATCTACTCAAACATTGACATCAGAGTAAGAATATATACATATTTTTAAGTATGGCAGTTACCAATTTCAGTGATGATGATCATTGTCCATGATGAAATGAATTAAAAACTATTCACTATCAACAATGGCCCATGATTGATTAAATAGTTTTGAAACTTTAGTGACCGAAACTGATCTGACCCAAAGTAAATTAATGTGGTTATATATATCTAAAAAATTATAAATCATTAAAATAACTAATTCTTTAAAATATTTTTAAAGGAACTTCTTACATTTGTAAAAATAAATATTTCACACATATAATCCTGTAAAGATAGTACCAAGAGAAATTTTTTGTGCAGGTCTAATAACAAAAGTATCTTCAGAAGTTTTCAAGGCAATATTATCATCAACAGAAATATTAAACTTTGAATGCTCAATAACACTTTCTGAGTTTACTGCTTCCCTAAAGCACTGATGACGAAATTCTGCCAAGTTTTTAATAACAGGAAAAGATGGTGCAGATTCTGTTGATCTTCCAAAAACAATGAAACTACAATTGCTAACATCAAAATTTTCACTTTCTGAGCAATTAACCATTTGCACAGTTTCCTGTGCACCAATACATGCCAGATCAGGCATTACTTTTAATTCATTAACGTAATGATCATACATTTCATATGCTTCTAATCTGCTAGTGATATCATCTTGTAATGAACGAGACTGCTCAGAAATAGAATTTTCCTCAAATAAGAGTTCTAGCATTTCCACCGATAATTGTGTGACACCTAGTAAGAGTTCCTTAGTTGCTACAAAACCTTGAATAACCAAAGAAAATGTTTTTCCATACACATCTTGAACCTAAACAAAAAATATTAAATTCTTTAATAAAAATAAATCTATTATAATTAAAACATTGTAGAAACTGGTATTACTAATATGCAAACATTACGAGTTTTACAAAACTTTTTTGCAATCAGCATCCTTATAAACTAATAAAAGTGTAACATTTGTTCATGTACCAGAATTACTCTGTCTTATATTCTTAGGCATAAATAATCAATTATGAAATATGTGCAAAAATGTGAGCAGTGTTTCTTTGAAAAATCTGGATATATTATGCCTAGTATATGTATATTTAAAAGTATGGTAGACATTGAGTTAAGTCACAAAAATCGAATATGTATTTGGGGAAAAAAAGATGGAGAAAACAGGACCTAATGGATGGGGGAGTTCCAGGATGAACAATAAAAGCTGTTTGTCTCCTGAAATTTGTAAAAATATTTTAACTACATATAAAACATTTAGAAGTGTAAACTGAGAAATTAAAATTTATAAAATGGATTATTGTACTTTAACATTAAATGAAAAAGTAAGTGAAATAAAAAATTGTCTACATGTTGTTTTCACTTCTTGCATAGGAAATATCCTACAAGAGTCTTGAAAAGAAAACATGAAAAGAAATGCTGGAATTTTTGGTCTGATGTGCTGTGATCTCTATTGACTTAGAGCAAAATACAGGACACTCTCTAGTGGGATTTTATCAATATTCTAGCTTAAGTCAATAAAATAAATTCGAAAGTTTAGGTTAAAGCCATTTTTACCTCTCTCCCAACTGTTTAATTTGCAAATAATTTTACGATAATGAAATCTTTATATATGACATGGCACGGAGGCAAAAAAAAAATATTAAACATATATATTACTTGCAACTTTCAAGAAATTTATTAAAGACCACTAAATAATTTTTGTGGAAAAAATGAGTTTGCCAATGAATGGGATTTGAACAACATTCATGAGTAGGATTGAATGCCAGGTGCTCTAATCTAGACCACTAAAACAAAGAGAAAAAGTTTTTACTGGAAAATCATTCCAGTTCATTCTGACTTGATCTTAACTCCCCCCCCCCCCAACCTTTTTTTTTCTCTAGTTCCTGGCCTGCTAGAGGTTATCATCATCTATCTCCTAATAGCTATCTAGTGGGTCCCCTTCCCTCAACCTTCTCCAAGTCTTTGCGGTTCTTGTGAGTTAGCCACTTAGCCCATTGTGTGCAAAAAAAAAAGTGCTGCTCAGAGGTAAAACAATCCAACCAAATCTCTATTGCTAGTATTAAAATTAGTCACAGAAATTACAATGTGTATGCTGTTTTCTTTCCTACTTTTGATGATAAACTGAAATTAGTGCACTATTTTGATTGGTTCGTTTTGACTCTTCCATTTTGGCATTTCTAGGTCTAAAAGACTCTTCACTAATAAAAAAAACCGCTACTTCTAAAAAACAACTTGTACTATATGCAGACAAAGGGATGAAGGTAAGTTCAGCCAGGAGCATTTATTTTTTTGCAATGAGGCTTGGCAGATTTTCCAATGATAAGGAGTCTTTTCCTATCACTAAAGGCAATGTTCAAGCAAAAAACTTCAAACTGGGTTTACCCCCCTCCCCTTTATATCTTTCACCTCTAACATTTCATTCTCTCAACTTGGGGAGAATCGATGGTTTTTGATGGTAGCATCTAATAACAGTAATATGTTTCATCTGCACTGAAAATGTCCAATGGAACAATCGTTCATAATTCCTTCAATACTGGCATCCATTCATTTGCTGCACTTCTGTTTGCTCTGCCAGAAATGATTTTACAACATATGATGTAATTTTTGAAGATTTAAAAACCCACTGCCTGGATCAAATTTTTATACTCTAAACTGCTCCTAAATTTCGATATTTAGCTTGAAACAGTGGAGCACTTAGCAATAAATTTTGAGTTCTGCTCCTATGAACTATAGGAAAAGAGCTTCTTCAACTTCTTGAAGCAGCACCTCTTGCTTTTTCAAGCTCCACTAACATTTGTTCATTTTTTTTTTAATTGTAGATAAAGAACTTGATATAATTCTATACTCCTTGACAATATCAATATTCTTCGGCCTTTCTTGCTTTTTTTTAAGTTTCACTTTTCAATACTAAATTAAGTTTTCAGTTCTGGGGCATCTTACTGCAAAACTATATAGCAGTGCACCATCCATTCACTTGCTAAAAACGAAAAACAGAAAGCTTTGCTTAATATGAATTCCAGAATTTTCAAAATACAAAGAAATGTCTTGTAATTCATTGTTTTCTTGCCCTGCTACCTCCACAATGAAATTCTGATGAAGGATTGTGAACTTACTCTTTAGTTATTCACCAATCCTCCATGAATGCACCCATGCTATGAAACAATAAACAGACTGAAAAATTCCATTGTTTAATTGACTTTCCTGACCCTACTATATTCCTTTTCTTGGAAGTTTTGCTACTCTAGCTCATGAAGTGTTATGTAGAGCTTCAGTATCTGAGTTCGAAATCTCAATGACCTCTCCTAGGTCACTTAACATGTTCCCTTAAGGAAAATGCCAGACCATGTTCTGTTTTACAGGTAAATTGGAACCCCCAGAGTCCAAATGGTCTTGAAAATTGTTGACCCGAAAAGATTGGAGAGAAGTGAGGAAATTGGTTGGTTTTGAGTGTTTGGTATACTCTGACTAAAGGAGCATTAAAAACAGAAAAAATTAATTTTATCAGCAAAGAATGGAAAAAAGGTATTTGTAATAAAAATTACACATAAAATTGCTTGAAACTTACATTGAAGGGGAATCGGCTTAGCTTTGTTTCTGCTGTAATTTCATTATTACCAACTTCTTTATAAATGGGTTTGACTGCATTGCTTAAAATTTTTAACACTAGTTTGATTCTCCCATTATGCACTCTTTCTTGTTGGTAATGTCTTGTTGTAATTGCTAGATTTTATCAGGTCTGTTAGGCTCACTGTAGGAACTATCATAGAGGGAGGCAGTACATTTTGAGGGTAGCAAAAAAACAACAATAACAACATAATATTCCAGGAAGTTCATTTAATGAACATTCCTGCAAAACTCCTATGCAAATTCAGAAAACGAAAATTCCCATACAAAATAAAATATTTTGCATGGAAAAATAACCTGGTTTTCTATGTTTACTGAATCCAATGTCATACTAAAAGGATGATACTGTTTTGATCAAAAATACTGTTTACATAAAAACGTTTTGAGTGTGATCATAAACAATTTTGTGCAAATTTCATTTTTGCAAAAATTTTATAAAAAATACCTTTGTTGCTAATTTGACGAAACTGTTCAATGGTAAATTTTTCAGAATTCTGAAAAGAAATGCCAAGATACAGAGGTTCCTCATCAAGGAAAAATTTACATTATGCAAATCCTTTCTTTGGTGCAAAACAGACAAGATGCTGTTTCAGATGATACAAATATTTGGAGAATTATACTACATTTTAGTCTGAATAACTGGCTGAATTTAACCTTTAACATGATTGGTTTATACAACAAAATTCACTCTGGTGTCCAGGTTAGTTTTAAAGTACTTCCAGCAGAAAAAAAATAACAACTTTAAAATCATGTACTAAAATAACCAATAGGCAGAAATATATAAATATTTTGTCATGTAACAAAATAAAGAGCATTTGTCACTATTCAGAAAATATTTGGTAAAAACAGCAAGCATGTTAATTTCAATGGTGATTATTTTAAATAATATAGCAAATGGATTGGTTTGGACATGTTGCCCATATGCATAACTGCAGATTGGCAAATAGGATTATGAGCAGTGTGCCTATGAAGACTTCAGGAAAAGGGGGAGGACTAAGATGCATTGGGCAAAGGTCAAACAGGACCTTGCTAGAATTGGCCTACAGTGGCTGTAGCTCAGGGCAGACAGGTGTGGTGAGCAAATTCATACAGTCTGGTAGGACCTTGGTAGCCTATGGCAGACAGGTGTGGAGAGCAAAATCATACAGTCTGATAGGACCTCGGTAGTCCATGGCTACATGTGGATTTTGTATGTATGTACGTAGCATATACACTGATTTACCTTAACAGGATAATTATATAGTTCCAGATATTTTTCTTGTCCAGTACTGACAACAGTTTCACTGGATTTACCAAACTATTCAATTTTATTTGTGGTATTGACATTTACTATTAACTCATTATAAAGGTTACTTTTGAGAGAATTTCAAAAGATCAAGAAAAAGTTTAATGGCAAGAGTTCATTCTTTGTGAAACTTTACTTTGGTAACATTAAAAGAAGGAAGAAAACGCCTGAAATTTCTCAGGTGCAAGAAAAAGTCACAGTAATGGCTGCCACAGTAGTATAATGCTTTCCTTTCATCTATTTTTGCAACTTTATTGGATATCTAAATCATTGGTTTATATTATCAAATTCAGTTCATAAATTTTCAGGATTAATTTTAATAAAACATTTAAAATTGCCGATTTACATTGGGGGAAAAATTAAATTTAGAGCAGGGGTGCCTAAAATGTTTTCACACTGGAGCTACTTTTAATTTAGAATTTCTTTGGAGGGCTATTAAATTTTTATTTACATTTGAATACAAAGCAATAAAGGATATACCATCAGTAGTAAACAATTGAAATTAAATAATTTTACTGGTGCTTAATGTGCTTTTCTATTTTTGTGATAAATAAATCTAAAAATTTTTAGTAGAGAAAAATTACCTCTTAAAAATTAACTTCTTACCATGCTATGGGTGACTCCTACCTTGCTAAAGGTTGACCAGTAACCCACAGGCACTATAATGGGTACCCCTGACTTAGAGCATATTATCTTAGGAATGTAGTTCCCAATGGATATGACAATGCATTTAGCTCTGAGAACTACACTATCATCTGGCACTTTAAAGGTTAATTTCAGGCACTGCAGGTGACTTCTGATTGTAAAATAATAGTAGATTTCTGAGTGGGCATACTGAGAACTTGGGCAGACAAGGTCCCCAAACTATACTGCTGAAAAAAATATAAATTTAAAACTACATAACTTTTTATGTCCAATCTAAAAAGTAAAAAATAAAACTGAAGTATACTGATGGTGTAATCACTCACTGAATTTGTATTCAGTTCTTCAAAGGAAGATGAAGAGTCAACAATTTTTTCTTGTAGTTAAATCAGCATCTAATCTTCCTATGAAGCAAATACAAATTCAATGAGTAATTTTGATATCTGTATGCTTCAGTTTTACTTTTTAGAACACACAAAAAAAAATAGGAATTTTTTAATATATATATATTATTCGTTATTAAAAACACCTATTTTTAGAAATACTACATTGATACTGTGCATTTATTTGACATAAGACTTATAAAGTTAGATTTCCCTTCTCCTCCCTGGCAAGTTTCCCACTCACCACTTTTTTGGGGATAGAGAAAGAAGGGCTTGATTTGCAGTAACCAACAATGTTGGTTACTGCAAATCAGAACTTGAAGTTGCTCACTATACATAGTCTTTACAACATGAGCTTTCATTTGACACCTAACTCCTGTGGGCCTTTGTGTTCAGAAAGTATAATGGAAGAACAATTTTTATATTCCACCTTTTTTAAGTGGAATAAAAGTACAAGAGTAAGTTTTTTGATAAAAAAATACCCCTGAAGCAACTGCTTGCCACAGAGGTTTGACAGCCTATGGCATTTCCCATATTAAAAGTTTTCATTTGACACATAACTCATGGAGATCTGTTATTGGCTTGAGATGTGGTGGAACAACCATCCTGACACACAAATTATGAGTGTAAAACAATACAAGAACAGGGTTGAATTGTCTTACCTATGAGCAGAACAGAACTTTTTGCACATAATGGGCTAAATGGCAGGTCACAAGAAGCCCAAGGGCTCAGAGAAGTTTGGAGAAAATGAACCCATTGGACAGCTGTTAGGAGTCAGATTGCAGCCTCTTCTCAAAGCTATCCAGTATGCTCAACATGCTTAGGGTATGGTTCTTCTGTACATGAGGGGCACAGCTTTATATCCCATCTGATGAATGGCAGCCTTTCAAACCCATCAGTTCCCCTTTCTGATGAGGGCAAGGTAGGGGTTTAGCAGAGATAAATATTAACACTGGCACAGGTGGGATTTGAACCTATGAACTACAAATTACGAGACTGGTGTGCTACCAACTGAACCAATCCATGATGTTGTATAAACCAACACCATGAAGACATAAAAAAAAGATAATTTATTCAAAGATTGTCATGTTTGTCATAAAATTATTCATACCTAACATAAGTAAATAAATATCCCTTCAAGCAGTTGCTAGCCACAGAGGTCTGGCAGGAGCTTGTCAGTTTATATGCCATAGTAGAAGGTCTGAGAGGATGTCAAGCTCGAAACACACATCCATGCCTTAACTCAGAAAAACGACACATACATCCATGCCTTAACTCAGGGTTCGAACCTAGGTCCTTTAGATCAGTAGCCAAGCACACTAACCACTATTATTTATATATTTATATATGGCACAAATATTAATGTAAGGGCCTATAATTTAAACTGTGCCCAAGGCCACTAAAACTTAAATCTGTTTCTGGCTATATGATATAGCTATATATAATCATTATATGTATCTATATATATATATGGAGTGTCGTTTTTATATATATTGTGTCTTATATATATTTATATATACTATATTTATCTATATATACAGGGTGATTCAAAACTTATCGTTCAAATTTCGTGGGGAGGTAGGGAATACGTCAGGAAACCGATTTTACATAGGAAAGTATGTCCGCAAATGTACGCATGCGTATGTAGAGGGCGCTGTGTGTACCCAACCAGTGTACAGCTCGCCTGACCACTCCCGCTGTCATCAGTGTACGAGCTGACTTACTAGTGATAAGATGAATCGTTTTACACATCAAGAGCTAGCGGATATGCATCTCGCATATGGGGCAGCTGGCGAAAGCAGCCGCCGAGCTAGGCAAGTTTACGAAGACTGATACCCCAACAGAAGAATACCGCAGCATCAAATGTTTGCACGTGTGCATCGCAATCTGCGCAAACGTGGTTCACTGTGCAGCAACATGCAGGATACGGGGAGAAGACGACTGATGCGGACTGTCAACGTCACAGAACAAGTCCTACAGTCCATCGAAGATAATCCGAATACCAGCACACGAGCTATTGCTCAACAGCTTGGGGTCTCTCAGTCAGCAGTGTAGCGGATACTGCACGAGGAACGTGTGCATCCTTACCATCTGCAAAGGGTGCAGTTACTGCATCCTGACGATTATCCGAAGCGTGTGGAATTTGCACAATGGTTCATGCAGAAAGGTGCCGTGGACCCCAGTTGTCCAGCTTCTGTCCTTTTTACAGATGAAGCTTCATTCACTCGTGAAGGTGTGTTCAATACGCACAATTCACATGTGTGGGCTTACAACAACCCGCATGGTACGAGAAGTCACGATGCGCAACATCGTTTTGCCGTAAATGTGTGGGCTGGTATCATTGGTGACTGTTCGTTGGGACCTTACTTGCTACCGCCCCGATTGGACGGCCGAAAATACCTAATATTTCTCGAGACAGTGTTACCGACTTTTCTGGGCGCTGTTCCTGCACATATCTGCCGAGATATGTGGTATCAACATGACGGGGCTCCAGCCCATAGCACAATTGTTGTGCGTGATTACCTGAACCGAACATTCGGAGCTCGATGGATCGGTAGAGGTGGACCGATCGCTTGGCCACCCAGGTCACCTGATTTATCGCCCATAGATTTCTTTTTGTGGGGGGCCATGAAATACCATGTGTACGAGACCCCTGTCGACAGTGAAATGGACCTTGTTGCACGAATAGTGGCCGCCGCATTTGTTGTGACGAAATTTGTTGCATGAATAGTGGCCGCAGGCATCATCCGTGATATGCCAGGCGTTTTTGAAAATGTTCGGCAGTCAATGCAACAGCGTGTGAATCCTGTGTCCGTGTAAATGGTCGCAATTTTGAGCACCTACTGTGAACCTGTACTTTACCTTGTTGGAATAAAAGTCACATTTGTTACCACTTAACTGTACTGTTTCCTTGTGTTCACTTTACTTGTCCATTTTGTTCATGTAGATGACGTTTGCGGACATACTTTCCTATGTGAAATTGGTTTCCTGACATATTCCCTACCTCCCCACGAAATCTGAACGATAAGTTTTGAATCACCCTCTATATACTCTTTCACATCTTGTACTTAAGATTAGTTTAAACCATTATTTCTCAATGTTTATATTTTTTATCACCCAAGTTCATAACATCTGCCAATACATGCTGTACAAAAAACAGAATGTTGACTTCCTTGGGCAACTTTTCTAATTTCTTGGTATTACCCTTTTGAATGCTGCACAGGTTAAACATTTTGATCAAATCAGTAAAAATAGAATTTCCCATTAATCTTTGCTTTAATTTGCTGATAAATTTCCACCTTCTTTTACATATTATAGTTAAAGATGTATGACATTTCAAAATACATATTGACTTCAGTATGTAAATTTATAATTACCTTATCTGAAAGGAAATGTGACCTTTTGTTGTGTGCATTTCCAAGGGCATAAAAAGCTGCAATACTGAATATTGTACCTTCCCAATCAAACAAATCACTGATGTCATCAGTATCTAGAAAGAAAATTTCAGTTATTGTGATAGTATTATACATAACAAATAGAACAATGTACCTTACATCGAAATGTGTTATTAAATATCAAGTTATATAAACACAAAATTACTTTTTGTGCAGCCCACTTTTGACAATACAGAAGGTTGGAGAGGAAGGCAAGACCTCAGCAGAGGGACAACACAGAAAGAAAACATCAATATCTTATCCAAGATTTAAACCTAGAACCTAAAGTCCCATAGCCATGAACACTAATCACTAGAATAACTCTCACAGAGTAAATGCAAACCACATAAGATCCTGGTGGACAAGTGCTTGGCTACTGATCAAAGTGAACTTGCTTTCCTCACAGATCTTCTCTATAGCATATTAAACTGATAGGCTCCTCTCAAATCTCTGTGGCAAGCAGTTGCTTTTAAATAAAAATAAATAAATACCCCTTCAAGCAGCTGCTTGCCACAGAGGTCTGACAGGAGCCTGTCAGTTTATATGCCATAGTAGAAGGTCTGAGAGGATGGCAGGCCCTCAGCAGAAAAACGACACTGCATCGATCAGCCAATACATTAAAACACCAGAGGTGGTTTTAATGTATTGGCTGATAGGTGTAAACACTTTTTTTTTTTTGTGCACTAACTTTTCAGCACTTGGCCAATACCCCCAAAATTCAACATTAAGGAAAAAAATGATAATGTTTAGTAAAAAAACGCAGCAAAAGTGTTCTTCCATTTCATAAACAGGATAGAAAATCCCATTAATGTGAGCAATCAAATCAACTTATACCACACTGAAAAGTATCAGTAAAAGAAATAATTATGTTTCAGGTAAATATAATATTATTCAGGCTGAATTTTTACTTTCAATTAACATATAATTTAATTTTTTTTATTCAACGTTTTCCAACGTTAAGCCTTAATTGCATAGTCCAATCTATTTTTTTTCATTATATCAATGTGAAAATGTTTAATTAAAATTAATATGTTTGTAATTTTTTTTAACTTTTATTTTCATAAGATTTGGAGTAAAATTCTGTTTAATTTGGTATATAACATACCTATTTCTGCTGATTGGTTATTTTTTAAAAAATCTAAATTTGACTTGCCTGACTCAGTACAATTGGCTTAAATCCTGGGCTTTTCTCAAAGTATGGTATTGAGAAAAAAATTACAAAATGGGAGAAATATATACTTGAAAAAAGAAAATTAATCTTTTTGTTATATAGATATACACTGGTTTCCGTGGTTTCCGTATTAAGGAAAATCCTTATGTTAAGTCAATAGTAAGCTAACATCAAAGCTCTGTAACTTCTGAAATAAATTTTTTGTTTTGAAAAATGTGATTGCAGATAAAGATCTCAATCAAATAAATCAATATCTCGATTTTCAACAATATTCGTTCAGTATTTCAAGTGTTATGGGAGTTTGAATATTTAACAACAGCAATGCCAATTCTAAGAAACTTATACAATCTTTGACAAACTGAAGAATAGTGAAATAATTCTTTACACAAAGTTCTAAAATACAAACTTATTTCATTAAATACTTTGATGCAATACTTATTAAGTTTTAATTAACTTCTGAAGTCAATTTTTGTGGCTGGTATTGTTATCGCTAAATAGTCAAACTTCCATAACTCATTAAATACTGAAAGAATATTGTTGAAAAACGAGATATTGATTTATTTCATTGAGATCTTTATCTGCAATCAGATTTTTCAAAACAAAAACACTTATTTCAGAAGTTATAGAGCTTTGACGTTAGCTTCCCACTGGCTTAACATTGGGATTTTCCTTAATTTATGGAAACCAGTGTAAATAGCCTTTCTATCCATGTGCATTATAACTATTAGTATTTTTATAAAAATGTTATTTGTTGCCAGATATATTTTTTTTTAGTACAAGACTCTAAAAAATAAGTCCCATTAAAATAATACTAGGCTTTTTGTTAAATATTTTATTTTCAGAAAATCCAGAATTAAATGCTGATTAATTTGGCATATGACATGCCATAATTCCTTTCATTAGTTTTTTGGCAAAAAAGTGATTTTTTTTGCCTGATCAGAGTGGAAAAAAATAGCTGGACCTCTGAATATAAATCAGTTTTTCAGGCTGGACACTGGAAGGGATAGTTTTATTTCTGAATAGTTATTATTTTTTTGCTGCACAATTAACTAGCCAACTCA
This sequence comes from Ryuthela nishihirai, assembly GCA_038380435.1. Taxonomy (NCBI): domain Eukaryota; kingdom Metazoa; phylum Arthropoda; class Arachnida; order Araneae; family Heptathelidae; genus Ryuthela; species Ryuthela nishihirai. Next base: position 70,593,395 of record JAWZYU010000001.1, read on the forward strand.
GAAGGTCCCCAAAAATATGGACAATATATTATTTTATCACTTCATTTGAGACAGAGAAAATTTAAAATATAATAATACAATCATATCAATTGATCATGTCAGGCTTCATCGAAGAGGAATATTTATACTAATAAAAAGTTTAAGTAATGCAAAGATCAACTAACCTTATTTAATAATTAAAACGAGTTACTGGATTTATTTCACATAATATGGCTGACTACTTCACTGGATTTACTTCACATGCTAATTTTAAAACAATAAAATGGAATAGAATACTTGGCTAAGCTATGAGTTACTAGAAAAATTAATCAATAAACAGATGCAAAAAAAATTAACTCACCTGAAGAAAAATTTGAAAACATACTCAAAAATTCTTCATTTTTTTGAAAGGATGATACAATATGGCAGCATTTCTCTATTACAGCTGATGCATCTGCTGGGCTTAGAAACCATCCAGTATAAAGCGGTACACATTCTTGCCATTTTTGTAAGCGTTTACGAAAATACTCTAATGGTAAAGTTTTGGTAGTAGTTTTTACCAAAATCTATAACAGAAAGGAAAAAAAATGTCATTATAAATCAGGAAAGAAAACACCAAATATAAACACTAAGGAAATAATACTTATTTTTAAGAATGTTCAGCAGATAGAACTGATGATTTATTATACAGTCATATCTGTGGATAATTTATCACTATAGGTAAAGTCAAAAATAGCAGATAAAAAAAAGTTTCACTATGCATTTCTTTGTATGGATATTCAGATGCAGTTATTTTAACTGTACCACAGCTGTTACATAAGTATTTCTCATCTCTTTTCTCTTGGTGACACATTTTTGATATAGTCCATTTACTGTAATATACATTTCTGAAGTAGTATATTTACCATATACATATGTAGTAAATGTAAGTTTTTGTTTTATTATAACACAAAATTCAATTTATTTAAACAAATATGCATAATATTAAACTAAATATTTGACAAAAAACAAAATCATTAAAAAAATTTACAAACTAGTAAAATACAAATTATTTTGCAGTATTATTCTTTTTCTTAAATTTTTGCAACACACCTGTACCTTGGATGCAACACACAGAGTGAGAATCACCAAGTTATAGAATTGGGATGAATTTTCTTTTTTTACTAATTTTTTTGTGATTTTCTTTTATGTAGCTTATAATTTAACTAGTGTTCAACAATAGCAGGAAGAGTCAATATTACACCAAATGATGATAATTTAATCAATTTTGGTGAAAATTTTAAGAATGAAAATTCTGAACACTTGAGTGAATCTAACTAGAGAGAAATAACCAACTTAGAATGAAAGCAATCGTTTTATGCAAGCAACAGTGCTAAAAGCCTATATACAACAAGTGTACAGTGAAAATCTGCAATGAGTAAGAGTAAAATGCAGTGACTGGTGGCTCCAAAACTTTTAAAACTACTTTCTTATTCAACAGTGGTGAGTTTGTTTTTCCCTAAATATAAAATGAGTTCTTGTAACAGTGTACTTGATTTTTTTTTTAAATCTGAATTTTCATGTTCTGTACAGCTTTCACTTTTCAATTTTTAAATCAAAATTTTTTATACTTTAAAAAATAAAATAAAATAGTTTTCAATTTTTTTACAAACCAAAAATTCTATAAGCATCTTTGATGGTGTTCTATTATATTTATTTATGCTGTGAAAAGATTATCTGCACCACTTTCTCAGTTACTGCAATATACACTTCTGAAGTAGTATAATTACCATATACATATATAGTAAATGTAAGTTTTTTAGTCACGTTATCTCAATCACTACGTTAAATGTATGGTAAAAATAATTGAAATGGATCATTTTGACCCATACCACAGGACTCAGAATGCATAACTTTACACTAATAATTAAATTTAATTCAGGTTGCAGAATGTTATAAAACACAAACATGATGGAGCAATAGAATTATTAATGTTTTCCTTGAAGGTTCACAATTTTCAAAACTTTAGCAAACACATATATTTAAGAAATGTTTGCAGTAGGAACAATTAAATCAAATGGCTAAAATGATTTTATCATTATGTGAAGCTTTAATATGTTCAATAGCAAGAAAAGGTTTCAGGTACGATTCATGGCAGACTCTATATTATGATGGATTCTGATATGAAACAACATAAACTTCATATCTTTTTAAGTCTTTTATTTTTAAATACATTTATAATAATTTGGCAGTTATAACCTAAGGCAGTCATTGATTGTGGTAATTTGGTATGTTGGTTTATTGCTGATACTTTAAATCATTTTTTCCCCTAAGCATATTAGAAGTGATAAAGGTTTGTATCTATGGTAATACAACTACTTATAAGATTGATATCACCTTAAAAACACTGGTATAGATGATGAATTTTATGAAAATTTCTTGTTACTAGAGATGCACTGATGAGAAGCACTGAAGAAAAGTCAAATAAAGTTCGTTTTAATAAAGCAGTATTCACACTTACAGTCCAAGTAGATGAAAATAAATAGTTGTTTCTTTATCGGTGAGCTTGGTTGCTTTAATACAGGAACGTAGTAGATTCACCATTGCAAAATTATGCACAATAATAACAAAGAAGTAACTGAAATACATCATGTAAAAGTAGCAGGATCTAGATTTCTAATCAGCAAAATGGTGCTAGTTTCCGTGTTGTGGAATATGTTATGATAAAGCATATTTAAAAAAATTTTTGAAGGGATATTATTGTTAAGAAGTGTATGCGTGAGATGCAGTATCAGATCATATATATGATGGCATGTTTTTATTGTTGATGAGAATATTTGGGTTAGGGAAATCTTTTAATAGGAGTTTCCAGTCTGTGGGTAAAATTGGTAGTTCATCGTTATAGTAGAAATATTTGTTGACATGAATTATTATTTTTTCACTGTATGAGAGTTTAAATTTAGTATTAGGATTTGAAATAATTTTGGTTTCATCAAAGATGAATTAAAAAAAATTATAAAATTAAATTATGACTTTTCTTCAGTGTTTTTCATCAGTTCATCTATAGTAATGAGAAATTTTCACAAAACACATCATCTATACCAGTGTTTTTAAGGTGATATCAATCTTACAGATTTTATACACTGGGACTTTTAAAAATACAACAAGAGTATTTATTATCAACACTGAAAAAAACATTTATTGAGTAGAGAATATTTATGTGAAAAAAATTATTGCTGATGCAGTGGGAATTGAACCCACAACTCTCCAGATACATGCCAGAGCACTGTACTGTTAAATCACACATCAGAAGATAACTTAGTTCCAGGATAGGACTTATAAATCTTTCTTCTCTGAACATGGCGATATCTCTGAATATGGTAAGTATATTTCAGGAGAGGCAATTAATTTTCCAATTGTTGCTAATGATTCAGATGGTAATGAGGAAGTCACTTCATGCTTTAGCATTATTTATGAAATAATCAATATTAAATACAAAAAAAAATTGATTTCTATATATACAGGAAATCTGTGTATTTAATATTGATGGATATTTCATAAATAATGCTAAAGCATGAAGTGACTTCCTCATTATCATCTGAATCATTAGCAACAATTGGAAAATTAATTGCCTCTCCTGAAATATAGATGGTACAACCGCCACATTCAGAGAAGAAAGATTTATGTCATGTCCTGGAACTAAGTTATTGTCTGATGCGTGGTTTAACAGTAGAGCGCTCTGGCATGTATCTGGAGGTTCTGCGGGTTCGATTCTGGCCGAGTAAAGCAGTAATTTTTATCACAAAAATATTTATTGATATGTTATAATCACTGCTAATTTAGAGTCAAGTTCTTTAATTAAGCAGCATTTCTTTAAATTTATAGCTCTAAATGAAATACTAATATTAGGGTGATTCCAGATAAGAACTAAAAATAAATCCAGCACTTAATTTTCAGTTCTATAAAGAGCTGGTTTTTTTTTTAATAAATAAAAAAAAAAAATTGCTAATCCATCCATAGTAAATTCACAGATTACCTGTAGAAATAGACTTCAACAATAGTTAAAACATCTGAAAAAATTGCTAATGTCAAAAGTGCATAACTTTTAACGTAATACAAACATACCTCAGGGCTAACTGTAAACTTTCTTACAGTTTCAGCCATAATAATACTATAACGGTATTGAGCAGCATACTGGAGATACTCTTTCACTTCCCACTTCATTAAATGGCTATTTTGCACTGCTATAAGATTGGAATTATTTTCACAAGCTGTCAGTACACTACAGACAAGAAGGTACAAATCATTAATACTTCATTATTATTAGTCATTATTTAAAAAGTTGATTCTGACAAAATGCATAAAATTCTTGTTCAAACTGATTTTTTTTTTGTTTCATGTTAGACCAGATTTAAATCACCATTTTCAATACTCCCCACTAGTAATTTTATGGCTCTTAAGTGATCAGTAGAGTAACCACCTTTATAATCAGTTTCTTTTTATGGCAAGATGCACTAGAATTTCATTCTGGAAACCTTTTGAAATAGTGCAAATGTATTTATCGAGTTACAGGAAAACTAAAGATGAAAATGACAAAATTTTCAGTTAATATTATAAACAGTCTTAGAAATATATTAGGATGGTAAAATGTGGTAGCAAAGTGATTTAGAATTGTTAACTGGAATTTGCCTCCTTCCTATCTTTCTAAATGTGAGTAAACCTTATTTGCCAATGATGGATTACTTCAAGCACTTTATATATATATATATTTCATTTCTGTAAAATTCCCTCAATGCAAAGCTTGTATAGTTTTAATTGCTCTCTTTTAACCATTTCCTTTTTGGAAATAGCTTAAATCATTGCAATTTAAGAAACTGGTAAGAAAACTGCACCTTTAGAAGTTAGCCCATAGTCAAAAGACACAACTACAAATCTGTACAACTACAAGGGGTATACAGAATTATAATAATATTGATCCACACAAATATATAATTTTACCTTTGTTAAATTCTTATACAGAAGTAATTCCATAAGCAAAAAATCACCCACTTCAAAAGATTAATATTCACAATCAACAGATTTAATACTAAGTGATTTTTCAATATTTTGGACTGCCAATAAATGTTGTTTAGAATGAGACAAGCAACTTACCATTTTCTACAGTAATCATGAGACTGCCTCAGATTATTCTGGTTTCGAGTTTTAGGTGAGGCAAAATCTAAAAAATACTTATCAGCACTACAAATTACAGCTGCATTATATTTAGCTTTTATCATTTCACTGATAACTTTTTTAAAAGTCCCTGGTGGTCCTCGTATGATAACCATAATGCGACCATGCTTATGAACATAATCAATTGTAGGTTGATGAGTCAAAAATGGATAGTCAAATGCTATTTTAGCTTCTTCATGTGAAACTGGTTCAGGTTTCACTTTTTGCTTCTCAGCCATGATCACTACTAAATAAGTAAGCAAAATAACCTAAAAGATATAAGAAATATTATAATTTTTTATTTTAAAGATAATTTTCACTTTTCACAATAGTATTGTAAATATCCAATAATGAAAATATTAGTTTCACTGTTAGACCATAAATGCTTATAAAATAAAAAAAATAAATACCCACCTCAAACAGCTGCTTGCCACAGTGGTCTGACAGGAGCCTGTCAGTTTATATGCCATAGTAGGTCTGTGAGGATGGCAGGACCTCAGCAGAAAAACTACACACACATCCATGCCTTACCCGGGGCTTGAACCCATGTCCCTTAGATCAATAGCCAAGTGCGCTAACCACTCGGCCACGGGACACACATACACAAAAAAAAAATCTAAAGTTTGGTAATACATTTACAAAATCAATGCACTAAAAACTATTTTAAAACTCTCAGGAAAAAAAAACGATATGCTATGATCACTGCTAAACAAGCAGTAGAGCTGTACCAAATAGTTAATGTTTTATATGGGAAAAAGTGAACAGGTATAGAAGGATTGAAGGACAAAAAAGGGAAGGTTATAGAAGGTGAGGATTCTGTTATGGCTAGATGGGCTGAGCATTTCAGTGATGTCTCTGAACAATGTGATTAGTTCTACTCCCATTGTTTGTAATGATGATAGATGCATTACTGGCTTTAATGTTGGTCCTATAGCACAGTCTGAATTTTTTTTGGCTAATTCTCAAGGGTAGATGAAATTACTACAGAAATGCTTAGAGCTAGAAATGCTTTGGTTACCACATGAATGACTGAAATTCTGAATATCTTTTATGATAAAGGCATGGTTCCTAAGGATTTTACTAGAGCAATTATTATCCCTATTTTTTAAAAAAAGTGATTGCAGTTCTTGTGATAACTACAGGGGTCCTACTTTCTGTTCCAGATAAAGTTTTTTGCATGATTGTGCTTAATAGAATTAAAAATCTGATTGACGGACAATTGTATGATGAACAGTATGAATTCAAAAGTGTTAGGGGATGTGTAGATAAGGTTTTTTCATTTAGGCAGATTCTTAAGAAATGTTTAGAGTTTCAGAAACCTTTGGTTACTAGCTTTGTTGATTTCAAAAAGGCTTTTGACTCTGCTAATTGTCATAAATTTGTGGTTAATTGTGAAATCATATGGCATACCAGACAAGTTAGTTAACATAATGAAAGCTGTCTATAATAACACTGAGTTGTGTGTGAGAGTTGATAAGGCTTGTAGCAATTAGTTTAGCATTGCTTCTGGTGTTCGACAAAGGTGCATTTTGTTTCCTTTTCTCTTTAGTATGATTATTGATTATGTTATACAAAATTCACTGCAAGGGAAAATTTTTGGCCTTAAATGATCTGGAGATACAAAAAGTTCTGATTTAGATTATGTTGATGACTTAGCCCTTTTGGCAAATGATAATTGCAAAAGCAATGATATTTGCCTCTTTCATACAAGCTGTTGATGAGACTGGTAGTAGAGTAGGTTTGGTGATAAATAGAGAAAAAACTAAAAGTGATCAAAATCAGGGTGTGGTTCAGCTAATCTTAAATTTTTTCCCAATCTTGAGCAGGTATCTCAGTTTAATTATCTTGGGAGCTATATAACAGAGTGGCTACAACTTTGAAGAGAATCTATGGAAAGAGTGGAGAAACAGGCATATATACCTAAAGTTAAAATTAGACTGTATAATAGTTTCGTTCTTTCTAGGGTTAGTTAGGGTAGTGAAACTTAAAAACTTTGTAAACAAGAGGAAATTTGATGCTTTTGATTTTAGATGTTAATGCAGATAGAGAATCTTAGATATTAGGTGGTTCAGCTTTGTAAGTAATGATGAAGTTTGGGAAAAGAGTCGGCAACTGATTTTATAAGCATTCAAAATGTATTTCTTTTTTAAAACTTGGCACTTAATTGGTTTTCTCTCCTTCAACAGTAGATACTATGCAATTTACCGTTATGTTGCTTCACATGCCCATATTATTTCACCATCTTCTTACATGAACTCCTTCACTTAGGTTTTTTTTTAATCCTATTAAAAACAGAAGTTAGGGCTTTTAACCTTACTTTACACATCTTAAGAAGATTGGCACTCATGGTGCCCTCTAATGAGATGAGTGTTGTAAACTGTACGGTTACTACAAAAACAGACATGCACAAGACCTATTCAAGCTGCAATGCCAATCACGACCCACAGGTAGGGTAGTTCTTTGATCTGTATTAATACCTTCACTCTGAAGTTTTCGATTCTAAGTAATCCAATTAATGTTTAACTGATCAGAGCCGGGAGAGTTGGGTCAGTCATAGTCTGTTTTGTAACGCATATGGTTGCATTGGGTTTGATAGACCTATGGTGTGTTTCTTAACATTGATCTGTATGTTTTTTATTTCATCATCATCATTCTCAAGCAGCCAAGGGCTATGGAGGTCTAACCAGACTGTGAAATTTAGTTCTCCAAGCAAGTCTGTCCTAAGCTACATCTACTGCATCTGGCCACTGCACAGCAATTCTAATAAGGTCCTGTTTGACATTGTCTACCCACCGCATCCTAGGTCTCCCCCTCTTTCTGAGGCCTTTAGGCACACTGTTCATAACCCTATTCACCAATCTATAATTATTCATACGGACAACATGGCCAAACCAACGGAGTCTCTCTCTGCACAATATGCTGCTTAAAGGAGGTTGCAAACTCCTTTGACTAACCTCATCATTAGTTATAGAGTTGAACCACCTAATGCCCAAGATACTGGGTATGCATCTAGAATCAAAAGCATCTAGTTTCCTGTTATCTTGTTTACAAAGTGTCCAAGTATCACTACCATAACTAACCCTAGAAAGAACCAAATTATTATACAGTCTAATTTTAGTCTTTAGGTGTATACGCTTATTTCCCCACACTCTCCATAGATTCTTAAAAGTCCCGGCAGCAATCCCTATTCATCTGTTAATCTCCTGCCGCACATCACCAGTATCTGTTACATAGCTCCCAAGGTAATTAAACTGTGACACCTGCTCAAGACTGCAACCATTCAGATTAACTGAATCACAGCCTGTCTGACCAATTTTCATCACTTTAGTTTTCTCTCTGTTTATAACCAAATGCACTCTACTACCAGTCTCATCAACAGCTCGAATGAAAGAGTTCATCTCATCAACATCATTTGCCAAAAGGGTTAAATCATCAGCATAACCTAAATCAGAAATTTAGTATCTCCAGTCCATTTAAGGCCAAAATCTTTCCCTTGATGTGAATTTCGCATCAAGGGAAAATAACCAAGCTAAAGAGAAAAGGAGACAAAATGCACCCTTAAACCAATTGCTACAAGCCTTACCAACTCTCACAATGACTGTGTTATTATAGAGAGCTTTCATTATATTAACTAACTTGTCTGGTATACCATATGATCTCACAATCAACCACAAATTATGATGATCAACAGAGTCGAAAGCCTTTTTGAAATCAACAAAGCTAGCAATCAAAGGTTTCTGAAACTCTAAACATTTCTCAAGAATCTGCCTAAGTGAAAATATCTGATCCACACATGTTCTACCACTTCTGAATCAGTATTGCTCATCACGCAATTGACTGTCAACCAGATTCTTAATTCTATTACGCACAATCATGGAAAGAACTTTACCTGGAATAAAGAGTAGGCTGATACCCCTATAGTTATCACAAGAACTGCAATCATCTTTTTTGAAAATAGGGATAACAATAGCTCTGGTAAAATCCTTAGGAACCATGCCTTTATCATAAAGTAATTCAAAATTTCAGTCATCCAAGTGGTAACCAAAACATTCCCAGCTCTAAGCATTTCAATAGTAATTTCATCTACCCCTGGGGATTTATGAAGTTTAAGTTTAGAAACAGCCACAATAACTTCAGATTGTGTTATAGGGCCAACATTAAAGCCACCAATGCGTCTATCATCATTGCAAACAATGGGAGTAGAACTAACTACATTGTTTAGAACATCACTGTAATGCTCAGCCCACCTAACCATGACAAAAACCTTACTTCTATAACCTTACCTTGTTTATGCTTCAATCTCTGTACACCTGTTCATTTTCTACCACACAAAACATTAACTGTCTGGTACAGCTCTCTGCTGTTGTGCTGTCTAACTGCTTCCTTGGCTTTGTCAGCCAAGCCATCAAGCCAAAGATTCTTATCAGTAGCTAACTGATCATTTACATGTTTATTAAGCTCTCTGTAGTGCTTTCTATTAGGACTAGTAGGGTACTGAGTAAGGACATTCCTGCAGTTCCTTCTTTCTGAAATAAGCTCAAGTGTCTTATCACTCAAATAATTCTGCCTCCTCTGCTCCTTTTTTCCTAAAAGAGTACTGTTAGTTTCCAAAAAAGCCTATTTAAAACTGCCCCATTCTTCCTCAACTTCAGTAGTAAGCAAACCATGACTGTCATAATGACTAAGTAACCTATCATGGTAAGCGTTGGCTATAACTGGGTCTTTCAGATCTTCAGTATTAAAAATAAATTTTTTAACCCTAGCACAACACTTTTTAAGTTTAAGTTGCAAGACATTTTAACAAGGTAATGGTCAGATTCAATTTCAGCTCCCCTATATGATCTCGTATTCCTAACAGAACTAGCCCATTTGCTGTTAATTAATATATAATCAATCATATTCTTATGCAGCCCATCGGGTGAAACCCATGTGTACTTAAGTATGTCGCGGTGTTTGTAATAAGTGTTAGTTATTCTGAATCCATTGAGTTTACTTACCTGTAGGAGACATTGCCCATTGCCATTGCAGCTACCAATACCAAAAGGGCCTATTACTCCTCCCCAAAGGTCAGAGTCGGTACCAACTTTGGCATTGAAGTCACCAAGAACAAGGGTAATATCTCCTTTCTTGTCAGAATTCAAAATATCCTTAAGTTGTCCGTAAAACCTATCCTTTTCATCCTCATCGGCATCCTCAGTGGGGGCATAACAGCAGATAACATTCAAGTCTTTAACACTTTAAATTTTTGCTGTAAGAAACCTTTCATTAATGCACTGATATCCTAGAAGAGCATTACTAGCGTGTCTGCTGAGAAGCAGACCCACGGCTTGGTGATGCTTATTGTCGTCCCTCCCTGAAAAGTGAAATTTAAGATTATTTTTAAGAATCTGACCTTTATCTGTCCATCTGGTCTCTTGCAAGCCGAGAATATCTAAATTATAATGGTGGAATTCTTGTGTGAGGGCATCAAGAGAAAAAGCTCTGTGCAGAGTCCTCACATTCCAACTTCCTATGGAGAGAAAATGGTTAGTGGGATGTTTAAAGAAACTATGTTTATTGAGAGAGGGAATGCCGACAATATCAAACAGCCCCCTAATCGCAGACATGGGGCAAAGACCCGTTCCCCCACTACTAAAGGCTGAAGCCATCTACACTGGAAGACTTCCTCCAATGTAGAATTTGACGATGCCAATAGAAGCAAAGAGTTCAGGTGCCTGCGATGACTTCTGCTCAGGATTATCCACCAGCTGATAAACATATCCTGTGAATCTATTCACTTGGGGCTGTCAACCCACAAACAAACAGAAAACACAGCGGAAGATTTTCCCTCCACAGAAGCCCACCAGTGCAGCAAAATCAGGATCCGAGCTCAATAATAATCAAGCTCAGAGCCATATATCTGTCCAGTCCAGTGGGTTTATATGGTCAGCACCAGGACCCTGTGTGGTTGACCACTCCTCAGCAGGGTAGAAATGAAAGAAAAGTAGCCATAGTTGTCCAGATGAGTAGGCCACACTAACCTGGCAGCCCTCCCATTCGTTCACTTCCGCGAGAGTATCTCTTTTGAAAGGTATTAATGGTCTGCACCACGAGAAGGTGGGGTCGGACATTAGGTGCTAGGCCTGGCCGGTTCTATGCATCATCAGAGGAGATTGATTCATAGCTCTCCTTCCAGTGACTACCTAGCTACCGTTTTACTAATTTGAAACATAGTCTTATAACTGATGTACATATTAATTCACTTTAGGCCATGAATAATAGTCCTATTTTGTTTTTCAATAACCAATATTTCAGTTTTACACTTGTGATTGACTTCAAATCATTTCTAAATACCAAACAAGAATCTGCTAAAAATCTGAGGATCTGCTTTCTGGACCACCAAATTTTTCCTCCCCTCAAAAAATTGCATCGTTATCATCCTCCTCAAGCAGCAAAGGATATGGAGGTCCAACCAGACTGTGCAATTTAGTTCTCCAAGCATATCTGTCCTGAGCTACATCTGCTGCATCTGGCCACTGCATACTAATTTTAACAAGGTCCTGTTTGATATTGTCTGCCCACTGCATCCTAGGCCTCCCCCTCTTTCTGAGAGTACCTCCCACCAGTTAAGTGGTAGGAACTGCTTCTAAACAGTAAGAGCTAGAACTGCCAAATTTAGAACACTGCTTTCCCTAATTGTAACTTAGATCAAAGGTAGGTAGGTTAAGACTTTCACAGGTTTTCTTCTTTCTGAATACCAGACCCCTCTGAAAAAGTGGTAAGAACTGTTTCTAAATGGTAATAGATAGAACCATCAAATTAAGCATACAAATTCCTCTAATCGTAATTTGAGGAATGTAAGGGTTAGGACTCTTAAAATTTTTTTTTCACCAAAAAATCCCCCCCCCCAAATAAAAAAAGTATGGTGGGTGGGAGGGATTGCTTCTAAATGATAAGAGCTTGAACCACCAAATTCAGAATAGTTTCTTCAAACCACAACTTAAAGTAGTGAGAGTTTTGCGCATTTCTTTCCTCCTCAAAAAATGGTTCCCTGGAAGTTCTGATTCTTCGGAAAAAATGGGAAGGAATTTTTCTTAAACGATAAGAGCTATGATTACTGTCCTCTATATACAACTTTCCCACATAGTAGATTAATCAAACATAGATATTTGATCTTCCGAGGAATTTCTTAATTAGAAAGAATACCAACAATAAAACGTACAATCCTTGAATTTGGGATAGCTATATAACCCACTAATTAATTTATCTCTAAAAATGAAACAAAAAAAGTTTACACTACCTGTCTTAACCAACAGGTAAGTGAGTATTGGATAAATAAAGTTTTTATATAAGTTTGATGTTACATTTCATTTATTAGATCTGAATATTTTTCACCTTTATTTACTTCAAAAAATTCAATTACTTTTGTAATAATAAATAAAAATGGGAGATATTGAAATATACCTGATATCCCTAAATAGTTATACAGGTGGTCGAGGGGGGGGGGGAATCTAAGTGAAACTGCATCAAAGTAAAGGAGTAGGGTGAAAAGTTTAGAAAAAATTCAAGATACAAAATTGCCAGAGTCTGTGAGACCGAATGCAACAGATGGTGGAGCAACCCTCAAATGATTGCATATTGAATACTATATATTTATGTTGCATAAAGGGACAGATCTAGGGGGGGATCTAGGGGGGGATCAACGGGGCCATGGCTCCTCAATTTCAGTGAGGTATTAAGGGTAATAGGGGCAAAAAATTATTAAATGCATTCATATTCAGGAAATTAAGTATCTTGCCCCCTCTCTCCATCCTTTTCCTGGTTCAATTGTGCTTCTTGATTTTTTTTCATTTTTTTTTTTCTTGTTCAGGGCCTGGTTTTATATAATACTTGCAGATTTACACAGCATTGCTAAGGTCTGAAACTTTCTAAAATGTAGAGTAGATGACACTCCCGACATCACAAGCTTTCATTTGGCATAAATATCAATAACACTCAATCTCCTCCCCATCTGGGGGTGGCTCAGTCAGTAGCATGCTACACATGTAATCTGTAGTTCCCAGGTTTGTCCCAGCTAGGTCAGAATTGAGATTTATCTCTGCAAAACTCCCCACCCTGCCCATGGTCAGTAGGGGACACTGATGGGTTTGGATAGGCCATAGATGGGACATTAAGCCGTGGCCCCATGTGCAGAAGAGCAATACACTGTGCACATTAAAGAACACACTGGATGGACTTAACAGGAGGCTATCATGTGTCTCTCCATAGCTGTTCCAATGGGTCACCTCCCCCAACCTTCTCTAAACCTTCAGGGTCCTTGTGACCTAGCTATTTAGCATCTTGTGTGCAAAAATAATGCCGCTCAGAGGTAAAATAACCCAACACCTCGGATTAAAATTTTCTCGCTCTCTTTTAGGCGAGAAAAGAAATGGACATAGTTCAGGGTACCTATTATCCTCACCATGTCTATAGTGACCAGACGTCCCGATTTTTAACAATTTGTCCCGCGTCCCGCGGCGTTTTAAAAAAGTCCCGATTTTTGGAAAGAATGCACGACAAGCTAGGGAACGGCGGGAGAACGGGAAGGGAATATACGGTTTTCGGCGGCCATGTGGCTATTTCGCCAGGATATGAGTTTTATTTTTGTTAATTTTATAATGTTAAACTTTAATAATAACAAATAATTGTTGAGAACTGATTATCGAGAACTGCTTATCAAAGTTCGCATTGTAGATCAGTTGTTAGAATTCGACCACCATTGTTTGGACTTAATGAACAATGGCATTTTTTTGGTATTGGCAACGACGAAAACATTTTGTAACTGTCTCTCAGACGATACACATCGTACTGCGTGCTAGTTAAACAAGTGATGTCAACAAATCAGCTATTCAGATAATTTAGGTAAGTAATTTATTTATTTATTTCATAAATACATAAATTTTCTTGAATTTAGCAGACAGTACTCGTATTATTTATATTTTATAGTGGCGGCAAAAAGTCTAGCGCCGGCTTTGTAAGTGACACTTACGACTTACGTTACGGTAAATTCAGAGGAAAAATAATACAAGTTAGTATTGTTATTATTTAGAAAGAAACATAGGATTAAAATTAAAATAATTTTTAAAATATAGTTACTTTATAACAATCAAATTAATTTAATTTATAAACTAACAATAAAATATAGTGTCCCGCTTACCAATGGTGACCGCTCATGATGTCCCGCTTTACCAATGTTAAAATCTGGTCGCTAAAACCATGTCATAAGTTTCTAAAACAAAAACCAGAATTTCTTCGCTCAAATATTCAAACTTTTCAAACCACTTCATACCCACCAGAGTTCCTCGGATACAATTTGCCATGCATATGTAACTTTATAGCAATAGAAAATTAACTATGATTTGAGGTGCATAAAAATTGTAAAAGTGCAAAAAATTATTATTAAACAAAATTATTTATTACTTAACATAATATTTAAAACATTCATTAAGTAATAGTTGCCACCCGAGATCAGAGATGGTGCCAATGGTTGGCCTGTCTGTGATAGTTGTATTAAAATTAGCGGCAAAAAAAACCCATTAGTTCAACTGGAAGAATACTCTGGCATGTTTCTTCTATTTATTGATTGTATATATTTTTATTAACTTTTGCATATTTTTCAAATTAAGTGTCCAACGAGATTATACATCTTTCGGGGCTTTTTTTTTTTAATGCGGAGCGAAAATTTGTTGCTAGGCGTTAGATCCGGGAACTGCAGTAATGCCTTTCCCCATACCTAACTATATATTTTTCACATACGAATTTTTTTTAATTCACGGAGTTGATAGTATTAAAATACAGTACACTACCTTATTTGTTGATTGTGTCAATCCTTCATGAAATGCCTACAGTTATATAGCTATTTATGATTTGTTTCCAGCTAGGTCTATTGATTTACTGCTGAATTAGTACAATTGTACTACACTGTGATCGTTCCCGAAACCAAAACTATTAAAGGTTGAAACAAAAACAAGTTTTGAAAACATCCTCCGTCGATAAAATTAATTGAGCGGTTACGGTTTAATATTTGAGAATAGCTTTTTAAATTGAATTTATGACCAGGGTATTTCAGTGGGTATTCATGATCTTTCTTTAGTGGAAAAGTGTCCTTTTTTTAATTTTATAATCAATAAATAAAAAAATAAATACCCCTCAAGCAGCTGCTTGCCACAGAGGTCTGACAGGAACCTGTCAGTTTATATATTTCCAACTGTAGAATTTATATATTTTCAATGGTAGAAGGTCTGAGAGGATGGCAGGACCTCAGCAGAAAGACAACACGGACATCCATGCCTTAACCCGGAGCTCGAACCCAGGTCCTTTAGATTAGTAGCCAAGCGCGCTAACCACTCGGCCATGGGATGGCCATAGAAATATGTTAAAACCATAATTTAATGAAAAATTATCTTGATTCAACAGTTGGATTGTATGTGAAAGATTAAACAGCCCCGTTTTAATGAGAGCAGAATATTTGTAGTTGGAAAGATATTTATAATTTTTCTTGGCTGTATCTGAAGCGTTTCATTGAAATGTATCCAGTAACAACCTGTAAGCATTTGTATATATAATACACCTATCCCTCGATTTACATGGTACTCAGTTCACACAATTTTGGCTTTGCACGGTAAAAAAATGCAACCAGTTTCGATTTACACGGTACTGACTGAGACGTACATAGAAAGGAAATCTCAGTCAGTACCGTATAAATCGAAACTGGTTGCATTTTTTGACCGTGCAAAGCCAAAATTGTGTGAACTGAGTACCGTGTAAATCGAGGGATAGGTGTACTATGATTTTTTGTAGCATAGCCCTACACTTTGATAAAAATTATAAATAACTTCTTGGAAATGTAGTAAATTTCAAAGAAATTAAATATTATTTATGCTTTTTATATATTTGGTAATGGACTTTAAGTTTCATTTCGAACATAAATGGTCGTAATGGTCAAAATGTCACATCATAGCATTATATATAAAGATACGACACTCCTATAGGGATCAATAGGACCTATAGGAGTCCATGGTGCACGTCGCCGAGTATTCAGCACTAGCATGGTACCAGATAATAACCATGGTAGTGACTACCTTGCATAGGTTACCATTCACCTTAGCCTGTTCTGCTTCAGACTCCTTGGACGTAATGTAAAGCAATAGAATTGAAGTGGCTTTGCAATTTCTTTTTAAACAATAAATGTTTTCTATCTTCGGAAAAATAATTTGGTAAGTTAAATCGAATATTTGTACAAGTTGCAAGTAAAAGCTAAGTTGAGGAAAAAAGAAAAACTGTTTACCCACACTTGGGAACGAACCTGGAACCTTTAAAGCCGAGCGGTATACCACTATGCTATTAAATGCTTGTTGATCAAAGTGTTTGATCAACAAGCAATCAATTCAACTCATAATGGCCTCAAGACTCTTTTTCAAAACTACAGCACATCCTCTAGACCTTATTCAGTAAAATGGCTTCTATATTAGAAGAAGAAACATTTGCAAGTACTTGAATTACCTACGAGGAAGATCAAATTTCTCCCCTTTTATGTGGACAATGGTGAAATTTCTAAATGTGATCACTATGGCGAGGTAAAACAATTCAAGACGAATACTACAAACAAAAAGGCTGGAAAGATATCAAAATAGGCACTCGAGTAGCCACAATGACTTTATGCACGATATCCAACTACCTTAGAATTGGCTCTTTCACAGCCACCACCGATTACAATGGCATCACCAGAATCTGCTGAAGGTGAAGTGTCGTAAGATTATATTATATATCTTACGTATATTTATAGTATTTTTTTCACAACCCTACAACATTTACTGTTGTCCTTACAACAAAAGAAAAGGAATAACTAACAAACTATGGCAGATATTATTTATAACAGAAGAAATACAAAATAAAGAAGGAAAAAAATCTAAAGTAATCTGAAGAACTAAATAGAGGAAAACTATAGAAATTGAAAATAATAGTCTCGTTGTAACACTACGGAAAATGAAAATAAAACTCGAGAAACTGAACATCAAAATAAAACGCCGAAGAGCACGGACAATGTCGAATTCGAATCCGAAAATTGGTCAATAGTCATTCCCGAAAATGAAAAGAATTAACGAAAGAAATTCCAGATAGTGAAGAAGAAATAAATAAATCAATTCAGAAAAACTTCTATCAATTAGGAAAAGCAGGATTGAATGTTCTGATTAGTAAGTACCACGTGGCTTCTTTGTTGATCTCTAAAACTTCTAACTAAAGATCACAGTAAGCAAGCGTCTTCGAATTGCAATAATTTCCGGATCAAGAGAAACTTTGGACCGAAGGAGCAATATTTAACCTCAGAATAGAAAATGTTTCTTGAATGAGAGATCAGAAAGACTACCAAATTGCAATATGAGGGATTCTCTTGCTTCATTTTGCCTTGTTGAGGTGGATTTCTGTTGGTGGAAATGGACTCCTCTTGGTGACTGACTTATGATGCACCTTCCGATACAACTGCAGGGTTTTTCAAAAATTTCTCACACCTTCCTTTCCTGCCACCCATTCGCTTTTGGGTGTCCTCAGCATTGGATTGACTTGCCCTTTTTTGAAGTCTTCAGTTTAACGTTTAAAAGTTTCCTCATCCGTGCTTTTCAATCGGTTCATGCATATTTGAATTCCCAAAGCCCATCATCATCATCATCATCATCATCATCATCATCATCATCATCATCATCATCATCATCATCATCATCATCATCCTCAAGCAGCCATGGGCTACGGAGGTCCAACCAGACCGCGCAGTTTAATTCTCCAAGCATATCTGTCCTGAGCTACATCTGCTGCATCCGGCCACTGTACACCAATTCTAACAAGGTCCTGTTTGACATTGTCTGCCCACCGCATCCTAGGTCTCCCCCTCCTTCTGAGGCCTCTAGGCACACTGTTCATAACCCTATTCGCCAATCTATAATTATCCATACGGGCAACATGGCCAAAAGAGCGGAGTCTCTCTCTGCACAATATGCTGCTTAAAGGAGGTTGCAGACTCCTTTGCCTAACCTCATCATTAGTTACAAAGTTAAACCACCTAATACCCAAGATACTGCGTAAGCATCTAGAATCAAAGCATCTAATTTCCTGTTATCTTGCTTACACAGCGTCCAAGTTTCACTACCATAACTAACCCTAGAAAGAACCAAACTATTATACAGTCTAATTTTAGTCTTTAGGTATATACGCCTATTTCTCCACAATCTCCATAGATTCTTAAAAGTCCTGGCAGCAATCCTATTCGTCTGTTAATCTCATGCCGCACATCACCAGTGTCTGTTACATAGCTCCCAAGGTAATTAAACTGTGACACCTGCTCAAGACTGCAACCATTCAGATTAACTGAATCACAACCTGCCTGACCAATTTTCATCACTTTAGTTTTCTCTCTGTTTATAACCAAACCTACTGTACTACCAGTCTCATCAACAGTTCGAATGAAAGAGTTCATCTCATCAACATCATTTGCCAAAAGAGCTAAATCATCAGCATAATCTAAATCAGAAATTTTCGTATCTCCAGCCCATTTAAGGCCAAAAGCTTTCCCTTGAAGTGAATTTCGCATAACATAATCAACAACCAAACTAAAGAGAAAAGGAGACAAAATGCACCCTTGTAGAACACCAGAAGTAATGCTAAACCAATTGCTACAAGACTTACCAACTCTCACACATGACTCAGTGTTATTATAGAGAGCTTTCATTATGTTAACTAACTTGTCTGGTATACCATATGATCTCACAATCAATCACAAATTATGACGATCAACAGAGTCAAAAGCCTTTTTGAAATCAACAAAGCTAGCAACCAAAGGTTTCTGAAACTCTAAACATTTCTCGAGAATCTGCCTAAGTGAAAATATCTGATCTACATATCCCCTACCACTTCTGAATCCACATTGCTCATCACGCAATTGCCTGTCAACCAGATTCTTAATTCTATTAAGCACAATCATGGAAAGAACTTTACCTGGAACGGAGAGTAGGCTGATACCCCTATAGTTATCACAAGAACTGCGATCACCTTTTTTGAAAATAGGGATAATAATAGCTCTGGTAAAATCTTTAGGAACCATGCCTTTATCATAAAAGTTATTCAAAATTTCAGTCATCCAAATGGTAACTGAAACATTCCCAGCTCTAAGCATTTCCGTAGTAATTTCATCCACCCCTGGGGATTTATGAAGTTTAAGTTTACAAATAGCCAAACTAACTTCAGATTGTGTTATAGGGCCAACATTAAAGCCAACAATGCATCTATCATCATTGCAAACAATGGGAGTAGAACTAACCACATTGTTTAAAACATCACTGAAATGCTCAGCCCATCTAGCCATGACAGAATCCTCACCTTCTATAACCTTGCCTTGTTTATCCTTCAATCCCTGTATACCTGTTCGTTTTCTACCACACAAAACATTAACTATCTGGTACAGCTCTCTGCTGTTGTGCTGTCTAACTGCTTCCTCAGCTTTGTCAGCAAGCCCATCAAGCCAAAGATTCTTATCAGTAGCTAACTGATCCTTTACACGTTTATTAAGTTCTTTGTAATGCTTTCTATTAGGATTAGTAGGGTACTGATTAAGGACATTCCTGCAGTTCCTTCTTTCTGAAATAAGCTCAAGTGCCTTATCACTTAAATAATTCTGCCTCCTCTGCTCCTTTTTCCCTAAAAGAGTACTGTTAGTGTCCAAAAAAGCCTGTTTAAAATGGCCCCATTCTTCCTCAACTTCAGTATTAAGCAAACCATGACTGTCATAATGACTAAGTAACCTATCATTGTAAGCTTTAGCTATAACTGGGTCTTTCAGAGCTTCAGTATTAAAGGTAAATTTTTTAACCCTAGCACAACACTTTTTAAGTTTAAGTTGCAAGACACTTTTAACTAGGTAATGGTCAGATCCAATTTCAGCTCCCCTATATGCCCTGGTATTCCTAACAGAACTAGCCCATGCTGTTAATTAATATATAATCAATCATATTCTTATACAGCCCATCAGGTGAAACCCATGTGTATTTATGTATGTCGCGGTGTTTGTAATATGTGTTAGTTATTCTGAAACCATTGAGTTTACTTACCTGTAGGAGATGTTGCCCATTGCCATTGCAGCTACCAATACCAAAAGGGCCTATTACTCCTCCCCAGAGGTCAGAGTCTGTACCAACTTTGGCATTGAAGTCACCAAGAACAAGGGTAATATCTCCTTTCTTGACAGAATTCAAAATATCCTGAAGTTGTCTGTAAAACCTATCCTTCTCATCCTCATCAGAATCCTCAGTGGGGGCATAACAGCAGATAACATTCAAGTCTTTAATGCTTGTCTGAAATTTTGCTGTAAGAAACCTTTCATTAATGCACTCATATCCTAGAAGAGCATCACTAGCATGTCTGCTGAGCAGCAGACCCACGCCTTGGTGATGCTTTCCATCCTCCCTCCCTGTAAAGAGAAATTTAAAGTTATTTTTAAGTATCTCACCTTTACCTGTCCATCTGGTCTCTTGCAAGCCTAGAATATCTAGGTTATAGCGCTGGAATTCCTGCATGAGGACATCAAGAGAATAATCTCTATGTAATGTCCTCACGTTCCACGTTCCTGCAGAGAGAAAATGATTAGTAGGATTTTTAAAGAAATTAGGTTTAGTGAGATTGGTAGGGCCAACAATATCAAACAGCCCCCTGATCGCAGGCATGGGGCAAAGACCTGTTCCTCCGCTAAAGGCTGAAGTCACCGATGCTAGTAGGAACTTCAGGCACCACCTTTTCAAGTGGACTTTTTCAAGAACCATATGGCCTGCCTGAGACACATTACTCCAGTTTAGGCTTGACGATGCCCAACTAGCTAAGTAAGGTTCAGGTACCTGCGATGGCCTCTGATTAGGATTATCCACCAGCTGATATAAGGTATCCCATGCCTCTGTTCACTTAGAGCTGGCAACCCAGAAGCAAACAGAAAACACAGCGGCAGACTCTCCCTCAACAGAGGCCCACCAGTGCAGCAAGTCCAGGATCCATAATCAAGTTCAAATCAATAAACAAGTCCAGTCTAGTAGGTATAAATGATCAGCACTAGGACCCTGTGAAGTTGACCACTCCTCAGCAGGGTTGAAATAAAAGAAAAAAGTGGCCATAAATGACCAGATCAGTAGGCCATACTGAACTGGCAGCCCTCCCCTTCCGTTCCCTTCCAAAAGAGAATATCTCTTTTGAAAGGTACTAACGGCCTGCACCACGAGAAGGTGGGGTCGGACACTAGGTGCTAGACCTGGGCAAAACCCACGGGTTTAAAAATATTTTAAATTCCCCAAACTTAGATTTATGTTCTCGGACCTAAACTTTCAAAATTCACAAACTTTACACTCCCTTATTTCTTAATTCTGTTAGAAAAAAAAGGCCATCTAAGGCTAAAATTCGGCATGGAATTTTCTAAAAAAATGCACCATTCCCATCTGGTGCGATCAGACTTCGTCGTGGTAGTTACGTTTAGATGAAGGAATAGGCCCTTAAAGAGTGTGCACAGGATCGTTTACAAGAAGATAGCACCAAAGAAAAGACTGTTATGAACTTTTGCAGCTTAAATATTTGCTCTAGTGGCTCCAACTAGGAGAGTGCAAGATTTTGATAAATAAATTTAAATCGTCTCTGAACATCGTTATATAAATGTTGAATAAAAACGTTGCTTTAATTGGTAGTGTACCCAAAAGCATCAAATTGGAGAAAAATTAGTCTACTAAATGTGTGAGTGTTATAAAAGTACTCGTCTGATTTTCGTGGGCTGCTTTTGAAAATTTATGCTATTGAAGCCCTCAAAGGGAGGGATTATTACAACCTCCCTTTGGGTATGCTAATGAAATATACACAGTCGTATCAGAATAATATGACCACCCACGGAATCACAGTGCACATGACAGGGTCGACCACACAAAGATATAAGTGGCTGGCCAGATGCACCATAGTGCATAATATGAAAACAATGGGCAGAGGTATTGATTTGATGGACGTTCAAAAAGGAATCATCATTGGCTAACGTGCCAAGGGTGGGAGCATCTCGGAAACAGCAGACTTTGTGGGCTGTTTGCAAGGTGCTGTAGTAAGGGTATACCAAGAATGGGCTGCTGGCTCATTAAGTACCTTCAGATGTCAAAACTGTGGAGCCCCACAGGCCATCAATCCCAGAAGAGAACATCGCCTCCATCAACTGGTAAAGGGCAATCAACGCGTAACATTGCAGCAATTGACCACTCATATGAATGCTGGGGCACCCAGGTACGTGTCCCCGATAACAGTAGAGCAAACCTTTTATGCATCGGTCTCCGGAGTAAGTACTGCATAAAGGCGCCCATGTTAACTAAGGTCCATCAGCAACGACGCCTGCAGTTCGCACAGGACTACAGTCATTGGACAGTGGAAAAAAGTTGTCTTCGACGAATCGAGGTTTTTACTCCACAGAAGTGATGGGTGGTGGCAGATACGGCGTCATACACATGAGAACCAATATCGGGACACGCTTGTCGGTCAAGTACAGCTGGCAGTATGCATGTCTGGGGGACGTTTTCCTGGTATGACCTGTGACTGCTGGTACCACTGGATGGGTCCCTGAATGCCAATGGCTACCTGTCTATCCTTGCTGACCACAGGCATTTCTTCATGTTGGACATTTACCCTGGTGGTGATGGTGTCTACCAATAGGACAATATGCCCTGCCATGTCACTAAGGTGGTGTGTGACTAGTTCCAAGAACACAACAGCAATGTCTCCGCTCTCCCTTGTCCAGCGAAATCGTTCGTCCTCAATTCCATAGAGCACTTTTGGAACCATTTGGATCGACAGGTTCAGCGTGCGGACTCACAACCATGTCTTCTCTGGAACCTCTGTACTCTGCTGGAGTCCAAATGGACATGTGTGCCTCTGGCAACCTTCCTGGGTCTCATTACGTCCATGCCACGCCATCTTGCCATTGTCATCTGGGCCAAAGGTAGTTATTCCCATTATTAGGTAGGTGGTCATATTATTCTGATACGACTGTGTATATTATATAAAATATCCCCTCAAGCAGATGCTTGCCACAGAGGTGTGACAGGAGCCAATCAGTTTATACATCCTAGTAGAAAGCCTGTGGAAATGGCAGGACACCAGCAGAAACACCTAAAAAATCCGTCCTTTGCCCGGGGCTCGAAACCAGGTCCCTGTGATTAGCCAAGCATCGAAACACTAATGGCTTTAACCAATAATAGAGGGTGTTTCAAAAGTAGGTATACAATTTTGAGACGATGTATTCAATTAATAAATGGTAGATAAAAATAAAATACATAGAAATGTAGCCGAATTGTGTCAGATGTCTTACTTAGATCGATGGTTTGTTGCAACTTCCAGATGCAACACGACAAATATCCTACATACAACAAAAACTTTCCCAGGTTTGAAATAAAATGTTTATAGCGAATTCTGTAATTGCCCCTGTAATTCTTGTCCACAGATCATTAACATTTGCAGGGTACATGTTATCTTTAACAAAGCCGCATAAGTCTAGTGGAGTTAAACCAGGGGTTCGAGGCGGCCATGATATTGGAATCACTTGGCTTACCCAGTAATTTGGAAAACTCCGACACATCTGACAAAACTGGTTGGGTTTGGATAAATTCCGTGTATTTGATTTGTATTTACCATTTATTAATAAATGTATGTATCCTCTCAAAGTTGTAAACATAGTTTTGAAACACCCTCTCTCTTATATTGGAAATGCAAAGCCATTCGGAAGAACTTATAAATAATAAAAATATTAATTTAAATATAGGAAAGAAATGTGTTATGGTATTTATGGACTTAGAGCATTTGATTCCGTTGACATTGACATCTTACTACAGAAATTATACTTACTTGGTATTGGAATATTTTTGAATGGTTTAAAAGCTACTCATTACACAAAGAAAGAGTTATGAGAATAAACGATAATTATAGGGATAAATTTGAGATTAATTTTGGAGTTCCACAAGGATCTATTCTCGGCCCTATGCTATTTCAAATATGCATAAATAATTTGGCTAATATTTCAATAGTAAATTACATATGCATGCTGATAATACAGTGCTAATCAACTTATACTCAGATTTAGAATCCGCTATTTGCAATCTACAAAATGATTTTCATAAAGCAATTAAATGGTTTGTTCTTAAAAAACTGAGTGTAAATGAGAAAAAAAAAAAACACAATTTATATGTATTGGTTTCCAATATTTTACATTTAACAGAAATATTTTACTAAACATCAAATTATTTGTTGTAAATTGGCTAGTTTATTACTTGATATATGAAATTGTCCTAAAATAGAAGTAAAAAATTTAACTAGGCTTCAAAAGAATTCAAAAAGAAATTAAATAAATATATTGACTGGATGTGTTTAAGATTACGATTTGTAGCAGTTAAAGTTAGGAAACTTGTTTGTTGATACACAATTAACTCTTAATATATAAATCACTCTTTGAATCTATAATTAGACATGGAATAGTGCTTTATGGAACAGCCTATAAGACAGGATTAAAAGAATACAAATTAGTCTACTAAAAGGATTGTGTTAATCAGAAGTTAAAAATTCCCTTATAACAAATGATACATTTTGCTCAAAATTTTACTTATTGAAAATTTATATGTGTTTGTTTGTTATCAATGACTCCTTTAATAATAGCTATAAGCAAAATATTTGCCACCATAAGTTTAATAGAAAAAAGGCCAAGGGTTTTTAAAATAATCAAAATTTTAAAATAATTACGAGTGAAACTCCAAAGAATATCGAATTCCCTACTTATTTAATTTGTTCCCTAGAGAAATTGTAAACTTGACAAATTTCCTGATGTTAAATAAAAAAAGATATTGGAATGGTTGATGATAGTCTGTAAATGGTAGCTATGTAGTCACTGGAAGGAGAGCTATGCACTAATCCCCTGTGATGATGCATAGAACCGGCCAGGCCTAGCATCTAATGTCCGACCCCGCCTTCTCGTGGTGCGGACCGTTAGTAACTTTCAAAAGAGATACTCTCTTGTGGAAGTGAACGGAAGGGGAGGGCTGCCAGATTAGTGTGGCCTACTGATCTGGACAACTATGGCTACTTTTCTTTTTTTTCTACCCTGCTGAGGAGTGGTCGACCACACAGGGTCCTGGTGCTGACCATATAAACTTACTGGACTGGACAGATATATGGCTTTGAGCTTGATTATGGATCCTGATTTTGCTGCACTGGTGGGCTTCTGTGGAGGGAAAATCTTCCGCTGTGTTTTCTGTTTGTTTGTGGGTTGACAGCCCCAAGTGAATAGATTCACAGGATATGTTTATCAGCTGGTGGATAATCCTGAGCAGAAGTCATCGCAGGCACCTGAACTCTTTGCTTCTATTGGCATGGTCAAATTCTACATTGGAGGAAGTCTTCCAGTGTAGATGGCTTCAGCCTTTAGTAGTGGGGGAACGGGTCTTTGCCCCATGTCTGCGATTAGGGGGCTGTTTGATATTGTCGGCATTCCCTCTCTCAATAAACATAGTTTCTTTAAACATCCCACTAACCATTTTCTCTCCATAGGTAGTTGGAATGTGAGGACTCTGCACAGAGCTTTTTCTCTCAATGTCCTCACACAAGAATTCTACCATTATAATTTAGATATTCTCGGCTTGCAAGAGACCAGATGGACAGATAAAGGTCAGATTCTTAAAAATAATCTTAAATTTCTCTTTTCAGGGAGGGACGACAATAAGCATCACCAAGGCGTGGGTCTGCTTCTCAGCAGACACGCTAGCGATGCTCTTCTAGGATATGAGTGTATTAATGAAAGGTTTCTTACAGCAAAATTTCAGACAAGCGTTAAAGACTTGAATGTTATCTGCTGTTATGCCCCCACTGAGGATGCCGATGAGGATGAGAAGGATAGGTTTTATGAACAACTTCAGGATATTTTGAATTCTGTCAAGAAAGGAGATATTACCCTTGTTCTTGGTGACTTCAATGCCAAAGTTGGTACTGACTCTGACCTTTGGGGAGGAGTAATAGGCCCTTTTGGTATTGGTAGTTGCAATGGCAATGGGCAACGTCTCCTACAGGGAAGTAAACTCAATGGATTCAGAATAACTAACACTTATTACAAACACCGCGACATACATAAGTACACGTGGGTTTCACCTGATGGGCTGCATAAGAATATGATTGATTACATATTAATTAACAGCAAATGGGCTAGTTCTGTTAGGAATATAGGGGAGCTGAAATTGGATCTGACCATTACCTAGTTAAAAGTGTCTTGCAACTTAAACTTAAAAAGTGTTGTGCTAGGGTTAAAAAATTTGCTTTTAATACTGAAGCTCTGAAAGACCCAGTTATAGCCAAAGCTTACCATGATAGGTTACTTAGCCATTATGACAGTCATGGTATGCTTACTACTGAAGTTGAGGAAGAATGGGATCATTTTAAACAGGCTTTTTTGGACACTAACAGTACTCTTTTAGGAAAAAAGGAGCAGAAGAGACAGAATTATCTGAGTGATAAGGCACTTGAGCTTATTTCGGAAAGAAAGAACTGCAGGAATGTCTTTAATCAATATCCTACTAGTCCTAATAGAAAGCATTACAGAGAACTTAATAAACGTGTAAAAGATCAGTTAGCTGCTGATAAGAATCTTTGGCTTGATGGTTTGGCTGACAAAGCCGAGGAAGCAGTTAGACAGCACAACAGCAGAGAGCTGTACCAGATAGTTAATGTTTTGTGTGGTAGAAAACGGACAGGCATACAAGGATTGAAGGATAAACAAGGTAACGTTATAGAAGGGGATGATTCTGTCATGGCTAGGTGGGCTGAACATTTCAGTGATGTTCTAAACAATGTAGTTAGTTCTACTCCTATTGTTTGCAATGATGATAGATGCATTGGTGGCTTTAATGTTGGCCCTATAACACAATCTGAAGTTATTTTGGCTGTTTCTAAACTTAAACTTCATAAATCCCCAGGGGTAGATGAAATTACTACCGAAATGCTTAGAGCTGGGAATGTTTCGGTTACCACTTGGATGACTGAAATTCTGAATATCTTTTATGATAAAGGCATGGTTCCTAAGGATTTTACCAGAGCTATTGTTATCCCTATTTTCAAAAAAGGTGATCCATTTCTTGTGATAACTATACGGGTATCAGTCTACTCTCTGTTCCAGGTAAAGTTCTTTCCATGATTGTGCTTAATAGAATTAAGAATCTGGTTGACAGTCAATTGCGTGATGAGCAATGTGGATTCAGAAGTGGTAGGGGATGTGTGGATCAGATATTTTCACTTAGGCAGATTCTTGAGAAATGTTTAGAGTTTCAGAAACCTTTGATTGCTAGCTTTGTTGAAAAGGCTTTTGACTCTGTTGATCGTCAAAATTTGTGGTTGATTGTGAAATCATATGGTATACCAGACAAGTTAGTTAACATTATGAAAGCTCTCTATAATAACACTGAGTCGTGTGTGAGAGTTGGTAAGGCTTGTAGCAATTGGTTTAGCATTACTTCTGGTGTTCGACAAGGGTGCATTTTGTCTCCTTTTCTCTTAGCTTGGTTATTGATTATGTTATGCGAAATTCACTTCAAGGGAAAGATTTTGGCCTTAAATGGTCTGTAGATACGAAAATTTCTGATTTAGATTATGCTGATGATTTAGCCCTTTTGGCAAATGATGTTGATGAGATGAACTCTTTCATTCGAGCTGTTGATGAGACTGGTAGTAGAGTAGGTTTGGTTATAAACAGAGAGAAAACTAAAGTGATGAAAATTGGTCAAGCAGGCTGTGATTCAGTTAATCTGAATGGTTGCAGTCTCGAGCAGGTGTCACAGTTTAATTATCTTGGGAGCTATGTAACAGATACTGGTGATGTGCGGCATGAGATTAACAGACGAATAGGGATTGCTGCCGGGACTTTTAAGAATCTATGGAGAGTGTGGAGAAATAGGCGTATACACCTAAAGACTAAAATTAGACTGTATAATAGTTTGGTTCTTTCTAGGGTTAGTTATGTTAGTGAAACTTGGACACTTTGTAAACAAGATAACAGGAAACTAGATGCTTTTGATTCCAGATGCTTACGCAGTATCTTGGGCATTAGGTGGTTCAACTTTGTAACTAATGATGAGGTTAGGCAAAGGAGTTTGCAACCTCCTTTAAGCAACATATTGTGCAGAGAGAGACTCCATTGGTTTGGCCATGTTGCCCGTATGAATAATTATAGATTGGCGAATAGGGTTATGAACAGTGTGCCTAAAGGCCTCAGAAAGAAGGGGAGACCTAAGATGCGGTGGGCAGACAATGTCACACAGGACCTTGTTACAATTGGTGTGCAGTGGCCAGATGCAGTAGATGTAGCTCAGGATAGACTTGCTTGGAGAACTAAATTGCACGGTCTGGTTGGACCTCCGTAGCCCATGGCTGCTTGAGGATGATGATGATGATGATGAAAAAGTGATGTTTTAAATCGGAAAATTTTTTATTAATTTTTTTCCTTCATTTTTATGACATGGTATTGATGTCATCTACAGTAGATCATATCTGTTAAAACCACATAACATTCCGGCTGATAAGATTCGGCTTAGTAGGATTTTTTATGCAAAATAATTTTATAAATGATACTCTGAAAAATAAATTTTGAAAAAAATATTGTTCTGTACTGGCTATAAGGAATTATATTTAGCACTATCTATAACGCTGTCGGCAACAGAAGACAGAATTTTTGCATCATAATCATGTACGAATAAAAGATGCACGGATGACGTCTGTACGACACAGCAGTGTGGGGTGAGTGACAGGTTGCATAATGCCTTATTCTAAAGGAAAATTTCCTTGTTTATGTGTCATTCTCACCGTCTTTTTGCACTGTTTTTCTTTTATTACTATAAATTTTTATTATTCGGTTAATTATTGAGCAACTCCTAAGTATTGCGTAATGTGGACATGTTGATGCCATTAAAAATAAAATTTAATTGTGAAATGTTTTAGAAAATCTATCGAATAAAGCACAACAAATATTCAACAGTTCTTTATTAGGAAAAGAAAATTACACCTATCTTTGGAATTAAATCTCATCGATTACATAAACAAAAACATACTGTAATCCTTGAGTGGTTTTCATTACTACGGATTGAATATATTTTTTTACATGTTAGATATTTTTAACGAAAAACAACATGAAAGCTTATCCTTTTATAAATTTTTTAAGGTATAAATGTGTAGATGCTGTTCCGAAAGTAATCTATCCAACTATTTTTGATTCCCCTTACTTCACTGGGGATAAAGGACTAAACAAGGAATTTTTTTGATATTTGAAACCAGGCCCTGATCTAGAAAACACTTGGAGGGGAGGGGGAGGATACTGGATTTTCAATGCAGTATAATATTTCCCCATTGATCTTTAAAATATTTATTGAAAAAGTAATGTAAATGATGTGTTGTTGATGTTTATAGCAAGAATGTTATAACTTTAACATTGCTTTTTGTTTCCTTTAGAGCAGGGGTGGGCAAATAGCGGCCCGCGGGCCACATTCAGCCCGCTAAGAGTTTTTTGTGGCCCGCCAAGACAGTCAGAATAATCCGCCTTGAACCGAGATTTCCTTCCCGTGCGCGACCGAATATTCGTCTCGTATTTTCCACTATGACGGCCACGTCAATACACATGCGCAGTGTAGATACGAAAACAATTGCCCACCCCTGCTTTAGAGGTATATTACAGGAACAAAAACATTCTCTTCAACAAAATATTTTATGTATATTATATGTGCCACTTGCGAATAAATATGTATATTTACCAGCATATTTCAGCAGGAATGAATAATGTGTAAAATGAAAAATAAAATTTTACTGACTGACTGGAGAATATGAATATTATTTTTTTTTGGAGAACACGCCTACGCTGATCATGAAGAATCAATACATACTCAGCAGAATAGTCTACTTGCCATAACAAATAGTGAAGTTTTGCAGTTAGTGACCAGTGCATTAAAAGGCTAATACAATATTTCAACACTTAAAAGGCTTTATGATATAACATTATAAATATTTTCTATTAGTTGATACATGAAACACTGTGGAATTAGCTAATATTTGTGCAGTTAAGAACTGAATGAAAGATTTTGTGGATCTTCACACAACCTTCAGTTTAATGAAAAAATTCTCCCTCGGCCCCTGAGAGAACAAACATAGCAATCCTAACAAACATATAACGTTATCGAACTGTAGTTACCATTAACATGGTAAAGAAAAAGGTCATACCACAGAGTTCTATATATATATGAGATAGGTACCATGGTTCACAAAGGATCATAGCATGATGGGAAGAAACAATTACTCTAATATACGTTTTAACCTAGTGAAAGGCTTTTTCGCATAGGGATTTTAAAATATAATTAAATCAAGTTCAGCTATAAAATGCCCCAATCGTTATAACAAGTATTAAGGTCTTAATTTCTTCAAGTAAGTTTATTTAAAACACTGTTTTAAGTCAAAATAATTTATAGTTCTTGATTAGGGTTATTCTACTGGTTACATGCTTTGTTTACAGTTTCAATTTATATATCACAAATAATCGCAAGTTATATTAATGATTATAGACTTCCTACTAACCACCCATTATCAGAGCAATGGCAGTATATATGAAATGTGTTAAGACAAAAGATGTGGATGCCCATAAAATATGCAGCGCCCATTTCAAACCAGACTGTTAGGAGAGATTTATCAAAAAAACTAATGGCCTTTTTTATTAATAGACTTATACATAAGGAAATACATATATTTTCTTGTAAATGCACTGTAATGTGGCACTTTACCAAATTCAGTTGACAACATTGTTACTTTATTTACAGATCTACTAAAATAATAGTTGATTCTCCATAACAAAATTATTAACAGAAATGAAAACTAAAATAATGCAGTTTTACAATTTTTTCAAAAGTTTAACTGCTTGCTTCTGATTTGCTATTAAAAAAAAGAGATTGAAAATTGCTATTTCTATTGCATAGATGTTTATAACTTACAGAATTAAACAATTTTCAATACTCAAATGAAATATCTTTCACATTAGATAAGCATAAAAATGTTAATTCACTAATATTATTTCGTTTCTGACTTTTGTTTCGTTTCTGTTCTTTTGTTACTAATCATGTAAAATAATATTACAGTAATATATAATTTATACACAGGAAAAAGTGTTTTACGTTTTCTTTTTACCTAACAAAATTCACATCTTTTTCAGTTTCTATATATGCAGAGAGAGACAAATTTATTAGAGCATTTCGATGTTATGTCAAGGGAACCTAATTTGGAAGCTCTATAACTTGTAAAATACGCTTTTTACGGAAAAATATTGCTGAAGATAAAAGCTCTCAATCAAATCGATCTAATTATCTACTGTAAAAAATATTCTTTCAGCATTTAAAAGAGTTATGGAAACTGGAATATTTACCATAGTGCTACTAAAGATTTAACCACTGAATTCCAGCTACTATAACTTTTTAAATTTTTAACAAATATCGTTGGAAATTGATATTTAGATTTTATTAGGATCTTTATCTTCAGCAAAACGTTTCGATACAAAGCTTACTTTAAAAGTTTCAAAAATTATTCCATTCACATAACATTGAAATAAAGAATAAAATTTCCACTGGCATGACGTTGAAATTCTTTAATAAAGTAGTAATGCTCTCTACTATGTTAATGTCTTTACTGATATTATTTACATTCGGTACCTTTTTTCCCCTTCTTCCTAATCGAGATCTTTCCATTCATGCGTTTTTTTTTCTGAATCTTAATAATACTATGCGTCTTTCATTTGTTTTGGAATAAATTGTGAAGATGTATAGGCACTGATGGAAACAGTGGTGCATTTACCTCATGCTATGTAGACTCAGGAAAAATTAGGGTGAGAAAGCAGAAAATAATAATGTTTTATGTTTTTTGGGGGTGTTTTACCCATGAGCTGCACTTTTTTGCACATAATGGGCTAAACGGTCAGGTCATTAAGACACTGAAAACTCAGAGAAGGGGGAGGGAAGATCCACTGGACAGCTGTTAGTCTCCCATGAAGGTCATCCAGTGTTTTTCTATGTGCAGAGGGTATGGCTGTCTTGTGCACAGGACCATGGGTTAATGTCCCATCCAACAGCCGACAGTCTTTCTAAGCCCATGAGTGTCCCATACTGACCGAGGGCAGAGAGTTTTGCATAGATAAATTTCAACCCTGGCACAGCGGGACTTGAACCTGGGAAATGCAGATTACGAGCTTGGTGTGCTGAATGAGCTTCCTCTTATATATACATAAGCTTCCATTTTGCACATAACTATTTACAATAGGCAGCAGCGTATGGAAGACATAATAAAAAACTCGTATGGGTAGGTTGGAGAAAATGCTAAAAATTTTACATGACCTAGTACTCCTCCTCTCATAAACTTTCATATGAGAAACTGTTACAATCAATTCCTAGGTTTGGAAGCTGATCAAAACGTCTGCTTTGAGAAATTCAGTGACAAAAGTCGTCCAAAAGCACTAGCGCATGAATTTTTTGAAATAAAAAGTTTCCAACTGTTATTATTTCTGTATTAAAAAGTACATACACAGTAACTATCTCGACACCTTTCGGTTTTATTTACGAAAAAAAAATAATGCCTTCATAACATGTATAAGGAACAAAACAGATACTTGAGCTATGTTTCTGGTGTTTTGCCAAAATATTCGGCCATGACACCAGCTTCTTACTGATCCATGGCGTCCAATGGCACTTCCCTAAGAATTTTACCTCTAATATATACAGAACTCTGTGGGTCATACAGAAAGCGGTTAGGCGTCAATTGGTATCTTAAAACGAAACTTCATTAACAACGTAAGTTGCCTCACAGCAAATTGGAGCTATGCAGTTACTGCGCATGTTCGTTTGATGTGAGGACACTTAATAGTTTTAAGATCTCAGAAAGTTCCGATAATTTTAATAATGCCAAAATGCATTCTATATGGCTGTAATAATCTTCGATCGAGCACAATTGAGCTGCCGATGATTTGTGCTGTTTCAAATTTTGATCTCGGTTTGCTACTTTTTCTGATAGTAAAAAATAATTAAACGTGGTAGATCAACTTTATTGCAGAGCACTGTGCAACTGAATCGATTGCATCTGTTTTAAAAACAGCCCCGACAGTAAGAAAAAAATTCAGAATCTGCTATTTGAATAAATAATCATAATTCGCCAATGCTCGACCTAATATCTTATTACAGTTGCTTACAACTACTTAAAAATGAGATAAAAAAAGGTTTACGATAATTTTTTCAATCTCTACTAAAGATAAAAAGCAACGCTGAAATGCTAAAAACTTACACTTGAAAAAGTTATTCTATAATTATTTACAGATTTTTGTATTCAAATTTATTTTCAAAAGTGGTAAACTTCAAAAGCTTTGTTAAATATTGGTATTTTGGCATTAAAAAAAGAGTGGCTCTATAAAAACTTCAAAGTATACTGTAAAAACGAAATTACAACTATACATGAAAAATGATGCAAAATCGATAGCTCACGAGTAAGAAAAAAATGTAGAGTTCAAAGACCTGTTTGGTGTTTAAAATATACACCTTCCGATTGACATTACTTTAACAACTCTAGCTTTAATGATATAGGAACTCGAAACTGTTTTCCCGGCCTGTTTTTGAACACACATTTCTTGCTCCCTTAGTCACTTTTTTCATTTTAGACAAATGTCTGTGACGTTTGTTGTTGATATCGTCTGCTTTAAAGAAATTCAATTATTCTATGGCACCGCATAATTATGTTACATCTGATATATACTTCCATGTAAAGTCAATAAAAATATTTTCCTTCGAATGCACTTACGACGTGAATTAGATATATTCAGCGAAATTTTTTCTGAACACCCATCCCTCGATTTATGCGGTACATAGGATCCAGAAAACTAGTGTAAATCGAAACGAACAACGTATGGAAAACCGGGGTAGGGCAGAGACAACTATGAAGTGGAAAACTTTTCCACTCAAGGAATGGAAAAGTTTGATTATATTTTAAAACTTTTATGGGGGTCGTTGTCCTCCAAACCTAAGTTTCTCCGAACCATCTGGGAGATAGGTTCCGCATGCCACATATAAACAAAAACAATCATTAATAAAACGTACAATGAAAGTCTTCTTTCTACCGATTTATTTACTTTATTTCGGTGTCCGATACAAAGCAAGTGTTATTTTATGAAGGCGTCGCGAGCAAGTTTATATTACAGTATTACAGTGGCAAAAAACAACTTTAAGGAAAGAATTTGTTACAGATGAAGTTTACTTTAATATAGGAATTTTTCTACTTTTAAAAATAAATGTTATCAACTAAAATCATTAATTTTACTTTAGAGAGAGACTTAGACTAATAGTTTCCTTTTTAACGCCACTACTTCCAAATATATATTACATAAAAAAAATCCAAATCGTACCGTGTAACTGGTTGTATTTTCTTGATAATGCAATTGTGCTGAATGCAATTTGTCACTAAGATATGTAAATAAATATGCACGAAAGTTTAATTAGTTTTTGTGTGCGTGTGCATATATGCACACGCACACAAAAACCTATCTCCCAGAGGAGTGACTTCAGTTTTGAGACCCACCCCCCATAAAATTTTAAATATAAATATTTTTGCCTTTTTGTTACTGCCTTAGGGCAGAAACAAATTTAACCCAAATCGTTTTAATCGAGGGATAGGTGTAATTTATTGTTGTTTCAGAAGATATAACCATTTTATGAAGAATTTACATATTAAATAGGGAACAATTAAACTTATATGTTTAAGCTGGTCCTGATAATTAATATTAAACAGAAATCTGTTATGTACCGTTGAAAATTTTCATTAAAAAAAAAGGTGCATAAGAACTCCCCAAATTGTTTTTTCTTCATAAAATTGTTGTTTGGTCTAATATACCTAAGACGCCTTATTCTTTGGATGGCATTATTATCACATGCTCTATTTATTTAACAGTCGGCAATAGGCTGGCTTCAGTTCCAATTTTGAGGAAACTTTTTTCCATCTGGCTCTGTTTGGAATAAAACAGTATGCTAAAATTATTGCCTGTAATAATTACAAAGGATTCATAATAAAAAAAAGTTCACATAAAGGTTTTCTCATGAAAACCCAAAATCAAATCCTTCAGACATTTGTAAAGTAAAAAAAAAATATTAAGAACCTCATAAAACAACAAATATTTTATTTTTTGTTAAACTATCGAGTTGAACTCGTAGAGCAAATAACTAAGATTATTTTAATTATTATACTGCAGTCGCCTTTTTACGAAAGAAAACCAACCAAAAAGTTTAATTTCTCAATATATATCAACACGTTTTAAAAAAAAGGTAGAGCAGGAATTGACAAAATTCTTCTATATACTGGGTTGTTTATAAAAGAATATCCATATTTTGTTAAATAATTAAGTAACCAAAGTAATTGTGAATATCAAATATCAAGAAACTTTAAAGTTTCGTTATACATATATATATACAATATATGTATTCAGACTTTAATGTGGAAGCCATTGATGGGATATTCAATCTAGCTCCATACTCGGCTCAGCAAGTTTGACTAATACCTGCTACAGCGATTCTTTCCTTTTAATGCTCTAAATTACGATATTTTTCAAAAAAAAAAAAGAAGTCCATGGTGTCAAAATCAAGAGTTCTCGGGAGGCCACAATATTGACCTAACTCTACCAATCCACATATTTGGAACGCCATCACGAGCAGTGGCGATCATAAGGCGGAGGCCAAAACCCTGTGCAAGAGACCTGAGTGTTTTATTTCATTTGACAGGCAGTCATTTTTAACATTTCTGAAGGGATTAGCAGCATGGGTTTGACCACCATTTTCTTTCTTATTTTTATTAGAATCGATTTCTAAATAATTCATTAGCAGAGAGTATCATATTTGGAGTACAAATCCTTTATATATCTTTAAATGGCCCCCTGCAGACTTGAGATTTATAACCGCTCCTTGTCCCGAGGAATTTAGAATGAATTCAAGAATTTCTTAACATTTTAGACACACTTTTGTTACTTAATTATTTAATAAACCATAACACTTTATAATATGGGGATGGCTCAGTCAGTAGTGGGGCAGGCTCGTAATCTGTTCCCAGGTTCGAATCCCTCCTGGGCCAGCAGTGAGATTTATCTCTGTCAAACTCCCTACCCTGACCTTGGCCAGTAGAGGATACCGATGGGCTTGGAAAGACTGTTGTCCATTGGATGCGAGTTAGGCCATGGCCCCATGTGTGGGAGAGCCATATCCTGCACCTTAAAGAACATGCTGGATGACCTTGATATCAGGCTATTATCTGTCTTCCAACAAAATATTTATATTTAGTCTGTCAGCTGTGCAGTGGGTCCCTTCCCCCAACCTTCTCTGAACCCTCAGGATCTTTGTGACCTGGCCATTTAGCACATTGTCTGCAAAAAATATCGCTGAGGTAAAACAACCAAAATTTAAAAAATATGGGTATTCTTATATAAAGAAACTGTAATTCGTCAAAGACCTTTAACTAACCACAGAGGCTTGAAAGGGTCCTGTCAAAACCTCTGTGGCAAGCAACTGCTTGAGAGGATATTTATTGATATAGTTTTGAAATTGGAAGCAGTTAAGAGGATGTAAAAAAATGGACGCTAAAAAAATGTACTTTTTTTTTCACATCTGTAACTTATTGTTACTGCATTCGCCAAGGAGGGTATATAACGCTAGGCTACCTTGCGCATCAATATCAAGTAATTTGCCTCTGCCCAAAACGCGCATCAATCATACAAGTAATTTGCCTCGGCCCAAAACTGAAAACGCGAGGAAAAAGACAATGGGCATTTATGGGCTGCCCAACTAGAACCCCAACGACTATCGGGAATTCACAGATTTTATTTCTTATTCATTTGCCGATTTTCTAAAACTGTCGCTAATCCATTTGTAGACTGAAATTTGGTCAATATCAGAAGTTAATCCTCTATACTGCTAATATATTAAAGAGCATCAATATGTAAACACCATTCCTAGTGCTGGAAATAAGCAATTACAAAATCCATATTAAAGCTATAAAATTTTAAACGTCAATTATTTCTGAACTATCATCTAAAAATTACATAATGCTCTTTAGCCGGCCATCCAGTGGCCGAGTTTGCTTGGCTACTTATCAAAGGAGCATGGATGTTGTCTTCCTGCTGAGGTCTCGCCTTCTTCAAGAGCTTCTCAAAGGCATATTAAACTGACAGGCTCCTGTCAGACCTCTGTGGCAAGTAGCTGCTTGAGGGGATATATATATAGTCGAATATTAATCCCCCTCCCCTATGTGCTTTACGGACTAACTTCATGTTACGTAACATTTTTTAAAATAGATTTTCACTTTTGTAAGCTTTACTTACAATTCAATAGTAGTAATATCATAAATTATCTTTGTCATCAGAAGATGGGGAAAAATACTAGTTGCAGAACACAGAATTTTTAGCGTTACCTAACATCCATTCTTTCTCCACCAAGCAACAAAATCGCAACCCCTCCCCATCTCAATGTTGGGTGGTTTACCTCTGAGCGGCACTTTTTTGCGCACAATGGGATAAATGGGCAGGTCACAAGGACCCCGAAGGCTCAGAGAAGATTGGGGGAGGGGACCCACTGGAACGGCTGTTGGGAGACAGATGATAGCCTCTCGTCAAGGCCATCCAGTGTGTTCTTTAACCTGCACAGGGTATGCTTTTCCCATATACGGGGCCACGGCTTAACGTCTCATCCGACGGCCTTTACAAGCCCATCGGTGTCCCCTGCTAACCGTGGTCAGTGCGGGGGGTTTTGAGAAGATAAAGCTCAACGCTGACCCAGCTGAGACTCGAACCTGGGAACTGCAGATCACGAGCCTGGCGCACTACCGACTGAGCCCACCCCCATCTCGATATATTACATAATTTATGGACAACTGCTGAGCATTGATTTGTAATTTGAAAAAGTGAGTTCGGCATCATATAACTAGAGTGAAATCAAAAAGGCTAGTCCATGCGAGGTGAAACTCTAGTAATAAAAACACTATCCGTTCAGGATCTAAAATTTTTAGTACTTTAAGAATGTTTTTTTTTTCACTTTTTTTGATGCAGATTTACCTTAAATTATGCTCATAATTTACACAGACTCATTCAAGAGCATTTCTGGAATCTTATGTTTTCATTTTTCTTTGGAAATATGCAGAACTACAGTGCATGCTCACATGAGTTTCAAGAAACTGTTTTGCACCTTTGCTGATGTCACAACGCTACTAGAACAAATGTTTATAAATTTACGCAGATCGGATGTTACGTCCAATTCCCATCGTTTTCATAAGACTTGACTACTTACACTGGGTTGCTGTAATATAGTACACAGTAGCAGCAGTTTTAATACGTGACCTATTTATAGATCTTGTACAATTTCCTTGAAACCATGTATTCTTTTAAGAAAACATCTTTCACTTTTGGTATCAAGAATCCATAATGGGAAAAGCTGTTCTAAGTACTTCAAACATGGTACTACTACCTGAGCTACACAAGCCCTATTCACCTTAGAAAAAAAGTTATGGTTTGATGGCGCCTCAACAACTAAGGTTATTATGTGGCAAACAAGATAGGAAAAGTACTTTGTAGCCCCACATACAAGAAGCTGCATTTATACAAGCAGCAAAACATTACTTCAGGCCACAGATTTCGAGTGATGTACTGAATATATGAACAACAGGAATTTATCTCCTGCATCTGTATTAAACAGTTCTGCTTGCTATATCCACCTTTAAAATACATATATTATAAACATAGCATTCACATCAGCGCCAGATTAACACACAGTACTGTTCTAGGGCCCGTCAACTATACAATATGCAATTCTGTTCATGATTTTGTAACGCATGAATGACTCTTAATACATCTGAATTACGTTCTGATACA
This sequence comes from Ryuthela nishihirai, assembly GCA_038380435.1. Lineage (NCBI taxonomy): Eukaryota > Metazoa > Arthropoda > Arachnida > Araneae > Heptathelidae > Ryuthela > Ryuthela nishihirai. The sequence continues at coordinate 70,632,561 of JAWZYU010000001.1, forward strand.
AATGTATAACGGTTTAATCAACAGAAATCTATAGTTACTGATGATCTCTTGCTGATTTTTTTCCAATAGTTTTGAAATAGTACTCATGCAAATGACTTGCAAAGCATTGCTTCTTTCGAATTTACTCCCTAATTAAAAAAAATTACTATTTTTCCAACTTCCACAACGTTATATCTGCAGATAACACAAAACATGCCTTTCGAAAAATGTGAATGTTTTGAAGAAGCACTGCAGCTTGGCATTAGCTGTGGTGAAACTTCATTTTATCATTAAACAAGGACTGTTTTAATGTAATCCCATATGCTGTATAATGTAGTCAGTAGTAGCATAAATGAGAGTTCTGGCACAGTAAAAGGGGGTCGAGAATTCTATGAAAATCCATGGGAAAAGTTATGGGGGATGAGGGAAAAAGTATGTTTCTTGTGGTTTTTGTGAAAATATGTGTGAAAATTAGAAAAAAACCGGGGTGTTTTTCAGCATGTGAAAAACTAATTTTTTTTTAAAGATGAGGTTTAAACTAATTTGTGAATTAGTTTAAATGAATTAGGTTGAAATGAGGTGTGTGTGTACGATAAAAAATGTGTTTCGTTGAGTTATCATACTTTACTGGATATTCGGTTGTAAAAGCCATGTAAATCGGTGTTTCTTGTGGTTTTTTCTGAAAATATGTGTGAAAATCGGAAAACGGGTGTTTCACGTGAAAAAAATTAAGTTTTTTGGGCAGACGAGATTTAAACTAATTTGTTTAACTAATTTTCAGAAAAATTGAGGTGGGTGTGAAAGAGATAAAAAAGATGTGGTTTGTTGAGTTATCATACACTTCACTGGATTATTTGGTTGTAAAATGCCAGGTAAATCGGAGAATTTGACAAAGTCAGACAGTTTTGAGAAATTTGTTTGAAACATATGACAAAATCAACAGGAAAACTGATGAAAATATAGACTTTGAATATCTGTGAATGTATGAAGAGAGGTTTTCCGAAAAGCACTGCTTTTATTTATATGATATTGATTCAGATGATGATTGTAATTGTCTTTTCTTTTAAAGCTGGAATTTCAAAATTCGCATTTTTCAAATGTGCGAGAAGTGCATGCAGTTTTTACATGACGGTTCATATTGGATTTGCGAATAGATTTCCCACATTTGGTACATTGAATAGTTGCGCTCATCTTTGAGTTAGCAGTTATACTCTCTTTATTATATACAGTAGCTAAAAATCATCGTCCGATAATGCAAAAAATTGAATTTTTTTTGCATAATCGGAAGTTGAAATAGACATGACTGTAGTGTGTGTCCAAGAATAAATTTCGAAACAATACCGATGTTATTAAACATAATCTTATGTTCCTTTTTCTCAATAATATTGTTTTTTTAGCAAAATATCCAAAATTTCATTTACTACTTGTGTACTGGTGTTTCCAGGTCGTTTACTGGCAACCAAAATTGATAATTTTTCGCACGTCGTCGAAACTCTTGTATAGTCTAGAACCAAACTGTTGACTTTCTATTACTGTGAGCATCATTTTTATCGACTTTAAATATTTTCTGACTCAATGTGATTATCGATAATTCGATATTTCTCAGTAGTTCTACCATAGCGTTTGGTTTCTGCAGCCTTATTGCCCCCGTTTCTGAAGATGCCCGAGTGTTTGGTAAATCATTTCTTTCAGCTCAGGAATGGGGTTTCTCGCCTGTAAGATATCACTCGGAAGTTTTAGTTTATATAGGTTTAATATGTCATCTTGCAAGTTGGAATCTGGATCAGTGGCGACTCGTAGCTAAAATTAGTGGGGGTGCTGCTCCAGAAAATTTTTAGTCTTTGTTTACAGTCACAGAACTTATTTCTTGGGGATGCAAGGCCATGGTTAAAGTTTTCTGTTAAATAAAAGAACCGAAAAAAAATGAATCAAATAGAATAGCTGGAAGCAGGATAATAATCTAATTCTACACTTTATCACATTCAAGAATATGATACACGGTTTTTAAGCACAACACACGCGGAGTAAAAAAAAACTACCTTCAACCAGCACTCTCTCTCCCTTGCAGCCTCGCGTGTAGCTTCCTATGTGCGCATGCGCACAACAGTCAAACACCTCGCCGCTAGTACTGTGAAGCGCACAGTTCCATACAAAGATTTTTGTATCTTTTTCATAAACTGGGGGATGGCTACTGACATTAAGCTTAAGTATTATATATTGTACAAGTATAAAGAAAGAATTAAAGAAAAAAGGACTCATTATATTAAATGTTATCGATAATATCAAGTTGAAATTGGGGGTGCTGCAGTTCCACAGTGCCTATACGCGAGCCGCCACTGATCTGGATTATAAACGAACGTTTTTTCTGTCATCTCAGTGGGCTCTTCTGACTCTAAAGTTTTCACTACATCTTGTATGTTTTTCATGGTTTCTTCACGCACAGTTTCCAGACCTTTTAACCGTTCGACCACTTGCTTGTGAAATTCTTCGAGCGTTACCTTTACTTGTTTCTCTCTCAAAATAGTCTTCAAGTTTCTATTTTGTAGTAGCTCACGATTTTAAAATTTCATCTATAATACTGTGTAATTGCTTAAGGTCCTTCATCTTTATCATATACAATAAAGACATATACCCAGTGATGAAAGTCTGAAACAAGACCTCCATGTACTTTTCTTCTTTCTTTTGGATCTGGATAGTGTCTAGCAAGTGAAACACTAATCTTGCTGCCTCTGACAAATTTTTTGTTTACTGGAGTAACAGAAAAAAACTGCTGAAGTTGTGGTCTTACTACTTCAATGAATTTTTGATCGTCCAAGTTAATACTATAATCATCAGACTCAAATAAAGAAGATACTGAGAAAGTGAATTAAAATATTTTATACAAATCCGTCGCCTATCGTTCGAAAAAACGAGAAAATATCCCCTAAGAGCAGAAATATTCTTAATCAGTTAATATATGGAAATGGCCTAAAAATCATAAAGTATAGGATGAACGTTGAAGCTACTTACTGGAATTTGTTCGAAGACTCAATAGACCAGTGTCTCGCAAACTGTGTGCCGCGTGAGATTTTCAAATTGACACTAGATATTCCAAAGATTTCACTTGACTTGTGTTATCGACGTGCTTTAATACCGACGTGCTGATTAACTAACTAATAATAAAGTTAATATCGACGTGCTAATTAATAACGACGTGCTTTAATAAAAATCTTTCAGATTTTATCAACTGGGATCTTGTATTTATCAAGCTTTTTCCAAATTTTGGTATTAATTTTTGATTATTTCAAGCCATAGAATGGAAAAAATATTTAAAACAAACACCGAGTTATGAATTAAAGAACGAGAGCAAATCTTCAAGTAAAACCAGGCTGATGACTTCAACAAAGCGCAAATATAATGACGATTATATAGAGTTTGCTTTTATTCTTTTTTAGGTGTGCCGCGAAAAAAAAAATTAGATTCAGTGTGCCGCGAAAAAAAAAATTAGATTCAGTGTGCCGCAGAGTAAAAAAGTTTGCGAGACACTGTCCTATCCAAAGGACTTTCCAACTACATCATTGCCATCTTTCTCGCCATAGGAAGAAGGCCCAGTGGGGACTCGAATCTGGGAAAATCAGATTATATTATAATCAGCAACACTTGCAAGAAGTTATGCAAATGTGACGAAATTTAGGGAGGCGGTAGTATATGGAAATACATGGAAATGATTAGGTTTGCAGGACGATCGAAACGATTGGACAGGCGCGAGCTGACGTCACAGGTGCAGAATCGAGGCCCACAGAATAGTCAAACACAGATAAAGGCAACCAAAGCTCCCTGGTTGACTAAACGGTGTGGAAATTGTTCTAAACAGCTAAAGATGCATTAAGCAGACGCTGACAGCCGCTCCAACAGTTAACAGACTTTGAGCATGGGAGAATATGTCTTAGAGAAGCTGGCTTGTCGTACAGAGATGTGGCTAACCGCACATGCCGACAAGGATCAGGAAGATGTATGATCACAGAGCGACAAGACAGCCATTTGCGATGCATGGCATTGCGTGACTGCAATGCAACTGAAAAGGGCTGGCAACATGTAAACCATAGAATACCTACCAGGCGGAGGGTAAACAACAGGCTTTTACAGTTTTCATTGCAAGCATATCGCCTGGCACTGCGTTTGCCCCTCACATCTGCCCACATGCAAGCACGTCTTCAGTGATGTAACCTAAGACAGAACTGGAACGAACAAGAGTGGAGTATAGTGGTGTTTAGTGACGAATCTCGTTTTTGTCTTGGTCAGCACGACGGTAGACGTGTTCGCCGTTATCCAGGGGAAAGGAACGCCACCCAGAGAATGCGACATCGTCACACAGCTCCAGCACCAGGTGTCTTGGTATGCCATTAGTCGGACATCTCAGAACTGGCCCTCATAAGGGATATCTAACTGCCAACGATTTGTTACCAACATTTTGCAGTCAGTGACTGTCCCATTTGTTCCGCAGCACGGAACCTTTTACCAGCACGCATCAATGCATTCATGAAGCTGAGTCTTTTGCCCTTTTGTTTTGCTTGGCTAACCTTGTTGGCTGCAATTCCAGCACCATCGTACACTTATTCTGTGCGTACACGTATGGGGGCGGCCGTGAGGTCAGCTCGTGCCTGTCAATCGTTCGTTTATGAATTTTTTTATTTGTTGCAAGATAACATCAGTCCCCACACAGCCAGCAATATCTACATGAGCAAAACGTTCAGGTACTACCATGGCCAGCACGCTTGCCAGACCTTCCAACAATGCCCAAGATGTGCGCCAACCACTTTCGCTGAAATGGAATAGCGACTTCAAAATATTTGGCATCTACCCCTCAGGAGAACATTATAGAACCGTACGATAGCCTTCCCCAACGTGTTCATGAATGCATTGCTGCGTGGGGTGGGTCAACTTCATACTAATTATACTACTTTACCAGGAAGGTAAAGTGGTAATTTTCCATTTTTTTTGATAATATATTCAAACGTATGTATGCTAACTGCTGCTTGCGTTTCAATAAAATGGCATTAATCCTTCTAGGTGTTGAAATTTTTTTTTTCCTGTAGTGTGTTTCGATCATTCCCTGAGATCGTTTTCAAAGGCTACAGTTCTGTTGGAACTTGATTTTTCTGTATTAGTAGACTCACAGTTCCAACAGCTGAAGCTTGGTTTGGTTGTTTGGGATTTTATGACGCATCGGCAGCTACGTCCATAATGCGCCAAGCGAGACAAATAAAAGGGTAAAAGACACAACCCGTAACCAAGGTTAAAAAAATTCAAGACAGTAAAGGACAAACCAACCTAGGTGTAATAGACACAGCTGAAGCCTTTGAAAATGATCCGCGTGAGAGATGGAAATATTAGGAGTTTCTAATCACATATGACACTTTGTCTTAAGTTTATTCTATAGTGAAATGTATACAAATATTTATTTTAAGCAGCCAAATTCAATTGTTACAAATGCAATGCAATATTTCGATCGTTCCCCGAGATCTGTTACAAATGTAACAATATGCATTGTGATTTTTAGGCAATTTCCTAAACTTCCGAGCTTTAGTAATAAACAACTCAGAGTAAGCTAGTTGTAACACTGGTGCAGTTTCATTGAAAACTAAATAAAATTTGTTTATAAAATTTTTTATTTGTTTCTGTTTAACTATTCTTCTTTTACACAGGTTTCAGTTTACTCAAAACTATTTAAAATTTTTTCTAAGATGCACAAAAAAATTCTCAAATAAAATATCGTAACAAAGTATTCCTTATTGTACTTCTAAATCTATTTTAAATTTCTAAACCAAAACCTAGAGTTATCATAAATTGTTTTCAAGGTCCTGAAATGTCGCGATTCTCAGAGGTCTGAAATCTCAGAAGTTTTTAAGTGATCTGGCTTATGCATTTCATGCAACGAAAACGAATTATCCACATCATACATAAATGACACTTCCTAAAGTTTTCCTTTAATTTTTAAGTTTATATAATTATTTTTGTTAAAACTATCTCGACGACCATTTTCTCGTGAAAGATTTTCTGTAGATTCCAAGTTTGTGGGTGATTCAGTTAAGCGTGCAGCGTCAGTAAGCAGTAAACTTTTGGGAGGGGTAGGTTGCACAAAGACGAATCGGAATCATATAGCAATGCAAGGTCGGTAACGGCATCTTCACGCGGTAGATGGCATTGTACGGCCGCGGGACTGCACAACGTCCTCGCAGGTAACAGTCATTCGCGAACCACCCACAGAGGTAGTAGGATGGCCGATTACACAAACGCAGAGTTGGCCGATATGCATCTCGCATACGGGGCTGCGGACTGCAACGGGCGAGCCACTGTGCGCATGTACCAGGAACGGTACCCAATGAGGCGTACTCCCAAACACCAGATGTTTGCATGGCTGCATCAGAGGTTATGTGACACTGGTTCCTTCCAGAGACCTGCCAGGAGTCAGAAACGATTGGCACGGACACCTGACATGGAGGAGAATGTGCTATGTCATACAGAAGACACTCCAAGTGCCAGTACTCGAGCAATCGCCCACTGGGTCGGTCTTTCCCAATCCACCGTATGGAGGATTATGCACGATAACCAATTGCATTCATATCATGTGCAGCGCGTCCAGACACTGAAGCCTGAGAATTACCCACAGTGCATTGCATTTGCGCAATGGTACCTGCAGAAGAGTGCGCAGAACCCCAATTTCCTGCTTCTGTGCTGTTCACAGATGAGGCATGCTTTAAGCGGGAAGGTAGCTTCAATGCACATAACACGCATGCATGGGTGGTGGAGAACCCCCATGCTACACGAACACGTGCAGCACAAAACGGTTTTGCTGTAAATGTTTGGTCCAGGATTGTCGGGGACTACTTAATAGGTTCATGCCTGTTCGTTTGGATGGAAGGAGTTACCGGATATTTCTGGAGGACGTCTTGCCAGAACTTTTGGATGAACAACAGGCCCCTCAGTCGTTGCGCCGTGCAATGTGGTTCCAGCACGATGGGGCCCCCGCCCATTTCAGCCATGAAGTTCGTCAACACTTAAACGTGACATTTGGACAACAGTGGATCGGGCGTGGGGTCCCGTTCATTGGTCTGCAAGATCGCCGGACCTATCATGCCTTAATTACTTCTTCTGGGGTTACATCAAAGGACTGGTGTTCGATATCCCTGTTGAAAGTGCTGAGGATCTTGTCGGACGCATCTCCGTAGCTGCCTCGGAAGTCCGAGACACGCCAGGAATCTTCCAGAATGTACGTGACTCCATGCACCGACAATGGCAGGCCTGTGTTACAGCTCGTGTCGCAACTTCGAACACCTTCTGTGACCTCTGTACATTTCGCAAATATACCTATTGTGATTAATAAAAAGCATTTTGTTCACTTACGTGCTGCTTTTCATTCACGTCCTCCCTGTACACTAGCACATGTTGATGCCGTTACCGACCCTGCATTGCTATATGATTGCGATTCGTTTTTGTGCAACCTACCCCTCCCAGAAGTTTGTACACGCTTAACTGAATCACCATGTATATATGTTTTAAACAAAACTAATAAATCAAGAAATATCGTAGGAAAGCCCTAGCACAATTGGTTTGTGGGTGAAATGTAGATTGGTTTTATCAGTTAAATATACGTTTCAAGTGATTATTAACAGGGCAGGCAAGAACCTCATCCGAGCGTCAGAAAAGCAACTTCGCATCAGGGCGCAAACATACTTTGAGCTGGTCCTGACTATTAAGTCTACTTCTGAGCTCGGACTGGCAAATTACATGCTACAGGATCACCCGGTATCACCGCTGTATCTGTGCAGAGCTGGTTAGTTGGTTGCGGTTTTATGGCGCAATAGCAACTTACGCTATATTGCACCAGTGCATAGAGCAACTAGCAGTCATTAGTAAGGCACCGAATTAGGGCATTTGAGTACAGAATCTCTCCAATCATGTACTTAGTTAAGCCAAGAATACATTAGGAGCTGTAAAATTGCTTAGAGAATAGGACAAATCTAATCCACATTTCTAAGAGCAATTGCTCTCTGCAAAGAAATTTGTCAAGCACACGTGAGAAATTTCTTTTTATATCTCTTCGCAACAGGGTTGTGTTACCTCGAAGTGGCACTTTTATACACATAACTATCTAATGCAAGGTCAAAAAAGCACTCCTCTGTCGTCAAAGTACCCTATTGGTTCAGAGTTGGGTAGGGGACGTACTGGTCAGCCGATAGATGGAAGCTTCCAATAAATATTATCCTGCAATGTTCTTTAACCTTCACAGGGTATGTGGGCTTATAAACCTTGGGAACATGGCAATAGGTATCTTTCCTTTTCAGAGTAAAATTGTGAAGAGTATGATATGCATTTCACAAATCTTAAGATATCCAATATGTGCAACAGATAATTTAAAGAAGGAATAAAAGGCTGTAGGGTTTTCGTAAAATAACTGAGCATCGCACCTGTTGGGATTTTTAATATGCTCCAAGGAATTCCAATTTTTTTCCACTGATTTTTAATATTAATTACGAACTTAGATTAACATTTAAGAGATATGGCGCAATAGCAACTTACTAAATTATTTAGAGCAAACGTTCCTTAAAATTCAAAAGCAATTTTTTTGTGCACGTAAATTTTATTTTAAAAGATACAGTTATAGATAAATATATCTTCATTCTATATACCAAACTTTGAGATAAACAGTCTAGGAAAAAAAAAGAATTCCCATGTTGTGCCAATAGGAATCCAAATTTGAAATTAACTCCGCAGATACGTTTTTTTCAGATGAGACTAAAGATGAATCAATATTTATATCTTCCTAACAATGCTTTTTCAATATTTAAAAGTTATGGGGGCTGGAATATTTAACAGTAGTGTTGCAATTCCATAAAAATTGATTTCAAAATTTATTGCAAACAAATAACTCTTATATCAAATAGTTTACCACACTATTTCTATTTTTAGAATCTTATCTAACGCTGATTTTTTCACTTTTCCATTTTTCTTGAATTTTGTAAAAATCGTAACAGTAACAAATATTTCAAATTCCCCAATTCTTTAAATGCTGAACTACTTTCGGGAATCAAACTTTAGATCTCTGTTGTCAGTATTGACTGCTCACAAGGAACATATTTTCAGTTATGAAGTTTCACGTGTGGATTCCAATAGCATGTCATTTCAATGATTCCAGTGGTATAACATGACTTTTTTAAATCTAAGTACTGTGTTGAACAAGATTAACAAATTATCTAATTTGTGGATTACATAACATATGCTGCAACCCTAAAAATTCAATGAACTGTTTTTAGAATACTTCCTTTTCTATTTATCCTAAATTCGCACACCTCAAAAGAGTGTATACAATAAAACAGCAGACGGCTTTATAATAATTTTAAACGTTTTCAGTAAATCCTATCAAGTTGTATGCGCATTATGCAATTTTAAAATTCAGTACGTAAAATTTTTTTTCCTTAGTAATAAATGTATATAATAAGCATATATATATATGTCATTGTAGGTGTTTAATATTATTTAGGATTGCATTATCTCTGTGTTCCCATCTCCCCTCTATAGATAATAAATCAATAATTGTGTGTGAAAATACATTTGCCAAAAATGCTCTACATCAATCTATGTACATACATCATACTTTGAGATTATTTGAATTTAATGTGGTTTGGTATTTTTTTATTACTAAATTTAATCCATACATTGTAAAGCATAAAGATACTCTTTTTTAACTGAATATATTTAAAGCCTAGATCAGGGGTGGGGAAATTTTTCTGTGTGCTGGCCACATTAGAAAAATTAAGTGACATGGATTACGTAAAAAAAATTCAAATTACGTCACAGGCCATAAGTTATTCAGTAATATTAAACACTTAATGAGACAAAAATTAACTGTAAAGATACTAAAAAAAACATTAAATTTTCAACAAGGCAAGAGTATAAGTATTAATTACAAAAATAGTATATCAGTTATAAAAATTATGATTATCCTTTACAAAAAAATCTTAGGGACTAAACAACATTGAGCAACATGCCACAGTTTCCCCACTTCTGGTCTAATTGAAGCACTGATCATCAATTAATATGGGAAAATTTATATTAAACAATCATGCAGAAGGAATTTCAATAAAAACAAACAAAAAAGAAACAAATTTGAAAAATAATTGGAAAAATAATGAGGAAATATTAACAAACTAAGAAGAATTTAATAATTATTCTAAAACCCTGAACAAAAAATTTAATCTTCATAGTTAGTGACATTACAACGTTGGAAAACCTGATACCTGATAAAATATATATATAAAGCAAGAAAATGAAGTTCATACTAAATGTAATAATATACTTAAATTAATTATATAAGCTATAAGCTTCTAATGTCAAAGAGTTTTTAAATTTTTTTTGTGCTCTATCAATCCATTTTTGCACCATTTAATGTGCTGTTAAAAATTACACTGTGGTTGTAAGTAAAATACAAGATTGAAAATATATTGTGCATTGGTTTCTTGCAGCATCTAATATTTTCACCAGTTTATCTGATATGTATAAAACTTATTCGTAAAGTCCTGAACTATAGCAATATATGGGATAAATAACACTACTGTGCTGGCACATAAAATTGAATTGCTTTTAAACAATATTTTCCACATTTTGTAATATGCTTAACTCTACTTGAGCAAAAAATTGTACAAAAATTATGACTAATAAGCATTTTTGTATGGTTTTAGCAATCGAAAATTACTATAAAGTAGTTTGTAATTCACACTGCCATGCTTTTGTACTAAAACCATTTATACACAAGTTTTTAATAACTTCTACTAATAAAATACATAAAGGCACTAAAATTACATCCAAGTTTAAAACTGCTGAAATTTCTAAGTACATAAAACATTTAAAATTAAGTACAATAAATATACTAAAATAATTTTCATGAAAATTCAGAAACAATAAACATGTAAAGGCTATGAAAAGGAATCAGTGGTTAGAAATCTATTTCTGTTTAGCAGTTTTCCAAAATTAAAGATGAAAAAAGCATAAATACACTAAAAATTGCAATGCTATGAAAAATATTTTATCAATAAAAGCTGAATATTGCAGCTTTGCTTTTAAAAGAATGTCACACGTTTAACAACATTTAATATAGAGCTAAACCTTTAAAGAAAAAACTTTAAAATTGTGACCCTCTTATTTCAATCACAATTATGCAAATTCTTTTTTTCACACAAAAATAATATACATTTATGAATTAATGTCAGTACCAATTTAAAGGCACTATTAAATGCTTTAGATGTTTGTTTTTGAACTGCTAAACAGCTGAGAATACATTCCTGGATTTTAAACATCAACACTTTGTACCAACTATCATGGCAGAATGCAAGATATTCAGTTATGCATTCACTCTACATAACACAGTACACTTTCAAACTGTGTGCTTGTAGTATCTATGATCGAAGGTATATAACTGGGTAACTGATCTGCTAGCCTAAGGCTGCAGCAGAGAATTAAGTATAAGGTTAATAAAGCATTACCACTTCTTGAAAAATATATTTTAAGAACTAGTAATATTAAACAGTCTAATATATTCAGTTTTCTGAGTGCATTATTTATATTCCATATGTTTTCAGTCTTTCAGTGCAATATTTTATAGGACCATAATTGTGTTTTCAGGTTTTTGCTATGGATTTCTGACAGGACACTGTTGGTATAATACACCTTAAAGTTTATCTGTGAGAAAGATGAGACCTCAGCAAAAATACATTTCAAATAATAGCTGTTCACTACACCAGCATAATTCATACTTATATAATGTAGAAATAGCTATTTTTTTTAAACTTTCTTGCATACATACAAACAAACATAATTCTGAAGCACCCATGGGCTATGAAGATCTAATCAAACAATGCAATTTCATTTCTCCATACACATCTATTCTGAACTATTGTTGTTGCATTTGGCCACTGCAGGATAATTCTAACAAGGTCATGTTTGACACTGCCCTACTGCATTTAAGTCTGCCCCTTTTTCTAAGGACTTTAGGTACACTGTTCATAACTCTATTTGCTAATCAGTAGTTCTACATGAACACAATATGACAAAACCAATGCAGATTCTTCCTACACATGGTGCTGCTCAATGGTGGTACCTCAAAGTAAAAAAAAAAATGAAAAACTTGAGTGAAAATGATCTAACTGAATTGAGAAGCAACTAGAATAATATGCTCTTTTGATAAATATGAGATACTAAATTCAAACATGAAAAATGTTTTTCATTTTCCATATATGCACCTCTAATAGTGGAAACTCTAAAGGATGATTAAGAAAATAGTAATACACCTATCCCTCGGTTTACATGGTATTCAGTTCACACAATTTTGGCTTTGCACGGTACTGACTGAGACGTACATAGAAGGGAAATCTCAGTCAGTACCATGTAAATCGAGGGATAAGTGTATTTATTAGTACCTATGCTACACAAAAATAATTTTTCCTTTATCACTTTAAAACATTTCACTTACTCCCCCAGGGTTAAGGAGACAAATTGTTGCTGTCAGTGCAAACTCCTTTAGTAATAAAGTCTGCTATTAAAATTTCTACCATAGATCGTTTGTAATATTCGTTAAATATTTGTCATTTTCAAAATTTATCACCCTCTAATGATGAAAATTAAAACCACTGGATGATCTGAAGAAAAAAAAAAGGTGAAAAAATAGTTCATTATCCAACTCAAAAAGAATTTTTATCTTTTAAAACAAAGTAAGGAGCAAATCGTTGCTGCCAAATTTCTTGCCTATCACACTACACCAAAAAAATTTCTAGTATGAATAGAAAGTTTACAATATTCATTTAGTTTTGCCATTTTCCAACCTTTTCCATCATTGGAAGACGCTATTAAAACTATTGAGATTTGGAAAACAAGAATCCTAATATTTCATCAATTCCTATCAAACCCCAATTTACCTCTAAAAGCAAAAAAAAATTGATATATACAGAGGAACACACACGCACACACAGAGAGATAACAAAAGTGACAACAATACTTTTTTTTAGTGATAATTTCAAGTTAATAATGCTAATATATAAAATCCCATACTTCTTTCAGTGGTTAGCTACAAAACCAGTAGGTTTTGTAGCTAACCACTGATTTTCCCTATGTATATGTTTGTATGTTGTATGAGAAACCAGGACAAGCCCAAAAGAGCTTCTAGGTTATCTCTGTCCTTTATGTGGGGAGTACCTTCTTCCCTTTTTTAAAAATTAAACACATAAAGGCATTTTATTAATTTTTTAATATGGCACAAATCTTGGTGGTGGGGAAGTAACAAGGATTAAAATGCCAAGTCCACTACTCTGTACACTTTTGTTCTGATGTTTCAAAGGTGTGGGGATTAACAAAACGTTTTAGCAGGACATAGAACAGAGATATAGTAACATATTTTATGTGCAGAATACATAATACTTGAGGTGACAAATGGTAATTATTTTGTATTTACAGACTGTGATTTCTTGCTAGATGGCAAATAATGATACACTTCTTGTTGAACGAATCTGAATACAGAGGAATCATCAAATTACTTCATCTAAAAGGAAAGGAGTCAATGGTGTATTATGAGTCTAGAAGTTGGGGAAAATGAATCAAGCTTTGGCATCCATTATTGTTGGCAAGAAATAAAATTACAGCTGTCATATTAATCTGATAGTAGCTGGTTGCTTTTCACTACACTGTCAGTGATGGTTAATTTTTAGTCCGCCTCTCAACATGTCATTCTGGTTAAATACTCATTGTCTAAAATGCTTTAAATTTTTTTCCATAACTATTGAAATCATATTTTTAAATGATATGAAAATATTATATGTATTACAACCGTAAGAACTCAAGAGAAGGTCAGGAAAAGGATCCCCTGGACTTTAGTCCCTGCTGTTAGGAGACTGATGGTAGCCTCCTGTCAAGGCAATTGAGCATGTTCTTTAATATGCCCAGGGTATGGCTCTCCTGTACACGGGGGCATAGCTTTATTCCATTCTGATGGAGATAGCCTTCTAAGTCCAACACTGTCCCCTTTCTCACTGAGAACAGGATATGGGTTAGTGGAGGTAAATCCCAATGCAGGCACAGTTTGGACTCGAATGTAGGAACTGAATATTACAAAGCCTGGTATGCTACTAGTTAAGTCAACTACCACCTTATAGTTAGGCAAAAGTATAAAGAAACAAGAATAACATCCCCTCTTGCAAAAATGGGATGCTGATTTTCAAACACAATTTTTTAATTTTCTGACCTTTGTGTGCCAACAGTGGATATCAAATTAATGGATGACTGGGAAAATAAAAATGGTATATTTTATTAGAAACCATAAAACACAAAAATACTGTTTTAATTTTTCTCTTAAAACATTTTTGCCTTATCATTTCCTAAAAATTTATATGCATATCCATTATTTGACATGACTTTTGAATCCTCAATTTACTAAAATATAACTTTAATGTTAATCTGTAAGGGGGAAAAAATCGACATATACCAAAAGATTGCAAAAAAAAACAATTAAGATCAATAGTTGCACTGCAGTTCTTTTGGATCACCATGACAAATCCTTACTGTCAAAGTGAAATGGTTAGATGTTCAAATAGAAATACCTTACTATGTAGCAGGGAACATTCAAGGTCAGTTAGATGAATGAACAGGAAAAAATGCTGAAGAATTAACAATTTGTGGTAATCAAATATGCATGTAGTGTGGCCAAAATGCCAATGCATGGCTAATCTCAGATTAATAACCTGCATGATAATAACTTTTCAAACTGATATATTAACCTTTCAAGTACATTGCAAGCTAGACATATTTTAATGTCATGTATGCATTTAACCATATACATTTTAGAATTAAATGTAGCATTACTTGGTGTGTAAAAAAATTGTTAGGTATTCTAGATTAAATTTGTGGATTATTAAATTACTCACAAGAACAGAAAATAAAACATTTAGTAATTTGGCTGTGTAATATTTTTAAAGAAAAATAAACATAAGGCCAAAACTATTGTCGAAATAAAATCATACTGAAACTATTGTCTAAATAAAATCCAACACCAAAAATTACGATCAATAAAATTAAATTTGGAATAGAGACATTATATAATCAATAAATATTATTCAACCTTTGACAGTGCAAATACAGATTCTATAGTTAATAATATACTACCTCACAGTGAAACGTGCAGCATTACTTTTGATGTAGAACCCTATAAAACATGAAACTTTCACAGTGTTGTTCTGCTTTAAATATTAATTAAATCACCATTAACACTATGTTTTTCCTAAGTTCTAAAAAAAAGGATCATAAATACCCATGTACTTCTCTCTATGTAGGATTCATTTGCTTGCTCTTTTCCTGATGTACGCACTGTACCTCACCATCCAGTCAGGTGACTGTTGTGTACAGGTCCCATAGTGAACTTTAATGCAAATCACAATAGTTAAAATTTTCTTGGGTTCCACAGTAGAGTTGACACACACACACAATCCGAGTTGGGTTGGGTTGTTTTACCTCTGAGCGGCACTTTTTTGCACACCATGGGCTAAATGGCCAGGTCACATGGACCCCGAAGGCTCAGAGAAGGTTGGGGGAGGGGACCCACTGGAACAGCTGTTGGGAGACAGATGGTAGCCTCCCGTCAAGGCCATCCAGCGTGTTCTTTAATGTGCACAGGGTATGGCTCTCCCGCACATGGGGCCACGGCTTAACGTCCCATCCGATGGATGGCGGCCTTTACAAGCCCATCGGTGTCCCCTACTGATCGTGAGCAGGGCGAGGAATTTTGCGGAGATAAATCTCAACGCTGACCCAGCTGGGACTCGAACCTGGGAACTACAGATTACGAGCCTGGCGTGCTACCGACTGAGACACCCCCGCCCCACACACAATCCGATGATTGTAACTTGTATAAAGGTAAAATAGTTAAAATATATGTGACGTTTTGACGAGGTGCCCTGGTGCTCGTCATCTTTGGGGGTAGACGCATTTTGTGCATCATTAGTTGTGATTCCTCATTTTATATCGAGGTCTTAGATGGTGCTGGTCGTAAATGTTAAAGCTGTAGGATCTCAGGATGTCCATGTATTTTAAAAAACGGTGAGGGTCAGGGTTGGTGGTTTTTGGCAGGGTATGGATTATGGATGGAAGGAGTAGGTGGTAGGGGTGGTATTGGGTGTTTAATACACAGTTTAGCAGAGCACATGGTTACTCCTCTACAAAACATTTCTTACAACAAGAAATTAATATATTTATCAAATCGCTCATGAAGCAGGGTTTACCCAAGCTTATACACGAAAAATTCATAACAAGGTTAAAAATAAAATTAAATAATGTTCACAACCACCGCCTCAACCACCACCACCTCAACAAAGAGTTGAACCAAAACATTCATGCTCTATACTTTTTGAATACCTTTTGAACCTACTTATTCATAATCATTTAAATCATATAATGGATTCTTATTGCATTAGAGTCCCATACAGAATAACTAACATGGTTCTGCAGAACATCAAAAATGACCGAGACAGAATCACACCCTCAGGAGGGGTTTCTCCCCTTATTACCATACATTCAAATAGTAGCAAATACCTCCAGCCAAAAAGAAGAGGAATACATAAGTCAAACCTACAGATAACTAGAAGAGAGAATAAATGGACACGAAAGAAATACTGAAAAGCAGCAGAACATCACAGCAATAGCCTCGACAGTTATCATAGAAAACTTTAAACCTCAGTTCAACCAAGCAGAAATCATCTCCACTCCAGCCACCTTTAAACAACTAGAAGTCATGGAGAACTTAATTATGTATATTTGGAGAAACCAGCATTGCAACACCGACATAGGTCCAATTTCATCTGCCTGGAAAATTATTGAAAGATTACCAACTAAAACACTAATATTTTTTAATACAATACCCTCTTCACCAATTGCTCCTCCCAGCTTACCCCTATGACCAGCCCCAAACAACACCTACCACACCCTCTCCTCCCATCCATCCCCATCCCCACTAATGACCCAGCACCTACTTACCCATACCTTTCTCTCACACAAACTAATCGCATAGCCTACACCACCTACCAGAGAGCAAGCCATCATCAGCATTGATTTTAAGGAGACCTTATTTTTGATACCTTTACAAGGAATAGTTGGATTATTACTAATATTAGTTCAATTGTTCCTTGTCAAACTACAACTATAAATACACTATTTATTATCCTAATCCATCAAAGGTTAACAATCACACCTCAGCTATCACCAAATCGATTTTTTTACAACCCCCCCCCCCCAAAGCACTGCTCAATGACATGCTCAATACCACTAACCCTCCCATCCATACCCTGCTAACAATTGCTTACCCCACCCTGACCCCTCCAGCTTTTTCTAACATATATGGACATCCTGAGATCCTACACTTTAACATCCACCACCAATGCCATCTAAGACACCGACAGAAAATGAGTAATTACAATTAATAATACACAAAACGAATCATGTGCCAAAGATGGATAACAACAGGGATGCCTTGTTGAAGCATCACATATATTTTAAACTATTTTACCTTTTTACAGGTTTTAATCATCAGATTTTATGTGTGTGTATATCAACTCTACTGTGGAACCTAAGGAAATTTTAACTATTGTGATCTGTATTAATGTTCACAATAGGGATCTGCTCACAATAATCACTGGATGGTGAGGTACAGTGCATACAGTAGAAAGAGAGCAAGCAAAGGCATCTTACACAAAAATAAGTACATGGACACTTATGATTCCTTTTTCTAGAACTTAGGAAAACAAAAGTGTTAATGGTGATTTAAATAATATTTAAAGTGAAATAGACCCATTTTTACTTGTAGACTATAAAGCTTTAAGATATGAGTGAATGCTGCTTCCAATAAATAACAACAGAAGAGAGCCTGTATTTAAAACTAAATACTCATATTTAACCTCTGAAATTAAATAACTGTACCCAAATTTATGTCTTTTTCAGCTTTTAAGAGCTGTGAAGATATAGTTGTCAACATTGTTGTAACATATGCAGACTAAATGTTTAAGATAGAAACAGTAATTTATCATTATTCAAAACAAATCAAAAGTATTCTACTTATTCAACTTGATATACTAACTTTAATTTCTAATATTTCACATTTTTTACCTACAGAAAATACACATATTTTGGTTCAGTAGGCACATTAACTCATTGGCTTTTGAATATTTTTACACTAAACATGCTCAGAATTGCTACTTTATGAAGTGGAATTTCGCCTAATATATACACATAATATTCAACAATTTCACCTAATTTGTATAATATCGTTTCACCATATTTTTATATGTTCAGTTTCACCAAATTTTTATAATATGCAGTTTCACCTAATATTTACATCTAATTATATTCAATCGGAGCTAAACTACTGAATAAAAAGAGGTGTTTTTTTATGATAAAAGTGTTGTTCCTAAGAATTTTACTACAGCTATTATTATCCTGATTTTTAAGTGATAGCAGTTCTTGTGATAATTAGGAATTAGGGGAATTAGTTTACTCTCTGTTCTAGCTCTGTTCTCAGTTCTTTGCATGATTATACTTAATAGAATTAAGAATTTGGTTGATGAACAACTGCATGATGAACAGTGCAGATTCAGAAGTAGTAGGGAATGTATTGATCAAATATTTTCACTTAGGCAGAGTCTTGAGAAATGTTTAGAGTTTCAGAAACCTGTGGTTACTAGCTTTATAGATTTCAAAAAGCCTCTTTTTTAACTCTGCTGATTGACATAATTTGTGGTAGATCATATGGAATACATGACAAGCTAGTTAGCATTATGAAAGCTCCCTGTAATAAAACAGTCATGTGTGAGAGTTGGTAAACTTTGCAGTGATTGGTTTAGCATTGCTAGTAGAGTTAGACAAGGGTGTATTTTGTCTCCTTTTCTCTTTAATTTGGTTATTGATTATGTTATGCAAAATTCTTTGGAAGGGAAAGATTTTGGTTTTTAATGGTCCAGAGACTTAAAAATTTCTAATTTAGATTATGCAGGCGATTTGGCCCTATTGGCCGATGATGATGAGATGAATTCTTTCATTAGGGTTGTTGATGAGATTGGTAGTAGAATAGGTTTGGTAACAAACAGAGAAAAAACTAAAGTGATAAAATTAATTATGCAGATGTCGCTACAGTTGCTTTGAATAGCTGCACTCTTGAGCAAGTGTCTCAGTTTAATTATCTTGGGAGCTATGTAATAGATACTGGTGATATGCAGCACGAGATAAATAGAAGAATGGAAATTGCTGCTGGGACTTTTAAGAATCTATGCAGAGTGTGGAAAAATATGCTATACACCTAAAGACTAAAACTAGGCTTTAGTATATATAGTATAACTATATAATAGTTTGGTTCTTTCTAAGATTAGTTATGGTAGTGAAATATGGACTCTTTGTAAGAAGGATAACAAGAAACTTGATACCCTTGATTCTAGATGCTTGCACAGTATCTTGGGCATTAGGTGGTTTGACTTTGTAAGCAATGATGAGGTTAGGAGGAGGAGTCATTAACTTCCTTTAAGCAGCATTTTGTGCTGAGAGAGACTTCATTGGTTTGGCCATGTTGCCTGCATGCATGCATAGCTGCAGATTGGCAAACAGGATTATGAACAGTGTGCCTAAAGGCTTCAGGAAAAGGGGGAGACCAAGAATACATATCCTAGGTAAATCCTGGTAAGCATTCTGCAATGACTTATTATCTGCAGAACGGTATCTGATACCTCAAATTGTCTACTGACACAGGATATTCAAGAAACGACTACAGCTACTCAAATGTCTGTGAGAGGTTTGTGCATAAATGGGCTTCATTTCCTCACATGCCTGAGAGATGTCAATGTAAGCTAAAGGGTTAATGAATTTAAAGACAAAATACAAGTGAAGGATTTTACCATTTTAATAAACTGAGCATTTATACCAATACCAAAAATATAAATTGAACTTGGTATGATATTATGTGACAATTTAAGGAGAGTACTTATTTAGAAGCAGTTTTTTACTTATGTAAATATCTGGTAAAGCTAAACAAATTTTAAGTCACTTTGACAACTAATGCTTGTATGCAACAATTCTATACATTACCTATGAATGTGTGATTTTTCTAAGAAATATAATGGTGATTATTAACTTTTTTTTAAGCAACATCATTTTACTCAATGCTCAAAATTTTACATGAAAGCTGTTTTTAGAAATATGCAATTGAATTCAAATGCTCAAACTTCCAGTTAACAGCTTTTCAGGTTGCAATAATACATTGAGTATAGGCTACATTGTATCTATACCAGAAGTCACATTTGATAAATGGGGTAGTGGTTGGCTCAGTTGGTAGTGTCAAGTTCATAATCTATAGTTCCTATGTTCAAGTCCCACCTGGCCAATATTGAGATTTATCTCCTTTAAACCCCCATCCTCAGTCAAAAATGGAACACCAATGGGCTTGGAAATGCCACTGTCCATCAGGTGGGACATAAAAAGCTACAGGCCCCATGTGCAGGAGAGCCACATTACTGTGTGTGTTAAGGAACATGCCGATAGCTTGATGGAGGCTTCCATCTGTCTCCTAACAGCTGTCCAGTGGGTCCCCTTCCTCAACCATCTCTAAAACCTTGGTGTCCTTGCCATCTAGCCATTAATCCATTGTGTGAAAAAAAGTGCTGCTCAGAGGTTAAACTACCCAACCCATTTAATAAATGTGCTGCAGGTGAGATAACAAATTTCTATGAATCTAGAATGCTTCAAGTTCTGCTTTCAGATATGTAAACTATTGGTTCATTTCATTAAAATGCTCTGAGGAAAGTAATATTACAGTAGTACAGTTTTAGAGAAATAATATAATTTGTCATAGCTGACCAACTTTTATAATATTTGGATACAACTATTATTTTTAAAAATAAATTTTCTACATTCTACTAAAGCAATTTAAAGTTACTAAATTCATCTAAATCCATTTTCTTTTTGGAGGCTCAAGTCTCATAGCCTCTCATGACATTATGCCCCTGAAAGGAGGTAAGGAAAATCTATGGCAAGGGGCTTGCTTTCTGTGGTGATAAGCAGTGATTGGATCTTTATGCCTTAAAAATCATCAGAATATTTACCAAAGGGGAAAATATGCAGAAAAAAAAAGCATTTAACATAAGTTATTTATTTAACACGTCTGCTTAATTTGATCACTATGTACAAAAACAAGTCTTGCAATACATAATGAGCTTATGTTTCCTCTTCCAAATATCTGTTCCCTGCTAGGATGAGATTATATATCCAACAGTCCCCTAACCCCACTGAAGAAATTGGACAATATTTGTGCATTGAAACGAAAGCTGGGAAACATCTTTGTAGCAAAGATCAACTTGACCCATACAAGCAATCCTTGATAATTGGTGATCATTGCAATATTCAATATGCGGCATTTTCAAAAATTCCCTTTTTCCATACAAAATCAAACTGCTGACAGCTGGAAAGAGCAAATTTTTTTCTTCTATGACACAGGTCAATCCATGGACTTATAAAACATGAAGACTGGCACAGAATACTTTTACTTCTGCAACAATGCAAATCATGGATCAAACAGTCAATGTCAAGGCTGAAATAGAATACTTTGATAGCCATAGTTGCTTTTAACATATAAGCAGTTGTATCCTTTACATGTTATTCAACTGTACAATAGTTTTAGACAGTTTTTAGTTTGGACCCGAGTCCATCCAGGCTTGAATAAATGGCTTTGTGCTCAGGGTGAGTCATAATTTAAATTTCCATTTTTGTTTTTAATAATAATAAATTACTTCTCTTTATTATGATTTAAACCTTTTAATCAGTCTAGCAACTAAAAATTAATAAGCAGTATTCTGCCTGTGGCTATTTTTTCAGGTAATATCTAATGCAGGAGTTCTCAACGTGGGGTACGCTGTGAGAGCTCAAAGGTTGCTAGATCTAGTAACAAAGTCGCTAAGTTAGCATTATTATACTATAATTATAGTTTTATCTATCTATATAAGGGGTACGCCAGTTGCATACACATTTCCAAGGGGTACGTGAAGCATAAAAGGTTGAGAACCACTGATCTAATGAATTGCCCATGGCATTTAAATTGATCTACTCAAGAATTTCAAGCTTCTGCAAATTATTTCCAACATTTTTAGTTTGAAATAACACTGAGATTCAATTTTGTCTTTAAATAATTACAATTACCTTAAAATTTGTAATAGTCTAAAATATGAAGAATTAAAAATAATGGTTTAGCAGCACACATTTCTGTTACCTACATCTTATGTATCCGATTCCCCTCCCCCCCTCTAACTGGGCTCAGTAATTATCTAAATATTTGGGCCTAGACAGGGTTGGACTCAAAAATTTGGCCCTGAACTTCTCTAGTTTGCATTTTTTCCAGCATTTTACATGCCTCAAGGTAATAATTGATGTGTTCTGCTGAGAAGTTTTTAACATATTGAGGTGAATTACTCCTAATCTTGAATATATGAGAGAATATGTAACCTTCTCTGAACTACACTAACCTTCTGAATATGCATTTATGAAAAATATTTACCTTAGTGGTGAATGTCTAAACCTATGAGACTAAAAAAAGTGATAAAATGATATCAGCAGGCATCCTGTGACCTCAAAAAATTAAGATTTAGTATACAAGTGGAGAAACTGATACTTGCACACAAGTGGATAACCAAGAGTGAAGATGGCATTAGTTATGCACTTCTCTGTAACATTTTATATGAGAAACTGCATACATCAAATATTGGTTTCAAAACCTCTGATAGTAATTCAAAAGAATTACAAGAGTTGCTTGTAACTTTTGAACACATGTATCAAATTAAGTTTTTTTTTGTATGCCTGGTGACAAGGGATGAATATTAAATCTATTATTCTGTAATGAAACAATTTAACGAAATATCCATCATCCCCATTGCCAAAGTGGGGAACATGTGTTGCTTTACATAGTATCTGTAAAAAAAAAGAGGGTCCAACAGAGAAGTACCATCTGGTGTCAGGTTTTTGGATCATCTGATCCATGTTAGGATAAAACATTTCGATAACCACCTTATACTTCAGATGGCTCTACATATATTTCCAAACTTCAGTGGTCAAACTTTGGAAAGATTAACAGGAATGGACATTTTTAGCTCATTTAAAAACAAACTATCATTTCACCTTCTCATTTTGTCCATCAGTAGGATATTAAACTTTTTTCTGTTTTAAAGAAAAAAATAAAATATATATTTTTTTTGAATAGGTATCAATCACATATTACTATTTACATTTTCTGAACCTTTCATTAGTTTGCATTTTCATTGTTAAGTGGTATTGAAATGGAAAATGACAAAATTTTAATAGTCTATTTATGGTAGAAAATTGATATCTATGTGGTATGATGATTAAGGAATTTACACTGACTGCTATGATTTGTTCTCTCTTCTTAGGGTGAGGAGGGAGAACTCAACTTTTTGCTTTTTGAAAATGAATATTCCATATACATCAGAGACTATTCTACTTATCCAGTATTATTATGGAAGAAGTTAATTATTCAATTAAAAATAAATTACAAAATGCAATCTTCAGTTACCATAATTGGAGTTTCAATGTTAAATCTCTGTTATGTGATAATGGAATCCCATAAGTATAACGATGGCGATGATATAGTGTGCTTATTGTTACCAGTGTAAATCAAATGATAAAACAACTGATACATAACAGGCCACTAGACAATAAGTTTTGTCAATAGTAACATTTATTTTTTACTTTGATAATAAAAATTTCACATTTAATTAGAATTTTAAAAGTCAAGAATTTGTGTTAGGCTGTTCTATCCCTTAGGAAAGGGCCCCTCAAACTACTGCTTGTGGATCACATCCGGACCACAAAGGATATGAATCTGTAGCACATGCTAGTATTACAATTAGTAATAGATTTTATTACAACTATATATTTTTCTCTTTTCATTATTTCTTTTTATTAACAAATAGCTGTAGATACTTTTTTAAAAATCTAATTCTACATGTTTTTTAACTAGAGAGGAATTTCTCATATTTGGCAACACTTATTGTGAGAGCAGTTTCATACAAGAACTAAAATTTGAATTTTTAGCACAATTGACCAGCATTTACAACAAATTACTAAAACTGTAGTTTCCATTACACTTTCAAGCATACACAAAATAGCAGAAGGTTCTAAGAAAACAGGTGCATTTTTCACATTGAAGTAGATCAAAGTCATCATCAAATTTCATTTAATGTAGTCTGACCTAGGGATAGATTCATATAGGAAATATGAATGGAATTGTTATCAAGTTTTGAAAGTATCATAAAGAGTTTTTTTTTTTTAAAGATCATTATTTTTATATTACTTAATATCTTTTGATTAGTATTTTTCTTTTAAATGTTGATTTTGAGAGTGATAATGGATCCATTTCTTATAGAAATTACTGGTCCAGTCCACTTAATATTTTCAAATGTGGATAAAGATGAATAATCATAAAACACCAGATAACTATTAAGAAACTAGTTAGGAGAGGCCCTCCATGGTCATTCAAGTGTGTTTTCTAATGTTCAGAGCATGACTTCTTTTTCATCCAAGATCAAAGATTATCATACTATCTGGTGGATAATGGCATTTCTAATCACAGTGATGGCCCCTTTTTCATCAAAGACAGGGCATAAGTGAGCATGGACCTAAGTGCTACTATCAATTTAAAGTAAAAGCAATATAAAAAGTGAAGTTAAACAGAGAATTCCAACAGTAAAATTCTAGTGTATGTTGCTTCCAACACTTTTTTTTTTAAACAATTTATTATTCATCATTATATGTTACCTATATATTATATGCCTTCTCAGTGTTCTCTTATCAAAATATCCTTGAAACATCTGAATATGTTAATTGATTGGCATAAAGATGCCTTCAACCATACTAGTTTTAAAGAGTTTTAGTTGAAGGGTCCCAGTTCACAGGACCAATATGTGCCACATGTGCAACTTTTTCTGTACCACTAGAGGGTTAAATGAAAAAAAAAAACGCTGAATAATTTTATATTCACTATAAAATCCTGTTTTTTATTCACTGCTTATTTTTTTAAAAACTCTACAATATTTCATTGTCTTTACATTATTTTTTACTCTTACAAATTTTTAGACTACATTGATGGCATTGGAATAACTATTACCCAATGAAGCACTCAGAATCCTTGGGTCATTGGAATCTGGTGGAAAGGATGCTGGTTAACATTCATGGGCTCTATTACCATTAAGCACATTTTTACAACAGTAAAAATAGAATTTCGGATTTTGAAAAGCAAAAGCCTAAACGGATGATAATACATTTTCATAATTTCTTCTTTTAGTTGTGAAAACATACTTTACAATGCCACTACTGATTTCTTTAATGCAATCTCAAACAAAACCTGCATTTTTTTTCAATTCGAAAAAGATTGTTCATGGACTGATTTGTTCAATTAAGCAAGCAATTATCCAAAAGAATTTAACACTGATTCCAATTCAAGTCTTTATTTTCACAATTATAATACTGCTATATCTTTTTCATTCCTATTTTCTTACACCTTCAATTTTGCAATGTTCAAATCTAGAAGCAACCTTACATTTTATGCAAATATGCTTGTGGGTGGATTTTGCATCTGTATTATCAATCAATCTGGTTAGCTATAAAAGTTAATTAAAAATTTTTTTTCAGTTAGTATAGAAATGGAATGCATGTAAGTTACTTATGCTTCAGAAATATTAGAAGTTTAATGATAGCAAAATGATTATTAAACTACCCAATTAAAAACTAAAAGGAACAAGTTTCCTTTAAATAAATGGAAAACTGATAATTTGCATAAATTCAGCCTTTACAAATGTATTTTTGTTGCAAATTGAATACATGAAATTTATTAAATAACCATTAGAATATATAAAAGTGTGGCTGAATAATGTGATAGAAAAGCCAGACATCATCAAGAATATATCTGTGGGTTCTGGTATAATTTTAGTGTAAAGAAGAAATAAAATAAAATAACTATGGAGAGTTAAATAATAAATACAGTATTTTGGGTTTTAGTTTTCTGGAAAATTCAACTGAATACAAAAAATAACAGAAAAATCTAATTTCATATGGTAGATAAACATTATAATAGGAAATAAAATTGTCGCATTTTTTTTTTACCCAACTAAACTGACTTAAAAATGCACTGAAAAACTTTCTTTGAACACAACTAATATTAATGGAATATTTCTTTCAACTCTTAATACATTGAGAATTTATATGGCGCAAAATAAACGCACTTCATTAAAATAAATAATAGTTTTTCGAAAATTCCTACTTAGTGCACTATATAATTTTATATTTATAATTCCCTTTAATTACAAGTATTTACAACATTAAAATATAAAGTTTTATAGAAAGATACCACAATAAAAGAAATAAATTTATAATTTTAAGAACTGAGTTAACATATCTGTTTTTTCCCTATGTTAACAGTTAGTGCTGAATAAATAACCATCCATCATCCATGCTACATAGCTCTGATCTTCTGGTATATTCCAAAACTAGCAAGAGAAATATATTTTTACAATTTGTTAATAATAATTCTCTCACAAAATACCTAATATCCTCTGGCTATTTTCCAGTTCAGGACTCGGACTTTAAGTAAGTTATTAATACAAGTATCAGAAAATATAATTTCCTTGGATTTTCAAGGCCACTCTGCATATTTCAAGAATTTTTATCATGCCAGCATTTCTTGTCTATACCCTTGTGCTCCTTAATATGTTTGTAGCGGCAGCTGTCTCCAAAGGTACAACCAGTTGTTCTCCAGAAGTAACACTCATCTCCATTGACAGGACCAGAGAATTTCTGCTTTGGTTGCTCAGGCACCTTGCTCCTGTAACAGTATATGCCCATATGCCTTATAGTATCACATTCATGTACACACAATTTTTTATTTGTTAAAGCCTGACGTTTAGAGAGAAAGTCACCTACTATAAATTTATATTATTAAACCATGTAGCTCAAAATACACTGCCCACCAAAATATTAGAGAATTTCCATGTTATGTCAATGATAATCTAACTTCAAAGCTCTATAACATCTAAACTATACATTTAATGGAAAAATGTGACTGAAGATAATTAAATATCATAATCAAATTTATTTAAATCTCGATTTCAACAATATTTGTTCAGTATTTAAAGTTATGAAAGCTAAAATATTTCACAATAGTAATATGCATCATAAGCCTATCTCAGAGATTAATTTAAATAATGATTATTTCAAAATATTTAATAAAATAATTATATACATTTTACAATTTTTGCATAATTATCATATAGATATTAAACAAATATAAATTATTTCTATAAAGCAAGATAAGCCGTCATGGTGGCCAATTGGATAGCATGATTGACTACTGATCAAAGGGACTTGGGTTCGAGCCCTGGGTAAGGCATGGATGTTTGTGTTGTATTTCTGCTGAGGTCTCGCCTTCTTCACAGACCTTCTACTATGGTGTATTAAACTGGCAGGCTCCTGTCAGACCACTATGGCAAGTAGCTGCTTGAGGGGGGTTTATTTATTTTTATTTATTAAGCAAGATAATTTATTGTAAATATTACATAACTCTTTAAATAGAATAATTTATAAAATCAGTCATAATTGTCTAATATTGAAATAATTATTATGCAGACTTCTAAAATGTATATTCATTTTATTAAATGTTTTGAATCAATACTTAAGTTTCAATAAATTTCTGAGGTAAATTCTTATGATGCACTACTGTTGTGAAATATTCTATACTCTGTTTCACATAAAGAATGGGGCAGCAAGTCTTTCTCAAATATTTTTTTTGTCAAATCATGGCTCATTATGCTTAACTATGAAAACCAATGAAAAGAGATTCTATACCCGGAAATGTATCAATCCTCAGTTCATTAGGGAGCTTATACGACAACTGCTTTACATCTCTAATAATAAAATGTCTGTAGTTGCCAAAACATATCACATAAAGGGATTAGGAACCTGGAATTTTGGTAGATTAAGAGTAGAATAAGAATGTACAGTGCAAAATATAAATTTGAGAGCTGGAATAGGTGGTTAGATATCACTATTTTGGATAAAATGTCTTTGTACTCTGTTCTCTATTGGTAGCTTATTCACATATTCTAATCAAGAAAGCTATCAACCATTGCCAGATCCTTCACATTCCCAAAGATATTACATTAAGACATCCCATTGCAGGTAGGAACCTGATTTTTCTCCCAACATGGGGTCACAAAGGGGAAACTCATGTATAAAATTTGAGATCATTTGATCAAGTATCTTGGGAATTACAGGAGATCAAAATCTGTCAAAACAGAAATAACACTATCAATAATTTGCATAAAGATGAAGCCATGGCTACGAGAGTGTGCACTAACATCAACAATGACTGCTCGACACCAGGTTATTATGGGTTACTTTACTGCTGAGTAGCACTTTTTTCACACAATGGGCTAAATGGCCAAGTCACAAGGACCCTGAGGGCTCAGAGAAGGTTGGGGAGAAGGGACCCACTGGACAGCTGTTGGGAGACAGATGGTAGACTGTCATCAAGGTCATCCAGCATGTTCTTTAAGGTGCAGGATCTCTCCCACACAAGGGGCCATGGCTTAACGTCCCATCCAACGGACGACAGGCTTTCCAAGCCCATTGGTGTACTCTATGGACCAAGGTTAGGGTAGGGAGTTTGGCAGAGATAAATCTCAATGCTGGCCCAGGAGGGACTCAAATCTGGGAATTGCAGATTACAAGCCCAACAAAACAGGCAATTCTTCTAGTTCTTAACATACTGGTGGAAAAGAAATTATGCTTCATTGTGTACTTTACAATTTCTGAAACTAAACACAGCATTTTTAATTCTTTACTTCCATAAAGTATACATATTAATAAGGTACAAGTATGTTAGAAAAAAACTTATTTCTTGCACAAGATGTGGAACTATTTGCTATGGAGGAATTACATCTGTAAGTGGTTCTTGCAAGAACTCAAGTGGGTGTAGCCTCTTTTCATTGGTTGATTGCTTTCTTTGATCTTCAGATTTTCCACTCCATTCTTTATCTGGAATGGAATATAGCTTCCATAACATTAAATATTGAATGAATACTGTTGAAAAAATCAAGATTTAAATAGATTAGATTATGATCTTTAATTTATCTTCAATCACATTTTTCCATTGTGCATATTTTGGAAGTTATAGAGCTTTGAAGTTAGATTATTATTGACATAACATGGAAATTCTTTAATATTTTGGTAGGCAGTGTATAAATTTGTAGCTCATCAATAAAATGTTACAGCTAAACATATTGACTGAACAAAACATTACACTCCTACCTGATTGGTATTCACATGTTTCACTGTTGATGTCATATGTTTCTTAAGTAGTCTTATAATACAATCAGTACAGTCAAGAACATTCAGTTTTATTATAGGAAATGTCTAAACGTTCTGGCTACTAAAGAGTCTTCTGATTGGTACTCAGCAGATGTGTGATCCAATATAATATTCAGGAAGGTTCCTAATTTTTTTGAGTAAGCAATCTGCTGTAGCTTAATAGTTCAGAGTAATAGTATGGTTACTCTAAATTTTTATGATATAGCATAGCTGTTAAACTTTACTGCACCTTGACTCATTTTTTTAACTCAATTTTTAAAAATCATAGTATATTTTTCTGAAAAGCTTTAGTTCAGTTGCTTGATTTCAAACAGGACAGTCAGAAATTTATTTCTTTAAAGTAAAATATTTGCTGCCATCTTTTAAAATGCTATCGAAAATATTGCTTTTGTGCACAATTATTTTAGCAATGTTAGAAATTGTGCATTTTATTTATGCTGGGTTCGAGCCCCGGATTAGGTATGGATGTGGTGTCGTTTTTCTGCTGAGGTCCTGCCATCCTCTCAGATCTTCTACTGTGGCATATAAACTGACAGGCTCCTGTCAGACCTCTGTGACAAGCAGCTGCTTGAGGGGGTATTTATTTATTATTTTATTTTTTAGTTGAGAGTCAAACAGTATGCCTATTAGTCACCCAACCAGTTTATAAAGTTTGGCTAAGAACTGGAAGTTGTAAATAATGACATAAGGTAACTATTTGACAACTTTTTCATGGCTAATCCTTATGAACTGGTATATTTCTGATGAAAAATATGAGATGAGAAAGGGTGGGATGTGTAGAAAAAAGGTCAAGCACCATTTCTAGCATGTTTTTTTTTCTCTTTGAGGTAACTCAGTCATTAATGTCCTTGCTTATTAAGGTCATGCATGATTTTAAGCTCCTGTTTGAAATTCTCTTTAAATTTCTTTCTCTTCAGGATCAGTTCCAAAACTGTGAAACAGGGGAAACAAGTTATTTGTTTTGAATATTATCCCTGGGTCCACTTCTATCAGCAAATTATGGCAATGACATATCATACAATCCTCTGATATGCACATAATCAGTGATAATGTGGTCCATTTTTTGAGCAGTACATTTCTCAACTACATAAGATTCTCATATGAAGCTGTTTCTCAAGGTAATCTCACAAGTATTCTATAGGAGTAGGATGTATAAGGAATATAAACGATTCCTCAAAAAAAAAAAAAAAAAAAAAAAAAAAAAAAAAACTATTAGAGTCCTTAGAATTGCAATCTTGTGAATAGACAGTACACCATTTGGGTGAAACTTCATTAATGTTATTTTACTGCCTGTTCCATATCAACAAAACAACTTTTTTACCTTCAACCAAAATATGAGGGCCTGAAATATATGAATACATCCACACACACAACACACACACACACACAGAGAGAGAGAACCTAATTCTAGCAACTAGGACTTACCTATACACAAGCTAGTTATCTATAATTAATATGCAAACCACAGCTAGTTACTACTAATTTAATTTCACGATATTTAGCTGTACATTACAATTTGAGTCACTAACTATCTCCTACGCCAAATAATTACAATTCACCAGTTACTCATAGATCACAGGTATGTTGTGTTTAACACAAGATCCCAGATGATAAGTGTTACATTCTAATTTCTTCTAAAGTCTATCTTTAGTATAAAGGAGATATGGTAGGAATAAGATATTACCAGTTAAGTTGTTTGCAGTGCTGGTTCACTTAGTTGATTCTTGGCATTGATGTTCTTTTTTGGCTATGATGTTTAAGCAGTGATTTTTAAACATTTGGTTTTGAATTTAAGTGTTTAACATTGAAGATGTTTGTGAATTAGTTAGAGGGTTCTACAGAACCTCTTTTTTAAAATTTGAGTCACCTGCCATCCTTGCTTGAAATGATTTTCACCTGAAAGTGGAAAGGAGTTGAATCCATCGAATACATGTGCTAAGGTTGAATTAACATCAAAGAACTGGTAACCTTAAATAGTCAACGTTAAAGGAAAAACGATGACTGCAGAGGATGAAAAGCCATTACAAAATCAACTCAACAATATCGACATTGCTATATCATACAGCACGTTTGGAGTGTCTCAACTTTAGCAGCATCACAGCTTAAACATCATAGCCAAAAAATAACATCAATGCCAAGAATCAACTAAGTGAACCAGCACTACAAACAAATGAATTGGTAATATCTTATTTCTACTATATCTCCTTCATACTAAAGATAGACTTTAGTATAAAGGAGGAATTAGAATGTAGAACTTATCATCTAGGATCTTGTGTTAAACACAATATTGGTTGGTTGATTGTTTAGGGTTTTATGGCACATTACCATCTATGACTATAAATGCGCCAAACAAATGTCCATAAAAAAATGATAAAAGTCATAGTACCCTTAACCAAATTTAAAAATAAACTACAAATGTAAAACAATAAATTTGAACATATTGGACAACAATGAACAAAAGTATAAATATGTTATAAATATAAATAAAAGTAACCCAAGTTAAGTGACCTGGGTTAAACATATAGAATAATAAATAGGGGAGTAAAACTATAGGCGAGTAAAATATCCAGTATATCATAAAAATTTAAATACATAGGTAAAACAACAATGATCAGATAAGAGATGTTAGAGTGTAAGGGGCTCAGGAATAAAATCATGAAAGTTAAAATACATTCTACATTCAAAGTTAAAAGCTGGGCATGAGATTGAAATATGCTTAATAGTTAAAACGGTGTCACAAAACTCATACTTAGGTTCGTCATCTGACCATAGAAGAAATGAATGACCTAAGCAGAGATGAGCAAGTACAACTTCCTCCTTGCGATTTCTGCAGTAACAAGACTGCCATGGTTTGACGATAGGTTTGATCTCAAAGAGCTTGTTCATAAGCTGTTCTGACCAAGATCTCTGCCACTGTGCCCAGAGCTCGACGGTAAAATGCTGCCGGAAATCCAGATATGGAACCAGCAATGGAGAGCTGGACAGGGGCGTGGCCAACTTGGCAGCAGCATCTGCCAAGTCATTGCCCCTGATACCGACGTGACTGGGCACCCAACAGAAATGGATGGTTGTTGTGGCTGCCAGACGATGGGGCTGCTGGCAGATCTTAGAAAGAACTGTTTGAGCCTGATGCCTCACCGAGATCAAAGCCTATAGCGAGCTAAGCAAGTCGGTGTAAAGCACACACACCGACGATGATGCTTAGCCGCCACATGATCCAAAGTGAGACTGATAGCATGCAACTCTGCAGTGAAGATGGAACACTGCAGTGGGAATCTGGTCTGCAATGATTACATCACAGCAGACCATAGCTGATCCCACTGATGTGCTGGACTTTGAGCCATCTGTGAAGACAGGAAAGAAGTCCGGGTGCTCAGCACGATGGCTAGCAAAGAGTTGCTGATACACAGTCGAGTGTAAAGGCCTTCCCTGTTCTGAAAAGAGAGAAATCACAGGAAGGGGAAACAGCGAGCCATAGTGGAAGTGGCTCAGCTGTTGATTGTGCAACACTATCGAGACTGGTGTTGATGTCGCTGAGGTAGCCTCGGACACGCAAACCAAAAGGACGAATGGCAGTTAGCCGATTAGCATAAAGCACTTCCCATTTTGGACTGAAAATGCAGTCCCAATTGGGATGGCCAGGCAGGGATCACAATTTAGATGCATATTGTAGGGACAACTGCTGATGGCGAAGACATAAAGACAGATCATCGGTCTCAACGTAAAGACTCTGGACTGATGAGGTGCAGAAGTTTCCTGTGCAAACATGGAGGACCTGATGATGGAGGGGGTCCAGCACCATCACCACCAAATCCCGGGTAGAGTCGTACACCTGGGATCTGTAGTCCAGTTTTGACCGGAGAAGTGCACAGTACAGGCGGAGCAGATAACATCGGTCAGCTCCCCAGGAGAGAATCTTGACAATGTTCAATGCCCACGTGCACTTGGACCTGAGATGACATGTGTGGTAAAAAGGTCAATTTCTGATTGAAGACAAGACTGAGAAACTTGGTCTCTGCCACAACTAAAATGATGTTACCCCTGAGCTGTAGCTCGGGATCAAGATGAAGATTACATTTGTGGCAAATGTGCATGCAAGCAATCTTCTGTGGGGAGAACTGAAACCTGTTTGCCATCACCCAAACTGAAAGATTGTTCAGGGCAATTTGCAGTTGTCTTTCAATGATCCTCATGCTGGACAAAGAATGAAAGATGTAAAATCGTCAACATAGAGGGCATTGCTTACAGATGGAGGAAGTTGTCTAATAATAGAATTAATCTTGACAGTGAAAAGCGTAACACTCAGAATGCAGCCTTGTGGCACTCCTGTTCTTGGGGTATGGCCATGACAGAGTGTTGCTGACATGGACGTGAAAAGAACGTGCTGATAAGAAGTTGGAGATGAAGATTGGCATGTGACCTCTCAAGCCCGAAGCTACGGAGGTCACAAAGAATGCCAAATCTCCAAGCCATGTCATATGCTATTTCGATGTCGAAGAAAATTGACACCAGGTGCTCTCTATGTAAAAATGAATTTCTGATAGCCGATTCAAGGTGTATCAGATGGTCAAGAGTTGCCTGTGAAAGCCACATTGGGTGTTGGAAAGAAGGTAGTGGTGTTTTAAATACCAGATGAGTCTGGCATTTACCATTCTTTCCAACCTGCAACCCATTGCGTTGACGACCTTACACAAACAGCTCGTCAACGCAATGGGACGATAATTCGAAGGAATCTTGGAATTCTTTCCTGGCTTCGGGAAGGCCAAGACAATGACCTCCCGCCAGGAGTCCGTAAACTGCTCTTAGAGAAAAATGCGATTGAAAAGATGAAGCAGCCGATCCTTACTTGATGGTGAGAGATGTTGGAGCATGGCATAATGGACATTGCCCACCCCAACAGCAGTTGTACGAGGTGTGCAGAGCAAGGCGAAGCTCCTCTGCTGTGAATGGCCTGTTTTAAGGCTCCAGGCCATTCGAGTGGAAGGATGGTGGAGAGTGTTCTGCCCTGCTCTTCTGGGTCAGAAACTCGGGGGAGTAGGAAGACAAAGCAGAGAGGGAGGAAAATGACTCCCCCAGAGTGTTGGCAATTGCCTGTTCATTGTGCTCCAGAATCGATAATGAGTGGGACGTGTAGTTTCCACCCATATTCCAGACTTTATCCCACGTGACCTTAGAACTGGTCATACGGGTGATAGAAGATATATATTTGATCCAAGATTCCTTCTGGCACTGGTGCTGGACGAAACGAGCTTTCACCCTGGTGTGTTTGAATGTTTCAAGGTTGGGGGATGTCTGATATCTCTGAGACACCCTCCAAGTTTTGTTCTGAGCCTTACGAGCTGCGGTGCAATCTGGATTCCACCAAGGTTTCGGAAAATGTGGAAACCGTGTCAAAATTTGAGGAATTGTTGATGCAGCTGCACTATGATACAGTCCATTATCTCTGCTACTGCCACATTAATGGGCTCCTGGCTGACAGAGTGCCATCGAGCTCAGAAAGGAGCTCGAAGCCACTACAGTCACCCCGATCAAGCTTCCACTGTGAGATGCGTGAAGGGCTGCAAGGCCACCCATGGGAGATGGTGCACACCACGGGGAGGTGATCGCTTCCGTAAGGGTTGTCCTCAACCTCCCATGTAAAGAGTGGAAGGATTGAGGAGGAGCAGATGGTGAGGTCAATGGCAGTGAATGTGCAGGTTGGGAAATGAAAATACGTATTGACACTGGTGTTCAACAGGGAGAAAGAAGGATCCAGGAGCCATTGCTCCAGGACCCCGCCCCTCCCATTGGTGTCAGCACTGCCCCAAAGTGGACTGTTGAAGTTCCCCATGAAGAGGAAGGGGGACGGCAGCTGTGAGATGAGGTCATCAAGATTTTCCTGGAAGACGTTTCCAGGTGGAAGATATACCAAGCAGACAGTCAGGGAGAACCCCATGAAGAAGTGGATGGCTACCACTTCTATGTTGGTGGTGAGGGGTACAACTTGCAATGGAGAATGATTGCTCACGAGGATGGCGACACTCCTGCGAGTTGGATTACAATTGCAAAGCAATAAAATGCTACAGGATTGCTACATGTAAAATCGCAAGTTTGTGAAGTACACTGGTTTCCAAAAATTAAGGAAAAATGAAAAAAATTGCGAAATTCGCCAAAAAATTGTGCAATCCTCGCCAAACTTGTTCATGTAGCCAGTAATACTGAGTGAGCATATTGTATGCAAATTAGTCTAGGTTGCATCAATTTGCATAATCAGATAGTGGCATAAAAACAGGTATTTTAGAATGGATCATTATTTTGTGCTGTAAATGTGAGTAAAGAAATTCAAAATAGCCATTTTGTAGGAATGACCTCGAGACATCATTTATTTGCCAAATGAACTGCGGTGGAGAGCTATTGGCCAGCTCGAAGCAGACCAAAGTCAGTCAGACATGGCACGATGGCTGAATGCGAGTCCTTCAGTGGTCCATAAACTATGGAATCAATTTCTTAGCATGGATTTCACGTCCCAGTGGCTTACCCGAGGAAGGGCTAGAGTTACAACCGCTGTATAAGACCGATATCTGCGATTAACAGCATGAAGGAGCAGGATGTCTACTCCCTCTCAGCTACTATCCTCTCTTGCAGCAGCCACTGGGAGGGTTGTATCAGTTTCTGCTATGCATAGAAGGCTTCATGAGGGAGCTCTGTATGCTACAAGGTCAGTAATTTGTATACCCATCACAGAAAAGAGTGGTTGAATTGGGCATGCATGCATGTTAACTGGACAGAAGAGCAATGGAGGTCCATAATCTTCACAGATGAGTCCCACATATTGCTTGCAGAGCGATTCTGGACATTGTTTGATATGGAGAGAACGAGGTACCTGATATCATCCCAGTAACATCAGCCAATGAGACAGTTACGGTGGAGGTAGCATGTGTGTTTGGGGTGGCATTTCCTTAGGTGGATGCACAGACTTCTATGTGTTGATGACTGGAAACCTCAATGCTCAAAGGTAT
This sequence comes from Ryuthela nishihirai, assembly GCA_038380435.1. Classification (NCBI taxonomy): domain Eukaryota; kingdom Metazoa; phylum Arthropoda; class Arachnida; order Araneae; family Heptathelidae; genus Ryuthela; species Ryuthela nishihirai. Next base: position 70,669,010 of record JAWZYU010000001.1, read on the forward strand.
AGAGATGACATCCTGGACCCTTATGTATGTCCTTATGCTGGTTCAATAGGTGAAACATTCATCTTACAAGATGATAATGCTCATCCACACAGAGCTCAACTAGTGGAACAATACCTTCAAGAGGAGACCATTATAAAAATGGAATGGCCAGCTCGATCTCCCGACCTAAATCCGATTGAGCATGTGTGGGATGCTCTTGGGAGACATGTTGCTGCCCTCAACCTGCCACCTGAAACAAAGGGGGAGCTTATTACTGCTTTAAAGGAACAATGGTTGTTACTCCCTACTGAGCTGATGTACAACATCATAAACTGCATGGAATATCACTTTCATGCCTACATTGCTGTAAAGGGTGACCACACTCCTTATTAAAAAACTTTGCCCATTGCATTCTGACACCTCATTTTTGGACAAGTTCCCATGTTATTTTTTGACGAAAAATATTTCTAGTGCAAAATGTTTTATGCCATTCTGAAACTAGCATTGTAATTCACGTTTCCATCAAATTTCATTATAATCATACATGTAGTTTTTGTTTATCATAATTTTTCTGAGTTTTCCTTAATTTATGGAAACTAGTGAAGAAGTCCTTTCCAGCTTAGTGCACACACAGGAGTCGGTATATTTTTACTGACTCCAACCTCAATATAAATTTTAATAAAATATGTTTTTTTGTATGTGACATTAATGGCAGCTATGGTGTTTAAACCACTTAAATAATAAACACAATGTTTTCCAATTCAGACACGAATGCCATTAATTAATTTTTTCTTTTCAGAAAATATTCTTGATTTTTCAATGCTTATTTAATTTCAAGTTCCTTCTATATTTCATAAGTTTTAAACTTTCAAGTCTAAAACCCCTTTCACAATGGCAAAGAGAGTTCCAACGAAGTCTGCCATTTTGGAATATTTTACAATAACCACAGATGAATCATTGGTTTACATGGGAAACATTTCGTGCGTCCGTGTATGATAGATGATGATGACGTGGAAATATTATGCCAAGCACAAATCAGTGGTTTTAGTGGCTCTGGTAAAAATGCACCAACTAAAACATCAAGTTTAAAAAGAGGAGTCAGAGTCAGATAGAATAAAAAAAAATTGAGGAGTCTCAGTTGGAGTTTTTGTGTACTGACTCCACAGCCCTGCTGATAACATGTCAGGTGCTCTGACTGGTAAGCTATCGGCTGTCAAACAAGTATCTAGCAGAGTTCTAGACCAGTCTTCACCAGGAACTAATTCTAGACCAGAGATGGATCACTATAAATGACATGTATGCCAAATTTGATCCACCAAGAAATTTTGTCAGCATATGAAGAAATATTGACAATGAAAAAAATATAGCTTAAATTTTGATGATTAATAACTTGCAAAAGGTTTCTGTATAAAATATTTTGAAACTAAAATATAATTTTAAATAAAACTACTAAAAATATCCCTACATTCTCCATTTTATTTTAACCCCCACCCCTACATCCCAGAGTTCAAATTTACCCTGTGCAGAGACAAATCTCTCTACTTTTGGCAACACTGGTTAAAGTCAAGCATAAACAACAATTGTCTTGACTGGATAGTGGTGAAGTATTTTTACATTGGTTTGTTGGAATTAGAATTTTGGGTAACATCTTAAATTTGCCTAATAGTTTAAATAATAATATTCTTGATTTTTCAAGGCTTATTTAATTTCAAGTTCCTTCTAAATTTCATAAGTTTTAAACTTTCAAGTCTAAAACCTCGTTCACAATGACGATGTGATTAAACTTCACACACTGATATTTTATTTATAATTTTATAACTTCTGTTACTACACATGCTTGAAAATTTTTACTTATTTTGGCATGCTGGGTAAAATCAATTTGCCATCACTACTTTAGGCTACAAGCTACTTGCATTAATAATGTTGAAGAATTGAGAAATTCCATCTTTTATTTGTGACTTTCTAATAAACATTTTACTATACATTAAAAGTTTGTCAGCACAGAAAATTGAGCTGAACAAGTGACAAAAATGAGATTAAACACTCTTTAAAATTTCATTATAAACAAACAATACCACTTATTGTGTAATGGAAACTAATATGGTTTCTTATACAACACATTAAATTGAAGATAATTAAATACTATCCTCTTACATAAGAACAAAAAACACCGATTTACTAGTCACAGCTCTTAAAAATGTTTTTTTTTTTAACTTTATACGAACATATAAATAAATGATAAATATATTATCAGGAATGGCTCATCATTAGGAGCCATAAGGGTCAAGCCACATTAACATTTTGGTAATATACATTCAAATATTAATTTAAATCCCAAATTAAAATGAATAAAAAAAAAATGTGATTCACATGAATATTTGATTTATGAAATATTTTGCACATTGTTTTTTAATTCAGTACACATTAAATGAAGTAATAGGCTCAAAATTACTGTCTGTCACTTTCAAAACCAAAGTGGAAGGGCAGGCTGCCAAACAAAAGTAAATAATAAATAATGTATGTATAAACGGTGCAAAAAAATCTAAAGTTAAACATAAAAAATATAATTTCATTAAAATGGTTATTTTAATGGGGATTTGCTTCATTGAAGTTAAACTTTTTGCCCTCTATAGTTCCTTTTCATTTTCATAAATATTTATTTTTCATCACAAAAAGTGATGACAGGTTTTAGTTTGCCCAGGCCTGGCCGAGAATATATCATTTACCACACTGAAGTATATCAATTATTTGCTTTAGCACTTGCAAATTAAGGCTTTGTTTGGCCCAATTCTGAAGTAACCCTTTCTCCAGTGATTTTTTTAAAAAAGAAAGTGCTCAGTCTGTCAACAATGGCAACTTCGATGTGGCATGGGAAACAGTGGCTTTTGACAGCTGGACCACTGAGCAGATAGCAAAAGTCCTATACCTACCCACATCCACAATCAGTATTATTATATTGACACCTTAATAATAATTGAAATTTTGCAAATACTAGAGGTCTCATGAAAAGGAAGTAAAATATCAGTTTAATGGTTTATTAACTGAAAAAATATATTGTGATAAAAAAAAAATATGATCCTTTAGTTTGTAAAAATATGCCTTCTTGTAAAAATTTCTTTGTAAAAATTTCTTTGTAAAAATATACACTTCTTTTTATTACCCAGTAACTCGCTTCTACATATCACTATGCACACTTGGTAATCTCCACTACTGATATTTTCACATATTTACAGTTTTCTATGTAACACTCCAGCAATATTTTTAATTTGTGTTCTACTTTACCAGCAAAAAGATAGTTTCTTTCACATAGGATAAGCGTTTTTTTTTAATTTGTGGATTTATTTCAATGTATTTTTTTAGAGTGAATATCATTGAATTTTCAAATCGGGTATCTTTTTCCATTATCTCAAGAAGTCATTTTCATTCATGTCAGCAATCAAAGAAGAGAATAAAGTATTTTCATGTCCTGCATACCTTATCAAATCTGAGTTTTATCAGCTATCCACATTAATATTAATCTTTTATCTGCCAAGAGCTTTTAAATGTGGATATCTGCATCTATGAATGGCTCTAATGATAGCCATATCCAAAATCCACAGCATGTATACTTTTTTGATATTAAAGAAGGCAGCAAAACTACTATATAATCGCAGGAAGTCTGTTGTGACATTCAGCATGCAAAAACTGAAAATTCGAAATGGAACTAAAGAGAATGAAAAAAAGTATTCGAATTTCAAAATCAGGTTTATTATAGGAAGTTTCAATGCCACAAAATGTTTCGCTGAAAAACCAATAAATTTCTCGACTCAACACTAAATGAAGTGCAAAAATAACAGTGGTTTTAAACTTAAACTTAGGTGCTATATCATAGGTAGAGACTATAATTTTTATTGCAACATGTAAGAGAAATTTGAGACTGGATGGTGAAAGATTAGGGCAGTTATGGGGTGGAGATAGAGGACAAAAAGTGTTAACTGCAAAATCTAAACCAGTGCTATCCAACTTCTCTAAGACTGCAGATAATTCTTTTTTTTGCCAATATTTCACAGGCCAAAAAAAAGAATAGGACAGGATAGTTAATTGAAAAGTCAGCTCATGTCACCTCAAAAAATTACTTTATTTATACGAAAAATAATAAGTAATAATAAACCAATATAAATTTTCTAAACCTTATCAAATATTTAATAAATTTAACGGAAACATTGTGGCCATAGTTGTTGGGCAATAAGAATAGAATGAGTAAGTTGAAATAATGCAAAAATAATTGCAAATAGAATGAGTAAGTTGAATATTGAATATCAAATAAAGTAATATAAGTTGACAAAAAATTATAAGGTGGATTACAGATATTTATTAAAAATTTCAATTAAAAACTTGATTTTGTTCGCGGGCCACTAGTTGGACAGCGCTGATCTAAACAATTCAATTATAAACATGTTCTACTGTACATAAACACTTGAAGTTTAACAAAACATAGGTTGGCATAAGGAAAACATGTGCACAAAGTTTGGGACAGATCAGCCAAGTATTTGGGGAATTAGAAGGGACCAAACTATGTTAAATAGATCTGTAAACAAATCTGTGTAGTAATTAAGCTCTTTGCAATATCCACCTGCTGGTGAGTTGCCAAGAGTTGTGTCTGCATTCCAGGGTGTCCAGACATTGCTTTTATTTATATTAGATACTTGTATATAGGCAGGTTCATTGAGAAGCTGAACTTTAATCATTTTAACTAAACAACTAAAAGAAGAATATTATCTCTGGTGCATATGAGACTCCCATTTTTCAAAGAGATCGAAGTTTTTCGTTTACCTACTTTTTTGCTCCATCAAATTTTTTTATGAAATAATGGATGACTGGGAAAATGCAAATAGTATTTTTTTTAAAAAAGTTACTTACCTATACAAAGGAGAGAGATAACCTAGAAGCTATGTTAGGCTTGTCCTGGTTTCTCATACAACATACATACTTACACAAGGACATACCCTGCTGGTCTTAGTTGTCAGGTATGCTAATCACTGGACCAGATAAGGTCTAGTTATTTTATTAGTACTTTTACAATATGAAAATTATTGTAAAAATAATTTAAAAATTACTTACTTAAAAGATTTTCTTTTCTTGCACCCCTTTGAAAAAAGGGGGCAGATTATTACTGTCAGTGGAATATCTCTTGACACCCTACCACTGAAATTTCTACTCTGAAAATATCATTTGCAATATTTGTTAAAATATTTGCTTTTATAATACTTTTCCACATTTAGTGACCTCTAATGATGCAAATTAAAACTACCTAAGGATTTGAAAAATGTAAATTATATTTAATTAGCACTAATCAAACTAATTTTTTTTTTCCAATTATATTGTTGCCAATGCAAATCTCATGACTTTTAGTCACATTCCACTGACAAAATTTCGAATCTCTAGCATTAATATAATTGCTTGTGATATTGGTTTAAATTTTGAAAATTTTAACTGTTTCCACTGTTAGAGGGTGCAGTTATAGCTTTTGGGAGATTTGGAAAATGCAAATCCTAATATTTCATCAATATAAGAAAGAATTATTTATCTCTATAAACAAAAAAAAAGTTGGATGTCTACAGATGGACAGAAACAAAGTGAAAACATTACCTCATTTAAAACAAAAAGAGATAAAAACTGCATGATTTGCAGATAAACTAACCAAGATAACAGACATACATGAGATTCATTCAATGTTGCATTGTCAATCATGACCCACAGACTAGGGAAGTTCACTAATCTGTGACCCCCCAACACTGAAACTTCTAAGTTCTAAGTAATCAGTAATAAGGGTTCTAAGTAATCTTATTACAATTAGTTTAGTCATCCAGAGCAAGGATATGGTCTGCTGAGGTCCTATAGATTCTCTTTGACTTGCAAGGAATTAGTGTGTAGGCGAGTTCACAGTCAAGCAGAAATTAGGTAATAGTTGGTTGGTTGGGGTTTTATAGAGCAAGGAAAACTAAGCTATGTTGTGCCAAATAAAATGTGTAGTGCAAATATTAAGATATAAAAGTCATGCAAACCTACAAAGAAAGTTAAAATTAAAAGACAAAAGCAAAAAATGACACATTGAATAAAACAGTATAACAACAAGAATGAGCACAAAAAACCTGTGTAAAAATAGGAACAAATGTAAAATACAAAAATAAACAACAGGTGTACAGAACCCATATAAAACAAAAGCAACAAATCTAACTTTCAAAAGGTCAAACATTAAATATAATTAAAATAATCAGTAAAGAGTAAATATTCGAAGACAGGTGTTCAAAATGAGTTATCAGATAAAAGGTGTCCAAGTGTAAGGGGCTCAGAAGTAAATGCCGAGAGCTAAAATGTATATATCACTCAAGATTAAAAGCAATACAACCATTAACAATGAAACAATTCTCCTTTTTCCAAAAGGAGAAAATGCAATAAAATTTGGGTTTAGATTCCCAATGAGCAATTTATATTTTCAGATATTAAAACAAAATTCGAATAAAACTGAAAAAAAAAAATAAAAAAATAAAAATAGAGCACTATAACTGCTTTGCTTTTCTTGAGAACAGTTCCTGTTTTACCCGGGTTGTCTGGGAAACGAATCACAATGCTTACATCAACTACTTCTTTTTGGAAAAGGAAACCTACAACTCAACCTATTAAAAGCTTTACAATCCAACCACACTGAAACATGTCCAGCTGATATGGTTGGTAAAGGAATCATCCTAGTATCTTCTACACTTCATCCTCAATATCTGCTATTAATACTCATAGCTTGCTGCAGACAACTACAGTGCCTTAAGATTTGGCTTACCCACTCAACTTCTGTTCTGTGTTTTCCACAGATATGTGTTTATCATGGAAATATAATCATTTGCATATATTACTGCTTATACTATTTGCATGCAAATTCATCCACTCCCTCTGGGTAGTGCAATTTCATAGTTACAAAGTGTATATAAAAATAATGTATTCAAATAGAAATGAAAAAGCTTAAAGGTAAAAAGATAATAAAATGTAGAGGAAACACGAAATTAGCTCAAAAATGTGTTTCCCTGATTCACAGAGAAACCTTTTCCAATCAATAAATAATTGTTAAGGTAGCAATTCAGAGCATATTTCATTCTGAAAAATACATTATGTATAAAACACCCAGTAGAGTCAGTCTGCCAAAATGATCTCCTACAATCATTAAAGGATTATTTAATAAATTTTATCAATATAATAAATAAACCAACAAGCAATTCAATTTAATTTTCAGATCACATTTTTAAAAATTAAAAAAGGTTTTTAATTAAAAAAAAAATAGGTTTAGCAGTGTATGCATAACCCTGGCATGGGTTTCCATTTAATCAAGAGCACTTGACAACAGTTGGTGGATGCTAATAGTTAACAGTGACATTGATCTGACTGCAACTGGTGCTGGAGCCTATTAGAGCAAACTTTTTTTACAGTCCCTTCAACTCATTGTAACAAACTTTTACTGTATACAGGGTGATTCAAAACTTATCGTTCAAATTTCGTGGGGAGGTAGGGAATACGTCAGGAAACCGATTTCACATAGGAAAGAATGTCCGCAAATGTACGCATGCGTATGTAGAGGGTGCTGTGTGTACCCAACTAGAGTACAGCTCGCCCGACCACTCCCGCTGTCATCAGTGTACGAGCTGACTTACTAGTGATAAGATGAATCGTTTTACGCATCCACTCCCGCTATCAAGAGCTAGCGGATATGCATCTCGCATATGGGCAGCTGGCGAAAGCGGCCGCCGAGCTAGGCAAGTTTACTAAGACTGATACCCCAACAGAAGAATACCGCAGCATCAAATGTTTGCACGTGTGCATCGCAATCTGCGCGAACATGGTTCACTGCGCAGCAACATGCAGGATACGGGGAGAAGACGACTGACGCGGACTGTCAACGTCTCAGAACAAGTCCTACAGTCCATCGAAGATAATCCGAATACCAGCACACGAGCTATTGCTCAGCAGCTTGGGGTCTCTCAGTCAGCAGTGTGGCGGATACTGCACGAGGAACGTGTGCATCCTTACCATCTGCAAAGGGTGCAGTTACTGCATCCTGACGATTATCCGAAGCGTGTGGAATTTGTACAATGGTTCATGCAGAAAGGTGCTGTGGACCCCAATTTTCCAGCTTCTGTCCTTTTCACAGATGAAGCTTCATTCACTCGTGAAGGTGTGTTCAATACACACAAACGCATTGTGTGTATTCACACAATTCACATGTGTGGGCTTGCGACAACTCGCATGGTACGTGAAGTCACGCTGCGCAACATCGTTTTGCCGTAAATGTGTGGGCTGGAATCATTGGTGACTGTTTGTTGGGACCTTACTTGCTACCGCCCCGATTGGACGGCCGGAAATACCTAATATTTCTCGAGACAGTGTTACCGACTTTTCTGGGCGCTGTTTCTGCGCATATCCGCCGAGATATGTGGTATCAACATGACGGGGCCCCAGCCCATAGCACAATTGTTGCGCGTGATTACCTGAACCGAACATTCGGAGCTCGATGGATCGGTAGAGGTGGACCGATCGCTTGGCCACCCAGGTCACCTGATTTATCGCCCATGGATTTCTTTTTGTGGGGGGCCATGAAATACCATGTGTACGAGACCCTTGTCGACAGTGAAATGGACCTTGTTGCACAAATAGTGGCCGCCGCAGGCATTGTCCGTGATATGCCAGGAGTTTTTGAAAATGTTCGGCGGTCAATGCAACGGCGCTGTGAATCCTGTGTCCGTGTAAATGGTCGCAATTTTGAGCACCTACTGTGAATCTGTACTTTACCTAGTTGGAATAAAAGTCACATTCGTTACCACTTAACTGTACTGTTTCCTTGTGTTCACTTTACTTGTCCATTTTGTTCACGTAGATGACGTTTGCGGATATACTTTCCTATGTGAAATCGGTTTCCTGACGTATTCCCTACCTCCCCATGAAATTTGAACGATAAGTTTTGAATCACCCTGTATATATATTAAGAATGCAACTTAAATCCATAGATCAGTATACTAATTCTTACAATTAAAACCAGTATTGGGTAGTTACTGAATTATAGCCATAAATCCTTGTTTGTCAAAATGACAATTTGAATCTCAGAAGTCAAGAAGCAGAAAAACAAATGGAAAGTAAAAAACATAAGCTACACCACAAAACCTAATATTTATTACTTTGAAAGCTGTTGGTTACAATCACTGAATGCCTGTTTTTCCACAAAGAAGTTTAAACTTTATTTCCTAATAACTCTAACTGTTATCCATGTGATGCAAAAATTACTGCTATAAGCAGCATGGCAGTTAAAGATCTGAAAGTCTATATAATGCATTCAATTAACTCCATAGTTTGAAAAACCACAAAACAACCATTAAACTAATAGTTTATAAGCTATATAATCCAAAAGAAGTCATCACAAATAAAGAAAATGTGTACTTCATTTACTATTTTTTATTTAAAAAAGATATGTAAAGTTACATAAATTATGAGACAAAAACTTGAACCACTGTATATAAGTGCTACTTCATATAATCATTAAATTTCACCTAAATAAAAATCAATTTTTAAATCAAATATAACAATGATCATTCTTATGACAAATATCCAGAAAAAAGATTATACTCACACTGCTTTGCTTTTCTTGAGAACAGTTCCTGTTTTACCCGGGTTGTCTGGGAAACGAATCACAATGCTTACACCAGCTACTTCTTTTCCCTGAAAGAAAGTTTCATTTAATAAAATTATCCATTCATAGCAAAACAAAGCATTCTCCACACCAACAGTAAAAATATTTGAACTTTAAAAAACAGTGGGTTTTAAAAAACATATGGGCAACATGACCAAACCAACCGAAGCTCTCTCTGCAAAATATACTGCTCAGAGGAGGTTGCCGACTCCTTTGCCTAACCTCTTCATTACTTATAAAGTTGAACCACCTAATACCTAAAATATTGCCTAAGCGTCTAGAATCAAAAGCAACAAGTTTCATGTTATCTTGTTTACAAAGCATCCAAGTTTCACTCCCATAACTAACCTTAGAAAGAACCAAACTATTACACAGTCTAATTTTAGTCTATTTCTCCACACTCCCCATAGGTTCCTAAAAGTCCCAGAGGCAATCCCTATTTGCCTATTAATCTCATGCCACACATCACCAGTATAAGTTACATAACTCCCAAGATAATTAAACTGAGACACTTGCTCAAGGGTGCAACTATTCAAAGCAACTGAAGCACTAACTGCCTGACCAATTTTCATCACTTTCGTTTTTTTCTCTGTTTATCACCAAACCAACTCTTATTATCAGTCTCATCAACAGCCTAATGAAAGAATTCATCTAATCAACATCATTAGCCAACAAGGCTAACTGGTACTGGGTGAGTGGTGTAATATGGTACTGGGTGAGTGGATGGGTGAGGGAAATATGGGGCAAAATAATTGAAAGAGTGCTTTCTCTAGGTAATGTGGGAAAATCTCGTTTGGAAACTAGTGTTCTAAGGGGTTTCAAGGGTTTCTGTAATTTAATTTTGACAAATAACTGGGAGATTTTCGGATACTCATTGTTACTTCACTCATTGCAATGGTCAATAAAGCAAAGAAATTTTTAGTTTATTAACAAAATGAAGATTTCCTCAAAATTCTCAAATCTTGGAGAGTTCCTATAACCCTACACCCTCTTACCTTCTTCACATGCATATCGCATTATGACCATCCACACATGATGGTCACTCTGAACATTGAGTGAACCACTGATAATGCAATCTATGGCACCCCCACTCCATCCTTCACCCATGCTCAACAAACAACTACTAATACAATGTCTTAAGCTGTTCACTTGCCACCTGATGATGTGCCCAAAATAAGGGCATGAACACAGGTTGTAGATCTCAACGTTTTTAAGCACTCAATGCTACCATAAATATCGTTAGCTATATATTAAATAATCACCACTTTATAAGTCAATTTAATTTTAGAGGAAAAATTGTCTTGAGCCGGGTGGGATACGAAGTGGTTCAGTGGTCCAGAGCACCCGACATGTTATCAGAAGGTCATGGGTTTGTATCCTACCCGGCTCAAGACAATTTTTCCTCTAAAATTAAATTGACTTACAAAGTGGTGATTATTTAATATATACCAAGAAAGGTGAGTTTATTCAATATTTAATCCACTGTATACTTGTACGATATACTTTCCATCCATAAGGCATTTATCTGTCGATTGTGGCTAAGATCGCCCGAACAGCACCTATATGTGACATAATGGAATATGTACTGTAGGTCGAGAATGTTCATATCATCAATTAGAGGAGATCTTGATTGGCGGCCAGTAGCTCAGTGGTCCAGAGCACCTGACATGTTATCAGGAGGTCATGGGTTCGTATCCCACTCAGCTCAAGACAATTTTTTCTCTAAAATTAAATCGACTTACAAAGTGATGAATATTTAGTATATGAATGTGTCTTTTGATGTATTGTATTGCTATGTATTGTAGAAAATTTAAGCTTATTTCAAGTGAAAGTGCAACAGAGCTTAACCTAAGAACTAAAAAATAAGGACATGTCAACTAGCATGAGACAAGTTGGCCAGAGTAAATCCTCAGAAAGTAAGTAATTTACAATCCTTAGACGATGAATGTGTCTTCAGAGCAAGTTAATATGCTGCATAATTGCAATATAATAATTAGAAAGATTGATAGGATGTCAATTCAAATGAGGCTACATATCCAGCATGGAGTGTTATGAAGATTGGAACACTTTAAATTACAATAGGTATGAATGGTAAGACATTGAATTTCTATTGTAACAGTGGATATGTAAATATGCAATGAGAAACTTGGAATGAAGCAGTATATAAAAAATAAAGGGAATGTATGTGTATAGTAAATTAAAATTAAGTTTTTTATGCAACTTTGGAGTGGTGAATTACTTACTGTCTTAAGAATTTTTAATAGAGACAAGCATTTCATATCTACTACACTTCAACCCCTTGAACAAGGTATGTTTCCAGCACCAAAGAATCCTCTTAACAGTTTTAGTTTTTTATTTGGGAAATTAGATAATAAATTATAAAAGCAATTCTATAAACACTGAACTAGGTTTTAAAAAATTAGGTAATAATTGATTTCAAAAACCAAAATCAAAGAATTTTTTTAATCTTAGGATTACAAAACTTTATGGAAAAATGTGCAACAGTTCATATCAAACTTGTTAGCAGAAATCTGGTGATTGCTTGAAAATGGTATAAACAGAAATGGTAGATGATAAAAATGAGTATTTAGAAATGGCAATCCAAATGATAGCAATAATTCTTTATAGCACATCAATTTTTGTACCATATTGAAAAGGCTAATATTTATTAAGTTTAAACTATATTATTTTAGAAGAGTTACATAAAAATTTTCATATAGGAATTTCCATTTTAAAAAAATCGCTCATTCCACTAGTGATACTCACCAGTCAATATAAAAAGTTTAAATCTTGAAGCTTATGCACATTCCTCATATGGCAAACATGGCCTTTGTTGTTCTAGTGCCATAAAATCTCAAACAACCAACCAACTTGTGTGCATGTTTGCTGTCCAATTATTGTCAAGTAACATAACTGTTATTAAATAATTATTTCCCCTTGAAGGGAAATTCAATTTCCAATTCTTTTAAATATGCTAAAGTTCTTAAAGTTCAGAACTATAAACAAAACATAAGTGTAAGATGTTTAATGAAATTCACCTGTAGTGCTTGCATAGCCTTTCCTGCTGCAATTTTATCCTTGTAATTTATAAAAGCACAAAATTTCTCAGGTAATGATCGCACACTAAGCAATTCACCATATCTGAAAAATAAAAGATAAATAGATCACAAAAACAAATAATAAAATTACAGATCATTACTGAAAAGGGTATAAAGTAATTTTTATTTAAATGAAAATTTTTACAATAATGAATTAACTTTCCTCCTATTGCACAATAGCCAAAATTGAAATTTCTGATTGCAGCTAACCTGCCATTGTCTGAGAACAAAATTGCTAATTTTGGCTAACAGTTATACTGCCATAAATGAAGATCTCAAATCACAGGACTCAATATTCAAATTACTATGTATATTCAGAGAATCTTTATTCTAAAAATTTTATAATCTTTAGAGTTAGATCAATCTAGAAAATGGGAACTGCTTCAGATAACTGCATATAAATTATAAGGGGCGATGTCATGTATTCAATGCACTAATTTTCAGTTTGTCATCAGTGCAAAAATAATCAGTTCATAATCAGTGCTTAAATGTAGTCAATGTCATTAACCAAAATATTGGCAATTCTGTTTCTTCAGCCATATTTGTCCACAGTTCATCTATTAAAATTGTAGGAAGTATGTAATTTACCTGCCTTCAGCTGAATGGATGAACTGTATCGAGCTAACTTCCACTAATCTTGCAAAACATCTGTAACTGTTTGTTGCCAACTTTGGTAAATGTAAGATCTACTTATCAATTTTGTACAGATTTTGTAAAACTACTAAAAACCTTATGACATTATTCTACCATAGAGTATCAAATACCATTTTTTTTTGAGATTTTCAAAAAAGTAAAGTGTTTGAGTAACATGTTTGTAAATGGTAGCTAGGTAGTCACTGGAAGGAGAGCTATGCACCAATCCCCTGTGATGATGCATAGAACCGGCCAGGCCTAGCACCTAATGTCTGACCCCACCTTCTTGTGGTGCAGACTGTTAGTACCTTTCAAAAGAGATACTCTCTTGACCAGTCAACATTCAGTTCTCTGTGGAAGTGAACGGAAGGGGAGGGCTGCCAGATTAGTGTGGCCTACTGATCTATGGCTACTTTTCTTTTTTTTCTACCCTGCTGAGGAGTGGTCAACCACACAGGGTTCTGTATAACCCACTTGACTGGTTATATAAACAGGGTCCATATAAACCCACTTGACTGGACAGATATATGGCTCTGAGCTTGATTATGGATCCTGATTTTGCTGCACTGGTAGGCTTCTGTGGAGGGAAAATCTTCCGCTGTGTTTTCTGTTTGTTTGTGGGTTGACAGCCCCAAGTGAATAGATTCACAGGATATGTTTATCAGCTGGTGGATAATACTGAGCAGAGGTCATCGCAGGCACCTGAACTCTTTGCTTCTATTGGCATCGTCAAATTCTACATTGGAGGAAGTCTTCCAGTGTAGATGGCTTCAGCCTTTAGCAGTGGGGAAACAGGTCTTTACTCCATGTCTGCGATTAGGGGGCTGTTTGATATTGTCGGCATTCCTTCTCTCAATAAACATAGTTTCTTTAAACATCCTACTAACCATTTTCTCTCCATAGGTAGTTGGAATGTGAGGACTCTGCACAGAGCTTTTTCTCTTGATATCCTCACACAAGAATTCCACCATTATAATTTAGATATTCTCGGCTTGCAAGAGACCAGATGGACAAATAAAGGTCAGATTCTTAAAAATAATCTTAAATTTCTCTTTTCAGGGAGGGACGACAATAAGCATCACCAAGGTGTGGGTCTGCTTCTCAGCAGACACGCTAGTGATGCTCTTTTAGGATACTAATGCATTAATAAAAGGTTTCTTACAGTAAAATTTCAGACAAGCGTTAAAGATTTGAATATTATCTGCTGTTATGCCTCCACTGAGGATGCCGTTGAGGATGAGAAGGATAGGTTTTATGGACAACTTCAGGATATTTTGAATTCTGTCAAGAAAGGAGATATTACCCTTGTTCTTGGTGACTTCAATGCCAAAGTTGGTACTGACTCTGACCATTGGGGAGGAGTAATAGGCCCTTTTGGTATTGGTAGCTGCAATGGCAATGGGCAACGTCTCCTACAGGTAAGTAAACTCAATGGATTCAGAATAACTAACACTTATTACAAACACCGCGACATACATAAGTACACATGGGTTTCACCCGATGGGCTGCATAAGAATATGATTGATTATATATTAACAGCAAATGGGCTAGTTCTGTTAGGAATACCAGGTCATATAGGGGAGCTGAAATTGGATCTGACCATTACCTTGTTAAAAGTGTCTTGCAACTTAAACTTAAAAAGTGTTGTGCTAGGGTTAAAAAATTTACTTTTAATACTGAAGCTCTGAAAGATCCAGTTATAGCCAAAGCTTACCATGATAGGTTACTTAGTCATTATGACAGTCATGGTATGCTTACTACTGAAGTTGAGGAAGAATGGGATCATTTTAAACAGGCTTTTTTGGAAACTAACATTATTCTTTTAGGAAAAAAGGAGCAGAGGAGGCAGAATTATTTGAGTGATAAGGCACTTGAGCTTATTTCAGAAAAAAAGACCTTCAGGAATGTCCTTAATTAATACCCTACTAGTTCTAATAGAAAGAATTAAAGAGAGCTTAATAAACATGTAAAGGATCAGTTAGGTGCCGATAAGAATCTTTGGATTGATGGCTTGGCTGACAAAGCCGAGGAAACAGCTAGGCAGCACAACAGCAGAGAGCTGTACCAGATAGTTAATGTTTTATGTGGTAGAAAATGGACAGGCATACAGAGATTGAAGGATAAACAAGGTAAGGTTATAGAAGATGAGGATTTTGTCATGGCTAGGTGGGCTGAGCATTTCAGTGATGTTCTAAACAATGTGGTTAGTTCTACTCCCATTGTTTGCAATAATTATAGATGCATTGGTGGCTTTAATGTTGGCCCTATAACACAATCTGAAGTTATTTTGGCTGTTTCTAAACTTAAACTTCATAAATCCCCAGGGGTAGATGAAATTACTACCGAAATGCTTAGAGCTGGGAATGTTTCGGTTACCACTTGGATGACTGAAATTTTGAATATCTTTTATGATAAAGGCATGGTTCCTAAGGATTTTACCAGAGCTATTGAAATCCCTATTTTCAAAAAAGATGATCGCAGTTCTTGTGATAACTATAGGGGTATCACCCTACTCTCTGTTCCAGGTAAAGTTCTTTCCATGATTGTGCTTAATAGAATTAAGCATCTGGTTGACAGTCAATTGTGTGATGAGCAATGTAATTCAGAAGTGGTAGGGGATGTGTGGATCAGATATTTTCACTTAGGCAGATTCTTGAGAAATGTTTAGAGTTTCAGAAACCTTTGGTTGCTAGCTTTATTGATTTCAAAAAGGTCTTCAACTCTGCTGATCGTCATAATTTGTGGTTGATTGTGAGATCATATGGTATACCAAACAAGTTAGTTAACATCATGAAAGTGCTCTGTAATAACACTAAGTCATGTGTGAGAGTTGGTAAGGCTTGTAGCAATTGGTTTAGCATTACTTTTACCTTATTAAACCTATTTATTTGGTTTACCTATTTATTTGGTGTTCGACAAGGGTGCATTTTGTCTCCTTTTCTCTTCAGTTTGGTTATTGATTGTGTTATGCGAAATTCACTTCAAGGGAAAGATTTTGGCCTTAAATGGACTGGAGATACGAAAATTTCTGATTTAGATTATGCTGACAATTTAGCCCTTTTGGCAAATGATGTTGATGAGATGAACTCTTTCAATCGAGCTGTTGATGAGACTGGTAGTAGAGTAGGTTTGGTATAAACGGAGAGAAAACTAAAGTGATGGAAATTGGTCAGGCAGGCTGTAATTCAGTTAATCTGAATGGTTGCAGTCTTGAGCAGGTGTCAGTTTAATTATCTTGGGAGCTATGTAACAGATACTGGTGATGTGCTGCATGAGATTAACAGATGAATAGGGATTGCTGCCAGGACTTTTAAGAATCTATGGAGTGTGTGGAGAAATAGGTGTATACACCTAGACTAAAATTAGACTGTATAATAGTTTGGTTCTTTCTAAGGTTAGTTAGGGTACTGAAATTTGGACACTTTGTAAACAAGATAACAGGAAACTAGATACTTATGCAGTATCTTGGGCATTAGGTGGTTCAACTTTGCAAGTAATGATGAGCTTATGCAAAGGAGTCGGCAACCTACTTTAAGCAGCATATTGTGCAGAGAGACTCCACTGGTTTAGCATGTTGCCCATATGGATAATTATAGATTGGCGAATAGAGTTATGAACAGTGTGCCTAAAGGCCTCAGAAAGAGGGGGAGACCTAGGATGTGGTGGGTAGACAATGTCAAACAGGACCTTGTTAAAATTGGTGTGCAGTGGCCGGATGCAGTAGATGTAGCTCAGGAAAGATATGCTTGGAGAATTAAACTGCATGGTCTGGTTGGACCTCCGTATCCCATGGCTGCTTCAGGATGATGATGATGATGATGACAATCTCCTGTTGTTTTGCTGTCTAACTGCTTCTTCTGCTTTATCAGCCAAGCTATCAAGTCAAATATTCTCCAGCTGTTAATTGATCCTTTATGTTTATTAAGTTCGTTGTAATACCATGTGTTAGGACTAATAGGGTGCTGATTCAAATTAATCCTGCACTTCCTTCTTTCAGAAATAAGTTCCATAGCTTTATCACTTAAATAATTTTGTTTCCTCTGTTCCCTTTTACCCAAAAGAGTACTGTTGGTTTCAAGAAAAGCCTGTTTAAACTTATCCCATTCTTTTTAAATTTCAGCAGTAAGCAAACCACAATTATCATAATGACTAAGTAGCCTACCATGGTATGCTTTGATTATATCTGGATCTTTCAGACTTTCAGTGTTGAAGGCAATTTTCTTAACCTTAGCACAAATGTTGTTGAAAAAAAAAAAACAGTGTTCTTAGAGATATAAATGCAGTTGGTGGTCAATGTCAAACAGGACCTTGTTAGAAATGACTTGCAATGGCCAACTGCAACATCTGTAGCTCAGGATATACATGTTCGGAGGAGTAAATTACTCAGTCTGGTTGAACCTCCTTGCTTACAGCTGCTTGAAGGTTATGTACAGTTTGGAACCACATATATACATTTCTTTTATTGATTTTTCTCTTAAATAGTGTCTCTATAAGGATTGTCACACACTTCTATAAACAATACACATATTCAATAAGGCATTCCATTTGAAAGCCTAAGCATGAGAATGAGAAATCCTTCAGTAATGAGCATATCCAATAGTGGTTATAATTGAGAGCAAAATCATGATGATAATTTTTGACTCTATTGCAATTATACATAGGAAGAAATGCATGTTAACATAGTAAAAAAAAAACTAAGGAAGAATGAAGATATTAACTTACTTAGAAAATAATGATGTAAGCATTTTTTCTGTGATTTCTGCTCGCACATTTCCCACCCATAATGATGTATGGCCTTCTGGATTGCGGGGACTGTAAAATAGAATTGAAAATTTATCAATTTTCAAAGTATTTTTTAAAAATCTCAGTGTATTGATTGACAGTGTGACAATTTAAACCAAATCTATACCTATACATCTGATAATGATAAAAAAAAAACATGATAAAGACAGGAGAATTTCTGGAGCTAATTAAAACTGAGACTAAAAATGATGTAGAAGATTGGGGCATTGGTGATAATCAAAATAGATGTTATGATGAAGAATCTGTGGAAGAATTAATATTATCCGAGCAGAATGTTTCCATTATAACTACAATTAGATGTATAGCACACACATTACAACTAACCATAAACGACGTACTTTCAAAAAAAAGGAAATTTATAAAATTATAATTGAAAAGGCACGCAAACTAATAATTAAATCATATATTCCAACTATTTTGTCTCTGCTAAAATCAAAGCAAATGTAAAAACCAGTGCTGAATGTGGTGACAATATAGTGTTCTACACACACCAGCCACTGAATTAGAAACCTTTATTCAATACAGAGATGAACCTCCTTTAACCCAAATTACAGCACATATGCGATTTGGCACAGATTCCACAAGGTGTTGGACTGCCTTTACATCTACAACATACCAGATGCTCACCAGACAGTCCTTTAATTGACTCAGATTTGACGGAAGAGGACTTTGCTCCTGGATCTGTTTTTCTAACATGTCCCATACATTCTCAATGAGGGCAGGATCTGGGCTTTGTGGTGACCAGGGAAGATGGTGGAAGTCACTGTCATGCTCATTGAACCACTGCTGAACACATCTTGCATGATGGACAATAGCATTGTTGTCTATGAAACAGCCGTCACCTGCTGGATAAAAGTCAACATTGCAGGATGGACTTGATTGGCAACAATGTTCAGATAATCCTTGTAGGATATGTGACCTTCCACCAATATCAGTGGACCCATTCTGTACCAACAGAATGTGCCCCACACCATGACACCACCTCCAGGACCTTGTGTTGTGTTTACAAGGCAAGCTGAGTTCATTGCTTCATGGGGCTCCTGCCAAACTCTCTGCCTACTGTAGGTACAGAACAAGGTGTACTGTGACTCGTCGGACAACATGACATTTTTCCAGTCTTCCAGTGTCCAGTCATGTGTTCCTGACACCACTGTGGACAAACTTTCTGGTTCTTTGCAGAAATCAGTGGTTTCTGTATAGGTATGTGACTGCTAATACTGAACCTATTCAATTCCCTGTGCATAGGTCGCTGAGATATGGGTTGGGAACAACCTTCATTGAATGCTTCGGTCAATTGCTGCACACAGGAAGTCCTGTTTCTCTGCACAAGCCTTCTCAGATGACAGCCATTTCATTTCTGACAGATTTTCATCGCACCACACTCTTAGACAAGCAATATGGGTTATTTTCCACTGATTAAAGACCCGAGATATCTCACCTTTTGAGGAACCAGTCAGCTCTACTACTTTTAAAATCATCGTTCCAGCCAGACAAGCACCCCGAGAAAGCCCTTTATTGAACCCTGAAAGATCTTTTGTTTTTCTCATTGTGATCAACATTACTGACGATTACTGATGAGCAGCAGTCTTAAATAGTTGTTTAGATCACATGGCAATGCTTGTGACCACATATTTTGCACATACGCTGGACAAGTGATGTTTATGTACATTTGCATAAAAGTTTCTAATTCAGTGGCCGGTGTGTGTACATATGCCATGATATCTAGGTTAACAAATTAAAAAGTTTATAAGGAGATGGAAAATATCATGAAAGATTTATATTTACATAATGATGATTGGCAACAATTTGAAGAAATTTCCACAGTATTAAAAATTTTATATGATGGAACTATTCGACTTCAGTCTGAACAACCAATGCTTAGTTGGATTGTTTTATCTCTGAGTGGCACTTTTTTTGTACACCATGGACTAAATTGGCCAGGCCACAAGGACCCCGAAGGCTCAGAGAAGGTTGGGGGAGGGGACCCACTGGAACAGCTGTTGGGAGACCGATGGTAGCCTCCCATCAAGGCCATCCAGTGTGTTCTTTAATGTGCACAAGGTATGGCTCTCCCGCACACGGGGCCACGGCTTAACGTCCCATCCGACGGACTTTTCAAGCCCATCGGTGTCCCCTACTGACCGTGGGCAGGGCGGGGAAATTTTGTGGAGATAAATCTCAACACTGACCCAGCTGGGACTCGAACCTGGGAACTACAGATTATGAGCCTGGCGCGCTACCGACTGAGCCACCTCCGCCCCCTACTGATGCTTAGTGAAGAATATGCTGCACACTAAAATTGTCAAAAATTAATAATATAATTTTAGCAACACTCCCAATTTCACTCAAGAAAAGAGAACAATTTACTTTTCACAGTGTAATGTTTTCAGCAGTTTATTTAGATCTACGATATAAAAATTTATTAAGTGTGGAACAAAAGACCACCAAAAACTCAATTTGCAAAAGTATATTCAAAAGCACAGCAAATCTCTTTTACAGGAAAGCATAAATAAAAATAGTTCAATGTCATCAAATGACCCAACAAATGATTTGCTGGAAACCTATCTCAATGAAACTGAGAAATAAGAGATGAAAGAAAATTTTCAATTTTATTAAACAAATTTGACATAGTAAAGAGAATTTTAATAAAAGAAAATATTTTTCACTACTGGAAAAATCAAGATAAAACACTACAAAGATTGGAAGAATAGTTCTAGTGGTACCTGCAACTCAAGTATCTAGCAAGAGTTTTTTTTTTCTATGTTGAAATGGATTTTCTCTGACAAAAAAATAATTTGGATTCAAAATCATTAGAAGATATTTTATTTATAGTGATGAATAAAATAAAATAGCATTAATTGCATTATGATGTCAATATTTCTGAATAAATTTAGTGTTTTTTTATTTTCCCCAGATATGCATTACAATGTTAAAATTTCTGCAGGGAATTTAATTTTTTTATTTTTTGAGGAAATTTTTCCACTTTAGTCAATAATTATAAAATATTATTCTATGTACAAAAAGATTATAGTACTAAGCATTATGAATGTATACTTATTCCCAGTAATTTTTATTAATAATGTTCCATTTTATTGCATGAAAATTTTATCACTAAACAAAGAAAGAACAAAATTTTAAGTTGTTCCTTTGTAATTATAAACAATCTTTGTAATTATAAACAATTCCAACCAAATTGAAACAATGTGCTGAACAATTCCGAGAAATTCAGTGTAAATCTTATCAGTAGTTTTTGATTATATAGCTTACATACTTATTAGAATACATACCATGTTGTCATGCTATTTATTCATTATAGGGCCTCACTAATTGCAATTTTTATTTTATTACTATATTTAAACTACAATTTTTAAGGGTCAGTAACAGAAAAAGAAACTGCAACAATTCTCTTCATAAAAATACATTCATTTTGTTATTAATAATTGTTATTTATATTTATATTGATAATTTTAATTTTTTTTATTTGGTTTTGGACAACTGGATTGAACAAATTAGTGTAAAATGCTGAATGACACTACTGCACACATATATAATAAAAATATAAGATATATTTCATGATTTTGCATTTGTGCTAAAAATATTTCCCTATAAAATTAATATAACATTATAACAAAATTTAAACTTTGCTGTAACAAAAAAACATAATGAAGCTTTTTTTTTTAACAACACTGATAATAATATGCAACTTTAATATACTACACTTTCTCCATTTATGGTTGAAAATACTTAACTGAAGCAGAAAAATATAGTTCCATAACTATAGTATTTTTATGTTTCATGGAATCTTACCACCAGATATTCATAATTTTATCTGTGTATTAAATATTTCAGCAAATTCTTAAATGTGATGAAAGTTTTAATGATAGTTTTGAAGAATATTTAAGAACTACCTTTTGTAGCAATACCATGGACATCAAGTGAATGGTCAAGTCCTCAACCTGTGATCTTTGAACTTTACCTCAGATGTTTTGTCACAAACACCCGAATCCATGATCAGTAAGGGCCTACTTTATGCATTTAACAAGTTTCAAAAAAAAAAATGTACATAGAAAATGTTGAAGTTTGTAATGTAGGATATTAATATATTTTAATTGTATTAAGTGGGTTTTGAAGAGTCTAGAATTCAACGCAATAAACAAGTAGCTGGTACTATTTTTTCCTTTGAAATATTATGGACAATTACATTTTAAATTATGTTTTAAACACTAGTCAATTTCCCAACTCTAATATCAAGTTTTTGTATGGAGA
This sequence comes from Ryuthela nishihirai, assembly GCA_038380435.1. NCBI lineage: Eukaryota > Metazoa > Arthropoda > Arachnida > Araneae > Heptathelidae > Ryuthela > Ryuthela nishihirai. The sequence goes on from JAWZYU010000001.1 coordinate 70,691,492, forward strand.
AATTATTTTGAATTATATTATTACTTAGTGTATAAAAATTATCTTAAATTTAAAAAGCTGCTCAGTAGTCTAATTTGAATAATAAGTGATCAGTGAAACTGAAGTCTGCAGACTTAATCTGATATGATGATGTTTTCAAGCTACCCAAGGTTGGAAGTCTTTTTACTTCATTTAGACAAACTGTATGCTACTACCAATTATAGCTCACTTTTAGCATTTTTTTTAAAGAAGCATTTCTCTTAAAAGCCACAGCTTATGTCTTTTTTTTTTCACCTTTATATCTAATTTATGTTTAAATGTATTTGTAATATTAATATACTAGTTAAACTCATGCCAAAAAGTTTGGTGTGAAATGCATAGATAACTCTTTTGATCAATAAGATCATTCACAGCTTTCCCCCACTCCAGTCACAATTAAATCCCACCAAAAGTTTGGTACAAACATGTCTATTGATAGCTTCATTCACAGCTCTCCACACCTACTACTCCATTCACAAGTAAGCAATGGCAGCACCCCCCAGAAATTTCAGACACTTTTCAAGAGGTTACTCATGACTAACAGAGATAGGAACCCAATCTGTTACCTCAACAGGGTTAGAACTAAGTGGAACCATCCCACCAAATTTGATACTGATTGCTCAAGTAGTCATGGAATGCAGAGAAACTGTCAATTTCTGCCACCGATTGGTTCATCCATTCACTTGTTAGTCAATTTGAAATTACGCCTATTAATAATACGTTATTATTAAGTGAAATGCTATTTATTTTTCAGTTCCAGTTTTAATTACAAAATATGCTGCCACTTCAAAAATTTAAAGTTCAGTCATGACCTACACTACATTATTAAGTGAAAATAGTGAAATAATTAGTCTGAGATACAGAGGGCGCTCAAAACGTTTTTGACACTCCATCTATAGATTTGCACTAGTTCCTCCGAAGTTAATGAGCTACAACTTGTTTGAAAGCTTGTCTAAACTTGTCACTACTTGTAGATGATGGAAAAAAATATCAAGCTGATCTATAACAAGTACATGGGAATAATTCCTGTTCATATGGCACTGTTATGAGATGATGTGCAAATTCAGAGAAGGATGGCAGAGCTTCAGAGATCTCCCTCATGCTGGAAGACTGAAGGAGGCCATGAATGAGAGAAACATCACTGCTGTTTATGAACTCAATAAGGAAAACCTACAAATTGTCATTCAGGTAATAAGTTTAGATGCCAATGTATCGATCTGCAGTGTTCCCTTCCAAAAGAGAATATCTCTTTTGAAAGGTACTAACAGCCTGCACCATGAGAAGGCAGGGTCGAACATTAGGTGTTAGACCTGGCCAGTTCTGTGCATCATCACTGGGGATTGGTACACATCTCTCCTTCCAGTTTATGCCTAGTTACCATTTACAGACCATATTTGTTCAGTATTTAAAAAGTTATGAAAGGTGGAATATTTAAAAATAAATTATCTTGTTTTATAAAAATCATTCAAAATTGCCTAATATTGAAATAATTGTACAAAGTTCCATCACTCTTTAAATACTGAATGAATATTGCTGAAAATCACGATTTAAATAGATTTGATTATGATCTTTGATTTATCTTCAGTCACATTTTCTCATTAAATGAATAGTTTAAAAGTTATAGAGTTTCAAAGTTAGACATAAATTGGGAAATTCTCTAAAACTGTTGTAGGGCAGTGTATATTTTGAACAGTACATGAAAGAAAACAATGCTATAAGAGATAAAATATACATGAGCAAATTCAGTATCAGTAAAATGGAATAGGCCTACACTGGAAGCATAGTTAAGCACCATTTTTCTGTGATGGTGAAAAGAATGGTTAGCATCAAAACCAGACATAGTACCTAAAGTCTAACCCCACTCCTTCATGATGCAGGTATCTTTTAAAGGTAGCATTCTCTTCTCTGAGAGGTAATGGAAGATGGCTGCCAGATAAGTTTAGCCTAGTGATCTGGTGATGGGCTTTTTCTCCCCCTGCTGACTAATGGTCAACTTCACAGAGTCTTGGTGCTGACCATTTAAAACCAAATGAACTGCATTTTATTTGATCAAAATTATGGATTTATATTCTAAGTGTGTTCTATGAAAATAAATCTACTACTTGGTTTCCAGTTATTGTGAGTTGTCACTAAGTGGATGAATGCATGGGATACCTTATATCAGCTAGTAGTTGATCATGATCAGAAGTCATTGTGGGTACCTAACCCTTACTTCTAGGGGTATGGAGTAATGTGTTTCAGACAGATCAGCTTTGTTGTCAGGTCACTTCCCATCTGTTTCTAGCTGGAGTTAACTTTAGTATATTTTAATTAAATGTAATTAACTTTAAAAAATTTATTTGTAAATGGTAGCTAGGTGTCTTATGTGTACCAATCAATTGTAATAACTCATAAAACCAGCCAAGACTAAATTCCACCCCTGCATTCTCATGGTGCAGGCTGTTAGTAACTTTCAAAAGAGATTTTTTTTTTTAAAGGAAATGGAAGGGGGGGGGGGAGGCATTTTCCAGATAAATGTAGCTTATTGAGATTGCCTTCTATGAACACTTATTTTTTTCTACCTTGCTGAGGGGTGATCAACTTCATAGGGTCTTGGTGTTGAACCATTTATAACAGAGCAGACTGTCTAATGGCTTTGAGAATGATTATGGACCATGCATGTAAGTTTTACTGGCAGGTTCCTGTTAAAGGAAAAATGACCTTTTTTCCCCCCTGTTTGTGAATTGTCAGCCTCAAGTGAAAAGATGCACAGGATACAATATATCAGCTAGTGGAAAATCCTGATCAGAAGTCAATGCAGGTACTCTGAAGAGTACCTGTGATGGCTTCTGATATTAGAACCACTGATGACCTACAATTACGAATGTGTCTTAAGTAGATCACTTTCCTTCTGGGTTCTGGTTCTTGAAAAGGTCTGCTTGTAAAGGTTTTGTCTAAAGTAACTACTAGAATTGGTGTCCTAAATCTTTTTAGAAGTGGAGGAACAGGAGTCTTTGGGCCATGCCTGCAATTAAGAGGGCTGTTTGATATTGTTAGTCATACCTATCCCAAAAATATGGCAAAAGTGGTTCCTTAAAACTGAAGCAAAAGTGGCAAAAGTGGTTTCCTTAAAACCGAGGAAGACTGGGGCCATATACACAGTCATATCAGAATAATATGACCACCCACAGAATCACAGTGTATCCACCCATCAAGAGTGCACATGACAAGGTCAACTATACAGAGTGCACATGACAAGGTCAACTACACAGAGTGCACATGACAAGGTCAACCACACAGAGATATAAGCTGCAGGCCAGGACAGATGAGAAATAGTGCATAACATGAGCATAATGGACAGAAGTATTGATTTGATGGACATTCAAAAAGGAATGATCATTAGCTACCACACCAAGGGTGGAAGCATTTCAGAAACAGCAGACTTCATGGGCTGTTCGTGAGGTGCTGTAGTAAGGGTGTACCAAGAATGGACCACTGGTACACTGAGTACTTTCAGATGTCATAACTGCGGAGCCCCAAAGACCATCGACCCCAGAGGAAAACGTCGCCTCTGTCAACTGGTAAATGGCAATCGATGTGCAACAGTGCAGCAATTGACTATTTGAATGAATGCTGGGGCACCCAAGTATGTATCCCCAATAACAGTAGAGAGAACCCTGTTACGCACGGGTCTCCGGAGTCGACTCTGAAAAAGGCACCATGTTATTAACCAAGGTCCATCGGCAACAACACCTGCAGTTCCCACTGGACTACTGTCATTGGACACTTGGACTTTTTATCAAGGTTTCTACTCCACAGAAGTGATGGGTGGTGGTGGATACAGCGTCCGACACACGAGAACCAACACCCGGACATGCTTGTTGGTCAAGTACAGGCCGGTGGTGGCAATGTGCATGTCTGTGGGATGTTTTCCTGGTATGACCTGGGACTACTGGTACCACTGGATGGGTCCCTGAACACCAATGGTAACCTGTCGATCCTTGCTGACCACATGCATCCCTTCATGTTGGACGTTTAACCTGGTGGTGATGATGTCTACCAATAGGACAATGCACCCTGCCATGTTGCTAAGGTGGTGTGTGATTGGTTCCAAGAACATGACAATGATGTCTCTGTTCTCCCTTGGTCGGCGAAATCGCCCGACCTCAATCCCATAGAGCACTTGTGGAACCATTTGGATCAACAGGTTTGGCATGCAGACCCACAACCACGTCATCTCTGGAACCTCCTTGCTCTGCTGGAGTCTGAATGGGCACGTGTGCCTCTGGCAATCTTCCAGAGCCTCATTGCGTCCATGCCACGCTGTCTCGCCACTGTCATTCAGGCCAAGGGTGGTTATTCCCATTAGGTACGTGGTCATATTATTCTGATATGACTGTGTATATATATATATAAAATATCCCCTCAAACAGCTGCTTGCCACAGAGGTCTGACAAGTTTATACATCATAGTAGAAAGCCTGTGAAAATGGCGGGGCCTCAGCAGAAACACCTAAAAATCCATACCTTGCTCAGGGCTCAAACCCAGATCCCTCTGATTAGCCAAGCATCTAAACACTAATGGCTTTAAAAAATAATAGAGGGTGTTTCAAAAATAGGTATACAACTTTGAGATGATGTATTCACTTATTAATAAATGGTAGATAAAAATAAAATGCATAGAAATGTAGCTGAATCAAGTTGTGTCAGATGTCTTAGAGTGCTGATTTGTTGCAACTTCCAGATGCAACATGACAATTATCCTACATATAATGAAAAATTTCCCATGTTTCTGTAATTTTGAAATGAAACAAAAGTGCAAATAAGCAGAAATTTGGACTACAAAATTATTTATATATGCAATAATAATATATTAATTAATGGATTCAGCTATACTTAAAGTGAAAATTGGAGGATTTAATTAAAAAACTTATGGTTTAACATAAGCCTTTTTTTGTTCATTTAAAGAAATCTAAAATAACGTTCATTTTTCCATCACAAGCTTCGTTTTCATGAATTTTTCAATATGAAAACTGAAACTGTTTACTAGTTTGTTCCATTTGTGTTAAAAAACTTCTGCCTTTTTTTGGAGGGGCCAGTCAAGGTTCAAATATAACTGATCATACAATTTTGTTAATTTTTATTGGACTGCTGGTACAACATTATAAGCACTGTTCCCAACCTCAGCTCCCATGGCCATAAATCTGTTAAGACTAAGGGAAGTTGAGGGCATCACTTAAAAAACCTATTATCATGTGATGCATTCTCAAACTCCAGAGCACTACTTTGAGCATAGGATTATAGAAAACTCCCTTCAGTACACATCACACCCAATTGAGGCAGTTTGAGAACAAAGGCAATTAATGTCCACATATAGAGTCAAGAGAGGGGTTGAATAGATAATCTGAATGTGCAATGAGTAAGAAGCTGGATTAGGCTTTATTTGCTGTTTCAGAGAGGAAATCATCCAAATGGGCTCTTCCATTATCTCTTCCAAGTCCTTGTACATATTTCGCGACCCTATAATACATTTCTATCATTCCCAGAATATCTGCTGTTGAGAATGTCCATAATATATATAGGTTTATGCAAAAGGAACCGAATGTTAAGGTAATATATAAGGGCTTACAGTTTCAAAACTGTGATTTTCAGACATCTTTTCAGTCTGCAGCCACAGATACAAACTGTCAAGAATTATGGTATGGATTTATGATACTAAAACACATCAAATTTTAATTTTGGTTTTTATTTTAAACAAAGTGTATATTTATTGAAATATGAAAAGTAATAATTTCTAAAAACTATGGTTGAGATTAAAGTATTATTCTCAACACACTCATTAAATTCATTACTTACTCCATTTTTCCATCTGGAAGTTGTGAATGATGAAATCTAGAATTAAAGGCTACAAAACTGTCATCATCATCATCATCTTCAGAAACAAAAATATCTTGATCTGCTCTCACTGACATACTTGCTGCAGCCCCTGACAGTAAGGCATCTAAAGCTGATTGAACTGTGCCATACTGTTGAATTGCTGCATCTGCCTGCTGCCTAGAAAATCCCATCTCCTGCAATAAAAAATTGCAAATATAAGATTTTTTCAAAACAAGGGGGGAAAATAAATATTTTTTATTGTTCTATTACTTTGAGCATAATTGCATATCAGTTAAAGTCAAAAAAGTCCATTACTAATCCAAAAATATCCAGCAGTAACAAATTCATGTTTTTCCAAATATTAGATAATTTCATATCTAATATTAATGTCCACATATAGAGTCAAGAGAGGGTTTGAATAGATAATCTGAATGTGCAATGAGTGAGAAGCTGGATGGTGGAATGATTTCAAACTTATGCATCCATTTGTGTGTTCACCATTCATCAGAATGTTATATTTATGATTAGTGGAGAAAAGTTCAATAAAAGTATGCTTGATGATGGTAATGTCTTTAACTTTTTATGAAACCACTCAACATAACCTAATGGTAGATGCATAAAATCTGTGTGTTCTTATACAAATTTGAGAAATTCAATTAATAATTAACCACATACTATGGAAGAAAAGGTTGCAAAACTCTGGAAATTTAAGAGGTGATGCCACTTTCCTGAGTTCATGGAACATTTTGAATTGGGCATGAGGCTGGATACAACCAAGGAATGAGGGTAAAGGGAATGGCATGTAATAATGGATAGGGCAACTTGAATAAAAATGACAGAAATTTTTCATTAAGATTGCAAAAATACTGATGATTTATTCTCCTTCAGGGGCATTTAGGATGCAACAATACTGATGATTTATTCTCCACTTTTTAAAAGATGGATTCTGAAAGGTTAAATTTATAATTATAATACTGATATACTGTAAATGCCCTATTAGTAACCTGAGCTACAATTTATAATTCCTTGGTTGTATCCAGCTACAAATAAAAACTAGCTGAGATCCACATAATTACTATGTGGAGTTTTTCGATTAATTTCAGAACACATGATTACATAAAAAATGTACACAAAATGTTTCCAGTTTTTTACATAAAAATTTTAAAAAATGTTTCATGTCAAATCACTTTCCTAAAGTTGGGATTGTTTTACCTTTGAGCAATACTTTTTTTTTGCACACAATGGGCTAAATTGCAATAAATGTAAAAATTGCAAAAAAAAAAACATGAAAAATATTTAATTTTAAGTACAACTTTTAAATTTTTCATGCACTAAAAATTTAAAAGAAAATTATAAGTTTAAATAAAATGATACTCACTGTTATTTGAAGAATTCTGACTTTCGCAAGCTCTTTCACAGCATCATTACATTCCTTATCTAACCTTAAAACTTCTTCATAACATTTCTCAGCTTTTGAATATTTCTGAAAATAAAAAAATACTGTGTAACTATGAAACTGAGTAAAATTGTCAGCCAAGACAAATGATTTGCTTACATAATTCATTAACTATCAGAGTGATGCACTACTATGCATACATGATTGTGAATATAAATAACTTCTCAAAGAGAATAAGTGACTAATGAAAGCAGAGAAGATTATAAGATTTTTTTCAATAAGAACATATAAGGATAACTAAAACGAGTTTTAAAGATTTAACTTTATGGAACACCACCTAAGCAGAAAATAATTTTAGAGTACATCTTCACAATACCTACTTAAATACAATCATCGGATTAAGCCTAAACATAATTTCATATCTAATATTTGGCCCACTCATTACCAAAATGAATTAAACAATTGTAAACTCATGCATCCATTTGTGTGTGCACCATTCATCAGAATGTTATATTTATGATTAGTGGAGATAAAAGTATGATTGATGATGGTAATGTCTTTAACTTTTTAACTGTTGAGTTTTTCCAGCTTGTTTACACTAATTTTTTATTGTTACTTTCCATGCAGGGGTGTCTCATCATTAGAATTGGGATGTTTTACCTTTGAGTGCCACTTTTTTTGCACACAATGGGTTAAATGGCCATGTCACAAGGACCCCAAGGGTTCAGAGAACATTGGGGAAGGGGATCCACTGGACATCTGTTAGGAGATAGACAATCCAGATGTTCTTTAACAGGCACAGAGTAAGGCTCTCATGCTATGGCTTTCCATCCAATGGAACAGCAGCCTTTCCAAGCCCATTGGTGCTGCCTTTTGGACTGAGGGCAGGGTGGGGGTTTAGCAGTGGGGGTTTCCTCAATGCTGGCACAGATGAGTCTTGAACCCAGGAACTACAGATTACAAGCCTTGTGTGCTTCAATTGAGGGCCCAGAATTTTCTGTAACCCAGAAAAATTTATGTTGGCATGAGTGGGAGTGGAACCTGATCCATGACCTCTTGGTTATATTAAGGTACTCTTATCCCTGACTTATTTGACATGACAGCTTATCTGGCTTAACTTCAGCTATGAGGAATCCCAGATAAAGTCAACATAAGTCTACCTTACAAATATACTGGTGAATAAAAGTTACAAACATAAAAGTTGACATAGCAATATAGTGATTTGAGAGACTTATGAAATTCAGGTGAGAGTTACATCAGGCCACAACAAAGAACATGTGCAAACATGAAATGCATAAGAATGGTCATGGATAGCAGTCATGTTCCAAAAATAAAGACCTTCACCAGTGGTAGTAGAAATGCATTGCTCCAGTGATCAACAGAGAGTATTATCACCACTGACTGCCACACATGCTGAAGACAAGGGCAGATGGCAATAAATGATATTGTCCCATTAGTGCAGATCACAGCTCTAGGTTTCTGAGAGGGAGCTGAAGAGTACTAATGTATTTCCCCAGAGCATCCCAGACATGCTCAACAGGATTAAAATCTGGAGACCTGGCTGGCCACTCCATCCTGTGCATATTCTCACTCTCAAGGTAATCATCAACCAGTCGAGCCCTATGAGGATTATCCTAAAAACAAACTCAGGGCCAACAGCACCCCTGAAAAGCCTTACATAGAGTTCAAGGATCTCCTCTATGCACCTTTGAGCATACACAGTGTCACCATGAAACACATGGAGTGGCATATGGCCATCTATGATTATGCTTCCCTATACCAGAAAATTTACTCCTCCAAAGTGGCCTTATTCCTGAATGTTGTGGGGATGGTTGCGAATTCCACATTCTCTTCAGATGAACACATATCAGGAATCCATGTCAGACTGAAATGGGGCCTGCACCAAGATCTTCTTTGAGAGGGGTGAAGGGGTGGCAAACCATTGGACTCCTAGCATACAGATCCCTCTCATGAATTAGTTTGGGCACAATTCTTTTTGGCACCATCGCAACTAAAGCACAGGTGAGTTTGACAGTGTGTTGTTTGGCTGTCATCTCCCCTATGCCTTCTCACTGTTAAGGCCAGATATTGGTCCTCTTGGGTTGTTGTGACCCTTGGCTGGCCCAGAACTGGTTGTTGAGGCATATTCCCTGATTCAATATTGTCACCATAACCTGGAGATAACCATCTGTGAGACATTAAGTGCTCTGGCTACCAAAGCTTGGGTCTATCCTGCCTTATCCTACCAATGGCTATCTAACTCTCTGAATCCTCTAAGTGACTCTGGGTGTTCTGCATGTTCTCCAACAACCCTTGCAAGCTGACAGGCTTTGGAGCATGCGAGGTATGATATGAAGAGTGCCATATATGCACTTTTTTTCACAGTGTGCCTTATGTACATGGAGTTTTACACATTAGTACAGTACATGTGCCTGCACAAGCACCGTTCATGTGACATTCCTTTTTGCATATATTCTTTGTCGTGGTTTGATGTACATCTCTACCAAATTTCATTAAATTCTAGCAAGTTGTTATATTGATATATGAACTTTTATGTTTGTAACTTAGCTCTTGTCCACCAGTGTATTTGTTTATCAGAGTTATTAAGAGGGATGACTTAAGTGACTCTTTTTGGAAGATGTTAATTAAGATATTTATGCTTTCTAGTATCATTAATGAGAAATATAAGCACACAACTCCCGTAGTAAAAATAATTTTTAATAAGCCAGAAAAATAAATTCACACTGGTTCAAGTAGGAATAATTAAAGTTTTTTGCTGTGATATAATTAAAAAATAGATCAGACTATGCAGTTAAGTACTCTCTGATTATGGAAATGTATAGATGGTGGGTAAAAGTCACAAAAGGAAGATGGTAGGCAAAAAAAGCACTATATTACAGAATAAATAAAAATGCAAAAAACAGAAAATTGAAAAAAATTCATAGAAACATACTAAATTGCATAAAGGATCTGCTGGTAAAGTGTTGATACCAGATACCACAAGGCATCTTTAGAAATCTTGTAGCATCCATGCCTTGCCAGGTAAGAGCTGTTTTGGTGGCACATGGAGGACCAACATCATATTAGGTAAGTGGTCATAATGTTTCAGCTCTTCGGTGAAAATACTAATGGAGGTATGGCGACATTATCCAATGCATGATCTATCAACACTCAGTCTAAACAATCCATTATGTGGCCAATTGACTAAGTCATGGCCCGATGTGAGGTAGTTATGTTGCAGGCAGTCTTCACAACAACAAGCTCTGGCCTTCTTCGGGTTAAGAAGACTCTTTTTTACTTTTAGTTATAGTTTTGATTTGAAAAACGGGAAAGTTGCACAGAATGCTGTAATAAATGATAAAAATAATTCTAGGAATTTTGAAACAGTTAAAGCAGAAAAAGAGTGTAAAATATAAAAACAGAGGTATGTACTTAGTAGTTACTTCCAAAATCTTTCATTTTTAAAAATGGCAATTTTCGTTAAATTTCAGACTTATGAAACTAAGAAAAAAATTTGTTGACAATAGTTTAAATCAAACTGATGAGCTTAAATCAGGAGGTTGCTTCATCACAGATTATCGTTAGCAAACAAATAGGTAATATTGTATAGCACTTCTAAAAAGTGGCAATCAGATGGCCTTAACGAATTATTTAAATTGCAATTTGATAAAATATGCATCAAATGAAAAAAAATATTATTTTTCAAATTTGAATTACATATTTTTAAAAGATACATGTAAAAAAAATATGCAAATATAAGAAAACTTTCAAATGGTAATTTCTATTTCTAAAAATTGTTTTTTTTTAGGACAACAAAAAAAAATCGGACATATTGTGCCTCTCATTTTGTATTAGGTCAACATCCATGCTCGTTGGGAATTGTGGAAGGGTTAATTGCTCCCATCATATCCTCTTTTCTACTATATCACTTTGAAAAAAAAGTTATCTGAATTAACATGCTGTTATTTTACTTAAATATTTTCATACAATTCAGAATTAAATACTGTTTAATTTATTATATAAAATGAAATTGTTCTATTTATATTTAATTTGGCAAAAAAAAAATTATAAAGCTAATTATTTTGACTGAGCACAGTTTACAAAAACCCTGGACCTTTTCAAAATATATCACTAAGAAAAAAAATTACAGAAAAGTGTAATTTTTGTTATCTATTTGCTCAGAAAGAAAAATTCTTTATATTATACACATTAAAATTTAGTCCATTTTAAATAGATTTTTATTTGTCTTGCCAGATCGTTTTTTCAGTATATCACTCTGAAAATGTTCATATTAAAATTAATCTATTTTTCATCTTTGTTAAATATTTTCATAGAATCCAGAATTAAATGCTGTTTAATTTGGCATGACCTTTGTTTATTAGTTACTTGGCAAAAAATTTCTGAAGTTACTTGTTTTAGCTGAGAGCAGTGAAACACACTTTGGTCTATGAGTTCGTCCCAATTTTCCAGTCTGGGCACTTTGATGAGTTAAAGCTTTTTTTTTCCATTACTACATCAGTAATAATTTTGTTAGTACTGGCTTAAAAAATACTATTATTAATTTTGGGGTAAGACTAATAATTTCATTTTAAATTTCGATTTATATGGCTGAAATTTTGATAAAAATTATAAAATGGTACTGCATTAAATGACAATATGAATTTTCCCCAAAATATTTAACATTTTTTTTTTCAGTATTTTTTTAGGTTTTTTTTTTGTAGGTATTTTTTTCAAAATTTTTTGTTTCATTTGAAAAACATAAAAACAAAACAGAAATGGCACTTATTGCTTTTATGTATCAAACCTTCAGTTGCAGTGCAAAATGATGCATGATAGTCAGATGACATAACTGTTGGGTTGTTCTACCTCTGAGCGGCACTTTTTTGCACACCATGGGCTAAATGGCCAGGTCACGTGAACCCTGAAGGCTCAGAGAAGGTTGGGGGAGGGGACCCACTGGAACAGCTGTTGGGAGACAGATGGTAGCCTCCCGTCAAGGCCATCCAGCGTGTTCTTTAACGTGCACAGGGTATGGCTCTCCCGCACACGGGGCCACGGCTTAACGTCCCATCCGACGGACGGCGGCCTTTCCAAGCCCATCGGTGTCCCCTACTGACCGTGGGCAGGGCAGGGAATTTTGCGCAGATAAATCTCAACGCTGACCCAGCTGGGACTTGAACCTGGGAACTACAGATTACGAGCCTAGCGCGCTACCGACTGAGCAACCCCCGCCCCTGACATAACTGTATCATTAGGAAATATACCAATAATTTTATTTCATCTTCTAAGTAACCATCAACAATTCTGCAATGATTACAGCTTGTTCCAACTTAATCAAGCACAGTTTTTATTTTTAATTCAAAGCTTAAGGGAACGGAAGATACATTTAAATCAACTGTTTTTGGAATATCGGAAATGAGAAATATAAAAAAAAACATCTTCTTGAATTAGAATGCATTTCAATATAAAAAAACAAACTGGCATTTGAAAAACTGTCTTAAAACTTTTGCATCTTGTTCATTTATTTGAATGGGACATTAAGAAATAGAAGTGTGAAATAGTAACTTTAGTCTGGTGAGCTCTTATATCTATTTCCTTAATTTAGATAATTTACAAAGGCAAGATATAATATTATTCAATGTGTATCATTTGAATAGAATCAGCATTGTCTTCCAATGCACAACTGAATAATTTTTCTGGTTAACACTACACTCAAATTATATACTGCAGAATGTCTTTAAGCATTCTAAGAGGATATGATAAGAATTAAAAACTAGAAAACTAATATTATTACAGAATCAATATTTCACAGTTAAAGATTTTAACTTACTTGTAACCCTGCTAAAGCTCTACCTTTCCGAAAATGACCTTTTGCCCATTGAGGTGATAAACTAATTGCTTTTTCAGCATCTTTTAATGCTCTGAAATATTTGTATTAAAAATTTCAGTAAAATAAATCGCTAAAAACATGCTAGTCTACATTATCTTAATCATGTAAGTCTCAGTATTTAACTATTTCAACAAACATATTTAAAAAGATCCTGATATGCTATTAAATTGACATTTTATTTTAATTTTTAAATATTAATCTGAAACAATAACAAAAAACACTTTGAATTCCTAATATATGCCCAATAACTGTACCTGTCAAGACTGATAAAATATTTAAATTCATAATTTGCATAATTATTTTCTTTTAATTTTGCTTAAGATTAACAATTTAATTATCAAGTTTAATGTTCTAGTCTGATGTTCTATGCCTCTAAAATTTCCAATGATTAGAAATTTAGTGGCACAAAGCATAGGAGTTCAAAATAATTGGCCATTAAAGTAGCAGATATGTAAACGGATTAACAGCATTAATGAAATGTTATTGCTTTAAGATAACAGAAGTTAAGGATTGATCGTTATAGCACTGCATGGTTCTCTTTCACACAATTGTGTGATGAGAGTGGGGATTCAGAAGTGGTAGAGGATATGCACATCAGATTTTTTCACTTAGGCAGATTCTTGAGAAATGTTCAGAATTTCAGAAACCTTTGATTACTAGCTTTGATGATTTAAAAAAGGCTTTTGACTCTGCTGATCATCATAATTTGTGGTTGATTGTGAGATCATATGGCATACCAGACAAGTTGGTTAACATAATGAAAGCTCTCTATAATAACATCGAGTTGTGCGTGAAAGTTGGTAAGAGTTGTGTAGAAATTGGTTTAGCATTGCTTCTGGTGTTCGACAAGGGTGCATTTTGTCTCCCTTTCTCTTTAATTTGGTTATTGATTATGTTATGCGAAATTTACTTCAAGGGAAAGATTTTGGCCTTAAATGGACTGGAGATACGAAAATTTTTTTTTTAGATCATGCTGATGATTTAGCCCTTTTGGCAAATGATGTTGATGAGATGAACTCTTGCATTCAAGCTGTTGATGAAACTGGTAGTAGAGTAGGTTTGGTTATAAACAGAGAGAAAACTAAAGTGATAAAAATTGGTCAGGCAGGCTGCGATTCTGAATGTTTGCAAATGTTGAGTTAATCTGAATGGTTGCAGTCTGGAGCAGGTGTCACAGATTAATTTTCTTGGGAGCTATGTAACAGATACTAGTGGTGTGTGGTATGAGATTAACAGACGAATAGGTATTGCTGCCAGGACTTTTAAGAATCCATGGAGAGTGTGGAGAAATAGGTGTATACACCTAAAGACTAAAATTGGACTGTATAATAGTTTGGTTCTTTCTAGGGTTAGTTATGGTAGTGAAATGTGGGTGCTCGGTAAACAAGATAACAGGAAACTTGATGCTTTTGATCTAGATGCTTATGCAGTATCTTGGGCATTAGGTGGTTCAACTTTGTAAGTAATGATGAGGTTATGCAAAGAAATTGACAATCTCCTTTGAGCAGCATATTGTGCAGAGAGAGACTCCATTGGTTTGGTCATGTTGCCCATATGGATAATTATAGGTTAGCAAATAGGGTTATGAACAGTATATATAAAGGCCTCAGAAAGAGGGGGAGACCTACGATGCAGTGGGCAAACAATGTCAAATGGGACCATGCTAGAATTTGTGTGCAGTGATTAGATGCAGCAGATGTAGCTCAGGACAGATATGCTTGGAGAAATAAATTGCATAGTCTGGTTGGACCTCCATAGCTCATGGCTGCTTGAAGATGACGATGATTGTTTTCTTTCATGCAATGGTCATTAGCAGTGTTCCAAGCAGGCTGACATGCAACTAAAATAAGTGAGAAAGTTTCCTTTTAATTTTGTAATTTTTTTTTTTGCACTCACTCAGCCTGCTGAATACTATGGTTTATAATTCTTCACAATGACATTGATGCTATTTGAGGAAAGATCAAAACACATTCATGAAAGGCATTAACTTTATTGGGTATTTCAATTTTCACATGACTTAAATATTCACTTATTTGTTAACAACAACTACTACTAATATTTCAATCTCTGATAGGAATTGTCCTCAGAAAGGGTCACAATCCCATTGAAACATTGTTTCTGTATTATTGGAATCCAGGTTTTGTGAAACAGAGCTCCCTAGAACATAAAACAAGAGCAATTATAAAACATTATTCAGTCCATGAAACAAGTATTCAAAAGACTGAGTAAGTGAAAGAAAAATTCCACAAGAAATATTTCCTTATCATTGCATCAGTCAACTTGTTTGGAATACTATTAATGATTGTTGTATTACAGGAGAACCACACAGTGTTATAATGAATTCAATGTTACAATGTACATGGGGAATAAATGTACACGTTTAACAGCACTTAAGATTTATCATGCAAGAAATAGTTGAGACTCAACATAAATGCCATGGAACATCAAAGTTTTAGATACATAAGTGTCAAGTTCTATTTGATACAACTTTGTTTTGATGACTAACTTTATGCTTCTAAGTATATTACTGGTGGAAAGAACTCCATTTACAGTTGGTTATTCTAAAATTATTAGAATGTCAAAAAAGATTGAGAAAAAGCCATTGAATAAAAAACATTTGACAAAGTCATTGTTAGTATACACAATATCCTGCTGAATTCTGAGGATGCATTCCTGGAGAAGTTTTAAATGAATCAACTTTAAATAAGATAACTATAACATATTTGATACACTAGCAATAGCTTAAAAAAATAAACCAGGGTATAAGAAAACACACTGCAACATCATTCAAGTCTCTAAACAATTTCAGTTAAATTAATAAAATATATCCCAATGATAATAATTTAAATGAAATTTAGGCTGTTTTACTTCTGAATGGCACTTTTTCACACAAAATGGACTAAATGGCCAGGTCACAATGACCCTGAGGGCTCAGAAAAGGTTGGGGGAGGAACCCACTGAACAAGAGACAGATAATAGCATCCTATTAAGGCCATCCATCACGTTCTTTAATGCGTAAAAGTATGGTTCTCCCGCACATGGGACCATAGCTTAACACCACATCTGACAGATAGTGACCTTTCCAAGCTCATAGGTGTCCCCTACAGACTGAGGGTAATGTAAGGAGATTTGTGGAGATAAATCTCAATGTTGGTCCAGGTAGAATTTGAACCTGGGAACTACAGATTTCTGTATGGCACCTATTCCATGTATTTCTGGAACAGGTTCTGTATGGCATTTGATGAGGTAAATCATTCAGCCCATTATCCATATATAGGGGTTGTCCACCTTTTATTTGAATGACCATTATATTAAACCACTATTTGTTATTCTGTGTAAAACTTATATTTTTTCAGATTTATGAGCTGGTAAATAATGTATCTTAATGAACCAAGCTCTACATTTTTGTAACTGCCTTTTTTCTGCTGTCTTTCATAGTTACAGAGTTTTCGGTACCTGAAATGAAAAAGACTTTAGAGGTGTATGTTTATAGAGAAGAGATTATGTGTTTGTTATGACTAATCATTTTTATTATAATTTACATTCCTAAAATATGAGAGTTGTTTGAAAAGTAATGGCAACCCTGCTGCCAAATGCCATATAGAATCTGTTCCAGAGGTAAGCCATCATTTGTGTGGTGCCAGAGTAGGAGAGTGGTCAAAATGAAGTCACAACAATATCAGACTCCTGCTAGAGTGCCCTAAAATATGTTCATGAAGCTGGAACAACACAGTTGGTGTGTGGACACAAGGCAGCATGTGAACAAAATGCAAGGGATTGCGGCATGGACTGAGGGAAGAGTGTGGAGATGCAGCACTACTTTATCACACAGTTGCATAATGGGTGCAGGTTCATTCACCAGGGTCAGGATAATATTGATGTGATGCTCACCATGCAGGGTGTTCCACAATCCCATAGAAGGTTCAGCTCATACAGTTATTGCTGGATGCTGATGTTGGATGATGTGCTAACTGGCAAATGAAGTTGGTCTGAGTAATCCCACCATTGAGCACATTTTGGACATCCTGGGTGTGAAAAATTGCAGCACAGGTACACCATTGCAAATCTCCACTTGTTTATATCACGAGAGTGATGCATTTCTTTATTGTGTCATTGCCATCAAAGAAACATGGGCATGGGTGTACAAGCTGAAACTGAAACACCAATCCAATGAATGGCTCCATCCAGGGTCTCCACACCTAAAACAATTACAGCAAGAATTCAGCAATGTGAAAAGGCTGCTGATTGTCGCTTATGACATCAATGTTTACTGACAGTTTCTTGTGCATCATCTGCATCTGGCCACACAAGAAAAGTGTTGACACTTAATCACAGTGGTTCCACCACTTCTCATTTACGACAAGCCCATTGTCATATGCCCAATTGGTGAAGGAGCTTTTGGCAAGGTGGCAATGGGAAACCTTGAAACAGTCACCATACTCCCCAGACATGAGCCTTGGACCAGTTTCTTAAGGTGAAAGAACTACTCTGAGGACAACAGTTTTGCAATCTGACTGAGGGTCTGATAGTTGGGTCCATCGCAATGATCAACAGAAACAAACTGATCTGCTGATGGTATTTGCTGGATCCCACGGATTTGTAATAAAATTGTTAATCTAGCCAGTGAGTACACATGCCAGTAATCTAGCCAGTAATTTCATATGGAAATAAAGTGTTCAGTAAATATCACATATTACTTACACCATATGGAAGTCCTCAAGATTCAATTGTAGATCCTTTATTGTTCCTGGTATACATAAATGATTTGTTCAATATAAAATTAAAAAGTGCTATCTAGCTATATGCTGATGACATTGTTTCAATAAACAATCACAAATATTTAAATGATAGCATTTCAGGATTCAAACAGATTATGATAGTATAATTAGATGATTAAAATCATAATAAAATCTATTTAAACGAGGAAAAAATGGATGATTATACACTCACGAGGATTTTAATATTCATTGAAACCTCTTTATCAAAACACACAAAATAAATTACAAAAAAAAAATGATGCTTCTAATTGTGGATCATTATGTAGTTGTCCGCATGTTGGGCAAGTAAATCAAATAAAATACCTAGGAATCATTTTTGATGATTATAGGTGGAATGCTCATGTATCCCACATATGATCTTCGACTAGATAGCTTGGCTGACAAAGCAGAGTAAGCAGCTAGATAGTGTAACAACAGAGAGCTGTACCAAACAGTTAATGTTTTGTGTGGGAAGAAACTGGCTGGCATACAGTGATTGAGAGATGACATGGTAAGGTGGTTGAAGGAGAGGATTCTGTGATGGCCAGGTGGGCTGAGCATTTCAGAGATGTTCTAAACAAAGTGGTTATTTCTACCCCTATTGTTGATAATAAGGATATATGGATTACTGGTTTTAATGTTGGCCCTCTATCGTATTCTGAAATCACTTTGGCTATCTCTAAGTTAAAACTGCAAAAATCCCCAGGGGTGGATGAAATTACCACTGAAATGCTTAGAGCTGGGAATAATTGTGTTGTCACATGGCTGACTGAAATTTTGATTTTTACAATAAAAGTGTTGTTCCCAAGTATTTTACTAGAGCTATTATTATCCCTGTACTTAAAAAAGGTGATCATAGTGATAATTATAAAGGAGTTCCAGGTAAAATTCTTTCTATGATTATGATTAACAGAATTAAGAATTTGGTTGATGGACAACTGTGTAATGAACAGTGTGGATTCAGAAGTGGTAGGGGATGTATGGACCAAATATTTTCACTTAGGCAGAGGTTTCAGAAACCTGTGGTTACTAGCTATAAAGATTTCAAAAAGGCTCTTTACTCTATTGATCATTATAATTTGTAGCTGATTGTTAGATCATATGGAATACCTGACAAGTGAGTTAGCATAATAAAAGCTCTCTATAATAGCAATAACATTGAGGAATGTGTGAGAGTTGGTAAGGCTTGTAGCAATTGATTTAGAACTGCTAGTGGAATTCGACAGGGTGCATTTTGTCTCCTTTTCTCTTTAGTTTAGTTATTGATTATGTCATGCAAAATTGACTGTAGGGCAAGATTTTGGTTTTAAATTGTCTAGAGATATCAAAATTTCTGATTTAGATTATGCAGATGATTTGGCCCTTTTGGGAAATGATGATGATGAGAATTCTTTCATTAGGGCTGTTGATGAGACTGGTAATAGAGTAGGCTTGGAGATAAACAGAGAAAAAACTAAAGTGATAAAAATTGGTCAAATAGTGCTTCAGTTGCTTTGAATGCCTGAACTCTTGAGCAAGCATCTCATTTTAATTATCTCAGGAGTTATGTAACAGATACTGGTGGTATATGCCACGAGATAAACAGAAGAATAGGGATTACTACTGGGATTCAAGAATCTATGGAGAGTGTGGAAAAATAGAACATATAAAGACTAAAAAGGCTTTTTAGTAGTTTGGTTTTTCTAAGGTTAGTTATAGTAGTGAAACACGGACCCTTTGTAAGCAGGATAATGAGAAACTTGATGCTTTTGTTTCTAAATGCTTATGCAGTATCTTGGGCATTAGGTGGTACAACTTTGTAAGTAATGACAAAGTTAGAAGGAGTCAGCAACCTCCTCATTTGGGGAGCATATTGTGCAAAGAGAGACTGTGGTAAGGCCATGTTGCCTGTATGCATATCTACAGATTGCTGAATAAGGTTATGAACAGTGTGCCTAAAAGTCTCAGGATAAGGAGGAGACCTATGATGCAATGGGCAGACAATGTCAAACAGAACCTTGCTAGAATCGGCCTACAGTGGCCAAATGCAGCAGCTAGCTCAGGACAGACATGTCTGGAGAACAAAATCACAGTCTGGTAGGACCTTTATAGCCCATGGTTGCATGAGGATTGTGCGTGAGGCTATAGCAGTGTATATATATAATCTTCCTAAACTAATGCTAAGAGGATTAAAATGAACCAGACTGCTTGAAGACAAATGTAAGTCATAAGTCAGAGAGGAGACAAAAGGGAATAAAATGTCCTGGTTATGTTCAAAAGTAAAATGTACAGATTAATTGGTTGTTTTGGATTTTAGAGTGCATTAGCAACTAAAGTTATTATTATGTGCCAATAAGTTCAAAATCTAGAGAATCATGAAATTTTTTCACATTGGAGTGTGGATGATGAGAATAAACTGTTACATTTACATGTCTGGGTACTCACCATTATAACACCCTGTAGTATGTATGCTGTACAATGGTTCTGCTATGATATTCTTCTATATTGATACAATAACCTGCCATACAGTCATTAATTGTGCACTACCCATACAATATTCAAAACCACTCCCTATTCTATGCATAATGTCAGTAGTTTTCATTGATAATTTGAGACATGTTGACTACAAGTAAAATGCCCAACATCTCTCAGAATCCTAACTACTCTTAAAGTTTTCTTTCATCCTAAATGACATCAATTTCATGTAGAAAAAAAGAGCTAATATATATATATACTAGAGATATGGCCTACTGTTGCTTGTATAGCACTGCTGTAGCTATATATCAACCTTCAAGCTGAATACATGACTGTGCTAAAAAATTTTTTTTCTGTGAATTGTTTCTCCATTGCATTTCTTAAATATCTCAAGATGTTTATATTGAATATACACAGTCATATCAGAATAATATGACCACCCACGGAATCACAGTGTACCCACCCAGGCACATCACAGAGTGCACATGACAAGGTTGACCACATGGAGATACAAGTGGCCAGCCAGGACAGATGAGCCACAGTGCGTAACATGAGCACAATGGGCAGAGGTATTGATTTGATGGCCATTCAAAAAGGAATGATCATCGGCTACCATGCCAAGGGTGGAAGCATCTCAGAAACAGCAGACTTTGTGGGCTGTTCGTGAGGTAGTAAGGGTGTACTAATAATGGACCGCTGGCACACCGAGTACCTCCAGATATCATAACTGTGGAGCCTCAAAGGCCATCGACCCCAGAGGAGAACATCGCCTCCGTTGACTGGTAAAGGACAATTGACGTGCAACAGTGCAGCAATTGACCACTCAAATGAATGCTGGAGCACCCAGGTATGTATCCCTGATAACAGTAGTGCGAACCCTGTTACGCATGGGTCTCCGAAGTCGATGCTGCGTAAAGGCACCCATGTTAACCAAGATCCATCGGCAATGACGCCTGCAGTTCACACGGGACTACCATCATTGGACAGTGGGAAAAGGTTGCCTTCTCCGATGAATCGAGGTTTCTACTCCATAGAAGTGACAGGCAGTAGTGGATACAGTGTCAGACATGAGAACCAAAAACCAGACACGCTTTTCGTTTCAATTACAGGCCAGCAGTGTGCATGTCTGGGGAATGTTTTCTTGGTATGACCTGGAACCGCTGGTACCATTGAATGGGTCCCTGAATGCCAATGGCTACCTGTCCATCCTCGCTGACCACATGCATCTCTTCATGTTGGATGTTTACCCTGGTGATGATAGTGTCTACCAACAGAACAATGTGCTCTGCCATATCACTAAGGTGGTGTGTGACTGGTTCCAGGAACACGACAGCGATATCTCCATTCTCCCTTGGCTGGTGAAATTACCTGACCTCAATCTCATAGAGCACTTGTGGTACCATTTGGATCGATAGGTTTGCTGTGGGGACCCACAACCATGTGAACTCCGGAACCTCCATGCTCTGCTGGAGTCCAAATGGACATGTGTGCCTCTGGCAACCTTCCAGGGCCTCACAATGTGTCCATGCCATCTCACCACTGTCATCTGGGCCAAGGGTGGTTATTCCCATTATTAGGTAGGTGGTCATATTATTCTGATACAATTGTGTATATTTGATATTTGCATTCCCGAAATGTTCATCTTATCCTTTGCTAGCCATCTATGATCCCTTCCCACAATCTGAAAGATTGGAAGATCATTGACTCATTCAATCATGGACTCATACAATATAAGCAAATTTTTTGTTTATCTAAAGAACTTTATGAGGTTTTTTTTTTGCATAAAAATTTTCATTTTATCCACATTATGCTAACTTTGTATTTAATAAGATGTTTTACATTCCATACCTAATGGTTAAAAAAACTAATGATTCCAATTGTACACAAACAGAACATTAAAAACTAAACTGAAAATAAGAAAATTCTATGTTTTCAACAATATTTTCAGTTTTGTTATGTTAAATCTGTTTAACATGATAATGTGAATACGAGAAATCAATACACCATACCTTTCATAATGTTCAAGCCTGTCATAGCAGTATGATCGGTTACCAAAAAACCTAAAACATAAATTAATGGCATATCAAAAATAAGCTGAAAAACGTAAATTCTATAACTAATTCAAAATATAAAACATATATAGTATGAAATTATAATTCTCAGTGAATATACCCTCAATAGCACTTTATTAGGTGCAGTTCCATGCTATGTAAGTAACTCATATACAGAACCTGGCAACTTCTTAAATAAGCTTAACAAAAATTACAGTAGAGCTCCCTAGTGCAGCAATGAAAATTAAATCAGTATCTTTAATACTCTATGACACTGTTAAATGTTTTAAAGCACTTCAACAAAAATTCTATGCTACCTAGTTTCAAAAGTAATGATTAAGATTTTACATATCGTAGAGGATGGGTAGTAACAGGCACTTCAGAGATGGCAGTTGATAGTGGGTGCCAAGTTCATTTTTTAAAGCTCTTGTGGGCATGAGTCACAGTAAGAGTGCAGAAGGTGATACAGTAAGCCGATGTTTTTTTTTCTTCTTTTCATCAAAGCTTTGTGATTGCAGTAGCACCAATAATAGCTAATGATACTTATGGTAGCATTGAGTGCTTAAAAACGTTGAAATCCATGACCTATGTTTCATGCCCTTTGGATGTATCGTCAGGTGGCAAGTGAGCAGCTTAAGGCATTGTATTAGGAGTAGTTGTTTGTTGAGCATGGGGGAGGAGTGGGAGGCAACTAATAGGGTGTGGGATTACGGGAACTCTCCAAGATTTGAGAATTTCAAGGAAAGCTTCACTCTGTGAACAAACTAAAGATTTCTTTGCTTTATTGCCTGTTGCATTGGGATTACAATGAGTGGGGTAATATTATTCACTTTATAACCCTTGTACACTTATACATGGGTTTAATAATAAATGTGTTAATGAGTACATTGATGGTGGTTATCATATTGGTAGGGATAGGGGTATTGGGAAATGCGTGTGTGTGTGTGTGTGTGTGGGGGGGGGGGGGGGTATTCTAATTGCCGAGTATGAATTTGTGATAGATAGTAAAAATTTTTTTAATGGGGTCTGGGGGTATGTACATGATTGCAGGTGGGATCGGTTACCAGAGGTGAGTATGGGGAGTGTGTTAAGGGGGCACTGTATTTTCGAGGGGTAGCTTATATCCACTAAGGATCAGACGCCAAGATTTGGGGGGGGGGGACAAGATGCTGCAGAGTTTAGTTAATTTTACGTTAATAAGGATTCAGTAGTAAAGAATCACATTCCAGGAGACATGGGTTCGAATCCCACTCATGGTAAATTCAGCTTATTTTTCATGAGTTAATAAGGATGTTAACTGTGATGGCTAGTTGGAATTTGATAGGTGGGGATATCATAATTTTTGTTGAGTAAAAATCAATGGGTTGATTGTTTTCAGTACTTGAGATAGTGTTTTTTTTTTGATAGCTTATTTAAGATCTCTCATTTATGTTCTTTAAGTTGGGTGTTAAATGGGTATGAGGTTTGCCCTACGAATTTGTCTTTGGGGAAGATTTTTACCTGTGGGGTCTTTGAGTTGAATACAGTAAACTCCTCCAGAGCAAGGTATATGACTGCAAGATCACTCCAAACAAGTTGCAATATTCTGTGTAGCATTTTAATTGGGACTTTATAATGGAAAGGTTTTAGGGTATTTTTTAACAAAGTATGTAAAATTATTATTGATGTATGGTAGGCTATTGCACATTTTTTGATTTCTTTATTTGTGGTGTTGGGGGATTGTGGGATTATTTGCATTTAATTCGTTTATGAACTCTGCTGATGGTGTGTGAGGTATATCAAACTTGTTCAGTGAGTTCAAAAATATATTTTATTTTGTTGTTTAATGCTTCTTGGGTATTGCAGTAATGCATAGGCTCTGGTAAAGTGCAGGTAGAAGGTTGATAATTTGTAGTTATTTGGTTGGGCAGAGGTGCTAGTTAATATATTAGGAATAAATGTAGGTTTTTCTGTATACAGATGTATCGGGTAACAAAAACGTTTGTGCAGTTTTTGAGGGTAAAATTAAACCATATGAAAAAAGCAAATAAAGATATTTTAATCAAACATATATAATAGTCCCTTTGCTGGTTTCACTATAATTTGTTTCATCTATTGATGTTACACAGTGTCTTGAACAATAGAGAGATTGAAAAATAGGAAAAAACAAACATTTCAGAAGTTTATACTTACTAAATTTTGTACACTAATAATGCGAAGATGGATAAAAGTAACAAATGAGATGATTATTAAGCATTGTAACAGAGTATAAAAATGTATCTATGTCAAAATGCAGGCTATCCTCAGCAGTTCATAAAGAGAATTCACCTCTCTGCCAGAAATAAAATCAGTAACTTCTGTCTTCAAGACAACATTTCTCAAGATGTAAAATATACCTCATCCATTTTCTTGCCATCAACAATATTATGAAAAATTATAATAAAGTACCTGCCAAATCTCCAATCACCATTTTATCTCCCGTAAAGCAAGACAGGGACACAACAAAAAATTTTTGTTGGTGGATCCTGGGCTTTGGTGTGTGTGGTACAGGTTCACTGGACAATGGCCAATTATATGTTTGGTGTTCCTATAGACAATCCATTTTTCATCACATCAGCAACCTGTCCAAAAATGGTTTATTCTTGGCATGAAAATAGCGATGAGTAGGATTGAAAGCCGCTAGAGTTTTTTGTGGGCAGTCAGTTCATGTGGAATCCATTTGCTCAGCTTCTAGACTTTTCCTAGATGATGTAAATGCAAACAAATGGTTTCATCACTTACACGGAACCTTTCTGCAAGCTCTTGGCTCATTTGACCTGAATCCAACTCAATGCTGGCCTTCAGTTCATTGTCATTAATGACGGTGTCTCATCACCTAATGCAAATTTTCTGAACCACTCTTGGGCTGTCTGTTCACTAATGTGTTCTCTTCAAATACCATACATATCCTACAGTTGTTTGTGCCACTTTAGTTCCCAGTTAAACTCATAAAGTAAGTATGCTCAAATAACTGTATTCAATGCAGATATGCTTTCATCACCCTTCCCAATTTCACTGAACCATTTTCCACGCTTACTACACATCAACCAACTCAGAGTGCCACATGCTTTCGACTGTATATTGATGCATGTGCTTATATACTTTTTGCAATGTGCACCACTTGCAATTTGCTTATGTACTTTTGGTTGAAATGATAACATTGGAAAACCACACAAACTTTCGATTTACCTCTGAGTAGCTTTTATTTGTACACAATGGGCTAAATGGCCAGGTCACAAGGACCCCAAGGACTCAGAGAAGGTGGGGCCCACTGGCACTATTATGAGATTATTGGGCTGCAGATGGTAAATGTGCACAGGGTATGACTCTCCTGCACACTTAAAATTAATCCATGTAAGTGATGAAACCATTTAATGTCCCACCAGATGGATGGTAGTAAGAGACTTAAATCTCCTACTGATTATGGGCAGAGCAGGTGCACAAACTTATTTGATTACCTGATAGAGAGTTCAATGGAGGTACAGTACAAGTTTATGTCTAAAAATGGTAGGTACCCATTTTGTTCTTCTTCATGTATAAATTTGATCATGGGGTGGACTGCATTAAATTTAGATAGTAATTTCTTTAATTGTTCTTTGGAGTGTTGCCAGATAATTGTGGGCAAAAAGCAGTGGGCAGATTTGACGTTCATGGAGAACTGTGGAATTTATATGATGTAAAATGGCTTCTGCCATCAATCCAGAGAGGGGGGGGAGCCCACTGGGATACCTTGGTTCTGAATGAAATCCTGTTGTTGGCTTGAAACCAGTTATTCTTAGTGGCAAGGTTAAGGGCCTTCTGTGCACCGAAATACTCAGATGCCATGGGTTTGGCTGCTTCAAGCCGCAAAGTTGCGTCGAGTATAGGTGTGTTGGAGTAGTGTTACAATGTCGAATGGGTGTAATGTGCAGTCAAGGGTAACAGTTATGATTTTAAGTGTGTTAATTAGGTCTGCCCCTGAATAGATGGTACTGGGTGAATGGGTGAGGGAAATATGGGGAAAAAAATTGAAAGAGTGCTTTCTCTAGGTTATATGTGGGAGAATTTCGTTTGGAAACTAGTGGTCTAAGGGGTTTTACAATAAATTGTATAAAATTACCTATTTTCAAACATAAGGAGTGCTTACGAAATATCATTGTAATGCTTATATTACAATTATATTTGATCCAAACATTATCAATCAATCTAAGTGATACCTTATATTTACATAAAGTATACTAGATTAGTTGACAAAAATATTGATATTTACCAGTGATAGTTGCTGGTGTATTTACTTGCATAGGCACATTAGATGTCTAACATGACATATAATTGCCGTGTCAGACTTTGTGAGCAATCTTTGATGTTGAAGAATGCAATTTAGATGCCATTAACAAGAAACCAGTCCTCAAGGGCATGATGTTATAGATGTCATTTCATAACAATGTAGTACAGTTGTAATGCAGCTAAATTATTACTCCATATGCGTAGATCTTCAGGTGTGCTGGTATAATCCCAATGATACCATGCATCATCTATATTTCTAGCAACTATAGAGTACTTAAAGCTGTAGTTGTACCATTAACTAAATGTTCTGATGTAAACTATATTATATGATTTGCAGCACTTGCTTCTATATCACTGGTGTATTCACAGATGGATCCACAAAATGCACTTTCATTGTTGTTTGAGACATAGATGCATACTTTTCAACATTTTAAAACCAATAACATTAGTATAAAAACAGGACTCTGGACTTGGCCACCTCATCAAATTTCTTCGATGTGAACATGAAGACATGGCTCCACACAGAGGGGGTCCCAATGGGATCACCTCTGTCTGGACTCATGTTGGACGTTGTTATGCATCACGTCGAGGAAACTGCACTTAATAAATCTCAATACAAACCATCACTGTACATCAGGTATGTGGATGACATATTAATTTTTTGGTTGCACAATGTAGACAAACTCAGAATTTATAAACATTTTTAATAATAAATTACCTACAATTAAATTTACATTGGAATCCGAAGAAAAAAGACAATTATCTTTTCTAGACATATTAATAAAACGTAATGATAAGTATTGTGATACTACTGTATATCGTAAAAAAACATATTCCCACATATATACCAGCTGACTTTGCATATCCATTAAGATACAAAAAATCTAGCATTTTACCATTATATATTAGGCATACAGATACTGCTCCGAAGCTTTAACATTTGATACCAAAATAGAATATATTACTAAAACTGCCCAAGAAGCAGGTTATACTATGCAATTAAAAAGATGGCAACATAATGCTAAATTCATTGTCTTAAAAAACTCTCAGCCAATTCCAAATCAGGATGTAAAACAACAAACCTATGCACAGTTTTCCTTACATGACAGGCATTTCGAAAACATTACATACTACATTAAAAAAAATATAATATTGTATTACCCACAACAGTTAACAATACAATTAAAAACTTACTAATTAATGATCGAGACACAAAATTACCCACCAGAGGAGTTTATCAACTCAATATACCTGACCCCTTAAATTTACTTGACAGAAAGACTAAATACATAGGTAAAACCCATAGACAATACGCTGATCGCATGAAAGAGCATCAATCTGATTTAAATAAACAAATTCCACACAGCTTATGCTCAAACTATAATAGAAAATAAAATTCAAATAAATAAAGTAGAATACAACCCTTAATTGCTCCAAGGACTAACTTCCAGCTGAATTATGACGAAAAGATGCTAATCCACACACAACATCATAATTTATGCAATAGTGACATAGCACCCATTCCATCTGCATGGAACCTTCTCCTAAACACCCAATCATCAAGCATTACGTAATATCACATGATCAACAATGTAGGAACTGGGATACGTATAAGTAACATGCCACTTTTGACACCACTAGAGCCTGATGACACCACAATATGTAACTACGGAGAAACGCGCATAGCTCAAACGAACTGTTGGAGCGCCGATAAAATGTTCGCTGTCTTAATATTGGAGGCAGGGGTATGAAATCATTTTTATCCTGTTTTTATACTAATGTTATCGGTTTTAAAATGTTTAAAAGTATGCATCTATGTCTCAAACAGTAATGAAAGTGCATTTTGAGGATCCATCTGTGATATACACCAGTGATATAGAAGCAAGTGCTGAATATCATATAATATAGTTTACATCAGAACATTTAGTTAATGGTACAACTACAGCTTTAAGTACTCTATAGTTGCAAGAAATATAGATGATACATGGTATCATTGGGATTATACCAGCACACCTGAAGAACTACGCATATGGAGTAATAATTTAGCTGCATTACAACTGTACTACATTGTTATGAAATGACATCTATAACATCATGCCATTGAGGACTGGTTTCTTGTTAACAGCATCTAAATTGCATTCTTCAACATCAAAGATTGCTCACAAAGTCTGACACAGCAATTATATGTCATGTTAGACATCTAATGTGTCTATGCAAGTAGATACACCAGCAACTATCACTGGTAAATATCAATATTTTTGTCAACTAACCAAATATACTTTATGTAAATATAAGGTATCACTTAGATTGATTGACTGATGTTTGGATCAAATATAGTTGTAATATAAGCATTACAATGATATTTCGTAAGCACTCCTTATGTTTGAAAATAGGTAATTTTATACAATTTATTGTACAGTTATTATTGTAATTTTACTAAACTTTTACTTTACTGGCTGTGTTTAGAATTATTTGAATTATTTGGTCTAAGGGGTTTCAAGGGTTTCTGTAATTTAATTTTGACAAATAACTGGGAGATTTTTGGATACTCATTGTTACTTCACTCATTGCAATCCCAATGCAATGGTCAATAAAGCAAAGAAATTTTTAGTTTATTCACAAAATGAAGATTTCCTTAAAATTCTCAAATCTTGGAGAGTTCCTATAACCCCACACCCTCTTACCTCCTTCACATGCATATCGCATTATGACCATCCACACATGATGGTCACTCCGAACCTTGAGTGAACCATTGATAATGCAATCTATGGCACCCCACTCCATCCTTCACCCACGCTTAACAAACTACTAATACAATGCCTTAAGCTGTTCACTTGCCACCTGATGATGTGCCCAAAATAAGGGCATGAACACAGGTTGTAGATCTCAACGTTTTTAAGCACTCAATGCTACCATAAATATCATTAGCTATATATTAAATAATCACCACTTTATAAGTCAATTTAATTTTAGAGGAAAAATTATCTTGAGCCGGGTGGGATATGAAGTGGTTCACTGGTCCAGAGCACCCGACATGGTATCAGGAGGTCGTGGATTTGTATCCTATCGGCTCAAGACAATTTTTCTTCTAAAATTAAATTGACTTACAAAGTGGTGATTATTTAATATATACCAAGAAAGTCGAGTTTATTCAATATTTAATCATTACTATTATTGACACTACTGCAATCACGAAGCTTCAATCAAAAGAAAAATAATCATCAGCATACTGCTTCATCTTCTTCACTCCTACTGTGACTCACATCACTTGGCGGCAAGAGCTTCTAAAAATAAATTTGTCACTCACTATCAACTGTCATCTCTGAAGTTCTTCTCACTACCCATCCTCTACGGCAGGGGTCAGCAACCTTTTCAGATTTACAGGCCACATTCAACTTTTATTTTTAATAATCGGGCCACAAGTGTTTAAGAGAAAATGGTGAGTAAAAAAATACTTAAGTTATCAATTTTTATTATATCAATTTTAAAAAACACAGAAATATTTAAAGAACGAGATATGAAACAAACACGAAAATGAAACTAAAAAATTATTATCACGTAAAAAAGAAATAATACAGTTTATGCATCACAATATGTGTGTCTCCCTGCTTAATGTGACTTTTGTGGTTGTTTTACCTTAGCCAAATTATCTATGTCCACTTTATAACCTGAGGTGCAAATTCGAATCGAAGCATGTAAATGTTCATCAGTCAGTCAAGAAGAAAATTTATTTTTTCTACAACTAATGACAGAAAATGCTTGTTTGCAAATGTATGTGCTTCCAAATGCGACTATCATCATCTTTGCAAAACTGATTAATCCTTCAAATTTTTTTGGTAAGCATTGATAAAATTTTTGGATATTTTCTAATGAAAATGTGTTCTTTAATGTTTCATTGTGTTGTAATTCCAAAACTTCCATCTGTAGTTGGTTTGGTACGTCAAACATTAAAGGGTTCGAAAATAATCGCATTTCAATGCTATTTTTTATGAAAATCCACAAATCTTGTTGAAAATTCCATTTGTAAATTTACAATAATATCAACCAAAGTTTCCTTTTGTTTTGCCATCCACCTATAAAATGATGTAGATCTTCTTCCATCATATGTTTCTTCAACAGACTGTTTGGCTTCAAAAGCTTTTATGTAAGAAAACAGTTCTGCCACTAATTTACCTTGGCCCTACAGGTTCAAATTAGGTTCATTAAGGTACGTTGTAGTATCTACCATAAATGCAAGAGACATAATCCATTTTTTATCCGATAGTTGTGGGACAGTATTTTCATGTTCTGTCATGAAAATATCTATTTCCTGACGTAAATTAAAAAATCTTTTTAGAACAGCACCTCTACTTAACCATCTAACAGCTGAATAGTAGATATCGTCCTTATACTTCAAATCAGTTTCTATCAAGAATTCTCGAAATTGGTGGTTTCGGCCCGTATGTCAAATGCAATTTACAAAGTTGATATCACAGTGTTCATAATGTCTTTCATTGATGATAAAATTTTGCAACAAAGTGCTTCCTGATGAATGATGCAATGAAACACCAATAAATTATCATAACCTAAAATCTGTAATTCCACACAAATTCGACCTATTACACCTGTCTTAGAGCCACACATATTTCTTCCACCATCGGTTGTCACACTTTTTAATTTTTTCCAGTCCAATTCTAAAGAGTCGATAGTTTCTTTTACTTTTACGAACAAAGCATTGCTGGTTGTAATACCTTTTAAACTACACAAACTGGCCAATTCTTCATGAACATTAAAGTCACTACTGATGCCCCGAATAAATATCAGTAACTGCGCAGCATCTGTCATGTCAGTACTTTCATCCATTGCCAGAGCGTAACAGTCAAATGATTTTGCTTTAAATTTAAGCCATTTGAATAAATTGGTACCGATTTCTTCTACTCGCCTTGACAAGTCCGGGCAGATAAACTAATATCTTGAAATAACATTTTCTTTTCTGGGCATATTTGTTCAATTACAGCTAATAATCATCGTTTAATAAATTCTGAATCTGTACAAGGCCTTCCTTCTTTTGCAACCACTTCCGCTATGACATAACTAGCACAAACAACCAATTCATTGTGAATACTTTGCTTCTTAAATACGTTTTGCTGAGCAGTCAAAGAAGCTTCTAATTTATTAATTTGATTTTTTCTAAGATCACATGTCAAATTCTTGTATTGGCTATCATGTTCATTCTCATATTGATGTCTGATATTATATTCTTTCATAACAGCAACACTTTTATGACAAATAAGACAAAGGGGCTTACCATCATTTTCAATAAAGAAGTACTTGCTGTTCCATTCATCATTAAACCTTCTTCCTTCATTTGCAATTTTACGTTTACCTGATCCCATTTTTGAAATTATTTTTAACAAATATATATCCTCTGACAATAATAGCTGATGTTATTGAATTATTGTTAAGCTGCGACAGTAAGAAAACTCCCAATTGAGAGTATGTGCAGCACACACGTATAAAAGACAGACAGGAGAACGCGACTGCAAAAGTGCGCCAAAATCTCGGTTGTTGTCGGGTGAAGTTGCCTTTGTTATCCACACTCATGATGACTCACACAGTAGACTCGCGCCAAGTTGCATGGCAATATCATGAAGTATAGGTATAAAATTTTTATTTTATTATTCATATTATAAAATGTATTATTAAAATAATTCAACATACGGGCCACATGCTATGTAAGTATGGTCAACCTTTTATGGGCCGCCGGTTGCTGACCCCTGCTCTATGGTACATAAAATCTCAATCATTACTTTTGATACTAGGTGCATAGAACATTTGTTGAAGTGCTTTAAAACATTTAACAGTGCCATAGAGTATTAAAGATATTGATTTAATTTTAAATGATCTTTTCATGAAAAAATGTAACCAAAAATAATTT
Organism: Ryuthela nishihirai; assembly: GCA_038380435.1. Classification (NCBI taxonomy): domain Eukaryota; kingdom Metazoa; phylum Arthropoda; class Arachnida; order Araneae; family Heptathelidae; genus Ryuthela; species Ryuthela nishihirai. Next base: position 70,724,114 of record JAWZYU010000001.1, read on the forward strand.
AAAGATCTGAATCAAATCTATTTCAATCTTGATTTACAACAATATGCATTCAATATTTAACCCTTCCAGTGTTGAGCCTGAAAAACTGGTTTCCATCCAGAGGTCAAGCTATTTTCTCCCTATGCTCAGCCAAAAAATATTTAACTTTAAAACTTTTTTTTGCCAAATAACTAATGAAAAGAATTATGGCATGCTACATGCCAAATTAATCAGCATTTAATTCTGGATTTTCTGAAAATAAAGCATTTAACAAAGTGACGATAAGTTTTATTTTAATAGGATTCTTTTTAGAATTATGTAGTAGAAATATACATCTGGCAACACAAATGAAAATTTATTTAAAAAATTCTAATAGACAGAAATGATTATAATGCACATGAATATAAAGGCTATTTATTTCTGAATAACAAAAAATTTGTTTTTTGGTTTCAAGTAAATATTTCTCTTGTTTTGTAATTTTTTTCTCGGTACCATACTTTAAGAAAATTCCAGGCTTTTAGCCAACTGTGCTGAGTCAGATAAACAAGTCAACTTTAGAATTTAAAAAAAAATAACCAATTAACAGAAATAGGTCATGTTATATACCAAATTAAACAGAATTTAATTACGAAGTCTATGAAAATAAATAATATAAACAAATTTGCAAGTATATTATTTTAATAAGCCTTTTTCAATTTGATAAGGTGAAAAAAAAGATCACACTACACAATTAAGGCTTCATTTTGGGAAAGCTGCTGAATAAAAAGTTAAATTGTATATTTATTGAAAGGAAATTTCCTCCTGAATAATATAATATTCAATCTGAAATGTTCTTTTATCTCTTTTAATGATTCTTTTCAATATCATATACTTTAAACACTGCCAGTGTTATACAAGGTGACTTGGATTTCTCACATTCACAGGATTTTCTGAACTGGTTATGAAATAGAAAAAAAACTTTCTTGGCTGCTTTTTTTGCTAAATATGTATGAATTTTTTCTTTGGGTATTGAAGTTTGGCGATTTTGGCTAAGTGCAGAAAGGTTTGTGCACCAAAGCAAAAAAAAAACCAAACAAAACAGCATTATATCGTCTGTGTGACACTGTCAAGGTATTGAAGGGAGGGGGGGGGGGGTGCCTTTAAAATAATTCAATATAAACATAAACACTCTTAATTTTACACAAATTATATTTTTCTAGAGGGGGGGGGGGTGAAACTCTCACCATGAGTTTAGCAGAGGGGACACCTCGAAATTTCCCTCTCACATGGCTGATTTCCGTAGGAAGGAAGTCTATTTTGCTTCCGTATCCAAGTCATTCATTTTCAGAAAACTTTACAAGCTCGAAGTTTTTTACTAAAAAAAATAAGAAATAATGAAAGAAAAATTACATATAACCTAATGAAATGTTAAATAAAATATCCAGAAAAATTTTTAAGTCTGCTTCTGATCTAGCATAACTCGGAAAGATCAATAAATCAGCTCACTGAAAGATCGCTAACTAACGGAACAAATCTATAGAAATGAATTTGCTTCCATATCCAAAACCTCATTTTCAGAAAATGATACCAGATCAAAGATTTACTGGAAAAGTAATAAATAATAAAATAAAAATTAACATACAGCCTAATGCATATTAAAATATCCACAGCAACAAGTTATAGGCCAGCCATACAATGTAGCATAACTATGAAAAAACAATACTTATTGATCGGCCAAAATATCACAAATTTACGAAAATAAATCTACTGAAATGAAAACTAAGGTTTAAATATAAAATAGTAAATACTAACTTTACAAAGGGTATACAATATGCTGGATTCAAACACTTGGGGTTGTTTGTTGTTTTACCTCTGAGTGACACTATTTTGCACACCATGGGCTAAATGGCCAGGTCACATGGAACCCAAACGCTCAGAAAAGGTTGGGGGAGGGGACTCACTGGAACAGCTGTTGGGAGACAGATGGTAGCCTCCCATCAAGGCCATCCAGTGTGTTCTTTAACGTGCACAGGGTATGACTCTCCTGCAGGGCCACGGCTTAACGTCCCATCCGACGGACGACGGCCTTTACAAGCCAATCGGTGTCCCCTACTGACCATGGGCAAGGCGGGGAATTTTGCAGAGATAAATCTCAATGCTTACCCAGATGGGACTTGAACCAGGGAACTACAGATTACGAGCCTGGCATGCTACCGACTGAGCCACCCTCGCCCCAGACCCAAACACTGTGGGAGCCACTTATAGCACACAGAATGGAGATAACAAGTGTCAGCCATCTGCCTCTTATTTGCCTCAGTGAAGCATAACTAATTAAATGCAGCTGCAACCAGAATTTCTAAGAAGGATGTGTTTACTTCCAGTTTCGATTTTAAGAGTGGGAAAAATGATAAAAATAATTTGGAAATACTTAAATAGGTTTATGACAGAAAAGAGTGTGAAATGTAAAAAAAAATGGCAGTACATACTTTGCAATTCCAAAATCTTGTTTTTTTTAAATAGCAGTTTTTTTTTTGTTAAATTTTAGGAGATTTCCAAAAAGTTAAGGAAATATTTGTTGATAATAGTTCGAATCAAACTTGTGAGCTTAAATCAGAAGGTTGCTTCAGAAAATAGGAAAGTTAACAAGCAAATCGACACTACCGTTTATTAGTGCTTCTAAGAAATGGCAATCAGATGTCTTTATAAAATTATTTATATTGTAGTTTAATAAAATATGCATCAAATTAAAAAACAAAATATTATTTTTAAAGCCTGAATTATATATTTTTATAAGATATATCATCATTCTCAAGCAGCCATGGGCTACAGAGGTCCAACCAGATCGCGCAATTTAGTTCTACAAGCATAGCTATCCTGAGTTATATCTGCTGCATCTCACCACTGCACACCAATTCTAACAAGGTCCTGTTTGACATTGTCTGCCCACCACATCTTAAGTCTCCCCCTCTTTCTGAGCCTTTAGGCACACTGTTCATAACCTTACTAGCAAAATCTATAATTCTCCATATGGGCAACATAGCCAAAAGGATTCTCTCTCTGCACAAAATACGTTCAGAGGAGGTTGCCAACTCCTTCCTTGGTCCCTCATTTTGGATTCTGTGAACATATATAGACGATGTGGACACTGGAAGGGTTAAAGAGTTATGGAAGCTGAAGCATTTAAACTAGTTTGTTCTGCAAAAGAATCGATGAAAATTAATATAAGTATGATGAGAACTGCTAAAATATACATTAGTCAAGTTTAGTATACTTACTGACATATTAGTAAAGTTTAATATAATGGCTATTCCTTTCGTTTTAACTTGATTTCATTAACCTTTCAGGGCAATTATTTAAACTGCCATTGTTGCTGTTAAATATTCAAATTTCTGTAATTCTTTAAATACCAAATGAATATTGTTTCAAATTGTGATTGAAATAGATTTGATTAAGATCTTTAAATTATCTTCAGTCATATTTTTTCATAAAAAAGCTTATTCAAGAAATTACAGAGTTTTGTATCTTAATTATTATTGTGATAATGTGGAAGTGTGCCTAACAAAGTGGATACTGAGTGTATTATAAGATAATATCAGTGTGAAAGAAATTTTTACTAAGTTGAAAATGAAACTTGTTCTCAACCTTTTATGTTGTTTAACTCTTTGCACACGAGGGCGCCAGAGCAGCGCCATCTTGATTTTATCATAAAACACGCGGGCACCATAGTGGCGACATGCTATGGTCAGTCTGGCGCTAATATCCGTAGCAGATGGTTGTGTATCGTGTCTGTGCTTCATATTTTTATTCATGATCAAAATTTATACCCATAAACATGGCAGATAAAATTAATACCAGTGATAGAAGTTGTAGCACAATTGATAGCAGTGACGATGAATTTGTTTTCGACAACTGTTATGAAAGTGCAAAACACGTTAAAAAATAAGTTTAAATAAATAAGTTGTGGTTTTTTGTATATGTATATTTTTATCACTTTTTTCATGATGTTTGTTTATTTTGTTTTTATTTATTTTCTGTAAATCGCTGTTGATTTTGTTCCATAAATATGTATAAAGATCCTCATCAATTAAAGAAGTTTCTGCAAGCAAGTATTTTGATGATATTTATATTTAAAAAATTTTACACTATAATATGAAAAAGCTATTGTTTTTTTATCAATATTGCTTTGAGTAACTGGTAACATCTATACAAAAAAAAATGAGTGCAAAGGATTAGGGACTTCTAAGTATACAACAAAATGATGTGATACTTCATTTTCTACTTCACTATCATAATGTATATGCAATTACAATGAATAAAAAATGAAATTACAAATTATGACATAATGGGTGCTTTCATATACATCAGCAAAAGCATATAAATTCTTGCACAAACTAGATGGTCATAGACTTGAGATACTAGGAAATGCTAGCAAAAAACGATTTAAATAGATGTCTGTTTTGAACGATTGTGCTACATTCTTAGAAGCCATTAAAACAAAGTAAGGTGTTAAGAATGAACCTCAGTCAGTTTAATGAAAGTAAATATAATTTTGCCATTTTTATTCGAAAATATTGATATGGAGTGTTGAAAATACATACCTATATTCAGATGGATCCAATTTTATTGCTTCAGTAAATAAATCTATAGCTTCTTGATAATGTCCTACATTTGCCATTTCATTTCCACGAACTAACACGGAAATAAAAATATTACTATGAATGTAACCTGACACTATACATCAAAGTTATATATTTTCAAAATTTGAGGTTTTTCAAATTTGTCAACCCTTTCAAGTCCAAGTATGTTTAACATAGATCACAATTTAGAACTTGGTATTTACTCTTTTTTATTAAATGAAAACATTTCAAGTTAGAAAGTTTAAATTTTCTGCAGGTATTTCTAGCAATATAAAATAATGATGTAGTAAAATCGTTCATAGAGCAAATAACTTAAACTCTCTGTAAAATGCGATATTTTTCATGCAAAGAAATGTACATAACAATTTCTGATTTGTTCACATATGCACCACATTTCTTGGTTTTCTCTCAAAGTAATGCTAGAACACAAAACACCTTATATAAGACATGTCATTTATTTGAAAGCACAAGCTGGAAATGAAAAATCCTTCACTGACAAATGGATTTGACAGTGGTTCCAAGTGATAAATACTAGTGATAGTTTTCATCCATGGACTGGAAAGGATAAAAATTACAATATTTTAAATAAAAATTTAATTGAGGATGGGAAACTCACTATAGTGACTTGACGATCATTCATTAATAAACAAATGTGAAAATTTCCTCAGTTGGGTTGTTTTACCTCTGAGTGGCACTTTTTTTGCACACCATGGCCACACACCACTATATTTGGCCATCAGGTAGAGTTCATTGTTATAAACTTAACAAGTTAAAGGCTAAAGCAATACAAAAGGCTAGCAAATACAAAAAAAAACACCATGGGCTAAATGGCCAGATCACAAGGGCCCTGTCACAGGGATCACACTCCCCCAACCTTCTCTGAGCATTTGCTCAGAGAAGGTTGGGGGAGGGGACCCACTGGAACAGCTGTTGGGAGACAGATGGTAGCCTCCCATTAAGGCCATCCAGCGTGTTCTTTAACATGCACAGGGTATGGCTCTCTCGCACACGGGGCCATGGTTTAAAGTCTCATCCAATGGATGGCAGCCTTTCCAAGCCCATCAGTATCCCCTACTGACCATGGGCAGGATGGGGAATTTTGTGGAGATAAATCTCAATACTGACCAAAGAGGGATTCAAACCTGGGAACTACAGATTACGAGCCTGGCATGCTACCGACTCTAGGTTCTCTAGGCTTTGCTTGTCCCAACTAATTCGCACAGTACTGTACCTAATCAGAATTTATATGAATGTGATTGCAAATTTCAAGTAGATCCACCATTCAGAAAGTTAATGCTGAACACTACAGAAATTAAAACTCTTCAATTCAGTTTGTAATATTAGTAATGGACACTGCACCAATAATGCATATATAAAAAGGCATGCTTATATTTCATTTTTATTTGAAATCACGACCATCCAATTTATAATAACACAATTTTTTCATGCCTAAAAGTTACCATTAAACAATTTTTTTCATATAATTAGATAATGCACTTGTTTAGAAGTTATAATATATTAAAGTCATTTTGTTGGTTATGTTTATTTTCTCACTGAAGTAATAAGGATTCAAAGAGGCCAAATGCTATATTTTTTCTAGGAAATAATAATAGTAAATGAGAGAGGTAAAATAGAATCCTATTCAGTTAACTTTTCAGCTTCAGTTATTAAATATTTATTATACACTATTTTACTGTTAAAATTATTGACTGCTTCATTAGTGCAATTCACAATCAAAGTTAAAGATATTAATACCATTATGATTCTAATATATTAACACTGCTTTTTTTGCTAAATGGACATAGCATCAAATATTTATCTAATAAACAATAATGTAGTCCTAAATTGTTGTTACATAGCATAAATAGTTAAAATTATATTACATTCCACTTTGGTTACCAATACTTTTTTTTAACCATGCTTTGAGAACTAGATTAGATTGGAGTTGTTTGGTGGCTGAAGCTGGGCAATTCATGATGAAAAAAAAAATAACAAAAGGGATAGAAATGGAGTGAAGTATGAATGCATTAATATTTTCTTTTTTGTATTTGCTTAGCCTTTAACTTGCTAAGTTTATAACAATGAACTCTACCCGATGGCCAAATTAATTTTATTAATTTTAAGTGTTTTCTGCAAAAACCACAACCCCGAAAATGCTCAACTATTTTCCTGAAGTAACAAACAGAAATAGGTCATGCTATATAGTAAAAGAGTATTTTATTCTTAAGAATAATATAAAATTTAAGATAATAAAAGTAGGTTAAAATTTTCCCATTTTTAAAGGCAAAATTAATTTTTTTTCATTTTGACTTTAGTATATTACTTGAACTTTTAAATATTATTTTTTTGTAATTATTTTATTATTGTGTTATGAATTAAATGGATGGAAACTGAGCATGAGTTCAAAAATAGTATTTAACAATTACAATTTTAAAATAATGTAATTTATTACAAAAGTATGAATAAAAACATTTATATAAACTAAATTCAGCCGACACAAATCTTCAGCAGTATAAAAATAAACCTTCAGAGAAAATAGCACCTTATTATTATTCCTACAAAAAGTTGTTTCCTCTATAATTCTTACTATCTCCACTCAAAGCATAAGGCTTGCTACAACACTCAATAAGTTGTACAATCATGTTTGTGAAAAAACCTGTAATCTACCAAGAATAACCTTAAAAATTCTTGTAAACAAACTAAAGATAACTATGCATCAAACAATGAACTCTTCCTACAGAAAAGTTGATATGGCAACCTTGATTCACATTGTAAACATGATAGTGAAAGTGGACCAGTTTGCTTTAGATGTTAACATTATGAATTTTATTCTTCAGTTCCCTTATGTTACCTCCCAAATGTATTGAGATATTTCCATGTTATGTGAATGAAAAGCCACATTCAAAGCTCTCTAACTTTAAAAAATAAGCTTTTCTTGGGAAATATTTACCCTAGAGATCATTTGATAATTTTATTAAAATATCTTTAAATTTTGATTTTCATACATGAGATTTTCAATTTATCTACAATGACATTTTCTATGAAAACTTATTTTCAATAGCTTTTTTTATATATAGGGTGCTTTGGATGTGCATTTTCCATTCACATACATAACATGGAAGTATCCCTTTACATTTCAAGGGTAGTGTATGTTTCTAATGAGAGAAATATATTAATCTAGAAATAGGAACATAACTTTAAAAAGAAAAATATGGTAAAATGCAAAACCAAAATACATATGTACTTCTTGAAATATGCAAATTACCAATAATAAAAAAAGTGCTTTCTTTTAATTATTTTACTGAAAACATTGTAAAATATTCAAAATTAACAGTAGGAACATTGAAAGAACATTATTAGGCAATTATTCAATTCTTCACATATGAGAAGGAAGAAACAACTCTTTATTGCGCCATTAAGACAGCAATATAAGCAGCCCATGGTAATGCAAATTTTCTGGTTGGCTTATTTATAAGATTTTATCCACATTTTGAATAGATAAATCTACAATTTTTTTTTTTAAATCCGCGTAAACTTTAAAATAATTTAAAAAACTTTATGAAGGATAGTTTCAAAGGACAATTCCATTAATAAGAAAACAAATTGTAACTGGTAGAATTTACTGATTTTCTGACTGCCAGAAGATATATTAATTTTAGTGCAAATCAGCTTTTAATATGTTTAAGCACTGTCAAAATATTTTATTTTTAGCACCTCGATATAAATATGTAATAACTATACACAATCAATGATTTTGCACTAAGAGTAACATATGAAATCTGTTGAATTACGCAAATAGCAGATCATGTCTGCATATCTGTCTGTCAATAAGCTATGCACAGTAATAACCATGCATACACATTTTTTAATTTAACCCTTAAAAGTGTGTTGATTTTTGCAATGAATGCAATTATGGTTAAGAAAATTTTCCCTTTTTTTTAAACAGAAAAACAACTGGACTTTAGAATCTTATTTTGCAGTGACAAGCACGCATATTTGTCATGTAACATACTAGATTGAAAGATAATATAATTCTGTGCCGTCCCATGGCCGAGTGGTTAGTGCGCTTGGCTACTGATCTACGGGACCTGGGTTCGAGCCCCGGGTAAGGCATGGATGTATGTGTCGTTTTTCTGCTGAGGTCCTGCCATCCTCTCAGACCTTCTACTGTGGCATATAAACTGACAGGCTCCTGTCAGACCTCTGTAGCAAGCAGCTGCTTGAGGGGGTATTTATTATTTTTTTTAATATAATCCTGGAGTAAGGTGACAGAAATTCAAATTAAAATGAAGACAAATTAAGCCTACTTTAAAAGAAGATTTAATTGGCTTTGGGCAGTTAATTGTTAAATATATTAACTACTTAACAATTTTTTACTATCTTTTTCTTTTTAATCTGCTTTACCTAATCTTTTATTTTTGCAAGCTGGCAAACTCCAACAAAACAATTTTTAAACCTACTTTTAATTTCTCTTAATTTCCTTTTTATCCAGTAATGACAAATTGGTTTGAGAAGTTTTATGAAACTTTTTCCATTATATTCTCGTGATGGGAGAAACATGAAGTATAATGTTTGATGAAACAACACAATAAGATTAAAACTGGGGTTGGTTAACTTACTAGACTAATATTAGTTACAATATCAAACAATTAGCTTTCTTTCTCAAGTTACACATGCTAAGCTTCACAATTAAACTGTAGCAAACAACTACTAAAAATAATAAATTATCCCTCAAGCAGGTGTTTGCCAAAGAAGTCTGACAAACTCATCAGGTCTATGAGGAAAGCAAAACTTCAGCAGAAAGAAAACACATAAAAGGACAGATCCATGCCTTATTCAGGGTTTGAACTCAGGTCCCTTTAATCTGTAATCATGCAACCTGGCCATTCAGCCTACAACTAGATCTCTTTACTGAATTATCAGTACAATGTAAACTACAGCTGTATGTAATAACATACAATCATGGTGGAGAACTGCAATATATTATTAGAAAGAAAATGCACAAGTTTGGGTTCTAGTCATGTAATTTGCTTCAGTTCAGCTAAAAGGATAAAATACAAATAAAATTTAAAACAAACTGAAAAGATTTAAAAAAAAAACACTGAATCTAGACAATTGTAATATTATAAAACTATATAATATAATCTCACACATATATATATATAAATGGCAAGTTGTGTTAAACTATTTCACCATGAATGACACTTGTGTAAACTCTCCCAAAGACTCAGAGGTAGATAAGGGATGAGGATTCATTGGACAGCTGCTAGGAGATAGACTGAAGCCTCTTGTCAAGATCACCAGTGTGTTAACATGAACAAGATATGAGTTCTCTTGCACATGGGGCCATGACTTATCATTATTCCATCCAACAAACATTCCCTTTTTCACCATGGGCAGAATAGGTGTTAGTGGAGAAAATCTCAACACTGGATCATTGAGGACTTAAATCTTGGACCATCAGATCATGACATATTACTGATTGACCTATCTCACAAAAATAAAGCATGGGTGGTTGTGTCCCACTGATAAAATTTGCAGAACATGCAAATGATACTGGCATATTCAACAAATGAATTACTAATTATATTAAAGTGTTATATCAAATCTGCATCTGTTGATTACTAAAGAACTTTTATACAGCGGGCATTCAGAAAGTTCTTAACATACATCTGTAGAACAAAAACCATTGCACTTACCTCAACAAAACGTTTACTGTTCTTCACAGTACTCTCCCCCTCCAGCATCTATGCAAAGTTTACTGTGTCAATTCTAGATCACTTGGTGGTACTCCTGTTGGGAAATAAAGGTTTAATAAAAACACGATAAAGCTGTTACATTTAGATGGTTCAGAGTATCGAATCTCAAAATATGAGAAGTGCATAGTATATTATACACGAGTTGGAAAAGTAATAACTAAAGCAAGTTATTAACTCAGTACTTTAAAAAGTCATAAATGTAATCTTAAAACAAGTGCTAAAATACACTAGACCTTAAAGTATAACAAAGATAGTTGCCACATCTTATTTGCTGGTACATCTGCTTTAAAGAAGGTTTTCCCTTGAGATATGATGGGATTATCATTGCATAAACACTTCGCTGCTACCAATCTCGCTGTCTTACTTGGAACGTATGTGCCAGTATAATAGCAATTATGAAATCGTGGAAGTGATTATTATAAGGAAGTTATTAATACCATCTGCTGTATTTATGGCTACAGTTGCATTACCTGTTCATCTCCTAAGGACTGGTAGCATTGAAGTGTTTATGCAGTGATAATCCCATCATATCTCAAGTGAAAATCTTTGTTAAAGCAGATGTACCAGCAAATAGGATGTGGTAACTATCTTTGTTATACTTTAAGGTCTAGTGTATTTTAGCACTTATTTTAAGATTACATTTATGACTTTTTAAAGTACCGAGTTAATAACTTGCTTTAGTTATTACTTTTCCAACTCGTGTATAATATACTATGCACTTCTCATGTTTTGAGATTCGATACTCTGAATCATCTAAATGTAACAGCTTTATCGTGTTTTTATTAAACCTTTACTCCAGTTAGCTGTGTTTATATAATACACAATACTGTTGGGAAATACTCCACAACTCTGAATGAAAGCATTTTGGAAGGTCTTGCATCCTTGAAAAAGGATTCCCAGCAAGTTCCTTTTTCATTTTTTAGAAACAACCAAAAATTACATGGTGTAAGATGGGGTAAACATGCAGAATGGGGTAACTGTTTGATTTTTTCATGCTCCAGATAGGCCATAATTTGCCGGTTGGGTTGTTTTACCTCTGAGCAGCACTTTTTTGCACACCATGGGCTAAATGGCCAGGTCACATGGACCCCGAAGGCTCAGAGAAGGTTGGGAGAGGGGACCCACTGGAACAGCTGTTGGGAGACAGATGGTAGCCTCCCGTCAAGGCCATCCAGCGTGTTCTTTAACGTGCACAGGGTATGGCTCTCCCGCACACGGGGCCACGGCTTAACGTCCCATCCGACAGACGGCGGCTTTTCCAAGCCCATCGGTGTCCCCTACTGACCGTGGGCAGGGCGGGGAAATTTTGCGGAGATAAATCTCAACGCTGACCCAGCTGGGACTCGAACCTGGGAACTACAGATTACGAGCCTGGCGCGCTACCGACTGAGCCCCCCCCCCCATAATTTGCCGGGTTTTGTGAGCAACTGGCATTGCCAAGGAAAACCCTTGATAAACTTGTTGTTGTTGGATGCTGCTCCTTCATCTCCTTAAGCATTTGGGCAAAACAATGTTGGTGTAGTATTGGCGATTTATAGTCATTTTTTCAGGTAAATTGTACACAGCTACTTCTCCTTGGGTATTGAAAAAAATGTGAACGTCTTCTTCCTTGAGTGAAAGTCTTGTTAAACATTTGGGGATGCAATTCACCTTTCAAAACCCAAACATAATTGTCAATCTTTCTGGGAATTGTATAGTACTAAAACATCTCATCACCTGTGAAAATGTCTTCTAGTCGTTTGGGGCCACTAGGTTCAAACATTTCAGTACCTCCTTGCATAAGTCAACTTGAGCCCTTCTTTGCTGTTATGTCAGTTGGTGCGGTACCCATTTGTTACAGATCTTTCAAAACTTTAAACGTGGTTGGGTTGTTTTATCTCTGAGCAGTACTTTTTTCACACAAAGGGCTAAATGGTCAGGTCATAAGGACCATGAGGGTTTAGAGAAGGTTGAAGGGAGAGGACTCACTGTGTAGCTGTTGAGAGACAGATGGTAGCTTCCCATCAAGGCCATTCAGTATGTTTTTTAACATGCACAAGATATGACTCTCTAGTAATGGGTCCCAGCTTAACATCCCATTTGACAGATGGTGGCCTTTCCAAGTCCATTGATGTCCCCTACTGACTGAGGGCAGGGTAAGGAGTTTTGCAGAGATAAATCGCAAAGCGATCTCAAATGATCCCAGGTGGGACTTGAATCTGGGAATTGCAGATCTGGTGCACTACCGACTGAACCACCCTGCCCTTAAATGTTGAATAATTGTTTCCACACTGACATCTAAACTTATTACCTGAATGACGATATATTTCTTTAACGAGCTCACAAACAGCAACAATTGTTCTCTTGTCCACACCCTCTTTAGTCTTCCTCCATGAGGGAGATCTTGGAATCTCTGCTGTCCTTCTCTGAATTTGTATATCCATCATGTAACAGTGCCATATGAACAGACATGATCCAAATATACTTGTGATAAATCAGCACAAAATTTTTCGTGTTGTCCTCCAAGCTGCATCCTTGTAAAAATGTAAAATCTTTCCCCATCTTTAGCAAGGTCCATAGCAACAATGCACAGATTTCACATAATGAACTTTATGTGCCACCAGTGAAGAGAAAAATGCTGATATGGTCTTCGTTTTTAACATGTAATAATAAATTTAGAGAAGCTTTCAAACAAGTCATGGCTTGTTACTTCAGGGGAACAAGTGCAAATCTACAAACAAATGACAAGAACTTTTTGAATGCCCTCCGTATCTAGGACTATTTATTCCACTAGGTTTCACTTCAATAATCTGGTGTCAACCTGGCTGAACTTCGTTGCAGTATATTTTGAAATTAAAAGTGAAACTGAAAAATTAATTCCATTTCATCTATTAAGATCATATATATAATAGACTAATTCTGAATGACTAACGGATGTACAGCCAAAGAATTGTAGGCAGAAATTGGCAGTTTCCCCATGATTCCACAGCTATCAGTGAATGATCAGTCCCAAATTTGGTGGAGTATCACTTAGTTCCAACACTGTTGGGGAACAGATTAGGTTCCTAGCTGCCATGGGTCAGGAGTGATCCCTCAAAAAATGTCTGAAATTTCAGGTGGTGCTGCCATTGCCAACCTTGTGAAAGGAGTAGTATGTGTGGAGAGCTGTGAATGAATATATCAATGGACATACTTTGCACCAAATTTTTGGCAGGATTTAATTGTGACTGGAATGGTGGAAAGTTGTGAATGATCTTATCGATGGGAAGAGTTATCAATGTTTGTGCCAAACTTTTTGCGTGTGTTTAACCCTTCCGGTGTCCACATTGTCAGTATATGTTTGCAGAATTCACATTGAGAGGCCAAGGACATAGCACCTGTTTTTAGTGCAACAAAAAAATTAAAATTGGTGTTTGAAAATTTTCTTATATATATTTTATAAAAAAAATACATAATGGAAGCTTTCATTTGATGCATATTTCATTAAACTAGAATATAAATAATTTGTTAAGGCCATCTGATTGCCAGATACCTTAGAAGTGCTATATGACATTGCCAATTTGTTTGTTAACATTACTCTATGCTATACCAACCACCTGATTTAAGCTCACAAGTTTGATTTGAACTATTATCATCCCCCCCCCCCATTTTACATACACTCTTTTCTGCCTTAAACCAATTTCACTATTTCTAGAATTATTTTTATCACTTATATCATTTATCCCATTATCCCAGCATTCTATGCATCTTTCCCACTCTTCAAATCAAAACTATATAAAAAAAGTCCTCATAGACATAGCTTCAAGAATGAATGCCAGAGCACAGCATCACAGGATAGGAAGTAGCAAGTGTTCTAATTGCTTGTTCACACATGCAAGTGTGGGGAGAGCCATTTGCTAAGTGGCTGCATGTCAAATTGTTTATATAAATGATTTAAGTCAAGTAGGCCAGTGGCTGAGCGGTTAGCATGCTTGGTTAATAATGAAAGGGACCTGGGTTTGAGCCCCGGGTAAGGCATAGATGATTGTGCTGTTTTCCTGCTGAGGTCCCGCCATTCTCACAGACCTTCTATTATGGCATATATACAAGCTCCTGTCAGACCCCTGTGGCAAGCAGCTGCTTGATGGGGTATGGGATATAGTCCTTTCACAAAGTTAGAATTTCGTTTCCTTTTATAATTAAACCTTAGTTTTCATTTCTGTGAATTTATTTTATTTCCATAAATTATTAAACTTTCCATCGATCGATAATTATTGATTTTTTTTTTCAGAGCTATGCTACATTGGATGGCCAGCTTACAACTTATTGTATGGATACTTTATTTAACATAAAATTAGGTTATCTGTTATTTTTTCTTATTATTTTTTGTTTTCCAAAAAAAAAAGAACTTTGATTTTGCATCGTTTTCTGAAAATGAATGAGGTTTTAGATATGAAAACAAAAATGACTTCCTTGGCATGGAAATCACTGAAGGTATTTTACTCCCCCTTTACAAATTACAATTAAAAAAAAAATAAGTGTTTATGTAAATATTGAATTATTTTTACCCCCCCCCCTTTTCCCCAGTATCTTGGCTCTGCCACTCTGATGACATAATTTCGTTTTTGGCTTTGGTGCATTAACTTTTTTAGCACTTAGCCAAAATCCAACGTTGAAAGAAAAAAAAAAATTAAGAATGTTTAGTAAATTGGGCTGTTTTAAGCTCTGAGCAGCACTCTTTTGCACAACATGGGCTAAATAGCCAGGTCACAAGGACCCCAAGGACTCAGATAAGGTTGGGGGAGGGGACCCACTGGAATAGCTGCTGGAGGACAGATGATACCCCCCACACATCAAGCCCATTCAGCATGTTCTTTAATGTGCACAGGGTATGACTCTCCTGCACATGGGACCACAGCTTAAAGTCCCATCTGACGGATGGTGGTTTTTTCAAGCCCATCGATGTCCCCTACTGACTATGGGCAGGGTGGGGAGTTTTGCACAGATAAATATCAATGCTGACCCAGCTGGGACTCAAACCTGGGAACTACAGATTGTGAGCCTGGCACACTACCGATTGAGCCACTCCCACCCCTGTTAAGAAAAAAAAGCAGCCAAGAAGTGACCATAAGATTTGGAGTTAGATTTTAATTTGGTATATTTCTGTTGATTGGTTATTTTAAAAAAATGTTCTAAAGTTACTTGTTTATCTGACTCAGCCCAATTGGCTAAAAGCCGGGACTTTTCTCAAAGTATGGTACCAAGAAAAAGTTAAAAAAAAAAAGGAGAAACATTTACTTGAAACAAGAAAATAAATTTTTTTGTTATTCAGAAATAAATAGCATTTCTATTCATGTGCATTATAACATTTTTATCTATTAGTTTTTTTTAAATAAATTTTTATTTGCATTGCCAGATGCATTTTTTTTACTATGACTCTAAAAAAGTCCTATTGAAATAAAATTTGTTGTCTCTTTCGTTAAATATTTTATTTTCGGAAAATCAAGAATTAAATGCTGATTAATTTAGCATATAACATGCCATAATTCCTTTAACTAGTTATTTGGCAAAAAAGTTCTAAAGTTAAAAAAATGTTTTTGGCTGAGCATAGGGAAAAAATAGCTTGGCGTCTAGATATAAACCAGTTTTTCAGACTGGACACTGGAAGGGTTAAGTAATACATTAATATTACAAATACATATAAACATAAATCAGATATAAAGGTGGAAAAGGAAAACATAAGCTGCAGCTTTTAAGAGAAATGCTTCTTTAAAAATAATCATGTTAAAATGAGCTATAATTGGTAGTAAGATATGTTTTGCTTAAAATGATGTAAAAAAGACTTCCTAGCCTTGGGTAGCTTGAAGATATCATTATATCAGGCTAAATCTGCAGACTTCAGTTCCACTGGATCACTTATTATTCAAATTAGACTACTGAGTAGCTTCCTAAGTTTAAGCTAATTTTTATACACTAAATAACAATGTAATTCAAAATAATTTCTCTAAACAAAATATTGATATTAGAATTAGGAAACTGACTAGTGTTTAAAACTTATTTAAATGCAATTTTCCACAATATTTCTAAGCAAAAAATAGTACATACCAGCTACTTGTCTACTACGTTGAACTCTCGACTCTTCTCCACCCTTTTAATACAATTAAAATATATTAATACTCTCTATTACAACATTGCAACATTTTCTGTCTACATTCTTTTTTTGAAACTTGTTAAATGCATAAAGTAGGCCCTCACCAAGTTATTAAATATTCTTCAAAATTCTTATTAAAATTCTCATCACATTTAAGAATTTGCTGAAATGTTTAATAAACAGATAAAATTAAATTAATAACTGGTGGTAAGATTCCATGATACTTATAAAAAATACTATAGCTATGGAACTATATTTTTCTGTTTCAGTTAAGAAGTATTTTCAACCATAAATGGAGAAAGTGCAGTATATTAAAGTTACATGCTACTGTATTATATAGCTGTATTACATACTTATATTACAGTATATTTCTTAAGCATTCATTTAGCCCACTATGTACTTATAAACATAAATCTACAACTCAGATAATCCAAAAATCAGGCTTATATATATTTCCCAAAAACTACAAATTATTTTAAATTAATATTTATCATTCCAAACTTGTATTCCCTTTTTACTTGATAATTTAATAGTGGTGATATTGTGTGCAGCTAAAACTGCACACAATATCACCACTATTAAATTATCTGATATTCATATACCAGAAAAATAACAGCCATTCATATACCAGAAATTATCTGATATTCATATGCCAGAAAAATAACAGCTGCTGAATATTTTGGTTCTTTTGTAATACTGTCTGCAAGTTTTACTAAGCTTAAAATAAATGTAGCAGTTTACAAGATTTGCAAACTAAGCATTCGAAGTTCCTTAGTTTATAACCCCTGTATTTCTCAATGGTCTCAATCTAAACATTTTGGCCACACACTGTCATCATCTCTCCACATCCTCTAACAGGTTTACTGTTGTCCCTTGTTGATGTCAGTAGTGGCTTCAACCCTTTAACTCCCTCCAATATAATTGCAAGCACAATTATCAATACCATTTTATTTTAATTTTAAACACTTCTGTACAAGGTATGTATTTAGAAACAGCTTTCTTTCAGATTTTAATGTAGAAAAAGTTGAAATTTAATGCAACATTACACACTCTTTTATGCTGTACAGTGTTAGTCCCCAATTCTCTTTTTCCTACAGACCTTGCAGATTTGCCATTCGCAGTGATCCTCAGGAATGTAAACACCCCCCACACACATTCAGTGAGGGCCTACTGTATTTAATAAGCTGAATAATAAAAAACTGAACAACAAATCATTAAAATTTTGATATTTCATTTCACAATAGAAGATCATTTCTTTCACATAAGTTCAAAAAGATTCAATCCTCAATCTCCTTTAATTCTCTACTAGGTTGAAAAAAATTATTGTACCCTTTAATTATAAAATCCATTACCATTTATCTTGAAGTAAAGATAATTTTATCATAAAAATGATAATCACTGTGATTGGTACAGATTCACCCATGATTGGTGTATGCTACATGCACAGCAAAATTACCATCTTCATATAAATAGGGAATGGACAATTACAAATTTCAGCCAGATTATGTATCTGGCTGGGTGTATTGCAAAATAATAACTCAGTCAGAGTTATTATTTTTATAGTAAAATTACCTTTGCCTTCAAGATAAATGGGCTTCAATGTTTGAGGGCACAATTCTTATTTCCTTTTTAATTTATGTTCGATTTCTGTCACAACCTAGCAAAGGCTTAAAGGAAGTTGAAAGTTTTTCCTTGAACTAGAGCAGAAATGATGAACTTAAGCTTGGCATTTTCCATTGAAGAAGAAATCTAACAATACTTTCTACTCACCAAAAAAACTTACATTAAAAATGACAATTTTTTTTAATTAAAAGCAGAAAGATAAATATTGAGACAAATATTTTATACATAGAGTTTTGACACACTTTAATGAGAACAGTATTTTAGGGGAGAAAAACTTGCAAACCATAACATAATCCTAAACATTTGTTACTCTGTTCCAGACAAACAGTAAGATCTACAATGATGAAATTTTGCCTATGTTAAAATTACCATTTATTTCTTGGTAAAAATGTAAGTCACAAAAATTTAATTAAAACCAATCAGCCAGAGCTGAGCCATTTTAAAATAAAATTTTTACGTAGGCACTGCTAAAGCTATAGTGAAGAAGCCTCTCAATAGATGATACTGTAAGCAGTGGACAAATTGTTTGTTTGCTTTGATCTGGAGATCTCTTAAGATATTGTATCTAAATTTTGCATCATGGTTCCTAAGATCAAGGAGTTTTTTTTTTGTCTATGTTTGACATAAGGACCCTGCACCATGAATATAGCAAGGAACCCACTGTATCAAAATATGGGCAAGGAACTCACTGTGCTACCTGGTTGAGCTGCGGGGGGGGGGGGGGGGGGGGGGGGGTACCCAGAAGCTCCTACTTATCAAGGCAAAAGCAATGCATAGCAGGAAGCCTCTAATGCATTGCCCAGTCCAGTGACAAACTCTCTCCAGTAGAAAGACAGGTCAAAGGGGATATCACTAGTCATGAGAAGAGGAAGAGACAGAAGTGGACCCCTGAGCAACTACTGGGATTCTGCTTTAAAGGAACACAAATCACAGCACACAGCAAACATGCTGGTAAGAGAGTCCAGGAACCTGTGAAGGTACTTGAACCAGTAGAACCTTCACAGGGTGGTTCCCTCACCACATACAGTTGTTTGCTCTGAGGGGAGTGTCATCTACTACGTATTTTAGAAAGTTTAATATAATTAAGGACCTGGGCAAAGCCAGATAAATCTGCTCGTATTATACATATGTATTTAAAATAAATGTAAATGGTAGAAGGGAGTGTTTTTCAGAAAGAATACCATAAGTTGAATGTAGTTGATTTACCTGTCATATAATTAACTGAACTAAGGTTGTACTTAGATCAGTTGATTATATGACAGTTAAGAACCTGTCATATAATTAACTGATCTAAGTACAAGGGTTGGACAAGAATAGTACACCAAAATACATGGGTGAGATCAGCAAGGCATTCCTCTCCCCCAAAATCACAAATAATCTGAATAAAAGGATTAGGGTATGTGAACAAATATAGTGTGATACTGAAGACTGAAAATATTTTGCTTTTAGAGAGAAATTTATGCCTGATATTCTGAAGAAATTATTGAACAAAATTAAATGGATGCTTCCAAAACATAGAACTAACACTGATTTATTTGTCCTTTCCCAAAGTAAGTTCCTGAGTCTAGCAGTATCTATCAGAGTCTCTATCCTTGTGTAATAAGTGCATAATTAGGTCATCAGCAT
This sequence comes from Ryuthela nishihirai, assembly GCA_038380435.1. Taxonomy (NCBI): domain Eukaryota; kingdom Metazoa; phylum Arthropoda; class Arachnida; order Araneae; family Heptathelidae; genus Ryuthela; species Ryuthela nishihirai. Next base: position 70,743,826 of record JAWZYU010000001.1, read on the forward strand.
TATTCCATTAGAGGTTTACTTGTTGGGTAGTTTTACCTCTTAGCGGCCCTTTTTTACATGAGTTAAATGGACAAATCACAAGGACCCCGAAGACTCAGAGAAGGTTGGGGGAGGGAACCCACTGGAATAGCTGTTGGGAGACATATGGTAGTCTCCCATCAAGGCCATCCACAGCATGTTCTTTAACATGCACAGGGTATGGCTCTCCAACACATGGGACCACAGCTTAATGTCCCATCCAATGGACAATGGCCTTTCCAAGCTCACTGGTGTCCTCTACTGACTGTGGGCAGGGTGGGGGGAGTTTTCGCAGAGAAAAATCTCAATGCTGGCTCATCTGGGACTTGAATCTGGGAACTACAGATTATGAGTCTGGTGCACTATCGACTGAACCACCCACACTCCTAGAGGTTTACTTGTAAAAGATTATGAACTGCTGTTAGAAAATGTAAAAATTTTCTTACTGTTACTGTTCCTCAATGGGTTTCAGCTTGAAAAGTAGTTAAGAGTGCTCTGCTTAATTTTTATTAATATGGAATTATTTTAGTAGAAAAATATAAAAACACATAAGTGTATACATATGCTTAAAAATATACATACTTTTTCTTCTTTACAATTTAAGCTCTTCTTTTTCTGCTCTTGCTTCTTATTATATATATTAATTTGTTGCCATTTCTTATTAGCAATAACAGCTACGAATGCACTATTTGGGTCTATGTCCTAAAGAAAAAATTATCTTGAAATAAAAATTTCTGAAGTACTGGGTGATCCAAAAGTAACAGAAAAAGTAAAAATGCAATAATTCGAAAAGTATAGACAGTAGCATGATGCAGTTTTCACAGAAATGCAAAGAAAGACATGGGATTTTTTTAATAACGAAAAATTTTATTGCCAGAATGGTTGCATTTTTCACCGACAGGTGGCACTGTAGCAGTGTACAGAGGTCGGTCAGCATCATTGGCCATTTTGAAAGCAGCTATTCGCCATCATGTGACAGGAATTACAGCTGAAACCCTCTTCGATGCTGTGCAGAGTGTCGTGCCACATCTGACGGCCATTCTCATGAATGACAGCCGTCACAATGAACATTTGTAATCCTAGCTGCGTTGCGAACTGTGCTGCACCACTGTACAAACTACTGATACAACTGAAGTGCCACCGACAGGTGGCAAATGTAACTATTCTGGCAATAAAATTTTTCGTTATTAAAAAAAATCCCATGTCTTTCTGTGCATTTCTGAGAAAACCGCATCGTGCTACTGTCTATACTTTTCGAATTATTGCATTTTTACTTTTTCTCTTACTTTTAGATCACCCGGTATATCAAACAATGCAATTTTTTAAACAAGCAGAAATACTGTAATAGGTGTAAACATTACAAGCAACATCAAAGTTGCACTTCACATTCACTATTGTTCATAACTATCACCAAATTTCCTACACAGAATAGTAGACTAATCTGTAATTCATATCAATTAAGAGGCCTTTTGAGGCTGTAACTATCATCAATATAAGGATGTCAAAAGGTTGAGTTATCTCTGAATTGAACTTTTGTGCACACAATGGGCTATATGGCCAGATCACCAAGACTCCAAAGGTTTCAGAGCTCAGTAGTAGAAGGGGATCCACTGGACAGTTGTCAGGAAACAAATGAAAGCCTTCTATCAAGGTCATTGATATGCATAGGGTTGGGTTCTCTGTATAATGTTACATCTGAACGATTACAGTCTTTCCAAGCCTAGAGAAAATCTCAACATAGGCATAGTGGTGTCATCAACTTGGGAACATCAATCACAGATCTAGCACATTATGATTGAGATTCCTCACTCCAGATGTCAGAGGGTATTTTATTTTAACCCACTGGCTATTATAAGTTATTTACTCTGTCAGTAAATAATACATAGGAAGCACTCTGATATAGAACCTATAGAAATATAACCTTACCTAAGTGGCAAATTTAATTTCACATTAGTATTTCAGGTGGCAAAGTATTACTCTATGTACAGAAGCAAATCAGCTAACTTAGCCCAGGGGTGGGAAAATATTTTGTTTGGAGGGTCACATTAGATGTGCCAACCTTTCAACTGGCCAGATCTATAAATAATAGTAAAAGAAATGTGTATGGGGGTGTCAACAGATTTAAGTCTCCCAACTTGCCATTCTCATAACTTAGAAATATTAAAATAGTTTCCTTTTTAAGGTATAATAAAAATATTTTATAGTTATTAAATTAATTTTATTCTAATTTTAATAGTAATCTATTATAAAAAAAACTAAACTTTGTACATATGAAGGTATGTGACAACTGTTAGTAGCATGTAATCTCAGCAAGTATTAGTGGTAAAATTATTATTGAACCAATTGTTTTACTTTTTTTCACTGATGTTAGATGGTTAAAGAGAACAGATTTCTGTTTTGATATGAAATTATATTAGAAGGAAAAATAATTACTTCTGAAACCTTAAATTTATGTTCATATATTTTATGTTTAATTTCATAGTTTTCAGTCTTACAAAAGCATCTTGGACACCATATGGCTTGTGAGCCAAATTTTGTCGACCCCTAAGCTAACCTCATTTTGAAAAAAAAAAAAAAAAAACCATTATTGGATGAGATTGCTTCCCATTTGGCATGGGATTAAGCAGGTGTGAATTACTATTATCTTAATTCAAATGAGAAATTGATGCATAATCAGGATATATCATGATTTAACTAGGAGACTGCTTTAAAAATTTTTTACACTTGTGTAATGTCACATGATGCAATCATCACTGAATTCACAATTTCCTTCTTAAGAAATATACGTTAATAAACATAGCAGTGCATTACTATACACACTAATTAGGAATCAAGCAGGGATGAAGCACATTACCAAATCTTAATAAAACCAAACTTTTAATTAAGGAATTTCTACTAAAATTAAGAATATGATAATGGGTTTTCACAAAAGAATGATAGTATTTCAAATGTTACTATTTTTCAAACCAAATTGTTGATAGTTACCTAACCAAAGAGAGTTGTTTACCCATTCAAAGATTTTTGTGTACATGTTAACCCATCCCACTCTAATTAGTAGTTCAACAAAAAACTCATTGCCTTTTATGATACGAAATATTTCAGGCAAGTGATTAATGTACAAGAGGAAGTTAGGCAATTGTATCAGGCTAAACCACTTCATGGGTTGGGTTGTTTCACCTCTGAACGGCACTTTTTTGCACACCATGGGCTAAATGGCCAGGCCACAAGGACCCCGAAGGCTCAGAGAAGGTTGGAGGAACAGCTGTTGGGAGACAGATGGTAGCCTCCTGTCAAGGCCATCCAGTATGTTCTTTAATGTGCACAGGGTATGGCTCTCCCGCACATGGGGCCACGGCTTAACGTCCCATCCGACAGACGGCGGCCTTTTCAAGCCCATCTGTGTCCCCTACTGACTGTGGGCAGGGCGGGGAAATTTTGCAGAGAAATCTCAACGCTGACCCAGCTGGGACTCGAACCTGGGAACTGCAGATTACGAGTCTGGCGCGCTACCGACTGAGCCACCCCTGCCCCCACCACTTCATGATAAATGCATCAAGTGGTAGTATAATGAACTTGGTTTCTCAACATTTCCAATATTTTTGAGTCTACATGATACTCAAGAACTTTTAAAGAAACTGTTGAGCACATTCACAAGTCATTTTTACAATGTCCAAAGAAGTCAGCTACCTGTGTAAGTTTGGAGTTTAGTGTTTCTCAGTTTAGTGTTCACAAGGTGATTGAAAAATTGTGTATAATGTTGTATATAAGCCTATAATATAACCCTATAAGTTGCAGATCATTCAGCATATCACTGAAACTGATAGACAAGCCCATTTTGAATTTATTGCGATTATGTATGAGAAGATGGAAGACGAGGGCAATTTCTTCAACTATCATATTTTCAGATAAAGCAACATTTCAGGGTATGTAAATGGGCATAACAGTCTAATCTTGGGTTCTAGTTTACAAACTGAATATCTAGAACCCAAAAAGAGATTTCTTAAAATAAATGTGTGGTGTGCACTTATAAACACAGATGTTATAAGCCCATTTTTATCTCTTTTAAAGGAAACAAAACTAGATAATGTTTTCACTTTGTCATCTGTCTATCTGTAGACATCCAACTTTTTTGTTTTTCGAGATTAATTAAAAATTCTTTTTCGGATCATCAATTAATGAAATAATACAATTCACATATTCTATATCTTCCAAAACTGTAATTGCACCCTCTGATGAAGGAAAGAGTTGAAATTTTGTAAAATTGTAAACGTATTGTATCAAAAACAATGTACTTATGCTAGAAATGCAAAATCTTGGTGGTGAATGTGAATGTTACAAGGTTTTCATTGGTAGCAATGAGTTGGCCCCTTACTCCCAGGGTGAGTGGGGAAAATGCAACTTTTTTTTATTAATTGGAATTTTTTTTTTTAGTTTGATTGGTGCTAATGAAATATTATAATTCACACTTTTCAAATCCTTAGGTAGTTTTAATTTACATTGTTACAGGTCACTAAATATGGAAAAGGTGAAACTTTTAATGAATATTGCAAGTGATCTGTTTATGGGAGAAATCTGAAATTTCAGTGGTAGGCTGTCAAGAGATATTTTGGTAAAGCAACAGTCTGTCCCCTTTCCTTGGATAGGTGTGAGAAAACAAACTTTTGAATTTTTTGGGGAATAAAAGAAATATACTTTTTTGTTTTTAAAAGTACAGTGGACCCCCGATATAACGCGCATGTCAGGCGGGAAACAACACTCGCGTTATAAGGTGAACCGCGTTATACCGAGCGGCGCGGTGGCGACACAATAAATTTCACATTGTAAGCTTTTCTTTTACTCATCATGCATACAATAATTAAACACTATTCAAAATACATGCAGGAACTCAATACATACACAATTACTCAATACGCAGTAACAATAAAATGCGATACTCACTAACGCCGCACAGACCTGTATAAACATGTTTGAACTTATCGCGAACATCGCCTGCGCTATAACCGAGTGCGCGGTATAGCGAGCAGCGCTATAACGAAGGTCCACTGTATTAATAAAAGACTACTATTTGCATCTTCCCAATCATCTATTATTTTGTATAAAATTTTTAAGGAGTGAAAAAGCAAATGAAATACTTCATTCTCCAGGAAAATTAGATTTCCATATGTGCCAGAGGCAATATGTATTCTTTTAATTCTGTGCAGAGAAAACAAAAAACAGCATTTTTTTTTATTTGTCAAGACCTCTGTGTCAAGCAGCTGCTTGAAGGGGTATTTTTTTTTATATTTTCATGTTAGAAAACTATTCCACAGCTAAGGTAGGTCATGTTTCTCAATAGAAGCACCTTCACTATAAGAGCTAAAAGACAAGATTAGAGATACTGTAGCTACAGCTACTCCAGAAATGTTGGAATGCACATAGCAAGAACTGAGTTATAGATTGGATGTATGCTCAGCTACACATGCAACATACATTGAACTTGTTCACCCTCAATGAAAAACACTATACTCCACACATTGTCATTTACTAAATCTTTTACTGCTAATTATCTTAATTTCTGCAATATATATTTGCAATTTGTATTTGAATATATCAGTATTCTTTTATATCAGCTATTAGTTACAGATTTTTGCACTTAAGGTGGTCATTTCTTAAAAAAAATTTCAGTGTCCTAGTTTCAGCTTTCTAGTACTAGTTTTCAGTTATTTAAATATGGGTGCCTGTCTGCATGTTACACAATTGATAATGATAAAATAAAAATTCAAACAAAATACATAACATAATAGTTAACTACAGTTAAATGTGACTTTAAGCACCAACTTACTAATTGGAAATTTTTTAGCAATGAATTTAAAACACTGATATTTTAAAGTTATAATTTTTTAATATATACTCCTCCTAAGCATTTTTGTCCTTTTTCTTAAACATCAAACTATAGAAAATAAACGTTTTTAACATACCTTTAATTAATCTGTTAATGAAAGTTAGTTGACGTTTCGAAAGTGAATAGAATAATTGTAGATTTGTGTGAAACATTTAATTTTAAAACTTACAAAAAACTTACTTATTCTGAGAAAATATTTGTAGATGTCGTACACATTTATCAAATAATAAAAATTGTGTTCTTAGCTTACAAGTTCAATGAGTTTAGAATTAATATGGTGTGGCTGATAAAGGCAGAAAACAAAAGTAAATGTTAAACTCAAGTACAAAAAGCTGTACAGTCAGTTAATCACAGTAGTTATTCTGGCACTAGTCCAGGATTTCAAATAACCCATTAAAGTTATGAAGGTATATACACCGAATTGATTAGCAACACCTACCTAATACTTTGTGGGGCCACCTTTTGCTCATAATACAGCCTATATACATAAGGGTATGGATTCCACAAGGCACTGTAGAGTGTTCTATGGTAGTGCTACCCATGCATTCCACAATGTGTCCTGTAATGCCTGTACATTGCCAAGTAGAGAGTCAGAGCATTAAATTGGAATTTACAGCAGGCCTCAAACATGCTCAATTGGGTTGAGATACAGTGAGTTGGGTGATCATGGAAAGAAAGACCAGTTTGCAACATGGCACGTTATCTTGTTGATAGATGACAGCGTTATCTGGTTACACTGTCATTATGAAGAGGTGTACTTGTTTGATGATGATAGAAAGGTAGATTGTCCCTTCAAGCCATTGATTCACTATGATCAATGGACCCAAGGAATGCTACAAAAACAGTCCTCAAACCATAACATCACCACGAGGGACCTGCTGAACACTGATGATTAATCTTGGTGCCATGGCTGTCAATATTGATTTCTCCAAAAGCAAGCATGCCCATCAGTATAATGGAGTTGGACACAAGATTCATTTGATCAGGTGACAGATTTCCACATGTCAGTGGTCTGGTGTTAATGTGCCAATTGCAAGGAGCAATTTCTTGTGTTCTCACAGTGAGCATGAAGTGAGGTACTTGTGATGGCTGTCATAGCCAATAAGGGCTAATGTCCAGCAAATTGACTATGTGGATATTGGTCCTGCCATTCCAACATTGTACTGAGTAGTTAGCTGGGCCACTGAGCTGCACCACTGTTGTGTTTAAGAGAAGGGATATATATCACCATGGCCATTGGCCCAACTGTGACTTTGGCTGGTTGACTGCTGTTGAGTCAGTCACAGTATACTCATGATACCACAGAACAGGAGCAGTTCACCATGGTGGCTGTTGTTGAGATATTGGTACCCAAACATTGTGCCCCCACAATCATACCATGTTACAAGTCGAAAATATCATGATGCTGATCCATTCTTCATCAAAGAAAAGCCTAAACCATGATTACACTCCACAACTACATATCGACTGTTTCCCAACCTTGAGTCATCATCAGTACCACAGACTGGTCCATTCCAATACAAGGGGGGGTTGCTAATGAAAAGTCAACTGAATATATGCAATAATAATAGCACTGGAGAAACTGGGTTATAAGAGGGTATATTTTAGATAAATTATATCATTTAGAAAAATATTTTTTCTAAATTAACTGTAATGGTAGTAAATAACTAAAGGTAGTAACCTAATGGTAGTAAATAATAATATAATAAGTATTGGTAGTAAATAGTATATAGCTATGCATAACTGGAAAGAGAGCTGTGCACTATTCTTCTATGATGATGATGATGAATAGAACAGGTCAGCCATAGTAACTAAAGTACCTAAATTCATACAGGGAATCAGCAATAGTAGCAGGAAACTGAAATACCATCTCGCATTTAGCATTTGACCTGCAACTACCCAATTCACCCTGCCTCACCCTAAAGGTATAATAGTCAAACCCTTTTGCTGCTTCATTATAATTTTTTATAAAAAGGTTTGTGGTCTGCCTAATGTGGTCAGTGACAGTTTCAGCTTGCAAGGCTGTAATGGTTGGACTCCTTGGTTTAGAGTTTGAAAATTTTAGACTTAGATTCTGAAGTGATTTGGCCCTATTAGACAATTATACTCCTAAGATGTACTCTTCCATTAGTTCTGTTGATGAGACTGGCAGTCGAGTACAATTGGTGATTATTAAAGAGAAGATTAAAATAAGGAAAACAGGTTCTGTAAATGATATTTCAGTCCTTTTGAATGGAGTCTGATTTAGGGTAAATTTAGTTATTTTTCAGCATATGACTGAATATGTTCATATTATTTTGCTCTTGGACAAAAATTAGTATATGCTACTGCTTTAACTTCTTAGAATATGAGGAAAGCATGAAGAATGAACTAGATAAATAAATTTGAAACTAGGTAATAGCTTTGTTATCAGTATGGATCATCCAAAATTTGATAGGAAAAGTAATTTAGATTTACCATTACTAACTTGTATTTATTACTTCAAGCATGACTACACTATCCTATCATACATGGTATGTAAATATAATTAGCAGTAGGGGAAAATATTCATTCTTCATGGTACCTGCAATATATCTATAAAGTTTAGAACTTACTATCTGATAACCATTCAATGATATATTTTCAAATAATTGTCAAATTTAATGGCTAAATGATATAAGAGAAAATGACATGCTGATAGCTTACACTTTTACTATAAGGATGCGCTTTTAATTATATATATATACAGTGATAGAGAAATTAAACAGTTTGACAAAGAGGTGGAAAAACAATGGTACTAAATAGGATCTTATTAGACAGCTTTCAATATTAGAATGTAGAAATCACTGATCAAAACTGAATAAGAAATGGAATTACAAAAAGTGAATAATATTTACAATTTTTGATTGTTTGAGGATTTTGTTTGGCTTTTGTAATAATTGTATCTGTATTGTTGAATACAAACACTAATAAGATTTTAGAAATTCAGGAGTAAAGTGAATAGCTTTCTAACAATAAAATGACATAATATACTATTAAATCATCAGATAATAACTTGTTGCACCACAGCTTATTTGAATCTTTATAAATTTAATATTGGCTATTAAATGTTCCCTACATGTAACCAAATAAACTAAATTATGAAAATTAACTGGAAATGCTTAGGAAAAAAAAATACTAAGTGTAATTTTTATTTAGAGTGAAGTTTTCTGAATATTGGATTTTCTAATTTGGAAATTTTTCTACCACTTCTGACAGGATTTTGAAATCTATATACAGCAGAGTAATATCAAGAAAGTAGTAATCATTAGCATATTATCTTATGAATGAGAATTATGAATGAAAGCACAAGAACCCTTAATTTCTTGTTAAAGAAAGCAACTCAATTTCGATGTAACTAATGAACAAAAGTCTCATTTTGTAGGGAATTTTGAAGGGCAAAAATTTACTTCCTAGCACTGTAATGGTTAACGATATGCATAAAAAAAAGTGAAAAAGGGAAGCATAATATACATTACCTCTTCTGAGTCTGAAGAGCTTGTTTCTTGTGCTCTAAGAAAAATATTGGGATTGTTATAATACATAGAGAACATTATATACAGAAACATTTTGAATTGCTGCTAAAAGTAAAACCAAAGTAGGGAAAGAATGTATTTTACACTCATACAAAAAAATAAATAAATGATAATGTTTTCACTTGATAACAAAGGTTTATTGCATCCCAATGTAGATCATAACAATATGTAATGGGGTGATAACATGCCATATTGATGATCTATAATTCCATTTTGACCTTATTAATACAGCACTGTCAGTAACAGTACACAATATCTTGCATGATTGTGTATTCCTGATCTAGACTAACTTTGGAGTACAAATCTGAATTTCTCTCCAAACAGTACACATCTACATCAATCTTGGGTCCAGGTAACATCCTCCCTTACATCAATTCTGATGCTCACTCCTGTAGTGTGGGGGCTAGTGGCACACACTAACCCCCACAAATACAGAAGTTGCCTAATAATACTCATTGCATAATATAAAGTCACTTACTAGTAAGAAGGCTGCTGCTGATGGTGGAAGCAGAAACTAGTGTTCAGTGGCTGAACAGAGTTTGGAATGCAGTTAGGATAGTGTCGACAGTATCTATAGACTAATGGTTCATAATGCCTGTCCTCATTTGCATCTATAGTCCGCTTGAAAGTTTTTTTAATTGGTCTTCTAGTAACACTACCTCTGATTTAGAACAATGTCCAGTCTGTTAAAATCAGAATGGCTAAAATTAGCCATCTGCCTAAGTCTGCTTGGGACTGTTTACTGTTGAGCCTTCCAATTGCTCTTCATAAATCTTGAGACATACTGTATGGTGTCTAGTGACAAAGATTTTGGCTTTTCTGATATGGTCTCCTTTTTGAGAAATTTGAAAAAAGCCAGTCCACCAAATCACCCTTATTTAAAAAATAAATAAATAAATAAATACCCCCTCAAGCAGCTGCTTGCCACAAAGGTCTGATAGGATCCTGCCAGTTTAATACACCATAGTAGAAGGTCTGTGAGGATGGTGGGACCTCAGCAGAAAAACATAATATCCATGCCTTACCCAGGGCTCAAACCCAGATCCTTTAGGTCAGCAGCCTAGCGTGCTAACCATTCATGATTATGGTTCGATGGTAACGGCCATGGAACGATATTTTATACAATAAGTGTTAGCCTACATTGATTGTACATAACATTTAAAATTATATCATTAATTTGATAGTAGATATTTCATTTAGTGTTGTCATCACCACATATATTTATTTTAAAATATAAATGTCACCCTTAAGTTTTGCAAGAGATGTATATGACAAAGAATAAATGTAGCTATTCCTGAAGTCATTTTACCAGCTAATGTTAATTTTTACTCAAAATGCAATAAAATTATGCATTATCTCAGAAACAGTGTGCAGATATGAACATAATGGTGTTCTTTAATTACATGCAGTTTTTTATTTGTCTAATTCTATAACCGTAAAAATCAACTTTGTTCATCACATTCTTTGTAAACAATAAATGATAAAACTTACTTTTTATTCTTTTCAGTTTGAGAGCTATTTCCTGGAGGGTGCATATCTTTAACCTGCAATAAAAGCACAGTATTCATCTAAAACTGTTCGATTTCAGTTTGTTATAAAAATAACACAGCTAAGAGAGAGCTACAAGCCAACTGAAATATGTATGCAAAAAGAATTTTTATAGGGCCTAAAAAAAGTAGACTTACACAATGTATAAGAGTGAGAGGGTTAAAACAAATAAAAATAATTATGCAATAAGAATCTAAACTGGGTTGTTGAAATGTGGCAACTTGCTTTCCAGTGATATGTTACATTTTCTACTTTGCAAGTCATTTTCTTACTCCCCAACATATATTCCCCACATAAAAAAACAATGCTTTGATCAAATGTTTTTTAATGGAAATGATACATTTTTTAAAATGTTCATTATTTATTTTTGAAACATTCAGCCAAGATAATCTATTCTATCACTTTATCATTATTTTAACCTTTTTATTCAGATTCTGTCATTTTAAGCTTTATTTTCATTATTTTACCCCTTTATTACTGGTGCAACATAGCCTGTGCTGCTCTTGCATCATAAAACCCAACCAACCAACCAACCTTTTATTACTATAAAAAAAAGGGGAGGGGGGTAGACTAAAGAGGACCAAATACAAAAACTTGAATTCAGAAGGAATAGATTTTAATGTAATTATAGTGATGTGTTACAATATGATTTTATAAAGCCTAGACAAATTTAGCTCCTAAAATAAAGAGTTATACTAATGTGTTCATGAACAGGTAAATGAAAAGTACTTTGAGTCAATATTAAGTTGGGTTGTTTTAGCTCTGAGTGGCACTTTTTTTCACACAATGGGCTAAATGGCCAGGTCAAAACCCTAAGGGTTTTGAGAAGGTTAGGGAAGAGGACCAACTAGTAGCCTCCTGTCAAGGTCATCCAGCAACACCCCCTCCCTCCAAGAATTCTAGGAAGAATAGTAGAGATGAAATATTGATAAACTTATGTTTATTTTATACATTTTATGAGAAATATTTAAAAGGCTTCTAAAACATAGGGGAAAATATTTTACTGCAATGGAAATCCAGCCTCTTCTCCCCTCCCCATTTAAATTTTTTTCGGCTCGATTGACAGGTCCAACCGTCTGTCCATCTGTTTATGCATTCAATACCTCTGGAACCAATCAATCGATTTTGATTGGGGGGGGGGGGGAGTTACATTGCATGGAGGAAAGCTTCAGTTTGCAGGTAGATATTTTTATATCCATCTGTCTGTGCACACAATAGTTCTGGAACTAATCAACTGATTTTGATATACTTTTTGCATTCAATAGACAAGAGCATCTAGTTGTATGTTCATATTTTTAGTTCCTAATGGGGGGGGGGGGACAAGAAAAAAGCTATTACATCTTTAGTTCGGACCATTCAAAGTGAAATATATCAGGGAAACATGCCATTTCATGTGCCCTGCAAAAATGAATCTTTCACTTTTTTTGTGTAAGGTAATTTTTTTTCCATTTCCTCATAAAGTGATAACTATTTTTATGCTTTTTAAATATACCTAAAACTTTTATATATTCATTGCAAATCAGATATGCTAAACGAATGAATTAAAAAATGCACTGTGGAATGGAAAAACCACACAGTTTTTGTTCATGTGCTTCATGATATTACTATTTGTTATCTTGATAAGGAAACCAGAGGTCATTACAATTAATATGGTTTTCAAATGTATTTATAGTTCCTTATTGTGTGATTCCTCGATTTTTTTTTTACTTTTGATTTATATAAGATTAAAAATCAATTTTGCAGTTCACTATTAAAAAGTATACATTATATCACCATATTTATAAGCAGCCATAACAGTTTTATTTTCGAATAATCCTAGTCGTGATATTGCATTGCTATGTTTTTTCCATTAATTACTGAAAATAAGTAATTTTTTATGGTGCACTAACACATATTTTTAGATTAATTTTGAATTGGGATAAAAACAGAGAAAATAAAGGAGGGAAAATAAACAACAGCAATGATCCAGAAACTGTTACTGAAAATTTTAGTTATTACTATTAGTCATATTCATTATATCTTATTTTCTAAAGTAAAGCTTATAGGATTCAAACTGCAGTTTGAATCCCATAAGGTAATAATGATGACAAAATAATACAATGGCTTAAAATTCTTGTATGACAGTAAATTATAACTAATGATGAATAGTATATGCATGATACATATATAAGAAAAAAAAAGAAGAGATAAATTATCTTAAGCGATATTTCTCTACATTATTGTTCAAATTCAAGCCTTGGGTAAATGGAAAATCGTTACCCAAAGCTTGAACAAATTAACAATCGTTCAAATTCAAGCCTTGGGTAAATGGGGGTAACACAACTGCACCAGAAAAAAATATAAGATGAGGAAGGCAAGAGACTAGATTGCCATTGCAGTATAACATTTTATCCTTTGTTTCAGAAGTCTTTAAAATATTTCTTAAAAAAAGTGCATGAAATATGCATAAGTTAATAATTTTTTGCTTCTATTACACATATTAGCATTCTCAAATGGGGGGATTTCCCCCCTCCCCTATATCTGGCCCTGGGGTAAAACCAATGGGAAATTGGGGCTCAAACACCCTCTGAATAGTTCTTTTAAAGCATTTAATCTATATATTATATACACAATAATCATAGAAATAATTTAAAACCCTGAACGAAAATCATAAAACCACCCCCAAAAACCCTTCCCTAGCTAAAATTCTGCTTACACCACTGCTTATATGCATGATAAAATACATAATACAATGAATGATTTACACCCTTTGGCATTAGATGAATTATCTCATTACATGAACTATTCCTTTAGACTAGGGGTTCTCAATGTGGGGTATGCAGTAAAAATTTTTGGGGTACTCTGTGAGAGCTCAAAAGTTGCTAGAGTAAGTAACAAAGTAAAAATAACCATTGTTATACTATAACTATAGTTTTATCTATCTATATAAGGGGTATGCCAGTTACATACAGGGGTACGTGAAGCATAAAAGGTTGAGAACCACTGCTTTAGACAATTGGTTGTAGACAATTCATCCAATTTGATTAATCGTGATATATATGAATGGGTATTGGACAAATTGTATCATTGGATGAATCAGCATTGGACGAATCGTACCATTGACTGAATAGCCCATTGGATGAATTGTACCCCTTTGGTCAGCATTGGACAAATTGGAATTGGACCAATCGTCTGGAACTGGTCTAGGGATCCTGCTGAACAATCCATAAGGACTATAGTCTCACTTTATAATGGTATATATGTATTATTACTATTGGTGCTCAAATAGTGCATACTAAAACTCTGTATTGGAAGGTACTGGTCTACTAGACAATAAGTGAATATAAGGATATCATCTTAATATATTACACCTGTGAGTCCTTCCTGAGAACAGATGGTTTGTGCAGCTATATCACAGATCAGTGATGTCTGATCACACCAACTAACTATCCACCTCCTTAATTCTCTTTCCCTGATGCTGTGGGATGGAATCTGGTCTCTTGTTCTTTCCAGATGAATATTGACCATCTGTTTGGAAACTGAATTACACTCAACTATGATGAACACAATAGCTCAATGATCCTGAATCCAACTGATATGTCATCAACATCAAGTGGCATCCTTTTTTATAAAGGATCAAGAGAGCATGTTGTTATGCATAAAGATCTCTCTTGTGAAGCCTTTGATAGACAGCATGCCTTGATTCAACTCTTCCTCTAGATGCAGCAAACTTGAAGCAAGTTGGCATGCTGTGGAGTCTTTAGGTGCTTTGGAGAAGTATCACATAATTATTATAATGTGTTAAAGTGTCTTTAGAACAACCTTGAGAGGTATTTGAGAAACATGTGTTTTGGAACTAATTCATAGTCTGCTTACAAAATTATGACTCACATTTTACTACCTGGTCGTTTCTGCTGACTGCCGAGTTTCATTCTCTCTGTTACTCTTGCTTCAAAAAATCATACCGATAATTTCTTGTGATATAGCTGAAGTGATGGATATCTGAGCTTCAACAATTTGAGCACAAAATAAGAAATAACAAGAGTTCCCAAGACAGGTTGCCTTATTTTCTGCTGTGTAATTTGTATGTATGAGAAAGTTTTAGGTATATTTGTTGAGAGCATCAGCAGAGCTGCCAACCTTGCATGATGAAAAATACAATTTGGAGGAACGAAAAATCGGAGGAAATCGGACTACTGCAGTTCTGCAGTTTATGGTGCTCAGGTGCCATTTTTTTAAAAACACAATGCACTAATGCATTACGTCTTGATGGAACTTTTGACTTCCGGACTCTTAGCAGCGACAAAAAAATTTAATTCTTCCAGAATTGTGCTGCTTCTTAAAATTGCTTTCATAAAAACCCCACTAAATATGCGATTTAAACTAATGAAAAATGCTTTTCAATATCGCATTAGAAAGAATATTAAACTTCTTGGAATCGTATTACTAACAATAAATTATGAGTAAATAATATAATCATAAAACACTTATTCCTAAGCATAGAATTTTATTTTGCAAATAAAAAAGAAAATCTCCAAAAATAATAGTATCCAAGGCATATTTTCGTAACTGCACATGTCGTTATATGACAAATGTTGGTCAGTACCATCTGAAGCTACTTGTTTCAACAGCATATTGTCACTAACAAAAACGTTCATTCCATAATTTAAAAAACCCCGCAAAAAATCAATAATCTCAGCACCATAGATGATCTAGCCAAGTTGCAATGAGCAAGAAAAAAAGGGACATTGACTGAAAAAAGTAAAACCACTTAACACTAATATAAAACTTAATAATTTCTAAATTTTGAACTATGAAGATGTCGAATGAAGATGTCGAAACTGCCCACAAATCATTAAGTAAAATATGCAAAAAAATTAGACAAAAAGGATTGTAGTAGTCTGCAAGATAGTAGCCCATATGTACAAAATTAAGTCATCAAAACTCCCTTTAAAAATAATATATCAATTTAAAAAGACTACCTCTTCATCATCTGGTTTCTGTTTTTCTGATAAGACCTTTTCTAATTTCTTCTTTTCTTTTCTTCTCTGAAACACACGAAAAAGATAACAATACAAGTTATGCAATGATAAAGAGGAAGCAATTCTGATATCAAATATAGTTTATTCTGTAGTTAAAAACTAAAGTATACTGCATTAATTATAACTGCAAATTACTACAGACTAATCTGTAGAGTGAATATATGTTTAAAAGAATTTCAGATATAAAATGGAGTCAAAAATATAGATTCTTAAAATCTGGCAGTTGTTAAAAAAACTTGCAAAACTTCTGAACTCATGCAGTCCATGTTTCTCCAGAAAATTCTCTGAACCAGTTGGTCCCATCACTTGCAAAAAATACATTTGTAAGTAAACAATTTATATGCAGTTCTGTGGTAATAACCATGTTGCCAGTGGTATCCTTTGCTTCTAAATCAAATCTATTAACACTGAGGCATTACAATAATTTAAAAACTGTTTCTGTGTGTAACATTAGTGGTTTAAGTATTACGGTACTAAAGGTACTCTTAACGGTACTCTTAACAACTTTATAAAAAAGTTACAGTGAAAAATCAGTGTAGAATTTTTGGCATCACTATTAGAATCACTATTACGAAAAGTTTTTTAAATTTTATATTGAAAGTGAATCTAAAAAGAGTATTACTAAACAAAAAACTCATATGGGATTAAATCAAATGAATACGACAAAATACTTTGGGAACAGGAGGATTGCCACCATCTCCATTTCTGTAAATATATAAATTATAGTATTACAACACTTGTATTACCATTTTCTTTATTGTTCTGAATTCTAACTTTAGCAAAACAACTCATTATCAAAATATATATATATATTAAATTACATAGATCTGTTGCTTAAACTATGTGATTTGAAATCAGAAAAAAAGCAATCAATTATGTACTAAAATTCTTGTTTATACAATACCCTATTTTTTTTAAAGATTAGATTTTTTCATACCATCAGACAACAGAAGTTGTCATAAATAGGAACTTTTTCTTGGGGGGGGGGGATTATGCATCTTATAGACATAAAAACTATAAATCTATCTACACATTTAAAACAGGAGAACAAAACATTTTAAATAAACATAACAGTCACTTTTCATGTCACTTACATCTATCATGTGTCACTACAGTTGGCTCTTCCATCAGACATCTTAATAGTAAGATACTTACAAATCTAAAAATATTTGTAAGAACTCTATACTCTTTACATCTCAAAGGTGATAAGAATGTAAACTAGTAATATTACCATACATAATTTCCAAGTGTTTGCAATAAGTGCCTCTATGTAAAAACAGTGACTATTTTAAACACTATATAATATAAATGAATGTACAGAATTCTTTGGCAAATTTCAATAGCCTTTGAGTGATGTTTTTTAGAAAAAGTACCTACCCCCTCCCCAAATCTAAGGTGCCAACTCATTGTTAGCAATAATAATTCCGTGACCTTCACATTCCACCATCAAAATCAAATTTCTAACATAAATACATCATTTGCAATATTTGTTTGAAATTTTCAAATTTTTTCACCATTAGAAGGCACAAGCATAGTTTTTGGAAGATTATGAAAGAGTGAATCATATTCCATCAATTCCTATCTAACCCAAAAAAGAATTTTAATTTTTCTCTAAAAACAATTATCTGATAAAACAAAAAAAAAGTTGTTTTTTCCTACCCCCTGGGTCTAAAGCATCAACTTATTGTTGACAGTGGAAATTTCATGACCTTCACATTCCACCACCAAAATTTCAAATTTCTAGCATAAATACATCGTTTGTAATATTCGTTTGAAATCTTTGGAATTTTCAACTCTTTACACTGCTAGAAGGTGTAATTATAGCTTTAGAGAGATTCAAAAAGTGCATATTGTAATATTTCAATACCTATCCAACACAAAAAGAATTTTGAATTTATCTTTGTAAATAATAAAAATTCAATGTTTACAGATGGACAGATGATAAAGCAAAACTATTATCTCATTTTCTTTGAAAACGATAAAAAGAGCCTTCTTAGCCAGAAGGCCAGAGCTTATTGTTGTGAAGACTGCCTGCAGCATGAACTACCTCACAACAGAGCAGGTGCTGTGACCTAATCAAGTGGCCACATAGTGGATTGTTTACAGCAAGTGTTGTTGGATCATACACTAGATAACATCACTATGCATCCAGTTAGTATTTATACTTTTATAATTAAACCTTTCTTTTCATTTCTGTAGATTTATTTTATTTCTGAAAATTACTGAACTTTCTGTCAGCTGATCCATTGATAGATTATTATTGATCTTTCAAAGCTATGCTACATACAATGGCCAGCTTACAAGTTGTTGCAGATATCTTAACATCGTATTAGTTAATTTTTCTTTTATTATTTGTTTTGCAATAAAAAAAACTCTCATTTTGTATCATTTCCTGAAAATGAATGAGGACTTGGATATGGAATATAATAATTAATATTTGGAATATATAGTCTAATCAATAGTGTTTGGGACTGTATGCCCATAACAAAACTTGGTGAAAATATAGTTTTGTGGAAATCATATAAAATGTTTCTATGACAAGCTTAAAAATTTCGTATTTGTAAGGCCAGTATAACGGACTGAAATATGCCCAAATATAAAATTTCAGTTCAGTAGCTTGAACTAGTCAGGCATCAGAGATGACAATCAAAATTTTATTTTTGTGTTCAGGAATACCTGAGATGTGTACCTAATAAAAGATCTTTGGACTTATTGCTTTTCATGATCATATGCATTCTTACATGCTTCATATAGGTAAAGGGAACAGATTAAAAACGAAAATGTACTGCATTTTAGTACTAGCAAGAGATTAATAGTAGATGCTTTACATACAGTATTTTAAAAGCATTTTACAATATATATACCTTAATATACTATAAAACTACAGCTTTCAATATATGCGATTTTGTATATGGTTGCTACATGTATAGAATTGGAAATTATTTGGCCAATCTACAAGATTTTCTCACAGTGGCTATCTGCTAATGGTAACCAATTTGGTTTGTCTATTGGGCACCCTCTTTAAGCATGTTTTATTGCATTTCTAAACTCTGCAATATTAACCTTTCCAGAAATTCAGCAAAAATTTGCAGCCTGAAAAACTGGATTATATCTGCAGGTCGTTATTTTTCTACTGTGTTCAGCAAAAAAAAATATGTACTTTAGAACTCTATTGCCAAGTAACTAATCAACATAAATAGGTCATGTTATATACCAAATTAAACAGCATTTAATTTTTAATTTTATGAAATTTTTTTAAATAAAATGACAAACATATTAATTTTAGTACAATTTTTTCAGTGATATAATAAAATAAAGGATATGATATGATGAGGCTTAATTCTGAAAAACATAAGAAATAAAAATAGTTAAATATCAATGGGAAGAAAATTTATTTCTGAACAATACAATATAAAAAATAAACTTGAAACCAGAGGAGCATTTTTGTAATTTTTCTCTGTTTGGTACAGTTAAAATAAGAAAGCATTGCACAAGGCAACTGCTTCTTGGCTGCTGGTGTTTTTTTTTTCAAAAACCATCATACATTTTCTGTTTGGCTATTGCATTTTGGGTTTTTATTTTAAGCTAAGGGAATCCTCCTTATGCCTGTTTATGAGAATATGTTAAATTAAGAAATATATAATTGGAGATTTTTATTGGGAAATCAAAAAATAATAATGAAATTAAGAAATAACAATAAAAAATATCTGCAGCAATAATAAGTTATAAGACTTCTTCATGAGGAAACAACTAGCAAAGATGTAGCCTTATTCTAAAAGATCAGCAAATAAAATGCAAAGAAAAAAAAGTTACATTTTCTTTAAAACTAGCACTACCTGAACTGTATCCAACATCAATCAGGTAATAGATGGCCAGCAACTATGTCACACACATTATTGACCTTGGCATAGAAACCACTTGTCTTTAATTAGTGCAATGTCTTGAAGTTAGCCACTGCATTGAAAGTGAAGTTCCCAGAAACCAAGACTCTTAGCAGTTTGCTTCTCTTTCTGGAAGTTAGGTGACGAATGTAAAAAATAATTCTAAGTTTAAATGAGAAAAAAATAATAAAATCGAAATAAAAATAATGAAGCACTAACTTAATAACTATTTCCAATTTTATCCGATTTAGTAAAAAAAACTATTTTTGCCAATTTTTGAAAGCATTTCAAAACTTAAAGTGAAAAATATTAGCAATGATTCAGATCAAATACATAAGTGAAAATCAGAGGTATGATATATTATATTAAAACAGAAAAAGAAAAAGGGGAGATACTGCAATCACCATTCAGGTGGCCAAGCAGTTAGCATGCTTGGCTACTGATCAAAGGAACCCAGTTTCGAGTCCTGGATAATGCATGGATGCTTTCTTTTTTGTATCATCTTTCTGCTGCAGTCTTGCCTCCTTTACAGATCTTTTTGGATTATTATAGTGACAGACTCCTGTCAGACATCTGTGGTAAGCAGCTGCTTGAGGGTATTTTATATGTTTAATAAGATGTATATAATAAAAACAGGAATTAACTTATTTAAAAATAAAGTTTCAAGTATTATACTAAGAATAGTTTATCTGTTCTCTGGACTGTCATTTTGGAACTTTTCAATGTCTGGAAGACAATGGGGATTCTGGAAAAGTTAAAAAATGATTATGTAATAAAACATACTCCATCACATTTTTGAAACATGTAAATTTAAAAAAAAAATATTTTTAGAGTAATTACCTTTTTCTTTGCCTTCCGTTTTTCTGCCTTTTTTTTCTCTCTTTCTTCTTCTGCTATTAAAGCTTCTGCATTCTTTCTTGCTTCCTTCAAATAAAAATGCAAAATATTATTCATACATTTATTTTGAAAAATTAAAAAAAAAACTGATTTATAAAAGCTTTTAGTTTTATAAATTGACACAAATCCTTCTGACCTTACAAATAGCATTCCCAAATTATATATTTACAGCTAACATGTAGGCTTGTCAGAAGCTAAATGAAACCTCCACACAAAAAAACTTTGAAACTACATATTTGTATGCAAGTTCTGAATAAATTTTCCATTGAAAATACATTAATGTTAGCAATGAGTTGGTACAACTTTTTAAACAAATATACTGGAGAAAATCTGACATCAAAACTGAAATATACAAAATTCTGAGCTAAGATGTAATGTAAAATTTAGCTTCTGACAAGTCCATTTATTGAATAAGCTGATGCCACTAATGTTTGTGTAGTACTGTTCTTCATCCACTCAAATTATTATATTTGGACAAAGTAATACCCCTAGAGCTGCTGAAATGTAGTACATTAGCTCTGTACACTATTCAAATTATCATACTAAAAGGCCCCCACATCTGAGTTTTCACTGATATTTTTTGGGGAAAATAAAATGGCCACTGAAAATGTCCAACAAATGGTTTTTCATGTTTTATTCATCTACTGTTGCTCTTATAGTACTATGGCATATGAAATCGAAAAGCTAAACAATTTGTACAAAAAACATCATCTAGTTTTTGTATACGAGTTTTGTGAGAAATGAAGGTTTTTATCTATAATGGTCAAGTGCCAATCACAAGTTTGCTGTTGTTTAGACTCGCATCATAAACAAGCTGCTCGGCAACAATCCATGAATCCCCACCCCTATAATTTTTGGATAACCACACAACCCCTCCTATAGATAATAATAGCAACTGAACAGGAGATTAGAAAAGGTGAATGAATGATGGTAAATTGAAGATGCACCCTTTTCTATATAATGCAGGAGGTAGAGTACTGATGACACATTTAATTTTTATATGGTATCTGCAACATATCATAATTATTATTTAAAATTCAATTTCTTAGCAACTTGGCTAGTGGAATATGAACAGCCTGCTGTTATTTCCTTTAAAGCTAAGTAGAAATTGAGATTATACTCATCACATCTTCATTATCAGTCACATATGTAACAGTTCTCATATTCTGGAATGTTCACAGGTTCAATTTCAAGAAAACTTGAAAGAAATAGTTTTCAAGTAAGATGAATCAGGTATCGAAGTGTAACAAGATTCATATGATGCAGATATTGTCATCAACATATAGCTGTTATTCTGATGCATTTGTTGTTGAGGATGTGGCTTTTTCACTTTACATCCTGCACCAACTCATGAAGATTGAAATAGCTTGAATTTTTATTTGCAATTTAAATTTAAACTTGGTCAAAGTAACACTAAAGGTTAAGTGTACTCTTCTATTGATTAGTTATTTGACTTAAAGAGAGTAAGGACCGTTTTCTCTTTACTATATGCCTCCAGCAGTTGTGAATTCCTTTTTCCCATGTGGTTAATGAAAGTACTGAAAATATGAAGATTTTCAGAATATCTTGCAAGAATCACTGGCTCTTGGTAGAAATATGGAATATAGTTTAAATGCTTTTATCATTTGCAGTTTTGAAAATTTTGGCATATCTGTATGCATATTTCTAGATCACAAAAAAGAGGCCTAAAGAAATACACTGCTTTGCCTAGTGATATAGCATATGCTTTTTTTGGGGGGAGGGGGGGGGGTAATTCTCTCCATTGTAGTTGAAACCAATTTCCAGTGCATACTGTGATATTTATTTCAACAGTATCTGTTTTCTTTTTTAAACAACTTTCCTTATGTATAAGATACACTGTAAAAAAATTATAGTGTAAAAAATTATTTTAATAAAAGAGATTAATTTAAAGGTGCTGTATTCAAACATAAAAATCAATCATAAAAGTTGCAAATAATCACAGTTGGAAAAAGGCGACAGTTGCAAGCATCCTTAAATTGCCACTAATAATAAATCTGGCTCATGGTGCCCTTTAAGTCCAAATACAGCTGTAGTATATTTAAAGCAATATATTCATATATAAAAAAATACAGTGGACCCACATAGCTTGATTTCATATAACAGAAGGCCTCTCAAAGCACCATCCCTCCACCCATTTGTTTCAAATACAGCCTTCCAAAGACCCCATGTTTGCATAACAACCACAACTTTGTATAGAACCAACTTACAATGATCACGTGTCTGCCAATTTCTATACCTGCATAGTGACTGATACACATAACAACTGTTGTTATGGAATGAATCGCGGTCATTATAAAAGGGTCTACTGTATAACAGCTGGGCAAGTGTAGCTTGTTCTGTATTTAAAGATCACTATTCCTTAGCTATACAATACTGCTATGCATATGATATCAGCTATGTTCAAGAACTTTCATGAGTGACTGTACAGATGTTGGACCTAGAAAAAGACCATTCAAATTGGCATACAATGAATTAAGCTCATAACTAGCATTTGACATAGAAACTATTGCTTACCTCTGCTGTAACTGCTGGATTCATTTATATGCAAAAAGAAAGATGAATATTAATAATTCATTTAGTGGATGAAGTGTATCACACTAAACATATATAATAAAAAAACATTTTTAACTTAATATTAACAAAATATTATTGCAAAATATACTACAACATTAAAAGTTACATATTCAATGCTCTAGAAATGTGTGTAATAAAAGAGATTGATTTAAAAGTGCTGTATTCAAACATAAAAATCAATCATAAAAGTTGCAAATAATTTCAGTTGTCTTATTGTTATTGTCTTGGAAGTAAAATTGTCTCCCAAGTCTTGGTCACAATTTTAGTAACATGTAATAATTAACGAAATGTCCAAAAGCAAGATCACATCACTTCATCAAAGGTACTATTGTAATTATTGGGTCAAGGCAATATATATTTATCTGCAAGCTCATAAAATGGAGAACAATGCCCAACAGTTGATTTAGCAATCCTCAGTACTGGACTAGAATTGGGAAGTCCCTCCCCCAGCCCTGGATACAAAATTTTAAGGGGTGCATAGATATATTTCAGAATTTTCTTCTTTTTAATATAAGAATTTATTCTTAGTTCTTTATTTATTACAGTTTACACTATATATTATGGTCTATGTTTAATTCATAGAGATAATATTATTTTTATACAGAAATTTGAAAATATACTTTTTTTTACATTTTATTCAATTACTTAATGT
Organism: Ryuthela nishihirai; assembly: GCA_038380435.1. Taxonomy (NCBI): domain Eukaryota; kingdom Metazoa; phylum Arthropoda; class Arachnida; order Araneae; family Heptathelidae; genus Ryuthela; species Ryuthela nishihirai. Next base: position 70,767,873 of record JAWZYU010000001.1, read on the forward strand.
ATAATTACTGTTACTGAATGTGTAATACAAACTTATATTAATTTTCTTTTTGTGATTTTTGTTTCACTACATAGGTGATTTAGCAATTATACTATTTGTGATTACGTTATTTGTATGGTAAATATGTGTACACTGTACATTTTCAGTAACTAATAAATTCATAATGACTGATGGTGTGTGTGGAGGGAGGGATAATTTAGACTTTTTGCCATGGGTTCAGGAATACCTAGTTCTCACACTGCATTGCCTATTTGACTACAGGAACTGGAGATTTGCAAGTTTAAAAAAAATACCCCCTCAAACAGCTGCTTGCCACAGAGGTCTGACAGGAGCCTGCCAGTTTATACGCCAAGGTCTGTGAGGATGTGTAAACCCCGCTGAATTTTACCAGATTATAAGAAAGATGGATCTAGCAGAGTATATGATGCCAGCTGCATGTCAAATGATATCTACATATGTGAGTGAACCAATGATATATGGTAAGAGCACTGTGCTATGCATATAACCACATGGCTGAAGGATATCTAAATATTCAAATGGCAGCCTGCACTACTATTTCTGTGCAAGTGTTATAATTCGTGATCTGACAATCATTTACAACACAGAGTTTAATATTTAACACACCGATAAGGTGTTTTTCCACTGAGATTGAAATCACTATAATGACCATGAATCTACTATAATTACTATATAGAAAAAATATCACTGTATAGTTCTATGTTTAAAAAAATCTGAATTAAAGCATCCTTTCTCAGTTTTTTTAAAAATTGAATCTGAAAGTTAATAAACTGAATTTCAAAATAAAAAAAATTACCTGATGATTTATTTATCTGCTTAGTTCATGAAATATATAGATTAATCCAACAACAAAGTTGGTGTGGCAATTTCTGCAAGCTGATGATACTGAACATTTTCTATGGAAGGTAAAAGCTTCATAATGAAATCATTAATTAGAAATGCATTCTGAATTTCTCCATTAATCTCAAAAACCTTAGTAATTTGTTCATCAATTAATTGGAAAAAGTTTTTATTATGAAGAAACTCGTATCATTCAGCAAATTAATAGCTTACTTTTGCCTTTACAATTAATCTTTTTTGTTTAGTTTTACGCTTTTTCTATTCCATAATTATTTCTATTCATCCTTTAGTATTGCTAGTTCATGAAATGACTCATTTTAATTGTAATTACTAATAACTGAAATCAATTCTGAAACGTTCACCATACTCAAAGATATCACCTACAGGAATAGGAGACTGCAGCCTAATGTTGGCCACTTGTGATAGAAAACTGTGTAAACAAGTGCTTCAGTTTTAATGGATATGTGTTTGCTCAGTTATTATTTTATATTAATATGCCTTGTTCATTAATTTTTGATTAATGGCTATATCTTAGCAAAATATTTCTTATGTGTAAGTCATATAATGTTGGTTGGTTGTTTTACCTCTGAGCAGCACTTTTTTTCACACCATGGGCTAAATGGCCAGGTCACATGGACCCCGAAGGCTCAGAGAAGGCTGGGGGAGGGGACCCACTGGAACAGCTGTTGGGTGACAGATGGTAGCCTTCCATCAAAGACATCCAGTGTGTTCTTTAACGTGCACAGGGAATGGCTTTCCCACATACAGGCCCACGGCTTAACGTTCCATCCGATGGACGACGGCCATTCCAATCCTATCAGTGTCCCCTACTGACCGTGGGCAGGTTGGGTTGTGTTACCTCTGAGCGGCACTTTTTTGCACACTATGGGCTAAATGGCCAGGTCACATCGACCTCGAAGGCTCAGAGAAGGTTGGGGTGGGGACCCACTGGAACAGCTGTTGGGAGACAGATGGTAGCCTCCCGTCAAGGCTATCCAGCGTGTTCTTTAACGTGCACAGGGTATGGCTCTCCCACACACGGGGCCACGGCTTAACGTCCCATCCGACGGACGGTGGCCTTTCCAAGCCCATCGGTGTCCCCTACTGACCGTGGGCAGGGCGGGGAATTTTGCGGAGATAAATCTCAATGCTGACCCAGCTGGGACTCGAACCTGGGAAGTACAGATTACGAGCCTGGCACACTACAGACTGAGCCACCCCCGTCCCAAGTCATATAAGGTGTTATTGCTGAAAATTAGATTATTCTGAAACTTGATTTGCTATTTTTTCACTTCATTGTTTCTTAATTTTTCTCAATAAAAAAATTCTGATCATTTGTCACCCTCCAGAGGTTGAATTAGGTTTCAAAAACAGAAACAAAGATGATTTCCTTGGCCTAGAAATATCCCCCCCCCCTCAACCAACTCCCATATTCCTACCACTGCACTAAAGGGTGGGTGCTAACCAATCATAACTCCCATGAAACTGCATTTCAAAGAACCCATAATTGGCTGGCTGGGGTTTTATGGCATATCAGCAACTCAGGCTATAATGTACCAATCAAGCCCAAGAACTACTTAGCTCATGAATTTATGCCAAATCATTAAAACAATTTTAACACTTTCTCCCCTCACAAAAAGTCTTGGCTATGCCCTGGTGTGGGGATATTAATTTTATTTTTAACTTTAATGCTCCTAATTTGAAGGTACTTTGCAAGAAGATCCCCCAACTACACCAGCCAAACAGAAAATGTGTGGTTTTCAGAGCAAAAATGTTATTGTCAGACAGACATACAGGGATTGAAGGATAAACAAGGTAAGGTTATAGAAGGTGAGGATTCTGTCATAGCTAGGTGAGCTGAGCATTTCAGTGATGTTTTAAACAATGTGGTTAGTTCTACTCCCATTGTTTGTAATGATGATAGATGCATTACTGGCTTTAATGTTGACCCTATAACACAATCTGAAGTTATTTTGGCTATTTCTAAACTTAAACTACATAAATCCCCAGGGGTAGATAAAATTACTACAGAAATGCTTAGAGCTGGAAACGTTTCAGTTACCACTTGGATGACCAAAATTTTGAGTATCTTTTATGAAAAAGGCATGGTTCCTAAGGATTTTACCAGAGCTATTATTATCCCTATTTTCAAAAAAGATGATTGCAGTTTTTGTGATAACTATAGGGGTATCAGCCTACTCTCTGTTCCAGATAAAGTTCTTTCCATGATTGTGCTTAATAGATTTAGAATCTGGTTGACAGGCAATTGGGTGATGAGCAATGTGGATTCAGAAGTGATAGGGAATGTGTAGATCAGATATTTTCACTTAGGCAGAGATTCTTAAAATGTTTAGAATTTCAGAAACCTTTGGTTACTAGCTTTGTTGATTTCAAAAAGGCTTTCGACTGTTAATTGTCATAATTTGTGGTTGATTGTGAGATCATATGGTATACCAGACAAGTTAGTTAACATAATGAAAGCTCTCTTTAATAACAATGAGTCGTGTGTGAGAGTTGGTAAGGCTTGTAGCAATCGGTTTAGCATTACTTCTGGTGTTCAAGGGTGCATTTTGTCTCCTTTTTTCCTTAGTTTGGTTATTGATTATGTTATGCGAAATTCACTTCAAGGGAAAGATTTTGGCCTTAAATGGGCTGGAGATACGAAATTTTCTGATTTAGATTATGCTGATGATTTAGCCCTTTTGGCAAATGATGTTGATGAGATGAACTCTTTCATTCGAGGTGTTGATGAAACTGCTACTAGAGTAGGTTTGGTTATAAACAGAGAGGAAACTAAAGGATGAAAATTGGTCAGGCAGGCTGTGATTCAGTTAATCTGAATGGTTGTAATTTTGAGCAGGTGTCACAGTTTAATTATCTTGGGAGATATGTAACAGATGCTGGTGATGTGCGGCATGAGATTAACAGACGGATAGGGATTGCTGCCGGGACTTTTAAGAATCTATGGAGAGTGTGGAGAAATAGGCGTATACACCTAAAGACTAAAATTAGACTGTATAATAGTTTGGTTCTTTCTAGGGTTAGTTATGGTAGTGAAACTTGGACACTTTGTAAACAAGATAACAGGGAACTAGATGCTTTTGATTCTAGATGCTTATGCAGTACCTTGGGTATTAGGTGATTCAACTTTGTAACTAATGATGAGGTTAGGTAAAGGAGTCGGCAACCTCCTTTGAGCAGCATATTGTGAAGAGAAAGACTCCATTGGTTTGGCCATGTTTCCCATATGGATAATTATAGATTGGTGAATAGGTTATGAACAGTGTGCCTAAAGGATTCAGAAAGAGGAGGAGACCTAGGATGCGGTGGGCAGACAATGTCAAACAGGACCTTATTAGAATTGGTGTGCAGTGACCAGATGCAGCAGATGTAGCTCATGACAGACTTGTTTGGAGAACTAAATTGATTACACACAACAAACCAAATATCAGATACTGACTGGAAAAATGCTTCACATATTTAAAGATAAAAAAAATTACATATTTACTGAAACTGGAATTGCTCTAATTCAGAAATAAAAAATACTAAGCATATCACAAAGTGCAAATGATGTTTAAAAAAAAGATATTTTTCAAATAATTATGTTGAAGCTGTACAGACACAATCAGCAGTGATTAGTAAAACAAAGGTCAACCACTGATAGCAATTGAAGTCTTTCATGTTTCAGAATCATAATTATTGCCATATCATTAATGGCATATCTGCCAACTCATATCTCCATAAAAGGGATTTATATCATTTTCTCTTCATATGCTTCAGCATATAGATTTATCAAAAGCTCTACACAAAACTTCACACAAAATTAAAACCACTCCCCCTGCCCCCCACAAAATACATGTTTGCAAATAATTTCTTCAAAAATTCCCATTGAAAATTTTAATATAATAATTGAATTAAACATTATAATAATTCAAACAAATGTAATCTGAAATTATGAAAATATACAGGTTTTGAAACAAAATTAGTGGAAGAATAAATTATCCCTATTAAGAAACTGCTTGCCACAGACCTCTGTGTCAAGCAGTTTCTTAAACATAGATGATAATCGCAGTGTTACCTGTCACTCTTTTGGCGTTGATAAATCAATAAACATTTAGCGGAAAAAATTTTCTCCAATATACGGGATTTGAACCCGCATCTCTCCAGAAACATGCCAGAGTATTCTTCCAGTTGAACTAATGCCAGCTCGTCTTTTTTCCGATAATTTTAAGACTATACTCTATCATGGAGGCCCGAAAATCTCTGTGATACAGTATAAGCAGTTTCTTAATAAGGGTAATTTAAAATATGGCAATAGAAGACAGTAAAAACTGATATGCAAAATTTGCAGTTAATCAATTTAGCCTCTGACAAGCCAATATTTCATATATAATGCTTATGAAAATAATTTTGACAGACTTTGCAAAATGTAGAAATAATTTTGCTTTCAAAACTGATTGAGAAAAAAATATGATATATATATATATAAAATACTGTGCATTATATTTATCAAAAAAGTAACTGAACAGTTTTTACCTTTTGTTTGAGCTCCAAAATCTCCCCCATCTAATCTCTCAGAATATATGTCAACATCACTTTCGTAAGATTCATCCTCCCATGCGTCACTATTATCCCCTGCATTATCTAAACAAAATTTGTTTTAATTGCACATTATAGCATTATTCTTCATTTCCATAAAGAAAAAATACCAATAACATTACAATTTTAGTACGAAAATGTTAGCAACAGATAACACTCAAAGTTATACTTTAAAAAAAAAAATACCCCCCTTGAGCAGTTGTTTGCCACAAAGGTCTGGAATGAGTGTCAGTTTAATAAGCTTTAGAGAAGATCTGTGAAGAATGCACAGATCTCAGCAGAATGACAACACAAACATCCATATCTTACCCAGGGCTTGAACCCAGGCCCCATTGATCAGTAGACAATTAAAAAATAAAATACTGAAATATAAGCTTTGATCTTGCCAAATATGAAGAATGATAACTTGAACATCTGGGGAAATAAACAATGAAAAACTAATGAAATGAGCAGTAAGAATGATTTCCAGCAGGGTGATATGTGAATTGAAAACCCAGACAATAAAATATTAGTAAGAAATCTTAAATCTTACATGGAGTATATTTTAAATGAGACATACTTCAAACCATACAAGTTCTCAAGCATTTTAAATCCATGTATCATCAGATTGTTAGTTGAAGTTCAATTAGCAAGATAAATATTTTAAAATAGTAGGCACATTTAGTAGAAAAAATAATCTTTTAATCTGTATATTATATTTACTTCAAACTATTGTTAATGTTTGGTTGGCTTCTAACTTCTCTCTACAATACAATAGTGGTGCTATCTGTTGTTAATGGCAGAAATTTCTAGAGGAAAATATGCTTCACGCCATCAATGACAAAGAGACAGATGCACTTCAAGAACTACCTCGGCTACTGAAAATTCAACAGTTGCTGCTTCTAGGATTAATGTAAAAAATATACCAAAAACACATATCCCTCCAAATATTAATAAGTTCTCTATAAACACTGTAAAAATTATATATTACTAACTTAGAAGTGATAAGAGAATCAAAAGGATTGCAATATGCACAATACCTTATCATCGTTATGGTCATAAGGGCAACATGCTGAGAGTGGTAAATATCCATTGAATTTACCATGTTGTTTCATATTTCAACAGAGAACTCGCCATGATTTATTAAAATCAAACTCAATTTTGGTTTTTAACTCATTTAAGTTGTCTATAATATATACAACTGCAGCATCATCTGCAAAACATGTTAGTGATCCATATAGATCAAGAGAACAGGGATCATTTATAAATATTAAGAATAAAATTGGTCCCAGTACAGAACCCTGAGGAACTCCCTTCTTAATATTTAGATAGTTACTGAATTGAGTGCCAATACAAACTGCTTGTTTTCTGTTTGATAGATAGCTTTTAAATCATTGATATGCAATACCTCTTATTCCACTATTATATAACTTATCTAACAAAATTTTGTGATCCACTGAATCAAATGCTTTGCTAATATCTAAAAATACTAAAGTGTTATTTTTCCCCCATAAATTAGTTGTAACACACTAATAATGCAATAATTCCAAACGTCAAAAGTGAACTTACAAATAAACTTGTCATTTCCAAAGAAAATCTGTTGAAACAAGGATAGCATTTGAGCCTGAAAATAAATTTAATGCAAAAAAAATTAGTATAACAAAAGCAAACTGAGAAACATCAAGCAAATGTCAATGAAATAAATATTTTAGAAAAATTAATACATATGTATTAAACACATGCAATGAATAAAGTTATGATTTTCATGCAAATACATTTCTTCTACAAACAGCTTTTACGTGCATTATTTTAATAAATTCACATTGTGATGTTTCAAATAATATTACTTTTACTGTACATATTTATCAGAAAGCTATATTTTTAAATCATCTTCCATATGTTTACAAACTTTTTCTTTTGGTAGCAAAAAGTCTTTTCATTTATGGATAATAATTTTGCTTCCACTCTTATCCAGTCACCTTTTTCCTTATCTGAAGACAGCAGAAAAGGATTGGATAATATCATACAAAACGTTGGATATTGTCAAGATATTTGTTCATTGGATATTATCATATTTAACCATTAATGTAATTTTCATTGGATATTATCATATCCAATGAAAATTACCATTAAAGAGCAGGTTTGGCTTTTTAATAAATTACCATTAAAGAGCAGGTTTAGTGAAGTCTGTTTACAGTTAGAAAAATGATTAGTGTGTGTCAAAATAACCATACCTACAGAGGGATCAATTAACTGAGCCATAAAAGTTGTTTTCTAATGTTGCTTTAATGGAGTTCTTTTTTTCTGCATTCTTTGATAAATTTGCCACTCCTTCAACTGGAAAAATCATTCTAGTTTAAGATAATAATGGAAAGTCTATACATACACTGGTTTCCATTAATTAAGGAAAAATTCCTACGTTAAGTTAATGGAAAGCTAACGTCAAAGCTCTATAACTTCTAAAATAGGTTTTTTCGTTTTGAAAAATGTGACTGCAGATGAAGATCTCAATCGAATAAATCAATATCTCGATTTTCAAAAATATTTGTTCACTATTTAATGAGTTATGGAAGTTTGAATATTTAACAACAGCAATGCCAATCTTAAGAAACTTATACAAAACTGAAGAATAATGAAAGAATTCTTTACACAGAGTTCTAAAATACAAACTTATTTTATTAAATAATTTGATACAATACTTATTACTAAGTTTTAATTAACTTCTGAAGTCAATTTTTGTGGCTGGCATTGTTATCACTAAATATTCAAACTTCCATAACTCATTATATACTGAATAAATATTTTTGAAAATCGTGATATTGATTTATTTGATTGAGATCTTTATTGCAGAATAAAGGAAACAAAATGAACCCTTGTTGAACACCAGAAGTAATGCTAAGCCAATTGCTACAAGCCTTACCAACTCTCACACACGACTCAGCGTTATCATAGAGAGCTTTCATTACACTAGTCAGGCATTCCATGTGATTTAACAATCAACCACAAATTATGTCTATCAACAGAAAAAAAAAACTTTTTGAAATCTATAAAGCTAGTAACCATGTTTTCTGAAACTCTAAACATTTCTCAAGAATCTGTCACGAGACAGATGGAGGCCACCCATCAAAGCCATCAGTGTCCTCCTTTTGCAAGGTGGGTTAAGCATTTCAGAGATGTTCTAAATGATGTGGTTATTTCTGCTCCCATTGTTTGTAATGATGACAAATGCATTACTGTCTTTAAAGTTGGCCTTATAACACAGTCTGAAGTTATTTTGGCTATTTCTAAAATTAAACTAAATAAATCCCCAGGGGTAGATGAAATTACTAAGAAAATGCTTAGGGCTGGAAATGTTTCGGTTATCACATGGACGACTGAAATTTTGAATATCAAATCTGAGAGATGTCAAAATCACATTTTTCAAAACAAAAAAAAAAACTATTTTAGAAGTTATAGAGCTTTGATGTTAGCTTCCCATTGACTTAACTTATGGATTTTCCTTTATTTATGGAAACCAGTATACTATAACAGCAGTAACATTCTTTGATCTACATTTTATTGTTGTCTGAAAATAAAAGAAGTAGTGCATAATGGGTAAAGGAAGACTGCAGAATTTGTTTCCCAGTCTGCAAAGTAAAAGTGTTTAAGAATGGAGCTCTATTTTAAAATGCAGAAAGAAAAAACATTTTTAGTAGCAAACTCAAGAGGTTATAATGGAATTTAACTCTCTTAGTACCATAGTTGCATTTTGTTGTGTGGATGCTTTATAAAATTCTAATAGTTTCTCCTTGTTAATATAGAGTAAACTATTATCCAGTGTTAAAGAGGAAATTTTTAATTTGATACATCAACAACAATTTATCATTACTGACACTTTTGTGCATGTTTCAAACATTAGCCATTGCTATCTTCTATAGGCAATTTTTTATGATGTTGAATGATCAACTGCATTAATGAACAGCAAATGGGCTAATTCTGTTAGAAATACTTGGCAATATATTGGCAGAAATACTGATACAATATATATATGGATACAAATATTCATTTCAATTTCAGATAGGGGAGCCAAATTAGGTCTAACCATTACCTTGTCAAGTCTCTTGCAACTGACGCTTAAGAAATATTGTGCTAAGGTTAAGAGAATTACCTTTAACACTGTAGCTCTGAAAAACCCTGATATAGCCAAAGCTTAACATAATAATTACTTAATCGCGATGACAGTTGTGGTTTGCTTATTATTGAGAAAGAATTGGACCATTTTAAACATAATTTTCTTGAAACTAAATACATTCTTTTGGGTAAAGAGAAGCAGAGGAGAACAGTCATTTGAGTGATATGGCAATGATACTTATTTTTAAAAGAAAAAATTGAAGGGATAATTGAATCATTCCTTATTAGTCTTAACAAAGAGCTTGATAAAAAAAAAAAGGACCAGTGGAAAGTCGATATAAATCTTTGTTTGAGAAAGCAGCTAGACAACACAACACAGAGTTGTTCAGATAGTATATGTTTTGGGGATAAAAAAAACTTACTAGCAAACAAGAATTGAGGGATAAGCATGGTAAGGTTACCGAATGTAAAGATTATGTCATGGCAAGGAGGGTTAAGCATTTCAGAGATTTTCTAAATGATGTGGTTATTTCTGCTCCCATTGTTTCTAATGATGACAGATAAATTACTGACTTTAATGTTGGCCTTATAACACAGTCTGAAGTTATTTTGGCTATTTCTAAACTTAAAACTAAATAAATCCCCAGGGGTAGATGAAATTACTATGGAAATGTTTAGAGCAGGGAATGTTTCTGTTACCACTTGGATGACTGAAATTTTGAATACCTTTTATGATAAAGGCATGGTTCCTAAGGATTTTATCAGAACTATTATAATCCCTATTTTCAAAAAAGGTGATAACTATAGGGGTATCAGACTATTTTCTGTTCCAGGTAAAGTGCTTTGTATGATTATGCTTAATAGAATTAAGATTCTGGTTGATAGGCAATTGCTTGATGAGCAGTGTGGATTCAGAAGTGGTAGAGGAGAAGTATAGCACAGAGTTTTTCACTTAGGCAGATTCTTGAGAAATGTTTAGAGTTTCAGAAACCTGGTTACTAGCTTCATAGATTTCAAAGCTTTTGATCTGTTGATCGACATAATTTGTGCTTGATTGTTAGATCATATGGAATACCTGCCTAATTTGTGTAATGAAAGCTCTCTATAATAACACTGAGTCATGTGTGAGAGTTGGTAAGGCTTGTAGCAATTGGCTTATCATTACTTCTAGAGTTCGACAAGGGTGCATTTTGTTTCCTTTTCTCTTTCGTTTGGTTACTGATTATGTTATGTGAAATTTGCTGTAAGAGAAATATTTTGGTCTTAAATGGTCTGGAGGTCTGAAAATTTCTGATTTAGATTATGCAGATGATTTAGTCCTTTTGGCAAATGATGATGAGATGAACTCTTTCGTTAGAGCTGCTAATGAGACTGGTAATAGAGTAGGTTTGGTGATAAACAGAGAAAACTGGTTGGACAATTTTACCTCTGAATGGCATTTTTTTGTGCACAATTGGCTAAATGGTCAGGTCATTAGGATCCCAATGACTCAGAGAAGATTGGGGAAGGGACCCACTGGACAGTTCTCAGGAGACAGATGGTGGCCTCCCATCAAACCCATGTAGTGTTCTTTAACATGCACAGGGTATGGACTCCCCTACATATGGAGCCATGGCTTAATATGTCATCTGAAGAATGGTGGCCTTTCCAAGCCCATCAGTATCCTCCTTTCAGATTAAGGGCAGGGCAAGGGTTTAAGGAAGATAAATCTCAACACTGATAACAGGTGGAACTTGAACCTCGGGAATACAGATTTCCAGCCTGGCAGGCTACTAAGACCCCTTTTCCCCCACCCAATGAAAATTGGTCAGGCAGGTTGTGCTTCAGTAGTTTTGAGTTGTTGTGCTCTTGAGAAAGTGTTTCAGTTTAAATTATCTAGGGAGTTGTGTAACAGATGCCCATGATGTGCAGCATGATAATAACAGAAGGATAGATATTGCTGCTGGGACTTTAAGAATCTATGGTGATGGTGGAAAAATAACTATATACACCTAGAGACTAAAATTAGGCTCTACAATAGTTTGGTTCTTTCTAAAGTTTGTTATGATAGTAAAACTTGGGACTTCTATAAGTAAGATCTATAATCCTTCTATAAGTAAGGAAACTGATGCCTTTGATTCTAGAGGTTTACACAGTTTCTTGGGTCACTAGGTAGTTTGATTTTGTAAGAATTAATGAAGTTAGGCATAGAAGTCTGAAACCACTTTTCAGCATAATTTGTGCATGCAGAGAGAGACTACGTTGATTTGGTTATGCTACCTGCATTCATTAATACAGAATAAAAAAAAAAAATAAATACCCCCTCAAGCAGCTGCTTGCCACAGAGGTCTGACAGGAGCCTGTCAGTTTATATGCCACAGTAGGAGATCTGAGAGGATGGCAGGACCTCAGCAGAAAAACGAAATACACATCCATGCCTAATCCGGGGCTCGAACCCAGGTCCCTTAGATCAGTAGCCAAGCGTGCTAACCACTTGGCCACGGGACAACAGGGGAATATTAAAAAGTATACCAGTTGCTAAATAATCCATTAGTAAGGTGCAATGAGTTTATGAACACTATGTAAAAGCCTCCATAAAGGGGAAGACCTAGGATGTAATGGGCAGGCAATGCCAAAAAGGACCTTGTTAGAATTGGTCTGCAGTGACCAAATGCAGCAGCTATAGCTCAGATGTTTTGGAGGACTAAATTAAATAGTCTGGTTTGAACCTCTGTAGACCATGGCTGTTTGAGGATTATGTACATATACAGATATGTTGAATGAAATGTTTTATAAAAATTAACAAACATTTATATATTAAGCATGTGTAATGAATAAGGTTTTGATCTTCATGTATATATATGTAGAGGGTTGACAGATCAATTTAATAACTGATATGATTTCCTATGGAGACTTTATTATTTCTCTCCATATCAAACAATGTCCAGAATTACTCTGCAAGCAATATCTGGACTCATCTGTGAAGGGTATGGACCTCCATTGCTCTTCTGTCCAGTTAACATGAGTGCGTGCCCAATTCAACTGCTCTCTCCTGTGATGTGACATGAGGGGTATACAAATTACTGGCCTTCTAGTGTACAGACCTCCTTCATGAAGTATTCTACGCACAGTAGAAGCTGATATTATTATATAATAATTTATAATAATTATATAATAAAATTTTTTATATATATGTATATATAATTATATATAATAATAATCCTCCCAGTGGCTGCTGCAAGAGAGGATCATAGCTGAGAGGGAGTAGACGTACTGCTCCTACATTCTGTTAATTACAGATATCAGTCCTGTACAGCAGTTATAACTCTAGCCCTTCCTTGTCTAAACATCCGAGACATAGAATCCATGTAAAGAAATTGATTCCATAGTCTATGGATCACAGGACTCACATTCAGCCATTGTGCCATGTCTGACTGACTCTGGCCTGCTTCGAGCTGGCCAATAGCTCTCCACCATAATTCATTTGGCAAATGATGTCTAGAGGTCATTCCTACAAAATGGCTATTTCAAATTTCTTTACTCACATTTACAATACAAAATAATGATCCACTTTAAAACACCCGTTTTTATGCTACTATCCAATTACACAAATTGACACAACCTAGACTAATTTGCATATGATATGCTCACTTGGCATTACTTTACTGGTTACATGAACAAGTTTGGTGAGGATCGCAAAATGTTTTGGCGAATTATCACGATTTTTCTTTAATTTATGGAAACAAGTGTACTTTACAAACTTGCAATTTTACATGTAGCAATCCTGTAGTATTTCATTGCTTTGCAATTGTAATGCTCCAAATGTATGTTAAACTTCTTCACTTTGGATCTTTTGACTGATCCAAATTATGTAAATTTTCCAGAAAGTATCAGGCACCAGGCAATTAATCTTGTCAAATAAAGTTAAATAAGAGTTCGCTAATATATTACACATTACTTAGTTAATATGAAAAGAATTCGAAAGATTGTCAAATTACTAAAGTTAAAATTTAATCAAAATCAATTATCCTGCTCAAGAGAAAAAAATAGAAAAGTAAAAATATTTCATAAAACAAAGTTTATTTCCAAAAAATCAAGACTCACCAAATAAATGTCTATACAAAATGGTCTGAGCACCTGAAGCTCACTTAAACCTCTTCAAAAACTGACAAACTTCTCAACTAACATCATTCTCAAATTACAACTCCAAACTAACTCATCTCAACAAGATCTCAACTACCTCTCCTACTCAACTATAAAAAAAAAAACACTACTAGCTTGATGATCTAACGTCACTTAAATTACTTGCGGTGTGCAACTGACACGTGTGTGTTGATGCTGAGAAAGAACATTTGCATAAATTTACAATCGTGTGCTAGCTATAACGTAAGAGGAGTATGTCCTTATGTGTGCCTTAGTGGCTATCAATCAAAAGTCAGAGTTGCACATGTTCAACTCCTTTAGTGGACTTGAAAGCGGTGAGGCAGGTTTTTTTTGTGCTGGGGGAAAGGGTGAGTTTAGCAGGTGAGGAAAAGTGACGATGCCAACTGAAAATAAAAACCCCAAAATGATAACTATAACATATATAAAGTAAAACTGGTTAAGGAAAAGTAAAAGTGAATGGGTGGACCATCAGACAATGAGTTTTGCTAGAGTTCAAATATTCTTACTTTTGGTCTATCTGATATACTGTGATATATACAGGGTGATTGTAAACTCTTTCAACAAAGAGGGGTGATAGTACACATCAAGACGAACAATTTTTGCAATGGAACCTAGGGTCGCATTCCACTCCTTCCGCCAGAAAAGAGTACTTTCAAAAAACGCCATGCATGCACAAGTATTTACAACCGGTGCATGAAAAGCACAAGCTGCAAATCAGGTGCGCTGAGCAAGTGCATAGACGATTAAGAACAAACATTTAAAAACGCAGCCGAACCTGTTCATCGAAATTACTGTGATAATGTCACATGATAAGTGACGTATTCGTGAAGGACATGAAAGACTACACATACGAGGAATTAGCGGATATGCATCTGATGTACGGCCAAGCAGGTAGTAATGGACGTGAAACACAAAACATTGTACAGTGAGAGTTTTCCAAATCATCGTATTCCTTACCATTCAACCTTCGCCAGTGTTGATCAAAGACTGCGTGCAACTGGCTCGTTGGCTATCTCAATGAATGATACTGGACATTTGCAAAGTGTGCGGACACTGGAAATGGAAGAACTTGTCTTGCAGCGATTTGCAGAAGTTCCTTCCACAAGTACGTGAGTGGTGTCATCCGAAATGGAAGTTTGTCAAACCTCAGTGTGGAATGTCCTACATGAGGCATGGATGCATCCCTTCCATGTGCAGAAGGTCCAAGCTTTGAACGAAGATGACTATCCCTGCCGGGTAGAGTTTGTTAGGTGGATGCTCCAGATGAACAATGTTAATCCGCAATTTCCCGCATTAGTATTATTTAGTGATGAGGCTACGTTTACCTGGGAATGCATTTTAAACAATCACAACCAGCACGCTTGGGCTGAAGAAAATCCACATGTCAATGACCCTCATAAACACCAGCAGAAATTTGGTATCAACATCTGGGCAGGTATCCTGGGTGATTGTCTGGTGGGACCTTACCTCTTGCCAGAACAACTGACCGGTGCAGCGTACCATGTGTTTCTGGAGCAAGTGCTTCCAGGTCTGTTGCAGGGTGTTCCGTTTACCACGCAGAGGAACATGTGGTTTATGTATGATGTGATCCCAGCACAGTTTTCCCATCGAGGTCCGATACTTCCTAAATGCAACATATCCGGGCAGTGGATTGGAGGTGGTGGACCTGTGGCTTAGCCTCCACGCTCCCTGGACCTCAATCCACTACACTTCTTCTGGGGGCACATGAAAACACTTGTGTACGAGACACCTGTGGACTCCCTGGAAGAACTCGTCATGAGAATCGGTTTGCAGCGGACAAGACCACCACCACACCAGGAGTCTACGAGAGGGTGCGACAGTCCTTCATTTGTCGGTGTGGGCTGTGCAACAACGTCCTCGGATGCCACTTTGAGCAGCTACTTTGAGTCTTTCTCTGACACAAATGTAATTAAGCAACTCGTAAATTGGTTAAGTGCCTTTGTTTTCACTGTTGAAGGATCAACGTGGATATGTAACTTTACACTTCTATGGCGGAAGGAGTGGAATGCGACCCTAGGTTCGACTGCAACAATTGTTTGTCTTGATGTGTACTATCACCCCTCTTTTTTCGTTGAAAGAATTTACAATCACCCTGTATATATCTAAATATTAATTCCATTCATAATAATTATAGCTGAACACTGATTAAACTGCAAAGGGATATGGATTGTTCTACCACACACAATGCAAACACTTAATGTTTCATCCGAGGGATGGCGGCCTTTCCAAGCCCATCAATGTCCCCTACTGAATGAGGCAGGGAGTTTGTGGAGATAAAGGGATATGGGTTCAAATCCCATATGCCATTGAACATATTGTTTTCTTTTTGAGGTTTTATCTCGATTACAGGTCTTTACATGGCACCAGGGCAGTCATAAATATGGAAGATTTTCTAGTCCAGAAATGACAATGGGATTTGAACCCATAACCCTTTGCTGTGTAATCAAACATTAAACATTTGGTCATGGGCATATATGCTGAGTGATCATTGAATTATGACCATTCATCCCCATGTTATGTCAATGGGACTAACTTTATAACTTTTAAAATAAGCATTTTATGGGTAAATAAAGAAGTTCTAAAAGTAAATTAAAGATCTCAATAAAATCTATATAAATCTCGATTTTTCACCAATATTCTTTCAGTATTTAAACAGGTATTGCAGGTTAAAAGCATTTAAAAGCAGCAGTATGTTCTAAGAAACTTATCAAAAAAATTAAATGAATAGTAAAGAAATTATTTACACATACTTTTAAAATATATAGTTATGAAATGGTTTGAAATAATGCTACTTTTTCAGGTTCAATGAACTTCAAAGGTAAATTCTTTTATTTCGTATTGCTGTTGTTAAATGTTCAAACTTCCATAACTCTTTAAATACTGAATGAATATTGCTGAAAATCAATAATTAGATAGAACTGAATTGACGAACTTCCATTCGTCAATTGCATGTGGTCATCCCATTCGCTGGTTTATGTGTGTGGAAATGCCATCAATAGAACACTGATGATAAACTTGACACCGTAGACCTGGGAAAATCAAATTCCTGCATGATCTCCGATATTGCATGACCCATCCTTCTGGCACTGACGATCAAACCCGGTTCAAAGTCAGACAACTCACAACGCGCAGCCATGCTGAATTAACTACTCTGAAATGAATGTTGGAATTGTAGGCTACTGCAGCACCATTCTGCAGTTGATGTTGCAATGCATCAGTTACGAGTACAGCGTGCTAGTTCTACTTTAACTGCTATTCCCATGACTTTTGGCCTCTCAGTGTATAAGAACATTTAAACTCTAGCAAAACTCATTGCATTTTATTAATGTATTATTTAGCAATCAATATCCTTTTTAACAGCTTGTAACTTGGCCTCTGGGGCAGTGAGGGTGTTACAGGTTTTTCTTCCTAAAATGGAAATGGTGACCAAATCTTGCACTTCTAATTCCTTCAGGAAAAAACAAACAAAACATTTGTAGGTTTCTTGTAGGCCACACCCCTCCCTGATTTTTACCGCCTTAAAATTATTTTTATGAAATCTCATTGGAGCAATTCACTTAATTAGCTAACAATGTTGATACCAGACCTGTATTATTGACTAAGTGAAATGCATCTTGGAAATTTGCAAAAGCCAGTTCTAAAGCACGAAAGTTTACTGAAGTAGCTGGAATATAACCAATAGTTTAATACTACATGACACAAAAATATTTAATTACTCAAAAACTTATTCTTTTAAGGGGAAAAAAAAATTTAGTCTTCATATTCAAAACAATATAAGCTTATTTAGCGAATTATTTCAGCAATTTGGATATACAAACAATACTGAATACATTCATTACTTACTACAGTCATAGATTTTGCTTCATATTTTTCAGGAGCTGTTAATTTTATTACTGCTTGACTAATTTGCTCAAATTTCTGAAATGTTCAAATAAAATAGTTAACATTGAAATTTTTATTTCTTATAGATAAATTATGAATATTTTTATTGCTGACTAATTCAATAAACAGTAACATTTACACTATATGAAAATTTACTATGTTGATTCAGTTAAAATATTATGAAGTCACTCTTAAACGTTGATATTAAATTTATAGCAAAAGAAATGTCTTGGACCATCCAGGTCAAGACAATTTTCCTCCATATTTGATATCATTGCTTAAGAGTGATTTCATGATATTAAATTGGCATCATCATGGTATTTGATAATACTTTTTCACAATATGTATGTCATCAACAGCAATCTTTATTGACATATAATCTTTGATATTATGATTGATTACTCCTTAAACATTTATCCAATAGCAGGAAGATTTTATTTAAATATGGTATATTTTTTCCTCATGAAAGAGGTGTTTTTATCAGGTTGGGTTGATTTGTCCCAAGAGGGTCTATTTACTGCACACTGGTCTAATTTGGCAGATTATAAGAATCTAAAGTTCATAAAAGAAGAATCACTGAATAGGTATTAAGGAAATTTCCTGTTGAAATGCAATGGTTATCTCACTTCCTTAAGTGGAAAAATATAAGTGGTTTTAAACTTGAACTTGGTTTCATGATAAGTGGAGACCTGATTTGTTAATGAAATATGGGTCACTTTCCAGGATACCCATAGTAAAAATTTATGTGCACTGCATATGGACACCCCATAGAAAATTTTTGGGATAGCAGTCAAATATTTTGGAAACTAAAGAGTAGTCAAAAAATGGAGGGGAGAGAATAAGTTGTCTGAAGTTCAAAATAGGATATTATATAAGGGCTTAAATTTTTAATGAAATATGAATTGGCATGTGGGAACCTCATATATGAAATCTGAGACCGGTTGATCACGTATTTGTGAAGTTATAGCCAGCTAAAACAAAGATAGCAATCTCTTTAAGTAATCTTTAAACTAATACTATATATCAACATTTTTATTGGGTATGTTCCAAATGGAAAATTGTCAAATGCTATATTTACAAGTATTATCACAGTTATTGCCCAGAAGGAAAGTTGAAGGCAACCTGGAGTCCAATACAGACTGAATTACCACTATTATTTACATTACACAGCAGTCTTCCATTGTATTGGTACCACCTTTTCCATTAATATAAGGTGTCCTTTCTCCCCGATATCAGAATAAAAAAAAGCAGAGAAAATCTTGATGCTTCGATCTGAACTAAAAACCTCTGGTTATGTGAGAAATGTTAAAACTAGTAAGACAAACTGCCCCTGGAAAATATTGAATGTTTGTTTTCGAAGAGAATAAAGTTTGCCATTTGAAACTTCAGCATCTTTTAATGGTGGAAATTCAAACTAATGGAAAAGTCAGATGTGAATGGTAGTATTTTATTAATATGTATACAGCCAAGAAAGAATTGTTCTCTTAAAAAAAAAACTCCTGTCAACATAAATTGCTTGACTCACACTTGACTAAGTTCTTCCATATTTCTAACATGAATACACTGTTCATAATAATAATACTTTAAGGGGCTCAGAACTGAAATGCAGATGTGCAGTGATGTATATACTGAAATTTCAAGATTGCTGCTTTCAATAAAACAACAGTGTGGTACGTACTGTGAATGCTGTTCTAAAAAATAAGATTTTTAAAAGAAGCTTATCTAAATTTTCATTTTGAATTCTTTGAAATTATTTTTAATACATTTTAAGTTTAGTTAGCTGGGTTTGTAAAACAAAAACCAAAATTGTTTTGCAGGCCAAGAAAATTTTCTCACAGTCCATATGTCACAGAGGCCTGTTTTAAAGCTTTATCATTTCCCAAATTTAGTGCCCTTTAATGGGGGGAAATTTAAATTTTTGGAAGATTTGGAATATACAAATTGTAATATTTTGTTAATTCCTTTCGAAACAAAATTTATTTTTTATTTATCTCTTAAAACAAAAAGTTGAAAGTCTGCAAATGGGCAGATGGCAATGTGAAAACAGCCAATGTTTCGTTGAACTAAAAATAATTACTTAAGTGATATACTGCCAATACTTGATTTAAAATTAAAAAAGAATATCTTTATGTAAGCTCACCAGACAAAAAATTAGTCATCTCCCACCATAAGAAGGTTATATCCATTCAACAGTAACAGAGAGTGCACCAGTAATAAACGCAATGCATGGCATAGCTACAAATAGCTATGCCATGCACTACGGGGTTCATACAGTGACAAGAAGTGGTTGTGTGCCAAGTGTGTGTTAGTCACTCCGTGAAACATGGGTCACAAAGATGTGAATGAATGGCAAAAAGGTGTTATTGCATTTGGCCAAGCCAAAGTGCATAATGTACAAGAAGTTGCTGCCTTTGCAGTTGTGTCAAAATGTACTGTCCAGAGGGTCTTCCAGCAGTGGCATACATCACAGTCCACCGCTAATCATCGCCAGAACTGCGGCAAAAAGACTGCTCACCATCAAAATTCTATAACTTCTAAAATAATTTTTGTTGTTTCGGAAAAATGTGATAGCAGATAAAAGATCTCAATGAAATATATCAATATCTTGATTTTCAATAATTTTCAACAATATTCTTTCAGTATTTAATGAGTTATGGAAGTTTGGATATTTAACAATAATAATGCCAGTGACAAAAATTGACTTCAGAAGTTAATTAAAAATTAGTAATAAGTATTGTATCAAAGTGTTTATAATAAAATAAATGTTTACTTTAGAAGTTTGTGTGAATAAAACTGGCATTGCTGTTAAATATTCAGCTTTCCATTACTCATTAAATACTGAACAAATATTGTTGAAAAATCGATATATTTATATATTTGATTAAGATATTTATCTGCTGTCATATTTTTCAAACCCAAAAATTTATTTTAGAAGCTATAGAGCTTCAATATTAGCTTCGTATTGATATAACCATATGGTTGTTCCTTAATTTGTGAAAACCAGTGTATGTTGATAGTAAACTTGGAAAAGAACAAACATTTCAGTTTAAAAAAAACATTTTCTCATGGGACTGATGTAAAGGGATGGATGGATCTCATAGAAAGATGCCAAGGTATATATATGTAACTGCAGCATTACAAGTTACATTACAAAGGTAGCTTAATGCATTTAAATGTGCATAGTTCTTTAAATTTCTTTTAAAAAAATTCACAAATACAAAATATTGCAGGATAAGGTTCACTCTAGCAGGTGAATATGTTAAAACAGATCAGAGCTGTCCAACAACTGGTGGCTTGAGGGTTGTATGAGGCTCAGAAATGGTAGGTTAAAATAGAGTGATGTGAAATAATTTGTTTCTTCAAAGAGCTTATTAAAATAGGAAATAACATATTAAAGCATTACTAAAACAAAGATTGCTACAGAACACAAAATATGCAGTATTTTATTCACCTAGGGCTGGATTTATAGAGATATTAAGTTTTGTTTCCAGCTTTATAAATGCACAATTCTTATCACTAAGGGTATCCTTTAGAGCACTTTCATGCAATGCAGGTTATTTTTATCAGCTATGGGTCATAAACATTGTGCCAACTGAAGTAGAGAAAGGGAGTTTTGTTTTGAACCTTAACTGAAACAAATTGTGAAATACTCACAGATTTTTTTAAAATTATTATTTGTTTAATAGCAGTTTTCAAACATTTTTAAAAAGCTTAAACACTAAAATTTCCAGTAATTCAGATTTCTCTATAAACACAAAACATGAATCATTAATCATACTGATAAAGATTAGCACATTGCCAAGTAGTGTCTTTATAGCGTGTTATTGACTACTTTTTGAAGTTTACCAACCAGTTCTTATATAACACTAGATTAAAATGTGGCATGAAGTGTATATATAAAATAATACCTCTATTGCTTCTGGGTTATTTTTATGTTTATCAGGATACCATTCTAAAGATAATCGTTTATAGTTTTTTAATACATCATCATAAGCAGCATCTGAAACAAAATAAAATTAAAAAAGTGATTTTTTACCTATCACCACAAAATGTATCAAAGCTAATATTACAATGGAAAAATCATTCTGCCTGAGATAAAATAAAATATGAATATCATTAATAGTAGATATAACTTTATTTGAAAAAATCATTACCTAATAATATCTTGTTTGTTTTTTTCTAAATACAATTCACATAGTATACAACTGCAGAGACTAAGATCTAAAAAAAAAGGGGCATGATCAAGTCTTTTTGAAATCTACAAAGTCAATAATCACAGGTTTCTGAAACTTTAACATTTCTTAAGAATCTGCCTAGGTAAAAAAATCTTATCTATACATCCCCTACCACTTCCAAATCCACACTGCTCATCAAGCAGTTGTCCATCAACCAAATTCTTAAATCTATTAAACACAACTACGCAAATAACTTTGGAACAGAAAGTATGCAGGTATACCTACAGTTATCACAAGGACTGCAATTATCTTTTTTAAAAATAGGGATAATAATAATAGTTATTTATAAATTACTACACAAGTTACTAGCTGCAAGCAATTACTTTGCAAACCATATTCTAGTGTGTCTTTTACAAGTACTCTGTCAGAACATTAAGAATATTTATTGAATATAACAAGAGTAATGTAGTCATAAGGTGCAGACTCCACAGGGGCAATTTACTCTGTGCTTATTTATTATAAAAGAATACTCCCTTTGCCTCAATATTATTTTATAAATGAAAAACAAATTATATTTTGCATCTTGTATTGTGCAAAACAAAATCCAAATTGATACAGCACAGGTACAATAATGAATTGTGAAAGGAAATAATTTTTACATCAATGTACATTTCTTGCTTTAATTGAGGTTGGCAACACTGAATAGATAGAAGCAGTGGTATATCTGAGGTAGTGTCACAAGTCCACTTGACTGGTTCACATGTGCTCAGTTAATCCAGTGCAAATAACACGCAAAAAAGCAAATTATTTCTGAAACTGAAAAAAGCTGCTGACACGTCGAAAATTATACATAGCATTTTAAAATATTTAGAAGGGTAAATACTGTGATTCAAAAGAAATGCCAATATTTGAAAATGCATATAAATATTATTAATTTAATCAATAATCGCACATTGGCGAAGCTTTTTTCCACAAAATCAAACACTGTTAATAAACACTGTTAATAACTTGTTAATCAACAAGTCAAACACTGTTAAATAACTTGTGAGATACAATTTTTAACATGAAATATTTAGTTAAATAATTTGTAAATTTTTCTTCAGCACTGTCCTTATCAAGTCATTTTTCCATCTTTTTTTTGTCAAAAGTCAAATATTTGAATATAAAAAGTGACACAATCAAGCTGGAAAAAAATAAAAGGGGGTAAGAGACTGGATAACATTTTAAATTTTTTCCCTCTCTGTTTTAGAGGTTTTCAAACATTTTCTTGAAAACTGCAATGTATTGCCTCCATTATCCTTAATAGTATTCTTGGGGGGGGTGGGGAGGGGATGCTCCTTCCTATTCATACATGCTAACTTTTAACTTTTACAATGGGGACAGAATAATTATATCCAGGACCAAGTCTGAGGTACCTGTGGTAAAAGTTAAAAGTCAGCACCCTACAAATGTAGTTAATTGCAGTGTTGTTCGATAAAAGGATTTATACTTTTCTGTTATTGCACACTCAACTATATTTGAAGATGTTTAATATTGTATATATATGTTGTCACTACTTTATTCCTGTGTTAATTATTACAATAACCTGGATGAGCATCTGCTCTTGGGTTATTTACATTGTAATAATATACATTTATATCAAAAATAAAAATATTTGAATTGAAGCAAATTCAGCAAGTGAAAATAATAATTATATATAAATGAAATTTTCAATTATAATCAATACATCATCTATAATGATGTATTTGAAGTATAATGACTAGGTACTTTAATGAATATTTGACTACAACAAATTGTAAAATGTTTTTGGTAATCTGTGTATATAAACTAAAATTTCATTTGTTTAAACTCTTCTCCATTACCAGAATTGTCAAGTTGAACATCTATTAACCCTTAAACGCCCATAACAGCCGACATTTTGAAATGGACTTGTCCAAATAGTGCTATTCCTTTGTCTTTAATACCTTCTATCTTTTTCTGAAATTTTCTGGGCGTTAAAGGGTTAAATATTTACTAAAACACCAAAATAACAATTATCCTTAGTTGGAAAAGTTGCTTAAGAGCAATGAAAAGTTTTACTGTAGGTGTTTGTTGCATATCATTATTGATTGTAACATTATTGTAATTCAAATGGCTGTAATCAGTTCACAAACTCATGTGCCTGGTTACTCAACTTCATAGCAAAATTTTACATTTTGAGTAAAACTTTCTATTGGTATCACAATTAGAAGCATAATACACTGAAAACACAATTTATTATACACACTACACCCATTCACAAACCTGCCTTACTCCACCATAATAATGTGGCCATACAAAACTCCCTGTGGAATATAAATAGGTTAGATACCTACCTGCAACTGTTATGATAGGTAAATACAGCAACCTGAGCAAGTAGTTTGATCATGGACAGATACTCAGTGTGAGGAAGATAGGAGTACTCCATATCGGCAACTGCAGAATATTTGGGATTTCTGTGTGCGACCGTTGCACATGTGTACCAGAAGTACATTAAAACCTGAAGACCTCGGGAAAAATGTGCCCATCACTGTGTCATTGATGTTATGGTAAACACCACCTCTCCAATATTGCAATGTCAGAATAGAGGGCTACAGTGCAGATATTAATGTTGGCATTCAATGATAGGGCAGCTACAAAGGTTTGTGCAAACACTATTTAATGTATGATGGCATGACGGTTATGGCAGCCAATGCTCACATAAGGTAACCTTGTTAACAGCATGTCAGCAAGCTATGAGGTTGCAGTGAGCAAAGGAACATCGCCAATGGACCATAGAAGACTAGAAACAGGTAGCTTGGTTTGAAATGATGAATTAAGGTTCTAACTACAACATGCTAATGGGAGGCTGCATGTGTGGCATAGACACATGCGGCCATGGACTGTTGCAGGCTAGTGGGGGCAATGTTCTGGGGTGTATTTAAGTGAGCCATCTTAAGGTCCTTGTAACCTAATGAAATCACCATCACTGCAAAAGGCTATGTTAACGTATTTGCTGACCACCGACACACATTCTTGGCTATCCATTACCCATAGCAGGATGCATTCTTTCAATAATACAGTGCACCATCATATCAATCCATTTGGCAAAGGACTGCTTGGAGGAGCATTCCAATGAGTTCACAACCTACAAATGGCCCTCTTACTCTCAGGATATGAACCCTACTGAGCATCTGTGAAACTAATTAGGCTGATGCATTCAAGCTTGAAATCCACCACTGGAAATTCTGAGCTTTACAGATGGTCATCCTAGAATCATGGGCTGCAATACCACTCAAACATTTCCAACATCTGGTAGAGTCCATGCCACAATGTGTTGCTGTCGTGAGAGTGAAAGGTGGCCCATGACATTATTAGATGGGTTTATATAATAAATTGTCCTTTCAGAATATATGTAATGTCATATGTCTCTCAAAAATTGTCTGACAGGACAAAATTTGCATACATGACTCAAAAATGAAGCTCTGGGTTACAAAGCTAGCTCTGATTCTGCACCATCTTATGTTGATGTCAGTAGAGCATTTCATAACAATATGGCATGGGGTTGTGTTGTTTTACCAATGAATGACACTTTTTTTGCACACAATGGGCTAAATGGCCAGATCACAAGGAAACCAAGAGATCAGAGAAGGTTGGAAGAATGGGACCCACTGGACAGCTGTTAGGAGACAGATGGTAGCCTCCTGTCATGGCCATCCAGCATGTTTAATGAGTACAAGATATGGCTCTCCTGCACAGGGAGATACAGCTTTACACCCCATCTAATGAACAGCAATCTTTCCAGGTGTCTCCTACTGAGCAAAGATAGGGTGGGGAGTTTTGTGTAGAAAATTTTCAAAGCTGGCCCAGGTGGGACTTAAACCTTGGAAATGCAGATTATGAACCTGGCATGCTGCCAACTGAACCACCCTTATGTTGTACGCACATCACATGGATGCTTTTACAAATGACAAAGCAATTGGTATGTTAGAGTCTGGCCAGTCCTAAACCGATGTGGCTAGAACTATAAATTTTCCCCAATCAGTGCTTTTGAGATTTTGGAGACAGTTTTAACAGACAGGAGACACTAGCCATGGATGAGGCCAAGATCATCCAACAATGCAGGATGACTATTAGCATCACTGACTGTTGCAATCCCAATCTTGTGCTAACAGCCCAATGTCAGCCAGGCAACTCTCTCTTGAGCTTTCTGCAGCCATTGAAAGCATAGTTTTGAGGCATACTGTTTATAGGTTTCACCAGAGAGGTTCTATGCCAGATGACTGGCAATTTGTATTCCCTTAAATCCTTCCCACAGGATACCCTGACTAACACCATCTGACTAAACACAGATAAATGGGTCATGTGCTCTTTACCAATGAATCATGATTCAGTCTTCAGACTGATTCTCAGTGTGTTCTGATATATATATATAGAGAGAGGAAGAAATTCATTACCAACCCTCTAACATAAGAGAATACTATTACTAGGACCTGTAGCATATGTCAAATGGATGTACACCACTCCACATCTTTGCCAGAAGCACTCTAACTGGTTGGAGGTATAGGGAGAATAAATATTCTTTCCTATGTGAGGCATTCCAGGAATTCTGTTGGTCCACCAGTTTCTTTTCTATGAATGATAACCCCACACTTCATAGGGCTCAGACATTCAATTAATTCCTTGATAGTGGGGATATTTAGCAGACAGAGTCACCATAAGTGATAAGATTGGAAAGATTTATAGTCTCAATTGGCAGATAAATGAACTAGCCATTGATAGTTTAGTGGTGAGAATACCTAGCATTTAACTGGGAGACATGGTTTAAGTCCCACTCATGACAAACCGATTTTTTCTGCCAAATTATTTTTTGAATAATGTGGTTCCCTTCTTTTGTAATTTGTTTGAGTACACAATATAAGATTTGGATGTTTCTTGTGTGGCAAACAGCTCCTTAAGGGGTAATTTATTATTATTATTTACATAATCATTAAAATGTTAAAAATGTAAAATTGTCAAAATCAACATAGGAGATATATTTTAATTTTCCACTTTTTAGTTATAAACTTCCTCTTCATTAAGGTTGGGTTGTTTTATCTCTGAATAGAATTTTTTTTTGCACACAATTGGTAAAATGTCCAAGTTACAAGGACTCATTAAAGGTTGGGGGAAAGGTAACCTACTGGACAGCTGTTAGGAGACAGATGGAAGCCTTCTGGAAAGGCCATCCAGCATGTTCTTTAATGTGCACAGTGTATGGTGTATGGTTTTCTTACATATTGGAGTCTTGGCTTAACATTCCATTTGACAGATGGCAGGCTCTCCAAGCCCATTGGTGACCTCTTTCTCACCAAGGGCAGCGGGGGGAGGTTAGCGGAGATAAATCTCAAAGCTGGCACAGTTGGGAATCAAACCTGGGAACTGCAGATTATGAGCCTAGTGTGTTAAAGAGCCTAAGAGCTCAGAATTTTCAGTAACCAGGAAAATTTATTAACTTTCCTTATTATTAATTATATACTTCCTTAACACATATTCTTATATTAGTTATATACTTTTTTATTACATATTCTTATATTACTGGTTATATACTTCTTTATTACATATTCTTATACTATTAGTTCTTTATTAACTCCCCTTCATTTGGAGGGGAAGAAGAAAATGGGCAGTGGGAGAATATGGAGAACCAACTGCTTATAGTTTTAATCTGGGAAAATTCACTCGCCATTTGACAATGGCAAATGTTTTCTGAGGTGGCCTATTACTTTCAAAAATAGGAAAAATTACAATGGTAAAATATTTCTTGAGAGAACCTCAAATTTTACTAACTGAATGCTGATTATTAATTTCACTGAATGCTCTTTCTCCATGCACACTGAAGCAAGAAAAAAAAAATCCCCCTTCCTCTATGTTTCTATGTGTCTTTGTTCCAGATGTAGTAAAAACTGTGCTGGCTATATTTTTTATAATTTCCCTATCCTGTTATAATTGGTATTTATTACAGAAACATTTCATAGATTCATTTAACCCCCAAGTGTTACATTTCTATTGTTCTGTTAGACAGTAAGTCATAAGAAAGGCTGTGTGACAGTGCTGCCATGTCGGGAACATTATGGGACCACACAGCTGTGGTGGGGAGAACCCATCCTAGCCACCTGGAGGGTTAAAGAGGAAGAATGATAAAAAGCTTTAGAAAATAATATAATTTCTTCATAATAAGATTTAATTTCATAACAGTTTGTTATGCTTAGTTCCTAAATTGAACAAAAGTGGAATAACTGTTTAAATAAAGTTACCTATTTTGACAAAAATTACAAATTTCAAGCGAAATCACTAGGATGATAGATTAAATGACTGCAAGATCTTATAGTACTTTCAGTATCTGAAACACATTTGCAAGCTCACCCAGCAAAAGTACCTAAGTACTAATTCTTAAAAGTACTACTAGTATTCTCAATACTTTGAAAATTATGTCAAACTCTGGTTCACATAGCCCTATGAACTTAAAACAAGTATTAGCAGGAAAAATATAGTTTCACCTGATATTGGGATGTCATATGGTTAATTCCTGACATATTTCATCTGTGACTGGAATGCATTCTGTTTACAGTGATATATTAATTTAATATTCAAGTATGTAAATTCCACATTTGTACTGAGGAATGTTTGCTCCACTGATTCCTGCAATGCCAGAGGCATATGTAAGGTATATTTAGTTCTAGAAAGGGCATGTTATGCAGCCCTTTCTGGAATGTTAATCAATATAGCAAATTGGTGAGGGGGGGAGGCACCCAACTTGTGTTGTTCTGTGACAGTTGACCCTGGTTGGGGGTCAGTAATCTTCCACATATCTGAGAGTTCAGAGAAGGGAGGGGAAGAATATGCAACAACCAATTGGCAGAGCCCCGACGAGGAACAAGCAAGATGCAAGGAGTTTTGGCTTGTAAATGCCGACTGGAACTAACAGTACTTGGGCTCTCAAGAAAGAGCTGAACAGGAGTATGTTTTTGCCCATTCAATGTTTATGTGTCAGTGTTCAAAAAAGGATTGTTTGTTTTACTAAAGACTGGAGTCGAACATATTTATTAAGAAGAGGAGCTCAGTATTGAGTCCCTGCATTTTCTATCAAATCACAGTAGGCATAAGGACTCTTTCACTCCATTCATGTATTGTGATTGAAACCAAGGGCCCATTTTCCATCAGCTATCAACAGGGGACTGTATTTAATAATCTCATGGTTGTGCTTCATTTCTAGTCATCTGATAGTAGTAATAATTGTCACTGAGTGATGTTAATCACCTCATGAGCCCTTACAAAGTGATCCCAACTGTCAGATGAACCAGAGGGTCATCACAAAGATCTACATGCATTTACCTGTATTATTTACATTTCATTATTATTAAACCTGGAGTAAATGTGCATTGGCCTTTTTTCCACCTCCACAATGCATTTTTAGATAGCTACAAATGAATTTTTATGGCATTTGTACTTGCCTCTTTGTTTAGTCGATTTGAAATGCTCCTGCCAGAGACAGATTCTTCAATATGGACAAAACATTTCACTGTGGCAATGTGGATTGGGTTGTTTTACCTCTGAGCAGACCATTTTTGCACAAAATGGGCTAAATAGCCAGGTCACAAGGACCCCAAAGGCTCAGAGAAGGTTGGGGGAAGGGGACTCTCTGGACAGCTATTGGGAGATAGATGGTAGCTTCCTGTCAAGGCCATCCAATGTGTTCTTTAATGGGCACAGGGTATGACTCTCCTGCACATGGGGCCATGGCTTAATGTCCTATCCAACAGATGACAGCCTTTCCAAGCCCATCAGTATACCCTACTGACCAATGATGGAAAGTTTTGCAGAGATAAATCACAACACTGCCCCAGCTGGACTTGAACCAGGGAACTGCAGATTACAAGCCTGGAGCACTACCAACTGAGCCACCCCCTGGTGGCAATGTGGAAAAGTTATGTTTGCTCCTTTTGATCATATTGCATACACTGTAGTTAGTTGTTTTTACAGCTTTCTAACTTTTCCCCCCATTGTATGTTACTTATATTTTTGCTGATGAACAAAGTATGCTTTGATAAATTATAGATGCAGAACTATATTCTATAAAGTACTATAAATGCATATATAATTACATTTTATATCATTGTTTTTTTTGGTCAGTTTGCTGTTCATGGTCCTCAGTCAACAGATGGCACTGCTCAAGAAGTGTATAACGTCGAAGTGTAAAGTATGACATAGAAATGTAACAGTTGGTTATTGGGGCCTAAAGTTCTTTGATTTGTTTTTTTTGGGTGGGTAATGTGAAGTCACATGTCATGTGTGATTTGATGGGAATGTGAAGTTACGTTTGATTTTTTTCACCATTTTTGCTTGTTAATTCCTTGGGATAACATGCCTATGCAGTTAGAGGTAAGTGCATATGTATAATATATTTAATGAGGGATTTTTAATGATAGCCAGAATAGGAATAATTAATAAGTTCCCATTGTTTTTTCGAAATTTCGTTAAGGTATGGCAAATAATAAGCTATTTTAGATATTTTGGAATTGAAATTATTTAATATTAGGAGGGTTGTTGTTGAAAGTGTTAGTGAACTGTTCTGCAATATTATGGCCATGTCCTTTGGTAGTGGGAGTTTGGTAGCTTTTTTGTGGCTGTGTGTGTGGGGGGGGGGGGATGTTTTTCGAAAGTTCTTTGGAGTGAGGGGCATTTGAATGGGGAGTATTGCTAGAACTAGTTAGAATCATTTTAAATCTTTGTGTTTAGTATGGTGTAGTATGTGTTTTGTTGTGAGTGTGGAAGAAAATGGCAAAAGTTTATAATGTGGGGAAATTAAGTTTTAAAAATGAGAGTTTTTATAGGGTGTTAGGGTTTTGGGAAAATAGTTTTTGGTGAAACATATAAAGCGAGTTTTCAGAGGATTCTAATATAGTGGAGGAAAGAACATTGGAAGTTTTTCTGTGTGGGACTGAACATAGCAGTAGTAATGAACATGTGTATTTTGTTATAGTAGTTTGGGATGAATTGAGTCATTAGTAGTTACATGTAGTATGGTAATTATTAGTATGTTATAGTGATTTATTAATTTTGTTATATATTTAGGAGTCTTTTAAAGCTACTTATGAGATTTATTCTTAATATGCGGAAGCATTTAGTGGCTTTTTGATATAGAAATTTTGGGTATTGTAGAATTGTCGATGTGGAAAAAAATGGAAGCTTCTGATGGAGTCAGGAAGATTAATGAGTAATTTAGGGGAGGGTTCTTTGAGCTATAAGATGGGGGAGAGGTATATTATTTTTTGTTCTCTCTGATGAGATTATTTGGTTTTGGGGGCTTTTTTATAATTTGGCTGGAGGTGCACTGTTTCTGATTTTCATGTTTTCCAGTTTGTATTGTCTGCAAGGACATTTAGTTTCGGGGGCTTTTTTATAATTTGGCCGGAGGTGCACTGTTTCTGATTTTCATGTTTTCTGGTTTGTGTTGTCTGCAAGGACATTTAGTTTCGGGGGCTTTTTATAATTCGGTTTGGTGATATACTGTTTCCGATTTTCATGCTTTTTGGTATGTGTTGTCTCCAATGAGATTATATAGTTTGGGGAGCTTTTTTTTATGCCAGTCAGCGATGCATTGTCAATGATGCTCTTGGTTTTAAGATATGTTCAATTTGATTAGGTTAATTTTTGTATGTTTGACTTGATTTATTAGTTTAGTTTGTGGAAATATATTTGTGGACTGTTTTAACTATTGGGAAAAGAGGGGGGGGGGGGGATATTTCAGGAATTTGTAGTATATGGAAAGGCAAATGTGTTGTCATAGTTCCTTTACGATTTTTTTTTTTATAATTTAAAATTTTTTTTAGTAATTCATGGTTGTGAGCAATGTTTTTTAGTGGAATCGCATTTTTCTTTGTTACATTGCTTTTGTTTACAATACAGATTACCATTGTCATGGTAATGGTACTTTGCATTTGATGTAATCTTGAGTTATCATCACCATGGTAACGAAAAAAAAAATTTTTTTTCTAGAAACCCGTTTGGGTTAGGGTCTGGGGGGTTGTGGGAATCATCGAAAAGGACTGTTTTGTTACGCTGCATCAAAAAAATGGCGGCCAAGGACCATGATGTGTACTATTGCCCTTTTTCATTCTGTACTATACTGATATGGTGTAATAATAAACATATTTGCATACATTTGTGTATTCTTTCAAAAAAAAAGTGCAATATTATAAAACATGGTAAAAAATTTCTGTTTAGAGTAAAACTTTTAAAGAGCATGAGAGTTTAGCAACGGGTTGGGTTGGGTTGTTTTACCTCTGAGCGGCACTTTTTTGCACACTATGGGCTAAATGGCCAGGTCACATGGACCCCGAAGGCTCAGAGAAGGTTGGGGGAGGGGACCCACTGGAACAGCTGTTGGGAGACAGATGGTAGCCTCCCGTCAAGGCCATCCAGTGTGTTCTTTTACGTGCACAGGGTATGGCTCTCCCGCACATGGGGCCACGGCTTAACGTCCCATCCGACGGACGGCGGCCTTTCCAAGCCCATCGGTGTCCCCTACTGACCGTGGGCAGGGCGGGGAATTTTTGCAACGGGTGACCAATAGACTGAATGTGTGCATGGAAGGGTAGGGGGAAAAACTCACTTACTCCTGGGTTAAAGAAGAATCCTTAAACTTTAGATAGTTTCAAAAACAATTATGCAATGGTAAAGCATTCAAAAACTGCTTACCTAAAAACTGATACATGAAGTAAAGGTAAAAAATGTACCTATACTAGGTTTATCTTCATGTAGAACTCTAATGATCTGAGTAAATCTCTTCCTCATTTCTGCTAAATAACTGTAAATCAGGGCCTCTAAATTATTAGTTGTCCTACTCTCATCTTAGAAGAAAGAATTTTTGAAAATTATGGGCCAAAAACAATCAACAGAAATTCCTCAAAAATTTAAACCTACAAACTTTTTGAGGCATTTTTTTGCTTACAAAGATGAAGAGGCCAGACCAACCAGCATTGTGCAAACTGAACACAATAGGAATTCTGGGCATCCATATTGTGATTATCAGATAATCAATTCAGATATTCAATCAATTAACTAGAAGTTCTATATGAAAGTGAATGATGGTGTGACACATTTGTGACCTTTATATGTTTTCTTGTTTAAAAAAATAAAAAAATTCTGAAGTTTATTTTCATAAATCTCATTGAAACAATATTCATTTAGAAATAAATTTAATTCAAAAATTTTCATTCCCCTTTAAACATTGGAGGAGATGAATTTGCCCAATGAAAACTACTTCCACTATTTTTTTCCATTTAAAGATTTGTCTTTTCTACAATTCTCTTTTATTGCCTAATTATCATTATAAGCACAACTTTCAGAAGTTAACTGCTATGGCATCTCTGAAATCAGATTTGAGATTTTAGAGCACGACTTTCAGAAGTTAACTGCTATGGCATCTCTGAGAGCAGATTTGAGTATTTTGTGTATGTTCAAATATTGATACATTAATTGATAATATTTGCTGTTATGAATAATCATAAAGTATCAGTAAAAGTATAAACATTATTGCATCATACAGTCATTAAGCCATATGGTAGTTGGTAACAAATAATAAAACTGCAGAATATGTTGCATCATCATTTTGTTTTCAATTACAACTATATCCTCCAGGATATATTGCATACATTTTTGGATTCTTATTAACTACTCTTTGATTTTAGCTACACCTAAAAGGCTTGGGCACCTAATTACACCTATTTTCTAATAGCATATCAGAGAAAAAATGGTTCTATTTGTATCTCTGATTCATTAATTCAAATTGAAACAGAATGTATCAGACAGTAATATTCCAATAGAAAATTAAGCTGTGATCTGAACTTGCACCACATTTTCTAATTTGGTTTTATGGATTCAGTAGCTATAGTTTTGGTATAATTACCCTGCTGTTGGCTTGCCAGGCCATTTCAGCTGGTCAGCTAATGCAAAGTTAATTCATGTATTTCTTGCCAAAACCCTATATGATTATTTTCACATAAAGATGGCAATATTCTAATGTTGAAATTTCAAGCTTCGTCATGTTTACAGAAATTTCTAAAATAAAACTCTTTTGCCTGCTTTAAAAGCTTTTAAAACACCAGAATCTATGCAAACCTCCTGAAAAACCACTTTACACTGACAAACTGAATTTTAGCAAGATAGCATTAATTTCAAACAGTGTAAAAATTTTAATCTTGCAAATTTTATACTAGAAATATATAATGTTTAAAAACAAGTACATTCGTTGTCATGCATTTTAATTTGAAAATAATTGAAACTACTCTGACCTAACCGATTATACTATTTCACATATACACTTTCTTACTATAAGTATCTTAAAGGTGTTGATAAAACTATAATTAAAGATGAAACACACAATGAAATTAAAAAAAAACATAATAATAAATATATAATTTAGAAATTTTAGAGATAAAAGTAAACTGTAAATAGCTGTCAAGTGCATTTCACTTTAGTGACATATGCTACTACAAAAATACTGTAAACAAATTATACGTCAATTTTATACTAATATATATTAAATTATATGCTAAATATATATCAAATATTCAATAGGTAGAACATGCAGAAATGAGTTCGAAACAGCAAAAAATCTACCAAAAATATTCATATGGTTATAACCATCAAAATAAAAAATTTCTGGAGCAAATAACAAATTTATCAAGGCTACATACTATTTGGCAGTTCCAATATTTCATAAGCTTCCTCCTTTGATAAACCCATTTTAGGCGAATTTTTTTATGACTCATTTAATTTTACTGTATTCAGTATTTAATTCATAAAAATGTTTACAAATTGAGGTTTATACTGCATTTAATTTCAATAGAAAACAATTTTTGACAAATATTTCGCACAAGGCATTCTCTTCATCCATAAGGGATATAAACCGAACTCAGCCATTCCTTCGTTTTGGTTTGCAATACTGTCATGTAACGTGTGAAGGATTGTTTTGTCTCTGCTGTGGGGGGGTGGCCTAACTGTTGCCATCTTGAGTCATTAGTTTATATATATATGTTGAATATATATATGTTCATTTCGCATTCAAATTTTTCACAATATGGAGTGTATGCTTTACTTCTTTAACACAAATATAACTGCGATATCCTAAAAGGCAAACATTGACTATTCATTTCAACTTTGAGTACTCTGTGAGTTGCAATGAGTGCTACGGGTGAAGGAATATTTACTGAGTCGCAGTTAGATCCGTTTCAAAGATGAGAGCTGAGAACCTTACAATGCAACCTGTTGATGAACGACCTATAAATTAAAAATAAGTTAAAATCAAAATACTTCTCTGCTTTACTAGACTGCACGGTCACAACAAAGTCTTGAAGAGCAACTACCACTTATTCATTTTCATATCTATCTGTCTGAGCATTTGACCCAAGCTAAGAATTCGGTCAAATTATTTGCTAAATCACCTTGATCTTCTTTGGAGACTGAGAGTAGTCTGTTAGCTGAAATCATCGGAATAGAAGAGAAATGAGGTCGGGAATACATTTAACCGGTAATCAATAACACTAACGTCTATGCCAGAGGTGTGTAAACTTTTCAGCAGGATCATTTTCAACAAGGCAACTGGTAATACCCTATCGCCCACAGTTTGATCCAAAATACTTTGAAAATCAGATTTAGCTGAGTAAAAAAATATCTTTCACTCTAAGGGAAAGGGCAAAGTGCCTGTTTAATTTCAATTCAGTGCAATACTCTTTCACACCATTTAATTTTCTATATATTTTTATTTTGTCTCCTCTAAACTTTGTCATATTTGAAGATACCTTAACTGCTTAACACCCTTAACACATATTGACAGACCTAGTTTTATCATTCAAAGTAATCAGTCATCAGATAATGCAACTGCCAAGGTGATCAAAGAATATAATTTCTGTTCCTTTATTCAATTTGGAATCTCGCAAGAAGCTGTAAATAATAATTCCTTCATTCAGGTCTGTTGACAATGTTTAACCTCCTGCAAGGCCTGATCAAGGTGAGATCGGCCAAGATACATGACCTCCCCTAAGAGAAGGCTAGTGGTAAGAATGGAAGAGAAAAAAATATTAAATTGGCTGAGTGGTTAGTGAGCTGGGCTACTAATCAAAGGGACCTGGGTTCAAGCCCCGGGTAAGGCATGGATGTTTGTGTTGTCTTTCTGCTGAGGTCCGACCATCCTCACAAATCTTCTACTTTGGCGTAAAAACTGGCAAGCTTCTGCCAAATCCCTGTGGCAAGCAGCTGCTTGAACGGTACATATCTTACGCGCATTTTTCAAAGAAAAAATAATTTAAAGACCACTAAAACAGAGACAGAATTTTTATACATGAATGGCATTCCGGTTCTATCAAGTCGCTTACCTCCCCATCCCCATCCCATTTACTTTTTCATAGATTCGGGACTGACTACCAGCATGCTCAGAGGAATAGAAGGAAAAATTGCCTTTTCCATATAGGTCTTCCCTTGAGAAATGCTTTACTTTACGAAAATGGACTAAATATATTTTTTAAATTCAAATTCTGCGCTCCTTTTTGAACAATCTTCGGAAAACTTTTTGGAAACCTTTGTTTTTGTTATAAACAAAGCCAAAGAAAATGACTTTCTCACAGTTTCAATATACTGCCTGAATGGAATCATGGAAGCAAACACTCAAAACTGGAAGAGCATTTTCAGAATTTAGTGCTGCTGATCATACAGCTTTTTATCTAAAATTTCAGTCTGAAAAGTGTGAAATTCTGAAATCCAAAATTTATATGGATTGCAATTAAAATATATGTCATTACGGAAATATTATCGAGTTAAAAGATATAAATATGAAACTTATTCAGGAGTATGCTTCCCATTTTCAATTGATAGATCAACGCCAGATCATTCTTCTAGTGCATGATTTTATACACAATGTGTGTGCTACATTTCCAATTTAATTCGACTAGATATTGCCAATGTATAATAGAATGAATGAGTAAACATTTATGCACCTGGTGCATGATTCAATGACTATTTCTGATAGAAGCCAATATCATGATTGCACTTCACATAGTCATTCTGAATCCTATTCAGACTACAAGTGGGGCTGCTACACCACCCACAAGTTTCTTGCTATGCTTCTGCTAGCCTTCCTTTGAAAGTAACATACATTTTTTGCATTGTTTTTGACATTTTCTCTGTACCAACTTCAAATGCAGAAACATTAAGAAACAATTATATAGTATTAATAAAGCCCCTTTCAGAACCTTGATGGATAAGGGGAAAAGTATTTAAATGGTAAAACATCAGTTTCTGGAAAATCGCCTTCAACTTTTTTACAATTTTCAGAATTGACAAAGGACTAAAAATGATAAGTAATGACATGGCTTCAAACGAATCGGGCTTTATTGAATGTTGAATTCTTCTCTGATTGTCTAATACAGTGTGCTCATTGAAATAAATAGAATTAGTAAAACTCAAAAACACTTAGATGTTATATTTATG
Source organism: Ryuthela nishihirai (assembly GCA_038380435.1). Lineage (NCBI taxonomy): Eukaryota > Metazoa > Arthropoda > Arachnida > Araneae > Heptathelidae > Ryuthela > Ryuthela nishihirai. Next base: position 70,805,162 of record JAWZYU010000001.1, read on the forward strand.
TCAGTGGCGTGTCTTCAGAAAATGCGCCTCATGCCTTAAAGTATTCTCAAAATAATTTTTAATGACCATGATAGTAGAAGGTCTGTGAGGAAGGCAGGACCTCAGCAGTAGACAACACAAACATTCAACACTTTATTTTACCTGGGGCTCGAATCCAGGTCTCTATGATAAGTAGCCAAGCACGCCAACCACTTGGCCACTGGCATTTGTTATAACCATCAATGGTTATAACCTTTTGGTAAATTCTTACGAGTAGCGACACTGATTTAAATGTTTCTAGAACTCTTTAAATAGTATCGAAATATTGCTCAAAATCTATATTTAGGGAATTTTTTCAGATTTTCCATTTCTTGTGTCATTTTAATTACTACAAAACACTCAATTCGAAATTACTTTCAAAACAGCTTACCATTCACACAACATGAAAATTTCCCAATACTTTTTGCAATTTAGTGCAATATGCTCATTCCCAGAATTAAAAAAGTAAGAAAAATATTTAAATTTCAAATGAGTAATTTGATTTTTAAATGTATGGAATATTTCAAGTTATATGTTATGTATAATATTAATTTATGCATTAATTTTACTATTTGGTAACAAAATTGTATTACTTATCATAAAATTCCTCTATTCATTTCCATTACATTATTTCATTTTTTTCGTTGCTATGTAAGGCATGGATGTATGTGTCGTTTTTCTGCTGAGGTCCTGCCATCCTCACAGACCATCTACTGTGGCATATAAACTGACAGGTTCGTGTCAGACCTCTGTGGCAAGCAGCTGCTTGAGGGGGTATTTATTTATTTATTTTTTATGAAAGAAAAAACAAATACCATTTTTATACAAAATTAAAAAACTGCTGTTCAAAAGGGACCCTACCACTTTTTGTGACTAGGGGTGTGCGATATGTAAATCTGGCTTTGGATAGCAGGGCAAGTAAACAATGAATCGAAAATCATTTCTTGTTAACTTTATCTTACATGAATTCCGATTTTCGTTCTTCACCAAGTGTACAGTCTGACAGTGAGCTACTAAAAACAGTTTTGCACTAAAAGTCTGAAAAACGTAAAGTCCTTAATATGGCGCAGAAAGGTGAAATCATAAAAAAATTGCGGATGGCCAAAAGAAAGTTGATGTTGCTAAGGTGAATGAAAATCCACCAGGTTCTTTATCATGATTTAAAAAAATTTTCATTTCTCATTAAAAAAAGAACAAATGTTGGTGGAGTTTGCAAAATCGAGAGATGCTGCTTCAAGAAAAAAGATTAAATCAGCTTTATACCAGAATGTTGAAGAAGCACTTTTCCATTGATTCATATGAGCCAAGGCTTAAAATTTACCACCAATTGTTCCACTGCTTCAAACGAAAACAGCAAAGCAGCGTTCATTATTTGGTTCATTACATGCATGGCTTACTAGAACAAGAAAAACGCATATCGCCTTTGGAACAAAGAGAACGCATATCGCCTAATAATCTGGTTTTCAAAGAGAATGAAGATTTCCATTCACTTACTTTTTCAATCACTAAAAGTTTTAAATTTTTAGGGATTGAAAAAGTAGGTGAATGAAAAATGTAGGTTAAATTATAAAACCCAAATGAAATATAATATAAAGATTTTTATATATATTGATGCGAATGAAAATATGATTTTTTATTAGAGGAACTATGTATAAAGAAGAATGCATATTAAAAAATGTAATGCTTTAAAATTGTGTATCTAAGATATACAAGATTGTTTATATTGCATTGCAATTTCAGTTCTAAGGTAAAAACATGTAAATATAATGTTACTGCATATTCTGAGAATCTATCTATTTATCTATCTTTTAATTTGAGCTAAAGGATGATGGGAAAAATTTAAATAATAATATCTTGTTAGTAATTGTACAACATGAAAAGTATTTGTCTTTCATTTCTTACATTTAAAAAGTTGCTTTTCTCACACTCCTGGGGGCAGATTATCGCTATCAGCGGAGTATCTCCTGATGCTCTTACGTTGAAACTTCAAATTTCTATCATAAACAGATCATTTGCAAATTTCGTTAAAAGTTTTGCCATTTCCATATTTAGTGATCTATAAGGATGTAAATTAAAACTAAGTATTTGAAAAATGCAAATTATAATATTTCATTATTACCAATCCAACTAAATTTTTTAAAAATTATTCCTTTCAAAAATGTAGCCCACACTCCTGGGGGTAAAATGATCAAGTCATTGTTGCAAATAGAAACATGGTAACCTTTGCATTCCACCACCAAAATTTTAAATTTCCAGCATATGAACATCGTTTTTAATATTCGTTTAATATTTTGGAATTTTTAAAAATTTCCTCCTTTAGAGGATTCAGTTATAGCTTTTGGGATAATTGGAAACTGTAAATCGCAATTTTCATCAATACCTATTCAACCTAAAAAAAATTTTTCTTTTTCTTTAAAAACAAACAATTATTTGTTAAAACAAAAATGGTCACGTTTTCTCATCCACCCTGGGTCTAATAGGTCAATTTAATGCTGCCAATGAAAATACCATGTAGTTCACATTACAACACTAAAATTTAAAATTTGTAGTATAAATGCATCGTTTGTATTATTCGTTGAAAATTTTCCCACTGTTTGGGGTGCAATTCTAGTTTCTGGAAGATTCCGAAAATGCGAATCATAATATTTCATCAATTCCTATCTAACCCAAAAAAGAATTTTTCATTTATCTCTAAAAATCAACAATTAGCTGATATAAAAAAAAAAAGTCCCCCCCCCCGAGTCTCAACTCATTGTTGTCAATGGAAACTTCGCGATCTTCACATTCCATCACCAAAATTTCAATTTTCTACCATAAGTACATCGTTTGCAATATTCGTTTTGAATTTTCGAATTTTTAAAAATTTTCACCGTTAGAAGGCGCAATTATAGCTTTAGGAGATTCGGAAAGTACAAATCGTAATATTTCGTCAATACCTATCAATATAAAAAGAATTTTTTATTTATCTCTATAAACAAAAAAAATTCGATGTCGACAGATGGACAAGAGAGATGACAAAAAGCTAAACTATTATTTCTTTTTTTTGTAAATGAAATAAAATTAAGTAACTAGTCTTTATTATCGGCATTTAAGTAATTTTATTATATTCACTGTTTAGTCTTTTTTATTTGGGCTGAAATTCACGGTATATTTCTATGTTATTTTAGACAACATTCCAATCAAAATTTCTCGAACGAACAACGAATTTACGGATATAGTTTTACGGCTTTATTATTATTTAATTTTTTGTTAGTTTTTTGGCTGTCCCTTAAAATTATGTATAAACTAGTTCGACAGTACATTTATTTGATTAAACAATTTGGTACAGCCTTTAAAGTAAATTCTTATGGATGGCAACATTGCTGTTAAATGTTTCAGCATCCCTTTAAATATTTCCTTTTAAATACACTCATTTCCATAAATTGAGGAACAACCATGTGTTACGTCAATGGAAGCCTGACGTCAGAGCTCTATAACTTATGAAATAAATATGGTCTAAAAACTTATGAATAATATAACTTAAAAATAACTTATGAAATCTATATTTTATTAAATAAATTTTTTTGTTTTGAAAAATATGATATAGCAGATAAAGATCTTAATGAAATATATCAAATCTCGACTTCAACAATATTCATTCAGTATTTAATGGAAGTTTGAATATTTAACAATAACAATGCTAGTTTTCAGAAACTTATAAACAACTGATGAATAGAAAAAGAATTCTTTACACAAACTCAAAATACACATTTATTTTATTAAACTCTTTGATACAATGCTTATTACTAAGTTTTAATTAATTTCTGCAGTCAATTTTTGTGACTGTCATAGTTTTTGTTAAATATCCAAACATTCATAACTCATTAAATACTGAACGGATATTGTTAAAAATTGAGATATTCATATATTTAATTGAAATTTTATCTGCTATCCCATTTTTAAAAAAATATTTTACAAGTTATAGAGCTTCGACGATAATTTCCCATTTACATAACACAGGATTGTATCTTAACTTTTGGAACCAATGCAGTAAATATTTTGTAAATTGTTATTTGGTGAATAAATTCGGTTTCCTGTAACGTTTCTCCTAAAAAGGGCTTTATTTCATCATCATCATCTTCAAGCAGCCATGGGCTACGGAGGTCCAACAAGATTGTGCAATTTAGATCTTCAAACATCTGCTGCAACTGGCCACTGTTTATAAGTATCTCGAACCAAAGTCCCGTTGATCAGTAGCCAAGCACGCTAATCACTCAGCCAAAAACCTATTTAAGATGGCCAGGAGCCTACTAAAGAGAAAAATTCATGCCGATTTATCACAAGTATATGGGGATCAATCCTGTCCATATGGCACTATTACAGGATGGATGCGCAAATTCCGAGAAGGACAGCAGAGTTTCAAAGACCTGCTCGTGCAGGAAGACTGAAGGAAGCCGTGAACGAGAGAACCATAGCTGCTGTTCATGAACTCATTAAGGAAAACACACACTCCCGCTTTCAGGTAATAAGTTTAGATGTCAGTGTATCGATTGGCAGCGTAGAAACAATTATTCATCAACATTTAAAGTTCTGAAAGCTCTGTTCTAAATGGATACCTCCATAAAGGAACGAAATAGCAAAAAAGGGCTAGAGTCGACTTGTGCAGGGAGATGCTGATAATATTTCAACCTAGTGGCACCCAGTGGCAGTCATAAGGAACCTCCAAAAGTCATAGTCCCCTCCAAAGAGGCTCGTAGGTGGTTTTTTTTTTTCATTCCAACAGCTAGCCAATTTCTTTTCTGGAAAGGCAGATTCCTGACGCCTATAATCCCCCATACGAAGGCATACGCAGGGGCATAGGAAAGATTTCATACTCCAGAAATATCACTTTTAACTGAAAAATCCTTCATATGCTCCTAAATGGCCCCATCCATGCTTGAAACTTATGACCACCCCTGCGATCTTGCACTGAGTCCTATTTAAAGTCATACAATATTAAACTAACTGAACGAGAAACACTAAACTTCTTTGCTTTTCACCTTCGTTAAGCTGCAGACAACAATTTATAACCTATCTCTACCTTGAGCTGTTTCCTATTAATAAGTCATACAATATTAAACTAACTGGATGAGAAGCATTAAAGTCTTTGCTTTACACCTTCATTAAACTGCAAAAAAACAATAATGACTGATCTATACCTTTCACTGCTTCCTATTCATAAGTCATACAACATTAAACATAATATTAAACTAACTGAACGAGAAACACTAAACTTCTTTGCTTTACACCTTCATTAAGTGCAGAAAACAACTATGACCGATCTATACCTTGCGCTATGTCCTATTTATAAGTCATACGATTTTAATCTAATTGGACGAGAAGCACTTAACTTCTTTGCTTTACATCTTCATTAATCTACAGAAAACAATTTATGACCGATTTCTACCCTGTAGTGCTTCCTATTAATAAGTCATTTAATATTAATCTAACCAGAAGATATGCATTAAACGTCTTTGCTTTACACCTTCATTAAGCTGCAGAAAACAATTTATGATCGAATTCTAACTTGCACTGCTTCCAATTTATGAGTCACACAATATTCAATTAACTGGACAAAAAAAGCACTAACGTCTTTGCTCTACATCTTTATTAAGTTGCAGAAAACAATTTACGACAGATCCCAAGGAGTGGTAGCAGTAACCTAACTTGATCTTTACCGTGCCTTACCTGAAAAAATGACTATAAACGACCAATACTACACCTACATTGTTTTGCCCGAAATGGTTAAAAAGATGAAAGAACAGCATCCAACAACAGGCGTGTTAAAGGTTCTCTTTCTTCATGATAATGCCAGTGCTCACAAAACCCGGCAAGTTACGGCCTATCTGGAGCAGAAAAAAATCAAACAGCTACTCCATCCTGAATCTTGCACCACTCAATTTTTGGTTGTTTCCAAAAATTAAAAAGGAACATGCTGGGAAGCCTTTTTCAAGGGTGTAAGACTTTGCAAAATAAATTCATTCAGAGTTGTGGAGTATTTCTCAATAGGAGTACCACCAAGTGTTCTGGAATTGGCACAGTCAACTTTGCATAGATGCTGGAGAGTGGAATACTGTGAAGAACAATAAAAGTTTGTTCAGGTAAGTGCAATGGTTTTTGTTCTACAGGTGCATGTCAAGAACATTTTGAACGCCCCTCGTGACAAGGTCCTGTTTGATATTGTCTGGCGGCAGCATCCCAGGTCTCCTTATCTTTCTAAAGCCTTTAATGCACCTGTTCATAACCCTAATCGCTAATATATAGTTACGCATACAGTCAACATGGCCAAAACAACGGAATCTCTCTCTGAACAATATGCTACTCAAAGGAGATTGCCAACTCCTTTGCCTATCCTCATCATTACCACCAAAGTTGAACCACCTAATGCACAAGATACTGCATAAGCATCCAGAATCAAAGACATCAAATTCCCTGCTTTCTTGTTTACAAAGGGTCCAAGTTCACTACCATAACTAACTCTAGAAAGAACAAACTATTATATAGTCTAATTTTAGTCTTTAAGTATATACGCCTATTTCTCCACATTCTGCATAGATTCTTAAAAGTCCCAGCAGCAATCCTATTCTTCTGTTTATCTCATGGCATTCAGATTAACTGAGTTACAACCTGACTGACGAATCATGGTTAGGGAACTTTCAATATAGCTTTCCATTCACATAACATGAAATTGTCACAATAGGTTTTATAATTTAGTATAATTTGTTCATTCCCAGAGCAAAAAAAAGCAAGGTAGGAAAATGAATATTAATTATTTGATTTTATGTGCAATTGCATATTGATTACTATATATTATGCTATGTGTATAATTCATTGCTTTAATTTTGCAGCATTTGGCAACAAAACTGGTACAAAATATCTAGAATTACATATTTTCCTGGATGTAATCGTAAAAAAAATTCTAGAAAACCTACAGCATACCACATATAATTGCAAACTACTGTTCTTTGTACCTAGGTGCGCTTGAAGTGTAAATTCAAGCTCTAGACAGGAAAGTTTTTATAATACAAAAGGCGATAATTGTAATTTTAAAAGACAACCAACTTTTTATAATTGAAAAATGTTTTGGGAGGTGGGCACCAAAATGAGATTAGGAAAAGAGTCGCCAACCTCCATTGAGCAGCATATTGTGCACAGAGAGACTAAGTTGGTTTGGCCATGTTGCCCGTATGCATAACTATAGATTAGGTGGCCGGATGCAACAGATGTAGCTCAGGACAGACGTGTTTGGAGAACTAAATTGCACAATCTGGTTGGACCTTGTAGCCCATGGCTGCTTGTGGATGATGTTGATGATCGGAAGTGCTATCATGCTACTCACATCAAAGCCTTCATCACATGTGTTAGATCCACTCTTGAATGTGATGCCTACTGACCGTGGGCAAGGCGGGGAGTTTTGCAGAGATAAATATCAACGCTCACCCAGCTGGGATTCGAACCTGGGAACTGAAGATTACGAGCCTGGCGTGCTTAATTTATAGAAACCAGTGTATATTAACACACTATATATATATAAGCATACTTTATATATATATATAGATAGAATATATATTAGCATACTATATATGTTTATAGATAGATAGAAGATAAATATTAGTATACGTTGCTGTTCATAATTTAAGGAATTGAACAAATTGCAAATATATCAGCAAATCTTTTTTTGGAATTTAACGAAAATTTCAGAGGATATGTAGCATGTTATAATTTACATATATCGGCTATTAAATTTGCATTTCTCAATGTGAAAGACTCTGCGATACGAAAATTAAGCTGACAATAAAAGCAGCTTCAGGAACTAGCGCTTCAAATTTCGGATTAAGAGAGGCTTTATTGAGAGTTTCACATTACAGTTTTGTCTCATTTGGATGAGCAGAGATGGAGAGCCATCGGACGGATGGAAGCAGGACAGTCACATTGAGAGGCTGCCAGATTCTAGAATGTGTCGGAAAGTGTAAATTGCAGACTCTGGAGATGTATTCCAGACACTAGAACCCTTACACGGGCCCCTAAGCAAAAGTAAAATATGGGCCGCCTTTAAAATTATTATAAGAGGTATGATTATATGTGGTAATGAAAATGGTCCCCCCAAACTTGCAGGCGTCCAACATTTGACTACTTTACCTGAGCAAAAATTGACCCTGCTGGAACATGCTCTAGAACAGTGGTTCTCAACCTTTTATGCATCACGTACCCCCTGGAAATGTGTATGTAACTGGCGTACCCCTTGTATTGATAGATAAAACTGTAGTTATAGTATAACAATGGTTATTTTTACTTTGTTACTAGCTCTAGCGACTTTTGAGCTCTCACGGCCTACTCCAAAAATTTTTACCGCATACCCCACGTTGAAAACCCCTACTCTAGAAGAACGAGCCAGGGTAGGCCCAAAGCAAAACTGTTCAAGATGGTCATTACTTGTCCCTTAACTGTAAGGCGCAGTAGAATTATGTCAGCGGGGCAACTTGTATCAGAGTTTTAAGCTGCCACAGGAAGGACAAGGTATCCAGAGTAACTGTGTCCCGACGACTTCATAACTAAGTTAAACATAATTAAGCCTAAATAAGGAAAGTGGCTATATGCTAGAAGAACTGTAGTGTGCGTACCATTAATCTCAGCTCATCTGAGAGCACAACTGAAATAGAGCAGACAGCCTTTCAACTGGACGAATGATCTATGGGGACAGGTTCCCTTTTCGGATGGGTTGGGTTGTTTTACCTCTGAGCGGCACTTTTTTGCACACATTGGTCTAAATAGCCAGTTCACACATGGACCCCGAAGGCTCAGAGAAGGTTGGGGGAGGGGACCCACTGGAACAGCTGTTGGGAGACAGGTAGTAGCCTCCTGTTAAAGCCATCCAGCGTATTCTTTAACTGCACAGGGTATGGCTCTCCCATACACAGGGTCGCGGCTTAACGTCCCATCCGACGAACGACGGTCTTTCCAAGCTCATCGGTGTCCCCTACTGACCGTGGGCAGGACGGGGAATTTTGCGGAGATAAATCTCAACGGTGACTCAGCTGGGACTCGAACCTGGGAACTACAGTTTACCAGCCTGGAGCGCTACCGACTGAGCCACCCCCTCTCCCCTTTTCGGATAAATCACAATATAGCGTAATTAGTGATTCTCTGCGCCAATCTATCTGGAGAGAATGTGGGACAGATTATCGCCCCCTGAATATCTTTGAAAAGGACTGTTTTGGTGGGAGTGGTTTGTTGGTCTGGGGAAGTATCGCTCTCAATGACTGCACTCCCCTTCATGTCTTCTCCGGAAGAACTCTAACTGCCCTAAGACACAGAGACGAGATCCTGTGAGACTTATGTGAGACTTTTTAGAGGTACTATAATTGGATCATAATTCATTTTTATGGATAACACTCGTCCATATGGAGTTCAGAGAATGGAGGAATATCTTGAGAGTAACGATATCCAGAGAATGGATTTACTAGCGAGGTACCCAGATCTAAATTTCATTGAACATGCGTGTGATGCTCTCGGAAGGCAAGAGATTCAAATTTCAAATTCAAATTTTCAAATTTATTCTCAGTAATTATTATCTATAATTAATTTACATAAAAAATCCCACTAAGCCGAAGCTTATCAGCGAGAATGTGCATATATGGTTTTACAGATATGATCTAGATTACATCAGTAGTACATAAAATGAAGGAGAAAAGAAAAAAAAGAATAAACGAAAAAGAAAACCGACAAAATGATGAAAGTTTCCAAATAAAAACATCACTTTTTCATCAACCACTGAAATAATTTTTCTTTAATATCACAAATTTTTTTAAGTTAACTATTTCTCTAGGAAGCAAGTTAAATAGGTAGGGAATTTGATATTCTTTGGAATTTCGTCCGTAATTATTATAAAATTTTGGTTGTTTCAAAAAACCCATAGCCTTTTTTCTAGTAAACTTATTGTGGCAAATATTTTGCTTATAGGTATCCTCAAAGAAGTTATTGATAACAGAAACAAACACATATAAACTTTCAATAGGTAAAATTTTGAACAAACTGAATATCTTTCGTTGTAAGGGAATTTTTAACTTCTGAATTACACAATCCTTTTAGCAGACTAATTTGTATTCTTTTAATTTTATTGTCTTATAGGCTGTCCCATAAACTGTTATCCCATATCTAATTATAGATTCAAAAAGTGCTTTATATACTAAAATAGTTATCTGTGTATCAACAAACAAGTTAAGTTTCCTAATTTTAAATTCTACAAATCGTAGTCTTGAACACATCCAATCAATATGTTTATTCCATTTCATTTTCGAATTCATTTTCAAGCCTAGGTAAATTATTTCGTTTACTTCTATTTTTGGACAATTGCATATACCAGATGATAAACCATCCAGCTTAGTACAACTTATTCGATGCTTAGTAATTCTTCTATTAAATATAGGTTGTTGAGAACAAATAAACATTTTTTTTTTCTCGTTTACACTCAGTTTGTTAAGAGCAAACCATTTAACTGCTTTATTAAAATCACTTTGTAGATTGCCAATAGCGTATTCTAAATCAGAGTGGAAGTTGATTAGCACTGTATCATCAGCATACATATATAATTTACTATCGAAATTAATATTAGCCAAATCATTTATGTATATTTGGAATAGCATAGGGCCGAGAATAGATCCTTGTGGAACTCCAAAATTGATCTGAAATTTATCGCTAAAATTATCATTTATTTTCATAACTATTTCTCTATGTAATAAGCAGCTTTTAAACCATTCAAAAATATTCCCTCTTATACCAGGTAAATATAATTTCTGTAGCAAGATGTCGATGTCAACTGAATCAAATGCTTTATTTAAGTCCATAAATAACGCAACGCATTTCTTTCCTATATTTAAATTAATATTTATATTAGTAATAAGATTTTCCAAAAGACTTTGAGTTCCCATACCTTTATGGAACCCAAATTGCTGACTTGACAGAAAATTTATTTTATTCGTTGTCCTCTGTGTTGCTGACTAACCTTATTAGGAGTATGAGAGCTCTTTGTAGAAGCTGTATTACTATTAAGGGTAATCATACACTCTTACTAAAAAACGTTAACTTCAATATATGAGGGGCAGGGGTGACTCAGTAGGTAGCGCACCAGGCTCGTAATCTGCAGTTCCCAGGTTCGAGTCCCAGCTGAGTTAGCGTTGAGAATTTTCTCCGCAAATACTTCCCTCCCTGCCCACGGTCAGTAGGGGACACCGGTGGCCTTGGAAAGACCGCCGTCCGTCGGATGGGACGTTAAGCCGTGGCTCCGTGTATGGGAGAGCCATACCCTATGCACGTTAAAGAACACGCTGAATGGCCTTGACGTGAGGCTACCATCAGTCTCCCAACAGCTGTTCCAGTGGGTCCCCTCCCCCGACCTTCCCTGAGCCTTCGGGGTCCTTGTGACCTGGCCATTTGGGGCCGGGGTGGCTCAGTCGGTAGCGCGCCAGGCTCGTAATCTGTAGTTCCCAGGTTCGAGTCCCAGCTGGGTCAGCGTTGAGATTTATCTCCGCAAAATTTCCCCGCCCTGCCCACGGTCAGTAGGGGACACCGATGGGCTTGGAAAGGCCGCCGTCCGTCGGATGGGACGTTAAGCCGTGGCCCCGTGTGCGTGAGAGAGCCATACCCTGTGCACGTTAAAGAACACGCTGGATGGCCTTGACGGGAGGCTACCATCTGTCTCCCAACAGCTGTTACAGTGGGTCCCCTCCCCCAACCTTCTCTGAGCCTTCGGGGTCCATGTGACCTGGCCATTTAGCCCATGGTGTGCAAAAAAGTGCCGCTCAGAGGTAAAACAACCCAACCCAACCCAACCTGGCCATTTAGCCCATGGTGTGCAAAAAAGTGCCGTTCAGAGGAAAAACAGTCAACCACTGTTTTTCCTCTGAACGGCACTTTTTTAAGTAGTTTTTAAGTTAAAAAATGTAGAAAATTCTACATTTTTTAACCAATCAATATATGCTGTGATTTATAATTTTTCATAACTGGAAAAATTTTCCGATGAATTTTTTGATTGGAAATTAAATTATTTTAATTAAACAAATATTAGGATATATTCTTTTTTCAAATGTAAATATTAATATATCTATATGATATTAAATATCCTCTGAAACTTTCGTTAAATTCTAAAAAGGATTTCTTGAGATATTTGCATTCGTGTTCACTTTCCTTAAATTATGAACAGCAGCGTATATACAAAAGAGAGACGTGCATTCGCTACCGGAGCCCGGATACGCGAAACATTGCTATTAGATAATAAAGTTTTTCCGATATCCATATTATACCCTGAAGGAAATGTCTAATAATCCCCTCCAAGGTAGGAGTGGTGTTCAAAGAAAATAAGAACCATTTCTCCTGTTTAACAGTGGTCTCTATTCGAGATTCCGACCCTAATATCTGTCTCTAAGGCAATTGGACCCCATTCATTTTAGAAAATTCGACCGATTTATTTCATTGTGATTGTCTTTAGTGTTTTTGTTCAGCATTGAAATTAAGAGTCCGTTACTAATAAATCCATTATTCGTCCAACAATGGGGCGGGGGTGGCTCAGTCGGTAGCGCGCCAGGCTCGTAATCCGTAGTTCCCAGGTTCGAGTCCCAGCTGGGTCAGCGTTGAGATTTATCTCCGCAAAATTCCCCGCCCTGCCCACGGTCAGTGGGGGAAACCGATGGGCTTGGAAAGGTCGCCGTCCGTCGGATGGGACGTTAAGCCGTGGTCCCGTGTGCGGGAGAGACATACCCTGTGCACGTTAAAGAACACGCTGGATGGCCTTGACGGGAAGCTACCATCTGTCTCCCAACAGCTGTTCCAGTGGGTCCCCTCCCCCAACCTTCCCTGAGCTTTCGGGGTCCTTGTGACCTGGCCATTTAGCCCATGGTGTGCAAAAAAGTGCCGCTCAGAGGTAAAACAACCCAACGTCCAACAATATCAATTATTAATTGCCTTTATTTCCCCTTAATATATCTTCTTCTTTCATGCCAAATTTTGGGATCTGTGTAACTGCTGTGTAACCAGGATTTCTTTATCCATAAAAATCTAATGACGTTCAATACTTCGCATTTCAGTTTTAGAATGTTACACAAATTGTGCCATTTTACTCTTTAAGAGTCATTTTATTTTTTGCACACATTGGGCTAAATGACAGATCACAAGATCCCCAAAGGCTCAGAAAAGGTTGGGGAAGGAAATACACTGGTCAGATGTAGGAGACAGATGAAAGCCTTCCATCGCCATCCATTATGTTTTTTAATGTGCACAAAGTATGACTAAAACACGGAACCATGGCTTAATACCCCATCCAACGGACGATGGTCATTCCAAGTTAACATCTCATACAAGTTAACATCTCATCGTAAGTAGAAGGGGGAATTACTGGAGGAAATTCTCAAAGCAGGAACAGTTGGGACTCGAACCTGGGACTTGCATATTGCAAGACAATTCCCACCTAGTTGGGGCCTAGTCCTTTAAGAATGAAAATTTAGTACTTGTTCAATACATTAATCGATCGTTTGCAAAATTCGTTAAAAGTTTTGAAATTTCCGAACATTTAAAGAGTGTTATTATCTAAATAATAATTTAAAGCTATCTGTATAATCGGAAACGGTAATTAATGGTTTATCAATACTAATCAAAGCAAAAAAAAGTTATCTCTAAAAAAAATTAGAAAAAAGTGGGATTTTTTTTTAATTATATGAAAACAAATTATTTTAATGATTTATTAGTGAATATTCAAAATCTAAATGGGAAGTTCTATTAACAAGGATAAGCTATCTCTCAATCTATTCTGCCGGTAGTCCGGTCTAGTAATGCTGACGTCACAAATCAGTGGTACGGCCTTCTCCTCTAGGTGGTGTTGGCCAGGCTCGTAATCTGCAGTTCCCAGGTTCAAGTACCAGCTGGGTCAGTGTTGAGATTTATCTCCACAAAACTCACCGCCCTGCTCACGGTCAGTAGGGGACACCGATGGGCTTTGAATGGCCGCTGTCCGTCGGATGGGACTTTAAGCCATGGGCCCTGTGCACGTTAAAGAACATGCTGTATGGCCTTGACGGGAGGCTACCATCTGTCTCCCAACAGCTGTTCCAGTGGATCCCCTCCCCCAACCTTCTCTGAGCCTTCGGGGTCCATGTGACCTGGCCATTTAGCCCATGGTGTGCAAAAAAGTGCCGCTCAGAGGTAAAACAACCCAACGTTAAAGAACACGCTGGATGGCCTTGATGGGAGGCTACCATCTGTCTCCCAACAGCTGTTCCATTGGGTCCCCTCCCCCAACCTTCTCTGAGCCTTTGGGGTCCTTGTGACCTGGCCATTTAGCCCATGGTGTGCAAAAAAAGTGCTGCTCAGAGGTAAAACAACCCACTTAGTTTTCAAATTCCGTTCCTTTAAGCAATTTATCACGTTTCCTTCTGAACTAGGTCGACCCGATTTTAGAAATCACTGAATTTTACTGTTGTTATGTTTCTGCTTCGATGTTTGTAATTTCTTAAGGACTTCCACTTGTGTGCTCTTGGTTTTGAAATACATTCTGTGAAAAAAAAATCAAATCGCTGTCCCAGTCTCTTTGATCTTTTGATAGCGCGCTCGACTTCTGATCAAAGAGACTGGATCAATTAGTATTATCTGTGACTCTTTGGATGCACCCTCATTAACGAATATCATGTTTGACTTGAACCTCGGCATGCGAGTTCATCCTATACAAATATCGTATTATATATTAGCCGAGCCTTCCCATGGCCGAGTGGTTAGCACGCTTGGCTACTGATCTAAGGGACCTGGGTTCGAGCCCCGGGTAAGGCATGGTTATGTGTGTTGTTTTTCTGCTGAGGTCCTGCCATCCTCACAGACCTACTACTTTGGCATATAAACTGACGCTCCTGTCAGACATCTGTGGCAAGCAGCTGCTTGAGGGGGTATTTATTTATTTTTTTTTATATTAGCCGTATTTTCGGGCGGGGAAACACACGTGTGACATCATCGGTGGCATAATTGGCAGCCTTGGTTCCGCGGCTACTGAGCAATCGGTCCCGAATTTGGTGGGGTGGTCCCGCTTAGTTCTGACCCTCTTGGTGTGACGAGCTGCTGTGAGTTGGCAGTGATCCTTCGAAAGGGGTCAGAGATTTCTGGGGCGGTCTGCCTTGGGAGTGAAATTATCGATTGGCGTACGTTTGGTGCGAATGAACTTATCGAAGAGTTTCGCGCCAAATATATAGGTGGGTATTACTAGTATCAATGAAAAAGCGGAAAATTCTACATTATGCATAATAAATTCAACGGCAACTACGCTCATGTTATTCATTGGGTACCTGTTGTAATAAAGCAGCTACCGATCTATATAGGTAGATCACGTTTTCAAAGTTTCTGGCTAAGTTATAGTCGCGTTTTTTCTAACCCTGACCATTTTTTTTTGCTTTCTTTTCTATCTGGTATGAATTTAAACGTCGGGGTGGTCGAGTGCCTAGCGCGCTCGACTTCTGATCAAAGAGACTGGGTTCAAACCCCGGTGAAGCAAGAAGGCTGGTGTCGTTCTTTTTGCTGAGGTATCACCTTCCTTGCAGATCTCTATGGCGTATTTAACTGACAGGCTCTTGTTAGATCTTAGATCTCTGTGGCAAGCAGCTGCTTGAGGAGGTTTTTTTTATATTCATGGTTTTTTTTTTGCAAAGTTTTTATTATAGTATCGAATTTTTTTAATGCTTGATTACATAAAAAGAAGTTTTGTATCTTTTTTGGGAGCATAAACGTATCTTATCTTTTCTTTTGGCACCCAAATCTATGCCGCTCTAAGCACGCGCGAAATCCAACACGTGGAAGTTTATTTGACCCTATATCGCAAAGTAGCAAACGATTTTGTGATAGGATGAAAAAATCAGTGAATTCAACAGCAATTGAGAAAGGTAGGCAACTCATGTGTTCCCCAATATTCAATATGCAATAAAAGAACAGCCGAAAGTAATAAATATACGTTTTATTCAGAAATGCATGAAATTTCCCATTTCAAAATATATACACAAGTGTTTGACTAATAAAGGTCAAGCATAAGATTTTCTGCTTACTCTGTTTGCCAGAGTTATACAAATATTAATGGCAACGACCTGGTCAGTGCTATGGTGTGATTCATAGAAGTATAGATATACGGAGACACCTTAGACCCCTGCCTTAAACTTTTAGAAGACGGAGCACCCCTTCATGGGAGGGAGCTTCGCAAGGAAGTGAAGTTGATGTTGAGTCACGTGAAGTGGGGAAACTGGAACTGGAAGTCTAGTGGTCCTCTTTTTAAGTCAGCTTTTGACCGCATCACTTTTCTCCCGAATTGCTTCAGTGTGAAAGCTTCTAAGTCAGTAATAAAGGCAGACAGAACATATCAGAAAACTGAATACCATTTGCATAGAGCATTGCCCCCTCCCATAAAAAGGGGCGGGGGTGGCTCAGTCGATAGCGCGTCAGGCTCGTAATCTGCAGTTCCTAGGTTCGAGTCCCAGCTGGGTCAGCGTTGAGATTTATCTGCGCAAAATTCCCCGCCCTGCCCATGGCCAGTAGGGGACACCGATGGGCTTGGAAAGACCGCCGTCCGTCGGATGGGACGTTAAGCCGTGGCCCCGTGTGCGGGAGAGTCATAACTTGTGCACGTTAAAGAACACGCTGGATGGCCTTGATGGGAGGCTACCATCTGTCTCCCAACAGCTGTTCTAGTGGGTCCCTTCCCTCAACCTTCTCTGAGCCTTCGGGGTCAATGTGACCTGGCCATTTAGCCCATGGTGTGCAAAAAAGTGCCGCTGAGAGGTAAAACAATCCAACCGAACCTCCCATAAAGAATGGACGAGATTGAAAAAAAGCTTTCGCTCGACTTTTTGCATCTAAAATTGCATGGAGTTTTTTAAATTGCTCATTAACTCTATTTGTTCGCAAGCTAAGAACAAAATACTAAATTTAGCATTATTACAGTTTTTCTGTAGCTATTATTTCAGTGGTTGATGAAAAAGTGATGTTTTTATTGGGGATCTTTTCTCATTTTGTCGGTTTTCTTTTTCATTTATTCTTTTTTTCTTTTCTCCTTCATTTTATGTACTACTGATGTAATCTAGATCATATCTGTAAAAGCATATATGTACATTATCGCTGATAAGCTTCGGCTTAGTGGGATTTTTTATGTAAATTAATTATAGATAATACTTATTGAAAATAAATTTGAATTTGAAAAAAAAAATGACTTCTGGCTGTTCGTCTATAGTCATTCGTTCTTTTCTCTTTTGCTTCAAAAAAAAAAGAAAATACTTTTTGTGTTGAATAGGTATTAAAAAGATATTACGATTCATTTTTTGAATCTTCTAAATATTTTAAATTTCTACCTCTAGAGGTCACTAAATTTAGAATATGATGAAATTTGAAACGAATATTGTAAATAGGCTATTTCATGTTAGAAATTTAAATGGTGAGAATAGTAGACAAAAGATTTATATTGGTAGTTGCGACTTGCCCTTTACCTCTGTTTGGAAGGAAAGGAAGTTTTGAAAAAATAATGAATTCTTTCTGCGACTAATAAAATATTACTATTCATGTTTTGCGAAATTCGTCAATTTGAATTTCCACTGTTAGAGGATACTATTTTTGGAAAATGACAAACTCTTTCCATTTGGAAACAATCATTTGTCAAAGGCGATTGTACTTTTTAGTTTTATTACCGTAATTTTTCGAATAGTAGCTCGGGCTACAATTTACAAATTCTTGCTTGTATCTGGCTACAATGCGAGCCCAGCTACTATTTAGGGCCTGGCTCTTTGGGATGAGAGGTTGTTTTACCTCTGAGCGGCACGTTTTTGCACACAACAGGCTAAATGGCCAGGTCACAAGGACTCCGATGGTTTTCCCGCACACAGAGCCGAGGATTAACGTCCCATCCGGTAGATAGCGGCCTTCCGAAGCCCAACGGTGTTTCCTACTGACCAAGGCGTTTTTGCGGAGATAATCGAACCTGGGAATTGCAGATTACGAGCCTGGCTTAAGCCTTGGTGTTTAATATGTTATATGAACAGTGTGCCCAATGGCCTCAGAAAGAGAGGTAGATCTAGGATGCGGTGGACAGACAATGTTAAACAGGACCTTGTTAGAATTGGTGTGCAGTGGCCAGATGCAGTAGATGTAGCTCAGGATAGACTTGCTTGGAGAACTAAATTGCACGATCTGGTTGGACCTCCGTAGCCCATGGCTGCTTAATGATGATGATGATATCTTATATGGAGTTAGACTGAACAGCGAAGATTTGTATAGCAAAGATCCACACAGAGAGATACCACACAGAGACGTTTCAGCTCGTTACGTAAGGTATAATACCGACTCAATAAAAATGAATTCCACTCGACATTTGAAGGTGGTGTGGTATGCGAGACAAATTGTTGCTTTGAGGGACAGGATTGCAGATTACGGGACTCTGAGATTCGACTGCTATTTACAAATTCTACACTCATTACCCAGTTACAATTCAGGCAAAAGCTATTATTTAGGCAGTGGCGTTTCATATGTCATATACGGTATATGTATTTAATTGTTTATATTTGAGCATAAGAACTTGTTTACAGTTAACATCTTTGTATTATTAGGCAACAGACGCAAAGAAAATGATACTCGGATACAAATATTTTTAACAACATATATGAAAAGTATCGTGTGCGATTATAAGCATCTTGCTTTCATGTATCAATACTGCAAAAGTAACTATATAATACAAGTAATTAAGTCTGAAAACGTTTTATCCACTGAAAAATTTGTATCTTGTGTAATTCAAAGGATTGTTTGAACGTAATTTAAGCCAAAATTCAAGGGGTTTTTTTAGGTTTCAAGAGAAAAAAACTTCGCATCTCCCCAACTTTTTCGCTTTGTACCACAGAGAAAGGTATTTAGGCTAATCATACCTCGATCACAATGTATTTTTCGCATCTCCAGAGTGAAAATATTTGGATTGTTTTACCTCTGAGGGGTAATTTCTTTTCACAGTATGGGCTAAATGGCCAGGTCACAAGGACCCCAAAGGCTCAGATCAGGTTGGGGAAGGGTAACCACTGGACAGCTGTTAGGAGACAGTTGATAGAATGAAAATTGTCGTGCTTGATAGGATTATTAGCTTGTTAGTTTTTCCCGTGATTTTCTAAATGCTTTTTCATGAAATTTCTTGTCTGAACTTTGAATAAACATTTCAGACTTGTTTACTGTTGAACACTTTATTGTCACATCACGAAGACTAACCGAAGAATAATACTTTGCGATTTCTGAACATGGAGGTTTTAGGTTTGTTGCTTCTTGCCTCCACCGAAACGCGTTTCAAACGTTTACTCCAGAAAAAATTTATCCGGTACCCGAATGGTTAGCGCGCTTGGCTACTGATCTAAGAGACCTGGGTTCGAGTCCCAGATAAGGCATGGATGTTCGTGTTGTTTTTCTGCTGAGGTCCCGCCATCCTCTCAGACTTTTCACTATGGCGTATAAACTTATAGACTCCTGTCAGACCTCTGTGGCAAGTAGCTGCTTGAGGGGGTATTTTTTTTAGGTAGCAAAGATTCCTGTTTGAGTATCAAGACTTACATTATTTGAATTTTTGTAGAATATGCTTCTAATCGCTATACAATCGAAGGGGAGTACTTTTATGGATGCCAATACTTATCCTTTTCTTTCATAATAGTAGGGATATTAGCTTATTAGTTCCAGCGATTTTCTCCGATTTTCTCAATGCTTTTGCATGAAATTTCCCGCGATTTTTGCTTTAATATATCGAATCGATTTTCTTTCATAATAGATTTAGATAAGAGAAAATAGATAAGATAAGAGAGAGTACAGTTTGAAATACTTAACGAAACGTATTACAATACCAGTGGGAGTACATTGTAAATCAGGAGCGACCCCCTTCCAAGGAGATCGCAAAGCTCTGAAATATATAATAAAATCATTAGAATTAACCAGTTAAACTGAATATTGTATGGAAGTGGGAAGAGGGAGCATAAATTTACCTACTTCTCCAAGGGGCCACATTGTCAACAGGTTTCAGGACTCCGGCTGTAAACCTTACAGGGGCGGGGGTGGCTCAGTCGGTAACGCGCCAGGATCGTAATCTGTAGTTCCCAGGTTCGAGTCCCAGCTGGGTCAGCGTTGAGATTTATCTCCGCAAAATTCCCCGCCCTGCCCACGGTCAGTAGGGGACACCGATGGGCTTGGAAAGGCCGACGACCGTCGGATGGGACGTTAAGCCGTGGCCCCGTGTGCGGGAGAGCCATACCCTGTGCACGTTAAAGAACATGCTGGATGGCCTTGATGGGAGGCTACCATCTGTCTCCCAACAGCTGTTCCAGTGGGTCCCCTCCCCCAACCTTCTCTGAGCCTTCGGGGTCCATGTGACCTGGCCATTTAGCCCATGATGTGCAAAAAAGTGCGGCTCAGAGGTAAAACAACCCAACCCATAAGATAAGAGAGAGTACAGTTTGAAATACTTAACGAAACGTATTACAATACCAGTGGGAGTACATTGTAAATCAGGAGCGACCCCCTTCCAAGGAGATCGCAAAGCTCTGTAATATGTAATAAAATCATTAGAATTAGCCAATTAAACTGAATATTGTATGGAAGTGGGAAGAGGGAGCATAAATTTATCGACTTCTCCAAGGGGCAGCATTATCAACAGGTTTCAGGCTGTAAACCTTACCAAAGTTCAGATGGGTACAAACAGTTATTATGTGTTTCAGGAGGGTACAAACACAAGTCTGCCATTCTACAAGATTTTTCTCATAAACTGAAGTGGCTCTGTTGAACATCCATTGCACATCCCATTGCTGTCTTTGTTACTTCTATGTTCATAACATATTCATAATTTCTTAACGGTTAAACTTAGTAGAATATGAATTAGTGTTACAATCAATAATTACCACACATGAATTTATCCAAGGCAAGAATTTAAATCTGTATTATTACCGTATAGAAAGTTATCTTTACATGTTTTCGTTGAAACACGACGAACCATTTTGAGAATACTCTTCAAAAGACACCAGGCACGTAGCCAAAAAATATAGTTTCAGTGGAGGGGGGACGGGGACGGGGAAATCAAATTTCGGGAGGGACCCAAAGTGCCAAAAAAATGGCAATGGAAGAAAATTTTTCGATATAATATAT
The DNA here is from genome assembly GCA_038380435.1 of Ryuthela nishihirai. Classification (NCBI taxonomy): domain Eukaryota; kingdom Metazoa; phylum Arthropoda; class Arachnida; order Araneae; family Heptathelidae; genus Ryuthela; species Ryuthela nishihirai. The sequence continues at coordinate 70,826,360 of JAWZYU010000001.1, forward strand.
AATCAATTTCTTTAACTGTGGTAAAATATTTAATTTCATGAAATGCAATAATACATGGAATAAAACCAACTGTCATATTATATAATAGCCGTAATTCCGGGCGGGCGGGCACGTGTGACATCATAGACGGCAGAAATTAGCAGTTTCCCCATAAAGTGGTTCCGCGGCTACTTGAGCGATCGATCCCGGATTTAGTGGAGAGGATGGGGCTCCTAGCTGCCGTGGGTCGGGAGTGATCCCTCGGAAAATGTCCTGCCTTGTGAATGATCCCTCGGAATATGCCTGCCTTGTGAATGTAGTTATCGATAGACGTACGTTTGGTGTGAATGAACTTATCTAATAGTTTCGATCCAAACGTTTGGCGGAATATTACTAGTATACACAAAAATTCGTTTTCACAAATTTTAATCTTCTAATTTTTTTACCGTCTTAAAATTTTAAATGCTTAACACCAAGGCCACCACCTTGGCTACATGTTTATATTATATATATGTGTTGTAATTCACGGTCAAAGAATGTATAAGGCGTCAAAAAGAAAAGGTTCCGGATAGGTAATGGACTTGTCCACCTGACCGCCCGCTTCTCTGCATCACAGTTTAAACTTCTGAATGAAAATTGCCAAAAGTGGGCGCCATTTAAACCTATGCTGCCTATCAATTCTTGTCCCTATACGTTCTCTGATATACTCTATACATATACCATTGTACAAAGTTTCGATCACTTCGTACTGATACACAGTAGGTTTCCTTATCCAGTTCTCTATCTATCGTTTTGGGCGTGTTCGGCTACTACATGGAAAAAAGTTTTTTCTCTCTCTCACCCGTTTTTCCGTGTCAGTCGTCATAAACATGAGTTCTAAACGACCACTGAGTGAAAATTGTACTTCTATGAGCAAAAATGCGAAGGAAGGGTAGAGCTTTGATTGAATAAATCAAATTATCCATTATTGAAATGAAAGTAGAAGGGATATTGCTGTTTCGCAATTGACGAAAAGAGAACGTGTTGTGGATATTCAACATACAATGGGTCTTAATGAAACAACTTAAGAACAATAACTGCAGTTGGTGAGAAGATAAAAAGAAAACTGCGCAAAAGTGATATAAGTCGTAGACAATAATCCAGATTTGGTTAATGCGTAAAATATGTTGCCCATAAGAATTGGGCACCAGATTCAGAAAAATGTGCTTCAAGAGTGCGTGTAGTATAGGATAAAGCTTGTCAAAAGATTTAAAGAGATAACCAGGGCTTAAAACAGGAGGTGTGGTAAACGCCGTTCGCCTAGGATAAAAGATTTTCAGAGTGTTCTTTTTTTTTGATCCCGTATATATTTAACAACAGGAAAAGATCCACTGTGTGTATGTTCACTCCTTTATAATGTTTATGGTCAAAATTCCTGGGCTTTTAAAACGGTTATTTAGGTATTGTTTAACGTCGCCATGTCAACTATTGTGTCTCTCTTCAACCTTTCCAACTGATTCTGGAATTCCACCTAATTATGAAAACAAATTTCCACCACTGGAGAAATTTTTGTTTTATGCACTGCATACATTCAATGTAACGCAATTCATGCTGAATAGTTTACTTGCAATATCTCTTTTACTTTCTCTCTTGCTCCCCCATTCAAACAGCCTCCTCGTATTACATTATTTCTTAAGGGAAATATATTATCGTTTGACACGGATTTTCTCTAAACGCGGTATATTTTAGGAATTCTACCATATTAATAACAGAGATGTACCCAGAGGGGGAGGAGTCCGGATCCCTTCCTCCCACCCCCGAAAATCCTACTGACTTATACTAAATCTCAAATTTTGCCTATCTGCTTTAAAATCCAAAATAGTTTGTTTTATATAATTTTATTTCAGCCCCATATTTTACGTTCGACACTAAAAATGGATAAAGAAACATCTATAAAATCCCATTCCATTTAGAATATTATTTTAACTTTCTGGTTTTATGGAATATTTTAGAAATTGGGAAACCTTACTGAAGTCATATTCTCAGACCTCCCCCCCCCCACACACAACTCTCGAAGCTAAATTACAGGCGCTTCCCCGAACCGGAATTCTCGGACCTCCAAAACTGACCCCCCCCCACCCCCGAAATTAAACTCCAGAAACTAAATCATGCGTACATGACTGATTAATAAGACTATATTATACAGTTTATTTCGAAGAATTTTTTCCTCTTATCTTCCTAGGCAGTTCTCTCTCTATATATATTTTAGAATTTTGAAACAAAGAATCTGTCTATATTTTTTCTAATACTAACCAAATTATTAATTGCAATTATAACAGATTTAACACAGCTGAGTTAAATTAAAAAACTTAATCACTATTCAAGTTGTTTTATTATTGTTCCAGTAGATTAAAATAGCATTTTGATAGATCAAAATAGGATTTTGATATCGGTGAATACAGGATAATAGGGATGTTAGTCCCTTCTTGTAGAGGGCGGGGGTGGCTCAGTCGGTAGCGCGCCAGGCTCGTAATCTGTAGTTCCCAGGTTCGAGTCTCAGCTCGGTCAGCGTTTAGATTTATCTCCGCAAAACTCCCCGCCCTGCCCACGGTCAGTAGGGGATACCGATGGGTTTGGAAAGGCCGCCGTCCGTCGGATGGGACGTGTGCGGGAGAGCCATAACCTGTGCACGTTAAAAAACACGCTGGATGGCCTTGACGGGAGGCTACCATCTGTCTCCCAACAGCTGTTCCAGTGGGTCCCCTCCCCCAACCTTCTCTGAGCCTTCTGGGTCCATGTGACCTGGCCATTTAGCCCATGGTGTGCAAAAAAAGTGCCGCTCAGAGGTAAAACAACCCAACCCACTTCTTGTAGAAATATATGAAGTTAGTCCTTTCCTGTTGCACGGATCACACAATGGTATTTAGACCACCGTAACTTGACATGTTTCGACTATTAACGTCGACCACCGTAACTTGACATGTCCGACGATTCCGGATTTCGACTATTAACGCTTGAATAGTGACGTTAATAGTCGAAACATGTCAAGTTACGGTGGTCTAAATACCATTGTGTGATCCGTGCAACAGGAAAGGACTTCACATATTACTACAAGAAGTGACTAACATTCCTACTCTCCTGTATTCACCGATCGAAATGCTATTTTGATCTACTGGGACAATAATAAAACAGCTTGGATAGTGATTAAGTTTTTTAATTATTAATTGTAATTTCGTGCAATATTAAAGAATGAAGTTAGAACATTCTCTTGCATTTATCTACTCTCATATAAACGAGTAAAAGGTGAAGTGAAATATAAATAATTCTAGTTTATAGCGATTAATTACAAATAAGAAATGTAGCATTTTTCATTCGAGACATAATACATTAAAAATTAATTATTATCATTTTTCTAATATTTAATACAAAGCAAGCATAAATTTTTATTGTACAGGGCCAGCGACAGAATTTTTTATGGGCGTCTATGCCTTGCGGCGGCAGAAATTAAGGGATGGCCAAAAAATAATACATTTTTTTCTTTAGTATATTTTAGAAAAATGATACAAAAATTATCCCTAAAGCTACTGCCTGCTACAAAGGGGGCGGGGGTGGCTCAGTCGGTAGCGCGCCAGTTCTAACTGCCCCTTTTCCTTCTGCGTGAAGGGAGACACCCTTTCTTTTACACTGCAGCTCTTATCTGGCTATCACAAAGCACATTCTCTGAGCGTCAATTGCGACGAAGATGGCTAAGACAGGTACTTCCCAAATTCTTTTGGTGCCAATGAAGGGCTTTGTTCATTGATCATTAAAGTAAATTGTAGATTTGTCTGTTTCACAAAGGGGCGGGGGGGTGGCTCAGTCGGTAGCGCGCCAGACTCGTAATCTGTAGTTCCCAGGTTCGAGTCCCAGCTGGGTCAGCGTTGAGATTTATCTCCGCAAAATTCCCCGCCCTGCCCATGGTCAGTAGGGGACACCGATGTGCTTGGAAAGGCCACCGTCCGTCGGAGGGACGTTAAGCCGTGGCCCCGTGTGTGGAGAGATTCATACCTTAGAGCTACCATCTGTCTCCTAACAGCTGTTACAGTGGATCCCCTCCCCCAACCTTCTCTGAGACTTAGGGGTCCTTGTGAACTGGATATTTAGCCCATGGTGTGCAAAAAAGTGCCGCTCAGAGGTAAAACAACCCAACCTGCTACAAAGATCTGACTGGAGCCTTTCGGTATAATACGCCATAGAGAAATTCTGTGAGAAAGGCGAGACTTTAATAGAAAAACAACAGGACAGAAAGAAACATCGACGTTTATCGGGGGTTCAAACCCCGGAGCTTATAAAAAATTTCAGAGTTTTTTTTTTTCACATTTCAATATATTGTAATATTTTCAAATGCTGAAAAACTGAAAATAAACCTGCACTAATTAGAAAAACTTACAACTAAATTTTCTTGGGTCTTATTGAACTGTTTTCATCAGTAAGAAGCAGGAAAATAATTTTATTTACTTATTAACTTTCAGTGCAATTTTATTTGTTTCATAATGTTCTTCACATTTATTTCATGCAGGTCATGTTAGTAAATTAACCGTATTATTTTATATATTTTTTGTTGAATTTTAGTATGTAAAGGCCTTTGTTTTAGATCAAGATATTTGAAAATGTTTTCGACTAATATTCTAATTTGTTACCGATACATTCTGTAATATTCATTATTAATGCATTTCAATTTGAACACACAGTCGTTTACCGAGCTCTCAAGGGAGGGGAGGGGGCAAGGTGCCTTCCCCCTCTCCTTTGAGAATGCTAGTAAGGATAATGGAGGCAAAAAATTGTTAAACTTGTGTATATTTCGCTGTTTCTTAAGAAAATTTTAAAGGCTTCTAAAACGGAGGGAAAATGTTGCAATGGAATTCCAGGACTTGCTCCCCCCCCCCTTTACGTTTTTCCGGCTTTATCGAGTCACTTGGCCCTTTCCCCTACCTTTATTTTTTTCTAAACCCTGGCTTCATATTTAACATCTCTTTACAATATTTTAGCAATGAATTTATCTTTAGTTTTAACTATCTGCAGAATACGTATCAGAAATTCATGCCAGTTGTCCATAACTTGAAGCCTGCAACACATTTTGACAACGAACTTGATACACATTTAAAGCAGACACAGATAAAGTAAATGCTCATTATGCAGCAATAAAGTTTGCATTTCATACCTCTTTCGCAATTTACTTTGGTCTGTACATTCCACTAGTAGTTGACAAGGTGACAGAATAAAAGAAACCCTTATGCTAAAGTTTTTTGCTTCGCTTACAGAACGCAAAAACTAAATACACTTTCAATATCAACTGTGCAGGTTTCCATAAACAGTAATTGACACTAGATCAGACCTAATGTGAGCATACTTCTAATAGTATGTTTTGCAATTTCTCAACAAATATATTCTTTTTTGCCTGAAAGGACTCTTCTCAAGAAGCAGATATTGACTTCTAATCTTCACTGATGCTTTATTGGTTGATAAACTTGAATGTTCCCGAAGATAAAATTATTTGGTTTCTAGAACTGTTCCGATTTCTTAGTCTTAAAGCTTCGTTGTTAAAAGGACACTGCTTACAGAGTTTCTTTCATTTGGATGGCAATTTCAGAAAAGTTATTGTTTCGCAGTTCCAGTCAGCGACAGACTAAAGGCACTAAAAGTAATTGTCCCGAGTGTGTGTGTGGAACTTGCTTCAAAAGTGTCCTGATTCCTGCAGGAGTCTACTTCCTTCAGAACCTTTCTGTAGGTTCAGACAACAATCCAGGTGGATTAACATTTTCAGGTTCTGTAAACCTGTCGCCGAGGTTTAGTGCACGGAATCCAGAAGATCCACCTTTCTGTCCCGTCATTTGCTGAAATATTTCAAGAGGTAGCTTCACAGGCTGAGTGATGTAAAAAAATCGAACAGTTTGGTTCTTTCCATCAATCAACATGGTGGTCTCGATCACTTTAACTGCATCTTCTGCACTTCCCATCTTTGTTTCAGTTTCGTCTTTTATAGGCTCAGGACGACGGCGTGGGCCTGTAGTAGATTTATTCATGTCTATTTCATTAGCGTTTGAATTTTCGGTTGTAGTCTTTGGGGTGATTTTTTCAGCTGGTGTAGTAGTTGTAGTCATAGTGGTGGTTGTAGTTGGTTTCTCGGTAGTTGTCGATGTAGTGGTAGTTGGCGCAGCCTTTGTGGTTGTTTGAGTGGTAGTTGTGGATGTAGTAGTTGTGGGGAAAGTGGTAGTTGTGGGTGTTGTAGTAGGAGGAGGAGAAGTGGTAGTTGCTGATGTTGTAGTAGTTGGATAAGTCGTAGTTTTCATCGTTGTTGTTTCACTAGATGAGACGCGGACATTTGTATCTTTTCTCTCTATAGAGGTTGAAGAAATGACTACCGAAGTCGATGAATTTCTCGTTTCCCTTTCCCGTTGAGAGCTTTCAAAGATAGACGGTGTGGACGTTGTTGTTGTTGTAGCTTCTGTTTCTGAACGTTGTATACTTTTAACAGTGGTGGCCTGCTGAGTGAAAGCGAATGTGAAACCAGGATTTCTGGCCTGTTGGCTGGCTCGCCCTCTTCCTCTAGGGCGTGAAGTAGTAGTAGTCCTGGCAGTAGTTCTGGTCGTAGTCGGTCTTGCAGTCGTCGTTGTAGTGGTGGTAGTGGTGGTAGTTCTTCGAGTTGGAGGTGGCTCTGTGTATATGATCGGCTTAGTTTTCACTTTGAAAGTGGGTTCGTAATGACTACGGTGTGGATTCAAGTGGCTATAATCGTGTCCATTATCGTAAGCTACTGCACCATATTCATGTCCGTGTCCATGGTGATGATGATGAACAGGATGGTGTTCAACTGGATAGTGTTCAACTGGATAGTGTTCAACTGGATAATGTTCAACAGGATAATGTTCAACGACGTGTTTGTTGATTGAAGGAGGCGCTTCCGGATCAGAATAAATATGTGGGGGAGGATATGGTTCGATGTCGTGATGATCATGGTGATCCTTCTCTTTCTTTTCTAAAGGATCTTTAGTGTTCGTTGTGATGGTGATTTTGGGATTTATATGAAATCGAAACTTGACGGGTGGCAGTCGAAGATGTTTGTCTACAATTTTATAATCAGGACTAGGTTCATTGAAACTAAGTTGAAACCGTTTGGGCTTGTGCGGTGTGTAGTGATAGTGATGTTCTGGGTGGTGGTGATGATGATAATCAGCTGGTGGAGGGGCATAATGGTGATATTCAACAGGAGGATGAGGATGAGGATGGTGATGATGATGAGGTTCAGGAGGAGGATGGTGATGATGATGAGGTTCAGGAGGAGCATAATGAACTTGATGTTGATGTTCTGGTGGAGGGGGATATGACTTTTGTTGTGTCTCATTGCTTTTAGAAGCAGTCTGTCCAAAGCCTTGTTGATGTCCATATTCAGGCTGGGGGCTGTGCTGTGGATGATGCACATGATATCCTTCAGGTGGATTGTAAGAGTGATGACTATGAGTGCCATGTTGAGAAGTCGTAGGCGGTGGGTAGTGACCTTGACGATAGAAGCTGGGCTGTGGCGGCCTCTGACGCGAATCCTGAGGCATGTGATTCCGTTGAGACGTCTGCGATGCCGAAGTATCAAAGAATTGACTGAAAGATCCGCTGCTCTTTCGGGGTTGGTGCTGGTTATTGTTGTTATTACTGTTATCATTTGTCAGGAAGCCAAAGAACTGTTTACTGACGCTGTCCAAGAAATCAGATTCGGTGCTTACGTGGCAAAAGCACAGCAGCAGCAGAAGAAGGGCCATTTGCATTTTTTGGTAGTTCTGAAAAGGAAATTTGGAAGTAGAATTAGATGCCATTAAAAAAAATAAGTTTATGACTAATTATTATTTCACCACTTAAAAATATATGTATAATAAATTTAGTCATGTATATCCAATATTGCCGTCCCGTGGCAATATTGGATATACATGAGTTACACATTATTTGTAATATTGGATATACATGATTAACAAGTGGTTAGCACGCTTGGCTATTGATCTAAGGGGACCTGGGTTCGAGCCCCGGGTAAGGCATGGATGTAAGTGTCGTTTTTCTGCTGAGGTCCTGCCATCCTCTCAGACCTTCTACTCTGGCATATAAACTGACAGGCTCCTGTCAGACCACTGTGGCAAGCAGCTGCTTGAGGGGGTATTTATTTTTATTTTATATTTATATCCAATATAAAATAATAATACAATAAAAAATAGACGAAAATATGATAAAAATATAACATTGCAAAAAAAGATAAAATAAGAAAGAGTTTCTGTCTCTTTAGCGAACAGTAATACGATTATACCGCCTACGTATGTACACTAGTGTCAGAAAGTCAGGATTGGGTTGTTTTACCTCTGAGCGGCACATTTTTGAACACAATGGGCTAAATGACCAGGTTACAAAGACCCTGAGGGTTCAGGAAGGTTGTGAGAAGGGGAACCTACTGGATAGCTGTTAGGAGACAGATGGTATCTTCACATCGAGACCATCTAGCATGTTCTTTAACGAGCACAGACATGGCTCTTCACCACATAGTCCACAACTTTACGTTCCATCCGACGGACGGTAGCCTTTCCAAGGTTTTACCTACTGATCGCGGACAGGATGGGGGTTTTGCGGAGATAAATCTCAACCCTGGAACAGGTGGAGCTCGAACCTGGTAACTGCAGATTAGGAGCCTGGCGCGTTTCCGATTGAGCCAATACCCCCCACCCCCTACTCCCAAAAGTTAGGATAACCCATGTTAGATCAGTGGAAGCAAATTCAAAGCTTTGTAGTTTCGAAAATAATCTTTTTATGAAAAAAAAAGAAACAACTAGAAAGTCAAATCGTTTTTGAAGAATAAGAAATACTCGTTTTCAAAGAGAATCAAGTTTGTCACATTCTGATTTTAGTATCCTATAGCAATGGGAATTCGTACTAACGGATGATTCGGAAAATGCGAATAGTAATATTTTACTTGCACTTATCGAACCCATAAAGAATATTTAAGTTATATTTTGCTATTGTTATAAAATTGCTTTTGTTTTGTAACAGGTACAGTTAATAAAACGATATTAGATATGATTAAATGTATTCTAAGAAATCATTTCTATCATCTAAAAAAAGTGATATCAAATAGGCTCAGAAATGCGTAGGGCAATGGTTCTCAACCTTTTATGCCTCACGTACCCTCTGGAAATGTGTATGTAACTGGCGTACCCCTTGTATAGTTAGATAAAACTCTAGTTATAGTATAACAATGGGAATAAAATAAAACATATATATCAGTGGTTCTCAACCTTTTATGCTTCACGTACCCCCTGGAAATGTGTATGTAACTGGCGTACCCCTTGTATAGATAGATAAAACTATAGTTATAGTATAACAATGGGAATAAAATAAAACATATATATCAGTGGTTCTCAACCTTTTATGCTTCACGTACCCCTTGGAAATGTGTATGTAACTGGCGTACCCCTTGTATAGATAGATAAAACTCTAGTTATAGTATAACGATGGGAATAAAATAAAACATATATATCAGTGGTTCTCAACCTTTTATGCCTCACGTACCCTCTGGAAATGTGTATGTAACTGGCGTACCCCTTGTATAGATAGATAAAACTCTAGTTATAGTATAACGATGGGAATAAAATAAAACATACATATCAGTGGTTCTCAATCTTTTATGCTTCACGTACCCCCTGGAAATGTATGTGTAACTGGCGTACCCCTTGTATAGATAGATAAAACTCTAGTTATAGTATAACAATGGGAATAAAATAAACATATATATCAGTGGTTCTCAACCTTTTATGCTTCACGTACCCCTGGAAATGTGTATGTAACTGGTGTACCCATTGTTTAGATAGATAAAACTATAGTTATAGTATAACAATGAGAATAAAATAAAACTCTGACTTTGTTATTAGATCTAGCGACTTTTGAGCTCTCACGGCGACCCCAAAAAATTTTTACCGCGTACCCCACTTTCGGATAATTCTTCATAAAAATATAATTTCTAAGCAACCTCTGAAAATCGGGGAGAGCTCAGTCGGTAGCACGCCAGGCTCGTAATCTGCAGTTTTCAGGTTCGAGTCCCGCCTGGACCAGCGTTGAGATTTACGTATCTGCGCAAAACTCCCAGCCCTGCCCACGGTCAGTAGGTGACACCGATGGGCTTGGGCTGTCGGATGGTTAAGCCATGGCCCCGTTGTGGAACGTTAAGCCATGGGCCCCGTGTGTGGGAGAATGGATGGGACTGTTAAGTCATGGACCGGTCCGCGTCAGGGGCCGCCTGTGCACGTTAAAGAACATGCTGGACGGCCTTGACGGGAGGCTACCATCTGTCTCTTAACAGCTATCCAGTGGGTTCCTTCCTCCCAACCTTCTCGAGCTCTCGGGGTCCTTGTGACCTGGCCATTTAGCCCATTGTGCAAAACAAAATGCCACTCAGAGGTAAAACAACCCAACCCTATCCCGAAAATCGCACCCAAGCACTCCAACACTCTTCATTAGACTTAAACATGTCCTGCCTTCCCCATTAGATATTTCTGGGTAGCCCACTATGGTACAGAATAATTTTAGGACCATTTTCGCGTTATAAATAAGCAAACTTGAATTAAAATCGATACAGCCATTTTACAAGCTCATTTTGTTTCAAGTATCCCTAATCGGTAGCAAATCTAGGAGAGTGCAATAAAAGGCTATGATCTGCCTCTTGAAGAACTTTAATTTATATATTATTATTTCATAATATTATTATGTTATTATTTAATAACAGAACGGAGGCTAAAAAATAATAAACATCTATATATATTTCACATATATTTTGAAAAAAGAAAAGAAAAATTAAAGATCACTTTAAATGAAGAGACAAAGCAAATATTGCATCTATTTGGCGAGAATAATTTCTAAAAAAGAAACTGCGGCATTTTGATTCAATCTTAATAGAGCCCTGCGCGGATATCCATATTTAAAAGCTCTCGAAGGATAAAAGATTAACCTTAGGTCGGATAGCGGATAAAACACGGATAAAGAAATTGATGTTAACGCGGATGGCGGATAAAGTCTCGTATTTGATAAAATATTCAGAAACATGAGCAAACGTTGTGTATTTATTGATGGCTGAGATACTGTTAAAAGAAACCTGATTAGAAAATTCAAGTATATTTATTTCTAAAAAGAAAAGAAATCCATTGGAATAAAGCCACAAGTTAAAAAAAACTTATCTTATGTGAAAAAAGAGGTCTTTTCTCTGGCAAAGCTGAATATAAATTAGAAAAATTACTGGGTGTTACGTAGGGAACGGGAATTAAAAATCAGTCAAATGAAAATTTCATTTGGGAGATCACGAAGTTTTAGAGGAGAGTTACTGGGTAATAAAAAGGAGTGTCTTCCTAATATCGCGGGTAGTAACTGCATTTAAAGAAGGTTGGGTTTGGGTTGTTTTACCTCTGAGCGGCACTTTTTTGCACACCATGGGCTAAATGGTCAGGTCACATGGACCCCGAAGGCTCAGAGAAGGTTGGGGAAGGGGACCCACTGAAACAGCTGTTGGGAGACAGATGGTAGCCTCCCGTCAAGGCCATCCAGCGTGTTCTTTAACGTGCACAGGGTATGGCTCTCCCGCACACGGGGCCACGGCTTAACGTCCCATCCGACGGACGACGGCCTTTCCAAGCCCATCGGTGTCCCCTACTGACCGTGGGCAGGGCGGGGAATTTTGCGGAGATAAATCTCAACGCTGACCCAGCTGGGACTCGAACCTGGGAACTGCAGATTACGAGCCTGGCGCGCTACCGACTGAGCCACCCCCGCCCCACATTTAAAGAAGAAAAATTAATTTAGAAAAATTTGAATTAAGTAAATTTTTGTCTAAAATGAGTAAAACATATTTTTACGAAACAAAAGGCTTTTTATTTTCCACGGAATATTTTTCCAATTATTAATTAATCATTAGACTGAGTTAATCGCAATCATTCATCGGGTTTCAAGCATTTGCAATATATCTACGGTTATTAAGTAGACAATATACAAGGATGCTCATAGAGTTTTCCGGATGCGACTTTTGATATCCGCGAAAGACTCTAATTAATCTAATCACTTCACTAAAGTTTTATTTAGATTTTCCCTTAAATATTGGGTCACAACGGCTACATTTACAGATCACTAGTCCGGATATAAACATCCGTAACTATGAAATTTCAACTCAAAAGTTAGAGCCGTTCAGGCTCTAGAAACCCACATAGAGAGATTTGGGTTGGGTTGTTTAACCTCTGAGCGGCACTTTTTTGCACACCATGGGCTAAATGGCCAGGTCACATGTACCCCGAAGGTTCAGAGAAGGTTGGGGGAGGGAACCCACTGGAACAGCTGTTGGAGACAGATGGCAGTTTCCCGTCAAGGCCATCCAGTGTGGTCTTTAACGTGCACAGCGTATGGCTCTCCCGCACACGGGGCCACGGCTTAACGTCCCATCCGACGGACGGCGGCCTTTCCAAGCCCATCGGTGTCCCCTACTGACCGTGGGCAGGGTGGGGAATTTTGCACACAGAGTGACAGAGAGAAAACAAAAATTATTTTCTCAAATACAAGGATCAAAAATTTCAAAGTCGATTTCTTTACTAATTCACAATATTTTCTATATACTTTATGCGAGAAAGTAGATATTATTTTTATTTTGAAAAGCAAAATGCTAAGACTATTAGTAAAGATCTGCTCAAGCTGTACAGTCAATTTAATATTTAAAAAAAAATCTGAAAACGAATTACGGTTTCGAGACATTTATTCGTCGGGGACTACGCCTTTTATCCAGGGACTGTCCCCAATACCCTACTCTACAGTAACCTAGAAGTCCTCTGTAGTTAGAGGCTGGCCATCTCGGTGATTTACTGCCATTGGTTGATTGAGTCACGTGGTTTATGGGCACCATATTTTGGTCGTACCATGAGACGTGGACGAAAGCTGTGTGTGTACCTAGTAACGAAAGCTATGTGTGTACCAGTAAGTAATGTGTATACCTAGTAAAAGCTTCTCAATTGTTATAATTTTATTCATTTCTCCCATTTTTTGTATATAAGAGCTTCCGTAGTTTATCAATGTCTCCACTGCGTTGCATTCAGGTGTAAAAATTCCACTCAGAAATAATGAAGATTTTTCCGAGAAACTCCGTGAAAAGACAGCAGTGGGCTACAGAAGTGAAACGAACTAACTGAAAATTAACAAATAATTTCTATTTAGTTCGTTTAAAAAACGAGTTAATATTTGCACTTGTCGTCTGCCTATGCCAATGTTTATTCGTCTGTCTGTTAACTGTTGTCTGTCCGTCTGTCTTTCCACCTATTTATCCGTCTACAGACAATCGACTTTTTTACTTTTAGAGATAAATGAAAATTTCCTTTTGGGTTGAATAGGTGTCAACGAAATAGTACTACGATTCGCAATTTTGAAATCTTTGAAAAGTTTTAATAACGCCCTCTAGCGGTGAAAAAAATCGAAAATGCTAAACTTTTAAAATGAATATTGCAAAAGATCTATTTACACTGGGAATCTGATTTTGGTAGTAGAGTGTTATAGTAAGGAAGGTTATAGTCCGAAGGTTTACAATTGCACCAAGGCTTTGCCCTCTTACTCCCAATGGGGTGGGAAAATGAAACTTTTTTTTTATTTTAAAAGATAAACGAAAAAAATTTTTTTCTTTGTTTTACACGTATTACCAAATATTATTATTTACATTTTTCGAATCTCCATCAGCTGGAATTTCCACTGTTAGAGAATGTTAACGGCGGTGAATAAAAACTCGAAAGGCGACCTCTAACAGCGGAAAAAGCTTGAAAATATAAAATCTTTAAATTAATATTGTAAACGATTTATTTATGCCAGAAACTTAAAATTTTGGTGATAGAGTGTAATGGTTAAATGGTTTACACTAATAGTAATGATTTGTCCCGTTATACCAAAAATTGGCAAATCATTCAGCAGATCGAATTTCCACTGTTAGAGTTGGTTTTGGTTTGTTTTACCTCTGAGCGGCACTTTTTTGCACACCATGGGTTAAATGGCCAGGTCACAAAGACCCCGAAGACTCAGAGAAGGTTGGGGGAGGGGACACACTGGAACAGCTGTTGGGAGACAGATGGTAGCCTCCCGTCAAGACCATCCAGCGTGTTCTTTAACGTGCACAGGGTATGGCTCTCCCACACATGGAGCCACGGCTTAACGTCCCATCCGACGGATGACGGCCTTTCCAAGCCCATCGGTGTCCCCTACTGACCGTGAGCAGGGCGGGGAGTTTTGCGGAGATAAATTTCAACGCTAACCCAGTTGGGAGTCGAACTTGGGAACTAGCACATTACGAGCCACCCCCGCCCCCTCCACTGTTAGAGGTTAAATGTAGTAATAGTTAATGTTAGAGGGAATGTGTGAAATAACTAGAAGAATGCATATCGCCTCTAGCGCATTCGGAAATCTCGTTTTCAAAGAGAATGAAGTTCTTTCTCTGCCTGCTTTTCCTAGTAGTATTTTATTAGTAAGTATACAACATAAAAAGTACTTGTCTTAAAGTTCTTAAATTTAAAAGATTGAAAAAGCTTGAAAATCTTGAAAATGGAGTATTTTAGAGTTGGTTTTAGAGTTGGTTTTGGTTTGTTTTACCTCTGAGCGGCACTTTTTTGCACACCATGGGTTAAATGGCCAGGTCACAAAGACCCCGAAGGTTCAGAGAAGGTTAGGGGAGGGGACACACTCTTAAGATCTAAAAGATCTTAAATTTAAAAGAGAAAAGAGAGAAGAGCAACTCTAGTGAGAGTTGCTCTTCTCACTAGAGCATTGCTGTCAGTGGAATATCTCTTGACACTCTACCACCTAATTTTTTTTACCATAAACAGATCACTTGAAACATTCGTTAAAAGTTTAGCCATTTGCATATTTAGTGATCTCTAACGATATAAATTAAAACTGCCTTTGAAAATGCGAATTTTAATATTTCATTAGTAACAACTGAGAAAGAGATTTCCAATTATCTCTTAAAACAGCTCTGTTTTCTACCTACCCTGGGTCTAAGGGTCAACTAATTGTTGTCAATGGAACCTTCAAGATCGTCACATTCCACCACCAAAATTTCAAATTTTAGCATAGCTATATCGTTTCCAATATTCGTCTTAAATTTCGGAATTTTTTTGTTTTTTTTTAAACCTTTGGATGGCACAATTATAGCTTGTGGGAGACACGGAAAGTGAAAATCATAATATTTCATCAATCCAACCCAAAAGAATTTTTAATTTATCTCTAAAAACATACAATTATCTATTAAAGCGAAAAACTTTGAATTCTCCCCCCACCCCTTTCCGGTTTAAAGAGTCAACTGATTGTTGCCAGTAGTAACTTCTTAACTTCATATTTTCCAACACCAAAATTTCAAATTTCTGACATAACTACATCGTTTGGAATATTCGTTTGAAATTTTGGAATTTTTAAAAATTTCCACCGTTAGAGGGCACAGTTATATTTTTTAGGAGATTCGAAAAATGCATATTGTAATATTTAATCAATACCTATACAACACAAAAGGAATTTTTTATTTATCTGTATAAACAAAAAAGTCCAATGTATACAGACAGACAGACGACAAAGTGAAATTATTATCTCTTCAAAAAAAATGCCGTGAAATTTACTTTTCGTTTTTAGCCGTTTTCTAAAGTGCTTCAAATCGTGAGCACTGAAATCTTTATCAAATATTACCCTACCCTTTTTAGTAATCCATAAATATTCGTGCAATACCATTCAGCATTGCACGCTAAACAATCCGAGAGACGACATACTTGACGTTAAATTTTGAGAAGGCCGAACTCTTCTTATGTAGGGCCTCTACAGTCACCTAACTTTTAGCGTCACTATGGACACATAGCAGAAACTAACATAGTCTGTAATATGCATGCATACCGTGAGCTGTTCCGTTTCTGACTTCATAGACTAAATGCAAAGCACTGTATGGCAGCGGTTTTGGAATTTCTTTTTAAACGATAAATGTTTTCGGTTTTCAAATTCTGAAAACTAACTCGCCAGGTTATGCCACATCGAATATTTACAAATATTTATATATTAAAGTCAAAAAAAAAAATTCAGAACAAGCAAAGTTGACGAAACAAACCAGTTTACTTGAAAAATTGAGTTGGAATTGGTCAGGACGACCAATTTCTTTCAACTCAATTTTTCAAGTGTTCCTTGTCTACAGGACTTTTCCTGTGATAATTTATTACTGAGCAAACCAGTTTAACACCATTTGGTATCGAACTAGGGACTTCGACCTCAAAACCCAAAAGATACACTTATTACACTACCGACTATTGATTGACTGAAGTGTTAAAATTATATATTAAGAGTGTATTGTAGAACAAATGCACAATGTAAATATTTTCATATTGTGTTTGATAATGTAATAAGATCGATTATACATGTAAAGTGAAAAGCTTGGCTACGATGCAGGCTAGGCCCTCAGCGCCATCTTGGATTTTTCGCCCCGAAAACCTGTAACGGTGAGTTGCGATATGATATCCATCCGCATGTTCAAATGTTTAATTTATGTTGCACGTTTTATTATATGAGCCTTTTGTTTTTTGGTGAAGGAGCAGTAATCCATAATTAGCGAGAAGCATTGTTAATGGAATCTACTTTTGATAAGATTATTTATTCTTGGAGATTTTTTTAATTGCGGAACGAGGACTCATTTCTTGGAATGAAGGGAAAATCTTATTTGTGAAATATTTGTGCGCCATCTAATGAGATTTTATGTTGTAGGAGACTATTCTTAAAGGAACGTTTTTACTCATTTGGGCAGGCCTGTAGTCTACGATTATTGTTTACGCTTTAGATGGTTCGGCAAATACACTCTGCCGTCGACTTGTTCTCTTACTGGTTCAATTTGCTGCCAACTTGGTTCTCTAGTCGCTACGGTTCACAATACGACTACCTGGAAAGTGATTGATCATAATCTATTAATATACAGTACTTCACAATGCAGCTGATAATTTCATCTGCCAGTTTTTGAATTGCCTACAACTCTCAGGATGACAAAAAATATATTTGAAATTGACTGACGAGCAAAATAGGCATTTTGAAATCTCGATTGCATAGAATTCGCAATTGAATGAAATCGAATGGATTGATCGAATCTAACTGAATGCAATCGAGTGGAAAATGATACGGGACATGGTTGCCATCGTATTAATCGGCGTTGACCATTCGAAGTTCTGAGATCCGATCGATATAGCTATTTATCTCAAACATTCAAGGCAAATTTCGTATGAACGACTATTTTTCATCGCTCAGTTAATCTCTTTTGTATTGCTGTTGTTTTCTAAGAGGGAAAAAATGTGGTACAAACGCAGCAGGTAAGGATCTAGCAAAAAACAAACTAGAACAGTTGTCGCCGAGGGGCGGCCTGAAGTGATTGGATGGTACCAGAAAAACTGCTCAGTAGAGATGTTGTTAAACGTTTCCGCCAGATTATCGAGTAATGGTTTTTCCTCCGTTTTAGTAGTCTTTCAAAGATAGAAAACATTTTTGCAGACTGGGCAGGCACATGGCATAAATGAGGAAAGCAACACTTGGTGGGTACCGGTAATAAAGAGGTGACAAAACTTTAAGGGGGCCAAGGTTGAAAATAGGGGAGGAGGAAAGGGGGCGATTAACCATGTCCCCCCCATGTTGAGAATGCTAGTAAGGGTAATGGAGGCAAAAATTATTAAACTTCTGCATATTTCATGTATTTTTCAAAATGTTTTTTAAGGCCGAGGAAAATAAAATGGGATGGTAGAAGACCAGATTTCCGGGGCAGTATAACATTTTCTCCATCGCTTTAGAAGTCTTTAAAAAACTTCTTAAAAAATGTATGAAATATTCACAGGTGTAATAATTTTTTGCCACTATTATTCTTACTAGCATTCCAAAAATGGACAGACCAAAGGACATTTTACTAGATGGGAATGCCTTCATTTGGATCATGATTATTGATCTGTCCAGTGTCCTGCCCCCCCCTCCCCCTCTCAACCTTTATTATTTTCTCAGCTTGATTGCGTAATTTCTTAGAGAAAGGTGGCGGGAAGATGCCTGGTATTGAATTGAACCGAATCGGATTAAAAACATGTTCCATAATGCGTATATTCTTTTTTTTGCAGCTATTCTCAAAGCGGATTATTTAGCAAAATATTAAAAAAAAACGAAACCGTGGGAAAAAGCGCACTTATTCTTTCTATTTCAATTCAGTATTTTACTCTATCTTGTGATAACTACCTATATACTATATAGTACCTATATATATATATATAGGTACTATAAATACCTATATGCAGTATATATGTATTTTTCCTCTCTGTTCTAGTTGTAGTTTTAAAAACTATTCGTGAAAAATATGTCTAATATATCATCATCATCATTCTCAAGCAGCCATGGGCTACGGAGGTCCAGCCAGACTGTGCAATTTAGTTCTCCAATCATATCTGTCCTGAGCTACATCTGCTGCATCCGGCCACTGCTCACCAATTCTAACAAGATCCTGTTTGACATTGTCTGCCCACCGCATCCTAGGTCTCCCCCTCTTTCTGAGGCCTTTAGGCACACTGTTCATAACCCTATTCGCCAATCTATACTTATCCATACGGGCAACATGGCCAAACCAACGGAGTCTCTCTCTGCACAATATGCTGCTTAAAGGAGGTTGCCGACTCCTTTGCCTAACCTCATCATTAGATATAATAGAACGACTTTCATATTTCCTGTGTTTTAGGGAGAAAGAAAGCATGGGGTGGTCATTTTTTTATAGCTTATGACACTCCCCGCGTCACAAGCTTTCATTTGGCACATAAACATTAAGTTTCTCCATCGCGTTCGAAACATATGTTGGAACAACGTTTTGCCAAATCAACAAACCAACAATCCGACCCAACCGAAAAATGTCAAAGCTAAAAGCAATAGGAAGATAGGTATTTTTTTTTTATTTAATTTATATTTTTTACTATCTTCCTATAGGGCCCTAAAAAGTAGAAGATAAACCTAAAGAATATCGATGGTGCAATCAGTCGCTGAGTTCGTATTCACTTCAAAGGAAGATAGGCGCAGACAATCTCGTCGAGTAGGTAAGTCGGCGCTCTATCTTACTTCGAGAAGAGAATACGAACTCAGCGACTGATTGCACCATCGATATGCTTTAGGTTTATTTTCTTCTTTTTAGGGCTCTATAGAAAGATAGGTATTTTTTAAAAATTTTAATTAATATTTTTTTTTGTTTCCACTAAAAACACCTACCTTCAAAAACTTTCATTTGAAATACGACTCATAAACATCGAGCACATTTACCCCCCTTTTCGAGTTATGTTTGAGTTAGCCCACGACATTGGAGATGTCACATGCTTTAATTTGAGATACGAGTCGTTAAAGTCAAACCCCTTGAAAATCTGCCCCCCCCCCCTATTTTATCAGTGGGTAATAGTGTGCGGCATATTTCGAAATAGTATACGACCGTCATTATACGAGTTTTTATTTGACACCTAATTCATAACTGTAGGCCCTCGCATTCGGAAGATATAGCAGAACAACAGTCACATTTCCTGTTTTTTAAGGGGGAAGAAAGTATGGGGTGTCAACATCCCTCGAATTTTATATTTATTTATTTATTGTATATTTTTGTTGTATTATATTGTTGTATATATTCTTATGTGTTCTTTGAAATGTTTGTGCTGGGATGACTCACTGTTGTTGTTTTCGGGTCTGAAGCTTGCTGCTTGTTTTAAGAATCAATGCCAGAAGTTGTTTATCGCCGTAAATGACTAGCCTAGGGGCGCTAGTGCAGCGACGAGGCTAGGCGAGAGATTTGAAAGCTTTAGTCTGTGCGTTAGCTGTCGAACGAACAAGGTCGTTGCGACACGCGTCCTTTCTCAAATTAACGCTTGAAGTGAGGGTTCGATTCCAAGAGTGAATCCAGATTCTTGGCGAATCTTGTCTTTTATTCTTGTGGTTCAGGAGGAGCCACAGTGTAGGCAAAGGTAAATCCTTTCGCCGAGTTTTTGAGGTCTGTAAAGTGAGAAATTGCAGAGTGTGCAATTCTCCACCTCATTTTAGTAATATTTGCAGTAGCAAAGCATCAAAGGCTCACGGAGTTGAGCGGTGAATTGATAGTAGTTTTGTGGATTCAGAAAGAACCACAGTGTGAGGCTGCAAAAGGCCCACGGAGGGGAGTTCATTCCCAGCACGTAACTGTATATAGTGTGAATAAAAATTGTGTCGTCCCTATATAACTCTCGTGCAGTAATTGATGGACAGTTCGTATTTTTCATTCAACACCAGTTTCTTCAAAGGCATAGAGTGGCACGGGCGTAAAAACCCGCGAATCTGTGAATTCACCGAAGTGAATTAATTAGCAATTTCACCATCTCTCTCTCCTGTGTGGACTGGGTCATCACATCCGTCACAGTCTGACAGGATCCGAACCCAGGGGACATCACAACTGGCCCAGTCAGACAAGATCCGAACTCCAGGGGTCACCACATCTGTCACAGTCTGACAGGATCGGAACGCCTGGTCATCACATGGGGTATTTTTTCTTTATAGCATAAGGACACTCCCCGCGTCACAAGCTTTCATTCGACACATAACTCGTTACTTTACGCACTCGCGTTCAGGAGATATAGGGGAATAATCATTTACATGATTTCCCCCTTTTTAGGGAGGAAGAAAGCACGGGGGGGGGGTCAAATTTTCATAGCCTACGACATTCCCTGCGTCAGAAGCTTTCATTCGACGTATAGTCTGTTACTCTCGGACTTGGCATTCTGGAGACATAGCTTAAGAAAAGTTTTCACATTTTCTCTTTTTAGAGAGGAAGAAAGCATATGGGGTTAAATTGTTGTAGCCTACGGCACTCCCCGCGTCACAAGCTTTCATTTGACATATAAATCATTAAGTTTCTCCATCGCGTTCGAAAGATATGGCGGAACAACTTTTAGTCAAATCCACAAACCCATCAACCGACAAATGTCAAAGCCAAAAGCAATAGGAAGATAGGTAAAAGCAGAGTACACTTAACTACAGTAACTGAGATCAGCATTGGTGAAAAAGCTCCATCTTGAAATGTTCACACACTTTATATTTTCATATCTAATGTTCTTTTTAGCCGTCTCATGGCCGAGCGGTTAGCGCGCTTGGCTACTGATCTAAGGGACCTGGGTCGAGCCTCGGGTTAAAGCTTGGTTCTGTTTTTCTGCTGAGGTCCTGTCACCCTCACAGACCTTCTAAGGCTCCTGTCAGACCTCTGTGGCAAGCAGCTGCTTGAGGGGGTATTTATTTATTTTTTTTTAATGTTCTTTTTAAACTGTTAATATAGAAATATCCTTCCTTGGCAAAAAGAATTTGCCAACGTTATTAAAACGCATCTGCCAAGAAAGTTTAGGCTTTGTTGAGTTGAGGAGAAGTTAGTCTTTCTTCCCTTTAATTTGTTGAGTTGAGGAGAAGTTAGTCTTTCTTCCCTTTAATTTGTTGAGTTGAGGAGAAGTTAGTCTTTCTTCCCTTTAATTTGTTGAGTTGAGGAGAAGTTAGTCTTTCTTCCCTTTAATTTGTTGAGTTGAGGAGAAGTTAGTCTTTCTTCCCTTTAATTTGTTGAGCCTGCAACAGTTAAATGAATATTTTCGCTAAGTAAAAGTCTTCGACCATTGGTTGCTTTGGTTGAATCAGCCAATGAAGTGTGACGTCCACTTCAAAATGATGACCCACCTCCCGAAGTTCATCGCTATTGTATTTCAGGATTGATTTTGCATTCCAACAAATTGTGTCATCGCTTTAATAGATAATGTTAAGAATCCGGGAGGTAGCCTAATGCAAAAATTTACATTGCATGAAATAAAGAAGCCGTTCCGTGACCCAGTGGTTAGCAGACTCGGATACTGATCAGAGGGGCCCGGGTTGGGTTGTTTTACCTCTGAGCGGCACTTTTTTGCACACCATGGGCTAAATGGCCAGGTCACATGGACCCCGAAGGCTCAGAGAAGGTTGGGGGGAGGGGACCCGCTGCTGTTGGGAGACAGATGGTAGCCTCCTGTCAAGGCCATCCAGCGTGTTCTTTAACGTGCACAGGGTATGGCTCTCCCGCACACGGGGCCACGGCTTAACGTCCCATCCGACGGACGGCGGCCTTTCCAAGCCCATCGGTGTCCCCTACTGACCGTGGACAGGGCGGGGAATTTTGCGGAGATAAATCTCAACGCTGACCCAGCTGGGACTCGAACCTGGGAACTACAGATTACGAGCCTGGCGCACCCCCGCCCAGAGGGGCCCGGTAAAGCAAGGATGTTTGTATTTCTTTTACTAGAAAGGTCCCACTTTCTTCACAGGTTATACACGTGGTGTATAAACTGAAAAGCTTCTGTTAGACCTCTGTGGCAAGCAGCTGATTGAGGGTGTGTAAACTGAAGCAGACGAGGTAGGACTGATTCGCAAAGTAAATACTGCTATTGTCTTCATCAGCGGTCTTCAAATTGGGATGCGCGTGACGATCTATGGGGTTCATCGTTTTGTTTTTGTAAGGAATTCAAGTCAGGAATTGGGATAATAATTTCGACGTCTGATCTAGCTAGTGCATTTAATCTGGTCCATACATTACTCGTCTATTATGTGTTTAGCAACTGCTCGTGAAAGCTCTGTCCATCCTCTCTCATGCACTGTAACAGGTTTTTATATTTGCTGCTGTAATATTAAAAAGACACCTTTCAGTACGATACCATAGTTTTTTAATACTATTATAAACCACGAGGAAAAGCCCCCCAAGGTCTTGGTGCCTAGGTGCCACAGAGGTCTGACAGGAGCCTGTCAGTTTATATGCCATAGTAGGCGGTCTGAGAAGATGGCAGGACCTCAGCAGAAAAACGACACTTACATCCATGCCTTACCCGGGGCTCGAACCCAGGTCCCGTAGATCAGTAGCCAAGCGTGCTAACCACTCGACCAGAAGGTCTTACTTAATCCTCTACTCGCTGCCAGTAGTAAAATTGAATAATCTCTTTCTTCCCTGTGATTTTAAAGTGATTTCAGCAAAGTTATTAAATAGAATTAGTCAAGTATGAAAGGAGACATGCTATTAAATCCTAGTTTTGTAAGTCAGCTGACCTCATTGCCTTCATGATTTTATCAAATAAAGCTACAACTAGTTTTAATTCTTATCTATACATTTAATTCTTATTTCGTTTTATGACTGAATGTTGTGTTTGATCTGTCAGTATCCAAAGAGTAACCAGAACGTTGTACCTGTCGCAATGCAGTTGACTCACAGTTTTCAGTTAGCTTTGAACGAGTTATATTGCCTTGGGCAGATATCTCTGAATAATTGAGTTGAACTGATGACTTTCGGTGGTGGCTAATGTGGCTAACACCAACTGAAGCAGATATAAGGTAGAATAACAACATATCGCATATTGCGGTTATGAAAGGCTCATTTTGGAAGATTGGGTTGGTTTTACCACTTTTTTGCGCACAGTGGCCTAAATGATCAGGTCATAAGGACCCCAAGAAGTCAGAAGATTAGGGGACCGCACTGGGCAGCTGTTAGGAGACAGTTGGTAGCCTCCCATCAAGGTCATCTAGAGTGTTCTTTAACTTGCACAGGGTATGGCTCTCCAGTACACGGAGCCACGGATTAACGTCCCATCCAACGGACGGCGTGTCCCCTTTCTTGCCAAGGGCAGAGCGGAGAATTTTGCGGATATAAATCTCAACGCTGATACAGTTGGGACTCAAGCATCTGGGAAATGAAATGCTTCTAACAATGAAAATTCGAAAGTAATCGACGATTCGGAAATTGTAAGTAATAATATTTTATCAGTATATACGTTACCGCTAAAGTGCAGAAATCAGTTACTCTACAGATTATCTAGGTATTGTGCAGATTAACTAGGGTGATCCGTTAACGTGCGGAAAATTGTTTCATTTCCCAAATTACCTAGGTAATCTGCAAATTACCTGGATAATCTGCACATTACCTACTAGGTACTCGTTAAAGTGAAAATAAGATCTTTGCTGGAACAACAGGAACGTTTCTGTACGCTTAAATTAACATAATGTTATTTATCTAGTGTCCGAGAGTAGAGTTGAAACCAGGGTCATCCCTCTGTCAACATGAATCAGTCGTCCGAATTATAAAAAACGCCCCCAAAATGAGCAGGCCAAGTGAGAACGAATCATTTTAGTGATTCGTTATCAAGAATGAATCACTTTGCCGATTCGTTCTCACTTGGCCTGCTCATTTTGGGGGAGTTTTGTATAATGCGGACGAATGAATCACGTGACACGGAGATTCATATTTAAGAGATTCACCACTATGAGAGAAACAAACTTTTGAACTTTAACGATACGGAAGCCGTTAATGTGCACATTACCTAGGTAAAATGCGGAAAACTCTGGATTCCGCACGTTAGCGGAGCAAATCAGTTAATCTGCAGATTAGCTAGGTAATGTGCACATTAACGGCTTTCGAGCTTTAGCGGTAACATATATATCAGTATATATATGTATCCAAAAACGAATGTTTCACTTCTCTTTTATAACAAAAAAAAATTTTTTTTATCTTCTCCCCAACTAGGAGTAAAGAGCAAATTGCTGATGCCAATATAAATCCCTCATCGATCATGAATTTATTGACAGGCGAGTGATAGGTCAGTACCTTGTGATGCATCAGAACTGTCGAAGTGTCAACTGCACATCCTCAGAGTCTTAATTCGTCCCAGATGCCGTTCACGCTCCGCTATTGATATTTGGGGAAGGGGTTGGCTCAATCGGTAGCGCGTCGATTCGTCCTTTGTTGTTCCCAGGTTAGAGTCCCAACTGTGCCCGCGTTGAGATTTATCTCTGCTAACCCCGACCTTGCTCTCGGGGAGAAAGGGGGCACCAGTGGGCTTGGAAAGATCACCGTCCATCAGATGGGACGTTACGCCTTGACCCTATGTGCAGGGGACCAATATCCCGTGCACAATGGAGCGAGGGGGTTCACTCGGTAGCGCGCCAGGCTTGTAGTCTTCAGTTACCAGGTTCGAGTCCCAGCTAGATCAGTGTTAAGATTTATCTCCACAAAACTCCCCCGCCCGCCCATGGTCAGTAGGCGACATCGATGAGCTGAGCCACCCCCACCCACCCCATGAATTAAGGAAAATCCCTATGTTAAGTCAATGGAAAGCTAACATCGAAGCTCTATAACTTCTAAAATAAGTTTCTTTGCTTTGAAAAATGTGATTGCAGATAAAGATCTCAATCACATAAATCGATATCTCGATTTTCAATAATATTCGTTCAATATTTAATGAGTTATGGAAGTTTGACTATTTAACAACAGCAATGCCAGTCTTAAGAAACATACAAAACTGAAGAATAGTGAAAGAATTCTTTACACAAAGCTCTAAAATACAAACTTATTCTATTAAACACTTTGATACAATACTTTACCACTAAGTTTTAATTAACTTCTGAAATCAATTTTTGTGGCTGGCATTGTTATCGCTAAATATTCAAACTTCCATAACTCATTAAATATTAAACGAATATTGTTGAAAATCGAGATATTGATTTATTTGATTGAGATCTTTATCTACAATCACATTTTTCAAAACAAAAAAACTTATTTTAGAAGTTATAGAGCTTTGACATTAACTTCCCATTGACTTAACATAGGAATTTTCCTTAATTATGGAAACCAGTGTATCTCTGAGCCGTTGTGGTCTTTGTGACCTGTTGATTTAGCCCATTGTGTGGACAAAAATTTTCGCTCGGAGGTAAAACAACCCAGTCCATTGGCATTTCAGCTAAAGCAATTTCCATCCACGGTCAAAGAAGTGGATCAAATGATTTCCAATAATGCAAAATGTAACAAATAAAACAGAAAAGCTGCTTCGACGTTTTTTGGAATGCATCATTCAATTGAAGCTGTGATGATATTTGCAAAATAACAGTGAAAATAATGAAACGATAAACATACAAACCATTCAAGTCCCTTCTTTTGATGGCAGAGAGGAAGACATCGTTGCAACTTGCAAACACTATTACACTAGCTTGAGTACAGTGAGTCGCTCAAAGTAGTTTCAAAGGAATTCCGGATTTGCGTGCATTGAGCCAATTTATGCGATACGAGTCAAAAGTCATGTCGAGAAACAATGAAGGGAAGCGTTCTGGGCGAATGAATAAATAAGTAGCATATTTTTATTGCGGTGTTCTTTGCTTTGAACCTTACACTGTCATGCAATTTAAAAGGAATTTGTAGAAAAAACTTTGTAAAATAAATATTGCTAGCCCAATTTGCAGGAATGGTGAGGAATGGTTTGTATAGTTGTTGAACAAATCCTCTATCTCCGAAAATTTCACATTTTTCAAGTGGTTAAACGAGCGCAATATGTATCGGAGGCTTACTTACTATGGGTTGGGTTGAATTGTTTTATCTCTGAGCGGCACTTTTTTGCACACCATGGGCTAAATGGCCAGGTCACATGGACCCCGAAGGCTCAGAGAAGGTTGGGGGAGGGGACCCACTGGAACAGCTGTTGGGAGACAGATGGTAGCCTCCCGTCAAGGCCATCCAGCGTGTTCTTTAACGTGCACAGGGTATGGCTCTCCCGCACACGGGGCCACGGCTTAACGTCCCATCCGACGGACGGCGGCCTTTCCAAGCCCAGCGGTGTCCCCTACTAACCGTGGGCAGGGCGTAGAATTTTGCGGAGATAAATCTCAACGCTGACCCAGCTGGGACTCGAACCTGGGAACTACAGATTACGAGCCTGACACGCTACCGACTGAGCCACCCCCGCCCCACTTACTATGGGTTTGTTAGCTCTATTCTTATAGAGGCTAGATAGAAATCCGAGGAAGAACAAAGAATTCCTTCCTGTAGGAGGCTTACAGCGGACAAAAAAATGGGATCGCCTCTACCCGAGTCAGTGTAGGATCGGGGGCTGAGACAGTCGGTTGCAGTGAGACTCGCAACCTGATATTCCCGGGTTCGAGTCTCCACTTAACTTGCATTGAGAGTTTCTTTCTAACTCTCGTACTGCTCTCGATGAGTTTATAGAAGACACAAAAATATAAAAATAAAAAAAAATACCCTCTCAAGCAGCTGCTTGCCACAGAGGTCTGACAGGAGCCTGTCAGTTTATATGCCACAGTAGAAGGTCTGAGAGGATGGCAGGACCTCAAGGTTAAATAACAGTCAAAAATATCATTGACGTATTCCTGTCTGCGTCTATCATAAAAAGATCGATTTTTCAATTCTTTTAGAAAAAATCTGTGCAATATATCCAATACTATGCGCATCCTGTGTATCCAATACTATGCGCATCCTGTGTATCCAATACGATACAATCAGCTATCGGTATATTAAAACGAATGGCTCAACATTATTGAGAAATGAATGTTCATATTTCTACATATTCATAATTGTATTTATTTTTGAATATAGTTTTCGGCAATTGATATGGAATGTGAGCGAAACTGAAAGTTTAAGAATTTTGTAAATTATAAATTGTAGCGTCGTACAAAGATTAAACATCTCCAAGATCCAGGTTTATAAAACCTTTGCGAAAGTTAATCATCTAGACTCAAACTAATTCTCAAACTTTTGCAGATTAAGAAACTCTGGGTCGCTCCCTGGGGGACTGCGGACCACAGTTTGAGAACCACTGATCTAGACCAGTGGTTCCCAACTGTGGGGGGGGGGGGGGGGGGGGGGCTCGGTCGGTAGCGCGCCAGGCTCGTAATCTGTAGTTCCCAGGTTCGAGTCCCAGCTGGGTCAGCGTTGAGATTAATCTCCGCAAAATTCCCCGCCCTGCCCACGGTCAGTAGAGGACACCGATGGGCTTGGAAAGGCCGCCGTCCGTCGGATGGGACGTTAAGCCGTGGCCCCGTGTGCGGGAGAGCAATATCCTGTGCACGTTAAAGAACACGCTAGATGGCCTTGACGGGAGGTTACCATCTGCCTCCCAACAGCTGTTCCAGTGGGTCCCCTCCCCCAACCTTCTCTGAGCCTTCGGGGTCCTTGTGGCCTGGCCATTTAGCCCATGGTGTGCAAAAAAGTGCCGCTCAGAGGTAAAACAACCCAACCCAACTGGGGTTTGTTTTGTCAAACTGATAACGGGGCTGCCTTCCCATCTAGTTTTTAACTAATTTTATAGAGGAAAAAAATAATTTGATTTCCGTCAGAACCGTGACCGAGGAGGACTGGCCAGCGACACTCACGCTCTTCAAGTAGAAGGATACGAAAACCGAGCAAAAGATTATAGCAGTTTTATTTTCTGTTCTCTCTTCGCTCTTTTTTATCTCGATTCTTTTGAAATGGAGTGGCACGAGATGCATGTGTAAGGCTTTGTTATAACGCAGTGTAAAAACAGTGAATATTTAATAAGACATTATTTTTCAAATAAAATGACTTGCTTCTATGAGGACATAGCGGCCCCTGAGGCTATGCGACCCTTATCAGTCATCCCCTGAGGCTATGCGACCCTTATCAGTCATCCCCTGAGGCTATGCGACCCTTATCAGCCAACCCCTGAGGCTATGCGACCCTTATCAGTCAGTCCCTGAGGCTATGCGACCCTTATCAGTCAGCCCCTGAGGCTATGCGACCCTTATCAGTCAGCCCCTGAGGCTATGCGACCCTTATCAGTCAGCCCCTGAGGCTATGCGACCCTTATCAGCCAGTCCCTGAGGCTATGCGACCCTTATCAGTCAGCCCCTGAGGCTATGCGACCCTTATCAGTCAGCCCCTGATGATGAGATTAGGCGAAAGGAGCAGAACTTTTTTTGAACAGTATATTGAGCAGAGAGATATTTATTTTAATAGACTACAATTGGATGAATTAAGAATTGATTTATCGGCATGCATTTCTGTAGAGTTTATGATTAATGATGTGTCACAGAAATAATTTTTTTTGTCCCCTAATCGTACTCGAGATCGAAAATTTGAACCCGAACTCATGTCTAGTTTGGACAAAAAAATTGTCAAAGTCTTTTCTTATCAATTATTATAGCGATTTATATATATATATTATATTTATATGTATATATATATTATCAATTATATTATTATTATAGCGAAACCGCTATAAATATAGAATTTCCGTTTTCTTTAATTATTGAGTTGTTTGGAATTTTCAGCCGCGATACCGTCTTTCACTCAGCGTTTTTGTGGCACATAATACGGCCCGGATCTAGAAAAAAAAAATTAAGTGAGGGATGGGGGAAGGCGAGAAGCAATTGATCTGATCGAGCAGAAACCAACCAGAACACCGTCCCATATATGTATATATATTATTTTCCCTCCGTTTTGGGGCGGGAGTGGCTCAGTCGGTAGCGCGCCAGGCTCGTAATCTGCAGTTTCCATGTTCGAGTCCCACGGTCAGTAGGTGACACCGATGGGCTTGGAAAGGCCGCCGTCCGTCGGATGAGACGTAAAGCCATGGCCCCGTGTGCGGGAGAGCCATACCCACACACGGGGCCACGTTCACGTTATTACATAAAATATTCACTGCACGTTAAAGAACACGCTGGATGGCATTGACGGGAGGCTACTATTTGTATCCCAACAGCTGTTCCAGTGGGTCTCCTCCCCCAACTTTCTCTGAGCCTTCGGGGTCCTTCTGACCTGACCATTTAGCCCATTGTGTGCAAAAAAGTGGCGCTCAGAGGTAAAACAACCCAAATTCCCTCCGTTTTAAGTGGTCTTCCAAAATATTTCTACAAATATATATATATGGAAGTTTTTTTTTTCATCTCAATTTCCGTTAAAGGGAACCATGCTCCACCTTTCTCCCTTAATTTGGCTTTGAACAGAAAAAAAAATTAAATTTACTTTCAAAATTTCTAATTTGAAGCTAGAATTTCTTTATCTTTTCATCGGCCTATTTCTCTTACTTAGCAGAGTTCTTTCAGCGTAAAAACAACTTTTCGTTTTCGCATACCGTTCGTGAGAACAACTTGTGCCGAAGTAGGCTTCGCAGAGCCTCGGTGATATTTCCACAATTATTCTTGGTCAATGAACCGGAACCGTTTTCTGGAGTTAACGTCTGCACCTCGACCGAAATGCGCACATGACTCGGAAGTGCGCATTGGGAAACTAGTTTGTGTCTCATAAAGAGGTAAATCGTATGCTTTAACTAAACTCCACACTTTCGTGTTCATTTGGTTTCCTTCTTGGCGTAAAACGTACAACTGATGTCTTATTCAATTTGGGTTGGGTTGTTTTACCTCTGAGCGGCACTTTTTTGCACACCATGGGCTAAATGGCCAGGTCACAAGGACCCCGAAGGCTCAGAGAAGGTTGGGGAAGGGGACCCACTGGAACAGCTGTTGGGAGACAGATGGTAGCCTCCCGTCAAGGCCATCCAGCGTGTTCTTTAACGTGCACAGGGTATGGCTCTCCCACACACGGGGCCACGGCTTAACGTCCCATCCGACGGACGGCGGCCTTTCCAAGCCCATCGGTGTTCCCTACTGACCGTGGGCAGGGCGGGGAATTTTGCGGAGATAAATCTCAACGCTGACCCAGCTGGGACTCGAACCTGGGAACTACAAGTTACGAGCCTGGCGCGCTACCGACTGAGCCACCCCCGCCCCGATGTCTTATTCAAGCAAGCTAGGTTGTAAAAAAAAAGGTTGGGTTGTGTTGTTTTACCTCTGAGCGGCACTTTTTTGCACACCATGGGCTAAATGGCCAGGTCACAAGGACCCCGAAGGCTCAGAGAAGGTTGGGGGAGGGACCCACTGGAACAGCTGTTGGGAGACAGATGGTAGGCTCCCGTCAAGGCCATCCAGCGTGTTCTTTAACGTGCACAGGGTATGGCTCTCCCGCACACGGGGCCACGGCTTAACGTCCCACCCGACGGACGGCGGCCTTTCCAAGTCCATCGGTGTCCCCTACTGACCGTGGGCAAGGCGGGGAATTTAGCGGAGATAAATCTCAACGCTGACCCAGCTGGGACTCGAACCTGGGAACTACAGATTTCGAGCCTGGCACGCTACCGACTGAGCCACCCCCGCTCCGATGTCTTATTCAAGCAAGCTAGGTTGTAAAAAAAAGGTAGCATTGCGTTTCTTCAGTAAGTTGATCTACGCTTACACGTAAATTTGCAGTTTTCTGCAAGTTATCGATGTTGCAAAGTAAAAACGATACAATGTGTAAAAAGTACAGTCGCTCAAAAAAATATCAGAACACTATGGTTGATTACAGAATCCGGAAAAAAATCTGGCAACGATTTTTTTAGAAATTAGTGATCTGGCAACTTTTGTGTACGTACACGAAGGTTGCCAGATCACTCTCTTCTAAAAAAAATCGTTGCCAAATATTTTTTCTGAATTCTGTAATCAACCATAGTGTTCGGATATTTATTTTTGAGCGACTGTACTATTCCATTCACAACTCTCCATCGATAACGTACTACTCCATTATTCATAAGGTAGGCGACGGCAGTGCCTCCAGAATGTTCTGACACTTGCAGGGTTTTTTTCAATTACTCCCGACCCACAGCAGCCAAGCAATCTCTTCACCCAACATAGCTAGACCTAAATTGGATCATCACATCAAATTGTGGACCGATCGCTCAAGTATCCGCGGAATCACAAAGGAATCGAAAATTTTCACCACCGATGATGTCAACATGCCTCCTCTCATTCATGCACCCGTTGCGAATTGCACCAATTATATAATAAGTGAGGGTTGTTTTACCTCTGAGCGGCACTTTTTTGCACACCGTGGGCTAAATGGCCAGGTCACATGGACCCCGAAGGCTCAGAGAAGGTTGGGGGAGATGACCCACTGGAACAGCTGTTGGGAGACAGATGGTAGCCTCCCGTCAAGGCCATCCAGCGTGTTCTTTAACGTGCACAGGGTATGGCTCTCCCACACACGGGGCCACGGCTTAACGTCCCATCCGACGGACGCCGGCCTTTCCAAGCCCATCGGTGTCCCCTACTGACCGTGGGCAGGGCGGGGAATTTTGCGGAGATAAATCTCACCGCTGACCCAGCTGGGACTCGAACCTGGGAACTACAGATTACGATTATTAATTTATAGAATTACGATTTATAGGGGCGGGGTGGCGGTGGCTCAGTCGGTGGGTCTTATTGGGGCGGGGGTGACTCAGTCGGTGGCGCGCTACCGACTGAGCCACCCCCGCCCCAATAAGTGGGGGTAAAATGGTTAACAGAAGCTACAGTGCAACATGCACACAACGCTAGACCACGTGCGATACTGACACAACTCACTGCTAATTTGGGAGGTATTGAGACTAAGGACAGTGTTTTAATTAGCACCTGACTACCTGAGGGTAAATATGAAAATCAATCAATGAAACTTTCTGATGAAGACATTTATTTGTTGAGAGAAATGTTGGGAATCGAACGAACTGTTAGCTGTTATTTTCATTATACATTCGACTGAGAATTAACTGGTTTCATGTCTAATTATTGTTTAATTGCCTTTTCTATGACAATTGATATTGAAAATTAGATAACTCTCCATGTACGATCCAAATCGAGCATTTGTCATTCACCAAGAAAATAAAATAATTGTGTTACTCATACCATTTCTTTCATGTTTACGCGGGGCGGGGTGGCTCAGGCGGTAGCGCGCCAGGCTCGTAATCTGTAGTTCCCAGGTTTGAGTCCCAGATGAGTCAGTGTTGAGATTTATCTCCGCAAAATTCCCCGCCCTGCCGATGGTCAGTAGGGGACACCGATGGGCTTGGAAAGGCCGCCGTCCGTCGGATGAGACGTTAAGCCGTGGCCCGTGAGCGGCAGAGCCATACTCTGTGCACGTTAAAGAACACACTGGATGGCCTTGACGGGAGGCTACCATCTGTCTCCAAACAGCTGTTCCAGTGGGTGCCCTCCCCCAACCTTCTCTGAGCCTTCGGGGTCCTTGTGGCCTGGCCATTTAGCCCATGGTGTGCAAAAAAGTGCCGCTCAGAGGTAAAACAATCCAATCTTTCATGTTTACGCAGGGTTTTTAGAAGACTCCATCACCATTCTCCAATCAGTAATTAGTTTTTTAAAGGTTTGAAACATTTACATTGTTCTATATCATCCATCAAAAGATTTAACTGCATTTTTCGTATCAAATGTCTTGGATAGTTTCAACACCGAGACGTAGTGCCGACTTAGTTTTCACCTGATTGACACTGTTGCTGGAGCTTTCGGAGCTAATGTGGATGCTAAATTAATCGAAACTTTGCTGTAGTGTGAGTACCAAAGTTTCAATGAAATAATTAATGAAACAGCAAAATCATTTATATTTCAAGAAATGAATTATGACTTCCAATAAGGACGAGGAATGGGATATTTTCACATCATCTTTTAAGTAGCTTTTGAAGTTGATTGTGAAGTCAACCTCTCAGATAATGTGAACATGGATGATAGTGATGCTCATCCAAGTTTTGTTTCTAGTGATAACTGAAACCTTTCGTCATTAGAGGATGATAATGAACATACAGGGTGATTCAGAATTCATCATCAATATTTGGTGGGGAGGTAGGTAATAAGAAACGAAGGAGATTTCACATAGGAAAGCATGGGCGCATATGCCATGTAGTAGGGCAAAATGACCCCAGTTCAATGATGGAAAGAACACATAAGAAGGAAGTGGTAAGGAAAAAACATTTATTATCTTACATGTAACATTTCTTTGCATTGGTTGTACAGACTTACAAGAGGTGCTCGAACTGCCGACCATGTGCTAGAATGCATGACTCACAACGGCGTTGCATGGACAGCCGGACCCTGTGGAAGATGCCTGGCATTTCCCGGATGTTTGAGGCAGCAACTGATATGCGTGCTACAAGATCCATAGCACTATCAACAGGGGTCTCGTACACCATGTTTTTCATAGCACCCCATACAAAGAAATCGATTGGAGATAAATCCGGTGAACGTGGTGGCCAAGAAACCGGTCCACCGCGGCCAATCCATTGACCACCAAACTGTCTGCGTAGGTAAGCACACACAGCATTTGCGAAATGTGCAGGAGCGCCGTCATGCTGGAACCACATTCGCCGGAGACTACCATCAGGAACCTCGTTCAGAAGATCCGGTAACACAGTCTGAAGAAATGTTAGGTACTTGGCACCGTCCAAACGGGATGGTAGTAAATACGGGCCCAACAAACAGTCACCGACAATCCCAGTCCACACATTGACAGCAAAACGTTGTTGCGCAGCTCCAGGTCTTGTACCGTGTGGGTTCTGATGAGCCCACACATGCCAATTGTGTGTGTTGAAGACACCCTCTCGAGTGAACAATGCCTCATCGGTGAAAAGAACATACGTTGGGAAATTGGGATCAATGGCTGTTCTCTGCATGAACCACTGACAAAAAATAACACGCTTGGGATGGTCGTCTGCTGCCAATAATTGCACTCTTTGCAGATGAAACGGATGTAACCCTTCATCGTGTAATATCCGCCACGCTGTTGCTTGCGAAATTCCAAACTGCCTAGCCATACCTCGTGTACTAGCACCAGGTTGTTCCTCGATTTCCTGTAGGACAGCTTCCTCTACTGCTACCCTCCGTGCCGATCTGCGCCTCCCTCGATTAACATTACTAGCAGCAAACGATCCTGTTTCACGCAGTTGGCGATGAATACGTGAAAACATTCGATGCTGTGGCACACGGCGGTTTGGGAAGTGCGCTGCATACAATTGCCTGGCTCGAAGACATCTTTCTCCTGCCGCACCGTAAGTTACATGCATATCTGCACATTCATTCCACGTATACCGGTTCATGTTACTTCTGCAAATTCACCTTGTCGAATGACAACTGACTGCACGCGTCAAACAGCTGTGCTTCTGTATGAGAGGTGTGTACACACAGCGCCCTCTACACCACCATGCGTTCGTCTGCCCCCATACTTTCCTATGTGAAATCTCTTTCTTTTCTTATTCCCTTCCTCCCCACTAAATATTGATGAATTCTGAATCACCCTGTATACCTGAGCCTGACAAGGAAGTGGAAACGCCAGAAGATCCTTCAGGTACGTTGCGTTGTTTTACCTCTGAGCGGCACTTTTTTGCACACCATGGGCTAAATGGCCAGGTCACATGGACCCCGAAGGCTCAGAGAAGGTTGGGGGAAGGGGACCCACTGGAACAGCTGTTGGGAGACAGATGGTAGCCTCCCGTCAAGGCCATCCAGCGTGTTCTTTAACGTGCACAGGGTATGGCTCTCCCGCACACGGGGCCACGGCTTAACGTCCCATCCGACGGACGGCGGCCTTTCCAAGCCCATCGGTGTCCCCTACTGACCGTGGGCAGGGAGGGGAATTTTGCGGAGATAAATCTCAACGCTGACCCAGCTGGGACTCGAACCTGGGAACTACAGATTACGAGCCTGGCGCGCTACCGACTGAGCCACCCCCGCCCCTGTTTTGCAGGTTAACTCAGAGATTTACCATTTGCAGAGATGGACAGTCAAATGGGTTTTATACAAATTTTGCTCCAAGTTAAAAATACACCTATCCTTCGATTTACACGGTACTCAGTTCACACAATTTTGGCTTTGCACGGTCAAAAAATGCAACCAGTTTCCATTTACACGGTACTGACTGAGATTTCCTTTCTATGTACGTCTCAGTCAGTACCGTGTAAATCGAAACTGGTTGCATTTTTTGACCATGCAAAGCCAAAATTGTGTGAACTGAGTACCGTGTAAATCGAGGGATAGGTGTATTACTTTGACATATGATTCTTATGAAAAATTAAGATTTCTCCGATTTTCAGCAGGAAACGAAAAACGAGATTTCAATACAAAAATTATCAACAAACACACATTTAGGAAATCAAACTTTCAGTTGGGTTCACATCGATTCAAGAAAAATTGAAGTTTTGTGCCTAAATGATTATATTTTTTTATTCTCAATCAGCTAAGTCAGGCATGTCAAACAGGCGGCCCGCCGGGAACTGTTCTGCGGCCCGCCAAGATTGATAACCAATAAGTTTATTTAACTTTTGACAACACTGGATTCTTTAATTAAAATTATAAGTACGTACACGGTACATGAATTAAATAAACGTATTTCAGAAAACATTTCCATTTATATATAAGGGAAACTATTGCGCATAAATGTATATGTCGGAGCCCGATCGTAGAATTGCTGATATCATGTATGAAATCCCGATCATTTCATGAAATAGTGGCATTTCATGATATGAGCAATTCTACGATCGGGCTCCGACATGTATACACATGTCTCGAGGTCATTCAAATGTACGTACTTTGCGCATGGCAATGAGTCACGAAATGCCAGTAGAGTCGGAAGCTATTCGTTAGTCTGTCTAGTTTGCACATAACAATTTTCATCTGTTTTTTTTGTTTTGCGGCTCGTGATTTAATATATAATACTTAATATGGCCCTCGGTGGTTAATGAGTTTGACATGCCTGAGCTAAGTGGATATAATATTCATTAATTAATGATTGTGAAGCATAAAACAGTTATTGCTACATTTTGTATTTTTTTTACCAATTTGATAAAAAACGATAATTTTTCTCATCTTTTTAAACCTTGTATCTAAAAGGTAAGGAAAGCGGTCATAGAATAATTGATCATGGACAATACGTAAAATAATTATGCAAAATCAAAATGGTTTCTTGGTCACTAAATGTTTTTTTTCTGCCAGACATACAGGCACATGCAATGTTTCTAAAAGAAAAAAAAATTCTAGGTAATGAGGTAAACTGCTTTAATATAGTCATTTGAAATATTGTTTATCAAACCATTAATATCCGATATTTCAAGTGCTTTTTGCTGTGATGTTTTCAGACTTTCTATGATTTACTTTACAACAGAGGTTCTCAACTTGGAGTACGCGGTAAAATTTTTTGGGGTACGCCGTGAGAGCTCAAAGGTCGCTAGATCTAGTAACAAAGTTGCTAAGTTGGCATTATTATACTATAACTGTAGTTTTATCTGTCTATATAAGGGGTACGTCAGTTACATACACATTCCCAGGGGGTACGTGAAGCATAAAAGGTTGAGAACCACTGATATATACGTTTTATTTTATTCCCATTGTTATACTATAACTATAGTTTTATCTATCTATACAAGGGGTACGCCAGTTACATACACATTTCCAGGGGGTACGTGAAGCATAAAAGGTTGAGAACCACTGATATATATGTTTTATTTTATTCCCATTGTTATACTATAACTATAGTTTTATCTATCTAAACAAGGGGTACGCCAGTTACATACACATTTCCAGGGGGTACGTGAAGCATAAAAGGTTGAGAACCACTAATATATATGTTTTATTTTATTCCCATTGTTATACTATAACTATAGTTTTATCTATCTATACAAGGTTACATACACATTTCCAGGGGGTACGTGAAGCATAAAAGGTTGAGATCCACTGATATATATGTTTTATTTTATTCCCATTGTTATACTATAACTATAGTTTTATCTATCTATACAAGGGGTACGCCAGTTACATACACATTTCCAGGGGGTACGTGAAGCATAAAAGGTTGAGATCCACTGATATATATGTTTTATTTTATTCCCATTGTTATACTATAACTATAGTTTTATCTATCTAAACAAGGGGTACGCCAGTTACATACACATTTCCAGGGGGTACGTGAAGCATAAAAGGTTGAGAACCACTAATATATATGTTTTATTTTATTCCCATTGTTATACTATAACTATAGTTTTATCTATCTATACAAGGTTACATACACATTTCCAGGGGGTACGTGAAGCATAAAAGGTTGAGATCCACTGATATATATGTTTTATTTTATTCCCATTGTTATACTATAACTATAGTTTTATCTATCTATACAAGGGGTACGCCAGTTACATACACATTTCCAGGGGGTACGTGAAGCATAAAAGGTTGAGATCCACTGATATATATGTTTTATTTTATTCCCATTGTTATACTATAACTATAGTTTTATCTATCTAAACAAGGGGTACGCCAGTTACATACACATTTCCAGGGGGTACGTGAAGCATAAAAGGTTGAGAACCACTAATATATATGTTTTATTTTATTCCCATTGTTATACTATAACTATAGTTTTATCTATCTATACAAGGTTACATACACATTTCCAGGGGGTACGTGAAGCATAAAAGGTTGAGATCCACTGATATATATGTTTTATTTTATTCCCATTGTTATACTATAACTATAGTTTTATCTATCTATACAAGGGGTACGCCAGTTACATACACATTTCCAGGGGGTACGTGAAGCATAAAAGGTTGAGAACCACTGATATATATGTTTTATTTTATTCCCATTGTTATACTATAACTATAGTTTTATCTATCTAAACAAGGGGTACGCCAGTTACATACACATTTCCAGGGGGTACGTGAAGCATAAAAGGTTGAGAACCACTAATATATATGTTTTATTTTATTCCCATTGTTATACTATAACTATAGTTTTATCTATCTATACAAGGTTACATACACATTTCCAGGGGGTACGTGAAGCATAAAAGGTTGAGATCCACTGATATATATGTTTTATTTTATTCCCATTGTTATACTATAACTATAGTTTTATCTATCTATACAAGGGGTACGCCAGTTACATACACATTTCCAGGGGGTACGTGAAGCATAAAAGGTTGAGATCCACTGATATATATGTTTTATTTTATTCCCATTGTTATACTATAACTATAGTTTTATCTATCTAAACAAGGGGTACGCCAGTTACATACACATTTCCAGGGGGTACGTGAAGCATAAAAGGTTGAGAACCACTAATATATATGTTTTATTTTATTCCCATTGTTATACTATAACTATAGTTTTATCTATCTATACAAGGTTACATACACATTTCCAGGGGGTACGTGAAGCATAAAAGGTTGAGATCCACTGATATATATGTTTTATTTTATTCCCATTGTTATACTATAACTATAGTTTTATCTATCTATACAAGGGGTACGCCAGTTACATACACATTTCCAGGGGGTACGTGAAGCATAAAAGGTTGAGAACCACTAATATATATGTTTTATTTTATTCCCATTGTTATACTATAACTATAGTTTTATCTATCTATACAAGGGGTACGCCAGTTACATACACATTTCCAGGGGGTACGTGAAGCATAAAAGGTTGAGATCCACTGATATATATGTTTTATTTTATTCCCATTGTTATACTATAACTATAGTTTTATCTATCTATACAAGGGGTACGCCAGTTACATACACATTTCCAGGGGGTACGTGAAGCATAAAAGGTTGAGATCCACTGATATATATGTTTTATTTTATTCCCATTGTTATACTATAACTATAGTTTTATCTATCTACACAAGGGGTATGCCAGTTACATACACATTTCCAGGGGGTACGTGAAGCATAAAAGGTTGAGAACCACTGATATATATGTTTCATTTTATTCCCATTGTTATACTATAACTATAGTTTTATCTATCTATACAAGGTTACATACACATTTCCAGGGGGTACGTGAAGCATAAAAGGTTGAGATCCACTGATATATATGTTTTATTTTATTCCCATTGTTATACTATAACTATAGTTTTATCTATCTATACAAGGGGTACGCCAGTTGCATACACATTTCCAGGGGGTACGTGAAGCATAAAAAGTAAGAACCACTATATTCCATAACACTTATATTTCTGCAAATAATAAAAAAAAATTATGAAACACTTATATTCTGCAATTCAAAATCTGCCGTAGGCGATGAATTATTTCTTGTTTAATATAGACTCGGATTATTTCCATATCTCCAAAACAATGAAACTTGCAGATGGAAAACTGGCAACTGTAATTGCAGTCTTTATTTTATTCTCAATGTTCTAAAATGCAATCATATGTTCTCATTTCCAATGTAGGCATTTCCAGTTTCAGTAAACGGAACTGGAAATACTGCTACCCTGTGACATTTTGATTCTTATTCTTAGAATGCCGAGCCCTAATTTCGATATCACAGAATTTGACATTCACTCAGAGTCAGACAATATCAAGCTTCTTTTAGCAGTTGACGATTCAAATGATATGTTATTTTTTTCTTCGAAAACGTATTCTTATCGAATGTAAGACTACCACGCTGAACTAAATCGACGGCAAG
Source organism: Ryuthela nishihirai (assembly GCA_038380435.1). Taxonomy (NCBI): domain Eukaryota; kingdom Metazoa; phylum Arthropoda; class Arachnida; order Araneae; family Heptathelidae; genus Ryuthela; species Ryuthela nishihirai. The sequence continues at coordinate 70,866,466 of JAWZYU010000001.1, forward strand.
TGAAATAAATGCTTGTAGGTCATTTCCACCGAAGATAAAACATCGTATTTCTGCAGGCTTATTTTGAATGAAAAGGAGTTTTGGAACAGCTTTATATCCCGGGTGATTGTAAAGAAACTTGGCCACTTGCGAGCTGAGAAGTGTCGATCGTGCATGTCTGAAATTTCGCAGGTAGGCTATTGGAACCATGCGCTCAGGAATGAGTAAGTTTCAGGTTTTGTTCGCCTAAGTGATAATGTCGCCCTAAATTGCTTGAGACCTAACCAACAGCACACGCCCTCCATTGAGGACCCTTTAATAAGAGGGTTTAAAAATGTCTGGTCTGAACAATTTCGAAAATTACTGAGCCCGAGCTCCATTCGAAACAAAAAAAAAAACTGACCCGTAAAACATACAGAAGTGCTTGCAAAGACAATTTTTTTTAATTCTTCGCATACCCACTCAAAAACTGAACTGCAATCACATTAAAAAAAATCTGACCCGTAAAATATACAGAAATGCTTGCAAAGACAATTTTTTTAATTCTTCGCACTATAATAAATACCCACTCAAGCAGCTGCTTGCCACAGAGGTCTGACAGGTGCCTGTCAGTTTATATTCGTAGTAGAAGATCTGAGAGGATGGCAGGATCTCAGCAGAAAAACGACACACATATCCATGCCTTACCCCCGTCTCGAATCCAGGTCCCTTAGATCAGTAGCCAAGCGCGCTAACCACTCGGCCACAATAAGGACTTTTATTAATTAAATGCTAAAGGCGATTCATTAATGAAAGAGGAAAATAGCCTACGAATAATCCGAGTATTAAAAAAAATTATCTCTCAAGCAGCTGCTTGCTACAGAAGACAAGATTCGTTAGGAAGGCGAGACCTCAGCAGAAAGTGGATTAAAATTGAATTATAAGTATTGTACTAAAGCGTTTGATCAAATATAAATAAATGTATTTTAATTGATTATTTTATGAATAATAAATGTATTTTAGAAGTTTGTGTAAAAAATTATTTCGCTATTCATGAGTTTTGTATAACTTTCTTAAGACTGACATTGTTATCGTTAAATATTCAAACTTCCATAACTCATTAAATACTGAATGAATGTTATTTAAAATCGAGATATTGATTTATTTGGATTGAGATCTTTATCTGCAATCACATTAAAAAATTATATTTTAGATGTTATAGAACTTTGACGTTAGCTTCCCATTGAGATAACCTAAGGTTGTTCTTTAATTTATGGAAACTAGTGTAGTCTAAAACAGAGATGATCTGGAGCTTAAGATAGCAAAGATGACTTCGGCCTCAAAATAATTTAAATTGCTAATTTTTCTTGTAATTGGAAAAAAAAAGTACAAAAATATAAAAAAAACTGATTTTAATTTGAACCTTTTAATGAGTTTTTAGTAATTAGAAATAAGCAAAAAGTGGCCTTTGATTGCTTTTTACTTATTTTCCTCTGCAAAACTCCCCGCCCTGCCCACGGTCAGTAGGGGACACCGATGGGCTTGGAAAGGCCGCCGTCCGTCGGATGGGACGTTAAGCCGTGGCCCCGTATATGGGAGAGCCATACCCTGTGCACGTTAAAGAACACGCTGGATGGCCTTGACGGGAGGCTACCATCTGTCTCCCAACAGCTGTTCCAGTGGGTCCCCTACCCCAACCTTCTCTGAGCCTTCGGGGTCCTTGTGACCTGGCCATTTAGCCCATGGTGTGCAAAAAAGTGCCGCTCAGAGGTAAAACAACCCAACCCAAACCCAACTTATTTCCCTCTGTCTTTAATAAATGAATAGCTGTTAGCGTTTATAATAATGTTGTCCAAAAACTTTCAGTTTCTATTAGTATTTATAATATTTTTCGTTTCAAATGGTATTAAAATTTTAATTTTGTTATGAAATGATTATAATTATTTTAAAGTTTGTAAAAACCTATAATAGGAAGAACGAAAGAAACGATTAGCGACATGCATTTCTGTATTTACGTTTAATGATGCGTCAGAGAAATGTTGTTTCTAAATTTGGCTAGGGCTCAATGATTTCGGGCCCGGGTGGACTCGGACTCGGAATATTGAGATCGAATTCATCTCTAGTCAGTACAATTTCGAGAACGTGCCTTCTCGATCCGAACCATTGAATCCAAACCGGTCTCGAACCAGGGTTGCCACCTTTAGAGATAGAAAAATTCAGGACATTGCCCGAATGACGTCGAAGAATTCGGGAACCAGCAAGTCAGGACCCCTTCCCGAAATTCCGGTCGTCTTAACAAAAAAATGAATACCCTCTCAAGCAGCAGCATGCTACAGAGGTCTGAACAGGAGCCTGTCAGTTTATATGCCTCAGTAGAAGGTCTGTGAGGTTGGCAAGGACCTCAGCAGAAAAACAACATGAACATCCATGCCTTACCCGGGCTCAAACCCAGGCCCCTTAGATCAGTCAATTATTCAATAGAGTTTTCCTGTAGTTTCACAGAGACAGCAATTTTCGAGGAAAAGTCGGCAAAGATTAGCATTGGCAGGAAAAAAAATCTCCAAAATTGCCTAATTGTTTTTAAAGAAAATCCCCTCAAAGATTTTACCTATCTAGGGGAAAGAATACACGTAAATTCGCCTATTGTACACAAATATACTTAATATATGTACTCGGTGGAGTAACAGTTCAAAATGCTTAGTCGAAAGAAGAGGGGGGGGGAAGCACTGAAAAAATAAAGGTTGAGTTAAATTTCATATTTTCATACATCGCACGATTTCATATACCACCGGGAAACTATTGGGAGACAGATGAAAGTCTGTCAAGGCCATCCAGCGTGTTCTTCAATGTGTGAAGAGCAGAGCCGGCGTGAACTTCTGCGGGGCCAGAAAAAACGCATTTACGTGTGCTTCTCAATTTTATAATAATATATTTATGCCGTCCCGTGGCCGAGTGGTTAGCACGCTTGGCTACTGATCTAAGGGACCTGGGTTCGAGTCCCGGATTAGGCATGGATGTGTGTGTCATTTTTCTGCTGAGGTCCTGCCATCCTCTCAGATCTCCTACTGTGGCATATAAACTGACAGGCTCCTGTCAGACCGCTGTGGCAAGCAGCTGCTTGAGGAGGTATTTATTTTTTTTCATTTTAAATTATTTATTATAAGTACAAAGTGCTGTACATATCTACATATAACTTATAGGATTTCGGTTGTTTTACCTCTGAGCGGCACTTTTTTGCACACCATGGGCTAAATGGCCAGGTCACATGGACCCCGAAGGCTCAGAGAAGATTGAGGGAGGGGACACACTGTAACAGCTGTTGGGAGACAGATGGTAGCCTCCCGTCAAGGCCATCCAGCGTGTTCTTTAACGTGCACAGGGTATGGTTCTCCCGCACACGGGGCCACGGCTTAACGTCCCATCCGACGGACGGCGACCTTTCCAAGCCCATCGGTGTCCCCTACTGACCGTGGGCAGGGCGGGGAATTTTGCGGAGATAAATCTCAACGCTGACCCAGCTGGGACTCGAACCTGGGAACTACAGATTACGAGCCTGGCGCGCTACCGACTGAGCCCCCCCCCCCCAACTTATAGGAACACCGAGTATATTATAAATATTACATAATTTTCCTCGCCTTTTTCGCCGCAAAATCTTCAATTACGTCATCAAAATTGACCGATTTCGCTTTCTATTGAAAGAATAGTTAGTCATCGATTAGCGGATTCTGCGATTGGATTTACTATTGGGCTTGGAAAATAACTGACATGCGCTCTGGTGGTGGGACGTGGAGCTAGAGGAACGAGAATACATTGTGTCGGCTGCTGTGTTAAAGATAGGAAAATGGCGCCTTTTTTTTTTACGATGAGCTTTTCGCGGACCGCGGGTCCCGGTTGCGGGGAACGCACTGAACCCGCCTCGCGCCGGCCCTGGTGAAGAATATAGCTCTCCTGTATAGGGTGCTACGACGGGCGGCGACTTTTTTAAAGTCATCGATGCGCCCTTTCTCATCGAGGGAAGCGGGGGGGGGGGGGGGGGGGGGTGAAGCGGAGAGAAATCTCACTTGGAATCCAGATGAGATTCGAACCTGGGAGCTGCACATTACGAGCCTGGCACGACGGGCAAGTACCCAGGATTAGAGAAAGGTTAAAGTGACATTCTTAAAGGAATAAAATTTTATAGTTGTTTTATGAACCTATTTTTAATGTCGGACGTATATTATGGGGCTAAAATAAAATTATACAAAGACAACTGTTTTGGATTTCAAAGCAGGTAGAAAAGTTTGAGATTTCGTATAAGGGGCGAGGATTTTCGGGGTGGGGGCGGGGATTCCTCCGAGATACGTCCCTGTCACACGCTACCGACTGAGCCAACTACCTCCCTTTACACTTGGGGCGGGGGTGGCTCAGTCGGTAGCGCTCTAGGCTCGTAATTTGCAGTTCCCAGGTTCGAGTACCAGCTGGGTCAACGTTGAGATTTATCTTCGCAAAATTCCCCGCCCTGCCCACGGTCAGTAGGGGACACCGATAGGTTTGGAAAGGCCGCCGTCCGTCGGATGGGACGTTAAGCCGTGGTTCTGTGTGAGAGAGAGCCACGCGCTGTGCACGTTAGAGAACACGCTGGATGGCCTTGACGGGAGGCTACCATCTGTCTCCCAACAGCTGTTCCAGTGGGTCCCCTCCCCTAACCTTCTCTGAGCTTTCGGGGTCCTTGTAAGCTGGCCATTTAACCCATGGTGTGCAAAAAAACTATGATGTGCCACTCAGAGGTAAAACAATCCAACCCAACATCCCTTTACCAATCACAACGGATGACGTCTTTCCAAGAAAAGTCATTGTCTCCTTTCATATCCGATGGGCTTGGAAAGGCCGCCGTCCGTCGGATGGGACGTTAAGCCGTGGCCCCGTGTGCGGGAGAGCCATACCCTGTGCACGTTAAAGAACACGCTGGATAGCCTTGACGGGAAACTACCATCTGTCTCCCAACAGCTGTTCCAGTGGGTCCCCTCTCCCATCCTTCTCTGAGCCTTCGGGGTTCATGTGACCTGGCCATTTAGCCCATGGTGTGCAAAAAAATGCCGCTCAGAGGTAAAACAACCCAACCCAACTCCTTTCATATCCGTACACAGTTATGAGGGTTCTAGGAATACCCGGTCTCCAATAATTATACCGTAAAGTATGCAGGTAGTCTTATAATCAATAGTAGGCGTATCTGAACGGATGGATGGAATAGAAGGCGGACACTGAGAGAAAATACACGTGCATGTTAACAAGCTTCTATAGCATCCTAACGTCAGCTCGTGCACCATCTTTATTAAACTATGCAAATTATTCAGAGACTTTTATCTCTATTTCAACAGATTTATATTCCATGCAAGTACAGTCGCTCAAAAAAGTATCCGAACACTATGGTTGATTAGAGAATTCAGAAAAAATATCTGGAGCGTGTACAGCAACTGTACACGCTCCAGTTACCGTTCACAGCAAACTGGAGCGTGTGCAGTTACTGCACACCCTCCAGTTTGCTGTGAACGGTAACTGCACACGCTCAATATTTCTGTGAGTGGGCCCACACGATACAGGTTTTTGTGAGCTCACACGATCCAATGTGCTGTGAACATTAACCGCAACCGCTCCAGTTTGCTGTGAACGGTAATTGCACATGCTCCATATTCATTGCATTATATATTCATACGCATTATATATATTAAAAAAGTATCCGAACACTATGGTTGATTACAGAATTCAGAAAAAATATCTGGCAACGATTTTTTTAGAAATTAGTGATCTGGCAACCTTCGTGTCACGTGACACGAAGGTTGCCAGATTCATCACTTTCATTCATCACTGGACCCATGGTAGCCACATTGAATAATTAGAATCTTTTTTCTGGTAGGTAGGAAATTTCCCTAAGTGTTCTCCCACAATGTGAAGGGTGGGGATTGCTCAGTCGGTAGCGCGTCAGGTTCGTAATCTGCAGTTCCAGTTTGAGTCCCGTTTGGGGGACTCAAACTCGGAACTGCAGATGAATTCTACGACTATGTGTCCAGTGATGAATCTGGCAACCTTCGTTCGTCTACGTACACGAAGGAAGACAGACTGGAAAGACTGCCGTCCGTCTGATGGGACTGTAAGCTGTGGTTCTGTGGGTGGGAGAGCCCTGTTCAAATTAGAAACAAGCTAGATGGCCTTGACGGGAGGCTATAATCTGTTTCCTAGCAACTGTCCAGTAAGTCCCCCTCCCCCTCAATGTTCTCCGAGCCCTTGGGATTTTTGTGACCTGGCCATTGTGCGCAAAAGTGCCGCTCAAAGGTAAAACAATCCAACCCTCAAAATCTGCCGCATTTGCTAATGTTGCATTTATAGTTTCTGTACAATAAATGTTTAAAATTGTTTCCTGTGCAATCCATAAATCACGCTTCCATTTTTCAAAAAAATTGACTGCGGATAACCAAAGTGTAATATATTTTACATTTTAGAAAATAAATGCAAATGAATGAGTTCTGGTGGTTTGTGCTTTCTTAATTTATTTCCTTATTCTAGTTTAATTTGCTTCACTTTCACTAGTTTTGTTGTTATCTCCGAGAAAGAAATGAAGTTTGAAAGTCGAAGAATTCTAAACCGAAGAAGTTCTTCCTGTTTTCTGACCTCATTCCGGGGCAGTTTTTCCACAGCTGAAAATAATGGGAGAGCAGTGATCTCGAATGAACAAAGCACCTCCGAAGAAGAAAAAACAATCGGCCGGAGCCATTTGTTCTTTCTGCGTCATCATATTCTGGTGACGACACGCGTCACATGTTATAGGTTAAAAATTTCGTCACAGGTCAGTAGTCATCCACGCACCGACGATCCTCGTCACGACATCAATAGAAGATTACAGTGACTCCACATGTCAATTGTCTTTTCACTTCATTCTGCTGATTGTTGCCAATAAATGAAGGTCGTCGCTCCCTTTAATGCAATGCCATGACCTAGACATTCAGTTACAGTGCTGGAGGTAGCAGCTAAGCGAGCAGTTTTTTTCACGAATATGATGAAACAATTAGCTGAAGGGTTGGGTTGTTTTACCTCTGAACGGCACTTTTTTGCACACCATGGGCTAAATGGCCAGGTCACATGGACCCCGAAGGCTCAGAGAAGGTTGGGGGAGGAGACCCACTGGAACAGTTGTTGGGAGACAGATGGTAGCCTCCCGTCAAGGCCATCCAGCGTGTTCTTTAACGTGCACAGGGTATGGCTCTCCCGCACACGGGGCCACGGCTTAACGACCCATCCAACGGACGGCGGCCTTTCCAAGCCCATCGGTGTTCCCTACTGACCGTGGGCAGGGCGGGGAATTTTGCGGAGATAAATCTCAACGCTGACCCAGCTGGGACTCGAACCTGGGAACTACAGATTACGAGCCTAGCGCGCTACCGACTGGGCCACCCCAGCCCCAAAGAGTTGGTAAGGTTAGTAGCAATTGGTTTAGCATTGATTCTAGTGTTCTACAAGGGAAAATACTTGGGTTGGATTGTTTTACCTCTGAGCGGCAGTTTTTTGCACACCATGGGCTAAATGGCCAGGTCACATGGACCCCGAAGACTCAGAGAAGGTTGGGGGAGGAGACCCACTGGAACAACTGTTGGGAGACAGATGGTAGTCTCCCGTCAAGGCCATCCAGCTTGTTCTTTAACGTGCACAAAGAATGGCTCTCCCGCACACGGGGCCACGGCTTAACATCCCATCCGACGGACGGCGGCCTTTATAAACCCATCGGTGTTCCCTACTGACCGTGGGCAGGGTGGGGAATTTTGCGGAGTTAAATCTCAACGCTGACCCAGCTGGGACTCGAACCTGGGAACTACAGATTACGAGCCTGGCGCGCGCTACCGACTGAGCCACCCCCGCCCCTTAGCTGAAGGGATTTAGACTTAACACTTCTGCTTATTACACGTTTAAGATAAGGCAGTAGAAAATGCTTGTGGCTAGAATTTATTCAACAAAATGTTTCGTGTTGCCCGCATTCAGAATTACAAATTGGGCCAATAGAGGTTTTGAACATTAGTGTAGATAGGTAGGAACATGCTCCTCCAAGCCTGGGGCGGAGGTGGCTCAGTCGGTAGCGCGCCAGGCTCGTAATCTGCAGTTCCCAAGTTCGAGTCCCAGCTGGGCCAGCTTTGAGATTTTTCTCCGCAAAACTCCTTGCGTTGCCCTCGGTCAGTAGGGGACACCGATGGGCTTGGAAAGGTCGCCGTCCGTCGAATGGGACGCTAAACCGTGGTCCCATGTGCGTGAGGCCATACGCTGTGCACGTTAGAGAACACGCTGGATGGCCTTGACTGGAGACTACCATCTGTCTCCCAACAGCTGTTTCAGTGGGTCCCGTCCCCCAACCTTCTCTGAGCCTTCGGGGTCCATGTGACCTAGTCATTTAGCCCATGGTGGTCAAAAAAAAGTGCCGTTCAGAGGTAAAACAACCCAACCCACTGAGTCAAACTCCTCACCTCTCCACATTCCTTGAGAATGGAATGATCTGAAGATCAGGCCAAGATCAAGAAAGAAATTTAGGGGTGTGGGAGAAAGAGAGAAGGGGTAAGTAATGGATTAAACCGGAACGATTTTTCCCTGACATTATTCTCATCAAAGAGTTCCTTACGTTTTCTACTTTTTTATGGCTTTTTCTTCTTAATTTTTCTTCAAAATATAGAAATTCTTCAAATAATAGAATATATTCTTCAAAATATTGAATGTTATTATTAGTGAATGTTATTAATGAGGTGAATAAATATCTGGCAACGATTTTTTTAGAAATTAGGTATCAGATAATCAGATAATGAGGTGAATAAATATCTGGCAACGAAAATAATACGAATTTCAACGAATTTCAAAATATAGAATATTTTGAAATTAATAACGTTCAATAATAATATTAGATTTTATTCACCTCATTAATAACATTCTTTTCCTCCTAGATAAGACCGTGGCTAAGAATATCTTCTGCATCAAACGACAATGACTCTACCACCAATCTTCCCTTAGTCGTTAATTGCCAAAGTAAAAATATTTCTAACAGAGTTCATAACTGTTCACCGTCTTCGCAATATGGGCTTCAGTGAACGCACTCTTGCCGGAAACGATTAACGTTATTCGAACACGAAATATTTAGGTCACATTGCCCGGAGTCACGTCCCGAGACACCAGACTTTTTGCGATCGCATAAACAAGTGAAATCCATTTCGCTATTTTTTTCTTTCTGGAATAGATGCATTCGCTTGATTCGATCAAAATGAATAAATTTGCTCTCAATCGTTGAGGAGAATATCTGTCATGCTAACTGTGAATGAGGTCTGGGTGATTTCTGATCGTTATCGTCATCGTTATCGTCATTCCACTTCCCTACAGCATAAATATCAGTTAAGTTACTTGAACCTTGTTGAACAATGCTGTAATCGAGCGGTTGTTAGTGGATAAGTAATTCCTGCAGTCTAGTTTCTTTATCCATAAGAGTGATTATTATCCCTGAAACCGGTGGTAGCTTTGCGGTGAGCGCCAACTTAAACAATGCTAATAAACGAGGTGGACCTAAAAACAAAATATATGTAATAAATGACTGCAGTGTTCTTAAGAAAATCCTTTCCGTAAATTCCAATGATTGAAATTTATGATGTTTAGAAGCAAAGCTTTATGAATTAGCATAATTTTTCTCTTCCATTACATCCGATTCGAGCTCTATCTAGAGTTGGGTTGGGTTGTTTTACCTCTGAGCGGAACTTTCTTTTACACACAATGGCCAAGTCACAAGGACCCCCGAAGGCTCAGAGAAAGTTGGGTTGGGTTGTTTTACCTCTGAGCGGCACTTTTTTGCACACCATGGGCTAAATGGCCAGATCACATGGACCCAGAAGGCTCAGAGAAGGTTGGGGGAGGGGACCCACTGGAACAGCTGTTGGGAGACAGATGGTAGTTTCCCGTCAAGGCCATCCAGCGTGTTCTTTAACGTGCACAGGGTATGGCTCTCCCGCACACGGACCACGGCTTAACGTCCCATCCGACGGACGGCGGCCTTTCCAAGCCCATCGGTCCCCTACTGACCGTGGGCAGGGCGGGGAGTTTTGCGGCTCAGAGAAAGTTCAGGGAGGGGACCATTAGACAGCTATTAGGAGACAGATGGTAGCCTCCCATCAAGGCCTCCTTAACACGGTTTAACACGGCTTTAATCTAATTCTCAACCACCGCTGCCGACTACTGAGTATAGAGAAGATTAAGTTGGGAACGAAACCGAAATGCGAACTGCTGCATGTGTGAGAGTGGGGAGGCCAATCGCAACACGACAACACATCTATCACGTTAGGGGCGGAGGTGGCTCAGTCGGTAGCTCGCCAGTCTCGTAATATGCAGTCTCCACGTTCGAGTCCCAGCTGGGGATTTGCAGCAGTTGAGATTTTTCTCCGCAAAATTCCCCGCCCTGCCCACGGTCAGTAGGGGATACCGATGGGCTTGGAAAGGCCACCGTCCATCGAATGGGACGTTAAACCGTGGCCCCTGTGCACGTTAAAGAACACGCTGGATGGCCTTGACGGGAGGCTACCATCTGTCTCCCAACAGCCGTTCCAGTGGGTCCTCTCCCCCAACCTTCTCTGAGCCTTCGGGGTCCTTGTAACCTGGCCATTTAGCCCATTGTGTGCAAAAAAAGTGCCGCTCAGAAGTAAAACAACTAACCAATCAACATCTATCACGTGATAATGTTTGTTAACATCTAGTCCGTCTTGCAAATGAGTAGACTTTAGTTATTGTGAATAATTTTAGTAAGGACTCTTTTTTACATGTTATTTTTTATCCCTTCCATTGAAAATGAGTAAGCAAATTAAGCTGTTGGATATTTTAAAAAGAAAACATGTTGATGACAATGAAAGATGTGAAACAGGGCCGAGTGGTGTGTCCGCAACTCAAATGTGATTTGGGAATGTGGTCCTCTGGTGAAAAAAGGTTGAGAACCACTGTCTTAGATCAGTAGCCAAGCGCGCTAAGCACTCGGCCACGGGAAAGCTACTAAAGTCTTTATTTTCTGACCCTCCCCTAAAATTAAATCCTGGGTATGTATCTGACCCTGCTCTGACCCGGTTACGCCTCAAACCTAAACATCAGATTTACCAAGCTCGTCGTGCTATCAACTCAGCTATTTCCCGCCTCTTGTGGGTCAGCGTTGAGATTTATCTCCGCAAAACTCCCCGCCCTGCCCACGGTCAGTAGGGGATACCGATGGGCTTGGAAAGGCCTCCGTCCGTCGGATGGGACGTTAAGCCGTGGTCCGTGTGCGGGAGAGCCATACTCTGTGCACGTTAAAGAACACGCTGGATGGCCTTGACGGGAGACTACCATCTGTCTCCCAACAGCTGTTCCAGTGGGTCCCCTCCCCCAACCTTCTCTGAGCCTTCGGGGTCCATGTGACCTGGCCATTTAGCCCATGGTGTGCAAAAAAGTGCCGCTCAGGGGTAAAACAACCCAACCCAAATCCCGCCTCTTGCTTGTGATTTAAATTCTAGGTTAAGTTAAGCTTAATTAAATAATGTATTTATAAGATTTTATCATTTTTATACGAGTTTGCATTTCTTATATAATTTACAGTATTAAATTTTATGCAGAGAAAAGAAATTATTTTGAAGATTTTTTTTGTTCAATTTAGAAAATAGTAGCAAAATGTGATACAATAGGAATAATCAAAATAAGGTAACAAATATCAGTATGAAAATTGAATCTGTGATAAATGATGTTATTTATGTAGCGAATGAGAAACGGAAAATCTTTCCGAAAATTTTTTTTCCATTCCATAGCAAAACCGTCCTTCGCAAAGTTATAACGTATACTTACATTTTGGCTGTTGAATTGACGTGTTATTTGCGACAGATCCTGGAATTTAACTTATGCAGGGTTAGTGGCGCCCCCAGAGGGGGGGGGGGGGGGGGGGGGGGCAAGAGGCCCCGGCACTCCCCCCAAGATTAATTTCTGAGTGTGCCACTGTGCAGGGTTTATTTCTCGAGAACAAAAGACTTCGGATTAGCATGTCATCGAATGCTCGACTTCCTTTCCATGTCCTCTGATGTCCCCTTTCTGAGCGAGGACAGAACGTGGACATGCAAAGGTAGCTTCAACGCAGGAAAAACTGATCTATGCATATCGCCATATGGATCATATCTGGCTTATGAACCAAAGAGATGCAAAGTTAAGAATTGTTTTACAGATTATAAGAATTGTTTTACAGATTACCTTTCCCTTTATGATCATGCAAAAGTCAGTTAAGTTTCACACCGACATTCCTCATCAATGCTTATTTTCCTTCCCTGTTTGAAATCAGTTTTTGAAAGATTCGTTAACGTTCAACAAATGTAAAAACTTTTTTTGGCACTTTTATTTTTCATGGTACGTGACTGGTCATGCTTTCTCTTTTTCAATCGTGACGATAGACGTAAAAAAACATCCTGGAAGTTTCTTTATTTATCGTATCTTGTTTCGAGGTTTTTTTTTTGTCTTGATCAAACTCGTGCGTGTTTTGTACAACAAGATGCACTGTTGCCATCAGCAAAAGAATTCCACTGTGGCGAAGATGCAATGATATCCACCTTTCTTCTGCAATTGGTTGGAAATAACCTCAGGACAAATCACGACGAAGTAGCCTCTCGCTTTCCATGGCGTGCAAAACGAAGTTTTAATCTGAAACTTAATCTCCAGCTTATTATCTCGAGCACGCTAGTCTATCCTCATCAGGACGAGTTACTCACTCCCAGCATACACCTCAACCGTGACCACGTAGCGCTTTTGAAAGCATAAAAGTAGCACCCACCTCTGCTAAATATGGAAGACTGTTGAAAGGTTATTAAACTTTTAATATATTTGTTGGCAACAGGAGGGTGTGCCACTGGAGCGCCAAGTGGTCAAGTCGGTAACTTGCCGTGATCGTAATCTTGAAGTTTCAGTTGCGAGTGGTTCATAAATTACGTTGCGCCATTTGAGACAAATTTGAACACGTTTCTTTGGATGTGCGGATTCCATTTTCATGAAAATGAAATTGTACACTTACTTTATAAAAGGGATTTCACGTCGAGAGAGATCTAAAATTTTTATATAGAAACTGGAACAGTTTTGCGTTCATTTTTATATAATCACATGTTCATAAATTAATTGAAAAAATTCGGTACAATAATTATTTGGATCTCAGTTAGTTTCAATTTCATTTGTAGTCTGGGATCAAATTATAGCCTGATACAAGCAAGAAATTTTCAATTTTAGTCTAGACTATAATTTATTCAAACATTTACAGTATATGTTTTACAGTATATGTCCGGTTTCTTCCCCTACGATGAATCCTACATACAGGCTACACATACAGGTCTGTATTGTATGTGTAGATTAGGGTTAAAATCGATTAAAATTGCCAAAAACACTGTTAAGCCGAATTTAAACATGTTTGCACTTTTTAATGACTCATTTTACAAAAAGTGTAAAAAAGTTAATACTTTTTAATCCGTTTTTTATCATTATTTCGCCTTAGTGGATGAGCAAAAATTAATTTGTTTCATATACCAGTGAAAAAACTGCAATGTGCCACTTTTAAAACCTTTAGACTACAACAACCATTACTATGGCACTTATCAGTGGCCTAGCAAAGTCTCGTCAGAACTCTGTTGCTGTGGAGGGAGTAGAAACGAGGAGAGAGGGGGGGGGGGGGGGGCGTGGAAGAGACAGAGGGGCCAAAAGGTATACAATCCCGCAAAAGTCATTTAACAAATAGTATGTATTTCTGTGAATTAATAATAAATTCTGATGAGTACAACCATGCTTTCAAAAAAATTGCACATATATATTACTTTTTTTTTAAATTTCATATATCCATTGCTTTTTAAAAAATTATTGCATATATCCATTGCTTTTCCTAGAAAACATCCCTATACAATTGATTTTTCATATATAGACTCTTATAACTTCGGAATTTTTTCTGATGTATGAATGCATGGCAAGCAGATTTTTCACAGAGATAATTACACTATCAATATTTTATGTCCCGGTGGCCGAGTGGTTAGCGCACTTGTCTTCTGATTGGAGGGACCTGGGTTCAACTCCCAGATATGACGTGGTGCTGTCTTATGTTATCCTTCTGATGAAGTCTAACCTTCTTTACAACTGATCTCTTTGTCATATTATACTGCGAGGCTCCTGGTCAAAATTCTATGGTAAGCAGCTGATTGAAGATAATTTTCTATCTAGAATTTAAATGCCTAGATCAATATTTTCAGAAAGATGTTCATTAAGTTTCTGGTTCTAATTTTCTTTTTTTTTTATCGTATTCGAATTTTGTGTTCGTTTTATGTCGGGAGCTCGGAAACCCGCCTATGAGAATGTGAGTGTAGCCTGTATTTTTTTTATTATTGCGGCACAGGATATATGCGTGATTCAATTTGATTTTCATTTTACGATTAACCTTCCTTCCTTTTATGTCCCGGTGGCCGAGTGGTTAGCGTGAACGCTAACCACTCGGCCACCGGGACATAAAATATTGATAGTGTAATTATCTCTGTATGGTATATCATGGTGTGCAATCGTAAATGAATCCAATACTTAGCATTGTTTCCAGGGAACCGATCAATTTAGGCCTGATCAAATTAGGAAGATAAAATCACTAATCGAAGGGTTAACTGAGAAACTGATACTGCGGGAAAAAATTATTAATATGGTGACTTTAACAAAAATAACTTTTCCACATCCAGTTTCTGAAATAATAAAGCAATTGTGCTGGTTCGACTAACAGGAATTCTGCAATGGTCCGCAATTAAATGTCATATGGAGAGATAATATATATATCATAAGGAAAGATACATCACTAAGTAGGATAATGACGGAATCGTGCAATATGCATGAGTTTCCTTAATGAAGATGCTGGAAATAGGAGAAAATAAACGTTAAAAAGTTCGAGACAGCCATAAAACTCACGCAGTTCGTTCTGATGCTTTGACGAGATTGCTCAAGAAGTCATAACAAAAGCCACTTCTTCACGAGACTAGATCTGAGATCATGGGAGGGGGCTGGCGTCCTGCAATTCACTTCCCCACTTGTTCAATTCGAGTACAGGGATCTGGCTGGCAACTAAGTTTTATGACTAGATACACTTTCGAGAAAATTGTGAGCTGCACGGGAACGACCATTATCGTCCATAAAGATGTAATCGGAGCCGACATCATCCCTGTGGGGCTTTGACGAGGGGCAAGAATCTCGATTCTCTCTCACTGACCCTGAATGATGCGACTCTCTGTGCTGCCAATGGTAAGGATGCCATCCCAGACCATCGCACTACATTCACCAATAGAATCTCTTTCTTTAATGTTGCAGCGGTTGTGGCGAGTTCTTTGTTCTCTCGAGATGAACACGTGTTCAGAATCGGCGTCAGACTGAATCTGAATACATCTTGAAGCCCAGGCAGTGGACAACGAAGAGCACGTTGTCCACTGCCTGGGCTGCAAAGGTGATGTTATCTTTACCATATTGAAAGATCTCTGTTGATCTTCTGCTGAAGGGACTGAAGGACACACAAACCATAGTCTTAGTGCATGCCGTTTCGTGTGGGGCGGGGGTGGCTCAGTCGGTAGCGCGCCAGACTCGTAATCTGCAGTTCCCAGGTTCGAGTCCCACTCTGGGTCAGCGTTGAGATTTATCTCCGCAAAACTCCCCGCCCTGCCCACGGTCAGTAGGGAACACCGATGGGCTTGGATAAGGCCACCGTCCGTCGGATGGGACGTTAAGCCGTGGCCCCGTGTGCGGGAAAGCCATACCCTGTGCACGTTAAAGAACACGCTGGATGGCCTTGACGGGAGGCTACCATCTGTCTCCAAACAGCTGTTCCAGTGGGTCCCCTCCCCCAACCTTTTCTAAGCCTTCGGGGTCCTTGTGACCTGGCCATTTAGTCCATGGTGTGCAAAAAAGTGCCGCTCAGAGGTAAATCAACCCAACTCTCTGAGACTTCGGGGTCCTTGTGACCTGGCCATTTAGCTCATTGTGTGCAAAAAAGTGCCGCTCAGAGGTAAAACAACGAACCGTGTCGTGTACAGTGTCTTAATACTTTCTTCCCTGTGGCGGCTTGCTGTTATCGCACGTGCAGCATTTTTTAAGGATATCAAATTTCTCAATAAACTAACAACTGTAGATAGCTGCAGTAACGTTGACCCGGGGTATGACCTATTTTGCAACAAGGCAATCTTCAACTACTTTTAAAATGTTGTTAACTTTAACTAAATTAATCATTAACAGTTAAGTTGGGTTGATTTACCTCTGAGCGGCACTTTTTTGCACACCATGGACTAAATGGCCAGGTCACAAGGACCCCGAAGGCTTAGAGAAGGTTGGGGAAGGGGACCCACTGGAACAGCTGTTTGGAGACAGATGGTAGCCTCCCGTCAAGGCCATCCAGCGTGTTCTTTAACGTGCACAGGGTATGGCTCTCCCGCACACGGGGCCACGGCTTAACGTCCCATCCGACGGACGGTGGCCTTTCCAAGCCCATCGGTGTCCCCTACTGACCGTGGGCAGGGCGGGGAGTTTTGCGGAGATAAATCTCAACGCTGACCCAGCTGGGACTCGAACCTGGGAACTACAGATTACGAGCCTCGCGCGCTACCGACTGAGCCACCCCCGCCCCAGATGGTTTAGTGAAGATGGTGCAAGTCTTATTTTATGTTTAATTTTCAAATTCTTTATTCAGAACTGTTTTATGACGCAAAATGAGAAAATTGCATTTATTCTAACAAAGGTATCACGGGGACATATTCAAAAATTTAAATAAAAAGAACTGATATTGCAAAGATTTTTAAATCTAAAAAATGGTTCAACTAAATAAAAAAATATTTAAATGAATTTAAATAGAATATATAAGTAGAATGCAACTATGCGCTAGATTCTTAACGCAGTTAAACGGATATTTCACTGAACAGTTGTGGGTTTGAAACACATGAAAACAGTTCAACTGAAGTTTGATAAAAAAAAATCTGAATAATGAAATTAGAACAAATTTTAGAGAAAAAAAGTGTACACAAAACTTTAACCTTAAATAAAAAATTTTTCTAACTAAACACCGAATATTCACACTAATGAACGAAACAGAAAACAAATATTGGGAGCAAAAATATTACATTTCAGATTAAGTTATATTTTGGTGGCAACATTGCTTTTATCTTAAAATAATCTTTCGTTACATTAGAGCAGTGGTTCTCAACCTTTTATGCTTCACGTACCCCCTGAAATTTGTATGTAACTGGCGTACCCCTTGTATAAATAGATAAAATTATACTTATAGTATAACAATGGGAATAAAAGAAAACATATTGTTGCGGATCACAAAAATGGATAGCCACTGAGCGTGAGTATTAAAAGCTATATTTCAAAACCAAATTCAATACAAGGTAAATTGTTACAAAGGAAATATGGATGAAGTATCTTATTAACAAATCAACTATTAACATGCACAAGTCATCAATCTTCCTGCATGAGCACACATCAGCTCTGTGTATTTTACTAAATACTACCTTTTACTTGATTTACCAGGTCACCCAAAGATCTTCACTCGTAAACCAATTCTCGTCCTGTGCTGATAACTTTTCACACACTAGCCGAACAAAAAGACAGTCCGTGTAGACATTCGAAGTTAGCCATAAAAGTCCCACTTTTATACTTCCGCGTATACACAACACATCAAGTTACTTCTTGATACTTAACGATAAAAGATCCCACTTTTATCCTTCCGTGTATACACAACACATCAAGTTACTTCTTGATACTTACGCGCACTGTCTCAGAACAGCTCACCGTCCATTTTCGAACTCTCCGACCGTTACAATACAACGACCGTTACAATACAACGACCGTTAACGCTCCACTCTTCTTCTCCAAATTCTCCCAACGTTCTTATTCGTTGGCTGAAACTTTGCTTTCGGTTGCCAGATTCTTCTGTCGTAACAATATATATCAGTGGTTCTCAACCTTTTATGCTTCACGTACCCCCTGGAAATGTGTATGTAACTGGCGTATCCCTTGTATAGATAGATAAAACTATAGTTATAGTATAACAATGGGAATAAAATAAAACATATATATCAGTGGTTCTCAACCTTTTATGCTTCACGTATCCCCTGGAAATGTGTATGTAACTGGCGTATCCCTTGTATAGATAGATAAAACTATAGTTATAGTATAACAATGGGAATAAAATAAAACATATATATCAGTGGTTCTCAACCTTTTATGCTTCACGTATCCCCTGGAAATGTGTATGTAACTGGCGTACCCCTTATATAGATTGTTATACTATAACTATAGTTTTATCTATGGGAATAAAATAAAACATATATATCAGTGGTTCTCAACCTTTTATGCTTCACGTATCTCCTGGAAATGTGTATGTAACTGGCGTACCCCTTATATAGATTGTTATACTATAACTATAGTTTTATCTATGGGAATAAAATAAAACATATATATCAGTGGTTCTCAACCTTTTATGCTTCACGTACCCCCTGGAAATGTGTATGTAACTGGCGTACCCCTTGTATAGATAGATAAAACTCTAGTTATAGTATAAAAATGGGAATAAAACATATATATACAGTTCTGTGCAAATTAGTTGGGACAATAGGAAAATGCAGTAACAAAGACACAACTAAAATATTTATTTAATAGTGTAGTTAATAGTGAATGTGACCCCCCTTAGCTTTAATTACTTCTCCCACCCTCTCAACCATTGATGCCACTAGCTTTCCACACATCTCCTTCACTTCAGGGTCGTGGTACTACACTTTCACGACACTTTCTATCATTTTGGTTTTCGTCGTGCAATCCATCTTAGATATGCGCGCTTTAATAATGGCCCACAAATTTTCAATGGGGTATTGATCGGGTGAATTTCCTGGCAACTCCAATACCTTCAAATGTTGCTGGGTAAAGAAGCTCTTAGCAAGCTTAGAATTGTGGCATGGAGCCAGATCCTGTTGAAATACCCCATCGCCGTTAGGAAACAGCTTCTGCAGTGTTGGGACCATTTTCGCCTCCAGAACGCCTATGTACTTTTTGCTGTCCATCATTCCTTTAATGGGGTGAAGCGTCTGTGGCCCGGAAGCTGTGAAACATCCCCAAAACATGACCTTGGGTGGCCGGATCGAAGAGGTTCTCTAGGCTTTGCTTGTCCCAACTAATTCGCACAGTACTGTATATACACATTAAATTTTATATTCATAAATTTCATATATCGATAAACACAAGAAATGACAAACCATTTAACAAATCTTATAAAATTATAAACATTTTACTGGGTAATCAGTGATACAGCTGTCATGACATACCAGAAAAAATTTTACCGCGTACCCCACGTTGAGAACCCCTACATTAGAGCAATATTCTCAAAGTGTTTGCCGCGAAATTTCAGATCATATTGCAAATAAAAGGAAATTTATCAACCATTTTGTTCCCACTTCCTGCCACTGGCTTTTTATTTAACTTATTCGGTTTAATCAAAAACTTATCAACATTAAATCTTAATATTAAAGCCGAAAAAATAGAACACAAAACATGTCCCTAACACGTGCGCACTAACCTCAATACACGGGCAACAATACTTGTTGTTTGCAGTGCTAAAACGATTGCATATCACTGAAATTCCTCTGCGTATGCCTTTTTCCAGGAAAAGGTACATTGTAAGGTCTGTTATCAAATCTAGATTAATATTTGTCATCTTCAGGCATGCTTGCCACGCTAGTTCAGGAGCTGTGTAAACATGACAAGAATCAATTTCATAGTATCTGACACATAATTTTCTGAAATTCTCAAACACATCAGCTAAGAGGAGTACGTCGTCTTCAGGTACAAGTCGTGATATTGGCCTAGGTTTTTTATGTTGAATGTGTTCCATACTTTCATTGCATGGATATAGTCTTCTTCCCCTAACGCTTCTTCTGTTAGATGATTGTAAAAGGCTTCACGTGGAGGTAATAATGTTTCTTCAAACTTTTCGCTGCTGTCAATGTAAACGTAGGGGTAAACTCCTTTTCTCAAAACCAAGCGTAGCCGTTCAGTTTCAACATGTTGCTTTAAAATATGGAATTCTTCTGCTGATAAATTATTGACTAGCTTCTCAAGAGATGTACTTAAAAATTGATAGGAATCTATGAAATTCAAAGTTCCAAGGGAGAATGCTATGTATTTTTCCATATTATTGGGAATGCAATTAATCTTCTTATTTTTGATCATACCGATTCCTTCAATAAGATGGCTGTCATATCCCTTTAGGTTATGAAATATAACTGGAATCTTATTTGTGAGCTTAAAATTGAGTTACACGCATTATGAGCGGCTCCTCGGAATTTGCCGGTTAAACGATCGTGATCTCTCACGCGATCTGGTCCCAGAACATCTTTGCAAATATGACAATTGATAGCGTTGCGAAATGATTCTTCTTCGTGATTTGAAAGTTGCATTGGTTTGATCTCCGAGAGTAAGTTTTTTATATTGTTTTCTTCTTTAAGCAGACATTCCAAAAATATTTTAACCACATTAGGACCTCTATAAACTACTGGAGGTTTGTAGCTGCAGCCGTCAGCTCCGACAACAAGATATGCAAATCCACAGGGTTCGTGATTTGCCGTGATAGTGATACGAGATTTTGCAGGGTTGGCATACAAGTGTCCACTTTCACTAGGAATGATTCAAAGTCGGCGTAAATCACGTATGGAACGGGTTGTTGGAACTTGAAATTTGTGAATTTCAGCCATTTCTCCTCTTCAGTTGGAAACTCTACTCTCTGGGGTCCATGTTCTTGACAATAGGGAATATGATCCTTCAAGAGTGATTCATTTGTGAAACGGTGAAGGCAGCAATCACAGTAGAAAGCCTGGCATTTGTGTTTGGTGAGAGGACTGAGAAGTCTACTCATATTCTTAATGGAGCAATAATGCTGCTTTTCATCATCTGATAACAGTAGGAGATTTGCGTGCGCTTTAAATCTGAGTGGCGTGATGTAGAGCGGGAACACCTCTTTCTCGTATCCAAAAACATTGACAGAAATGTTGTTCAATTTTTCGAATTTAGATATTTGATTTATTGTTACAGGGAAAATTAGACCGGATGTATTTAATTTTTCTTCTAAATGTATATAGTTGTTAGGACGTTGTGGATTATCTGTGGCAGGATACAAAGTGACCTACAAAACATTTTTTTATCAGAATTGCATACATTGACAATAGCGTGTTTTAATAGTAATTCTCTTGGAGTAGGGACATAACTAGACCCTGCAAGAGGGATATATTTTCCAATGTTCATTTCAGCGTGGAGTACGGCATCCAGTATCCATCCACTATGTGCTCCTTCAAATTCTTCGAATGAGGTCTTTATTATTTGAATCCAGTTCTGAATCCAGTTCTGTGTTTAGGGATGATGCAGGAAGACTTGTGATACAGCTACTTCGGATAAATGGGGTGCAGTGCTCGAAAGGGGAAACTTTTCGCCTGAAGCGAACTTGCACGGCAAGGTCCCATTTAATGCTACCTTTCGAGATCAATTCTTCTTTCAGATGAATTAGGAGTGACTCCCGCGAGGATTCAAGGAAAAAGGTGAGGTCAACAGATGTTTCTTCCGTTGCCACCAGCTTATGTGTTGACAGGGTCCTTTTCATTTCTTCTGTAAACTGACAAGGGTCTTCAGGGTCTGGTTTTTGTTTCTTTTGGGGAATCCTTTCATCTTCAGAATGTTTTCGCTTATTAATGTGTGGCTTTCTTTGATGTCGTAAAAGATGGTCTTTTCTTCCAAACTCCATTGCGCATTCTTCGCATTTGCAGGTTTTCCTGGAGGTGTGGGTTAACTCATGACGTCGGACGTCATCTCTCCTTGAGAATGTCGATTCGCATTGAGAGCACTTAAACAGGTTATTTCCATCATGATTTCTCTTATGACGAATGAGATGGGTCTGATGAAGGAAAGCCTTCTCACATATATCATATGGATACATTATGAAGCAGTGATGTAAAATAACTGATTTATACTACACGAGGACGTCGAGAACTATCACTATTAGCTTCTAACAGTTGAAAAAATCACGGAGACGCAGCAGCAGAGAACTGTCACTGTCAACGTCTGACAACAGAATGAGGATTCTGACTGATGGATGTCGTATTTATACTAGAAGGACTATGAAACTGATTTAAAAGACTGTCCCGCAGTAAATAAAAAAGAAAAATGCTATTGGTTAAAATGAAAAAAAAAAATATTTTTAATTAAAAGAAAAACGGTAAAAAGAAAAAATATTAAATTATTTTATTGCTATTGTTATATTATAACTATAGTTTTTTCTATCTATATAAGAGGTACGCCAGTTACCTACACATTTCCAGGGGGTACGTGAAGCATAAAAGGTTGAGAACCACTGATCTAGGTGACAAAAGGAGGTATATTTCCCCACCATTTTCCAGAGTTCGATAGCCTCTGTTGTAATCCAATGGCATTTTAACTCTACCTGATGTCTCTGATGACTACGAAGTTCTGGGACTTAGAAACCGGTGCACGAACATAAACCTATTGAACACTACTCGTTTACATCATAAACCTTTCAAAGCAACGAATGACACGATTGTATTTTCTCTTGAATCAGTCAGTGTTTAAAGGATGTGATTTTTCAGTTCCTCCATTTGCGAGTCCATCTGTTTAAAAGACAATGAGAAGACACAAGCAATGCCTCGCACGTTTTATACATCTCTCTAAGCCTATTTTACACGTTTCATTTCAAATGGGAAAAACGAGTCCTCTATGGGAGAAATAGAACGCATCTGACACAATAACATGCTTTCAAACAATACACGATCAAGAAGCCTTCATTCACAATCAGGAATGTCTTCAATATTTGCACATCTAACAAGTTCTGTGTCGCAAATCATTTGATGCAGGAAAATACGCAAATACTCGTGCGATCACTGGTTTCTAGTGACATCTCATTCTTCTAGAAAGTCAGTTTCGTGTTCTGACCCTCGGGCAGTATATGTTTCCACGCTCTCAAGTTCGATAAGTCTAAAATTGGTCATTTCAGTGAAAAGATTAGTGGATTCCCTTAGGGATCTGAGAGGCGTTTTCAGCATATAAGAAAAAAGCTGAATTTTTTTGCTGGCTTCGCTTCAGTTTGATGAAGCGAAGAAGCCCTCAATTTCATTCCGTGAGAGTTGAGATCTGAAAGAATAAATGCCATATGAGGATAGATTCTTATTGGCTATGTCTACACTTGTGCGTTTTACGTGCGCTAGACGCACGCGCTGCGGCGCACGTGACGCATGCGCAAAGGCATGCCTCAAATCAGCTGAACGGCGCCGTTTTCAGTGACGCATGCAGTAGCGCACGTACTTTTTTTTGTTCAACATTCCGTGCAACTTCGTAGTTTGTCTGGAAGGCTTCGTTCTGTTTTTGTAATTATTGAGCTTGCGTTTTTTGTTCACCATGTCGTCAGAACAAACATTGGCCTTTATTGAAGATTATAGGATTAATGGATACTCGAGCAAAAGGTAGAAAATCTGTTATAGTAATTATGCCTTGAAATGAATACAAGTCCGAAAATTGAGGTTATGTCTTGCATGATTATAATATCTAAATACACATTTTGAGTCATAATGTTAACGGGTTTAATATATAATAAAAATAAATAATAAATACCCCCTCAAGCAGCTGCTTGCCACAGAGGTCTGACAGGAATATCAGTGTTAAATAAGTTGGTAGTGTTGCTTTACATTATTTTATGTTCTTAATCTAATATCTCCACAAACGAGCTTTGGCTCATGTGGGGTTTGAATTTTACCCTTTCAAAATTGTCTATTTACTTTGGAAAAGAAAAACATTTATTCCTTTTGTTATTATAAGTTCTAAATTACATGTTTGTAATGTATCAAAAGTGTGAAATAAATTTGAATTGAATTGAAAAAATTCATCAGAGATGTAAAATATTAAATTAATTTAAATAAATAAAAAATTAATTAAATAATTCATCAGATTATAGGTTTAAATATTCATCAGAGACAGAATGAATCACCGTAATCAAATATCTGAGTGTGATCGCTAATTTCACTTCAGCTGGTATTGCTTCTCTAAAACGAGTATTTTTTTTTTCGATCTTCGGCTCCACAATTCTCAAAAGCATGTACATTTTTTGTTGTAGACATTCGGATAAAGTTCTTAAAAAGAACGTTTTCATTTAATTCCAATTCCCTCATTATTCCAAAATTCCGCGTTTTAAAATAATCTTTCATCTATATCAATCGCCGGAATTTTTCGCGTCTTTTTCTCACTTTTTCCAGCACTAAAATTGCAGCACTTATACCCTCTAACATAGCAGCATCAGTTACGTCCATTGCAACTTCACTTCTACACTGGTGAAAAATTGAAAGCTATTTGACGCACAGGTTGGGGGGCGGGGGTAGCTCAGTCGGTAGCGCGCCAGGCTCGTAATCTGTAGTTCCCAGGTTCGAGTCCCAGCTGGGTCAGTGTTGAGATTTATCTCCGCAAAATTCCCCGCCCTGCCCACGGTCAGTAGGGGACACCGATGGGCTTGAAAAGGCTGCCGTCCGTCGGATGGGACGTTAAGCCGTGGCCCCGTGTGCGGGAGAGACATACCCTGTGCACGTTAAAGAACACGCTAGATGGCCTTGACGGTAGACTACCATCTGTCTCCCAACAGCTGTTCCAGTGGGTCCCCTCCCCCAACCTTCTCTGAGCCTTCGGGGTCCATGTGACCTGGCCATTTAGCCCATGGTGTGCAAAAAGTGCCGCTCAGAGGTAAAACAACCCAACAACAACGCACAGGTGTAGACAGTTGAAGGCATGCGTCCAACGCATTCCATCTCAGGCATGCGCTAGACTAATCGGTGTTGAAAAGCGGAATTGAAAGTTGAAAGTGAAGTTGAAGATGAAAGCGTACAAGTGTGGACATAGCCATTCACGTCTTCCAATTCCCAACGCCAAGGAACTAGGGTTTGGCTCAGTGGGTAGCGAACCAAGCTGCTAACCTGATATTAACAAGTTTGAGTTCGTACTGGGCCTGAAATTGAGTTTTTGTCCGGTAACCCACTCTTTCCTTGGTGAGAAAGGAGACATGTCCTCAGGAGGTCATACGTTCGCATCCGACCTGACTGAAGATAACGAGAATAACCCATTCTCGTCATGATACTTAACCAGCCTAAGAGTGATTAAATGTTTAGGGGACACGATGAGCTTGAAACGTCCGTCGGATGGGCATTATGCCGCTGCCCCGTGTGCAGGAGAACCATACCTTGCTGTGCACTTTAAAGAACGCTCTGGATGGCCTTGACGGGAGGCTTCCAGTTGTTTCCTAACAGCTGAGATCTCTAGCCTTTTCTGAGTCTTTGGGGTCTTTGTGACTTTGCCATTTAGCAGAGTGTGAGGAAAAAAAGTGCCGATCAGAGACAAAACAAGCTCCTAATAGGTGTCTGGATCCCTTACCCATCTCTGAGTGCATGGGATCCCAACTTTGGGCGTTTGGGTCGATAGGTCATTGTGTGAAAAAAATGCATCACTAAGAAATATCTAATAAAAATTCTTCCTGTAAAATCAAACCATGTTCACATTGCAAACAAAACTGTTTTGTATGCATTATTATTATTATTATTAAATTTTGGAATTCTGATTATATCATCAATATCAAACGTATTATCTTAAAACATCTCTGAGAATATGCCTAAGCCTCCACAACTATGAATATTTTCTTCTGCTGATAAGAATGCACCATAAAATAAAGAGAAAAAACAACTCGAATCTTATCGCACTGTTCATAAAACGAATTAATATAAGCCAATCCAATTAAAAGCTTTATTAAAATCTCGAGCAGTAACCAAGCGAAACTGCCAAATGGCAATCAGTGTACTGTATCAACATTTTCTAATTTCAACAGGCTCTCTCTGAAATTCATTATTTCGAAAAAGTCATTCAGTGGAGCTTTAAAAACCTATGAATAAAAAAATTAGCTAAAGGCTTAAACTATAATTTAAAATCTATCTGACTCTGAAGGAAGTCGAGTGATTGGTTGATTGAACGCAGAGCAATCTCTGATGGTGGTGGTGGGGGGAGAATGACTCTTCACAGTGAATGAAAGTGTAAGTTCCACACTATGGGATCAATTTATAAATGTTATAACTGTTGTGCAAAACTCTGAGTCAGATTGTCTGGTATATATTGTGAAAATTTCACCGAAGAAGTTAGGATGAGGAGGGGGGGGATATAATTCTCCTTTGAGGGCACCAATAATATATATTTTCTAAGGTAGTCATCGAAAATCGCAGACTCCAACATATCAAACTCCCCTCCCATATTTTTTTTTAAGGAAAGAAGGTACTTCCCTATACAAAGAACAGAGATAACCTAGAAGCTCTATTGGGCTTGTCTTGGTTTCATATATAACTGTCACATATAACTTCTCAGTCTGTAGCGCGCCAGGCTTGTAATCTACAGTTCCCACGTTCGAGTCCCAGCTGGGCCAGCGTTCAGATCTATGTCCGCAAAACTCCCTGCCCTGCCCACGGTCAGTAAGGGACACCGATGGACTTGTAAAAGCTTCCGTCCGTCGGATGGGACGTTAAGCCGTTGCTCCGTGTGCGGGAGAGCCATACGCTGTGCACGATAAAGAAAACGCTGGATAGCCTCGATGGGAGGCTACCATCAGTTAACAGCTGTTCCAGTAGGTCCTCTCCTTCAAACTTCTCTGAGTCATGGGGGGTCCTTGTGACCTGGCTATTTATCCCCATTGTCTGCAAAAAAGTGCCCCTCACAGGCATATGTTGACCAACTGTTGAAATTTTGATGTAAATTTCTTCTTCACTTCTCGAGCTGTAAGCTAACGTGATATACGTAAACATGCTTCTTTTTTTATAGGTATGAATAATCGATATTTTTTTTTATTTTGGAAAAGTGGCAGTCACTAATACGACTGATGCATGCAAAATCAGCCCAAATGGTATGCTAACATGTATTGTTGGAAGGAATCTGGTCAACGGGAAATACGACTAGTCGAGGAGATGGGATTTTAGAAAAAAAAAATACAATTCCATCACCACTTATTGAACCTATCGAGTTATTATATATTGCATATCTTCATTCTATTCCTCGGTCTCTGTGAGAAATTTAATTTTTACCCTTTTCTCTGAAGTTTTGTGGTGACCACACATCTCCTTTTGTTATTATAGACGAATCAAAGCTGAAAACGACTGGAAAATTGGACGATTAATCCAAAAAATACAAAATTCAACACAAGCATAAGTCAAAAACGACCGAATGAAAACCACGGCCTACTTGGAAAGTTCCGCAAGTTTCCTGGTTTTCGGGAGCTACCTTAAAAATATATATTATTTAAACCCTCAAGGAGGGTTAAATAAAATAAATCCCCTCCACTCCCAATCTGTACACCATTCGGGATAATTGCGCATTTTTCGCTACTTTGCATCTAACACAAAATCAACTCGAGATATTGGAAATCTGAAAGAAAGATTTAATCATTATATTTCCATTCCGATTATATTTCTTTTGCATTAGAATTTTTTTTTTTTCATAATCACGAAGTTCCGAAACACAAAGCATCTCATTTGCAAAAGGTGTCGCCACTAGCTGCAGCCAGTGGGTTGGGTTGTTTTACCTCTGAGCGGCACTATTTTGCACACCATGGGCTAAATGGCCAGGTCACATGGACCCCGAAGGCTCAGAGAAGGTTGGGGGAGGGGACCCACTGGAACAGCTGTTGGGAGACAGATGGTAGCCTCCCGTCAAGGACCATCCAGGGTGTTCTTTAACGTGCACAGGGTATGGCTCTCCCACACACGGAGCCACGGCTTAACGTCCCATCCGCCGGACGGCGGCCTTTCCGAGCCCATCGGTGTTCCCTACTGACTGTGGGCAGGGCGGGGAATTTTGCGGAGATAATCTCAACGCTGACCCAGCTGGGACTCGAACCTGGGAATTACAGATTACGAGCCTGGCGCGCTACTGACTGAGCCACCCCCGCCCCTGCAGCCAGTGATCTCACTCTGATTTATTAGCAAATGCATTTAGAGGAATCACCTTTTTAAGTTAGTAAGAGAAGGTGCAATAAAGCAATTCTCTTTATATTTGTATATTTCTTTCAGTAGTAAAAATTGTTTTTATACTGTAATTCAATTTTTTTATTACTTTAAAAAAATTTTTTTTCTAAAAAATCGGTTTGAAGATTAGTAATATTGTGAACAACCGGTGTGAACCATCTAAAAGACGCCATCGGTAATTACTTAGCATAACGCATATTAATAGTAAGAATCCCCATACTATATATAGCCGAGAATTCATAATTTGGCACTAACTATATGTATATATTGGCGAGAATATTTTTTTTTGTGGGGGGGGGGGGGGAACTAGTGAGCAACGCTTAATAACAGACTCATTGAAATTGCGTAATGGTTCTCTCTGACTCCTTCCCTTAGCCATTGGGGGTGGGGGGAGGGGACCAGTACGAGTCCACCACTGGTTGATAGTACTTTTAGTAAACGAACTGCATTCATGGATAAAGCATGTAACTTTAAGGGACGGGGATGGTGAAGTCGGTAGCGCATCAGTTTCGAAATCTGCAGTTCCAGTTTAGTGCCAACTGGCCCAGAGTTGATATTTTTTTCCGCTAACCCTCATGCTGTCCTCGGTCAGAATGGGACATCGATGGGCTTGGAAAGGTCACCACCGTCCGTCCAATGGAACGTAACGCCATGGTTGTGTATATATAGGAGGGCCATACGCTGTGCACGTTAAAGAATACACTGGATGCCTTAACGGCAGACTTCCATATGTCTCTTAACACTTATCTATCGTGTTTTCTTACCCTGGCATTCTATGAACTCTTGGGAATCCTTGTGACTGGTCATGTATCACTTTGTGTGCAAAAATAGTGCCGCTCAGACAGGGACGCACCCTGCGGGGGGAGGAGCAAACCTCCCCGTGAAAATCCGATCGTCTGGTATGAAATCTCAGACATGTCTATCTCCTTTGATATCTAAAATAGTTATCTTTGTATAATTTCAATTTAGTTCCATATATTATGCCGATACTAAAAAAAAAATTAAAAAGCCAAACTATAAAATTGTACTCTATATAAAATATCATTTTAACCTTTCCTGTTCGATGGAATACACTGAATTGCAAAAAGTGTCCGGACACTTTTATGTTAACTGAACAAATAGCCACATTCAAATCTTACCTAACTTTGAAAATAAGTTTTTACGGAAAAAAAAGTCACTAGACATAAATTGAAGATCTCTCTAAATCTCTATTTTCTATATTAGTAATCTAATATTTAAAGAGTTATGGAAGGTATAATATTTAACAACAGATGTTATCACACACCACACTTCCAAAACATTTCTCCCCCAAATTGATGAAAACTTCAAAAATCCTTAAACAAAATTCAAATATCGCATTTATATTGCGAATAACTTGTTATAACAGTCGTATTTAACTTTTTGAAGTAAATTTTCAAAACTAGCAGAAGTTTCACTTAAATGTTTCAGCTTCCATAACTCTTTAAATATTAGATTAATATTATAGAAAAAAAAAATTTAAATATCTCTGACCGAGAACTTCAATTTATATCTAGTGACTTTTTTCCGTAAAAAGCTCATTTTCAAAGTTAGGTAGATTTAAATGTGGCTATTCTTAACATGAAACATTTAACGGACACATTTTGCAACATAGTGTATTTTAATAATTGAGAAATCCTACTCAAATCTTATTCTGAGACCCTCCCTCTCCCGAAACTAAATTTTCCAAACCCCTCTGAAACTAAATTCTCTTCCTCCCCCCCACATCTCTCGCGAAACTAAATCTTGGGTACATCTCTGCTCTCAGAAGTAAAACAGCATATAACATAATGCTGGCTAATTGTCAGCAGATTCCTTTATCAGAGTTTGCCAGGAGACGTCATCGCTGAACAATGTGTGATGCCATCACTGCTTTTGCGTGCCGCAGTTGTCGGCTGATTGAGAAAGCGTGCACGTTTCCGAACGCGATTTCTGGCAGAATGACGAATTAATGCGTTCCAAATAGCTCTACATCAGTGAAGCAAAGCAGCGGAAAACACAAGAAAATGATTTTGAAGTGTTATTGAGCAATTTCGCATTCGTTTGCTCAGCGAGTGTAAATAAACAGTGTACGGCTGCAGGAGTTGTTGCTAACCTCCTGCATATTGCTGCGAATCGTGGCCATTCTGTCGACAACAAATTTAGCTATTACTTAACGATGATTAGCCCTCCGGATGGAGGAAACGGCAGATCAAACTTCTCAAAAGAGAAAAATCAGTTACTTTAACAACAGAAATGTATCATTCAAACAATTCAGTCAGCTAAAGTCTACGGTAGTCTAACCATAATTTTCGACATTTTCCGCTTTTGTTCCCTTAAATCCTCAACCTGCTAGCCCCTTAACTCTCACCTCCCTTAAAATTACTAGGAAAATCCAAGAGGCCGTCTCTTACTCTGCCACCCAGACGAATCTTCAAAGAATTCCCCGTTATAATAATAAAACATACGTAGAGGTGGTTAGTGCACTTGGTTACTGATCAAAAGGACCTGGGTAGAGTCCCGGGTAAGGCATGGATGTTGTGTTGTTTTTCTGTTGAGTTCCCGCCACCTCACAGACCTCCAATGGCATATAAACTAACAGGCTCCAGTCAGACCTTTGCGGTTACTTTAGGAGGTATTTATTTATTTATTTATTTTTGATCGTTTCATCAAGCAAGGTAACTAACAAGTAAAAACAACAGCATTTATTATTATTTTTCTTTTCTGAATCTGGCCACAGTTATAAATTTAATCTCCTTTTTCGACACTAAAGTTTGACAGCTAGTTGGCGAAGTTTTATTCTTTGTTAATTTGCAACGGTTTTCCGGCATTAAATATTATTTTCTTTGATTACGTTTCATACATCTTTTTTAATAATAAAAGATATATCTGTGGCAACCATAATTCATCGGGAAATCATGGTAGACCCTTCAAATTTTCACAGAATGTTTCTGGTTGTCGTCCAAGTCGAAATTCCAAAACAGGAGTTTGTTATAAACAAAAATATTTACCATGCTATTCCTATGGGAAACGATATCGCTCCCAAATCCAATGTTGCCATTTACTACTACCTAACTATGATCATAAGAGCAGATTTAATTTGCTGTTGTTGCCAGATTTCCCACATTCCCAAAGACATTACTATAGTAATTTGTTCCATGGTGGGTACTTGATTTTTTAACCTACAGGGGGTCATACAGGGGAAACCCGCATATGAAATTTGGGACCGTTCGATAAGACAATGAAAGCTGGAATATTTAACAAAAAATTATCTTGTTTTATAAATATCGTTCATAATTGTCTAACATTGAAATAATCATTGCGCAAACTTCTAAATATATTTTATTTTACTAAATAGTTTGAAACAATACTTACTAAGTTTTAATTAATTTTAAAGTGATTTTTAATGGCGAATTACTATTTTCCAATATTTAAATAGATTTGAGCATAATATTATAATTTATCTTCAGTCACATTTTCCCGTGAAAGCATATTTCAGAAATTAGATTTCTATTCGCATAACATGGAAATTCTCTAATATTTTGGCAGAGCTTTGGTATTAGGTTATTGCAGCAAAAAAGGAAAACAATCCTTATCATCCTGAATGTTCCTGATCACACACAAAAAAATAAACAAATGATTGCAACTTACCCTTTTAGATAAATACGATAAAAAAAATATGGTTCAGGGGATTTGATCCTTAGCTGACCCCATCTATATGACACCCATGTTTTGCAATATATTGGGTGATAAAAATCAAATTTATTTCTACCTTTTATCTTGAAATGCAAGTTTTTATCGGACATTTTCAGATAAATCTATCGATACATTCGTGACATTAGGGATGCTGAAAGATGTGGAAATTTCCTCGTTTCCACGAATGAAAAATCGCTCAAAGGATAGCCTGTAAGAGTCAGTTAAATGAAAACCAAATAATCTTTTGTTTCCCTGCTATTTTCAGCGAAAGATACAGAAAAATCCTGCCGATATGAATCGTTATCTATAAACTCTTTGATCAAGGTGAGCTTCATCAAAGAAGACAAAGAGAAACATCAACACCTCAATTGATATGAAGATTTCTCGACCACTAGACCACGGGGTAACAGTATGCGTTCCCATTTTACGCGGACAGTCCCTGGATGAAAGCTCTGTCCCCAACGAATTAATGTCCTCGGAATTTGTTTTTTTATATATCTTTTCAAATATTAAATTGACTTTACAGCACGAGCAGATGTGCAGGTCACTGAAAAAATTGAGGCAAGAACTTTAAACTGAAAGTCATTAATTGCGAACTCTCAAACGGGGACTTCTGGTCAATCCTACGGATTGAATTTTCAAGAGTCCTCGGATGTTTCTCTTTAAATCTGCTCACCCTAGGTAAGAGTACAGTCACTCAAAAAAGTATCCAAACACTATAGTTGATTACAAAATTCAGAAGAA
Source organism: Ryuthela nishihirai (assembly GCA_038380435.1). Lineage (NCBI taxonomy): Eukaryota > Metazoa > Arthropoda > Arachnida > Araneae > Heptathelidae > Ryuthela > Ryuthela nishihirai. The sequence continues at coordinate 70,898,979 of JAWZYU010000001.1, forward strand.
ATCTGGCAACGATTTTTTTTAGAAATTAGTGTTCTGGCAACCTTCGTGTCACGTGACACGAAGGTTGCCAAATCACTAATTTCTAAAAAAAATCTTTGCCAGATATTTTTTCTGAATTCTGTAATCAACCATAGTGTTCTGATACTTTTTTGAGCGACCGTGCATATATATAATCTGTCGGCCTTACCTGACCGGTGTTCCACTGCCACGTGCTATCCAGCGGGGTCCGCATTTTGTATCCAACAGTTTATTGTGCACCACTGAAGCACCATTCACCACTGACTGTGAAGACACACATGCAAAGAGCAACACAAACGCACCGCTCTAAGTTTCACTGCTCTACACCCCGGAGTGCAGCAAACAGCAGCTCTTTCGCCAAGAGCCGGAGTTAACTAAACACCAGCAACAGCTCACTGGCCTACTGCTGACGGGGGAACCCAGGTGCCACGAAATGTGGAGCAACCACTTCACTGCCACTGACCCCAGCCCACTTACTGAGGCGGAAAGCAACGATCACTTTGACAGGCACACCTTCCCTCACTGTGGGCAGACGCATCGGAGCCGTGGTGGCTTCGTCAAAAAGATTCGCCTTCGTAGCTGGCAGAGGAAATTGTGGGTTGCTTGGGAAAGGGTTGGCTTACTTCGGCTGGGAATCTCTAGAAAAGGACAGTGAAATGGCATGTGGGATTCAGATGGGACGTGTTGAGAAGTAAAACTAACTGAATGACTTGAAAAGAAACATTAGAACAAGAAAGTATTGATAAATTTGGTTTATTTTAATACAGTTCAGGCTGGTTTTTTGCTTGCGAGGTCCACGTTTATAATAATAATCAAAATAAATTGCTACCCAAGTAGTAGTAGTAGGGGGGGGGGGGTTGGATCAGATGGTAGAGCTCCAGGTTCGAGTCCTAACTGTACCAGCGTTGAGATTTATTCTTCTAAAACCCACCCTGCCTTCCATCAGAAAGGGGACATCGAAGGGCTTGGAAAGACCGCCGTACCAGATTGGACGTAAAACCGTGACCTTATGTGCAGGAAGGTCATACCTTGTGCATGTTAAAAAACGCGCTGAATGGCATTGATGGGAGTCTTCCATCTGTTTCTAAACAGCTATAATGGGTTCTCTTCCCCAACCTTCTCTGAATCCTTGTGACTTGGCCATTTAGCCCATCTATGAAAAAAGGGCCGCTCAGAAGTCAAACAACCTAACCTACCCAAGCAGTCAACTTGTTGCAGAGGGCTGACAGAAACTGTCATTACAATCCGTCTTAGAGAAGAATTATGAAGGAGGCGAAATTTCGTCAGGAAGTTGGCATACATCAGGTGCAAACATTAATTTTGGGTAATACACTTTACTTAATGATAATACAAAGTGGAACTTTAATGTTTAATGGTAGGACCAGTGCGTCACATCTCCAAAAAAAAAGAAGCACCTGTTTCAAGGTTATCGGCGACAGACGCTGATTTGCTTTTAGTTGAGTGCAAGAAAACCTCGTATAAATTTGTGATTTGTTAACATTCCGTGTGCTATTCATAGGGAATTCGAATTCTTATGTTCATAAAAGTGGAACACGGTTAGTGACATACTACTCACTATTCACTGTTTGCCTAGCTTTTTTTGTGCAACAAAATTATACTCTCCCTATTTATTTCCGAATGGCGAACAAAAATATTTGATGTATATCTTGCACACGTATGCACGTATGATATCGGTATCTTCTGGGGGGGGGGGGGGGGGCGGACAGAAATAATCGAAATTTAACAATATGGTCAAATTGACCTCAAATAATTCGGGTGTTATAATATAATGTCCCCCTCCCCTTTCCCCTAGCCACACTTTAGGCTCGACCTTTTCTCTGAAACATATATTAACAAAAACAGAAGCTGAGACCTCAAAAATGGTGTTTTTACTCCCCCTCTCCAAACATCTCGGTGAAATATAGAGGGCGTCCCTGGTGATCTAATTTTTAACTATCTATCTGGGGTAGTGGTTAGCGTACCTGAGTACTATTCCAGCGGGCATATTCTTGTTTAAGAGTTTGTATGTTATATTCCTTGCGTAAGTGTTTGTATTGTGTACGGGGAAAACAACAAAAGCTTACAGGTTATCTCAGTCCTTTTAAAAAAATAAATTAATAAAAAAAAAGATCATCTTTCCATGTTAGAAAAGATCGAAGAAAATTTGCCACGTTTAAATTGTGATGTTTGCAAACAATGCGTTGATTGAATTCTGTTGACCACAATGATTTGGATTGCTTTACCTTGTGAACGACACTTTTATGCACAGAATGTGCTAAATGGCCAGATCATAAAGACCTCAAAAGCTCATAACTGAGTAGAGGAAAGGAATCCACTAGCATTTGGGAAAGTCACTGGCATTTAGGAAAACAACTTTTTTGTTAAGAGTAAGTGAAAGAAAGAGCAACCTCAACTGTTCTCTTTATATCTGAATATTTGTGGGGGCGGGGGTGGCTCAGTCGGTAGAGCGCCAGGCTCGTAATCTGTAGTTCCCAGGTTCGAGTCCCAGCTGGGTCAGCGTTGAGATTTATCTCCGCAAAATTCCCCCCCCCCTGCCCACGGTCAGTAGGGGACACCGATGGGCTTGGAAAGGCCGCCGTCCGTCGGATGGGACGTTAAGCCGCGGCCCCGTGTGCGGGAGAGACATACCCTGTGCACGTTAAAGAACACGCTGGATGGCCTTGACGGGAGGCTACCATTTGTCTCCCAACAGCTGTTCCAGTGGGTCCCCTCCCCCAACCTTCTCTGAGCCTTCTGGGTCCATGTGACCTGGCCATTTAGCCCATGGTGTGCAAAAAAGTGCCGCTCAGAGGTAAAACAACCCAACCTGAATATTTGTTTCATTTTTAATAAACTAAATTTTTTATTATTTTAATTTTTTTCCATTTTTTTTTTCAGCATGTGGTTCGTCCGAACCAACACGAACCTGCTGACTGTCACCATTGAGCAGAGAGTAAGGATCTGCTTGACAGGGAGACACAGCTTAGCGTCCCACCCGACGGACGGCTGCCTGTTCCAAGCATATTGATTCCTATCACCGAGGTTGGCGGAAAAATCTGAATGCAGGATTAGTAGGGATTCGAACTTGGGAACTAGTTCGATGAGCTACCAATTGATCCATCTCCCGACCTGGGCCAAAATGGGCTCATTTGGGCCAAGTTGGTAATTGTTCGTTGAAAATTGGGTGCTCAGGAGTAAATGAGCAGAACACAAGGATGTAGCTATTTTGGATATAGTTTATATGTCGGTTAGCACGCTTGGTTACTGATCTAAGGGACCTGGGTTCGAGCCCCGGGTAAGGTATGGTTGTGCGTGTCGTTTTTCTGCTGAGGTCCTGACATCCTCTCAGACCTTCTACTATGGCATATAAACTGACAGGCTCCTGTCAAACCTCTGTGGCAAGCAGCTGCTTGAGGGGGTATTTATTTATTATATTTTTGGACCTCTGTAGTCCATGGCTGCTGGAGGATAAATAAAATAAATAAATACCCCCTCAAGCAGCTGCTTGCCACAGAGGTCTGATAGGAGCCTGTCAGTTTATATGCCACAGTAGAAGGTCTGAGAGGATGGCAGGACCTCAGCAGAAAAACGACACAAACAGCCATGCCTTAACCCGGGGCTCGAACCCAGGTCCCTTAGATCAGTAGCCAAGCGCGGTAACCACTCGGCCATCGTGATGATAAAATGGTTCTTGATCTCATGTTTTAGGAATGAACCAAGGCAATTCATTATTCATATCTATTCTGTTTAAAAAAAAAATCTTAAGTAGACTATAATGTGATGGCGAATGTCCTTGGAACAGTCAGATCTCGAGTCATTTTCTGAATTCATTCCAACAGCATTGATTGGCTAATATTAGCCAAGAAGGATAACGACAGATATAGGTCATTTTGAAATTAAAAATTAGAGCAGCACTAAACAAAAACAAAAAATCAAATATTTTGAAAAGCATTCCTGTTGCTTACCGAAAATAAAATCAAACAATGGTTGAGCAGCACAAAAATACGTGATTACACTTCGAGCTGAAATTGAACTATTGGGATTTTTTGTGCGGTACATTTGACTCCAAAGAAATAAGTGACCTTTCCTTCGCAACGATTGTTATAACTCTGGATTCGCAGTCCGGGCATGAAACATTCAGATTGCGCATTTTGACCCTCTGTTAAAAGAAAAAGGGCAAATCTGGTTCACCATTGCCACAGCAATAACCATTTATAGAAGTGAGTTTATCTCATCAGATCTCGCGTTGCAGAAATTATGCATTTTTATGTCCTTTCGACAACGGGGGAAAAGTGAAGTCACAGTTTAAGACTATGAGGCCAGGGTTGCCCCTTTAACACCAATGCGTAAAGTGAATCTATGATTTTCCGCGATATGGTTCGTTGCTACCGCTCGGGGCGGGGGTGGCTCAGTCGGTAGCGCGCCAGGCTCGTAATCTGTAGTTCCCAGGTTCGAGTCCCAGCTGGGTCAGCGTTGAGATTTATCTCTGCAAAACTCCCCGCCCTGCCCACGGTCAGTAGGGGACACCGATGGGTTTGGAAAGGCCACCGTCCGTCGGATGGGACGTTAAGCCGTGGCCCCGTGTGTGGGAGAGCCATACCCTGTGCACGTTAAAGAACACGCTGGATGGCCTGTTAAAGAACACGCTGGATGGCCTTGACGGGAGGCTACCATCTGTCTCCCAACAGCTGTTCCAGTGGGTACCCTCCCCCAACCTTCTCTGAGCCTTCGGGGTCCATGTGACCTGGCCATTTAGCCCATGGTGTGCAAAAAAGTGCCGCTCAGAGGTAAAACAACCCAAACAACCCAAACAACTGGATGGCCTTGACGGGAGGCTACCATCTGTCTCCCAACAGCTGTTCCAGTGGGTACCCTCCCCCAACCTTCTCTGAGCCTTCGGGGTCCATGTGACCTGGCCATTTACCCCATGGTGTGCAAAAAAGTGCCGCTCAGAGGTAAAACAACCCAAACAACCCAAACAACTGGATGGCCTTGACGGGAGGCTACCATCTGTCTCCCAACAGCTGTTCCAGTGGGTACCCTCCCCCAACCTTCTCTGAGCCTTCGGGGTCCATGTGACCTGGCCATTTAGTCCATGTTGTGCAAAAAAGTGCCGCTCAGAGGTAAAAAACAACAAAAACAACAGTTGCTACCGCTCAGCATATGAGATGCAGCATTTGCCAAGATATACACATATATATGGGTGATATAAATGAATGATTATTTTGATTACCAAAGACGTTAACGATCTTTTTCGGCGAAATATTTCAATTTATAAACCATCCTGAAGATATTAACGCCTCATTTATATCGATGTATCCCTTCATTACTCAGGTGCATTACTCAGCAATGCATATATGTAGCAGGAATGCATAATGTAGCATAATGTAGCAGTAATGCATATATGTATATATGTAGCAGGAGATTCAAATACGAGCTTTAGCTGTTAAAGATAACGCCTGATTATTTTCACTGATTTCTTGTATAGAAAAAACAAATTGGCCAATGGTTTAACCCCTACTGAGAAATGGTGTCATTGTTTGTTATCTGAGTGAAGCAGGTTTAAGTTGACAAGTTATTATCAGATTTCCTCCGTAAATGACTGTCTGGGGATGGTTTCCTTATTTCTTTAATGTACAGTCGCTCAAAAAAGTATCCGAACACTATGGTTGATTACAGAATTGAGAAAAAATATCTGGAGCGTGTACAGCAACTGTACACGCTCCAGTTACCGTTCACAGCAAACTGGAGCGTGTGCAGTTACTGCACACGCTCAATATTTCTGTGAGTGGGCCCACACGATCCAGGTTTTTGTCAGCTCACACGATCCAATGTGCTGTAAACATTAACCGCAACCGCTCCAGCTTGCTGTGAACGGTAACTGCACACGCTCAATATTTCTGTGAGTGGGCCCACACGATCCAGGTCTTTGTGAGCTCACACGATCCAATGTGCTGTGAACATTAACCGCAACCGCTCCAGTTTGCTGTGAACGGTAATTGCACACGCTCCATATTCATTGCATTATATATTCATACGCATTATATATATTAAAAAAGTATCCGAACACTACGGTTGATTACAGAATTCAGAAAAAATATCTGGCAACGATTTTTTTAGAAATTAGTGATCTGGCAACCTTCGTGTCGCGTGACACGAAAGTTGCCAGATCACTAATTTCTAAAAAAATCGTTGCCAGATATTTTTTCTGAATTCTGTAATCAATTATAGTGTTTGGATATTTTTCTGAGCGACTGTACATTTATGTTACCTAAAGTATTGGAATATTTCCATATTATCATGGATGATCAGACGTCCCACTTGACGACGGATCACTTATGTTACGGATCAGACGACCCATAAACGATTTGTTATAAGAGATATTGTTTGCTTCAATTAATTTCTGAGATAAATTTTAATGATTAGCAAGGCTACTATTGAATTTTTCAGCTTCCATAACTTTTTAATTAATAAACGGATATTGTTGAAAATAGAGATTTACATAAATCTAATTGAGATCTTCAAATTATCACGTAGGTTGGGTTGTTTTACCTCTGAGCAGCACTTTTTTTTACACACAATGGTCTAAATGATCTGGTCATAAGGGCCCCAAGGCTTCAGAGAAGGTTGGGAAACGGGTTGGGGGTAAGAAGAGCCAATGGGCAGCTGGTTGGCGACAGATGGAAGTAGGGAAGGGTTGGGTTGTTTTACCTCTGAGCGGCACTTTTTTGCACACCATGGGCTAAATGGCCAGGTCACATGGACCCCGAAGGCTCAGAGAAGGTTGGGGGAGAGGACCCACTGGTGGAATAGCTGTTGGGAGACAGATGGTAGCCTCCCGTCAAGGCCATCCAGCGTGTTCCATAACGTGCACAGGGTATGGCTCTCACGCACACGGGGCCACGGCTTAACGTCCCATCCGACGGACGGCGGCCTTTCCAAGCCCATCGGTGTCCCCTACTGACCGTGGGCAGGGCGGGGAATTTTGCGGAGATAAATCTCAACGCTGACCCAGCTGGGACTCGAACCTGGGAACTACAGATTACGAGCCTGGCGCGCTACCGGCTGAGCCACCCCCGCCCCAAGTAGGGAAGGACTGGCCCTTTTTTCAAGTGACGCAGCTGTAGCAGGGCGGTCCGGGCTGCGATAAAAAAATTCGGTTTCTTTTTCAAGATTTCAATACTTATTCTTTTGAGAGTTCGTACGTGAAGCTTAAAATAGAATTCCCCAATTCTGTGAAATTTCTGCAAAATAACAATTATTATTATTAAAAAATCCAAGGGTCGGCGATACTAAGGGCCCGGGACAATACAGCTCTCAGCTTTCCTTCCACCAGTCCGAGTCTGGAAAGAAACTTCCCGTCAAGGACATCCAGCGTGTTCTTTAACGTTCACAAAAAATGGCTCTCCTGAACATCGGGACACTACGTTCATCCGACGGACGGCGGCCCTTCCAAACCTATTGATGTCCCCTTTTTTCACCGAGGGGAAGGGTGAGGGTTTAGGGGAGATAAATCCCAACAGGCGGGACTCGAACCTGGGAACTGCACGTTATGAGTCTAGCACGGCTACCGATTTAGCCTGCTCCCTCCCCGATTATCTCATGTGACTTTTTTTCTTTTTCGTAAAAAGCTTATATTTTGAGTTAGGGAGATTTTAACGTAATTTTCGTTTAATGTAAGCACGAAAAGCCCCATTAATTTTGAGGGCGAGGGTTGGCTCAATCGATCCGCTAACCCCCATTCTGCTCTCGGTAAGAAAGGGGTAACTGGGCTTCGAAAACTCTGTAACTGGTGCTCTCGGTAACTGGGCTCTCGGTAGTAACTGGGCTCTCGGTAACTGGGCTTCGAAAGGCCGCCGTCCGTCGATCATTACTGGTATCACCAGGGAAGATATCATTGGTGACTCACTTTCTCAGACATGCATTGATCACATTAATGTCCGACTTGACATTAAACTCGACACAAATTCAATGATTTTTCGCAGTAGGATCGCAGACCACTACTTAATCGCGGCAATTTGCGGGGGGAAAAAACTTGGGAATTCGTCCAATCACACTAAAAAGCTAGACAGCAATTTTAACACGAAAACTATCTTAGATCATAAAAACATATGCAAAGAAATAAGTCTAACAGACTGGCTGGACAGAGGCACTGGAAACGAAACCCCAAATTCAGAACCAATAGACGTACTTTATGAAACATTCATAAAAAAATATACGGCGATTGTTAACAATAACAAAATTAATAAACTATCGGATGGCTCAAAAATGAAACAACGCAATTGTAGCAAAGACTGGATAAATCAGGAAATAATAAACTTAATACGTAAAAGAGACTCGGCTTGGATTGATTACAAAAATAACAAGAGAAACAGAAATTTTAAATTACTATACACAAACTTAAGAAACACAGTCACGTCCGTTATTAGGCAGGAAAAGAAAAAATATTACTTCAAACAATTTGAGTCATGTAAAAATAAACCAAAGCAAAATTGGGAACTCATCAACCAAATTATCAACAATAAACCTGAAACTGCCATTGACGATTTTATCATGAAGAATATGCCACAAGGTATGTCTGAAACTCGAGCAGCAGAGAAATTTAACAACACCTTTGCAGACATTATTGTCAATCTCAGAGACGATAACCGTATACAGAATCTCTCTACAGTTCCTAAACATATCCAACCTTCTGTCCCCTCAATTTTTATTCCTCCCATCTCAAAACAAGAAACTTTCAAAATTCTAAGTGACTTAAATGAAAGAAAATCATGTGGATACGATCAGGTACACATAAAGCACATTAAAGCATGCAAAACCTCCTTAGCTGATCTCGTGACAAACTTTATCAATGAAAGCATATCTACAGGAAACATCCCTAATAAACTCAAAATTGCTATTCTAAGACCAATTTACAAAAGTGGAACTAAATCCGATTGCACTAACTATAGGCCCATTGCCATCTTACCCGTCTTTCACAAAATACTTGAAAGATATGTAGCTAACGTTCTAGCCAATTTCTTGAAAAAACATAACATTATTAGTGAAAAGCAATATGGTTTCCAAAAAGGTAAAAATACAATTACACTTTTAACGGAGTTTTCTGACGTCATTAATGGAACTTTAAACAACGGAAAAAAAGCAGCAGCTATCTTTCTGGACTTTCGTAAGGCATTTGATACGTTGGATCACGATATTTTGCTTCAAAAATTGTATATTTATGGTGTCCGAGGTATTACCCTTAAATGGTTTGAAAATTATTTAAAAAATAGAGTGCATGTTACCAAAATTAATGGCGTTTTTAGTGAGAAGAGAACAGTGTACACTAGTGTTCCACAAGGTTCAATTTTAGGTCCGCTTTTATTCATTATTTATATTAATGATCTAGCTAACCTTAAACTGAAGGGCTCTCTTTATATATATGCTGATGACACCGCCTTGGTTAACGTGAATCACAATATAGGAGACGCAGTCCGAGATACACAGGATGATTTTAACAAAATTATTTACTGGTCTAACATTAATCGTATTTACATAAATTCAGAAAAAACCAAATGGATGAGCTTTCATTCACCAGGATACTATGATCTCTCATCTTATGCAATTAAAAACCACGAACCCTTGTGTCCTCACATCATGATAAATCATGACCCTGACTGCTGCGACTGTGATGTTATTGAGCGTGTTGAGAGCCATAAATATCTCGGACTCTACATGGACACAACCTTCCGATGGAATACACATATTCAAAAGTTAGCAGGGAAATTGCGTCTATGTGCATCTAAACTTTATAAACTACAATTTGTTGCAAGCACACATACATGTATTTTGGTTTACAAAGCTATCTGTGAATCTATATTGACCTATGGTTTGACAATATACGGCTCAACTAACCTCACAAATATAAAGAAAATAGAAACTATTCAATCATCCATTGCTAAAAATATAATCCCATACAACTTAAGAAATTCATTTTATCATAGCGAAGAAAGACTAAATTATCTAGGCGTACTCTCTTTTCACAACCTTTACAAATACAGCATCACTTTAAAATATTTTTTTGATAATCAATTTAAATCTAAAATCTCTCATGGGAAAAACACAAGGTTCCAATCCAATAATTATTTCCAACTTCCAAAAATATTAAACAATTACGGGAAATGTACAAGGGCATATACAATACCTTGCATGTTCAATCAACTGCCAAGGGAAATTATTTTATTAAACAATTTTAAAGAAATCAAAAATAAGACAAAAAATTTTCTTCTAGGCACTAAATTTTAAATAAAATTTTCAACCACCACAATGGAGCTTCCACTGGAATTCATATAATTTGATGACATTGTTTTAAACTATATCTTATGTATTTTCATGTAACGTTATTATTCTTCTCTCCTGCAGATAAGCAGATGCTTTGCGGGTCATTTGTTTAAACTTTTGTATAACTAACATGAATATGAATAAAGATTATTATTATTAAGCCGTGCCTCCCACGTGCAGGACAGCCATATCCTTGCACATTAAAGAGTGCGCTGCCTTGACGAGAGGCTTCCACCGTCTCTTAATACCTTCCACTGGATCTCCTACCCCAACCTTCTCTGAGTCCTTGTTCCTTGGAGTCCAGCATTCCTCAGAGGAGTGTGAGAAAAGTAATTGGGGCGGGGGTGGCTTAGTCGGTAGCGCGCCAGGCTCGTAATCTGTAGTTCCCAGGTTCGAGTCCCAGTTGGGTCAGCGTTGAGATTTATCTCCAGAAAATTCCCCGCCCTGCCCATGGCCAGTAGGGAACACCGATGGACTTGGAAAGGCCGCCGTCCGTCGGATGGGACGTTAAGCTGTGGCCCCGTGTGTGGGAGAGCCATACCCTGTGCACGTTAAAGAACACGCTGGATGGCCTTGACGGGAGGCTATCATCTGTCCCCCAACAGCTGTTCCAGTGGGTCCCCTACCCCAACCTTCTCTGAGCCTTCGGGGTCCATGTGACCTGGCCATTTAGCCCATGGTGTGCAAAAAAAAGTGCCGCTCAGAGGTAAAACAACCCAACAACAACCTTGGAGTCCTTGTGTCCTGGCCATTTAGCCCATAGTCTGTAAAGAAAGTGCCACTCAGGCGTAAAGCAACCCAATTCAATAACTTTGGTAATGCAGTTTACTGTTATAAACTGCAGGAAATGCAATACCACGTCCTAATACGGAAATTTCAAAGAGAAATTTTATTGTGATTAAGTGGGAAACGTGTTGTACGCCTAGCATGAAATCTGAATTAGGATACGAGAGTAGAAAGTACCAAGCATTCCCTGGCGTAGGCTGTCACTACATTTTTCGCCATCAGTAATATGCGAACATTTCTCTGCACAGTTAGCGAGACAAAGGGAATTTTTTTAGATAACACTCGGAGAACAATGGTCTGTAATTGAAGCCGAAACAAAAGTCAGAACTGAGCTCACTCCCTGGTTCTTCTCTGGGCCGAGAGTACTTTCCCCTTACCCATTGCTACGGAGCGTTAGAAACGGGATTCCCGTTAAGTCTTCTTTATTATCACAAAAGAGCCAAAACAGCAACACCCGCAGAGCTGTTGAGGCTTGTTATTTAGCCTCGAGGTTGATGATGAGGTGGCTGACCGATCTTTCTCACTCTCCGCGTCTAGCCGTCCCCCTTAGGCCGACATTTGTATATGTAGGTAGTTTAACTCCCGCAGTTCCGTCTCTTCTATCGCAAATGCTAGTTTCTCTGCCGTTTTTATATTCAGCACACACTCGCGGAGGTCAAAGTTGAATGTGCTCTGGGCGTTGGGAGGGAGGAATTGGATTGTTGAGAGACCTGTGGTTGAAGTCTCAATGAGTCAGGGTTAGTGGAGGAAGCGAACAGCATCCCTATGAGGTCAAAGGTATTCTGGGTCAGTATGAGCATGCGTGGAGTCCTTTTGTTTGTGGTGGATTTTTAGGTCTAGTTCAAAGCAGATATGTCTTCCTTGCTATGCTCATTCTGAGCCTCATTTTCCAGTCTGATTCTTTGCGGTTAATGTTCACAGCACATTGGATCGTGTGAGCTCACAAAAACCTGGATCGTGTGGGCCCACTCACAGAAATGTTGAGCGTGTGCAGTTACCTTTCACAGCAAACTGGAGCGGTTGCGGTTAATCTTCACAGCACATTGGATCGTGTGGGCTCACTCACGGAAATATTGAGCGTGTGCAGTTACCGTTCACAGCAAACTGGAGCGTGTGCAGTAACTGCACACGCTTCAGTTTGCTGTGAACGGTAACTGGAGCGTGTACAGTTGCTGTACACGCTCCAGATATTTTTTCTGGATTTAATTGCATTGACATTTCAACTTTGACTGATTTTGACTGATTTCAACTTTGATGATTTAGTTGCATTGACATTTCAACTTTTCTAAACTCCCTTTCTTGATTACCAGTTTGCTTGCGATAGGACAATAACTTACACTTTTTGAAATCAAAAGACGTATATTTAAATTTATTAATTACTGATCGTTCATTTAATTTAGGTATCCCAAATGAATGTTATATTCAGGCTTAATGTTCAGGTTTAGCAATTTTTAGTTCAGGTATCGCGATCCACCAGTGGCTAACAATTTTAAGTGTGTTCGAAGAGCACAAAGTTTGCATATGCAAGGTCTAAAACGTCGCCCTAAACTGGTACGACATTTTTTTATTAATGTGAAATATTGAAACTGAATTATTTCCCGCTTTTTTGGGGGGACGAAAGAAATATAGGGTAGACCAAATGTTTCCTTTGTTTTAAGTTATGATTAGAAGGTGTACAGTCGCTCAAAAAAGTATCCGAACACTATGGTTGATTACAGAATTCAGAAAAAATATCTGGCAATTGATTTTTTTTTACAAATTAGTGATATGGCAACCTTCGTGTAAACACTATGATTGGTTACAGAATTCAGAAAAAATATCTGGAGCGTGTACAGCAACTGTACACGCTCCAGTTACCGTTCACAGCAAACTGGAGGGTGTGCAGTAACTGCACACGCTCCAGTTTGCTATGAACGGTAACTGCACACGCTCAATATTTCTGTGAGTGGACCCACACGATCCAGGTTTTTGCGAGCTCACACGATCCAATGTGCTGTGAACATTAACCGCAACCGCTCCAGTTTGCTGTGAACGGTAACTGCACACGCTCAATATTTCTGTGAGTGGACCCACACGATACAGGTTTTTGCGAGCTCACACGATCCAATGTGCTGTGAACATTAACCGCAACCGCTCCAGTTTGCTGTGAACGGTAACTGCACACGCTCAATATTCATTGCATTATATATTCATACGCATTATATATATTAAAAAAGTATCCGAACACTATGGTTGATTACAGAATTCAAAAAAAATATCTGGCAACGATTTTTTATAGAAATTAGTGATCTGGCAACCTTCGTGTCACGTGACACGAAGGTTGCCAGATCACTAATTTCTAAAAAAATCGTTGCCAGATATTTTTTCTGAATTCTGTAATCAACTATAGTGTTCGGATATTTTTTTGAGCGACTGTACTTTAAATTTGACGGTTAGGAAGAGTTCTTGATCAAGCTGACACAAACGTAAATATATTATGGATAAAAAAAATAGCTTTCATGCAGAAAGAAGCGTTACTAGGTATTTACGTATCCCAATAATAATCTCTTTGGAGACAATTGTAACAAGGTGAAGTGAAATTCATAAACAGCATTTTTGAGTCTAATAAATTATTTGCGTACATTGATTAAGACCGAATGTAACGCAAACGATTCTCACCCATCGAGACGCTGAAAGCAGACGAAACGTGGCAGACGGACACGGTTATTGAAATGTAATTTACTGGCAGTAGCTGTCCTATAAAACTTCTACCTTTCTCAACAAAGAATAAAAAATATAAAAAATAAACGAGAAAGTTGAAACTTTAAATTGGAAAAGGATATTAATGATGTCTGTTTCAATCTCGGGCGGGGGTGGCTCAGTCGGTAGCGCGCCAGGCTCGTAATCTGCAGTTCCCAAGTTGGAATCCCAGCTGGGTCAGCGTTGAGATTTATCTCCGCAAAATTTCCCCGCCCTGCCCACGGTCAGTAGGGGACACCGATGGGCTTGGATAAGACCGCCGTCCGTCGGATGGGACGTTAAGCCGTGACCCGTGTGTGGAGAGATTCATACCTTAGAGCTACCATCTGTCTCCTAACTGCTGTTACAGTGGATCCCCTCCCCCAACCTTCTCTGAGTCTTAGGGGTCCTTGTGACCTGGATATTTAGCCCATTGTGTGCAAAAAAGTCCGCTCAGAGGCAACCCAACCCATCGAGCCGAACAGAAAAACATTGTTTGCTAGAGGAAGGAGGTAATGTAAAAGTAAATATTCCCTCAAGCAGCTGCTTGCCACAGAGGTCTGATGAAGCCTGTCAGGTTATACGCCATAGTTGAAAGTCTGTGAGGATGGCGGGTCCTCAGCAGAAAAATAACACAAACATACATGTCTTACCCGAGGCTCGAACCCAGGTTTCTTTGATCAACAGAAAAGCATGCTAACCACTCCACTCAGCCATTGATCAAACACAAATAAAAAGTTCTTAACTTGCACACCCTTGTAGAACACTAGAATCAATGCAAAACCAATTGCTACTAACCTTACTAACTCTTTGGGGCGGGGGTGGCTCAGTCGGTAGCGCGCCAGGCTCGTAATCTCTAGTTCCCAGGTTCGAGTCCCAGCTGGGTCAGCGTTGAGATTTATCTCCGCAAAATTCCCCACCCTACCCACGGTCAGTAGGGGACACCGATGGGCTTGGAAAGGCCGCCGTCCGTCAGATGGGACGTTAAGCCATGGCTCCGTGTGAGGGAGAGCCATATCCTGTGCACGTTAAAGAACACGCTGGATGGCCTTGACGGGAGGCTACCATCTGTCTCCCAACAGCTGTTCCAGTGGGTCCCCTCCCCCAACATTCTCTGAGTCTTCGGGGTCCATGTGACCTGGCCATTTAGCCCATGGTGTGCAAAAAAGTGCCGCTCAGAGGTAAAACAACCCAACCCTGTTTCAATCTCGATTTTCAATCTGAAATATCAAACAACAGCTTTGTCTGTAATAGAAACTGATCTCAAAAGTTAAGAGAATGTAAAAACATAGTTATATAGCCACTTTCAAAAAATTAAGTCTTTTAGAAATCCGTTTTATTAGTCTATTAGTTTTCGCTAATTTTGAAGGAATCAAAATAGGATGATAGCAAGACAGAATCTAGGGGGTAAGGGGGATATACCCTCCGCCATTTAAGAATGTTCGGAATTGTAACGCAGGAGAAAAAATATTCAACATGCGTATATATCGCAAATATTTTTTTAAAAGTTCTTTAAAGACTACTAGTCAAACGGAGAACTTGAGAAGTTGCCATATGTCAGAACTCTGCATTTTTTAATCTTTAAAAGCCTGATGAATGCAGTTCTTGTGCGCATATTATCTTAACGAAGAACGATCCCAGAGCTTCTTCATTTATGACTGTTTACAGCAGCAGAATTCTGCGTTATCGAAATAGATTGCCGTGACCTTCAGACGTTTGAGATTAGAATATTTATAACCGGCTAGCGAGAAAAGCGATTCCATTAACAAAGGAGTAATCAAAGGACCTTCACGAAACTGTGTATATGTACAACATCGTGATTCAAGAATCAGAGAAATTTAAAGATAAGCTGTAGCGATTTGCATACTGCTGAGACATTAATGACGTATGCCGTACGTAAGATTTAATGACCTTTTTTGTCTAGTCGACGTCTAACTGTTCCACTTTTTGTTTCAGTAGCTCTCTTGTAATAAAATCAAAGCAACGTCTTTTCTGTTCCTTTCTGGATATTCATTGCTAATCCTCCAAGTGATAGGGGGGCGGCTCAGTCGGTAGCGCGCCAGGCTCGTAATCTGTAGTTCCCAGGTTCGAGTCCCACCAGTGTTGAGATTTATCTCCGCAAAATTCCCCGCCCTGCCCGCGGTCAGTAGGGGACACCGATGGGCTTGGAAAGGCCGCCGTCCGTCGGATGGGACGTTAAGCCGTGGCCCCGTGTGCGGGAGAGCCACACCCTGTGCACGTTAAAGAACACGCTGGATGGCCTTGACGGGAGGCTACCATCTGTCTCCCAACAGCTGTTCCAGTGGGTCCTCTCCCCCAACCTTCTCTGAGCCTTCGGGGTCCATGTGACCTGGCCATTTAGCCCATGGTGTGCAAAAAAGTGCCGCTCAGAGGTAAAACAACCCAACAACCCAAGTGATAGGATCCTGCTCAGTGTTATTCGTAAAATTCCTAAGTCTACCTTTCCTCGTGATGTCATAGGGTGGCGGTTACTCAAGTAGGACATCTGTCGGCACATTGCCCTTGCCCGGCATTTATAGGAAGTGAGCGCCTTACGAGGGAAAAAAATAGGTCACCCAGTTTTTGGAAAACCCAGGGAATGTTTGATTGCCAACATTG
Source organism: Ryuthela nishihirai (assembly GCA_038380435.1). Lineage (NCBI taxonomy): Eukaryota > Metazoa > Arthropoda > Arachnida > Araneae > Heptathelidae > Ryuthela > Ryuthela nishihirai. The sequence goes on from JAWZYU010000001.1 coordinate 70,915,440, forward strand.
TGTAAGGTTTGATGGTTTGACGTCATGGATAGTGACTACGATGACAGGAAGGTGAAAGTTAATCTTATTCAGTAATTGAGTTGCTTTTCAGAAAGGAATAAATCTTTATTCTTTGTCTGCGACCATTCTGGTGAATTTTCATATTATTGTTTTACCTAACAACTACGCAATCTTACAAGCCTAACGAGAAGTTAAGTGGTATAATAGAATACCACTTATCTGAATATCACTTATCAAGAAGGAGGGGGGGGGGGGGGCTCAGTCGGTAGCGCGCCAGGCTTGTAATCTGCAGTTCCCAGTTCACTTGGGCCAGCGTTGAGATTATCTCCAGAAAACTCCCCGCTCTCGGTGAACAGGGGACACTGATGGGCTTGGCAAGGTCGCCGTCCGTCAGATGAGAAGTAAGCCGTAGTCTTGTGTGCGGGAGAGCCATACCTTATGCACGTTAAAGAACACGCAGGATGACCTTGACAGGAGGTTACCATCTGTCTCTCAACAACTGTTCCAGTGGGTCCCCTCCCTCAACTTCTCTTAATCTTGGGTGTCCTTGTGACCTGGCCAGTTGACCAATTATATTCAAAAAAGTACCGCTCAGAGATAAAACAATCCGACTTATTGAGAAATTGTACCGGAAGTTCCTGTCCAATTGAAGTTGGGATATACAGAACAAGATGTTTACTCGAAAATGCAGCTTCTACGAGTATCAGCTGCGAAACTCATAGATTAGCATTTGTAAAGGAACAAATATAAATTTTAATTCTCTACGGAGAGATCTGTTATGCCTGAGCACTTATTCAGAAATTAAAACTAAAGTTTCGAAATGGTTATTAGATGTAAATATTTGAAAAGTAATGTTTAAAAAGTCATATCCTGTATCTGGTATTGTTTTAAGCAAGTGCAATCTTAATGTTAAATGATGACTTGTACAATAAGTGATTTTTTTGTGCAATATGTGCTGTAATCCGTAATTTTATAGGTTTATTTTATAAATGTGTTTAATTTTTCAGGTTTGTGTTTTGATATGTGTGTTTTCTTTATTGTTTTATTTTCTGTTTTTAATTATGTGTTTATTTTCCATTATACAAGTCTTACTCTTTAATAAACCTGTCATATGATTGAAAGGAATCCTACTGACAAGCCATAGGGGCGGGGGTGGCTCAGTCGGTAGCGCGCCAGGCTCGTAATCTGTAGTTCCCAGGTTCGAGTCCCAGCTGGGTCAGCGTTGAGATTTATCTCCGCAAAATTCCCCGCCCTGCCCACGGTCAGTAGGGGACACCGATGGGCTCGGAAAGGCCGCCGTCCGTCGGATGGGACGTTAAACCGTGGCTCCGTGTGCGGGAGAGCCATACCCTGTGCACGTTAAAGAACACGCTGGATGGCCTTGACGGGAGGCTACCATCTGTCTCCCAACAGCTGTTCCAGTGGGACCCCTCCCTCAACCTTCTCTGAGCCTTCGGGGTCCATGTGACCTGGCCATTTAGCCCATGGTGTGCAAAAAAGTGCCGCTCATAGGTAAAACAAACAAACCAAAAGACAAGCCATAAGGCTTAGCGGGGTAATCTATAATTTATCCATACTAAGGCTTAATAAAGTTATTATTATTATGTTGGAAGAGGAGGGAGATGACCATGCATCTCCATCCTTTTGGATTGGATTGGATTGTTTTACCTCTGAGCGGCACTTTTTTGCACACCATGGGCTAAATGGCCAGGTCACATGGACGCCGAAGGCTCAGAGAAGGTTGGGGGAGGGGACCCACTGGAACAGCTGTTGGGAGACAGATGGTAGCCTCCCGTCAAGGCCATCCAGCGTGTTCTTTAACGTGCACAGGTATGGCTCTCCCGCACACGGGGCCACTGCTTAACGTTCCATCCGACGGACGGCGGTCTTTTCAAGCCCATCGGTGTCCCCTACTGACCGTTGGCAGGACGGGGAAATTTTGCGGAGATAAATCTGAACGCTGATTCAGCTGGGACTCGAACCTGGGAACTACAGATTACGAGCCTGGCGCGCTACCGACTGAGCCCCCCCCGCCCCCCTCCATCCTTTTGTAGAAGAGAATATCCAGAACCGATGCGCAAAAGAAAAATTATGAGACACTTAAGCAGAGGGCTGGTTTAGCTGTGAGTGACATTTTTTTGTACCCAATGGGCTAAATAACCAAGTTACAACGACTCAGAATTAGGCAGGGAATCGATTTCACCAGTGGCGGAAAAACTTTTTCTGGTTCGGGGCACTTTAAGCTCTGAAGCTCCGAAGACCAGAAATCGGTCGTGGCAAAAAATGGCAAAGAAAAAAAAAATACCAGGTTTGAACTTGTAACAGTTGGCAACTTACAAAAACGGCAATCGCGTTCTTCAAATTTCGTTTACTATTTCGCCGAGTATTTAAAAAAATTCTTAAAAATCAAAATACAACTTTAGTAACCATTACCTTGACAATTTTAGCTGGCCAGAAGAAATGATTCTGCGAGCTGAATTTATCTAGTGGGTCGTAGTTTCCCCATCACTGTATTAGAGTTGTGAGGAGACAGAAGCCTCCCGTTAAGGCCATCCAGCGTGTTCTTTGACATTTTCAGAGTATGACTCTGCGCGACACGGCGACACGTATTAACGTCGCATTCGACGGACGACAAGGCCCCACCAACCAGCGGCTCATTGAAAAAGAATTTGCATAAAAATTTCTCATAAAAATATAATCAAAAATTGAATCTGACTTATTTCTTCTAATTTTTTGACAGAACATTTTTAGGCGCATAGTTAAACGATTTTTCCAGTTCATAGTACTCATTAGAAATGCAAACTTTTTGTGTTTTAATCAAGATATTTTCTTGAGTCCTTAAAAATATACATTTTTCTTAATCCATTACTCATTAGAAATGTAAGTTTTCGTTTTTAAGTAGAGAATTTTTCCTGCAGCTCTTTAAGAATATATATTTTTCTTAGTGACTCTTCACTAAGTTGGGTTGAACGAGCCTGATTTTTACAATATTTATTTAAAATTTGCCATTTGCCATTTTCCAAATTTAGCGTCTTCTAACGGTGGAAATTGAAACTATTTGATGATTTGGAAAATGCGAATCATGGTATAATATTTTTTTTTATTTACTTATGAAAACGAACAAGTTGAATGTTTATAGATGAACAGGCAATAAAGTGAAAAGCTTTTGAGTCTATCTGATAAAATTGTGTTGATCATGAGATCATATGGCGTAATTTGAAAAGTTACTTAATATAACGATGGCCTTCTGTAATTACACTGAGTCTTGTGTGAGAGTTGATAGAATCTGCAGCTTGTTTCCCATTTGTAATAGGCAAACATGACAGAACCCATTTTTTAGGTGTTAAACAAGTTTAACTGCTAAGCATGTCGATACCACTCAGGTTTTATATATATATATACCCCCTCAAGCAGCTGCTTGCCACAGAGGTCTGAGAGGAGCCTGTCAGTTTATATGTCATAGTAGGTCTGTGAGGATGGCAGGACCTCCAATAATAAATAAATTAAGTAATAAGTTTCATTGAGAATAGAAAGTAAATTATGATTATTAACAATTTTAAAAGTAAAACATTATTGACTGTAAGTGGAGTCCCACAGGGTTCTGTGTTGGGTCCTTTACTTTTTCTTATATATATATATCATTGATTTCTGTAAATTAAAAATTGCCGAACAAATTGGCGGATGATACATCCATAGTTTTTTAAGTAGAAGATAATGAAGCATTATTTGGAAATATTAATAGTAGTCTAATAATTATTAAAAAAAATGGCTTACTAATAATGAACTAGAATAAATGTAAAAAAAAAAAACTAAGTACATATATTTTATATTAACTTCATTACACACATTTGGAAATAACATCAGACTCCACGAATTAAGTTGTTTAAGTACAGACTGCTGTAACTGTGATACTATCGAAGTGACGGGTAGCATTATTAGGATTAATAATAGAATCTAATTTAAAATGGAAAAGCATATTTACCCACTCTCTTCAAAACTAAACAGAATATTATATAAAATTTACTACTTAAAACATTATGTTAATTATAATTTCCTACGGGATATTTATTTCGCATGGGTTCAATCTACCTTAATTTATGGGATTTGTTGTTGTGGAGAAGAATATAAATCAAATTTATTGCCTTTAATTTATGTACAAAATAAAATAGTTCATATACTTAATTATAATTATTTTGCTGGGAACACCATATTATACAACAAACACAATATATTGCTACTAAGGAAATTATATTTATATTTTTCAACTATTTTTGTATAAAAATCAAGATTTATTTCCGATTAGAAATCCTAATTTTAACTGCAGAGTTTTGGGTTTACAATTTTATATAGAAAAAACGAAAACGGAAATTTCCCATAAATATTTTTATTTTATTGCGCCTAAATTTTTTAATTCACTGGAGTATACAATACGAAACGAAAAATGTTTTTACAACTTTTTTCGTTTCTTATTGTTAGTTATTTATTGTTTATTGTTAGTGTTATTGTTAACAAGTTAGACAACATTGAATGTATGTTTATTGTGATTAAAAATTTTTTTGATAGTATTTATATAGGAACTGATATTTGGTAAAACTGCATACCCACACCACTCGTGATAGTTAACGTTTTTATACTTTTTATTTTTTATTTACTTTATTTTCTTCAACAAAAATAATTTTTTTTTATAACCTGGAAGAGCTCGAAAGCACCTTGGTTGTTCACATATAAATTATTATTTCACTGTTCTTTGTAAAGTGTTGTATTGATAATGTATTTCACAAAGTATTGTCCTCAGGTATTTCTTTATCTTATAATACATTTTGCACAGAGGGGTCTGGATAGGAGATATATATGCCATAGTAGAAAGATCTGTGAGGATGGCAGGACCTCAGCAGAAAAACAACACAAAGTCCATGACTTACCCGGGGCTCGAACCCAGGTCCCTTAGATCAGTAGCCAAGCGCGCTAACCACTCGGCCACGGGACAGCTAGTCTCGAGGAAAGTCTAGATACTGTAGGAATTCGTCGACTCCATCGTAGAAAATTCTCACAGACCCCCCCCCCCCCTCCGCTGTCACCTTAAAATGAAGTGGGTGGAAAGTGGCGAACAGGACCTTGTCAGGATTAGCCTGCAGTGTCCAAATGTAACAGTTGCGATTCTGTAATGGAGAATGGGTGTATGGAGAACCAAATTGCACAGTCTGATTGAGCCTTCGAAGCGCTTGGCTGCTTGACGATTATGTAGGTCTTCATTTTCGTTTTGATAGGAAAGAAAATAAAATCATATTTTTTTTCTGTGTATTGTTTCAATAATTACAATTTTATTTCAGAAAAAACAAAGAATTTTGTTCCTGAAGGATCCCAATCATTTATCGAAAAAAAAAAAAAATCACTTTTCTCGAATAAATGGGATCCACAGCTATCTGTGAAAATGGCAATGAGTTTGAAAAAAGAAGTTAAAGCTTTTTATAATTTTAACTTCTAAGCTGCACTTTTGCGCACACAATGGGCGTTAAGCCAATTTGTTAAGTGGCCAGGTTACAAAGGCCCCAAGGGCTGAGAGTAGAATAGGAGAAAGGGGTCCACTCGATATCTGTTAGAAGACAGATGTAATCCAGCCTGTTCCTTATCGTGTACAGTCGCTCAAAAAAATATCCGAACACTATGGCTGATTACAGAATTCAAAAAAAATATCTGCCAACGATTTTTTTAGAAATTAGTGATCTGGCAACCTTCGTGTCACGTGACACGAAGGTTGCCAGATATCTTTTCTGAATTCTATAATCAGCCATAGTGTTCGGATATTTTTTTCAGCGACTGTACAGGGTATGGCTTTCTTGCACATGGGACAATGGCTTAACATCCTATCAGATGGACAGCGGCTTTTCCAACCTCATCGATGCTCCCTGCGCGCTATCGATGTAACCACCACCTCCCTTCCTTATTTATAAACGATTCAGA